>CAMTDV010000015.1:52373625-54873625 GCA_947069175.1 Scalesia atractyloides | reverse complement strand
ATTCGAATGATTGTTCCTTTATTTTCTCCACCACTTTGTATATGGATATGCCAATGTTTCGGAATATCTTGTTGTTTCTCAAATTCCATTGCTTCATAGCGTCAATAAATAGACCGCATGATCTTCTTTTTCTTTGTTGACTCGTTCAAACCGTCTATGCTCTGTAATACTTCCCTTACTGTCTCCATGTCTCGATCCACCAGTATCTTCATCCACCAAAGTATTTGTTGCCAAATTGTGCTCGCTACTTGGCAGCGAACTAAAACGTGTCCCGCCGTTTCATTTACAACTCTACATAACATACATATTGACGAATGTAATGCCACACCTCTATTGGTTAATGCCGTTATTGTTGGAATTTTCCATCGATGGCTCGCCACACAAACATATTTACTTTCGATGTGGCTATCATGTTCCACCAAAAATCGGTTGCCGGTACATTTACGTCAATGTGTTATGCCAACGATTGCCTTACCTCTCACACCGAGAAAACCGCTTCCTTACCAAATGACCATCCCCAAATATCATCCCTATCTATTATATTTCGCTGCAACAATAGGTTATTGAGATTTTTTAATTCCTCCTTATCTTCATTGTTTGCTGGAGTACTAGTCTACTCCAAATCCCACACTAAACCCCCACTACATGTTTTATAACACTCACTCACGAAAGCCTTTTTGTTCCTTACTAGTTGATAGACCCTTTGGAACTTATCCCTTAGAATCCCTTCGGCTGTCCACCCATCAACCATGAACTTCAAATTTTATCAATAAATGTGCAGTTCTATGCGTGTGAAATCCGGAAAGTCACCTGTTCTAAAACGCCAAAGATCCACCGAGCAACGAAAGAAGACAACTATAAAACATGGTACAAATGGTTACTTTTTATGATGTTTGTTTGTAAAACTCTATATATCATGTAATATACTTTGATAGTTTGTTACTAAACGCCAATACATGTATCGTTGGTATAATATTGTTTGACTGTATGAGAACGCCATTTTAGATATCTCATCTGGGTTATTAAATGCCATGTATCATCTGTGATTGCTTTATTGAACAACATATATCATTTATAACCAGTACTAAAATGCCATGGAAATTAAACTTTGTTTTATTGGCGAAGAGAGGTTTAGAGTAACAATAAATGTGCACACCGGCAAGGCCCAAAACGCTAATAAGATGATGACCTTAAGTCAGGATGTTGAGGTTCAGGAAGAACCATTTTTTCAGTTCAGTGGAGCTATAGTTTTGTTAAGAGTAAAACTTACCAACTTGACTGCTTGGTTTATAAATTTGAATCAAAATCAAAGATAAGCGGTACACGACATGGGGTTTGGTGTTGCCCTCAAGATGAAAAAAGGCAGCATACCCACAATGCTTGGGTACTGGTTGGTTAAAAGTTATAATGAGAGAACAAACAATCTAAATGTGGGCAACCATAAAATACATATAAATGACGAACTGATCAATTTTTTTAACGGGTATACCAAATGGAGACGTGGCCGTGAAGGTGAAAAAAACGTCAACAACTAAAGACGAAGTAGTGGATGAGTGGAGAGCATAGTTCAAAGGGATTGACTGGATTAACAGACCAAATGTGAAGCTCTACTTTGATAACATCTTGCCTGAGATGGATAGCTTCGGGAGAAACTTCTGCCTAAATTTCCTTGTAGCATTCTTCACTATAATTGGGCTTGTAAGTGATATTGCGGTCGTCAACCAACTGTTCTTGCACAACATTAAACAAAACGTTCAAATAAACCAACTGAATTGGTGTGGTTATCTCATCCAATACTTGCAACACGCCAAAACCGCATGGTTTCCAAAAAATCATTTCATAGGCCCCTTGATTATACTTGCGGTAAGAAAACAATTTCCATATATAATAGTTTGCACAAAGTAACAATTTAAAAATAAAAAATGTCTTGTGTTACAGCTTGCCTTGGTGAATGATGCTTGAAATAGTAAAGGTTGCAATGACAAGAAGGATACCCGATTGAGTGGGTTACAACAAGAACTCTTGACATGTTTGAGAGTGTACTAGTTAAAAGGAAATATGGTGGAGAGCCAAAACGCCATGATGGCAAAGAACTTAAAAAGATAACTGTTAAGAAGGCTAAGGAAACACAGTTACAAACAGTTGTTCAAGAACAAGCCACACCCAAGATAGCAGAGAAAATGCAGGGTGTTGATGAAGAAGATGCTGATGGTGATGATGTTGACAATGAAGATGAAGTTGATGTGGACAATGTTGATGAGCATGCTGATAATGATCATGATGATCATTATGATTATGCTGAACTCGACCCAGAAGTCAAACGCCATGGAAATCAATGATGAGAATGAAGAGGCTTTATATCGAATGTCACACCCCGACCCGCAGCGGAATAAAAGTCGGGGCATAATTGGGTTATCACCCTCATGATATTTACTAAGATGTTTCATATTTATTAAATTCAAATTACAAACTTAAATATCCAAAAACAAAATTCGTACAATTACAAAGGGAAATGAAACTATAAATTTATTCCAAAGCATAAGCTTGTTTATTCTTCTAGGCCATCCTAAGTGTTTCCTGTCTCGGCTGGATCACCTGTATCATGTGTAAAAACGGGGGAGATTTTGGGTCAACAAAAGTTGGCGAGTGAACCTTGATAAAACATTTTAACTAATTTCTTGTTTTATTTATTAAATTAAATTCGTGCATTAATCACATGTGAGCAAACATATATATGTAAACAATCACAAACCACTTTGAATGAGTATATGACATGAATGATGATGTATTTGAGATCAAGGCTCAATCAAACGGAGCCGATCTAATGAGGCTCCTGATGCTCAACCCGTATCCCACGGGGAACTGATGGGCCTAATGAAATACGTGCACTGAAATGATAAAATTCAATCTACATATAATTCACACAACAATTGATACACATTTGATCACGGATATGATGTATGCACAAGTGTTTAAATAAAATAAAAGAATAGTACGACACATGATACACCCAAAAACATGAGTAAAACGGGGAATTGGTAGAGATTCACTCACAGTGGATGTGTTTCTTGATGACGATGAATGCGCACGATTTTATGATTCAACCGACGAGGGAAAACTAACCTAAATAATAACGAAACGATTCGATAAATAAATAAATTTTATTTGAGGTTATTATTTTTAATTAGTGCTCTTTAATGAGATTTTGAGATTTATTTTTGTGAGTTTAATGCAAATTTTTAACTTTAAAAACCTTATTTTTAAGTATTTTTAATTAATTTTTCAATTTAAAAATAAAAAAAAATAAATAAAAAAAACAAAAATAATATAAAATGGGTTGACTTTGTCAGGTTGACCGGTCTGACGGCTCGACAACATTATTCCAGCGGAGTGAGGTTCGAATTCGGGACCTCTCGTAACGTGCACTCAGCTCTACAACTGAGCTACTGTCTAACCCAAATATCTCTGTTTTAATTATATATATATACTAACTAACTTTAACCTTATTTAGTTTTTATTAAAAATGATTTAATATGGCCGAACCGGTTACAGAAACCCGGAATCGAACTCGGAACCTTCGGTTCGAGTGCACACAGCCCAACCAGTTGGGCTGTGTGTCTAATCTGCTTAACTACTGGATTATATTCCTCTTATATATATACTGTGAATTGATCTGAATAGGTTTTAAAAATGTTGGTTTTATTTCAGAAAGTCGGAAACATGCGTGATTCGAACCCGGGACGTGCGTTTTATATTTGCACACAGTCCACCGCTGGACTGTGTGTCTAACCCGGTTAAATACCCGATTTTAATTACATTAATATACAACTTAGGCTTCGTCTTCTTCACTAAGAAAAAAACAGAACAGTGAAACCGACTGTTTTGCTTAATCGACCAACAAACTTATACTCGATTGAAATAGAATAGAAAAATAAAGATTAAGTAATATGATATACCAAAACAGAGAGTTTTCTTCAGATTTCTGGCAAGTTTCGTCGACCCTGATTTGTGATTTCCGGCTGAATGAACTGATTTAAAAGTTTTGGTTATTGATTTGAGCAATTAAATTATCAATCAAGAGGTAGTAAGGAGGTTTAGACAATTATACCGTCTGAAGAACAACTGCGGTTTTCTGATCAGTGATTCCGGCGATATTCCGGCGAAGATCTCCAGCGACGAGCTTTGGAAGAATTAAAACTTCAGAAAGAGAGTGCGGTTCTGAGCGAAATGTTTACAAGGAGTTGGAGTGGGTATTTATAAGGGGGACAGGCCGATTGGGTTCGAATTAGGGGTCAAGATTCGCGGTCAATGATTTCAAACGGTTTTGACTGAAACTGAGTGCTAGGCAACGGTTATAACTGATGTCGAAATCAGTTTATGCGTTTCAGTCAAAGGAAAATAGCCACATTTGCGGAGTTTTGGTTTTTCCGGCGATTGCGAGTTCTGGGCGCGCTAATATACAGGTTTTGACTTTCGGTTTTTACTATAAGTGTTATTTGTTTCAGTATATATCACAAAGGATGTGTGTGGCGGAGTGGTGTGATGTGTGTGTGTCTTCGTGGGAGACCCGGGTTCGAGACCCGGTGACTCTATTTAATATTTTTGAGTTTATTTTACTTATTATTATTTATTAATTATGGTTTTTAACGTCTATAATATTTATTAATTATGAGATGTTTAAAAATAGTCGGCACAATCAATACGCGACGAACTTTTAACCGAATGCTTGATTATTAAACGAAGCGGGTTTTGAACCCGTTTTTCATAAATGTTACAGTATCCCCTACTTTTAGGAATTTCGTCCCGAAAATTAAGTAGTAGTAGTAACTGGAAAGAGATGCGGGTATTTTTCGCGCATTGAGTCTTCACGTTCCCAAGTAAACTTGGGTCCACGTTTTGACTCCCAACGTACCCTGACAATTGGAATATGACTTCGCCTCAAACGCTTCTCTCCGAAATCCATGATTTCCACCGGTCTTTCAACGAAGTGCATCGATTCATCGACTTGAATGTCTTCTAGAAGAATGTGGAGGTTTTCATCGGCGAGGCACTTTTTCAAGTTTGATACGTGGAAGGTGGGATGAATTCTGTTGAGCTCTTTTGGTAGGTCAAGCTTGTATGCTACGAGACCTACTCTCTCGAGTATCTTGAAAAGTCCTAGTAGCGTGGTGCTAGCTTGCCCTTCTGGCCAAAACGAACCACTCCCTTCCACGGTGATACCTTTAAAAGTACTTGATCACCAATGTCGAACTCCAAGGGCTTGCGTCGTTTGTCAGCATAACTCTTTTGACGACTTTGAGCCGCTAGAAGATTGTTTCGAATTTGAAGGATCTTGTCGGTTGTTTCTTGAATTAACTCTGGTCCGGTGATTTGCGCTTCCCCAATTTCGTGCCAACATACTGGAGATCGGCACTTACGTCCATATAAAGCTTCGAAAGGAGCCATGCCGATACTTGAATGATAGCTATTGTTGTACGAAAATTCAACTAATGGTAAGTGAGCGTCCCAGGACACATGCTCGCAGCATGTCTTCAAGGGTTTGGATGGTGCGTTCAGATTGACCATCAGTTGAGGATGAAAAGTGGTACTGAGGTCTAATCGTGTACCCAAGGCGGTTTGTACGGCTCGCCATGTTCGTTAAGTGAAACGACCATCACGGTCTGAAATGATGCTTAATGGTATACCATGACGGCTTACGATCTCGCTGATGTAGATACGAGCTAACTTCTCGTTCTTGAAGTCCTCGCGAATCGGAATGAAATGAGATGACTTTGTAAGACGATCGATTATTACCCATATGGTGTCATACCCACTGGAGGTGCGAGGTAACCCGGTAATGAAATCCATGGTTATGTTTTCCCACTTCCATACAGGTATTTCGGGTTGGACTAGAAGTCCTGAAGGTCTTTGATGTTCAGCTTTTACTTTGGAACAGGTAAGACACTTGGAAACAAAAACAGCAATATCCTTTTTCATGCCAGGCCACCAGTAGGTGTATCGTAGGTCTTGATACATCTTGTCGGCTCCTGGGTGTACAGAGTATCGTGTTTTGTGCGCCTCATTCATGAGGAAATCACGAAGGTTATCGCGATCAGGAATCCATATGCGGTTTAAATAGTATAGAATACCGTCGGATTTGGTTTCGATTTTGAGTTCAGCTCCACATGACAGCTCATCGCGTACGTCATTTTCTGTTACAGAAACATATTGAGCTGCCCGGATTCGATCTTTGATGTCGGTTATGATTTGCGAACATAGAAGACGAATGGAGTTCGCATAACCTTTTCGACTGAGCGCATCGGCCACCACGTTTGCCTTGCCAGGATGATACCGAATTTCACAGTCGTAGTCGTTGAGAAGTTCGACCCATCTTCGTTGCCTCATATTCAACTCTTTCTGGTTGAAGATATGTTGGAGACTCTTGTGGTCAGTGTATATTTCACACTTGGTACCGTAGAGGTAATGTCTCCATATCTTGAGAGCGAATACAACGACTCCAAGTTCCAGGTCATGGGTGGTGTAATTCTTCTCGTGAACCTTGAGTTTCCTAGAGGCATAGGCTATCACTTTTCCTCTTTGCATCAGTACACAGCCTAGCCCTTGCCCTGATGCGTCGCAATATACCACAAAGTCATCGCAACCCTCAGGGAGTGTGAGGATAGGTGCATCACAAAGTTTTTGCTTTAGAGTTTGGAAGGCCTCCTCTTGCTTAGGTCCCCATATGAAGGGTTTTCCTTTATGAGTCAAGGCCGTGAGTGGTACAGCAATACGGGAAAAAAATGGCAATGAAGCGTCGATAGTAACCAGCCAAACCAAGAAATGACCTAACTTCGGTAGGGGTACGTGGCGCTTGCCATTCATGCACTACCTTGATTTTTGAAGGATCGACATGAATTCCCTTGTCATTGACGACATGTCCAAGGAATTGTACTTCTCCTAACCAGAATTCGCATTTTGAGAATTTAGCGTAAAGCTTTTCAGTCCTTAAAAGTGTAAGGATGAGTCGAAGGTGTCGCTCATGATCAGATTTAGACTTGGAGTAAATAAGGATGTCATCGATGAAGACTATGATGAAACGGTCGAGGTAGGGTTTGCATACCCTGTTCATTAAATCCATGAAGACAGCGGGGGCGTTGGTTAAGCATAAAGGCATGACCATGAACTCGTAATGACCATAACGAGTCCGGAAGGCGGTTTTTGGGATATCTTCTTCGTGCACTCTGAGCTGATGATAACCAGAACGAAGGTCGATTTTTGAAAACCAGGTGGCGCCTTGAAGTTGGTCTAGGAGGTCATCAATGCGAGGCAGTGGATAGCGATTTTTAACCGTTAACTTGTTATGTTCTCTATAATCAATGCACATGCGAAACGTTCCGTCTTTCTTCTTCACAAAAAGAACAGGTACACCCCAAGGCGATGAGCTAGGACGTATAAATCCTTTGTCAGTCAGCTTTTGCAGTTGACTGGCCAACTCTTGCATTTCGGATAGGGCTACCTATAAGGAGATTTTGCGACTGGTGTAGCGCCAGGTACAAGATCGATGCGAAATTCGACTTCTCTCATAGGAGGAAGTCCTGAAATGTCGTCGGGAAAGACTTGTGGGAATTCTTTCACAACTGGGATATCTTCGAGTTTCCTCTCCTTGTTTCCCTTTTTGACGACGTGAGTTAGGAATGCGACATAGTTCTTGCGGAGATATCTTCAGGCTTGAAGGCTGGACATTAATTTGAGTCCTTTCGAAGGGGTTTCCCCAAAAATACGTAGTGTCTGACCGTCTGCAAGAGGAATGCGAATGAATTTTTCGTGGCACACCACTTCAGCGTGATGCTGGCTGAGCCAGTCCATACCGATTATAACATCGAAACTTCCCAACTTCATAGGAATGAGGTCAATTGGAAAATCGTGATCGTTTAGAGTGAGGGTACAATTGCGTATAATAGAATTAATGAAACGGGCTTTCCGTCAGCAACTTCCACCGTTAGAGATTCGATGAGATTAACACGAGGTTGGTCGAGGATAGATTCAAATTCTAAGGACACAAAGCTCTTATCCGCACCAGTATCGAATAATATGGATGCATAACTACCATTGATGAGAAACGTACCGTTGACCACGTTCTTGTCAGCCCTGGCTTGGTTGGCATTGATATTGAAAGCTCTCCCTCTGGCAGGTGGGGGAGCTTGGTTAGCTTGGTTTACCGGGTTTGCGTGAGCTTGGGCATGGATGGTGTTCACTAGGCGTGGACATGTGTTCCTGAAGTGATTTGGGTCCCCACAGTTGAAACAAGCTCGCATGGGTTGCATCATGGGGTAGTTGGGTTGGTAGTAAGGTTGGGCTACGTGTTGTGAAGGTGGTAGAAGTAAGGGTTGTTGGGTTTGGCCCACTATCTGATTTTGGGTTTGGGTTGGAGGTTAATTGCGATTCATTCGTTGAAGGGTACGGCAGGTTTGGATGGTGTGACCCGCACGGCCACAACTTGTGCAATGTTGGTAGGGATTTTCGGGAGGGTGATGGTATTGACAGCGGTTGCATTTTGGGTGTGGGCCAGTATATGGCTTTTTGAATGGTGCATCTGGAGGGGCAATTTGGGTGATTGGTGCAACAGTGATAGGAGGGTTGGTTTGAGTGACAGCAAAATTTTTGCCATTTTGCTTCCTCTTACCAGCAAACTTCGAGGATGAGACTGGGTGGTTTGGAGTTGGGGTCTCAATGGGTGCTTTCTTCTTTTCATATTTGAACTTGCCGTTTTGAATGCGATTTTCAGTG
Organism: Scalesia atractyloides; assembly: GCA_947069175.1. Classification (NCBI taxonomy): domain Eukaryota; kingdom Viridiplantae; phylum Streptophyta; class Magnoliopsida; order Asterales; family Asteraceae; genus Scalesia; species Scalesia atractyloides. Next base: position 54,864,859 of record CAMTDV010000015.1, on the reverse strand, counting down.
AGTTTTGTAGCTAACTCCATCGCGGCTTCAAGTGTTGCAGGCGATGTGCTTAAAACCGAATCTTGAATTTTCGAGGGGAGGCCTCGAATGTAATGTTCAACTAAGCGGTACAAGGGGGTGAACAAATTAGGGATCATCTGGTTCAGCTCGAGAAATCTCTTATTATAGGAAGTGTGATCTCCTTCCTTTTGTTTCAGTGTGTGGAATTCGTCTTCCAACTTTTTGATTTCGCTTCTTGGACAGAAACGTCTTGTCATGAGTTCCCTTAACTCTTCCCATGTTAAGGCCATGGCATCTTCAACTCCTCGCTTACCCTTTTCCGTGTTCCACAAGGTAAGGGCGACCCCAAACAGTCTTCTAGTCGCGTAACGTACCTTACGGTCCTCGGGACAGTCGCAATTGAGGAAAGTGTTTTCCATTTCTTCAAACCAGTGAAGGAGGGCGGTAACACCTTCGGTCCCTTCATATTTTGGGGGATCGCAAGATTTGAAGTGTTTGTAGGTGCACTTGGGAGTTTTGGAAGGAGAGTTGGCGACGCTCTGGTCTTCTTGATTGGGAGGGTTGATGGGATTTGCGGTGAGAGCTTGTTGAACTTGAAGCACGATGTCAGGAAGCACTGCGGCCATTTGTTTAGCAATTTGTGTGGCCAAGCGTTCATTTGACCTTCCTGGCTTTCTACCTCCACGTAGTTGCCTAGCCGACATCTAAAGGAACATATATAGGAAGATTGTGAGTTTAAGAATTTCTAGGTGTCATGTGTCGTAAAAAGAATGAAAAACAACATAACTGACAATAATTTAACTACATCCATTGGATGTCTTGGGTTTGTTTATGTTTGGGCCTCCAAGTGTCCCCCATACCATTGCCTGTGTAGTCATGTGGGCCCCCATGACTATTGGGCTTGGTAGGATTCACATTGGTGTTGGCGGATTAACACTCGCACCACCCGAATGAAAATCGTGAAATATGATTGCGAGATGTATGGTAGGAGGTGTCCAGGTGTAGACACAATGACAACTCAAAGTGGGGTTAGCTCACACGACGTTTGGTATAGCATGCTTTGGCCTAATAGGTCCTTCGTACTCTCATCGTTAGTCCCCAGGTAGGCAAACTGGTCCTTTATTTTGGATTTATACGAATGCCAAGCCTAGACAGGACGTTCCGACTACCGGTACTCGTATCCTTCCGGTTACTACATGCCCGTCATGAGAACTCACTTTGATGTGATTTGAAAAATACAAAAATCATTGCAAAATCATGGAAATCGTGAGGTGCGTGCTCTCATGGATATGATATGTTATGAGGATATGATTTATGATGAGCATTGCATAATAACATGTATTTGTGAGCGTGCTTGCATAACATTGGGTGTGAAAATAAACATGAAACATATAAACATCATGAATTTTGCATGTAACGCATAAACAATTAAAATTTAATCAACTATAGTATAGGCTCTAAGGGTCTAATAACCTATCCTATATCCCTATAGTCACAAGCTCTGATACCAATCTGTCACACCCCGACCCGCAGCGGAATGAAAGTCGGGGCATAATTGGGTTATCACCAAAGCTCATGATATTTACTAAGATGTTTCATATTTATTAAATTCAAATTACAAACTTAAATATCCAAAAACAAAATTCATACAATTACAAAGGGAAATGAAACTATAAATTATTCCAAAGCATAAGCTTGTTTATTCTTCTAGGCCATCATAAGTGTTTCCTGTCTCGGCTGGATCACCTGTATCATGTGTAAAAACGGGGGAGATTTTGGGTCAACAAAAGTTGGCGAGTGAACCTTGATAAAACATTTTAACTAATTTCTTGTTTTATTTATTAAATTAAATTCGTGCATTAATCACATGTGAGCAAACATATATATGTAAACAATCACAAACCACTTTGGATGAGTATATGACATGAATGATGATGTATTTGAGATCAAGGCTCAATTAAACGGAGCCGATCTAATGAGGCTCCTGATGCTCAACCCGTATCCCACGGGGAACTGATGGGCCTAATGAAATGCGTGCACTGAAATGATAAAATTCAATCTACATATAATTCACACAACAATTGATACACATTTGATCACGGATATGATGTATGCACAAGTGTTTAAATAAAATAAAAGATAGTACGACACATGATACACCCCAAAACATGAGTAAAACGGGGAATTGGTAGATATTCACTCACAGTGGATGCGTTTCTTGATGACGATGAATGCGCACGATTTTATGATTCAACCGACGAGAGAAAACTAACCTAAATAATAACGAAACGATTCGATAAATAAATAAATTTTATTTGAGGTTATTATTTTTAATTAGTGCTCTTTAATGAGATTTTTAGATTTGTTTTTGTGAGTTTAACGCAAATTTTTAACTTTGAAAACCTTATTTTTAAGTATTTTTAATTAATTTTTCAATTTAATAAATAAATAAAAAGAAACAAAAATAAATAAAAATGGGTTGACTTTGTCAGGTTTGACCGGGTCTGACCGGTCAGACAGCATGTATTCCAGGCGGAGAGTGAGGTTCGAACTCGGGACCTCTCGTATACGTGCACGCAGCTCTACCAACTGAGCTACGTGTCTAACCCGAAATATTCTTTGTTTTAATTATATATATATACTAACTAACTTTAACCTTATTTAGTTTTTATTAAAAATGATTTAATATGGCCGAACCGGTTACAGAAACCCAGAATCGAACTCGGAACCTTCGGTTCGAGTGCACACAGCCCAACCAGTTGGGCTGTGTGTCTAATCTGCTTAACTACTGGATTATATTCCTCTTATATATATACTGTGAATTGATCTGAGTAGGTTTTAAAAATGTTGGTTTTATTTCAGAAAGTCGGAAACATGCGTGATTCGAACCCGGGACGTGCGTTTTATATTTGCACACAGTCCACCGCTGGACTGTGTGTCTAACCCGGTTAAATACCCGATTTTAGTTACATTAATATACAACTTAGGCTTCATCTTCTTCACTAAGAAAAACACAGAACAGTGAAACCGACTGTTTTGCTTAATCGACCAACAAACTTATACTCGATTGAAATAGAATAGAAAAATAAAGATTAAGTAATATGATATACCAAAACAGAGAGTTTTCTTCAGATTTCTGGCAAGTTTCGTCGACCCTGATTTGCGATTTTTGGCTGAATGAACTGATTTAACAGTTTTGATTATTGATTTGAGCAATTAAATTTTCAATCAAGAGGTAGTAAGGAGGTTTAGACAATTATACCGTCTGAAGAACAACTGCGGTTTTCTGATCAGTGATTCCCGCGATATTCCGGCGAGTGCGAAGATCTCCGGCGACGAGCTTTGGAAGAATTAAAACTTCAGAAAGAGAGTGCGGTTCTGAGCGAAATGTTTACAAGGAGTTGGAGTGGGTATTTATAAGGGGGACAGGCCGATTGGGTTCGAATTAGGAGTCAAGATTCGCGGTCAATGATTTCAAACGGTTTTGGCTGAAATTGAGTGCTAGGCAACGGTTATAACTGATGTCGAAATCAGTTTATGCGTTTCAGTCAAAGGAAAATAGCCACATTTGCGGAGTTTCGGTTTTTCCGGCGATTGCGAGTTCTGGGCGCGCTAATATACAGGTTTTGACTTTCGGTTTTTACTATAAGTGTTATTTTTTCAGTACATATCACAAAGGATGTGTGTGGCGGAGTGGTGTGATGTGTGTGTGTCTTCGTGGGAGACCCTGGTTCGAGACCCGGCGACTCTATTTAATATTTTTGAGTTTATTTTACTTATTATTATTATTTATTAATTATGGTTTTTAACTTCTATAATATTTATTAATTATGAGATGTTTAAAAATAGTCGGCACAATCAATACGCGACGAACTTTTAACTGAATGCTTGATTATTAAACGAAGCGGGTTTTGAACCCGTTTTTCATAAATGTTACATCGAAGGGTTGTGGATGAAGATATAGAATGCTAGAACAAGATGTTTGAAGTTTCTGCATCAGGGAACCATGCTCTAGTCAGAGTACTTACACAGTATGAAGACCATGGTGCTGGTGAGAAACAACAAAACAATGAAGCTGAGGAGGTATGTTGGTCGAATAATCAGTTTAACAAAAAACACAAAACACCATGCTTAATAATTCCTTTTTGTTTTTAACAGGCAATGGCTGAGAAGTTGGTTGGGGCATACAAAGAATTAGAAGACTATTACAATAAAATGAGGAAATTGTTAAATCGGTCAAAGATTGGACATCCAAACAGCCTTTTGGTACGTATAAAATACTCAAAATGTATGACATTGTTAAAGAACATGTCAACATTTATTGATTAAACGCAAAGGAAGTGGTAGATGAGAGAGAAGAAGAAGGTGAAAATGAAGATGAGGTTGAAATGGAAGCTGAAGGTGAAAGGGAAGTGGAAGGAGAAAGGGAAGGGGAGATGGCTGGAGAACAAAACGCCAAGGAAGTGCCAACGGTTGTTGATCCTCAAAATGAAGATGAAAGGGAGTTTGAGGGTGGTGATGAGAATATTATATTGTCAGCTGAAGAAGTACAGATGAAGATATAAATGAAAATGATATTAAAAGCTGGGATTGTGATTTCAAAACACTTGAATATCACATTTTCAGATATAATAGGGAAAAGATAATTCAAAGGAATATTGCTGAGGTTTTGAAATTGTCGGGACAAGACCTAGAATAATTGATTGAACTAAAAGAAGATTTAGATTGTCCAAAGATGGTGGAAGAGATGCTTAAAGCTATAAAAAACCACATGCAACGCCAAAAATCCCCCCAACAGAAACACAATACAGTCAGGGGTTCATCACTGAACTCGGAAAAACAACTGAGGCAGTCAATGACAAAACACCAAGCATATCTGTGACAGAGATACAGTTCAGTGATGCCTTCATTTCTCAACAAGAAAGAACTAAAGGGGAGATGGTGAGCAAAAGTGTTGACCAGCAAGGTGCAGTGGTTGATGAAACGCGATGTCAGCAGCCACCATCTGGAGGTAGGAAGAACCTCATGCCAAATTTTGAAGAATAAAAGACACCCCCAGAAACCCCAAGATCAAAACGTCACTTACACTTCACCAACCAAAATGCCAAACAGGGCAGATATGCAGGAGAAGGGTGATGAGGACAAAACGCCAAACATCACAAAGTTGATGCAAGTAACACCATTTAAACCCAAAAAAGCTGCCTGGTGATGCAGGAGATGAAGAAGATGATGAATATAAAAATGAAAAGACTGTGGAAAAAAGAAGAAGAAGAGAGAGCAAAGAAGAGTAGGGCATGTTTGTCACCTTATGTCAGGAGGCAAGTAGTTATACAAGCAGCAAGAGCAGCACAAGAAAACCACATTTCCATATACATATTCACTGGATGTGGTGACTATATGTATGTACATTTCTTTCTCGTAAAAACGCCAAGAATTTCATTTGTTACGTTAAAAATATACATGCATATGCATGTAAACACCCAAAACACCATGTCTTATATTAAAATGAGTTTGCATAAGTAAAACACCATATGTTGTTTATTTTTTTTATAGGAGTACCTAGTTTAACATTGAAGGAGTGTCATAACTCTTAAGGGTGATTTCTGAGAGCATGAGACCAGGATTCTATGCCAACGTCAACATTATTCAAAGTTGGGGGCATATACTAAACTATGAAGAAAGATACAAGGCTCCAGAATCACCCTCAAGATTATTTTGCACACAAATAATACAGGTAACTCTTTTGCTATATTTAATTGATGCAATTATATTATGACTTTGTTTTGTTGTTAAAAATGTGGTTCCTCAAAGTTACAGAATAGGCCCGCGTATACAAGGACAACAAGTTATCGATGCAAAGAATTCAACAACAACATGGAATTGGTTTTGAAACTCGCTCGTTTGAAAGAAGACCAGAAAGATAGAAAGATAAATGAATATGATCTGGTCTTCGTGCTAATAATATGGCAAAACCATTTCTATGTTGTCTGCTTCCATCTAGAAAACAAAAGAGTTGATGTACTGGATAACAACGCTGGAGGAAATAAACTCAGCATCAAGAAAAAGTATGATGGATGGGTGGAAAATTTGGTAAGTATCTTAAAAACTATGTATGTTGAAACTATATTAACATACTAATATATGCAAAATTATGAAACTGCAGCAAGATGCTTTTGCAAACTGCTTGCTTATTCATAAACACCCTATGGCTAATGTAAGACCTACTCTAATTTAAACATTTCATTTTATATAAAATTTAAGCATTTTAGAACGAAAATGCCACTTACAAGAAAAAAACTTTTACATTAAGGATATCCACACATGGGTAAAAACATTCCAAAAACATAGTTACAAGTGTTTACATAAGTCACTGTTAACAAACAAAACAAGATTTAACACGGAAGCTTCATTTAACGTGTGTTCGGTTCATGTTCATCACTTGATCGTCTTCCAGAGACTTATAACATTCACCTAATATTAAAAACACTACCAACATTAGTTATTAAGGTTACCTAGTATATCAAACCAAGCTACTAACTCAAAGTAACAAAAAAAAAACAATTTTTGCATGTTTTAGGCCCGTCGCCACACGCGAAGGTATCACCCTTGGCCGTCGCGCGACGCCAAGGCCCCATTTCGGCAGAAAGCTTTTGAAATGGTGCTGCATATTCCCAGCTCTTAAACTTTCACAAGTATGATACATAAACTTGCATAACTTTCAATCTACTTATCCGATTTACACGATTCTTGTTTCGCTACGTCCGTAATCAAATTACGGATTCATTTATCATCTTATTTCTCTTAAAAACTGATTTATAATCGTATGGCTTATAAATCCTTTATAGCTTTATTTGACCCATTTAGTTTTAGCAATATACTACATGATCATTAACAATGTTTATATCTAGTCGTTTTTACCCACTCTCGGATTTATCAAACATTAGCGTTTTCGCTTCCATTACATGGTTTGCGCACGCTTAAAACATCATGCTTTTTATCTACAATTTAAGCATGCACCTTTAATCCAGATCATCAAGATCATGTTTCTAAGTTTTCGACCCAAATCTAAGGGTTTATAAAATTAAGTTTTGGCGTGTCCGTTTCTCGGCTTACGCTCTCATTATACTATTTTGTCGTGTGACATTCTAGTCACTTCGAAACACTATCGATTTAAACATCAATTTGACCCATTTGGTTGTCGAGTGAAATCCATCACTTCAATGACGTACCAAACAAGTTTTAACCTCTTATTTCGACCCGTTTGGTTGTCGAATGAGCTTCATCACTTCTATGACAAACCAAACTCATATATTACGCTATAACATCATCCGCATATTTACGACCAATGTATATGCACAATGTAACGAAACTACAAGTTACGTACCTTCACAACTTTTCCTTCAAGCGTGCGTCCGCTCCGGCTTGTCCGCTTGAAGAGTCAATCCCCTTGCCTATAGAGTTCAATCAACGACATGTTTAAAACTCTTATTACTTCTTAATTTGCATAATTTGCTATTTCAATTATTTATGCTGTTTACTCGAAATTTCAACATTTTAGCTTTCATTTAGGCGTTTTATCAAACACCTTATGAGCATAGTTTTATAAAATCAACAATCAAGTTTATGGCTAGTTATTTAACCATGACTAAACATTATTTACATTCTCATATGTTTAGTATGCATAACAACACCTAACTCATGAAAATTAAATAACACCAATTAATGACCATAATTCTAGTGTTCATCACTTAGTTAGAATACCCACTTGAGACATGCATGGGTGATTCTCAATTTCCCAATTTTATCACTAATTCATCAAACCCTTGACTAGGGTTTGCTCCTAAACATAGATTCATCACAAATTTCACTCTTACATCAAATATTCAAGTAATAATTTTGTTTATGAGAAATCATCAAAATCTCAAAACATCACCAAAAGATGAAATCCAACATACCTTGTGATCCCTTCACTTGGGCGATCACTAGTTTTGCTTGGTTTTCGATTTAGACCTGAATTGCCTCTTTGATTTGGTTGGTTTGTGTAATCTAGGGGGTTCAATAGAGGGAGCCCCTTTTGCTCCTGTGAAAACCCACGACCAGAACACACACTCAAGTGTGTGTTTTGGTGTTTTTATTTTGTTTAATTAAAACCAACTCTTTTAGTTTTGTCAACATTAGCCCCTTTAGTTATTCAAGTTTTATAAAGGGTTTCTCTTAACTAAGTTTTCTTATAATTCCAAGAACTCATGACTAACTAGGTTAATTATCCTGGTTGTTTTATTTGGCTTTTACCGACTTTAGTTTATAATATAAAAATCTCTATCTTTGGGGTGTTACAAGTCCACCCTCCTTAAAAGGTTTCATCCCTGAAACTAGTATACGTACCAAATAACGTAGGGTGGAGTCGCCTCATTTCTTCTTCGGATTCCCAAGTAGTGTCCGATCCTTTCCGATGTTCCCATTTGACCTTCACTTGGTTAATTTCTTTGTTCCTCAATCCTTTGACTTTTCGGTCAAGGATAATCGGTTTAGCTAAAAGTTTTAGTTTGTCATTAACTTCAATATCATCGTATGGTACATATGCTGTCTTGTCCGCCAAACATTTGCGAAGGTGCGGCACGTGGCACGTGGAACGTGTTATGTATGCCGCTTAACTCCTTTGGGAGCTCTAGCCGATAAGCCACCTTGCCCACTCGATCAGTGATTTTGAAAGGCCCAATAAACCTCGGGCTCAACTTTCCTCTTTCCTAAATCGGATAATTCCTTTCCACAGTGATACTTTAAGCATTACATTATCTCCGATTTGAAACTTGATGGGTCTTCGCCTTTTATCCGCATAGGACTTTTCTCGGTTTTGAGCCGCTTTTAAATGAGCGCGCACCATGTCAATCTTTTTGTTTGTTGCCTTAATCACGTCTTTATGTGTGAGTTCCCTCGGTCCCACTTCGCCCCAACACACCGGGGTTTGGCATTTTCGACCATAAAGCATCTCATATGGTGCCATACGAATGCTCGTATGATAATTGTGGTTGTAAGAAAATTCGACTAACGGTAGGTAAACATCCCAGTTGCCGCTGAAATCAATTATACATGCCCGAAGCATATCTTCTGACGTTTGTATGGTTCGTTCGCTTTGCCCATCCGTTTGCGGGTGATATGTCGTACTAATCAATAGCTTTGTACCATTTGTTATTGGAAGTCGCGCTAGAAATTTGAAGTAAACCGGGTATCTCTGTCGGACACGATGGATACTGGTACTCCATGGTGCGCCAAAATCTCATTTATGAATGCTTCCGACATCTTTTCGGAAGTATAGGTCTCACGGATAGGAATGAAATGAGTGCTTTTAGTTAATCGATCTACAACTACCCAAATGGCGTCGTAGCCCCGGGCCGTTCTCGGTAATTTGGTCAACAGATCCATAGTGACTTGTTCCCACTTCCATACCGGTATGTCTAACGGTTGAAGTTTACCATAAGCCTTTTGATGTTATGCGTTTACTTGTAAACAAGTTAGGCACTTTTCGACATATTTCACTATATCTCTTTTCATTCCGAGCCACTAATAATTTTGTTTTAAGTCTCTGTACATTTTAGTGGCTCCCGGGTGAATCGAATAACGTGATTTGTGAGCCTCTGCTAGTAGAAGGTCTTTGACAAACATGTGTTAGGTACCCAGATTCTACCGAATCGGGATTTCAACCCGTTCTCTCTGTCTTCTATGTTTTTTTCTAATTTTCTTCCTTTACCGCTTCTTCTTGTGCTACTCGGATTTGTTCAAGTAACCCCGAAGTGACCACAAGTTGCATGGATCGTACCCGAATAGGTGTATAATCTTCCTTTCGGCTAAGTGCGTCTGCCACTACGTTGGCTTTTCCTGGGTGATAATGGATTTCACAGTCATAATCCGTCACCGTTTATAACCAACGTCTTTGTCTCATATTCAACTCTTTTTGATCAAAGTAATACTTCAGGCTTTTATGATATGTGAAAATTGTGCATTTCACCGCGTACAAGTAATGTCTCCAGATTTTTAGAGCAAAGATTACCGCTGCCAATTCTAGATCATGAGTTGGATACTTCTTTTCATGCACTTTTAATTGTCATGGGGCATAGGCAATTACCTTGCCTCTTTGCATAAGTACATACCCAAGGCCTAGGTGTGATGCATCCGAATACACTACTAGATCATTGGTACCATTCGGTAGCATCAACACCGGAGCACTTGTTAACTTTTCCTTGAGCGTTTGAAACGCCCTTTCTTGTTCGTCTGTCCAAACGAATTTCTCATCCTTACGGGTTAACTTTGTTAATAGCGACGCAATTTTGGAAAAATCCTGAATGAATCGCCTATAATATCCTGCAAGCCCCAAAAATCTTATGATCTCTGATGGGTTTTTCGGAGGATTCCATTTTGATACGGCATCTATTTTCGACGGATCTACTAGTACCCCGTCGGCACTAACGATGTGCCCGAGAAATTGCACCTCTCGTAACCAGAAGGCGCCTTTCGAGAACTTCGCGTAAAGCTTTTCTCGTCTAAGTGTATCTAACACTTCTTGCAAGTGATGCGCATGATCTATTTCATTCTTTGAATACACCAATATGTCGTCTATGAACACTATTACTGACTTATCTAACATTGGTTTGCAAACCAGGTTCAGAGATCCATGAAATCCACGGGTGCATTTGTCAACCCAAAGGACATAAGGAGGAACTCGTAATGCCCGTAGCGTGTACGAAAAGCCGTCTTCGATACATCTTCTTCCTTGACCCTTAATTGATGATACCCCGATCTAAGGTCTATTTTGGAAAACCAACTTGCGCCTTGTAGTTGATCAAATAAATCGTCAATTCTCGGGAGCGGGTATCAATTCTTCACCGTGAGTTTGTTTAACTCCCGGTAATCGATGCACATTCGGATGCTCCCGTCTTTCTTCTTTACAAACAATACCGGTGCGCCCCACGGAGACACACTCGGCCTTATGAACCCTTTTTCGAGCAAGTCTTGTATCTGTAACATTAACTCTTGTAGCTCTGATGGCACGAGCCTATACGGTGCCTTAGCTACGGGTCTTGCACCCAGAACCAATTTGATTCCGAACTCCACACACCCGTTCTGGCGGTATTCCTGGTAAATCTTCTGGAAATACATCTTCATAATCGCGTACCACCGGTACGTTTCTAATCTTTGGCGATCTTTCTCCGGATCGCATGCATAAATCATGAACGCTTTACACCCACGTCTTAGGAGCTTATGAGCTTCCGTTATCGAACAAACCCTAGGATTACCCCCTTTTTCTCCGTAAATAGTAACACACTTTCCGCCGGAGACATTAATTTTATATCCTTACGGAAGCACACAACTTTCACGTGATGTTGGGATAACCAATCCATCCCGACAACCACTTGCAATTCTCCCATCGCCATCGGGATCAAGTCTATTGAGTATTCTTCATTATCGATATTCAACTTGCAGTTTTGACATACGTCACACACGATAAAGCTTTTAATATCACCTATTTCTACTTCTAGGGGCATAGGTAATTTTGTTAATAAGAATGAAGGATGTCGAATAAGTCCATGTGAAATAAAGGATCAATTCGCACCCGTATCAAACAATACACGTGCGGGAATAGAGTTTACAACAAATATACTTGAGACCACATCGGGTTCTATCTTTGCTTTTGCCGCAGTCAGGTGAAAGGATCTGGCTCTTGCTTTCTGAGCCTCTATCTGCGCATTCTTTGCATCTTTCTTTCCTACCAACTCCGGGAATTCGGATTTCGTATGACCCGGTTGATAGCATTTGTAGCAGACTGAGACTTTTCCCGGGCATAATGAAGGTGTATGCCATGTCTTCCCGCATACAGGACATGGTTTATCCTTAAAGCGACATTCACCCTTGTGACCCTTCCCGCAGATTTTACAACTTGGCAATCCGCCTTTCACATCCGATTTCTTTGCCGATTCTGTCGTTCGCGCTTTCTTGGTAGGGCTTGTATTCACATCTTGTACCCTTCTTTCACCCCGCTCAACCTGCTTTTTCAGCTCAATCTCTCGTTCCCGAGCAGTGTTTATAATCTCGGTGAGAGTCTCGTACTTTGAGGGAGTCATCAACTCCCAATATTCAGCACTCAACATGTTATAGTAGTAATATATCTTCTGTTCTTCATTCGTCACTAGCTCGTCACAGACTTTAGCTTATCAAGGAAAATACCCGTGATTTTGTCTATCGATTCATCCTTTTGCCTCATTTGGATGAACTCTTCCTTGATTCTATTGATAACCGCTTTGGGACTGTGATGTTTAATAAATGGTGCCTTAAACTCACCCCAAGTCATGTTTTTCACTGCTTCAACTCCAAGCTCCTTTTTCCTATTGTCCCACCAATCTTTAGCTTGACCCCTTAGCTGACACGTTCCGTAAGCTACAAAGTCACTTGCGTCGCAGTGGGTCCTTTCAAACACCCCTTCAATGTCACTCAACCATCGCTGACATATTATCGGATCGACCTCTCCGTTGTAGATCGGAGGTTTGCAAGTCATGAATTTATTATACGGGCAAGCCTTTCGCTCCACCGGCCTGTCTTTCAATTGGTTGGAATTTTCTTCCAACCTTTTGATCCGCTCTTCCACCATCGTGAGTACCGTGTTTTGGATCTTGTCTATAAACCCGGATAGACTATTTTCTATTGCCTTTCCAACCTCTTCGGCAATTACTTCTCTCATCTGTTGGTGACTATCGGAACCGTATCATCATTACCTTCATCATCCATCTTGAATCTGAAATGTTTATATTAATTTTAAACATTTCATTTTATATCATTTGTATCCTTTGCTTTGGTTTAGTCAAGTTCACAACTTGCTTAAACCATTTAAGTTTGATGCACCTTCCGGGTTTCAGTGTACTAACACACTCTTCCCATGAATATCAAGACATATCCCTTCCTAGTGTTTCATTAAAACTACTAAAATGATTTATTCTTAACGGATGTTTAATCAAGATTCGAACCGAACAGACTTTGTCGACAACCTTGAGCTCTGATTACCAACTTGTAAGACCCACTCTAATTTAAACATTTCATTTTATATAAAATTTAAGTATTTTACAACGAAAATGCCACTTACAAAAAAAAAACTTTTCCATCAAGGATATCCACACATGGTTAAAAGCATTCCAAAAACATAGTTATAAGTGTTTTATATAAGTCACTGTTAACAAACAAAACAAGATTTAACGCGGAAGCTTCATTTAACGTGTGTTCGGTTCATGTTCATCACTTAATCTTCTTCCAGAGACTTATAACATTCACCTAACATTAAAAAGACTACCAACATTAGTTATTAAGGTTACTTAGTATATCAAACCAAGCTACTAACTCAAAATAACAAAAAAAATCAATTTTTGCACGTTTTAGGTCCGTCGCCACACGCGACGGGTATCACCCTTGGCCGTCGCGCGACGCCAAGGCCCCATTTCGGCAGAAAGCTTTTGAAATGGTGATGCATATTCCCAGCTCTTAAACATTCACAAGTATGATACATAAACTTGCATAACTTTCAATCTACTTATCCGATTTACAAGATTCTTGTTTTTATACGTCCGTAATCAAATTACGGATTCATTTATCATCTTATTTCTCATTAAAAGCTGATTTATAAGCGTATGGCTTATAAATCCTTTATAGCATTATTTGATCCATTTAGTCTTAGCAATATACTACATGACCATTAACAATGTTTATTTCTAGTCGTTTTTACCCACTCTCGGGTTTATCAAACATTAGCGTTTTCGCTTCCATTACATGGTTTGCGCACGCTAAAACATCAAGCTTTTATCTACAATTTAAGCATGCACCTTTAATCCAGATCATCGAGATCATGTTTCTAAGTTTTTGGCCCCAAATCTAAGGGTTTATTAAATTAAGTTTTGGCGTCTCCGTTTCTCGGCTTACGCTCTCATTATACTATTTTGTCGTGTGACATTCTAGTCACTTCGAAACACTATCGATTTAAACATCAATTTGACCCAGTTGGTTGTCGAGTGAAATCCATCACTTCAATGACGTACCAAACATGTTCTAACCTCTTATTTCGACCCGTTTGGTTGACAAATGAGCTTCGTCACTTCTATGACAAACCAAACTCATATATTACACTATAACATCATCCACATATTTACGACCAATGTGTATGCACAATGTAACGAAATTACAAGTTACGTACCTTCACAACTTTTCCTTCAAGTTTGAAGATTCAATCCCCGTGCCTATAGAGTTCAATCAACGACATGTTTAAAACTCTTATTACTTCTTAGTTCGCATAATTTGCTATTTCAATTATTTATGCGGTTTACTCGAAATTTCAACATTTTAGCTTTCATTTAGGCGTTTTATCAATCACCTTATGAGCATAGTTTTATAAAATCAACAATCAAGTTCATGGCTAGTTATTTAACCATGAATAACATTATTTACATTCTCATATGTTTAGTATGCATAACAACACCTAAACTAGCTTCATGAAAATCAAATAACACCAATTAATGACCATAATTCTAGTGTTCATCACTTAGTTATAATACCTACTTGAGACATGCATGGGTGATTCTCAATTTCCCAATTTTTATCACTAATTCATCAAACCCTTGACTAGGGTTTGCTCCTAAACATAGATTCATCACAAATTTCACTCTTACATCAAACATTCAAGCAATAATTTCGTTTTTGAGAAATCATCAAAATCTCAAAACATCACCAAAAGATGAAATCCAACATACCTTGTGACACTTCGTACGAATGGGCATGTTTGATACGAAGTGGGTTTCCTATAAATAGGTAGTTTGGGTTATTCAAGGTAGCAGTTTTGCGAGCTAGACGGTGAAGCTCTGTCGGTTTTGGAACTTGAATGTAATCTTTGAACAATTAATAAACTGATGTTTAAACTGAATATGTTGTGTTTACTGTCACTATTTCACATAAATTCCACATACATGGACTAGATACAAATTAGGTATCTTTGCATAACGTGGAAATCGATCCTACAAGTGGTATCAGGTCTTAGGGAGCCTATTTCTACTTCATTCTTTTTGTTTTTCACTTTTAAAATGAATCGATGGACGAATTGAACTTAACTTCGGATATGATATGTAGAATCACTTAAAGATAAACCCTTGAAAATTTCAATCCTAAAAATGAATGTTTTGATTATGAAAATGGCAAAATTCATCATAAGCTAGACACCAATTCGCATGAACTCTAGTGTCAGTTCGTACGAAGTGCCATATCACAGTTTGTACGAAGTGACCCTCCCAATCATCCAAAAGATGAATCAGTGACTGAGCTAATACGATTTTATGTCATGGATAACAAATTATTTCAATTCTATCATTGGTTTCAACTTCTTAATCAAGAAAAGATTTTAAATTTTGCAAATGCATTACCATTAGAATGGGATGATTATTTGAAAGAATTGGAAAAAGGAACCTAGATTTTCAATGCTTAATATTGATGAATTTTTGGACAAAATTAAAGATCACATTCCTGTAATCGAAAATATGAAAATTTTAAAGCTTAAAAAGGAAAGTGTGTGACAACTGTGAAAAATCCTGGTAAACTTTGATCGGTACAAATCCGCGGTAACCGGGCGTGATATGTATATCGTGATACTTGTTGTGATTACATGTGATGATACGAATTCTAGAACACATTACACCGACTATAATAGGATTATATGCAAGGTAACTACCAAAAATGTTAAGTTGACGCTATGCGTCACCTACATGGCAAGACAGAGTCGTGAATGAACTGACGACTCTGGGAATACGTATTAGTAAACATATGACTTATATGGTGTGGTAGAGGTGTGCCACAGTCCTGAGGAAATCAGATACTGTTGGTGCAGAATGTCTATGTCTTAGTCTTATATTGAGTCTGTATAGATTAGAGTTGAATAGGCTAGCGAAACGAAGTATTTATGTATTTTTGAGTCAAGTTCGCTGGTGAAGGTCATGTGTAGTCAAGTTCGGCCGAACTTCATCCCCCACCAACGAACTTGTCAGCCTATAAAAAGCTAGCTTGTCATCCTCATTTGTAACTTTGGCATTTCTGAGGCGAAGCTCTGTCAATTTGGAGACTCGATGTTATATCAATAAAATTGACGTTTAATTGACTAATTCTTGTTATTTGGTAAACTTGTCATAATATTTATGCTATTATGGACAATAGAGATCAAATCTAGGTTCATATGCATTGAGGATCGGTCCTACAGATACACCATACCCATTCCACAACTTTTACACAAAAATGAAAAATTCACGAGCAAATTCTGTCCAATTTTCAATATGACATGTTAAATACATCATAGATAAACCCCTGAGAATTTGGAGACTAAAATCAAACGAATTAGTATCAAAATGTTGCAAAAACCATGTTTTCAAAACCCTCATTCATCGAACTTGTTAGCCAAGTTCGACCAAACTTGAGCTAAAAAGTCACTTTTTCAGTGAGTTTTTACCAAGTTCGCTCGAACTTGAGGAGTTTTTTTGAAAGAATTTAAGATAAGTTCGCTCGAAGTTGCTAATATTTCATTGATATTCTATCAAGTTTGACCGAACTTGGTAAAATTCAAGAAATTTAGTTAAGTTCGCCTGAACTTGCTAGTTTTCTTATAAAATCCAATACACAAGTCGACCGAGGTTACTCAGGGACATTTTCAAATCAAAAAGTCACAAGTTCGACCGAACTTGTGATAAATCTGAGAATTCTTCATTCTAACTACAAGTTCGACCGAACTTGTAGTAAATCTAACATTTTCAAAAGTTTTAACTTGTTTTCAGCGTACGTGTCTTGATCTTCGCAATGGATGATATTCACAGAGCGTATATGTCAGGAGTGGGTACATCAAATGCTAATGTCATACAACAAGTCAATCTAGACAACAAATGGGCACATTTGTTAAACCGCCAAAGCTAATGAGCATGGACGAGTACGAGGGATGGAAGGAGAAATTTACTTATTGGGTTCAGGCAATGCATTTCCAAGGCTGGGTGTCGATTGAGAGAGATTATACTATTCCGTTGGATGAACATCAACAAGTTCTGGAGAAGTACAAGTATACTACAATTCAAAAAGATGAGTACATTGCTGAGAAAAAGATGATAAGCCTCATTCAACAATCTGTTAAAGAGGATATTCTGGTTTTGTTGCCCGAATATACGACTGCAAGAGATCTATGGCTATCACTGCAAAAGAAATATCAAGGAAGTGCAGAGAATATTAAGAGTAAGAAAGCTCTCATCCTGAAGGAGTTCGATATTTTTAACATGTTGAAGGGAGAGACAATGAAACAGATGATTGAGCATTTCTGTCATTTGAAAGTCCAAATGAGGAGACACGGTCTCGAGAAGACGGAACAAGAGTACATCGATAAGCTGGCAGATGTGTTACCTGACGGAGAGTGGACTACGTATCTTATGGTTCTGAAAGAAAGTCATAACTGGGAATTCTTTAAGCTGTCTACATTCATCGAAAAATTAGAAGGTCACGAGATGGAACTTCTAAAGATGGCAAAGTCGAAGAATGCTAACATTGTTCAAGATGTTGGTCTGTATTACAAGAATGGAACGCAAGACAGTATTTCAAGCCCAAAGATACAGACAACGTTCAGTGCAAACATGAATTCTTCTCCACAAAATCAGAACCAATCATATCCTCAATATGATCAAAGTCCACAAAGCTCTTCGTTCTCAAGCACAGGGTCAAATGCTTCTTATCAGAGTCAAGCAAATCAGAATCCACAAATAAATTCTGATCCAAATGTGTACAAGTGTAACATTGTTGTAAATCTACACAATGTTGTTTCTGAGCAAGTTGCAAAACAACATATGTCACTTCTCGCCACTGTTCTAGAATCATATGAAAGTCTTGTAGCTGGAAAGATCGGCAATCCCGAAATGACCGCTGAAGACTATGATCAGGTGGACGAAGAAGAGCTTAAGCTGATGGATATCAAGTGGTCACTAGCTTCTCATTCGAGGTCACAAAATTTGTTGCACTCACAGGCCGAGATATCGGAAATTCAAGCAACAAGCTAGGGTTTGACAAATCGAAGGTCACTTATTTTAGATGCCAACAGAAAGGGCATTTCAAGAGAGAATGCAAAAATCTGAAGCAACAGGAAATCAGAGTCCATTTGGTTGAGGCAACGAGTATTACAAGAAATCTCTTCAATACAAGCTTTCTTAAATAAGACACAAGTTGAGATCCAAGAGAAACCAAACAGTAACAACACTGAGAAGGCTATGGTTGCTTCGAACGAGGATGATGGCTTCGATTGGAATTCTTATATTGGTAAGAAGACCAGAGTTGCACTAATGGCTGAGATCGTTGAAGATACTTCTGCCGAAGAAGTATCAGCTCTAGAGAATATTTTATTGGAACAGTATTTGCAACAACAGGAGGAAGAGGAGTATCTTCACATGAAGAAACAAGGCATATTATCTTCTAACTCTTGTGATAGTTTTGCAGTTAACTTTGATGGAAGTTCTTAAGAGTAAGTGATTGAGGAGAAATCGAATGAAGAAATTACTGATGCTGTTCAAGAAGTAACTGCTGAAAACCTCAAGGACTTTGCCGATAATGAAGGTAGGTGCAGAGGTAAAGGAAGTAGTCAAAGTACAAGTTGTGGAGGTTGTAAAACCTTGCACGATATGTATCGAGCCATGTGCTGAATATGCGCCAAAAATCACATATCATTGCTGAACTCAATGTATACAATGAACATTTCAAATATGATTATCGTACAATGAAGGAAGCGTATGACAAAATGAAAGATGATTATGGCATGCTCGATAGAAATAATATTGAACAACACGATACTATAAGGATGTTGAAAGGTACAGTAATGGATAAACAAAAAGCAAAAAAGATTTATATCAACACCATTGCTGAAACCAAACAACAACTCCATGACATGAAAATTGAAACAGAACGTGTTCAACAACTTATAAGAAGTTACACAACTAACGCATATGTCATCGATCACATACTTCCAACGATCTGTCGAAGAAAATTTTAGTAGTCTAAAAAGAAAACTGGTAAAGAATACATAAATGTTCCTCCACCCTTATGCGAGTAGTATTGTCGCAAAACTGTTGATGGGATGGATAAGGCACTCAACATTGAGTTGTTATCTGAAAAGAAAAATGAGTTTCCGGAGAACATTGATGTTGTCTAGACTAAATCAGATGATGACAATGCGGTAGTGAAAAAGGTGGTTGAAAATGTTCTGAATGATTCTGATGATGGCAGCTTTGAGAGCGCCACCTCGAGTTTGAACAGTTCTGAGACAAATTCCGAAGATGACGATACATCATCGGAAGATGATCTATGTGACGATCCTAACATTGTCATGTACAAGGTTAAGGAATCTGATATAATATACTTTGATAACAGTTTTCTGATTCGGAACGTCAAAGAAGATCAATTGGATAAACTGTTTAAACTGGTTGAAGTCACATCAGAAGACCTGGAGAAAAATGAAAAGAAATTTTATTCTAAACCCAAAAGAAATTACAATAAGTACCGAAGAAAGGGTGGTGATCATCCGGAAAACTGGAGAGCTGAGTTGGGTCTAGATGAGGAAGAAGAACCGGTTAAGAAAAAGTCACCGTTTCACGAGTACAAAGATAAAAACTTGAAATTTGTTTATGGGACAAACACGGTTCATGAGGAGAATTTGATTAGGAAGCAATCAAACGACGAGTTTAAGGAACAGAAAGAACTTCGAGATAAGGCGAAAGCCACAAGTGGTGTAAAATCCACTAGTGGACACTCACATGATAATCGGATTTGTTTCAAGTGCAACGTAGTTGGTCATATTGCATGGAAGTGTCCGAAATCAAAGCCGGCTTATCTTCGAAGGAAAGAAAGTTTAGATGTTGAAAGATTTAAGCAACCAGAGTTTGGACAAATAAGAATTTTGAAAAGAAACGTTGACAAGAATGAAATGAAACAAATTTTTGAATCAAAGCCTGAAGACAAGCCTAGATCTGAAAAGAAGTTTGCAAATTCAACTTTTGAAAAAGGTGAATCTTCAAAAGCAAACGAAACAAAGTTTTACATCAAAAAGGCTAACATAAAATCACAAGCCTGGATTGCAAAAAGGAAGTTGCCAACATCTGAAATCACTAAGTCTGAGCCAGTTAAAACTAGTGATAACATGAAAGAATCAAAATCTGAAATCACTAAGTCTGAGTCTGTTAAGACTAGTGATAATATGAAGGAATCTAAATCTGAAATCAAAATTGAAAATGTCAAATTTTTGAAAGATAAAAAGAAAGTGAAGTTTTCAAACATAAACATCATAGAAAATCCAGATGATGAATATGAATTTGATTATGCTGACGAGTGTGAATTTGATTATGACGATGGTTATCCAATTCAACCCAAGACCAAGAAGGCTTGCGTCGCGCTTTTTAACTAATAGTTGAAATGTGTAGGGGCTCCAGAGATCCGTACTTTCCAAGTGGATTCTAGATAGTGGAGCTTCCAGACATATGACAGGAATGAAAGCGCTCTTGTTCGACATAAAAGCTATCAATGGCGGATATGTTGGATTTGCTGGAAACCAAGGTGGAAGGATTGTCGCCGAGGGAAAGCTCTCAAACGGAGTTGTTTCATTTGATCAAGTGAACTACATTGCGGAGCTTGAGAACAACCTTCTGAGTATTTCTCAAATTTGTGATAAGAAATTTACCATCCACTTTAATGATAAAGAATGCATGATCATCAAACCGGGTTTCAACATACCAGATGAGTGGATACTCATGCGTGCACCGAGAAAGAATGATTTGTATGTTCTTGACATGGGAAAAGCTACTACTTCTTCAAAAACGGCACAATGTTTTGTTTCGAAAGGTACTGAGAAGGAGTCAATCTTATGGTACAGAAAGATGGGCCACATTCACCTTAGAAAGATGAATCATTTGGTACATAATGATTTGGTGGAAGGTGTGAATCTGAAAAGTTTTCATATGTCAGATAATTGCCTCGAGTGTAAAAAGGGAAAGCAGATCAAGAAATCTCATCCAAGAAAGATTCTCAATTCGATAAAGTTGCCACTCGAAAGATTTCATATGGATCTCTTTGGTCTAGTGAATGTCTGAAGCATCTCTGGAGATCTCTACTGCTTGGTAGTAACAGATGATTATTCCTGATACTCATGGGTATTCTTCCAAGGTTCAAAAGATGAGACGTTTGAAAACTTAGTAATTTTTTCAAGAAACTTGAGAACCTGTACCATCTTCCGGTGAGACGCATTAGAAGTGACAATGGTACTGAGTTCAAAAACACAAAAATGAGGGAATTCTGCAATGCTAAAGGGATTTTGCACGAGTTTAGTGCACCTTACACTCCGCAGCAAAACGGTGTCGCTGAAAGGAAGAACAGAACTTTAATCGAAACTGCAAGAACCATGCTTGCAGACTCAAAGCTTCCAGTCAGCTTCTGGAGTGAAGCAGTTGCAACGGCTCTACACACTTAACAGAGTCTTAACAGTCAAACCAACGAAGAAGACCTGTTTTGAGATGATCACCGACAGAAACCGAATTTGAAGTTCTTAGAACCATTTGGAGCACCATGTACTGTAATCGATCAAGATGGCAAATTTGGAGCTAAATCACTTGAAGGTTTCTTTATCGGATATGCAAGTCCTTTGCGAAGAGCGTATGTTCCCTTGTTGAGAAGAGTAATTGAAGCACAACATGTTGATTGTTTTAACTATGCAGATCCTGTTCAGAGAAAAGGTGATGCATGGTTATTCAACTATCAAGACTTATGGAAATCATTTGATTTGCCTGAAGAACCATCTAATGAAGAAATTGCAGCGTTATATTATATTCATCAATCAGTAGTCAAGAGCAAATCGTCAGACCAATTGTGGTTAATCAACCCATGTTGGGATCATCTTCTTCTGGTGCTAGTTCAAGTAATAGCGGTGGTCAAGAAACTCAAACAGATCAAGTGACACCGACTCAGAACCAGTCAATACGACAGTGATTCCTAATCTTTCTGAAGCACAGAGTTCAGACTCGGACAAGGCTCCAACATTCGATGCCGATGGAGAATCTTCTTCAGATGAAGAAGCAGAGCAGATTACAAGTTTAATGAATGAATCTGCAAGCCCGAGTAGTGCTCCTGAAGTTGAAGTAGTGGTAGATCAAAATATCACAAATCAAGAGAATACTGTGGTTGTTCCAAGCGAAGTGATGCCAGGATCATATTCTTATCATCTGTCAAATTCTATAATAGGCGAATTACAAGCTGGTGTGAGAACACGGAGTCAAATAAACAAAGCTTTGAGCTGTTTCTATAATCGTGTTGCTCCAATTCAAGAGTATTGCTACTATTCATGTTTCATATCCCAGATAGAGCCAAAGAGTGTTTCTGAAGCTTTAGGCGATGAAAACTGGGTACAAGTAATTCAAGAGGAACTATTACAGTTCGAGAAGTTAGGAGTGTGGAAGCTTGTAGACCTACCTGAAAATCAGAAAGCGATTGATACTAAATGGGTCTTTAAATGCAAGCGAGACGATCGAGGGGTTATAGTTCGAAACAAAGCTCGGCTTGTTATCAAGGGATTTCACCAGCAGGAAGGGATAGACTACACATAAGTCTACGCACCAGTAGCTCGCTTAGAATCTATTCGAATATTTCTTGCTTTTGCAGCATGGAAGGGATTTAAAGTCTATCAGATGGATGTCAAATCAGCTTTTCTGTACGGAAAACTACGCGAGAAGGTGTACGTCGGACAACCACCAGGGTTTGTCGATCTACTCAACAAAAAGAAAGCATATCTTCTTGATAAAGAACTTTACGGTTTACACCAAGCCCTGAGAGCTTGGTACGAGACGTTATCGCAACATCTCGTGATAAACGGTTTTGTCAGAGGAACTGTGGATGGTACTCTCTTTACCAGAGAAGTTGGTAGTCATCTAATTATTGTTCAAATCTATGTGGACGACATCATCTTTGGATCAACGAATGATAGTCTTTGCAAGGAGTTTGAGGGCATCATGAAGAAAAAATTCGAAATGTCTTCGATGGGCGAAATGAAATTCTTCCTCGGATTGCAAGTAGATCAACTTCCTGATGGTATTTTCATTCATCAAACCAAGTATGTGCATGACATCTTGAAGAAGTTTGATATGGAAAGCTCGAACCCGTTATCTACTCCTCTTGCTCTTAATCACGGGATTTGCATCAACGAAACTGGAACCAAAGTTGATGAGACGCTCTACAGATCAATGATAGGATCGCTGATGTATCTTACGGCATCGCACCCAGACATCATGTATCCTACCTGCCTTTGCGCCAGATATCAGTCTAGCTTGAGAATTTCACACATGCAGATCGTGAAGCGAATCTCAAGATACTTGAAGGGTTGTCTAAGCACCGGCTTGTTGTACCCGAAGAATGATAATTTCGATCTTGCAGGATATGCTGATTCTGATTTTGGTGTAGATAAGTTGAATTCAAAATCGACTACAGTGGGATGCTAGTTCTTCGGAATAAGAATGGTAACCTGGCAGTGTAAGAAACAGACTACGGTCGCTCTCTCTACCTGTGAAGCTGAGTATATCTCGGCCTCCAGCTGTTGTTCACAGATTATGTGGGAACAACAACATATGAGAGACTATGGTCTGCAATTTCACGACACTCCGCTGTATGTTGATAATAAGGCAGCCATTGATATAACCAAAAATCCGGTTCATCACTCATGCACTAAACATATTGAAATTCGTTATCACTTCATTCGTGACTGCTACAAAAAGAAGTTGGTACGAATAGAAAAAATTCACACCGACGAACAAAAGGCTGATTTCTATACCAAACCGTTTTCTTTATCACGGTTTAAATACTTGTTGAGAATTAATGATATGAAAAATTTGCTGACAGGTGCGGATGCTGAGGTTGAATACGGATCGGACGACGAGTTCGCGTGATCCACATTGGTTTGTATATATCTTTCTAGTTTAGAATTGTATTAAAAAATAAAATACAAAAATATGTTTTTGATTTTAGGGGAGAAATGTTAGAGAAAATACAAAAACATTTGAAAATTTTAAAATACAAAAACATATGAAAAATGCAAAAAGTGCAAAAACATTGAAAAAGACATTAGGAATTCAGTGTCACAAAAAAGGAAATGATAGTACAGTATGCTAAAGAAATGTAATGTTTAAAAGTGATAAACAAGTCTTACTGTGGATGTGTCGATACGCTTAACACGTTCAGTAAACTGTTTTCGAGATATAAACTAAATTTTACAACTGCTTAATCTTGTGGATTAGCATATCTTGGATATATGGACTTAGTAATCCGAAATTTCATTTGAGAGATTGCCTGATTCTGAGATACGAGGTCTTTATAGATAGTTGATATCTGGGGTATTATTCAAGTTCTTCTGATTTTGCAGAAGCAATAGCCTAGAACTTTTATAATACTTTCGCAATAAACCCCTAACCTGCATGCAATCATGAAAAGTATCGAAAGATATAATTAACTGCAGAGCTAAAAAGATTCCTTAAGTGGAACATACCTAAAGTCGAGCCTTCATCTCTTTGTCTATACGGTAGTACTAACCTGAGCTCTCAGCGCCTCGCATTAACCCAGATACAGATATCAATTACGCTATATTCACCTGTAAGATGAAATCTAGGGAATCTTGATACGGGAGTATATCCAAGAAGTGGGAACCACAGATAAGTCAAGTTTCATAAATCAAAACTTAACATATCTTGGAACAGTTGAGAAACGTGGTAAAGTTTAAGTGGACAAACATATCGACAATCTAGGTAAACGAGTTTAAAACTTAAAGTCATTTAAAGGTCAACGGTACTGGTGATATGTACTGATATGTAACCTTAACATATCTTGGAATAGTTCAGAAACGTGGTAAAGTTTAAGTGGACAAACATATCGACAATCTAGGTAAACGAGTTTAAAACTTAAAGTCATTTAAAGGTCAACGGTACTGGTGATATGTCTCAATAAACTGATATGATCCTTAGACACGAATTCACAAAAATATTTCTGTAAATATGATTGTACATAGTTTACATTGTCCTGTACATAGTTTATCAGCTTTACAGATTAAATCCAAAAAGATTTTCAGTGTGTTTTAGCATAAACTTACAAAAATACAAAAAGATTTTATTTCTACATTGTTTTCAGCAAACCAATGTTGGAGACGGATCTTCGAAGTCTGGTAAGGTGCTAAACTGGTGAGAATCTCTTTGACAACGGGCTGGGAGCTAATCTAGAAAATCTGAAAAGCCAAAACGATGAAAAGTTCATTAATTTGAAAATTTGATTTTGAAATTATCAACAATTTGTTCGGAACAGGTCAAACCGGGGTCATTAACTTGGACTCGGTAGACAAATCGGTTAACCAAGGTCATTAACTTGGACTTGGCAACTGAGTGGATTTTTATAACTGGTAAATAGTGGAAAGTTCAGGGACTAAATTGCAAAAAAGTTGAAAATTTTGAAAAAAAATGGATTTGGCAAGTTCGGCCGAACTGGCTAAACAAATAAAGTTTAACATTGCAGCAAGTTCGACCGAACTTGGGTTGATGGTTGTTTGAGAAAGAATAAGTTCGCCCGGACCTGGATGGGCCTTTTAACATTGGGCTTGCAATTTCGGCCGAACTT
The DNA here is from genome assembly GCA_947069175.1 of Scalesia atractyloides. Classification (NCBI taxonomy): domain Eukaryota; kingdom Viridiplantae; phylum Streptophyta; class Magnoliopsida; order Asterales; family Asteraceae; genus Scalesia; species Scalesia atractyloides. The sequence continues at coordinate 54,839,143 of CAMTDV010000015.1, read as the reverse complement.
GCTGGGGTATAAGTACCTTGCAAGTTCTGCCGAAATCATTATCACTGAAACCCATCTCTCTGAGCGAACTTACACAGTTTGAGCGATTTTGTGAAATTGGCAAGTTAGAGTCGTTACACTGTCGAAATTTATATTGATCTTGGTGATTTGCACACCATTGTTAATGGAAGAGGTGAGAATTTGAGATTATAACCATGAATTGGACATGAATCGAAGTTCTTAGATCTGAATCTTAACAAAACTGATAGATTCAGGGATCTTGTGGTTAAATTGGACTTAAATCTGAGTTAAACACCTAAAATCGACCATGGATCTGAATTGAAACGGATGAAAAAAGTCATATATGAATGATGTATAGTTTTGTTGGAGGAGATAACAAGTTCGCCTGAACTTGCTTATCAAGTCCGGCCGAACTTGCATCTCAAACAAATATAAACATTGTTGAAACTCAAGTTCGTTCGAACTTAGACTGAGATCTGAACTTGTATATGATTTTGAGAAGTTCGACCGAACTTAGATTTTAAAAAGCTTGAAAATTGTTTTTCATAAGTTCGCCCGAACTTATGTTTGGATGTTTGAACATGTTGCTATACATGTTCGGGCGAACTTGACTAAATGATTGTTTTACACACATCAAGTTCGCCCGAACTTGATGAAAAGTGTTGAAAATTTTGTAACTTTTTCTCGTAATGCGTGCTAATTGTTTTGCATCGTTTTTCAGGCTCAAGTACCAGCGTGGGTGATTTCTATGGATTTTTCTAAGTTCCATAATACCTGTATTACGCTCGACAAAACATTATGTCCATCAATGAAGGAGTACGAGGGTATTCTGAAGTTTCTAAAGGAGTGCCCTATACATCGAGCTATTACAGAGCGCACAGTATCTTATCGTTCACATGCTTATCATTTCTGGATAACGCGAAGCTCAATGAAGATAAGAAAGCTATTATTTCATCTGTGCAAGTTGGGAATGAAGTAAAAGAGATTACCGTCACTGAAGACGATTTTCGAAGGATCTTGCAGTTTAATGATGACAAAGACGATCCGATTTTCTTGGACGAAATGATGGTGAGAGGTTGTTTCTACCGAATGGGGTACAAGGGGAGTGTTAATAAGCCAACGTTGAAGAAAGGGGAGGTGCCTAACCCCTACAAGCTTCTCATGCACGCGATTATTCATACTTTTAGCCACAGAAAGGCGGGCCTTGATGACGTGCAAGACTACATGGCCTGTATGGCAACGACGTTGATTTTAAAGAAGCCGTTCAATTATTCAAAGCTTGTGTTTACTCATATGACGAAGAATATGGATAATTCGAGGTTATGTTTGTATCCAAGATTCATGCTGACGCTAATCGATGAGAAGTTCACAAACATTGCACGTGATCCAAATGATGTTCTATATCTCAGTCACCTTGATGATACAACAATGAAGAAGTTGTTAAAATTTCAAAAGCAAGACTCAGCACCTGTTGCAAAGCCAGTATTTGGGGCGATTAAAGATGAAAACTATATTGCGCCGACTGATAACAAGTGGAGGAAAGATGGTAGTGGGGACGAGAAAGAGTTGAAAGCAGAAAAAGTGTGGTTTAAAGCTTTCAAGCCGAAAGCGTGAAGTGAATGGTTCCTTAAGGCCGAAGTTGAAAAGCCTAAAAAGAAGCGTGCAACAAAGAAAATTGAAACGATGCTAGTTGATGAAGACGAGCCAGAAAATGTTCAAGCTGAAGCTGGTTCTAGCGTAACAATTATTACTGAGAGTCAGGAAACTGTTAAAACGACTCAGGAAGATGATGTCATTTTAGCTACTTCAGAGAATGATGAAGATTATGATGATTCTCCCGAAAGAGTTACAAAGAAAACAATAGCAGAGACTGAGGCAAAAAAGCCAAAGAAACTGATGTTGATTTCGATCCAAATCAAGAAAAAGAGTCTTACGAGGAAAGACCCAAGAAAAAAGCTAAACGTGTGAAGTCTGCTACTATTTCAACGACAAAGACTACAGGGTCTCCTCAGACAAAAGGCAGGAAGAAAACAAAGAAAGCTCAGAAAACTGCTAGTCGTCGTTATAAGGGTAAGCCGAAAAGCGCAGAATTTACACAAGAACCTTCTGGCACACAGGAGAAAAGAGTAACACAAGAACCTCCTGTTGTTATTTCATTGGAAGCTGAACATCCAGGAGTTACACAAGAACCTTCTGTGATCATTTCATCTGAAACAGAACGTCCAGTAGTTACACAAGAACCTCCTGAGGCTGGATTACTCGAAGTGCCGATTATTACATCTCCGGTTGCTCCAACGACTTCTCATTTTGAAAGTTCTACGCAAAGGACGTCTACACCAAAGGCTGCTCCTCCAAAGTCAACACCAAAAACTCCAGGGCCTAATTTGTTTGGTGATATGCAGAATGAGTCGATTAGTCTTCAAGATCTGAATGATTTCTTTCCTGATACTAATGTTGATCTCTCAAAAAGCGTGTAAAGATCTTGGAAGATAAAGTAGCCAAGAACGAAGAAGAAAAAGCTGAATTGATTAAAAGAATGAATCAAAGCGCAGTTGAGAAAGAGTTGTTAGATGATATGGTCAAAGTGTTGGAAAACGAAAGAGAATTCTTCAAAGCCCTAATTGAAAGTTTGCAAGATGCTAATGAGAAGCTGCAAACAGAGATTGCTGATATGAAAGCAATTCAAGCCCTAAATGATCGAAGGTTTATGAGGGTGCAGAAAGTATTATCTAATACTTTGGGTATTGATTTCATTGCCGAATATGATCGTCTAGACAGGCAAGAAGCAAAAGAGAGAGCAGAGAAAGAGCTTGCTGCTAGTGGTAAAGGTAAAGGTGTTGAAGGTGAATCATCTAAATCATTTGAAGCTGCCAAAAAGCCTGTTGATGAATCTACAAAAGCTTCTGAGTCTGATATTGCTAAGGTTGACAAATCTGTCAAGCCTTCTGATCCAGTAATCATTTCTGAAGAAAAGGACGATGAAGAAGCAGAAGATGAGGGTAAAGATGATGACGACAAGAAAGATGATTCATTATGAAGATTGGAATAATGCGGATGATGATGATGATGATCAGGGAGGAGTTGGTATGAAAATCAGGGATGCAAAAGTCTCTAATGACTTTGATTATTCTTCTTTGATGAATGATGAATCAAATAAGATGGATGATCAGATTGAGGGGGAGTCAGGGCAGAAAGGGCCAACTGACGCTGTTGATATGATTGATGTTGATAGGTTTGCAAAGCCTGTTGTGACGTACCTACAAAGCCTATGATATTGATGTTGGAACAAAACATAGAGAAAGGCGAGTACGTGCACAGTTATACGAAAGAAGATTTGGAAACGTTGATCGAAGTTGATGCTGAATCACTTGAATTTGATTTTGAAGAGCAAGTGATGAATGTTAACACGTTTGAGCCGAATGATTATCAGTATATACGAAGATTTGAAGCTGATGAGTATAACAGAGTGATTGTAGAAGATTGGTCTTCGGATGATGAAACACATCAAACTGCAAAGTATGTCGGTCCTAACACTGATAGTTTTCCTACGTTCGAGGAGATGTACAAGCAATTAGACGAAGACATGTTGAAAGAGAAAATTGAAGAATCCGATACGTGAAGGCAAAGTTCCGAAACCAATGACAAAGGAAGAAATAGCTCAAGCTAAGAAGTCCTGGTTCAAAGAGATGCCGCGCGAACGTAAGTTTCGACGTCCTCTAGCATTCTTTACCAGAGATAAAGATGTGTCGTTGGGGATATCCTAAGTTGGGGGTGGTTCAAGGAATTGAATGTGTATGCAATCAAAAGGGAATTTGGAGTGCAATAATTCAAATATCTGGCTTATTTCAAGACTCTACCGTATTGGGATGTGGAGGAGCTTGTGCAAACTGGGAATGTCACATATCATATGAAGTATATTGATCAGTTACTTTGGAAAATGATCAAGTTTGAAGCGACAAAGGGATCAAATATTGGAAGCCATTTATTCCAGGTCGCTGAATCAAAACGAATAAGAAGACAGGAGAAAAGGATATAACGTTGATAATGAAACGACCAATAGCGATGAGAAACATGACGTTGATGCCGATTGAGCAAAATTTCTATCCAGTGTTCAAGTGGTGGCATATAGATCCAACCACATGTGAGGCTGTTATTCTGTTACCATTTGAAGAACTTCTGGATATCACAAAGGAAAGAGTTGAGATATTGGGGTTTCAAGGCATGAGGGGGTTGTAGAGAACAATTAGAATACTAGACCCGATGTGGCTTGTAAACTGTTCAAGAGAAGATATCAAGTGATTGTTCTACAACAAAATAGTATTTGAGGAACGTGAAAAAGAACAGGCTATGCAATATCAAAGAGTTGTGAATGTTTGCTATGCGCATGAAGTGAATTCAGGAAAGATATGGCAGACAAGCTGGAGAGAGCTAAAACGGTTTGAGTTTCTATAGGAAGAAAAGCGTCTAGAAGCTATACACGAGAAAGGTAAGGCGGCAAGGCTTAGAAGGTTTCAGTTCATGAACAAAGTGCCTCCTACAAATCAGACGCCAGATCCAAAGCAGGAACGACGTAAGAAGCCTTACAAGAACTTCTTCGGTCGTGTTCGTTAATGTTTATTTTGAAGATAGAGTTTTGAAGACTGATACAAGACGAAGACGATATCCCTGGGGGAGTCTGTTGGTGCAGAATGTCTATGTCTTAGTCTTATATCGAGTCTGTATAGATTAGAGTTGAATAGGCTAGCGAAACGAAGTATTTATGTATTTTGGAGTCAAGTTCGCTGGTGAAGGTCATGGGTAGTCAGGTTTGGCCGAACTTGACATAGTCAAGTTCGCCCGAACTTCATCCCCCACCAACGAACTTGTTAGCCTATAAATAGCTAGCTTGTCATCCTCATCTGAACTTTGGCATTTTTGAGGCGAAGCTCTGTCAATTTGGAGACTCGATGTTATATCAATAAAATTTGACGTTTAATTGACTAATTCTTGTTAGTTGGTAAACTTGTCATAATATTTCTCCTATAATGGACAATAGAGATCAAATCTAGGTTTCTATGCATTGAGGATCGGTCCTACAGATACACCATACCCCTTCCACAGCTTCGGTTAGAAATAAAACCGTAGCTGCGTGTAAACTTAGATGATTTATAAAACAACATGGATTAGGTCTCGGATGAATCCGAGAGTAGGTTATGATAGACATAAGAGTCACAGGGGCCAACGGTGCGAAGTTGGTATCCCAGTCCGTTGCAAACATGTTAAACGGGGGCTTTCCGTTTAACAACACATTAAATCTTTGACACTGATTATTAAGCGAGCGATAGGGCCGTTCCAGATTCTGAGTACACGGAACATCTTAGTTACGAGCCATAGTGATCTATAATTTGAAGACATTCGGAGAATGGGCATGCAAAACAAGGAATTTCCCGGTTAGGGTAACGCCTTTGTTTTGAGAGCAATGAAAGACAACCAAACATGCAACAAATGGTCAATCAAGCCTAAAGACACTTAAGCTACCCTAATACGAGGCCATTATGATTAAAATGTAACCGTGTTCGGGTTTCGAGACTGTTATGCACGGTTTTTTAAACCGAGTCTTTTAGCACTAAAAACGCAAAAAAAGGAGCCCGTTTGACAAATTGGGGACGCGTGTGGGACCCGAAAACAAACCTAAACACGTAAACGAAGATAGACATCATCTTTATAGCACGAAAAACGAAGCACGAAAAATCAGGGGTGGGGTAGGGGCACCCCACCTTGTATATATCTTTTTTTTTAAATTTTTTTCTCATTATTCCTTCATCTTTCACCTCAAAATTTGCCATAACTCTCAAGAACACAACTTAAACTCATCAAAATCCATCCAAATCAATAGTATTTTTCAAGATTTTTAAGGTTTTGATGAAGTTTTCTTGATTAAACATGAACGAGACTTTGAAAACTCTTTTTAATCCATGTTAATGGATGATTTAAACATGGTTCTTGGCTGAATAAGATCATCTCAGGGATTCCATGATGTCATATGATATCAAGATCACAAAACTTTGGCTTTTGATACCCTAATCAACCCCTAATCGACCAAAAACGAATAACAAAGTGATTAACCGAAAAACAGTGAAACAAGGCTTGATTGACATGAATTATTGCATGTTTAAATTGTGCTTGATGTGTAGGCACTAAATATAGCACCCACACACTTTTGGACTCGAGAAAAACACACGGGAGCGGAGCTTGCGCTAGGTATAACTCCCGAAACCTTTAACTAGCATAGGCAGAATATTGTTCGGACTATAACTTGGTCCGTGATGCTTGGATTGAGCTGAAAATTGGTGTGGTGATGTAGGGTATTGACAGGAATTCCCACGTAAAAGTTTAAAATTTTTGAAATTTTCTATGATATTTGGAGAATTTTGACTGTTTTACGGAAAGAAATTCGGGAAAAATACCAAACGGAGTCTATAAATCACCAAACTTTACATGAACACCAAGGAACATATAGGAAATGTTCTGGGAAGATTGGGAGTCCATTGGTTGAATTTTGATGCAGAGTAAAAATCCGCGTTTCTGGGAGTTTTCGGTAGCTGGAAACACACTTAAACGAAATCGGAAAAATCCCAAATTTTCAGGGAGTTCCTGGACATATAATGAGCTTTTTGGAATATTTTGAGAATTTTTAGACATCGAATGATAAGCAATGTAAATTATTCGGTTAAATACTGTTTTACAAATAATTTATTTGAGGAGTTAAAATGGCTAAATAAAATCCCGAATTATTTTCTCATAATCTATATATTTTTACGGAATTATATAAAAATTTCCAAATTTTTGTTAAACTTTTGTTTTAAAGGGGAATTTACGGAGCTAAAAACACTTTATTTTAAGCTAGTTTCGGCAGTTTACCGTGTAACGAACCTGCCGGGACCGGGAACTGACCGAACCCAACATTTACTATAGTTGGAACACCGGAAGTATTCCGGGAGATTCCCGGGTCGATTGGACACTAGGGGTGTGTCCAATGCCAGTTCGGGAGAATCCCCGACGACGAAAGCAGAAACTCAATATTTGGGCAACCTAGACTCCCCAAACACCCAAACTCCCTTAATGAAAAGTTAATCTTTTCTAAATAACAATGTATTGGCACTGTCTAGATCTTAGTGCCGTTATCCGAACACATAGAACAACCGACTTTAGCTGGCACACGAACCGGTGCCCGGGAGCCAAACGTGAAACTGATCCTACCCTAACATCCATCACCACAACAGGATACTAGATGTAAATTATGGCCTGAAAATACCCACCCGGGCCCAAGTTATAGGCGTTACCTACTTAGAGATTGATATTAGTAATTACATGCATGACTACTGTTAGAGCCGAACCAGCTTACATATACTCCTATTGCTACCTGTGATACTACTATCCTGTGAGTTTCACTCCCCCACTTTTAAACTGTTTTACTGTTTTCTAGGGTGATTTGCATGTTAGAAACTGTGTTAATTGCACCGACTTGTGATGATGTGAGTTTCCTAACACACGAACTATCCACACTACAAGTGATGAACGTAAGCCGTGGGCAGTGGATAGTACTATTGGCCTGACAAACCCAGTTGCTACGACCGGACTGTGTGTCGGCTTTGACAACTGTCAACTTTCGGGTAATTTCCGTACAATTAAACTATTAAATTATTCATGCAATTATGTGTTAAAATGTCTTAAACTGCTTGCTTGCACCTCATATACTTTGAACTGTCATGAAAACATTTGAATAGTGCATACTGTAACATCCGTCAAAAACCGGATTAACCAAACCCGCTTCGTTTATTAACCGAACAACCAGTTAAAAATTTCGTTGCGTATTTAATGCTCAAATTAATTTTAAACGATACATAATTAATAAGTATATTAGAATATAAAATTTATATTTGAAAATGTATTAAAAATAGTGAATTAAAAATAAAATGCTGAAGCCGGGTTTCGAACCCGGGTCAGCCGAGAATCATTCAAAGCCTTAACTCACATCTATCCAACCACTCCGCCACTTGTGTTGTTTGTTAACATATTGAAACAATTAATACATAAAATAAATCTGGAAAACAAACCCAGTTACACAGCGCAGCCCAAATCCGCTGACGCCGGAAATCCCGACAAATTCGTCAAACATTGCCGTTTCTTTTGGTTATAACGTTTACATTTACAGCCATATCGGTTATAACCGAAAAACTTAATCAATTTCATTCATGACCAAAAATTTCTATTCGAAACCGAAAATATAATTCAAATCCGGGTTATACCTTGTTCATTAGTTGAGCTCACGAATCTATCCAACCTACACTCTCCATTTTTGCTAAGAAAACTTCGCCGCAAGTCGCCGGATTTCTCTGTAATTTAACCGGAAATTATCGCCGGAAAACCGAGTTCATTCCATTCCGTCTGTTTACCCAAACATAAGATCTTGGAGCTCATACTGACATCCCCCCCACTCACCTTAAACCTCTGAAGAATCTCTGTCGCAAGAAATTTCACTCGCCGGAATTCTCTGCAAGCCGCCGGAAAACCGGGACTTTCATCTACACGGTAAATACCTTGACCTTTCTGTTTATTCCATTATTGGACAAATTCTAATATCAATCCCTCACCTAGAATTTATTCCAGACGACGTTGCCGGATTTTCTGTTTTCGCCGGAAAACTTCTGGAATTTTCGGAAAGTCGCTGATAACCGGTATGATCATTCAAACCTACTGATAATCGTTACTCGGTAGTTCAATTTCACATCTAATTCATCCAAACTGATTATTGAATCCAAACAGAAGGAGTTCCCAAAACAGAGCCGACGATCTTGGCCGGACTTTTGAAGAAAGACGATCAGTTCGGTACAATCATTCCCCAAACCTTTTCTGTTCAATACATTGCAATTGTTTATAAGTTCGTTAAATTAATTTAACAAATAAGAGTTAGTTAACCGTTGTCTGTGTTTTGAGCGAAGAAGACGAAGTCGTGTAAGATATAAGATTAATTAAAATCAATATTATGAACGGGTTAGACACACAGTCCAGCGGTGGACTGTGTGCAAACAATATGCATACGTCCCGAGTTCGATCCTTGACACACACACATTCGCTGTAATAAAAAGTCTTTTTTTAAAACTGAACCGGATCCACAACAGTAAGATGTTAAGTATATTAAAAACCAGAATATTTACCAAGTTAGACACACAGTCCAGTGGTGGACTGTGTGCCAAACTAAACCGCAGGTCCCGGGTTCGAGACCTATGGAGAGCACCGAGTCGATACATTAAATCCTTTTTAAATAAATGATTTTCGGATTAACTTAATTAGTTTATAAATATAATTAAAAACAGAAATATTTCGGGTTAGACACGTAGCTCAGTTGGTAGAGCTGCGTGCACGCGTACGGGAGGTCTCGGGTTCGAGTCCTGCCCGGCGCATACATACACACAATAGAACCGGTCAAACAGTCAACAGTCACAGTCAAACAGTCAACGCTTATGGTCAACGGTCAAAAGTCAACTTTTTTTTATTATTTTTATTTATTTATTTAAATTAAAAATCAATTAAAAATACTTAAAAATAACATTTCTAAAGTTAGAAAATAGCCTAAAACTCACAAAAATATATCCAATAATCCTATTAAAATTGTTAATAAAATTCATTTATTTACCTTACTTTTTCGTTATTAATTAGGGTTAGTTTTTCCTCGTCGATCAATCCTCTAAACTCGTGCGCATTCAAGATCATCAACCGAACGCACCCACTGTGAGTGAATTCTTACAAACTCCTCTTTTTATTCATGTTTTGGGGTGTATCATGTGTCGCTTAAACTAATTTGTTAATTCAAACTCGTGCTATACCTTATTATGATCTAAACTTAGAATGTAAATATTGTTTGTAGTTATGTATTACATATTGTCAAGTTGTATGCAAATTATTTGTTAGGCCCATCAGTTCCTCGTGGGAGACGAGTTGAACAACGCGTGCCTTAAAACTCATTCATTAGGCTCATCAGTTCGTAGAACAACGCGTACCTCAAAACTCATTCATTAGGCCCATCAGTTCCTCGTGGGAGACGAGTTGAGCAACGCGTGCCTCAAAACAAGCTATTTATTGTATGTGTGTGCATTATTTAATATTAAGTGTTTTGTGAATAAGTTTACATCTATATTTACTCATATGTGGTTATGCACTTTATTTTATAATCAATTCAATAAACTTGTTCAAATGTTTTTCATAGGATTCACTCGCCAACTTTTTGTTGATCCAAAAACCATTTTTACACATGATACAGGTGAACAGGATGAAGCAAGGAAAACATAGGAAATGCCTTAGAAGAAAATAATGAAGTCTAGAAAGATGTGTAGAACATGTTGTAATTATGATTGTATGATTTCCTTTAAATTGTAATAATAAATATGAAACGTTATAATAAATGTCATGAACTTTGATGAAAACCCAATCATGCCCCGATCACCTTTTCCGCTGCGGGTCGGGGTGTGACAGATTGGTATCAGAGCTTTTGACTATAGGGATATAGGATAGGTTATTAGACCCTTAGAGTCTATACTATAGTTGGTTAGATTTTAATTGTTTATGTGGTTATATGCAAACTCATGATGTTTATTTCTTTCATATTTATTACATACGCAAATGCATGCAAACACTTCCGATACTACATTTTGTGATACATAGTGAATTATACTTACAGTCAAACATACGTATTTACATACATATTCATCATACATACTTCAATGTTCACATATTCAATTCATCTTCATACTTCCGTTATTCAAGATTTTGTCGCATTTTCATTTTTCAAATCTCATCAAAGTGAGTTCTGTGACGGGCATGTAGTAACTGTAAGGGTACCAGTACCGGTAGTCGGAACGTCCTGTCTAGGTTGGCATTCGTATAAATCCAATATAACGGACCAGTTTGCCTACCTGGGGACTAACGATGAGAGGACAAAGGACCTATTAGGCCAAAGCATGTCACACCAAATGTCGTTCGAACTAACCCCACTTTGAGGTGTCACCGTGTCCACACCTGGATACATTCCGAATACCATACATTACATACATATTTCTCGATTTTCTCCGGGTTTTAGCGTACGTAACCAGGCTAACACATGCGAACCATATGAAAAACCCGGTAGTCATGGGGGCCCACATGATTACGAATGTGAAGTATGGCGGCATGCAAGGATCAATTACGAGCAAAGCCCAAGACATCCTATGGATGTAGTAGATTTATTATTTTATGTTTATTTTGTGAATGTTCATTCCTAAATACGACACATGATCCCAAAAACATCCAACTCATACTCTTGATATGTATTCCTTGTAGATGTCTTCTAATTCCGCTCGTAGGAAGATGAGATCAGGAAAAGCCCGCGAGCGCATGGCTGCCCAAATCGCTCAACAAATGGCTGCCGAAATACCCAACATTGTAGTTCAAGTTCAACAAGCCCTTACCGCTAATCCCGTCAATCAAGAAGATCAAAATGTTGTCAACCCTCCCCCAATTACCACTAAATGCACCTTCAAGCATTTCAAATCCTGCGATCCTCCAAAATACGAAGGAACGGAAGGTGTCACCGCTCTCCTCCATTGGTTTGAAGAAATGGAAAACACATTTCTAAATTGCGATTGCCCCGATGATCACAAAGTGCGATATGCTACTGGTCGTTTACTTGGAATAGCACTTACTTGGTGGATACAGAGAAGGCCAAACGAGGTGTTGAAGATGCTATGACTTTGACTTGGGAAGAGTTGAAGGAAATCATGACAAGACGGTTTTGCCCAAGGAGCGAAATCAAGAAATTAGAGGATGAGTTCTATTCGTTGAAACAAAAGGAAGGCGACCACACCACATACAACAAGAGATTCCTCGAGTTAAATCAAATGGTTCCCAACTTGTTCACTCCCCTCTACCGTTTGATCGAGCACTACATTCGAGGTCTTCTTTCAAAATTCAAGACTCTGTAATAAGTACCACACCTGCAACTTTGGAAGCAGCTATGGAGTTAGCTACAGAACTCACCGAGAACCGCATAAGAAATAAGGACTTCAAGGAGGAGAAGAAGAAGGATAAAGCATCAACTGAAACCTCGAACTCCACCCAAACCGAATCCCCTTCACAATCCATTTCTAAGAGAAAACGAGATGGGCAACTTTTCGCTGTCACCCAACGCAACCAACCAATTTCACAAGCCATACCCCTCCAAGCTATCCCAATCACTCAAGTAGCACCCAACTCAACTTACCCAAATAAGAAACCTTACCTTGGACCTCACCCTCGATGTAACACCTGTTTTTATCACCATCCATCTACCTTACCTTGTCAACTATGTGCGAATTGTGGACGCTATGGTCATTTGAGCAAGGCTTGCCGCACCTCTCAAAACCAAATCTCTCCCCCTACTCCAAACATGGTCCAAACCTATCAACAACCCCAATACCCCATGTTCCCATATGTTCGAGCTTGTTTTAGTTGTGGCGACCCTACCCACTTTAGAAACACGTGCCCTCGATTGGTTAACATCATAAACGCTCAAGCTCAATCAAACCCAGTTAACCAAGCAAATCAAGAGAACCCAACCACTAGGCCACCAACAAGAGGAAGAGTTTTCAACATCAACTCCAATCTTATTGAAGATAATGACGGCCCAAACGAACCACCCAACTAGTCTCCTTCACCAAAAATCAAGATTCAACTCCAACCGCTTCGTTTTTATGTTTTTCTTTATGTTATCTCAACTTTCACGTATCTCAATTATAAATTGGAAATTTATCCAAGAATCTTAATGCGAATTACTATTTCAGTTTTGTTTTATACTCATTGATTTATCATCATACATCTCAACGTATTTCAATCTCAACATTTAAAGAAGTTGGGTTATGTCTCACTTCTACTTAGACTAACCTCTCCATCATAACAAACGAGAGAGGTACTGTCATTATTCAAACATGTATACTATCAGAATTAAGACTCAAGCTTTGGTTGATGGTGTTTGTTTATGTTTTAGAGTCACATAGAACTAAGCATAACTTATGGATAAAGCCGATGAAAATTTGACAAGAATATGGTGGATACGCCGCTGGTACTTCCTATATATAAGTATTCTTGCCAAAGGATCAGAGGCATTATCAGGCGGTTATGAGACGTTCCATGTAGGATTTAGTATTGTCTTGGTTGAAGTTTGTTTTATACTCACTGATTTAGCATTCATATCATCTCATCATTTAAAGAAATTGGATTATGTTCTATTTCTACATAGACTAACCTCTCCATCATAACAAACGAGAGAGGTACTGTCATCATTCAAACATGTATACTATCAGAATTAAGACTCAAGCTTTGGTTGATTGTGTTTGTTTATGTTTTAGAGTCACATAGAACTAATCATAACTTATGGATAAAGCCAATGAAAATTTGACAAGAATATGGTGGATACGCCACTGGTACTTCCTATATATAAGTATTCTTGCCAAAGGATCAGAGGCATTATCAGGCGGTTATGAGAAGTTCCATGTAGGGTTTAGTAATGTCTTGGTTGAAGTTTGTTTTATACTCACTGATTTAGCATTCATATCATCTCATCATTTAAAGAAATTGGATTGTGTCATCATTCAAACATGTATACTATCAGAATTAGGACTCAGACTTTGGTTGTTGTGTTTATTTATGTTCTAGAATCACATCATAGAACCAATCATAACTTACTGATAAAACCAATGAAAATTTGACAAGAATATGGTGGATACGCCACTGGTACTTCCTATATATAAGTATTCTTGCCAAAGGATCAGAGGCATTATCAGGCGGTTATGAGAAGTTCCATGTAGGGTTTAGTAATGTCTTGGTTGAAGTTTGTTTTATACTCACTGATTTAGCATTCATATCATTTCATCATTTAAAGAAATTGGATTGTGTCACCATTCAAACATGTATACTATCAGAATTAGGACTCAGACTTTGGTTGTTGTGTTTATTTATGTTCTAGAATCACATCATAGAACCAATCATAACTTACTGATAAAACCAATGAAAATTTGACAAGAATATGGTGGATACGCCGCTGGTACTTCCTATATATAAGTATTCTTGCCAAAGGATCAGAGGCATTGTCAGGCGGTTATGAGAAGTTCCATGTAGATTTTAGTATTAGAAGTTTTGTTTCTGGATATAACCTATCTTTCCAAACATATCAAAATTCTTACGCATGAAATCATATTTAGTCAATCAACTCTGTTTATCAAAATTCATTAACTTAGGTATCAAAAAGTGATTCCTGTAGCAGGGTACTCAACCCTTACAAGGAATGTTACCGCCTCAAACAAAAATTTAAACTCTTACTCCTTTCTAAGTATGTAACTGTCAAATTAAACACCATCCTTTTTAGACAAACATGCCACTACTTAAATTTCGGGACGAAATTTCTAAAAGTAGGTGATACTGTAACATCCGTAAAAAACCGGATTAACCAAACCCGCTTCGTTTATTAACCGAACAACTAGTTAAAAATTTCGTTGCGTATTTAATGCTCAAATTAATTTTAAACGATACATAATTAATAAGTATATTAGAATATAAAATTTATATTTGAAAATGTATTAAAAATAGTGAATTAAAAATAAAATGCTGAAGCCGGGTTTCGAACCCGGGTCAGCCGAGAATCATTCAAAGCCTTAACTCACCTCTATCTAACCACTCCGCCACTTGTGTTGTTTGTTAACATATTGAAACAATTAATACATAAAATAAATCTGGAAAACAAACCCAGCTACACAGCGCGCCCAAATCCGCTGACGCCGGAAATCCTGACAAATTCGTCTAACATTGCCGTTTCTTTTGGTTATAACGTTTACATTTACAGCCATATCGGTTATAACCGAAAAACTTAATCAATTTCATTCATGACCAAAAATTTCTATTCGAAACCGAAAATATAATTCAAATCCGGGTTATACCTTGTTCATTAGTTGAGCTCACGAATCTATCCAACCTACACTCTCCATTTTTGCTCAGAAAATTTCGCCGCAAGTCGCCGGATTTCTCTGTAATTTAACTGGAAATTATCGCCGGAAAACCGAGTTCATTCCATTCCGTCTGTTTACCCAAACATAAGATCTTGGAGCACATACTGACATCACCCCCACTCACCTTAAACCTCTGAAGAATCTCTGTCGCAAGAAATTTTACTCGCCGGAATTCTCTGCAAGTCGCCGGAAAACCGGGACTTTCATCTACACGGTAAATACCTTGACCTTTCTGTTTCATTCCATTATTGGACAAATTCTAATATCAATCCCTCACCCAGAATCTATTCCAGACGACGTTGCCGGATTTTCTGTTTTCGCCGGAAAACTTCTGGAATTTTCAGAAATTCGCTGATAACCGGTATGATCATTCAAACCTACTGATAATCGTTACTCAGTAGTTCAATTTCACATCTAATTCATCCAAACTGATTATTGAATCCGAACAGAATGAGTTCCCAAAACAGAGCCGACGATCTTGGCCGGACTTCTGAAGAAAGACGATCAGTTCGGTACAATCATTCCCCAAACCCTTTTCTGTTTAATACATTGCAATTGTTTATAAGTTCGTTAAATTAATTTAATAAATAACAGTTAGTTAACCGTTGTCTGTGTTTTGAGCGAAGAAGACGAAGTCGTGTAAGATATAAGATTAATTAAAATCAATATTATAAACGGGTTAGACACACAGTCCAGCGGTGGACTGTGTGCAAACAATATGCATACGTCCCGAGTTCGATCCTTGACACACACACATTCGCTGTAATAAAAAGTCTTTTTTTTTTAAAACTGAACCGGATCCACAACAGTAAGATGTTAAGTTTATTAAAAACCAGAATATTTACCAAGTTAGACACACAGTCCATCGGTGGACTGTGTGCCAAACTAAACCGCAGGTCCTGGGTTCGAGACCTGTGGAGAGCACCGAGTCGATACATTAAATCCTTTTTAAAATAAATGATTTTCGGATTAACTTAATTAGTGTATAAATATAATTAAAAACAGAAATATTTCGGGTTAGACACGTAGCTCAGTTGGTAGAGCTGCGTGCACGCGTACGGGAGGTCTCGGGTTCGAGTCCTGCCCGGCGCATACATACACACAATAGAACCGGTCAAACAGTCAACAGTCACAGTCAAACAGTCAACGCTTATGGTCAACGGTCAAAAGTCAACATTTTTGTTTATTTTTATTTATTTATTTAAATTAAAAATACTTAAAAATAACATTTCTAAAGTTAGAAAATAGCCTAAAACTCACAAAAATATATCCAATAATCCTATTAAAATTGTTAATAAAATCCATTTATTTACCTTACTTTTTCGTTATTAATTAGGGTTAGTTTTTCCTCGTCGATCAATCCTCTAAACTCGTGCGCATTCAACATCATCAACCGAAAACACCCACTGTGAGTGAATTCTTACAAACTCCCATTTTTATTCATGTTTTGGGGTGTATCATGTGTCGCTTAAACTAATTTGTTAATTCAAACTCGTGCTATACCTTATTATGATCTAAACTTTGAATGTAAATATTGTTTGTAGTTATGTATTACATATTGTCAAGTTGTATGCAAATTATTTGTTAGGCCCATCAGTTCCTCATTAGAGTTGAACAACGCGTGCCTTAAAACTCATTCATTAGGCCCATCAGTTCGTAGAACAACGCGTGCCTCAAAACTCATTCATTAGGCCCATCAGTTCCTCGTGGGAGACGAGTTGAGCAACGCGTGCCTCAAAACAAGCTATTTATTGTATGTGTGTGCATTATTTAATATTAAGTGTTTTGTGAATAAATTTACATCTATATTTACTCATATGTGGTTATGCACTTTATTTTATAATCAATTCAATAAACTTGTTCAAATGTTTTTCATAGGATTCACTAGCCAACTTTTTGTTGATCCAAAAACCATTTTTACACATGATACAGGTGAACAGGATGAAGTAAGGAAAACATAGGAAATGCCTTAGAAGAAAATAATGAAGTCTAGAAAGATGTGTAGAACATGTTGTAATTATGATTGTATGATTTCCTTTAAATTGTATTAATAAATATGAAACGTTATAATAAATGTCCTGAGCTTTGATGAAAACCCAATCATGCCCCGATCACCTTTTCCGCTGCGGGTCGGGGTGTGACAATATCATTCATGTGGATAGTCTCGTTTAAAAACAATTGGAAACAATGCACTAAAACAGCTAGTAGACTTACCGGTTAGACTAGCAGTGTCAGCACTAGACCGGTACTCAGCTTAACGATAGTTCTAGGGCTTAGATAGAAGTCCAATAGCAATCATACATTAAATCCAATATGGGAAAAACAAGGATTTGACTTAAGACTTTCCAGAAACCATTTAAAGCACTTAAAAGTGCCAAAACACACTAAATGCAAAATTCAACATAAATCAGCAAAATTAAGCATTGTTACACTGAAATATAATGCATTATTGAGGTTAAAGTGTCCAGAACAACTTGCAAAGTGCCGGGAATCAAAACCATCATAAAAGGTACCTCATAACACACTAAAATGCGCCATTTAGCACTTTAACGAACCGGTAAACAACCGAACAACTGGACACTACCCGAAACACCAAATTTATACTAGAAGCATTGTTTTAGTGATAATAAGCTAGTTATGATCATCAAACACCATAATTCATCCTAAAAACACTAGCACACATAACACCTTAACTAAACACCTTGGATTTCAACTAATTACCCTAACTTACACTTGAAAGCAAACCAATACCCCCCCCTCATTTTGACGGTTCAAAGTGGCCCCCCCACTTTGTACACTCTTGATAATTTTATTTAGATTGTTAAGTAGATATTGGACATATGATTCAAGAGTTATACGGATGTTGGAAGACCAAGATTACAAGTAACTCTCTAACCTTATCTTCACCATTTCAAACACCACACACTCCCTCTCTTCCCTCCATGTTCACGGCACCACCACCACCTCCATATACATCCATTTTCAATCATCTCCTAGCCGTTTCAAGTGTACTTTAGAGTGTTACAAGGTGATCTAAGAAGGTGCAAAGCTTTGGAAGTTGAAGGACCACCTTTGAGTGCTTTTAACCACCTAGTTCATCACATCTTCATCTTCATCTTTGTCAAGCCACTTCCCTAGCCACTAGAGCTAGTAGTAAGCTTCTTGATCATTGTTTAAGTTCATGTTATTGATATATTTCTCATGTACAAGTAGATGCATCAAGAAACACAAACTTCAAAGATGAACACATGAAGAAATCTAAAGATCTAAAGAAAACAAACTTAATCTTGAAATGAAATGATGTTATGTATGCTTATTTTGTGCTTAGCTTGATGATCATCATATGTAGTAGTGTTGTATGTGAAGATATTAAAAGTGTATATATAGATCTTGAAAGATCCATGAAGAATAAGTTGATGAGCTTGATGTAGGTCACTAATGAACTAGTTAAAATGATTTACAATACATGAACATGGATTTAAAGTCATTTTTGTAAATGAATGAACAAGTTGTTAAAAATAATTTTCTACAAAATTGTGTAATTAGTGGATAATTAGTGTTTTTGAAGATAAATAAACATGTTAAACATCATACTCAAAGATTACATGTTTTTATAAATTCTTGAGTTCATCATCGTATAAAAAGTGTATGTATGAAGTTGTTTAAACTTATAGAAATTATTTTGGTGATCAAGTGAGTTTTGTAAAGCTTAATCACATGTTTTAAACATGGGAAAACCCCTAAATCTAGGGGAAACTATGGCCAAATTTTTATAAAAATTCAACACTTAGAAAAATATAAAGTTTTCTACTAAACTTGTGATTTTTAGATGTTTAAATAAATTAGACATGACCATACCCTATTTTTTATGTAAAAATACAAGTTAAGAAAATAGAGATTTCATAAAGTATTAAAAACAAGTATAAAAATATATTTAGAAAAATATATATTTATAAATCACCAACTATTTGAGTGCTATGTGTATACTAAGTGTATATTGTGGTAGTAGACAAATTAGGAGAGTTAAAACAAAAAAAACTCCCAATGGAGTATAAATACATAATACCCCTAAATACAAAAGAAAATACTTGGACAAAATACACAACAAAATACTCACCCTTGAGTATTTAGACAAACATAACAAAATATATATAAACTTATTTATATTTTTTGGTAAAATGGACTTGGTCAATTAAATGGACTTATACACAAATATATATAGTTAACAAGATTGGTGAAAATATATATATTCCCTGCAAGCCTTAGAAATATATTATTTTTAAGAAATATAATTTCCGAAAAAACATAAGATTACAAATAATAGATCTTATTAAGGAAATAAGAAATACATGAACCTTAACACTAGAATACGTGTATGCTTTCCTAAGTATACACTTGGCAAATAAAAAATATACTTATACTAGAAATAATATTGGAAATATTATTTTACAAGTATACATATTTATTTGAAAAATAAATATAACAAGAATACAAGAACATGGGATAGGCCCATTGCAACCTACGTTGGAAAATGCCTGACTTGTGCGAAGGTCAAGGCCGAATACCAGAAACCGTCTGGATTATTACAACAACCTTAAATACTTGTTTGGAAGTGGGAACAAATATCAATGGATTTCATAACCAAGCTCCCACGAACCTCTCGAGGACATGACATGATTTGGGTGATTATAGATTGGTTAACCAAGTCGGCTCACTTCTTACCGATTCATGAGAAGGATAGTACTGAGAAGCTAGCTGAACTGTACCTTAAGGAAATTGCGGAACGTCACGGAGTGTCAGTCTCCATAATCTTCAGATCGAGATGGTCGCTTTGTGTCGCGGATATGGCAGTCATTTGAAGCTTCGTTTGGATCTCGCCTAGATCTAAGCACGACGTTTCATCCGCAGACTGATGGTCAAAGCGAGCGAACCATCCAAACTTTAGAAGACATGCTTCGCGCTTGTGTGATGGATTTAGGTAGAAACTGGGATACTCATTTACCATTGGTAGAGTTTTCCTACAACAACCACTATCACACTAGCATCAAAGCCGCGCCATTCGAAGCGCTGTATGGACGCAAGTGCCGATCTCTGCTATGCTGGGCGGAAGTTGGTGACAAACAACTCATTGGTCCCGAACGGGTCCAAGAAACCACTAACAAGATAGTCAAAATCCGTGAGCGCATTAAGACAGCTCATGATCGACAAAAGAGCTACGCAGACAAAAGACGTAAACCATTATCCTTCGAAGTCGGAGATAAGGTTTTGTTGAAAGTCTCGCCTTGGAAGGGCGTAGCTAGGTTTGGTAAGCGTGGGAAGCTTAACCCACGATACATTGGACCTTTCGAAATTCTTGCAAAAGTCGGTACTGTTGCTTACAAGCTAAGATTACCCGAGGAACTTAATAATGTACATGACACATTCCATGTGTCTAATCTCAAAAAGAGTCCAACTAAAGAGAAAGTCATCATCCCTGCGGATGAGATCCATATAGACGACAAGCTCCAATTCACCGAAGAACCTGTTGAGGTTATAGACTGGAAAGTCCAGAAAACACGGAGAAGTCGTATCAAGCTAGTCAAAGTCTGTTGGAACTCTAGGCACGGACCCGAGTATACTTGGGAACGTGAAGATCAACTCAAGGTCAAATACTCTCACCTGTTTGAGACGACTCCTGTAACGGATAACTAGCTTAAATTTCGGGACGAAATTCCTTTTAACAGGGGGAGCATGTGACAACTGTCAACTTTCGGGTAATTTCCGTACAATTAAACTATTAAGTTAATCATGCAATTATGTGTTAAAATGTCTTAAACTGCTTGCTTGCACCTCATATACTTTGAACTGTCATGAAAACATTTGAATAGTGCATATCATTCATGTGGATAGTCTCGTTAAAAAACAATTGGAAACAATGCACTAAACAGCTAGTAGACTTACCGGTTAGACTAGCAGTGTCAGCACTAGACCGGTACTCAGCTTAACGACAGTTCTAGGGCTTAGATAGAAGTCCAATAACAATCATACATTAAATCCAATATGGGAAAAACAAGGATTTGACTTAACACTTTCCGGAAACCATTTAAAGCACTTAAAAGTGCCCAAAACACACACTAAATGCAGAATTCAGCATAAATCAGCAAAATTCAGCATGTTACACTAAAATATAATGCAGAATTGAGGTTAAAATGTCCAGAATAACATGCAAAGTGCCGGGAATCAAAACCATCATAAAAGGTACCTCATAACACACGAAACTGCGTCATTTAGCACTTTAATGAACCAGTAAACAGCCGAACAACCGGACACTACCCGAAACACCAAATTTACACTAGAAGCATTGTTTTAGTGATAATAAGCTAGTTATGATCATCAAACACCATAATTCATCCTAAAAACACTAGCACACATAACACCTTAACTAAACACCTTGGATTTCAACTAATTACCCTAACTTACACTTGAAACCAAACCAATACCCCCCCTCATTTTGACGGTTCAAAGTGGGCCCCCACTTTGTACACTCTTGATTATTTTATTTAGATTGTTAAGTAGATATTGGACATATGATCCATGGGTTATATGGATGTTGGAAGACAAAGATTACAAGTAACTCTCTAACCTTATCTTCACCATTTCAAACGCTACACACTCCCTCTCTCCTCCCTCCATGTTCACGGCACCAGCACCACCTCCATATACATCCATTTTCAATTATCTCCTGGCCATTTCAAGTGTACTTTAGAGTGTTACAAGGTGATCTAAGAAGGTGCAAAGCTTTGGAAGTTGAAGGACCACCTTTGAGTGCTTTTAACCACCTAGTTCATCACATCTTCATCTTTGTCAAGCCACTTCCCTAGCAACTAGAGCTAGTAGTAAGCTTCTTGATCATTGTTTAAGTTCTTGTTATTGATATATTTCTCATGTACAAGTAGATCCATCAAGAACACAAACTTTAAAGATGAACACATGAAGAAATCTAAAGATCTAAAGAAAACAAACATAATCTTGAAATGAAATGATGTTATGTATGCTTATTTTGTGCTTAGCTTGATGATCATCATGTGTAGTAGTGTTGTATGTGAAGATATTAAAAGTGTATACATAGATCTTGAAAGATCCATGAAGAATAAGTTGATGACCTTGATGTAGGTCACTAATGAACTAGTTAAAATGATTTACAATACATGAACATGGATTTAAAGTCATTTTTGTAAATGGATGCACAAGTTGTTAAAAATAATTTTCTACAAAAGTTGTGTAATTAGTGGATAATTAGTGTTTTTGAAGATAAATAAACATGTTAAACATCATACTAAAAGACTACATGTTTTTATAAATTCTTGAGTTCATCGTCATGTAAAAAGTGTATGTATGAAGTTGTTTAAACTTATAGAAATTATTTTGGTGATCAAGTGAGTTTTATAAAGCTTAATCACATGTTTTAAACATGGGAAAACCCCTAAATCTAGGGGAAACTATGGCCAAATTTTTATAAAAATTCAACACTTAGAAAAATATAAAGTTTTCTACTAAACTTGTGATTTTTAGATGTTTAAATAAATTAGACATGACCATACCCTATTTTTTATGTAAAAACAAGTTAAGAAAATAGAGATTTCATAAAGTATTAAAAACAAGTATAAAAATAAATTTAGAAAATATATATTTAGAAGTCACCAACTATTTGAGTGCTATGTGTATACTAAGTGTATATTGTGGTAGTAGACAAATTAGGAGAGTTAAAATAATAAAAACTCCAAATGGAGTATAAATACATAATACCCCTAAATACCAAAGAAAATACTTGGACAAAATACGCAACAAAATACTCACCCTTGAGTATTTGGACAAACATAACAAAATATATATAAACTTATATATATTTCTTGGTAAAATGGACTTGGACAATTAAATGGACTTATATACAACTATATATAGTTAAGAAGATTTGTGAAAATATTATATTCCCTGCAAACCCTAAAAATATATTATTTTTAAGAAATATAATTTCCGAAAAAACATAAGATTACAAATAATAAATCTTGTTAAGGAAATAAGAAATACATGAACCTTAACACTAGAATACGTGTATGCTTTCCTAAGTATACACTTGGGAAATAACAAATATACTTATACTAGAAATAATATTGGAAATATTATTTTACAAGTATACATATTTATTTGAGAAATAAATATAACAAGAATACAAGAACATGGGCTAGGCCCAATGACATAAACACATGGGCTAGACCCAATGACACAAGAACATGGGCTAGGCCCAATGACACAAGTACTTGGGCTAGGCCCAATGACACAAGGACATGGGCTAGGCCCAATGACAAGTGTGCTAGGCACAAGGACAATGAACGGGCGACGCCGTTCACACACTAATCAAGACACGATAACAAAATATATGTACTAAGTCAAGAAATAATTAATCAATAAAATGATTAAAAACGACTAACATAAGATGAGGACTTGTACATAGAACAAACATAGACTTAAGTGTCTAATGAGAATTAGAACACTTGTAGGTTCCTTTTTAAGACCAAGGAAAAACACTGTGAGTTGTACACAAGGAACGCGAATCTGTGAGTTCATGTCCCCTTTCTTTTTAAACATTCTCGGTTTTATAACATTCGGGGGAAATACATGTCAAGACATATGGTATGTTAGTTATGGAGTTAGATGACAATAATATGGATGTGCGTAAGTAGGATTGGATGACATTATAACATTAGTAACCATTAATCACTTAGTGACCAAGGTGCAAAAGGTGTAGATCTATTGAGCTTGAGGCACGCTCCACTCCTAGTTGTATACCATGGGGTGCTTTTGTGATCCCAATTGAGAACAAAGTGTCCTCGTTTTGGTTATATACTTATGGTGCATAGTATCGGAGGGCTCGCTACCCACTGATAGATCCTTATATTCCATAATTATTTACATACCTGGATTTCAATAATGGATGACAATTATGACAACTTATTTAAAGAACAAAACTACATGAACTCGCTCAACTTTTGTTGATGTTTCAAACTACATGTATTTCAGGAAACAAGGCTTAACCGGTGATGGATTCTCGGAAGATACAACGATGGCCAGTTTTGGAGGATTTGCCTCATATATCCCTTCCTTGTTTGGGCATATAAGGGTTAAAACCTCGACTTAAAACTACGATTATAACAAACATATTTTGGTGATGTAACTTAACTAAATATTGTTTTGGTAAACTTATGAAACTTATTGGAACATGTAAACTTGAATTTAAATTTGTATAAAATATGGCATCGTTGTTGGGTTATAATTATGTTTATGCGATTGATTGCAATGATTACCGTTAAGTCACACGTTTGCGCTTCGCTACGACCAACTTACATATACTCTTATTGCTACCTGTGATACTACTATCCTGTGAGTTTCACTCCCCCACTTTTAAACTGTTTTACTGTTTTCTGGTGTGATTTGCATGTTACAAACTGTGTTAATTGCACTGACTTGTGATGATTGGAGTTTCCTAACACACGAACTATCCCCACTACAAGTGATTAACGTAAGCCGTGGGAAGTGGATAGTACTATTGGTCTGACAAACCCAGTTGCTACCACCGGACTGTGTGTCGGCAAACAGGCAACTGCACGCGTCCTAAACTCTGTTATGTTGTTAGGCATAACTACACTAGGGTGTTGAACAGCACGTGACGCAGTTGGTGGGCTGGGGGTGTCTGTTGTGACACGACCCGGTGGGCTGAGGTGTGTTTTGTGACTCGGCCCGAGGTATGCCGAGGTATCTGTGGTGACTCGGTTCGGTTAAAACAGTCAAGGTTTCACTTGCGCACTCATGTAATTCCATCTACCATCTGTGACACGTGCAATTAAACTTGTTAACGCATTTTGTTACAAAACAACCAAATCAGTGGAACTCACCGGCTTGTTTAGCTTACCCCTTTTTAAAACTAACATGCATTTCAGGTAACTTGAGACTAGGGTGATCCGGGTATGTTTTTCAAGACGTGTTTATAGACAAATACTGTTATAGAGCATGCGACTTAGAAGACTTATGTGGTCCGTGGGAACACGCAGTTGTAACATACATGTAGTATGCAATCAACGTTTTGTAGTTAATAAAATTTAGTGTCTTTATAAACAATGTGCTTGTACCAGAGGTGTCTGTTGCATCCCATGTTTTTCTTCCACTGCAAATAGGGGTGTGACAGAAGATGGTATCAGAGCCATTGGTTATAGAGAATTAGGTCCTTTTAGGAAACCTAGACTATAACTACAGGCTCGGACCTTAGTGGACATCATTGGAAAAATTAACCTCTACTAAAAGTAGTAGTGAAACACTGTAAAGTATCCTACTGGCGAGTACCAGGATGGCCTTGTGGGGCGAGTGGGTTATTATGGTCCGGAACGTAATAACAGACTTGCTCATACGAAGCAGTGTTGGGAAAGTCGCGGTAATAAACACACTTAAATACGTGGAGTGGTACATACGTGTACCAAGGTGATAGTGTGTGGATGTATGTGCGTGGATTGATACATGAATTGGGATTGGTGGATAATACATCACTACATATACCTTCGGGATAGGCAGAAAACTGTTATTACAGTCCATTCCACATTCCTATTGATCACATATTTAATATACACTAGAGTTGGATTCCTATCACTCATACAGTTGTTACATATATGTTATGGATGTGAGAACTCAAGTCTTTATTATGATACGAGATCACCAACTCTATCCTTATAGTTACTATAACGACGATTATATACCAGAATGATAGTTCAAAAAGAACATAGATACACAAAGAACGCGCAGGTCGTTCTGATAGACTGGGAGGACGTGTACGGATCCTTACTCCACTTCTCGTTACTTCACATTCGATTGTTATACAATCGCAGAATTCAAACATTTTAAAACTTCCTCGTCCTTGGATCAATGAGTCATTTGATTGTCCGCTGGATTCCTCTTCTGCTTATGATGCGGGCTTTAGCCTTCACGTCGTGTGATACTATGATGCATAGTGGTACTCCTTAGCACATGTTCTGATATATGTTAGTATGATGATCTCCGGGTTATGGAGATGGCATGGAGTGCGTGAATAAGTTACCCTTCCCATTGTCATTCGGTTCCATTGGCTATAAATTTTGTGATTATACAGATTCCTTTGAAACGCTTTGCATTGTGGAACCTCGATTCGTGTGACCGTCGGTTACATTTTGTTCTTTACGATTAATGATTGTCTCGGATTTTAGTTGGTTATTCGCGGAAAGTAATATGAGGCCCAGATATCTTAGTGAACGGAACATTGATCATGTATATGGGTGTGGTGGATATGCTGCGGTACTTCCTATATATAAACACCCGGCTACATTATCAAAGTACCGTTACTTAGGGCAGACAGGCTTCATGTTGCGATCCATTCGGTTATGTTTTGGGTAATGCAGTGTTGAGACTTCGACCCTGTGTGATGCGATAGATGATGCCACAATTGTTGTAACTATGGTATCTATACACGTTTGTGGCGAGTCTAAATGAAAGGTAGTTTGGGTCGACATATAACGACCTTTGGTTAATCCTGGGAAGGTCCTTTTTCGAATGACGTAGGACGACTTTCTAGGGGTACTACACCCTGGTGGTACTCTGTACTTAACAATTTGGGTATAGCCGGTGATAGCTTACCAACATCGATTTACCCAATGATTGATTCATGATAAGTAACAATATTTCTGTCTTTGGTAAGAAAATTCAACGTAATTTATTTCTTTTGGCAGGATTTGCTAGAACGTACAGTCATATATTCGAAATCATTACGTTACGACAAACAAACTATACTTATGTCACCGACCATCGTCTATGAAGCTATTCGGTTGAAGCATATATTTCCTTTACTAGCTGTTGTTTTCTAGTGATACAATCTCTAATTCTTAGTAAGGACACGTAATTAGCATTGGTTTAATAACCCAAGGGGATTTAGGGGTAACACATAAATGGAGAAACTTACCCGATGTAATCTATGCTCGGCAAGGAATTGTCGGGATGCGGATCTGACTGTAATAAGACTCGTGGAGGCGAAAACATTTTTGTCCATATTCCTCGTAACCGTTAAATACTTCGTATTAATAGGACACTCATATGTATACATTTATTTATAGATATACAACATTATCCGCAGTCCAATCCAAGTGTCAATTTGGTAAATCTTGGTTGGGGGTGACGTAACCACAGTGCGAAGTATAATCATGAAGTAATCCGATTCATTGTTTCAAATAAATTCATTTTTCCTTACTAACACTGTTGAAAAGTGTTGAGGTCCGGTACATGTAGTTATTAATTTGATACAATATTCAGCCATGTTGCGGTACGCTAGCTTCCTATGGAATTACGGTAGGTATTTCAGTGGTAGAACCAAGTGGATACAACCTTGAATCCTATCGATTTAGTTCAAACTAATACAAGGTAAATCCCCAGTAACTCGAAGTAATAATGAATGAGCGGTACCAACGACCCGTAACGAAGCTACCTCTTAATGCATATTGAATAAACAAAATGACATAAAGCAAATTTTTCGTCGGACGATTATTTTATTATATATATATATCTATCTAATTCGAAGGACGGTATTTAAAAGAATCATATAAAATTTTTATGTATCAAACGATCCCTTGTTTTCAGCCTCGCCTAACTTAGTAAAAATGTTCCAGTGAAAGATGAGGTCGCATTTGAGTAGTTTTTGAGTACAGTAATCCGATGACTAACCTATGTGACAACTCTTATCTTAACCTGCAGACTCCAGACCACCGGTTCTTTCGGTTCTTTTTCGGTAATATTTTTGTGACGGCCATACTAAGTATTCATCTCGTTAATGGTCGTAGGAGTAGTCGGCAGAGTATTACCATTCCTAAGCAGGGCGATGAAACAACCGTGAGAAGGAATGGTGCCGTAAAACCCGGACGAAAGGGAATGACGCCCAAGCTCTATATACATGGGGTCATGACCTGAATTCTTTCACTTTCCGTACCCCTGAAATATTAAGTCTTGAATCAATATCACCGTATGAGGGTGGTGCATTCGTTCTAGAAATGTTGATGCACTATTGTGTTCGTCACTTGTCGAATAGGCTAGATAGTGCGTGTGTTGAATATTGTATAAGTTAGAATCGAACACACAACCGAAATACAGAGATTATAGTGTAAAAGGGAACAAGTTCGCTCGAACTTGACCTGTATTGGTCAAGTTTGCTCGAACTTGATGTGCTTTAGTCAAGTTCGCCCGAACTTGACTATAAAAGGCCAAGTTTGCTTGAGAAGTGCATGTTGATGTCAAGTTCTTACCTCCACTCCAGCGAACTTGTCTCCCTATGTATAGGTGTGTTGTTCATTTGTCATTTGGCATCCCTACGGGGAGGTGCTGCCGGATTCTCTCTAGGAACTCCGGCAGCTAGACTTATAAAAATGTACACTCTTTCGGTATGAATGAAGACTTCCGCTGCATTCTGTTTCTACTCCTTTCTGTAATAACATTCTACCGAATCGGTTTACGTTTATCCACTAACTTCCGTCTAGAACCGCCTGATCTCGGACCTTCAATTGGTATCAGAGCTACGGTTATCACCTACGCTCATGAATTTTGACATTTATGGACATTAGGAGGGGTTTTAGAAGTAAATCATGAAATAAACCTACAATCCACGGACAAAATCCAAAATTGAACGGATAGGATTGTTAGAAAACCAATTTCGATCAGATATATGGTGAAATCATCTAGAAATTCGAAGAAATAAGGGTTTTGGATTGAAAAATGTGAAAATGGCTGATTTGGGAGACCAAGTTCGCCCGAACTTATCAAATTTTTTCATGAATTTTCATCAAGTTCGCCCGAACTTGACTGATTTTCATTGAAATTAAGCATAAGTTCGCCCGGACTTGTCTTTTCATGCATGTTCGCCCGAACTTGGAAGTGGCCAACCAAGTTCGCCCGAACTTCCCTCAAACCAAGTTCGACCGAACTTCTCACATAGTGACCAAGTTCGCCCGAACTTGTCCAATGCCTAAAAAAATTTATTGCTCTGTTTGATGAGACGGGTGTCCAGAAAAAATTTGGTGATAGAAATTTTTTCGAAATTTTAACGTCCTATAATGACTATTCGGGGACACCCTCGGAGGCCTTAGAGAGTGGCTGAGATGATGAGGTTAGAGATGGTCGAAGATGAGAGGGTAGTCATTGATACCAAAGCAATTTGGTGATCATTAGAGTTGAAGACTACCGATGGGCCTTAAAGTAAATTCTGCATTTGTTAAATACTGAAAATTCCGGATTTGAGGTGGAATTTCAGTGAAAAAATTGGTATGGTCAGAATTTGCAAAAATGAGAGTGAATAAAAAATTTTCAATATTTGAAGATTCCGGCATTTTTGAAATTCGTGACACTGCAACAGTATTCGGGTGGTTTCCGATTACAGATTATCGGGAAATGCAGAGGATTGAGATTCATTGGGTATTTCCAATTGATGTCTATTTTGAAAGTGGGTGGTTACATAACTGAGTCTTGGAGGAGTTGTTTATCAGATTCTGAGGTCATGGTTGTGGAGTGACACCTGAGTCGCGCGTATGGTTTGGAAGCACACACAACTGCCTATCTTTAACTCTGTTTTGCACATGAACTATTGACTGGACTAACGCCAGGAGATAGGGATGCTCTGTAGTTTAATTGCCCCGAGTTGCGCGCGGTACCATGATTAAAGAAGATGATTTATGGGATCGGATCTTTCGGATAAAGCTTTGTATACCTGTTGCTGACAAAAGAGGCTATATAGTTGGGATTCTGTGATCACAGGAAGTTCCGATTTTTCAGATTGTGATGCAGGTTGATGCTTAAGGGATGTAGGATTTAGGTCCTGATCTCCGATGTGGGGTTGGTGCATACACGACTGCTTATCATTAACTCTGCAAAGCAAATGAACTATTTTGATTGGGTAAGCCGGAAATATGGATGTTTTGTAGTTTGAAGGCGCCAGGTTCAGCGGAGATAGCTATACATCTATCATTGTGACTGAAGAAGAAGAATGTGATTCTGATTATGGACGTGTGATTCTCAGATTTGATGCATTACCAGATTATCTGTTTCCGATGAAGATTTGCTGATTGAGCAGATTAGCGATTTGCTACTCAAATCTTTCTGAAGGGTGCTTAACTGCGATTACGGAAATCGGGATTTCGGATTTTCGAGGGTATTCGTTGATTTGAAGTTTTCCGATGCGGTGATTCGAAGTTTCTATCAATTGTCGGTTGAGTTTTTGATACTTTAGGAGTGTGCGGAATAAACTCTCGATGCTCAACGCTTATTCAAAAACTGAACTCGGATGCGGTTATCGTCGAAATGGAGAAGTTGCTGCATTGATTAGCTTCGAGTTGATGGTTATTCGAGAAAGTTTGTCGGTCAAGTAAATCAGAGGAGTCGGAAACCACGCAACCAAAGATCTGAACTGGAGATTTCAGCGGTATTGAAAGTTGTTAATGCAAACCCAGATCATCAATTAAGGGGGAATCTGTTGACGCGTCTCGACGACATCGGCAGACACCTTGATTGAAGTTGTCACACCCGACCCGCAGCGAAAAAGGTGATCGGGGCATGATTGGGTTATCATCAAAGCTCATGACATTTATTAAGCGTTTCATATTCATTAATACAAATTAAATGGAATTTTACAATAAATGTTACAACATGATCTAACTAACAATCTAAACTTCTTTGTTCTCTTCTAAGGCATATCCTATGTTTTCCTTGCTTCAACCTGTTCACCTGTATCATGTGTAAAAGGTTTTTGGATCAACATAATGTTGGCGAGTGAATCCTATGGAAAACATTTGAACAAAATTTATTTAAATTGATTATGAAATATGTGCACAACCAAACATGAGTAAAACTAGATGTAACTTAATCAACAATCATAAGTTATTAAATGAAACACTCATGAATAATAATGGAACAATTAAAGGCACGCGATGCTCAACTCGTCTCTCACGAGGAACTGAGGGGCCTGATGAATGAATTGCATAAACATGATAATATGAATGACACAACTACAAACAATATAAACTCAATGATACACACATGAACAATAATGAATTTGAATTGAAGCACGCGATGTTCTACTCGTCTCCCACGAGGAACTGATGGGCTTAATGTATGAGTTTCATATAATTTGACAAAAGGAATATAAGTAAATCACAACAATAAAAACAATCTAAGTTTAAGTCATGATGTGGTATGGCACAAGTTTAAATAAATAAATTAATTATTTTCATAACACATGACACACCCCAAAACGTGTAATTTAAAAGGGGAATTGTAAGATTCACTCACAGTGGGTGCGTTCGGTTGATGACGTTGAATGCACGCGAAGTGGTTTTAACCACGAGTGAGATTTAACCTAGATAAATCGCCTTATGGTTTGGTAAGTAAACGGATTTTATTAAACTATTTTAGTAGGATTGTTGGGTGTATTTTTGTGAGTTTGAGGCTATTTTCTAATCTTAAAAATGTTATTTTTAAGTATTTTTAATTGATTTTTAATTAAAATAATTAAATAAAAAATAATAAAAAAAATTTATTTTTTTCTGACCGTTGACCGTTTGACCTGACCGTTGACCTGACCGTTGACCGGTTAATTCGGAATACAAGTGCGCTGAGTGAGGCTCGAACCCGAGACCTCCCGTACGCGTGCACGCAGCTCTACCAACTGAGCTACGTGTCTAACCCGTTATATATCTGATTTTAATTATATATATATATTAATTAGATTAAGCCGAAATTCATTTTATTTTAAAAACATTTTAAATCAATTCGGCGGTGCCCTCCACAGGTCTCGAACCCGGGACCTGTGGTTTAATCTAACACACAGTCCACCGCTGGACTGTGTGTTCAACATGTTATATAATTCGATTTTTATTATACTTAAATACTAATTAGTTATTTCCTTTTCTGCCTTATTTAAAAAGAAGAGATAATTGTCCGAGTCGGTGCTGAAGACCGGACTCGAACTCGTGACCTGTGATGTAAACAAACACACAGTCCACCGCTGGACTGTGTGTCTAACTTGGTTATTATTCCGGTTATTAATATACTTAACATATAACTGTGACGACTCCGGTTCAGTTTAACAAAAAAAAAGATTTTTATTAAGGCAGCGTGTGTGAGACGGGAATCGAACTCGAGACCTTTGCATGTTTAACGTGCACACAGTCCACCGCTGGACTGTGTGTCTAACCCGAGTAAAATCCTGATTTATATTATACTGATATGATACATAAAAACATCGTCTTCCTCGTCAAGTTTGAACCAGAAATCGGATATCGACTGGTTCAAGATTTTTATCAGTTTATTAGCGTTTTACAGTCCATTAAGGTAAGATAAAGGTGAAAAGATAAAGAAAATAAGCGAAAGAGGTATACCGACTGGATCCTCTGTTTTCCGGCAGAACTCCGGCGACAGAATTCAACTCCGGCGTCAGGTGTCTTGCAGCAACGAGTCTCCGGAAAGCTTGGAAAAGGTGTGGGTATCTCCGGTATAAGCTCAGAGGCTCAGTGAGGCTCAGGGATGGAGAAACCGGTTTTCCGGCGATGAGCAGGGAAATTCCGGCGAGTGGAATTACGCCGAGAAGAGGTGTGTTTTTGAGCGAAAAGGTTTGCAGTCGTTTGTGGGTGAATTTATAAGGCAAAACGTTGAAGAATCTGGTCTGATTTCCGACTGTGTTCACTGATTTAAATTTCCCGGCGGTTATGGTTTTGGTCGCGGACTTCAAACATCGGTTATAACCGATGTCTGGTTAATGGTTTACGTTATAACTGAAAGTGGTGTTAAAACTCGCGAGATTTCCGGGATTCCGACGACTGAACCGTTTGGGCGCCGGTTTTGAATTCGTAACGTTACTTTATGAATTAAATGATTTCATTATTTAACAAACAAAGCAAGTGGCGCAGTGGTTTGTGTGTGTGAGATAAGTCGCTGAACTGATTCGGTACAGACCCGGGTTCGAAACCCGGCAGAGTACTTTCATTTTTATTTTGCGATTTTCAACAGTTTTTCAAAAACTAAATATATTTTCCCGTATAATAATTGATTACGGATCGTTTAAAAATATTTTGGGCATTTAATTCGCAATGAAATTTTTGACTGACTGTTCGGTTGATAAACGGAGCGGGTTTGGTAAATCCGTTTTTGACGGATGTTACAGTATCCCTGCTTTTTAGAAATTTCGTCCCGAAATTTTAAATTGTGATATATTTGACTAAAAGAATGATGATGTTTTGTTTGACAGTTGTATGCTTAGAAAAATAAAGGTTTAAGTTTTTGTTCGAGGCGGGTAACGTTCCTTGTAAGGGTTAAGTACCCTATTCAGGAATCGCTTTTTGTTGCCTATTGTATAAGTATTGATAAGCAGAAATGATTTGCTAAAAATGATATCATGCATAAGAGTTTAGATACGTTTGGGAAAATTATGGTTATGTCCTAAGGCAAAACTTCTAACACTACAATCTATATGGAACATAATTAAAAACACAACAACTGATATTTGAACATAAGTAAACACAACAGCTAATATTCGAACATGAATAAACACATCAGCAAATATTTGAACATGAATAAACACATCAGCAAATATTTGAACATGAATAAACACAACAGCAAATATTTGAACCCACATTCTGATAGCATATATGTTTGAATGATGGAAGTTCCTCTCTCGATTGTTATGATGGAGAGGTTAGTTTATGTAGAAATGGATCACAATCCAATCTCTTTAAATAACATGATGATATAAATGTAACACAAATTCCAACCAAGGCAATACTAAATCCTACATGGAACTTCTCATAACCGCCTGATAATGCCTCTGATCCTTTGGCAAGAATACTTATATATAGGAAGTACCAGCGGCGTATCCACCATATTCTTGCCAAATTTTCGTTAGTTTTATCCACAAGTTATGATTGGTTATCAAGAACTAATAAATCCTACATAGAACTTCTCATAACCGTCCGATAATGCCTCTGATCCTTTGACAAGAATACTTATATATAGGAAGTACCAGCGGCGTATCCACCATATTCTTGTCAAATTTTCATTGGTTTTATCAGTGAATTATGATTAGTCCTATAACTCTACAACCAATACAACAAACATAAAAATACTGAAATGAAATATATCTGTGCGATCAAGGCTCAATCGAACGGAGCCGATCGTATTGCATGTACTGAAAATGAAATGGATGTGCGTTCAAGGCTCAATCAAACGGAGCCGAACGTATTGAATGTACTGAAATTGAAATTGTGTGCTCAAGGCTCAATCGGGTGGAGCCGAGCGTATTGCATGTACTGAAAATGAATAACTTAACCACACAAACAGCCTATGCATGGAACCTCTATAACCGCCTGATAATGCCTCCGATCATTTGACAAGAATACTTATATATAGGAAGTACCAGCGGCGTATCCACCATATCCTTGTCAAATTTTCATTGACTTTATCCGTAAGTTATGGTTAGTTCGATGCGACTCTACTACAAACACCACAACCACAAGATACTGATAATGAAATTGTATGTGCGCTCAAGGCTTAATCAAACGGAGCCGAACGTATTGAATGTACTGAAATTGAAATTGTGTGCTCAAGGCTCAATCGGGTGGAGCCGAGCGTATTGCATGTACTGAAATTGAACAACTTAATCAAAACAACCATCACACAATCAGCCTATGCATGGAACCTCTCATAACCGCCTGATAATGCCTCCGATCATTTGACAAGAATACTTATATATAGGAAGTACCATCGGCGTATCCACCATATCCTTGTCAAATTTTCATTGACTTTATCCGCAAGTTATGGTTAGTTCGATGCGACTCTACTACAAACACCACAACCACAAGATACTGATAATGAAATTGAAATGTGCGCTCAAGGCTCAATCAAACGGAGCCGAACGTATTGCATGAACTGGAAATGTAAATTGAAATGTGCGCTCAAGGCTCAATCAAACGGAGCCGATCGTGCGGGCACGCCAAGATCAACCACATAATAAAATGGGGATCCAACTCAACCTCGATGGATGGGGAGCCACGGCCTCGGCAAAAGCATATACTGAAAACAATATATAATATATAATATCCAATAATTTCTCTAACAGTCTACACATGGAAAAACATAAAACTAAACGACAGGAATTGAATCTGGATCTTCGGCGAAGAGGACTAGCTGAGTATCTTCGTTTGGGCCGTCATTATCTTCGACAGGATTGGCGTTGATATTGAAGACTCTTCCTCTTGCTGGTGGCATAGGGGTTGGGTTTCCTTGGTTTACTTGGTTAACTGGGTTTGATTGGGCTTGAGTGTTGATAACGTTAACCAATTGAGGGCATGTGTTTCTAAAGTGGGTAGGGTCGCCACAATTGAAACAAGCTCGAGCATATGGGAACATGGGGTATTGGGGTTGGTGATAAGTTTGGGCCATGTTTTGAGTAGGGGAAAAGGTTTGGTCTTGAAAGGTGCGACAAACATTGCTCAAATGACCATAGCGTCCACAAGTTGTACATAGCCGGCAAGGTAAAGTAAGGGGATGGTGATAAAAACAGTTGTTGCATCGAGGGTGAGGTCCAAGATATGGTTTCTTATTTGGGTAAGCTGAGATGGGTGCCACTTGGGTGATTGGGATAGTTCGAATGGGTATGGCATGTAAAACTGGTTGATTTCGTTGAGTCGCAGCGAAAAGTCGCCCGACTCTTCTTCTCTTAGGATTGGGTTGAGAAGGGGATTCGGTTTGAGTGGAGTCGGAGGTTTCAGTTGATTCTTTATCCTTCTTCTTCTCCTCCTTGAAGTCTTTGTTTCGGATTCGGTTCTCGGTGAGCTCTGTTGCTAGCTCCATTGCTGCTTCCAAAGTTGCAGGCTTGGCACTTATTACAGGGTCTTGAATCTTTGACGGAAGACCACGAATGTAGTGCTCGATCAAACGGTAGAGGGGAGTGAACATGTTGGGAACCATTTGATGTAATTCAAGGAACCTTTTGTTGTAGGTGATGTGGTCTCCTTCCATTTGCTTCAATGAGTAAAATTCATCTTCTAACTTCTTGATTTCGCTCCTTGGGCAAAATCGTCTGGTCATGATTTCCTTTAATTCGTTCCAAGTTAAGGTCATAGCATCTTCCACACCTCGTTTGGCCTTCTCTGTGTTCCACCAAGTAAGTGCTATCCCATATAATCGACCGGTAGCATATCGCACTTTGCGATCGTTAGGGCAATCGCAATTTAGAAATGTGTTCTCCATTTCTTCAAACCAATGGAGGAGGGCGGTGACGCCTTCAGTCCCTTTGTATTTCGGAGGGTCGCATGATTTGAAATGCTTGTAGGTGCATTTAGTGGTATTTGGGGAAGAGCTGAAAATGTTTTGGTTTGCTTGATTGACAGGATTATTGGTGAGTGCTTGTTGAACTTGGATTACAATGTTGGGTATTACAGCAGCCATTTGTTGAGCGATTAAGGCAGCCATGCGCTCGCGGGCTTTTCTTGCTCTCGTCTTCCTACTGGCGAGGTTAGAAGACATCTACAAGGAATACATGACAAGAGTATGAGTTGGATGCTTTTGGGTTCATGGGTCGCATTAGGAATGAACATTCATAAAATAATTATAGATAAATAAATTACTACATCCATTGGATGTCTTGGGCTTTGCTCGCTGTTAGGCCCTTCATGCCGCCATACTTTACCTGTGTAATCATGTGGGCCCCCATGAATACCGGTTTTTCATATGGTTCGCACGGTCTCTGCCACTTGCGTACACAAAAACCCGGAGAAAATCGAGAAATATGTATACAACGTGTGATATTCGGAATGTGTCCAGGTGTAGACACGGTGACACCTCAAAGTAGGTTAGTTCGAACGACGTTTGGTGTGGCATGCTTTGGCCTAATAGGTCCTTCGTACTCTCATCGTTGGTCCCCAGGTAGGCAAACTGGTCCGTTATATTGGATTTATACGAATGCCAGCCTAGACAGGACGTTCCGACTACCGGTACTTGTACCCTTCCAGTTACTACATGCCCGTCGCAGAACTTACTTTGATGAGATTTGAAAATTGCACAAAATCTTTGGATAATGAGAGTATGAAAATAAATTGAACACATGAACATCGATATATGTATAATGAATATGTATATATGTATAATGAATATGTATATAAGCATGTATGTTTGACTGTGAATGTAAACAAATATGAAACAAATAAATATCACAAGTTTGTATGTAACCACCTAATCAATTAAAATTTAGGCAAACTATAGTATAGGCTCTAAGGGTCTAATAACCTATCCTATATCCCTATAGTCATGGCTCTGATACCAATCTGTCACACCCCGACCCGCAGCGGAAAAGGTGATCGGGGCATGATTGGGTTATCATCAAAGCTCATGACATTTATTAAGCGTTTCATATTCATTAATACAAATTAAATGGAATTTTACAATAAATGTTACAACATGATCTAACTAACAATCTAAACTTCTTTGTTCTCTTCTAAGGCATATCTTATGTTTTCCTTGCTTCAACCTGTTCACTTGTATCATGTGTAAAAGGTTTTTGGATCAACATAATGTTGGCGAGTGAATCCTATGGAAAACATTTGAACAAAATTTATTTAAATTGATTATGAAATATGTGCACAACCAAACATGAGTAAAACTAGATGTAACTTAATCAACAATCATAAGTTATTAAATGAAACACTCATGAATAATAATGGAACAATTAAAGGCACGCGATGCTCAACTCGTCTCTCACGAGGAACTGAGGGGCCTGATGAATGAATTACATAAACATGATAATATGAATGACACAACTACAAACAATATAAACTCAATGATACACACATGAACAATAATGAATTTGAATTGAAGCACGCGATGTTCTACTCGTCTCCCACGAGGAACTGATGGGCTTAATGTATGAGTTTCATATAATTTGACAAAAGGAATATAAGTAAATCACAACAATAAAAACAATCTAAGTTTAAGTCATGATGTGGTATGGCACAAGTTTAAATAAATAAATTAATTATTTTCATAACACATGACACACCCCAAAACGTGTAATTTAAAAGGGGAATTGTAAGATTCACTCACAGTGGGTGCGTTCGGTTGATGACGTTGAATGCACGCGAAGTGGTTTTAACCACGAGTGAGATTTAACCTAGATAAATCGCCTTATGGTTTGGTAAGTAAACGGATTTTATTAAACTATTTTAGTAGGATTGTTGGGTGTATTTTTGTGAGTTTGAGGCTATTTTCTAATCTTAAAAATGTTATTTTTAAGTATTTTTAATTGATTTTTAATTAAAATAATTAAATAAAAATAATAAAAAAAATTTATTTTTTTCTGACCGTTGACCGTTTGACCTGACCGTTGACCTGACCGTTGACCGGTTAATTCGGAATACAAGTGCGCTGAGTGAGGCTCGAACCCGAGACCTCCCGTACGCGTGCACGCAGCTCTACCAACTGAGCTACGTGTCTAACCCGTTATATATCTGATTTTAATTATATATATATATTAATTAGATTAAACCGAAATTCATTTTATTTTAAAAACATTTTAAATCAATTCGGCGGTGCGCTCCACAGGTCTCGAACCCGGGCCCTGTGGTTTAATCTAACACACAGTCCACCGCTGGACTGTGTGTTCAACATGTTATATAATTCGATTTTTATTATACTTAAATACTAATTAGTTATTTCCTTTTCTGCCTTATTTAAAAAGAAGAGATAATTGTCCGAGTCGGTGCTGAAGACCGGACTCGAACTCGTGACCTGTGATGTAAACAAACACACAGTCCACCGCTGGACTGTGTGTCTAACTTGGTTATTATTCCGGTTATTAATATACTTAACATATAACTGTGACGACTCCGGTTCAGTTTAACAAAAAAAAAGATTTTTATTAAGGCAGCGTGTGTGAGACGGGAATCGAACTCGAGACCTTTGCATGTTTAACGTGCACACAGTCCACCGCTGGACTGTGTGTCTAACCCGAGTAAAATCCTGATTTATATTATACTTATATGATACATAAAAACATCGTCTTCCTCGTCAAGTTTGAACCAGAAATCGGAAATCGACTGGTTCAAGATTTTTATCAGTTTATTAGCGTTTTACAGTCCATTAAGGTAAGATAAAGGTGAAAAGATAAAGAAAATAAGCGAAAGAGGTATACCGACTGGATCCTCTGTTTTCCGGCAGAACTCCGGCGACAGAATTCAACTCCGGCGTCAGGTGTCTTGCAGCAGCGAGTCTCCGGAAAGCTTGGAAAAGGTGTGGGTATCTCCGGTATAAGCTCAGAGGCTCAGTGAGGCTCAGGGATGGAGAAATCGGTTTTCCGGCGATGAGCAGGGAAATTCCGGCGAGTGGAATTACACCGAGAAGAGGTGTGTTTTTGAGCGAAAAGGTTTGCAGTCGTTTGTGGGTGAATTTATAAGGCAAAACGTTGAAGAATCTGGTCTGATTTCCGACTGTGTTCACTGATTTAAATTTCCCGACGGTTATGGTTTTGGTCGCGGACTTCAAACATCGGTTATAACCGATGTCTGGTTAATGGTTTACGTTATAACTGAAAGTGGTGTTAAAACTCGCGAGATTTCCGGGATTCCGACGACTGAACCGTTTGGGCGCCGGTTTTGAATTCGTAACGTTACTTTATGAATTAAATGATTTCATTATTTAACAAACAAAGCAAGTGGCGCAGTGGTTTGTGTGTGTGAGATAAGTCGCTGAACTGATTCGGTACAGACCCGGTTTCGAAACCCGGCAGAGTACTTTCATTTTTATTTTGCGATTTTCAACAGTTTTTCAAAAACTAAATATATTTTCCCGTATAATAATTGATTACGGATCGTTTAAAAATATTTTGGGCATTTAATTCGCAATGAAATTTTTGACTGACTGTTCGGTTGATAAACGGAGCGGGTTTGGTAAATCCGTTTTTGACGGATGTTACAGAAGTTGCAGAGAATATTCAAACACGGCTCAAAGTTTTGAAGTTCAAGATCAAGCTTCGACAGTAACGAACAAGGGGGAATCTGTTGATGCACTATTGTGTTCGTCACTTGTCGAATAGGCGAGATAGAGCGTGTGTTGAATACTATATAGGTTAGAATCGAACACACGACCTAAATACAGAGATTATAGTGTAAAAGGGAACAAGTTCGCTCGAACTTGACCTGTATTGGTCAAGTTCGCTCGAACTTGATGTGCCTTTAGTCAAGTTTGCCCGAACTTGACTATAAAAGGCCAAGTTCGCTTGAGAAGTGCATGTTGATGTCAAGTTCGCCCGAACTTACCTCCACTCCAGCGAACTTGTCTCCCTATGTATAGGTGTGTTGTTCATTTGTCATTTAAGTTTTTGGCATCCCTACGGGGAGGTGCTGCCGGATTCTCTCAAGGAACTCCGGCAGCTGGACTTATAAAGATGTATACTCTTTCAGTATGAATGAAGACTTCCACTGCATTCTGTTTCTACTCCTTTCTGTAATAACATTCTACCGAATCGGTTTACGTTTATCCACTAACTTCCGTCTAGAACCGCCTGATCTCGGACCTTCAAGAAATTGCATAAGGGGATACATGGTTCTTTGATTCCTTTCGCTTAAGGCTTTTCGTGTCATGATACCTACGACGGCCGTGCGAGTGGTCCTGATTATAATAATACCCGGAGAACACCATATGTCTTCTCCACATCCGAGGAGTCCAAATATTTGTACACGATGTTATTCACGATTCATAGTGGATGATTGAAATTCCCTTCGGGCCGTTGTAAATGTGTTATTTGGTAGCGGTCTCCTATTTCATCTGCCAATTGGATACAAAGTGAACGATACCCTATTCTTGTGAGTAAGCAAGAGTTATACGTTAAACGGTGTTGCTTGTCCTCGTTATTCTATGAGTAGTATATTCTCTAGATCAGGGGAACACTGCTGAAACACCCTTCGTCTTCCTTCGACTGGTTGATACCTTCAATTGATTTTCATTTTGATCGATTTAAATGAGTATTCGCAAAATACGATGTTACCGAGAAACCCGATTCTTCGTTATTTCGAGTCGCGAAAATTCCTGTGCTACCTAAAGAAACAAGAACGGGAGAACTCTGAAGTATGATACTATATATATATATATATAGAGAGAGAGAGAGAGGATCATGAGAAAACTAGAAAACTAACTCAAAAAACAAAAAAAAAAAAAGCATAAAAAACATACAATTTTTTTTTTTACAATTTTTATAAAAAATCGCTGCATTTTATGTATAAAAACTTTTTTTTCAAAAAAAAAAAAACTTGTAGTGCACATGTGCACTATATGTGTACTACACATGTGCATTATATGTTTATGTTGCACATGTGCATTATATGTTTTTTTTTATTTTTTATTTTAAAAAAGTTTTTTTATATAATATATATAGCGAATTTTAATAAAAAAACCAAAAGAAAAATTGATATGTTTTTTTGGCTTTTTTAGTTAGTTTTTTGTTTTCTCATTTAAACTAGTTTTCTCATGATTCATCCCCTATACATATAAATAAATAAATATATATATAT
Source organism: Scalesia atractyloides (assembly GCA_947069175.1). Lineage (NCBI taxonomy): Eukaryota > Viridiplantae > Streptophyta > Magnoliopsida > Asterales > Asteraceae > Scalesia > Scalesia atractyloides. The sequence continues at coordinate 54,797,457 of CAMTDV010000015.1, read as the reverse complement.
ATATATATACCACCTAATTCTAAGAATTAGGAACTACCCCGTATGAAGTAACACGGTCAAAACCAAACTCTTATAAAAAAGGAGTAGTCATGAGTCGTCCGAATATCGTAATTGGTGTCTTTTGCGCGCTGAACCCACCTGGGGAAAGCTAAACCATAAATCTAGTAGTCCCGATCATTCCAGATGAAGGGAATTCCTTTGACTAATGAATCTTCCGAATACGTCCCTCGGATATCATGTCCATCCAAAGGGGGAATTCCTTTGATAAGCACGTATTATATACCTAAAATAAGAATAAAACTTCGACGCTACAACTAATTCTCTTCAAACTTGGAGATTTACTTAACATACGATACGAATTATAGATACCTCGATGTGCGATACCATGTCAAACCAAACGACCAAAATGTAAATCGGTGCTTGGTTGGATGCACCGGCTGGCTGCGAAACGGCATTAATAACCTCTATTCGTATCCTAGCCATCCGAGTGCTAGGCTTACCTCGATTAATTATGGTTTTCATTCATCTTTTCTTAAAGCTGCTTCTGTTATTTCAAGAGGTTGCTGAGCGATTGTGGAAATATGTTACTACATTTCCCGGCAGCTCGTATTCCTTCCCTTCCCTATTGAGAAATAGACTGACTAATCCTAAGACAAAGGGTCGAGAATCTCAACGACCCTAGTCTTGACAAACTCGGGGGCCGGGTCATTTTTCTTGTTCACATTATTACGGATATGAGACTAACGGGAAAAATTAGATTCAGTGGTCAACTGTCCCTATTGGAACTAGGGTGACTATGGATTCGGGCTTTAGCCCATGGTTTCATAAAACCACACAATTTCCACAATCTAAACCAAGATGGTTTTGCGTGAGGGAACTCGACGAAACCCTTACGTTTAATCGGTGATTTAGATGGCGAAGGTGCCACGATGGAAAGCATCATATCTTTCTATACTCATATACAGTTTCAGATCATACCAAGTCCGAGTTTGACTCGAAAAACCACGAGACCAAGACGGTCAAGTGGTGATAAACTATCTTGTGACTAGCATAGGCATGATTCGCCTATGCATTAGGCAATCTTTCGAGAACATGATGGGAAATGATTACTTCTCGTTGTTCCATTAACGATACCCTTTTGAAACGTTAGTAGAGCGTGGCTATGTTCCAACCCTGCCAGGGGGGGTACTCCGTTGATGGGGGATCTTGATTCGATGACTCGTTACTTAGTCATCTTTTACAGAATTACCTGCACGTCTACGGTCAATTCTGGTTCCATAATTAGGGGCATCATGGAGATACTTGTGATCGTTAGACACTCATCACGCCTCAAATATTTCTACGTGATATAGTAGCGTTCTAGACGTGGTGTTACTTAAATTAAAAACAGCTTTGGGTGCACACTCTATCACTCCCGGTATATGGGAATTTTTATACGATTATCTCCCAGAGAATCACATCGATGTTATCGAAGTTAATAAGTTAATTCGTTCTGGAGAAAACATAAACAATTGTACAACAGCTGGAGCCAAGCTCCCGAAACTTAACACCAACTGGAATTATTAGTGTAGAAATTTCATATCCTTACGACGTAATCCGACTACTAGTGAGTAGTTCGGGCACACCATTGATGTAAGTGTGCAGATTCGTTGTTACTTGTGTACATGCTCACCTTATGGCAGCCTTAGGCTCTCAAAAGCATTTCTCTTTCTTATTCTCTACCAGAGAGTAGGGACTCTCGTGGTCAGTTAGTAGTACCGAAGATACCCACGTACACGACAGCAAGGGAAGACTGTCGTTCACAACTCGGTGAAACCAAATTTATTCCCTTTACACAAACATGCGGAGCATGGTGCTCACAATTGTGACATTCGCAACAAACCTTGGGAGGGTATCCATATCCCTCCTCTATAGGGGGTGTTCAAGAACTATTAAACAAAATCATAAATGAAACCTATAGTGTCTGAATGGTGAAGATAATGAATGTGAAGAAAACATAATAATTGCAATTATCTGCAAGCTGAATACGTGACTCATGTTCTACTGTGAGTCCAACAACACTCTCACTTTCAGATTGGAAGTGATGACAAACGTTACTTTTAATAATACGTAGGAATTGTGGATGGGCAAATTACACCGCTACTTGTAGCACAATTATCATCCCCGTACGATGATGATACTAAACGAAAAACGAAAACATACTTGTCTGTCGGATAACTGACACGAATATAAATAGTGAGCTTTCCAAGGGAATACTAAACGGAATTTCAAGGACGAAATTCTTTTAACCGGGGAAGACTGTGACAACTGCGAAAAATCTCGGTAAACTTTGATCGGTACAAATCCATGGTAACCGGACGTGATATGTATATCGTGATACTTGTTGTGATTACGTGTGATGATACGAATTCTGGAACATCTTACACCAACTATAATAGGAGTATATGCAAGGTAACTACCAAAAATGTTAAGTTGACGCTATGCGTCACCTACACGGCAAGACAAAGTCGTGAATGACCAAAAACGTTAAGTTGACTCTGGGAATACGTATTAGTAAACATATGACTTATACTATGTGGCAGAGGTGTGCCACAGTCCTGAGGAAATCAAATACACCATACCCATTCCATAGATTCGGTTAGAAATAAAACCGTAGCTGCGCGTAAACCCTAATTAGGGGTGCAACTTAGATGCTTTATAAAACATCACCGATTAGGTCTTGGATGAATCCGAGAGCACGTTATGATAGACATAAGAGTCACAGGGGCCAACGGTGTGAAGTTGGTATCCTAGTCCGTTGCAAACATGTTAAACGGGGGCTTTCCGTTTAACATCGCATTAAATCTTTGACAGCGATTATTAAGCAAATGATAGGGCCATTCTGGATTCTGAGTACACGGAAAATCTTAGTTACGAGCCATAGACTATGATCTAAGATTTGAAGACATTCGGAGAATGGGCACGCAAAACGAGGAATTTCCCGGTTAGGGTAACACCTTCGTTTTGAGAACAACCAAACATACAACAAACGGTCAATCAAGCCTAAAGACACTTAAACTACCTAATACGAGGCCATTATGATTAAAACGTAACCGTGTTCGGGACGGTTTTTAAAACCGCGTATTTTAACACTAAAAAAACGCGAAAAAAGGAGCCCGTTTGGGAAAACGGGGACGCGTGTGGGACCCGAAAATGAACCTAAACATGTAAACTAAGATAGAAATCATCTTTATAGCACGAAAAACGAAGCACGCAAAAGCGGGGGTGGGATAGGGGCACCCCACCTTATATATCTCTCTTTTTTTCTCATTATTCCTTCATCTTTCACCTCAAAATCTGCCATAACCCTCAAGAACACAGCTGATCCTCATCAAAATCCAGCCAAATCAAAGGTATTTTTCAAGATTATTAAGGTTTTGATGAAGTTTTCTTGATTAAACATGAACTAGACTATGAAAATTCTTTTTAATCCATGATAATGGATGATTTAAACATGGTTATTGGCTGAATAAGATCACATCAGGGATTCCCTGATGTTATATGATAGCCAGATCATAAAACTTCAGCTTTGGATACCCTAATCAACCCCTAATCGACCAAAAGCGAATAACAAAGTGATTTACCGAAAAACAGTGAAAAAAGGCTTGATTGACATGAATTATGGCATGTTTGGATTGTGATTGATGTGTAGGTACTAAATATAGCACCCACACACTTCTGGACTGGAGAAAAACACACAGGAGCGGAGCTTGTGCTAGGTATAACACCCGAAACCTTTAACTAGCATAGGCAGAATATTGTCTGGACTATAACTTGGTCCGTGATTCTTGGATTGAGCTGAAAATTGGTGTGGTGATGTAGTGTATTGACAGGAATGTCCACGTAAAAGTTTAGAATTTTTGGAATTTTCTATGATTTTTGGCGAATTGTTGACTGTTTTACGGAAAGAAATTCGGGAAAAATGTCAAACGGAGTATACAAATCACCAAAATATACACGAACACCAAGGAACATATAGGGATTGTTCTGGGTAGTTTGGGAGTCCATTGGTTTAATTTTGATTTGGAATAAAAACCCGCGTTTCTGGGAGTTTTCGGTAGCCGGAAACGCACTGAAATTAAATCAGAAAAATCCCAAATTTTTGCATGGAGTTCCTAGGCATATAAGGAGCTTTTTGGATTATTTTGAGAATTGTTAGACATCGGATGATAAGCAATGTAAATTATTCGGTTAAATATTGTTCTTTAAATAATTTATTTGAGGAGTTAAAATGGCTAAATAAATTCCCAAATTATTTTTCTCATAATCTATATATTTTTACTGAATTGTATAAAAATTTCTAGATTTTTATTAAACTTATGTATTAAAGGATAATTTACAGAGCTAAAAACACTTTATTTTAAACTAGTTTCGGCAGTTTACCGTGTAACGAACCTGCCGGAACCGGAAACTGGCAGAACCCAACATTTACTATAGTTGGAACACTGGAAGTATTCTAGGAGATTCCAGTGTTGATTGGACACTAGGGGTGTGTCCAATGCTAGTTCGGGAGAATCCCCGACGGCGAAAGAAGAAACTCAATATTGGGCAACCTAGACTCTCCAAACACCCAAACTCCCTTAATGATATAGTAATCATTTCTAAATAACAATGTATTGGCACTGTCAAGATCGTAGTGCCATTATCCGAACACACAGAAAAACCAACTTTGGCTGGCACGCGAACCGGTGCTCCGGAGCCAAACGTGAAACTGATCCTACCCTAACATCCATCACCACACCAGGATACTAGATGTACATTATGGCCTGAAAATACCCACCCGGGCCCAAGTTATAGGCATTATAGACTTAGCGACTGATATTGGTAATTACTTGCATGATTACTGTTAGAGCCGAACAAGCTTACATATACTCCTATTGCTACCTATGATACTACTATCCAGTGAGTTTCACTCCCTCACTTTTAAACTGTTTTACTGTTTTCTGGGGTGATTTGCATGTTACAAACTGTGTTAATTGCACTAACTTGTGATGATATGAATTACCTAACACATGAACTATCCCCACTAATAGTGATTAACGTAAGCCGTGGGCAGTTGATAGTACTATTGGTCTGACAAACCCAATTGCTACGACCGGACTGTGTGTCGGCAAACAGGCAACTGCACGCGTCCTAAACTCCGTTATGTTGTTAGGCATAACTACACTACGGCTTTGAACTGCACGTGACGTAGTTGGTGGGCTGGGGGTGTCTGTTGTGACACGGCCCTGTGGGCTGAGGTGTCTGTTATGACACGGACTGGGGTATGCCGAGGTGTCTGTGGTGACACGGTTCAGTTAAAACAGTCAAGTTTCACTTGCGCACTCGTGTAATTCCATCTACGATCTGTGACACGTGCAATTAAACCTGTTAACGCATTTTGTTACGAAACAACCAAATCAGTGGAACTCACCGGCTCGTTTAGCTGACCCCTTTTTAAAACTAACATGCATTTCATGTAACTTGAGACTAGGGTGATCCGGGTATGTTGTTCAAGACGTGTTTATAGACAAATACTGTTATAGACGCATGCAACTTAGAAGACTTATGTGGTTCGTGGGAACACGCAGTTGTAATATACATGTAGTATGTAATCAAGATTTTGTAATTAATAAAATTTAGTGTCTTTATAAACAATGTGCTTGTACCAGAGGTGTCTGTTGCATCCCGTGTTTTTCTTTCATTGCAAATCGGGGTGCGACAAAGTGAGTCTGGGATTAAAATGGAAAATGAAAGTATAGAAGTTAATAGTATTGTGTATGATGAAGATCCAAAAGAATCTAATCAATGCTATTATACAGATCATGAAATTTTTAAAAATATTTGTCAAAATTATAATACACCTGAAGTTTATCAATCTTTCACAGGTCTATTAAGTGATCAAGGAAATGACAAGAAAACACAGATTAAGGAAGTGTTGATTGTTGAGAACTTAATAGATCGATTAGACAGAGAAGATGAAATTGTCCAAGCTTAACAAAAGGATATGATAAAAGAAGTAAAAGAAGAAACTAAAAGTGAGAAAATTGAAAGGTAGAAAAAGTTGAAGAAGAACTTAAGAGTGAACAGTTGAAATAGAAAGACAGAGCACAAAATGTCTTGAATCGTGCAAGAGGGATGAAAGATTACGGAACTGACATGTTACACTGAGAGTCTGATAGCAAAATGTCTAAAGCCATGTGAATCGTGTATTGGTAAAGATGAAAAATACATGGAGCTTAAACGTCATACTGATCATTTATCATATGATTACAAAGAAGTGAAAATGGCTTACGACAAATTGAGTAAAACAATTAAAGAATATGAGTTTTCAAGCAGATATGATAGTGCTATGCTTTCAATGTTAAAAGCAACGGTCATGGACAAGTAGATGGCGAATAGTATTCATCTCGAGACGATTGCTCAGCTCAAGAAAGAACTTGAAACTATGAAGATTGAAACGATACGGTCAACAAGTTACTGATCAGTTACTCAACGTCTTCATACGTGATTGATCATATTCTTCCAAAAATTGAAAAAGATAAGGATAAGTCTGAAAACAAGAAAAAGGATCCGGGTTATCATCGTGTTCCACCCCCGATGTGGAATAGTTATGCTATAAAGAAACATGACAGGGTGGATAAGGCGCTCAATTTAAAATTGAAAATTGAATCGAAAGTCAAGTTGCCTGAAAACATTGATGTAACCTATGAAAGTGGATCCGAAATGGTTCAAAAGGTGGTAGAAAAAGTTTTTGAAAACACAGAGGATAAAAAGTATAATTCAAATTCTAGTTCTGAAAATGAAGAAAGTTTTTATAAGAATTATATTTCAAAATTGGAACACAGTTTGAGTGATGACCTGAATATGATCATGTACACGAAGTAAGGGTCTGACAAACTGTATTCTGATGATGAGTTTCCGATTCAGAACGTGAATATTGATAAAATTGATAAGGTCTTCAAATTAATTGAAATAAATTTATCTGAGATGGATCGTACAAAGGTTTCTGATAATTCCAAACCAAAGATCTTTCAAGGTAATATAAAAAAGAAAAATTATCCAGAAGATAAAAGAAAAGGTTCAGGATTTGCCAAGAAAAGCAATAACAGGTTCCAAAAACAAAAATTCAAAGAATATAAACTTTGTTTTCGGAACAAGTTTAGTAAAAGAAAAAGACAATTTGGATAAAGAACTTTCAAATGTTAAATTTGATGTTGAAAAATTACAAAAAGAACAGGTTAAGGAATGTTTCAGATGTAACAAAGTTGGACATATTTCTACGCAATGTCCACATCCTAAGCTTAAATTTGTTCCTGTTGAAAAGAAAGAAGTTAAGAAAGATTCCGGAGATTTGAAGCAAAAATCACCGATGTTTGTACCAAGACATATTTGGAATCAAGTTAAAGAATCTACAATAAAGTGAAACCAGTTAATTCTAAGTTTTCAAAACTTGAAACAGGTAAATCTTCAAAAAGTATTGAACGAAAAGATTCTACACTTTATTACAAACAAGCAAAGTCTAATCAAACATGGGTGATGAAAAAGGGAATTTTCCTTGAAAAGAATAAAAGTTCTGTGTCAACCAGGAAACAAGAGGGGTTGAACATAAATGGGTTATAAAAGAAAAAAAATGTTGATAAAGTTGAATAGTCAGTGAAAATTAAAATTTAGAGGATTTTCCAAAACTTGTGAAAGTCCAGATTAAACCTGATTGTGAAAAGAAAGTCAAAATTGAGGTTGAAGAAATAACACCTAAGACTGAAAAGATTTGGGTGTCACTATTCAACTAATGGTTTAATTTCTGTGCAGGAACTTCCGAGATTAAAGTAAATACCCAAGAGGTTCCTTGGCACACATGAAGAAGCATTGGCCGGGTTAAAATGTTCTATAAAAGGCAATGATGAATTTCAATAACGTTTACTTTAAATTTTTACAAATTTTAGAAGAAAATTTGAAGTTTGTTTTAACGTTTACTTGAAATTTTTACAAAAATTTTGAAGAAAATTTTGAAAAATTCACAGAATCCTCACTGTTCAACAAGATAAAACTTGTTGAAACAACAGATTTCTAAATGCTTTAAAATTGAAAGTGTCAAAAGTTTTATCATAATGAGAGGGAGAGAGTTTAAAAATTTGTGAAGCAGTAATGGATGGCAATTTAATGTGATTTTCATCGGTCAGTTTGTAACATTTGTCAAAAACGGGTTTTCTAAACCCGCTCCATTTGTAATCGAATATCAAGTTATAAATGTTTGGTTGCGTATTTATGACCATTTTAATTTTTAATGATGCATAATTAATAAACAAACTAGAATATAAAAGTTATATTTGATAAAAAGTAAAAATAAAATAATCAAAAAGAAGTTTAGGCTGCCGGGACTCGAACCCTGGTCAGCCGGAAGGAACTCCAAAGACTTATCACACACACACATAACCACTCCGCCACTTGTTGTTTTCTGTAAATACTAGGAAACAATTAAATTTTATGGTCTATCAAAAATCAACCGGTTACGCCAACTGTAACCGAAATCGGTCACCAAACGTCCAAAGACGTTTGATTAATCGCGGTTTACTGAGTTTAACCGATGCACCGATACCTTCAATCAAGTTTGCTTTGAATGAACTTAAATTCAAGAATGGATGGGTTTTAATAACCAAAAACTTTCAATTCCTGAATTACTTCAATCAAAGACCCCTCTCGCGACTCAAACACACTCTGCAAACCTTCAATTACATTTTCGCACAACTTTCAGTTCGCCGAAGAAGCTATTTGGACTCACCGGACTTTCGCCGGAAAACCGTATTTTCCACCAAATCAGTGAGTCTCTAAATTCTTTCATTGTCTATCAGTTGTTAAGCTGTTACTAACTCAAACCCTTCAATCGGAATCAATTTCAGACGATGATATCGGATAACTCACTCTCGCCGGAAAACTTTTGAAAATTCTTATCTTCAGCTGTAAAACGGTATAGACATTCAAACCTTCTGATAACTCTTGTTTAATACTTAAATTCCTCAATTAGCTAATCAAAACCGTTAATTTATTCGTTCAGTCGAAATCCGTAAAAACAGAGCCGACGACTTGCCGGATTTCTGAGATAAATCGTTCTCTGGTATGTTTACTTCTAAAAATCGTCTCTGCCATTTCATATTAGTCTGTTGAATGTTTGCCAATCAAATTAAACAAGAAACAATAGAGAAATCGTAAACTGTAATTCGGTAACGAAGAAGACGAAGTAGGTTGATTATAAGTTTAATAAAATCTGGATATTATCTCAGGTTAGACACACAGTCCAGCGGTGGACTGTGTGCACATACATATCACATGCCGCGAGTTCGATCCTTGACACACGTATGCTCTGTAATAAAAATGTTTTGTTTTTCTAACTGAACCAAATCCTTTTCGCCGTTAGATGTTAAGTATAATAAAAATCTGTATATTAACCAAGTTAGACACACAGTCCAGCGGTGGACTGTGTGTAACGTTAAAGCACAGGTCCCGGGTTCGAGACCTGTTGACAGCACCGGGTTGATAACTAAAATCCTTTTTAAAAAAATAAATGAATTTTGAATAAACTGAATTAGTATATAAATATAATTAAAAACAGGATTATTTCAGGTTAGACACGTAGCTCAGTTGGTAGAGCTGCGTGCACGCGAACGGGAGGTCTCGGGTTCGAGCCTCACCCGACGCATACATTTACACCATAAAACCGGTCAAACAGTCAAACAGTCAATGGTCAACGGTCAACGCAAAAGTCAACATATTTTTATATTTTTATTTATTTAATTTAATTTAAAAATCAATTAAAAATACTTAAAAATAATGTTTTTAAAGATAGGAAATAGCCTTAAACTCACAAAAATATATCTAAAAATTCTATTAAAATTATTAATAAAATCCACTCATTTACTATATCTTCCGTTATTATTTAGGTTAGTCAATCCTCGTTGTTAAATTCTTCCAACTCGTGCGCATCTCATCATCTCCAATCGAACGCACCCAATGTGAGTGAATCTTTACAAATTCCCCATTTTAATCACGTTTTTGGGGTGTATCATGTGTCTTACCATTTATTATATTTAAATCATTGTGCATACATCATATCATGAACAAATGTGTATTCAGCTTGTTTCAACTGTTGTGTGGTTATTGTTTAGATTTAATTTATTATTTCCAGTACATGAAATTTCATAGGCCGCCGCTCCCCATTACATTATGAGCGTTGAGCAGTTCCCCATTACATTATGAGCGTGAACCTGGCATGCCAACATACGATCGGTTCCGTTTGATTGAGCCTTGATCGCACAGACATTTATCATTTTCAGTACATGCAATATGATCGGCTCCGTTTGATTGAGCCTTGATCGCACAGACATTTATCATTTTCAGTACATACATTTATCATAGGCCGTTTGTTCCCCATTTTTGTTATTGTATGTTATGGTAAGTTATTGTATGTTATAGTTTGTGGTTGTTATTGCTACTGTTTGATTATTTACATTTGTTCACTTATGATTATTGCACAATTTTTCCTTGATAAAATAACAAGAAAATCAATAATAAATGTTTATCTAATAAGGTTCACTCGCCAACTTATGTTGACCCAAAACCCCCCATTTTTACACATGATACAGGTGAACCAGTTGCAGCAAGAAACACATAGGATTGGCTTAGAAGAATAAACTGGTTTAGAGCTTGGATTGTTTAGTTGGTTAATTTTCTTTGTATTGTATGAACATGTTTGGATTATTGAGAATGTAATTTTGACTTTAATAAATATGAAACATATTAGTAAATATCATGAGCTTTGGTGATAACCCAATTATGCCCCGACTCTTATTCCGCTGCGGGTCAGGGTGTGAGAGATTGGTATCAGAGCCATGACTATAGGGATATAGGATAGGTTATTAGACCCTTAGAGCCTATACTATAGTTGATTAGAAATTTTTAAGATTTTTGTGTGTTACATGCCAAATTTCATGATGTTTATATGTTTTATGTTAAATGTTACATTCAATGTTATGCAAGCATGTTCATAAGTATATATTATCATATAATGCCTATCATGAATCATATTCTCATAACATATCATATCCATGAAAGCACACATCACATCACTTTCATGATTGTTTTTACAATGATTTTTGTATTTTCAAATCTCATCAAAGTGAGTTCTCATGACGGGCAACTAGAAGGGTACAAGTACCGGTAGTCGGAACGTCCTGTCTAGGTTGGCATTCGTATAAATCCAAAATAAAGGACCAGTTTGCCTACCTGGGGACTAACGATGAGAGTACGAAGTACCTATTAGGCCAAAGCATGCTATACCAAACGTCGTGTGAGCTAACCCCACTTTGAGTTGTCATTGTGTCTACACCTGGACACATTCCGACCATACATCTTGTAAACATATTTTGTGGTTTTCATTCGGGTGATGCGAGTGTTAAATCGCCAATACTAATGTGAATCCTACCAAGCCAATAGTCATGGGGGCCCACATGACTATACAGGTGAAGGTATGGGGGACATTTGAGGCCCAACATGAGCAAACCCAAGACATCCTATGGATGTAGTTGCATTATTTATATTTATGTTACTTTCATTTTCTTTAAGACACATGACACCTAAAAGACTCCATAAACTCACAATCTTCTTATGTATGTTCCTGTAGATGTCGGCTAGACAACAACGAGTTGGTAAAAAATCAGGAAGGTCTCACGAACGCTTGGCCACTCAAATCGCGAAACAAATGGCCGCGGTGCTTCCGGATATTGTGGTTCAAGTACAACAAGCTCTCGCCACAAATCCCACTAATCCTCCCCAGCAAGATGACCAGAACATCGGCAACCCTCCTACCAGCAAGTGCTCATATAAACATTTTAAGTCCTGCGATCCTCCTAAATTTGAAGGGACTGAAGGTGTCACTGCCCTCCTCCACTGGTTTGAGGAAATGGAAAACACCTTCCTCAACTGTGATTGTCCCGAGGATCGCAAGGTACGATACGCAACCGGGAGACTATTTGGGGTAGCTCTTACCTGGTGGAATACTGAAAAGGGTAAGGGGGGAATCGAAGATGCTATGGCCTTAACGTGGGAGGAGTTAAGGGAAATCATGACGAGGCGGTTCTGTCCTAGGAGTGAGATTAAAAAGTTGGAGGACGAATTTCATTCTTTGAAGCAAAAGGAGGGAGATCATACTTTCTACAACAAGAGGTTCTTAGAGTTGAACCAAATGGTCCCTAACTTGTTCACCCCAGTTTATCGCTTAATCGAGCATTATATTCGAGGCCTTCCCTCGAAAATTCAAGATTCAGTTCTCAGCACTTCGCCAGCAACACTTGAAGCTGCTATGGAACTAGCTACTGAGTTGACCGAGAATCGAATTCGCAACGGTAAGTTTAAAGAAGAGAAAAAGAAAGCCCCCGTTGAGGGCCAAACTTCAAACCATTCCACCTCCTCCTCTAAGTTTGCTAACAAGAGGAAACGTAACACCAGAAACTTCGCTGTCACATAAACCAATTTCCCTATTCCTGCTGCACCCATTATCCAAGTTGCCCCTTCACCTGCTCCATACAAAAGGCTATACTCTGGCCCGTTACCAAAATGCAACCGTTGCCAATACACCACTTTCCCGATCATCCATGCCAACATTGCACCGGCTGTGGTCGCGCAGGTCATACTGTTCAAACCTGTCGCATACCTCAGCGAACGAACCGCCACCAGCCTTCAACCCAAACCCACCAACAAATAATGGGTCAAGCCCAACAACCCCTACTACTACCACCTACCCAACATTTAGCCCAATCATACTACCAACCCAACTATCCCATGGTACATCCTATGCGGGCTTGCTACAATTGTGGAGACCCAAGCCATTTTAGAAACACTTGTCCAAGGTTGGTGAACATTATTCATGCTCAAGCCCAAGCCAATCCGGTGAATCAAGCGAACCAAGCTCCTCCACCTGCAAGAGGAAGAGCTTTCAACATCAACGCTAATCAGGCTAGAGCTGACAGGAATGTGGTTAACGGTACGTTCCTTATCAATGGTAATTATGCATCCATGTTGTTTATATTGGCGCGGATAAAAGTTTTCTGTCCTTAGAGTTTGAACCCATCCTAAACCAAAATCGTGATAAGCTCATGGAATACATAACAGTAGAAGTTGCTGACGGGAAACCGGTCTCATTAAACTCTATTATACGCAATTGTACTCTCACCTTAAACGACCACGACTTTCCAGTTGACCTCATTCCTATGAAGTTGGGGAGCTTTGACATTATAATTGGTATGGACTGGCTCAGCCAACATCAGGCGGAAGTTGTATGCCACGAAAAGATTATACGCATTCCTCTTTCAAACGGTCAGACTCTACGAATCTTTGGAGAAACCTCGTCGAAAGGGCTCAGATTAATGTCTTCTCTTCAAGCTCAAAAATATCTTCGCAAGAATTATGTTGCATTTTTAACCCATGTCGTCAAAAAGGGAACTATGGAGAAGAAACTTGAAGACATCCCAGTAGTAAAAGATTTCCCGCAAGTTTTTCCTGACGACATTTCAGGACTTCCTCCAAAAGAAGTCGAATTCCGTATTGATCTTATACCTGGTGCTACACCAGTTGCAAAGTCTCCTTATAGGCTAGCCCCCTCTGAAATGCAAGAGCTAGCCAGTCAATTGCAAGAGTTGACTGACAAAGGATTCATACGTCCTAGCTCCTCGCCTTGGGGTGCACCTGTCCTTTTTGTGAAGAAAAAAAGATGGATCGTTTCGCATGTGCGTCGACTACAGAGAACTCAACAAGTTAACAATCAAGAATCGTTATCCATTACCTCGCATTGATGATCTTCTTGACCAACTTCAAGGCGCCAGCTGTTTTTCAAAAATCGACCTTCGATCTGGTTATCATCAACTTAGAGTACATGAAGAAGACGTCCCAAAGACCGCTTTCCGAACTCGTTATGGTCATTATGAATTTATGGTCATGCCATTTGGTTTAACCAACGCTCCAGCTGTCTTTATGGATCTAATGAACAGAGTCTGCAAACCTTATCTCGATCGTTTTGTTATAGTCTTCATCGACGACATCCTCATTTATTCAAAGTCTAAGTCTGATCATGAGCGACATCTTCGACTCATCCTTACACTTCTAGAGAATGAAAAGCTTTACGCCAAATTCTCCAAATGCGAATTCTGGTTAAAAGAGGTACAATTCCTTGGACATGTAGTCAATGACAAGGGAATACATGTCGACCCCTCAAAGATCAAAGCGGTACAAGAATGGCAAGCGCCACGTACACCAACTGAAGTAAGATCATTCCTTGGTTTGGCTGGTTATTATCGCCGCTTCATTTCAAACTTCTCCTGCATTACTGTACCACTCACGGCTTTAACTCATAAGGGAAAACCCTTCATATGGGGACCCAAACAAGAAGAAGCCTTCCAAACCCTTAAACAAAAACTCTGTGATGCACCAATCCTCACTCTACCTGAAGGTTGTGATGACTTCGTGGTTTATTGCGACGCGTCAGGGCAAGGACTAGGCTGTGTTCTAATGCAAAGAGGAAAGGTTATAGCTTATGCTTCGAGACAACTCAAGACTCATGAGAAGAACTACACCACCCATGACCTAGAACTTGGAGCCGTTGTGTTCGCTCTTAAGATATGGAGACATTATCTCTACGGTACTAAGTGTGAAATATACACTGACCACAAGAGTCTTCAACATATCTTCAATCAAAAGGAGTTAAACATGAGGCAACGAAGATGGGTCGAAATTCTAAATGACTACGACTGTGAAATTCGGTACCACCCTGGCAAAGCAAATGTGGTGGCTGATGCACTCAGTCGAAAGGGTTATACGAACTCCATTCGTCTTCTATGTTCGCAAATCATATCTGACATTAAAGATCAAATTCGAGAAGCCCAACATGTTTCAGTAACGGAGGATGATGTACGAAAGGAGCTTTCCTGTGGAGCTGAACTTAAAATTGAAACTAAATCTGACGGTATTCTGTACTATCTAGATCGCATATGGATTCCTGACCACAACAACCTTCGTGAAATTCGTATGAATGAGGCTCACAAAACATGATACTCTATACACCCAGGAGCCGATAAGATGTATCAAGACCTTCGATACACCTATTGGTGGCCTGGAATGAAAAAGGATATTACTGTTTTTGTTTCCAAGTGCCTTACATGTTCCAAGGTGAAAGCTGAACACCAAAGACCCTCAGGACTTCTGGTCCAACCTGAAATACCTGTATGGAAGTGGGAAAACATAACCATGGACTTCATTACCGGGTTACCTCGCACTTCTGGTGGGTATGACACTATATGGGTAATCATTGATCGACTTACAAAATCAGCTCACTTTATTCCTATCCGCGAAGATTTCAAGAACGAAAAGCTAGCTCGTATTTATATCAGCGAAATCGTAAGCCGACATGGTGTACCGTTAAGCATTATTTCAGATCGTGATGGTCGTTTCACTTCACGAACATAGCAAGCAGTACAAGCCGCTTTGGGTACGCGATTAGATCTCAGTACCGCTTATCATCCTCAAACTGATGGACAATCTGAATGCACCATTCAAACTCTTGAAGATATGCTTCGAGCATGTGTCATAGACTTCAAGGGAAATTGGGACGCTCATCTACCATTAGTTGAATTTTCGTACAACAACAGCTATCACTCAAGTATCGGCATGGCACCTGTTGAAGCTTTATATGGTCGTAAGTGCCGATCTCCAGTATGTTGGCACGAACTTGGGGAAGCTCAAATCACTGGTCCGGAATTGATTCAAGAAACCACAGACAAGATTCATCAGATTCGAAACAATCTTCTAGCGGCTCAAAGTCGTCAAAAGAGTTATGCAGATAAACGACGGAAGCCTTTGGAGTTTAACATTGGTGATCATGTACTTATAAAAGTATCACCGTGGAAGGGAGTAGTTCGTTTTGGTCAAAAAGGCAAGCTAGCACCACGCTACGTAGGACCTTTCAAGATACTCGAAAGAGTAGGACCTGTAGCATACAAGCTTGATCTACCAGAAGAACTCAACAGGATTCATCCCACATTCCACGTATCAAACTTGAAGAAGTGCCTCGCTGATGAAAACCTCCATATTCCACTGGAAGATATTCATCATGATGAATCTATGCATTTTATTGAAAGACCTGTAGAGATCATGGACTTTGGAGAAAAACGTCTTCGACGAAGTCGCATTCCAATTGTTAGGGTACGGTGGGAGTCGAAACGGGGACCTGAGTTTACTTGGGAACGTGACGACTCAATGCGCGAAAAATACCCGCATCTTTTTCCTACTACTACTACTTAAATTTCGGGATGAAATTCCTAAAAGTAGGGGATACTGTAACATTTGTCAAAAACGGGTTTTCCAAACCCGCTCCGTTTGTAATCGAATATCAAGTTATAAATGTTTAGTTGCGTATTTATGACCATTTTAATTTTTAATGATGCATAATTAATAAACAAACTAGAATATAAAAGTTATATTTGATAAAAAGTAAAAATAAAATAATTAAAAAGAAGTTTAGGCTGCCGGGACTCGAACCCGGGTCAGCCGGAAGGAACTCCAAAGACTTATCACACACACACATAACCACTCCGCCACTTGTTGTTTTCTGTAAATAGTAGGAAACAATTAAATTTTATGGTCTATCATAAATCAACCGTTACGCCACTTGTAACCGAAATCGGTCACCAAACGTCCAAAGACGTTTGATTAATCGCGTTTTACTGAGTTTAACCGATGCACCGACACCTTCAATCAAGTTTGCTTTGAATGAACTTAAATTCAAGAATGGATCGGTTTTAATAACCGAAAACTTTCAATTCCTGAATTACTTCAATCAAAGACCCCTTTCGCGACTCAAACACACTCTGCAAACCTTCAATTACATTTTCGCACAACTTTCAGTTCGCCGGAGAAGCTATTTGGACTCGCCGGACTTTCGCCGGAAAACCGTATTTTCCACCAAATCAGTGAGTCTCTAAATTCTTTCATTGTCTATCAGTTGTTAAGCTGTTACTAACTCAAACCCTTCAATCGGAATCAATTTCAGACGACATATCGGATAACTCACTCTCGCCGGAAAACTTCTGAAAATCCTTATCTTCAGCTGTAAAACGGTATAGACATTCAAACCTTCTGATAACTCTTGTTTAATACTTAAATTCCTCAATTAGCTAATCAAAACCGTTAATTTATTCGTTCAGTCGAAATCCGTAAAAACAGAGCCGACGACTTGCCGGATTTCTGAGATAAATCGTTCTCTGGTATGTTTACTTCTAAAAATCGTCTCTGCCATTTCATATTAGTTTGTTGAATGTTTGCCAATCAAATTAAACAAGAAACAATAGAGAAATCGTAAACTGTAATTCGGTAACGAAGAAGACGAAGTAGGTTGATTATAAGTTTAATAAAATCTGGATATTATCTCGGGTTAGACACACAGTCCAGCGGTGTACTGTGTGCACATACATATCACATGCCGCGAGTTCGATCCTTGACACACGTATGCTCTGTAATAAAAATGTTTTGTTTTTTCTAACTGAACCGGATCCTTTTCGCCGTTAGATGTTAAGTATAATAAAAATCTGTATATTAACCAAGTTAGACACACTGTCCAGCGGTGGACTGTGTGTAACGTTAAAGCACAGGTCCTGGGTTCGAGACCTGTTGACAACACCGGGTTGATAACTAAAATCCTTTTTAAAAAAATAAATGAATTTTGAATAAACTGAATTAGTATATAAATATAATTAAAAACAAGATTATTTCAGGTTAGACACGTAGCTCAGTTGGTAGAGCTGCGTGCACGCGAACGGGAGGTCTCGGGTTCAAGCCTCACCCGGCGCATACATTTACACCATAAAACCGGTCAAACAGTCAAACAGTCAATGGTCAACGGTCAACGCAAAAGTCAACATATTTTTTTATTTTTATTTATTTAATTTAATTTAAAAATAAACTAAAAATACTTAAAAATAATGTTTTTAAAGATAGGAAATAGCCTAAAACTCACAAAAATATATCTAAAAATTCTATTAAAATTATTAATAAAATCCACTCATTTACTATATCTTCCGTTATTATTTAGGTTAGTCAATCCTCGTTGTTAAATTCTTCCAACTCGTACGCATCTCATCATCTCCAATCGATCGCACCCAATGTGAGTGAATCTTTACAAATTCCCCGTTTTAATCACGTTTTTTGGGGTGTATCACGTGTCTTACCATTTATTATATTTACATTGTGCATACATCATATCATGAACAAAGGTGTATTCAGCTTGTTTCAACTCTTGTGTGTTTATTGTTTAGATTTAATTTATTATTTTCAGTACATGCAATTTCATAGGCCGCCGCTCCCCATTACATTATGAGCGTTGAGCAGTTCCCCATTACATTATGAGCGTGAACCTGACGTGCCAACATACGATCGGCTCCGTTTGATTGAGCATTGATCGCACAGACATTTATCATTTTCAGTACATGCAATATGATCGGCTCCGTTGATTGAGCCTTGATCGCACAGACATTTATCATTTTCAGTACATACATTTATCATAGGCCGTTCGTTCCCCATTTTTGTTATTGTATGTTATTGTATGTTATAGTTTGTGGTTGTTATTGCTACTGTTTGATTATTTACATTTGTTCACTTATGATTATTGCACAATTTTTCCTTGATAAAATAACAAGAAAATCAATAATAAATGTTTATCTAATAAGGTTCACTCGCCAACTTATGTTGACCCAAAAACCCCCATTTTTACACATGATACAGGTGAACCAGCTGCAGCAAGAAACACATAGGATTGGCTTAGAAGAATAAACTGGTTTAGAGCTTGGATTGTTTAGTTGGTTAATTTTCTTTGTATTGTATGGACATGTTTGGATTATTGAGAATGTAATTTTGACTTTAATAAATATGAAACATATTAGTAAATATCATGAGCTTTGGTGATAACCCAATTATGCCCCGACTCTTATTCCGCTGCGGGTCGGGGTGTGACACAGTTAATGTTATTGAATTTTAGGGGGAGAAAAAATTTTGAAAATCCAAAAACATAAAAAATTAAAAAAATGTACAAAAACATGAAAAAGACAAAAATGAGTGTTCGTGAAAAAAAAGGAAATGATAGTACATCAGTGGACTATCACCATATGCTAAAGAATTGTAAAGTTTAAAGGGCTTAAACGAGTCTTACTGTGGGTATGTCCGCAAGCTTTACACACTTAGTAGATTGTGTCGGGATATAAACTAAATTTACAACTTGTTAACTTGTGGCTTAACATCTCTTGGATATATGGACTTGGTACTCTGGAATTTCGTCTGAGAGATTGTCTGATTCTGAGATATAGATAATTGATATCTAGGGTATTATAAAAGTTCTTCCGATTTTGCGTAAGTAATGGCCTATAACTTATATAATACTTTTGCATAAAAGCCTTAATTCGGCAACATTTGAAAGTATCGAAAGATCATAAATAAGTAGTACAAAAGATTCCATATTGGAACAGTACCTTAAGTCGAACCTTCAACTCTTTGTTGATACGGTGGTACTAACCTGAGCTCTTAAGGTCTCGCATTACCCAGATACGGATATCAGTTAAGCTATATTCACTTATAAGATGAAATCTAGGGAATCTTGATACGAGAGTATATTCTGAGGTGGAAAACACAGTTGATTAAAGTTTCTTAAGATTACTTAACATACCTTGGAACAATTGAAATGAAGTTTAAAGTGGACCAGTATACTGACAATCTAGGTAAATTTGTTTAAAGTCTTAAAGTCTTAAATTAGGAACGTCCACGATTAGAACAGGAACCTAAATTTGTTATCTATTTTCCGATTAGGCGGAAACTAATGACAAGTTAGCAAATAACAAGAATTACTCGTTTAATTGTTGTTTTCATTGATCTTAAGTTCAATATATTCGAGATCTGGATCCGACAGAGCTTCGCCGTCTCTGTGCCAAATATCTCCCGTTACAAATGAAATAACAAGGCACCTATTTATAGGATCATAAGTTCGCTGGTTTGGAGTTGAAGTTCGGGCGCAGTTCGGCTGAACTTGACTTCCCCATACCATCTCAAGCGGACTTGTCCTAAAACACCCTTAAATATGCCTCGTTTCATCTATACTATACAGACTCGATACAAGACTATTCTATGGACATTATGCACCAGTAGACTCCCTCTTGGATATCTACTTTGTCTTGTTCGGTCTTCAGAAACTCTCGTGTAATGACAAAGGCAACAGACATATGCACCAACAAACTCCCCCTTGGATGTTGCCGCAGTCGTCTTCTTTCATAGACATCTTTGACAATAATCATCCTCGTCAGTCTTCAAGTGTCATAGTCTTCTTAGAATGCCTCGTAATCATTAGACTTCAAATAAGTTCCTGAGTCTTTATCTTTATCCTTGAATAAGCATTAAACTTTATAAACTTCAAACATTCTATTTTCTTCAATTTAACTTGATAAAACTTTAATCTCAGCTCCCCCTTGCTGTGAACTGTGCTCCCCCTAGCTTTGAGATTTATCTTCAATTAAGTTTCATCCTGCTCCCCCTAAAATTTTACTTGCTGTTTCAAAGTACTTGGGAATTCAAATAAACATTTCAGATTCTAACTTTGAAATTTTGTACCACTTGTATTACATACCACCTGTACAATACTTGTATTTCAAATTTTAATATTCATTTTTCAGTTATTTCAAGTTCAAATTAATGACCTTGAAAAAATTTAACATTCAAAACCTTTTTCAATTCATTTAATTTTTCAATTATTGAAATGAAATCCACTTAGTTGATCAAGTCCAAGTTAATGACCTTGATTAACTAATTTTATTTACCAAGTCCAAGTTAATGACCTTGGCTAAACCCGTTGTGAACAACTGATATTCTCTTCAATTTTAAAGATTCAAATTAATGAACTTTGTCTTACCAGACTTCGATGATCCGTTCTCCAAAATTGGCTCGTTGAAAATCTTTTTGGATTTAAAAAGTAAGTAAAGTATTTACAGAACTTTTAACAAGTAAAGTAAACTATGTACAAACATATTTACAGACATATTTTTATGAATTTGCGTCTAAGGATTAGATTAGTTTGTTTGAGACATATCACCAGTACCGTTGACCTTTTTTGGGGATCGGTTTCCTCCAATGTAATGGAGGTGGAAAGCGTAACAACAGGCATTTCTCTCAAAGGCTCAGCCATAACAGGCTCATCATCATGTGCAGGCTCATCAACTTGCGGGACTTTAAGTTCTAAACTTGTTTACCTAGATTGTCGATATATTTGTCCATTTAAACTTCATCACGTTTCTCAATTGTTTCAAGATATGTTAGGATATGATTTACTAAAACTAAACTTATCTATGGTTCCCACCTCTTGAATATACTCCCGTATCAAGATTCCCTAGATTTCATCTTACAGGTGAGTATAGCGTAACTGATATATGTATTCTAGTTGTGCGAGACCTTGAGAGCTCAAGTTAGTACTACCGTACAGACAAAGAGATGAAGGCTCGTCTTTCAGTTGTGTTCCACTTAAGGAATCTTTTCAGCATTGCAAATGATTAGATCTTTTGATTTTTTCAAGTTTGCATGCCATTTTAGGATTTTTAGCAAAAGCATTATAGAGGTTCTAGGCTATTGCTTCCGCAAAATCAGAAGAACTTGTATAAACCCCAGATATCAATCATCTATAAAGACCTCGTATCTCAGAATCAGACAATCTCTCAAATGAAATTTTGGAGTACTAAGTCCATATATCCGATAGATGTTAATCCATGAGATTAAGCAGTTGTAAATTTAGTTTATATCCCGGAAACAATCTACTGAACGTGTAAAGCCTATCGACACATCCATAGTAAGACTCGTTTATCACTTTTAAACTTTACAATTCTTTAGCATACTGTGATAGTCCACTGATGTACTACCATTTCCTTTTTTACAACAAATTCTTTTAGTCTTTTTCAATGTTTTTTAATTTTTAACTTTTTCATATGTTTTTGATTTTTCAACAAATTTTTAAAATTTTCTTACTTCCCCTAAAATAAAAAACATATTTTTGAATTTTAGATTTTTTAACAAATTATATTTGAAAAATATAACCAACCAATGTGGATCCCGTGACCTCGTCGTCCGATCCTTTTTCTCAAACCTGTATCTGCAATTATTTAACAAACAATCATTAAATTCATTTACCACTTGAAAAAGCAGTTTAAACTTCTAAGAACTTTGAAATCAGTTTTTCTGTTCAACGGTGTGGATTTTTTACAATTCATTCTTTTTCAAAACTTTTCTTCTTAACTACTCCCCCTCAAAATGACAAAGATTTTAACATTCTAGATAAGTTAAAGATTATGAAGCTCCTCAATCCTGAATCAACTTTGATAATCTGGATCTTGGAACTCCTGCACATGAAAGGATTTAGTTAAAAAGCTCAACCCAAGCCTTCTTGGTCTTGGCTTTTGGATATAACTCCTCATACACCTCCTCATAATCAATTTCGTATGCTCTTTGATAAGCATATTCAACATCACAACCTTTAAACTCACAATCAACTTTACTTTTATCTTTCTTGATTGATTTGACATTTTCGGTTTTATCACAAACAACCTTCACTTTTTCAGGTGATTTCTTTTTAGCAATCCAAGCTTGAGAATTAACTCTAGCTTTCTTGATATAAAACCTAGAATCATTGTTTGACTTTGAAGTATCTCCTTTTTGAAAATTGAATTTTCAAATTTTGATTCATTTTTAGGTTTTATTTCAAGATTGGATTCAACATTACGTTTCATATCTTTTAAGTCAACATTTCTTCTTAAAATTCTTATTTGACCATATCAGATTTCTTTTGTTTTACCTCTTTTGAAACTTTTTTTCTTTGGGGATACACAGGCTTAGACTTCGGACACTTGCGAGCAATGTGACCAACTTCATTGCATTTGAAGCAAGTTCGAGTGTCATGAACCTGTCCACTAGTGAGTTTTACTCCACTTTCGGACATAGCCTTGTCCCGAAGTTTTTTTTTCTTTCTTGAAATCATCGTTTGACTTCTTACCGATCAAGCTTACTTATCAAACCGTGCTCGTTCCATACACAAACTTTATGTTCTTACCTTTGTATTCCTGGAACGTTGACTTTTGATTCTTCTTCGATTCATCTTCAGCTTCTTCCAAACCTAAACCTGGTCTCCTGTTCTCAGGAAAATCACCATCGTTTCTACCGTAATTGTTAAAATTCCGTTTCGGTTTAGAATAAAACTTCTTTTCATTTTTCTCGAGATCATCTAATGAAACTTCCACAAGTTTAAACGGTTTATCGATTTGATCTTCTTTCACATTCTGAATCGGAAAGCTATCATGGAAATATAATCTATCAGATTCCTTAACCTTGTACATGACAACGTTAGGATCATCACTTAGATCATTTTCTAATGATGTATCGTCACTTTCAGATTGTGAACCAGAACTGTTTGAACTCGAGTTGGCGCTTTTAAAGCTGCCGTCATCAGAATCATTTCCCGAAACATTTTTACCACCGATTCATTGTCATCGTTTGATTTCCTAAAGTCTACGTCAATGTTCTCAGGCAATTTAACTTTTTTTTTTTTCTGAAAGACGTAAAAGATTAAATTCCTTCTCAATGTCATCATCTTTCTTACAGCAGTAACTTGCAAGAAATGGTGGAGGAACACTTCCGTATACTTTATGCTTTGAACTATCAACATTTTCCTCCGACTTGATCATAGGAAGAATGTGATCAATGACATATGCATTTGTAGTGTAACTTTTTAACAATTGTCTGACTCTTTCTATTTCTATTTTCATTTCATGAAACCCACGCTTTGTTTTAGCAATTGTATTAATGTACATGTTAATTGCCTTTTGTTTTTCAATAACTGTGGCATTTAACATGGTGACATTAGCGTTGAGTTCACTGTTAGCTCTTTCAACATGTTTATATTTGCCTGATATTTTATCATAAGCTTCTTTTATGGTTCTGTAATCATAACGAAAGTTTTCGTTATGTTCAGTCAATTCTCTTATGGCTTTGACTTTATCCAGACAGGGTTCACAAGGACTTGCGCACTTTGTGCAAGGTTTTTCAACCTCCACAACTTTCACAACTTCCTTTTCAGACATGCTTACCTCTGCTTTTACCTTTTCAGCTTCTGCTTTCAACTCTTCTTGTTTTTGCATCTCAAGGTAAGCTATTCCTTTTTCCTCTGTTTGTTGTATGTATCTTTCCAGAACTGCATCCTCCAGGACAGCTTCTTCCTCAGCTCTCTATATTAATGCTTCTTGATAGCATGTTCGATAGCAGCATCCACAAATGATGTCTCGGATTCATTCACAACCTCTGCCATCATAGCAACACCCATCTTCTTTCCGATGTATTTATTCCAATCGAAACCATCGTCTTCATGATTGGCAACAAGAGCTTGTTCGGCTTTCTTTGCAGGTTTATCTTCAACTTCAACTTGTGTTCTATTCGGATATGATTTGTATTGCAGCGCTTTCTTGTAATATTGGTTACCGGTTCCAAAAGGCTTTTGGTTTCCACTAGCTTCTTGGTTATGGCATTCACGTTTGAAGTGCCCTTTTGTCGACATCTAAAACAAGTAACTTTCGTTTTGTCGAAACCAAGTTTATTGTTTGAATTACCAATATCCCTTCCAGTGAGTGCTACAAATTTTGAAACTCTCCGGATGATCGATGCTAAGGACCATTTGATGTCCATCAGTTCCAACTCTTCCTCATTTACGATCGTAATCCCCAGCTGTCATTTCAGGATTTCTGATCTTTCCAGCAACAAGACTTTCATACGATTCCAGAACTATAGCAAGAATTGCTATGTGCTGTTTTGCAACTTTTTCAGGAAACACATTCTTAAAAATCAACTGCTATGTTGCATTGGAAAACATTTGAATTAGAAGTGGATTGGCTTGTCTGATGAGATTGACTTTGAGAAGAAGAATTTGAACCAACATATGAATAACCAGTGTTTGGAGAATACTGATTTTGTGACGATTGATCTGATGTATTCATGTTTACACTAAATGCCGTTTGGATTTTTGGACTTTGAATCGGAGTATCTGAAACACCACCTTTATAATAAACTCCGACATCCTGAACAACATTAGTGTTTTTAAATTTCGCAATCTTCATCAATTCTATTTCATGACCTTCAAGCTTGTCGATGAAAGATGACAATTTAAAATGTCTCCAAGATGGATTATTCTTTAGAATCATCAGATACGTTGTCCATTCTCATTCTGGAAGTGCATCGGCCAGCTTCTCAATTTGCTCTTCGTTAGTTCTCTTGATATCATGTCTTCACATCTGGACCATGAGATGAAAATATCTATCAATCATTTGCTTCATTGTCTCTCCTTTGATCATTGTGAAGATCTGAAATTCTTTGTTTATCAAAGCCTTTTTGCTTTTGATCGTTTCATCACTTCCTTTTTCGCAAAGAGAATTCCATAGTTCTTGAGAAGTATCATATTCTGGTAATAATATCAAGATATCTTCTTTGACAGATTGTTGTATCAAGCTGATCATCTTCTTTTCAGCAACATATTTCTCTTTGTCAATCGCTGAAAACTTGTTCAGTGGAAGATCTTGATCACATTCATCTTTGGGCCATGTATGACCATCTTCAATCGCAACCCAGCTGTTGAATTGATTCGCTTGAATCCAATTAACAAACTTTTCTTTCCATCCCTCAAACTCGTCCATACTCATCAACTTTGGTGGTTTCTGAGTAGTTCCCATTTCATTATCGAGGTTCATCTGATTAACCGCAATTGAATTTGACGTTGAGGCTTGAGCTACTCCAGCTACAAACGTGTTATGGAAATCTTCCATTTTGAAAATCTGAGAATACGATAAAAAACACTTGACAATTGATTAGCAACAAGAAAGTTCGGTTAAACTTGTGTCAAAAAAGATTTTGAAATCAAGTTTCAACAAGTTCGGTCGAACTTAGATAACAATTTTCAGAATTTTATCACTTATACTCAAGTTCGGTCGAACTTGGTATTTCTTTTGAGAACAATCACACTTCGTGCGGACTTGTGTAAGATTTCAAGACAAACACTTAAGTTCGGTCGAACTTAGGTAATATTTCAATGAGTTCGTCAAGTTCGGGCGAACTTGTGAATAAAATTCAATGAGATTCGATCAAGTTTGGTCGAACTTAACCAAAACTATTGAAATATCCTTCAAGTTCGAGCGAACTTCTCACAAAAATCTTGACAAACCTATCAAGTTCGGTCGAACTTTATGAAAATTAGTGAGATTTTAATCAAGTTCGGTCGAACTTGATGTTAATTCGGCCATGACTTGTTCCAAAAACAAGGTTTTTGCAACTTTTTGATGTCAAAACGTTTGAATTTGATGTCTAAACTCTCAGGGGTTTCTTATTAGTGTGCTTTACATGACATATTCAAAATTGAACATAATTTGTCCGTGAATTCTTCATTTTTGTTCAAAAGTTAAGAAAAATAGAAGAATGGAGATGAAATAGAGAGATTCTTGTCTTGATTTCAACAAATTCAGGTATCCAGGCTCTGATACCACTTGTTGGAACGTCCACGATTAGCATGGGAACCTAAATTTGTTATCTATTGTCCGATTAGGTGGAAACTAATGACAAGTTAACCAAATAACATGAATTACTCGTTTAATTGTTGTTTTCATTGATCTAAAGTTCAATACATTCGAGATCCGGATCCGACAGAGCTTCGTCGTCTCTGTGCCAAAATATCTTCCCGTTACAAATGAAACCACAAGACACCTATTTATAAGATCATAAGTTCGCTGGTTTGGAGTTGAAGTTCGGGCAAACTTGACTTAGTCAAGTTCGGCCGAACTTGACTTCCCCATTACCATCTCAAGCGAACTTGTCCTAAAACACTCTTAAATATGCCTTGGTTCATCTATACTATACAAACTCGATACACGACCATTCTATAGACATTATGCACCAATAGACTCCCTCTTGGATATCTACTTTGTCTTGTTCGGTCTTCAGAAACTCTCGTTTATTCCAGACTCGTTCTCATGTAATGACAAAGGCACCAGACATATGCACCAACACTTATAAAAGGTCAACGGTACAAGTGATATGTCTCAAGAAAATGATATAATTCTCGAACACGAACTCGCAAAAATACATCTGTAAATATGTTTATAAATAGTTAGTGTTTTTTATTCATTTCATAAAAACAAATAGATTGTTTTATCTTTTTAGTTTTGACCATTGATGATGAAATGCTGATTTTTAAAATCTAGAGCTACTGAACAAAATTTTGAAAATTTGAAATTGTTTTGAAAAGTTTAAAAGTTCATTAATTTGAAACTTACATTTGAATAAATACATCAGTTTTGTTTCAAAATGTTTAATCAAGATCATTACTTTGAACTTGATACAAAAATCAGATATTCAAGGTCATCAATTTGGACTTGATTAACTGAGAGGATATTATAACTGATAATAAGTCTAAAATTTGCAATGTTTATGTTTAAAAAATCTTTTAAAGTTTGAATCTGAAATGTTTATTTGAATGTTTGTAGCGCTTTGAAACAGAAAGTAGATTTTAAATGGGAGCTGGATAAACTTGTTGTTTGAAGATAATAGAAAGCTCAAAGTAAGGGGGAGCATGTTGATTGTCAAGGTTTATCAAGAGAAAAGCTCAAAGTAGAAGATATGCAGATCATGGAGACTAAAGATTATTCAGGAAACAAAGATCAGAGAAGGTTAAATACTCTGGAGCTGAAATGAAGATTGATGATCGCAGCAACATCCAAGGGGGAGTCTGTTGGTGCATATGTCTGTTGCTTACGTCATCAAATAACATCGAGTCTGTGTTTAGGAACATAATGTTAGATTCATAAATTTGGTTGATGTATCAATTTCATAGGAACTGCCAGTTCGTACGAAGTGCTTCTTGTTGTTGATAGCCCACTTCGTACGAAGTGCTAATTCGTACGAAGTGACACTTCATACGAATTGGCATGTTTGGTACGAAGTGGGTTGCCTATAAATAGGTAGTTTAGGTTATTCGATGTAACAGTTTTGCGAGCTAGACTATGAAGCTCTTTCGGTTTAGGGACTTGAATGTAATCTTTGAACAATCAATAAACTGACGTTTAAACTAAATATCTTGTGTTTACTGTCACTATTTCACGTAAATTCCGTATACATGGACTAGATACAAATTAGGTACCTTTGCATAACGAGGAAATCGATCCTACAACGCCTATTGCCAAACAAAAGATGGATTGGAGAATAGAGTCTAACGAGATCGACTGTGGTATTTTTGCGATGAGGCATATGGAAACGTATATGGGGTAGTTGGCTGGTTGGGAATGTGGTCTGGCAAAAGAAAATGGCCCAAATGACCTACAACAAAAACAACTAAATGTCCTTAGGATCAAATACATTGCAAAAATCCTGCTGCATAGCCAAAATGAAAATAGAAGAAAACTAGGGGTAGCAAGAATTACTGAATTGTATAAAAATGGCACAGGAGAAAAGAAAAAAAAGGATGGAGGAATATGTAGATTAACTTAAACACCATGAATTGCTTTCGTTTTATAATTTTCATGTTGACTAATGTATTTGGTTTAGACTATTGCATCTACATCTTTCTTAATGAAAACGCCACTGGTTGAATAATAAACAATAAGAATAACTGATATTACTGTCTTCCTAAAACATGTTAGTGAAAATGGAAAAAGTTGAATAATTTAAAAATAGTAAGCACTAATGTTTACAAATTAACGTCAATATTCAAAACTAATAAGATATATGTAACCAGGTGTAAAACGCCATTGATCGTAAACAATAAGCATATATTAGAACCCAAATGACAATTAACATTAATAATGAAAACGCCAAATAATGAATATAGGAAGAAGGAAACTGAAACATAAACGACATTTTCAAATATTGCTTTGAAAAAAACGCCATTGAAATAACATAAAGAAAAAAACGCGATATCTGATGGAGTTTTGTTTGAAACAGAATCATAACGCCATTTATTGAGAACGTGAACAATGACAATCGTTCCCCTGCATATCATTTAGCGCCCCCTGCCACGTGTTGGACCAGGATCAGTTCTCAACGTTTTCACAATTCCAACCGTTTTCTCATGTTCTCGTTTATATATATATATATATAATATATATAGGGTAAGGAAGATTTCAGAACTCTAAATAATTGAAAAACTTACAGAACTCCTAATAAACAATCATTCTACTAATATATTTTAATATTTAGCATTGTTTAAGGGTACGTTTTATCATTTATTATGATTCCATATGTGTTAAAGAGTAGTTTTATCATTATTTCATATGTAATTTTATAATTACATATACGTAAATTGGTTCAGTTACACATATGTAAACTAGTTCCTTTACACATATGTAAATTAGTTATTACACATAAGTAATTTCGTTTTTCATATATGTAATCATAAAAATACATATAATATATCCTTAAATAGTGTTAAATATAAAAATATATAAATAAAATAATTGTTTATTAGCAGTTCTGAAAGTTCTGTAATATTTAGAGTTCTGAAATGAACCCAACCCTATATAATATATATATATATATATATATATATATATATATATATATATATATATCTGTGTGTGTGTGCTATACAGATTATTTTTCCAGGTCATGATGTCATCTTCCTACTCGAGAAGCATCTACGATGGAGAGAATGACTATGTTGATTACCTTTCCTATGAGATCATGTACTACGTGAGCGAGGCTGAGGCTAATGTGATATTTCTACCGGACGACCTCCCGATGGAGGACTATGTCCTCGCTCATGGAGATCTTTTGTAGCCAAGAGTAGTAGTAGGTGGTCTTCTTGATGGAGACCTTATCATGGGGGTACCACGAGTTGCTATTGTGGCCCCTCATGATGACATCCCTATGAACGAGGATGTTATTCATGTTTTTCATGTGGACCAGGTCTACGATGGCTTTGGTGATGGCGAGGTCTTTAACATCGCGATTTTGGAGGTTTCTTCGCTGGCTGTCTCGATTATCGACATAATCATCTTCTGACTCTGTGGAGTGAGTATCTTCTTCTGCCCTTACGGCAGTCAGTCTGAGCACATATAACTTTGATTGCGCCTCTACCACCATACCCATAATCCTATCCTTACTCCTACACCAGATGCACCATCACTCACCGACCCCATCTCAGACGACGGGCCAGTCGTAGGGTAGATTATGAGGGAGGGCCCCTCCAGGCTCGATACCTCGAGCCCACGCCACCCATGCCATCGTCTTACCCCTCCTTTTCCCCACCTAGCGACCACGGGACTATCTCACCCTCCACCATGCACGACACTTGTCAACCCTATCTCCCACCTCATCGCATCCCACCCATCATGGACGATCAAGTAATGTCCCTAGAGCTGCAGGTTAGGATCCTTAGTAGGAGATTCTGGGAAGTCTAGGATGAGCTCGCATCGGCTCGAGCTACACTCAGATCCCGACCACCACCACCCCCACCCCACCAGCTCATTAGGTCATGTTTTGAAAACTCTTTTGGGAGAAAAATACCAGCTTATGGATGTAAAGACGACTTGAAGACAAGAGGACTCAACATGAAGACTTTTTTACCTATGTGAATGCTTAGGATCGGACCCAACTTGTGAGCTTCCGGTCAGACTTGCTCAGCTAACAGAGGCGAAATTCATTGTTAACTGATTGAACAAACAAACAAGTGATGATTACTATTTAAACCGTCTGTTATACTGATCAACATTGAAATGATTACAGACTCGAGCAGGGCTTCGCCTCTGATCTCCAAAAACAGCATACTAGACAAACATCCTAGGTCACCTATTTATAGGCAAGACATGACAACACCTAGTGACTCAGGACTCCAGATTTTCGTACGAAAATCCTTATGAATTTTCGTGCGAAAATTCTACTGAATATACAAAACTTTCAAAACTAAACTTTTGACGCTGCGAAACCCTATCTATACAATAGACTCGTCCTAGACGTAGGCAATAGACATATGTGCACTAACAAACTCCCCCTTGGATGTTTCCGCAGTCTTGGATAGTCTTCAAAACTTTTCTTCAAAAAACTTTAAACATATTGACTTGAATCATCCGAAAAATCGCTTGCGTGGCCTTCGACACTCCTCTGAAGCTATGGGCGTTTGATCTATAGGAGGAGGTCGGTTGTACGTGTTCCCAAACTTGAATCTTTCACGGGTGGCCGACTTTCGTCGTGCTTTGATTCTTTCTTCATTTTGATCTTTCTTCTTCTGCTCTTTATCTTCAAGCTTTCTCCATGAAGTTTTCCAATCTTTACCTGAATTAATGTTGTTAGCGTAATAGACATTCACAATTTTCTGGAACTGCATGGCCTGCTCTTTGTCTTTATCTTCATAACTAATCTTGATGAAGAATAAGCGTTCGATATCTTTTTCTGAGCAATTGACCAGCCACATCAGATCCAACACCATGATTGTGCGCCACAAACCATAAATTCTCTTGTGCATGATCACGGTCTCAGATAGATCTTCAGACATATCCCATGATCCTTCATCAGGCTCAACACAAATAACAGCCTCTCCAGTACTCGAATCGTAGTGCCACCATTTGAAGTTCTTGTAAAAATCTTGTTCCATTTTCTTCAAGGGCATATTCTTCATAACACGTGGCCTTTTCAGAATCAAGGTCACATCTTTCTCTTGAGTTACTGGATCGATCTTTCTCACGGTTCATGGTTTGTGTGGTTTCCAAAAGTTAAAACCATGCTTAGCTTCAAACTTGATTAATTTCCAAAGACGTTGATCATTAGGTCGTAGCTTCATACTAAACGTCTTGGTTTGAACCAACTCTTTCACATTCCATTCTGGCAGGGTCTTCACATCACCTAATCGTTTGAAGTATTGAACCCCATACTCACGTTTCAACGCACACACATCCAGTTCCTCGATCCATCCCCAACTGATAATGTCACCCAGAGATGCATCAGGGTCTCTAATGAAGAAAGCTAACGGACGACGGAATTTTCTCTTAGGCGGCATTTCCTTGAACCATTTTTATTTCATTTTTATGATCTCTTCCTTTGTCGGAGGTTTAGGAGCCGTTCCCTCTTTCACTGCCTCTTGTACCTTTTGCTTTAACAATTCATCGTTCATTTCAGCAGTCATTTCATCAAGCGTAGGAAACACATATGTTCCTTCACCCGTATACCTTGCCTCTTCATTATCATCCGAATCCCAATCTTCAATGATGACTTGGTCATAATCGTTTGCTTGAGGGATGTCTTCAAACACATAGTCATTAGGCTCTGAGCTCGTGTTCATTAGTTCCTCTCAAAGTCGAACTCGAATGAATCTTCTTGTAAGCCAAACAATTCTGCAAGATTAGCCTTGGAGTAGTTATGAACATACTCCCCTTCTTCTACATAGTGCTCGAGATAGATAACTTTGGGTTTTGGCACTGTTTCTTCTCTTTCAATCGATGACTCCCCCTGAACCTGTTCATCGGTTAGTTCAAAAATAGAGTCGTTCATGTAAGCATCAACAGACATATTTTCATTATCAAATAAACTTGCTACATATTCAAATCCTTCCTTCTCTAACTCATCAAACGTTCCGTCTACCAAATCATCAATCTCTTTCTTTAGTTCCCTTTCAGCAACTGCCTTCTCTTTTGTCATCTTCTCTAGAATCCCTTCTCCTTGAAGCACAAACATCTTGCTAACATCAACAGACGGATCATAGACTACTAACTCAGAAGATACTATCACGGATTCAGCTTCCGGCGCAGATTGTTCGATCAAAGGAGCTGATGAGGTAGCAGCTTGATGTGCAGGCATATCATCAATCTTTTCTTTCCCTCGGCCTTCTGCATCAGATAGAGCTTTAGAAGCTCGTTCCCTTTCAACAACCTTCTGTCTTGCTTCCTCTCTCTCAATTTTCTCAATCTCATCAGCTAGAGAGATACCCAAAGTTCAAACCAAAATCTTCTTCATAAGTTCAACCTGCCTGTTGTTTGACTCTCTCTCAGCTTCGTACTCTTCCATCTTCTTAATGATCCTCTGATTCTCAGTCTCGTAACTGCTCAGAGTTGCCTTTAGGACCTCCCTCTCATTCTCCAGAACCTTGATCCTTTCTTCATAAACAGTAACTTTCTAGGAAGCCTTGAATTATCTTTCACTATCGTCAATCACCAACCTCAGAATTTCTCTGATGTTAACTATATCAGACTCAAGGATCTTAATCTTTTCATCAGCAGTTTTCAACTTTCTTTCCAACTCATTTAGTCTCCCAACATACACGTCATCAGTTGTGAGCCTATCTCCCCGGGAATATTACCCATATCAAGGAAATAGTCATCGAATGTAGTGTCAACTGGAGGATCTTGCTGTGTAGGATGAGCGGATGATGTTGCTTGCTCTTGAGACACAGTAGGAGGAGTTAGAAATAGAGGTTCATCACATGGTGGAGGAGACGGAATATGAGACTCTATGGTAGTGTGCTGAGGAGGAGGAGAAACATGTTGTGCAGACACACTCGGTGTTTCAACCACTGGAGGTTCAACAGTTGGAGGAGGCTGCGATGAATGAGGAGGAGATGTAGGACGTTCAGATGCAATTTCATTATTAGGAGCAACAGGAGTCTCAGTAGGCTTTGACTTCAACTTGATCTTTAGCTTCTTTGCAATAGATTCAGGTTTTCGAGCAGCAGCACGCTTTTCTCTTTTTCCTGCTTTCTTCCTTGCGGGCTTAACAACTGAAATCTCCTCTTCAGCCTCAGAGGGCTCATAGGTAGTATCGTCATCCCCTGTAGCCTTACGCTTCTTATCCTCAGCCAACTTTCTTTCTCTTTCTCTCCTCTCTTGCTCTTTTCTTTCTTTCTCTTTCCTTTCTCCTTCTCTCCTATCCTCTGAATCGGTACTCGATGATGGCCCTTCATCATTGCCACCACCTGCCTCGGTTTCCACACCGACCATTCTCTCTATATCAGCAGTGGCTTCTTCCAAAGTTTCTTCAACATGGACTGATTCAGTCGGTTGCACAGTCTCTTCAACATTCTCCTACTCAATAATCGGTTCATCAATCAACCATGTGCTAACACTTGCTTGTTTCCTTTGACGTTTAGGTGCGGAAGAAGAAGTTTCTGAAGATTTCTTTCCTTTTGTTGTAGTCGAAGTAGCATCACCTTTCTTCTTTCCATAGTGACCTTTCTCACCTTCGCCTTTAAATACCAAATACTTCTCTTTTCAACAAAATCTTCTAACTTTTCTATTTCATCAGCTTCATCACCGCTGCCCTCATTCCTCCATTTGCCATCTGGCAGGGCAACATAATCTGCTTTTTCAAACGTTTCGAAAACAGGCTTAAACGACAGAGCCTTTCTTCCCTTACGGTAGTTGCTGATGTTGTGGAGGTCAGATGTCATCATGTGCTCTAACTTCAAAATGTCATCCTTCTTTTTCTCGAGATTTAGATGTAAATGGTCAAGAATCATCTGAACAAAACGAGGGTACTGCAAAAATCGACCCTTACCCAGATTCATCATCATCTGATCAAATATCAACTTACTGAAGTTGTAAGGCTTGTTCAAAATCACCGCTACCATCATACACATGTGATAATCCACCAAATCATCCCATCCACCCTTTCTGTGGCTTAGTGAGCGTGTAATGTAGTGGGCAAGAAATCTGTATGGCAGACCCAACTGGTTGATCTTGTATGGGGCGGAATTCACGTAACATTGTAGCCCATTATGTAAAAACAGCCCTTGACAAACTTTTCTGTAAACCCTGTCAGAAAATCTCTTCATCCCTAAACTGCATTACAGTACGTATAAGATCTTCAGTGATAGTGATTTCCACATCTTTATCTCCTATCTTTACTGTTGACGTAATAGCCCTAGAATCGGCTTTTAACTCTGCTGTGGCCCAAAAGCGATCAACATGTGAAGCGTAAATGTCATGATGATGTGTAAGAGCATAATAAATCGGCAGCCTTTCCAGAAAGTCTATATACTGCGAAAACGGAGCAAACTCTGGCAATTCTTTGTCGATTAAGCAGCAGGAGTTGTGTACTGGATGAAACTCATAAACAGTTTTCTGTGAAACAGAGAGATGTGAAAAAGTTAGAAAAATTTTCACAAACTTTAAATTTCGTGCGAACATAACAAACCAAAACATAACCCTTTCTTTTATGAATTTTCGTGCGAAAATGCAAGATTTTCGTGCGAAAATCTTCATCTTCTCCACAGTTTACTGTTTTTCAAACCAACTCAAAACACTTGTAATTTTTTACTTTTTCAAGAAATTGAAACAGTAAACCTTAGTTAAACGTGCCGATTTTAACATTGGAGGGTTCAATTTTAGATTTTACCGACTAGTTTATCCTAGATCTACGTTTTAGTTCGTTTAAGGTCTGAAATAGTCTAAAATCACGATTAAAACTCGGTGAATACCTTCGCCATTATAAGAGGTGTGCAAATCAACCTCCCTAATGTGTCAAATAGGTCGAGAAGTGAGTGTATCAAGAGATTAACCACAACAACCTTGAGAGAATCCGCACCAAATTTCTTAACAGTTTTCATGCGGAATCAACTCAACTCTCTCTTATAGATAGGCCAGCAAATTTTTGTATGAAAATTTAACTTGTGACTTTTGGCCAAATTTTCGTGCGGAAATTTTTGGCCCCTTTGAAATTTTCTCAACTTTCCAACTTTTTTCGTTTGTTTTCAGTTTTAATTATCCACACAGTTGTCCAAGTCTAAGTTAATGGCCTTATTTAACCGTTTTGGTTACCAAGTCCAAGTTAATGACCTTGGTTGACCACCTTTTGACCAAAACTGACATTGTTCTTTAGATTTTAAGTTTCAAATTAATGAACTTTTCAACGTTTCAAAGCAGATTTTGTTTTCAGATTAGCTCCCAGCCCGTAATTCAAACGATTTTCCTCTGCATTCTGTCGCTTTTGACTTTGAAGATCTATTTTCCATCACTGGCAGTCAAAAATTTAAAGTAGAAACAGAAAATCCTTTTGAATTTTTGAAGACTTCTAAACTGAAAACACTATTGAAGCAATATTTACAAACGTATTCACATGCATATTTTTGCGAGTTTGTGTTAAAAGATCATATCAGTATATTGAGACACATTACCAGTACCGTTGCTCTATATGAAACTTTAAGTTCTTAAACATATTTTCTTTATATTTTCGGTATACTGAACCACTTAAACCTCTACACATTTCTCAACAGCTTCAAGATATGTTAGGTAATTTTAGCAACATTGCCTAATCTGTGTTTCCCACCTCAGAATATACTCCCGCATCGAGATTCCCTAGATTTCATCTCACAGGTGAATATATCTAACTGATATCTGTATAGGGGTGAATTCCGAGACCTTGAGAGCTCAGCTTAGTACTTCCGTACAGAGAAAGAGATGAAGGCTCGACTTTAGGTGGTGTTCCTCTTGGGAATCTTTTAATTTTTGTACTGCAGAATGTCGTATCTTTTTATGACATTTTCTCTTCATTTTTTATGCATATTTTGGGGTGAATAATGTAAAAGTATTATACAAGTTCTAGGCCATTGCCGACTCAAAATCAGAAGAACTCTTATAATACCCCAGATATCAACTAAATATAAAGACCTAGTATCTCAGAATCTGGCATTCTCTCAAACGAAATTTCGGGGTACCAAGCCCATATATCCGAGAGATGTTAAGCCAAAGATTTACCAGTTTTTCTTTTTAGGTTTATATCCTGAAAGCTGTTTACTGAACGTGCGAAGCCTACCGACACATCCTTAGAAAGACATGTTTAGACGCTTTTAAGCAATACATTTCTTTAGCGTACTGTAATGGTCCATTGATTTACTATCATCTCCTTTTATACACAAAACTCTTTTTGTATTTTTTAAGGTTATTGTATTTTTCATGATTTTTCAATGTTTTTGGATTTTTGTTTTTATGAAAGCATGTAAAATATTTACAGAAAACATTTTGACTTACCAGTGAGGATCACGTCCCAACATCGTCATCCTCAAATTCAACCTCATAAATATCCCCTGATGATAGATTCGTTAAACCATTTAATTTTGAAAGATTTCGAAATCTTGCTCTGTCAAAAGCTATGGTGTAAAAATCTGCTTTTTGGTCATTGGTGTGAATTTTCTCAATTCGTATCAACTTTTTCTCGTGACAGTCACGGATAAAGTGATATCAAATCTCGATATGTTTAATGCGTGAGTGTTTACAAGGATTGACCATGATATCAATAGCTGCCTTGTTATCTACGAAAATTGGCGTATCAAGAAATTGCAGACCGTAGTCTCTCATCTGTTGTTGTATCCACAGTATCTGGGAACAACAACTGGATGCTGAAACGTATTCAGCTTCGCAGTAGAGAGAGCGACCACGGCATGTTTCTTGCATTGCCACGTTACCAAACGTGTTCCAAAGAACTATCATCCTGCCGTTGTAGACTTAGCGTTCTGCTTGCAGCAACCAAAATTAGAGTCAGAGTAACTGCAAGGTTGAAATCGTCATGATGTGGATACCACAAGCTGGTGCTTGGGCATCCTTTCAAGTAGCATGATTCTTTTGACGATCAACAGATGTGATTCCTTCGGACTTGACTGATATCTGGCGCAAAGGCATGCGGGGTACATGATATCTAGCCTTGAAGCTGTGAGATACATCAAGGATCCGATCATGGAGCGATATAAAGTTTCATCAACTTTTTCTCCATAATCGTCTGGACAAATGTCGTGGTTTGTAGCTAACGGGGTAGATGCGGGTTTAGTTCCTGTCATGTCAAATTTCTCCAACACGTCATGAACATACTTCGTCTGGTGAATGAAAATACCGTCTAGCCGTTGTTCAACCTGAAGCCCCAAAAAGAATTTCATCTCTCCCATAGCGCTCATTTCAAATTTTTCTTTCATGACTTTCTCGAAGTCCTTGCACAGCTGTTCATTTGTCGATCCAAAGATGATATCATCCACATAGATTTGCACAATAATCAAATGTCCATCCACTTCCTTTGTAAAAAGGGTGCTGTCTAATGTTCCTTTGGTGAATCGATTAGCCAGAAGGTGCTTAGAAAGTGTCTCTTACCAGGTTCTCGGGGCCTGGTGTAAACCGTAAAGAGCTTTGTTCAGCAAGTAGACTTTATCTTTGTGAATTGGATCGACAAACCTAGGTGGTTAGCCGACACATACCTCCTCTTTTACCTTACCATATAGGAAAGTAGACTTAACATCTAATTGGTACACATTGAAACCTTTCCATGAGGCGAATGCCAGGAAAATGCAGATAGCTTCTAAACGTGCGACTGGGGCGTAGACCTCATTGTAGTCTATCCCTTCTTGCTGACGAAAACCTTGAACTACGAGCCGAGCTTTGTTTCGAAAACCACTCCTCTATCATCCCTTTTTCATTTGTAAAACCACCGAGTGCTTATCTTTTTCTGCTTCGGTGGTAGATCAACAAGTTCCCAAACTCCAAGTTTCTAGAATTGCAATAACTCTTCCTGCATTGCTTCCACCCATCTGTCATCTTTAAGAGCATCTCTTGTGTTTCCTGGTTCTACCTGAGAAAGAGAACAACTATGAGAAAATTTATTTTGGAGTGGAGCAACGTTGGAATAAAAGCAACTTAGTTCCTTATTGATATGATTTCGCGTTTTCACGCCAGCTTGCAGTTCTCCAATGATGTTATCTGTTGGATGGTAGGAGACTGATCTCGGCATTACTTCCCCTGGAACATTTACTGAGCTTTCTAAATTTGTGATATTCTAATCTGCAACATGTTTTGAAGAAGTAGCCTCATTTCTCGCGCTGGTCTCAGCAGCTTGATTGTTAAGATAACTTGAAATCTCTTCAGATCCTTCATCGTAACTGGAATCCCCATTATCAAAAGTAGGATCTTGTTCAGGTTCTGCATTTGCTGGTTGCGGGGAAGATGGTTCTGCAATATTTTGAAACTGGTGGAATAACTGGTGCTGACTGAGTGTTGCTAGGACCTGTTTCTAAAGAAGGTGTTGTTGATGGAGAAACAACCAACGGCCCTGTAACTTGCTCTTGATTGGATATCTGATGTTGTTGGAACAGGAAGATGAGTTCTTCCTTAGATGGTTCTTCAGGCAGATCAAATGAATTCCATAACCCATCGTAATTGAACAGCTAAGGATCCCCAGGTTTTTGCATGGGCGATGTGTATCTCTGGCAATCAACGTGTTGAGCAACAATAACTTGATTCATGCTTGGTAGATACACTCTCTTTTGCGGACTTGCATATCCTACGAAGAATCCTTCCAAAGATTTGGCTCCGAATTTTCCTTCCGGGTCCAAAACGGTACATGGTGATCCAAAAGGTTCCAAAAACTCTAGATTAGGTTTTCGCTGGTTAAGAAGTTCAAAACATGTCTTCTTGCGCTTCTTGACAGTCATTATGTTGTTAAGGGTGTAACATGCAGATGCAACAGCTTCGCTCCAAAAACTGATAGGTAAATTTGAATCAGCAAGCATAGTGCCTGCAGTTTTGATGAGCGTTCTGTTCTTTCGTTCAGCTACTCCACTTTGTTGAGGAGTATAGGGGGAACTGAACTCATGATGAATACCCTTAGCATTGCAGAATTCGAGCATCTTGTTGTTCTTAAACTCTGTAGCGTTGTCACTTCTGATTCTCTT
Organism: Scalesia atractyloides; assembly: GCA_947069175.1. Classification (NCBI taxonomy): domain Eukaryota; kingdom Viridiplantae; phylum Streptophyta; class Magnoliopsida; order Asterales; family Asteraceae; genus Scalesia; species Scalesia atractyloides. The sequence continues at coordinate 54,757,664 of CAMTDV010000015.1, read as the reverse complement.
GATAGGCAAATGGTAAAGGTTTTCAAGCTTTCGAAACAAGATCATCAAATTTTCAAAGGTTTCATTCTTCCTTTCTTGAAAGAAAACCCATGAGAATCTCGAGAAATCATCGGTTACGACAAGGCAGTATAGATCTCCTATAATACTTTTCACATTGACAGGCCCAAAGAGATCCATGTGTAGCCTTTCTAGTGGAAGTTTGATTGAGTTGAGAAGCTTCTTCGGTTGCGACTTCTTGTGCTGCTTCCCCTTTTTGCAGCTGATACAGTCGTCTGATAAATGAAAATTTTTGAGATTCACCCCTTCCACTAGATTGTTATGCACTAGAAGGTTCATCTTCCTTAGATGTATGTGACCCATCTTCCTATGCTATAGGATTGATTCTTTCTCGGTAGCCTTCGATATAAAACATTGTCCTTCCTTTGAAGTAGTGGATGCGACGCTCATGTCTAAAACATATAGATCATTTTCTCGCGGAGCGCGCATGAGGATCAACTCTTCAGGAATAATGAAACCAGGTTTGAGAATAAGACAATCTTTGTCGTTGAAGTGTGTTGTGAACTTCTTATCACAAATCTGTGAGATACTCAATAAATTGTTCTCGAGCTTAGCAATGTAGTTCACTTTGTCGAAAGATACGACTCCATTTGTCAAAATTCCTTCTCCCACGATCCTGCCGCCCTGTGTTCCGGCAAACCCAACATATCCTCCCCTGATGGCTTTTACATTGTACAACAAAGCCAACATCCCTGTCATGTGTCTAGAAGCTCCACTGTCCATGATCCACTTTGAAATGATTGATCTTGGAAGCCCCCTGCACACACGAAAAGCATATTACTTAAACAGAGAGACCCAAGCCCTATCGGTCTTGGGTGGGATGACAATTTCGACTTTTGGAACTTTGGCAACTTTGTCATTTTTCTTAACCTCAACCCATTGTCCAGTCTTGAACTCAGTCTTTTCTTTTGATTTGACTGGATCATTGGTTGATTTTGGAGTTAAAGGAGATGTTCTTGCTTTGGCTACCCGGGTTTGTGCTTTTGAAAATGCCTTTATGATATAAAGATTTGATTCTTTTGGTTCATTTTTCTTTGAGGTTTCTCCAGCTTCAAATTTTGAAATGACCTCAGTTGGTGGTTCCTTAATAGAACTGGCATTATCATTTCTTTTTAAAATTTTGTTGGCACAAACTCTGGACCCTTTTTCTTCTCATCTACTGTAAACCTCTTTTGTTCATGAACAGGTTTTGGACGATTTTGAAAACAAAATCGTGCAATATGCCCAACCTTGTTGCATCTGTAGCATGTTCTACTGTCGTTTCCAACAATTCCAAGGCCTGTTCACGAAGCTCCTTTTTTTTCTTAAACTCTTCGTTGGTTTGTTTGTTAATGATTTCTTTTTCTTCAACAGTGTTAGTTCCAAAAACAAACTCAACTTTCTTTGTAAAACGGGTTTTCATGATTTGTTATTTCGTTTCTTCTCAAACCCTAGCCCATCCCTTTTGTTTTCAGGATAACTTCTACCTCTTGGATGAATGTTTTTGTTTGATTTCTTTGGCTTTGAGTAGAAACCAGCAACATTCTTCTGAAGTTCAGATGTTTCAACTTCAATGAGTTTAAAGAATTTATCAATATGGTCAAAGTTTACTTCTGGACTGGAAATTCTTCATCAGTATATAGTTTATCTGATCCTTTCAATTTGCAGATAACTACATTAGGATCATCATTTAAACTATTATCTGAAGCTATGATAAAATTTTCCTGAAAACTTTTCTCACTTCCAGAAGGTGAACTTGACTCAGAATTCTCATTGTTTGACTCAGCACTTTCGTAAATTGTGCTATCAGACTCATTTTCAAAAACATTTTCAAAAGCATTTTCAAACACTTTGTGTACCACCTCGGATTCACATTCCTTTTCTGTTTTGGAATATGTTACGTCAAGATTTTCAGGCAGCTCGTTATTTTCTTCAGTGAGAAGTTTTAAATTCAGCGCCTTATCCACTCCGTCAGGATGTTTCTTAGCATAGCTATTCCACATAGGAGGTGGAACATGGTCGTAACATTTTCCAAGACTTTTATCACTTTCTTACTATCTTTGATGCTTTATGGTTTTGGCAGAATGTGATCAAGGACATACATGCTGGTAGAGTAACGATTAACAATTTGTTAACCTTTCTGTTTCAATTCTAGTTTTCTCCAGCTCATTTTTCAGCTCAGCAATTGTGTTAATATGAAGATTAATGGCCATTTGTTTGTCCATCACAGTTGCTTTGAGCATTGAAAGTGTTTTGTCATCTTCTTTGACAGTTTTCTCATACTGTTGAATGGTCCTGCTGAGCTTATCATATCATTCTTTTACGGTGTTGTAATCGTATGACAGCTTATCATTGTATGTTTTAAATTCTTTAAAAGCTTTTTCTTTCTCAGCACATTGCTCACATGCTTCTGCACATTTAAGCATGAGCTGACCAATTCGACAGTTTGAGCTTTGATTGTTTCTTTAGCTGTTTCAACCTTTTCTACCTATTCTTTCGCACTGACTACCTCATTTGTATTGGCCATGAGTGCTTTGTTGGCAATATCGGTTAAGCTCTCCAATGTCACAGGCTTGTTTACATCAATCAGCTTCACACACTCAGACTTTGTCTCCTTAGGACTCTCCTCTTTGTGATCAGAATCGAAGCTACCTGCAAAAGTTTTAAGAATTGTGTCAAATAAACAGGGTTTAGGAGTACATGCCAGATGTTCCTCTTCCTCTGCTGAAGTTCTGAAGTAATCTGCCAATACTTCTTGCATCTCTTCTTCTGAAACTTCTTCAGATGCTTCTGGTTCTTCCATGATTTCAGCAACAAGTGCAAGACTTTCCTTTTTAGAAATGAAGTTGTTCTAGTTGAATCCCTCATCTTCCTGTGTGACCACAAGAGCTTTGTCTTTTGAGTTAGAAGGTCTATCCTCGATCTGCACCATTCGTTTCTCTGGCTGTGGACGATGATAAAGTGCCTTTTTGTAATAACCATCTCCAAACGGATTATGATTGCCTTTTACTTCTCGGTTTGGACATTCACGCTTGAAGTGCCCTTTCTCCCTGCACTTAAGACATGTGACTTTGGATTTATCAAAGCCTAATTTACCGTCAAGGCCCCTCAAATCATCTCTCCTAGTAATTTCCATGAATCGCTGTGCTCTTCGAACCACTGATGCCATGCACCACATGATGTCAATCAATTCCATTTCTACTGGATCGATTTGGTCGTAATCTTCTTTAGTCATTTCTGGGTTTCCGATTCAACCAGCTACAAGACTTTCATAGGATTCCAGAACGGCCGCAAGGAGTACAATATGTTGCTTAGTTGTCTGTTCATTGAAATCTTGAGCGTTCTGGAGATTCACCGCGATGTTGCATTGCAGGATTCTCTGCTTAGAATTGGATTGACTCTGCTGATTGCTATGTGGTTGACTTGAGCTCTGAGACGATTGTTGTCCTTAGTGATTGTTTGGATTGAAGGAAGCAAATGTTTGGAATCCACTGGATTGGTTGGAGGCTGGACTAGCATTTGAGTTAGCATTGAAGGTTGTTTGGATCTTGGGACTCTGAACAGGAGTGTTTAGGTTTCCTTTTTAGTATAGACTCACGTCCTATTGCGAGTTTGTCTTCTTGCCTTTTGCCATTTTCTACATTTCTAGTTCGTGTCCTTCCAATTTTTCTATGAATATCGGCAAACTGAGACTGTCATATTCAGCTCCATTCTTCAGGATTGTTAGATATGTTACCCAATCTCCCTCAGGCAAAGAATTTGCCAGTTTGTCGTCTAGTTCTTCATTCGTTTTGACAATTCCCATACGCTTCATCTGTACTACCAGGTGGCAATACCTTTCTATGAGTTGCTTCATGTTCTCGCCTGGAAGAACATTGAATACTTCAAATTCTTTGTTCAGTAAAGCCTTCTTTCCTTTTCTGACATTAGTACTCCCTTGAGCTCTTAATCGTAAGGCGAGCCATAATGAATGAGCGTCGTCATCGTGTTGTAGGAGAACTAAGATTTCTTCTTTTATGGTCTGTTGAAGGAGATTCATTATTTTTTTCTCAGTGAGGTATTCTTCTCGTTCGTCATCGGACAGACGAGCCACTGTTTTCTCAATGCCAAGTTCATTAAGTGGTGGTTGATATTTGTTCTCAAGTGCGAACCAAACTTTTAAATTTGTTGCTTGAACCCAGTTCTTGAAACGTTCACTCCAACTTTCATAGTCTTTGATGTTCATGAGCTTTGGAGGCTTCGTAGTGGTTCCCATTTCATTTTCAAGATTCATGTTCTGAGCTGCTACCGAAGCTATAACTGCTTGTGTGGCAAATGCGTTATGAAATTCCTCTTCACGTGACATCTTGACAAAAAACTTTTAATAGAAAACAGATTAAAACTGGTTAACTTAAAACTGACTGAAAATTTGGTCCAAACAAGAAATTTTCAGACAGATTAAAGGCGGTCAATTTTCGTGTGAAAATCTAATTTGGTGCGAAAATTTTGTTTCTTTGTTAGATCAAACTTTTCATGTGTTAATACCCTGATTTTCGTACGAAAACTAGTATTTCATGCGGAAATACTTGTTATCTTCGAGCACTTGTTCAGAATTTCACGTTTTTGATGATTTCAAGCATGATTTTGATGGATTTTAGGTTTGTAAGTATCAGTGAACTGTTAGAATTGATTTTAACACGTTATACTAATAACCTAGTCCAAATTTTCCATGAGATCCTTCAGGTCTAGAATAAGTTCCAAGAAAGAGTAGAAGAAGAGTTACCAATGGATGAATCTTGAACTTTGAAGGTTGAATCCAGCTGAAACTTGGTTGTTTGTTCACAAATCGGACCTTAAGGCTCTGATACCACTTGTGAATGCTTAGGATCGGACCCAACTTGTGAGCTTCCGGTCAGACTTGCTCAGCTAACAGATGCAGAATTCATTATTAACTGATTGAACAAACAAAGAACAAGCGATGATTACTGTTTAAACCGTCGGTTATATTGATCAACGTTGAAACGATTACATACTCGAGCAGGGTCTCGCCTCTGATCTCCAAAAACAGCATACTAGACAAACATCCTAAGTCACCTATTTATAGGCAAGACATGACAGCACCTAGTGACTCAGGACTCCAGATTTTTGTACGAAATTTTCGTACAAAATTTTCGTACGAAAATCCTTATGAATTTTCGTGCGAAAATTCTACTGAATATACAAAACTTTCAAAACTAAACTTTTGACGTTGCGAAACCCTATCTATACAATAGACTCATCCTAGACGTAGGAAATAGACATATGTGCACCCACAACCTATATGTATTATTAAAACTTGTACGACCGGGTTGATGTATCCCCGAGTGCTTTTTGTTTCTTTCACAAAATGTATGTAACAAGTTACGAATGGTATATAAAACATGGTATTTTCTTGGCGTCATGTTGTCTTTTATCTTGTTATGGTTGTCTTGATGATTGTTATTATTATGTTTTCATGGTGTGGTGATTCTTATATGGATGAATTCGGCATGAATGTTATTATGATTCATTTAGTCCTGTGCTAGTGGTTGTGTGGTTATGTTGTTGGTTTTTTATGAGATTATTATGATAAGTGTGTTTATTTGTTTTTTTATATCTAATATATTAGAAGAACATGGCACCCAAGAGGAGAAACAGACGCAAAAGAATGACAAACCCACTACCCACAACTAAAGAGGAACTAGAGACGTTGATGGAACAACGGATGTCGACGACCTTAGCTCAATACGAGGCTAACCGCATCGAGCACATCGAAGGTACCAGCGGCACAGGTGGTACAGGAGCCAGAGGTGTAACATAAAGAAATGTTCTAACTGGTAGTGCTTGGTTGCACAAGACAACACAAGATAATTCCTAATAATATTTATTTCTTACAATATATATTTTTTAACAATTCATGGATACGAATATTTCAGGCGGCACATACAAAGCATTCCTTGACTGCAAACCACTAAACTTTGATGCAAGTAGAGGTGTCATAGCCTTCGTGAGCCGGACTGATAAAACGGAGTCGGTAACCCGCATGAGCAAGTGCACGCCTGGACAAAGCGTGATGTATGCCTCCAACCTCTTTCTGGACGACGCTCTGACTTGGTGGAACTTACCAGTTCATACATTAGGAGATGAATCGGCATATGCAAAGACGTGGGAGGAACTAAAAGAATTGATGAGAGAGCAATACTGTTCTAGAGCTGATATCTAGAAGTTAGTTACCGAGTTCTGGAACTTAACCATGATAGGAGCTGAATTTGTTGGATACACTTAGCGCTATCTTGATCTATCTCGAGTTGTCCCATACTTATTAACACCATAATTCAAGAAAATCGAGCGCTACATTTAGGTATTGGAACCCCAAATGCAAAGTATGGTCACGTCCTCTCATCCCACCACTATCCATCAGGTGGTGACTCTAGCAGTTAGTCTGATGGAAGATGCCATAAGAATAGGTAGTTTGACAAGGAAAGGTGCAGAGAAAATGGAATCACATGTGGAAAGTACAAGTTCTGGAAGATAAAATTATTCAAACTTCAAGAAAGGTATGAGAGCTGTTAACAAAGGCAAGGAAACTCATGCACCAAATGAGGGGAAGGCATTTGTTGCCAAAAACTATGTAGGTCCAAGGAAGTAAGCATGCAAGATGCCCAAATGCGTGAAATGCGGGTTTCACCATGTGGGTGTTTATGATAGTATCAACTGCAAGAAGTATGGTAGATTAGGACACAAAACAGAGACTTGTTGGACCCAAGTGATCAGAAAGGATCAAGTATTGTATGGTTGTGGTGACAAGGGTCACTTCAAGAAATATTTCCTGAAGGAAAATAAAGCTCGAGGAAGAGCATTTGTGATTGGAGATCATGATGCACGCAAAGACCTGAATGTGGTCACTGGTACTTTTCCTATCAATAACCGTTACGCATCCATAATTTTTTATATTGGTGCCGATTTTAGTTTTATATCTACACAATTTAAGAATATACTTGGTTTAAAGTCAAGTAAGCTAGACACCCCATATTTTATAGAGTTAGCAAATGGAAAATTGGTCGTGTTAGGAGGAATTATTAAAAGGTGCACATTGGAACTAGGTGAACGAAAATTTGATATAGATTTTCTACTAGTCCAGTGAGGTACCAGTAAGGTAGTTTTGATGTTGTCCAACAACTAAGCCAAGGGGGTTTGTCATGAAAAGATCATTCGTATCCCTCTACCTAACAAAGACACACTATTAGTCCACGAAGAGAAACACGAAACACCGTTGCAATTCATCAATTGTATGAAGGCTCAAAAATGCTTATGGAAGGGTTGCATTGCTTTTCTAGCACACGTGGTGGATAAGAAGGCCGAAGAGCCTAAACTTGATCCCCATTGAAAGTAATTCCCCGAAGTCTTTCCTGAAGACTTGTCGGGATTACCCCCACAATGACAAGTTGAATTTCTCATCGATTTAGTCCCTAGAGCCGGACCCGTGGCAAAGTCTGCATTGTAACACCCTGACCACGTATAAGCAACCTGCAGAATCGTCGGGGAGTCACGTTACAAATTACTCATAGCACATGGTACTAAAAAGTTTCATTTTATTAACATTGTTTTTCAATGCAAAAAGTACAAGTAATTGTTTTTAGATTTAAAGGAAACTAAGGCCCGAGTCCAATCCTACATGTAGCATTCTTGAATAATCATCGTACATGTTAATACCTGAAACATATGTGAAAATAATGTCAACAATGAATGTTGGCGAGTAATATAGGTTTTGTTAGCCAAATTACTAGCAAAAAGGATTGATATTGCAATACTTTGACAACTACGTGAGTTATCAAAGAAAAATTAGTTATTTGAAGCCAACTATATGAAAAAAAGTTTAGTATTGCAATACATTGTTTTGGTACTAAAACTTGTGACAAAAATGTTTTATAAATGGCAATATGATTATTACCAAGTAATTTTCATGTTATTGAAAAGTTTACTGTGTTCATTTTTTCTCTTGCACTTTGTCTTGTTATAACACAAAATCATCAAGTGATTTTGAAGGAGTACTCTTAGAAATTCAATTAAGGATTTATAATAATACTTTGAGTATGCTTTAAGAATCTAATTATTTAAAATAAGAGATACTACAAGGATTTGGCAATTGTACATTGTTTCATCAATACCTAAAATCCTAAAGTGATTTTGATAACGCTACGAGGGGTAATACAATAAGAGCACTTATATATAGGAAGTACCAGTGGCGTATCCACCATGCTCTTATTGTATTACACTCGTTTCGTTATCTAAATCACTTACACAACTCTACACATAAACCCATTCATCGTCTTGTATCAGACGCTGAAAAGTACTCTCAAAAATCCATTCAAGGATTTAAATTAGTACTTATCCTTCAAAAATTTAACTATTAAGGTAGAAAGATCCTATAAGAATTTAAATTTTAGGTCATTGTCTAGTCTCATACATTGTAAAGTACTCTTAGAAATCCAATCAAGGACTTGAACTAGTACTTTAAATATCCTTTAAAAATCTAACTATTAAGATAGAAAGATTCTACAAGGATTTGGCTTTTGTTTCTTGTTTCATCAATACCTAAAATCCTAACGTGAGTTTTGTAACGCCACCATGAGTAATATAATAAGAACACTTATATATAGGGAGTACCACTGGCGTATCCACCATGTTCTTATTGTATTACATTCGTTTCGGTATTTGAATCACTCACTGACACAACTCTACACATAAATACTTGTTCATCGCCTTGTTCCATACGTTGAATAGTACTTTGAAAAGTCCAATCAAGGATTTAAATAAGTACTTTAAGTATCCTTTAAGAATCTAATTATCAAGATAGAAAGATCTTATAAGGATTTAACAAATCGTCTCGACTAACAGACAACCAAAGGGTCTATTAATATATTCGACTAACAAACCATCGAAGGGTTTGTTAAACTTGTCTCAACTAACAGACCACCAAAGGGTCTATTAAAATATTGACTAGAAGGGTTTATTAAAACTCGTCTTGACTAACAGACCACAGAAAGGGTCTACTAAAATATTCGATTAACAAACTACCAAAAGGTTTATTAAAACTTGTCTCGTCAACAGACCACCAAAGGGTCTAGTAAAATATTCGACTTTGTTTCTTAAGAGTTATACAAGAAAAGCACTAAGTAAACACATATGTCATACATTTTTGAGAAATCGGTTAACACATATGAATCACCCCAAAACATTAGGAAAACGTAAAAGAGGGGAACTATGTACTCACACGTTTGTGTAGTTGTCTTGCTTTAGTTGTATTTAGCAAAGCTTAAGTGATTCAAGTGTTTCATAATAATCCGGATAATTATTAGGTTAGAGTGTGTTGTGATTTAAACGAAAAAATGGATAGAATGAGGTTTATTAACCAAACGAGTGAAGGATCTCGTGTAATATGGTTTATAATACCTTACATTCTGATTAGAAGGTGTCTAAAAGTGTTTTGACCTGTTACGACTTATTAAACTGGTTTATGCCACTTTAACGGGTCGTATGCATAACTATGGGTTCAGATGGTCGAATGGGTCCTATGACGAGTATAATATGTCAAAACAAGTTTAATAATGATGTGTGATCAGTTTAGATGTAAAAAACAATGGTCTTGTATGTTTAAAACTATTTTATGCGAAAAGGGTATTTTTGTCCAAATAAAAGTAACGAAGGTTGACTCGTCATTTGATTATCCAAACAACACGACCATAAGGTATAACCTTAGAGGGTTATTCTTTATATTACTATGGTCACACAAATGGGCTTGGTCGAATACTTAGATTGACCAAACGGGTCAGATTCGAAGGTCAACGCAGAAGTCAAACTGCTCGACTTTCGAATAAGGAATAAGCGCTAAACCAGAAATGACGAGTTACACATGTTAGAACATGTCTAATAATGTTATAAAACTAATTTCGTGTCAATACTTTAAGTTTTAATACCTGAAAACTCTTTCGTTGTAATATGCATTTTTATGCATTTTTACTCTTATTTTGTAAAAGTCTGACTCGTCATTTCACCTACTAAACGTGATGCTCAGAGGGTGAAATCGAGAGGGATTAACACCTTCATTACTATGATCATGGTGCAAAGTTCAATTTGAACTTTGACTTGACCACAATGGTCAGAATCGAAAGTCAAACAAAAAGTCAATTTGTTTGACTTTTGACTCATAACTAGGCAAAATAATGAAAAAGACTTACTTGTGTTCTTGGAAGGATTAGAACTCAGTAAGAGGCCTCTAAAGAGAAGCAAACTCTAGAAATGAGATATTAGAGAGAAGAGAGTGAATTGAGCGAGGAACAATGGTGAATTTGATGGCTATTTATTAGGTGAATTGTGATCATAGGATGTTGCCAAGTGTTGACACATGTTCTAGGATGATCACAAGTGCCTACTGAGGTGTTAGGACCAGAAAGAAGGTCGCAATTACGTGCTAGGTGTCAAGAAATGAGAATGGTTTGCAGAACTTGGAGGCCAAGCAAATTTTCTGCAACTAGGCTAGCCTTACGGATGTATGGGTGTGGGCTTTACGCGCAAGCCCCTCTAGCGGGCAGAATTTTCCCTTTTGATAATTTTGGCCCCTAGAGTTGTATTATCGCATTTTTGTCATTAATAATCCCTCTAACCTAATAGTTAAACTATATGCAGGGCATTTAGGGTATGTGTAACTTATATCCTTGTCTCGGATTGTGCCATACGTTTAAACTGATTACGTTTGAATATTGGTTAACGAAATACTTCCAAAAGAAAAAGTTTTTGAAAGTTCATAATTTTCATGAGTATTACAGTCTCCCCTCCATTAGCGAATTACGTCTCGAAATTTATTAGTAGGAGACTTTAGAGTAAGTTTGGAACGATTGAAAGATATGCAAAGCTTTTGAGTCCCAAAGATACTAAGCATCATTTGGTGTTTGGAAATTTTGGGGATTCAAAGTGTGAGTAGTGATATTCTAAGTATCTCAATGTATTCTAACCTCTCACTAATTGTTGAGCAGGTATTCTACCTTTAGGACTTATGAATTTGAAGGGTGTTGTCAAGTGCATAAAAATGGTTTTGTATCGAATTATATTATACGAAGGCAATTAGTGTAAACCTTAAGTGGATGTTAGTATACATTCAAGCCTAAGTTGACACACGTACACGGTTTCTATCGGCCCACGAGGTACATCCCATGTCCTATGAGCATCCCATGCAAGGGGAAAGGTCATCATACCTATTGCATTACAGGTTGTCACCTTTAACACTATAATATACTCCTGGTTGGCTCGATTAGATCTAATGAATGTACTTGTTTCGGATATTGTACTCATTGCACACATAAGTAAACAAATAGCACATATGGGTCCAAGATAACATAAAATCTTCAAGTGATCTGAATAACGTTCAGATAGATAACACAATAAGAACACTTATATATAGAAAGTATCAGCGGCGTATCCACCATGTCCTTATTGTATTTTACTCGTCTCGTTATCTAATGACTCTAGATTTTATGTCACCATACCTAACAAGGCTTATTATGATTTCCATGCATCAAATTTCATAATTATGTGTGCACCCATAATTATTAATTTCGTCGCACGGTCCACATAGCTCATCTTGTTAATTGGGGAAACAAAGAACTGGGTGGAAGAAAGCGCTTGTATAAAATAACTAGTCATAATCGAAGCAATACGTGTCTCATACTAGAAATAATGGCATCATTTGTTTCACACTAGCCAAATTAGTAGTATGCATTTCATACTAGCATGAATTGTAATACGTGTTTTGCATATTAACAAGTTCATAGTTCTTGTAGAGGTTGTGTGGACGCACTAGATGCGATCACAATAGGATAAACTACGAGAGTTAGTTCAAATTAGTATAGAAAAGAATCCTCGAAGTTGGCATATAGTTGGATATTACACATACGTGTAATCATATTGGAATTTGTGAATGAAATACGAATTACAAGAATGAGAAAAACTTCTTGAAATTGATATGTCATTACAAAAACAACTGAGAGATGTTCAAGGTTTTGGATGACAAACAGAAAATGTAAAGGTTTAAATGTTCATAAGTGTCTTGTCATCGTCTTGAGCCTTATTAACATTAAGCGCGTGTTCATGAGCTAAGTCAGCATTAGCAAGCCTAGGGGAGTATCATTTGAAATGATTTGGATCATCGCAATTGAAACATGCTCCAGTTGGGTAACGAGGGCGAACTTGAGTAGGGGTTTTAGATGTTCTAGAAGACCACAAATTGTACACTGACAATGGCGAAAAGTGTTTTCGATACTTTCAAACCACTGTAGGAGTCAAGTGGCTCCCTCAGACCAATAGAATTTACTAGGTTTTGCCAAGTTGAACTGCTTGCAATTACAAGGTGTGGATACATTGTTGTTGTTATTATTGCCCGCGATAGCTTGGTTGACCTGAGTCAAAAGTGTTGGGAGCATTGCAGCTATTTGTTGGGTGATTATAGCAGCCAATTCCGACATTTGACTATTGTTGTGTCAAGGAGGCATCTTTTGAAGAAAATCGTCGTATGTTATAAATAGACGAATGAAATTTACAGGAAAGATCATAAATTTAAAACGAATTACCATAATGAAGTGAAAATTTTGATTCGGTATGTGTTTAAAAAACTCGTTTTTTTAACATAGGGTTGCAGATTTTGTTTTCAAATAAGAAATGCTTGAGAGGTAAGCTTTTGTAATATTTTGGATGAGAAAATACAAACCAAGTTGGTTTGTTTTATAAATTCTTTATCTTTTTAAAAATTATTTTTAAGATAGAAGTATTTTTAATTGAATCTTTTAAAATAGAGAAAAAAAAATGATATATATATATATATATATATATATATATATATATATATATATGTAAGAGAGAAGTAAACAAAGGAGTGTATTTGAGAACATAATAGGATAACAAAGAGTTGTGAGGTGAAACGTAATTCATTCCAAAGGTTTTAAATAAAAACATATTACCGAAGGTAATATTGTGGAGCAAAGACACAAAGATTGTAAAGTTTTAAAAACAACAGATTAATCAAGTTAGATGGGTTTTCATAATGTTTTGAGAAGACAAGCTTCAGCCTATAAGTGGACACTCACCCCAAGAGTTCCTAAGTAAGAGTGACTGGTCCGATTAAGTGGATTTGTTCGAACATTCTAGCCTTAGACAGAAAACTCGGGGTATAGGCATTCATCCTTTTGGATTGCATGTATTCACATTATTAAAACCGAAGATTTCGATGAGATTTTTGAGAAACACCTTAAAGCATAAAGCCTAAGGATTTAAGATAAATCATCTAAGGCTGGATTATTTATAAATTATAGAATAGTTTTGGCAAGAATAAGGATGAGGATGCGGATTAGGATTGAGATCCTAATGATAACTCATGTTTGGGTCCCTAGGAAGGTTATAGTCTAGGTTAAAAGCATTCTAATAACCTAATTCCCTACAACCAGGGCGCTCTGATACCAATCTGTAACATCGCGACCGCGTATAAACAACCCGCGGTAGAATCGTCGGGATTCACGTTACAAATTGCTCATAGCACATGGTACTAAAAAAGTTTCATTTTATTAAGATTGTTTTTCAATGCAAAGAGTACAAGTAATTGTTTTTAGATTTAAAGGAAACTAAGGCCCGAGTCCAATCCTACGTGTAGCGTTCTTAGATAATCATCGTACATGTAAATACCTGAAACATATGTGAAACAACGTCAACAACGAATGTTGGCGAGTAACATAGGTTTTGTTATCCAAATTACTGGCAAAAAGATTTGATATTGCAATACTTTGACAGCTACGTGAGTTGTCAAAGGAAAATTAGTTATTTGAAGCCAAATATATGAAAAAGGTTTAGTATTGCAATATATTGTTTTGATACTTAAACTTGTGACAAAAATGTTTTGCAAATGACAATATGATTATTACCAAGTAATTTTCATGTTATTGAAAAGTTTACTTTGTTCATAGTTTCTCTTGTAATTGTCTCGTTATAACTCAAAATCATCAAGTGATTTTGAAGGAGTACTCTTAGAAATCAAATGAAGTATTTATAATAATACTATGAGTATCCTTTAAGAATCTAACTATTTAAAATAGGAAGAGCCTACAAGGATTTGGCAATTGTACATTGTTTGACCATTACCTAAAATCCTAAAGTGATTTAGATAACGCTACGAGGGGTAATACATAAGAGCACTTATATATAGGAAGTACCAGCAGCGTATCCACCATGCTCTTATTGTATTACACTCGTTTCGTTATCTATATCACTTACTTAGCTCTACACATAAACCCATTCATCGTCTTCTCTCATACGCTGAAAAGTATCCTTTAAGAATGTAACTATTAAGATAGAAAGATCCTATAAGAATTTAACCTTTTATTTCATTTTCTTGTCTCATACATTGTAAAGTACTCATAGAAATCCAGTCAAGGACTTGAATTGGTACTTTAAATACCCTTTAAAAATCTAACTATTAAGATAGAAAGATTTTACAAGGATTTGTTTTTTGTTACTTGTGTCATCAATAATCCTAAAGTGATTTGGATAACGCCACGATGAGTAATACAATAAGAACACTTATATATAGGAAGTACCAGTGGCGTATCCACCATGTTCTTATTGTATTACACTCGTTTCATTATCTGAATCACTGACACAACTCGACACATAAATACTCGTTCATCGTCTTGTTCCATGTAACATCCGCCAAAAACCGGATTAACCAAACCCGCTTCGTTTATTAACCAAACAACCAGTCAAAAATTTCGTTGCGTTTTTAATGCTCCAATTAATTTTAAACGATACATAATTAATAAGTATATTAGAATATAAAATTTATATTTGAAAATGTATTAAAAATAGTGAAATAAAAATAAAACAAGGCTGCTGGGTTTCGAACCCGGGTCAGCCGAGGATCATTCAAGCCTTAACACACACACATCCAACCACTCCGCCACTTGTGTTTCTTGTTGATTATTTGAAACAAATAATACATAAAATAAAGTTGGAAATCAACCCAGTCACTCTCGCCGGAAATCCCTACGAAATCGTCAATCATTGACGTTATATTTTGGCATAACGGATATAATTATACTAGCGTCGGTTATAACTGAAAACTTTAAGGTCTTTTATTCAAATCATCAAATCGTAACCGAAGAACTTGAATTCGAAACCGGAAATACACTTAAACCTGAGTTATACTTTATTCATTCAGTGAGCTCGCGAGTTTTATCAAAATCACACTCTTCATTTCGCTTAGAAAACTTCGCCGGAAGTCGCCGGAATTCTTTGAAAATTAACTGGAAATTTTCGCCGGGAAACCGAGTTCAATCCATCCCTTCTTCTTACTCTAAAATAAGATCTTAGAGCTCATACTGACATCACCCACACTCACCTTAAACCTCTGAAGAATTTCTGTCGAAAGAAATTTCAGTCGCCAGAATTCTCTGCAAGTCGCCGGAAAACCGGGACTTTCATCGACACGGTAATTACCTCGATTTTTCTGTTTCATTCCATTATTGGACAAATTCTAATATCAATCCCTCACCCAGAATCTATTCCAGACGACATTGCCGAATTTCCTGTTTTCGCCGGAAAATTTCTGAAATTCCAGAAACTTGTTGTTAAACGGTATGATCATTTTAAACCTACTGATAATCGTTACTCAGTAGTTCAATTTCACATCTAATCCCTCCAAACTGTTAATTGATTCTAACAGCCGAAGGTCACCAAAACAGAGCCGACGATCTTCGCCGGACTTTCTGAAGAAGAAGATCTGTTCGGTACTTTTTTTCCCCAAACTCTTCGGTTCTATACTTTTCAATTGTTAATCTTATTCATTAACCGAATTAATCAAGTAACAATTAGTTAACCGATGTCTGTGTTTTGAACAAAGAAGACGAAGTTGTGTATGTTATAAGACTAACTAAAATCGATATTATGAACGGGTTAGACACACAGTCCAGCGGTGGACTGTGTGCAAACAATATGCACACGACGCGAGTTCTATTCCTATCACAACCATAACCTCTGTAATAAAAATGTTTTTTTTAGAAACCTAACCGGGTTAACTCAGTAATATGTTAAGTATAATAAAAGCTAGAATATTTACCAAGTTAGACACACAGTCCAGCGGTGGACTGTGTGCCAAACTAAACCACAGGTCCCGGGTTCGAGACCTGTGGCGAGCACCCAGTCGATACATTAAATCGTTTTTAAAATAAGTGATTTTCAGATTAATTAATTAGTATATAAATATAATTAAAAACAGAAATATTTCGGGTTAGACACGTAGCTTATTTGGTAGAGCTGCGTGCACGCGTACGAGAGGTCACGGGTTCGAGTCTCACCCAGCGCACACATATAACCGACCGAACCGGTCAACGGTCAACGGTCAAAAATCAACATTTTTTTATTTATTTTATTTATTTATTTAAATTAAAAATCAATTAAAAATACTTAAAAATAACATTTTTAAAGTTAGAAAATAGCCTTAAACTCACAAAAATATATCCAAAAATACTATTAAAATTGTTAATAAAATCCATTTATTTACCTTACTTTTTCGTTATTAATTAGGTTAGTTTTTCCTCGTCGATCAATCCTCTAAACTCGTGCGCATTCAACATCATCAACCGAACGCACCCACTGTGAGCGAATCTCTACAAATTCCCCGTTTTAATCACGTTTTTGGGGTGTATCATGTGTCTTACCATTTATTATATTTAAATCATTGTGCATACATCATATCATGAACAAATATGTATTTAGCTTGTATCAACTGTTGGTGTGGTTATTGTTTAGATTTAATTTATTATTTTTAGTACATGCAATATCATAGGCCGCCGCTCCCCATTACATTATGAGCGTTGAGCAGTTCCCCATTACATTATGAGCGTGAACCTGGCGTTGCCAACATACGATCGGCTCCGTTCGATTGAGCCTTGATCGCACAGACATTTATCATTTTCAGTATATGCAATACGATCGGCTCCGTTTGATTGAGCCTTGATCGCACAGACATTTATCATTTTCAGTACATGCAATACGATCGGCTCCGTTTGATTGAGCCTTGATCGCACAGTTTCATTCATGTTATATATATTCATGCAAGTTGATATGTATTTGTATGCTATTGGTTTGTTAATGTATGTTATTGTTTGTTGTTGTTTGCTATCGTATGCTATTGGTTTGTTATTGTATGCTATTTGTTGTTATTGTATGTTTATTTACGTTTGTTCATATATGAATATTGCACAATTTTTCCATATTAAATACAACAAGATATAAATAATAAATGTTTTCTAACAAGGTTCACTCGCCAACTTTTTGTTGATCCAAAAACCATTTTTACATATGATACAGGTGAACAGGATGACATTGAAAACATAGGAAATTGCCTTAGAAGAAAAATAATGAAGTTTAGAAGGATGAATAGAACATGTTGTATTTGTTTGATATGATTGTATGATCTCTTTTAAATTGAAATAATAAATATGAAACATTATAATAAATTTCATGAGCTTTGATGAAAACCCAATCATGCCCCGATCACCTTTTCCGCTGCGGGTCGGGGTGTGACATTCCATACGTTGGAAAGTCCTCTTAAAATTCCAATCAAGGATTTAAATGTACTTTAAGTATCCTTTAAGAATCTAACTATCAAAATAGAAAGATCCTATAAGGATTTAACAATTCGTCTCAACTAACAGACCACCAAAGGGTTTATTAAAGCTCATCTCGACTAACAGACCACGAAAGGGTCTAATAAAATATTCGACTAACAAACCACCGAAGGGTTTATTAAAACTCGTCTCGACTAACAGACCACCAAAAGGCCTATTAAAATATTTGGCTAACAAACCACCAAAAGGTTTATTAAAACTCGGCTCGACTAACAGATCACCAAAAG
The DNA here is from genome assembly GCA_947069175.1 of Scalesia atractyloides. Lineage (NCBI taxonomy): Eukaryota > Viridiplantae > Streptophyta > Magnoliopsida > Asterales > Asteraceae > Scalesia > Scalesia atractyloides. The sequence continues at coordinate 54,739,678 of CAMTDV010000015.1, read as the reverse complement.
GGTCTATTAAAATATTCGACTAACAAACTACCAAAGGGTTTATTAAAACTCGTCTCATCTAACAGACCACCAAAGGGTTTATTAAAATATTTGACTTTGTTTCTTAAGAGTTACACATGAAAAGCACTTAGTAAACACATGCCATACATTTGAGAAATCGAATAACACATATGAATCACCCGAAAACATTTGGAAAACGTAAAAGAGGGGAACTATGTACTCATAAGTTTGCGTAGATGTCTTGCCTAGCCGTGTTTAGTAAAGCTCAAGTGATTCAAGTGTTTCCTATAATTATTAGGTTAGTGTGTATTGTGGTTTAAACGAAAGAATGGATAGAATGAGGTTTGTTAACCAAACGAGTGAAGGATCTCATGTAATATGGTTCATAATACCTTACATTTTGGTTCGAATGTGTCTAAAAGTGTTTTGACATGTTACGACTTATTAAAGTGGTTTACGCCACTTTAAATGGTCGTATGCGTAACGATTGGTTTGGATGGTCGAATGGGTCCTATGACGTCAAATATGTCAAAACAAGTTTAATAATGATATGTGATTAGTTTAGATGTCAAAAACAATGGTCTTGTGTGTTTAAAACTATTTTATGCGAAAAAGGGTATTTTTGTCTAAATAAAAGTATCTAAGGTTGACTCGTCACTTGATTATCCAAACGACATGACCATAAGGTATAACCTCATGACATTATCCTTTATATTACTATTGTCACATAAACGGGCTTGGTCGGATACTAAGATTGACCAAACGGGTCAGATTCAAAGGTCTTCGCAGAAGTTAAACTGCTCGACTTTCGACTAAGGAATAAGCGCTAAACTAGAAATGACGAGTTAGACATGTTAGAACATGTCTAATAATGTTATAAAACTGACTTAGTGTCAAAACTTTAAGTTTTAATTCCCGAAAACTCTTTCGTCGTAAAATGCATTTTTATGCATTCTTTACTTTTATTTCGTAAAAGATTGACTCATCATTTCGCCTACTAAACGTGATGCTCAGAGGGTGAAATCGAGAGGGATTAGCACCTTCATTATTATGATCACGTTGCAAAGTTCAATTTGAACTTTGACTTGACCACAATGGTCAGAACTGAAAGTCAAACAAAAAGTCAATTTGTTACACTTTTGGCTCATAACTAGTCAAAATAAAGAAAAAGACTAAGGAATAACACTTACTTATGTTCTAGGAAGGATTAGAACTCAGTAGGAGGCCTCTAAAGAGAAGCAAACTCTAGAAATGAGTGATTAGAGAGAAGAGATGGAATTAAGCAAGGAACAATGGTGAACTTGGTGGCTATTTATAATTGAATTGTTATCATAGGATGTTGCCAAGTGTTGACACATGTTCTAGGATGATCAGAAGTGCCTACTGAGGTGTTAGAACCAGAAAGAAGGTGCCAATTACGTGCTAGGTGTCAAGAAATGAGAATGGTTGGCGGAACTTGGAGGTCAAGCAAATTTTCTACAACTGGGCTAGCCTTACGGACCGTGTGGTTGTGGGCCTGACGGTCCGTAAGCCCCTCTTGCGGGCAATTTTGATAATTTTGGCCCCTGGACTTGTATTATCGCATTTTTGTCATTCCTAACCCCTCTTAGCTAATCTTTAAGCTATATGAAGGGTATTTAGGGTATGTGTAACTTATATCCTTGTCTCGGATTGTACCTTACGTTTAAACTGACTATATTTGAATATTGGTTAACGAAATACTTCCAAAAGAAAAAGTTTTTGAAAGTTCGAAATTTCATGAAGGTTACATCCATATCGTTTAGCTCCATCGGAGATACAAGGATTATCCACTTAACTCCAAAAATTATTAGAAAAATGTTTCATTAGGCCAAACTTCTCGCCTTGGGAGATCCTGTATTATTTGTAAAGAAGAAAGACTGAAGTTTCCAGATGTGTATAGATTACCGTCAGTTGAACAAGCTCACTATCAAGAATCGGTATCCTCTTCCAAGGATTGACGACTGACCAATTGCATGGTTCCATTTTCTACTCTAAGATCAGTATAAGATCTGGATATCATCAATTATGAATACAAGAGGAAAGCATTCTGAAGACGGCGTTCCGAACTCGTTATGGATATGATGAGTTTCTCGTTATGCTTTTAGCTTAACAAATGCACCGATGATATTTATGGTTTTAATGAATCGCGTATGCAAGCCTTGTTTAGACAAATTCGTAATCTTATTTATTGATGACATGTTAATATATTCATGAACTAAAGAGGAGCTTAAGCAATATTTAAGAACAATTTTCAAATTTTTGAAAAATGAAAAGTTATATGAAAAATTTTCAAAGTGCGAATTTTGTTACCCCGACCGTGTATAAAAACAACCCGCGGCGGAAACGTCGGTGGGTCACGTTACAAATTGTTTCAAACACGTGGTACTTAAAGTTTTATTTTTTTGATTTATTAGAGTTACATTGTCTTTGGAATATAAACAAAACACAAACATATACAAACAACTTGTTCTTTATTTTAAAGCAAACTAAGGCCCGAGTCCATCCTACATGTAGCATGCTTTCATATTCACACATTTGCACCTGAAACATATGTGAAAATTTGGTCAACAATGAATGTTGGTAAGTAACGTAGGTTTTGTGAACAAGTTCATGGCTATAATTTGAATTACAATACCTCGTCTGACTACAAGAGTCGATGAGTGAAAACTTTGAAATCAAAAATGTATTTGGTATTGCAATATGTCTTACCAACTATGCAAGTTGGTACTTTAAAGAAAACTTGTAGCCATGAATTTTTGACAAAAGTGTTTCCTTTGTAAAATCATGTAAGAAATCGATTTAAAAGAAAACTTTGTATGGTTTATATATCTTTAATTGAAAACCGTTTGTGACTTGTCCAAACCAATCGTTTTTGTTTTCTATAAACCATTTGTCCTTGTTTTGTATAAACCAATGGTTTTTGTTTTGTGTAAACCATTTGTCCTTGTTTTGTATAAACCAATTGTCCGTGTTTTGTGTAAACCAATTGTCCTTGTTTTAATCATCTTTGTGTAAACAAGTGTGGTCGTGTGGTGAATACATTCAAGGGTGTTTTACTCGACTAACAAACCACCAAAGGGTTTTTCAAATTGTGTTTCACAGTTTCTGCCATTCCCTAAACATCCCCACAAGCCTCGGGAAATTTGGAAACAGGATTGTCAATCCTATGGTACCATAACATACTACCAGTCGGCTTGGCCAAAGTTAACGAGCATACTCGTGTTATGGATACACACACCCCCAAGTTTTACACAGTATTGAAAACATATTGTATATATATAAACCATATGAATTGTTTTGAAATCTTGAAAATAGTTAGCACATATGAATCACCATAAATCACTTGAAATCTTAAAAGAGGGAGAACTATGTACTACGGGTTGCGTAGATGTCTTGTTCAGTCATCTATGTAAACTCAAGTGTTTACTAATTATGTCGGATAATTATATAGTTAGTGTGTATGTCGTGGCTTAAACGGAAGAATGGATAGAATGAGGTTTAAAATCAAACAAGTGAAGGATCTCATGTAACATGATTTATTAACCTTATATTCTGATTTGGAAAGTGTCTATAGGTGTCTTGACCCCTTACGACTTGCTAAAATGCTTTACGCCACTTTTTACGGGTCGTATGCGTAATTACGGGTCAGGGTGGTCGAATGAGTCCTATGACGAGTCCGATATGTCAAAACATGTTTATTAATGTTGTGTGATCAGTTTATATATCAAAACATTGATAATAACTGTTTAAAACTTATTTTACGCAAAAGGGTATTTTTGACCTTTTTAAAATGTCTAAAGTTTACTCATCACTTAACCTATCAAACGGCATGACCATAAGGTATAACCTCAGAGGGTTATTCCCTATATTACTATGGTCATATAAATGAGCTCGGTCGGATCCTAAGGTTGACCAAACGGGTCAGATTCGAAAGTAAAAGCAGAAGTCAAACCGCTCGACTTTCGACTAAGGAATAAGCGCTAAACTAGAAATGACAAGCTAGACATGTTAAAACATGTCTAATGATGTTATCGCAAGGGATAACACTTTCATTATTATGGGTCCGTGATTAGGTGGTTCTAGACAGAAGTTAGTGCGTAAACGTAACCGATGCGGTAGAATGTTGTTAACAGAAAGGAGTAGAAGTAGAGTGCAGCAGAAGTCTTCATTCATACCGAAAGAGTATACATCTTTAAGTCTAGCCGCCAAAGTTCCTGGAGAGAATCCGGCAGCACCTTCCCGTAAGGATTGCAAAAACATAAATGACAAATGATCAACACACCTATATATAGGGTAAAAAGTTCGCCCGGAGTGTGTGCATGGACAAGTTCGGGCGAACTTGTTCCCAATTTCACTATTCGCTCCGTATTTTGGTCGTGTGTTCAATTATAACCAATACAATATTCAACACATGCTCAATCTAGCAGATTCGACAAGTGACGAATACCAAGTGCATCAACAGTTTCCCCCTTGTTCGTTACTGTCGAAATGTGATCTTGATCTTCAAAACTCTAAGCCATGTTTGAATATTCTCCAACTTCAATCAAGGTGTCTGCCGATGTCGTCGAACCACATCAACAAATTCCCCCTTAATTGATGATCCGGGTTTGCATTATCAACTTTAAAAACCGTTGAAAACTCCAGTTCAGATCTTTGGTTGCATGGTTTCCGACTCCTCTGATTTACTTGACCGATAAATTTTCTCGAATAACCATCAAGTCGAAACTAATCAATGCAGCAGCTTCTCCATTTCGACGATAACCGCATCCGAGTTCAGTTTTTGAATAAGCGTTGAGCATCGAGAGTTTATTTCGCACAGTCCTAAAATATCAAAAACTCAACCGGCAATTGATAGAAACTTCGAATCACCACATCAGAAAACTTCAAATCAATGAATACCTTCGAAAATCTAAAATCCCGATTTCCATAATCGCAGTTAAGCACCCTTCAGAAAGATTTGATCAGCAAATCGGTAATCTGCTCAATCAGCAAATCTTCATCGGAAACAGATAATCTGGTAACGGATCGAATCTGAGAAACATACATCCGTAATCAAAATCACATTCTTCCTCTTCAGTCACAATAACATATATATATATAGCTTCTCCGCTAAACCTGGCGCCTTGAAACTACAAACATCCCTATTTCCGGCTTACCCGATCAAAACAGTTCATTTGCTTTGCAGAGTTAATGATAAGTAGTCGTGTATGCTCCAACCCACATCGGAGATCAGGACGTAAATCCTACATCCTTAAGCATCAACCTGTATCATAATCTATAAACTCTGAACTTCTTGTGATCACACAATCCCAAATATGTAGTCTCTTTCGTCAGCAACCAGGACACTTCTTTGTCTGGAAGATCCGATCCCATAAATCATCTTCTGTTGGGATTGAGACCTACAAAAGAACAGATGATAGAAAGCCAAAACAGGTCTACTCTATATGATCCAGAATAAACAGAGTTTAGATTCACTCCTTTCAAAGACCAGCTTCCAAACCGCTGCTAGTTCTAACAACTGCCTTGTGACAAAGCTCTGCCAGTTATAAAGTCTGCTAATTTACCAAACCTCTGATGGGTGAAAGGCCTGATAAAAGACAAAGGTCTGCTGGAAGTCAAAGGTCTGATCATCCTTTGAAGAACATCTGCCAGTACTACATCAGGCTTTATGCTTATCAGTGGTTAGGGTCATAAGTGCTTTGCTATCAGTGTTTTAGATTAGGCAGTGGTTAGAGTTTGTTATTGCTGTTAGATGTCACTTTCAATATGATGTCAGCATAGACTATCAGTGGTTAGGATTATCCTATAAATAGACAGTGTTTGTACTGTTCTATTGAGCTTTTCACACTTTCACTTTATTGTACATTCTTTCTGTGTAAGCTCGGTCTGAGGGGGAGTTTAATGATTCATTCATGTAAGTTACCTTGTAATCATTTCAATCTTTTGAGTAATGAAAACATGTTATGATGAAAACTGTTCTCTCATTGATTGTGTTATAAGGTTTTAATTATTTTTCTGCTGCAAAGTCCTTTATGATTTATCATTCTGGTATCAAATTAGTTAAAACAATACAATCAATCCAAACTCAGATCTTAACAATTAGTATCAGAGCTTGGTCGGTCGAATTGATTTAACCATCAGTTTGACCTAAAAGGATCAGCTCGATCTCATTGATATTGTGCTATTTTTTAATTGTTGAAACGCAGTCGAAATTGTGTGGAAATTCATGATTCATGTGGTTCTATTGTTTGTGTTCGAGTCTATGTTGATTTCGGGGTTATTTGATGAAGAGGATCCATATCAGTCTCATATGAGTGACTGAGATGAACTTTTAATTCATAAATTTCTCAAAAGAATTGCTGGAAATCTATCAGATCTAATTGATTAACGTATCACGAAATTTTCTACGAGTTTTATAGTAGAAATTTTTTGTTTATATCAGGTCTTGTATTTCTCTTCTGATTTTTGGTTAGAGACAATACACCTTGAGTTTTGCTTGTTTTTGATAGACAAAACTTAAGTACCTGCTTGAAGTAGAACCCTATTTTTAGAAAGGGAAGATACTTCCTTTGATAGTGAATCAAGAGGACTCTGGATGATAACCAGTTCAAATCAGATTCAAGTGTCCTTGAAAACCTGTCCCTACAGACAAAATAGTTGTACCATTTGAGATATTCAGCCTCTGCCAAAGCCTGTAAAGTGTTTGTACACAAGGACGAGCATGTAAATGATGCTTTGACTGAAAAAGGTTATAATCTTATGTCATTTAAAAATCTCAGAAAGGCATTTGAAATGGTCTGTCAAAACTAACCTTGCAAACTATCAAAATTTTTATCAAACACATTGACATCAGACATCACTGTGTGAGGGATTGCTATGAAAAAGGTCTGAATTCTTTACAACATGTCCATACCAAGGATCAACTAGCAAATGTGTTGACAAAAGCACTTGACGCTTCCACATCTGACAACTTGATTTCTAGGCTTTGAATCATGGATTAAAAATAAATTTTCTTGTGATCCATGTGTAAATAGCTATAAAATGTTCTTAGAAAATCAGAAATTCATCCTTAAAAATAGTTAAAATTGAACTTTTCAATAAATCCTTAAAGTCTGTTCAAAGCTCTGATAGCCCGAAAAACACTGTTAGATAGAAAAACCTATCCACTGATGTGAAGCCTCTGATAGTATTAAACATTTGGTCACAACCACTGATAAGTTATTCTGTCGTTGGTTAGCCAAACGACTGTCTTCCATTGTTCAACAGAGGTTACACGTGGAAATATGTTATTTGACAGTTGCTGCATCAAATGCCACGTCATCATCACTTTTTGAAAACTCTATAAAACCCTATTTCATCCACAAACAGAGTTTTCACTTTTACTGTGCCATTTCAAAAATCTCAAAATCATTTCATCTGATAATCATGGCACCCAAAGCGAAATCAACACAGGAACCACCGAAACACACTCTCAACATCAAAAATCCACATAATTATCTCTGTACTCTTAAGAAGACGAAGAAGAATACCGAGTTTCACGAAATCATTGATATACTGTCTTCCTCAAAGTACAAGACTCTGTTAACCTGTAATGCACAAATTTATCAAAATGCCCTTAGAGACTTCTGGGCAAATGCTGCGATTGAAAGTTTGAATCAAAAACCTTGGGCAATCACGTCAAAAGTGGGAGGGATTTTGGTTCCAATAACCCCACAAACCATCTCAGAGATTTTTCAGATGAACGATATAGAAGGTAAAACTTCTTTCCCTAAAAGTTAGTATCAAATTGTTTTGAAAAACAAAGGGTATACATGAGATTTATCAAAAACTACTATGAAAAAGGGAAAATTCCCACCTCCTATGAAATTTTTGTTTCATACCCTGCTCACATGTGTTTCCAATAAGACAACTGGGTTTGATGAAATACCATTGAAAATTCAATACTTAGGGTATGCCATTTTGTCTAAATATGATTACAATTACTCCCAAGTATTATTTAATGATTTGGTAACAAATCTAGAAAATATGAAAAAAAGGGAAAATGCTTTTCTGTTATTTCCTAGATTTCTAAGTTATTTTCTAAAACAGAAAATCCCAAAAGAGAGCGCACATGTTCTTGTTCAAGGTGTGTCCTTTCAAATAAACAGTTTGTCATCTGAAACGTATACTTGCCTTATGGCTAAAGAGTCAAAAGCTTCAAAAACACAAGCAGGGGAGTCTGAGCAAAATTTAGATGAGTCCGCATCTGATCCTTAGACCTCAGCTGCTGAGCCCACTGCTCTTGGTGACCACAGCAGCAAAACCACTGTTGTGCAACCCACACCAAAAACATCTAAAAAGACAAAAAAGAAACCTTAAAAACCCACCAAAACTATAAAAAAGGACCTTCTGGAAGATGAGAACCCAGAAGTTAATCCAGTGACATCACAAAGTCACATGAAACCACTGCTGCTACTTCCTCACAGCAGATGGTAGAAAGATCTCCACCTAAAACCACAACTCCTCATGATTCCTCACAAAAGGAACATGTTGTAAGCACAGGGATCCCACAACTGATAACATCACCCTCATTTGAGAGTATGTTAAAATGTCCATCTCACAGCACAAACCTGCTTTCTACACTACTCTCCACATTTCAAAACACTACACCCACCACATCACTGTTTAAAACCTTTGATAGTCAGTCACAAAAAGGCCACTCTCACCAACACATCACTGAGAGCAAAACTTCACAATGGTTGTGTCTGATAAAAATCAACTGGTTATCCCACAAACAGTTGAGGAGGCTACATCACTTGGATTTCATGAAATCCTTGTCGATAGTTCAATTGGAGCAACTACTACAGATGTTGAATCCACTGATTTACATCTGGATAGTAGCTTCATATGTAAGTCTCTTTTGAAGGCAACCACTGTTGAGGCTACTCAGGTAACCTCTGCTGCAGTGGGAAGACCCCAGTACCAAGAAAAAGGGTCTAAGGCTGAAGCAAGTGATAAATCACATGCTTATGATACCCTAGATAAAACTACCACCTTGGGTAGGAGCTTAGATGATCCTATTAACTTAGGAGATGAGCTAAAACATAAGGAATTGATGAATAAAGTCACAAAGATTGAGGCATCAGTGGGAGATATCAAAAATGTGCTGCAACAGATGTTACGCTCTACAAAATCTCAAAACACTGCTCAATCTTCTGCTCAAGCCACCAAATTTACAACACAAGTGTATCCTCTGCTTCAACAACACATTCAGCATGCTAATCAGTTATATGACTCAAAAGTACAGACATTCAAAGAAGAAGTTGAGGCAAGGTATAAAGACATACAGGAAGAGCTTAAAGTGATCAAGAAAATTCTTATTCCTAGCACTACCCCTGCATCTATCTTCGAAAGAGTTGATGATGCCAAAATTGGGGAGAAAAATGACTCTGAGGAAAATATCTCAGTAACTTCTGCTGAAACATCTGTCAAAGAAAAGGAAAGGGAGGTGATGAAACCCTGAAAATTCAAGCAGATGATGAAGATACACAAATGAGGATCGACCAAAGTCATGTCAGGATAAAAGAGAAGGAGATGGAGTGTACCACTGCTGGTCTCAAAAGCACTTCTGGTATTAAAAGGCCAACCACTGACAATTTGTTGCCTTCCTCATCTCAGCAACCACCCGTCAAAGTAATAGATGTTACGACAGTAGTGGTTTGCACAAATGCCCCTACACCAAAACTGGTTTATGCTAGAAAAAGATGAAGAATGGCTACAGAGAATAATGGTAACATACCATCTTCACTTGTTATCCAAACAAATCCAAAACCAGTTATCACTCATTCATAGTCACTACAAATCAGCCTTGCTGAGTCACTCAAAGGTCAAAATCCAAAAAGAAATATTCCTATGGAAACATCATATCCTTTAGAGTTGGCTGCAGTTAAAGGAGAAATGCTATAATTCTATACAGAAGCTGATCCATCTAAAAAAACTTTCCCGTCTCTTCATGGCTATAGAAATCCTAAAACCATTGAAGATTATCTAAAACTGAAGACTAGGCAAGCCAAAATCATAGCAAAAGAAGAGAGTGAAGGAAAGGGTAATACTTACTTGTAAAAAAGGGAACAACTTGAGCTTAACAAGGTAAAGAAATTAGAAGAGTATGCAAGAGAGTTAAATAAGAAAATGATTGTGGGTTCTCCAAAAGATGATCCTCAAAAGAAGCAAAGGGCAAACCTCATCAGATTTATCATGAAAGAAAAACCCTATCAAGCTGAGGAGAACCAGTTCAAACAGTGGTCCATCCAAGCTCTCAAACAAGAAGCAGATAGAATTTATAGGATGAAGAAAGACCCTCAAATAAGACAAAATGCACCAGATTGGAAAGATGTTAAGAACCTAAGTGCAGATCTGGTCTTAGAAACAACCATTCAAGCCCTCAACCAAAGGAAGAGGCAGCTGCAGATGGATATGCAAGATCCGCAAAGGGATGCTAACAAAAGTAAGCAGGCTATCACTAAGGAACCTTTGCCTGACTTGAATAAAGAACCATTGAAGTCTTTACCTAATTCTGAAGATCTCTTTCAAAGACTTTTAAAAAGTTCACCTTTTCAATTCTCATCACAAATAACTCCTCCCCCAAGAAACCCATTGAACTCAAATATACTAAAGTGGCTCTCTGGTAAAAAGACCCATGTATTGACTCTGCTCAGGTCCAATGGGAAAGTTGTGAGTATGCCAAGGAAGGATGCACTAAGCCGGGTGTAGCTGACCTTCAGGATCTTTTGGAACTACAATTGTGCAAGGATGAGGATGATGAAGATTCCTTGAACTTTGAATCACTATTCAAAGAACAAATCAGGGAAAAACTGATGAGATATAAAGATCATGAATAAAGAAGACTTTTGGCATCATCTGTTCTAGGGGGAGATTGGTGGGAGTGAACCCTACAAAAGAACAGATGATAGAAAGCCAAAACAGGTCGGCTCTATATGATCCAGAATAAACAGAGTTTAGATTCACCCCTTTCAAAGACCAGCTTCCAAACCGCTGCTAGTTCTAACAACTGCCTTATGACAAAGCTCTGCCAGTTATAAAGTCTGCTGATTTACCAAACCTTTGATGGGTCAAAGCCTGCTAAAAGACAAAGGTCTGCTGGAAGTCAAAGTTCTGATCATCCTTTGAAGAACATCTGCCAGTACTATATCAGGCTTTATGCTTATCAGTGGTTAGGGTTATCAGTGCTTTGCTATCAGTGTTTTAGGTTAGGCAGTGGTTAGAGTTTGTTATTGCTATTAGATGTCACTGTCAAGATGATGTCAGCATAGACTATCAGTTAGGATTGTACTATAAATAGACAGTGTTTGTATTGTTCTATTGAGCTTTTCACACTTTCACTTTATTGTACATTCTTTCTGTGTAAGCTTGGTCTGAGGGGGAGTTTAGTGATTCATTCATGTAAGTTACCTTGTAATCATTTCAATCTTTTGAGCAATGAAAACATGTTATGATGAAAACTATTCTCTCGTTGATTGTGTTATAAAGTTTTAACTGTTCTTCCGCTGTAAAGTCGTTTATGATTTATCATTCTGGTATAAATTAGTTAAAACAATACAATTAATCAAAACTCAGATCTTAACATCTTCTTTAATCATGGTACCGCGTACAACCCGGGGCAACTGAAACTACAGAGCATCCTTACCTCCTGGCGGTTAGTCCATGTGATATCTGTGGCAATCCGAGTATGTAACAATGACCAACAAGTTATCAATGAATGAAATTTTATTTTTTATATGTGAATTTTGTTTATTTATTAGGACAATTGCACACATTCGATTCTTGCACAATTTCGAACTCTTGAATCGCTTCTATAAGCAAACCCGGTAAACCGATACACAAATGAAACCAATTTAATGCAACGTATGTTTCGGAATAATGACACAAGCTAAACATACCTTAAATAACCTTTACATAACTTAGAAATAAGTTTTGGAGGGTTTGGTATGTCAAAAACAAGTTTATTCGATCATAGGGACTAATTACGACAAACTGCGAAAGTCTGCCGATTCTCGCAACAATGTACACTTTGTAACAAGAACACAAGCCTAATATACCATAAATACCTTTTACATAACTTAGAAATATGTTTTGAGGGCTTCGGTATGGCAAAATCACACTTTTGTAACTTTAGGGGCTATTTTGCAAATTTCGCGAAACTTTGCCTTTTTGCGTATTTCGCTATCCGGAAATGTGCGGACATTTAAAAAATTTTCAAATCATCAAAGTATTTTATTTTAGTGATTGGAATGCAAAAAATCCGTTCGTTACGCATTTACGGTCACGCACGCGTTCGTTACGATTTTCGTCGTAATTAACCAAAAACCGCGACCGTACGACCAAACTAACCGGCCTCTAGAATATTTTCGAACATATTTCATGTTACCTATACTTTAAAGTCATTATGGAGCTTGAAAATTAGGTTAACGGGTGTTAGAAGTGCCCGAAACGCGACGAAACGAGTGCAGGGGCCTGTTCTGCCAATTTTGAAACTTGCTGACCAGCAGGGGTCCATGAGGACCGCATCCAGGGACCCAGGCGGTCTGCATGAGGTGCCCAGATCATCAGTTTTGCTGGCATCAGCCTGTTTACTCGTCCATTGACTCATGATCCGACTTTGCCACCCTTGTTTCTACATTTGACACATATGGGACACTAATCTAACTTGTGGGTGAGTCATGGGACACTTGTTAGTCATCTACTACATCAAGAAAACTATAAATACCTTGGTGTTCTTCACATTTGAACGTTTGCAACCATTATTCTTGCTCCAATCTGCTTCAACTCCGAATCTTGCAACCATCTTGGAGCTTCCTCAGTGTTCTTGATCATTCATTGGGTATTGTAAGAATTTCAATCATGTTTTGATTCAATTCTTGTAGTTTAATTGGATTAAAAGTCGAAAAGTTTTACTTTTGTTTGACTTCCAGAATTGATCATGAATTGATCAATTCAAAATCCAATTGAACCTTGCATTATGATGGTAATCAATATGGTTATGATCCCTATTGATCATACCTACTGATTCCTATCATTTCTAGTCATTTTGACAAGTCAAAGTTTGGTCAAATGCGATAAATGCGCAATTTATGACGGATCTAATTTCGGGTGTCAAAACAGTTTGTTTTGGTACCAAAACTCTTTTATAAACTTAATTAGACATGTCAAAACATGTCTAAATTGTCACTCTTATTTTTAGTGATTGTTTAGAGTCGTAAGTTGAACGGTTTGACCACCGCTTTGACTTCCGAATCTGACCCGTTTGGTGGATCTTTGGACCCAACCAAATACATATATGTGACCATAAATATATAGGGAATAACTCTCTGAGGTTATACCTTATGGTCATGTTGTTTGGATTATGTTATAGAAATTAGTTGTAATATTCCTTAAAAATGACCAAAATACTATTTTTGCAAAGAAATCAATTATAAACATATATAACATAAGTTTTGACTTATAATCTGATGTAACAACAATATTAAACAAATTTTGGCATTTAAGACTTATCATAACACGTATCCAACTATCCGAATGCGTAGTTACGCAAATGACGCGTTAAAGTGGCTTAAACTACCCTAACGGGTCAAAACGGGTCAAAAGCACTTAAGAATCTTTCCAACTTAGAATGTTAACTTTATTAAACCATTTCATTTGAATTCCAATACTCCTTTGGTTTATAAGGTCTCATTCTATCTGAATCCTCCGATTTCAAGTCTCGATGTTTACACTATTACTCATTTTTAGGACACGCGTGATTTCTCAGATCTTTGAGCTTCGGTTTTCTTATATCTTTGAGCTTCGGTTTTCTTATTGATTAATGATTTACCTTGCAATCTCAAGTGAGTACATAGTTCCCCTATTTTATGTTTTACAATTGTTTTGGGGTGATTCATATGTGCTAAATGTTTTCTAGTTTTCAAATGCAAATACTATGGTTTATATTAAACACAACGATTTCAATAATGTGAACGAACTTGTTGGTGCAATGTATTTATAACAAGAATCACATTCATTAACAATGGCCAAGCAGACCAGTAGTAAGTTAAAGCGCCTAGGATTGACAATCCCGTTACCAAAATTCCCGGGGTTTGTGGGGAAATTTGGGAAGCGACTGAAACTGTATTTGTAACATACCCTTTGGTGGTATGTTATATGATTAAGGGACACCGTGGGTGGTCTCGAACAAGTCAACAAAGGTTTAAATGTATTCACGAAACGACCAAAAGTTTTCACAACTAAAACAAGGAACGATAAACGATGAAGGATTGGTTTATAACAAGGAATGATGAGTGATGAACAATTGATTTATGATAGGTGATTTAGACAATGGTACGTGTGTAATGTGATAAAAGCAAGGTGGATACGCCACTGGTACTTCCTATATATAGGTACTTTTATCTTATTACATTCGTGGCGATATTTGCATCACTTGGACAAATGTTTTCAAACGATGACACGCAACGATTTCAATTAAAGATATAAACCATACAAGTTATTTCAAGACGATTTACTACTCAAATTTTCAAAACAAATGTTTGGGACAAGATTTATGCCTACAAGTCTTTTATAAACTATAACTAACTTGTTTTATATTGGTTAGTTACCATTGCAATATCAAATACTTTTCGATAACAAGATTTTCAATTAACGACTCTAGTAGTCTGACAAGGTATTGCAATACATATTCAAAGCCATAAACTTGACACACACACAAAACCTATGTACTCGCCGACATATATTTTTAATGACTCGTTTTCACATATGTTTCAGGGAACGATGCTAGATGATACTGATGTGTGCTCACATAGGAATGAACTTGGACCTACTGCCTTAATAACAAGAAAGACAATAATTATGCGTGCTTGTTGTTTCGTTGTTTAAAAACTTCTAAGACAATTATGATAATATAACCTATGTTTAATATCTAATTAAAACCAAACTTCAAATACCATGTGTTGTTGAAACAATCTGTTAACGTGACTCCCCAAGTGTTTCCGCCGCGTGTTGTTTTACGCGATTTGGGGTGTTACAGGTTGGTATCAGAGCATTGGTTATAGGGAATTAGGTTATTAGTAATGCTTTGACCTAGACTATAACCTTCCTAGGACCCTAATGCAAGTTTACTTGCGTTTAGATTTAAAATGCAATACAATCACCTATCATTAGGTGATTACCAAAACAAAACCACAAATTTCAAATCCGTTTTTGAAAATCAATCATCTATACTTAGTGATTTATTTTTGGCGTAATCCTTCTAATGTTTTCAAAATCTCGTCAAAGTTTGGCTTTTAATAATATGAACACGTGCAATCTGGAAGGGTGGGTGCCTGTACCCTGAGTTTTCTGTCTAAGGCTAGAGTTTTCGTACAAATCCACTTAATCGGGCCAGTCACTCTTACCTGGGAACTCTTGGGGTGAGTGTCCACTTATAGGCTAAAGCATGTCTTCGCGATACATTATTAGACTCATTTACTTTGATTAGTCAACATGCGTCATCTGTATGTTTTGAGAAACAAACAAGTGACCACATCCTTATGTTTCGTCGATAATTTTTTATGCTTGTTTCGATTTTCGGAATGTCAATCTCACACATTTCACATGTTTTCTTTGTTATTTTAGAATGCCTCCTAGACGCGATCAAACTCAAGATGCTGCAATGGCAGCACTCATCGCTTAGCAAATGGCTGCGATTCTCCCAAAGCTAGTAACTCAACTAAATCAAGCAAACAACAATAACAATAATAACAATAATGCTCCATGTAGCTACAAACAGTTTTGTTCGGCTAAACCACTTGCATTTTCTAGGTCTAAGGGAGCTATGGGACTTCTTCAATGGTTTGAGAGTCTCGAGAGCGCATTTCGCTATGTTCAATGTCCGGATGAGCGAAAAGTTGAGTTTGCATCTAGTGTATTCAAGAAACGAGCTTTGACATGGTGGAATGGTTTTATGAGAGATATGGGTGCTAATGTGGCCTTAGCCCAAACTTGGGGAGAGCTTCGAGTCTAATGATGAGGGAGTTCTGTCCTTGTCATGAACTTTGGGCTTTGGAAAGGGAATTTGATGATCTTAAGCAAGATAGCGGTGAGCATCGCGCTTATACCGACCGATATGAGGAACTGAGTTTACTTTGTCCTGCGATGGTGACACCTTTGGAGAAGGTGATCGAGAAGTATATCGATGGTTTACCCGATCCTGTGCAAGATATCGTCACCGGTAGTCACCCTACCTCTGTATGACAAGCTATTGAGTTATCTGCAACTTTAACCGAACCCCAAATCGGGAAAGGTAACCTACATCGTAAGGGCGATAAGAAATCCTCTGCTAAGTCAACTCAAGAGAAACCAAAGGGAAACAAAGCTGAACCTTCCAAACGATCGAAGAAGTGTAAGGCTTCTCAAAACTTTGTTGTTACTGCTCAACATGCACAACCCGCTCGAACTGCTCCCTAAAACCAACCGGCTCAACCTCCAACAAAGAAACCTTATGCGGGAACTGCACCGCTTTGCAACCGTTGTAATGGTCACCATCAAGTTCATATACCATGTCGTTAGTGTACTACCTGTGGAAAACTTGGTCATCTAGCGAATATTTTTCGCTTTAACCCAAACCCAGTTGTGCAGAACCCAGTTCAACCACAAGCAAATCCTGCTCGACCTCACTTTCCACCTGGTTCATATTACAAGTGTGGTGAAATGGGTCACTACAAGAACAATTGCCCGAGACTAGCCAATGCCGACCCAGCCCGTGGTCGTGCCTTTAACATTAACGCCAACGAGGCTCGTGTTAATAATGAAGTGGTTAACGGTACGTTCCTTGTTAACAATCATGCTGCTACTGTTCTTTCCGATTCGGGTGCCGATAGAAGTTTTGTGTCACTTGCTTTTGAACCTTTGCTTTCCATGCCTAGAACTAAACTAGGAAAGCCCTTGTTAGTCGAGATTGCCAATGGTTAACCCCTTGTGCTTGATTCTGTCATTCGTAATTGCCAGTTAAACCTGAACAATCATTTGTTTTCTATTAACCTTACAGCAATGCAACTCGAAAGTTTCGATGTTAATATAGGAATGGATTGGTTAACCAAGCACCGTGCCGAAGTTATTTGTTTGATAAGATAGTTCGTATACCAATTTCATCTAGCGAAACCTTGGAAATTCATGGAGAGAAACCCGCTAGTAGCATAAAACTCATGACATGTACACAAGCCCAAAAGTACTTACGAAAGAATTATGTCGCCTTTTTGGTACATATTGTAGAGAAGAAAGGCAAGAACAAGAGTATTCAAGATATTCCTATTATCCGAGACTATCCTGAGGTTTTTCCTGAAGATCTACCTAGCTTACCCCCGGCACGTCAAGTTGAATTCCGTATTGATCTTGTACCTGGTGCTAATCCGATAGCCAAATCTCCTTATCGACTTGCACCATCTGAGATGCAAGAGTTATCGAAACAACTTCAAGAGTTATCTGACAAAGGTTTCATTCGTCCGAGCTTTTCTCCATGGGGTGCTCCTATCTTATTTGTGAAAAGAAGGATGGATCCTTCCGTATGTGGATCGACTATCGTGAGCTCAACAAACTCACGATCAAGATTCGATATCCCCTACCTCGCATTGATGATCTGTTTGATCAGCTTCAGGGTGCTACATGTTTGTCGAAGATCGATCTACGTTCTGGATATCATAAGCTTCGTGTTCACAAGGAATATATTCCTAAGACTGCTTTCCGCACTCGATACGGCCACTATGAGTTTACTGTTATGCCTTTTGGTTTGACAAATGCTCCAGCAGTATTCATGGACTTAATGAATCGGGTTTTTAAACCTTATTTGGATAAGTTCATCATTGTTTTCATCGACGACATTGTCATTAATTCAAAGTCTCGAGCCGAGCACGAACAACATCTTCGTTTGACAATGGAACTTCTAAAGAAAGAACAACTATATGCCAAATTCTTCAAATGCGAGTTTTGGTTGAAAGAAGTTCAATTTTTGGGACACATTGTCAACGAGCAAGGTATTCATGTGGATCCTTCTAAAATCACTGCGATTAAGGATTGGAAAGCACCCACTACTCCCACAGAAGTTCGCTTATTTCTTGGTCTTGCTGGTTACTATCGACGATTCATTGTGAACTTCCCAAGATCGCGGTTCCTCTCACTTCTTTGACTCAAAATAATAAACCTTTTGAGTGGGGAACTAAACAAGAGGAAGCTTTCCAAACCTTGAAACAAAAGCTCTGCAATGCTCCTATTTTGTCTTTACCCGAACGCAATGATGATTTCGTGGTTTATTGTGACGCGTCAAATTTAGGCCTTGGTTGCGTTCTCATGCAACGAGATAAATTCATAGTCTACGCGTCAAGACAACTGAAAGTCCACGAGAAAAATTACACAACTCATGATCTTGAGTTGGGTGCCGTGGTTTTCGCACTCAAGATATGGAGGCACTATCTTTATGGTACGAAGTGCGTGGTTTTTACTTACCCCAAAAGCCTCCAACACATATTCAATCAAAAGGAGCTAAACATGAGACAACAACGTTGGGTAGAGCTTCTAGACGATTACGACTGTGAAATTCGCTACCGTCCTGGTAAGTCGAACGTTGTGGTTGATGCGCTAGTCACAAAGAATGTGTCAAGCTTTATTGTGTTCGAGTTCGATCTGATTTTCAAACACGTATTCTTGAAGCTCAACGCACCCGTGTAACCCAAGGTTTGATGAAAGACGAACTACTGCAGCAACTCGAACTTCAACTTGAAACGAAAGACGATGGATTGCTCTATTACAAGAACCATTTGTGGATTCCGAATCAACATGATCTCCATACTCTATTGATGGATGAAACACATAATTCTCGTTATTCTATTCATCCTGGTGCTAAAAAAATGTACAAGGATCTCCGTACCCAGTATTGGTGGCCGGGTATGAAGAATGACATTGCCTTGTATGTATCTAAATGCATAACTTGTCTCAAAGTCAAGGCCGAGCATCAACATCCATCTGGTTTATTTGAACAACCAGAAATACCGGTATGGAAGTGGGAGAACAGTGGGATGGATCTCATCACTAAACTACCGCGCACATCTAGAAGTCATGATGCTATTTTGGTAGTCATCGATCGTCTAACGAAGTCAGCACACTTTATAGCAATTCGTGAAGACTACTCTGCTGACAAGCTCACCAAGATCTATTGATGAGATTGTGTCTCGTCATGGTGTTCCTTTTAACATCATATCTGACAGAGATGCTCGGTTCTCATCTCATTTCTTAAAGACTATGCAATCTACAATGGGAACCAAACTCAATCTGAGCACTGCTTATCATCCTTAAATGGATGGACAATCTGAGCGGACGATTCAAACTCTGGAGGATATGCTCCGAGCTTGCGTGATCGATTTTGGTGGTAGTTGGGATTCGCATCTACCGTTGATCGAATTCTCCTATAACAATAGTTATCACGCCCGCATCAACATGGCGCCTTTCCAAGCTTTATGCGGTCGAAAATGTCGTTCACCTGTCTGTTGGACTGAGATGGGTGAGATGCAGCTCACTGGACCTGAACTCATCCACGACACAACCGAGAAAGTCAAGAAAATACGCGATAACCTTCTGACAGCTAGAAGCCGTCAAAAGAGTTATGCGGACAAGCGACGCAAGCCCTTAGAATTTTAAGTTGGTGACTACGTCCTACTCAAGGTATCCCCTTGAAAAGGAGTAGTGAGATTTTGAAAGAAAGGAAAACTTGCTCCACGATACGTTGGACCATTCAAGATCGTTGAAAGAATCGGAAAAGGGGGCCTACTGACTTGAGCTGCCTCCTAAATTCGAGAATATTTACCCAACATTTCATGTGTCCAACTTGAAGAAATGTTTAGCTGACACAAATCTCCATATTCCACTCAACGAGATTCACGTTGATGACACTATGCACTTTGTCGAAAAACCGGTGGAGATTATGCACCGTGAAGTCAAGAAACTGAAACGAAGACGAATCCCGATAGTCAAAGTTCACTGGGAATCCAAATGTGGCCCATAATTTACTTGGGAACGAGAGGATCAAATGAAAGCAAAGTATCCATACTTATTCTCACAAGTTTCTTCTAATTTTTCAGGACGAAATTTCCTGAAGTAGGGGAGATTGTGATATATGTGGCAATCCGAGAATGTAACAATGACAAACAAGTTATCAATGAATGAAATTTTATGTTTTATATGTGAATTTTGTTTATTTATTATGACAATTGCACACATTCGATTCTGCACAATTTTGAACTCTTGAATCGCTTCTATAAGCAAAATCGGTAAACCAATACGCAAACGAAACCAATTTAATGCAACGTATGTTCCGAAATAATGACACAAGCTAAACATACCTTAAATAACCTTTACATAACTTATAAATAAGTTTTGGAGGGTTTGGTATGTCAAAAACAAGTTTATTCGATCACATGGACTAATTACGACAAACTGCGAAAGTCTACCGATTCTCGCAACAATGTACACTCCGGAACAAGAACACAAGCCTAATATATCATAAATACCCTTTACATAACTTAGAAATAAGTTTGAGGGCTTCGGTATGGCAAAATCACACTTTTGTAACTTTAGGGGCTATTTTGCAAATTTCGTGAAACTTTGCCTTTTTGCGTATTTAGCTATCCGGAACATGTACGGACATTCAAAAAATTTTCTAATCATCAAAATATTTTATTTTAGTGATTGGAATGCGAAAAATCCATCCGTTACGCATTTACGGTCATGCACGCGTTCGTTACAATTTTCGTCGTAATTAACTGAAAACCGTGACCGTACGACCAAACAAACCAACCTCTGGAATATTTTTAGACATATTTCAAGTTCCCTATACTTTAACGTCATTATGGAGCTTGAAAATCAGGTTAACGGGTGTTAGAAGTGTCCGAAACGTGACGAAACGAGTGCAGGGGCCTATTCTGCCAATTTTGAAACTTGATGACCAGCAGGGGTCCATGAGGACCGCATCCATGGATCCCGGCGGTTCGCATGAGGTGCTCAGATCATCAGTTTTGCTGGCATCAGCCTGTTTACTCGTCCATTGACTCATGATCCGACTTTGTCACCCTTGTTTCGGCATTTGACACATATGGGACACTAATCTAACTTGTGGGTGAGTCATGGGACACTTGTTAATCTTCTACTACATCAAGAAAACTATAAATACCTTGGTGTTCCTCACATTTGAACTTTTGCAATTATTGTTCTTGCTCCAATCTGCTTCAAATCCGAATCTTGCAACCATCTTGGAGCTTCCTTAGTGTTCTTGATCATTCCTTGGGTATTGTAAGTATTTCAATCATGTTTTGATTCAATTCTTGTAGTTTAATTGGATTAAAAGTCGAAAAGTTTGACTTTTGTTTGACTTCCAGAATTGATCATGAATTGATCAATTCAAAATCCAATTGAGCCTTGCATTATGATGGTAATCAATATGGTTATGATCCCTATTGGTCATACCTACTGATTCCTATCATTTCTAGTCATTTTGGCAAGTCAAAGTTTGGTAAAAAATGCGATAAATGCGCATTTTATGACGGATCTAATTTCAGGTGTCAAAACAGTTTGTTTTGGTACCAAAACTCTTTTATAAACTTAATTAGACATGTCTAAATCGTCACTCTTATTTTCAGTGATTGTTTAGAGTCGTAAGTTGAACGGTTTGACCACCGCTTTGACTTTCGATTCTGATCTGTTTGGTGGATCTTTGGCCCAACCAAATACATATTTGTGACAATAAATATATAGGGAATAACCCTCTAAGGTTATAACTTATGGCCATGTTGGTTGGATGGTGTTATAGAAATTAGATGTAATATTCCTTAAAAATGACCAAAATATTATTTTTGCAAAGAAATCAATTATAAACATATGTAACACAAGTTTTGACTTATAATCTGATGTAACAACAATATTAAAAAAAATTTAGCATTTAAGACTTATCATAACACTTATCCAACTATCCGAATGCGTAGTTACGCAAATGACGCGTTAAAGTGGCATAAACTACTCTAACGGGTCAAAGGCACTTAAGAATCTTTCCAACTCAGAATGTTAACTTTATTAAACCATTTCATATGAATTCCAATACTCATTTGGTTTATGAGGTCTTATTCTATCCGAATCCTCCGATTTCAAGTCTCGATGTTTATACTATTACTCATTTTTAGGACACGCGTGATTTCTCGGATCTTTGAGCTTCGGTTTTCTTATTGATTCACGATTTACCTTGCAATCTCAAGTGAGTACATAGTTCCCCTATTTTATGTTTTACAATTGTTTTGGGGTGATTCATATTTGCTAAATGTTTTCAAGTTTTCAAATGCAAATACTATGGTTTATATCAAACACAACTTTTTCAATAATGTAAACGAACTTGTTGGTGTGATGTATTTATAACAAGAACGACATTCATTAACAATGGCCAAGCCGACTAGTAGTAAGTTAAGGAGCCTAGGACTGACAATCCCGTTACCAAAATTCCCGGGGTTTGTGAGGAAATTTGGGAAGTGACTGAAACTGTATATGTATCATACCCTTTGGTGGTATGTTATACCATTAAGGGACACCGTGGGTGGTCTCGAACAAGTCAACGAAAGTTTGAATGTATTCAAGAAACGGCCAAAAGTTTTCACAATTAAAACAAGGAACGATGAACGATTGGTTTATAACAAGGAACGATGAACGATTGGTTTATAACAAGGAACGATGAGCGATGAACAATTGATTTATGATAGGTGATTTAGACAACAGTACGTGTGTAATGTGATAAAAGCACGGTGGATACGCCGCTGGTACTTCCTATATTAAGTACTTTTATCGTATTACATTCGTGGCGATATTTGCATCACTTGGACATTTTTTTTCAAACGATGACACGCAACGATTTCAATTAAAGATATAAACCATACAAGTTATTTCAAGAAGATTTACTACTCGAATTTACGATACAAATGTTTTGGACAAGATTTATGGCTACAAGTCTTTTATAAACTATAACTAACTTGTTTTAGATTGGTTAGTTATCATTGCAATATCAAATACTTTTCGATAACCAGATTTTCAATTAACGACTCTAGTAGTCTGACAAGGTATTGCAATACATATTCAAAGCCATAAACTGGACACACACACAAAACCTATGTACTTGCCGCAATATATTTTTGCTGACTCATTTTCACATATGTTTTAGGGAACGATTCTAGATGATACTGATGCGTGCTCACGTAGGAATGGACTTGGACCTAGTGCCTTAATAACAAGAAAGACAATAATTATGCATGCTTTTTGTTTCGTTGTTTAAAAACTTCTAAGACAATTATGACAATATAACCTATGTTAAATATCTAATTAAAACCAAACTTCAAATACCATGTGTTGTTGAAAAAATTTGTTAACGTGACTCCCCAAGTGTTTCCGCCGCATGTTGTTTTACGCGATTTGTGGTGTTACAGTCCAGTCAATAATTCATGCGCAAAGCAGAGTTAAAGATAGGCAGTCGTATGTGCTTCCAAACCATACACGCGACTCAGGTGTCGATCCACAACCATGAACTTAGAATCTGATAAACAACTCCTCCAAGACTCTGTTATGAAACCGCCCGCTTTCAAACTAGACATCAATTTGAAATACCCAATGAATCTCAATGCTCTGCATTTCCCGATAATCTGCAATCGGTAACCACCCGGATACTGTTGCAGCAGTCATGAATTTCAAAAATACTGGAATCTTCATATATTATAAAAATTTTATTCCCCCTCATTTTTGCAAATTCTGACCATACTGAAATTTTTACTGAAATTCCCCCTCAAATCCGGAATTTTTAGTAATCATCAAATGCGGATTTAACGTTTAGGCCCATTACTAGTCACGACACCCAAATGATCAACATTCTAACCGGTATCGATGACTCTCCTGTTATCTTCAAAATTTTATGACCGTATCACCAAATCTGTACTCTGAATCTCTAGACGGTGTCTCCGAACATGTTGAATCAGACGTTAAAATCTTGAAAAAATTTCTATCGCCAAATTTTTTCTTGACACTCGTCTGGTCAAAACGATCAACAATTTTTTTTAGGCTCCTTGGACAAGTTCGGGCGAACATGTCCACCATGTTACAAGTTCGGGCGAACTTGATCAACATATTACAAGTTCGGGCGAACTTGATCAAAATGATACAAGTTCGGGCGAACCTGATCTTTAAAACCAGCCCTTTTTCACATTTTTCGATCCATAATCCTTATTTCTTCGATTTTGAGATGATTCCACCAGAGATCTGGTCGAAAATGGTTTTCTAACAATCCTATCCGTTCAATTTTACTTTTTGTCTGTGGATTGTATGTTTATTTGATAATTTACGTCTAAAACCCCTCCTAATGTCCACAAATGTCCAAATTTATGAGCGTAGGTGATAACCATAGCTCTAATACCAATTGTGGGTCCGTGATCAGGCGGTTCTAGACGGAAGTTAGTGCGTAAATGTAACCGATTTGGTAGAATGTTATTAACAGAAAAGAGTAGAAGTAGAGTGCAGCTGAAGTCTTCATTCATACCGAAAGAGAATACATCTTTAAGTCCAGCTGCCGGAGTTCCTGGAGAGAATCGGCAGCACCTCCCCGTAGGGATTGCAAAAACTTAAATGACAAATGAACAACGCACCTATATATAGGGTAACAAGTTTGCCCGGAGTGTGCATGGACAAGTTCGGGCGAACTTGACCAGCACATGTAAAGTTCGGGCGAACTTGTTCCCAATTTCACTATTCGCTTCGTATTTTTGCCGTGTGTTCAATTCTAACCTATACAATATTCAAAACACGCTTAATTTAGCCTATCGAAAAGTGTCAAACATCAAGTGCATCAACAGTTATTACGATCACATAACAAAGTTCATTTTGAACTTTCACTTGACCAAAAGGGTCAGACTCGAAAGTCAAAGTAAAAGTCAATTTGCTTGAATTTTGACTCATAACTAGCAAAATAAATGAAATAGACTAGGAGAAACAGTTACTTGTGTTTGGAAGAAGGATTAGAACTCAAGATAGGAGGCCTCAAATGTAGAAGCAAGCTCCAAGAGAGTTTTTGAGTGAAAAAGAAAAGAAGGGTGTGAAGAAATCAAAGAACTCAAGGCTATTTATAGTAATCTTTGATTCATGAGAGCTTGACAAGTGTTTGATGAGGTGTTATGGAGTTGCTTAGTGTCCTAACAAGTGTCCTAACCAGGTTAGAGGTGGCAAAATTGGTGCTAGGTGGCAAGAATTGAAGATAGGTGGCCAAACTTGGTGATCAAGGCAATTTTCTGCATCTGGGCACCGCTTACGGATCGTAACCAAAACAATACGGTGTGTAAGGCACTCTGACGCCGAAAATTTTGCACTTTTGATAGTTTTGGCCCGTTGACATGTACTATCACTTGTTTCCCATTTTTAACCCTCCTAACACATTGTTTAGGTTATGTAAAGGGTATAAAGGCATATGTAAGTTAGATTTTATTCTAGAAATGTCATGAACATCGTTTTGATTGATCGTATAATTACGTATTTCATAAATAAAATAACAAATTTTATAAAACACAAAAACAATCGAAAGTATAAAGGCATATGTAAGTTAGATTTTATTCTGGAAATGTCATGAATATCGTTTAGATTGATCGTATAATTACGTATTTCATAAATAAAATAACAAATTTTATAAAACACAAAAACAATCGAAAGTGTACAACGGTTGAAATTTTGCAAATGTTACATTTTGGATTTGCGAAGTTCAGTTTCTTAGTCACGTGGTCAATGAGAAAGTGTCACATCCCAACCGATGCGGAAACATCATGGTGGGACGAAATAGATTGCAAAATACTTCATAATGCTAATTATGACAATATTTAAGAATTATTTTTCATTTCATTTCTAAAACAAAGGTACATTGTTTGGAAGCAAAATAAAACAACTTGAAACAAGGAAACAAAATACAAGCGCTAAATTTAAATGGGTTTCTAGTCATCCTACTAGATTTCGTTCATCATCATCATCAATTCCATACAATACATATTAAAGTACATCTCAACGCATAAGTATTGGCGAGCATACAAGTTTGAGTACTAGCATAAGTATAAACGTTTTAAACAAATCCACATAGGATAATCATAAACTAAGACTAACATAACAATGATTCCCGCTAGCGTATTCTTACTGTAGCAACGATAAGATCGTTTTTTTTAACCTAACATGACCTCAAGAATACGGGCGGCGCGTTAATCCGATAGCGCTGTACATGTTAAGGGAGGCTTGTACGAAGTTAATGACAAGTATAAAGCAAATAAGTTTCTAGCATGTATGAGTTCTTGTATCACGTATCAAGCATGTATATTGGATTGTTTGTTTGTGTTTTATGCATAAAGTATGTGATTTTGTAAGTTTGATTATGTATATGTATTGCACCCAAAGTGATAAAAAGTACAAGGGGCCATGTACACTCACGGTTTTGCAAAGCTTTCCGATTGATCGGGAGTTAACGAGTTGTTAAGATTAGAACACCAAAGTTACCCTACATGGGGAAAACGTGGAAGACCCGTACTTCTATTTAACAGTTTGCATATTGGTTTCGAGTATAAATGTGTATTTACGATTACACATACATTTGAAAAATGCGGGTTTATCAAAACATTTAAGAATTTAAAGCATTTCAACATTATATTTATAAGTTCGTCATTTAAAACGACGACGAAACATAGTGCGGAAGCTTGTATCTTGATTGTGTTCGGTTCTTCCTTGAGCTTGATCGTCATTCGGCACTTCAAAATATACCTACATTTCATAAACCATGAAATGGGTTAGTCATTCGGAGTTTACAAGTGTTTAATCAAGTCCGGATGCTAAAACAAACAAGAAAAACAACATTTATTAACTTTTTTAGGCCCGTCGCCACACGCGACGAGTATTCCCTTGGCTGTCGCAACACGCCAAGGCCCCATTTCGGCAGAAAGATTTTGAAATGGAGCTGCATATACCTAGCAATCCAATCTCAAACTTTTTATGCACAAAAACTTGCATAACTTTCAAAATACATATCCGTTTACGATCCGTTTCTTTCTACGTGATCGTAATTTGATTTCCCTTCATGTGGAGTCAAAACCCGACATCTGAATTAACAATTTTCTAGACTTTAAGCCCTTGGCTTTTTATTCAATTATTAAACATTTTGACCCATACATTTTTAAGACCATAAACTTGCTTCTAAATAATCATAAAACATACGTTAACATTTTTAAATCAAAATATCTAGTTCGAGTCGTAACTTTCATGAATCATGCGGCTAATTCCCAAGCTATGCGCATAATTCGTTTTGACCCGTTTGGAGGATTTAAAAGCTCTTTCTTTTCACACCTCAAATTTCCATATTTAAAATAGCTACATATATTCCACCACATCTATTTGTCGATTTAAATATAGAGATCCCATTTTCTCGAATTCTACCCTTTGGTTTCTTTTTTTATGGAAAAGACCCATTTATAGGCATTTGACCCAAAATGGCTTATGCGTATAACTTTTATACTTATCAATAGCTTACATGATCATAATACATGTTCCTAAACAACCCCTAAGGGTCGTTTACCCGGTTATTCGATCAAAGACGTTTTGGTCATCTTTAGTACCTCCTTTTACAACGAAAGACTTTTAATGAACTATTTGACCAAAATCACATTTTAACTATAATCTTAATTACGCATACCTGGCTCGGGTCATATCATTGACCCGTTCAAATACCTTTCACTATTGATTACTATATAATAGCAACGCGAATCATATCTTATTTCCCTGTGATCACAAAACTCAACAAGCAATCATCAAATATTATTGTCAAATGGTGTTAACAACACCATTCGACCCATTTAGTTGAAATAACCATCTATCTTTATGAGATGGTATTTAAGTACCATCTCACCTCTTTAACTTATTCCAGTTTACTCCGTGAGTTCATATTATTTAAAAGTCGTTTCTTATTTTATTTGACCCGTTATGACTTACGCCATGTGGTGTCTTGTCAAATCTTGTTATCTATCCGTCATCTCATGTCCGGATTACAATTTAACCACTTTTACCCGTCATGGTTTATACCATAACGTAATGTTTCAAAATTCCTTATTTGTTCTTCATCACATGACTAATTACCGTTTTACCCTTTTTACCATAAATTATGGTTTCTCATCATTTTCTCTTGTTCCAACCCATATTATTTCACATCGGAACATCATAGTTCAGTTACGTAATTTACTTTATTCATATCTAATGCACACAAGTAGGTATTCTATAAAAAGGGTGTAAGCTTTACTTACCTTTCGTCCAAATTACGCTTCTCCTTCATACTTGATTCGTTTGACCCGTTTCGTCCCAAGCCTCCACCTAGCTTGTCAAGCGTCAAACTATCATCGTAAGATGGTTAGCTTAGTCATTATCCATCACGACTATTCCACCTTACGGATTGTATGTCAGATTTATCAGTCATTTTTATCATTGGTTAGTTTGACTTTTAAAAAGTCAAACTGCCTATTAGCGTAAGTAATTCCACTATGAGTTCAACAACTCATTTAAGCAATTTGTCAAGTATCCGGTAGGCATTGTTCTTGTGCTACCATTTTTAATTACATTCTTAACCAAGTTCACGTAACCGTAAATCATTGAATTAACACAACATCAATCATTGTATGCTTAACTATTAATATCATTCAAGGATTTGGGATTGTTTTATCAATGTGAAACAATTCATTTTATCCTATATATATCGAATTCACCTAAACTTCGAGTTTAGCTAAACATCTTAATCATTCATAATATATGATGATCTCAAACATCATTTAACATGAATATGACATTTCATATCATACAAAACCCACTCTACGACAAGTATGAACATATACCCGAATTCATAATTTATTCAAGCATCATCTTATCACTTTCATGCATGATGATTCTAGACATTACTCTTTCATCAATTCCATCATAATATTAAAACCCACTTATCTAAGTTTGGTAAATCATCTAAACATCCTAATCATAGCAATCTATGTAGAATTTTCACTTAGGGTTTTGTTCCTAAGCAAGTATACATCACTAATTCGGCCATAGCCTCTACGACTCATACATAAATTGCATTTTGTGATGTTCATCAAATTTCACAACTTTATCAATATCAAAAATTTGACATACCTTATGATCCCCTAGCTTGGGTGATCACTAATTCACGTTTGTTCATGAATTCGAGCTCCATTTAGCCCTTCAATTTGATGAATTTGATGGACTAGGGTTTTGGCTCCTTGGAGCCTTCTCCTGATCGATCCAGAACACACACTTCTTGTGTGTGTTTTGTTTTGATTTTCTTTTAAATATTAAACTTCCAAGTTATCCCACTTTGGTCCCTCATGTTTGGTTAATTATTAAGTAGGCTTCAACCTACTTATTTCTAACAATATTTTCTCTTATTAACTAGGTTAAACATTCCTAGTTAACTTAGTGGGTTCGGGAAGGTTATAACCTGTTTCATTTTAAGTCAAGTTAACTTGGGCCTCTTATAAACTTTATTTTCCAAAAGCATTTATTCACCTTTTATGTAATATTAGGATTATTTACTTAAATCCTAATATTTACCGGGTAAATTCTTACCACCAAGGGTATTTTACTCATTCATTAATATTAACGTGGTTTGATTACCAAACCCATTTTAGGGTGTTACAAAACGAAGGTGTGTGAGTATTCGGGGTTTGTGGGGAGTTCGGATTCGGGATTAAGTATAAAAAGCATATATATGTACACGAAAATATATGGTGTCTAAATACTCGTTTGGACACTAAGTTACTTTGAAAATGCAACTTTGAGTCCTGGAAGCTACTTTGAAAAATATAATCAAAGAAAGCAATCAAGTGAGGTAGTGGAACAAGTTTGGAAAGCCCAAGCTTCCATGGTTCACACATTTAGACACACGCAAGACTCACCATATGAAGAATGGTGAACTTGAATGGTCACACACTTAAAGGTTACTTGGAACCTTATCAAAATAGAAAGTTTAGAGGGTGTTTGCAGCTCTAAACTCATAAGAATCATCCCTAATCAAGCTCCATAACCACAGGTTTGGTTAGAAGCAAGATGGGTGTAAGTTTGAATAAGTATAAACAAGTTCATAAAGATTTACATAAAAGTTCTTCCAAAACAGAAAGTTTAGACCTCAAAATGGTAATGTTCCACCTTAGTTTACCAAGCTAAACTTGTGGAAACACTCCTAGAAGTGTTCCAAACTTTCAAGATGTCACACCCCAACCGATGGCGGAAACATCAGAGTGAGACGAAATAGATTGCTCATTGCTCACCACGTTAATAGTGACAATAATTACATAATAACCGAATTTCATTTCACAAATAAATCATTATTACAATTCATGGAATTTCCAAATACAATAACAACAAGGACAAGATTTATACAACATGATTAAGCCTAAGCGTCTATATGTGTATCTAGCATCAACGGTACTTCAGTTTCATAGTATTGTCTTCGTCAACCTGTCACACCCTCAAAAATCCACTTGCGGGGTTTCACCGCGAGGCGCGTGACAAACCAGGATCACAGTCATTAGTCACACTGAGCGACCACTATATGATTTTAAAAAAATTATTCCTGTTTGCTCATTAATGAGAAAATATTGTTTATACAATTGAGTTGTGAAAGCTTAATAATTACAAAACCAAAATAGTTAATCTGATTTGAAGTTCTATCTAAATGTTGGATGAAATGAATGCGACACCATAATGCATCCTAGTCCTGATGTGTGCTACCTTTGCAACCTGAGAAAACATGTAAAAATCAAGTGTCAATAATTATGATGAGTGAGTTCACATGTTTTAGTTTACAGATATAAGATAAGTTGTTCCACTGGTTCAAATCCCAAACCAGTATGTTATGATAGGTATCCCCTAATCTAAACCCGAATTAGAATGTTTAAGTCTCCCGATTCAAAACCTGAATCGTGTTGTTATAAGTTATTCCCGATTCAAAACCCGAATCGTGTTGCTATAAGTTGTTCCTGATTCAAAAGCCGAATCGTGTTGTTATAAGTTGTTCCCGATTCAAAACCCGAATCGTGTTGCTATAAGTTGTTCCCGATTCAAAACCCGAATCGTGTTGTTATAAGTTGTTCACAATTCAAAACACGAAACGTGTTTTTATAAGTTGTTCACAATTCAAAACCTGAACCGTGTTGTTATATTGATTAGAAGTTTATGTTATATGTTTAGGTAGCTAACCTAGGTCATGTCAACAAAGTGTTCGATCCAAAGCTGACGTTGTTACCCCTGTTATGCCAGGTCTATCACCAACCATGGCTAAGTGTTAGGCAAATTCTACACCCGTGACCATCAACGCTCGGTCTAACTGGCGCAACTAGCACGAGTGGGGCTTGTCGGG
This sequence comes from Scalesia atractyloides, assembly GCA_947069175.1. Classification (NCBI taxonomy): domain Eukaryota; kingdom Viridiplantae; phylum Streptophyta; class Magnoliopsida; order Asterales; family Asteraceae; genus Scalesia; species Scalesia atractyloides. The sequence continues at coordinate 54,708,138 of CAMTDV010000015.1, read as the reverse complement.
CCCAGTAGTACTACCAAAAATTCTCTCGCTATAATCCAATACTAACAGCATCGTAGTTTTAAGGGGAATGACATGTGATATAGTGCTTCCTTGTGACCATAACCGTATAACATAACCTAATAGTTGTGACGTTACTTTACCGTAACATTATGACATTACTTTACCGTAATGTAACACATGCTTTCTCCCCATGTGTTTTTAAAACATTTAAAAGAGTAGGGGCCATGAACTCACCTTTGTTTTGCTCGGTAAGATTAGATTAAGTGTATGAAATCTAGAGCGATCAACCACGCCCTATAATAGTTACCACGATTTATTAGATTTTGTTTATACATAGCATGAAAGTCCTACACGTGTCTAGCAACTAGCACACAAACAAGTAATCACATGTCACTTCTATTATATGGTTCCATAACCCTGTTCACAACCTTCCTAAGATATGACATATGGTATTTATACAATTAACAAACAATCATGGATAATAAAACTAGCAAGTTCGGTTCTTATACGTTCACGCTTCTTGCATAGCAAAAATCACTGAAAACAGACTGTTTTGGGGTTTACGAGAAATATATTTCTGGTTGGTGACATTTTGAAATCATGCGTGTAAATAATGTTTAAGTGTATGAAAAGGTTTAGTATGATTCATATAAATCTAAAATAAAATTTTGAGATTTTTGAAAGAAGAGGTGACAAGCATGTAAGGTAAGATATCGCAAATAAATTGAAATAGCATAAAAGAGTGGCTCATAAAAAATTAGATTGTCTCGGGTAGAGAAACGTCGACTATTCCAAAGTGAATCGAAGATCCTTTGGAATTAGAGGAACGTGCTGTGGCCTATAGGTAAAACGCTCTCGTCGAGAAGCGATTAACGGAATTTTACCCTTCCAGTTACTACACGTCTCAAATTGATCGGAAAATTGAAACCTTAGCGAGATTGAAAATCGAGGAATGGAACTTAATCGACAAGGTGCGGGTTTCACCCCTAAGTTGGCGATTTCGTACCCTAAGTGGGGTTGGTACTCGTCGGGTCAAAATAAATTTCGACACTTTGATGAGTGTCCACTAAAGTTTAAATGGGAAGTTTTCCATCAAGATGTGGATGTTACTCCTAACTTGATGCTGTAACTTCGTGAAAAATAAGGAGTAAGCGGAATGAGAGTCGTTCACCAAATTATGGATATCACGCCTATTTTAGTGAAGTCGTCTCACTTGTGTAATACGAGTGTTTTCGAGTTTAGTATAATCGGGTAAAATGCATTAGGAAAGGCGCACGTTTGAAATAATATAACGAGTACGAACACGTAAGGCATGTCATGTACTTAGCACATAAGAGATGTTTCAAGAAATTAGCATGCGAATCACGTACGGTCAAATGTGGTGCTAAACTATATACTAGTTCGAAAGCATACCTAATTCTCTATAGTTATGGCTCTGATACCAATCTGTCGCACCCCAACCGATGGTGGAAACATCGGAGTGAGACGAAATAGATTGCTCATTGCTCACAACGCTAATAGTGACAATAATTACATAATAACCGAATTTCATTTCACAAATAAATCGTTATTACAATGCATGGAATTTCCAAATACAATAACAATAAGGACAAGATTTATACATGGTTAAGACTAAGCGTCTATACGTGCATCTAGCATCAATGCTACTTCACTTAATAGTATTGTCTTCGTCAACCTGTAACATGTTTAAGAATAAAGTCAATGCAAAAGCAAAGGCGAGTACATAAGTTTAAGCATAGCCTACGTATACGAATAAAGTTTAAAACAATCCTCATGGCAACTATGATTCATACAAGAGCATACACAAGGCATGCAATACTACTAGTTAAACCCTTAACGCAATCACGATATTTTAACATGGCCTCAAGATTTCATGAGGAGGGGGATGCGTTACTTCCTGTAGCGCTATACATGTCAAACGAAGGCTAAAATAGTTAATGACTAAGGTATTACATAAAGAATGTCCAAGACATAAGCATCAAGTAACCGATTCAAGTATACATGGATATAGGATTGTTTGTGCATTTCATAAAGTTTAAGCATTGTGGTTTTTGTATAAGGAAACATGTTACACCCAAAAGTGTTATAAACCAAAAGTGGGTCAAGTGTACTCACAAAATTGCTAAGTCTTCTTGAAATCTCACGACGAGTTGATGAGTTAGACGTCGAGGTCACCTTATATGGCAAATGAAGGGGTATGAGTAAACGGAATTAAGACGGGGGATTTGAGATGGAATTTGGATGTACGTATATATTTAACATAGTTAGTGTAACAATTCTAAATTTAATTTCGTTAAAAGTGTTCTAGGAGTGCCGTCAAAATAAACGATACATATACCTTTATAATTATAAAAATTATTCGAATCTGATACGTTATCGTTATTTTTTTTACTATAAGTATATATATATACATATATATATATGTATATTTGACAAAAAGCGAAATATATATATGTATATATGTTTATATGTTTTAACGAAAAACATGATAGGCATCTATGTTTATTTTGGTCGAAGGTATGATAAATAAATATGTATATATTTTGATGAAAGGTTTAATATACACATATTGTGTCATTGAACATATATGTAAAAAATAATATATCTATATATATTTGGTCGTTTAGATAAATGTATTTGTCGAAAATTATAATAAATAAATTTATGTTCTTGTCGAAAAGCATAATAAAGAAATAGGTATATTTTCGTCGAAAAGTATAATATAAATAAACATATATTTTTATCGAGATGTACAATAATTATAAATATATTTCGTCGTAACGTTTAATAAATATATTTTGTCGAAGTGTAATATGTTTATATATATTTTGTCGTTAAAGAAATATATATTGTCGTAAGGTGTAATAAATATATAGTCGTTTGTTTTGACGAAAAACGGGCAGAGTTTCCCCTTGTTTTTGGACGATCATGACACACAAGTGTCGATATTATTTTCCAAAACTCAACGATTCATTAGCAATGATTAAAATACGAAACAATCCAAAACAACAACTCATAAAATTAATATATATATATATATATATATATTGATTACAAGTTATAAAAAGTTTGGTTCGCATAAGATTCAAGGTTAACATGAATGATATAATGAATTTCAAGACGTTTAAAGATTTACCGGACATCAAAACTGAACCGATATTACCGGCGTTGACTGTTTGACCAGATTTAACCCGAGCCGAGACCGAACCAAACTGTTGTTGACCAACGTTAACTGGATCGAACCTGACCCGAACTGAAAGAAATCAAAACCGGGGCATGATTATAACCCGATCCGATCATGACCTGAAATAAACTGGGATTTGAACCGACTAGAAACAAAATACAAGCAAACCAAAACTGAAACATAACTAACCGGAACTTGAACCTGAACCGAGCATGAACCAACTGAGCCGTGTTAACGTGTCGACCGAACCGAATCTAAGTTGACTAAAGTTGACTCGTGTTAAAACTAAAACCGAACCCGAACCGCGTTGCTGAGTTAATAGAACCCGAATCTCACCGTCACGATTGCCGTACCGAACACGAACAAACTTGAACGACTGGAACCCGAGCTGGGCAAAACCAGGCCCGAAGCCGCTGCTGTTATGTTATGCGGCTGTTGCCGCCGCCATGTTTGCTCTGGCGCCGGAAAAATGTGGAGAGGGTGAGAGAGAGCGAGAGGAAGAGGTTGGAGGGTGGTTCGCCAAAGAAGGGGTGGCGGGTGGCGGTGGTGGTTTCCGTCGGGTCAGCGGAGAGGGGGAGCTGGGTGGTGTTGGGTGCGGCCGAAGAAAGGGAGGGCCGGAGGGTGATGGATTTGGTCAGAGAGGGGAAGGCAGTGCCGGTCGCCGGAAAATGGCGCTGGAAAATTGAAGGTGGCGGCTGGATGGTTGTGTGGGGGCTAAGGTTTCCTTGTTAAGTGAAGAAGAAGAGGAGGTTAGGGTTATATGGGTTAGGGTTAGGTGTAGGTTGGACCTTAAACCCGTTAGCCCGGTTATTACATTTTTAGAGTGGCCCGATCTCATTTAAAGGATCTTTTTACACCCGAATATTTAAAAAAAAGTAGTAGGATATATATATATATATATATATATATATATATAAAATTAAAACACGAGGCGTTACACAAGAAGAAGAAGAAATGAAGAAAACATGAAGAAATGTGAGATAGGTCCTCACTTTGGCACTTGGGGAATTCTGCCATAACTTGCAAATCCAGCTGATTTGGGAGTGTTTTGAGAGTGTAGGAGTGTTGGAAAAGTCCAAATGAGGTTATGGAGGCTTGGTTTTATAATGGAGGATTAGGGTTTAGTGTTTAATGAAGTTTAAAGATGATTCGGGAAGACATTTGTGAAGAAGAATTGGCCAACCCATGACCAGCAAACAAGATTCTGCGGATTGGGGGTCAATTTTGATTTATTACATTTTGGCCCCGGAACTTTGGTTATTTATCATGTTATGATACAACTTAGTAAGTTTTAATATGTTTTTAACTATGGAATGCGTACGTATGCACAAATTCTGTATCATGAATGTGTGAATAGCGTTTCGAATGTGTGACAAGTATCAGTTTGCAAGTAAACACGTATTTAATGATTGATGGTATGTATGACGTGTATATATAAAGTACGAATTTTATTATGATCAAAGTCTCGGAATACAATGTTGGAAACGAAATACGAATACAATATGATTACAAGTTTCCAAAAATAGAAATAGAAAACGACTACACATTCTAAAGAAGGAAAGTTCAAAAATGCAAAGCGTTACAGTCTCCCCTACTTTAAAAAATTTCGTCCCAAAATTTATTCAAGAGAAAGACTCAATGAACAGATGTGGATGCTTGGTCTTCATATCACTTTCGAGTTCCCAGGTGAACTCGGTGACACGTTTTCCTTCACATCTAACCTTAACTATGGGAATTCTACTGCGCTGAAGCTGCTTGGTTCCTCGATCCATGATTTCGACCGGTTTTTCAACAAAATATAAGGACTCTTTGATTTGGAGATCTTCAAGTGGAACTTGAAGTCCTTCTTCGGCTAGGCACTGAGGTTGGACAGATGAAATTTTTTATTAACGTTGTTGAGTTCTTGAGGTATATCTAGTCGATACGCTACCTTGCCAATCCTTTCGAGAATCTTGAAGGACCTACAAAGTGAGGAGCAAGTTTTCCTTTCTTACCAAATCGAATAACTGCTTCCCAAGGGGATACCTTGATGAGTATGTGATCACCGACATTGAATTCCAAATATTTGCATCTCTTATCGGCGTAACCCTTTTGTCGACTTCTATCCTTGAGTAAATTATCATGGATTTGCAAGATTGTCCATCGTCTCTTGTATGAGCTCGAGACTAGTGATTTGAGCTTCTCTAATATCGTCCCAAAAAATAGGCAAAAGACACTTACGACTAAAAGTTCCGAATTGGGCAAGTTTAGACGGAAGTTTAGATAGGATAGAGCTAATTCGGTAGAATCTCGTAAGAATAGTCAGAAGTAGAAGGCTTCTATTAATATCGAAAGAGCATCAACATATCTCCCCAGCCAAACTCCAAAAACTTAACAACTAATTCGGCAGGTTTAGACAGAAGTTTAGATAGGATAGAGCTAATTCGGTAGAAATCTCATAACAATAGTCAGAAGTAGAAGGCTTCTATTAATACCGAAAGAGCATACATCATTGATAGGCTGGAGAGAGCATCAACATATCTCTCCAGCCAAACTCCAAAAACTTAACAACTAATGAACACATGAACCTATTTATAAATGAAGTTTGGTGATGATGAACTCATTCGTGCAAATGAGTCTTGTTCGTGCGGATTAGCTTCATCCGTGCGGATGAGTCTCATCCTTACAAATGAGCTTTCGTCCTCTCCAAGGTCTCATGTGTTCGAATCTAACTCTCAACTATCCAATAGTCAACACACGCTTTATCTAGCCTATTAGCACATTGTCGGACATACATAATATGCACTAACAGATTCCCACTTGGCCGTCATTGTCGAATCTTGATCTTCAAATAGGAGAGCCGTGTTTGAATAATCTCCAACTTCAATCAAGCATTTGATGTCTTCAATTAATTCCCCCTTGATTGATGATTCGGGTTTGCATTTGTAATAACATATTCCCATTGAGATGATTCCGTCGAATGACACTTCAGTTCTTTGTTTGCATGGTTCCTGACCTCCTCTGATTTGCTTAACTGTAATCTTTATGAATAATCAACAACTCCAAACTATTCAATGCAGCATCTCCATTTCAACATTTAATGTTCAGTTGTTGATTTACCACATTAGCTCAATCTCTGAATCTTCAAAAATCCAAACTAGCAATTGATAGAAACTTCGAACACCACAACGGTAAATTCCAAGTTTGTGAATACCCATGTGTTGGGATTGAACCCTATAAAAGAACAGATGATAGAAAGCCAAAATATCTTTTATTCTTTAATCCAGAATAAACAGAGTTTACAAGATCTGCTGCCATATACCAAAGACTGTTAACAAGCACTAATAAAGACAAAGCTCTGCTACGAAGATAAAATCTGTTGAAGGGAACCTCTGATGAAGAGCAACAAATTTTAGAATAACAGTGTTTATTAATGTAACAGTGTCTATATAGCAGTGTTTATAGTTTGTTATTACTGTTAGATGCCGCTTTCATGTTGATGTCATCATAAAGATGCTCAGTAGTTTCACATATACTATAAATAGAACAGTGCATGTACTGTTCTATTTAATCACTTCCATTTTACTTAATCAAGCTTCTTTCTTCTTACATTGTGTGCGAACAATCAGTGATCTTAGGCTGATGGGGAGATTGTGAATTACATGCACACGTGATTACAATTACAAAAGCATGATAATGAAAACAATCTCTCAATTTTTGTGAATTAAAGTTAATCATTCTGCCGCATTTACATCCTTTTATCATCATTCATTATCTTCATTTTACAAGCTTTTACAACAATTCAAGCTCAGATCCTAATAATTGGTATCAGAGCTTGGCCAATCGAATTTGATTTAACAATCAATTTTATTTGATCAGATCAACTCTAGTTGCTAATTCGTTTTTTCGTTTGTATTGAAAAAAAGATTTATTTACGTTTCAAAGTTTTTAAACGAAAATCTGTTTGTAAACAATCACAATGTCTCAAAACTCATAGGATCCTCATAACACTAGTTCCATGTTTAAACCACCAATGCTTCTCAGATCTGAGTAAAGCATTTGGCAATGCCGGATGGGTCATATACTTGCTCAGCAAAACACTGGTTGCTAGAGTTTAGTTGTATTTAGACCTCATGTTCCAATGGTCCAAAGTACTAAAGACCCAAAAATTCAAGTGCCTAAAAATCCTAAAAATTACTCGAAGCAAGATTTCCATAAAACTGAACTAGATGCAAAGGATTTTAGCATTGTTGCTTCAGCTTTGCCAAATGAAATTTATGCTGGCTTGTTGCATTGCAACAGTGCAAAGGAGTTATGGGATGCCCTGAAAGAGCAATTCGGTGGGACTGAGGAAGTAATTGAAAACAACAGAGAAGTTTTAAACCAACAATACGAAACGTTTTGTCATGTCAAAGGAGAGTCACTAACCCAACAGTTTGAAAGATTTAGCTGTCTCATTAGTGAGCTTAAACTGGTTAATGTTGAGTTTGCAAATTCGAATTTTTAGTCGTTTTCTTATATCATTACCAGATAAGTGGGGCACTATAGCTTTTGTAACTCGAAATTCAGTAGGGTTTAAAGAAATGAGTCTAACACAGCTTCATGGTAGGCTCCTCACCTATGAGAGAGAGGTAAACCAGAAAAAGAAGCTACAAGAATCTGGTAAGGTGGCTGATGACTATACATTTGGTAGTACAACACTCCTTGGCCAAGAAGAAGCCACTAGTAGCTGTAAGGATCGGAGTTATGATCATTTCTTTGATATAACCTCTGGGGAAAATTGCAATTTTGATTCTTACTCACCTAATTATGCATTTGCTGCTAACGGGGAAAGCCAAACTTCTGATAATCTATCCTTTGATTTGAATGACCTTCAACATTTTGACCCTTTTAGAAGAGATGGATATTTTGCACCAACTTGCTTTATTGAGTGTTAGGGCTAGCAAGTATTACAAGAGCATTGGTAGGAAGTTCCAAAGGTTGCATGGGGGGCTAAAGGTTGGGTTGGATAAGTTAAAAATTAAATGCTATAAGTGTAACAGGCTAGGGCACTTTGCTAGAGAATGTAGCTCTCAAACATCTGGACCAATTGTCACACATCCTAGCCCTAGACCTCAAAACACTCAAAACACTGCTCACTATTCCCAATATACCCCTGCTCCTCATATGCAAAACACTGCTCATTTTGCACACCATGCTACTACTGTTCCTGTGCAATATGTTCATACCACAGTCCCTCAGATTCAATATGTTCAAGTACCAGCTCCTCAGGTGCAAACACAACCTGCACTTCAAGTTACTCAAACCATTTCTTCGGCAGAAGTTAATCAACAGAGCTTTTTCACTCAAGGCTTTGTTGATTGGAGTAGTTTGCCTGAGGATCTAACTGATGAAAACTTTGCTCTAGTAGCCAACACTGATATGAAACAAAATGCTTTTTGCTTTATGGAACTAGATACAATAGTTTAAGGTGATGAATCTGAGGAAATGGTATCTAAGTCTGATGAATCTGATGTTCATGATGAAACAGTTGTTACAAAGGAAAATGTTGGTGAAAAATTGAAACCTCTGTCTGATCCATGGGATGCAAGTACATGTGAAGGTGAATGTGATTGTGCCATGATGGTTGCAGCTAAGGTATCTCCTCAGATCCTTAAAGATCTATGTTCAGATAAATGCATAATTGCTACAGGAACGTCCACGATTAGCACGAGAACCTAAATTTGTTATATATTATTCAATTAGGCGGAAACTAATGACAAGTTAACAAAATAACAAGAATTACTCATTTAAATGTTGTTTTCAATGATCTAAAGTTTAATACATTCGAGAACCAGATCTGACAGAGCTTCGCCGATCTATGCCAAAATCTCTCCACGTTTACAAATGAAATCCCAAGGCACCTATATATAGTGTTACAAGTTCGCTGGTGAGGGACAAGCCATGGGGTAAGTTCGCCCGAACTTGACCTAGTCAAGTTCGGCCGAACTTGGCTTCTCAAAAACCTTCATGGGCGAACTTGACTAAAACTTATCCTAAATATGCCTCGATTCTAACAGTTTAAGCCCTATTCACTCAGACTCGATACATAATGACGTAGGCAACAGACATATGCACCAATAGACTCCCCCTTGGATGTTGCCGCAGTCATTTTGACTTTTAAAATCTTCTGAGTCTTCCGATCTTTAGTTCTTGTATAAACTTTAACATCTTGATCTTTATATCCTCTTCCTCTTTCTTGAGCTTTGTCTTGATAAAACTTTTAATCAACGTGCTCCCCCTAGCTTTAAGCTTTATCTTTCAAACTCCCCTTTGCTTTGATCTTTAAACTTCAAACTTCCCTTAGCTTTAAGCTTTCTGAAATCTTTTGACAGTGTTTTATCCAGCTCCCCCTCAAATTTTACTACCTGTCTAAATAAACTCTAACATTGAAATAAACATTTCAGATTCCCCAATTTGAAATTTTGTACCATCAACATTTCAAACTTGAATTTCACTTCAATCTTTTCAAAAACTTTAGTTGATTCAAGTTCAAATTAATGACCTTGAATACATTTTACATTTAAGTCCTTCAACTTTCACATCTTTATTAATTGATTTGTAAAAATCCACTTAATTGATCAAGTCAAAGTTAATGACCTTGATTAACCAAATATATCAACCAAGTCCAAATTAATGACCTCAGTTTGAAAAACCGTTTTGAACAATCTGATTTTAAAGTTTCAAATTAATGAACTTTAAACATTTATCAGATCTTCTTACCAGACTTCGAAGATCCATTCTCCATCATTGGCTCGTTTGAAACTAATGTAGAAACAAAATCTTTTTGAATTATAGAAAGTTTATGCTAAAACACACTTAAAATCTTTTTGATTTTTATCTTAAAAAACAAGTAAAGTATTAATAGAATTTTTAACAAGTAAATTAAACTATGTACAAACATATTTACAGTTATATTTTTGTGAATTCGTGTCTAAGGATCATATCAGTTGATTGAGACATATCACCAGTACCGGTGACCTTTTTTAAAGACTTTAAGTTTTAAACTTCTTTACCTAGATTGTCGATATGTTTGTCCACTCAAACTTTACCACGTTTCTCAATTGTTCCAAGATATGTTAAGATATGATTTATGAAACTTGACTTAAATATGGTTCCCACTTCTTGAATATACTCCCGAATCCAGATTTCCTAGATTTCATCTTATAGGTGAATATAGCGTAACTGATATCTGTCATTGGGTTAATGCGAGACCTTGAGAGCTCAGGTTCGTACTACCGTACAGACAAAGAGATGAAGGCTCGTCTTTAAGGTGTGTTCTATTTAAGGAATCTTTTAAGCATTGCAAAAGATTAGATCTTTCGATTATTTTCAAATTTTGCATGCTAATTTGGGGTTTTTAGCAAAAGCATTATAGAAGTTCTAGGCTATTGCTTCCGCAAAATCAGAAGAACTTGTATAATACCGCAGATATCAACTATCTATAAAGACCTCGTATCTTAGAATCAGGCAAGCTTTCAATCGAAATTTCGGAGTACTAAGTCCATATATCCAAGAGTGTTAATCCACAAGATTAAGCAGTTGTAAAATTTAGTTTATATCTCGAAAACAATTTACTGAACGTTTAAAGTCTATCGACACATCCATAGTAAGACTTGCTTATCACTTTTAAACTTTACAATTCTTTAGCATACTATGATAGTCCACTGATGTACTATCATTTCCTTTTTGTCAACCGAATTCTTTTTGTCTTTTTTGATGTTTTTGTACTCTTTGAAATTTTCAATGTTTTTGAATTTTCAACTTTTTCATATGTTTTTGATTTTTTTAAATATTCTTACTCCCCCTAAAATCAAAAACATATTTTTGGATTTTAGGTTTTAAGAAATTCTTTCCTAAAAATGTAACAAACCAATGAGGATCCGGAGAACTCGTCGTCCGATCCTTTTGATTTCATTTTCGGCATCATCACATGTTAGTAGAACAAACCATTAAACTTTGATAACATCAACTTGTAGAAACCACTTTGTAAGAATCACTTGTTGGAAATCAAATTTTAAATGATTTTTCCATATAACAATCAGCGTCTGTTTAACGGTGTGAAATTTCTCAAATTTTTAAAACATCCTTTTCAATTTTTTTCCAACCACTTGTAATTTCAAAAACGTCAAAGATTATGACTTTCTAGATAAGTTAAAAACTCATGGAGCTCCGCTATCCTGTATCAACTTTGATAGAGTGGATCTTGGGACTCCTGCACATGAAACAACTATTTAAAAAATGAAACCCAAACCTTTTTGGTTTTGGGTTTGATATCATAACCATATTCTAACTCTTCATCATAATCATCATCCAACATTTTGTCCGATGTCGATTCTGAAAACTTTTTTACCTTTTCATTATCTGTCTGTTTGATTACTGACTCAGTTAATTTGACATTTTCAGTTTTGTCAGCAACAGACTTTAGTTTTTCAGATGATGAAAACTTTTTCTTAGTAACACATGATTGTTGCTTGCTTCTTGCTTTCTTGATATAGAACCAGAATCTTTGATTTCATTAAACCTTGAAGTTTCACCTTTTTCAAAAATTGAGTTTTCAAACCTTGAACTCGATTTAGGTTTCACTTCATCTTTTGATTCATAGTTTCTTCGTGGAAACACAAGCTTTAGATTCAGACACTTGCGAGCAATATGACCAACAATATTGCATTTAAAGCAAGTCCGATTAACAGAAGCATTTCCACTAGTGGGTTTTACTCCACTTGTGGACTTGGTTTTAGCCTTATCCCGAAGTTCTTTCTCTTTCTTGAATTCATCACTTGATTTCTTACCAATCATACCTTCTTCTTGAACCGTGCTTGTTCCGTACACAAATTTTATGTTTTTACCTTTGTATTCTTGGAACACTGCTTTCTGTTTCTTCTTCGGTTCTTCTTCTTCAACCTCCAAACCTAAACCTGCTCTCCTGTGCTCAGGAAAATCACCACAAAACTTTCGATAATTGTTAGCATTCGTTTTGGGTTTCGAGTAAAATCTCTTCTTGTTTTTCTCAAGATCATCTGATGAAATTTCTACAAGTTTAAAAATTTGTCAAGTTGATCTTCTCTCACGTTCCGAATCGGAAAACTATCATCGAAATATAATCTATCAGATTCCTTAATCTTGTACATAACAACATTAGGATCATCACTTAGATCATATTCTGATGATGAATCGTCATATTCAAATTGTGATTCCGAGTTGTTCGAACTTGATTTGGCACTTTCAGAGCTGCCTTCATCAGAATCATTTCCTAGAACACTTTTCACCACATTTTTAACCACCGCTTCATTATCATCATTTGATTTCGTAAAGTCTATGTTAATGTTCTTAGGCAATTTATTTCTTTATCTGAACGAATAAGAATATTAATGCCTTTTCAATCCCATCATCTTTCTTGCATGAATAACTCGCAATAAGTGGTGGAGAAACACATCCGTACTCTTTACACTTTGATTTCTCACCATTTTCATCCGATTTAATCGTAGGTAAAATTTGATCAATGACATATGCGTTTGTGGTGTAGCTCTTTAGAAGTTGTCTTACTCTTTCCGTTTCTATTTTCATGCTGTGAAGCTCACGTTTTGTTTCAGCAATTGTATTAATGTACATATTAATAGCCTTTTGTTTCTTAATTACTGTAGCATTTAACATTTTTACATTAGCATTAAGTTCACTATTAGCATGTTCAACATATTTATATTTGCTTGATATTTTGTCATAAGCTTCTTTTATGGTTCTGTAATCATAACGAATGTTTTCGTTGTGTACAGTCAAATCTCTTATGACTTTGAATTTATCAAGACATGGTTCACAAGGACTTGCGCACTTTGTGCAAGGTTTTTATACCTCCACAACTTTCACAACCTCCTTTTCAGACACACTTACCTTAGCTTTTACCTTTTCTGCCTCTGATTTCAATGCATCTTGTTTTTGCATCTCAAGGTAAACTAATTCTTCTTCCTCAGCTTTCTGCCTATAACCTTCCAGAATGGTATTTTCTAAAGCAACATCGACATATGATGTATCAGATTCATCCACAAACTCTGCTATCATAGCAACACCAGTTTTCTTTCCGATGTATCTGTTCCAATCAAAACCATCTTCTTCATGATTGGCAACAAGAGCTTGTTTGGCTTTCTTTGCAGGTTTATCTTCTACTTCAACTTGTGTTCTCTTTGGATATGGCTTGTATTGAAGAGCTTTGTTGTAGTACTCATTGTTGCTGCCGAAAGGGATTTGGTTTCCACTTGCTTCTTGATTGCTGCATTCTCGTTTGAAGTGTCCTTTTTGTCGACACCTGAAGCATGTGCCTTTAGACTTGTCAAATCCAAGTCTGTTGTTTGAATTACCAATGTCCCTTCCAGTGAGAGCCACAAATTTGGAAACTCTTCTGATAATAGATGCAAGGCTCCATTTGATATCCATTAGTTCAAATTCTTCTTCGTCCACCTGATCATAATCTTCGGCGGTCATCTCTAGATTACCTATCTTTCCAGCAACGAGACTTTCATACGATTCGAGAATAGTAGCAAGAAGTGCTATGTGCTGTTTGGCCACCTTTTCATGAAATACATTCTTCAAATCAACTGCTATGTTGCATTGGAAAACATTTGAATTAGAACTAGCTTGGTTTGTCTGATTTTGGAATGATGAGCTTGAACTTTCACTTGTATATCCAGCATATGGAGAACTTTGACTTGGAGAAGAATTTGTATTTGCACTAAATGCTGTTTGAATTTTCGGGATTTGAATCGGAGTATCTGGAATACCTCCTTTGTAATAGACACCGACATCTTGAACAACATTAGCATTCTTTGATTTTGCAACCTTCATCAATTCCATTTCATGTCCTTCCAATTTGTCTATGAAGGATGACAACTTGAAATGTCTCCAAGATGGACTATTCTTTAGAATCGTCAGATATGTTGTCCATTCTCCTTCTGGAAGTGCATCAGCCAACTTCTCAATTTGCTCTTCATTAGATCTTTTGATATCAAGTCTCCGTATCTGGACCATGAGGTGACAGTATCTATCGATCATATGCTTCATTGTTTCACCTTTAATCATCGTGAAGATCTCAAATTCTTTCTTGATTAAAGCCTTTTAGCTTTTGATCATTTCATCACTTCCTTTGAATTTCTCACAAAGAGAATTCCATAATTCTTGTGAAGTGTCATATTCTGGCAAAAGTATCAAGATATCTTCCTTCACTGATTGTTGTATCAAGCTGATCATTTTCTTCTCCGCAACATAGTTATCTTTGTCGGTATTTGAAATTTTATTTAGCGGAAGATCTTGATCACGCTCATCCTTTGGCCATTTGTAAACATCCTCAACTGCAACCCAGCTGTTGAATTGATTCGCTTGTATCCAATTCACAAACTTTTCTTTCCATCCTTCAAACTCATCCATGCTCATTAGCTTTGGCGGTTTCGACGTAGTACCCATTTCGTTGTCGGTATTCATCTGGTTTGCCGCTAGAACATTAGCGTTTGATGAAGAAGCCATTTGAGAAATGAACACGTTGTGGAAATCTTCCATTTTGACAATCCGTAGACTTATCTGAAAATACGATAAAAAACACTCGAAAATTGATTAGTTAACAAACAAGTTTGGTCGAACTTGTGTGAAAACAAGTTTTAATTTCAAATTTTCACAAGTTCGGTCGAAACTTGTATGACAAAGTTCAAATTTTATTACACAACCTCAAGTTTGGTCGAACTTGATGTAGATTTGAGAAAAACTTTTTAATTCGAGCGGACTTGTGAAAGGGTTTTAAGAAACACAGTAAGTTTGGTCGAACTAATGAAGGAAAAACCAGATTTTGATTAATCATAAGTTCGGTCGAACTTGTGAATGAGTTTTAAGAACAAAATGCAAGTTCGGGCGGAGTAAAGCTTAATTTTCAAAAGAAAACTAAGTTCGGGCGAACTTAAGTTTGAATTTTCAATAGAATTATATCAAGTTCGGTCGAACTTGATAGAACTTCAAGCATAAATCAACAAGTTCGAGCGGACTTAAGCTCAAAATCTTGAAAAACTTAATCAAGTTCGGTCGAACTTGATTAAAACTCAAAGAATTTCAATCAAGTTTAGTCGAACTTAGTGTTAAGTTGGGCTGAAACTTGTTTCCAAAACATGGTTTTTGCAACTTTTTGATATCAAAACGTTTGAATTTGATGTCCAAACTCTCAGGGGTTTATCTATGATGTATTTTACATGACATATTCATTTTTTAGCTGATTTTGTCCATGAAATCATCAAGTATTTGAAAATGTTAAGAAAAATGATAGAATGGAGATGAAATAGATAGATTCTTTTATTGATTCCAGCAAATTTAGGTATCCAGGCTCTGATACCACTTGTAGAAACGTCCACGATTAGCACGGGAACCTATATTTGTTATCTCTTGTCCGATTAGGCGGAAACTAATGACAAGTTAACCAAATAACAAGAATTATTCATTTAAATGTTGTTTTCATTGATATAAAGTTTAATACATTCGAGAACCGGATCCGACAGAGCTTCGCCGTCTCTGTGCCAAAATCTCTCCACGTTTACAAATGAAATCCCAAGGCACCTATATATAGTGTTACAAGTTCGCTGGTGAGGGACAAGCCATGGGATAAGTTCGCCCGAACTTTGCTTCTCACAGACCTTCATGGGCGAACTTGAGTAAAACTTATCTTAAATATGCCTCGATTCTAACAGTTTAAGCCCTATTCACTCAGACTCGATACATAATGACGTAGGCAACAGACATATGCACCAACAATTGCTTTGCTAACACAAAAGAGGTAAATGAAAATCTTAGAAACAAGATTTCAGATGATGATTGCAATTTGAAAAACTTTCAAAAGAGTGGAAAACAAAATTGTTTGACAAAGAGTATGAAATTAGTAGCCTAACACATGAGGCTAGCATAACCAAGGACCAACTCTAAACTATGATAGAAAAATATTAGAGTTGCAAAAGGAGTTGGAATCTACCCAATTACTTGTGAAAAGTAGGTAGAATACTACAAAGGTTATGAAGTGATGCATGAAACCAAATCAAAAGTAATATCAAATTTGGCATTGGGTTTAGACAAAAATGACCAAGTTTCTGAAAATATTATTGTAAATGATTCTGGTTTGGTTGAAGTGATTCCAACAAACTTCGCTGGTCAAGAAATCAAAGTCACTGAAAAAACTAGAAAGAAAATTGTTTTAGAAAGACCTGGAGGATCTTCAACTTTTGAGGAAATTGAGAAATACCAATTTAAACCTACATGGTCTGATGAGTGTGACATTCTTGAAAATTTCTAATCAATGGATTTTAAAACCATTGATGGTGTCAAAGCACCGAAATTCAAGATCATACCCTTAAAGGATATTCTAGCAGAGGTTATACCGTCTGCTGATGAAAAGTCAGAAAAAGGGAAAAAGAATGAAGAAGATCAAAAACTTGTTTTGTGATTTCTATGAAAAGAAGAATCATGTTACTAAAAACTGCTTTCTTCTAAAAGCCTATGATATTAACAATACAAGTTTGACAATTGATTTCCCAAACTGCACAATTTGTGACAAAACAAATCACAAAACTCAAGAGTGTGTTTATCTCAAAAACTTTGAACTTAAAAAAGGTGAGCATAAATCCAAAACACTAGAGAGCTCAAGGATGAATACTTCTAAAGAAAAATCCAAATAGACCTTTGAGCCTATTCAAACATCTGTTACCAAGAAATTGAATGTAACCTATGTTCCTAGAGAGGTTCAAATAACAGATGCTCCACCTGCAGACCGATATCCAATAGGATATGGCCAACCTGCTTATAAGAGTGTACCTCTTGGCTATGAGGTTTACAAAAGACCATCAAAACCAAGTGTTAATAGGCATCCTCATGGGTATGAGAATTTGATAGGAAATGGTTCACAACAGTGGTTACAAAAATCTGTTCAAAACACTGACCATTTTCCTGAATTTGAGGCTGGATTGTCTGTGATCTCATCCAAAGCCATTTCAGCTTTCGAAACCCACCTAAACTAATTGTTTACTAATGTGCAGGGAGCTTCTACTTGTCCTGATAGTTTATGGTATGTAGATAGCGGAGGCTCCAAGCACATGACAGGATGTAGAGCCCTTCTCAAAGAATTCATGGCACATGGTGGGGGTGACATATCCTTTGGTAACAATTCAAAAGGAAAGGTGTTAGGGTTAGGGACTGTTCAGGCTGGGAAACTCAAATTTGAGCATGTGAATCTCATTAACAATCTGAAATTTAATCTGCTTAGTGTCTCACAAATGAGTGACAAAGGATATGGATCCTTCTTTACTAAGAAAACTTGTCAAATTATGGGACCTGAAGTGGTTTAAAACGATTGATCAAATAATAGCTGATAGCAAAGCACAACTTGTTGCTCATAGGAGTCGCAATGTGTAAGTGGTTGATATGTTGAAGGATAATCCAATGTCCAATGCATGTCTATTCTCAGTTGCTTCAAGCGAAGAGAAAGAATTATGGCATAAAAGACTTGGTCATATAAATCTTAAGACTATCTCCACACTCCCCAAACAAAATCTTGTCAGAGGTTTACCCTAAAAAAATTCACTTTGTGTGAACAATGTGTTTCCTGTTTAAAAGGCAAACAACATAAAAGTTCATACAAATCAATTGAAGAGTCCAAAACAAGCCAATGTTTGCAATTGCTGCAATGGATTTGTTTGGCCCTGTAAAAATCATGAGTCTAAAACAAAAAAATATTTTCTTATTATTGTTGATGATTTTTCAAGGTTTACATGGACCTTCTTCATGCACTCCAAAGATGAAACTGCTGGTATTTTGCAAAATTTGTTAAACAAGTTGAAAAGCAATTTGACTTGCATGTGAAAATTTTTAGGAATGATAATGGCACAGAATTTAAAAATATGGAGTTGGATGATTTTTGTATGTCAAAAGGGATTGTTAGGCAATATAGCATCCCAAGGACATCAAAAGACTGCTTATGAATTTTTTTACAAGATCAAACCACTGATCTCATATTTCAAAATCTTTGGCTGACCATGCTTCATTTGAACCTAAAAGATTCAATTTCAAAATTTGCAGCGAAAGTAGATTGTGGTTATTTTCTAGGATACTCAACCGCTGCTAAAACCTACAGAGTCTTTAATTCAAGGACTGGGTGTGTGGAAGAGACTTTGTGTGAAGTTCAATGAACTTTCTTCATTAAAAATCCCAGCAAATCCTATTGAATTGTTTGACTTAGATAAATTTACTTTTGAAGATGTGTCTATCAAGACTAACCCTGCAGGTACATCACAATCTTCTTCTCATGACAATGGATATGGCATTGTAATCCCACAATACAAAGTCATGTCTACCACCAAGGCAACATATGTTACTAACAACTATGAAAGCTCTGCCATTGCTGCATCAACTTTTGTTGATCCTCAATCCTCTGCCAGCTCATCACATCTAACCTCTGTTGACAAAAGTCTAATCTCAGTACATAAAAGTCAACATGTTTCCACACCTATACCTCCACATCCATTTCAAACAGAGGTTGGCTCTTCAAAATTGCCAACAGAGGTTAGCTCAGATGATTCCCATCTGCATCCTTCACCACAAAATGCCATTGTTCCGTAGAAGGGAGATCTGATCTACCTTAAAAGTTATCCATCTGATCAAATCATTGGAAACATCAATGATGGAGTGCTCACCAGAAGTCAATCTCAAAACATTTGTCTTTTTGTTGGTTTCCTATCTCTCACACAACTTGTCAAGTACCAAGAGGCACTGAAAGACAATAGTTGGGTAGAGGCCATGCAAGAAGAATTCCTTCAATCCAAAAGACAACAATTTTGGGAACTTGTACCATTGCTTAAGGATGTGAGTCCAATTGGCACAAAATGAGTCTTCAAAAACAAAACAGATGAAAGGGGCATTATTGTCAAGAATAAAGCTAGGCTTGTGGTTCAAGCTTACGAACAAGAAGAAGGCATTGACTACGATGAAACTTTTGCTCCAGTTGCAAGATTGGAGGCCATCAGATTGTTCTTAGCTTTTGTTGTCAACAACAACATTAAGTTGTATTAAATGGATATCAAATGTTCTTTTCTCTGTGGTAAGATCCAAGAAGAGGTATATGTGTGCCAACCTCCTATTTTTGAAGATGCATTTTATCCTGATCATGTTTACAAGCTCAACAAAGCACTTTATGGCTTGAAACAAGCACCTAGAGCCTGGTATGAAACTCTCTCCACATTTCTTCTTTCCATAGGCTTTACAAGAGGTAAGATTGATAAGACACTGTTTTTAAAATGGCAAGGAAATGAATTAATGATTGTCCAAATTTATGTGGATGACATTATTATTGGATCCACTTTTGAATCCATGTGTGAAGAGTTTAGAAAACTTATGACAGCATGTTTGAAATGTGTGCCATGGGTGAGCTCCAATGCTTCCTTGGTCTCCAAGTTAAGCAGATGCACAATCTTACATTTATTCATCAAAGTAAGTATGTCAAAGAACTACTTACCAAATTTGATACGAACGACTAAAAACCATGTAGCACACCCATGGCAAATTCAGCGCTTGTCATTGTTGATGACAAAGATGACTTGGTTGATCAAACTCTTTATAGAAGTATGATTGGGTCTTCATTGTATATCAAGGCCAGACATCATGTTTGCCACATGTGTTTGTGCAAGATCCTAGTCAGCACCTAGAAAGTCAAATCTCATTGTTGTGAAAAGGATATTCAGATACATAAAAGGTGTCCCACACTTGGTATCTAGTATCCTGCTAATGGAAACATTCAGCTTTCAGGTTATACAGACTATAATTTTGCAGGATGCCACACCACAAGGAAGTCAACTCCAGGAGGATGTCAATTCCTAGGTGATTAGTGTCTTGGCAAAGCAAAAAAGCAAGCTACAGTATCCACATCAATAGCAAAGGCTGAGTATATTGTTGTTGCAAGTTGCACTGCTCAACTCCTATGGCTTCAAAATTAACTGTAGGATTTTGGTGTAACTGCTCTAAAGACTCTCCTCATGTTGGATAGTCAAGCAGCTGAAAACATCATTAAAAATTCAGTCTCTCATTCCACAACAAAGCATATTGACATAAGACATCACTTTGTAATGGATTGGTATGAAAAAGGTTTGATTTCTCTGCATCATGTCCCAACTAAGGATCAACTGGCAGATGTTTTAACAAAAGCATTAGATATATCTACCTTTGAAAGTTTGATCTCTAGAAAAAGGATGCTTAACATGGATAAAAAGTTTTTCCATGAATAAAAGGCATTAAAATGTTTCCAGAAAATCAAAATTTCATCCTTAAAAATAGTACAAAATTGAAAATTTTCATAATCCCAAAAGTCTGTTCATAACCACTACTTTTAAAGAAATCATTTGTTTGGGTTATTCTATCCACTATTAAAGGTATAATCTACTACTCATTTTCCACTGTTAAAGGTATAATCTACAACTCATTTTCCACAGTTAGGTAAACCATTGTGTTTCCTAACCTCTGATATCTATCTCCTGATAGTCTAAAATCACCATTGTTCTCTTTCACTGTTCCTAACTTCTGTTGACTCTCAACAGAGCTTTGCCAAACAACTGTCTTCCATTATCCAACAAAGGTTACCACATGGACAAATGTTAGCCATCCGATCTTTTGGAACCGTTGTCACGTCAGCATTCACTTTTTCACTTTATAAACCCTGTTTTATCCAAAAAGAGTTTTCCTTGTCGTCTCGAATTCAAAAATTCTTAAAGCGGTTCCCATTACTCTCATCTTCTTCACGAATCCATACTATTCACTCTTCCACCATGAATCTCATCATCAAAACTCCTTATAATTATCTTCCTATCTTTGAGGAAACTGACAATAATAAAGCATAGCATGCCATGATCAGTGTTCTCAAAACATCCAAGTGCAAAGATATCATGCTAGCAAAAGCCCCAATCTACATTGATACACTTCGTCAATTCTGGGAAATGCTGAAGTCCAAATTCAAAATAAAAAAGGCTTATGTGGTTACTTCAAAGGTGGGCGAGTCTCTCATTCAAATTTCCCCATCCACCATCTCCACTATTTTTGGCCTTAGTGACCTAAATGCCAAAACCTCTTTCCCAAAGAAAGAGCTACATGATGAGTTCATTGCAGGAGGGTATGAGAGATAGCTTACAGGTATAACTATCTATAACCCAATTTCCCTGCTGAAATGAAATTCTATTTCCACACTCTGCTACTTTGTTTGTCTGCCAAGACTACTGCTTTCAATGAAATACCTTTAAACATTTAGTATCTGGGATATGCTATTTTGGCAAAATCTGATTTTAATTTTTCTCAGATACTGTTTTCTGACTTGGTGACAAATTTTAATAACATTGCAAAAAAATAAAGCTTTTTAATACATCCTAGGCTATTGAGTTTCTATATTCAATCACAAGTTTGTGAAAACGATGCTAAACAGGGTGTCATCTGTAGGAACGTCCATAATTAGCACGGGAACCTAAATTTGTTATCTATTGTCCGATTAGGCGGAAACTAGTGACAAGTTAACCAAATAACAAGAATTACTCATTTAAATGTTGTTTTCATTGATCTAAAGTTCAATACATTCGAGAACCGGATCTGACAGAGCTTCGCCGTCTTTGTGCCAAATCTCTCCAAGTTACAAATGAAATCCCAAGGCACCTATATATACTAGTCTAAGTTCGCTGGAGTGTGACACAAGTTCGGGCGAACTTGACTTCTAAAGTTCCATCACCAACGAACTTGATATCAAACACACTTAAATATGCCTCGTTTCCCCTATTCTATACAGACTCGATACAAGACTATTCTATAGACACTATGCACAAATTGACTCCCTCTAGGATATCTACTTTTTCTTGTTCGTTCTTCAGAAACTATCGTTTATTCCAGACTCGTTCTCGTGTAATGATGAAGGCAACAGACATATGCACCAACAGACTCCCCCTTGGATGTTGCCGCATTCATCTTCTTTCATAGACGTCTTTGACAATAATCATCCTCGTCAGTCATCAAGTTTCATAGTCTTCTTTGAATGCCTTGTAATCATCAGACTTCAAATACGTTCTTGAGTCTTTATCTTTATCCTTGAATAAGCATTAAACTTTTACGATCTTCAGACTTTCTCTTTTCTTCAATATATCTTGATAAAACTTTAATCTCCAAGCTGCCCCTAGCTATGAGCTGTGCTCCCCCTAGCTTTGAGCTTTATCTTCAATGACGTTTCATCCTGCTCCCCTAAAACTTTACTTCCTGTTTCGAAGTACTTGGGAATTCAAATAAACATTTCAGATTCTAACTTGAAATTTTGTACCACATGTATTACATACCACCTGTACAAAACTTGTACTTCAAATCTTCATTTTTCAGTTTTTTCAAGTTCAAATTAATGATCTTGAAACATTTTACGTTCAAAACCTTTTTCAATTCATTTAATTTTTCAATCATTGAAATAAAATCCACTTAGTTGATCAAGTCCAAGTTAATGACCTTGATTAACTAATTTTGTTTACCAAGTCCAAGTTAATGACCTTGGCTAAAACCATTGTGAGCAACTGATATTATCTTCAATTTTAAAGATTCAAATTAATGAACTTTTCCTTACCAGACTTCGATGATCCGTTCTCCAACATTGGCTAATTGAAAATCTTTTTGGATTTTAAAAAGTAAGTAAAGTATTTACAGAACTTTTAACAAGTAAAGTAAACTATGTAGAACATATTTACATACATTTTTTGTGAATTTGCATCTAAAGATCATATCAGTTTGATTGAGACATATCACCAGTACCGTTGACCTTTTTGAGACTTTAAGTTCTAAACTTGTTTACCTAGATTGTCGATATATTTGTCCTCTTAAACATCATCACATTTCTCAATTGTTTCAAGATATGTTAGGATATGAATTATGAATCTTGACTTAACTATGGTTCCCACCTCTTGAATATACTCCTGAATCCAGATTCCCTAGTTTTCATCTTACAGATGAGTATAGCGTAATTGATATCTGTATTTGGGTTGTGCGAAACCTTGAGAGCTCAGGTTAGTACTACCGTACTGACAAAGAGATGAAGGCTCGTCTTTAAGGTGCGTTCCACTTAAGGAATCTTTTAAGCATTGCAAATTATTAGATCTTTCGATTATTTTCAAGTTTTGCATGCTATTTGGAGTATTATAGCAAAAGCATTATAGAAGTTCTAGGCTATTGCTTCCGCAAAATCAGAAGAACTTGTATAATACCCTAGATATCAACTATCTATAAAGACCTCGTATCTCAGAATCAGGCAATCATTCAATCGAAATTTCGGAGTACTAAGTCCATATATCCAAGATATGTTAATCCACAAGATTAAGCAGTTGTAAAATTTACTTTATATCCCGGGAACAATTTACTGAACGTGTAAAGCCTATCGACACATCCACAATAAGACTTGTTTATCACTTTTAAACTTTACAAATATTTAGCGTACTGTGATAGTCCACTGATGTACTATCATTTCCTTTTTGACAACAAATTATTTTTATCTTTTTCAATGTTTTTGTACTTTTTGAATTTTTTCAATATTTCTTGAATTTTCAACTTTTTCATTTGTTTTTGATTTTTCAACAATTTTTAAAATTTTCTTACTCCCCCAAAAATCAAAAACATATTTTTGAATTTTAGATTTTTTAACAAATCCTATTTGAAAAATATAACCAACCAATGTGGATCCTGTGACCTCGTCGTCCGATCCTTTTTCTCAAACCTGTATCTGCAATTATTTAACAAACAATCATTAAACTCATTTACTACTTGTAAAAGCAGTTTGAACATATAAGAACTTTGAAATCAGTTTTTCTGTTCAACAGTATGGATTTTCTCAAATATTCAAACATTCTTTTTAACCACTTGTAATATAAAAAATGACTAATATTTTGACATTCTAGATAAGTTAAAAATTCTGATATGGAGCTCCGCAATCCAGAATCAACTTTTGATCAAGTAGATCTTGGAACTTCTGCACATGAAATGATTTAGTTAAAAAGTTCAACCCAAGCCTTCTTGGTCTTGGGTTTTGGATATAACTCCTCATACACTTCTTCGTAATCACTTTCGTATGCTCTTTGATAAGCATATTCAACATCACAACCTTCAAACTCACAATCAACTTTACTTTTATCTTTCTTGATTGATTTGACATTTTCGGTTTTATCACAAACAACCTTAACTTTTTCAGGTGATTTTTTTTTAGCAATCCAAGCTTGAGAATTTACTCTAGCTTTCTTGATATAAAACCTAGAATCATTGTTTGACTTTGAAGTCTCTCCTTTTTGAAAAATTAAATTTTCAAATTTTGATTCATTTTTAGGTTTTATTTCAAGATTGGATTCAACATTACTTTTCATTTCTTTTAATTCACCGTTTCTTTTTACAATCCTGATTTGATCATTATCAGATTGCTTTTGTTTTACCTCTTTTAAAACTTCCTTTCTTTGGGGATACACGGGCTTAGACTTCGGACACTTGCGAGCAATGTGACCGACTTCATTGCATTTGAAGC
This sequence comes from Scalesia atractyloides, assembly GCA_947069175.1. Lineage (NCBI taxonomy): Eukaryota > Viridiplantae > Streptophyta > Magnoliopsida > Asterales > Asteraceae > Scalesia > Scalesia atractyloides. Next base: position 54,683,344 of record CAMTDV010000015.1, on the reverse strand, counting down.
AAGTCCAAGTATCATGAACATTTCCACTAGTGGGTTTTACTCCACTTGTGGACTTGGTCTTAGCCTTGTCCCGAAGTTCCTTTTCTTTCTTGAAATCATCGTTTGACTTCTTACCTATCAAACTTTCCTCTTGAACCGTGCTCGTTCCGTACACAAACTTTATGTTCTTACCTTTGTATTCCTGGAATGTTGACTTCTGATTCTTTTTCGGTTCATCTTCAGCTTCTCCCAAACCTAAACCTGCTCTCTTGTTCTCAGGAAAATCATCACCGTTTCTACGGTAATTGTTAAAATTCCGTTTTGGTTTAGAATAGAACTTCTTTTCATTTTTCTCGAGATCATCTGATGAAACTTCCACAAGTTTAAACAATTTATCGATTTGATCTTCTTTCACATTCTGAATCGGAAAGCTATCATTGAAATATAATATATCATATTCCTTAACCCATGACAACGTTAGGATCATCACTTAGATCATTTTCTGATGATGTATCGTCACTTTCAGATTGTGAACCAGAACTGTTTGAACTCGAGTTGGCGCTTTTAAAGTTGTCGTCATCAGAATCATTTCCCAAAATATTCTTTACCACATCTTTTACCACCGATTCATTGTCATCGTTTGATTTTGTAAAGTCTACGTCAATGTTATCAGGCAATTTATCTTTCTTTTCTGAAAGAAGTAAAAGACTAAATGCCTTTTCAATATTATCATCTTTCTTGCAACAGTAACTTGCAAGAAATGGTGGAGGAACATTTCCGTACACTTTACACTTTGAATTATCAACATTTTCCTCCGACTTAATCGTAGGAAGAATGTGATCAATGACATATGCGTTTGTGGTGTAACTCTTGAATAATTGTCTGACTCTTTCTGTTTCAATTTTCATTTCATGAAACTCACGCTTTATCTCAACAATTGTATTAATGTACATGTTAATTGCCTTTTGTTTTTCAAAAACTGTGGCATTTAACATGGTGACATTAGCATTGAGTTCACTGTTAGCTCTTTCAACATGTTTATATTTGCCTGATATTTTGTCATAAACTTCTTTTATGGTTCTGTAATCATAACAAAAGTTTTCGTTATGTTCAGTCAATTCTCTTATGACTTTGACTTTATCCAGACAGGATTCACAAGGACTTACGCCCTTTGTGCAAGGTTTTTCAACCTCCACAACTTTCACAACTTCCTTTTCAGACATGCTTACCTCAGCTTTTACCTTTTCGGCTTCTGCTTTCAATTCTTCTTGCTTTTGCGTCTCAAGGTAAGCTATTCCTTCTTCCTCTGTTTGTTGCATGTATCTTTCCAGAACTGCATTTTCCAGGATAGCTTCTTCCTCAGCTCTCTACATTAATGCTTCTTGAATAGCATTTTCGATAGCAGCATCCACAAATGATGTCTCGGATTCATTCACAACCTCTGCCATCATAAACCACCAGTCTTTGTTCCGATGTATTTGTTCCAATCGAAACCATCGTCTTCATGATTGTCAACAAGAGCTTGTTCGGCTTTCTTTGCAGATTTATCTTCAACTTCAACTTGTGTTCTATCCGGATATGATTTGTATTGCAGCGCTTTCTTGTAATATTCAATACCGGTTCCAAAAGGGTTTTGGTTTCCACTAGCTTCTTGGTTATGGCATTCACGTTTGAAGTGCCCTTTTTGTCGACATCTGAAACAAGTAACTTTCGTTTTGTCGAAACCAAGTTTATTGCTTGAGTTACCAATATCCCTTCCAGTGAGTGCTACAAACTTTGAAACTCTCCGGATAATTGATGCTAAGGACCATTTGATGTCCATCAGTTCCAACTCTTCCTCATCTACCTGATCGTAATCCTCAGCTGTCATTTCAGGATTCCCAATCTTTCCAGCAACAAGACTTTCATATGATTCCAGAACTGTAGCGAGAAGTGCTATGTGCTATTTTGCAACTTTTTCAGGAAACAAATTCTTTAAATCTACTGCTATGTTGCATTGGAAAACATTTGAATTAGCAGTGGATTGGCTTGTCTGATGAGATTGACTTTGAGAAGAAGAATTTGAACCAACATATGAATAACCAGTGTTTGGAGAATACTGATTTTGTGACGATTGATCTGATGTATTCATGTTTGCACTAAATGCCGTTTGGATTTTTGGACATTGAATCGGAGTATCTGGAACACCACCTTTGTAATAAACTCCGACATCCTGAACAACATTAGTGTTTTTGGATTTTGCAATCTTCATCAATTCCATTTCATGACCTTCAAGTTTGTCAATGAAGGATGACAACTTAAAATGTCTCCAAGATGGACTATTCTTTAGAATCATTAGATACGTTGTCCATTCTCCTTCTGGAAGTGCATCGGCCAGCTTCTCAATCTGCTCTTCGTTAGTTCTCTTGATATCATGTCTTCGCATCTGGACCATGAGGTGACAATATCTATCAATCATTTGCTTCATTATCTCTCCTTTGATCATCGTGAAGATCTCAAATTCTTTCTTTATCAAAGCCTTTTTGCTTTTGATCATTTCATCACTTCCTTTGAATTTTTCGCAAAGAGAATTCCATAATTCTTGAGAAGTGTCATATTCTGGTAATAATATCAAGATATCTTCTTTGACAGATTGTTGTATCAAGCTGATCATCTTCTTTTCAGCAACATATTTCTCTTTGTCAATTGCTGAAAACTTGTTCAGTGGAAGATCTTGATCACGATCATCTTTGGGCCATGTATAACCATCTTCAATCGCAACCCAGCTGTTGAATTAATTCGCTTGAATCCAATTAACAAACTTTTCTTTCCATCCCTCGAACTCGTCCATACTCATCAACTTCGGTGGTTGCTGATTAGTTCCCATTTCATTATCGAGGTTCATCTGATTAACCGCAAATGAATTTGACGTTGAGGCTTGTGCTACTCCAGCTGCAAACGCGTTATGGAAATCTTCCATTTTGAAAATCGATACACGTACGCTGAAAACACTTGAAACTTTGAAAAATATTAGAACTAACTACAAGTTCGGTCGAACTTGTAGTTGAAAGATGAAAATTTTCAGTTTTAATCCAAGTTCGGTCGAACTTGGATAAAGATTCTAATTTTGAGCGAACTTGTGAAAACTTATCAAGAAACAGGTAAGTTCGATCGAACTTAGGTAATGAAGTTTCAAATTTTATCACATACACTCAAGTTCGGTCGAACTTGTGGTGAAATTTTGAGAAAAGTCAGATTTCAAGTGGACTTGTAATTTTTTCAGAAAAAACTGTTAAGTTCGGCCGAACTTAGGTTTGAATTTTCAAGATAAAAAGTAAGTTCGGGCGAACTTTAATGAATTTTCACTAAAATGATATCAAGTTCGGTCGAACTTGATGGAATTTCAAGCAAAAATCAACAAGTTCGAGCGGACTTAAGCTCAAATCCTCAAAAATTACTCAAGTTCGGTCGAACTTGATGAAAATTCCAAGATTTTTCAATCAGGTTCGGTCGAACTTAGTGTTAAGTTCGGCTGAATCTAGTTTCCAAAACATGGTTTTTGCAACTTTTTGATATCAAAGCGTTTGATTTTAGCCTCCAAACTCTCAGGGGTTTACCACGAATGTATTTAACATGATATATTCAAAATTGGACAAAATTTGACCGTGAATTCTTCGTTTTTGATCAAAAGTTAAGAAAAATAGAAGAATGGAGATGAAATAGAAAGATTCTTGTCTTGATTTCAACAAATTCAGGTATCCAGGCTATGATACCACTTGTAGGAACGTCTACGATTAGCACGGGAACCTAAATTTGTTATCTATTGTCCGATTAGGCGGAAACTAATGTCAAGTTAACAAAATAACAAGAATTACTCATTTAAATGTTGTCTTCATTGATCCAAAGTTCAATATATTCGAGAACCAGACCTGACAGAGCTTCGCCGTCTCGGTGCCAAAATCTCTCCAAGTTACAAATGAAATCCCAAGGCACCTATATATACTAGTCTAAGTTCGCTGGAGGGTGACACAAGTTCGGGCGAACTTGACTTAGTCAAGTTCCGCCGAACTTGACTTCTCAAGTTCCATTACCAGCGAACTTGTTATCAAACACACTTAAATATGCCTCGTTTCCCCTATTCTATACAGACTCGATACAAGACTATTCTATAGACATTATGCACCAATTGACTCCCTCTAGGATATCTACTTTTTCTTGTTCGGTCTTCAGAAACTCTCGTTTATTCCAGACTCATTCTCGTGTAATGATGAAGGCAACAGACATATGCACCAACATCATCAATCCTGTTGGCTGCCTCACACATGAAACTTTTACCAGGATATCAAATGAAAAACCTAAAGTTTTGAAAACACAAGAAGAGAGGGTTGAGCCAACTTTGGATGCTAACACATCAATTGCTCAAACCTCTACTACTGAGCCCACTGCTCCAAGTGAGCATGACACCACAACCGGTGTTGTGTAACCCCCACCAGAAAAACCTAAAAGAAATCCTACTACATCCAAAAAGCTCAGCTAAAAGCAACCCATAAAGGTTACTCTAAAAAGATGAGATCCTAGAGATACATGTGACAACACAAATGTCACATGAAACCATTGCTGCTACTTCCTCACAACAGATGGAACAAAGATCTCAACACCAACCAGCTCCTCTTGAATACTCACAAAAGGACCAAGTTGTATCCACAGGTACACCACAATATGAAGCTCTTGATCCACTTGGATCAATCTTCCACAGCCCCTCTCCTAGGGAAATTTCACTTTCTACACCACCGCCCACTTCTCCTATACCACCCACATTTTTACCTTTGCTTGATGCAATAGAGAAAACTCATACAAGAATCAGTCCCTCTCACTCACCCATTATAGAGAGTTAACCACTACAATTGACGGAGTCTGAGAAAACTCTGTCTGCTATCCCACAAGCATCTGAGGAGGCTACATCCCTTGGGTTACACGTAACCCTTAGTGATAATTCAAGTGAAGCAACTACTACAACTGTTGCCATAACAGTGGCTCAGTTGGACATGGTTACATAAGTAAGTCTTCCTTGAAAGCAACAACTGTTGATGCTACAATTATAACCTCTGTTTCAGTTGAAAGTCCACAGTACCAAGAAAAAAGGGCATTTGTTTATGAAAAGATTGAGATTCCTCATGTTGATGATTCAAATACAACTACCTCTGGTAGGAATTTAGATGATCCTATTAATTTTGGTGATAAATTAAAATGACAAGAAGACGGAGAGAATGACACACATTGAATCATCAATTGATGAAATAAAATCCATGATGAAACAAATGCTTCAAAAGTCTCAACCACAACCATCCACAACACAAAATGCTGATGAGCTATGAAAAATTGTGTAGCCAATCATCACTGCTCAGACAAGACTGACAAATATTCAGTATGAAACACAAATTAAGCTTATCAAGACAATGGTTGAGGCTAGATACAGAGACACTCAAGCAGAAATCAAAGCCATCAAAGGCCACTTATTGAAAACCACTGGCATTACCCCGGTCACTGTCTTTAAAGAAGAAATTGAAGATAATACCAAAAAGGGGGAGAAAGATACCATGAGAAAGTTGCAGGCAGACTCCAAAGCAAAACCAAAGCCAAAAGTGCAACCACAACCAGAACAAACCACTACTGCAGAATCACATGCCAATTTTGGAAAAGGGATTGATGACCCTAAATAAAGAGGCATAAAAGATTGATAATGGCACGCAAAAGAGACAAGATACATTAGAATTCAAAGCCTTAAACCTGATTAAACAAGCAAAGGCTCGACAAATGGAAAAAGAAAATATTGGTACTTCATGAAAAAGAAAGTCTGCTTGAAAAGCAAGGCAACCAATTCCACCCATTATAAAATCACCGTTGATGTTAATCTTGATGTATCCTCTGCTCAATCCAAACCTATATCACCACCTAAAACATCAACACCACAAACCAAACCAATAGATGTTAGGACAAATGTTGTAACAGCAGATGCTGGAACAACAGATGTTACCCAATCCACTGCCCTTATCACTCTTCCAACTTTAACTCATCCATTAGCCACTCCACCAAGATTTCCAAAACATCCACCCTCACCAAAAATCAAATTTCAACGCAAAGGAAAGAATTTTGTGATTGAAGAAGATGATGAAGGGATTCCATCACCAATTCATTTGTCATCACAACCACTGTCTGCATCACTCTCATCACCTCCATCAAAATTCACATGAACTGCATGCAGTAAGAAGGAAAACAGAGTCATTCTATGATATAGAGGATCCAAAACAAAGAAATTTTCCATCTCTTTTTGGGTATTGAAAGCCTAGAAACCTTGATGAATACTTGAAGCAAAAGGCTAGACAAGTAGAAAATGTGGCAAAAGAAGCATCTAAAGGAAAATGTGACATGGCACTACAGGGATCTATGCAATTACAACTTGGGAAAGTTAGACACATAGAAGATTTTGCTAGAGACTTGTGTAAGTCCAAGTCAGAAAACCTAACCAAAGTTGACCCTGATCTGAAACAAGACTACCTTGAGCACATAATGAGCACAAGCCATATAAAGCAACAAGAGCTCAATTCAAGAATTGGGCTACAGAAGATCTTCAGGAAGAAATTGAAAGGATTCAAGTTATGCTCAAAAATCCTTCACAAAAGGTAACTCCACCTAACTGGAAAAGAGCAAAGTTTGTTGATCAAGATCATGTCCTGAAAATCAAGAGAATGAAGGAAGGATTGGTTACTACACAATATGGTACCTCAAGACAAATTGCAAGGTGGTCAAAATCAAAGGTTGTTGATACTTATAAAAACTTGGAGAAACTTAGATTGAAGAATCCATCTGTCCTATGGAAGCCAAAATATCCATCAACAACCACTACTCCTCAAAAGACCCATACCTCTAAAAGAAAGACTTCAACATCTGCCTTACCCACCATTGTCATGAATCAAGCAAAAAGGCAAAAGGAGATGGAAGAAGAAGATCAAAGATGGTATGAAGAACAAAGAAAAGAGGGGATTAATAATCAAATTCTTTACCACACTGATGATGCAAGTGACAAACTGATACAAACACTATCAAAGCTTATCAGCAGACCCATTTCACCCAACTAATAAAAAATAAACCTTCACCCAAGAAAACCCTCAAACCCAAAAATTCTAAAATGGAAGTCAAACATAGACACCCATGAATTGACCTTGCTCAGGTCAGATGGCAAAGCTCTAACAATTAAATGGAGGATGAATATGGTCTGTGTGTATAAGACCTCCAAGATCTTATGAAACTTGAGCTTGAAAGGGAATTTGAAGATATGGTTGCCTTAAACTTTGAACTCCAATTCAAAGGTCAAATTAGGGAACTACTGATGAGAGATAAAGATCAAGAATAAAGTTTGTTTTGGCATCATCTGTTCTAGAGGGAGATTGTTGGGATTGAACCCTATAAAAGAATAGACGATAGAAAGCCAAAATGTCTATTAAATTTTTGATCCAGAATAAACAGAGTTTACAAGGTCTGCTGCCATATACCAAAGACTGTTAACAAGCATTGATGAAGACAAAGCTCTTCTATGAAGATAAAATCTTTTGAAGGGAACCTCTGATGAAGACCACAGAGTTTAGAATAGTAGTTTTTATCAATGTAATAGTGTCTAGATAGCAGTGTTTAGTGTTAGCAGTTGTTAGGGCATGGATTTCATATTGTGGATCATCTATCCTGAGATTAAGCCTGGATCACAGATCCTTAACGGATAATGCAGGGAGTCTGAGGATTGAGGATCCTTCTTAATATCTATGTTTTTAACAATTGCCTTCTATGTTTTTAGTTTACGTTTCAGGTATCAAACGACGTGAACTGAGTCCACATAGGAATATCGAAGGAATATGCTAATTATAGCACGTGCAACTGGAGCAAAAGGGATGTTGTGGTGATCGTGGAGAACTTGCAAGATTTCTGGATAGTTAGTTAGTGGTATTTTTAGCTAATAATATGGGGTATTGAGCTTGGATTAGAACACTTACACTCTTGCTAATTTCAACAACACTCGCATACAATCTCTCTCGAACACACACACACACAATAGAATTCATTGTAACAAGCTTAATGTCTTCCGAAGTTGTAACTTATTTTTGTGCAATTCATTTGGTGATCGGTAGTTTCCACCACCCGAAGTTTTTTATGCCGGAGATCACTCATTTATCAAGGGCTTTTTCCTCGTATAAATCTAGGTGATCATCGTTGATTACATTTCTATTTCGTTCATACAATTATTTATCACACAAGTACTCAACCTCACATTCAAAGTTTGGTTACATTATCCTTAATCTGATTTTTGACCAAAACAGTTTGGCGCCCACCGTGGGCAATCGGTGCTTCAATTCTAAAAATCTCGTTCATTTCATTCATTTTTGTTCGTTTTCTTCAACCACATGGCTTCTCAGGTAAAATCCAGTTCAAGTGCCATGCGGAGGTTACCTCATCTCAGGCTAATGCATCATTGCCTCATGTTCCCCTTACACCACTGAGGAGTGCTGAAAATGCTCAGAAAAAGCCAAAACCCATTTTCACAAAGGCTTCAACTGTTTCTTCTTCTACTCCTACTAATAATGATCTTTCTGTGTTGATTTTGCAAATGAAATGATACATGGAAAAGAAAGACAAAACCAACCAGAGGATCCTCAGGGAGATTGATGAAATCAAGAAGCAGAGGAGATCAGTGGAGGATCACTCTCCAGGATGCCTAGGTCATTGGATTTTGCTTCTCCAGCATCAACGATCCAGCATTCCAGAGGATTCGGTGTTCAAGTTCAAGGACCCTCCAACTATCAGCAGGGATCACTGCCGATACACCGGCCCAAGGATCCTCGTCTCAAGTTCAGGGATCCTACTTCCAGCCTCAAGTATCACGTATCCTTCAACGAGAATCACTAGGAACCACGGAGCCTCAAGGATTCTTCTATGAACATGGAGGATCGCAAGGGATGTACTAGTCCAGAGGATTCTATGCACCACATCAAGGGTCCTCATCCCAAGTTCAAGGATCCAACTTGTTCCAGGATCAAGGATCCTTACGGAATCAACCATCCAGGAACTCTGAAGTTCATATAGGGGACTTCATTCCTATGCAGACTATTGCTTCATCTAGTCCAACTATTACACCCGATGCGCATGGTTTTAGATATACTTCTGGGATACCGCCGTTCCAAATCAATCAGGAGGTAACAATTTCAATACGTCTTTTGGTACTAATTATGGTTCCATGCAGGATACAGGCATCAAACAGGCCGTGGCCCGTGAGCTTCAGAAGCTTAAGGATATGATATCAAGCGTCCCAGGAGTGGTTAAGCCCATTCCTGAGATCCCAGATGGAAGTCACAGGGTGTCTCGTTTTGCACCTCTTATATGCAATGCTGAGATACCAAAATGCTTTCAAACCCCCAACATGAAGCTTTACGATGGTACAACTGATCCGGAGGAGCATGTGGCACAATACCAGGAAAGAATGGAGATTAATCCCATTCCAGAAAGGTTAAAAGAAGCCTGCCTCTGTAAGGGTTTCGGATCCACACTCACTGGATGAGCACTCAAATGGCTGCTAAGTCTACATCCTTACTCAATTACTTCATTTTCTCATTTAGTTAATTTGTTCAATAATCAATTCTCGTGTAGTAGAACCTTTGAACGATTAAGTAGCGATTTGTATACGATAACCCAAGGCCATGATGAATCATTGAGAGATTACATCACCAAGTTTAGTAGAGAATCCTTAGAAATCTCTAACCTAGATATTGCCACTACTATTGAGGCATTTAAAATGGGATTACTAAAGAATTCCTCCTTCTATGATGACCTTGTTATAACACCTTGAAGGCGTTTAGACGAAGTCAGCAATAGAGCCTTAAGGTTCATCCGTTTAGAGGATTACAAAAGAATCCAGGAAAGGCTATCAGGATCCTCGAAGCCAGAAAAACAAGGATCATTCTTCAAGAATAATCGATCCAAACAATTATTTAAGCATGGCAACCAGAATGTGCATGCAGTTGAACAAGAGGAAGACGATGAGGATTATCCTCTAATTTCTGAATATTGTTTTTCTGCTGATAACAATGAACTAATCCTTGCTAGGTAGCCACGAAAGAATGACAAGCCCACAGCCAACAAGGATAAGTCCAAGTGATGTGCTTATGTTGAGGATTACGGTCACCTCATTGATGAACGTATAGCCTTGAAGAAGGAAATTGGTTACCTTCTCAGCAAAGGATACCTGAAGGAGTTGCTTGGAAGGAAACGATCAAGGAACCAGGATTCTGAGAAAGTTCCTGAAAGAGCTCCTCCTCCACCAGTTGATGCCCAGATCATTAATTTCATCTCCGGAGGCTGTGATATATGTGGAACCTCGTTTTCGGCAGCAAAAAGACATGCCAAAGAAACGAAGATGGAAAATGGGGATAGACCAGTTCGAACATCCATGTTAACTCAGCAGAAAGTTATATCCTTTGATGAGGATGATCGTGTAGACATACAGGATCCTTATCATGACGGTTTAGTTATTACTTTGTTCATTTCTAACCATTTTGTTCGCAGGATCCTCATTGATGGAGGGAGTTCAGTGAATATATACAATTGGATGTCCTCAAGAAGATAAACATTCCTGAATCCGAAATCATTCCAAGATCATTGGTGCTCGTGGGATTCAGTGGAGAGACAAAGAATACACTAGGGACATCAAACTCCCAATCTATATAGAGGGAGTGAATTCTATCCAAAAGTTATGTGTAATAGATTGCTTATCTTGTTGTAAAGTTATCCTTGCAGGCCATGGATACATGACATGAAGGCAGCCCCCTCGACATATCACCAATGTGTCAACCTCCCAACTCCATGGGAGTGGTCAAGATAGAGAGTGACCAGCAGGAGGAAAAAGCTGCTACACTTCTTCAATGAAACCCGCTTCAAAGCCAAGGGATGCATAGCAATTAAAGTAGCCTCCAAGAGAGGTCATGGAGGCTAGAGAACAGGACGTCAAAGATATTTTGCTTGATCCTGAGGATGCCGAATCCAAAGTTTTTATAGGATCCGGGATCCTGGAAAATATTGAACAGGATTTGATATCCTTCTTGAAGAAAAGGAAATCCACCATTGCTTGGAAGCATGAAGACATTTCAGGTATTTTAAAAGATGTTATAACACATAAACTTGGTATTGACAAGTCTTTCAGGCCAATACATAAAAAATTTGCACCTGAAAGAAATGCCATCATCCAAGAAGAGGTAGACAATTTACTAAACGCATGTATGATTAGAGAGGTTAAGTATCCAAGATGGTTAAGCAATGTGGTTGTTGTTCAAAAGAAAAATGGAAAATGGAGGGTATGTGTTGACTTTACTGATTTAAACAAGGCATGTCCCAAGGATCCTTTCCCGCTACCCCACATTGACTCCATGGTGGATGCTACGGCGGGTCATGAGTTGTTAACTTTTATGGATGCTTCATCTGGATTTCAGCAAATTCAGATGGAACCATCTGATCAAGAGGACACATCATTCATGACACCCGTCGGTATATACTGCTATACTTCTATGCCCTTTGGTTTGAGAAATGCAGATGCTACATACTAAAGGTTGGTGAATATGATGTTCAAGGAGCAGCTTGGACACACGATGGAAGTATACATAGATGACATGGTGGTCAAGTCCAAAAGAGCTGAGGATCACCTGAAGGATCTTGAAGTAGAATTCAACTTCCTTGACCAATATAACATGAAGTTGAATCCATCAAAGTGTCATTTCGGAGTCAAAGCAGGAAAGTTTTAAGGATATATGGTGACCAATAGAGGGATCGAGGCAAGTCTAGAGCAGATCAAGGCCATTGTAAACATCAAGTCTCCTGCTAACTATTAGGGTTTGAGTTTGACTTGATTGCATTGTTTTAAACAAATTGATAATAAAAGAAGATAAAACATACCATACTTTGCAGCGGAATGAAATTTAAAACTTTGTATCATAACAAGGAGAAATTGGCTTTCATCATACAATGTTTTCATTACTCAAAAGATTGAAAGATTACAAGTAAATACATGTATGAATCACTAACCCCTCAGACCGAGCTCACACAGATTTGTACGTACAAGATGAGTGTGTGTGTGAGCTGAATAGAACAGTAAATGCACCGTCTATTTATACTATGAATCCCTAACCTCTAAGGCATCGTTGCTGACGTCATCAAGACAGTGACATCTAACAACCCTAACAAACTCTAACCACTGCTAATGCTATCCTCTGTTACATTTATAAAACGCTGATTATAAGACGTTGATGATGCTATCCTCTTATGAGCTCAAACACTGATGAAGCTTTATCAGATGTTCTTCAAAGGGTGATCAGACCTTTGACTTCCAGCAGACCTTTGACTTTATCAGTGGTTTGGTCTTCAACCGTCTTTATAACTCAATAGGGTTTAGCACTAGGCAGATGTTAGAACCATCAGATGTTAGATATCTTGTCTTTGAAAGGAGAAGTGAGTCAAAGTACTGCTTGTCCTGGATCATTTTGTACAGACCTGTTTTGGCTTTCTATTATCTGTTCTTTTGTAGGGTTCAATCCCAACAATCTCCCCTTAGAACAAATTATGCCAAAAATCTTCCTTATTTATGATCTTTATTCTCTCAACAGTTTTTCCCTGATTTGTCCTTTAAACTGTAGTTCAAAGTTCTTGGAATTTTCATGATCTTAATCCCTACACAGTTTAAGTTCCAAAAGATCTTGGAGGTTATCTACACCCAGGCCTAGTGCCTCCTCCCTTGATATTTTTTCAACTTTCCCATTGGACTTGAGCAAGGTCAATACATGGGTCTTTTTGTCAGACATCCATTTTAGTATTTTTGAGTTCAATGGGTTTCTTGGGGAAGTTTTATTTGTGATGAGTTTGGGAATGGTGAAGTGCTTGATAGCCTTTAGACAGTTTCAACAGATTGAGCTTGAGGCTTTAATGAAACATCATTCAATTCATGAAAAGGTTGATTTTTGTTGGCATGTTTACGGATGTTAGCTTCCTTTTGTTTATCTTCCCCATCCAACTGTAACTGCCTTTTTCTTTGATTTAAGGCTTGGATGGATGATTCTAAGGCAAGATCTGCACTGTAATTTTTAAACTTGTTCCAGTCTGGTGCATTTTTCCTCATTTTAGGATCTTTCTTCATCCTTTCACATCTGTTTGCTTCTTGTTTGAGAGCTGTGATAGGCCAGTCTTTGAACTGCTGCTCATAGGCTTGATATGGTTTGTCTCACATAGTAAGTTCTATGAGATCTTTCTTTAGCTCCTTTTGAAGGTTAGCATTAGGTGGTATACTTGACACCTACTTGTTTAAGTCTCTTGCAAAATCTTCCAGTTTCCTGATTTCGTTTAGCTCATGCTGCTCTAATCTTGACAAGTAGGTGTTACCCTTCCATTTTCCCTCTTCTTTTGCTATGTTTTTAGCTTGTCTGGCTTTCATTTCAGATACTCATCAATGTTTTTAGGAATTCTGTAGCCATGAAGAGATGGAAAGATCCTTTCGGATAGATTAACCTCTGTATAGAATCGTAACATTTCTTTTTGAACTGCAGCCAGCTCCAGAGGATATATTGTTTCCAGTGGTATGTTTCTAGAAGGGTTGTGACCAGTGCGTGATTGAGTAAGTGGGATTAATGTTGGTGATGAGATAGGGATTAGAGGTTCTGGATTTGTTTGAATAAATGGTGAAGATGATAAAGGAGTATGCGCACGTATAACATCATCATTCACCGTGACCCTTTTTTTTCTTCTATAAACTAATTTTGGTGAAGGAGTGTTTGTAGGAATTTGAGTTATAGGAGTGAGTATTGATTCTGATGGAAATTGAAAAGTTTTTGTACAAACGACTGTTGTCTTAACATCAGTTGTACCTTTAGTAGTATCAACATCTGTTGCAATGGAAGATGGTAATAATGATGAAGCCATTGTTTTCTGCTTTTTGTCAGGTGGTTGTTGAGATGAGAACATTGGTTTGGGACTGTTGATGTGCGTGAATTATATATATTTTTTATTTGGTTTTTCTTCACACGGATTTAGTTTTAAATGGGTTTTTCACCTAAAAACTAACTACACACACAAAGGGCAAGTGTACCCATCAGGAGGTAATATAATTTGTTGGTAAGAACCGGATATCAATCCGTGGACGTGGTGTCTCATTAAAGCCTTTTCAATTGATGAGTTGATTTTGTTCCTAAATTATCATGCAAAAATACCAAGCTACCAACTAATTAAGGAATAATAATATCTAAAAGAGGTTACCTAAACTAAGTATCCACTAACAAACACGTGACAACTATTGGAAGAAACTAACGGTGATGCAAGATCCAAATTTAACTAATTCCCCAATCAAGGCTTCCCAGTTTATAATCCTTAGGAAAACTAAAATGAATAACATTCTAATCACCTAAAAATTATTATTTTTGAGCTCACTTGCTAAGTTAATGTTAATCTTTAAACAAGAGTTATTTGTTTGCTAAAACTCCTAACTCTACAAGTTTGGGAAAATTACCATGAACAACATAACAATCACCCTAACTTGCTTTCAAGTAAGTAATACTATCATCATGTTCTTGAGAAAAACCACAAGCATGGTCATGCTAGATAACAATCTTTGCCAAAAATCATCAATCTAACGCAAACACAACTATAGAATCCATGTACACATTATTATGATTTTTCCAAATCTAAATGCAAGAATTCCTACACATGTTCAAATATCCATTCTAATCATGTTAGCAATCACCATTCCTAGTATCATGCCATGAATCATACTAACAAGTTCACAAGATTCAACAATCATAATTTCTACATGGGCTTTCCAACACAACATGTAAATACTTATGACCAAACCTTCAAGAATAAAGACTATAAACATACATAAGAACTCCAAGAACAAGATTCAAGCATTACTATTAAGACTAACAAAAACAATCGCCACATCTACTTCCATAATTATCACATGTTCATAAGCTTCAACAAAGTTTAAGCAACACAAATGTTTAGCCCATAAGGCTCAGAGTGACCAAATCAAGTACAAGAAAGCATAAATTTTTCATGATGAAACTAGTAAGCTAACCAACTTAAAGACAAGATTAATGGTAGTTTGAGTGAATCTTCAAGTGTAGTAATCCTCTTCAAGGCTTCCTCTTGGCTCCAACAAGCTTCCAAGACCAGATTCTTGAGAGAAAACTTCACCCAAATGCTCCAACTGCCCTCCAAATGAGCTTAAACCACGTATTTATGCTACTGGGAGTTTGGCACGACCATGCCACCTTTTGGCACGGTCGTGCTTGGTAAGTGTCAGAGTGCCTTTTTCGAGTGTTGACTTGTTTGCTAGCCATTTTGAGTAAAATCCCGCTCTAACTTTTCTGAGGTGGCACGGTCGTGCCAACCTTTGGCACGGTCGTGCCAACCTTTGGCACGGTCGTGCTTCCTGATGAAATATTCAAAAATGTCTGAAATGATCCTAGGAACAAGCTGATCTAAGACTGTTTTGGCTTAGGACGGTCGCGCCAAGCTTTGGCATGATCGTGGCAGTCTTTAATTCTTCCTGGGCACGCTGAGACTTGTAGGAACGACCACGATTAGCACGGGAACAAAAATTTGTTATCTATTGTTCGATTAGGCGGAAACTAATGACAAGTTAACCAAATAACGAGAATTACTCATTTAAATGTTGTTTTCATTCATCTAAAGTTCAATACATTCGAGAACCAGATCCGACAGAGCTTCACCGTCCCTGTGCCAAAATCTCTCCAAGTTACAAATGAAATCTCAAGGCACCTATTTATAGTGGTGGAAGTTCACTGGTGAGGCAGCATGTTCGGGCGAACTTGACTAAGTCAAGTTCGGCCGAACTTGACTTTAACAACACCATGACCAGCGAACTTGACCTCCCTCTCACATAAATACGCCTAGTTTCTAACAGATTAAGCCCTATTCACTCAGACTCAATACATAATGACGTAGGCAACATACATATGCTCCAACAGACTCCCCCTTGGATGTTGCCGTAGTCATATACTTTTAAAATCTTCTGATTCTTCCGATCTTTAGTTCTTGAATAAACTTTAACTTCTTGATATTTATATCTTCTTTCTCTTTCTTTGAGCTTCGTTTTGATAAAACTTTTAATCAACATGCTCCCCTTAGCTTTAAGCTTTAGTCTCAGACTCCCCTTTGCTTTGATCTTTAGACTTCAAACTCCCCCTAGCTTTGAGATTTCTGAAATCTTTGGACAAAGTTTTATCCAGCTCCCCCTCAAACTTTACTACCTGTCTAAAATAAATTCTGACATCCAAATAAACATTTCAGATTCACTATTTTGAAATTTTATACCATCAACATTTCAAACTATAATCTTCATTTCAATCTTTTCAAAAACGTTTTAAATGTTTCAAGTTCAACTTAATGACCTTGAAATACATTTTTCATTTAAGTCCTTCAATGGTCACATTTTATTATTTGATTTATAAAAATCCACTTGGTTGATCAAGTCCAAATTAATGTCCTTGATTAACCAAATATATCAACCAAGTACAAATTAATGACCTTAGTTTGAAAAAAACCGTTATGAATAATCTAATTTTAAAGTATCAAATTAATGAACTTTTAAACATTTATCAGATTTTCTTACCAGACTTCGAAGATCAGTTCTCCATCATTGGCTCGTTGAAACTAATACAAAATCTTTTTGATTTTCAGAATGTTTATGCTAAACTACACTGAAAATCTTTTTGATTTTTATCTTTAAAAGCAAGTAAAGTATTTACAGAATCTTTAACAAGTAAAGTAAACTATGTACAAACATATTTACAGACATATTTTTGTGAATTTGTGTCTGAGGATCATATCAGTTGATTGAGACATATCACCAGAACCGTTGACCTTTTGAGACATTAAGATTTAAACTCATTTACCTAGATTGCCGATATGATTGTCCACTTAAACTTTACCACGTTTCTCAATTGTTCCAAGATATGTTAAGATATGATTTTAACAAACTTGACTTAACTGTATTTCCCACTTCTTGAATATACTCCCGAATCCAGATTCCCTAGATTTCATCTTAAAGATGAATATAGCGTAATTGATATCTGTATCTGGGTTGTGCGAGACCTTGAGAGCTCAGGTTAGTACTACCGTACAGACAAAAAGATGAAGGCTCGTCTTTAAAGTGTGTTCTACTTAAGGAATCTTTTAAGCATTGCAAATGATTAGATCTTTCGATTCTTTTCAAATTTTGCATGCTAATGGGGTTTTTAGCAAAAGTATTATAGAAGTTCTAGACTATTGTTTCCGCAAAATCAGAAAAACTTGTATAATACCCTAGATATCAACTATCTATAAAGACCTCGTATCTTAGAATCAGGAAACCCTTCAATCGAAATTTCGGAGTACTAAGTCCATATATTCAAGATATGTTAATCCACAAAAATTAAGCAGTTGCGAAATTTAGTTTATATCCCTGAAACAATTTACTGAACGTTTAAAGTCTATCGACACATTCACAGTAAGACTTGTTTATCACTTTTAAACTTTACAATTCTTTAGCATACTGTGATAGTCCACTGATGTACTATCATTTCCTTTTTGACAAACAAATTCTTTTTTTCTTTTTCAATGTTTTTAATTTTTCTAAAAATTTTATATGTTTTTTATTTTTCTAAAAAATTTATATGTTTTTGATTTTTCTAAAAAAATTTTATGTTTTTCACTTTTCTAAAAATTTTCAAATTTTCTTACTCCCCCTAAAATCAAAAACATATTTTTGAATTTTAGTTTTTAAGAAATTCTTCAAAAAATGTAACTAACAAATGAGGATCCCGAGAACTCGTCGTCCGATCCTTTTTTTCATTTTCTGCATCATCACCTATCAGCAGAACAAACCATTAACTTTGTTAACCTCAACTTGTAAAAACCACTCGTAAGAATCACTTGTAGGAAATCAGTTTTAAGTGATTTTTCAGTATAACAATCAGTGTTCAGTTTAATGGTGTGGATTTTCACAAATTTTTAAACATTCTTTTCAAATTTTCTTTTTCAACCACTTTGTAATTTTAAAAACAACAAATATTATAACTTTCTAGATTAGTTAAATACTCATGGAGCTCCGCTATCCTGAATCAACTTTGATATTGTGGATCTTGGGATTCCTGCACAACAAAGTAACTATTTGAAAAATGAAACCCGAACCTTTTTGGTTTTGGGTTTGTACTAATAAGCATCATAACTATATTCTAGCTATTCATCATAATCAAAATCATCATCAAACATTTCGTCCAATGTCGATTCTGAAAACGTTTTTACCTTTTCTTTATTCGTGTGTTTAATTACTGTCTCGGTTAATTTGACATTTTCGATTTTGTCAGCAACTGGCTTTGGTTTTTCAGATAATGAAAGCTTTTTCTTAGCAACCCAAGATTATAGTTTGATTCTCGCTTTCTTGATATAGAACCTAGAATCTTTGATTTCATTAAACCTTGAAGTTTCACCATTTTCAAATGTTGAGTTTTCAAACTTTGTCACAGTTTTAGGTTTCACTTCTTGTTTAGATTCATAGTCCCTATTTGATTCTTTAACATATTTTACAATCTCAGGTTGTTTTAGCTTTTCATCTTTTGACCCAGTTTTTCTTCGTGGAAACACAGGCTTTAGATTCAGACACTTGCGAGCAATATGACCAACAGTATTGCATTTAAAGCAAGTCTGATTATCAGAAACATTTCCACTAGTCTCGAAGTTTTTTTTCTTTCTTGAATTCATCATTCGATTTCTTACCGATCATACCTTCTTCTTGAACCGTATTCGTTCCATAAACAAACTTCATGTGTTTACCTTTATATTCATGAAATGGCGACTTCTGGTTCCTTCTCGGTTCTTCTTCACTTTCCTCCTGACCCAATCATGCTCTCCTGTTCTCAGGAAAATCACCACCAAACTTTCGATAATTGTTAGCATTCCTTTTGGGTTTCGAGTAAAATCTTTTCTCGTTTTTCTCAAGATCTCTGATGAAACTTCTACAAGTTTGAAAAATTTGTCAAGTTGATCTTCTTTCACGTTCTGAATCGGAAACTATCATCGAAGTATAATCTATCAGATTCCTTAATCTTGTACATGACAACATTAGGATCATCACTTAGATCATGTTCTGATGAAGTATTGTCATCTTCAGAATGTGATTCCGAGTTTTTCAAACTTGATTTGGCACTTTCAAAGCTGTCGTCATCAGAATCATTTCCTAACACATTTTTAACCACATTTTTTACCACCGCTTCATCGTCATCATTTGATTTCGTAAAGTCTACGTCAATGTTGTTAGGCAATTTATTTTTCTTTTCTGCTAAAATGAGTAAATTAAATGCCTTTTCAATCTCATCATCTTTCTTGCAGGAATAACTTGCAAGAAGTGGTGGAGGAACACTTATGTATTCTTTACGCTTTGATTTATCAACATTTTTCTCCGACTTAATCGTAGGTAAAATGTGATCAATGACATACGCGTTTGGGGTGTCGCTCTTTAGAAGCTGTCTTACCCTTTCTGTTTCTATTTTTATGTTGTGAAGCTCACGCTTTGTCTCAGCTATGGTGTTAATGTACATCTTAATTGCCTTTTGTTTTTCAATTACAGTTGCATTTAACATTTTGACATTAGCATTTAGCTCACGATTAGCATTATCAACATATTTATATTTGCTTGATATTTTGTCATAAGCTTCTTTTATGGTTCTGTAATCATAACGAAAGTTTTCGTTGTGTACAGTCAATTCTCTTATGACTTTGACTTTATCAAGACATGGTTGACAACGACTTGCGCACTTTGTGCAAGGTTTTTCAACCTCCACAATTTTCACTACTTCCTTTTCAGACATTTTTACCTCAAATTTTACCTTTTCTGCCTCTGATTTCAAACCTTTTTTCCTTTGCATCTCAAGGTAAGCTAATTCTTCTTCCTCAGCTCTCTGCCTATAACCTTCCAGAATAGCATTTTCCAAAGCAACATCGACATATGATGTATCAGATTCATCCACTAACTCTGCTATCATAGCAACACCAGTTTTCTTTCCGATGTATCTGTTCCAGTCAAAACTAACTTCTTCATGATTAGCAACAAGAGCTTGTTCGGCTTTTTTTGCAGGTTTATCTTCTACTTCGACTTGTGTTCTCTTTGGATATGGCTTGTATTGAAGAGCTTTCTTGTAGTACTCATTGTTGCTGCCGAAAGGATTTTGGTTTCCACTAGCTTCATGATTGCTGCATCTCGTTTGAAGTGTCCTTTTTGTTGACACCTGAAGCATGTGACTTTAGACTTGTCAAATCCAAGCTTGTTGCTTGAATTACCAATATCCCTTCCAGTGAGCGCTACAAACTTAGAAACTCTTCTGATGATGGATGCAAGGCTCCATTTGATATCCATTAGTTCCAATTCTTCTTCGTCCACCTGATCATAAACTTCGGAGGTCATCTCTGGATTACCAATCTTTCCAGCAACGAGACATTCATATGATTCGAGAACAGTAGCAAGAAGTGCTATGTGTTGTTTAGCCACTTTTTCTGGAAATACATTCTTCAAATCAACTGCTATATTGCACTGGAAAACATTTGAATCAGATTTAGCTTGGCTTGTCTGATTTTGAAATGATGAGCTTGAACTTGCACTTGTATATCCAGCATATGGAGAACTTTGACTTAGAGAAGAATTTGTATTTGCACTAAATGCTGTTTTAATTTTCGGGCTTTGAATCAGAGTATCTAGAATACCTCCTTTGTAATAGACACCGACATCTTGAACAACATTAGCATTCTTTGATTTTGCAATCTTCATCAATTCCATTTCATGTCCTTCCAATTTGTTTATGAAGGATGACAACTTGAAATGTCTCCAAGATGGACTATTCTTCAGAATCGTCAGATATGTTGTCCATTCTCTTTCTGGAAGTGCATCGGCCAACTTCTCAATTTGTTCTTCATTAGACCATTTGATATCATGTCTTCGCATCTGGACCATGAGGTGACAATATCTATCGATCATTTGCTTCATTGTTTCTCCTTTAATCATTGTGAAGATCTCAAATTCTTTCTTGATTAAAGCCTTTTTGCTTTTGATCATTTCATCACTTCCTTTGCATTTTTCACAAAGAGAATGCTATAATTCATGCGAAGTGTCATATTCTGGCAATAATATCAAGATGCCTTCCTTTACTGATTGTTGTATCAAGCTGATCATTTTCTTCTCAGCAACATAATTGTCTTTGTCAGTATTTGAAAACTTTTTCAGTGGAAGATCTTGATCACGCTCATCTTTTGGCCATTTGTAGCCATCCTCAACTGCAACCC
Source organism: Scalesia atractyloides (assembly GCA_947069175.1). Taxonomy (NCBI): domain Eukaryota; kingdom Viridiplantae; phylum Streptophyta; class Magnoliopsida; order Asterales; family Asteraceae; genus Scalesia; species Scalesia atractyloides. Next base: position 54,661,978 of record CAMTDV010000015.1, on the reverse strand, counting down.
AGCTGTTGAATTGATTCGCTTGTATCCAATTCACAAACCTTTCTTTCCATCCTTCAAATTCATCCATGCTCATTAGCTTTGGTGGTTTCGACGTAGTACCCATTTCGTTGTCGATATTCATCTGGTTCGCCGCAAGAACATTAGCGTTTGATGAAGAAGCCATTTGAGAGACGAACACGTTGTGAAAATATTCCATTTTGAAAAATCCAACAATTTATCTGGAAAACACACCTTCACAACCTTCAAGAAATATTAGAACTGCCACAAGTTCGGTCTAACTTGTAGTGAAGAAAAAACAGATTTTGATTAATCACAAGTTCGGTCGAACTTGTGAAAAAGTTTTAAGAACAAAATGCAAGTTCGGTCGGACTTAAGCTTGAATATTAAGAGAAAACTAAGTTCGAGCGAACTTAAGTTTGAATTTCAAGAGAAAACTAAGTTTGGGCGAACTTAAGTGAATCTTCACTAGAATTATATCAAGTTCGGTCGAACTCGATAGAACTTCAAGCCAAAATCAACAAGTTCGAGCGGACTTAAGCTAAAAATCTTGAAAAACTAATCAAGTTCGGTCGAACTTGATTAAAATTCAAAGAATTTCAATCAAGTTCGGTCAAACTTCGTGTTAAGTTGGGCTGAAACTTGTTTCCAAAACATGGTTTTTTCAACTTTTTGATGTCAAAACGTTTGAATTTGATGTCCAAACTCTCAAGGGTTTATCATAACTGTATTTTACATGACATATTCAATTTTTAGCTAATTTTGTCCATGAAATCATCAAGTATGTGAAAATTTTAAGAAAAATGATAGAATGGAGATGAAATAGAGAAATTCTTGTCTTGATTACAGCAAATTTAGGTATCCAGGCTCTGATACCACTTCTAGGAACATCCACGATTAGCACGGGAACCTAAATTTGTTATCTATTGTTTGATTAGGCGGAAACTAATGACAAGTTAACCAAATAACAAGAATTACTCATTTAAATGTTGTTTCATTAATCTAAAGTTCAATACATTCGAGAACCGGATCCGACAGAGATTCACCGTCTCTGTGCCAAAATCTCTCCAAGTTACAAATGAAATCCCAAGGCACGTATTTATAGTGGTGGAAGTTCGCTGGTGAGGGAGCATGTTCGGGCGAACTTGACTTCAACAACACCATGAGCAGCGAACTTGACCTCCCACTCACATAAATACGCCTAGTTTCTAACAGATTAAGCCCTATTTACTCAGACTCAATACATAATGACGTAGGCAACAGACATATTCTCCAACAAGACTGGTAGTGCTGATGAGAGTGCCGATCACCGTTGGCCTGGCATGGTCGTGCCATATCTGGCAGTTTGCTGGAAAACTCCGTTTTTGCTCCATTTTGCTCCAAAAGCCTCCATTTCAACACCGGGCCGAAGCTCGAACCTGTATTTTCACAAACAACTCAAATGAGTACCAAAATTAATGAAAATACGAAAAGTTCTCACGTAAATGGGGTCTATTTGACGTTTTAAAGATGTATAAATTCTTATACATCAAACATCCCCACACTTGAACTTTGCTTGTCCTCAAGCAAACTAAAACTAACAAAAACTCTCTAAATGGCAATAATCTCAACTAGCATTTTATAAGCACAAACAAACAACTCAAGTTATAACAATTAGGGACTACTCGATATGATGGAAAAAACAAAAAAGTATATAAAATAAGTTTATGAGCAATGGTCCATCTTGTAAATCCCTACAAGTCTACCTCACATCCTCACAATGTTCACACACACTCGGCTAATATATGGGTGCACATACGATTTATGGAGTATTTGTAAAACACTCGATGCCACGATGATGACTATGCGATATCATAAGCTTGTGAAACGAACAAATCTAATCACTCGACAAAAACATAACATGAATCATGAGGTCTTGTTTGGGTTGTAACTTGGCTAGGGTCAAGGGTATGGAAGTGGATATTTAAAGTGGCTAAAACGGTTGTAACCCGGCGGTTCGACTAACTTGAAACAAAAGAAAATAAGAACTATACAATTTAATATTATCTAACCGAGAGCTAATCAACGGATTTAGCTTTTCCACTCCAAAATTGCTATAATGAAGCCACTTGGTAAGGCTTTTTCAACTACAATCGTTTTTCTCGTTGTTTTTTTTACACATGCTTGAGAGGGAAACTAAGTACGTCTACTTAGATAAAAACTCTACCCCATGATGTTGCAACTATAAACTAAGATACTATACAAAAGTAACAAGTTAATCACTAACCAAACCGGCCTTCCAACCAAAAATGGGTTAAAATATAAAAGGCTAATTTGGCTAAGTGGTTAGTATTTAGTGGTTTAAAAGAAATGAAAGGGGAAGGCTCAAATTGGTTTAACTAAGGGAATGATTTGGGAAAGGGAGTACATAAAAATTGGTTAAAAACAAAAGGTTTCCTAGTGCTTCAATCATTTTCATGCTATATATTCGCCTTGCGGCCTCGAAATGTATACCTAACACAAGTTCTAAACCACAAAAGTCATCCGGCTCACTCAATCTTTGCCCGTAAAAACATGAGCAAAAATAATTCTAAAGCTACAAAGGCTCAAAAATAACTTACGGAAACGGGCGTATTGGGTAAATATGTAAGGCAAACAAGTAGGTCAATCACTTGATTTCTCATGCTCAAGTGTATACAAAAAAATACTTAGTAGTAATCCTCACGCGTGCGAGCCCTTTTTGCGTTCACCCGTTGTATATTTGTCAAACATTTAGTGCTTTTATAAAAACTTATGTTGGGTTGATTACTAAGCCACAAAAATTAATTCAAGAGAGCTTTATTTTATTGTTATTATTATTATTTTGTTGATTTTTTTTACGTGACAACAAAGCTCAAGCGCTAAACCACCTCCCCACACTTGAAATGTACATCGCCCTCGATGTACACAAAAACAACTATATGAAAACATATATAATGAAAGCGGAGGAAAATGGGAACATGAAAACTCCCCTGAAATGAAACGGCGTGAATAGAGCTAAAGGCCATAATAAGGAGTAACCGCAACGAACCGCCAAGCCATCCAACAAATCAACCTCTCAAGCAAGCAACACTGCGCACTAGCAAACAAGATCAAATATACTAAAAATTACCCAACCCCATTTACCCTTGCTTTTATATTATCTAAACCACTAAAATTAAGAAAAGGAAATTAAAGTTCGCGACGGAGGGGTGTACGGACAATGCAAAATGGCACACCTCTCAAACACAAAATAGTAAAGGTACAAACTGGGGGACAAGACTAGGACCTGCCATCTGACCCGGAGGGACCGGCGTCGTCTCGTCTATCAAATCTGGATTTGCGCGAAAACTGTGGAGGCGACTGTGTATGGAGCGTTCATCGAGTTCGCTATGTGCTGCTGCGAACCGAAGAGCCAATCAAAACTGCGTCGGCTCTGCTCATACATATCCTCCATAAAATTACCTTGACGAAATTGCTCCGCACGTAAAAGATCCACGTCCTGTCCTTACCCCCTGCTGGTTCAAGTCAAGACTGTCCATCCTCCGCCAAATATCAACTACCGACGGCTCGTGAGGCCCATGGCCTCCTTGCCCAAAACCACCACCACCAAAATCACCATGCGCATGCTCCCAATTTGGGTTCGCGAAACCATGACCCAACTACATGTGAGGAACCGCTCCCCCAATGAATCCCTCAGGCTCATGAACCAGAACATCCTGCATATGAACGTCATCACCACCGTCACCGCCATCACCATCATCACTGTCATCACCCCCTCTTCGCGAAACGGATCCCAAAACCTACCTAACTTGTCGAAAAGTTTCGGGATACCGTTAAACTTATGTATCACATGCATGGAAGACAGCTGGGCTACGTCGAGCAGACCGTAATCACAAGTCTCAGTTAGACCATCTAATCGAACCCGGTAATGCTTCGTGAGTTTGGTTGAGAAAGCACCTCCGCAAATTTTCGACGTTGGTGTAGAACTAATACCTCGGAAGATAGAGTCCACAACGCTTGAAGCGACATTTCAATTCACCCCGCATTCATTTGTTCTTGGGGAGGAGGGTAATAACCTCCTCACTCTGATCAACGGGCCGTCCAACATAAGCCCTTAACCTATGCCCGTTGACTTTAAATAACCGACCATCCTCGTGACCTATCTCCATTGTCCCATAAGGAAACACTGACCGTACAGTGTAGGGACCCGACCACCTAGATTTCAGCTTACCAGGAAACAACTTCAGACGTGAGTTGTATAACAACACACGATCACCCACTCGGAATTCTTTCTTGTCCTTCAAGCGGCTATCTGAAGCGTCTTAGTGTCACACCCCGACCCGCAGCGGAAAAGGTGACCGGGGCATGATTGTGTTATCATCAAAGCTCATGACATTTATTATACGTTTCATATTCATTAAATACAGTTTAATAGGAAATTTACAACTATAATTACATCATGACCTAACATCAATCTAAGCTTCTTTGTTTTCTTCTAAGGCATTTCCTATGTTTTCCTTGCTTCATCCTGTTCACCTGTATCATGTGTAAAAAGGTTTTTGGATCAACAAAAAGTTGGCGGGTGAATCCTATGGAAAACATTTGAACAAGTTTATTTAATTGATTATGAAATAAAGTGCACAACCACACATGAGTAAAAATAGATATAAACTTATTCAACAATCATTAGATATTAAATAAAGCACACATGAACAATAATGGAACGTTTAGAGGCACGCGTTGCTCTACTCGTCTCTCACGAGGAACTGATGGGCCTAATGAATGAATTTCATAAACATGATAATATGAAAGACATAACTACAAACAATATAAACTCAATGATACACACATGAACAATAATGGATTGGTTTTGAGGCACGCGTTGTTCAACTCGTCTCCCACGAGGAACTGATGGGCTTAATGAATGAATTTCATATAATTTGACAAAATGAAATAATTAATCACAACAATATAAACAATCTAAGTTTAGATCATGATATGGTATGGCACAAGTTTAAATAAACGAGTTAATTATTTTGTGACACATGACACACCCCCAAACGTGTAATTAAAAAGGGGAGTTGTAAGATTCACTCACAGTGGGTGCGTTCGGTTGATGATGTTGAATGCACGCGAAGTCGTTTTAACCACGAGTGAATTAACCTAGATAAATAGCATTATGGTTCGGTAAGTAAACGGGTTTTATTAATCCATTTTAGTAGGATTGTTGGGTGTATTTTTGTGAGTTCAAGGCTATTTTCTAACCTTAAAAATGTTATTTTTAAGTATTTTTAATTGATTTTTAATTAAAATATTAAAAATATTTGATTTTTTTGACCGTTGACCGTTGACTGTTCACCGTTGACTTTGACCGGTTCGTATGCTAGCATATGTGCGCTGAGTGAGGCTCGAATCCGAGACCTCCCGTACGCGTGCACGAAGCTCTACCAACTGAGCTACATGTCTAACCCGAAATAGGTCTGTTTTTAATTATATTTATATATTAATTAGATTAATCGAAAATCATTTATTTTTTTTAAAAATGATTAAACTGAATCGGACCGGTGCGCTCCACAGGTCTCGAACCCGGGACCTGTGGCTTATGCTAACACACAGTCCACCGCTGGACTGTGTGTCCAACTTGTTAACTAAACTGATTTTTATTATTCTTAAATACAAACTAAGCCTTTTAATTTATGCCGTATTTAAAAAGTTTAAATAATTGTCCGGATCGATGCAACAGACCGGACTCGAACTCGTGTCCTTTGATTAAACATACACACAGTCCACCACTGGACTGTGTGTCTAACTTGGTTATTATTCCGATTATTAATAAACTTAACATATATATGAAATGAATCCGGTTCAGTTAACAAAAAAAAGACATTTTTATTAAGGCAGCGTGTGTGGGACAAGATTCGAACTCGAGACGTTAGTGTGTTTATTGTGCACACAGTCCACCGCTGGACTGTGTGTCTAACCCGAGTAATAACTTGATTTTAATTATACTTATATGTTACCGAACTTCGTCTTCTTCGTCCGTTTTTAACCAGAATCGGAAATCCGACTGGTTCAATGTTTTAATCGGTTTCTTTAGCGTTCTTTAGTTAATTACAAGTGAGATTAAATAAAAAGGAGGGACGATTTAAGCGTGAGGTATACCGACTGGATTCCTCTGTTTCTCCGGCAGAACTCCGGCGACAGCAACAGGTTCCGGCGTCGTGTGTCTTGCAGCAACGAGTCTTCAGAAAGCTTGAAAAGGATGTGGGTGACTTCGGTATAAGCTCAGGGGGTTTAGTAAGGCTTAGAAGTGAAGGGCTCGGTTTTCCGGCGAGATACAGAAGTTTTCCGGCGAGTAAATTTTCGCCGAGAAAGGGTGTGGTTTTGAGCGAAAAAGCTTGCAGAGGTTCGAGGAGGTATTTATAGTGCAGGTTATCGATGAACTTGGTCCAATTTCTGACTTGATTCGTCGGTTATAATTTATCCGGCGGTTATAACTTGTGTCGCGAGTTCAGGCGTCGGTTATAACCGATGATGAGTTAAAGTTTACGTTATAACTGAAAAAGTCGTAAATTCTTGGCGAGATCGCCGGGATTTCCGACGACTGCATTTGGGCGCCGGTTTTTGAATTCGAAAAAGATGTTATGAATTAATTGATCTTAATAATTAACAAAAGATACAAGTGGCGCAGTGGTTTAAGTGTTGAGTGTTAAGTCTTTGTTTGACCCGGCGACTGACCCGGGTTCGAAACCCGGCAGTGTCAAAACATTTTTATTTTCTTATTTTTGACAGTTTTTCAAAAACAATTTATATATTCTAATATAATAATTAATTATGTATCGTTTAAAATTATTTTGGGCATTAAATTCGCAACAAAATTTTTAACTGATTGTTCGGTTAATAAACGGAGCGGGTTTGGTAAAATCCGTTTTTGACGGATGTTACAGTATCCCCTGCTTTTTAGAAATTTCGTCCCGAAATTTAAATAGTGATATATTTGACGAAAAGAATGATGGTGTTTAGTTTGACAGTTACATGCGTAGAAGAAGTAAGGTTTTAAGTTTTTTTTTTGTTTGAGGCGGTAACGTTCCTTGTAAGGGTTAAGTACCCTATTACAGGAATCGCTTTTTGTTGCCTACTGTAAAAGTATTGATAAGCAGAATTGATTCGCTAACTACGATATCATGCATAAGAGTTTGGATATGTTTGGAAGGGTATGGTTATATCCTAAGGCAAAACTTCTAATACTACAACCTACATGGAACATAAATAAACACAACAGCTAATATCAGTAAGTTATGATTGGTTCTATGGCTATAGAACATAAATAAACACAACAGCTAATATTTGAATCCACATTCTGATAGCATATATGTTTGAATGGTGGCAGTTCCTCTCTCGTTTGTTATGATGGAGAGGTTAGTTTATGTAGAAATGGAACACAATCCAATCTCTTTAAATAGCAAGATGATATAAATGTAACACAAATTTCAACCAAGGCAATACTAAATCCTACATGGAACTTCTCATAACCGCCTGATAATGCCTCTGATCCTTTGGCAAGAATACTTATATATAGGAAGTACCAGCGGCGTATCCACCATGTTCTTGCCAAATTTTCATTGGTTTTATCCACAAGTTATGATTAGTTACCAAGAAACTACTAAATCCTACATAGAACTTCTCATAATCGTCTGACAATGCCTCTGATCATTTGACAAGAATACTTATATATAGGAAGTACCAGCGGCGTATCCACCATATTCTCGTCAAATTTTCATTGGTTTTATCAGTGAATTATGATTAGTCCTATGTGACTCTACAACCAATACAACAAACTCATAAATACTGAAAATGAAAAATGTCTGTGCGATCAAGGCTCAATCAAACGGAGCCGATCGTATTGCATGTACTGAAAATGAAATTGTCTGTGCGATCAAGGCTCAATCAAGCGGAGCCGATCGTATTGCATGTACTGAAAATAATAAACTTAATCTAAACAACAATCACACAAACAGCCTATACATGGAACCTCTCATAACCGCCTGATAATGCCTCCGATCATTTGACAAGAATACTTATATATAGGAAGTACCAGCGGCGTATCCACCATATTCTTTTCAAATTTTCATTGACTTTATCCACAAGTTATGATTAGTTCTATGTGACTCTACTACAAACACAACAACCACAAATACTGATAATGAAAATGTCTGTGCGATCAAGGCTCAATCAAACGGAGCGCATCGTATTGCATGTACTAAAAATGAAAATGTCTGTGCGATCAAGGCTCAATCAAACGGAGCCGATCGTATTGCATGTACTGAAAATGATAAACTTAATCTAAACAACAATCACACAAACAGCCTATGCATGGAACCTCTCATAACCGCCTGATAATGCCTCCGATCATTTGACAAGAATACTTATATATAGGAAGTACCAGCAGCGTATCCACCATATTCTTGTCAAATTCTCATTGACTTTATCCGCAAGTTATGATTAGTTCTACGCGACTCTACAACAAACACAACAACCACAAGATACTGATAATGAAAATGTCTGTGCGATCAAGGCTCAATCAAACGGAGCCGATCGTATTGCATGTACTGAAAATGAAAAATGTGGGCACGCCAGGTTCAACCTCATAATGAAATGGGGAACATGCTCAACGCTCATAAAATGGGGAGCGGCGGCCTATGAAATTGCATGTACTGAAAATGAAAAATGTGGGCACGCCAGGTTCAACCTCATAATGAAATGGGGAACATGCTCAACGCTCATAAAATGGGGAGCGGCGGCCTATGAAATTGCATGTACTGAAATAATAAACAATAATTACTCTAACAGTCTACACATGGAACCTCTCATAAACGCCAGATAATGCTTCTGATCCTTTGACAAGAATACTTATATATAGGAAGTACCAGCGGCGTATCCACCGTATTCTTGTCAAAGTTTCATTGGCTTTATCCTTAAGTTATGTTTGGTTCTATGTGATAAAAAAAAACATAAAACTAAACGATAGGAGTTGAATCTGGATTTTCGGTGAAGAGGACTAGTTGAGTATCTTCGCTTGGGCCGTCATTATCTTCGACAGGATTGGTGTTGATGTTGAAGACTCTTCCTCTTGCTGGTGGCCTAGCGGTTGGGTTTTCTTGGTTTACTTGGTTAACTAGGTTTGATTGGGCTTGAGTGTTGATGACGTTAACCAATTGAGGGCATGTGTTTCTAAAGTGGGTAGGGTCGCCACAATTGAAACAAGCTCGAACATATGGGAACACGGGGTAACGGGGTTGTTGATAGGTTTGGGCCATGTTTTGAGTAGGGGAAAGGTTTGGTTTTGAAAGGTGCGACAAACCTTGCTCAAATGACCATAGCGTCCACAAGTTGCACATAGTCGACAAGGTAAGGTAAGGGGATGGTGATAAAAACAGTTGTTGCATTGAGGGTGAGGTCCAAGATATGGTTTCTTATTTGGGTAGGTTGAGTTGGGTGCCACTTGGGTGATTGGGATAGCTTGGATGGGTATGGCGTGTGAAATTGGTTGATTCCGTTGGATAGCAGCGAAAAGTTGCCCGTTTCTTTTTCTCTTAGGATTGGGTTGAGAAGGGGATTCGGTTTGGGTCGAGTCGGAGGTTTCAGTCGATTCTTTACCCTTCTTCTTTTCCTCCTTGAAGTCTTTGTTCCGGATTCGGTTCTCGGAGAGCTCTGTAGCTAACTCCATTGCTGCTTCCAAAGTTGCAGGCTTGGTACTTATTACAGAGTCTTGAATCTTTGACGGAAGACCACGAATGTAATGCTCGATCAAACGGTAGAGGGGAGTGAACATGTTGGGAACCATTTGATGTAACTCGAGGAATCTTTTGTTGTAGGTGGTGTGGTCTCCTTCCTTTTGCTTCAACGAATAAAATTCATCTTCTAATTTCTTGATTTCGCTCCTTGGGCAAAATCGTCTGGTCATGATTTCCTTCAATTCGTTCCAAGTTAAAGTCATAGCATCGTCGACGCCTCGTTTGGCTTTCTTTGTATTCCACCAAGTAAGTGCTATCCCATATAATCGACCGGTAGCATAACGCACTTTGCGATCATCGGGACAATCGCAATTTAGAAAGGTGTTCTCCATTTCTTCAAACCAATGGAGAAGAGCAGTGACGCCTTCAGTCCCTTTGTATTTTGGAGGGTCGCATGATTTGAAATGCTTGTAGGTGCATTTAGTGATATTTGGGGGAGGGTTGATAACGTTTTGATTTTCTTGATTGGCAGGATTAGCGGTAAGTGCCTGTTGGACTTGGATTACAATGTTGGGTATTATGGCAGCCATTTGTTGAGCGATTAGGGCAGCCATGCGTTCGCGGGCTTTTCCTGCTCTCGTCTTCCTACGGGCGAGGTTAGAAGACATATACAAGGAATACATGTCAAGAGTATGAGTTGGTTGCTTTTGGGATCATGGGTCGCACTAGGAATGAACATTCATAAAATAATTATAGAAAAATAAATCTACTACATCCATAGGATGTCTTGGGCTTTGCTCGCCATTAGGCCCTACATGCCGCCATACTTCACCTTTGTAATCATGTGGGCCCCCATGAATACCGGTTCTTCATATGGTTCGCATGGGTTTACCTGGTTGCGTACACTAAAACCCGGAGAAAATCGAGAAATATGTATACAACGTGTGATATTCGGAGTGTGTCCAGGTGTAGACACGGTGACACCTCAAAGTGGGGTTAGTTCGAATGACGTTTGGTGTGGCATGCTTTGGCCTAATAGGTCCTTCGTACTCTCATCGTTAGTCCCCAGGTAGGCAAACTGGTCCGTTATATTGGATTTATACGAATGCCAACCTAGACAGGACGTTCCAACTACCGGTACTTGTACCCTTCCAGTTACTACATGCCCGTCGCAGAACTTACTTTGATGAGATTTGAAAATTGCAACAAAATCTTTGAATAATGAGAGTATGAAAATGAATTGAATATATGAACATTGATATATGTATAATGAATATGTATATAAGCATGTATGTTTGACTGTAAATATAAACAAATATGAAACAAATAAATATCACAAGTTTGTATGTAACCACCTAATCAATTAAAGTTTAGGCAGACTATAGTATAGGCTCTAAGGGTCTAATAACCTATCCTATATCCCTATAGTCATGGCTCTGATACCAATCTGTCACACCCCGACCCGCAGCGGAAAAGGTGACCGGGGCATGATTGGGTTATCATCAAAGCTCATGACATTTATTATACGTTTCATATTCATTAAATACAGTTTAATAGGAAATTTACAACTATAATTACATCATGACCTAACATCAATCTAAGCTTCTTTCTTTTCTTCTAAGGCATTTCCTATGTTTTCCTTGCTTCATCCTGTTCACCTGTATCATGTGTAAAAAGGTTTTTGGATCAACAAAAAGTTGGCGGGTGAATCCTATGGAAAACATTTGAACAAGTTTATTTAATTGATTATGAAATAAAGTGCACAACCACACATGAGTAAAAATAGATATAAACTTATTCAACAATCATTAGATATTAAATAAAGCACACATGAACAATAATGGAACGTTTAGAGGCACGCGTTGCTCTACTCGTCTCTCACGAGGAACTGATGGGCCTAATGAATGAATTTCATAAACATGATAATATGAAAGACATAACTACAAACAATATAAACTCAATGATACACACATGAACAATAATGGATTGGTTTTGAGGCACGCGTTGTTCAACTCGTCTCCCACGAGGAACTGATGGGCTTAATGAATGAATTTCATATAATTTGACAAAATGAAATAAGTAATCACAACAATATAAACAATCTAAGTTTAGATCATGATATGGTATGGCACAAGTTTAAATAAACGAGTTAATTATTTTGTGACACATGACACACCCCAAAACGTGTAATTGAAAAGGGGAGTTGTAAGATTCACTCACAGTGGGTGCGTTCGGTTGATGATGTTGAATGCACGCGAAGTGGTTTTAACCACGAGTGAAATTAACCTAGATAAATAGCATTATGGTTCGGTAAGTAAACGGGTTTTATTAATCCATTTTAGTAGGATTGTTAGGTGTATTTTTGTGAGTTCAAGGCTATTTTCTAACCTTAAAAATGTTATTTTTAAGTATTTTTAATTGATTTTTAATTAAAATAAATAAATAAAAATAATAAAAAATTTTGATTTTTTGACCGTTGACCGTTGACTTTGACCGGTTCGTATGCGAGCATATGTGCGCTGAGTGAGGCTCGAACCCGAGACCTCCCGTACGCGTGCACGCAGCTCTACCAACTGAGCTACGTGTCTAACCCGAAATATTTCTGTTTTTAATTATATTTATATATTAATTAGATTAATCGAAAATCATTTATTTTTTTAAAAAATGATTAAACTGAATCGGACCGGTGCGCTCCACAGGTCTCGAACCCGGGACCTGTGGCTTATGCTAACACACAGTCCACCGCTGGACTGTGTGTCCAACTTGTTAACTAAACTGATTTTTATTATTCTTAAATACAAACTAAGCCTTTTAATTTATGCCGTATTTAAAAAGTTTAAATAATTGTCCGGATCGATGCAGCAGACCGGACTTGAACTCGTGTCCTGTGATTAAACATACACACAGTCCACCACTGGACTGTGTGTCTAACTTGGTTATTTTTCCGATTATTAATAAACTTAACATATATATGAAATGAATCCGGTTCAGTTAACAAAAAAAAGACATTTTTATTAAGGTAGCGTGTGTGGGACAAGATTCGAACTCGAGACGTTAGTGTGTTTATTGTGCACACAGTCCACCGCTGGACTGTGTGTCTAACCCGAGTAATAACTTGATTTTAATTATACTTATATGTTACCGAACTTCGTCTTCTTCGTCCGTTTTTAACCAGAATCGGAAATCCGACTGGTTCAATGTTTTAATCGGTTTCTTTAGCGTTCTTTAGTTAATTACAAGTGAGATTAAATAAAAAGGAGGGACGATTTAAGCGTGAGGTAACCGACTGGATTCCTCTGTTTCTCCGGCAGAACTCCGGCGACAGCAACAGGTTCCGGCGTCGTGTGTCTTGCAGCAACGAGTCTTCAGAAAGCTTGAAAAGGATGTGGGTGACTTTGGTATAAGCTCAGGGGGTTTAGTAAGGCTTAGAAGTGAAGGGCTCGGTTTTCCGGCGAGATACAGAAGTTTTCCGGCGAGTAAATTTTCGCCGAGAAAGGGTGCGGTTTTGAGCGAAAAAGCTTGTAGAGGTTCGAGGAGGTATTTATAGTGCAGGTTATCGATGAACTTGGTCCAATTTCCGACTTGATTCGTCGGTTATAATTTGTCCGGCGGTTATAACTTGTGTCGCGAGTTCAGGCGTCGGTTATAACCGATGATGAGTTATAGTTTACGTTATAACTGAAAAAGTCGTAAATTCTTGGTGAGATCGCCGGGATTTCCGACGACTGCATTTGGGCGCCGGTTTTTGAATTCGAAAAAAGATGTTATGAATTAATTGATCTTAATAATTAACAAAAGATACAAGTGGCGCAGTGGTTTAAGTGTTGAGTGTTAAGTCTTTGTTTGACCCGGCGACTGACCCGGGTTCGAAACCCGGCAGTGTCAAAACATTTTTATTTTCTTATTTTTGACAGTTTTTCAAAAACAATTTATATATTCTAATATAATAATTAATTATGTATCGTTTAAAATTATTTTGGGCATTAAATTCGCAACGAAATTTTTAACTGATTGTTCGGTTAATAAACGGAGCGGGTTTGGTAAAATCCATTTTTTACGGATGTTACACTTAGTGCGTTCCTTGTATAGCTTGGAGCTTTCATACACATCATTCTAAAGCTCCTCAATCTCATGGATCTGCACAAACCTGTTCTCACCCGCAGCAGCCATATCAAGATTAACTGTCTTCAAAGCCCAATAGGCTTTGTGCTCGAGCTCCACAGGAAGATGACAAGACTTTCCATAGACCAATTTAAATGGTGTGGTGCCGATAGAAGTCTTGTAGGCTATCCGGAAAGCCCACAGTGCATCATCCAACTTCTCGGACCAATCCTTATGGCTAGAATTAACCGTTTTCTCCAAAATCCGCTTGATACCCCGATTAGTGACCTCGACCTGCCCACTCGTCTGTGGGTGGTATGGTGTAGAAAACCGATGCTGCACACCATATCGGGGCAATGCTTTCTCAAGTTGTGCATTAAATAAATGCATCCCACGGTCACTAATCAATGCATTTGGGGGCACTAAAGCGAGCAAACAACTTCTTCAAAAACCTAACCACTACCCTAGCATCATTAGTGGACAAAGCCTCTTCTTCGGCCCACTTGCAGACATAATCAACAGCAACTAGGATGTAACGGTTACCAAAAGAAGTCGGGAAGGGACCCATGAAGTCTAGCCCCCATACAACAAAGATCTCACAGACTTGGATGCCGTTTTGTGGCATTTCATGGCGTGCTGAAATGTTTCTTGCCCTTTGGCAAGAATCACAAGACCTTACCCACTCATGGGCATCACGGAAGATAGTCGGCCAAAAGAACCCAGAGTCGAATACTTTCTTCGCAGTGTTATTCGCTCCATGGTGGCCTCCCGTAGGTCCCTCGTGACAGTGGTGCAAAATATATCTCGCCTCGTCACCATACACGCAACGCCGGATCATCTGATCCACTCCGACCCTGAACAAGTAAGGGTCATCCCAAAAATAGTACTTAACATCCGTAAAGAACTTTCGCTTTTGCTGATGGGTCATCTCCTTGATCAGGATGCCACTAGCTAAGTAGTTTGCGAAGTCAACAAACCATGGGGAATCATCACTACTCTCGATCCTTATAAGAAACTCGAGGGGGAAATTGTCATTGATGTTAGGCCCACGAATTTCCTTCCTCTCGGAATGCTCAAGTCGAGATAAATGATCGACCGCAAGATTTTCAGCCCCTCTCTTATCACGGATCTCAATATCAAACTTCTGCAGCAAAAGAATCCATCGTATCAACCTCGGTTTAGCATCCTGCTTGCTAAAAAGATACGGAAGAGCTGCATGATCCGTATACACAATGGTCTTGGAAAGTACGAGTTAAGACCGAAACTTATCGAATGCAAAGACCACAGCTAGGAGCTCTTTCTCTGTCGTGGTGTAATGCTCCTGAGCGTCGTTCAAGGTCTTGCTCGCATAGCAAATCGGGTGAAAGTGCTTATCTCTCCTTTGACCCAAGATGGCCCCGACTGCGAAATCACTCGCATCACACATCAACTCAAAGGGTAGCTCCCAGTCGGGAGCTACCATGATCGGGGCATTTACCAACTTCTCCTTCAACAACTCGAATGCCTTAAGACATTCATCGAAGAAAACAAACTAGGCATCCTTCTCGACGAGCTGAGTCATGGGACGGGCGATTTTGGAAAGTCCTTTATGAATCGCCGGTAAAAACATGCATGACATAGAAAACTCCTAATAGATTTCACTGATGTGGGAGGCGGGAGCTTAGAAATAGTCTCAACCTTGGCTCGATCAACCTCGAGGCCCGCCTGTGAAATCTTGTGCCCAAGCACAATGCCCTCCTTCACCATGAAGTGGCATTTCTCCCAATTCAAAACCAAGTTGGCTTCTTCACACCTAGCCAGCATCCTCTTCAGATTCCCGAGACATTGATCGAAGGAACTCCCAAATACAGAAAAATCATCCATGAAAACCTCCATGGAATCCTCGATCATGGCATGAAAAATGGCCACCATACATCCTTGAAATGTGGCCGGGGCATTACGCAGTCCAAAGGGCATCCGCCGTAGGCAAATGTGCCATAGGGACATGTGAATGTCGTCTTCTCCTGATCCTCATGGGAGATGGGAATCTGAAAGTAACCCGAAAAACCATCAAGGAAGCAGTAGAACATCCTACCCGACAACCTCACCAACATCTGATCAGTGAAAGGGAGTGGGAAATGATCCTTCCTCGTAGCATCATTGAGTTTGCGATAATCATTACAAACTCTCCATCTGGTGACTGTACGAGTAGGAATCAACTCGTTTTTCTCATTCGTCACCACTGTCATACCTCCTTTCTTCGGAACTACCTGCACAGGGCTAACCCAAGGTGAATCAGAGATCGAGTATATCAAACCTGCATCAAGTAGTTTGATGACCTCTTTCTTCACAACCTCCTGTATGTTTGGGTTCAAGCGCCTCTGATGCTGAACTACAGGTTTAAAGTCCTCCTCCATCAAGATCTTATGGGTACAAAAGGATGGGTTAATCCCTTTTATATCCATACTCTTCCACGCGAGCGCCTTCTTGTGTTGCTTCAAGACCTCAAGCAATCGATCTTTCTCCTCTCCCGACAATCCAGCAGAAATGATAATGGGCAAATGAGTCGCACCCTCCAAGAAAGCATACTCCAAGTGATCTGGAAGCTCTTTAAGCTCAACCGAAGGTGGATCCACAATAGAAGGGCGTGCTTTAGGCTCAGCAACGCGATCCACAACCTTAAAAACCTCAGGACACGGGGGAGACACATGACCTATCAGACAGGTCGTCTCCTAAACTAGTTGGTTCCCAGCAGGTGAACCAAAAGTCTCCCCTCCAAGTAACTGCGTGTCCACCTCATCCTCCTCAAATGTGTCACGAAGATGATCACTCACATATGTATCAATAGTCTCAATGAAATAGAGTGTATCATCCTGACTCTGTGGATGCTGCATGGATTTACCAATATCAAAGGTCACCTCCTCATCATCAACCCTAAGAGTAAGTCTGCCGGTGCAAACATCAATCAAGGCTCTACCAGTGGCTAGAAATGGTTGACCTAAGATAAGCAGGACAATTTTGTCCTCTTCCATGTCCAAAATCATGAAATTGACAGGAAAGACAAACTTGTCGATTTTCACAAGCATATTCTCAACAATGCCTCGATGATACTTTACTGAACGATCGGCAAGCTGAATGCTCATACGAGTGGGCTTGGGCTCTCCTAAGTCTAGCTTAGCAAAAACCGCATATGGCATGAGGTTTATGCTAGCTCCAAGATCAGCCCATGCATTGCTGACTGACAAACTACTAATCAAACACGTGATAGTGAAACTCCCGGGATCATTCATCTTCTTTGGTAGTTTGTTCTGAAGAACCGCTGAACACTCCTCATTCAAGGTCACATGCGAAAGCTCCTCAAGTTTCTTTTTGTTAGACAAGATATCTTTCAGAAACTTGGCATACTTAAGCATTTGAGCAAGTGCCTCGATGAATGGTAAATTTATATGAAGTTGCTTAAAAACCTCAAGGAATTTACCATAGTGTTCCTCCATCTTCTGCTTCTTCAACCTCCCTGGATATGGAATGGGAGGGACATACTCTCTGACTGGCTCTTTGGGTCGTGCTGTACTTGCTGGGACTCGCCTCTGTTGCACCTCGCCCGGAGACTCCATCTCAATCTCCTCATCAACCACATCATTAGTCGGCTTTGGTGAAGCAGCTGAAGTGATGGGCTCAGCGGTCTTGCCGCTTCTCAACGTGATGGCCTTTGTAGTAGCATTCAGATTAGGCTCCGTATTGCTTGGAAGGCCCCCTTTTGTCTCTCAGATAACATCTTGGGAATCTGGCCAACTTGGTTCTCAATGGTCTGCATGGAAGCCTTTTGGCTTCTCAACTCACTCTCGTGCCTTGCGAAACGACCGTCATAATCCTTGTAATGCTTCTCATTCTCAGACTTTATGGAATTCTGACCAGCTATGAGCTGACTGACATGTCTTGCACACTAGGCTTGCTAGTGTGAGACGTCGGCTGAGGTCGAGGCTGACCATACGCTCCTGGAGCTGTGGGACGTGGAGCAAATCCGGGTGGATGCTAAGTAGATGCATCTGGCCTCCAGCTGAAATTTGGGTGATTCTTCCACCGTGGATTATAAGTATTATTGTAGGGATTTCTGAGGACGGTATTGGTTTCCCATGAAATCTACATGCTCGTGTGACATCTCTCCCGTCAGAAAATCACATATATGATATGCTCCCCCACTCGAAGAAATACTCGAGTGTAGCTCCATCACCCGATCAAATTTCAAAGATAAGGCATCCATACGTGATGTCATGGCGGTGAAGTCGTCAACATGTTGAACTCCCTGTAGAGAACTCTTCTTTCTCGGCGGCTACTGTGTACGATTCTTCACGGTGCATTTCTCTAAAATCTCAAATGCCTCGGTGGCATTTTTCGTGCCAATGTCTCCGCCCGAATACGTATCGACCATCATCTGCCCTGGACCATCTAAACCATGGTAGAAGATCTGACATTGTTGCCACTTGGGCAACCCGTGGTGTGGGACCTTTCGCATGAGCTCTTTAAACTGCTCCCACGCCTCGTAAATGGACTCATCCTCATCCTGACGAAAGTTGAGAATCTTGGTTCTCAACCGAACAGTTTTCTCTAGAGGGAAATATTTCTGGAGGAATTTCTTAGCTAATTGATTCCATGTAGTGATAGATCCAGCTGGAAGTGAGAGAAGCCACTCTTTGGCTCCATGACGTAAAGAAAACAAAAAGAGCCGAAGGCGTATCGCATCCGGTGATGCGTCACGAATCGTGAACGTGGCACAAACCTCCAGAAAACCCGCAATATGGACACTAGGATCCTCGTGATCCTTGCCATAAAACTGCACCGTGTTCTGCAACATCGATATGGTGCAAGATTTGATCTCGAAATTATTATTATTAATCGTTGGTGCATTAATGCTCGCAGCTAAACCCTCAAGTGACGGTTTTCCTATCTCGTTTAAGATCCTTGTTTCCTCCTCGTCCGCATTTCTACACGAACCTCGTAGGACGTGTCGTCTCCCCCCGCGTCTACCTCAATCGTAGCGGCTAGCATCCGGTACCGCTCCCACAGTCTCCGGTGAAGATTGCGCTCCGGCTCCGATGAAGGCTCAACGATTTCAGCAACAGGGGTTGAGGACATACACGACCTGTAGGAAAAAAAAGGAGCACAATGCACTATATATACAAAAATAAAAACAACTAGCAAGTAATCATTTCTTTTCAAATAATCATGCAATAACAAATAAAATCAAGAAGACAAAAAAAACGTTATGCACTTTTCACAATGACTAAATAAGTAACTCGAACCGTTCTCAAGAAGACCTCACCCCGACAACGGCGCCAAAAACTTGATGTGCGTGAATTATATATATTTTTAGTTTGGTTTTTCTTCACACAGATTTAGTTTTAAAAAGGGTTTTTCACCTAAAAACTAACTACACACACAAAGGGCAAGTGTACCCATCGGGAGGTAATATAATTTGTTGCTAAGAACCGGATATCAATCCGTGGACACGGTGTCTCAATACTAAACTTTTGTTACTTTAAAGCCTTTTCAATTGATGAGTTGATTTTGTTCCTAAATTATCATGCAAAAATAACAAGCTACCAACTAACTAAGGAATAACAATATAAAAAAGAGGTTGCCTAAACTAAGTATCCACTAACAAACACGTGACAACTATTTGAAGGAACTAACGGTGATGCAAGATCCAAATTTAACTAAGTCCCCAATCAAGGCTTCCTAGTTTATAATCCTTAGGAAAAATAAAATTAATAACATTCAAATCACCTAAAAAATATTATTTTTTAGCTCACTTGTTAAGTTAATGTTAATCTTTAAACAAGTTATTTGTTTGCTAAAACTCCTAACTCTTCAAGTTTGGAAAATTACCATGAACAACATAACAACCACCCTAACTTGCTTTTAAGTAAGTAACACTATCATCATGTTCTTGACAAAAACCACAAGCATGGTCATGCTAGATAACAATCTTGGCCAAAAATCATCAATCTAACGCAAACACAACTATAGAATCCATGTAAACATTATTATGATTTTTCCAAATCTAAATGCAAGAATTCCTACACATGTTCAAATCTTCATTCTAATCATGTTAGCAATCACCATTCCTAGTATCATGCCATGAATCTTACTAACAAGTTAACAAGATTCAACAATCATAATTTCTATATGGGCTTTCCAACACAACATGTAAATACTTATGACCAAACCTTCAATAATAAAGACTTTAAACTTACATAAGAACTCCAAGAACAAGATTCAAGCATTACTATTAAGATTAACAAAAACAATCACCACATCTACTTCCATAATTATCACATGTTCATAAGCTTCAACAAAGTTTAAACAACACAAATGTTTAGCCCATAAGGCTCATAGTGACCAAATCAAGTACAAGAAAGCATAAATTGTTCATGATGAAACTAGTAAGCTAACCAACTTAAAGACAAGATTAATGGTAGTTTGAGTGAATCTTCAAGTGTAGTAATCCTCTTCAAGGCTTCCTCTTGGCTCCAACAAGCTTCCAGGACCAGATTCTTGAGAGAAAACTTCACCCAAATGCTCCAATTGCCCTCCAAATGAGCTTAAACCACGTATTTGTGCTATTGGGAGTTTGGCACGACCATGCCACCTTTTGGCACGGTCGTGCTTGGTAAGTGTCAGAGTGCCTTTTTCAAGTGTTGACTTGTTTGCTAGCCATTTTGGGAAAAATCCCGCTCAAACTTTTCTAAGGTGGCACGGTCGTGCCAACCTTTGGCACGGTCGTGTTTCCTGATGAAATATTCGAAAATGTCTGAAATGATCCCAGCAACAAGCTGATCTGAGACTGTTTGGCTTGGCAAGGTCGTGCCAGTCTTTAGTTCTTCCTGGGCACGCTGAGACTGGTAGTGCTTGATGAGAGTGCCGATCACCGTTAGCCTAGCACGATCGTGCCAGTGGTTGGCACGGTCGTGCCATATCTGGCAGTTTGCTGGAAAACTCCGTTTTTGCTCCTTTTTGCTCCAAAAGCCTCCATTTTAACATCGGGCCGAAGCCCGAACCTGTATTTTCACAAACAACTCAAATGAGTACCAAAATCAATGAAAATACGACAAGTTCTCGCGTAAATGGGTCTATTTGACGTTTTAAAGATGTATAAATTCTTATACATCAATTGTCAGTGGTTAACTTTTTGATACCAGCAGTGGTTTTGAGACCAATAGTGATATCCTTTGCTTCTATCTCTAATTCTTTCAACTCCTTTTACTCCATTGTCAAACTCTTCTCCTTTGTCTCATTTTGATTTTGAATGGTCCTCATTTTTGCACCTTCATCATCTGCTTGAATTTCCAAGGTTTCATCAACTCCCTTTTTTTTTTTCTTTGACAGATGTTTCATCAGAAGTTACTGAGGGCCTTTTCATAAAATCATTTTTCTCCCCCTTTTTGGCATCATCTACTCTTTCGAAGATAGGTGCAGGGGTAGTGCCAGACATTTTTTCAGAGTTTCTTTAATATTCTTAAGCTTTGTGTGAGTATTTTTATATCTTTCCTCAACCATGTTTCTGAGCATTTGCATTTGTATTTCATGTTGTTGATCCGCATGCTGGCGTTGTTGTTGAAGCAGAGGATATAACTATCTTAAAATTTCAGTGGATTGAGGAATAGAGGGTTGAGCAGTGTTTTGAGACTTTGAAGATTCTAACATCTGTTGCAACATATTTTTGATATCTGCCACAGATGCCTCAATTTTTGTAACTCGCTCTGTCGAATCTTTATATTTTATATCATTACCCAATTTAACGGGGTCATTTGATTTCCCACCAGAGGTGGTTGTATCAACCTTAGAGATAGGAGAAGTCTCCAAATTCTCATTAGCTTATGCCCCTTTTTCGTGGTACTGGGGACTTTTTTCTACAACAGAGGGTTCCTTAGCAAACTTAACAGTGGTTTTAACACCAGAAGTGGTTACCAAGGTAGCCTCAGTAGAAATTGCCTTCAAGGGAGTCTTATTTATGAAACTACTGTCCAGATATAGATCAGTGGATGCAACATATGTAGTAGCTGCTCCACTTGAACTACCAACAAGAATTTCATGAAATTCAAGTGGTGTAACCTCCTCAACTATTTGTGGGATAGTCAATTTAATTTTATCAGACACAACTATTGTGGAAGTTTTTCTCTCAGTAATGTGTTGGTGAGAGGGGTTGTTTTGTGTCTGACTTTCAATGACCTCAAACATAGATACTTTTGTTTATGTTATTTGAGATGTGGAGAGTGTTGTGGAAAAAGAATTTGCCCTAGGAGAAGTACAGTTCAACATACTCTCAAATGAGGGTAATGTTTCAAGTTGTGGAGTCCCTGTGCTTACAACATGTTCCTTTTGAGAGAAGTCATGAGGAGTGGTGGTTTTGGGTGGAGATCCTTCCAACTGTTGTGAGGGAGTAGCAATAGTGGTTTCTTGTGACATTTGTGTTGTCACATGATTAACTTCTGGGATCTCATCTTCCAGAAGATCCTTTTAGGTAGGTTTGGTGGGCTTGGTGGATTTCTTTTTGGTCTTTTTGGTGATTTTTGGTGGGGGATGCATAGCAGTGGTTATGCTACTGTGGTTACCAAGAGCAGTAGGCTCAGCAGCTGAGGTCTGAGGAGTAGATGTGAACTCATCCAAATTTTGCATAAACTTCCCTGCTTGTTTTCTAGAAACTTTAGACTCTTTAGCCATAAGGCGAGTAAATGTTTCAGACGTGAAGCTGTTTATTTGAAAAGGTATACCTTGAACAAGAGCTTGTGCATTCTCTTTTGGAATTTTCTGTTGTAAATAATAACTATAAAATCTTGGAAATAACAAGAAAGCTTGTGCTTTATTGTTTTTCACATTTTCCAAATTTGTTACCAAATCATTAAACAATGCTTGAGAGTAATTGTAATCAGTTTAAGACATGATAGCATACCCCAAGTATTAAATTTTCAAAGGTATTTCGTTAAAACTAGATGTTTTATTTGAAACACAGGTGAGCAGGGTATGAAACAAGAATTTCATAGGAGGTGGAAATCCTCTTTTTTCCATAGTAGCTTTTGTTGATTGTCTTGTATACCCTATATTGATCAAATCAACTTGATACCCATCCTTAGGGAAAGAGACTTTACCTGCTAGATCGTCCATCTGAAAAACTTCTGAGATAGTTTGTGAAGTTATTGGAACCAGGATATCTCCTACTTTTGATGAGATTGCCCACAGATTTTTGTTTTGAATTTAAAGTTCAGCATTAGCCCAAAACTCTCGTAGGGTGTCTTGATAAATTGGTGCGTTACAGGTAAGCAAAGTTTTATACTTTGATGAAGAGTGAAAATCTGTATTTTTCTTCGTCTTTTCGAAAGTACAGAGGTAATTGTGTGGATGTTTGATAATAATAACCATGATCGAAATTTTTGAGAGACACTGAAGAACTGTGTAATCGCTTTTAATAAATTTTGAATTTGATTTTTGTGATAAAAACTTTGTTTGAGTGTTTTGTCAGGGTTTAATTTGGATAACAGTAGTTTTAAAACTCGGACGTTTAACATCTGACACATGGCAAGATCTGATGACTATTATCTGTCCACGTGTATCTTGTGACTATGAATGGATGACAGTTATTTTGGGAAACCACTAATGTGTGTCATCAGTGGTTGTAAAACAGTAGATAAGGTCAATATAGTGGTTTGACTAGGATAGTGAAGACAGAGGATTCACTTTGTCAGTGGATATATATGCCAATCAGAGTTTTGAAGATAGAACAGTGGTTTCATCAGACTTTAGAGATTTATTGAGAAAATTTCAATTTTAACTATTTTTAAGGTTTTGTTTTGATTTTATGAAAACATTTTGATGCTATTTACACACGAAATACAAGAAAACTTGTTTTAATCCATGTTTAGCATTTCAAACCTAGAGATCAGACTTTTGAAGGTGGATGTTTCTTAATGCTTTTCATTTGAACATCTGCCAGTTGATCTTTAGTTAGAACATGATGTAGAGAAATCAAACCTTTTCATAGTAATCCCTCACAAGGTGATGTCTGATTTACACTGTATTTGGTCGTGGGATGGTAGACTGTTTTGAAACATCTTCTGCTCTTTTGGTGGATGAGATTCTGTATTTTGGGATCATAATAGCATATCCACAGTCTTGTGATGAAGATTGTGATTACCTGCAAGGTTAGTCTTGACAAACATTGCACATGACCTACTCGGATTTTTAATGATAAAAGTTCATTGAACTTTTTAATCAACGCCTCTTCCACACACTAGTCCTTGTGTAAAACACTTTATAGACCTTGGTAGTGGTTGAGTATTCCATATGGTAACCAGGTTGTCAGACTGCTTCAATTTATTTAGACTTGACTTAGTTTGTGATTTAACCTTGATCATCATACAGAATCCTTTTGATTCATTATCAGTGGAAGTATCTTCCCCCCTTTTCTAAAAAAAATTGAGGGGTTCTGCTTCCTGACAGGTATTGAGCTTTAACTATCTAAAACAAGTGAAAGCTCAATATGTATTACTAAACAAAACTTAAAGAAGTAATACATGACCTGATATATACATGAAATCTTTACAATTAAAAATTAAGTAAAAATTCCTTGATAAATGAATCAATTAGATCTAATAAAATTTCCCAAGTCTTTCTTGAAATAGTTGTTAACTTTAGATACATCAATTACCTGAGCCTTCCTGTAAACAATGGTTGCACTTAGCTTGTTTGGTAACAGATGTTTGAAGCAAGGATAGAGATTTATCTAGGTTTTCCTTTTGTAGTACTAGCCTGTGAACTCTCAAGTGTTTTATGTTTATATTCTTTTCTTTTGACATCAAAAGTTTTGAGATAAAACACTTTTGAGTATTGTGATTTTTCTTCTCATCTCCTTTTAACCTTTCCATAGACAGATGTTGTATTATTCACTGGAAGGTTTCTAAAGAAAGAGTAATCAATCCAGGATCATTTACAGTAATGTTTTGAGAGACTTGATCATTTTTGCAAAATGCTTATGCTAAGTCTCACATTACTTTTGATCTGGTTTCCTAATGATCAACACAATTTTGATTTTCACCTTTTAAAGCTTCTCGCAACTTTTGTTCCATATATATAGATCTTGTTCCTGAGGTTTTGGTTCACCTCAGTCTTTTAATGACATTAGATGAATCCTTAGCAACAATTAATCATGGAACCATCACAAATTCCAACACAAACACTGATATCATATGAAACGATACACTTTTAGTGTCATGTGGAACTTGTGTGTTTCGTAACATCTTGGTTGTTTTACAGAGTATTCGGTTAACCAATCGTGATTAGCTTCTTACTCTGTTTTTCAACAAATACGAATAACACAGCATCAAAGAAATTTAGCTCATCTTTTTATGTCAAATTGATTGTTAGATCTAATTTGACTGACAAAGCTCTGATACCAATTGTTAGGATCTGAGTTTGACTTGATTGCATTGTTTTAAATAAATTGATAATAAAAGAAGATAAAACATACAATACTTTGCAGCAGAATGAAATTTAAAACTTTGTAACACAATCAAGGAGAAATTGGCTTTCATCATACAATGTTTTCATTACTCAAAAGATTGAAAGATTACAAGTAAATACATGTATGAATCACTAACTCCCCCTCAGACCGAGCTCACACAGATTTGTACGTACAAGATGAGTGTGTGTGTGAGCTGAATAGAACAGTAAATGCATTGTCTATTTATACTACGAATCCCTAACCTCTGAGGCATCGTTGCTGACGTCATCAAGACAGTGACATCTAACAACCCCAACAAACTCTTACCACTGCTAATGCTATCCTCTGTTACATTTATAAAACGCTGATTATAAGACAATGATGATGCTATCCTCTGATGAGCTCAACCACTGATGAAGCTTTATCAGATGTTCCTCAAAGGGTGATTAGACCTTTGACTTCCAGCAGACCTTTGACTTTATCAGTGGTTTGGTCTTTAACAGTCTTTATAACTCAACAGGGTTTAGCACTGGGCAGATGTTAGAACCATCAGATGTTAGATATCTTGTCTTTGAAAGGAAAAGTGAATCAAAGTACTACTTGTCCTGTATCATTTTGTATAGACCTTTTTTGGCTTTCTATCATTTGTTCTTTTGTAGGGTTCAATCCCAACACTAACACTAAGGATGTGCAAAGATGACCGAAAGAATAGCAGCTTTGAACAGATTCATCGCAAAATCCTCAGAAGAATGCAAGGATTTTTATGATATTCTGAGGAAGGATAAGATATTTGAATGGACCGAGAAGCATGAAGCTGCCCTTAAATC
Source organism: Scalesia atractyloides (assembly GCA_947069175.1). Classification (NCBI taxonomy): domain Eukaryota; kingdom Viridiplantae; phylum Streptophyta; class Magnoliopsida; order Asterales; family Asteraceae; genus Scalesia; species Scalesia atractyloides. Next base: position 54,635,846 of record CAMTDV010000015.1, on the reverse strand, counting down.
CCTCAAGGATTACTTATCCTCAGTACCAGCTTTGATGAAACCAGAAAATGGAGAACCATTATCCTTATACCTAGTTGTTTCAGGTAAAGCGGTTATTGTGGTCCTAGTTAAGGATCATGAAAGCCAACAAACATCCGGTATATTATGTAAGTAAAAATCTAGAGTTAATTAATATTTTTGTCCCTGTGGTTTGTCAAAAATCACTATTTCAGTCCATTAGTTTAAAATTGCGATTTCAGTCCATGTGGTTTCATTTTCGTAACCATTTCAGTCCACCTCGCAACCATTTCAGTCCGTGTACTTACAGAATAAATGGATTGAAGTGGTTACAAAAGTGAAACCACAGGGACTGAAATGGTTACGAAAGTGAAAACACAGGGACTGAAATGGTTACGAAAGTGAAAACACAGGGACTGAAATGGTTACGAAAGTGAAACCACAGGGATTGAAATCACAATTTTTAAACTAATGGACTGAAATAGTGATTTTTAACAAACCACAGGGACGAAAACAGTAATTAACTCAAAAATCTACTTGATGCTGAGGCCAGGTATTCTCATTTAGAGAAACTCATTCTTGCTTTAATTATGTCTTCTACTAAACTTAGACATTATTTTGAAACCCATACTATAGTTGTCAAAACTAAGTTTCCTATTAAGAATGTTCTCAGGAAGCCTGAGATGTCAGGAAGGATGGCAAAATGGGCAGTCAAACCTAGGGCATATGACATCAAATATGAACTAAGGAATGCCATCAAGTCCCAAGCTTTAGCTGTCTTTTTGGCTGATTTCAGTAGTGACCTACAAAGGGATGCTTAATTGGAAGTGCAACAACTTGAAAAGACCAAGGATCCTTGGACACTCTTCACAGATGGAGCTTCAAATGTCAAGGGAACTAGATTGGGGTTACTACTAAAATCGCCACAGGGGGACATTATACCCCAATCTATAGCATGTGAATTTCAAACCACTAATAATGAGGCAGAATACGAGGCCTTGATAGCAGGTTTGCATTTAGCTAAGAATATGAGGATCAGGTATCTTCAAGTATTTGTTGATTCCTTATTAATTACTAATCATTATAATTGTTCCTAGGCTGTTAAAGGGGAAAACTAGTCAAATATTTGGAGATAGTCAGGAAACTGGCAAAGTCTTTTGCTTTTTTTAGTTTAACACAGGTACCTAGGGAAGAAAATGCAGAAGCCAATGCCTTAGCAAATCTTGGATCCTCACTGAAGATGCCACATGATGTGAAGATACCCATTATTCATGTTTTGTCTCCTACAATTAAGGAGAATCAAGCAATGGAGATAGTGGATGATCCAGCAATTCTACCTAGTGATGATGTGCAGTCAAGTTCAGGATCCTGGATCCTTCCAATTCTGAAATATATTCAGAATGGAGAAATTTCTACTGGGGAAAATCCTAGAGCCTTTAAGATTAAGGTATCTCAATTCACCATATTGAATGACATGTGTGACATTTCTGGTGATTTGATCTTGTAACGATTATGAACAAGTTATCAATCAATGAAATTTTGTGTTTTATTTACGATATTTGTAGTTTTATCATGACAATTGCACATATATAATTCTTACACGATAACAAACTCTCAAACGACTTCTGGAAGTGAAATCGTAAACTGTTACGCAAATGTAATTAGTTTAACGTAACGTACACTATGGAATGATAGCACAAGCTTAACATACCTTAATAACCTTTACATAACTTATAAATAAGTTTTGAAGGGTTCGGTATGGCAAAAACATGCTTATGCAACTTCAGGGGCTATTTTGCAAATTCTGTGAAACTATGCCGATTCGTGTATTTCTTAATCCGGGACATGTACGCACATCCAAATTTTTTGTAATCATTTAAATCTTGTATTTTAATGATTGGAATGCAAAAATATCATTCGTTGCGCATTTACGCTCATGCACGCGTTCGTTATGATTTTCGTGGTAATTAACCGAAAACCGGGAACGTACGACCAAACGAACCGACACCCGGGACATTTTTGAACTCATTTCAAGTTCCCTATGCCTTAACATCCTTATAGAGCTTAAAAATGTGGTTAACGGGTGTTAGAAGTGACAAAACGCGACGAAAAGAAGTTTAGGGGCCAAACTGTCATTTTCTGAAACTTCTACCCAGCTCAGGTCCTTACGGACCGTATGTATAAAGACCTTATGGTCCATGAGCTATGTACAGCATATCAACTTTGCTGTCAAGCTCTTGTGCATTCTCTTGGCCACCATGTCGCGATTTTTGCCACCCTCCACCTGCTTTGGACACCTATAGGGAACTAAGCATGCCATAACACCTGGAGGGACACATGGCTTGATCTAAAGAGTTCAAGAACACTATAAATAGCTTGAGTATTTGGGAATTTCAACTTGCTCAATTATTGTCTTTCTCTCCTGCTCTATTTGGACGCTACCACCTTGTGGAGACTTCCTAACTGAATTATCTTGGCTTCCTTGGGTGCAACTAAGTGCTCTAACCAAGCCTTGTTCATTTCTTTTAGCCTATTTGAGCTAAAAGTCAAACAGTTTGACTTTTAGTTCTGGCCATTTTTAGTCAAAGCAAAGTCCAATTGGACTTTGTAACATGATCGTAATCACGATGGTTATGATCCATAGCGATCATGCCTACTGATTACCACGTTTACTAGTTGTAGTGACGAGTCAAAGTTTCGGTCAATAATGTGCAAAGTGCGCATTATACGACGGAACTATTTTCGGGAATCAAAACACTTTTTTGATACCAAAACACTGTGTTTTGATACCAAAACACTTTTATAACTTAGTTAGACATGTCAAAACATGTTTAACTCGTCACTTTTAGTTTAGTGCTTGTTAAGGGTCGTAAGTCGAGCTGTCTTGACCATCGGTTTGACTTTCGAATCCGACCAGTTTGGTCGATCTTAGGATCTGACCAAACATATTTGTAACCATAGTTGTATAGGGAATAACCCTCTGGGGTTATACCTTATGGTCATGTCGTTTGGTTAGTGTTATGTTAAGTTGCTAGTCATGCCTTTATAAATGACCAAAATGCCCTTTTGCGCATACATCAACTTTAAGCATATGTGACTAATGTTTTGACATATAAACTGATGTTGCAACTATATTAAACATGTTTGGCATATAAGACTTGTCATAACACATATATAACCATCCGAACGCATATTTACGTAAATGACACGTTAAAGTAGCGTAAACTACCTTGACGAGTCATAACGGGTGAAAAGCACTTAGGATTGTTTTCAAATCAGAAAGTTAACTTTGCTAACCCATTTCATATGAGTTCCAACACTTATTTGCTTTACAAGACCTCACTCTATCCGATCTTCTGATTTATGTCACGATATTTACACGATTATCCGATTTTAGGACACGTTTGATTTCTCGGACTTTTGAGCTTGTTTGATCTTTGATTCAAGGTTACATTAGCAATCCCAAGTAAGTACATAGTTCCCCTCTTTTATGTTTTGCAAATGTTTTGGGGTGACACATATGTGCAAATTATTTTCAAGCTTTCAAATTACAAATGCTATGGTTTATATTTAACACGACGATTTCAATAATGTGAACGAACTTGTTGGTGTGTTGTATACATGACACGAATGACATTCATTAGCTTTGGCCAAGCCGACCAGTAGTAAGTTATGGTACCAGAGGACTGACAATCTCGTTACTAGGCTATTCACTGGAATTTGGTGGGTAGTTTGGGGAACGATCGAAACTGTTTACTTTAACAAACCCTTTGGTGGTTTGTTGTTGCAATTTAATACCCTTTGGTGGTATAGACGAGTCAACACAGGTTTGAATGTATTCACAGAAACGACCAAAATTTTTTCACAATCAAAAACAATGAACAATGTGGTTTATGACAAGGACAATGAACAATTTGGATTATGACAAGGACAATGAACAATTTGGTTTATGGCACAAACAATGGATGAATGGTTTATCACACGAACAATGGACGATTGGTTTATGGTAAGTGATTTAGATAACGGTACGTGTGTAATGTGATAAAAGCATGGAGGATACGCCGCTGGTACTTCCTATATATAAGTGCTTTTATCGTATTACGTTCTTCGCATTATTTGCATCACTTGAACAAATGTTTTCAAACAATGACACGTAACGATTTCAACTAAAGATATAAACCATACAAGTTATTTCAAGATGATTTACTACTCGGATTTACAAAACAAACGTTTGGTCAAGATTCATGGCTACAAGTCTCTTATAAACTATAACTAACTTGTTTTAGTTGGTTAGTTATCATTGCAATACCAAGTACTTTTTGATAACAAGGTTTTCAATTAACGACTCTAGTATTCTGACGAGGTATTGCAATACATATTCAAGGCCATGAATTTGACACACTCACAAAACCTATGTACTCGCCGGCATATTTTTGCTGACTCGTTTTCACATATGTTTCAGGGAACAATGCTTGATGATACTGATGCATGCTCACGTAGGAATGGACATGGACTTTAGTGCCTTAAAGCCATAAAGACAATTTGTTATGTTTGTTTAGTTTGTTTAATATCTCAAAGACCATGCAACTATGTAAATTTAATAATTCAATAAAACGAAACTTCAAATACCATGTGTTGTTGTAACAATCTTTTAACGTGACTCCCCGACGTTTCCACTGCGGTATACGTGGTTGGGGTGTTACAACATCTTATATAAAAGATCTCTTGCAGGTCCCTATTTGAGGTGCATTGAGAATCCTAAGATTCAAGAAGTCTTAAAGGAATTTCATGAAGGAGACTGTGGGAATCACACTAGGGGCAGAGCACTATTTTTAAGAATCCTCAGAATAGGGTACTACTGGCCTACAATGAAGAAGGATGTTGTGGAGTATGCAAGGAAATGTGATGCTTGCCAGAGACACAATAATATTCTCCATCACCATCAGAACCTTTGCATCCTATATCCTCCTCTTGGCCGTTCATGAGACGGGGAATGGATATATTAGGCAAGCTACCCAAGGCACCAGGAGGAAAAGTTTTCATGCTAGCCATGACAGACTACTTCTCCAAATGGATAGAAGCTAAAGCCTTCACCCAAGTCATATCCTTTATCAAAAGATATTTCATTACTAGATTTGGTATCCCCTTCAAAATTGTTAGTGATAACGGATCCAAGTTTATTAGGATTCTGTTTTGGTTAAAAATTACCGAAGCAATTTAGTGATCAAATTAGTTTTGTGAGGTAGTGTGTTAGCAGTGTTAATGAAGCTTGTATCGGTTTGCTAGTATGTAAAAACACTTTTCAGGATACAGCTCAGGATATTGAGCTATATCATCAATCAAACAATGAGCAAAAATGTAAAGGTTGACACGAGATGTACGAGGAAAGCCCTTGATCAATCTAGATCTCCTGCATAAAACGTTGGTTGCTGACAATCGTCATTGCCTTGTTCTTCTTATTGGTTAAAAATCAGGATACAGCGCAGGATAATTCCCAGATCGTTGCTAAGTGTTACAAGAATTGCTAGTGTTGAGTGTTTGTACCTAATTGTGAAAGTAAATAACAGAATTCGAGAGTAGTGAATGAATGTGTTGTGACTTATCGATCTGTTTATCCGGTATTTATAGTTACAAAGAAAAACAAACTCTCCTAAAATGGTGGGATCCCTTGGAATATTCGCCAGTGAACGTTGTTGACCATGTATTGCGGCTTCAACGTCTTTCTTTCAACCATTTAGACCGAGTCTTCAGGTGAACAAGTCTCCATGAACGTTGTGATCCTGCAGCTACGTCTTGCATGAAAATAATTAGTAATCACCAGGATACTGCCTCAGGATGTTACCAATATCCTGGTCTGGTATCCTGATCGTTAATAGCTATGATTAAGTTATATAATTCAGGATATGGGCTCAGAATTTCACCCATAACAATTGTCCCCAAAAATATAGTTGTTGGGATCCTGATCCTAACAGATATATTTTTACGTTTACTGAGGTAATTTAAGAGATCAGACCCCTGACATGATATGATGTAACCGTCCAAGCTATTTCCACTCATTGTCTCCCTATATCTTCTCATCCTTATCCCCATTTAACCTTGATCAAGAAAGTAAAAAAGGTAAAAGTTCTCTCCCATCTTTTTCTTTCCTTTTCATGTTTTCCAGCGAGACATGACAAGACAAACTCGATCCAGCTCCGGCGACTCAGCCCCCGTCTTCGTACCATAAAACCTTCTCCAATACCCGGAGAAGGAAGTTTGTTCGTTCGACAATGCGCATTTATCGGCGCTTCAATCTTCCGGCATCTTCCCGAAAGCTACGGTGTTCAGGCCATACGATCGGGAACTCCAATCGGACATGGTGTCCAGCGAATGGCTCTGTTTTAATGCCTTTCCTTTTACCTTAGGTCTTAGGTTTCCATTTCCCGATTTCATCACCGACTTCTTTACAACCACCAGCCTTAGTTTTTGTCAAGCCATGGCCATGCTTTGGCGTGTGTTGATCATTCTTGATCGAATCAAGAATACCCACATTCCTGAGCTATGTGTCAATGATCTTCCATTAACATACCGATTGAGATCCCATGGGTCATGTAGATTTTTGTTCTACTCCACCTCAGTGATCCTCTGATCCTCCGAGCCACCAGGAACGAAGAGGAATGGAAATCCAAGTTCTTCTTTGTAAAAAGGAGTTCAATACCTGGTGTGGCGGATTATCCGGTGAAGTGGCTCCCTAAGGGTAGGAGTTAGGGTCTTAGGATATCCTCAGATATATCTTGTTCAACATCCTACTTTATATCCTGCTCTGATATCTTCGAATTTTTTTGTTCAGCGGATTTCAGGAAGCTAGCACCTCCCCTTGTAGATTCAGAGACCAGGATTAAAGCCATCTACCAACTGTCGAAGACTGAAAGAAGCTTCATTCCAAACCCAACAGGATCCAGCCAACATTCAAGTTCCAACATGTCTGGTAAGTCCTCACTTTTTGTTTAAAGTTCCTGTAACAGTTTAGTTAGAAGAAACATTGAATAATTAAGTTTGAAATTACTTCCTATTTGCAGCACCAGCCAAAATTCCAGAAGTCTTCGATCTCGATGAGTTGGATAGCTACTCTGGAGCTGCACCACTAAAGACAGGGCCCAAATCCAAGCCTCCAACCACCTTGAAACCCTCTTCCAGCTCCAAGCCTATTGCTGTTCCCAAGTCTTCTTCAGCTTCCAAGCCTCGGGCCTCAAGTTCTCGAAAAAGAAAAGATACCGATTCCCCAGCCACTTCTGCCGAGATCTCTCCTTTTGAGAGTCTTGGGTTTGCTAAAACGAGTAGCCTTATGACTTCTTTTCTCAACTAGGTAGATACCTTTACTTTTACCTTGCACTGTAGGTCCTGAACCGTCTGTTGGTCGCATATGAAGAATCTTGTGGAACTGCGGTCTTCCGTGAAGTTAGAGCAAAGAAGGAAGAGGCACTTATCGAACAGCTGCAAAAAGCTGCCGCTACCAGGACCAGACACTATGAGGATAAACTAAAGGAGGCTGCCGGGAATGCCAAAGTTGCTTTGGAGAAGGCTGTCTCAGATGCTCAGGTCAAATTGGATGCTGCGCATGCCCAACACGAGCAGGATATGGTCTCTTACCGTGATAACCTCAGAGGATCTGTGGTAATTTCCCTCCTTCAAGCTAGATTGAAGATGGCTTATGAGGCCAAGGATGCGGACTTTGGATACCCTTCTTGGAACATCGGCGCTTGGGAGGCGAAGTTGAAGGATCTTGGTGGTAATCTTGTGGAGTATCCTGCCAAGACAGCGGTTGCAGAGTCCTCCAAGGCAGTTGAGGTAGCGGCAGAGGCTGGTGGTGAAGCTGGTGATGATCCTGGGTTCATACCGGAGCGGATGCTGGTGAAGTAGTGGCTAATGATGCTGCCAAGGACGCTGCCAAAGGTGCTACAGCATAAGGGCAGCGAAGTGGGCGATGATGGATGTTATTGCTTAGGCCGGAGCCCACTTTTTTTAATTCGAATGGTCTGTAATCCTCTAAACAATTTTACTTTTCCTGCACTTGAACAATTTAAATTTCCTACACTTTAAACATTAGTATTTTGTGATGACCTAAGGTGGAGGGATCCTGGGTTCCAGGACGAAGCCTTTGGTCATCATCGTTTATATGCTTTTTCACCTTGTCACATTCTTGGTGGATGGGTCTTGGTTTAAGACAAAGCCAAGAATGTGACCTTTTGGAATGTTCATAATAAACTAACCTTTTAGCCTTATCCTGAACAACCTATTTTGGGTATTGTTAGGAATAGAATTTTAATGTTTATGGATCATATATCCTTCTATATGTCTAGATCATGGATCCTCAAGACACGGTGCAGGAAGGCTAAGAATCATTGATCCTCATTATTGTTCTAATTAGCTAACATTTTTTTCCAATGTATTATGGCATGGTTTTGCAGGAGCTTTTCGAAGATGACCTACCAACCGAGAATCAAAGGGAATATGCCATTATTCCAGCACGTGCCAGGAGTTCGTGACTGTTGTTTGTGAACGTGGGATATTGCCGCAATTTTCGGATAGTTAGTTAAGGATAGTTTTTAGCTTAATAAAAGGGATATTGAACTTGAATAAGAAAGGGATTCGAACACACACATCTGCGACCTACACTGCTCTCTGATACTCACACTAGCAACATTGTAACAAGCTCAATATTTCCGAAGTTGTAATTGTTTTTGCTTAATACCAATTGGTGATCAGTATTTGCCATCACCCGAGGTTTTTTGTGTCGGAGATCATCTCTTGATCAAGGGCTTTTTCCTCGTACAAATCATTGTGTTCATTATCATTTACTTCTGATTTTTTGTTCACACACTTGTTCATATAACCAAGCATCCAACCTCACATTCAAAGTTTGGTTACATTATCCTTAGTGTGATTTTTTACCAAAACAGTTTGGCGCCCACCATGGGCAATCGGTGCTTCAATTCTAAAAATCTCGTTCATTTCTGTTCATTTTCTTCAATCACATGGCTTTTCAAGGAAAATCCAATTCAAGTGCCATACCGGCGGTTACCACATCTCAGCCTAGTGCATCATTGCCACCCATTCCTCCTGCATACCAGAAGAGCGCTGAGAATCTCCAGAAGAATGTTTATACAGGATCGAAAACCTCTATTTTTTCCTCATCTACTCCCACTAACAGTGACCTCTCTACTTTGATTTTGCAGATGAAAGGATACATGGAATAACAGGACAAAACCAACCAGAGGATCCTCAGGGAGATTGATGAAATGAAGAAGCAGAAGAGATCAGTGGAGGATCACTCCCCACTAATGCCCAGGTCATTGGATTTTGCTTCTCCAGCATCGACGATCCAGTATTCTCAAGGATCTGGTGTCCAAATGCAAGGGTCCTTCAACTATTATCAAGGATCATTGGCGATGACACAGGCACAAGGATCCTACTTCCAGCCTCAAGGATCACCTATCCTTCAGCGAGGATTACTAGGAATTACGGACCCTCAAGGATTTTTCTATGAACCTGCAGGATCGCAAGGGATGTACCAGCCCAGAGGATTCTATGCACCACATAAAGGATCCTCATCTCAAGTTCAAGGATCCAACTCATTCCAGGATCAAGGATCCTTTGGGAGCCAACCGTCCAGGAACACTGAAGTTCATATAGGAGACTTCATTCCTATGCAGACTATTGCTTCATCTGGCCCAACCGTGGCACCTGAAGTTTCCACTTTTGGATACACTTCTGCGATACCAGTTCCAACCCAGTCAGGAGGTAACAATTTCAATACATCTTTTGGTACTAATTATGGTTCCATGTAGGACACAGGTATCAGTCAGGCTATGGCGTGGGAACTTCAGAAGCTTAAGGATATGATATCCAGCGTCCCAGGAGTGGTTATGCCCATTCCTGAGATCCCAGATGGAAGTCACAGGGTGTCTCGCTTCACACCTCCTATATGCAATGCAGAGATACCAAAACGCTTTCAAACCCCCAACATGAAGCTGTACGATGGCACAACTGATCCGGAGGAGCATGTGGCACAATACCGGGAAAGAATGGAGATCAACCCCATTCCAGAAAGGTTAAAGGAAGCCTGTCTTTGTAAGGGCTTCGGATCCACACTCACTAGATCAGCACTAAAATGGCTGCTAAGTCTTCCTCCCTACTCAATTACTTCATTTTCTCATTTAGTTAATTTGTTCAATAATCAGTTTTCATGTAGTAGAACCTTTGAATGATTAACTAGTGATTTAGATAGGGTAACACAGGGTCGTGATGAATCACTAAGAGATTACATCACTAAGTTTAGTCGAGAATCCTTAGAAATTCCTAATTTGGATATTGCCACTACTGTAGAGGCATTCAAAATGGGCTTGCTTAAGGATTCCTCATTCTATGATGACCTTGTTATGACACCTTGGAGGAATTTAGATGAAGTAAGGAACAGGGCAATGAGGTTTATTCATTTAGAAGATGACAAAAGGATATAGGAGAGACTCTCAGGATCCTCAAAAAAGGAAAAGCAAGGATCATTCTTTAAGAATAATCGATCCAAGTCATACTCTAAACATGACAATCACAATGTGAATGCAGTTGAACAAGACGAAGACGATGAGGATTACCCTCCAATATCTGAATATTGTTTTTTTCTGTGGATAATCATGGACTAATACTTGCTATGCAGAATTTAGTTGACAAGGCTAGATGGCCAAGGAAAACTGATGAACCTGGAGCTACTAAGGATAAATCCAAATGGTGTGCTTATCATGGGGACTTTGGCCACCTAACTGATGAGTGTATAGTGTTGAGGAAGGAAATTGGCTATCTTCTTAGCGAAGGGTATTTGAAGGAACTGTTAGGAAGGAAACGTTCAAGGACTCAGGATACTGAGAAAGTGCCTGAGAGAGCTCCTCCACCGCCAGCAGATGCTCAGATCATTAACTTTATTTCCGGTGGTTCTGATATCTGTGGAACTTCGTTTTCAGCGGCTAAAAGGCATGCTAAGGAGACGAAGATGGAGAATGGGGAGAGACCAGTTCGAACGTCTACCCTAACACAACAAAAAGTGATATCTTTTGATGAGGATGATCGCGTAGACATTCAGGATCCTCATCATGATGGTCTTGTCATTACTTTGTTTATTTCTAATCATTTTGTTAGCAGGATCCTTATCGATGGAGGGAGTTCAGTGAACATAATCCACTTGGATGTCCTCAAAAAGATGAACATCCCTGAATCTGAGATCATACCAAGATCATCGATGCTCGTGGGATTCAGTGGGGAAACCAATAATACATTGGGGGACATCAAGCTTCCAATTTACATAGAGGGAGTGAATTCTATCCAAAACTTTTGTGTAATGTTGCTGTAATGTTATCCTTAGCAGGCCATGGATACATGACATGAAGGCGGTCCCATCAACATACCACCAATGTGTTAAGCTTCCAAGTCCATGGGGAATAGTCAAGATAGAAAGTGATCAGCAGGAGGCGAAGAATTGCTACACTTCCTCAATGAAACCTGCTTCCAAGTGTAGAGAAGCATAGCAATTAAAGCATCCTCCAAAAGACATCATGGAGGCAAGAGAACAGGACGTCAGGGAAATACTCTTAGATCTTGAGTATCCTAAATCCAATGTGTATATAAGGTCCGGGATCCAGGAGAGCATAGAGCAGGATCTAGTATCCTTCCTTAAACGAAGAAAATCTACCTTCACCTGGCAGCACGAAGATATGACAGGTATTTCGAAGGATATCATTACTCATAAGCTTGGTATTGACAGGTCTTTCAGGCCAATTCACCAAATAAGGAGGAAGTTTGCACCTGAAAGAAATGCAATTATCCAAGAAGAGGTAGACAAGTTACTAAAGGTAGGTATGATAAGAGAAGTCAAGTATCCAAGATGGTTAGCCAATGTGGTTGTTGTTCAAAAGAAAAATGGAAAATGGAGGGTATGTGTTGATTTTACTGACTTGAACAAGGCATGTCCCAAGGATCCTTTCCCTTTACCCCACATTGACTCCATGGTGGATGCTAGGGCGGGTCATGAGTTGTTAATTTTATGGATGCTTCATCTGGATTTCAGCAAATTCAGACGGAACCATCTGATCAAGAGGATACAACGTTCATGACACCCACCGGCGTATATTGCTATATTGCTATGCCCTTTGGTTTAAGAAATGCAGGTGCTACATACCAAAGGCTGGTGAATATGATGTTCAAAGAACAACTTGGACACACGATGGAGGTATACATAGATGATATGGTGGTCAAGTCTAAAAGAGCTGAGGATCACCTTAAGGATCTCGAAGAAGCATTCAATATCCTTGACCAATACAATATGAAATTGAATCCTTCCAAATGCCATTTCGGAGTCAAAGCTGGAAAGTTCTTAGGATACATGGTGACCAAGAGAGGGATCGAAGCAAGTCTGGAGCAGATAAAGGCTATAATCAACATCAAGTCTCCTGCCAACGCTAAGGATGTGCAAAGATTGATAGGAAGAATCGCTGCCTTGAACAGATTCATTTCAAAATCCTCAGAAAGATGCAAGGATTTCTATGATATTCTAAGGAAGAATAAGAAGTTTGAGTGGACAGAGAAGCATGAAGCTGCTCTACAGGCTCTTAAGGATTACCTTTCCTCAGCACCGGCTTTAATGAAACCTGAAAATAGGGAACCATTATCCTTATACCTAGTTGTTTCAGGTAAAGCAGTAAGTTCGGTCCTTGTTAAGGATCATGAAGGCCAACAACATCCGGTATACTATGTAAGAAAAAGTTTACTTGATTTTGAGGCCAGGTATTCTCATTTAGAAAAACTTATTCTTGCTTTAATTATGGCGTCAACCAAACTAACACATTATTTTGAAACTCATACTATTGTCGTTAAAACTAACTTTCTTATCAAGAATGTTCTCAGGAAACCAGAGATGTCAGGGAGAATGGCAAAATGGGCTGTGAAACTTAGTGCATATGACATTAAGTATGAGCCTAGAACTGTTATTAAATCCCAAGCTTTGGCTGACTTTGTGGCTGATTTCAGTAGTGATCTACAAAGAGAAGTTGAATTGGAGGTACAACAACTTGAGGAAACCAAGGATCCTTGGACACTCTTCACAGATGGAGCCTCGAATATCAAAGGAACTGGACTAGGCCTACTACTAAAATCGCCACTGCGGGACATTATACCCCAATCAATAGCATGTGAATTCCAAACCACTAATAACGAGGCAGAGTATGAGGCCTTGATAGCAGGTTTGCAATTAGCTAAACATATGAGGATCAGATATCTTCAAGTGTTTGTGGATTCTTTATTAATTACTAATCATTATAATGGTTCTTATGCTGTTAAAGGTGAGAAACTAATCAAATATTTGGAGATAGTCAAAAATTGGCAGATTCTTTTACTTTTTTCAGCCTTACACAGGTACCTAGAGAAGAAAATACAGAAGCAGATGCCCTGGCCAATCTAGGATCCTCACTAAAGATACTAGAGGATGTAAAGATACCTATTATCCATGTCCTAACTCCTGCAATTGAGGAAGATGAAACAATGGAGATAGTGGGTAATACTGCAGTTCTATCCAGTGATGATCCGGAGTCGAATTCAGGATCCTGGATCCTTCCAATAATGAAGAATATTCAGCATGGGGAAATTCCGATTGGCGAGAATCTTAAAGCTTTTAAGATAAAGGTATCCCAATTCACTATAATTAATAACATGTTATATAAGAGATCTCTTGCAGGACCCTATCTACGATGCATTGAGGATCCTGAGATCCAATAAGTCTTAAAGGATTTTCATGAAGGAGACTGTGGAAACCACACTGCGGGCAGAGCACTATTTTCAAGGATCCTTAGGACAGGATACTATTAGCCTACAATGAAGAAATATGTTGTGGAGTATGCCAGGAAATGTGACGCTTGCCAAAGGCATTAGTAACATTCTCCATCAACCGGCAGAACCTCTGCATCCTATACCCTCCTCTTGGCCATTTATGAGGTGGGGAATGGATATAGTAGGCAAGCTTCCCAAGGCACCGGGAGGAAAAGTGTTCATGCTAGCTATAACCGACTATTTCTCTAAGTGGATAGAAGCTGCAGCTTTTGCCCAAGTTAGGGGAAAGGAAGTTATATCCTTTATTAAAAGAAATATCATTACTAGATTTGGAATTCCTTCTAAAATTTTTGTGATAACAGATCCCAGTTTATTGGGGGTCGTACTACTAACTTTTGTGACAGCTGGGGGATTAGGATGATTACATCAACACCAGTCCACCCACAAGCTAATGGCCAGCAGAATCATCCAACAAGATCATCATCAACAACTTGAAGAAGAAGCTTGGATCCAAAAAGGGCAAATGGGCTGAGGAATTACCTTATGTCTTATGGGCAGACAGGACAACTCCCAAGAATGCAACGGGTCAGACTCCCTTCTCCTTAGTCTTTGGAACTGAAGAAGTGATCCCTACAGAAAATGGTAGTCCTTACGGCCAGGAAAAGCATCCGTGATCCTGAAGTAAATGCTGAGACTCTGACTCAAGACCTGGATACCGTGGAAGAACTTAGAGACTTGGCGAGAATTAGGTCGGCTAGCTACCAACAAAGGATGGCTGGAGCTTACAACAAGAATGTCAGCGTCAGAAGATTTCAGGTAGGTGACTTGGTATTGAGGAAAGCATTCCAAAATACCATGAACCCTACTGATGGCAAGTTAGCACCAAAATGGGAAGGCCCCTATCTAATTGAAGCTGAGGCAGGAAAGGGGGCATATCGTTTGTTAACTATGGATGGTGACCTTCTGCCAAGAGCCTGGAATGCTATCCACCTAAAGAAGTACTTTATGTAAGGATCAAGGATCCTCATAGGGTATATGATCCTCACTTCGGTAACATTTTACTAATGCTTTCATTTGTATTATACCTCTTATTATTTATTATAAAGTAAGGATGTTGAATTTCCAACATTCAACCTTATCAAGCTTTAGGTTTTGCAAAAGTTATGACAAAGGATCAAGAGGTTGGCCACCTCTCCAAAATTTTTTGGGCTTCTCCTCAGCTGAGGTATCTATTATCTCCTACGGGTCTTTACCATTCACACGAATTGGGTTCCGACACCCTCGCCAGTTACGCACGTTATCCAAGTATAGTTCGAGGCAATGGGACCAGTACCCGCTTTAGGGGCTGACAATTTCATTACTGTTGGCTATATGTAGGATCCTAAGTATAATGGTAGACGTACCATACATCCGTTCCTAAGGTTTCTAACGTTTTCACGTTAGCTAAGGTTTTGGCATTTTCATGTCACTTACAATCGGTTAGTCGCCAGTTTGGGCCATACACCAGAATCCTAAGGTTTTGGCATTTTCATGTCACTTACGTTGGGCTTGTCCCCAGTTTATTTGGACTTGTCCCCAGTTTGTTGGGCTTGCCCCCAGTAACTAATGATTCTTTCATTTGATGTTTGGCTTAGTCCCAAGTTAAATACTGCTACAGGTTTACGAAGTTTAACAGCTAAGGATCCTGAATCCTAAAGTCCTATCGATTGTTATGCTTTGGTTGACACACTGTAAGTATTAAGGATATAGAATCCTAACTTGGATTCACTGGTACGATCCTTCATCTGCCTTTGTTTTATTTTTGGTCTATTTATGTTACCCTTCAACCTTTGACAACCGGGTGTGTGATCCTTGATCATATGATGCAAAGTCTTTAAGATAGAACTTGTTTTGACACATATTCGGTGTTCTTTTTAACAACTTATAAATTCCAAAATCATATAGGGATTGACCAATAAGTATAGATGCAACGGTATTCAAAACATAAAATAAGTAGGTGACACCAAAGATAGCCAAAAGATTAAAATTTTATTT
This sequence comes from Scalesia atractyloides, assembly GCA_947069175.1. Lineage (NCBI taxonomy): Eukaryota > Viridiplantae > Streptophyta > Magnoliopsida > Asterales > Asteraceae > Scalesia > Scalesia atractyloides. Next base: position 54,619,967 of record CAMTDV010000015.1, on the reverse strand, counting down.
ATTTAAAACCCTTTAAGAGGTTGTCAAAATTGCCTACCCAAGCTTCTACCAGCAAAACTTGGCCCATCCACTTGGGTTGGCAAAGGGTGTCCATACTAACGGGTCATACATTGCAGAGTTTAAAAGTGCAGGAAATAAAAGGGGGGGCATCAAGGGCTTCATCCTCCACAAACAGAAGGACTCATCCACCTTTGCTACCCCCTATTGTTCAAAGGATCAGTGATCCTTAACCCTAAATACTATTGTTTAGTTACAGACCATCATTGTTTGAAATCAAAATACCATCAAACAAAAACCAAAAATCCTAAAAAATGGGCTCCGGCCACGTCTAGAATTATCCATCATCGCCCATTCATGCAACCTACGCCACGGCTGCTTCACCACCTTCACCTCTTTCTCCCTTGGCACCAACCACTGCCTCTGCCAGATCCATCACGCTGCTTGGCTCTGCCTCCGGGATGGGTGCCTGCTCAGGATTTTCTTCGTCACCCAGCTCGATCAACCTCTGCTTCCAAGCAGCCACATCCCACTCAGCCCTGTCAAAAGAAGGATTCATGGCCTCTTCAACCATTTTTATCCTATCTTTGAGGATAGACCTAACGGCAGAAACCTACACCTCGTCAGCAGCTTCCAATCTCTCTTTGTTAGCCCGGATCTGATCCACCAAGATCTCCTTCTCCAAGCACTTGACCTCCTTTTCCAAGTTGGAGATCCTTTTGTCCTTGGCAGCAGCAATTATGCGGAGCTCATCAAGCTGCTCTTCAGCTTCAGCTAGGAGTTTTCCTTGGAGGGCTTCGAGTTGGGCTATTTTCTGCGTAAGACAAAATTTTCAGGATCAGTGATCCTCAAGGTTCAAGTGGAATTCAAGAATAAGTGATCCTTACCTCAGCAATGAAGTCAGAGTTTACTGCTTGATCTGGGAGGTATCCTCAGTTGCTCGCTCGGTTTCTTCCTTTTGCTCCTGAATTTGGCTCTGGAAGGCATGGCCCTTGTTCCTGGCTTACTTTGGCCCGAGGCCAGTTCAGCCTTGATGGAGCGGGGGGAGATGATACTTTGAAGTTTCACGAGATCAAACTTGGTGGCAGATTTGGATGTAGACTTGGTAGCACCTATGCAGATCAAACTCAGATAAGTATTTATAAGCTATCTATTTTGTTGAATATTTTCATATACTTGTATACAAATACTTACTTGACATCATGACAGAGGATTGAATAGGGAGAGAAAAAGGATACCTGTTTGATGCTCTGGGTATGCGTATAAAAAGGCAGAGATGAGGTTTAAATAAGAGATTTGATCTCTATCCCTATGCTATAAATAATGATGTTTGTTGCAGGTTATCAAATCAAGTGACGTCACACTGAGCAACGGATATATGCAAGTGGCAACGGCTAGTTTCTTTCTAACGGAAACATGACTAATTGTTAGGGCATTTAATTAGTCATGTTTGGGGGCAATTGTTAGGGATAGAATTTTAATGTTTATGGATCATATATCCTTCTATATGTCTGGATCATGGATCCTCAAGACACGGTGCAGGAAGGCTAAGGATCATTGATCCTCATTATTGTTCTTATTAGCTAACAATTGTTTCCAATGTATTATGGCATGGTTTTGCAGGAGCTTTTCGAAGATGACCTACTGACCGAGAATCAAGGGGAATATGCCATTATTCCAGCACATGCCAGGAGTTCGTGACCGTTGTTGGTGAACGTGGGATATTGCCACGATTTTTAGATAGTTAGTTAAGGATAGTTTTTAGCTGAATAAAAGGGATATTGAGCTTGAATAAGAAAGGGAGTCGAACACACACATCTGCGACGACCTACGCTGCTCTCTGATACGCACACTAGCAACATTGTAACAAGCTCAATATTTCCGAAGTTGTAATTGTTTTTGCTTAATACCAATTGGTGATCGGTATTTGCCATCACCCGAGGTTTTTTGTGCCGGAGATCATCTCTTGATCAAGGGCTTTTTCCTCGTACAAATCATTGTGTTCATTGTCATTTACTTCTGATTTTTTGTTCACACACTTGTTCATGTAACCAAGCATCCAACCTCACATTCAAAGTTTGGTTACATTATCCTTAGTGTGATTTTTAACCAAAACAGGTATCCTGATCGAATATCCTGGTCAGGATACTGATGTAATATTCAACATTTTTGTTACCTTTAATCAAAGTGTTAGACAGAAACTTCGTTGAATAAAATCTGGATTATTTAGATAAGGCTTTCAAGATTTGAAAAATAAAAACCATACTAGAAACACTTGTGCAATAACTTTCAACTCCAACCTTGGAATCCTTTGCAATGTCCCCAGCATGGATGTCCCCTGTCCGTGCGGATATTGCTTCAATGTATGACATACTTGAGTATTTCTTCACTTAGTGACTAAGCTTTGTAGCTTTTTCTCCACAAAAGAATGTGTATGAACACGATCATAATCTGCTATATCTTTAGAGTTTGTTAACAACTTTAGTTTCATTAGGGATAAACCCTTATTATTCGGGTTAAACCCTTAGTATCCTGGGGATAAACCCTTGTTTTCGTGCGCTCATGCGAGAGTGTATAAACACCAAGAGTTAGAAAGGTGAAAACCTTTAAACCTTAGAGAGTATGAAAATACCCTTTCACGAGAGAGGGTGATCAATCCTCATATACCTTAAGGATCCAGGATATAGCCAACAACAACGAAATTGTCAGCCATTGTTACATGAACTGGTCCCGCTATCTTGAACTATTTCTGGATACTTGCGCTCCAGGCAGGGTGTTTAAACCCAACTCGGAAGAAAGGTAAATACCTTTAAACCTGTGAAGGGATCTGAATCCCTTAAACGTGAGAGAGGGGGCCAATCCTCTAGTCTTTCGATCCGTCTTGAGTACATATCTTGGAGTAATATCCTGAAAAGTATCCTACAAAACACCTTTAAGCTAAGGTGGATGTTAGCTTGGCTAACCCCCCTCCGATACTTAAGTCAGTATTGCGTTTCAAAGAATATTAGATTAAACATATTTAAAAGAGATAGAATTCATACCATCCTGAGTCAGAAAGTAAATCCTAAATTCACTTGAAATAAGCTTTAAGATGTATAGCATTCCAGGATCTTCGTATCATATCCCCCTCCACAGTCTTGAGTCGGTATGCTCCCTTTCCGGATTCTGATTCAATTTCATATGGTCCTTCCCATTTTGGGGCTAACTTGCATTCAGCAGGATTGGTTGTGTTTTGAAAAGCTTTTCTCAATACCCAGTCTCCAACTTGGAATCTTCTGCTTCTTAAATTTTTGTTGTATGACTTAACTATCCTTTGTTGATATGATGCCATCCTTAGCTTTGCTGCATCCACTGTTTCATCTACGGTGTTTAATTCCTAATATAAGACTTCAGAATTCGCTTTAGGATCCCGTAGACTTGACCTAGCTGTGGGTATCACCATCTCTGTTGGAATCACTGCTTCTGCCCCAAATACCAAAGAAAATGGAGTTTGCCTAGTAGCATTCTTCACAGTTGTTCTATCTGCCGACAATACAAATGGAAGTTCTTCAGCCCATTGTCCTTTCTTGGCACCTAACCTTTTCTTCAAGTTATTGACAATTATCTTGTTGGAGGATTCTGCTTGTCCATTAGCCTGAGGATGCACCGGTGTTGACGTGATCATCTTGATTCCCCAACTTTTACAAAAATCAGTTGTGCTCTTGCTGATGAATTGGGAACCATTGTCACAAATTATCTCCGTCGGTATCCCGAATCTTGTCAGGATATTCCTCTTGAAGAAAGATACCACTTCTTGATCCCTAACTTGGACAAACGCTTCTGCTTCAACCCACTTGGAGAAATAATCCGTCATTGCTAGCATGAAGACTTTTCCTCCCGGAGCTTTTGGGAGTTTTCCTACTATATCCATCCCCCATTTCATAAATGGCCAAGGAGATATGATAGGATATAATGCTTCTGCAGGCTGATGTAGTATATTGCTGTGTCTTTGGCATGCATCACATTTTCGAGCATACTCTGCAGCATCCTTCCTCATGGTTGGCCAGTAATATCCTGTTCTCAATACTTTTGAGAATAAAGATCTGCCCCATTATGGTTGCCACAATCTCCTTCGTGTATATCCTGAAGTACTTCCTTAGTTTCAGGATCTTTAAAGCACCTTAGGTATGGACCTGCAAGGGATTTCTTATACAAAACATCATTTATAATTGTAAAACGAGATACCTTCATTCTAAAAGCCTTGGGGTTTTCATCCTTTGGGACATCTCCTTTTTCATGATACTTGACGATTGGCGTCATCCAGGATTCAAGAGAACACTTGTTACCTCCTTATCCTGAGACTTCAAAAGTTCCATCGCAGGGTACAGGATATGTAATATTGGTATCTGAGTTCCTTCCGGTATCCTGACAGTAGATCCTAGATTTGCTAGAGCATCTGCTTCAGCATTCTCTTCTCTTGGTACTTGCTGAAGTGTAAAATTTTCGAAATATCCTGCTAAACAATTACAAGTTATTCAACTAACTTTTCACCCTTGACTGCATAAGATCCATTGAAATGGTTAGTAATCAACAGGGAATCAACATACACTTGTAAAATTTTAACATTCAATTTCTTAGCTAATTCTAATCCTGCTATCAGAGCTTCATACTCAGCTTCATTATTAGTAACAGAAAATTCACATCTAATAGCCTGGGGTAATACGTCCCCTTTTGGCGATTTTAGTAGTAAACCTAACCCTGCACCTCTTATGTTAGATACACCATCAGTATACAATATCCAAGATCCTAAATTCTCACCTAGTTGTTGTACTTCTAGGTCAGCCTCATTTTGAATATCACTACTAATCAGCCACAAAGTGTGCTAAGGCCTAAGACTTTATAGCATTTCTAGGTTCATATACTAAATCATATGCACTTAGTTTTACGGACCACTTAGCCATTCTCCCAGACATTTCGGGTTTCCTAAGCACATTTTAACAGGATAATTGGTTTTAACATGTATTCTATGTGTTTCAAAGTAATGTCTAAGATTAGTTGACGCCATAACTAGAGCTAATACCAATTTTTCTAAGTGTGAGTATCTAGTTTCAGCATCTAACAAACTTTTACTAACATAATAAACAGGATATTGCTGACCTTCATGATCCTTTACCAAAACAGCACTTACTGCATTCCCTGATACTGCAAGATATAGGGATACGGGTTCAGCATCCTCAGGCTTCATCAGTAGGGGTGCACTTGAAAGATATTGCTTCAACTCTTGCAGGGCAGCTTCATATCTTTCACCCCATTCAAACTAGTTTTTCTTTAGGATATCATAGAATTCCTTGCATTTTTCTAAGGATCTTGATATGAACCTGTTTAATGCCGCTACGCTTCCTGTTAACCTTTGAACATCCTTCATATTGGATGGTGATTTAAGATTCAGGATAGCTTTAATTTGTTTCGGACTTGCTTCTATCCCCCTCTTGGTCACCAGGTATCCTAAAAACTTTCCTGCCCCCACTCCAAAATGGCACTTAGCAGGATTCAGTTTCATATTATACTGGTCCAGGATATTGTAAGCACACTCTAAATCCTGGAGATGATCCTCCGCTTTCTTGGATTTCACCACCATATCATCAATACATACCTCCATGGTGTCCCCCAGTTTATCTTTAAACATCATATTAACCAGCCTCTGGTACGTTGCACCTACATTTTTTAAACCAAAGGGCATGGCAGTATAACAGTATGTACATGTGGGTGTTATGAATGTTGTATCCTCCTGGTCGGAAGGTTCCATTTAGATTTGTTGAAATCCTAAGGATGCATCCATGAAAGTCAGCATTTCATGTCCAGCAGTTGCATCCACCATGGAATCTATATGGGGCAGTGGAAATGGATCTTTTGGACAAGCTTTGTTGAGGTCTGTGTAATCTACACAAACTCTCCACTTCCCATTATTTTTTTGGACCACCACCACGTTTGCTAGCCACCTAGGAAACTTGACTTCCCTAATTATCTTGGACTTCAGCAATCTTTCAACTTCCTCTTGTATAATTGTATTTCTTTCAGGAGCAAATTTCCTTCTTTTTTGTTGAACGGGCTTGAAATATTTATCAATTCCAAGTTTATGAGTTATAATATCTTTTGATATACCTGTCATGTCTTCGTGTTTCCATGCAAACGTAGACATCCTGCATTTCAAAAAGTTAGTAAGTTGACTCTCAATATCCTGAGGGATATTGGTCCCTACAAGCACCAAGATATCTGGATTATCCTGATCTAGGATAACTTTCTTAACATCCTGCTCAGAGGCTTCCACGACATACAGGGCTTGCGTCTTTTAATTGCTATCCTGCCCTAGATTTTGTTGATGCCCTCATCGAAGAGGAGTAGCATTCCTTTGCCTCCTGTTGGTCGCTTTCCACTTTGACTACCGCCCAAGGAGTGGGGATCTTGACACATTGATGATAGGTGGAAGGCACAGCTTTCATATCATGAATCCATGGCCTGCCTAATATAATATTATAGCAGGATAACGAGTCCATGACACAAAATCGTTGCATCAAATTCACTCCTTCAACATATACAGGCAGCTTTATCTCTCCAACCGTGTTCTTCGCTGAACCCTACAAGCACGGTGGATTTCGAGGTAATCTCCATTTCTGGGATGTTCATCCTTTTCAGGGTCTCTAACTGGATAATGTTGACCGAGGTCCCGTTGTCCACCAATATCCTGCGCACAAAGTGGTTAGCAATATACAAAGTGATTACCCGACCATCATGATGAGGATCCTGAATGTTATCCCGGTCTTCACTATCGAATGTTATGACTTTTTCATTCGTAAGCATCGTCATCCTCGTTGGCTTATCCCCTCTTTCTGCCTTTGCCTCTTTGGCATGCCTTTTGGCGGCAGAATAAGAGGTCCCACATTTATCAGATCCTCGGGATATGAAATTGATTATCTTGGCATCTGGGGGAGCTGATGCTGCTCGTTCAGGATCCTTGTCAGTATCCTGACCCTTATTCTTCTTCCTGCCAATAAGATCTTTCAAGTAGCCTTTGCTTAGCAGATAGCTTATCTCCTTTATCAGGGCTATGGAATCTTCCGTTACATGTCCGAAATCTTCATGGAAGGCACACCACTTGGATTTATCCTTCCAATCAACCTTTTGTTGGCTTTTCCTAGGCCACCTTGCTTTATCTCCTAAACCCTGCATGGCATATATTAGTTCCAAAGTATTAATAGAAAAACAGTATTCAGATAACTTAGGATACTCCTCAGGATCTTCGTCCTCAACAGCATTCACTTTTTTGCTGTCATTCCTGCCATATGGCTTGAGGCGATATGGTTTGTACGAGGATTCTTGCTTCCTGTTAGTTGATTCATATGTTGAGGATGAATTCATCCTCTCTTGCATTTTCTTGTCGTCCTCAAGCCTGATATATCTTAGAGTCCTGTTTCGAGCTTCGTCCAGGTTCCTGCAAGGGTTCATTACAAGATCCTAATAAAAGGGAGAATCCTTTTGTAATCCCATCTTGAATGCATGTACAACTGTAGCAACATCAAGATGTGGGATATCTAAGGATTCCCTACTAAATTTATTCACATAATCCCTAAGGGATTCTTGATGACCCTGCGTTATCCTGTAAAGGTCACTTATTAGTTTTTCAAAGCTTCTACTACAAGAAAATTGACTGTTAAACAAATTAACCAAATGAGCAAATGATGTAATTGAATGAGGTGGAACGCTTAAGAGCCATTTCAAGGCTGATCCTATCAGAGTAGAGCCGAAGCCCTTGCAAAGACATGCTTCTTTAAGATCCGGTGGAATAGGATTCACTTCCATCCTCTCCCTATACTGGGAATATGCTCTTCAGGATCCGTCGTTCCATCATAAAGCTTCATGTTGGGGGTTTAGAATCTCTTTGGGATTTCAGCATCACAAATGTGGCGAGCAAAACGGGATATGTTGTGGCTATCTTGGGATACTTCCGGTATGGGCTGCACTACCCCAGGTACACTCGATATCATATCCTTCAGTTTCTGAAGCTCTCTGGAGAGTGCTGAGGTTACACTTGTATCCTGCGAAGATCCAACATTGTTAGTAGCAAGAGTATTAACATTATTAGATAGGTTACCAGCCTGTTGATTCTGGCCATATCCTGGAGCATATCCTGGGCCCCTTACAGTCGATATCCTGGCTGATGAGGGTATCTCAAGAACATTGCTCCCGGAACGACTTGGTACAACGTTGCCCTGATTATCCTCAGTATACACCGTTGAACTAAAGTTCAGATTCCTGGGCTGCAAGGGAGTGACAACATCCTCAGCAGGTCTCTTGGAGTTGGACTTCAAGAGTTGTATTTCTCTCATTATTGTTTGGTTAGTTTCCTGCTGTTGCTTCATCTGATCCTGTATATTACCAACAAAGCTAAAATTTCATCATTATAAGCCATAATAGGAGTTCTTCCTGGAACACCAGATCTGTGGACATTCTGAGTAGGCAGAGTGTCCCAGGATGGAGGTGGTGGAAGCACTGAACCAGTTGTAGCAGAGGTTGTAGCAGGCGTGGAGGAAGAGCTCATGTTTGATTTCGAAGCCATTGAAAATAGTTGTGAAAAAAGTTTTGAAAACAAAAAGCCAAGTAATGATTTTAACAAAGCTTTTAGTAGAAATAGCACCACTTGCCCCATGGTGGGCGCCAATTTGTTTTGGTCAAAAATTACCAAAGCAATTTAGTGATCAAATTAGTTTTATGAGGTAGTGTGCTAGCAGTGTTAATGAAGGTTGTATCGGTTTGATAGTATGTGAAAACACTTTTCAGGATACATCTCAGGATATTGAGCTATATCAACAATCAAACAATGAGCAAAAATGTAAAGGTTGACACGAGATGTACGAGGAAAGCCCTTGATCAATCTAGATCTCCGGCATAAAACCTTGGGAGCTGACAATCGCCGCTGCCTTGTTCTTCTTATTGCTTAAAAATCAGGATACAGTGAAGGATAATTCCCAGATCGTTGCTAAGTGTTACAAGAATTGCTAGTGTTGAGTGTTTGTGCGTAATTGTGAAAGTAAATGACAAAATTCGAGAGTAGTGAATGAATGTGTTGGGACTTATCGATCTGTTTATCCGGTATTTATAGTTACAAAGAAAAACGAACTCTCCTAAAATGGTGGGATCCCTTGGAATATTCGCCAGTGAACGTTGTTGACCATGTATTGCGGCTTCAACGTCTTTCTTTCAACCATTTAGACCGAGTCTTCAGGTGAACAAGTCTCCATGAACGTTGTGATCCTGTAGCTACGTCCTGCATGCAAATAATTAGTAATCACCAGGATACTGCCTCAGGATGTTACCAATATCCTGGTCTGGTATCCTGATCGTTAACAGCTATGATTAAGTCAAGATATAATTCAGGATATGGGCTCAGAATTTCACCCATAACAGAGTCATACTACTAACTTTTGTGATAGCTGGGGGATTAAGATGATAACATCAACACCAGTCCACCCACAAGCTAATGGCCAGGCAGAATCATCTAACAAGATCATCATCAACAACTTGAAGATAAAGCTTGGGTCCAAGAAAGGAATGAGCTGAGGAATTACCATACGTCTTATGGGCAGATAGAACAACCCCTAAAAATGCTACGGGCCAGACTCCTTTCTCTTTAGTCTTTGGAGCCGAAGTAGTGATCCCTACAGAGATGGTAGTCCCTACAGCCAGAACAAGCATCCGTGATCCCGAAACAAATGCTGAGAACCTGACTCAAGACTTGGATACCGTGGAAGAGCTTAGAGATTTGTTAAGGATAAGGTTGGCTAGCTATCAACAAAGAATGGCTGGTGCTTATAACAAGAATGTCAGAGTGAGAAGATTTCAAGTTGGCGACATAGTATTGAGAAAAGCATTTCAGAATACCACGAATCCTTCTGATGGCAGGTTAACACCAAAATGGGAAGGCCCCCTATCTAATTGAAACTGAAGCTGGAAAGGGGGTATATCGTTTACTAACTATGGATGGTGATCTTCTACCAAGAGCTTGGAATGCCATTCACTTAAAGAAGTACTTAATGTAAGGATCAAGGATCCTTAAGGATTCTGACATTCAGTTTGGGTTGAAGGATCCTTGAACGATACATGATCCTTGCCTCGGTAATATTTTTCTGATGATTTCTTTTATGATTATACTTCTTATGTATTATGGGAAAAGGATGTTAGATTCTTAACATCCAATTTTATTAAAGTTTCAAGTTTTTGCAGAATTTTTACAAAGAATCAAGAGGTTGGCCACCTCTCCAAGATTATTTAGGTTTGTCCCCAGCTTAAGGTATCCCTTACCTTCTAAGGTTTAAAGGTTTTCACCTTTCACACGAATTGGGTTTCAACACCCCGCCTGTGGCGCATGTTATCCAAGTATAGTTCGAGGCAATGGGACCAGTACCTGCTTTAGGGGCTGACAATTTCATTGTTGTTGGCTTGTCCCCAGTTTATGTAGGATCCTAAGTATAATAGTAGACGTACCATACATCCGTTCCTAAGGTTTCTAACGTTTTCACGTTAGCTAAGGTTTTGGCATTTTCATGTCACTTATGATTGGTTAGTCGCCAGTATGGGCCATACACCAGAATCCTAAGGTTTCTAACGTTTTCACGTTAGCTCAAGTTTTATAATTCATTTGGGCTTGTCCCTGGTTTATTTGGGCTTGTCCCTAGTTTATTTGGACTTATCCCCAGGTTATTTGGGCTTGTCACCAGTTTATTTAGGCTTGTCCCTAGTTACTAATAATTTATTCGATAGATATTTGGCTTAGTCCCAAGTTGCATAATTTCTTCAGGTTTTCAAAGTTTTACAAGCAAGGATCTTGGATCCTTAATCCTTGAATAATTTTTTTATTTTATTAATGCAACTGTGAGTTATAAGGATATAGAATCCTAACTTGGATTCACTGGTATGATTTATTATTTATCTTTATCTTTACTTTGGATACATTGGTGTTACCCTTCACCTTTATACAAGGATTTATGATCCTTGTTCGTTTAATGTCCAGCCTTGTAGGGGATTTTTATGTTAAACACTTTATATCCTTTTCATAATCTAAGGTTTTCTTAAGTTTTGGGAACAAGGAAAACTAACATAAAGATATCGAAATAATATTTCAAACATAAAAGAAATGTGCAACGCCAAAGATAGTCAAAAGCTTAAAGTTTTGTTTATTTATAAGAACCCTTGTTAAAGGTTGTCAAAATTGCCAACCCAAGCTTCTACCAGCAAAACGTGGCCTGTCCACTTGGGTTGGCAAAAGGGTTTCCATATTAACGGTTCGATAAGTGCAGGAAATTAAAGATGGGAGGCATCAAAGGCTTCATCCTCCACAAACAGAAGGACCCATCCACCTTTACTACCCCCTATTGTTCAAAGGATCAGTGATCCTTAACCCTAAGAACTATTGTTTAAGTACAGACCATCATTGTTCAGAATAAAAACACCACAAAAAACCATAAACCATAAAAACTGGGCTCCGGTCTCGTCTAAATCACCCATCATTGCCCACGCCTGCAACCTACACCATGGCTGCTCCATCACCTTTACCTTCACCACCTTCACCGCCAGCTGCTGCTTCCATAGACTCTTTGGCCCCTCTTGGTTCGGCTTCAAGCATGAGCTCTTCCTCAGGATCATCTTCACCTCCAAGATCATGTAGCCTCTGCTTCCAGCCAGCAATTCCCATTCAGCCTTGTCGAATGAGGGATTCATCGCTTCATGGGCCGTCTTAATCTTCGCCTTCAGGATCACCATGGCAGTAGATACCTTAGCCTCATCAGCAGCTTCCAACCGTTCCTTGTTTGCCTGAATCTCGTGCACCAGAGCCTGCTTCTGCAAACGATTGTTCTCCTTCTCCGGATGTGAGATTCTTTTATCCTTGGCAGCGACGCAGAGATCATTCACAGTCTCTTCAGCATCAGCAAGACGTTTCCCCTGAGCAGCTTGGATTTGGGCGATTTTCAGCGGCAGACGGAGTATGAGTAAGATCAGTGATTCTTAGGGAGTGTGCATAAAATGCAAGGATCCGTGATCCTTACCTGGGAGACGAAATTGTGGATTTGTTGTTCTAGCTCGGTGGGATCCTCAGCTGGCTCATCCGGTTTCTTCCTCTTGGCTCCAAATTTGGCTCGGGTGGTTGTGCCTTTGGGCTCTGCTTGGCTTGGCCTGCGGCCAGCCTCTTCTTCGTAGAATTCAGACACATGCCGAATTTGGTGGCAGACCTAGACGCAGACTTGGATGCAGATTTTGCGGCACCTAAAGCAAAGATAAGTACCGAAGAACCTTTACTTTTAATTTTAACATTATTTTATGAAGTAAAATACAGATACTTACTTGATATGGTGAAGGATGTAGAGTTGGTTTCTTCTGAATCTTTATCTTTTGCTTTGAAAGTTCTGATGCTTGAGTCCAGGGCCCAGAAGGCAGCTATTCTTGCAGCAGTAGCAGGAGTTTCCTTGAGGGATGCGAAGCTTGTCACTACACAGATAGATAAAAAGGATCAGTTATCCTATTAGAAAACAAGTTCCTATATCCTACCCTTTACAGCCCACTTTTTGGGAATACCCTCTCCTAAAGGGATGGTACTCCTCTGGACGAAGAAAACTGGTTTTTCCAGTTTGTATCATTCTTGGTGGTCTTAAGGAGTGGGGGTGAGTTTTGCGGTTTAGCTTTGAATAGGAATCGGTGAGAGCCGTGACTGTGAGATTGTAAAGTTGGGCGAGTTCAGGCAGAGAAAGGCTCAAACCCTCATTGCTGATAATATGTTCAAGAGTAAATAAAACTCTCCACAACATCAACATTGCTTGGATATAGCATAAACCGGTTAAAGTGAAGAAGCTTTGGGTAAAGATCGGGAAAGGATAGGTAAAACCAATCTGAAAAGGGGCAGTAGGGAAGCAAACCCAAGTGTTAGACATGCAGTCGTTCTTCACAGAGGAATCAAACTCTCTAAAAACAATTCCCTCCGGGAAGCAATGGCGTATCTGATCGATTTCAGGATCAATAAACCGGCATAGTTCCATCGAAGGATTCTTCAGAAGATTTAGACTCTTAGGTGGACTATCACCCTCTGGATCCTTTTGTGGGGAGGACCGAGTGGCCATTTTTGCCATGGATCTTGAGGGAGAGGAAAGAGAGGAATTAAAGGATAAGCAGAAGAGAAGAGAGAGAATACCTTTGATACTTCTGAATTGCGGATATAAATTGCAAAGATTAGGTTCTATCTATTCCTAAAATATAATGATGTTTGTTGTATGGAAAGTCTTGTCGCTGACGTCATCACTGTAACGGCTAGTCCACTTGTAACGGCTAGTTTCTTGGCAACGAATAGTCCGATTTCAGCGAAAATATGACTCATCTAGTTACAATTACTTCGTCATATTTTGGGGGCAATTGTTAGGGCATGGATTTCATATTGTGGATCATCTATCCTGAGATTAAGCCAGGATCACGGGTCCTTAATGGATAATGCAGGGAGTTTGAGGATTGAGGATCCTTCTTAATATCTATGTTTTTAACAATTGTCTTCTGTTTTTTTAGTTTACATTTCAGGTATCAAACGACGTGAACTGAGTCCACACGGGAATATCAGAGGAATATGCTAATTATAGCATGTGCAACTGGAGCAAAAGGGATGTTTTGGTGATCGTGGAGTACTTGCAAGATTTCTGGATAGTTACTTAGTGGTATTTTTAGCTAATTAAATTGGGGTATTGAGCTTGGATTAGAACACTTACACTCTTGCTAATTTCAACAACACTCGCATACACTCTCTCTCGAACACACACACACAGTAGAATTCATTGTAACAAGCTCAATATCATCCGAAGTTGTAACTTATTTTTGTTCAATTCATTCGGTGATCGGTAGTTTCCATCACCCGAGGTTTTTTATGCCGGAGATCACTCATTGATCAAGGGATTTTTCCTCATATAAATATCGATGTTCATCGTCGATTACATTTCAATTTCGTTCATACAATTATTTGTCACACAAGCACTCAACCTCACATTCAAGGTTTGGTTACATTATCCTTAATCAGATTTTTGACCAAAACAGCAGTGTTTATAGTTTGTTATTACTGTTAGATGTCCCCTCATTTTTTGCAAATTCTGACCTCTCAAAACTCATTATTGAATTTTCCCCTCAAATAAAGCAAATTTTAGAAACTCAAATATGACATTTTGTTCCACAAAAGTCAGTTTTTCATGAAATGCAGATTTTACTTTTTGGCCCACTAATAGTCACTATAACAAATGATAAACATTTTGCATTGGTATCAATGACTACCCATTAACTTCAACACTCTGTGATCTCAACATCATATCTATTCTTTGAATCCTCCAACGGTGTTCCCGAACATCCCGTATTTGACGTTAAAATCTCGAAAAGATTTTCAATCACCAATTTTTTCGGGACACTCGTCTCGTCACCACGATCAAAATATGCCTTTTTTAGGCATTTAGACACATTCACGCGGATGAAAAAGGTTCATTCGTGCGAATGTCTCCTTTGTACGGATGAATTGATTGAAATCAGAAGGAATTAAACATGTTCGTGCGAATAAGGTCTGATTCGTACGGATGAATGCCTTTCATGCGGATGAAAGACTGGGTCTTGCGGACGAACACGATTTTTCAAACGGATAAAGTTTCATTCTTGCGGATGTATGATCCCTTCGCATGAATGTGACACTCATGCGCACGAATCGGTCTAGTCTGTTCAAAACGTCGTTGTTCACATTTTTCGTTCTATAATCTTTGTTTCTTCGAATTTTATGATGAATCTTTCACAGACTAGGTCAAAATTCATTATTGATCAATACAATGGTGTCAATTTTAATTTTTATTCATGATTTGACCGTTAATTGATGATTTCCATCTAAAACCCCATAAAAACCCATAAATCATGAGCTTAGATGATTCAATCAACTGTTAGATCGAGCGAATTGGTACCGAAGTTCTGATACCAATTGAAAGCTCTGGATCCGGTGGCTTCAGACGAAAGTTTGGATAGGATAGAGTTAATTCGGTAGAAATCTCATAAGAGTAGTCAAAAGTAGAAGGCTTCCATTTATACCGAAAGAGCATACGTCGTTGACAGGCTACATCAACACATCTCTCCAGCCAATAAGAACTAATGAGTTTGGGACATGTTGATGCTCTCTCCATCCTGTCAATGATTTATGCTCTTTCGGAGTTAACGGAAGCTTTCTACTTTTGACTATTGTTACGAGATTTCTACCGAAGTAGCTCTATTCTATGAAAACTTCCGTCTAAACCCGCCCGATCCGGAACCTTCATCCGGTACATAATAAAACATCATACAAAAGACATTAAATCATATCCAATGGAAAATATGAAAAAAACACTAAGTGGGAACAAATTTACATGTTATCATTTTCCAGAAAATACACAAGTATCTAATGGTCCGATCTGAGCCACAAAACTTACAATTTCCAACAAACTGGCTACTAGAACATGATTACTGGAAACAAACATATGATCACAAGATAATGTAATTATCATAAAATTCCATCAAAGGTATTATATATCCTAAGGTTATCTAAACATTTATTACCAAGCAACACTACGTAAGTGATCCCTAATTAAATTGTAAGCTAAACTAATAGCCCGGTTTCGCATCAAATCATCAACTAAACATCTTCTAGCAAAGTAGTTTATCCTAGTTAAAGTTTTAACCCTAGAATTACTTCCTAAACACCTAATCAATACTAATGACTAAATTATCTACAACTCATTTCATCACAAGCTCAAAAGATTAAACAAATTAAGCCAACCGAATACCCCCATATCCCTTTGAAATTTTGGCCAACAAGGGGTCCCACACCCCTCTTACATTACTTGATGCATAGATGTCCAAGGAATGGTGTATCTTGAATAAGTGGTCATGAAAGATGGAAGGTATGATAGGAAGATCTACATAATACCTCTCAAAGCACAAAATCCTCATACACTTCACATTTACCAAAAACTTTCACAATATCTTTCTCTCTATCTCCATTTGTTTACGGCCCAACATCACCACCATCATCCACCCATTTTCAAATTCTAAACAAGTGTATTGAGGGGTTTCAAGAGCATTTCAAGGATATCTAAGGTGGTAGCAAGCATAAGGATCATCAAGGAGGTTGTTTTCAGAAGACTTGGAGCTTTTATCTTTTTCATAGTTTCATCCCTAGCCATGTGCTAATTGTAAGTGCTTAAACCCTCACTTTTGATTCTTAGTAGATGTGGATTATAAAATTACAAGTTGATCACCAAGAAAATCTTGTTAAAAATATTTGAAATCTTAAAGTAAACAACATGATCTAAACATTATTAGTGGACTACGTGTTGATCTTGATGTTTATAAAATTTGTATACAAAATGAGCATGCAAAGTTGGTAGTGAAAGTAGATCTAACATGATGAAATAAGTAATGTGCTTTGATGAACTTGTTAAGTAGTATGGATGATCTTGATGTTTAAGCATTTTAAAGCGTATAAAGTTTTATATAAACTTCATGATCATGAGTTTTGGTTTAAAAAGTGAATCAAAGGTGTTGAGGTAAACTTGTTTTAAAAAAATAGAAGATCATGGAAAGTTGTTTTAAAAAGATCTAGAGTTTTTTTATAAAGTTCATGTTCGTTAGTCTTGTTAAAATATATAAAATTTTGTTGTTGATAATTTGAAAATTTGATGATGATGATGATTAAAGGAAAATAATGGTAGTTTGTTGGACACCATGCCAAAAATTCAAAATATAAGTTATGATTAAAACATGAATAACAAGGGATTTACAAAGTTAAAATGGATTAGTGACACTAAACATGATTATATCAAATTTTGGTGAAAAATATAAGTTAAGTAACTTATGGTGGATTAGGGTTTTTCATGATATTTCAAAAGGATATTAATATATATATATATATATATATATATATATATATATATATATATATATATATATATATATATATATATATCATATATTGAAATGTGGAAATGTGATTATATATTTTGTGTATCCAAGTATGATGTAGAATGACATAGAAAAGTATATATAAATTTATACAAGTATCATATACATACATGAACAGGGCACAAAAATATGACAAAGTATATATATATACACACACTCATATCCACAAAGGAACATAAACCATATTGGACAAGGTAAAGAATATTACCGTGGAAAAAACCGGATTTCCGATAAATACGATGACGATGTGGACGATCAGACAAATTACAAGTATACATATTTATGGTAAATGACAAATATATATTAACAAGGCTCAGTAAAATATATATGATTTCGAACAAGTAACAAAATATGTCATCTTCGACGTATAAGAATATATATATATATATATATATATATATATATATATATATATTACAACCGATCACCAAAAATATATTGTTTTTGGAAGATTATAAGAACATATTCTTAAAATACATTTTCCGGGAAAACCTATAAAATACTAAGTGTTGATTACTTCAAGAAATGCAATAAATCCATATATACTTATACGTACAAATACGTGTCTACGTATATTACAACACACTTAGTAGGATACAATGTTACATGTATTATACATGTATATACGCATGCGTACAAATACACAACCAATACATGGGTTGGACTAGTATACAAACAAGTATATATACATGCAAATACAAAGACAATGTTAAAAATATCTTTTTAACAAAGATTCGAACTTGGAAATATATATTTATATTTAAGGACATATATATACACACACATTGATTTAATCAATAATGATCTGGTAGAATAATAATACATGATGCAAGAATATATTTTTCGAATGATAAAAATATATTGTTTACAATAAACAAAACGAATGTGTGTGACACGAGTTCATGCAAGGGGCTAGGCCCCGGACATTACACGAACAAGGTTACATGTATATATCTAAGCTGAATACATATATGGACATTCAGATAATCAATCACCAACGCGTCTAAACAAATTAGGGCTTCCAAACAAATATAACAAGGTCAAGTCTTAACAAGGTGATTGGTGAAGACTTGTACATGAACAAACAAGTAGACCTAAGTGCCTTAACGAAATTAAGACACTTGTAGGTCGGATACAAAATAGGAAACTTTGGATTACTAGCATATTGCACGGACGCAAGCTATGAGTTTCCCGGTCCCTGTTTTAAATATTTTTACTTTAAAAATTCGAGTGAGAATAGATGTTACAAAATAGTAGGGTAGTTATGGAGTGAAATCAACTAGATCACATATGCATAAGGTGTGCATTAGTAGTAGCCATTAGTCACATTACAGATCGGGGAACAACTGGATATATCTATCAAGTCTAGGCATGCTCCACTGTTGGCCCGTGAGACCCTGCGGGAGTGCTTTTGTGCCCAAAAGTCGCGAGGCACTATGAATTTAGTGGCCCGGTATGGCGGAAACATTTTCGAGGTTTGGTTACTAGCTTATGGCGATATATATATTAATGTCCTTGTAAAACATTCATTATTAACGAATTTCATTGACATTGTGCATAACGGTTCTTATACAAAGTTAATCCGATGTTTTAAATATTCATTTGTGACAAAACAAAACACATGAACTCACCGACATTATTGTTGACATTTTTACTTAACATGTATTTCAGGAAAGTAAGAGACTTGCATGGTATGGACGTCAAGAACAAGGATAACAAGAAACGATGCCTTTTGGGAGGGTTTACCCCCTATATTTCGTCCTCGTGCGAAATGTAAGTGTCAAAGCCTTGTTTCACAAAACCTATATTTCGTTTTAAGTCTTTTGGAAAAACTTGAAGTTCATGGTTCATGTATGGAAAACAAAATACTTTGTTTGTATTATTATTTCAAATATTTTATACGATTGGCATCGTTGTTTATTTTAATTCATGTAGATGTTTACACTATCGAATTGTATGAAAACCTTTCATAATCACATATTGCGCTTCTGATACGAGCGAATGTGATATCCAACACCAAGCCCTCCAAACTTCTTTGACATGGTAACCTTACGCCAAACAACCCAATTTATTTTATTATGGTCAACTCCCCCACCCCATTAAAGTTTTCTCATAATCATTTCCATAGCCCAAATGATTTTAAGTTGGGCTTTAAACATAGAAAGGAAATAAAGCGGCAAAGAGCCAAGCACATGAAGACTAAAGTTGTTAATGACTAAACACATGAAGACCAAGTTATCAATTTGATTTGGTTAATATTCACTTATGAAACACTCTTAATTATAATTATTGGTTAATCTTGATTATCGTTTAATTCTAGTTGATGATGATACGGTTATTTTTAATTGTAAGGTTTTCTCATCCGTATTGGATACTGATCTAACATTATAATTATTTTATGATTTACTGGATTATTTTAAATTATTTAGGATAAGATATTTTTAGTTTAAAAAACGTATCATCCGAAAATGACTATTATTTAATTACATAATCAATATATAATATTGCATTAAATTAACTATGTAACTTATAATCTTGTATATATGTGTGATTATAATTGTACGGTTTTCTCACCGTACTGGATACGGGTCTAACATTATAACTCTTTTATGATTTATTGGATTAATTTAAATATTTTAAATTATTTAGGATAAATATTTTTAGTTTAAAAAACGTATCATCCAAAAATGATTATTATTTAGTTACATAATCAATATTTAATATTGCATTAAATTAATTATGGAACTTATAATATTGTATATATGTGTGATTATATATATATAAAGAGAGAAGGAGCAGGATCAAATACATAATACTTTTAATCTATGAATAGTAAGAAGTGTAGTGTTGATATGTAAACAATAAGGTGTTAATATAACATCACAATACTAATATGTAACTACACATGTGTTGCAACGTATTAGCACTTTGTGGTTTACATATCAACATTTACTTCTCATCGTTGTTAATCTAAGAGTATTGTGTATCGGAACCACCCATGCATTAATTAATAATATACTATAAAAGCTCGAGATTGATCTTACTCATTAGTTGAGCTTAAGCTTTTGACGTAAAGCTTGTAACAAGCCTATCTCGATTTCACTTAACCAGATTGAGCTTGACTTGACTTGTTTATACTCATAGTTTTTGAGTTGTCTTCAGAATCTCATAATAAGTTAATAAACATAGTTGATCCTATTTACCGAGATGCATAGATTAGTTTTCTTCTATGAACCAATTACTAGGGCCGGTCCAACAGTGTATTGACCCAAAACTAGGGTTTAGAGCCTCCAAAATTTTAGGGCCTCTATTGGACAAGTAATTTATATATAGTGTGTATAATAGTATTAATTTGATTGCATTGACATAGTTTACTGGTAATTAGTTTGTGTTTTCTAGGTGAATATTATTCTAGTTTGGGACTAGTTTCTAGGGTTAATGGTTTAGATTCATGTTGAGACAATATGTAGCGGGAGGGTGAAGATAATGCCTCATTTTTGGGCATTATCCGTCATGTGGCGGTCGATCAGCATTGAGCCATTACGGGGGGTTTTTAAAATAGGTGTAGTGGTATAATGCCCCATTAAATGGGTTTCCGTCACTCACCACACACAATCATGATCTAACATGTCATCGAACTTCATGCCATCACTAGCGATGGATTTTAGTGAGGGTGTCCATCACTGTCCATCACTCACCACTCCACTCTCAACATCATCATCATCACACGTTGTCACCACCACTCGTTATCATCACCACGCGTGGTCACCTTGGGTGGCGGCGGTGTTCCATGCGTGGGCACCAACCCACAACGTGCCACCACGCTGCTCCCCCACAGCCCCAATGATTACCCAATAATTATTATTTTGTTTATTTTAATTAAAAATAATGATATTTGACCGTGGAAGGGTCTGATTGGCCCAAGATTTCTCCACCCGGCTTTTTCTTGGAACGCTCCAACCCAAGTTCGCAACAAAAACGCTCCTGGGGGCGGTGGAAAGGCGTGATTGGGCGTTTTTATTTATTATTTTTTTTTTGGGGAGGGAGACGCCAAAATACCCCCACTACGGGTGTTCTGATGGGGTTTTTTAGTTTTTATTTTTTTCATAATTTGAGTTCATCTTTTAAACATAGTGATTATGTATAAGTATTGAAGGTGGAACCTAATGTTTGAGGAGCTCCCTAAAATACTAACTCATTCAGGTATTCCTTTTCATATGTTTTTATTTTTTATAATTGTTTGGTTTAGTTGACATCATCAATTTAGTGTTCTGTTTTTTTGTTTATCAAAATTTTTGGGTGAAGTTCTTATCTTTATTTGTTTTCAAATAGTCGTTAGTCACAACCAACAATTCAAAATGAAAAATGGTTCCCTTAGAAACAAGATTAATTGTATCCAAAAAGTAGATCAATCTAGTAAAATATTGATAAATTATTATTACCGTTGTGAGTAAAATAATATTTTCTTTAAATGTCCCTGATTTTAAAATTCGCCTAAGGCTTTCAAAAAGCTTGGGCTGGCATGCCAATCACCTATGTAGAATCACAACAATGACTCGTTGTGGTTGGAAATGCATAGACTTAAAATGTAGAATAAATATGAATAGTAGTACAGTGATTTCAAAAGTTAATATTAGATTTAAGGCGAATGCTATAAAAAAACCAATCTACTTTTTTATTTTTCTTATAAAAGTCCCTTTGCTTTTTATTAAACGTTAAAGTTGATACTTTTGCACATACTTGTGACTTTTTTTAGAAAAGAGACTTAAAACCGGTTGCACCGGTTACAAGCCTTGCTTTTTTGCTTTTCTACTTAGATTGGTAATTAAAAAAATATAAAGTAAGATATTACGTTGATATGTATGAACATTATTTATTAATTAAATAACTTAATCCCTAGGAGAGAAAACGACATAGAAAGGAAAGAAACCAATGATTTAAGTAGATACCGACGATTGCATGCATTCATGAATCCAGGAATTTTTAGACAGGTCAAAACCAGTGATCAGTTTAGAATTGTTTCACCGGTGTCATTATATTTCACTGTTTGGATGTTTGATATATATATTATCAAGTCAAGTCACGAAATATGACCCAAACTCGATCCAATAATAATATTAAATTCATTTCATAATATAAAACTCTAAAACAAATTCTTGTAAATTCTCTTTTTATTTGTTTATTTTTTTGAAAGGTGAATTTATTTATTTATGACTTGAATTTAAGAACTTCAAATTTAGATGTTCCTAAATATTTTTGCTTCAGTCAATGAATTAACGTCATTTTTTATTTGTTTATTACAAACGGATATTCATATAAGATACATATGATAAAATCTTACAAAATTTAACAAATGCAAAAACATAAATACACGTATGGTAAAACTTTAAATTCAAAGGGATGGCATTTATTTTTTTTTTAACGGCTAATTTTTCTCTTTAAATACTTACACCTTCTAAGGTCATATGTAGTTAGTCATAAAGCTCCTTAGGGGGTGTTATGCGACATGTGTGAGCCCCTTGCCCATCATTATATCCATATGATATATGTGTGTGAGTGGAGGCTTTATATATATATATATATATGGATATGTGTGTGAGTGGGGAAGAAATTGGTAACCCACATAGCGCCGCTATGGAGGTCACGCCCCAACCAAAAATCTCTCCTATAACGCCCCCTTAGTGGTGTTAAGGGCGCTATGGGGCGCCTTCGGCCTCCTCCCCCACCACAAAACGCCCCACTACAAATGTACTAAGGATTAAATCTTAGTTTTCCTACAACAGATAAATCTTTTAACCACTAAGGATTAGCATAACTGGCACAACAATGTTAACTATAATGGGTTGATATTTTCTATGTTTTGTGGCTTGACAGCATAAAACTTTTGACAAATGCGATTTGAAACATTTATTGCGAATTAATTCAGCAACTTAAATTCATATAAGAGTAGGCAGAGGCAGACGAAATTTTATAATGGTATTTAATGTTCTGTCGTAATATTAAAATTGTTTTAACATATATATTTTTATGGATTTAATAAAAAAACTTTTGATCAATTTATTACCAGCAAAAATTGTAAAAGTTATAATTGTTTTATTATGAATATTTATACAGTTGGTGTTATTGTAGCAAAAAGAAGTTAAAACTGTTATTAATACGTACTACAATTCATTATTAAAGATATAACTTCACTAAGAACACGCGTAGTGGTAAGGACGAATAATGCCTCTATCGTTTGACGTTTTCCACCATGTGGCAGTCTAGTCAGCAAAGGGTATTATTGGGCGTTTTTCTAAAATGGGTGTAGTGGGGATGTAGGTATTATGTTAAAAGGGGTGTAAAAAATTAAATAAAAAAAACTAACCAAAAAAAGGGGATTGGCTAAGAAAAAGAGGGATACATCTGATTGGCCAACCATATTCCATTCTAGCATGATTCAAAGCACGCGCGGAGGGCTTTTTTGGGAAATCCCGCTCAATCACGTCGGACGGGGTGGGGGGCAGCGTTTTTGGGCGTGTTTGGGGGAGATCCACGCCGGATCACGCTAGACTACGCATGGTCTAAGGCTTGGTATAATTTTTCTACCATCAACATGCTTAATCATCTTTGTTAATTAACATGTAAATGACATCCATATTTTTAATAAACTATTTTTCTTAACAGCAACAATTATTTCAATGAAAGAAACCAACGGGAAGGTGGATAAGGTATTACACAATCGTCTAATTATCTAGTACAACACCAAACACTTTCATACATATAATGCAGTAATTCACCTTCATATTTTTTTAAACACGTGTGAGCTTTAAGATTAAATATGTAATTATATATATTTAATCTAATAGCTATCAGCATTATTTATATAATATGGATTAAAATATTAAAACTTTATAATATATTAGTTGGTAATTGTTAATGGACCGATATACCCTTATTAACTAATAAGGTTTTCCCTTGGGTTTATTTAAGGAAATGATTAGAGATGGTTTAGGTTAGACAATAATTATACCGTCATACACACTCGACCTGCCTCTCTCTCCTTATTAAGAATTCTTAAACCCTAAAGAATTCAGAACTACCACCAGTAACATACGTCCTAAACGGGAACCAGAGCAAGCTGACTATCATGTCTACATTGATGTCTACATCGGTGTCTGCATCAATCATTTGATTATATGTTGGCATGTCTGCTGTAACAGCTATTATTTACATGTTTTCCATTCTATATTAACAAAACTGATCAACATGTGGTATCAGAGCATATATTGCTCCATTAATTCTGTTTGTTTCCCTGAATTTAGAATTAAAACTACAAAACCGAAGTTTTTGTTGAAAATTGTTTGGAACATGACGTTCACAGTTTTAACAGCCAAGAAATATGGAAAAATAATGATTTAAATCGGGTTAATCTTTATTAAAATTCCGAACTAAAGCTAAAATTGAAATCTACACACAAAATTACGTTTAAGGTTTCGATTCCAGATGAATATTTTTAAAAATCTTCGATGATTTCATGATACGATATATCAGTTAGAAGATTTTGAATCAAGGATAATAATTATCTAACCATTATTTTACGAAACTAAATAATTTGTTAAAAATTCGAAATCATTCGTACTTATCACATTGATAAGGGAAAATAAGAATATTTTTTGATGAACAAGTTTTCGAGATTGATTTACAAGATTTCGAGATCTCATAAGAGATTTCGAGATTTCATAAAAGTCGAAACTCATAAGTCTTTCAGATTTCATAAAAGGAACTCGAAATCGTTAGGGAACTCGAATTCTGAATAAGAGTCGAAATCTCATCAGGATTGGTGATCATCACTTCAGTAGAAATCTCATCAGAATTCGAGATCATCACCTAAGTCGAAATCCCATCAGAATTTGAGATCATCACTTAAGTCGAAATCTCTTTGGAGCTCGAAATCCCACTTAAAATCAAAAACTCATTAGAGAATTCAAAATCTCATAAGTTTTTGAGAACTCATGAGGATTCGAGATTTCAAAAGGAACTCGAAAACCCAATCCAACTCAAAATCACCTTATTACATGAGGATTCAATATGCGCTAACAAGTGGTTTGCTATTAACCAAATGGTTTTGTAAATCACTTATATAAAATTAGATATTTTACAAAACCAAATACCTTAACTTGAATGAGCTTCTGATGTTCCACTTCTGCCAAAAGGTGATTCGACACATATATCAATTAGAAGATTTAAATCGGGTTAATCTTTATTTATGTCTTACAAGCATGAATGTCTCACTTCTACCCAAAGGTGATTTGATTCATTCATGTGTTGCATACCGTGCATAACTAACGTAATTGTATGCTTAAATTATTTCACTTCTTCCCAGAGACGATTTGTCTTCATTTAAGTAAAATTTTCAAATTAACTTAGTTTATTATTTAGATGTTACTAATAGACATATCACAGCTTCATAATTAAAATGAGCATTACTTATGCATGCCTTCGTATAACATGCCCTTAGATCACATAAAGACTTTTAGGTTAAGTATCTTAGCTCTCTCATCTATATTTCCACTTATAGCTCCTAACTTTGGCATTCCACCATTAACTCGTGATAACTTTGCTGCCTAGAAAGACAAGCTCATGCTTATTCTTGTTTTGCTAGACTTCAATTATGCTTTAACTAAGGAACAACCTGCAACACTTACTCCTACATCCATACCTCAAGAACAAATAGTTTTTGAAAGGTGGACTAGGTGCAATCGCATGTCTCTCATGTTTATGAAGAATGCCATCAGCAATGCAATCAGCGGAGCCATTCCAGACTCTAATGATGCTAAAACCTACTTGGCTTCTGTGGAGGAGCAATTCAAAGGGACGTCTAGGTGCACGCTAGTACCTTGATTCTCAAGCTGGTGACTACTAAGTATGATGTGAGGAGCGGCATTTGTTGGCACATGATGATGAACGACATGGCCCATAAACTAAAGGAATTAGACATGGAGATTAGTGATGGTTTTCTCGTACACTTCATCATGACATCTCTTCCATCATCCTGTGAAGCATTCAGGATCAATTACAATACTCATAAGCACAAATGGACGATGAGTGAGTCGATCGCCATGTGCATACAGGAGGATGAGCGTATGAAGATGGACATAACTGTCGACAATGCTTATCTTTCCACTACAAAATCCAAGAAGAGGAAGAACAACTATCTAAGGAAAGAAGCTTATAAATTCCAAGATCCTAATCCAAGTACGCCTTCCAGCTCTAAGAACTCCTTAGGCAAGCCTTTCTGCAAGCTCTGTAAAAAGACAACACATAAGCAGAAGGAGTGCCCTGACTTTAAGGAATGGCTGGCTAAGAGAGGTAATAATCTTTTCATGATACTTGGGTCCTATAATTTAGATGTTATTCCTAATTCTTGGTGGTTTCATTCTGGTTCTATGGTTCATGTGACCAATTCTACTCAGAAATTCCTTACAATCCGGAGGCTGGGAAGAAACCAAAGAACACTAAAAATGGGGAATGATAAGGAACTAGAAGTGAAGGCTTTGGGAACATTACAATTATTTATGAAAACTGGTATATGCATTAAACTTTATGATACCTTATGTGTTCAAGAGGTTACTCGGAACCTTGTATCACGACCAAAGTTAGACATATATGGTTTTGTTGTTTCTCATGGTCATAGCAAACTCTCTATTCTTTATGATTCAGTATTATATGGTACTGGCATTCTGGATGGTGGTCTTTATAAATTAGAGGTTTATGATGGTTTTTCCAAATCTTTGTTGTCATATAATATTAATGAATCAATAACAAAAATGAATCATAAATGAGACTTAGAGACTTCATCCATGTTGCGGCATCAACATTTCTTCACATCTCATGAGAACGATTAGCTAGACTCGTAAAAGATGAAGTCTTACCACCTCTCGATTTCACTGACTTTAGAACATGTGTCAAATGTCTTAAAGGTAAAATGACATCAGCAAACAAGAAAAGGGCCACTAGAAGTTCTAATTTATTATAACTCATTCACATTGACATTAGTGGTCCTTACCCCATCGCTGACATAACTGGACATAATTCATTTATCACTTACCTTGATGATTATTCTCATTATATGTACTTGTACCTCATTAAGGAAAAATCTGAATCACTTACGACTTTTAAAGATTATAAAGCTGAAGTTGAAAAACAACTAGATAGTCATAGTAAAATTATGAGATCACATAGAAGTGGTGAATGTTATGGAAGACATACTGATGGGTCAAGCTTCTGGTTCATTTTATGAGTTTTGTAAGGGCCAGGGGATCGTGAACCAATACACCATGCGAAGTACACCTCAGCGGAATGGTTTCGCTGAACGAAGAACCGTACCCTTATGGACATGGTGCGCAGTATGTTAGCCAAAACTAATTTACCATTATTCCTCTATACTTAAGAACTAAAAGCACTAGTTCATATACTCAATAGAGTTCTTTATAAGGTTGTCCCTAAAACTCCTTATGAACTTTGGACAAGAAGGAAACCGAGTCTTAAATATATGAAAGTATAGAGCTGTATTGCTATAGCAAAACTTTCAATCCTTTCCTAAGAAAACTTGACCCTAAAAAATAGTTTCCTGTTTCTTTATTGGGTATCCTGATCACTCAAAGGGTTATCATTTCTATTGTCCTACCCACGTCACTAGTATTATAGAAACCAAGTGTAACACTCTAACCCATTTTCGTATAATCTATTAGAAAAATCTGGATAATTAGGTCACAGGTTTTTTAAAATAATTAACATACGAGTTTGGGTTAACGGATAACCCAGACAAACCAACTTAACAGGTTATTACAAAAATAAGTTATCCTAAAAAACAATAAGGTTTTAATAAATAAAACTTTGTCACGCATGATCATGCTTAAACTTTCCCCGAAAGTATGCTCCCGTGGAAATGGCAGTTTTGGAGTGTTTGGTTCTTCGGGTTCTTGGTCGTCCTTATGTTCAGTTCCCCCTTAGAGAAACCTATTATAAACACTAAAAACAATTAGTATTTAAATTAAACGATCAACGCGAGTTGAAACGATGAAGAAAAAACATGTTTGTGGAAACAGGGCTCCGTTGCACCACGCGACGGAGCACACTTGTCCCTACGCGTGGCGCGAAAAGGACCTGTTTCCAGAATGTTTCCAGAACTGGCAGCTTTTACCCCTGCGCAGAACCTAGCCAAAATTTCGCAACTTTTCCACCGAACTTGACCCAACTTCAAGTTTATCATTTTTTGGAACCTTCCCCCACATTTGTAGGTTTCAAAATCTTGATCCAAAACCGGATCCTCTAGCTTTTAAATCACTTTCTTGGTTTGAAATTAATTACCCAACCGACCTGTTAGGAAGCATTTCACATTCTAGCTCATGCCTCCTACTTTCTTATCAAGATTGTTGGACCTACAAAAGAACAAATGATATCCAAAAGCCAAAATATGACATGGAGATCAAGAAATAAACAGTTGATGAAACAATTCTCTCCCGAAAGATCATGAATCTTGAACACCTAAATAAGAGCATCTGTTGAAGACAAGCAAACATCT
The DNA here is from genome assembly GCA_947069175.1 of Scalesia atractyloides. NCBI lineage: Eukaryota > Viridiplantae > Streptophyta > Magnoliopsida > Asterales > Asteraceae > Scalesia > Scalesia atractyloides. The sequence continues at coordinate 54,591,385 of CAMTDV010000015.1, read as the reverse complement.
GATCAAAGCCTTTGAACCGTTGTTCAAGAAGAAACAAGGTATGTTGAAAAGCAAAGGTCTGTTGAAACAAAAGTCTGATAAAGAAGACCAAACATCTGTCTAGCCAAACAGATGTTTGGAATCAAAGTAATAGAGGATAGCTTTAGCAGATATTTCCCAATGTATCAGATTTTGTTTTGTATCAGTGTTTAGCATAGTTAGATTAGATGACAGATATGCATAGATGTTGGCAACATCTGTGAAATCGTTTTTGTTAGGAATGTAGATGTCACTATCAGGGTGATGTCAGCATATCACGAACAGAGATTTAGTACTTAGTATAAATATATCTCACTTGTTAGAGATCTATTTTATCACTTCACACATTCTCTTTGTACGAATAGTGCTAGTGAGTGATCAGGCCGAGGGGGAGATTGTAAAATCATTCTGTAAATCATTTGAATCTTTTAATTATTAATGGAAAACACTTATTGATAATATCTTTCTACTTGTGAATTATATTGTTTCTATTAGTATTTGTTTACCAGTATCAAACTCAGATCCTAATAATTGGTATCTGAGCTTGATCACGTTAAACTTGATTTCATAATCAGTTTAACATACAAAGATCAGCTCACAAAGATCCAATACTATTCGTAGCTTAGAGTAGAAAAATGTGGAACTCAAAAATTGTCTTACACATACCATGTTCTTCATCAAAACGATCAAAAGTGAATGTCACTCAATAACTATGATTCCCTTATCTCTGATTGTGACAGAAAACAACCAATGCTTGACAAATCAAATTACAATATCTAGCAACGTTAAATGATGCAGTATCTTGCTCAACAAAATACAGGATGTTGGAGGTCTGTATTGTCCAGACCACATCTTCTAATGGCACATTGTGTCGAAAATCCTGATGTGAATAAGCCAAAGAAACTGAAAGATTACTTTATGCTAGATTTCAAAAAGTTTGAGATGCCAAAGCACTCAATATAATTGCAAAGGCTCTACCAAATGAGATTAATGTAGAGCTATTAGACTGTAATATTGCTAAAGAGTTGTGGGATGAGTTAAAAACAACCAGAAAACACTTATTGATAAAAACAACTAGAGAAGTCTTGACATACAAAATGTTGAGAGTATATCTAACCTAGTACAAACAACAGTTTGTGAAAAGGGCAATGATAGTGTTGAGAAAAACAGTGATCCTTGGAATACAACTAAAGATGAGAATAATTGCGAATGTGCATTCATGGCCATCAAAATTGGAGTCTCTATAATGCCTAGATTTCCTATGGTATGTAGATAGTGGTGGATCCAAGCATATGACTGAATGCAAACTCTACTAACAAACTGCTATACTTATGGAGGTGGTGACATATCCTTTGGAAAAAATTCTAAGGGAAAAGTGATGGGGTCAGGGACAGTCGAGGCTGGTAAGGTAAAATTGAAAATGTTAATTTAATAGAAAAATTAAAATTTAATTTACTCAGTGTTTCACAAATTAGTGACAAAGGCTATGGCCCATTTTTTACAAAGACAACTTGTAAAATTGTTGGACTTGAGGTTGTTAAAAAAGATTGATAAAATTATAGCTGAAAGCATTGCACAACTTATTGCTCACAGAAGAGGCAATGATTATGTAGTGGACATGTTAAAAGATAACCCAAAAACAGATGTATGCCTCAATGAAAGAAACAAAGTTATGGCATAGAAGTTTTGGACATGTTAATTTGAAAACAATTAACACTCTGACAAAACAAAACCTTGTTAGAGGTCTACCAACCAAACAATTCAAGTGTGATGAACATTGTATTTCCTGTTTAAAAGATAAACAACAAAAAATATCATACAAACCCATTTAAGAGAGCAAAACAACTCAACGTTTACAAATGTTACATATGTATATATTTGGCCAAGTAAAAATCATGAGCTTAAGATAACAAAGATATTGCGTAGTAATAGTTGGTCTCACATGGACTTATTTCTTACACTCAACAGATAAGACTGCGGGTATTTTAAAAGAATATATCATAAAAGTCGAAAAACAGTATGATCTATTTGTAAAGTCTCTCAGAAGTGACAATGGGACAAAGTTCAGAAATCAAGAACTTAATGATTTATGTGTGTCTAAAGGAATAGTGAGACAATTCAGTATTCCAAGAACACCAGAACAAAATGGGGTTGTTGATAAAAAAAACAGAACCCTTATTGAGGCTGCAAGAACTATGTTTACAGATTTAGATCTTCCATTGTCCTTTTGGGCAGAGGTTGTGATTACTGCATGCTATGTTCAAAAAATGGTCTTAATAAATCCTAGGCATCAAAAGAATACATATGAAATTCTTTTAAAAAAACCATTATTTTCATTCTTCAAAATATTTGGTTACCCATGCTTTAAATTGAATCTCAAAGATTCAATCTCAAAATTTGCAGCCAAAATGGATTGTGGGTATTTCTTGGGATATTCTCCTACAGCCAAGGCCTATAAAGTGTTTAACACAAGGGCCATGACTATAGAAGAAACCTTGAATGTCAAATTCAATGAACTATCATCCTTGAAATTCTTAACAATTCTAGCAGGACTTTTTGATCTTGATAAATTCAATTTTGAAGAAGTAACTACAAAGGTTGAAGTTGATGCAAGTAAGTCAAAAACAGTAAAACATGATTACAGAGTTGACATTGAGATGCCATCTCAATATAAAGTATATTCTAACCTAAAAAGTTCAACTACACAAAATAACAGTCAGTCCACAATAACTGGAACCGCTGTTGACCATACCAAAACCACAACCAAACCCCTGATGTTTCATGTGTTCAAACCATAGATCTATCCTCCATATCAAATCACCACTTGGGCCAGTCCCACCACCACCTTTTCAAACCATTGTTGACCATACCACCATAGCAATAGAGGTTTCACCAAAAAAATTTCCAACTTTTCCCCTCATCACAAAATTCCATCATTCCAAACACTGTAAACACTACTTTCTACAGATCTCATCCACAAGAATAAGTCATATGAGACATCAATGCAGGAGTGCTCATAAGAAGCCAAACCTCAAATGTCTGCCTAATTGCCGGTTTCCTATCATTAATCCAACCTGTCAAATACCAAGAGGCATTAAAAGACAATAGTTGGGTAGAAGCCATGCAAGAAGAGCTTCTTCAGTTTAAATGACAAAAATATGGGAAATTATGCCATTACCAAAGGCACATCTCCAATTGGTACAAAATGGTTCTTCAAAAAATAAAACTGGTGAAAGAGACATTGTCTTAAAAAAAATAAAGCCAGGCTTGTGGTTCAAGGATACGGAAAAGAAGAAGGAATTGACTTTGTTGAAACCTTTGCTCTTGTAGCAAGGTCGGAAGCTACAAGTCTCTTCTTGGCCTTTCCTGTCAACCACAACATGAAGGTGTATCAGTAGGACATAAAGTGTGCTTTTCTCTATGGGAAGATCCAAGAAGAGATCTATGTGTGTCAACCACCTGGATTTGAATACACATTCCATACTAGTTATGTCTACAGGTTAAACAAAGCCTTGTATGGAATAAAACAAGCACCAAGAGCCTGGTATGATATTTTATCCACTTTTTTCTTATCCAATAAATTCAAAAGAGGTAAAACTAATAAAAATCTATTTCTAAAATGGAAAGTGAAAGATCTGTTAATTGTACAGATCTATGTGGATGATATCATCTTTGGATCCACATGTGATAAATTGTGTGATGAGTTAAGAAAATTGATGAGAACTCAATTTGAAATGAGTGCCATGAGGGAGTTACAATGTTTTCTTGGTCTTTAAGTACAACAACTTGAAAATGAAACTTTCATTTATCAAAAGAATATGTCAAAACACTTTAAAAAAGAATTGACATGAATGATTGTAAACCATGTGCTACTCCCATGAGTATAAGCAAACCATTCATATCTAATGAAAAAAGGATGATTTTATAGATCAAACAGTTTATAGATTTATGATTGTGTCATTGATGTACTTAACTGCATCAAGACCTGATATTATGTTTGCAACCTGTGTTTGTGCAAGATATCAAGCATCACCTAGAAAGTAAAATTTAGGGGTTGTTTGGCAACTTCTGAATGATTAAGTGCTGAGCCAGTAAGAGGTCTGAATCATTAAGTGTTGAACCAGTAAGAGCCAGTATAATGTTTAACTGTTCAGAGGCAAATGTTTGACCCATTCAGACTCTGTATAATGCTTAACCATTCAGAGGCAAATGTCTAAACCATTCAGACATTTTCTTGCTAAACAAACAGTCAGAACCATTAAGTGCTGAACCAGTAACAGTCTGAACCATCAAGAGTTCCATTAAGAGGTAAACAAACAGCCCCTTAAGTAGCTATAAAAAGGATATTCAGATACCTCAAAGGTGCTCCCACACTTGGTATCTTGTATCCAGCTAATGGAAATATTGAGCTTTCAGGTTTTTCAGAAAGTGATTTTGTTGCATGTCATAAAACAAGGAAGTCAACATAAGGAGGTTGCCAATTCCTAGGTAATGCCTTGGTCTCTTGGCAAAGCAAGAACGCAAATAGTAATCTCTAATTCTACAGCAGAGGCAGAGTATATAGTTGCTGCAAGTTGCACTACACAACTCTTGTGGCTTCAAATCCAATTGCTTGATTTTGGTATCACTACTCTAAAGACAACATTAATTTTAGACAGTTACGCAGCTGAAAACATTATCAAAAACCCAATGTCACATTAAAAACAAAGCACATTGACATTCGTCATCAGTTTGTAAGAGATTATTACGAAAAAGAGATTAATTTCACTTCCTCTTGTTCCCACTAAAGATCAATTAGTAGATTTGTTCACGAAAGCAGTAGACACACCAACTTTTGAAAGGTTGATCTCTAGAATTAGGATGTTAAATAGAGACTAAAAGTATTTTTTAGTTCTCCTGAATAAAAACATTAAAGTATTAATTTGAAAAATCAAAATGTTGTTTTCAAAAGAAAAAGAAAAGATTAATATAAAAAAAATGTTCAAAAGAATTAAACATCTGTTTTAGTCATTCAAAACTCTGTTTAACCACTGATTCTATGTCCATAGTTTGACTAAAAAAGTCATATAGCACTACTGTGTTTACAATAAAAAACTTAACCACTGTTCTCATTTCAAAACTCTGTTTAGCCAAACATAGGTTTCAAACATGGGTATCCATCCATTGTTGACCAAAAGTCAAACAGATGTTCAAACCACTGATTTTAGTCACTCAAATATCTGTTGAGCGCAATAGAGGTTTCAAACAGATATTTTTTTTTTAAAAAAAAAGACCTTATCTTTCTTCATCAAAGGGTTTGTTTAACAAAGCTTTCCTTAACAAATAAAAACCTGCCATGTCACCAAAAAGGTAACCATTGGCCACGTCATCACCACTGCTGAAAAACCCTATAAAAACCCTAACCAAATAGAGTTTATCCTTACCAGTGCGATAAACTCTGAAATTTTTGTGACAACTGTGCCTCCAGTTGTCAGTATCATATCTCGAACAATTTCATAAGCAATAAAACCTTGTGTTTTATTCATTGAATTATGGAACTTATCCATAACAATTGCACATATTCGATTATTACACGATAACAAACTCTCGAACAGCTTCTGGAAGTGAAATCGCAAACCGTTATGCAAACTTAATCAGTTTAACGCGACATCACTCTGGAAAAATGAAAGAAGCTTAAAATACCTGAAATAACCTTTACATAACTTAGAATTAAGTTTGAAGGGTTTGGTATGTCAAAAACAAGCCTATTCGATCACAAGGACTATTTACGAAAAACTACGAAAGTCTGCCGATTCTCATAGCAACGCACGCTCCGGAACAAGGTCATAAGCTAAACATACCCTAAATACCCTTAACATAGCTTAGAAATAAGTTTTGAGGGCTTCGGTATGGCAAAAACTTGCTTTTGCAACTTCAAGGGCTATTTTGTTAATTCTGCGAAACTATGCCAATTCGCGTATTTCTTAATCCGGAACATGTACGCACATCCCAAAATTGTTGTAATCATTAAAATATTGTACTTTAATGATTGGAATGCAAAAATATCATTCGTTACACATGTCCGGCCATTTGCGCGTTCATTACGCTTTTCGTCGTAATTAACCGAAAACCGCAACCGTACGACCAAACGAACCGACATCCGGAATATTTTTGAGCACATTTCAAGTTCCTGTGCTTTATTGTCCTTATAGAGCTTGAAAATGGGGTTAACGGGTGTTAAAAGTGCCAAAACGCGTCAAAATCAAGTTCAGGGGCCATTTTTGCCAAATTTAAAACTTCAGCCCCTGCAAGGGCCTTACGGCAAAACCCCATACGGTCCGTAAGGGGTCCCCAGCTCATCAGACTTGTTGCAAACAGGTGGCAGCTTCTTGTTTACTCCTTGGACACCAAGCAAATCAATTTTGCCACCAATTTAGCTGCATTTGACACTTGCTAGGACTTCCATAAGATCATGCCAGCACATGGGACATTTGGAATGATCTTGTTGATCCAGAACACTATAAATACCCATCAAAGTTCACCTCATTCCTTGCTCAATTCTTTTCTTTCTCTCAAACACTCTAAGTAGAGGCTACCACATTGTTTGATGCCTCCTACCTGAGTTGTTCTTGTCTTCTTGGAACTCTTGGGTGTTCTACAACACAACTAAGTGCTCTATCCATGTCTTGTTTCATTAGCTATTTCAAGCTAAAAGTCAAACAGAGTTTGACTTTCAGCTTTGACTATTAATTGGTCAAGTCAAAGTCCAATTGGACTTTGCAACGTGATCGTAATCACGATGGTTATGATCCATAGCGATCATACCTACTGATTACCACGTTTGCTAGTTGTAGTGACGAGTCAAAATTTCGGTCAATAATGCGCACTTTTGTGCATTATACGACAGAACTATTTTCGGGTATCAAAACAATTTGTTTTGATACCAAATCAGTTTTTTAAACTAGGTTAGGCATGCTTAACATAACTAACTCGTCACTTTTAGTTTAGTGCTTGCTTAGGGTTGTAAGTCGAGCGTTCTCGACCACCGCTTCGACTTTCGAATCCGACCCATTTGGTCGATCTTAGGATCCGGCCAAACTCATATTAGGGACCATAGTTGTATAGGGAATAACCCTCTGAGGTTATACCTTATGGTCACGTCGTTTGGTTAGCATTGTGTTAAGTCGCGTAGTATGCCTTTATAAATGACCAAAATGCCCTTTTTGTGCATAAATGGATTCTAAGCTTATGTAATAGCTTATGTAACCAATGTTTTGCCATATAGACTGATGTTACAACTATATTAAACTTGTTTTGGCATATAAGACTTATCATAGGGCATATCTGACCATCCGATCACGCGTTTACGCAAATGATACGTTAAAGTAGCGTAAACTACCTTAACGAGCCATTATGGGTCAAAAACCACTTAGGATCATTTCCAAACTAGAATGTAAACTTTATTAAACCATTTCATATGAGTTCCAATACTTGTTTGGTTTATAAGGCTACATTCTATCCAAATCCTCCGATTTAAGTCTCGATATTAACATAGTTGTCCGATATTAGGACATACATAATTTCTCGGACTCTTGAGCTTTGTTTTATCTTCTTGAAAAAGGACATTCTTGCAATCCCAAGTGAGTACATAGTCCCCTCTTTTACATTTTCAAATGTTTTGGGGTGAAACATATGTGCCTATATCTACTTTCGTGTTTTCATGACACAATACATGCTTTGATTACATAGTACATATAGTACATGATTTCAATTGCATTTGCTTCATATGTTGTCTTAGCATATTTAGCACCTTGATTTTCAAAGACATTTCTTGCTATGTATCTTGACCGAGCATACTAGTACATGGTTTCAAAACATTTTCATACACGTTTGCATTGTTATTGACATGTTGGTGTGTTGAACTCGACAATGATACATTCATTAACATTTATGACCGACCGGTAGTATGTAATGGTACCATAGGTTTGACACCTCATTCCCGCTTCCTAGTTTTGGAAGTATCCATTGGGGAATGACAGAATCCGATGAACATTGGTAAACCTTTGTCTTTATAAAGGTTTATCCGACAATTAACAAGGTTCGAATGTATTCGCCAACAAACCATAAGATATGTTTCAACAATAAAAAGAAACGGCTTATAAAACATAATTTTATTTGAACAAAACTTTTGTTTATTCAAAGACGTTGTTTTATACAAGACATTTTGACTATACGAGACATTGGTTACTTGACAATGATTTACATGACTTTGGTTTACTCGACATTGGTTACTTGACAATGATTTACATAACTTGGTTTGCTCGACATTGGTTACTTGACAATGATTTACATGACTTTGGTTTACTCGACATTGGTTACTTGACAATGATTTACATGACTTTGGTTTACTCGACATTGGTTACTTGACATTGGTTTACACGACAATGGTTTACTAGACATTGGTTACTTGACATTGAGTTACTTGACATTTGATTTATACTTGACGATTTGATTTACACAAAAACAATGGCTTATTCATGACACTTTTTGGTTATTAAGATAACCCTACATTACTTCTTTTATATCATTGATTTTCATATGATTTATAAAAGAAAAACATTTTATATGGATTCATGGCTATTTTGAAACCATTTAAACATTTCTTTAAATACTCAAAGCCATGAATCTAAACAACAAAACCTATGTTACTCACAGGCATTTTTATGCTGACGTACCTATTTTCACATATGTTTCAGGTTTATCTATGTGATGATTGTTGCTGCGTGCTACACATAGGATGGACTCGGGCCTTAGTGACTTCAAAATTTGAAAGACAATTTGAATGTATTTCGTTTTCGTTATTCCAAGTCAATGTAATTCGTTATTCAATAAAACAAAACTTGAAATATCAGGTGTTGTGAAACAATTTGTAACGTGACTCCCCAAGTGTTTCCGCCGTGTGTTGTTGTTATACGCGATTTGGGGTGTTACAATTTTAAACTTTTCTCTCTACAAAATAATCACAAGGATCATCGACTCAAAGATTTTCTAAAATATTTTCACTCTTCAATCAAAAGATTACTTGTTCAAAAGATTTGACCTAATTTCACCTTGACTCTTATAATGAAACCACCCCATAACTATCTCCCATATCTTGTGAAAACTTCTGCAAACACAGAGTTTCACTCGATCATCGACATCATCAATTCCTCAAAATACCATAACATCCGTGACCCATCTATCTTAAAAATCTTGAAGATTTTTGTGCAAATTCTGATGTATTACTTCATGATAAAAAGCCCTTCACCATCATCTCAAAATTCAATGATAACGTTGCCCATATCACACAAGAGTTGATTGCAACTACATTCGACTTAAACAATGAGACAAGTAATGAAAATTTTTCAAAAACTAATCTTCATCATGAATTCAAAGAGAGGGGTATGATGCACAGATGTCAGGGGCAACAATTTTTAAACCCTATTTTCCAACTGCTATGAATTTTTTCTTCCATACCCGACTCAAATGTCTATCACCAAAAACCACTTCTTACAATGAAATTCCTTTAAAAACACAGTACATAGGATATGCTATTTTGACTAATGCAAATTATAAGCTATCCAAAACTTTGTTTCTTGACATGGTTGCAAATGTAAAAGTCAAGAAAAAGGGCAAACCCAAACCCTTTATCTTATACCCAAGACTTTCAAGCTCTCTTTTACAAAGGGTCTTGGCACAAAACATTTTTGCAAGGGTGAGGCTCTTCAAATCAAAAGTTTTTCAAATGAAACATTCACCCACATGATGACCAAGGGTCAAGAAAATGTGGGTGATAAATATGTTTTAGAAAACCCAACAATAGATGTTACAACATCTATTGCAGCGCCCACTTCTCCTGGTGACCATACTAACGAACCTAGTACTATGGAACACACACCAGCCAAAGATCACTTTGATCCGCAAGCCCAAATCCAAAAAGAAAACACCAAAAAAAGGTAACTCTAGAAGATGATGTGCCAGAAGAACCTGTTGTATCACAAAAGCAGCAAACATCTGTTGTTACTTCCTTACAACAGATGCAAACATCTCAACCTATCCAAACTCCTCATATATCCTCACAAAAGGATTTTGTTGTAAGTACATGGGACCCACATCAAGAGGGAGATGACTCATTTGAGCTTTTCTTCTCAAGCCCTCTCCTAGGGTTTCTTCTCTTTATACACCACCAACCACACTTATCTTATCCACCTTAAAACCATTGCTTGATGCACTTGATAACCTTGATTTGGACAAACCTAGTTCCTCTCAACAACAAATAACTGAGTGTTTATCCCAACAAGTGAATTGGGCAAGTCCAGGACTCAGTACTAGCCCACAAGCAAAGGAGGCTATATCTCTTGTGTCTCATGAGATACTTGAAGATTTTTGAAGAGGGCTACTACAACTGTAGAGACAACAGTCTCGCAACTGGATAGTAGTTACATTCCTAAGACCTCCTTGAAGGCAAAAACTATCCAGTCTATAATAATACACTCTATATATTTGGAAGTCCCAGTAACAAGAAAAAAGGGCACCTGGTTCTTAATCAGGTACAACCACCTCTGGTGGGAATTCAGATGATCCTATTAGTTTAGGTGATGAATTAAGATTTAAAGAATTGACGGATAGACTATCCAATTTGGAATCTTTAGTGGTTGAGATAAAAGACATGATGAAGATCTTGCTACAAAACTCTACTCCTCCTCCAACAAATGCAGAACTTGCAGAAAAATTTTGGTTCCATGCCCAAGCTTATCTTCAACTACAAAAGCAGTCTGCAGATGCCAACCACGATATTCACATGGAAATGATCAAAAATATTGTTGATGGAAGGTTCATTAACACACAAGTAGAAATTCAAGCCATACAAGATTATCTCCTACAAGCTACAGGCACTGCCAACTCCCAAGTATCCTGTAGATGATGCCAAAAAAGGGGGAGAGTAGTGATAGCCTCACAAAGCTTCCACCAGCAAACCTAGCTAAAAAGGCCAAGGTTTCTCAAACCACTACTCAACCAACTCAAACTTCTGCACCATCCCAAACCACTGCACCAACTCAAACCTCTGCTCCACCTCAAAGATCTGTTGGCATTTCAAAATTACTAACATATGTTACACACCACTCACCACATCACTACCACCTATCCCTCAAACCAAAAAAATAAAAAAGAAAACTTTACCTACCAAATCACCCATCAAAACATCTTTCACCAAACCACAACATCATCAATGCTAGCATCATCACCACCATCATCTTCTCTTCCATCTAAAAACCTTCCAAGTCAAGCCAATGTCAGTGAATACCTGGAACTAAAGGAAAGGCAGGCCAAAAGAATGGTTTTGGAAAGAAACCAAGGGAAGGATGACAAAAAGATTTTGCAGATCCTATTAAAAGAATACAAAATGGTAGAAGCTCTAAGAGGCTATGCCAGCATGATCCCACAGTGTAACAACCCTCAAAATTTTCCCGACGACAAACCATAATCGAAACGCCAAGTGCGCGCGACGAAACTTGAAAAACTTAGCAGTTAAGAAAACTTGGCAGTTGATGAACCAAACCTCAAAAAAGGCCCTTACTAAACTCATAAATAAAAACCAAACCATAGGATCAAGACCCAAGCTTACGCGATAAGTATCGGCACGAAAATCAAGAAAAACACGCGATTGGGTGAAAAAGGATGTCGACAACACGTGTCACATCGATGCGCCATGTGTCAGACCTATGTTGGACACGTGGCAGGTCTCAGCCGGACTGACCTCCTAGGTGTCACGTGAGAGAGACCCTATCTCCTTCCACGACGCGCGAGAGAGGTCCACCTGGGCTATATAAACGCCAAATCTGGGACTAGTTTAGTGCACCAGCTTTGATCTAAAATCGATACTTCTTCCTCTCTTGAATTGTCATTCTAATACCTGAATCCCTAAACCTCAAAAATATGCTCCATAGGAAGGGTACTAAACCCTGCTCACTGGTACGATACCCTGTCTGATTGATCCGAAACCAATTAACGGATGCCAAAGTGCTACCTGAATAAGGCTACACTTTGTTAACTACGTTGAGGTTTTGATCTCGTGATTATCGTTAAAGTTTGAATTGGGTTTCTTACACTACTACTTGTTGCATTGTACGTTTAACTAGGAATCCAAACTTATTACCAGGAGGCTAAAAACTCAAAACCCTAATTTTACATTGTGAGTCTTTCACTTTTAGCAAACGCTTTCAAAACCCTAAAAGTTTTGTAAGTGCACCTTTGGTGATAAGTGCTGGATTCTACCATCTCAAGATTTTCCATGGTCTATTATGTAAATGTTGTAAAGTCTAATGACTAGTCCGAATTTATTAGATAAATTCGGAAATTTTATGTTGTTTAGCTTGTCCGAGTTTGTTTATTAGTTCTAGTGTTGTCCGAATTTATGTAGTCCGAGTTTGTTAAGGTTGTAGGGACTTATGCAGTTTGAATTTGTTTGTTGTGAATCTGGAACTGCTGTCTTCCGGATTTAGTCATTGTATATATAATGAATGACATGTAATTATGAGCAACTTTTTGGGAAAACTTTATGTGCAAGACATATTCTAGATATACAAACAAACCCTAGCTTTGTGTGTGATTTCACTATGTGTGATTGTTAGCTGTGTGATCTATGAATACTCGGTGTATTCACAGATTGATTAATTTTTCTGTACGAGATCTACGAAGCGGTGCGAGTCACGCGATGGTTTCCACGCATCGCGTGTATGTCGAGCGGTTCGGGTCATGTGTATGAGGTGCGTTAGGTGGTCTTACAAGTGGTATCAGAGCAGATACGACGTATTGTTACCGAACTTGTGGAGCTCTTTGCTGCTCAGGGGGAGAATACGCCTCTGCAATATCAAGCCAAGTGCAAGTTGGACGAATTAAAGAAGATTCAAGATGATCTGGATAAAGACAAAGATCACAACGCTACACAGCAAAGGGAGTAGCCAAATAGCTCACAAGCTATAGAAGATGCAACCGATTCCGCGATTGAGGGGGAGTCTGGAAGCGGTGCAGGCGGCGATAGAGGTAAAGGTCTAATTAAGATGAACTTCATCGTTTATGTATTATTTTAATAAGATACCCCGCAAAAGATCTTATTGGCGATGTACTATCATTTCTTCACAAAATGAACACGCTTTCAATTTTTATTCTCTTTTTTTATTTTTATAAAAATATCCTACAACTAAGTAAAATCTTTTTGGATTTTTGATTTAACAAAAAACTGGAAGCTGCACAAACCTTAAAATGAAAACAAAGTTTCCATGAGGGCTTATGTAACCATCCTACTAGCCCGATCGAATGTCTTAATGAAAAGGTCCGCATAGTTTTCTAAAGTGTCAATTCTAACTACCTATATTAATCCCTTTTCAGCACAATCACGTATAAAATGATGCCTAACATCTATGTGTTTTGTGCGTGAGTGATGTACTGGGTTATTTGTTATGGAAATAGCCGAATTGTTATTATCAATAATGGGAGTTTGTGTAAAATTCAAACCATAATCCCGCAATTGTTGTTGTATCACAAGAATTGAGCACACAGCTCAAAGCGGAGATGTACTCTTCTCACAAGTGGATAACGACACAACAAGCTGCTTCTTGCACTTCTAGGATATCAGATGACTTCCAAGAAGCTGAGCACCACCCGAGGTTAATTTCCTATTAATTAGCCACCAATCAAAGTCCGTATATGCGAACGCTATCAAGTCTAAACCACCCTCGACGGGATACCACAATCCTGGCTTTGGCTTTCCTTTCAGATGGCAAAAAATCCGTTTAACGGCTTTAAAATGCGATTCCTTAGGATTAGCTTGGTACCTGACACATAAACATACAGAAAACATTATGTCGGGATGTGAAATAGTGAGGTACATTAAAAAACCAAATCACGATATACAGAAGGATCCACTTCAGGATCTTTTTCCTTATCGTCTTACAACTTATGATTAGTGGGCAATAGAGTTTCATTTGGCAAGCTGTCTTCCACGTTGAATCACTTTAGGATCTCGTGAACAAATTTCGTATAATATATGTACGTTCCATTCTTCTCTTGATTCACCTGCAGTCCAAGAAAGAACGACAGCTCCCCCCATTGCGCTCATCTCAAACTTAGACTTCATAACTGCCTCTAATTCCCTACAAAGCTCTTCATTTGAAGAACCAAAAATAATGTCGTCTACGTATATCTGCACTATCAGGAAATCTCCCCATTTCTTCAAGATGAATAAGGTAGAGTCTATTGCACCATGAGTGAATCCATTTGCCAGTAAATACTTCGAAAGCATCTCATACCAGGCACGCGGAGCCTGATGGAGACCGTATAAAGCCTTATCCAGTATATACTTTGTTAGACGAATCTAGAGCTTCGAAACCCGGCGGTTGAGATACATGCACAGTTTCATGCAACTTCCCGTAAAGGAACACACTTTTGACATCTAACTGATAGACTTTGATGCACATGTGAGCCGAAAGGCGAGAAATAAGCACTGGAGAATGCACCTCCATGTAGTCTATCCCTTATTCCAAGTTAAACCATTGCACAACCAAACGCGCCTTATTCCTGACGACCACTCATTTATCGTCCTTACACTTGAAGACCCATTTTGTGTTGATTGCATGCTGATTATTTGGAAGATCAACCAAGTTCGAAACCTTTAATTTATCAAACTGAGCCAACTCTTCTTGCATAGCCTCACACTACGAGCTGGCTTTCAGTGCCATATGGGAATTATATGGCTCTATCTGCGAAATGAAGCACTTATGCAAGCTTAAGCTGAAGATCTCTTGTTGTTTGATTTTTATGAACAAACACCGCATAGCGTTAAGGCTTCAGCTTCTTGTCATCACACCCACACTTGGATCTCCAATAATATTATCAACAGGGTGAATAATATTACTCCTAGTGATAGGAGCAACTAAAACTTGCAAATTTGTACCAAGATTTGACTGGATCTCCCACTCACAAATGCATTACCGGACGCTTCTGCATTTCCAAACGAAGTATGAGGATTCGTATATGGTACAACTTCATTATCAGCAATCACTTGAATCCGCTTCATCAAGGATTTGAGTGGCAACGATATCATTGAGATTTGATGAGCTGGTAACATTATCTCCTGGCCTGATGCTGGGAGAGATGTTTGTAGGGATGCTTGTACGCCAACCTGCAACCACTTCATCTTTGTTTATCATATGTGTATACACCAGTTTTGTCTCCTAATCTATCAGATCAGGTAAAGCAAATGAATCAAACAATTTATCATACTGGTAACCAGTTTTGGGACCGAACTCAGATGGTGGCGGATCGTAACTCAAAGGTTACATCAAAGACCACTTTAACCATCCGTTTCTTGACGTTGTAAACTTGTTTGTTTGGAGATCCTAGATCGTAACCTAGGAAGAAACCAATTTCTCCGATCTTCCTTTGTCTATCGGATAATGCACTTAATCCCTAATGGCCGGAAACCATGCAAATTCTGTTTCTTTTTCTCAAGAAGTTCATAACATGTTTTATCTTCCCTTTTAGCTATAAGAACACGATTTAGCACATAGCATACCGTGTTTACAGCTTCAACCCAACAAAAAAACGGGCAATTTAGATTCTGAGACTAAGGGACGTGCAGCCTCGATAAGGGTTTTATTCTTCCTTTCAGCAACTCTGTTTTGTTGATGAACGTATGAATTGATGAACTATACCCATATCACGACATAACTCATCCATATTTTGATTTTTCAATTCAGTTCCGTTGTCGCTATTCGTTTGATTGGTAGTGAGTAATTCTTCTCTAATTGTTTAAACAAATCTTTTAGTATACCAAATGTTTGATCTTTGGTTTTTAAGAAGAATACCCATGAATATTTGAAAAAATATCAGTAAAAACCAAACAGTAAGACATACCACCAATGTTGTTTACATGGATAGGACCAAACAAATCCATGTGAAGCAGCTCTAGTGGTTTTTGGATTGAGTTTATGTGTTTAGGCATATGATGTTTTCTTTTAATTTTCCCTTTCTTACAGAATACACATTTACCACGCATATTAAAACTACGTAAAGGAACCCCCAACACCAAGTTGTTTTTCATCAAACGGTTCATTTTTCATAGATGCACGTGGCCCATTCTTCGATGCCAAAGGAAGGACTAATTTTTTGTTGCCTTTGATAACAAACACGTCCATGATCCAGCAGAGCTCACAACTGGACGCATATCCATCCGTATGTATTTTTCACTCTTGGATCCCTCATCATGATACAACTTCTATCAAACCTTGGAGGATCGTTATCATGAAAAACATTTTTTTTTGAAATCCCGAATTCGGTCTTTGACCTTGAAATCTGGTCGGTGACCCATTTCGGTTTTCAACAAATTGATTTCGAACTTGAGGTATTACGTTGTGGCTGTAAGAACCTCCAGGTTGATTATCTTGCTCTTGTGGTCGGAAAGTTACATGATTCTGTCGTCGAGCAGGGGTTTTCTGACGACCCTCATGTTTTGCGGAAGAACTTTTCGAACCACGGTCTGAAGCACGACCACTGCAATCATCGAAAAGATCAACCTCTTGATCCTTTTCTTGCTAATTCTTTACCTTTGGTTTAAAAACTTGTTTAGTTTCTTGTTTTACAACCTTAGGTTTTTCTACCATTAGATTTTTACCACTTTTCTTTTCATCCTTTTTAGTTTCGGGTGGTGGTTTTGTTACAAAAGGTCTATCTAAATCAGGATCAACATGGCCTTTGCCATTATCTTTCGAACATTTGACAGCTAAATGCCCCTTCTGGCGACATTTATAGAATCGTCGCTTGTCAACCTTATCAACCTTTTCTTGCTGCTCATCTTGACATTGACTGCTAGAGGACAATGATGCTTCGTTTGAGTTTTTCACACTTTGTTTTACAAAGTCAAAATTAAAAATCTTTTCAATCTTTTCAAGTTCATTGTTAAAAGTTTCGCCTTTTACAAAATTTGTTTTCGCAATGTTCTTCACATTCTTTTTACCCTTTTTATTAGGCTTCAACTTTTGTTTATCATTTTGAACTTGGTTTAGAACTTCTAAAATCTTTGTGTTAATGTTCTCAAGATTATTCAAATTAACTTCATTTACTCTAGCATCATACGACCTCATTTTTCCTGAACCCGATTCAGTTTCGGATCCAGACTCTGAATCACTTATCGGGTCAACAGTCAACAGAGCAGTTGGAACGAAATTTGCAACTTCAGGGTCTATTGAGGGCATCGATTTATAGTTGTTGTCAAAAGGTGGTGGAACCTTTCTATAACCAACTCCATACATCACTAATGATGAACTATCGAACTTCTCAATCTTTCTCTGTAAATCTAGAATCAAATTATCTTTGTCTAAAATTATTTTATTCTTTTCTAAAATAGTTTTTTGATGAATTTCAAGTTCATATTTTAGTTCTTGATTCTTTATAGTTGATTGAGTCGGTCATCTCTCAAACTCATTGATGTTCTTTTTCAAAGCAATCGTCGTGCTTCTATGCTTTGCCGGCACTAGATAGTGTGACAATTAACTCTCTAGACTTCTCTAGATCAGTAATCAGATTACTATTGTGGAGAGTGTATCTATCATACTTAGCAACAAAATCAACGCATGTAACACCCCGATCGCGTAAAACAACAAATCGCGGCGGAAACATCGGGGAGTCAAGTTACAAGAAATTGTTTCATAACACATGGTATTTAAAGTTGTGTTTTATTAATTTAAATATTTACATTGTCTTGGGATAAACAGAAACAAAATATAATTAAATTGTCTTTCATATTTTAAGTCACTAAGGCCCGCGTCCAATCCTACGTGAAGCATGCATCATATCACACATTGACTCCTGACACATATGTGAAAAGAGAGTAAGCATAAAAAACATGCCGGCGAGTACATAGGTTTTATGAGTGTGTCAAATTCATGGCTTTGTATACATATTGCAACTTCTCGTTCGACTACAAAAATCGTTAAGTGAAAACCTTGTGTCAAAAAGTGTTTGATATTGCAATACAATTAACCAACTAATACAAGTTGGTTAGAGTTTGTGAAAAACCTTGTAGCCATGAATCTTGACCGAAAACATTTCTTTTGTAAAAACAAAGTAGTAAATAGATTTAAAAGAAAACTTCGTATGGTTTGTATCTTTAAGTGAAAATCATTACGTGACTTTTTTGAAAACCATTTGTCCAAGTGATTTGCCTAACGCTACGATTTGTAATACGATAAAAGTACTTATATATAGGAAATACCAGCAGCGTATCCACCATGCTTTTATCATATTACGCCCGTTTCTTTATCTAAATAACTTACCATAAACCAATCGTGCGTCTCATAAACCATTCGTCTATGTCATAATCATTGATTTGTGTCATAAACATTTGTTAGTGTCATAAACCAATTGTCTGTGTCATCAATTAATCGTCCATGTTATAAATAAATCATCTGTGTTTTAATTGTGAAAACTATTGGTCGTTCTTTAATGAACACATTCAAACCTATGTTGACTATACCACCAAAAGGTATCTTTAATATACCACCAAAGGGTCTCTTTAACTAGACTAACAAATCAACAAGTGATTTGTTAATCAGAAACAGTTTTTGTCATTACCCAAACTTCCACCAAATCTAGTGGACAGTTTGATATGGGATTGTCAGTCCTATGGTACCATAACATGCTACCGGTCGACGTGATCAATGTTAATGAATGTCATTCATGTCATGGATAACGTACCAACAAGTTGTTCACATTATTGAAATCATATTGTTTTATATGAACCATAGACTTTGTTTTTGAAAACTTGAAAATGATTTAGCACATATGAGTCAACCCAATACATTTTCAAAGCGTAAAAGAGGGGAACTATGTACTCATTTGGGATTGTGTATGTGTCCTTGTTCAATGGAATAAACAAAGCTTCAAAGGTGTCCTAATGTTTCGGATAACTATGTTAGTGTCGAGACTTTAATTGGAGGATTCAGATAGAATGATGTTTTATAAACCAAATGATATGGTTCACTAAACTTAACATTCTGAGTTGGAAAGGATCCTATGTGCTCTTGACCCGTTATGACTCGTTAAGGTAGTTTATGCTATTTTAACGCGTCATTAGCGTAAATATATGTTAGAATGGTTAAATATGTCCTATGATAAGTCTTATATGCTAAAACATGTTTGATAATGTTGTAACATCAGTTTATAAGTCAAAACTTTGGTTACATATGATAAGTCATTTTTATGTTCTTTAAAAATGACCAAAACGCCCTTTTTACGCATAAATCGGTTTTAAAACTAACCAAACCTTATGACCATAAGGTATAACCTCAGTAGGCTATTCCCTATACAACTATGGTCACATAAATGTGCTTGGTCGATTTTTAAAATCAACCAAACGGGTCAGATTCGAAAGTAAACGCGGTAGTCAAACTGCTCGACTAACGACCAAAATAAAGTACTAAACTAGAAGTGACAAGTTAGACATGTTGAAACATGTCTAACTATGTTATACAAATGATTTGGTATCAAAACTTGGAGTTTTGATACCCAAAAATAGTTTCGTCGTAAAATGCACATAATACGCATCTTTGACCGAAACTTTGACTCGTCACTTCGACTAGTAACGTGGTAATCAGAAGGTGCAATCACTAGGGATTATAACCTTTGTGATTACGATCATGTTGCAAAGTTCAATTGAACTTTGACTTGACCAAAAATGGTCAGAACCGAAAGTCAAACAGAAAGTCAAACTGTTTGACTTTTGGCTCAAAATAGCCAAAATAAATGAAATAGACTAAGGAAGAGTACTTACTTTTGTTGGAACACTATAAGAACTTGGTTAGGAGGACTCCAATTGCTGAAAACAAGCTCCAAGAGAGTGGGAGAAAGAAAATGGAAATGAGCAAGTGAAAATGGGTGAAGTTCTTGGCTATTTATAATGTGAATGAGCTCACAAGATCAAGCCAAGTGTCACTCTAGGTGTTAACACATGCTAGGTGTCCTTACACATGTACAAAGGAGGTGAAATGGTGGAAAAATCATGACTTGGGGGCCAAGGAATACAAATGTGTTTGACAGCTAACTTTCTGACGTCTGACAGTCTCTCGCGCCCCGCGAGAGACATAGGCTTTGTCTCTCGCGCCCCACCAGGCACCCAAACTTTGGGTTTTTTTTGGGATATTTGGCCCCTGGACTTGTTTCGTCGCGTTTTATCACTTTTAACCCCTTTTAACCCGATTTTTAGGCTCTATAAGGATGTTAAGGTATATGAACTTGAATTATGCCCAAAAATGTTGTGGATGTCGGTTCGTTTGATTGTACAGTTATTTTTTTCGCTTAATCATGACGAACGCTATAATGAACACGAAAATGATCGAAATTGCGCAACAATTGATATTTTTGCATTCTCATTAATAAAATACAAGATTTTATTGATTAAAAAATATTTGGATTTGTATATGTGGTTCGTATCCTGAATACGAGAATTGGCAGACTTCCGTAGTTTGTCGTAAATAGTCCTTGAGCTTGAATAAGCATGTTTTTGCCATACCGAACCCGTCAAAACTTATTTCTAAGTTATTTACAGGGTATTTAGGGTATGTTTAGCTTATGTCCTTGTTCCGGAGTGTACGTCACACTAAAACTGATTATGTTTGCGTAATAGTTTACAATTTTACTTCTAGAAAAGGTTTGAGAGTTTCAAATTGTACAAGGATTGAAAATATGTATTGTCATTGATAATTATACAATTCTTGAAATGAAACACAAGATTTCATTGGATTTGAACAATCTAAAAAAGTTCAGGATTGTATAATGGTTGAAAAGGCACAATGTCACAACGCATCTAGCACATCTTTTATCAGCAGGTTTTGATTGTACCTCAGTATAAGCCATGATAGCTTGATCTATGTTTCTCGTATTACTCGCTGCGTTCTTTGCCAATTCTTCTTCGTTCACGATTTTAAACTCAAACTGATTGCTTCCATCTTCCTTTTTTTCTTCTTTCCTCCTCCTCATTCTCTTTCCTCACGCTTTCTTCACCTTCATTAACTTTATCCATTTCCAGCTCCTCACTTAGAGCTTCCGCCACCACAGTTAATTCCTCAACAACTGCATCTTCCAAACTAGCTTCAACTCTTCTTCAACGATTTCAGCTATGAACGTTTGTGTAACAATAGCTCTAGCCAAGTCTTCTATGACAATACCCTAATCATGTGGTTCTGAAATTGATTGAAGAGGTTGTACAACCAAAGCATTATTAGGCAATGGCTTTAGATTATCTGATGAATCTACAAGAGAGGTAGAAGATGTAGTATTTGATGGACTGTTGTTTGATCTAGATGAGCTTCCTTGAGTTGTGTTGTTTTCTTTGTTCTGTCTCTCTCTCTCTTTTTGGTTTATGACAATCTCTAGCATAATGGTCGTAAATACGACAATTGTAGCACTTGACTTTAATCATATCTACGCTCATGCGTGTCTTTGTATTTCCTCCAATAAATTTCTTTCCAGTCTATTGAAGGAATTTCTTTGCCATATGAACCAACAAAGCCATGTTTAAATGTAAATCAAGCTCCTCTATCTCATTTTGGTCAATCTAATCAAAGTCCTCATCAAGACTCGAAGGTTCAACAAGTTTGACAAGAGAAAAATTTCCGTATGTTTTCATGAATGAGGCTAAAAGACCCATGTTATCTTCGATGAGTTTCATGCAATGTGGGTCTATTTTTGGAATATTCATATTCTGAAGAATAGATCTTGCACTAGAATTCGATGAGGATGAAGTTCCTTGAACAGTGTCTGAACCACCATTAACATTTCCACTGCTATTACAAAAAATGCACTTTGATTTGTAGGTTTTCTTTGAGTACTATTTTCTGAGAGAAAAGCAACACCAGCGCCACTGCTCTTATCTGCTTGCTTGGCTCTATATAACATAGGATCTTCCAGTTTTTCAAAATCTGAATCTTGATCCTCCATAGTCAAGGCGTATCCTTTCATTTTTTGTACTACCTGTTAAGCATAAGCTCTTCATAAAACGCACTCTCCTTGATTAACAAAGTGTACATGTTCCATTGCTTGGGTAAACAGTTCAGGGATTTTTCAACTTTTTCAAATTCTGTATATATCCTTAACTGACTACGATCAAGTTCACTTAAAAGATAATAAAACCTATTGATCATGTCATCAAAGGATTCATTCTCATAGCTTTAAACAACACAAGCTGTGTTTGGAGGAGACTTCTTTTCTTAAACAACTCGTTTTCTTCATATTGTTCACTATGGCTATCTCACAATTCTTTGGACGAATTTTTCATGCTAAATGTGTGAAGGATTGATTGTGGTAATGACATCGTTACCATAGACATGGCTTTCTCTTCACACTCGTAATACTTTTTATGTTCATTGGTTAACACCATGTAACTTGTAATTGTTAAAGTTCGAATAGGGGGAGCACCATGACTCGACATCATGCAGAACCACATCTTTAAAACCTTGGCTTTGATGTATCTTTAAAAACGACCTTTCCATTCCGGAAAGTCCAATTCATGTAGCACGACAGGAGGTTTGTCGCTGCTTCCAACTTCATTATTGTATATTAAATTTTGAACCACAGTGGTCAGATTGTTTGCCATAGTTCAAGAAATGACAAGAACAGAAGGTTTTGATTTTAGAAATTTGCTAAATGTTTTCCGGTTATTACTTATAACTATAGGGGATTAAGTCTTTTATTCTTAAATTACTACCGATATGTGGGGTTTTGTATACACTACTTGACATGCGTTGCTATTGGACAACGAGTTAGCCAATAGTGATATGACCACAGTCAACGAAATGGGCGTGTGACAAATACTGATTTGAGTAATTGAAAGATATAAACAAATGTAAATAGCCTTAATACTGTAAGCATAACATGGTGTCTTTTTATACAAATGAATGATTTCACCAGTATTTTTCGCTGATAAAGTATTTTTAAACGCGTTACAGGTGACTTACTATGAAAGAAAGGAAAATGCTACGAAGCACCAAAAGCTTAAATAAAGTGGCTATGTCACCAAAATAAAGAAAAGGAAATGTGTTTTTTAAAACTGTGGTTTTTCCCTATAAAAACCTTTTGACGTAATGTGGTTTTTATCCCAGTTGTTTAATACATATACAGGGTAAGGTTCTTGCGAGAACCACCTTTATTGAGAAAACCGCGAGAACCACCTTTATTGCAAAATAAAATATAAAAAAATAAAAAAGCACTCAAAATTATTATTTTTTAATATATTTTTTTTTAAATCGCTATATTTCGTTTCTTAAAAAAAAACCTTTTTTTCGAGTAACAGTTATCCATGCACATGTGCATACGTGTCATAACTTCGACAAATTCCGTAATACATTATCAGTAGTAGACAATTGCACTTTAATTTACAATACCATCCGTAATACACTACTTTTACATTACAAATATTCAAAATGCACATGTGCATCATTATGTATAACCATTATATAACGTGTTTTGGTAAAAAAGTTTGTGATTTTGAATGATGAAGTAGGCCCATATACATGTTTTTTGGTTAGTTATATCTAGTGGTTGATGGTTTGATTATAGTTGTCACTTTATGATGTAATATGTTGATTGTATGGTATAAATGGTGTTGATATACACGTAATAAAGTGAAAATATTAGTATTGTATTGTATTATAGATGGTAGAAGGTAATGGTACTGTATTATGGATTTTAGGAGGTAATGGAAGTGTATTATGGATGGTATGATAGATGAAAGAGAAAGTGTATTCAAAGTATTGTACCAAAACATCTTATTTCATGTTGATACATATAGATGCACATGTGCATTTCTAATATTTGTAACGTAAAAAGTAGTGTATTACACATGGTAGTGTAAATGAATGTACAATTGTCTAATATTTGTAACGTATTATGAAATTTGTCAAAGAAATGATACATATGCACATGTGCATGGTAGTATATTATGGATGAAATGATAGATGAAAGAGAAAGTGTATTCAAAGTAGTGTACCAAAACACTTTATTTCATGTTGATACATATAGATGTGCATGTGCATTTCTAATATTGGTAATGTAAAAAGTTGTGTATTACACGTGGTAGTGTAAATGAAAGTACAATTGTCCAATGTTTGTAATGTATAACGGAATTTGGCAAAGAAATGATAAAAATGCACATGTGCATTGATAACCGTTACTCAATTTTAATTTTTATTTTGAAATTTTTTATTGTTGACGAAATATAGCGAATTTTTCAAAAAAAATATTAAAAAAAAATATTTGGGTGGTTTTTAGATTTTTTAAGGTATTACTGTTTATGTTTACACTGGTTCTCGTGGTTCTCACAATAAAGGGTGGTTCCTAACGGGTCCTTGTCCTACATATATATATATATATATATAGGGTAAGGTTCATGCGAGAACCACCCTTATTACGAGAACCGCGAAAACTACCTTTATTGCAAAATAAAATCTAAAAGAAATGAAAAAAAGCACTCAATTTTTTTTACTATTTTTTTTAAAATCGTTATATTTCTTACCCCTTAAAAAAAACTTTTCTTTTCGAGTAACGGTTATCCATGCACATGTGCATATGTATCATAACTTCGACAAATTCCATAATACATTATCAGTAGTAGACAATTGCACTTTAATTTACAATACCATCAGTAATACACTACTTTTTACATTACCAATATTCAAAATGCACATGTGCATCATTATATATAACCACAATATAACTTATTTTGGCAAAAAAATGTTTGTGATTTTGAATGATGAAGTAGCCCCATATAAATGTTTTTCGGTTAGTTATATCTAGTGGTTGATGGTTTGTGTAAGGTCACCTAATCCAAGATCTCACTCAACAAAGACAACCAACAGGTGTGCGGAATCCACCTTATGATCAACCACTGTAGATGTAGAACAAGAATGAAAGATTTATGAGAGAAATCTAAAATACACAGAGTATTCTTGATGTAGAAGGTGAGTGACGTCACACAGTAGCAGCCAGACAAAACACACACAATGATTAGGGTACAGATTTCCACAAAAGAATCGTTGTCTTGTCTATTCCACATAAAGGTATATATACAAGACAACTCCTGACAACACATTGTCCGAAGACAAAGGCCCTAAGCCTCAAGAACTAACCTCGGACTCCATAACATATGGAAGTCCGAACAAAACATACATATAACCCTGACATAAAGGAGAACCTTGCTCTCCTTATACTAAACTCTATCACTAGTCCTTACAATAAACTCTATCACTAGTCTTTACAATAAACCTAGACAAGAGACCTCATACTAAACTTGGACTAGATGATTACAAGACATTTACATAAAAGACCCTAACAATTAGAAGGCTTGCACTTATCACCCAAAGTGCATTAACAGTTTGATTATAGTTGTCACTCTATGATGTAATATGTTGATTGGATGGTATAAATGGTGTTGATATACATGTAATAAAGTGTAAATATTGGCATTGGTATTGTATTATAGATGGTAGGAGGTATTGGTATTGTATTATAGATGGTAGGAGATAATGGAAGTGTATTATGGATGGTATGATAGATGAAAGAGAAAGTGTATTCAAAGTAGTGCACCAAAACACCTTATTTCATGTTGATACATATAGATACACATGTGCATTTCTAATATTCGTAACGTAAAAAGTAGTGTATTACACATGGTGGTGTATATGAAAGTACAATTGTCTAATATTTGTATCCTTCGGAGTGACTACAACCTCTCCAGTTTTACCATCGAGATACCAATAACCTATGCCATCGAGTTTATGAAGATTGAACTTGCGCATAGGGATTTTACGAAGGCATCTAGCTGGAGGATAAACCATCATAACCCAAAACTTGGAAAACTCAATCCCCGACACCATAAAAACAAACTTATTGGTAAAACCCGGAATTCGTAAATAAACCAAACCCGGAAACCTTAAACCCGGTACTCTTAAATAAACCCAAAACCCAGAAACAATTTTAACTTACATTATAACTCAACCCTGCCGTATTCAATTTCTACCCTCCTTTTTTAGTGACCTTTTCAATTACACCTTTGCTTCAAAAAGATTTCACAACTGAATTTGAACAGACTCGCAACCCCTCTTTGATGAAATACACAAATACACATCTGGATAAAACTCGCACGACCGAATTTTATTAAGAAAAGACTTAGCGGGAATTACCTGACTTGATGAATTAACACCTTATTAAAAGAATGCTCACAACCCGATAGAGAAATGTGAAAATAAGATCTTTTTTATATTTTTGAATTTTTGACAAGAATGAAATAATCTGAAACAGTACGAAAGATATTTACACTAACTATGTTTTTGCAAAGTTGGAGTAAGGAGATCACATTGGCTTTTCTGTCAATATCCAATCACAAAACTATAGATTTTTGGTTAAACACTTAGAGTGATATTAACAGTTCAAGACGTTCAACGGTATGGTGGTCCACTTAAACTTTAGCGTGCTTTCGAACACTACTTTCAAGATATGCGTTAAGTGTATTAACTACCGACTGTAACTATGTAATCCCACCCCAGAATATACTCCTGTATCGAAACTGCCAAACATTGCATCTTACAGATGAGTATATCTGAAAAATCTCTATATCCGGCTAGATGCGATGCCTTGAGAGCTCAGGTTAGTGCCACCGCACAGACAAAGAAATGAAGGCTCGACTTAAAGGTGGTGTACCATCGTTTGGTATCTTTTTCTGCAGAATTTTTAGCAGTTTATTCTATGTACCCGGTGGTAGCATAGATTTGCAATTTGTACATCCGTTGATGACATTATAACAGATCATCCGATGATGATTGTTGAGGTAGAAAAGAAATCCACCAATAGGGTTTGCGCACAAACGAAGCGCTTAGCAAAGCATTATACGAGGTCTAGGCCATTGCTCACACAATATCAGAAGATCAAGTATAATACCACGGAGATTTAACAAACATAAAGACCTAGTATCTCAGAAGTTTGGCAATTTGTCAAATGAAATTATGGTGCCAGAACCATATATCTGAGGGATGCGTCACACAAATTACGCAGTTCATTATGTTTATATACCAAAGGCAGGTTCTTAATTACGCGTAAAGCCTACTGAAGCAACATGTGATTAAGCTGTTACAGTTAACGTTTATTATATATTTTACCATAGTCCTGCATCAGATACGACAACCGATGTACTATCATTTCTCCTATATCTCAAAACAACTTCATTTTTCATTTTTCTGATGTTTTAGTATTTTCTTTAGAAAATAATCCTACAACTAAGTAAAATATTTTTGGATTTTTGAATTTTGAAAAGCAGTAAGAACTGTACATAAAATTAAAAATAAAGTTTCTATGCGAGTTTCTAAAAGCATTTCAATCTAGGTTGATCATGCCGATCATTCGAAGCAGATCCTCAAACCTAGCTCGATCGAAAGTCTTAGTAAAAACGTCGGCAAGATTATCCAATGTGTCTACCCTAACCACCTCAATTAAACCCTTTTCAGCACAATCACGAATGAAATGATGCCTAACATCTATGTTTTTAGTGTTTGAATGATTAACCAAGTTATTTGTTATGGAAATGGTAGAGTTATTATTGACCAAAATTGGTGTTCGAGCAAACTTCAAAGCATAGTCTCTCATTTGTTGTTGAATCCACAGAACCTGAGCACAACAGCTTGAAGCTGCAATATACTCGGCCTCACATGTGGATAACGACACGACAACTTGTTTTTTGCATTGCCAAGACACAATATGGTATCCAATCAGTTGTGCGCCGCCAGAGGTTGATTTTCTGTTAACTGGACACCCTCTGAAATCTGCATCAACATATGCAATCAAATCCATACCACCATCAGTTGGATACCATAGACCAAGTTTTGGTTTCCCTTTCAGATATCTAAATATGCGTTTGACTGCAGCCATATGAGATTCCCTCGGAGTTGATTGGTACCTAGCACACAAACAAACAGAAAACATAATATCGGGACGTGACGCGGTCAGATACATAAGTGAGCCGATCATTGCCCGATATAGAGTTAGGTCCACTTCTGGATCCTTCTCTTTATCAGTCGTCAGCTTATGATTTATCGGCAGAGATGTGTCGAAAGGTCAGCTATCTTCCAATCCGAATCTCTTGAGAATTTCGTGGACATACTTTGTTTGATGCACATACAACCCTTCTTTCTCCTGACTGACTTGGAGACCAAGAAAGAAAGATAATTCTCCTATCACACTCATTTCAAATTTTGACGACATCACCTTCTCAAACTCTCGACACAATTCTTCATTTGAAGAACTGAAAATTATGTCGTCCACGTAAATTTGCACAATTAGAAAATCTCCCCCTTTCTTCAAAATGAATAATGTGCAATCAATCGAACCACGAGTGAACCCATGCTCCAAAAGATGTTTGGATAATGTCGTATACTAAGCACGAGGAGCTTGATGAAGACCATACAAAGCTTTATGCAACCAATAGACCTTATTGTCGGACTCAGGAGCAGCGAACCCAGGTGGTTGAGATACATACACAGTTTCTGAAAGCTTCCCATAAAGGAATGTACTCTTGACATCTAACTGATAGACCTTGAAACACATATGAGCTGGGAACGCTAGAAACAGACGAATTGCTTCCAGTCGAGCCATGGGTGTGTAAACCTCGTGTAATCAATCCCTTCTTCCTGATTCAAGCCTTGTACAACCAATCGGGCTTTATTTCTGACGACAACACCCATATCGTCCTTTTTGCACTTGAAGACCCACTTTGTGTTGATTGCTGCTGACCCTTCGGAAGATCGACCAAATTCCACACCTTTAATTTGTCAAAATGAGCTAATTATTCCTGCGTTGCCTCACACCATGAGCTATCTTTCAAAGCCATTTGGTAATTTTTCGGCTCAACTTGAGAGATAAAGCATTCATGAAGGCTTAGATTTGAAATCGGTTCCTGCTTGATTTCTGTAAACAGACACTGCATCTCTGAAACACTTCTTCATGTTAGCACTCCAGCATTTGGATTCCAGTAATATTATCAACAGGATGATAGATATTTGTTCTTGGAACAGGGATAGCCGGAGCTTGGAGATTGCTTCCCAATGTAGATTGAATCTCCCCCTCAGCACTTGCACTACTACTCGCTTCAGAGTGACTGGGACCAGCTTCATCAGGGAACTGACCAGCAACAACATTGTTTACTAACGACGGTTATGCGACCACATCTGCTGATGCAACGTTCGGAGTCACGTTTGTGGGAATACCTGCTTTCCAGCTAGCATCCACTTCGTCCTTATCTACCAAATACGTATAAACGACTTCTGAATCTGCTTCTGTAACATCAGGGAGATCAGAAGTATCAAATAATTTCTGATAGTCATACCCATTTTAGGACCAAATTTAGACGGTGGAGGATCGTAACTTAAAGGAGTAATATCAAACACGACCTCCACTGCCCATTTTTTAATGTTATAAACACGTTTATTTGTAGCTCCATTAACGTAACCCAGAAAGAAACCTATCTCTCCAAGTTCGCCCATCTTAGGAGTATCCTTTGTTCATTTGATAACACATTTCATCCCAAAGGGTTGAAACCCAGACAAATTAGGTTTCTTATTATTGAGAAGTTCATAGCAAGTCTTATCTTCCCTTTTGACCATAAGCACATGGTTAAGCACATAGCATGATTTGTTTACTGCCTCAGCCCAGAAGAAAATGAGTAATTTTGATTCAGAGAGCATAGTACGGGCCGACTCAATAAGGATTCGGTTCTTCCGTTCTGCAATTCCGTTCTGTTGGGGAACATAAGGAGCGATGAACTAATGAACTATTCCCATTTCCGACATAACTCATCCATATGTTGATTTTTAAATTCCGACCCGTTGTCACTTCGGATTTTCTTAATAGGTAGTGAATAATTTTTCTCAAGTTGTTTAAAAAGTTCTCTTAAAATACCATGTGTTAGATCCTTAGTTTTTAAGAAAAATACCCACGAGTATCGTGAGAAATTCTCGGTGACAACAAGACAGTAGGAAATATCACCAATGCTAGCAACATGGATAGGGCCGAAAAGATCAATGTGAAGCAATTCAAGTGGTTTTTGGATTGAGTTAACAGATTTCAGTTTATGAGGCTTTCTTTTGATTTTTCCTTTTTTGTATGATTCACATTTGTTGTGCATATTAAAACTACGTAAAGGAACCCCCAACACCAAGTTGTTTTTCACCAAGTGGTTCATTTTTCGCAGATGCACATGGCCCATTCGTCTATGCCATAAATAAGATTGATCTTCAGTCGCTTTTGATAGTATACAGGGTACTGGAGCAGATGAGTTGACCAACGGGCGCATGTCCATGACATATGTGTTATTCACCCGTGGAGCCCTCATAACAATCCAATCTTCAGGAACATCAAATCCAGGATGCAAAACGAAGCAAGCTTTATTAGTGAATAACATCGAATACTTGTTGTCACAGATTTGAGATACCGACATCAAATTATGCTTTAGCTGTTCGACAAAATTCACTTTGTGCAGCGTAATCTTTCCATTAGACACTGAACCTTCACCGGTGATGTAACCACCCTTTTCACCGGCAAAGTTGACATAACCACCACGAAATGGCTTAATATTTTCCAACAATTCATTATTTCCGGTCATGTGTCTGGAACAACCACTATCGATATTCCAAATATAGATAGCCCTCTTTAGCTGTTCCTACACTCACCACAAGAAAATCAGTTAGAATGTGGGCCCAAGCCATAACGGTCTTCAGTCGTCCCATTTCATCAACATACGAAAATTCTTTGAAATAACCGTCACCACCACCACGTCTTCCATTTCCATTTCGAAAGTTGCTGGAGTGGTTCCCATCGAAACGGGAATTGTATGGAGTTGACAATCGGTTCGTGTAACCAGAATTTTCAAAGTTTCGCCCACCAAGGTGTTGATAACCGAAATTTAGACTTCTCGGAGTCTCGAAATTTTGATTAAACCTTGGCACTTCGTAATTTCTTGAGAATTGTCTGGATTGGTTAACCGAATGCGCTCTTTGATTGTGAAATCGGGGAGGAGAGGGACTTCGGTCATTCACAAACCGGTTCTGAGCATGAGGTCTAACATAGTCGCCATTAGATCCTCGAGAATGTTTCTTATTCTCTTATAATTGGAAAGTAACACGATTTTGGCGTCGGTGAGGCGTTTTCTCACTAGCATCGTGTGTTTGTGATGAACTTTCCGATCCATGTTTTGTAAGAATATCCAATGGTTCCTCACGTTGATCTTGATGCTGTTGTGATTTAGCATTTGATTTAACAACATGTGTTGCTTCTTGTTTAATCACTCTTGCTATCTCAGCCTTTTGAATTTTATTATTTTTCTTTTCAACTTTTGCCTCAATTTCAGTTTTTTCAACAAACGGTTTTCTTCGATCAGGATCAACAAGGGGTTTACCATTGTTATTTGGACATTCAGTGGCTAGGTGTCCTTTCACATGACACTTATAACATTTTCGAACTTTTGCCGCGTTCTTTGTACGTTCCTCTTGACTGTTCGAAGATGATGAAGCATTTGTTGGATTTTTTTAAGATTTGTGAAACAAATTGAGAACTTGATACAGTCTCAATTTTCTTGACTTTTGTATTAAAAGATTCTCCTTTAACAAATTCAGTTTTGGAAACATTTTTCGATTTCTTTTGAGACTTCCCACAAGGTTTGGGTTTCTCATTGGCATTTTGAACTTGATTAAAAATTTCCAGAATTTTGTTACTGATTAAGTTTTCAATGTTTTCAAGATTAAATTCACTTTTCTTTGACGTTTCGTCAAACTTCGATTGTTCTGAGTCCGAGGAAATCTCGAGCTCAGAATCCGTCCACTTGGCGGATCAACGGTCAGAGGAGTCGTTGGGACAAAGTTAGCTATCTTTGGATCAATGCTTGCCATTGATGTATAGTTGTGGTTAGTTGGTGAAGGAACCCTACTATACTCGATGCCAAACATTTCCTCTTCAGTTTCCTTATACGTTGGATATTGATACAGTAATTCATCACGTCAGATGAACTTCCAAAGTTTTCAATCTTTCTTTCCAAATCTAAAATCAAGTTATCCTTTTTTTAAATTATTTTGTTCTTTTCCAAAACACAATTTTGATTTATTTCTAAGAGTTGCTTGAGCCACACGTCTTTCAAATTCAGAGATATCATTCTTTAGAGATTTTATCTTAATTCGGTGTTCTTTATCCGAACAAGATAGAACTGCAATGAGTTCTCTATATTTTTCAATATCTGCAATTAGATTTGTGATGTGTAAAGCGTATCTATCGATCTTAGAAACAAATTCAACACATCTAGTACAACGTTTATCTACAGGGTTTGATGGTACCTCAATGCCAACCATGAAAGCACAAGCTTCATCTTCCGTGGAGTCATCTTCCAGCTTCTGTGCTTCTTCATCGGCGAATTTCTGCATATCTGCAGTTGAGATATCAAATGAGAGGCTTTCACTTTTCCCCGAACTCGTTGTAGCTTCAACATTCAATTCATCTTCAACTTCAATAACTTTGCTTACTTCCATCTCCTCGCCCATTACTTCAGCAACAACCGCAAGCTCCTCAATGCTTGCTTCCTCCACCACTTCTTCACACCCAACTTCATCAATGATTTCAACCATAAAGGCTTGAGAAACAATGGCTCCTGACAAGTCTTCTAGTGCACAACCCCAGTCATACGGTTCGGTCACTTCTTGTAAAGGTTGAGCAACTAAGTCATTGTTTGAAGAAGGAACAAGGTTGTCTGAAGTGTTTGATCGAGAATTTCAAGTAGATCCACCGTTGGCATTCGACTGATTCCTTGATTTATTTCCATTCTGAGAGCTACCTTCTCTGTTAGATCTCTCCATCTTCGGCTTTCGACAATCTCGGACATAGTAACCATATATACCACAATAGCATTTCACCTTTGACATTCAATACCCATTCGTGTCTTGGTTTGAACACCTATAAACTTCTTTCCTGTCTTCAAAATAAACTTCTTTGCTCTTCTAACCAATAATGCCATATTGAGTTGAAGATCAAGTTCTTCCATTTCATCTAGATCAATTTGGTCAATGTCTTCATCAAGACTGGATTGTTTGACAAGCTTCCCGAGACAAAAGTTCTCGCAGGCCGTCGTAAGCGACGCTAGGAGACTCATGTATCTTCTACAACTTTAAACAATTTGGATCTAACTTAGCAATGTTGAAGTTTGTTGCTTGTGACTTTTGGCTTCCACCCGAAGAGTACATTCCTTGATTCGAACTTGTAGTTCCACTTGAACCACAGGCATAGGAATTGTTGCTTATAAAAGCCTTATGAGAAGCGGGATCTTCTTTTTCAGAATATAGGGCAACACCAACACCACCTGTGTTTCCCTTATCCGTTGGCTTTGAAGCTTTATACAATTGGGGATCTTGAATCTTCTCAAAATCCGACGCTTAATCTTCCATGTTCCATGCATATCCTTTCAACTTCTGAATAGCTTCTTCCAATGATAACTCTTCATAAAGAACACCTTCTCTAATCAACGCCGTATACATATTCCATTCTCTAGGAAGACAATTCAAGAATTTTTCAACCTCCTCGAATTCAGTGTAAATGCCTTCTTGACTTCTAGCGAGTTCACTTAACAATTGATAAAATATGTTCACAGTATCATCGAAAGACTCATTCTTCAACGCTTTGAACACAACAAATTGAGTCTTCAATCGGTCTAAACGCCGCTTCTTGTAGATGGCATTCCCTTCGTAGCGCTCAATCATGCTATCCCATAACTCTTTCGAAGTGTTCCTTTTTTTAAAGAGTATGAAATATGGATTGGGTAAGAGCCATAGTTATCATGGACATAGCTCTTACTTCACACTTGTAAAACTTCTTTTGCTCATCTGTTAGAGCTAGATAAGTGTCAATCGTTAAAGTTCTAATCGGTGTAGCTCCACACCCTTTGACAATACACAACCATATCTTGATATCCTTAGCTCTCACATATCATTCAAAACATTCCTTCCATTCAGGAAAGTCTAATTCGTTAGTTAGAAGAGGAGGTTTGTTGTTGCTCCCCACTTCAGCATTGTGTTTGAGATTCTGAACCATTGCAGTAAGATTGTTTGCCATTTGAACAGTATTTGAAGTAACCAGAGAATTCACAGAAGGTTAACAAAAGGTTTTAAGTAGAGAGATTGACTGAAAAAGTTTTTAAGTACAAAAACTCGGAGAGAAAAACACAGAGTGAAATGTCTGAGAGTTAGTAGAGTGTATAAACCCGGATCATAACTTGAAATAAAACACAAACCTCAGACAAAACACTATAGAGATTTTTAAAATTGGACAAGCAAAATTTGAAAATCTTAAACCCCGGATACAACCTAGACTTTAAAACTCCGAAGACTCTTAAACTCGGATGACCTTTTGAACTTTTATAAAACTCGAACACTTAAGAAGTTTAAAAACTCGGATGTTAACTCCTGAAACAAAAACTCGGACCTACTTGAAAGAGTTTAAAACTCCAACCAATTGAAAGGGTTTAAAACTCTGACCATTAAAAGAGTTTAAAACTCCTACCATTAAAAGGATTTAAAACTCCGACCCTTCAAAGGGTTTAAAACTGAAAGAGTTTAAAACTCTGACCATTGAAAGAGTTTAAAACTCCTACCATTAAAAGGGTTTAAAACTCCGACCCTTAAAAGGGTTTAAAACTCCGAAGCCAGCTTCTGGATGATCTACCCAATGTGACTTCACATTGGTTCACCAATACTCCAGAAATACAAACAGTGAATTAAAACACGGACAAGATTTTTGAAGATCAAGCAAGGACTCTATCGCAAACCTCAAAAACACAGTATGAACACCAAGAAAACTCTGTAAAAAACCAGATGAAGATCAACACTAAAAATCACTAAACTACTCAAAATCCATCACTAAATCACTAGAAATGAATGAAGAATCAAGAATAAATCACAAAAACTAACTAAACAAACACTAAACCCTATCAAAGATTGAACTTTTCTCACCAAAACCTTCAAACTAAGAAACACCTATAGTAGTATGAGCACACTGCTCTGATACCACTTGTAAGGTCACCTAATCCAAGATATCACTCAACGAAGACAACCAACAGGTGTACGGAATCAACCTTATGATCAACCACTGTAGATGTAGAACAAGAATGCAAGATTTATGAGAGAAATCAAGAATACTCAGAGTATTCTTGATGTAGAAGGTGAGTGACGTCACACACAGTAGCCGCCAGACAAAACACACACAATGATTAGGGCACATATTTCCACAAAAGAATCGTTGTCTTGTCTATTCCACATAATGGTATAGATACAAGACAACTCCGGACAACACATTGTCCGGAGACAAAGGCCCTAAGCCTATACAAGAAGTAACCTTGGACTCCATAACATATTGGAAGTCCGGACAAAACATACATATCATAAACCCTGACATAAAGGAGAACCTTGCTCTCCTTATACTAAACTCTATCACTAGTCCTTACAATAAACACTATCACTAGTCCTTACAATAAACTCTATCCCTAGTCCTTACAATATACCTGGACAAGAGACCTCATACTAAACTTGGACTAGATGATTACAAGACATTTACATAAAAGACCCTAACAATTAGAAGGCCTGCACTTATCACCCAAAATGCATAACAGTTTGATTATAGTTGTCACTTTATGATGTAATATGTTGATTGGATGGTATAAATGGTGTTGATATACATGTAATAAAGTGAAAATATTGGTATTGGTATTGTATTATAGATGGTAGCAGGTAATGGTATTGTATTATGGATGGTAGCAGATAATGGAAGGGTATTATGGATGGTATGATAGATGAAAGAGAAAGTGTATTCAAAGTAGTGTACCAAAACACCTTATTTTATGTAGATACATATAGATGCACATGTGCATTTCTAATATTCATAATGTAAAAAATAGTGTATTACACATGGTAGTGTATATGAAAGTACAATTGTCTAATATTTGTAGCGTATTATGGAATTTGTCAAAGAAATGATTCATATGCACATGTGCCTGGTAGTGTATTATGGATGGAATGATAGAAGAAAGAGAAAGTTTATTCAAAGTAGTGTAACAAAACACCTTATTTCATGTTGATACATATAGATGTACATGGGCATTTTTAATATTGGTAACGTAAAAAGTAGTGTATTACACGCGGTAGTGTAAATGAAAGTACGATTGTCCAATGTTTGTAATGTATTACGGAATTTGTCAAAGAATGATAAAAATGCACATGTGCATGGATAATTGTTACTCAATTTTATTTTATTTTTTTGAATTTTTTTATTGTTGACGAAATATAGTGAATTTTTCAAAAAATTATTAAAAAAAATTGGGTGTTTTTTAGATTTTTAAGGTATTACTGTTTGTGTTCACACTGGTGCTCATGGTTCTCACAATGAGGGTGGTTCCTAACGGATCCTTATCCTATATATATATATATATATATATATATATATATATATATATGATGTTCTATAACTCTGATATTTTTCCTAACTAGGATCCTGATGAAAATTTTCCACTACAAATTTAATAAACGTCGGTACCACTATTGTATTTGCTCACGGCTCCCGCCTAGGGTGGGGTCGGGGGTTGTGACACATAGCTGATGCAGATCTTAAAAAGCTGCTAAGGGAAGATTACCTTAATCACATTATGGAGAAGAAACCATATGATACTGATAAGGAACATTTCACAGGATGGCCAACTGAATCCTTGCTAGATCAAATAGTGAGGATTGAAAAGTTGAAGCTATTCCCAGACATCAATCCTTCACCCCCAAACTGGAAAGATAGCAAAAGCCATATGACTAGAGGGCTCTGAAGATGAGAAGTGTAACGCCCCGTATTTGTCACACCCCAACCGATGGCGGAAACATCGGAGTGAGATGAAAATGAGATTGCAAGAGGCTTCATAACACTTCTTGTGACAATGTTTATATATTGATTTTGCATTGCTTGATTAATATATAACGAGTTACATCAATTACAACAAATAATCAAATAATAACTTTCATATCATCGATATATATTCAGTACAAGATTTGGAAACAAGGTACAACAAGTTTGAAAATAAATTACAATACATTGAATATTAAAATTTAAGTGCGTTTCTAGGCAATCCTACTAGATTCGTCGATCGCAATCCCGCAATATGTAATAAAAACATGGATCAGTACAAAAGCACTGGCGAGCATACAAGTTTGAATTTATGTATAAGTATAAAAGTTGTCTCAAGTCACATAGCAATTCATATTCAAATAAAACGAGCATACATAAACTACTTGTGCGTAGCAATTAGTATATAATTCAAATCCTCAACTAGCATGCATAATAACCTAGACATAATGAAATAGCATGGACATTCAATTTGAAACTAGCACGTATAACTAACAAAAGCGCAACAAATGGCATGTAGGTACAAGTTGGATATGTTTATTTCGTATGATATGAATATTGTTAATTGATAGATGTTGCACCCTAAAACGCGTTAAAGTGTAGAAAAGGGTTCGAGTATGCTCACTATTTGCAATTTCCGTTCGAAATCCCGAGAGGAGTCGATGGGTTGAAGAATGGGGCACTGAGGTAACCTTGCGATCTTTGAAGACTCCGAGCCGTATCTCGCATTGTAAAGTGTTAAGTGTTTAAAGATTAAAGGAGTATCGTTAAAATAGATACACCTTATTATTTGTTTTGTAGACTTTATTTGAGTCATGATACGTCCATTTGTTTAGCGAATATATAGTATACCTATAGTTTGACGAAAGTCATGGTAGATATACATAGATATTTTGACGAAAAGCACCTTAGGCATATATATATTTGTATATCTTGACGAAAGACATAGTTGATACGTAAATGTTGGCGAAAGCACAATATATATATATATATATATATATATATATATATATATAATTATTTTGACGAAAATCGGGCAGAGTTTCCTCTGTTTTTGGGCTAACCCGACAAAAAAAGTTGTCGATTAAATGTTTTCAAAACTCAGTAATCAACGAAACAATATGACATATGTATTTTTTATGAGTTATTACAATTATTAACAGGTTTGATTCGCGTTAAAATACAATATATAAACATAGGAATGCTATAATAAAATTGTGTCATTAATAGTTTACCGAACCGAGTCGTCTGCGTTGACTGCTGTTGATCGAGGGTTGACCAGCCTTGACTTTTATTGCATGTATCGAAACAACACTGAACAGAACTGAACCAGAGTATGACACGAGCCAACTGATCTGTACTGTATCGACCCGTTCATGATATCTGAATTGAAACTGGATCGGCTAACCCGAGTCCGAAACAAACCAACATAACCCGAACGAGAACTGAACCGAATAACGAATCTGACCCGCTTGCCCGGTGATAACCGGGTTTGGCTGAACACCGAAACTGAGCCACTGCCACTCTAGTGACCACCGTTACCGTTAGAAAACAGTGACTCAAGCTCGAACCACCTAAAATGACCAAACCAGAACTGAACAACGACTGAACCGAGCATTGAAACGAAACAACACTTACCAGATTCGAGCCTAATTTGAACGAAACCAACCATCATCTTCGCTGTCGTTGACGCCGGACGAAGTCTGTTGATGCCGTTACAGAGAGACGTTGGTCTCTCTCTCTCTTGCTCTTTCTCCTCTCTCTCTCTCTCTCTCTTTCTGTCTGTACACACATCCCATGCCACCACCAAGATGGTGGTGGCCGGCGGTTCCATCGAGCGAGGTGGAGGGTGGTGTGGTGGATGATGGTGGTTCGCCAGAGGCGGGTAGTGCCGGAAAAACGAGGTGCCGGTGCTCGGCTGGACTCTGGTTCTGTTCGCCGGAGGAGGTAGAGGGCAGGGGAGTCGGTTTTGGTGAGAGTGATGATAGGTTGAAGGAGGTCCGCCTCGGAGGGGGCGGTTCACCGGAAAAGTGGCACCGGAGGGTCCCCGGAACCCTAATCCGGTGGCCTGAATTTTGAGGCAGGGTGGGGATTGTGTGTGTGAGTATGTCTTGTGTGTGTAGGAGTGTTTAGTTTATATAAAATAGGGTTTAGATAGGTTTGGTCTTGGGCCCAAGGCCCGTTAACTCGTCCCTAGGGTTTTTGGGTGGCCCGGTCGCGTCTGCGAGACCGGTTTTCAGAACCCGAGCGTCGAAAAAAAAGCGTATAGTATTATTAAGGGTTGAAATTATGCGTCGATCGTGAAATTTCAACTATTTGCGTTTGAATATATATATTATATATATATATATACACACATTTGAATAGTTGATTTTACGAATAATGATTATTAATACATACATACATACATATATATATATATATATATATTTGTTATGATTTTAACACCATGAATTTTATAAATATTCAAAGTAAGATTACGAAAGAAACGAGGCGTTATAGTCTCCCCTACTTTAGGAAATTTCGTCCCGAAATTTATTTGAGAGGACTTCAGTAAAATTTGTATTTTGAAGCGTGTTTGGGTATAACCGAGAAAGAGGTGGTGAGTGATTAAAGTTTGTCTTTAAATATAGTAGTGAAACACCGAATTTCTCATGGCACGTTTTCACGAAACATTAGCAACATGGTATTTACACTTATATATATGAAGTACCAACGGCGTATCCACCATGTTTATACCATATTACTTCCGCTCCGCTAATCGGTGCCATGTTACGTTCCATGTCAAAACCAGAGCCTAGTAACGTAATATGTAAGCATGATTGTATTTAAGTATGAGAGGGGTTTTGAGTACGATTCAAATCTTTGAACAAGCATATGATATCTTTAGTTAGCAAGATTAACGCATTATTGGCATGTGATCCAACTGGTCAAACCATCGTGTCCGCGAGCATGTATGTATGGCATAACATGACCACAAATCCATGTGGCGGTGCGCTACTCCTATAGTGCTACATAAGCACTGTACATGTTAAGGTGTGGCTTCTTACGAAGTTAATGACAATCTGTCAAACCATCGCTTCCGCAAGTACGAGATCGAGTATGTATGTATGTATGTGTGTATGACTTAACATGACCACAAATCCATGTGGCGGTGCGCTAATCCTATAGTGCTACACAAGCACTATACATGTTAAGGTGTGGCTTCTTACGAAGTTAATGACAAACTGTCAAACCATCGATTCCGCTAGCATCATCTAATCATAGCACATGTCATTATTTCGTTGCTATGAAAAGATCCGTAAAGTATGTATGAATGTCTTGACATTGCCACAAATCCATGTGGCGGTGCGCTATTCCTATAGTGCTTCACAAGCACTACATATGTCAAGATGTGGCTCCATCCGAAGTTAATGACCATTTTACACATAAAGAATGTCCAGTAATCCTGAATCATGTTTAACGTATTAGTATGCGTGTATTAATTTATTGTGCAAAACGATGATTTTGAAATAACAAGGTAACGAGTATTAAATCGCATAAAAGATGAGTTAATTATAAAAAGGAAGGTTTGATACGTATTGGAGTGCTTCGTATAAAAGATGAGTTAATATATAAAAAGGAAGGTTTGATACGTATTTGAGTGCTTCGGGTTTAGAAACTTCGACTATTCCAAAGTGAATCGCAAGTCCTTTCAAATTAGGGAGACATGATTTGGCCTAATAGGTATAATACTCTCGTCGCTAGGCAATTAACGGTATTCTAACCTTCCAGTTAATACATGTCCCTAATTTGATCGAAAATACGAAAATTTGGCGAGATTGAAAATCGAGGTGTGGATATCAATCCTAGCTTGACAATTTCGTCCCCAAAATGTGGTTTATTGAACGAGGCAAGATAAAATCTCGACTCGTCAATAAGGGACCACTAGATTATAAAATGGAAAATCCCCATCAAGGTATGGATATCACTCCAGGCTTAAAGGTGAAATTTGCGTAAAATACATGTAAGGTGGATTAAAATTTGTCACAAAAGGCGGGAATCACCCCTATTTTGATAAGTTATTTCATTTGTGAAATATGAGAGTCATCGAGTGTGTGTATCGTGTAGATGTTTTAGTAAGGGCACATTGTGTATTTAGACAAAAGAAGAGGTAGAAGCAATTAGGAAGAATTAAAATTTTAAACAAGAATCAAGAAAGGTTGGAATGTTGGTACTTAAACTATAGACTAGGTCGAACATGGCAATTCTACCTGATTCCCTATAGTTATGGCTCTGATACCAATCTGTCACAACCCAACCGATGGCGGAAACATTAGAGTGAGACGAAAACGAGATTGCAAGAGGCTTCATAACACTTCTTGTGACAGTATTTATATATTGATTTTGCATTGCTTGAATAATCTGTCACAACCCAACCGATGGCGGAAACATTAGAGTGAGACGAAAACGAGATTGCAAGAGGCTTCATAACACTTCTTGTGACAGTATTTATATATTGATTTTGCATTGCTTGAATAATATATAACGGGTTACATCAATTACAATAAATAATAAAATAATAACTTTCATATCATCGATATAAATTCAGTACAAGATTTGGAAACAAGGTACAACAAGTTTGAAAATAAATTACAATACAATGAATATTAAAATTTAAGTGCGTTTCTAGGCAATCCTACTAGATTCGTCGATCGCAATCCTGCAGCATGTAATAAAAACATGGATCAGTACAAAAGCACTGGCGGGCATACAAGTTTGAATTTATATATAAGTATAAGAGTTGTCTCAAGTCACATAGCAATTCATATTCAAATAAAACGAGCATTCATAAACAACTTGTGCGTAGCAATTAGTATATAATTCAAATCCTCAACTAGCATGCATAATAACCTAGACATAATGAAATAGCATGGACATTCAATCTGAAACTAGCATGTATAACAAATGGCATGTAGGTACAAGTTGGATACGTTTATTTCGTATGATATGAATTTTGTTAATTGATACATGTTGCACCCCAAAACGCGTTAAAGTGTAAAAAAAAGGGTTCGAGTATGCTCACTATTTGCAATTTCCCTTCGAAATCCCGAGAGGAGTCGATGGGTTGAAGAATGGGGCACTGAGGTAACCTTGCGATCTTTGAAGACTCCGAGTCGTATCTCGCATTGTAAAGTGTTAAGCATTTAGAGGTTAAAGGAGTATCGTTAAAATAGATACGCCTTATTATTTGTTTTGTAAACTTTATTTGAGTCATGATACATCCATTTGTTTAGCGAATATATAGTATATCTATAGTTTGACGAAAGTCATGGTAGATATACACAGATACTTTGATGAAAAGCACCTTAGGCATATATATATATTTATTTATCTTAACGAAAGACATAGTTGATACGTATATATTTGAACTCATCCTAGCCGCGTTGGAACTGGCTCGTCGAACCCTAACTAGGATCTCTTAACCCTAAACCCTAAATCCTAACCCCTAATCCTTAAATATACTAGGGTTGGGACTTAGGGTCTTATAATAGGGTTTAGCCTTAGGGTTTATCTTTAGGGTTTAGTTTTAGGGGTAATCATTAGTATTTAGGGTTTAGCTTTAGGGTTTTCGGGTTTAGCTTTAGGATTTAGCTTTAGGGTTTAGCCTTTAGGGTTTAGCCTTTAGGGTTTAGCCTTTAGGGTTTAGCTTTTAGGGTTTATAGTTTAGATTTTATGATTTAGCTTAGATTTTAGCCTTATTTCTTAGCTTTAGGTTTAGGGGTTAGGATTTAGGGTTTAAGGTTAAGAGATCCTAGTTAGGGTTCGACGAGCCGGTTCCAACGCCGTTGGAATTAGTCCAATCGGAGTTCGTTTAAGTCGGTTCCCCACTGTTCCCCACTTTTTTAGTGTTTCCCAATGAACCTTCCCATATAT
Source organism: Scalesia atractyloides (assembly GCA_947069175.1). Classification (NCBI taxonomy): domain Eukaryota; kingdom Viridiplantae; phylum Streptophyta; class Magnoliopsida; order Asterales; family Asteraceae; genus Scalesia; species Scalesia atractyloides. Next base: position 54,548,428 of record CAMTDV010000015.1, on the reverse strand, counting down.
ATATATATATATATATATAGTTATTTTGACGAAAATCGGGCAGAGTTTCCTCTTTTTTGGCCAAACCCGACAACACAAGTTGTCGATTAAATGTTTTCAAAACTCAGTAATCAACGAAACAATATGACATATGTATTTTTATTAGTTATTACAGATATTAACATGTTCGGTTCGCGTTAAAATACAATATATAAACATGGAATGCTATAATAAAATTTGTGTCATTAATAGTTTACCGAGCTCGTGTCATCTGCGTTGACTGCTGTTGACCGAGGGTTGACCAGCCTTGACTTTTGTTGATTGTATTGAAACAACACTGAACGGAACTGAACCAGAGTATGACCCGAGCCAACTGATCTGTACCGTATCGACCCGTTCATGAAATCTGAATTGAAACTGGATCTGCTTACCCGAGTCCAACAAACCAACATAACCCAAACTAGGACTGATCCGAATAACGAATCTGACCTGCTTGCCCGGTGATAACCGGGTTTGACTGAACACTGATACTGAGCCACTCCCATTGCAGTGACCACCGTTACCGTTAGAAAAGAGTGACTCGAGCTCGAACCACCTGAAATGACCAAACCAGAACTGAATAACGACTGAACCGAGCATTGAAACGAAACGACACTTACCAGATTCGAGCCTAATTTGAACGAAAACAACCATCATATATATATATATATATATATATATATTTGTTATGATTTTAACGTCGCGAATTTTATAAATATTCAAAGTAAGATTACGAAATAAACGAGGCGTTACATTATTTCTGTAATTCCATGTTCTTAAAAAATACGAGTGCGTTTCTTATTTTTATAATCATAGTCGAAACTGGATCGAAAAACGGATTAGAAACGAAAAACCAAAGCATTTTACGCGTTTAACGTAACCGACGAATGTACATGACTAATACTGATTACCGACACCATTTTTATGTGTTTTGAACCTAAAATAACATTATACGACATTCTACGACGATTGGGTCCTACAACGAGCTCACAAATGCTATTGGGCCGCTAATAGGCTTTAGCCCCAAAACCAGTTGAAACCCTAGACATATATAAACAAACTTAACCCCCCCCTCTCCCTGATTCTTTAAAAAACCTAGCCCCCTTGTCCCTACTCTCTACCCGATTCCGGTCACTGGAGTAACTCCGGCGCCGATCTCCGACCACACGCAACCACCAAGACCACCCCCTTCTCCCTCTGTCACGCACTCACACTCATCCAACCACTCTCTCTCCCCTCGGTCTTTTTCCGACAAGAACACCAACAGGTAGCCGGTGACGACACTCCGGCCACACTCTCATTCTTCTCTGACGCGACACCCACCCCTCTCAAGGACCTCATCGGTCTCTCTCACCCTCGCTCTCCTCTCGAAGACGACGGCCGCCACCACCTTGGTGGAGGCGTAACCTAGGCAGCGACGGCAGCCGCGTGTATGGCGTCGGAAGAGGTGGGGGTTATGGTGGGTTTCTGGGTGGTGATCTGGTGGAACGGCGGCGCACAGCAGAACCATCCTCCGGTGGCACAACTCCGGCAGCGGAGATATTGTTTTGGTTCAAGTTTTGATTTGGGTTTTTGTTCCTGATTTGTTCTTGTCTCAGACGAAGATTCGGGTTCACCCGGTTCAAGCTAGGCTCTGTTTGGTTCAGTTTAACTCGGTTCAGCAGGTCCGGGTCTCGTTTCGGTTCTGTCAAACCTGGTCAACACATGGCAACACAGTCAAAGCTAGTCAACGCGACTCGACCAGGTCAACGTTTCGACGCTAGGCTTGGTAAAAGTTTCTTGTCACGATTTACGTTCATATTGTTTTGTATTTGTTCTAGATATGAACTCGAACTTTAAAAATCGAACCGATACGTCTAGTAAGCGATAAATATCCTTCGAGTAAATTATAAATATATTTTAAACATTCGACAAGTTTGAATTTTTGTTACGCTCTTGACAAAATATAAAATACATTGTTGACGAGAATAATTTATTTATACATTATCGACGAAGATTATATATTTATATACGTTGTTGACAATAATCTTTATAAAAAATAAATATAACTGTACATTTATTTTAACAGTAATCCTATAATTTCCAAATTATCTCTAATTCCTTGCGTTTGCAAGGACAAGACACGACTTCTTCAAGAACTAGAAGGTGACCTCGGTGTCCCATTCTCCAATTCTTCGACTCCTCGCGGGATTACCAAGGAAAACTTCGCAAAACCGTGAGCATACTCGACTCCATTTTTACGCTTTAACGCATTTTCGGGGTGCAACATGTATACCAAACCCACTTTACTAAATCAATTATAATCAAACGCTTAATCCATCGAATATGTTCATTGTATGCCTAGCTTGTTTATACTTGTTAGCTTCGGCTTGTGTTACCATGATTTCGTATTTGTTATGCGTGCTAGTTCAAGGATCGTAAATTCATATTATTTGTCATGCTTAATTTGTTGTTTATGCTCGTTGACTTGAATATACAATGACATGTGGATTTGTGACAAATTATTATGTTAATACGTACATTCAAACTTGTATGCTCGTCAGTGCTTTTGTACTGATCCATGCTTTTATTACATGTTGCAGGATTGCGACCGACGAATCTAGTAAGATTGGCTAGAAACACACTTAAATTTTAATATTCGTTGTATTGTAATTATTTTCTATCATGTTGTAGCTCGAATTCAATGTTTGTACAAAAAATCACTTTAATGAAATGAAATTTACTTATTTGAATATGTTTTGTACAATGTTCGCTATAAACTTGTGGCATCCCTAGTTCAAACATCGTATAAATAAATTATTAAATACTTGCCACTATTAATGTTATGAAGTCTCTTGTAATCTCGTTTTTGTCTCATCCTGATGTTTCCACCATCGGTTGGGGTGTGACAGATTGGTTTCAGAGCCATAACTATAGGGAATTAGGTATAATTGCCATGCTCAACCTAGTCTATAGTTTAAGTACCAAACTTTGACCATTCTTGATTCTTGCTTAATATATTAATTCTTCCTAATTGCTTCTACCTCTTCTTTTGTCTAAATATACAATGTGCCATTACTAAAACATCTACACGATACACACACTTGACGATAATCTTATTCCATAATCGACATAGCTCATCAAAATAGGGGTGATTCCCATCTTTGGTGACAAAATTTCAATCCGTCTTACATGATATTTTTGCGCGAAATTCACAATCAAGTCAGGAGTGATTTCCATATCTTTATGAGAGTTTCCATTTCATAATCCAGTGGATCCTTATTGACGATTCGAAAGTATATTTTGTTTCGTTCAATAAACAACAATTTAGGGGACGAAATTGTAAAGCTAGGATTGATATCCACACCTTGATGACTGATGCCGCTCTACCATTTTTCTCTCTCGCCAAAGTTTCGTACCTTCGATCAGATTAGGGACATGTACTAACTGGAAGGGTGAAATACCGTTAATCGCTTGGCGACGAGAGTATTATACCTATTTGGCCAAATCATGTCTCCCTAATTCGAAAGGACTTGCGATTCACTTTGGAATAGTCGAAGTTTCTAAACCCGAAGCACTCCAATACTTATCAAGCATCTCTATTGTTAGATCGTCTCCCGTTTAGCTTAGGAACCTAAATTGTTTCTATTGTCCATACAAGCAAAATTATATGACAAGATTAACCGAATAGACAAAATTTACTGTTTAAACGTTGTTTTATTGATCATAATAGTTCAATACATTCAGTTCCAGATCCGGCAGAGCTTTGCCGTCTGTGTGCCAAAATTGCAGAAGTTTCAAATGAAATCACCAAGGCACCTATTTATAGAGTTACAAGTTCGCTGGGAGGTGATCAAGTTTGGGCGAACTTGTCTTGATCAAGTTCGGCCGAACTGGATCTTACAATCTTGTTTCAAGCGAACTTGTAACCTATTTACATAAATAACCTTCATTTTCTAGTCTAATCTAGCCAAAACTATACAGACTCGATCCAAGACTAAGACATAGACATTATGCACTAACAGACTCCCCCTTGGATATCGTCTTCGTCTTGGCGTTTGATCTATAGGTGGCACTTTAGTCATGAACTGAAACCTTCTAAGTCTCGCCTCCCTACCTATTTCATGTATACGTTCAATGCGCACTTCTTCCTTTAAAAACTCTTCGCGTTCAAGTTCTCTCCAACTCGATTCCCACATTCTATCAGATTTTACTTCATGTGCGTAGCAAACATTAACGACCCTCTGATATTGCATCGATTGCTCTTTTTCACGTTCTTCAAAACAAATCTTGCTGTAGAATAGACATTTAATATCCTCCTTTGAGCAGTTCACTAGCCACATCGGGTCTAGTATCCTTATCATTCTCCACAGCCCTCTCAATCCTTCAGCTCCAAACACTTCAACCCTTTCCTGAGTGATATCCAAATGATCTTCAAACTTTAGAACAATCACTGCTTCGCAAGTATTAGGATCAACCTGCCACCACTTAAACAAAGGATAGAAGTTCTGTTCAATCGGCATTAAGGGCATATTCCTCATCGCTCGTGGACGTTTCATGATCAACGTTATGTCTTTTATCCCAGTTTTCTTATTTGTTTTGATGCGACGCTTAGGAATGAATGGTTTCCAATATCTGAACCCTTTTGTCGCTTCAAACTTGATCATTTTCCAAAGCAACTGATCAATAAACTTCATATGGTATGTGACATTACGTGTCTGTACTAGCTCTTCAACATCCCAATATGGAAGTGTTTTGAAATCTGCCAAATATCTGAAGTATTGAACTCCAAATTCCCTTTTGATGGCATACACGCTCAACTCTTTAAACCACCCCCAGCTTAGAATATCTCCCAATGACACATCTTTATCTCTGGTAAAGAATGCTAGAGGACGTGGAAACTTTCGTTCACGTGGCATCTCTTTAAACCAGGCCTTCTTCGCTTGCGCAATCTCCTATTTTATCATCGGTATAGGGATTTTTCCTTGTCGTACAGACTCTTCGATCTTTTCATTCAACATGTCTTCATTTAATTGCTCGTACATCTCTTTGAAAGTTGGAAAACTATCCGTGTTAGAACCGACGTACTTCTCAACTTCATATTTTTCATCATCAGAAGACCAATCATCAACAATAACCTTGTTGTACTCGTCTGCTTCATATCTACGTTTGTAATGACACTCGTTCGGCTCAAATGTATTAACATTCAAAACTTGTTCTTCAAAATCAAAATCGACTGATTCTACATCAACATCGATCAACTTCGCTAGATCTTCTTTCGAATGTTGTGTACATATTCTCCCTCTTCAACGTTATGTTCGAGCATCAGAATCAATGGCTTTGTAGGAACCGCAGCAATAGGCATAGCTGTAATAGCATCTATCATATCAATGTCATCTTTCTGCCCCACTGTCTGCTGCCCCTGAGTTTGTTCTTCCATTTGATTTGATTCATCATTCAGCAACGAGGAAAAGTCAAACTCATCAGTAAATTTAGCATCAACAATCTTTAGACCGACTCCACCCTGATCATCATCGTTATTACCATCATCGTTGTTAGATTCGTCTTTTGTATCATATGTGTTATCATCATCATCGTCTTTATCTTCAACTTCATCGTCGTCTTTCTTTTCTGATTCTGTTTCAGGAACAACCACACTAGACTCTGAAGCTTTAGCAGACTCTATCACAGGAGCAGTAACTTCAGGCATACTATTAATAACATTCTTGCCTTTGCCTGTTCAGCCAGTTCTTTTTCTGCTTTTTCCTTGGCTTCTTGCAGATCTATTCTTGCGTATTCAGCATCAAAATCGATACCAAGACTATTTGTTAGGACTTTCTGCAGTCTGGAGAATCCTCGACCATTCAACTCTTTTTCCGATCATAATTCTGCTAATTCTTTCATCAATCTTTCGTTTGCGTCTTGTAAACTTTCAATTAGGGCCATTAGATACCCTCGATCACCTTCTAAGAATTTGACTTTATCAGACATAATCACTTTCCCTACTTCACTCTTCTTCACCATCTTTTCCAATTTAGCTTTTTCTAACTCATTCTTCGCTACTTTATCTTCCAAAATCTTTACACGCTTTTCGAGCTCGTCGACATCTGATTCTGGGAAGAAATCATTTAGTCTTGAATATCCACCGACTCGTTTGGAATATCACCAAATAACTTTGACTTTGGAGTAGTTTTCGGCGTGTCTTTGGAGTGCTTTTTGGTGTAGACGCTTTTGGAGTTGAGCTTTCTGGTTGAGCAGTTGGAGGATCTTGAGATTGAATAACCGGAATCTCGAGCAATTCACACTCCGGAGGTTCTTGTGTGACTCCTATCTGTACTAATGTTTCCTTAACATTAGCAGTTTGAACTTTTTCAGTCGTAAGAGGATCTTGTGTAACTCCTGTAGATTTTACACCAGAAGGTTCTTGTGGGACTTCTGTGCTTTTCGGCTTTCCAACATAAAGTCTACTCTTTGCTTTTTTATTTTCTTTCCTTTTGTCTTTTGAGACCCTGTAGCCTTCTTAGATACATCAGTTACTGAAGATATTACACGTTTTGCTTTCTTCTTTGGTCTCTCTTCATCAGAATCTTTTTCTTGTTCAGGCTCATAGTCTGCGTCATTTTCTTTAATTTTCTCTGCAGCCAATTCAGCCATAGCTATCTTTGTTGCAATCTCCAAGGAATCATCACTATCATTTTCTTCATCATTATCATATGTTGCAGATATTACATCATCCTCTTGAGTTGTTTTTTCAACCTCTTGACTCTCAATCACCACAGCAGCACTAGACCCAGCTTCATGTTGAATGTTTTCAGGCTCATCCTCGTCAACCAACATAGTATCAACTTTCTTTGTCTTTCGCGAGCCTTTCTTTTTCTCTTGCACAACTTTCTTGAGGAACCAATCACTTCGCTTCTCTTTAAAAGTAGATAACCATTCTAGCTCAGCATTACGTTCTTTTCGTCACCACTATCATCTTTCCCCCACTTGTATTCCGGTGGTGCGACATAGTTCTCAGAAGCCGTAGCACCGAATAAAGGTTTTGGAATAGGTGCAGATGATTGTTTCTAAAAAGTGATAAGTTTCTTCACTGTAGTATCATCCAGATGGCTCAAATACACAATGTCATTCTGGTCTTTCGCAATCTTCATGAACTTTTCATCTATCAACATCTGTACGAACCTTGGGTACATCACAAGTCTCTTTGACCCCATGTTGTTCTTCATATGAGTGAATACCAGCTTCGAATAGTTAAATATTTTGTTCTGAATGAGCGCTACGGCCATGCAAGCCATGTAGTCTTGTACGTCATCTAAACCGGCCTTTCTATGACTGAAGCGTGGATAATTGCATGCATCAAGAACTTGTACGGATTAGGAACAGATCCTTTCTTTAGTGTAGACTCATTCACGTGCCCCTTATATCCCATGCGGCAGAAACATCCTCTGACCATCCTTTCATTCAACATCATCAGATCATCTTTGTTGTCGTTGTAGTTCAGAAAGTTTCGAATATCGTCTACAGTAACAATGATCTCTTTATCTTCTTCGCCAACACGAACCACATAAGTAATTGTTGTATCGTCATCATTCATTGCTGCGGACATCCAAAATCTATTGACATGTGATCTATACACCACAGTCTTTTCCGTGATAGCTTTGTGTATTGGAATCCGTTCCATAAACGCAAGAATATCATCATATGCTCCGAGTGATGGACATATAGCTTATCCAGCGTGATGCATGTGTTGTGAAACTTGTTAAATGAAAGCTTAATATTCTTCAAACATTTAAATCGAGACGGAATTAGTCGAAATTTTACAATTTTCACAAACTTCCATCAAGTTCGGGCGAACTTGATTGGTAATTTGACATTTTTAACTAAGTTAGGGCGGACTTGTTTCACATTATACAAACTTTACAACTCACAAGTCCGGGCGAACTTGCCATACAATTTTACACATTTTCACACAAGTTCGGGCAAACTTGTTAAGGATTTTATATTTCAATCATACAAGTCCGGGTGAACTTGTTATGAAACTTTTTCACATATTTGAAAAGAAGTTCGGGCGAACTTATGGTTTATCATTTATACACATCTGAGGACAAGTTCGGCCGAACTTATAGACAAGTTCGGGTGAACTTGTTGTCTTGTTCACCAAACTTGCAACATGTTCATTCATGAAAATCTGATCGAATTCAAGATAATTTTATGGTCGTTTATTAATGTTAAACATGTTTTATGTTTCAATTTGATTGTTAAAGGTCCAGAACATGTCACACACTTAAGCACAGATCTAAAACCGTTCAAATTCAGTCAATCTATGGTCCAAATTCGAATATCTCACCATAGCCATAATTAGTGATGTGCTAATCACCACTAATCACTAGATAATCGGACAGCACTTCGACTAATCGTTGCCAATTTCAAAATCACCTTTTTTTCACTGATGAAGTTCGCTCTGAATGTTCTGATAACAAGTGATTAAGTCCGGCGAACTTGTTATCTATTTATAGATGACAAGTTCGGGCGAACTTATAGGTCCAATTAGTTAAGATTAGCTATGAGTTCGGGCGAACTTGATAACTGTTATCACTTTCAAAGCTTGTACAAGTTCGGTCAACTTGTTTACAAGTCCAGACGAACTTAACTGATTTCAAACTTTTTAATTTTTCAAAAATTTTCAATTTAGACCCTGAACTTTTCAGATTTTACCAGTTTTAACAATCCACTCAGTTGACCAAGTCCAAGCTAATGACCTTGGTTAACCGATTTATCTGCCGAGTCCAAGTTAATGACCTCGGTTCGACCCATTATGAACAAACTGTTGAATTTTTTTAAAATCAAGTATTAAATTAATGAACTTTCAATCGTTTTGTCTTATCAGATTTTACAGATTAGCTCCCAGCCCGTTGTCAATTAGATTCCCACAAGTTTAGCACCGTACCAGACTTCGAAGATCCGTTCTCCAACATTGGTTTGCTGAAAACAATGTAGAAATAAAATCTTTTTGTATTTTTGTAAGTTTTTGATAAAACACACTGAAAATCTTTTTGGTTTTAATCTGTAAAGCAGATAAACTATGTACAGAACAAAGTAAACTATGTACAAACATATTTACAGACATATTTTTGTGAATTCGTGTCTAAGGATCATATCAGTTGATTGAGACATATCACCAGTACCGTTGACCTTTTGATGACTGTAAGTTTTAAACTCATTTACCTAGATTGTCGATATGTTTGTCCACTTAAACTTCGACACATTTCTCAATTGTTCCAAGATATGTTAGGTATGAATTACGAAACTTGACTTAACTATAGTTCCCATCCCTAAATATACTCCCGTATCAAGATTCCCTAGATTTCATCTTACATGTGAGTATAGCGTAATTGATATCTGTATCTAGGTTAATGTGAAGCCTTGAGAGCTCGGGTTAATACCACCGTATCGGCAAAGAGATGAAGGCTCGACTTATAGGTGTGTTCCATTTAAGGAATCTTTTAAGCACTGAAAATGATTAGATATTTTGATACTTTTCAAGTTTGCATGCAATTTAGGGGTTTATAGCAAAAAGTATAATAGAAGTTCTAGGCTATTGCTTCCGCAAAATCAGAAGAACTTGTATAATACCCCAGATATCAACTATCTATAAAGACCTCGTATCTCAGAATCAGGCAATCTCTCAAACGAAATTTCGAAGTACTAAGTCCATATATCCGAGAGACGTTAATCCACTAGATTAAGCAGTTGTAAAATTTAGTTTATATCTCAGAAACAATTTACTGAACATGTAAAGCCTATCGACATATCCACAGTAAGACTTGTTTATCACTTTTAAACTTTACAATTCTTTAGCATACTATGATAGTCCACTGATGTACTATCATTTCCTTTGTGACAACAAATTCTTTTTGTCTTTTTCAATGTTTTTGTACTTTTTGAAAATTTTCATATGTTTTTGTATTTTCTCAAATATTTCTCCCCCTAAAATCAAAAACATATTTTTGTAATTTTGTTTTTAAGAAATACTTATCTAAAAGCTAAACACAAACCAATGTGGATCACGTGAACTCTTCGTCTGATCCGTATTCAACCTCTGCTTCCGCACCTGTAAGCAAATTTTTAATACCGTTAAGCCTCATGAGATATTTAAATCTTGTTAAAGGAAATGCTTTGGTATAAAAATCAGCCTTTTGTTCATCGGTGTGGATTTTTTCTATTCGCACCAACTTCTTTTCGTAGCAGTCACGAATGAAGTGATAACGAATTTCAATGTGTTTAGTACGAGAGTGATGAACATGATTTTTGGTTATGTCGATTGCTGCCTTGTTATCTACGTATAAAGGCGTATCAAGAAATTGCAATCCAAAGTCCCTCATCTGTTGTTGAATCCAAAGGATTTGTGAACAACAGCTGGAAGCAGAAATGTATTCAACCTCACACGTTGAAGGAGAGACCGTGGTTTGTTTCTTGCATTGCCACATTACCAAACGAGTTTCGAAGAACTGGCAACCAGCTGTTGTAGATTTAGAATTCAGCTTGTCCACCCCGAAGTCTGAGTCAGCGTATCCCGTTAGATCAAAATTATCGTTCTTTGGATACCACAAGCCGGTGCTTGGACATCCCTTCAAGTAACGGAATATTCTTTTGACTATTTGCATGTGTGACACTCGAGGACTAGACTAATATCTCGCGCAAAGGCAGTTTCTCAAACTGTAATAATCCCTCTTGCATCGCTATCACCCAGTTCTCGTCACCCAGAGCTTCATTCACAGTTTTTGGCTCTATTTGAGATATGAAACAAGAATAATAGCAGTAGTCTTGAGTTGGAGCAACTCGGGTGTAGAAACAACTTAGTGCTTTGTTGATTTGGCTTCGTGTTTGCACACCAGTCTGTAATTCACCAATAATATTCGTTAAAGGATGATAAGAATAAGATCGTGGCATTTCTTCACTAGGAACATCAACTGAGCTTTGTTGATCTGAAATATTCAGATCAACGATCAAATCGACGTTAGGAGTGCTCGATGTTGCTTCATTTTGATTGCTCGGGCCTGCAGATTGATTTAACATATTTGATATCCGCTCGGATTCTTCATCTTAAGATGATTCTCCATCAACATCAAAAGTCAGAGCTTCATCAGAGTCGGAATTCTGATTCAGAGGCAAATTGTGCTCTGATGTTGTATTTCCTGGTTCAGTGGAAACATTTGTTGGAGTTGTAGTAGGTGTTACTTCTGCTTCAGAAACATTTTCAATTGGAACACCACACCTGAGCCAGAAGATGAAGTACCCTACGTGGGTTGATTAACCATAATTAGCCTTAGAATCTGTTCTTGGTTTGCCGACTGTTGAAGATAATAAAGCGCTGTAAGTTCTTCGTCAGACGGTTCTTCAGGCAAGTCGAATGACTTCCACAAATCTTGGTAGTTGAACAACCACGCGTCACCTTTTCTCTAAATAGGAGTTGTATATTTAAAGCAATCAACGTGTTGTGCTTCAATCACCCTTCTCAAAGCGGGAACATACACTCTTCTTAGCGCACTAGCATACCCGACAAAGGAACCTTCAAGCGATTTAGCACCAAACTTTCCATCTTGATCAAATATTGTACATGGTGCACCAAACAGCTCTAGATATTTCAAATTTGGTTTCCTTCGGTTGATCATTTCAAAACATGTCTTTTTAGTCGGTTTGACAGTTAAGACTCTGTTTAAAGTGTAGCAAGCCGCTGCAACCGCCTCACTCCAGAAGCTAACCGGAAGTTTCGAGTTTGTAAGCATGTTTCTTGCTGTTTTGATCAAAGTTCTATTCTTCCTCTCAGCTAATACGTCTGACAGGGAGATGATAAAGATTTTCGAGCTTCTTGAAGAGAATCACCAGATTATCGAACGTTTCATCTTTAGACTCTTGAAAGAAAACCCACGAATATCAAGAATAATCATCTGTGACGACTAAACAATATAGATCTCCTGAAATACTTTGAACGTTCACCGGTCCAAAAAGATCCATATGAAGACGTTCAAGCGGCAGCTTTATAGAATTCAAAATCTTCTTCGGATGTGACTTTTTGATCTTCTTCCCCTTTTTACATTCAAGACAGTGATCGACCATGTGGAAGCTTCGAAGATTCACACCTTCAACCAAGTTGTTATGAACCAGAAAATTCAGTTTTCATAAATGAATGTACCCCATTTTCCTATGCCAAAGAATAGAATCTTTCTCCGTGGCTTTAGTAACAAAACATTGAGCCGATTTTGATGATGTGGTTGCGACGCTCATATCCAAAACATATAAATCGTTCTCGCGTGGGGCGCGCATTAGAATCCAATCATCAGGTATCTTGAATCCTGGCTTCAGAATAATGCACTCTTTATCATTGAAATGCACCGTGAACTATTTATCACAAATCTGCGAGATGCTCAGAAGATTGTTCTCAAGCTCAAACGATACTACTCCATTGGAAAGTTTTCCTTCGGCGATAATCCATCCACCTTGATTACCTGCAAAACCAACATATCCGCCGTTTATAGCTTTGATGTCGAACAAAAGAGCTTTCATCCCTGTCATTTGCCTTGACGCTCCACTATCCAGAATCCACTTTGAAAGAATGGATCTCTAGAGGCCCTGCACATATTAGCATTCGGTTAAAAAGCGCGACCCAAGCCTTCTTGATCTTGGGTTTAGGATAAAAAGCTTCGTAATCATCCTCAAAATCTCCATCTGAGCCTCCACTGTCATTTACAGTTTCAAAGTTAACTTTCTTTTTACCTTTTGATGATTTGATACCAATTGAGGATTTGACAGTTTGAGTTTTGGTCTCAGATTTTGATTATTTGTTGTAACCAGTCTTAACAGACTCAGACTTGGTAACTTTAGATGTTGATGACTTCTTTTTAGCAATCCAGGATTGTGATTTTATGTTTGCCTTTTTTACGTAAAATTTTGATTCGTTAGCCTTGGAAGTTTCACCTTTTTTGAAAGTTGAATTTTCAAACTTTTTTTCAGTTTTAGGTTTAACTTCAAGCTTTGATTCATTTCTTTTCAAAATTATGACAGGTTTACAAACTCTGGTTGCTTAGGTTTTACAACATCTGAACTTGTTTTCCTTCGAAGATAGACAGGTTTAGATTTCGGACACTTGCGTGCAATATGACCAACTTCATTGCACTTAAAGCAAGTTCGATCATCATGAAAATGTCCACTAGTGGGTTTTACACCACTTGCGGCTTTTGCCTTATCTCGAAGTTCTTTTTGTTTCTTAAATTCATCGTTTGATTGCTTTCCAATCAAACTTTCCTCTTGAACCGTGCTTGTCCCATACACGAATTTCATGTTTTTATCTTTGTATTCGTGAAATGGTGACTTTTTCTTAATCAGTTCTTCTTCAACATCTAAACCCAGCCCAGCTCTCCTATGTTCCTGTAAGTCACCCATTCCTTCGGTAGTTGTTTCTTTTAGGTTTAGAATAAAATTTCTTTTCATTGATTTCCAAATCTTTTGATGAAACCTCAACGAGTTTGAAGAATTTGTCAAGCTGATCTTCCTTCACATTCCGAATCGGAAAGCTATCATCGAAGTATAGTCTATCAGAGTCCTTAACTTTGTACATGACAACATTAGGATCATCACTTAGGCTATCTTCCGATGATTTGTCATCATCTTCGGATTGTGAATCAAAATTATTCGAATCGAGTTGGCGCTTTCATAGCTGCCATCATCATATTCACTCAAGACATTATCAACAATTTGCTTAACCACTGCTTCACCATCATCACTCGTGTTGGTTATATCAATGTTCTCAGGCAACTCATTTTTCTTTTCAGTTAAAGGTTCAATGTTGAGCGCCTTTTCCATCCCCTCAGCCCTTTTACGACAATACTTTTCGCATAGGGGTGGTGGAACATTGGTATACTCTCCACATTTCTTACCTTTGGCCTTTTGAACATTTTCTTCCGATTGAATTGTCGGAAGAATGTGATCCATGACATAGGCGTTCGTGGTATAGCTCTTTAGAAGTTCTCGAACCCTTTCGGTTTCGATTTTCATGTCTTGAAGTTCTTGTTTTACTTCAGCAATGTTATTAATATAAACGTTAATAGCTTTTTGTTTTTCCATTAAAGTAGCTTTTAACATTCTGATAGAATCATCTTGTTCAATGTTATTTCTATCCAACCTGCTGTAATCATCTTTCATTTGGTCATATGCCTCCTTCATTGTGCGATAATCGTATTTGAAATTATTATTATGCACATTGCTTTCGGCTATGATTTGAGATTTTTCAGCACATTGAACACACGGTTCAGCACATTTTTTACATGGTTTTTCTACCTCGACAATCTTCACCTGAACCTCTTGACCTACCTTCGTCAGATTTGCCATCATAGTCTTGTTGGCAATCTTTGTAAGGTTTTCTTCTTTCATTCTTTGGTTACATTGATAACCTCTTCGATCTTGGGCTTCTCCTCAGCAACACTCTCTTAAGATGTCGTTTCGCTGAAACAACCTGCAAAACTAGTAGAAATATTAGGGGAAAGGATACCCTGCATCTTTGTATGCTGATAAATTTCCTCCATTTCTGCTTATTGCATATATTCTTCTAGTAATGCACTCTCCATGGCTGCATCCTCAGCAGATATGTCTTCTACAATCTTGACCATAAGAGCAACACCGGTCTTCTTGGCAATGAATGAATTCTAGTCAAACCCGTCATCTTCATTTGAAGCGACCATTGCCTTTTCAGTGTTGTTGTTGTTTGCTTTCTCTTGGATTTCGACTTGAGTCTTCTTCAGGAAAGGCTTGTACAGTAGCAACTTCTTGTAGTACTCATTGCCACCTCCAAATGGACTTTGATTGCCCGTTGCTTCTAGATTCTTGCATTCTCTCTTGAAGTTCCCTTTTTGTCGGCATCTGAAACAAGTGACCTTCATTTTGTCAAATCCCAACTTGTTGCTTGAGTTCCCGATATCTCTGCCAGTAAGAGTAACAAACTTCGTGACCCTCCGAATGATTGAGGCTAAGGACCATTTGATGTTCATCAGCTCAAGTTCTTCTTCATCTACTTGATCGTAGTCTTCGGCGGTCATTTCCAGATTGCCAATTTTCCCGGCCACCAAACTTTCATACGATTCCAGCATTGTGGCAAGAAGTGTCATGTGTTGTTTGGCAACTTGCTCAGACAAAACATTGTTTAAATTGACAGCAAAGTTACACTTGTACACATTTGGATCAGAATTCGTATGGTGATTCTGATTTGCTTGATTCTGATATGAAGAATTCGAACCCGTGCTTGAAAATGATGAACTCTGTGGACTTTGAACATATTTTGGATATGATTGATTTTGACTCTACGACGAATGATTCGAAGAATTCAGATTCGGTTGAAAGCGGTTTGGATTTTTGGGCAAGTAATATTATCTTGAGTTCCAGATTTGTAGTACAGCCCTACATCTTGAGTCACGTTGGCATTCTTCAATTTGGCTATCTTTCACAGCTCCATCCCATGTCCCTCCAGTTTATCAATGAACGTGGATAGCTTAAAGAACTGCCAGCTCGGACTTTCTTTAAGAACCATGAGATATGTCGTCCATTCACCTTCAGGCAATGCGTCAGCCAATTTATCGATGTATTCCTCTTCCTTCTTCTCAAGCCCGTGTCTCCTCATAATCACTTTCAGATGGCAAAATCTTTCAATCATCTGTTTCATCGTTTCACCCTTTAGCATCGTGAATATATCAAATTCTTTCATGATCAGTGCTTTCTTGCTTTTAACCATTTCTGCACTTCCCAGATATTTCTTCTGCAAGAATGTCCATAATTCCTGTGAATTCTTGGCTTCTAGTAGCAGCACGAGAATATTTTATTTCACCGACTGTTGGATCAATCTTATCATTTGTTTCTCGGTAACATAAGCATCTTTCTGTAGAGTAGAGAACTTGTTGATATCGATCTCGTTGTTCTATTCATCAATAGGCCATGTGTAACCCGTCTGAACTGCGACCCAGCTATGGAAATACGTAGCTTGCACCCAGTTAGAAAACTTCTCTTTCCAACTGTCATATTCATCCATATTCATGAGTTTTGGCGGTTTCACGGATGTGCCCATTTCGTTGTTGATGTTTACTTGGTTCACCATCTGAGTGTTTGACGTTGTTGCAGTCATGAATGCACTATGCAGATCTTCTATCTTGAAAAATGTCATTTTTTTCTGAAAAACACACGTTCACAAACTTCAAAAAAGAATTAGATTACTAACAAGTTCGGGCGGACTCGTAGTATTGAAAAACTCAGATTTTGATTATCACAAGTTCAGGCGAACTTGTGATTGACTTTTGAAACATTTCTCCCTGAGTTCAAGCGAACTTATGTTGAGTTTCAAGTGAAATTATAAGTTCGCGCGAACTTATGCTAAGATTTCAACAAATTTTAATCAAGTTCGGGCGGACTTGACAAAATTTAAGAAAAATTAGATAAGTTCGAGCGGACTTGGTATAAAAACCTTGAAATAACAGTCAAGTTCGATCGAACTTGATTAAAATCCAAAGAATTTTAATCAAGTCCAGGCAAACTTGATGTCAAGTTCGGCCAGAATGATTTTGCAAATCATGGTTTTTTGAACTTTTTGATACCAATTCGTTTGAAATTGATGTCCAGACTCTCAGGGGTTTACCACAAGTGTATTTTACATGACATACTCAAAAATCAGCAACTTTTATCCGTGAATTCATTGTTTTCTTTGAAAAATGAAGAAAAAATGGTAGAAAGATGTAGAATAAGAGTAGATCTTGCTATGATTGCACCAATTTAGGTACCGTGGCTCTGATACCACTTGTTAGATCGTCTCTTGTTTAGCTTAGGAACCTAAATTGTTTCTATTGTCCATACAAGCGGAAATTATATGACAAGATTAACCGAATAGACAAGATTTACTGTTTAAATGTTGTTTTATTGATCATAATAGTTCAATACATTCAGTTCCAGGTCCGGCAGAGCTTCACCTTCTGTGTGCCAAAATTGCAGAAGTTTCAAATGAACTCACCAAGGCACCTATTTATAGAGTTATAAGTTCGCTGGGAGGTGATCAAGTTCATGCGAACTTGCCTTGATCAACTTCGGCGAACTTGATCTTACAATCTTGTTTCAAGCGAACTTGTAACCTATTTACATAAATAACCTTCATTTCTAGTCTAATCTAGCCAAAACTATACAGACTCGATCCAAGACTAAGACATAGACATTATGCACTAACATCTATCGTGTTAACTCAATTTTTATGCTATTTAATACCTATTATCTCGTTATTTCAAAATCATCGTGTTACACAATAAATTAATACACGCATACTGATACGTTATACTTGATTCGGGATTACTGGATAGCCTTATGTGATAAACTGGTCATTAACTTCGGATGAAGCCACACCTTGACATATGTAGTGCTTGTGAAGCACTATAGGAGTAGCGCACCGCCACATGGATTTGTGGTAATGTCAAGACATACATACATACTAGCGGAAGCGATGGGTTGACAACTTGTCATTAACTTCGTAAGAAGCCACACCTTAACATGTATAGTGCTTGTGTAGCACTATAGGAGTAGCACACCGCCACATGAATTTGTGGTCATGTTAAGTCATACATACATACACGATCTCGTATTAGCGGAAGCGATGGGTTGACAACTCGTCATTAACTTCGTAAAGAAGCCACACCTTAACATGTATAGTGCTTGCGTAGCACTATAGGAGTAGTGCACCACCACATGGATTTGTGGACATGTTATGCCATAGATACATACTTGCGAACACGATGGTTTCACTAGTGATATCACATGCCAGTAATGCGCCAATCTAGTTAACTAAATACCTCATTTTAATCATACTCATACTTATGACCACTCTCAAACTTAAATACAATTCTATACGCTATCACTCGTAATACGTTAATAAACCCTGACTCGTACACTACTAGTACAAGCTATGCAGATCATGCACATGTCAAAATAATCACGGATGCATACATGATTATATTTGTAGGCGCATGAGAACCATAGTAGGTTCTATGGTGTATCATAACACGTAACGTAACATGACATCGAATAGTGAAACGAACGTAATATGATATGAACATGGTGGATACGCCGCTGATACTTCCTATATATAAGTGTTCCTACCATATTACCAAACTTTCGTGAAATGTGCCATGAGAAATTCGGTGGTTCTCTACTATTGAATACAAACTTTGATCGCTCACGACCTAATATTCGTCTACTACCCAAACACACTTCGTGAATGCCATCTTCCCAAAAGTCTTCCTCTTGAATAAATTTCGGGACGAAATTTCCTAAAGTAGGGGAGACTGTAACACCCCGTATTTCCGTAATTCCATGTTCTTAGAAAATACGAGTGTGTTTCTTATTTTTATAATCACAGTCGAAACCGGATCGAAAAACGGATTAGAAACAACAAACCGAAGCATTTTACGCGTTTAACGTAACCGATGAACATACATGACTAATATTGATTACCGACATTATTTTTATGTGTTTCGAACGTAAAACAACATTATACGACATTCTACGACGATTGGGTCCTACAACAAGCTCACAAACTCTATTGGGACGCTAACAGGCTTTAGGCCCACAACTAGTTGAAACCCTAGACATATATAAACAAACTTAACCCCCCTTCTCCCTGATTCTTTAAAAAAAACCTAGCCCCCTTGTCCCTGCTCTGTACCCGATTCCGGTCACCGGAGTAGCTCCGGCGCCGATCTCTGGCCACGCGCAACCACCACGACCACCCCATTCTCCCTCTATCACGCACTCACACTCATCCAACCATCTCTCTCTCCCCCTTGATCCTTTTCTGACAAGAACACCAGCAGGTAGCCGGTGATGACACTCCGGCCACATTCTAATTCTTCTCCGACGTGACACCCACCCCCTCTCAAGGCCCTCATCGGTCTCTCTCACCCTCGCTCTCCTCTCTCCCTCTCGAAGACGACGAACGCCACCACCTTGGTGGAGGCGTAACCGGAGTAGTGACGGCAGCCGCGTGTACGACGTCGGAAGAGGTGGGGGTTACGGTGGGGTTCTGCGTGGTGATCTGGTGAACGACAGCGCACAGCAGAACCATCCTCTGGCGGCACAACTCCGGCAGCGGAGGTTTTGTTTTGGTTCAAGTTTTGATTTGGGTTTTTGTTCCAGATTTGTTCTTGTCTTAGACAAAGATTCGGGTTCACCCGGTTCAAGCTAGGCTCTGTTTGGTTCAGTTTAACTCGGTTCAGCAGGTCCGGGCCTCGTTTCGGTTCAGTCAAACCTGGTCAACACAAGGCAACACAGTCAAAGCCAGTCAACGCGACTACCAGGTCAACGTTTCGACGCTAGGCTTGGTAAAAGTTTCTTGTCACGATTTACGTTCATATTGTTTTGTTATTTGTTCTAGATATGAACTCGAACTTTAAAAATCGAATCGATACGTCTAGTAAGCGATAAATATCCTTCGAGTAAATTATAAATATATTTTAAACATTCGACAAGTTTGCATTTTTGTTACGCTCTTGACAAAATATATTATACATTGTTGACGAGAATAATATATTTATACATTATCGACGAAGATTATATATTTATATACGTTGTTGACAATAATCTTTATAAAAAATAATTATAAATGTATATTTATTTTAACAATAATCCTATAATTTCCAAATTCCTTGCGTTTGCAAGGACAAGACTCGACTTCTTCAAGAACTAGAAGGTGACCTCGGTGTCCCATTTTCCAACTCTTCGACTCCTCACGAGATTACCAAGGAAAACTTCGCAAAACCGTGAGCATACTCGACTCCCTTTTTACGCTTTAACGCATTTTCGGGGTGCAACATGTATCCAAAACCCACTTTACTAAATCAATTATAATTAAAAGCTTAATCCATCGAATATGTTCATTGTATGCCTGGGTTGTTTATACTTGTTAGCTTCGGCTTGTGTTACCATGATTTCGTATTTGTTATGTGTGCTAGTTCAAGGATCGTAAATTCATATTATTTGCCATGCTTAATTTGTTGTTTATGCTCGTTGACTTGATTATACAATGACATGTGGATTTGCGACAAATTATTATTTTAATACTTACATTCAAACTTGTATGCTCGCCAGTGCTTTCGTACTAATCCATGCTTTTATTACATGTTGCAGGATTGCAACCGACGAATCTAGTAGGATTGCCTAGAAACGCACTTAAATTTTAATATTCGTTGTATTGTAATTATTTTCTATCATGTTGTAGCTCGAATTCAATGTTTGTACAAAAAAATCACTTTAATGAAATGAAATTTACTTATTTGAATATGTTTTGTACAATGTTCGTTATAAACTTGTGGCATCCCTAGTTCAAACATCGTAAAAATAAATTACTAAATACTTGCCACTATTAATGTTATGAAGTCTCTTGCAATCTCGTTTTCATCTCATCCCGATGTTTCCGCCATCGGTTGGGGTGTGACAAGAAGAATGAAAGAAGAACTGGCTACTGCAAAAATGGGCACCATGAAGACAATGGCAAAGTGGAATGAGTCAACAACCCTTGAAAGCTACAAACATATGGAAATTAAAAGAGAAAGGAATCCCTCAATACCAAGAAAGCTAGATTATAAGAAACTAGACTTTCCCATAAAAAAATTGGTTGAACCTTCTGATTTTCCATCAGCAAGAAACATATCAAGAGCTGCAAGGGAATTTCTAAGGAGAAAATTTGAAAAGAAGAAGGAAACTAGGAAAGAAGATCTAGTTGACACTCTCATGGAAGACTAGTATCTCCAAACTCATCTTCAATAACTCTTGTCCAGCAAATCCTCCTGGCCTTAAAATTCTAAAATGGAAGTCAAACAAAGACACCCATGAATTGACTTTGCTCAGGGCTAGTGGGGAGGTGGAGAAGATCTCAATGAAAAGTGCTTCTGAAAATTGAAGATCTGCAAGACTTAATAAGTATACCACTTGAGAGGGACCAAGAACACACTATTTATCTAGACTTTGAATTACAATTCAAAGGTCAGATAACAGAATAGTTGATGAGAAATAAAAGTCAATCAAAATAAACATATGTTTGGAATCATCCGTTCTAGGGGAGATCGTTGAACCTACAAAAGAACCGATAATATCCAAAACCCAAAACATGACATAGAGATCAAGAAATAAAAAGTTGGCGAAGCAAATCTCTCCCCAAAGATAGTCAATCTTGAAAACCTAAATTAGAGTATCTGTTGAAGACAAGCAAACATCTGATCAAAGCCTTGGAACCATTGTTCAATAAGAAACAATGTCTGTTGAAGAGCAAAGGTCTGTTGAAGCAAAAGTCTGATGGGGAAGACCAAACATCTATCTGGCCAAACAGATGTTTGGAATTAATGTAACAGAGGATAGCTCTAACAGATGTTTCCCCATGTAACAGTACTTGTTTTATATCAGTGTTTAGCAAGTTAGATTAGATGATAGATTTGTACAGTTGTCTGCAACATCTGTCGAATTTTTTTTTGTTAGGAATGTTAGATGTCACTGTCAATGTGATGTCAACATATCACGAACAGAGTTTTAGTACTTAGTATAAACAGATCTCACTTGTTAGAGGTCTATTTTATCACTTCACACATTCTCTTTTGTACGAATAGTTCTAGTGAGTGATCAGGCTAAGGGGGAGATTGTAAAATCATTATGTAAATCATTCGAATCTTTTGATTATTAATGGAAAACAATTATTGATAATATTTCCTACTTGTGAATTATATTGTTTTTATCAATATTTTTTTACAAGTATCAGACTCAGATCCTAACAAAGATCTCTCATTATATCTTCAACCTCAACCTCAATTGTGGTGGGTTATTCTTGGAAAACCTTTATATTCCAATTTTACCCTACGGTATGACATTTACCAGACCTGTTATGTGACTTTAAGCCTTTTTAGCTCAAGTCTCCCGTGCATAAGTACCGGGAGAATCATTCGAACATAGGACCCCTTATCTAATCTACTATTGGGGTAATTTTACCCAATCCCGTTATCCAAGGGTGTTTTGGTCAATTTTAAGCCTTTTTTCTCTAAACCAGCTAACTTTTAAAGTTTAGATAAAACTAGCGGATACGTTTAACTCGTACTCCCATCAAGATTAATTATATCCCGAAAGACATAAAGATTTCCCATAATTTAGTTTTAAACACTATATTTTCACATCTTAGATGTATCCTTGGCTCTTAAGTTCGTTTTGCCCGAATATTAGTTAAACCTCACTTGAGGTGGACTTGTGTCAACCCTTGACTCAACCAACTCTAGTCAGACCATAAGCCCTCATCAAGAGTATGACCCATTACACATACCTGGCGCAGGTCAAAGCAATGACCCGTTAGCATTACTTGGCGATACTACATTCTAATTCATGGCAATGGATGCCCAATTTCTATGCTTTCCTGTAAGCATGAAACTTAACAAGCAAAGCATTAAATATCATATTCAAATGGTGATAACATCACCATTTGACCCGTTTGACCCGATTGTCCATTTGACCCATTTCTTGGTTCTCCCTTTTTGCATATCGATATAACCATCATTGTATATTGCTAAAAAGGTTTTTACTTACCATTTTATTTGTTTACCAGGTATGGTTCGCACCATAGGGTCCCATTTCTAAAATTCATTTTGTAAATAACTGATATATGGTTATTCGCCATTTTGCTCGTTTGACTCGTTATGGTTTACACCAGGGAGTCCTGTTTTAAAACTGATCATTAAATCACCATCATGTGATCAAGTTGTCCTTTCACTTATTTGACCCATTATGACTTATGCCATAGGGTCTTATTTCAAAATTCTTTGTTTTATCACCAAATCATGATTTAACAAGTTCCACCCATTTTGACCTTTTTCATGGTTTTCGCCATGTGGGTCTAATCTTAACATTTCTTCTATGTCACCAACATTAGTCCGTCATATTTTATTCATTTTGACACGTTTCATGGTTTATGCCATGGGGTCTCATTTTGACCTTTTTATACATTTAACCACGATTGTTCTTAACCATATGCTTTCTTTCACTTATGTATTGATTCTATTATAGGAGGTGTAAGCTTTACTTACCTTGTGTCCGTTTATGCTTTCTCACGTCTTTGACCCGCTTGAACCATTCCTTTCCAAGCTCCCACCTAGCTTGTTAAGAATCAAACTATCGTCTAACATCCACAAAATGGTTAGATGAGTCATCAATCAGGACCATCACCCTTATGGACTTTTTATACCTTATTTCACGTTCAATTTTATTATGGGCCAATTTGTTAAAAGTCGAACTGTCAAATTGACATATGCAAATGCACTAACAAGTTCAATAAACTCATTTAGGCATTTTATCAATTACTTGGTGGGAATCATTTTTAGGCTATCATATTAGCTAATTTTGCCATCCAACTCACCACGTATCCATTAGATAACACTTTTCTAGTCATTTATTCACATTCGATCATCAAGATTTCATATTACAAGACTAATATAAAAAAAATTTACCTAAAAAGGCTAATTTCTTAAAATCAAATCAAGACCCACTTCACCTCTTATGAGGGTCTTAACCTAGAACTATCACACATATGATTCCTTCATGTATTTTCATTCATGTCATGGTTCTAAACCAAATTCACCATAAATTTCATCATAACCCACTTCATGGTATGTAAGAACACTTGACCTAGTCTCTAAATTGTTCAAGTATTTTCACAAATACTAACTAGTATGATGATCATAAGCATAAATACATCATTAGTTTCATCATATTACCTATAATATCCAATCAAGATCATAACATTCAAGTTCCTCTTTATAGAACATCCTTCAAAACTGAAATTGCAACATACTTGT
The DNA here is from genome assembly GCA_947069175.1 of Scalesia atractyloides. Taxonomy (NCBI): domain Eukaryota; kingdom Viridiplantae; phylum Streptophyta; class Magnoliopsida; order Asterales; family Asteraceae; genus Scalesia; species Scalesia atractyloides. Next base: position 54,524,534 of record CAMTDV010000015.1, on the reverse strand, counting down.
ATTTATTGGAGCTAGATGGTTCAAATCCTTCAAACATGCAAGGATTTCCATCTCAATTACTCCTTCAATCGTACAATTTTGTTTGAGATTTTTGGGAGTTGACCTCCCTTACTCTCTCTACGTACGACACACACACATACTTTGTGTGTGTGTTTTATTTTTTTCCATCGTTTATATTTTTAAGTATCATGTATATGCAATTTAGCCCCCTCCATGTTTTGGTTTGTTATTTTGTTTGTTTAAGCTCACTAAACCTTCATGATAAGCTGCTATATTAACTAGGTTAATAGTCCTAGTTAAATACTTCACGTCAATAGTCAAACAAACATGGTAATTTGATTTACTAAGTTTGTAGAGGTTACAAACCAACTTATATTAAGTCCCGATAGCCCGGACCTTTTATAAACTTTATTTTTCTAAAAAGCATTCATCCACTTTTTATTCAACATTAGGTTTATTTGTTTAAATCCTAATGTTTACGGGTTAACTTTTACCATTAATGGTATTTTACCCGCTCATTCTGAGTTTTGTTTTTGAACACCAAGGAACGACGTGCCAACCACCGTGACACCGGGTGCTATGGCCAAGGTCGACTACTCGACCGCCGCTAGCCCTTGGGTCTCCCCAGAAGCGCGGAAACCCGACCTCCACCAGCCTGAAGGCACCACCGTGGAATAATCGGTAAAACCTCGCCTCCCATCTAAGTCGAACCGGCGCCACCCGTTTTAGCTCTTCACCTGGATGCCGCAGATAATAAGGAGGAGAGTGGGAATCGAACATGGGTCGCAAGGAACACCAATTCTTTCTCCAACCACTCCACCACTACCTCATTAGCTCATCCCTAGTCAAGTTTATTTATTTACCAAATCCACTTTTGGGATGTTACACCAAGTGTGTTGCGTTCCTGGAGGATTTTAAGGTTAGTGGGAGCAGTACCAACCCTTGTGAATAATTGCAAGAAGTACAAGATGCGGGGGGGGGGGACTCGTCGCTTACCATAAATTCGTTTACTCCTCTTGTACCCAATGCAACAACTACACCTGAAGTTACTGCACCAACTCCAAATTCACGTCCAAAATCAGAACCCATTATACCTCATAACGAAGGCGCATCAAATGCACAAAACCAAGACAAAGCTGAACCCGATAATCAACTCAGGAGGTTATCTTGGCCCAGAAGGCCTACTAATTAGGATGATTTTGTTACCTACTTGACTGAAGCCGAAATGGATGCCGGAAAGCTCAATGATCCTATCTCTTATAATGAAGCCATTAACAGTGATCAATCTTTTGAATGGAATAAAGCAATGAATGATGAGCTTGAATACATGAAGAAAAATGATGTTTGGTATTTAGTAGGATTACCCAACGATGTCGAACTCGTAGGATGTAAATGGGTATTCAAAACAAAACTGGATCCAAATGGGAACATTGAACGCTACAAAGCGAGATTAGTTGTAAAGGGCTACACTCAGAAAGAGGAAATTAATTATCAAGAGGCTTTTTCACCTGTCTCTCGTAAAGACTCATTAAGGATCCTTGTGGCCCTAGTAGCTCATTTCGGTTTAGAGCTGCATCAGATGGACGTTAAAACCGCTTTCCTTAGCAAAGACTTAGACAAAGATATGTACATGAAACAACCTAATGGTCAAGAATATCTAGTTTGTAAGTTGAAGAAATCCATATACTGGTTAAACAAGCATCACGTCAATGGTATCTTGAGTTTGGTGAAGTCATGAAAAAACAAGGTGTTGCAAAGAATCAAGTGGATCAATGCACTTACCTCAACATAAGTGGGAGCAACTTTACTATAAATGTCCTTTATAGTAGATGATCTTCTATTGCCAAGTAATACTTTAGACATGTTGCATGAGTCAAAGCGGTTACTTCGGCAAAACATCGACATGAAGGATCTCGGAGTTGCTTCTTACGTCATTGGCATCGAAATTCACCGAGACAGACACGAAGGGGTCTTAGGATTACCTCAAATGGCCTACATAGATCGTGTTCGTACATGCTACAGAAGGCAACAGTGCAAACCCTCAGTCGCTTTAGTAGTTAAGGGAGATGTTTTTGGTTCATTCCAATGTCCGACAATGGAGGTTAAAAGGAGTAAATGAGCCATATTCCTTATGCGTCAGTAGTCGGGAGCCCGATGTATGCTCAAGTCTATACTCGCACAGGTATCACTTGTATTGCTAGAATGCTAGGCCGTTATCAAATTAATACTGACCTAGATCACTGGAAAGCAGCTAAGAAAATATTTCGATATCTGCAAGGGATGAAAAAAAATTAAATTATCTTATAGAAGCAGTGATCATTTAGAAGTGGTAGGCTATTCCGATTCTGACTCTGCCAAATGCAAAGATGACAAAAAGTCTATTTCGGACTATATCTTTATGTTCGCAGGCAGGCCCATTTCATGGAAGAGTCACAAACAACAATTAACCACAACTTATGATGCATAATAGATTGTTGTTTATAACACATGTGCTTAAGAATCTGATCACTGGACTCAAAATCGTTAATTCTATTTCTAGACCATTGAAGCTTTACAGTGATAACTCAGACACCGTTAGTTTCTAGAACGGTAACGGTTCGATTGGAGCTGGTTTATATCTTGATACAGAGTACTTGTCCGTACTTGAGCAAGTTGAGGAAAATAATCTTTGTATTGAGTATATAAGTACTTAAAATATGTTTGTGGATCCAATGACTAAAGGTCTCCCACCAAAAGTTTTCGACGAACATGTTTCGAATATGGGATTTACTAAAGACCTTATTTAATTGCATATTGTACTTTTTTAATTAATGAAATTTCCTCAGTTTTGATTTTGTATGTCTCTAACATATGTTCTGCAGGTATAAAGACATATACACAAATACAAATACAAATCAAACATTTAAAGGGCTTACTTGAATATTTTGATCATAAGTGTTAGGTTTTAAATGGAAATTATAGTATGACTAATGGGGGTCCTGAGTTAAATGATGACTCAACGGCTGTATTTCTCCTCTACGATTCTTGGTTTAAAGCTAAAATGAGTATTAACTTCTGGTCAGACTAGTCTAATACTCATAATAAATGATAATTTGGCTAAGTGGGAGAATGTAAGATTAAATATGTATTTATATATATTTAATCTAGTAGCCATCATTATCATTTATATAATATAGAGCAAAATATTAAAACGTTATAATAGTCGGTAATTATTGATGGACTGATTTACCCTTATTAACTAACAAGTTTTCCCATTGGGTGCTTTTAAGGAGATGATTAGAGAGGGTTTAGGTTAAACAAAAATCATAATATCACACATATTCGACCTCATCTCTCTCCATATTACAAATTCTTAAACCCTAAAGAATTCAGAATTACCATTAGTAACATACATTCTAACGCGAACTAGATCTAGCTGACATTCATATCTACATCGATGTTTGCATCAATTACTAGATTATCTTCCGGTCTGTTTGCTGTAACAGGTATTAATTTACATGTTTTCATTATGTATTAACAGAACTGATCAACATCAGTTGTATATATCTAATAATATAGATTATAATAATCAAACAACAATTACCATACTATAATATAAGATCATCTTGGTGCTTTAGTGAGTTGTACTCTAAGGTTAGCGTGTTTTCCAAAAACAAATCTTGAGTTTTCACTTTTAATCTAATTTTTTTCATTTTTTGCATTATAGCATCTTTGGTTTTATTTTTTTAACTTTTAACACAATTTTTCCACCTTTTGCAACTTAACCCCAACACATTTTTATTTCAACTTTGATCTCTGTATTTTTCATCTTTTGCAAATTTTCATTTTACATTTCGTTCTAATTTTGCAAGTGAACACGTCGCAATGTGCGTGTGGGTTTCAACATTTTTCGTCTATTTTTTCCCGTTTGATAGGACTGTCACAAAACATCTGTTTTTCTCTGTTTGACATGTTCGTCTCAACGCGCGTGGTCTTAGATCGAGTTAGTTATTCTTTTCTATTTTTACGTTTCATTCTAATTTCTTCGCATTATCATGCCGCAACAAGCATGCGTGATTCAACGATTTTACATATACTTTTCGTTCGGGGTTATGTTTTCCCTTTTGTTAACTTTGTTTTTAGGAGCTTTTTCGGTGTGGTTAGTCGTTGGTAGTTGTGTAGCATTAGTGCCACTTGGCACGGTTTATGCCTCCGCTGCAACGCGGGGGTCTTAAAACTAGTTAAATATTATATACTAAAAAGTTCTTCATTTAATTTTTATAAATCGTTCATTTCTAATAATTGTAAGTGGTATTCAAGCAAGCATGGCATATACAAGCATATTATCCTAAAGTTGCGTCTATCAATTGAACATCATTTTCATCTGTTATCTTTAAATCTTGCATGTTATCTTCTTCTTCACATTTGTTACCTTTATAAGCTTTTTGATCATCATATTCATGTGGATTAGTCTTTATATCTTTCATAATTTTAAACTAATAATGTTTCTTTTAGTCTTTACGATGGGGCACATAATCCTCTTATCATGCTAATCATAACTAATTCGACAAATGTTTGGTGGATAGATCACTTAGGGAGAAACATGTTGCATCTGACAAGTGACTGAGCACAAAATTAACTCACTGTCGTCGCCACATGTATGCCATCATAAACCATATTTCACATGTCGTGGTGTAGCACCTCAGCACGGATGAGTTGACGTGTCACAATAACAGTGGATCAGAACAAAGTCATAATTCCATTAATTAAAGTTAGGGTTACATTTCAGAGGATAGTTCATAGCCATAAGGCCCAAAAATACATATTAGTTTTATAAACATGACAAACGTCTTTGGTTAGCATCCTATGGTTTATTCTTCACTCTTCACCCCGCCCAAAGTAACCTGTGAACCTGTGGTGAAATAAAATATACGGAATGAGCCAAGTGCCTAATACCAAATAATAGGCTCAAATAGCAAATAAATAAACAAAAGAAATGATATTACTAATAAGAAGCACAACACAACAAACCATAACATATAACTGAACTGAATCGTATCATACGGATGTACCCATAAGCTAAACAGAGGTGACACAATGCAGGTTGGCCTACCCGACATCCATCTCCAGAAACATACCTAGGATATATCCACACGCCTCCTAGTCGCTATGTACCACACTTGTACCTAGGGACGTCGGGAACTGATAACTCCATCATGGAGGGAGCCAGAGAGATTAGGGTAGCGGATCTCAAATAATCAGAAATAAACATAACACAAACATTAACAAATATTATAAGTATCAGAATATGCGATAATGAGCACAATACAATCATAAACTTATCGCATGTTGTCAAGCCGAATAACAATTTAAATCGGAGTAGGAAATGAACTAACGGTCAATTAAATTGAGGTTCAAAGACGTTAGATTTTTCGATATATATATATATATATATTATAAATAAGGGTTTACAGCAAACGAACCAGATACTTGTTGTCTTATAAACATATACTTGTCAAAGCGTGTTCCTATAAACATACATCGTGTTCATATATTTCATAAGGTTGTGTTTGTACATAAAAGTATATATGTATTTGTTTGTTTACTTCATGTCTGGTTTGGAACCTCAAATTTGCTTAAGTAATCACATATATAAATTAGTTTTGCTTAGATTAGAGAATACATATGTGTATTTTTATTTGTATTTATTAATAAAACATAATGTTATTTTATGTTTTATAATCGTAAATATAAAGATATAATAAGTAAATAATCATTAAATATTGGTTTAAGTAAAATAAACTTTAATTAAAAATAAATATTAGTCATAATATTTGAACTTCTAACCTATAGGTTGTAAGTAAAAAGACTTAACCAGTGAGCCACTTAATGCTTTATATTTAGCTTATAAATCTGATTATCTAAATAAGATATCTGATTTTATTAATTAGAAAATCTGATAAAAATAATGTCACCAACAAGGTTTGAACCCCAGACCTCTAGTTTCCAAGTCTCATGACTTATCCAGATGGACTACACCATCTTTTGATATGTATTTTGAAATCTGGTGGGTTTGACTAGAATTCTGATGGGTTTAAATATAATTTAGGTGTATTAAAGAATGTCTCGAGCAAGATATGAACCCAAGACCTCTAGGTTATAAGTTAGAGTCTTAACCAGTGGACCACTTAGTAATTTATGTTTGATTATGAATTCTAATGTTTTATATAAGAAATCTGGTGCATTTAACAGAAAATCTGATGTTTTTATGAAAATCTGATGTTCCATCCGAAATTCTGATGTTGTATCAGAAAATCTGGTGTTTACCGTAAATTTGAAGTTTTACCAGAAAATCTGATATCTAAAGCATTATATCATAATTCTGGTAAACATATATGTCTCCAGCAGGATTCAGACTTGTGACCTCTGGGTTGAAACCAGATACTGAACCAACTGGGCTACATGAGCCCTTGTGAACAAACAGACTCATTAATTATTTATTTACTCAGTTCACTAGTTCATCTTCTTTTTCATCATTTTTTATACAAAACTAACATTCACATAATAAACTCTAAATTCCATTTTCATTATCGATTAACATTAAAGTATCAAAATTAAAGATTTAGTTTATGGTTACATTGGTCAAAAACGCGTTTCCGTTACGAGAGACATCGTCAGAAAATACGTAAGTACCGTCAGAATTGGTATTTATTCCCCATATTGGTTTCGGGTGGTACGTTCTGGTGGTAGTCTATCTCACGATCAGGTGGTAGTCTCGGTAGTTCATCCGAAAATACGTCAGGATACTCGCAAACCACATGATGGCTATCGATGTCGTTTCCAATAACAGAGGTATCTGTTAGGATCTGAGTTTGATTTACTTGTAGTTTTTGTTTCAAAAATGGAAATATGATTGAGTTATAATGTAAATGCAGCGGAATAAGATGGAAAACATTTACTACAAGTAAAGGTCGTTCGTTTTCATCATCATCATGCCTTCAAGTTGATAAACTTTGCATGTGATTCATAAACTCCCCTCAGCCAATTACAACAGTTTGATAGTACATAAAATCAGAAAAGATAATCGGCGAAAGATCTTTTTAACAGACAAGATTAACTGTGACAACGATTCACCTATTTATACTAAACTATCTAACCACTAAGCATCTTTGATGATGTCAGGGTTGATAATGACATTTAACAACTAAATAACTAACTGAAAACACTGTTCTCTAACATCTGATAGTGCAAAGCACTGTTACATTGATTATATAACTAATATAATTAAAACTCTGATGACCATCCTCTGCTTCTTATCTTCTGGCAGACCTTTGGCATTTTGTTGTAGCAGATGATGTAAAGGTAGCAGACTTTAGGAAGACAGAGTTTAAGTTATCAGTGGTTGTAAACTCAGATAGTTGGACCAAACCACGGATAGTGTATGTGGCTTTATATCATCTGTTCCTTTGTGTAGGGTTCAATCCCAACAATCTCCCCTGGAACAGATGATGCCAAAACACTTATTTATTCTTGGTATTTATTCCTCAACATAAATTCTCTGATCTAACCTTTTAATTGCAATTCAAAGTTCAGAGATACTTCATCATCCTTTTCGAGTACAAGATCCATAAGTTCTTGGAGGTCTTCTGCACACAGCTCATATGCATCCTCCATTCTCATCTTGGTAGCATCGCCATTAGACTTGAGCAAAGTCAATTCATGGGACTTTTTGTCAACTTTCCACATTAAAATTTTTGGGTCTGATGGCTTTCTATGATGGCTTTTTATTGTTGAGGTTGGTGGAGTTGATTGATGAGTGAATTGTGAAAGATCTTCTGCAAGCTTTTTACTGGCTTCATCAGTGTGGTAATCAATCATGCACTGGATTCCTTCTTTGATGTGTTCATACACTCTTTTGTCTTCTTCAGCCATCTCCTCTTACCTTTTTAATTGATTTAAGGCAAGTGTGGAAGGGGCAGATGTTGAGACAGACTTTTTAGAGTGTTGAGCTTTATGAATCACATCCTCTAATGAATAATCAGGCTTAGGAGGCATGTTTAGATCTTTCTTCCTTCTTTCTTCCAACTTCTTGTAAGTTTCAAGCACCCTCATTCTCCCCATCTTGTAACCCTTTCTTGATCCATAATGGTTCTGTATCAATTCTTCCTTCATCCTTTTGAGCTTTAAAGCTTTGTCAGGTAAATTTTTCTTATATTTCTTCCAGTCTGGAGGAGTTGGCTCTTGGTGAGGACTTTTAACATTTCTTGCATTCTCTCTATTTCTTCTTTTAGATCACTCACAGTCCAATCCTTGAACTGTTCCCTGGTAGCTTTGTATTTCTTGTTGGTCATGATATGCTCAATGTAGTCATGTCTTAGACTTTGATCTTCCATTTCAGACAGCTTCTTGCACAAGTCTTTAACAAAATCTTCCAAAACTCTGACTTTGCTCAGCATGTACTGCATATAGTTCTCTACTTCTCTATCAGTTTTACCTGCTGTATCTCTTTTGACTATATCCTCTGCTTGTTTGACTTTAAGTAATAAATACTCATCAATATTTTTTGTTCTACGATAGCCTTCCAGAGATTGAATGAGTCTTTTCTCAGGGTCTTCTTCAGAGTAGAAAGACTTGATTTCTTCTTACAGCTAGTAAATCAAGAGGAAACTTTACTGCTGCAGGAACTATTTTCAATGGTTGATCAGTTGCTTGAATGGAAGATTGAGTAACAGATATTGTGGAGGTCAGAGGTTGTGCTGACAATGGAATTGGAGCAGGAATGATCTTATCTTCATGAATGACCTTTGTAACCTTTCTCCTTTTGAACCTGAGTGCAGGTGATGATGGATGATCAGGAATTCTTGTAGGTGTTGGTATTGGTTGGGTGGATGTAGGAAAAATGATTAAGGCAGTGGATGGGTTAACATCTGCTATAACCTCTGCTGTGTCAACACATGTTGACACAACAGGTGTTGTAACATCTGTTTTTGGTGGAAATGGAAGTGGGAGTGGGTTTAGCTTTTGGAGAAGGTGTAAGAGATTTTATGGGAGCAGAGGTTTCAATGGTTTGAGTAGCAACAAGCTGAGTTTTAGAAGGAGTGGTTGTTGGTTGCCTAGTTTTGCTAACTGGTCTCTTCTTTGTGGAAGTACCAACCTCTTCGTTTTCTTTTTGTAATGCTAACTTTTTCTCAACCAACGCTTTACCCTCATCTCTTACCCTCATCTTGTTCTTCATCCTTTCCCTAGCCAAGAAATTTTCTGTTTCATCAACTTTCTTTGACCCATCTGGCTTAGGGATATCCACTGTTGGTCATGCATCTTTTTCAAGCTTTAGCACTTCTTACTTTAAAGGTTTCTCCCCCTTTTTGGCATCATCAGTGTTTACCAGAATAATTGTAGGAGGAGTGGTACCAGTGGTTTGAAGAATATGAGCCTTGATTGCCTTGATATCTGCAACAGTATCCATGTATCTAGCATCAACCATGTTTCTAATTTCTTGCATTTGATGTTTGTGTTGAAGATCAGCAAAATATTTTTGTTGTTGAAACAGAGGGTCTAAGGCTTGTTTGAGATTATCAGTGGTTATGACAGAGGGTTGGCTCTTTGTAGCTATCATCTGCTTCAAGAGATCTTTGATTTCATCAACAGAACTTTCTATTTTTGTTACTCTCTCCATCAAATCCTTGTATTTTAGATCATCACCTGACTTAATAGGATCATCTGAACTCCTACCAAGTGTGGTAGTTATATCTACATCATCATGAACGGGGTTTTCAACACCTGTTTCAAACATAGATGCCCCTTGATCTTGGTACTGGGGACTTCCCACTGGAACAGAGGTTACCTTGGTAGCCTAAATAGTGGTAGCCTTCAACAGAGTCTTATACATGTAACCACTGTCCAATTGAAAACTTGGTAGTTTAGCAATTGTAGTAGCTGCTCTTGTTGAACTATCACCAAGGGTTACGTGTAACGCAAGGGTTGTATCCTCTTCATTTGCTGATGGGCTAGCAAAAACTAAGGAATCAGACCCAGTCACTTGTTGGAGTATATTCTCATTAATAGGTTGGTGAGCAGAACTGGTTAATGTCTGTTCAAACTCTATTGCATTCAGCAAAGGCAACATTGCAGGTGGAAGTGATGTTGTTGGTGAAGGGTGTGGTGTAGAAAGAGACATTGCTCTGGGTGAGGGGTTGTGGAAGATGGATCCAAGTGGGTCCAGAGCTTCATAGTTTGGTGTCCCTGTGTTTACAACCTTTTCCTTTTGTGAGGAAGATGGAGGAGTTTCAAAGCCAGGTTGAGATCTTTCTAACATCTGCTATGAAGAAGTAGTAGGAGTGTTTTATGGTGACTTTTGTGTTGTCACTAGGTTAACCTCTGGGATCTCATCTTCTAGAGGACCCTTTTTGGGTTTGGTGGGCTTTTGGTACTTTTTGTTGGTTTCTTTTTGGAGATTTTTGGTGTGGGTTTCAGGGCAGTGGTTGTAGTGCCCTGATCACCAAGAGCAGTGTGCTCAGTAGCAAGAGGTTGAGATTGAACATTTTGTTCTAGTAAAACTTGCTATTCCTCTTCTACTTGTGTTTTTGAAACTTTGTCTTGATTTGTTATTCTTGTAAAAGTTTCATGAGTTAGGCCGCCTGGGTTTGTAACAGCGCCTTGTTTAACATCATTATCAGGTAACTGATCATGAAGGTAAACATTCAAAAATCTTGGATGCATTAGAAAAGCTTTTTCTTTTGCAATGTTATTAAAATTTACCACAAGATCATTGAACATTATCTGGGAAAAGTTAAAATTTGAACCAGTTAAAATAGCATATCCCAGATATTGAATGTTCAATGCGGTTTCGTTGAAAGCTGTGGTCTTGCCTGAGAGACAAGTTAAAAGAGTATGAAAGAAAATCTCATCTCAGCCAGAAAATGGGTTTGAAGATTGGCGTACCTTTAAGTTGCCCAATGTAACCCCTTTCCAGAAACTCTGTTTGCATCTCATTTATGGGGAATGACACAATTCAAACACTTGTGAGATTGATTGAGGAGTAATTTTCATCAGGGTTTTGCCCACTCTTGATAATATGACATAAGGAACATCTTTTTGAGAATGAACCTCTGCGTTTGCCCAAAATTGCCGTTGTGATTCTTGATAAATTGGGGCTTTGACAGTTAACATGTGTTTGGATTTTGATTCCTTCAAGATTTTTATCATCAGATTATATCTTGTATTTGAACCAGTTTCTTCAAAAAATGTTTTGTAGTTGTGAGGAGTTTTGATGATGAGAGTAAATGGGGGTCATTCTGGTTTGGATTTTGCTTTGGATTTCTCTTTTGATTTGGTTTTGGGAGCCATGATTGAGAGAAAATTGTTTTGAGAATTTTGAATTTGACACGATAAAGTGGAAACTCTGTTATGGATAAAACAGGGTTTTTATAGGGTTTTGAAAAAGTGATGATGACGTGGTATCTGATGCAATTCACTGACGAATAACGTTTGACCATGTGTATCCTCTGCTTGAAAATGGAAGACAGTTGTTGAAAACATTGTTTGAAGGTATGGGCAATGGATTGTGAACAGTGCTTAACACTATCAGAGGATACACTTTAATAGTGGTTTGACTTTTCTTAAATGAACAGTTGTAATGCTATCAATGGTTTGAACAAACTTTACGGATTTATTGAAAAATTCAATTTTAAACTATTTTTAAGGATGGGTTTTTGATTTTCTGAAAACATTTTGAAGCTATTTACACATGGATCACCAGAGAACTGTTTTAATCCATGTTTAGCATTCCAATTCTAGAGATTGAACTTTCAAAGGTAGATGTATCCAAAGCTTTTGTTAGAACATCTGCCAGTTGATCCTTAGTATGGACATGTTGTAAATAAATCAAACCTTTTTCATAGCAATCCCTCACAAAGTGATGTCTGATGTCAATGTGTTTTGTTGTGGAGTGAGAGACAGGATTTTTGATGAAATTTTCAGCTGCTTAACTATCAATTTTGAGAGGAGTCTTTAAAGCAGTGATACCAAAATCCAACAGTTGATTTTGAAGCACAAGATTTGAGTAGTGCAACTTGCAACAGCTATATACTCAGCTTCAGCAGTGGATGTGGAAACTGCAACTTGCTTTTTGCTTTGCTAAGACACTAGGCAATCTCCTAGGAATTGGACACCTCCTGATGTGGACTTCCTTGTTGTCATGCATCCAGCAAAGTCACTATCTGAATAACCTGAAAGCTCAATGTTCCCATTAGCATGATACCAGATACCAAGTGTGGGAGCACCTTTTATGTATCTGAATATTTGTCAATACTTAGGATCGGACCCAACTTAGTGAGCTTCCGGTCAGACTTGCTCAGCTAACAGAGGCGGAATTCATTGTTAGCTGATTGAACAAACAAAGAACAAGTGATGATCATTGTTTAACCGTCTGTATATTAATAAACGTTGAAACGATTAAAGACTCGAGCAGGGCTTCGCCACTGATCACCAAAAAACAGCATGCTAGACAAACATCCTAAGTCACCTATTTATAGGCAAGACTTGACAGCAACTAGGGACTAGGATGCTGGATTTTCGCACGAAATTTTCCTGCGAAAATCCTTACAGATTTTTGTACGAAAATATTAACAATCATACAAAAACTTCAAAACTAAACTTCTGACGCTACGAAACCCTATCTGTACAATAGACTTGTCCTAGACATGGGCAATAGACATATGTGCACCAACAGACTCCCCCTTGGATGTTGTCGCAGTCTTGGACAGACTTTAAAACTTTTTCTTCAAAAACTTTAAACATATTTGACTTGAATCATCCGAAAAATCTCTTGCGTGGCCTGCGACGCTCCTCTGAAGCAATGGGCGTTTGATCTGTAGGAGGAGGTCGGTTGTACGTGTTCCCGAACTTGAACCTTTCACGGGTTGCCAGCTTTCGTCAAGCTTCAATCCTTTCTTCATTTTGATCTTTTTTTTTTCTATTCCTTGTCTCCCAGTTATCTCCATGAAGTGTTCCATTCTTTACCTGAATTAATGTTGTTAGCATAACAAACATTCACAATTTTCTGGAACTGCATGGCCTGCTCCTTGTCTTTTTCTTCATAACTAATCTTGATGAAGAATAAGCGTTCGATATCCTTTTCTGAGCAGTTGACCAGCCACATAGGATCTAATACTCTGATTGCACGCCATGCCCATAAATTCTCTTATGCATGATCACGGTTTCAGACAAATCTTCAGACATATCCCATGATCCTTCGTCAGGCTCTACACAGATAACAGCCTCTCCAGTACTCGAATCATAATGCCACCATTTAAAGATCTTGTAAAAATCTTGTTCCATTTTCTTCAAAGGCATATTCTTCATAATGTGTGGCCTTTTCACAATCAAAGTCACATCTTTCTCTTGAGTAACTGGATCAATCTTTGTCACGGTTGTCAGCTTGTGCGGCTTCCATAAGTTGAAACCATGTTCTACCATAAACTTGATAAGCTTCCATAGACGCTGATCATTTGGACGCAGCTTCATACTGAACATCTTGGTCTGAACCAACTCTGTCACATCCCATTCTGGCAGGGTTTTAACATCACCCAATTGTTTGAAGTATTGAACTCCATACTCACGTTTTAACACATACACATCCAGTTCCTCGATCCATCCCCAACTGATAATGTGACCCAGAGATGCGTCAGGGTCTCTTGTCAAGTAAGCTAATGGAGGACGGAACTTTAGTTCAGGTGGCATCTCCTTGAACCATTTCTTTTTCATTTCTATGATCTCTTCTTTTGTTGGTGGTTTAGGAGCCCATCCCTCTTTAACTGCTTCTGCTACTTTCTGCTTTAACATCTCATCGTCGATCTCAGCAGTCATTTCATCAAGAGTAGGAAACACATCTGTTCCCTCACCTGTATATCTTGCCTCTTCATTATCATCCGAATCCCAATCTTCAATGATGACTTGGTCATAATCGTTTGCTTGTGGGATATCTTCAAATACATAATCATTCGGTTCTGAGCTCGTGTTCTTTAATTCTTCTTCGAAATCAAACTCAAATGAATCTTCTTGTAAGTCATATAATTCTACAACATCAGCCTTGGAGTAGTTATGAACATACTCCCCTTCTTCCACATCGTGCTCAAGATAGATAACTTTGGGCTTTGGACTGTCTCTTCAATTTCAATCGACGACTCCCCCTGAACCTGTTCATCGGTTAGCTCAAACATAGAGTCGTTCATGTAAGCATCAACAGATAAATTTTCATTATCAAATAAACTTGCTACATATTCAAAGCCTTCCTTTTCTAACTCATAAAATTTTCCATCTATCAAATCATCAATCTCTTTCTTCAGCTCCCTATCAGCAATCGCCTTTTCTTTTGTCATCTTCTCCAAAATCCCTTCTCCTTGAAGCACAAACCCCATGCTAACATCAGCAGGCGGATCATAGACTACTAACTCAGAAGATGCTGACACAGACTCAGTTTCCGGCGCAGACTGTTCGATCAAAGGAGCAGACGACGTAGCAGCTGTATCCACAGGCATATCATCAATCTTTTCTTTACCTCGGCCTTCAGCATCTAGATAAAGCTTTAGAAGCTCGTTCCATTTCAACAACCTTCTGTCTAGCTTCCTCTCTCTCAATCTTCTCAATCTCATCAGCGAGAGAGATACCCATAGTACGAACCAGAATCTTCTTCATAAGCTCCACCTGTCTGTTGTTTGACTCACGCTCAGCCTCATACTCTTCCATTTTCTTTATGATCCTCTGATTCTCTGTCTCGTAACTACTCAGAGTTTCCTTTAAAACCTCCATCTCATTCTCCAGAACTTTGATTCTTTCTTCATAAACAGCAACTTTTTGGGAAGCCTGGAAGTATCTTTCACTATCATCAGTCACCAATCTCAAAATCTGTCTAATTCTATCCCTATCAGACTCAAGGATCTTAATCCTTTCATTAGCAGACTTCAACTTATCTTCCAACTCATTGAGCCTTTCAACATAAACGTCATCAGCTGTGAGCCTATCTCCCCCTGGAATACTACCCATATCAAAGAAATAGTCATCAAAAGTTGTGTCAACTGGAGAATCTTGCTGTGTAGGATGAGCGGATGTTGTTGCTTGCGTTTGAGATAGAACAGGAGGAGTCCTTATAGTTTGTTGTGGAGGAGAACCAACTGGAGGATCAACTATAGGAGAAGAAATAGGAACCTCAGTAGAAGTGTGCTGTGGAGGAGGAGAAGTAACTGGAGGATCAACAACCAGTGGAGGAGATGGAACACGAGTCTCCATGGCAACATGCTGAGGAGGAGGAGAAGGAGGGCGTTCAGATGAAGTTTCAACCGTTTGAGCAACTGGAGCCTCAGTAGGCTTTGGCTTTAGCTTGATCCGAAGCTTTCTAGCAGTGGGCTCAGGCTTTCTTGCTGCAGAATGTTTCACTCTCTGACCATCTTTCTTCTTTGCAGGCTTGACAATAGAGATATCTACTTCAGCCTCAGACGGTTCATAGGTAGTATCGTCATCACCTGTAGCCTTACGCTTTTTATCCTCTGCCAACTTTCTTTCCCTTTCTCTCCTCTCTTGTTCTTTTATTTCTCTTTCTCTCTTTTCTCCTTCTCTCCTATCTTCTGAGTCTGTGCTTGATGATGGCCCTTCATCATCACCACCACCTACTTCGGTTTCAACACTGACCATTCTCTCGATATCTGCAGTGGCTTGTTCCAAAGTTTCTTCAACTTGAACTAATTCAGTTGGTTGCACAGTCTCTTCAACATTCACCCGTTCACTATCGGGCTCATCAATCAATCCTGTGCTAACACCTGCTTGTTTCCTTTGACGTTTCGGTGCAGAAGAGGATGTTTCAGACGTTTTCTTTCTCTTTGTCGCCGTCGAAGAAGATGTTGCTTTCTTTCTCCCGTAATGGCGCTTCTCACCTTCGCCCTTAACATACCAAATACTTCTTTTCTCAACAAAATCCTCTAACTTCTCTAATTCATCAGTTTCATCACCGCTGTCTGCATTCCTCCATTTCCCTTCAGGCGGAGCAACATAATCAGTCTTGACGAATGTACCAAAGATAGGCTTGAAAGCTGGAGCCTTTCTTCCTTTGTGATAGTTACTGATGTTGTGGGGGTCAGATGTAGTCATATGCTCTTGCTTCAAAATATCCTCTTTCTTTTTCTCGAGATTTGGATGTAAGTGGTCAAGAATCATCTGAATGAAACGAGGGTACTGCAAAAATCGACCCTTCCCTAAATTCATTACCATTTGTTAAAAATATTCCTGCTGAAGTTGTAGAGCTTGTTCAATATCACTGCCACCATCATACACATGTGATAGTCCACTAAATCATCCCAACCCCCTTTCCTGTGGCTCAGTGAACGTGTAATGCAGTGGGCAAGAAATCTGTATGGCAGACCTAGCTTGTTGATCTTGTATGGAGCAGAATTCACATATCCATTGTAGCCCATTCGGAAAAACAGCCTTTGACAAACTTCTCTGTAAACCCTGTCGAAAAATCACTTTCATCTCTAAAATGCAGCACTGTGCGTATAAGATCTTCTGTGATAGCGATCTCCACATCTTTATCCCCAATCTTTACTGTTGACATAATAGCTTTAGAATCAGCTGATAACTCTGCTGCAGCCCAGAACCTATCGACGTGTGAGGCATAAACGTCATGATGTTGTGTAAGAGCGTAGTAAACCGGCAGCCTTTCCAAAAAGTCTATATTGCGAGAACGGAGCAAATTCTGGTACATCCTTATCGATCAAGCAGCAGGAGTTGTGCATTGGATGGAACTCATATATGGTTTTCTGTGAAACATAGAGATGTGACAAAGAGTTAGAAAATTTTCACAAACACAAAATTCTTTCAATTTTTCGTACGAAAATTTGCAGAATATACATTCTTTATATTTTCATGCGAAAATAAAGAGTACTTAATTAACCATCCATATGTTGAGTTTTCGTGCGGAAATTGACTATTTCCGTGCGAAAATCTTCTTCGTCCCCAACAATTAATCATTTTCAAATCGACTCAAAACACTTGCAATTTTTTACTTTTTCAAGAAATCGTAATTATAAACCTTAGTTAAGCTTAACATTGGAGGATTCAATTTAAATTTTACCGGCTAGTTTATCCTAGATCTACGTTTTAGTCTGTTTAATGTCCGACGAGTCCAAATTTACGGTTCAATCTCGATAAATACCTTCGCCATTATAAGAGGTGTGCAAATCAACCTCCCTAATGTGTCAAAAACGTCGAGAAATGAGTGAACCGAGACAAAATGTTCAAAACTCCACAGAGAATCCGCACCAAATTTTCTAACAGGTTTTCGTGCGGAAACTGACAACCCCTCTCTTATATATATAGCCATTCTATTTTCGTACGAAAATTTGGTTCTGAGTTTTTTGACCAAATTTTCATGCTGAAACACTATTTTCTTGCGGATGGCTCTTTTGAAATTTTCTCAACTTTCCAACACTTTCGTTTGTTTACAGTTTTAGTTATCCACACAGTTGTCCAAGTCCAAGTTAATCACCTTGTTTAACTGTTTTGGCTACCAAGTCCAAGTTAATGACCTTGGTTGACCACCTTTTGACCAAAACTGATATAGGTCTTAGATTTTAAGTTTCAAATTAATGAACTTTTCAATGTTTCAAACCAGACTTAATTTCCAAATTAGCTACCAACCCATAGATCAAATGATTTTCCTCTGCATTCTGTCGCTTTAGACTTTGAAGATCTGTTCTCCATCACTGGTAGTCAGAAACTAAAGTAGAAACAGAAAATCTTTTTGAATTTTAATACTTATATCCTAGAAACACTTGAAGCAATATATACAAACATATTTACAGACATATTTTTGCGAGTTTGTGTTAGAGGATCATATCAGTTTATTGAGACACATTACCAGTACCGTTGCTCGATATGAAACTTTAAGATCTTAAACAGATTATCCTCAGATTGTCGGTATACTGATCCACTTAAACCTCTACACATTTCTCAACTGCTTCAAGATATGTTAGGTAAATTTTAGCAACATGGCCTAATCTGTGTTTCCCACCTCAGAATATACTCCCGCATCAAGATTCCCTAGATTTCATCTCACAGGTGAATATATCTAACTAATATATGTAAAGGGGGTGAATTGCGAAACCTTGAGAGCTCAGGTTAGTACTTCCATATAGAGAAAGAGATGAAGGCTCAACTTTGGTGGTGTTCCTCTTGGGAATCTTTTAATTTTTGTACTGTAGTATGTCGTATCTTTTTATGACATTTTTCTCATTTTTTATGCAGCTTTGGGGTGAATAATACGAAAGTATTATACAAGTTCTAGGCCATTGCTGATGCAAAATCAGAAGAACTCGTATAATACCCTAGATATCAAATAAATATAAAGACCTAGTATCTCAGAATCTGGCATTCTCTCAAACGAAATTTCAGGGTACCAAGCCCATATATCCGAGAGATGTTAACCACAGATTTACCAGTTTATCTTTTTAGGTTTATATCCTGAAAGCAGTTTACTGAACGTGCGAAGCCTACCGACATATCCTTAGAAAGACCAGTTTAGATGCTTTTAAACACTACATTTCTTTAGCATACTGTAACGGTCCACTGATGTACTATCATCTCCTCTTATACACAAAACTCTTTTTGTATTTTTTACTGTTTTTGTATTTTTCATGATTTTTCAATGTTTTCGTATTTTTCATGACAACTTTTTCTCCCCCTAAAAATTAAAAACATATTTTTGGATTTTTGGTTTTAAAGAAAGCATGTACACTATTTACAGAAAAAAAATATTTGACTTACCAGTGAGGATCACGTCCCAATATCGTCATCCTCAAATTCAACCTCATAAATATCCCCTGATGACAGATTCTTTAAACCGTTTAATTTTGAAAGATTTCAAAATCTTGCTCTATCAAAAGCTTTGGTATAAAAATCTGCTTTTTCGTCATCAGTGTGGATTTTCTCAATTCGTATCAACTTTTTCTCATGACAGTCACGGATAAAGTGATATCGAATCTCGATATGTTTAGTGCGTGAGTGTTGACAAGGATTGACCGTGATATCAATAGCCGCCTTGTTATCTACGAATATGGCGTATCAAGAAATTGCAGACCGTGGTCTATTATCTGTTGTTGTATCCACAGTATCTGGGAACAACAACTGGATGCTGATACGTATTCAGCTTTGCAAGTAGAGAGAGCGACCGCGGTCTGTTTCTTGCATTGCCATGTTACCAAACGTGTTCCGAAGAACTGGCATCCTGCTGTTGTAGATATGGTGTTCTGCTTGCAGCAACCAAAATCAGAGTCAGAGTAGCCCGCAAGGTTGAAATCGTCATGACTTGTATACCACAAGCTGGTGCTTGGGCATCATTTCATATTGCGCATGATCCTTTTGACGATCAACAGATGTGATTCCTTTGGACTTGACTGATATCTGGCGCAAAGGCATGTGGGGTACATGATATCAGGTCTTGAAGCTGTGAGATACATCAAGGATCCGATCATGGAGCGATACAATGTTTCATCAACTTTTTCTCCATAGTCGTCTGGACAAATGCCGTGGTTTGTGGCTAAAGGGGTAGATGCGGGTTTAGTTCCGGTCATGTCGAATTTCTCCAGCATGTCATGAACATACTTCGTTTGGTGAATGAAAATACCATCTGGCAGTTGTTCAACCTGAAGCCCCAGAAAGAATTGCATCTCTCCCATAGTGCTCATTTCGAATTTTTCTTTCATGAATTTCTCGAAGTCCTTGCACAGCTGTTCATTTGTCGATCCAAAGATGATATCATCCACATAGATTTGCACAATAATCAGATGTCCATCTACTTCCTTTGTAAAGCGGGTGTTGTCTACTGTTCCTCTGGTGAATTGATTAGCCAGTAGGTGCTTGGAAAGCGTCTCGTACCAGGCTCTCGGGTCTGGTGTAAACCGTAAAGAGCTTTGTTCAGCAAGTAGACCTTGTCTTTGTGAATCGGATCGACAAACCCCTGTTGTTGGCCGACATATACCTACGCTTTTACATTACCGTATAGGAAAGTAGATTTCACATCCAATTGGTACACTTTGAAACCTTTCCATGAGGCGAATGCCAGGAAAATGTAGATAGCTTCTAGACGTGCAACTGGGGCGTAGACTTCGTTGTAGTCTATCCCTTCTTACTGACGAAAACCTTGAACTAAGAGCCGAGCTTTGTTGCGAACAACCACTCCTCTATCATCTCTTTTGCACTTGTAAACCCACCGAGTGCTTATCTTTTTCTGCTTTGGCGGTAGATCAACAAGTTCCCAAACTCCAAGTTTCTGGAATTGTAATAATTCTTCCTGCATTGCTTCCACCCAACTGTCATCTTTAAGAGCATCTCTGGTGTTTGCTGGTTCGACCTGAGAAACAAAACAACTATGAGAAAATTTATTTTGAGTGGAGCAACTTTGGAATAAAAGCAACTTAGATCCTTATTGATCTGATTTCGCGTTTTCATGCCCGCTTGTAGTTCTCCAATGATGTTATCTGTTGGATGATAGGAGACTGTTCTTGGCATCACTTCGCTTGGAACATCAACTGAGGTATCCAGATTAGTGATATTCTGATCAGCAACTTGTTCTGACGATGTGGCCTCATTTCTCGCACTAGTTTTGACAGCTTGATTGTTAAGATAACTTGTAATCTCTTCTGATCCATCATCGGAACTGGAATCCCCATTATCAAAAGTAGGATCTTTTTCTGGTTCCGTGTTTGCTGGCGGTGGGGAAGATGGTTCTGCAGCTGGTGAAACAACTGGTTCTGACTGAGTGTTGCTCGGACCTGCTTCTGAGGAAGGTGTTGTTGTTGGAGAGATTACCAACGGCCCTGTTACTTGCTCTTGATTCGATATCTGATGTTGTTGAAAGAGCAAAATAAGTTCTTCCTCAGAAGGTTCTTCAGGCAAATCAAATGAATTCCACAATCCGTCGTAATTGAACAGCCACGGATCTCCAAGTTTTTGTATGGGCGTTGTATATCTCTGGCAATCAACGTGTTGAGCAACAATAACCTGATTCAAGCTTGGGAGAAAAACTCGCTTTTGGGGACTTGCATATCCTACGAAGAATCCTTCCAAAGATCTGGCTCCAAATTTTCCTTCCGGATCCAAAACAGTACACGGTGATCCAAAGGGTTCCAAAAACTCTAGATTAGGTTTTCGTTGGTTAAGAAGTTCGAAGCATGTCTTTTTGTGCTTCTTGACCGTCATAACGCGGTTGAGGGTGTTACATGCAGAGGAAATAGCTTTGGTCCAAAAACTGATAGGCAACTTAGAATCGGGAAGCATTATGCGTGCAGTTTCGATGAGCATTCTGTTCTTTTGTTTACCTACTCCATTTTGTGAGGAGTATAGGGGGCACTGAACTCGTGATGAATACCCTTAGCATTGCAGAATTCGAGCATCTTGTTGTTTTTAAACTCAGTACCATTGTCACTTCTGATTCTCTTGATAGGAAAATGGTAAAGGTTTTCAATCTTTTGAAACAAGATCATCAAATTGTCAAACGTTTCATTCTTGCTTTCTGAAAGAAAACCCATGAGAATCTTGAGAAGTCATCGGTTACTACCAGACAGTATAGATCTCCTGTAATACTTTTCACATTGACAGGCCAAAGATATCCATGTGTAGCCTTTCTAGTGGAAGTTTGATGGAGTTGAGAAGCTTCCTAGGGTGTGACTTCTTGTGCTACTTCCACTTTTTGCAGCTGATACAGTCGTCTGATAAATGAAAAATTTTGATATTCACCCCTTCCACTAGATTGTTGTGCACCAGAAAATTCATCTTCCTTAGGTGGATGTGACCCATCTTCCTATGCCATAGGATTGATTCCTTTTCAGTAGCCTTTGATACAAAACACTGTCCTTCTTTTGAAGTAGTGGATGCGACGCTCATGTCTAAGACATATAAATCATTTTCTCATGGAGCGCGCATAAGGATCCATTCCTCAGGAATTACAAAACCAGGTTTGAGAATGAGACATTCTTTTTCAGTGAAGTGAGTTGTGAACTTCTTGTCCCAGACCTGCGAAATGGTCAAAAGATTGTTCTCAAGCTCAGCAATGTAGTTCACTTTGTCGAAAGACACGACTCCGTTTGTCAAAATTCCTTCTCCCACGATCTTGCCGCCCTGTGTTCCGGCAAACCCAACATAGCCTCCCCTGATGGCTTTTACATTGTACAACAAAGCCAACATCCCTGTCATGTGCCTAGAAGCTCCACTGTCCATGATCCACTTTGAAATGATTGACCTTGGAAGCCCCTGCTGTAACACCCCAATCGCGTAATACAACAACACGCCACGGAAATATCGAGGAGTCACGTTACAAATTGCTCAGCCACAACTGGTACTAAATTATTTCATTATTAATAACATTGTTTTACAATATAATGAATACAACAAATTGTCTTTTGTTTAAAGAAGTCTAAAGCCCGAGTGCATTCCTATGTGTAGCATACTTGAATAATCATCAACCTGAAACATATGAGAAAAAGAGATGTCAACAAACAATGTTGGCAAGTACATAGTTTTGTCAGCCAAGTTAATGGCAAAAAGTTTAGTGTTGCAATACTTCGACAACTACAAGAGTTGTCGATTGAAAATGGACTATTTGTAGCCAAGGATTGGCAAAAGATTTTGTATTGCAATGCATTAACTTGATTATGAAACTTGTGACAAAATGAGTTTTGTATATGGCAATATGATTAATACTAAAAAAAATTATGCCATTGAAAATTGTACTTTGTTCTGTGTAAACATATTGAAATCGTCCATAAAATTGAGAGCATGTAATAAGAAATCCAATTAAGGATAATCAATAACTATACTGAAATCGGTCAATACTTGCGTGAGTATATTAGAAATCTATCAATGATTTACAACAACACTAAATATCCTTCTAAGAATCTACCATACAAATCATGAAAGGATTCTTCAAGGATTTGGATATCGAACATTGAAATCAGTCGTACACAAGATCCTAAAGTGACTCGAATAACGCTACAAGAGTAATGCAATAAGAACACTTATATATAGGAAGTACCAGCGGCGTATCCACCATGTTCTTATGGTATTACACTTGTTTCGTTATCCTAATCACAACTAACCACATAAGTACATAATCGTCAACTTGTCAATTGTTTCGTCAAATACGCATAAAAGTACACAGAATCCAATCAAGGACTACCAATTAGTACATTAAACATTCCACAAATATCTAACTGTAAAGATAGGTAGATGTAATGGGAATTATGTCTTGTCACTTGTCTCGTCAAATTGTCTTGTAAAATACGTATTAAAGTACACATAATCCATTCAAGGACTACCAATTAGTACTTTAAACATTCCACAAATATCTAACTATAAAGATAGGTAGATGTAATGGGAATTAAGTCTTGTCACTTGTCTCGTCAAATTGTCTTGTCAAATACGCATTAAAGTACACAGAATCTATTCAAAATTAGTAAACATTCCACAAATATCTGACTATAAAGATAGGTAGATGTAATGAGAATTATGTCTTGTCACTTGTCTCGTCAAATACGCATTAAAGTACACAGAATCCAATCAATGACTACCAATTAGTACTTTAAACATTCCACAAATATCTAACTATAAAGATAGGTAGATGTAATGGGAGTTAAGTCTTGTCACATACGCATTAAAGTACACAGAATCCAATAAAGGACTACCAATTAGTACTTTAAACATTCTACAAGAATCTAACTATGAAGATAGATAGATACTTTAAGTATTTAGTTTAGTCACTTGTCTTGTATCATTATATCACAAAATCATAATACTAATGGTGATTCGGATAAGGCTACGAAGGGTAATACAATAAGCCCACGTATATATAGGAAGTACCAGCGGCGTATCCACCATGTCCTTATTATATTACTCTAGTTTCGTTATCTAAATCACCAACATTCTACACTTAAACCATAACCATTGTCTTGTAATGTACTTCTTAGAAATCTTACTATAAAGATAGAAAGATTTAAGACTGTACTTAAAGTATCCTACAAGAATCAATCCATGAAGATAGAAAGATACTATAAGGATTTGTTTCGTGTCCCCAATTGTCATGTCTTGCATAAAAGGAATATTACACAAAAATGCACTGAGTAAACACATAATTGCCATACATTGTGAAAAATAGATTACACATATGAATCACCCCAAAAACATTTGAAAAACGTAAAAGAGGGGAGCTAAGTCATAGCGTCTTCAACACCTCGTTTGGCCTTCTCTGTATTCCACCAAGTAAGTGCTATTCCATATAAACGACCGGTAGCATATCGCACTTTGCGATCATCGGGGCAATCGCAATTTAGAAAAGTGTTCTCCATTTCTTCAAACCAATGGAGGAGAGCGGTGACACCTTCAGTCCCTTCGTATTTTGGAGGGTCGCATGATTTGAAATGCTTGTAGGTGCATTTAGTGGTATTTGGGGGAGGGTTGATAAAGTTTTGATCTTCTTGGTTGACAGGATTAGCGGTAAGTGCTTGTTGGACTTGGATTACAATGTTGGGTATTACGGCAGCCATTTGTTGAGCGATTGGGGCAGCCATGCGCTCGCGGGCTTTTCCTGCTCTCATCTTCCTACGGGCGAGGCTTGAAGACATCTACAAGGAATACGTATCATGAGTATGAGTTGGATGTTTTTGGGATCATGGGTCGTATTTAGGAATGAACATTCATAAAATAAATATAGAAAAATAAATCTACTACATCCATAGGATGTCTTGGGCTTTGCTCGTCATTAGGCCTTGCATGCCGCCATACTTCACCTTCGTAATCATGTGGGCCCCCATGAATACCGGGTTTTTCATATGGTTCGCATGTGTTAGCCTGGTTACGTACACTAAAACCCGGAGAAAATCGAGAAATATGTATATAACGTATGATATTCGGAATGTGTCCAGGTGTGGACACTGTGACACCTCAAAGTGGGGTTAGTTCGAACGACGTTTGGTGTGGCATGCTTTGGCCTAATAGGTCCTTCGCACTCTCATCGTTAGTCCCCAGGTAGGCAAACTGGTCCGTTATATTGGATTTATACAAATGCCAACCTAGACAGGACGTTCCGACTACCGGTACTTGTACCCTTCCAGTTACTACATGCCCGTCGCAGAACTTACTTTGATGAGATTTGAAAATTGCGACAAAATCTTTGAATAACAAAAGTATGAAGATGATTTGAATATATGAACATTGAAATATGTATGATGAATGTGTATGTAAGTATGTATGTTTGACTGTAAGTATAAACAAAATGAAACAAATAAACATCATAAGTTTGTATGTAACCACCTAAGCAACTAAAAGTTAGGCAACTATAGTATAGGCTCTAAGGGTCTAATAACCTATCCTATATCCCTATAGTCATGGCTCTGATACCAATCTGTCACACCCTGACCCGCAGCGGAAAAGGTGATCGGGGCATAATTGGGTTATCATCAAAGCTCATGACATTTATTATGACGTTTCATATTCATTAATACAATTTAATGGGAAATATACAATCATAATTACATCATGTCCTAAACATCATTCTAGACTTCATTGTTTTCTTCTAAGGCATTTCCTATGTTTTCCTTGCTTCATCCTGTTCACCTGTATCATGTGTAAAAATGGTTTTTGGATCAACAAAAAGTTGGCGAGTGAATCCTATGAAAAACATTTGAACAAGTTTATTTAATTGATTATAAAATAAAGTGCACAACCACACATGAGTAAAAATAGATGTAAACTTATTCACCAATCATTTAATATTAAATAATGCACACATGAACAATAATGGATCGTTCTGAGGCACGCGTTGCTCAACTCATCTCCCACGAGGAACTGATGGGCCTAATGAATGATTTGCATATACTTGACAATATGAAATACATAACTACAAACAATATAAACTAAATAATACACACACGAACAATAATGGATTTGTTTTGAGGCACGCGTTGCTCAACTCGTTTCCCACGAGGAACTGTGGGCCTAATGAATGAATTGCATATAACTTGACAATATGAAATACATAAATACAAACAATATATACAATCTAAGTTTAGATCACAATATGGTAGGGCACAAGTTTAAATAAACGAGTTAATTTTGGTGACACATGACACACCCCAAAACGTGTAATTAAAAAGGGGAGTTGTAAGATTCACTCACATTGGGTGCGTTCGGTTGATGATGTTGAATACGCACGAAGTTGGATTTAACCACGAGTGAAACTAACCTAGATAATAACATAATGGTTTGGTAAATAAGCGGATTTTATTAATCAATTTTAGTATTGGATATATTTTTGTGAGTTTAAGGCTATTTTCTAACCTTAAAAACGTTATGTTTAAGTATTTTTAATTGATTTTTAAATAAAATAAATAAATATAAATAATAAAAAAATGTTGACTTTTTGCGACCGTTGACCGTTGACTTGTTGACCGGTTAGACTGTCTAATTGTATGCGCCGGGTGAGGCTCGAACCCGAGACCACCCGTTCGCGTGCACGCAGCTCTACCAACCGAGCTACGTGTCTAAACTGAAATATTTCTGTTTTTAATTATGTTTATATACTAATTGAATTAAACCGAAAATCATTTATTTTTTTAAAAACGGTTTTAATGCATCGAACCGGTGTTCTCCACAGGTCTCGAACCCGGGACCTGTGGTTTAGGTTAACACACAGTCCACCGCTGGACTGTTTGTCTAACTTGGTAAATACTCTGATTTTTATTATACTTATATACAAACTAAATAATTTCATTTCTGTTTTATATAAAAAGTTTGATAATTATCAGGATCGGTGCGGTAATCCGGACTCGAACTCGTGACGTGTGATTAAACGTTCACACAGTCCACCACTGGACTGTGTGTCTATCTTGGTTATTATTCCGGTTTTTATTAAACTTAACATCTATTGCAGTGAATCCGGTTCGGTTAAAAAAAATGGACATTTTTATTAAGGCGAGTGTGCGTGGGACAAGAATCGAACTCGGGACGTATGCGTGTTTATGTGCACACAGTCCACCGCTGGACTGTGTGTCTAACCCGAGATATATCTTGATTTTAATTAAACATATATACTACTGAAACTTCATCTTCTTCGTTAATCTTAAGCAGAATCAGTGTCTGACTGGTTCAACGATTTTAATCAAGTTCTTTTAGTGTGTTGCGATTAATTGTATGTGAGATTAATACAAAGAATAAGAGATTAAGTGTAAGGTATACCGAACTGGACTCCTCTGTTTCGCCGGCGAAACTCCGACGACAGCAGATTATTCCGGCGACGTGTGTCCTGCGGCAGAGGGTCTTCAGGGAGCTTGAGATGAGTGTGGGTGGCTTCGGTATGAGTTCTGGGTGTTCAGTAAGGCACAGAGGTGAAAGGCTCGGTTTTCCGGCGAGTTGCAGCAGTTCTCCGGCGAGTGAAATTATGTCGGGAAAGAGTGTGATTGTGAGCGAAAAAGCTAACAGAGGTTAAAGGGGGTATTTATAGGGCAGAACATTGACTAATTTAGTCCGATTTCCGTCTTGATTCGTCGGTTAAAGATTTTCCGGCGGTTATATCTTGTGTCGCGGACTGGACATCGGTTAGTAGTTAATGTTTACGTTAAGTCATTGATAACCGACGCCGTTTGACGAAATCGTCGGATTTTCCGGCGTCAACGGATTTGGGCGCGTCAGTTGACTGGATTTGATTTCTGTTTTCATTATTTGAATTAATTGTTTCGGTATCTTAACAAAAACCCAAAGTGGCGGAGTGGTTGCGCGCGTGTGTGTTAATGCTTTGTTGTTTACCAGCTGACCCGGGTTCGAAACCCGGCAGCATTAATTTATTTTTATTTCATTAATTTTAATACTTTTTCAAATAAAACTATTATAATCCAATATACTTATTAATTATGTATCGTTTAAAAATAAATTGGGCATTAAATACGCCACGAAATTTTTAACTGATTGTTCGGTTAATAAACGGAGCGGGTTTGGTAAATCCGTTTTTTTTTTTTGACGGATGTTACAGTATCCCCTGCTTTTTAGAAATTTCGTCCCGAAATTTAAGTAGTGATATATTTGTCTAAAAAGGATGGTGTTTAGTTTGACAGTTAAATGCTTAGAAAAAGAGTAAGAGTTTAAGTTTTTGTTTGAGGCGGTAACGTCCCTTGTAAGGGTTAAGTACCCTGTTACAGGAATCGCTTTTTGTTGCCTACGGTAAAAATATTGATAAGCAAAGTTGATTCACTAAATATGATATCATGCGTAGGAGTTTTGATATGTTTGGGAAGATTTGGTTATATCCTAAAGCAAAACTTCTAGTACTACAACCTACATGGAACTTCTCATAACCGTCTAACAATGCATCTGATCCTTTGACAAGAATACTTATATATAGGAAGTACCAACGGCGTATCCACCATATTCTTGTCAAATTTTCATTGGTTTTATCAGTAAGTTATGATTGGTTCTATGATGTGACTCTAGAACATAAATAAACGCCACAACCAATGTACCAAGAAATTACTAAATCCTACATAGAACTTCTCATAACCGCCTGACAATGCCTCTGATCCTTTGACAAGAATACTTATATATAGGAAGTACCAACGGCGTATCCACCATATTCTTGTCAAAGTTTCATTGGTTTTATCAGTAAGTTATGATTGGTTCTATGATGTAACTCTAGAACATAAATAAACACAACAACCAATATCTTAGTCCAAATTCTGATAGCCTTCATGTTTGAATGATGACAATACCTCTCTCGTTTGTTGTGATGGAGAGGTTAGTCATTGTAGAAGTGAGACATAGCTCAACTTCTTTAAATGATGAAATTGAAATACACTGAAATGCATGATGAACAAACTCTGACCAAAACATACTAAATCCTACATGGAACCTCTCATAACCGCCTGATAATGCCTCCGATCCTTTGACAATAATACTTATATATAGGAAGTACCAGCGGCGTATCCACCATATTCTTGTCAAATTTTCATTGACTTTATCCGCAAGTTATGATTAGTTCTATGTGACTCTAAAACAAACACAACAACCACAACTTGAGTCTTAATTCTGATAGTATCCATGTTTGAATGATGACAATACCTCTCTCGTTTGTTGTGATGGAGAGGTTAGTCATTGTGGAAGTGAGACATAGCTCAACTTCTTTAAATGATGAAATTGAAATACGCTGAAATGTATGATGAACAAACTTTGACCAAAACATACTAAATCCTACATGGAACCTCTCATAACCGCCTGATAATGCCTCCGATCCTTTGACAAGAATACTTAAATATAGGAAGTACCAGCGGCGTATCCACCATATTCTTGTCAAATTTTCATTGAATTTATCCGCAAGTTATGATTAGTTCTATGTGACTCTAAAACAAACACAACAACCAAAAGATCGTATTGCATGTACTGAAAATGAAAAATGTCTGTGCGATCAAGGCTCAATCAAACGGAGCCGATCGTATTGCATGTACTGAAAATGATAAATTTAATCAAAACAATAATCACACAAACAGTTTATACATGGAACCTCTCATAACCGCCTGATAATGCCTCCGATCCTTTGACAAGAATACTTATATATAGGAAGTACCAGCGGCGTATCCACCATATTCTTGTCAAATTTTCATTGACTTTATCCGCAAGTTATGATTAGTTCTATGTGACTCTAAAACAAACACGACAACCACAACTTGAGTCTTAATTCTGATAGTATCCATGTTTGAATGATGACAATACCTCTCTCGTTTGTTGTGATGGAGAGGTTAGTCATTGTGGAAGTGAGACATAGCTCAACTTCTTTAAATGATGAAATTGAAATACGCTGAAATGTATGATGAACAAACTTTGACCAAAACATACTAAATCCTACATGGAAACTCTCATAACCGCCTGATAATGCCTCCGATCCTTTGACAAGAATACTTATATATAGGAAGTACCAGCGGCGTATCCACCATATTCTTGTCAAATTTTTTTGACTTTATCCGCAAGTTATGATAGTTCTATGTGACTCTACAACAAACACAACAACCAAAAGATCGTATTGCATGTACTGAAAATGAAAAATGTCTGTGCGATCAAGGCTCAATCAAACGGAGCCGATCGTATTGCATGTACTGAAAATGATAAATTTAATCTAAACAATAATCACACAAACAGTTTATACATGGAACCTCTCATAACCGCCTGATAATGCCTCCGATCCTTTGACAAGAATACTTATATATAGGAAGTACCAGCGGCGTATCCACCATATTCTTGTCAAATTTTCATTGACTTTATCCGCAAGTTATGATTAGTTCTATGTGACTCTAAAACAAACACAACAACCACAACTTGAGTCTTAATTCTGATAGTATCCATGTTTGAATGATGACAATACCTCTCTCGTTTGTTGTGATGGAGAGGTTAGTCATTGTGGAAGTGAGACATAGCTCAACTTCTTTAAATGATGAAATTGAAATACGCGGAAATGTATGATGAACAAACTTTGACCAAAACATACTAAATCCTACATGGAACCTCTCATAACCGCCTAATAATGCCTCCGATCCTTTGACAAGAATACTTATATATAGGAAGTACCAACGGCGTATCCACCATATTCTTGTCAAATTTTCATTGACTTTATCCGCAAGTTATGATTAGTTTTATGTGACTCTACAACAAACACAACAACCAAAAGATCGTATTGCATGTACTGAAATGAAAAATGTCTGTGCGATCAAGGCTCAATCAAACGGAGCCGATCGTATTGCATGTACTGAAAATGATAAATTTAATCTAAACAATAATCACACAAACAGTTTATACATGGAACCTCTCATAACCGCCTGATAATGCCTCCGATCCTTTGACAAGAATACTTATATATAGGAAGTACCAGCGGCGTATCCACCATATTCTTGTCAAATTTTCATTGGCTTTATCCTTAAGTTATGATTGGTTCTATGTGATTCTAAAACATAAAGAAAAACATAAAACTAAATGATTGGAGTTGAATCTTGATTTTCGGTGAAGAGGACTAGTTGGGTGGTTTCGTTTGGGCCGTCATTATCTTCGACAGGATTGGCGTTGATGTTGAAAACTCTTCCTCTTGCTGGTGGCCTAGTGATTGGGTTTTCTTGATTTACTTGGTTAACTGGGTTTGATTGAGCTTGAGCGTTTATGATGTTAACCAATCGAGGGCACGTGTTTCTAAAGTGGGTAGGGTCGCCACAAGTGAAACAAGCTCGAACATATGGGAACATGGGGTATTGGGGTTGTTGATAGGTTTGGATCATGTTTTGAGTAGGGGGAGAGATTTGGTTTTGAGGGGTGCGGCAAACCTTGCTCAAATGACCATAGCGTCCACAATTTGCACATAGTCGACAAGGTAAGGTAAGGGGATGGTGATAAAAACAGGTGTTACATCGAGGGTGAGGTCCAAGGTATGGTTTCTTATTTGGGTAAGTTGAGTTGGGTGCTATTTGAGTGATTGGGATAGCTTGGATTGGTATGGCTTGTGAAATTGATTGATTACGTTGGGTGGTTGCGAAAAGTTGCCGTCTCTTTTTCTCTTAGAAATGGGTTGAGAAGGGGATTCGGTTTGGGTGGAGTTTGAAGTTTCAGCCGATGCCTTATCCTTCTTCTTCTCCTCCTTGAAGTCTTTGTTCCGGATTCGGTTTTCGGTGAGCTCTGTAGCTAACTCCATTGCTGCTTCCAAAATTGCAGGCGTGGTACTTATTACAGAGTCTTGATTTTTTTACGGAAGACCTCGAATGTAGTGCTCGATCAAATGGTAAAGAGGAGTGAACAAGTTGGGAACCATTTGATTTAACTCGAGGAATCTTTTGTTGTAGGTGGTGTGGTCGCCTTCCTTTTGCTTCAACGAATAAAACTCATCTTCGAATTTCTTGATTTCGCTCCTTGGGCAAAACCGTCGTGTCATGATTTCCTTCAACTCTTCCCAAGTCAAAGTCATAGCGTCTTCAACACCTCGTTTGGCCTTCTCTGTATTCCACCAAGTAAGTGCTATTCCATATAAACGACCGGTAGCATATCGCACTTTGCGATCATCGGGGCAATCGCAATTTAGAAAAGTATTCTCCATTTCTTCAAACCAATGGAGGAGAGCGGTGACACCTTCAGTCCCTTCGTATTTTGGAGGGTCGCATGATTTGAAATGCTTGTAGGTGCATTTAGTGGTATTTGGGGGAGGGTTGATAAAGTTTTGATCTTCTTGGTTGACAGGATTAGCGGTAAGTGCTTGTTGGACTTGGATTACAATGTTGGGAATTACGGCAGCCATTTGTTGAGCGATTAGGGCAGCCATGCGCTCCCGGGCTTTTCCTGCTCTCATCTTCCTACGGGCAAGGCTAGAAGACATCTACAAGGAATACGTATCATGAGTATGAGTTGGATATTTTTGGGATCATGGGTCGTATTTAGGAATGAACATTCATAAAATAAATATAGAAAAATAAATCTACTACATCCATAGGATGTCTTGGGCTTTGCTCGTCATTAGGCCTTGCATGCCGCCATACTTCACCTTCGTAATCATGTGGGCCCCCATGAATACAGGGTTTTTCATATGGTTCGCATGTGTTAGCCTGGTTACGTACACTAAAACCCGGAGAAAATCGAGAAATATGTATATAACGTATGATATTCGGAATGTGTCCAGGTGTGGACACTGTGACACCTCAAAGTGGGGTTAGTTCGAACGACGTTTGGTGTGGCATGCTTTGGCCTAATAGGTCCTTCGCACTCTCATCGTTAGTCCCCAGGTAGGCAAACTGGTCCGTTATATTGGATTTATACAAATGCCAACCTAGACAGGACGTTCCGACTACCGGTACTTGTACCCTTCCAGTTACTACATGCCCGTCGCAGAACTTACTTTGATGAGATTTGAAAATTGCGACAAAATCTTTGAATAACAAAAGTATGAAGATGATTTGAATATATGAACATTGAAATATGTATGATGAATGTGTATGTAAGTATGTATGTTTGACTGTAAGTATAAACAAAATGAAACAAATAAACATCATAAGTTTGTATGTAACCACCTAAGCAACAAAAAGTTAGGCAACTATAGTATAGGCTCTAAGGGTCTAATAACCTATCCTATATCCCTATAGTCATGGCTCTGATACCAATCTGTCACACCCTGACCCGCAGCGGAAAAGGTGATCGGGGCATAATTGGGTTATCATCAAAGCTCATGACATTTATTATGACGTTTCATATTCATTAATACAATTTAATGGGAAATATACAATCATAATTACATCATGTCCTAAACATCATTCTAGACTTCATTGTTTTCTTCTAAGGCATTTCCTATGTTTTCCTTGCTTCATCCTGTTCACCTGTATCATGTGTAAAAATGATTTTTGGATCAACAAAAAGTTGGCGAGTGAATCCTATGAAAACATTTGAACAAGTTTATTTAATTGATTATAAAATAAAGTGCACAACCACACATGAGTAAAAATAGATGTAAACTTATTCACCAATCATTTAATATTAAATAATGCACACATGAACAATAATGGATCGTTCTTAGGCACGCGTTGCTCAACTCATCTCCCACGAGGAACTGATGGGCCTAATGAATGATTTGCATATACTTGACAATATGAAATACATAACTACAAACAATATAAACTAAATAATACACACACGAACAATAATGAATTTGTTTTGAGGCACGCGTTGCTCAACTCGTTTCCCACGAGGAACTGATGGGCCTAATGAATGAATTGCATATAACTTGACAATATGAAATACATAAATACAAACAATATATACAATCTAAGTTTAGATCATAATATGGTAGGGCACAAGTTTAAATAAAAGAGTTAATTTTGGTGACACATGACACACCCCAGAACGTGTAATTAAAAAGGGGAGTTGTAAGATTCACTCACATTGGGTGCGTTCGGTTGATGATGTTGAATACGCACGAAGTTGGATTTAACCACGAGTAAAACTAACCTAGATAATAACATAATGGTTTGGTAAATAAGCGGATTTTATTAATCAATTTTAGTAGGATGATTGGATATATTTTTGTGAGTTTAAGGCTATTTTCTAACCTTAAAAACGTTATGTTTAAGTATTTTTAATTGATTTTTAAATAAAATAAATAAATAAAAATAATAAAAAATGTTGACTTTTTGTGACCGTTGACCGTTGACTTGTTGACTTGTTGACCGGTCAGACTGTGTAATTGTGTGCGCCGGGTGAGGCTCGAACCCGAGACCTCCCGTTCGCGTGCACGCAGCTCTACCAACTGAGCTACGTGTCTAACCTGAAATATTTCTGTTTTTAATTATATTTATATACTAATTGAATTAAACCGAAAATCATTTATTTTTTTAAAAACGATTTTAATGCATCGAACCGGTGTTCTCCACAGGTCTCGAACCCGGGACCTGTGGTTTAGGTTAACACACAGTCCACCGCTGGACTGTGTGTCTAACTTGGTAAATACTCTGATTTTTATTATACTTATATACAAACTAAATAATTTCATTTCTGTTTTATATAAAAAGTTTGATAATTATCAGGACCGGTGCGGTAATCCGGACTCGAACTCGTGAAGTGTGATTAAACGTTCACACAGTCCACCACTGGACTGTGTGTCTATCTTGGTTATTATTCCGGTTTTTATTAAACTTAACATCTATTGCAGTGAATCCGGTTCGGTTAAAAAAGGGACATTTTTATTAAGGCGAGTGTGCGTGGGACAAGAATCGAACTCAGGACGTATGCGTGTTTATGTGCACAGAGTCCACCGCTGGACTGTGTGTCTAACCCGAGATATATCTTGATTTTAATTAAACATATATACTACTGAAACTTCATCTTCTTCGTTAATCTTAACCAGAATCGGTGTCTGACTGGTTCAACGATTTTAATCAAGTTCTTTTAGTGTGTTGCGATTAATTGTATGTGAGATTAATAAAAAGAATAAGAGATTAAGTGTAAGGTATACCGAACTGGACTCCTCTGTTTCGCCAGCGAAACTCCGACGACAACAGATTATTCCGGCGACGTGTGTCCTGCAGCAGAGGGTCTTCAGGGATCTTGAGATGAGTGTGGGTGGCTTCGGTATGAGTTCTGGGTGTTCAGTAAGGCACAGAGGTGAAAGGCTCGGTTTTCCGGCGAGTGAAATTATGTCGGGAAAGAGTGTGATTGTGAGCGAAAAAGCTAAAAAGGTTAGAGGGGGTATTTATAGGGCAGAACATTGACTAATTTAGTCCGATTTCCGTCTTGATTCGTCGGTTAAAGATTTTCCGGCGGTTATAGCTTGTGTCGTGGACTGGACATCGGTTATAACCGATGTAGTAGTTAATGTTTACGTTAAGTCATTGATAACCGACGCCGTTTGACGAAATCGTCGGATTTTCCGGCGTCAACGGATTTGGGCGCGTCAGTTGACTGGATTTGATTTCTGTTTTCATTATTTGAATTAATTGTTTCGGTATCTTAACAAAAACCCAAAGTGGCGGAGTGGTTGCGCGCGTGTGTGTTAATGCTTTGTTGTTTACCAGCTGACCCGGGTTCGAAACCCGGCAGCATTAATTTATTTTTATTTCATTAATTTTAATACTTTTTCAAATAAAACTTTTATAATTCAATATACTTATTAATTATGTATCGTTTAAAAATAATTTGGGCATTAAATACGCCACGAAATTTTTAACTGATTGTTCGGTTAATAAACGGAGCGAGTTTGGTAAATCCGTTTTTTTACGGATGTTACAATGAATATGTTATCATGATGGTTGTAGATGATATTGGTTACAAGAACCCTTGATTAGAAGTAAATCGATTAGTTTTGGGAAAAGTATAAAAGTTGACAGCTTTCTTTGTTCTTATTGTTTTACGTTTTAAAAATAGTAAACGATGTCGAATAATTAGGATGTGTTTTACTACTTTCATTTAGAAAGTTTTTCTGTTTGGAACCCGGAAAATGGTCCAAACCGTGGATCTTTACAACTTATTCAGCTTTGCGCAACAGTTTTGTTTTGGATGGCTGGGGTCCAAACGGAAGTGTTTTTAAGTGTGCCATATATTGTTAAAACCGTATTCCCATGTATTTAATAGTAAAGTAAGAGTGTACTTAATTTGGACAAGTTTTAACCAAGTTATGGTCGCCCAAAGTCACAACACAGAATCTGTCCAAAACAGGAAGAACACTTATGTGTTCCTGTTGGTCGTTTTAAAGGTTTTTATGCGTAAATAAAATATAAAACATGGTCTTAGATCATAGATGATATAATATGTAGATTAATATACATTAGGATAGAGTGCAAAGCAAAGCATAATAGTGCAAGAATAGTGAATGTTTGTATGAAGACCGAAATATAAACAATGATCGGTTTTTGATGAACTTACTTGGAAGCAAAAATTCTTCAATCCAAGAAGGCAAGGGGAAAGAAAAAGTGCAGGGATTTTTGAGAGTTCTAAGTGATTTTTGGTGTGAAAAAAATGATGAAAAGAAGGTTGGTATTTATAGGAGAGTAAAGGGGTGTAGGTGTCAACATGGGCAAGACAAGTGTAAGAATGAAAATGCATGGAAGACAAGTGTTAGGTGGTTTATATAAACCATGTCTTCAAAACAAGGGGTATAAAAAAAAGGTGTGCATGGAAGATTCATCTCTTTTTTTATAAAAACCCATTCGTTTTATATAAACCTTGTTATATTTTATAAAAGTTTGGTGTAAGTTTGTGAGTTTTTAAATTTATTTAATAAATAACTAATATTACCCATTGATTATTATAAAATTTAGCAAATAATATTTATATGAGATGTTTGACGACATATCACGTCTTAAGATTTATAAAAGTTTAAGACAGGCGAAGATTCCAAATGACGTAAGACAAAAACCTCTAACTTTGTTTTGTCACGTTTTGGCACTTCTAACACCCGTAAACCTCATTTTCAAGCTTCATAAGGATGATAAGGCATAGAGAACTTGAAGTATGCCCTGAGATGTCACTGATGTCGGCTCGTTCGGTCGTACGGTTGCGGTTTTCGGTTAATTACGATGAAAATCGTAACGAACGCGCAAATGATCGTAAATGCGTAACGAATGCTATTTTTGCATTACAACCACTAAAATACAAGATTTTAATGATAAAAATTTTGGATATGCGTACATGTTCCGTATTAAGAAATACGCGAGTCGGCATAGTTTCGCAGAATTTGCAAAACAACCCCTGAGCTTGAATAAACTTGTTTTTGCCATACCAGACCCTTCAAAACTTATTTCTAAGTTATGTATAGGATATTTATGGTAAGTTTAGCTTATGTCATTGTTCCCAACTGTGTGTTGCGTTAACGGGTTACGTTTACGTAATAGCTCGTGCGCTTCTAGAAGAGGCTTAAGCGTTTGAAATCAAACAAGGTCTGAATTTGTGAAATTGTTTCCTCATTTTGAATTTGTAAAATGATTGAAAGGTCTCAGATGTCACAGTCTTCCCTACTTTAGAAAATTTCATCCCGAAATTTATTCGAAGAAGACCGTAGAATGTGTTTGAAACAACTGAAGGATAACAAGGCTCGAGATCCCAAAGTTGCGGAGCATCGCTTGACGATGGAAATGTTTGGGGGATTCAAGTGTGAGTAAGGGTATTCAAAGTATTCTTAAGGTATTTAAACCTTTAGAAATTGTGAATCTTTGAAGAATGTCATCGAGTATAATAAAATGTTTCATAGAGTCTATAAAAATTGTTTTGTATGGCACTATGTTATACTAAGCTGTAGTGTAAATCCTAAGCAAACAAATGGGGTGTACATTCAAGCCTGGCTATACGTACACGGTTTCTAATGTCCCACGAGGTACATCCCATGTACCATGAGCATCACGTGCATAGGAGACGGGTCAACATACCTATGGCATCAATGTCGTCACCTTTAACACCATAATATACTCCCGGTCGGCTTGAATTGAGTTAATGAATGTACTCGTCAATCGTCATTGTATCCAATAAACAAATATCAAATAATCACATAATCACATATTGGTCCAAGATAACATAAAACCTTTAAGCAATATTGGTAACGTTCCGAATAATAACACAATAAGAACACTTATATATAGGAAGTACCATCGGCGTATCCACCGTGGTCTTATTGCGTCATACCCTTCCCATTACCTAATCACTCTAAATTTTATGCCACCATCTTAACAAAGCTTACTATGATTTTCATGTGTCGATCCTCGTAATTAAGTGTGCACCCATAATTACGTGTTTTGTCACATGGTCACATAGCTCCGCTTGTTAAGTAAGGGAAACAGATAATAAGGTCGAAGTAATAACTAAATCAGATAAGCATCGTCATAACACATTATTGAAATCAAACATCGTCGCAACACAATAACTATTGAATTTGGGCGTGTTTCATACTAGTAATGATAACACTACTTGTTTTGCATTTAACAAGACTAGTAGCAGGTATTTCATTCTAGTATGAATATTAATATATGTTTCACACTAACCATACTGGTAGTATACATCATATACTAAGCATACTTTGTCATAAACAATGTAAGTATGTCATAAAATGTCTTGAAATCACGTGCTAGGTATGCTAAGTAAACATACTTAAGCAAAAAATGTATTTGTAATCATGTGCTATACATGACAGATGATAAATCACGCATGTAATGTCATGAAAACAAAAGATATAGTAATAGGCACATAGTATTTGTAGTGTTTGTTTTGCAGCGATTGTATGAAGGCACTAGTGTGCAAGTCATAAAATGCTATTCTTGCGAGATTTACTTCCTAACAATAAAGAACAGAATCCTCAAAGTTGGTATGTAGTTGTAAATTACACACAGTGTAATCATATTGGAATTTGTAACCGAAATACGTATAACAAGAATGAAGAAAAACTTCTTGAAATTTATATTTTCATTACAAATATTATTGAAATAGTGTTCATAGTTCTTGGATAATAAAAAAAATGTAGAGGTCATCAGCTTGAACCTAATTGACATTGTACATTCGTCCATTAGCATTAGCAAGCTAAGGGCAGTTTCGCTTGAAATGATTTAAATCACCGCAATTGAAACATGCTCCAGCTGGATAGTGAGGGCGTGTTTGAGTAGGGGCTGCTTGGTTTTGGATGCGACAGGTCGCAGCTAGATGTCCAAAAAGACCACAGATTGTACACTGGCGGCACGGAGAATTTGTTGGGTGGTGATAGTTGCAACGATTGCACCGAGGATGTTTCCCATGATAGGACCCCCTAACGGGTACTGAATTAAGTGGGATTGGTGCAGCGATCGTAAAATTCTTTGAAGTTTTATGCTTCTTAGAATTTTTGGAAGGTTCACCCTTTGTTTCTTGTGTAGTTCGTTTCTTGTCTCCCTTTCGAAATAGTTTCCCTTTTCTAACTTGAGAGTCAGTTAGGGTAGCGGCTAATTCCTTAGCCTCCCTAAGCATTGCGGGTTTGCTACCAGTAATAATATCTTGGACTGGGTCAGGTAAGCCATCAATGAATTTCTCAATGGCCCGACCCAAAGGTGTGACCATAATGGCGCAGAGTAGGCTTAACTGTTCAAACCGGTCAGTGTAGGCATGGTTCTCCCACTATCTTGTTTAAGGTAATAAAATTTGTTTTCGAGTGCCTTTATTTCGTTTCGTGGACAAAATTCTTTCAGCATAAGATTCCTGAATTCTTCCCACGTTTGTGCCATAGCTACTTCTGCACCTCTGTCTCTCATGACCCCGTTCCACCAAGTGAGTGCTCTCTTTGGAAAACACTCGAGGCGAACTCTACCTTGCGTTCATTAGAACACTGAACACGGCGGAATGTGCTTTCTATACTCTCAAACCATTGTAGGAGCCCAGTTGCTCCTTCAGACCCATAAACTTAAGTGGTTTAGCCGAGTTGAAATGTTTGTAGTTACCTGGCGTAGGAACATTGATGTTGTTGTTATTGTTATTGTAGTAGACTTGATTGAGTTGGGCCACAAGGTTCGGGAGTACAGCAGCTATTTGCTGAGCTATCATTGCCGCTATTTCAATGTTCCTTATGACGTCACGATGAGGAGGCATCTTGAAGAAGTAGCTATAACGAAAACAAAATAAGTTAGATTTTTGTAAAATTGTTGTAAATCCAAACACCATAGTGAATTGAAAATCTCAAGTTGGTATTCATTCAAAAATCTTGTTCTTGTATTTAGGAAAATAGTATTGTGGATTTTGTTTCGAAACTTGTTTAAAAATGAACTTTTGTTATATTTTTGGAAGAGAAAATACAAACCAAGTTAATGGTTTGTGTTGAAAATCCATTCCCTTTTGAAAATTAATGTTTAAGATAGAAATATTTTTAATCTATTTTTTTTAAATAAAGAAACTCCGTGTATAAAATTTGAAAACTCTCATCCAAATGAATAAAAATTTTGATAATTTGAAAGACAAAAGTAGTTATTGAGAATAAACTAGGATTGTAAAGTGTCGAGAGATAAAAATGGAATTTTTTCCAATTGCATTGAATATAGTCGTAACATATTGTCAAAGGCAACATGTCGGAGTAGTGTCATACAGGTAGCAGTAAATCGTTCGACTGATCAAGGTAGATGGGTTTTCATAATTTTCGAGAAGACATTCTTTAGCCTATAAGTGAACACTCATCCTAAGAGTTCCCAGGTAAGAGTGACTGGTCCGAAAAATGCGGATTTGTACGAACACTCTAGCCTTAGACAGAAAACTCGGGGTACAGGCATTCACCCTTCCAGATTGCATGAGTTCACATTAATAAAACCCAAGATTTCGACGGAAAATGTTTCAGAGTAAAACATTTTGAGAAATCTTTTTGATAGGTTGTTTGAGACAAATAAGTTGAGAAACATTTTGTTGAGAGCGTTTGAGAAAACATTTTTGATATAATACTTGAGATGAACATGTCGAGAAATATTTTGACGAAAAAGTTTGTGAAAATAACTGAGAAACATTCCAATGAAAGTATTTTGAAAGTACAATTTTTTTGAGAAATTCCTTAAGGCATAAAGCCTAAGGATTTAGGATAAATCATCTAAGGATAGATGATTTGTGAATCATAGAGTGGTTGTGGCACGAGTAAGGATGAGGATTACGATAGAAATCCTAAGTCTACTCATGTCCGGGTCCCTAGAAGGGTTATACACTAGGTTAAAGGCATTCTAATAACCTAATTCCCTATAACCAGTGCTCTGATACCAATCTGTAACACCCCGATCGCGTAATACAACAACACGCGGCGAAAATATCGATGAGTCACGTTACAAATTGCTCAGCCACAACTGGTACTAATAACATTGTTTTACAGTATAATGAAACAAATTGTCTTTTGTTTAAAGAAGTCTAAAGCCCGAGTGCATTCCTATGTGTAGCATACTTGAATAATCATCAACCTGAAACATATGTGAAAAAGAGACGTCAACAAACAATGTTGGCAAGTACATAGTTTTGTTAGCCAAGTTAATGGCAAAAAGTTTAGTGTTGCAATACTTAGACAACTACGAGAGTTGTCGATTGAAAACGGACTATTTGTAGCCAAGGATTGTCAAAATATTTAGTATTGCAATGCATTAACTTGATTATGAAACTTGTGACAAAATGAGTTTTGTATATGGCAATATGATTAATACTAAGAAATTTTTATGCCATTGAAAATTGTACTTTGTTCTTTATAAACATATTGAAATCGTCCATAAACTTGAGAGTATGTTATAAGAAATCCAATTAAGGATAATCAATAACTATACTGAAATTGGTCAATACTTGCGTGAGTATATTAGAAATCAATCAATTATTTACAATAACACTAAATATCCTTCTAAGAATCTATCATACAAATCATGAAAGGATTCTTCAAGGATTTGGATATCGAACATTGAAATCAGTAGTACACTAGATCCTAAAGTGACTCGAATAACGCTACAAGAGTAATGCAATAAGAACACTTATATATAGGAAGTACCAGCGGCGTATCCACCATGTTCTTATGGTATTACACTTGTTTCGTTATCCTAATCACAACTAACCACATAAGTACCTAATCGTTAACTTGTCAATTGTTTCGTCAAATACGTATTAAAGTACACAGAATCCAATCAAGGACTACCAATTAGTACTTTAAACATTCCACAAATATCTAACTATAAAGATAGGTAGATGTAATGGGAATTATGTCTTGTCACTTGTCTCGTCGTCTTGTCAACTACACATTAAAGTACACAGAATCCATTCAAGGACTACCAATTAGTACTTTAAACATTCCACAAATATCTAACTATAAAGATAGGTAGATGTAGTGGGAATTAAGTCTTGTCACTTGTCTCGTCAAATTGCCTTGTCAAATACGCGTTAAAGTACACAGAATCCATTCAAAGACTACCAATTAGTACTTTAAACATTTCACAAATATATAACTATAAAGATAGGTAGATGTAATGGGAATTATGTCTTGTCACTTGTCTCGTCAAATACGCATTAAAGTACACAGAATCCAATCAAGGACTACCAATTAGTACTTTAAACATTCCACAAATATCTTACTATAAAGATAGGTAGATGTAATGGGAATTAAGTCTTGTCACATACACATTGAAGTACATAGAATACAATAAAGGACTACCAATTAGTACTTTAAACATCCTACAAGAATCTAACTATGAAGATAGATAGATACTTTAAGGATTTAGTTTAGTCACTTGTCTTGTATCATTGTATCACAAAATCATAATCCTAATGGTGATTCGGATAAGGCTACGAAGGGAAATACAATAAGCACACGTATATATAGGAAGTACCAGCAGCGTATCCACCATGTCCTTATTATATTACTCTAGTTTCGTTATCTAAATCACCAACAATTCTACACATAAACCATAACCATTGTCTTGTAATGTACTTCTTAGAAATCTTACTATAAAGATAGAAAGATTTAAGACTGTACTTTAAGTATCCTACAAGAATCAATCCATGAAGATAGAAAGATACTATAAGGATTTGTTTCGTGTCCCCAATTGTCATGTCTTGCATAAAAGGAATATTACACAAAAATGCACTTAGTAAACACATAATTGCCATACATTATGAAAAATAGATTACACATATGAATCACCGCAAAAACATTTGAAAAACGTAAAAGAGGGGAGCTAAGTACTCGCCTGGGGTTGCGTATAGATCTTGTTCAAATTATATAACAAAGCTCAAAGGATCAAGAGTTCAGGTGTTGAAGTGCTTCCTAGTGTAACGGATAACTACATGTTAGTGTATCGAACTTGAAAATGAGAAATCGGATAGAATGAGGTATATAAACCAAACAAGAGTTGGATCTTTTATAATAAGGTTCATAATATCAAATATTCTGATTTCGAACATTTCAAAGTGTTTTGATTTGTTACAGCTCACTAAAGTGGTTTACGCCACTTAAACGGGTCATAAACGTAACTATGGGTTCGGATGGTTAATTAGGGCTATGAATATGTTATCATGATAGTTGTAGATGATATTGGTTACAAGAACCCTTGATTAAAAGTAAACCGATTAGTTTTGGGAAAAGTATAAAAGTTGACAGCTTTCTGTGTTCTTGTTGTTTTACGTTTTAAAAATAGTAAAATAAGTCGAAAAATTATGAAAATTTCCAGTCCACTAAATTAGAATGTGTTTTACAACTTTCATTTAGAAACTTTATCTGTTTGGAACCCGGAAAATGGTCAAAACTGTGGATCGTTACAGCTTATTTAGCTTTGCGCAACAATTTGGTTTTGGATGGTTGGGGGTCCAAACGGAAGTGTTTTTAAAACCGTATTCCCGTGTATCTAATAGTAAAGTAAGAGTTTACTTAATTTGGACAAGTTTTGACCAAGTTATGATCGTCCAAAGTCACAACACAGAATCTGTCCAAAACAGGAAGAACACTTATATGTTCCCGTTGGTCGTTTTAAAGGTTTTTATGCGTAAATAAAATATAAAACATGGTCTTAGATCATAGATGATATAATATGTAGATTAATATACATTAGGATAGAGTGCAAAGCAAAGCATAATAGTGCAAGAATAGTGAATGTTTGTATGAAGACCGAAATATAAACAATGATCGGTTTTTGATGAACTTACTTGGAAGCAAAAATTCTTCAATCCAAGAAGGCAAGGGGAAAGAAAAAGTGCAGGGATTTTTGAGAGTTCTAAGTGATTTTTGGTGTGAAAAAAAATGATGAAGAGAAGGTTGGTATTTATAGGAGAGTAAAGGGGTGTAGGTGTCAACATGGGCAAGACAAGTGTAAGAATGAAAATGCATGGAAGACAAGTGTTAGGTGGTTTATATAAACCATGTCTTCAAAACAAGGGTATAAAAAAAAGGTGTGCATGGAAGATTCATCTCTTTTTTATAAGAACCCATTCGTTTTATATAACCTTGTTATATTCTATAAAAGTTTGGTGTAAGTTTGTGAGTTTTTAAATTTATTTAATAAATAACTAATATTACCCATTGATTATTATAAAATTAAGCAAATAATATTTATATGAGATGTTTGACGACATATCACGTCTTAAGATTTATAAAAGTTTAAGACAGGCGAAGATTCCAAATGACGTAAGACAAAACCTCTAACTTTGTTTTGTCACGTTTTGGCACTTCTAACACCCGTAAACCTCATTTTCAAGCTTCATAAGGATGATAAGGCATAGAGAACTTGAAATATGCCCTGAGATGTCACTGATGTCGGCTCGTTCGGTCGTACGGTTGTGGTTTTCGGTTAATTACGACGAAAATCGTAACGAACGCGCAAATGATCGTAAATGCGTAACGAATGCTATTTTTGCATTACAACCACTAAAATACAAGATTTTAATGATAAAAATTTTGGATATGCGTACATGTTCCGGATTAAGAAATACGCGAGTCGGCATAGTTTCGCAGAATTTGCAAAACAGC
The DNA here is from genome assembly GCA_947069175.1 of Scalesia atractyloides. Lineage (NCBI taxonomy): Eukaryota > Viridiplantae > Streptophyta > Magnoliopsida > Asterales > Asteraceae > Scalesia > Scalesia atractyloides. Next base: position 54,479,557 of record CAMTDV010000015.1, on the reverse strand, counting down.
CCCTGAGCTTGAATAAACTTGTTTTTGCCATACCAGACCCTTCAAAACTTATTTCTAAGTTATGTATAGGATATTTATGGTAAGTTTAGCTTATGTCATTGTTCCCAACTGTATGTTGCGTTAAACGGGTTACGTTTACGTAATAGCTCGCGATTCTGCTTCTAGAAGAGGCTTAAGGGTTTCAAATCAAACAAGGTCTGAATTTGTGAAATTGTTTTTGAATATAACCTCATTTTGAATTTGTAAAATGATTGAAATGTCTCGGATGTCACACCTGCACACACGAAAAGCATATTACTTAAACAGAGAGACCCAAGCCCTTTCGGTCTTGGGTGGGATGACAATGTCGACTTTTGGAACTTTGGCAACTTTGTCATCTTTCTTAACCTTAACCCATTGTCCAGTCTTGAATTCAGTCTTACCTTTTGATTTGACTGGAACATTGGTTGATTTTAGGTTATAGGAGATGTTTTTGCTTTGGCTACCCAGGTTTGTGTTTTTGAAAATGACTTTTTGATATAAAGTTTATAATCTTTTTGTTCATTTTTCTTTGAGGTTTCTCCAACTTCAAATTTTGAAATGATCTTAGTTGGTGGTTCCTTAATAGAATTGGCATTATCATTTCTCTTTAAAACTTTTGTTGGCACAAACTCTGGACCCTTTTTCTTCTCATCTACTGTAAACCTCTTTTGTTCATGAACAGGTTTTGGACGATTTTGAGAACAAAGTCGTGCAATATGCCCAACCTTGTTGCATCTGTAGCACGTTCTACTGTCATTTCCAACAGTATGTTCCAAGGCCTGTTCACGAAGCTCCTTTTCTTTCTTAAACTCTTCGTTGGTTTGTTTGTTAATGACCTCTTTTTCCTCAACAGTGTTAGTTCCAAAAACAAACTCAACTTTCTTTGTAAAATCTTGTTTTCGTGATTTGTTGTTTCGTTTCTTCTCAAACCCTAACCCATCCCTTTTGTTTTCAAGATAACCTCTTCCTCTGGATGAATGTTTTGTGAGTTTTCTTTGGTTTTGAGTAAAAACTAGCAACATTCTTCTCAAGTTCAGATGTTTCCACTTCAATGAGTTTAAAGAATTTATCGACACGGTCAAAGTTAACATTCTGTACTGGGAATTCTTCATCAGTGTATATCAGTGTATAGTTTATCTAATCCTTTCAGTTTGTAGAAAACTATGTTAGGATCATCACTTAAACCATTTTCTGATGTTGTGATAAAATTTTCATGAAAACTTTTCTCACTTCCAGAATGTGAACTTGACTCTGATTTCTTATTATTTGACTCAGCATTTTCATAAACTGTGCTGTCAGACTCATTTTCAAACACATTTTCAAATACTTTGGTTACCACCTCGGATTCACATTCCTTTTTCTATTTTGGAATATGTTACGTCAAGATTTTCAGGCAGCTCGTTATTCTTTTCTATGAGAAGATTTAAATTCAGCGCCTTATCCACTTCGTCAGGATTTTTTTAGCATAGCTATTCCACATAGGAGGTGGAACATGATCGTAACAATTTCCAAGATTTTTCTCACTTTTCTTACCATCTTTGCTTCTTTGTAGTTTTGGCAGAATGTGATCAAGGACATACATGCTGGTAGAGTAACTGATTAACAATTTGTTAAGCCTTTCTGTTTCAATTTTAGTTTTCTCCAGCTCACTTTTCAACTCAGAAATTGTGTTAATATGAAGATTGATGGCCATTTGTTTGTCCATCATAGTTGCTTTGAGCATTGAAAGTGTTTTGTCATCTTCTTTGACTGTTTTCTCATACTGTCGAATGGTCCTGCTGAGCTTATCATATGATTCTTTTCGGTGTTGTAATCGTATGACAGCTTATCATTGTATGTTTTAAGTTCTTTAAAAGCTTTTTTCTTTCTCAGCACGTTGCTCACATGCTTCTGCGCATTTTAAGTATGAGCTAACAATTCGACAGTTTGAGCTTTGACAGTTTCTTTAGCTGTTTCAACCTTTTCTACCTGTTTTTCCACACTGACTACCTCGTTTGTATTGGCCATGAGTGCTTTGTTGGCAATATCGGTTAAGCTCTCTAGTGTCACAGGTTTGATTACATCTATCACCTCCACACATTCTGTCTTTGTCTCCTCAGAACTTTCTACTGTATGTCCAGATTCAAAGCTACCTGCAAAAGTTCTCAGAATTGTGTCAAATAAACAGGATTTAGGAGTCCTGCCAGATGTTCCTCTTTTTCTGCTAAAGTTCTGAAGTAATCTGCCAATACTTCATCCATTTCTTCCTCTGAAACTTCTTCAGATGCTTCTGGTTCTTCAATGATTTCAGCAATAAGTGCAAGACTTTCCTTTTTGGAGATGAAATTGTTCCAATTGAATCCTTCATCTTCCTGTGTTACCACCAGAGCTTTATCTTTGGAGTTTGAAGCTCCATCTTCGATCTGTACCAATCTTTTGTCTGGTTGTGGTCGATGATAGATTGTCTTTTTGTAATAGTCATTCCCAAATGGATTATGATTGCCTTTACTTCTCGGTTTGGGAATTCGCGCCTGAAGTGCCCTTTCTCCCTGCACTTGAAACATGTGACTTTGGACTTATCAAAGCCTAATTTACCGTCAAGGCCCCTCAAATCATCTCTTCCTATAATTTCCATAAAACGTTGAGCCATTCGAACCACTGATGCCATGCACCACATGATGTCAATTAATTCCATCTCCTCCGGATCAAATTGGTCGTAGTCTTCTTTAGTCATTTATGGGTTTCCGATTCGACCAGCTACAAGACTTTCATAGGATTCTAGAACTGCTGCTAGTAGCACCATGTGTTGCTTAGCTGTTTGTTCATTGAAGTCTTGAGCGTTCTAGAGATATACTGCGATGTTGCTTTGCAAGATTCTCTGGTTAGAATTCGATTGACTCTGCTGATTGCTCTGTGGTTTATTTGAGCTCTGAGACGATTGTTGTCCTTGGTGATTGTTTGGATTGAAGGAAGTAAACGCTTGGAATCCACTGGATTGGTTGGAGGCTAGACTAGAATTTGTATTAGCATTGAAGGCTGTTTGGATTTTGGGACTTTGAACAGGAGTGTTTAGGTTACCTTCGTAATATAGACTCACGTCCTGTTGCGAGTTTGTCTTCTTGCCTTTCGCCATTTTCTGCATCTCTAGTTCGTGCCCTTCCAATTTTTTATGAATCTCGGCAAACTGAAACTGTCATATTAAGCTCCATTCTTCAGGACTGTTAGATATGTTGCTCAATCTCCGTAGGCAAAGAATCTGCCAGTTTGTCGACTAGCTCTTCATTCATTTTGACAATTCCCATACGCTTCATCTGTACTACCAGGTGGCAATACCTTTCTATGAGTTGCTTCATATTCTCGCCTGGAAGAACATTGAATACTTCAAATTCCTTGTTCAGTAATGCCTTTTTTCCTCTTCTGACATTAGTCTTCCTTGAGCTCTTAATCGTAAGGCAAGCCATAGTGAATGAGCATCGTCATCGTGTTGCAGGAGAACTAAGATCTCTTCTTTTATGGCCTGCTGAAGGAGATTCATCATCTTCTTTTCAGTGATGTATTTTTCTCGTTCGGCATCTGATAGATGAGCCACTGTTTTCTAAATGCCAAGTTCATTAAGTGGTGGTTGATACTTGTTCTCGAGTGCGAACCAAACTGTTAAGTTTGTCGCTTGAACCCAGTTCTTGAAACGCTCACTCCAACTCTCATAGTCTTTGATGTTCATGAGCTTTGGAGGCTTTGTAGTGGTTCCCATTTCATTTTCCAGATTCATGTTCTTGGCTGCTACGGAAGCTGTAACGGCTTGTGTAGCGAACGCGTTATGGAATTCTTCTTCACCTGACATCTTGACAAAAACTTAAAACAGAAAACAGATTAAAACTGGTTAATCTTGAAGTTGACTGAAAATTGAGTTCAGACACAAAATTTTCGTACGAAATGAGTGCTGGATTTTTGTACCAAAATCTAGTTTTCATGCGAAAATTCAAATTTGATGCGAAAATCTTGCTGTTTTGTTAATTCAATCTCTTCAGGTTTTAGTCCTCTAATTCTCGTACGAAATCTAATATTCCGTGCGAAAATACTAGTCTTCTTCAAGCACTTGTTCACAATTTCACGTTTTTGATGATTTCAGGCATGATTTTGATGGATTTTAGGTTTGTTTGATTCAGTAAGCTGATTAGTGTTGATTTTAACACGGTATACTAATAACTTAGTCCAAATTGTCCATGAAATCCTTCAGATCTAGAATAAGTTCCAAGAAAGAGTAGAAGAAGAGTTTCCAATGGATGAATCTTGAACTTTGAAGGTTGAATCCAGCTGAAACTTGGTTGTTTGTTCACAAATCAGACCTTAAGGCTCTGATACCACTTGTGAATGCTTAGGATCGGACCCAACTTAGTGAGCTTCCGGTCAGACTTACTCAGCTAACAGAGGCGGAATTCATCGTTAGCTGATTGAACAAACAAAGAACAAGCGATGATTACTGTTTAACCGTCTGTATATTCATAAACGTTGAAATGATTACAGACTCGAGCAGGGCTTCGCCACTGATCACCAAAAAACAGCATGCTAGACAAACTTCCTAAGTCACCTATTTATAGGCAAGACTTGACAGCAACTAGGGACTAGGATGTTGGATTTTCACACGAAATTTTCGTGCAAAAATCCTTACAGATTTTCGTACGAAAATATTAACAATCATACAAAAACTTCAAAACTAAACTTCTGACGCTACGAAACCCTATCTATACAATAGACTTATCCAAGACGTAGGCAACAGACATATGTGCACCAACAATATTCTTTACACAGCAATAAGATCAGACTTTCTAGGTAAAGACTGTGATCTGGCACAGACATATGTAGCAAACATGATGTCTGGCCTTAATACAGTTAGGTACGATAAAGACCCAATCATGCTTCTGTAAAGTGTTTGATCAACAAAGTCATCTTTACCATCAATAGTGACTAGCTTGGAAGTGCACTCATCACAAACTCTGCTGCCATGAGTTTTCTGAACTCTTCACACATGACAGTGCATGTGGATCCAAAAATGATGTCATCCACATAAATTTGGACATGCATCAAATCTTTTACTTTCCATTTTAAAAACAAGGTTTTATCAATTTACCTCTTGAAAAACCTATGGATAAGAGAAAAGTGGATAGAGTTTCATACCAGGCTCTTGGTGCTTGTTTTAAACCATACAGTGCTTTGTTTAACTTGTAAACATGATCAGGATGAAATGCATCTTCTAATCCAGGAGGTGGACACACATACACTTCTTCCTTGATCTTTCCATACAGGAAGGCACTTTTGATGTCCAATTGACACACTTTGATGTTGTGGTTAGCAGCAAAAGCTAAAAACAGTCTGATGGCTTCTAACCTTGCTACAGGAGCAAAGGTTTCATCATAGTCAATACCTTCTTCCCGTCTGTAGCCATGAACCACGAGCCTTGCTTTTTCTTGACAACAATACCCCTTTCATCTGTTTTGTTCTTGAAGACCCACTTTGTGCCAATTGGACTGACATCCTTAGGCAGTGGTATAAGTTCCCAAACTTGTTGTCTTTTAAACTAAAGGAGCTCCTCCTGCATAGCTTCTACCCAACTATTGTCTTTCAGTGCCTCTTGGTACTTGACAAGTTGTGTGAGTGTAAGAAAGCCAGCAAACAGGCAAATGTTTTGGGATTGGCTTCTTGTGAGCACCCCCTCATTTATGTTGCTAATAACTTGATCCAATGGATGGCTTTTGAGGAAAATCAAATCACTTTGATATGGGACAATTGCATTTTGAGGTGAAGCTTGCAAATGTGTATCATCTGAGCTAACCTCTGCTGGTGAATTTGATGGTCCAGCCTCTGATTGGAATGAAGGTGGTGGTATGGGTGGTATTGATATGAATGTTTGTTGATTTTTATCCATATTTGGTGGATTTTTATCAACAGTGTTTTGATTTTGAGAGCAGGCAGAGGTTTGAGTATTAATCATTGTTGACCCAGCAGAGTTTTCACCATTGTTACTAACATCTTCTCCTCTGCTTGAAGGACTGATCTTGAAATTTGGAAGTATACAATCATATCCTTACTCTTGTGATGTTGATTGTGGTGTACCTACAGGGTTACTCTTGACAGACACATCTTCAAATGTAAATTTATCTAAATCAAACAGTTCAGTAGGATTTGCTGGGATTTTAAAAGATGAGAGTTCATTGAATTTCACATTCATAGTTTCTTCAACACTCTTGGTCGTAGAGTTAAAAAAAATATGTAGGCTTTGGCAGTGGTTGAGTATCCCAGAAAATAACCACAATCAACTTTGGCTACAAACTTAGAGATAGAATCTTTTAAGTTCAAAATGAAACAAGGATAGCCAAAAACTTTGAAATATGAGATCAGAGGTTTGATTTTGTAAAGCAATTCACAGGCAGTCTTTTGATGCCTAGGGTTAATCAAAACTCTGTTCTGAACATAACAAGCAGTGTTTACAGCCTCTGTTCAAAAAGACAAGGGTAAACTTGAGTCTGCTAGCATAGTTCTTGCAGATTCAACTAAAGTCCTGTTTTTCCTTTCAACCATCCCATTTTGTTCAAGAATTCTTGGGACACTAAATTGCCTAGCAATCCCTTTTGACTCACAGAAGGCATCCAACTCCTTGTTTCTAAACTCTGTCCCATTGTCACTCCTAAAGATTTTCACTAGAAGGTCATATTGCTTTTCAACTTGTTTAACAAAATTTTGCAATATACCAATAGTTTCATCCTTGGAGTGTAAGAAAATTGTCCATGTAAACCTTGAAAAATCATCAACAATGACCAAACAAAATCTTCAGCCTGTGTTCAAAAAGACAAGGGTAAACCTGAGTCTGCTAGCATAGTTCTTGCAGATTCAACTAAAGTCCTGTTTTTCCTTTCAACCATCCCATTTTGTTCAGGAATTCTTGGGACACTAAATTGCCTAGCAATCCCTTTTGACTCACAGAAGGCATCCAACTCCTTGTTTCTAAACTCTGTCCCATTGCCACTCCTAAAGATTTTCACTAGAAGGTCATATTGCTTTTCAACTTGTTTAACAAAATTTTGCAATATACCAATAGTTTCATCCTTGGAGTGTAAGAAAATTGTCCATGTAAACCTTGAAAAATCATCAACAATGACCAAACAAAATCTTTTCTTTATTAAACTCATGATTTTTACAGGACCAAACAAATCCATGTGCAGCAATTGCAAGCATTGGGTTGTTTTGCAGCAATTACAATGTTCTTCACAAGTGAATTGTTTTTGTGGTAAACCTCTGACAAGACAATTTTTAGAGAGTGTGGTGATTGTTTTTAGATTTGTGTGCCCAAGTCTCCTATGCCACAACTCTGTCTCTTTGCTGGAAGCAACTGTGAACAGGCATTCATTAGACATAGGGTTATCTTTCAACATATTAACCACATACACATTGCCACTCCTATGAGCAACAAGTTGTGCTTTGCTCTCAGCAATGATTTGGTCAATCCTTTTAACAACCTCTGTGCCTACAATTTGACATGTTTTCTTTGTAAAAAGGATCCATTTTTTTGTCACTCATTTGTGAAACACTCAGAAGATTGAATTTTAGATTGTCAATGAGATTAACATTTTCAAATTTGAAATTCCCAGCCTGAACACACCCTGACCGCAACACCTTCCCCTTTGAATTGTTACCAAAAGATATATCACCCCTCCATGAGCCAAGAAATCCTTGAGAAGGGCTCTACATCCTGTCATGTGCCTGGAGCCTCCATTATCTACATACCATAAACTATCAAGGCAAGTAGAAGCTCCCTGCACATATGTAAACAATTAGTTTAGATGAGATTCCAAAGCCAGAATGACTTTGGATTGGGTCAAAGATTGTACATCCTCAAATCCAGGAACATGGTCAGTGGTTTGATTTTTGCTTTGTATCCACTGTTGTGAACCATTTCCTGTCAGATGTTGGTAACCATGAGGATATCTGTTCACTTTGGACTTTGAAGATTTTTTGTAACCTTCATAGCACATAGGAACCTTTTGATACACAGGTTGTCCATGTCCTCTTGGGAACTTGTTTGCAGGCGGAGCATCTGTCACTTGTACCTCTCTGGGAACAGAGGTTTTGTTCAATGCTTTTGTGACAGATGTTTCAACAAGTTCTATGGTCTGCTTAGATTTATTTCTAGCAGAACTTGAACTTTCTCTCTCAAGAGCTTTTGCCTTGATCGCTTTTACCTTTTGATCATAGGTTTGAAGATAGACACACTCATGAGTTAAGTGATTTGTTTTACCACAGACAAAGCATTTTGAATCATTTGGGATCACATGTATTCTGTTTATATCATATGCTTTTAAAAGAAAACAGTTTTCAGTGACATGATTTCATTTGTTGCAAAATTCACAAAATAGATGTTTGATCTTTTCCCTTTTATTTTTATCTGATTTCTTCTCAGCAGACGTTGTAACCTCTGCTGAAAGATCTTTGATGGAAATGATTCTAGCCTTTGGTGCCTTGACACCTTCAATAGTTGAGAAGTCCATTGGCTTGAAATTTTCAAGAATATCACATTCATCTGACCATGTGGGTTTGAATTGGTATTTCTCAATTTCTTTAAAAGTTGAAGACTTTTCATGTTTTTCCAGAGAAATTCTGTTACCATGTTTATCAGTGATTTTTATCTCATTTCCAGCCAAATTCTTTGGAACCACTTCAACCTTTCCAGAATCAATTTTCGTAACATTTTCAGTGGCTTGTTCTTCATTTTGAAAACCAATGTCAAATTTTATGTTACTGTTCATCTGTTTGTCTAGCATAATTTCAAAACCTTTGGAAGACTCTACCCATTTTTCAAATGTGATCTGGGTAGCTTCTAACTCCTCTTTGCAAACTTGATATTTCTCTACCATAGTTTGGAGTTGGTCCTTGGTTATGCTAGCTTCATGCTTTAGGCTATTTATCTCGGAATCCTTTGAAATCAATTTTGTTTTTAACTCTTTGGTCAGTTTTTCAAAATTTCATTCATCTTCTAAGATTTTGTTCCTAAGGTTTTCATTCACCTGCTTAATGTTAGCAAAAGCTATTGTACATTTTTCTGAACAGAGATTCTCAAGAATCTGAGGTGATACCTTGGAAGCAGCCATAAGAGCACACTCATAATCATCTTCACACACATCTGTATCCCATAGGTTAGATAGAGAGGTCTTTTCTTCATCAACAGTGTTTTGAGAAACCACTGGTGCAACCACTGCTCATCACAACTTTGAACATCATCAGATTTTAACTCTTGTTCCCCAGACTTAACACCTTCAACTATAGTCTCTAAGGCCATTAAACAAATATTTTCAATTTCAACATCATTTTTAGCCATTAGAGCAAAGTTTTCATCATTTAAATCCTCAGGCAAAGTACTCCAATCAACAAAGCCTTGTGTAAAGAAGCTCTGTTGGTTGCCCTCTGCCGGAGCAGTGGTTTAGGTAGTTTGTGTGACATGTGGACCTTGTTGCATATGCACTTGAGGTGGTGCTTGGACATACTGAATCTGTGGAGCAGGTGTTTGGATATAATGGACAGGAACTGTGGTAGCAGGATGTGCATGGCGTGCAGTATTTTGCATTTGCGGTGCAGGGGTATAATGGGAATAATGAGCAGTACTTTGAGGTCTAGGGCATGGGTGAGTCACAATTGGACCTGCAGTTTGAGATCTACATTCCCTGGCAAAGTGTTCTAACTTATTGCACTTATAGCATTTGATTTTGGATTTATCTAACCCCACTTTCAACCCCCCCAAGCAATCCAGGAAACTTCCTACCAGTCCTTTTGTAAAATTTACTTGCTCTAACACTCAAAAGTGCTAACTGATGTAAAATATCCATTTCTTCCAGATCACTGGGTTCAAAATGTTGTAAGTCATTCATCTCAAAAGACATATTGTCAGAGTTGGGTGTGTAGGGATCAGAAGTAAAATTGTTTCCAGAAGTTATATCAATATATTGATCATAACCATGATCCTTTCCACTGCCAGAACTCTCTTCATGACTATAAACAGCAGTGTTACCCAAGGTATAGTCGTCAGTTGTTTTCCCTGACTTCTCTCTCATAAGTGAGAAGTCGACCATGAAGTTGGGTGAGGGTCATCTCTTTAAACCCAACAGATGTTCGAGTACGTAAGCTATAGTCTCCCATTTTCTAGTAACAATCTTAAGAAATGCTATTGACAGTAGAATTAGGAAATTCCACGTTAACCAGTTTCAGTTCACTGATGAGCCAGCTAAAACGTTCGAACTGTTGTGTTAACGACTCACCTTTTACGTGACAAAACGTCTGATACTGTTGATTCAAAACTTCTCTATTGTTCTCTACAACCTCCTCAGTCCCATCGAACTATTCTTTTAGTGCATCCCACAACTCTTTTTCACTGTTGTAGTGGAGCAATCCAGCATAGATTTCATCGGGTAGCGCGGAAGGAACAATGCTATACACTTTTGCATCCAACTCTATTTTCTGGAAATCCTGCTCAGAGTAGTTTTCAGGATTTTTTGGCACTTGTTTAGTGGGATCCTCTGTGCTGGGAACCAAAGGAATATGTGGTCCATACACAACTGATCGCCAACAACTGGTGTTTTGTTGAGCCAATATGTGACCCATCCGATGTTGCCATATGAAATATACATTTCGTTTCAACATCGGTGGTTTGAACATAGATCCAATGTTGGATTCTGATGTGTTTTGAGACATTTCTGCTTGTTTACAACAGATTTGTGTTTTAATCGAAGCTAGAATCCAGCACAACCGTGCGAGATTAATTTATGAGCTTTGAGCGCAGAAATGATCTTGAGAGGTTTATGGGGTTGAACCCCCTGATAAATAAGATCAAGATGACAAATATTGCCAAATATGACACGTTTAGAATAACAATCAATAGCCACACAGTGGCAAGTTAACCAATCCATCCCAAGGATCACATCAAAGTCACACATATCCATCGGAAAAAGATCCGCATTACACACAACGGATTCTATACGGATAAGACAATCTCTATAAACATGAGTGATCAGGACAAAGTTCTCCATATGAGTAGAAATTGACAAAGCGTGTTCTAGTGGTGTCGGTGCGCTCTTAAGGTATTTAGTGAATGAGTTAGAAACTACGACATGTGTTGCTCTCGTATCGAATAACACATAGATACTACATTCACTAAGATGTAGAGTTCCAGATACGGTACCTGGAGCATTAGCAGCAACAGTAGCAGAAAGTGCGAACACTCTACCTCCAATGTTGGGTGGTGCAATATTCCCTCTAGTAATCCTCTTAGTATCCGGCTTGGTACAATCTTTAATCAGGTGTCCAGTCTAGCCACATCTAAAGCATGTTCCCGCGGCCCTACGGCATACACCGTGATGTTTCTTAACACAAGTATTGCATTAAGGACTCCTGTTCTGATTCTGGTTCTTCAATTGAGCCTTGTTAGGTCCTCCATTTGGCTGAGTCTGATTCTTGACAGGTGTCTAATTGAGGGGTCTCGGCTTCCAAAGACGTGTCTAATTTCTAGGGTTTCGATTTGCTTGAACTCTACGGTCCAGATGGTTTGCAGAAGTGGAAGATTGGCCAGTAGCCTGTTTGGGAAGTCCATATCTGTCTCTCTTCGTGTTTTCCCAGTCCGAGATAAGAATTCATTTCTCTTGAACTTGAAAGTCTTATCCTTAAGAAGATTGATAGGGTCATGGGTAATGTAAAGTTCTTAGACATGTTTCCGGATGCCCATGTTTTGTATCATCCTCATCGTATTTCGGACCACACTCCGTGTATCCTCAAAGTAAATGATGTGAAGTGTGAGAAGCCTAAACCTTTCAAGTTTGCTAACTTCATTGCTGCAAAAGATGGTTTCTTGTCCTGTGTTGCAAATGGGCGGGGTAAAAGGGTGGAGGGGAAGTCCCCATGTTATCGGTGGTAAAAAATCTTCGGAATTTGAAGACCCCTTTGAGGAAGCTCCTTCACCAACAAGGAAATTTGCACATCAAGGTGAAAGATCTAAGGTGTAAGCTGGATGAAATTCAAAAACATATCGATTTGAACCCCTTAGATGCTGAACTCAGAGATATGGAGGCTAAATTCATCAAGGAATTTCATAGTGCAGCATATGATGCGGAGTCATTATTAAAGCAAAAGGCAAAGATTGAGTGGCTGTGTGCAGGAGATGGCAACACTACCTATTTTCACAATTATGTTAAAAGCAGGAATGCCAGGAGTAAAATTCATAACATCAAGGATGCTAGAGGCAATCATTTTGAAGGGAGGGGTGTTGAAGTTGCTTTGGTTAATCATTATAAAACTTTCTTGGGTAAAGAGGATAAGGTGGATGAGGTTAATGTAGATAATCTTTTTACTAATGTTATCAAGTCGGATACGGCCGATCAGATGATACGCCAGGCAACACGTGAAGAGGTTAAAGCGGCTATGTTTAGCATTGGAGAAAATAAGGCCCCTAGTCCAGATGGTTATACATCAACCTTTTTTAAAAAATCATGGGATATCGTTGGAGGAGAGGTCACAACAGCCGTTCTTCAGTTCTTTGACAATAGTAAGCTGCTCCAGCAAGTTAAACATACAATTATTGCGCTTATTCCTAAGGTTTCTACTCCAAACTCGGTTCTTGATTACAAACCTATATCATGTTGCAACGTAATTTTTAAATGTATCAGCAAAGTTTTAACGGTTAGAATAAAGGGTAGCTTGGGAAAACTTGTTGATATAAATCAGTCTGCTTTTGTGCCTGGTCAGAAGATATCAGATAATATCCTTCTCACACCGGAGCTTATGCATAACTATCATATTAATAGAGGAAGGCCAAGATGTGCGTTTAAGATTGACATACAGAAAGCTTATGATACGGTTAGCTGGTCATTTCTTGAATCGATTCTTATCGGTTTTGGATTTCCACAAAAATGGTGGATTGGATCATGACGTGTGTTACATCTGTGTCTTATTCGCTAAGTGTTAATGGGAACTTGACTGGATATTTCAAAGGTAATCGGGGTCTAAGGCAGGGAGACCCCATGTCTCCATACCTATTCACTTTAGTTATGGAAGTCCTCTCTTTGTTATTACATCAAGGTACTGAATTGAATCCAGCTTTTAGATACCATGCTAAGTATAAAAAGCAGAAAATCATAAATGTATCCTTTGCTGATGATTTGTTTCTATTTGTTAATGCTGACCCGGTTTCAGTTAAGATCATGAGGGATGCTTTGAATTTGTTTACTAGAATATCAAGATTAACGCCAAACCTGGCGAAAAGCATTGCGTATTTTGGTAATGTGCCTCAATCGGACAAACACGAAATTCTAAGCCTTATGCCTTTTAGTGAGGGTGATCTCCCAGTCCGATATCTAGGTGTTCCGCTTATCTCTTCCAAGCTGATGTATAAAGATTGCAGAATCCTGGTGGATTGAATGGATAAAAGATAGATAATTGGATGACTAAGTCTTTATCTTTTGCAGGGAGGCTTCAGCTGATTAAGTCTGTCATGTCGGCTATGCATATTTACTGGGCCTCTGTCCCAGCTCGTGTTATAGGTGATCTTGAAAAAAGAATACGTAATTTTCTATGGAGTGGGGGTCCGAATATGATTGCCAAACCAAAAGTTGCTTGGAAAAATGTTTGTTTACCTAAGTTCGAGGGAGGGTTAGGAATTAGAAGCATTTCTGATGTCAACAAGGCGCTGCTAGCCAACCATATATAGAGTATTCTTGTTAATCGTGATTCTCTTTGGGTTAAGTGGGTTCACGCTTACAGGATTAAAGGCAAGAACTTCTGGAAATCCCATATCGTGGTAGTATGAGTTGGGGATGGAGGAAAATCCTTTCTATTCGATCGATTGTTCGTCCTATCATTTGGTATTCTATTCATGACGGTAGTCAAGCAAATGCATGGAATGACAATTGGTGCACGTGTAGTCCTCTTCAAGACTTCATTACTCCTAGACAAATTCATAATGCGGGTTTTAGTATGAAGACAACTGTGTCAAAACTTATTGATGACGGAAGTTCTTGGAAGTGGCCGATTGCTTAGTATGATCTATTTCCGGTTCTGAATAACTTAGATCCTCTTGTTCTTGACCATAATATTGCGGATATATTGGTTTGGAAGGATAGACGAGAAAATCAAAGGCATTTTAACTCTGGTGAATTGTGGAACAATATACATCGTCGGGGTGAGGAGGTATCTTGGGTGGATGTGGTATGGTTTGGTCAATGTATCCCGAGGCATTCCTTTCATATGTGGCTAGTGATAAAAAATAAAGTGAAAACTCAAGAAGGAATGGGTGTTTGGGATGCGGGGAGTGCTACTAACCTTAATCTTATGTGTTGCCCTCTTTGCAGATATGATAAAGACTCCCGTAACCATTTGTTCTTTCTTTGTCCCTTTGCGAGGCAAGTATGGAACCAGGTTAAAGACATGGCATACATGGGAAGGGTAGACAGTAGTTGGAGCTCTATTATGGATTGGCTTGAGCAACATGCTACCTCCAAGGGTGCAGAATGCATCGTTGGTAAATTGGCGGTCGCATCCTCTACTTACTTTATTTGGCAAGAGCGAAACAATAGACTTTTCTCTCAAAATCATCGTACTGTTTCCATGGTTGCCAAAGTTATTCTTGATACGGTGCGGCTTAAGTTGATGTCTTTCAAGGTGGGAAGGAATTCTAGAAACCCTTTACTGCTTGAGAGATGGAAGACCCAAGTGAAGACGTTGGACATCGATCCGGGCTAGTGTCTTAGTCTTTGTAGTGTGTTTGTTGCCTTTGGTTGGCTTGTTTGTTCTTGGTTGTTTGTTAGTCTTGTCTCTTGGATGTGTTTTTTGGTTTCGTCTAGTCTTGGTATGCCAAGTCTAGCCCTAGTGTGTCACTCTGGCACACTCGTGTTTTTTCTTTTATAGTTATAAAATTCACGGGGTAACCCCTTTACCCAAAAAAAATTCGAAAGTCTTAATTACATCCGCCACCTCAGTGATGTCCTTGAACTTCATGAACATGATCGATTTCCGAATACGGTCATTAACAGCCCATTTGCACTTCTCAGCTTAAACTGCAGCAGATCCTGCTGCTTCTCCCACAATACTGGCCAATCTTAAGAATCGGGTAATAAACTGTAACACCCCAATCGTGTAAAACAACAAACCGCGACGGAAACATCAGGGAGTCACGTTACAGGAAATTGTTTCACAACACAGGGTATTAAAATTTTGTTTTATTAAGTTAAATATTTACATTGTCTTGGGATAAATAGAAATAAAATACAAATAACTTGTCTTTCATGTTTTTAAATCACTAAGGCCCGCGTCCAATCCTACGTGAAGCATGCATTTCAAATCATCAAACATTGGCTCCTGAAACATATGTGAAAGAGAGTCATCATAAAAATGTCGGCTAGTACGTAGGTTTTTTGAGTGTGTCAAATTCATGGCTTTATATACCTATTAAAACATCCCGTCCAACTACAAAAGTCGTTAAGTGAAAACCTTTTATCAAAAGTGTTTGATATTGTAATATAATTAACCAACTAAATCAAGTTGGTTAGAGTTGGTTAAAACCTTGTAGCCATGAATCTTGACCAAAACGTTTCTTTTGTAAAACCGAGTAGTAGATTGATTTAAAAGAAAACTTCGTATGGTTTACATCTTTAAGTGAAATCATTGCGTGACATTGTTTGAAAACATTTGTCCAAGTGATTCGGATAACGCCACGATATGTAATACGATAAAAGCACTTATATATAGGAAGTACCAGCGGCATATCCACCATGCTTTTATCATATTACACCCGTTTCGTTATCAAAATCACTTACCATGAACCAATCGTCCGTGTTATCAACCATTCTTTCGTGTTATAAACCATTTGTATGTGTCATAAACCAATTGTCCGTGTCATCAATAAATCGTCCGTGTTATAAACCAATCGTCCGTGCTTTAATTGTAAAAACTTTTGGTCGTTCTTTAATGAACACATTCAAGCTTGTGTTCAGTATACCACCAAAAGGTATCTTTAATAGACCACCAAAGGGTATCTTTAATAGACCACCAAAGGGTCTCTTTAACTAGACTAACAAATCAACAAATGATTGTTATCAGAAAAAGTTTATGTCATTACCCAAACTTCCACCAAATCTAGTGGACAGTCCGATAATGGGATTGTCAGTCCTATGGTACCATAACATACTACCGGTCGACGTGATCAATGTTAATGAATGTCATTAGTGTCATGGATAACGCACCAACAAGTTGCTCACATTATTGAAATTGTATTGTTTTATATATACCATAGACTTTGTTTTTGAAAACTTGAAAATGATTTAGCATATATGAGTCACCCCAAAACATTTGCAAAACGTAAAAGAGGGGAACTATGTACTCACTTGGGATTACGTAAGTGTCCTTGAATCAACGGAATAAATAAAGCTCAAATGTGTTCTAATGTGTCTGATAATATGTTTGTGTGTCGTGACTTTAAACGGGAGACCAAATAGAATGAAGTCTTACAAACCAAACGGATGTTGGGACTTGTGAAAATAGATGTGGGTATTTCGCTTTCATTTGATCGTCTCGTTCCAAGTATATTTTAGGCCACGTTTAGATTTCCAGCAAACTTTAACTATCGGTATTCGTCAACGCTTGAGTTTCTTTACTTCACGGTCCAATATCTCCACAGGTTTCTCGACAAAGTGCATAGTGTCATCATGCGAATTTTGTCTAGGGGGATGTGGAGGTTTGTATCGGCTAAACAATTTTTCAAATTGGACACGTGGAATCTTAAGTGAATATTCCCAAGTTTAGGAAGCAGCTCAAGTCGGTAGGTCACCTTTCGGATTCTTTCAATGATCTTAAATTGTCCACCACATCGTGGTGCAAGTTTTTCTTTCTTTCCAAATCTAACTGCACCTTTCCAAAGGAATACCATGAGAAGGACGTGATCTCTGACTTGGAATTCCAAGGGCTTACATCGTTTGTCCGCATAACTCTTTTGATGGCTCGCAGCAGTTAGAATGTTATCGTGAATTTTCTTGACTTTGTCTGTTGTGTCGTGAATGAGTTTAGGTCCAGTGAGCTGAGCTTCACTGACCTCATTCCAGCAGACAGATGAACGACATTTTCGACCATATAGAGTTTCGAAAGGTTCCATGTTTATGCTAGAGTAATAATTATTGTTGTAGGAAAATTCGATCAAAGGTAGATGCGAATCTCAACTACCACCCAAGTTAAATCACATAAGCTCTAAGTATGTTTTCAAGTGTTTGGATTGTTCTTTTTGGTTTGTCTATTTGTTTGAGGATGGTAAGCAGTGCTTAGATTTAGCTTGGTTCCCATGGCAGATTGCATGGTTTTCCCAAAAGTGAGATGAGAAACGAGTGTCATGATTTGTTAAGTTGTTCGAAGGAATACGATGACATGATGCAATCTCATTGACATAAATCTTAGCAAGTTTTCTAGCAGTGGGAATCATCATGAATCGAAAAAAGGTGTGCTAACATAGTCAGATGGTCAATGATTACCTAAATGGCATCATGACTTTTAGATGTGTGTGGTGATTTTAGTGGTGAGATCTATGTCAATGTTATCTCACTTCTACACCGCCACTTTTGGTTGTTCAAGCAAACCGAAGGAATGTTGATGTTTTGCTTTAGAACTTATGAATTCGAAAAGGGTGTGAATTTGAAAAGGAAAAGTGTTAGAGTATTGAATAATCGGACGGAAGGATGTTTATAGAGGTTCCCTATGAAGACTATATAGGAAACTTATGTGTGTGTTCGAAGTTGGAGATGGAAAGTATAACAGAAAATTTGATTGGAAGGTGAATGTCAAGAATGTATGGTTTATATGTATCACTGTAGGTCCTATGAAATCACACATGGCAAAACTTACTTTGGTTTCTATGCACCGAATTTTTTTATAATTATGTGTGCACCCATAACTATTTGCATATAAAAGCCCATTAAGGATTTAGGATAGTAATTTGGGATCCAGAGATCTAACTATTTGCGTAGGAAGATCAATCATGGATTTGGGATTTGTGTTTTGTTTCGTCTCAAAACTACATGTCCTATGAGACCAATCAAGAACTTGTGAAAGTACACTTAGAAATCCAGTAAGGATTATATGGTAGTACTTTGAGTATCCATTAAGGATTTTAACTTGTGCCTTGTTCTTTGTTTCTTAAGGGAATCGAGTACATATGATTTTTGTAGAGATCGCGAGCGATCTCAAAAATCGAAGAAACCTTGATAGTAGTTTGATTTGCAAGGAACCATATTCTTGGTGTAGGTATTGTAGCCGTATGTCACATATACATGTAATCAAACTAGTTTTGTAATTAACATGGAAACAACAATGTTTATATATAAAACAACCAAAGTGTTTCAAAGTTCTTTGGATAATAGACAGAAAACATAAAAGTTTAAGTGTTTATTTTGACATTAGCGCAAGCCTTGACATTGGCACTGTAAATCTTGTGTCCATACCTTGAGTCATCATTTGCCAGCCTAGGTTAATTGAAGTGGTTAGGATAACCACAATTGAAGCAGAATCCATGTGGGTAGTTAGGACAAACAAGTATTGCATGAGGGGTTGCGATAAGGTGTGTAGGAACTACCATAGTTAGGTTTGGCATAGTGGCTAAACAACAGACATTAGCTGTATGAACAAAATGTTCACAGTGAGAACATTTTCGGCAAAGGACACTAGCATAGTGATGAAGGTTACAATGATTGCAAAGAGGTGCTTTTCCTCTGTATGGCTTTTTAGCGGGTGGTGGGGCCACCTTATTAGGTCCCACTTGATTAAGTGGAATTGGAGCAATCACTGGTAAATTCTTTGAAGCTTTATGCTTCCTTGAATTTTTAGAAGGCTTGGTTTTTGTTTTCTTTGATGCCTCAGGAGTAGTCTTATCATCAAGACTAGACACGGCTAAAGCTAACTCAATGGTTCCACTGAGTAATATGCCTATTTTTTGGGCGACTTTAGTAGTCAAATCTGTTATTTGGGTATTGTTGCGTAGAGGAGGCATTCTAAAAGTGAGGGGGGTAAATACGAGAGAAAACAAATTGGATTGATAAAGGATAATCAAAATTGAATGTTAAAAATATCGATGAAGCATAAGGATTGTGATCATTTTTTGGTTACTTAAAACAAACAAACGACTCAGTGACTAATCAAAGTAAATGGGTCTTTATCTATCACGAAAACATGCTTTAGCCTATATGTGGACACTCACCTCAAGAGTTCGCAAGGAAGAGTGACTGGTCCGATAATGCGGATTTGTACAAACACTCTAGCCTTAGACATAATATTAAGGGTACATGTGTCCACCCTTCCAGATTGCATGTGTTCACATTATTAAGGCCCAAACTTTGACGAGATTTTGAAAAAATCAAAGGCTTTAAGCCTAAAAACAAATCATCTAAAGATAGATGATTGATTTTCAAAACAAATTTGTAACTTGTGGATTTGTTTTGGTAATCACCTAAGGATAGGTGATGGTATTGTATTTAAGAATCTAAACGCAAGATAAATCACGTTAGGGTCCTAGGAAGGTGATAATCTAGGTCAAAGTATTACTAATAACCTAATTCCCTATAACCATGAGCTCTGATACCTATCTCTGTAACACCCTAATCGCGTAAAACAACAAACTGCGGCGGAAACATCAGGGAGTCACGTTACAGGAAATTGTTTCACAACACATGGTATTTAAAGTTTTTTTATTAAGTTAAAATTTCACGTTGTCTTGGGATAAAAAGAAACAAATACAGATAAATTGTCTTTCATGTTTTTAAGTCACTAAGGCGCGCGTCCAATCCTACGTGAAACATGCATTTCAAATCATTAAACATTGGCTCCTGAAACATATGTGAAAAAAGAGTATACATAAAAATGCCAGCGAGTACATAGGTGTTGTGAGTGTGTCAAATTCATGGCTTTGTATACATATTACAACATCTCGTTCGACTACAAAAGTCGTTAAGTGAAAACCTTGTATCAAAAGTGTTTGATATTGCAATATAATTAACCAACTAAATCAAGTTGGTTAGAGTTTGTGAAAACCTTGTAGCCATGAATCTTGACCAAAACGTTTCTTTTGTAAAATCGAGTAGTATATTGATTTAAAAGAAAACTTCGTATGGTTTATATCTTTAAGTGAAAATCGTTGCGTGACATTGTTTGAAACACATTTGTCCATGTGATTCAGATAACGCCACGATATGTAATACGATAAAAGAACTTATATATAGGAAGTACCAGCGGCGTATCCACTATGCTTTTATCATATTAGACTAATTTCGTTATCAAAATCACTTACCATGAACCAATCGTCCGTGTTATAAACCATTCTTGCATGTTATAAACCATTTGTACGTGTCATAAACCAATTGTCCGTGTCATCAATAAATTGTCCGTGTTATAAACCAATCGTCCCTATTTTAATTGTGAAAACTTTTGGTCGTTCTTTAATGAACACATTCATGCTTGTGTTGACTATACCACCAAAGGGTATCTTTAATAGACCACCAAAGGGTCTCTTTAACTAGACTAACAAATCAACAAGTGATTTGTTAATCAGAAACAGTTTCTGTCATTACTCAAAGTTCCACCAAATCCAGTGGACAGTCCGATAATGGGCTTGTCAGTCCTATGGTACCATAACATACTACCGGTCGGCGTGATCAATGTTAATGAATGTCGTTCGGGTCATGGATAACGCAGCAACAAGTTGTTCACATTATTGAAATCGTATTGTTTTATATAAACCATAAACTTTGTTTTTGAAAACTAGAAAATGATTTAGCACATATGAGTCACCCCAAAACATTTGAAAATGTAAAAGAGGGGAGCTATGTACTCACTTGGGATTGTGTAAGTGTCCTTGAATCATCGGAATAAACAAAGCTCAAACGTGTCCTAATGTGTCGGATAATATGTTAGTATGTCGTGACTTTAAACGGGAGATCGGATAGAATGAAGTCTTACAAACCAAACGAGTGTTGGGACTCGTATGATATGGTTTAATAGGCTTAGCATTCTAATTTGGAAAGGATCCTAAGTGCTTTTGACCTGTTACGACTCGTTAAAGTAGTTTACGCTACTTTAACGTGTCATTTGCGTAAACATGTGATTGGATGTTTAAACATGTCCTACGATAAGTCTTAAATACCCAAACATGTTTAAGAATGTTATAACATCAGTTTACATGTCGAAAATTTGGTTACATCTGTTTAAAATGGATTTATGCGCAAAAAGGGCATTTTGGTCATTTCTAAGGAACATATGAACGACTTATCATAATACTAACCAGACCTTATGACCAAAAGGTATACCTTAGTAGGCTATTCCCTATACAACTATGGTCACAAAGTCAAAGCGGTGGTGAAACCGCTTGACTTACAACCCAAATAAAGCACTAAACTAGAAGTGACGAGTTAGACATGTTGAAACATGTCTAACTAATTTATAAAACTGATTGGGTATCAAAACTTCCTGAAAATAGTTTCGTCGTAAAATGCACATTATGTGCATCTTTGATTCGTCACTTCGACTAGTAAACGTGGTAATCAGAAGGTGAAATCGCAAAGGATTATGACCTTCGTGATTACGATCACGTTGCAAAGTTCAATTAAACTTTGACTTGACCAAAAATGGTCAGAACCAAAAGTCAAACATAAAGTCAACTGTTTGACTTTTAGCTCAATATAAGCTAAAATAATGAACAAGACTAGGAAAGAACACTTACTTGTGTTCTAGGAAGGCAAGAATACTTAGTAGGAGGCCTCCAATGGGAAGCAAATTCCAATTTAGGGTGAATAAGAATGAAATGAGCAAGTTGTGAATGAAAATGATCACCTATTTATAGTTTTTTGGAAGACATAAGAGCATCACAAGTGCCCAATGAGGTTCGTATCTTGAATACGGACCAACAAACTTTCGCAGGTTGACGAAAATAGTCACTGGAGTTGTATAAGTGTGTTTTTGTCATACCTAACCCTTCAAAATTTATATCTAAGTTATGTAATGGGTATTTAGGGTATGTGTAGCTTATGTCCTTGTTCCGGAGTGTATGTCGCGTTAAACTGATTACGTTTGCGTAACGGTTTACGATTACACTTCCAGAATAGGTTTGAAGGATCGAAATTGAACAAGGATTGAAAATGCATAAATGTAATAAGTAATTATACAAATCTCGGAAATAAAACACAAGGTTTCATTGAATACTAAATCGTTCAGAATTGTACAATGATTGAAACGCCGCAAATGTCACATAATTCTTAAGCAGGCTCGTCGATCCCTTGTCGAATAACAGCATACTCCCTGATGTGAGCTTCTCTATCAGCAGTCGAGAAATATCTATAGTAAAACATGGTATGGAATTCAGCCCATGAGAGAGTAGCAACGTAAGCATCTTCTCCTTTGAGTTGTTTGTGTCCTTCCCACCAAGTCTGTGCATCGTCTTCTAGCTTGAAGGTGGCTAACCTGACCTTGTACTGATCTGCAACTCCCAGTACCTCAAAGATCTTCTCTACATGAGCTATCCAGTTTCGTGCCTCGATTGGAGTAGCAGCGTGGTTGAAAGATTTTTGGTGTTGCCTTTGGAAATGATGGAGCCAAACATGGATGCTTTTAGAAGTGTTGTTGGTGGTATTCTCACCAACGACGACTCCAAAATTAGGGTTAGCGCGTCCTTGAATTTGGTTCATAACAGCTTCTACGGTTTGAGCAACGAGGTTCGGAAGTAGTCCGGCGAATGCTTGGTTGATAGCAGAAACCATGTTAGGATCAGGTAGAGTTTCATTTGAGGCAGTGTCGTTAGGCAAACGATTAGTCGCGTGGGTGTTTCTACGAGTTTTGCGACGATGAGACATCTATTAAAAGTAGATGCATGGGTTAGAGTATGAAAGTGGAGACGAGAAACTAGGAACATTTAGAAGAATTCTATCCTAGACGTCTACCCAAACCTCACATGCATAATTACAAATTTTAAGTTTTCTACAAGAAAGAGACTCTGCTCTGATACCATAGTTATAACACCTCAACCCTAATGGGTTGCCGTGTCACTATAATAGTGGGTTAGAACAAAAGTCATAATTCCATTAATTAAAGTTAGGGTTACATTTCAAAGGATACTTCATAGCCCTAAGGCCCAAAAATACATATTACTTTTATAAAAATGAAAAACGTCTTCGGTTAGCATCCTAGGGTTTATTCTTCACTCTTCACCCTGCCCAAAGTAACCTGTGAACCTGTGGTGAAATAAAATATATGGAATGAGCCAAATGCCCAGTACGAAATAATAGGCTCAAATATAAAATAATAAACAACTGAAATGATATTACTGATAAGAAGCACAACACAATAAAGCATAACATATAACTGAACTGAATCGTATCATACAGATGTACCCATAAGCTAAACAGAGGGGACAACCACAAAGTCAGTCACATGAGACAGTGTGGGTTGGCCTATCCGACATCCATCTCCAAAAACATGCCTAGGATATATCCATACGCCTCATAGTCGCTATGTATCACACTTGCACCTAGGGACGCCGTGAACTGATAACTCCGTCACGGAGGGGGCCAGAGAGGTTAGGGTAGCGGATCTCAAATAATCAGAAATAAATATAACACAAACGTTAACAAATATTATAAGTATCAGAATATGCGTTAATGAGCACAATACAATCATAAACTTATCGCGTGTTGTCAAGCCGAATAACAATTTAAATCTGAGTAAGAAATGAACGGACGGTCAATTGAATCGAGGTTCAAAGACGTTAGAGTTTTCGATATATATATATATATATATATATATATATATATTATAAATAAGGGTTTATAGCTAACGAACCAGATGACAAAGGGAGAGGGTTAAGGGTCCGTACCTTATTTCTTGACTTATTGTCTTCTAAATATATACTTGCCAAAGCGTGTTCGTATAAACCTACATCGTGTTCATATATTTCATAAGGTTGTGTTTGTACATAAAAGTATATATGTATTTGTTTGTTTAGATCATGTCTAGTTTAGAACCTCAAATTTGCATAAGTAATCACTTATATAAATTAGTTTTGCTTAGATTAGAGAATACATTTGTGTATTTTTATTTGCATTTATTAATAAAAAATAATGTTATTTTCTGTTTCATAACCGTAAATATAAAGATATAATAAGTAAATAATCATTAAATATTGGTTTAAATAAAATAAACTTAAATTAAAAATAAATGTTATGTAACACTCCAATTGCGTAATACAACAAACCGCAGCAGAAACATCGGGGAGTCAGGTTACAAGAAATTGTTTCACAACACATGGTATTTAAAGTTTTGTTTTATTGAATTAATGAATTACATTGTTTTGAAACAAATTAAACAAATACAAACAATTTGTGTCATTCAAGTTTTAAAGTAAGATAAGGCCCAAGTCCAACCTCTGTGTAGCATGCGTTAACAATCATCATATAATAGTACCTGAAACAATGTGAAAATAAAAAATCAGCATAAAAATGTTTGTGGGTAACATAGGTTTTGTGATTTAGATTCATGGCTTTGGATATTAAAAGAAAAAGATTATACGATTTCAAAATAGCCATGAATCCTTGATAAACATTTGGTTTCTAAAATACTTTGCTTTTTGATAAAAAGATTTGTAGTATATACAAAAATATACTTTGGTTTTGAAACAACTGAATTAATAGTATATCAAAATATATTTTGGTTTATGAATAACAGGTTTTGGTAGTACATCAAAATATACTTTGGTTTATGCATAAGAGAAAGAGCAGTATATCAAACTATACTTCGGTAGTATATCAAACTACACTTTGGTTTTGAACAGTCAACAAAAGACAAACTTTATGGCTTAATTGGAAAACTTTGTATGAACACATTGTGGTCGTTTGGCAATACATTCAAACCTTATTCGCTGATGTTATAAATTCACCACGAAGGTAAATCTATTTGGGGTAAACTTGGTTTCTGACATTCCCTAATCAAACTTCCAAACAAACCTAGGAAGCGGGAATGGGGTGTCAAGTCCTATAGCGCTGTATCATACTACTAATCGACTTGATCATTATTAATGAATGTATTTTAGGCATGAATACAAATACGCACCAACAAGAGTCTTACAAATTTTGAAAGTCATTATTTAAGCCATAGATAACATATTCAAATCGTTAACGGATAAAGTACTATGTATATATAGTCATATGGTTTCGAAATCATGAAAATAGTGATAGGCACATATGAATCAACCTAAAAAAATTTGCAAAACGTAAAAGAGGGGAACCATTTACTCACTTAGGATTGCGTAAGTGTCCTTAAATAAACGGAATAAACAAAGCTCAAACGTGTCCTAATCTGTCGGATAATATGTTAGTGTGCCGTGACTTTAAACGGGAGATCGGATAGAATGAAGTCTATAAACCAAACGAGTGTTAGGACTCGTATGATATGGTTTAATAAGCTTAACCTTCTAATTTGGAAAGGATCCTAAATGCTTTTGACCCATTATGACTCGTTAAGGTAGTTTATACTACGTTAACGGGTTATAAGTGTAATTAAATAATCGGATGGTCAAATATGTCTTATGATGAGTCTTATATGCCATAATAAGTTTGATTATGTTATAACATCAGTTTAGATATCAAAACTTTGGTTATATATGCTTAAATAGTTTATGCACAAAAAGGTATTTTGGTCAATTTAAAAGAACATATAAGCAACTCATCATATAACTAACCAAACATTATGACCAGAAGGTATAACCTCAGAGGGTTATACCTTATACAAATATGGTCATAAAATGCACTTGGTCGAATCCTAAATTGACCAAACGGATTGGATTCAAAAGTCAAAGCGGTGGTCAACACAGCTCGACTTACGACCCTAATAAAGCACTAAACTTGAAGTGACGAGTTAGACATATTGAAACATGTCTAACTAAGTTATAAAACTGATTTGGTATCAAAACTTGGAGTTTTGATACCCGAAAATAGTTTCATCGTAAAATGCCATTATGCGCGTTTTTTACCAAAACTTTGACTAGTCACTTCGCCTAGTAAACGTTGTAATCAAAAGGTGCAATCGCAAGGGATTATAACCTTCATGATTACGATCATGTTGCAAAGTTCGATTGAACTTTGACTTGACCAAATATGGTCAGAACCAAAGTCAAAAAAAATTCAAAATGTTTGGGTTTTGGCTCAAAATGCCAAAATAATGAAAGAACTAAGGAGAGCACTTACTTGTGTTGATGACCACTTTCAGAACTCAGAGTTGGAGGCCTCCAAAAGTTGGAAGCAAGCTCCAAGAGAGTGGGAGAAAGAAATATGAAATGAGGAAGTTGGAAAGGATGAAGATCAAGGCTATTTATATTGTTCGTGAGGCTCTAGTATCATGCTAAGTGTTTGTGAGTTGTCAAAGATCAAGGGATAGTGATAACACTTGTCAATTGCAGGTTAAAACCCAGAAAAATCGTATGCTTGGCCTC
The DNA here is from genome assembly GCA_947069175.1 of Scalesia atractyloides. Taxonomy (NCBI): domain Eukaryota; kingdom Viridiplantae; phylum Streptophyta; class Magnoliopsida; order Asterales; family Asteraceae; genus Scalesia; species Scalesia atractyloides. The sequence goes on along the minus strand of CAMTDV010000015.1, from coordinate 54,453,027 downwards.
CAAGGAAGAAAACATGTGGCCTCCAAGAATCTACTGTCTGGGCACCCCTTACGGACCATATGGGGGCACCTCTTGCGATCCGTAAGGCCCTGGCAGGGGCAGATGTTTTGGATTATGGCAGATTTAGCCCCTGGACTTGTTTCGTCGCGTTTTGTCATTTTTAACCCCTTTTAACCTAATTTTTAGGCTTTATAAAGGTGTTAAGATATATGTAACTTGGATTTTTCCCAGAAATGTCATGGATGTCGGTTCGTTCGGTTGTACGGTTACGCGTTTTGCAAAATTACGTAAAACGCTTTAGCGAACACGAAAATGATCGAAATTGCGCAACGATTGACATTTTTACATTCTTATCAATAAAATACAAGTTTTTATTGAATACAAAAATTTTTGGTTTGGTACTCATGGTTCGTATCTGAATGCGGTCCAACAGACTTTCGTAGTTTGTCAAAAATAGTCCATAGACTTGTATAAGCGTGTTTTGTCATACCTATCCATTTAAAATTATATCTAAGTTATGTAATGGGTATTTAGGGTATGTGTAGCTTATGTCCTTGTTTCGAAGTGTACAGCACGTTAAACTGATTGGGTTTGAGTGTCAGTTAACGAATCACTTCCACAAAGTTTTTGAGAGTTCAAATTTGTACAAGGATTGAAAATGTGCAGATGTCACAGTCTCCCCTACTTTAGGAAATTTCATCCCGAAATTTAGTTAGAGGAAACTTGTGAGGAAGGTTGTAGATATTTCGCTTTCATTTGATCATCCCGTTCCCAAGTAAACTCTGGGCTACGTTAGGATTTCCAGCGAACTTTGTCAATCGTATTCGTCTGTTGTTTCTAGGAATAAGTTCAGATCCGATGATTGAAACTTCATTCCACAAGACAGGTGCACGACATTTCCAATTGTACCAGGCCTCAAGAGAACCTTGTAAATGTCAGAGTGATAGCTCTTGTTGTAGTAGAATTCGATCAAAGGCAGATGCGAATTCCAACTATCACTCAAGTCAATCACATAAGCTCTAAGTATGTTCTCGAGTGTTTGAATCGTTCTTTCGGTTTGTTTATTCACTTGAGGATTACGAGCAGTACTTAGATTTAGTTTGGTTCCCTTGGCAGATTGCATGGATTTTCCAAAAATGAGATGAGAAATGAGTGTCACAGTTTGTTATGATGTTCGAAGGAACACCATGACGTGATGAAATCTCATTCTCATAAATCTTAGCAAGCTTGCTAGTAGCGGAAATCCTCATGAATTGACAAAAGTGTGTTGACTTAGTCAAACGGTCAATGATTACCCAAATGGCATCATGACCTCTTGGAGTGCTTGGTAATTTGGTGGTGAGATCCATAGCAATGTTCTCTCACTTCTACACCAGCACCTCTGGTTACTTACAAGTGGTTTTCAATCGTTTCCAATCTATGAACCAAACACACCACAAGTTTCAAACACATCACAAAATTCATCTCAAGGCTCGAATTTTCAAAGTAACCAACAAAATCAAGCAAGTCCGAATCAAAGAGTCTTACAATGCAACATAGCAGTAAATCTCAAAAATGCTCAAGATTTCAATGAGCATACTGCTAAATAGCATATGGCACTATTAACTTCAGTTCTAGAATCGTTCGAGAGTTTAATTGCTGGGAAGATTGGTAATCCAGAAATGACAAGGAGGATTATGATCAATCAGATCCATAAGAACTTGAACTGATGGATATGAAATGGTGCATGGCATCAATTGTTTGTAGAGCGAAAAGATTTATGGATATTACGGGAAGAGATAGTCTCAGAGGGGCTGATGGAAAACTTGGCTTCGATAAATCCAAGGTTACGTGTTTCAGATGTAAAGAAAAAGGGCACTTCAAGCGAGAATGCACAAACCAACCAGATTATTCTAACCAGAATGCATTAAAAGAAGACTACTACAAGAAGGTAATTTATCATCGTCCGTCACCACCTCAGACAAATATCAGAATGGTGCAAATTGAATATGGTAGCTCGACAAAGCCAATAAACGATAAAGCATTGATGGTAGCACAAGAAGATGAAGGATTTAACTGGAGCAAGTACATTTCAAAAGATGAAGGTTTGGCATTGTTTTCAAAAATCATCAAAGAACCAGAACCGGAAACGCAACCAGAACCAGTACCAGTAATGGTAGAATCTGAAGTTATTCTTGATGATGGTTTGGAAGATGCACTTTAGCTCAATATCTGCAAAATTGAGAGGAAGAAGAAACTGTTTTACATAGCGCTTTTAGAAATATAATACCTATTGATATGTTTTCAACTTTTGCAGGATATTTTAATCAAAGCTATCAGGTTACATTTGAGGAAGCAGAAAAACCAGAAGTAACTGAAGTGATCGATGTTTCAAAAGAAATGACAGCTGAGAACTTGAAAGAAATTGTTGATCATGCTTTGATGGAAAACCAAAAAGAGGTAGTCTCTAAAGGTGTTCAGAAAACTGATGAGTCAGTAATTCATGAAAATGTCAGGGAAGTGGTTAAATAAATATTTGTTGAGGTTGAGAAACCTTGCAAAAGCGCGAGGAATCTTGCAAAGAATGTGTTGAAAAGGATTTAAAATTTGAATAATTAAGACGTGCTTCTAACCATGTGTCATTTGAATATAATGAAGTACAGAGGCATATGACACATTAGCAAGATCAATAAAACAATATGAAAGAATTGAAAGAGAGAATGATACAACACTTAAGATGCTTAAGGCAACAATGATGGAAAAACAAATGGCAATAACACCCATTTGAATACCATTGCTGAATTAAAGAATGATCTTGAAAAGATGAGAATTGAAACTGAACGGGTAAACAAACTATTGATAAGTTACTCTACCAATCCATATGTCATCGATCATATTCTTCCGAAAATCGAAAAGGAAGAAGATGACATCCTAATTTTTCAAAATATTTCTTGTGAAAACTTTCTTCATTTTCAGTATTTGAACTTGTTTTCATATTAGACTCATTTGACTAAGCACTTTCAAACTCAGTGTTATCACTTTCACTATTCAGCAAGTCTTACTGTGGATATGTCAGTAGGTTTTACACGCTTAGTAGATTGTTTCTGGGATATAAACTAAATTTACAACTTGTTAACTTCTGGCTTAACATCTCTTGGATATATGGACTTGGTACTCTGAAATTTCGCCTTAGAGATTGCCTGATTTTGAGATACTAGGTCTTTATAGATCATTGATATCTGTGGTATTATAAAAGTTTTTCTGATTTTACGAAAGCAATGTCCTAGAACTTATATAATACTTTTGCATAAAAGACTTAAATCTGCAACATATTGAAAGTATCGAAAGATCATCAATAGCAGTACAAAAGATTCCATATTAGAACACTACCTTAAGTCGAGCCTTCAACTCTTTGTCAGTACGGTGGTACTAACCTGAGCTCTCAATGTCTCGCATTACCCAGATACAGATATCAGTTAAACTATATTCACCTATAAGATGAAATCTTGTGAATCTTGATACGGGTGTATATTCTGAGGTGGGACACAGTTGATTAAAGTCTCTTAAGAATACTTAACGTATCTTGGAACAATTGAAAAATGTGTTAAAGTTTAAAGTGGACTAGTATACTAACAATCTAGGTAATTTTTTTTAAACTCTTAAAGTCTTAACAAGGTCAACGGTACTAGTGATATGTCTCAGACAACTGATATGATCCTCGAACACAAACTCACAAAAATATGTCTGTAAATATGTTTGTGCATAATTCATTTTCATTTCTGAAACAACTCAAAAAGATTTTTAGTGTGTTTTAGCATAAAGTATAAGAAATTAAAAAAGATTTGGTTTCTATTTGTATTTCGACAACCAATGATGAGGTACGAATCTTCAAAATCTAAAAAGATGCTGAACAAGGAGAAACCGGAAAACAACGGGTTAGGAGCTAATCAAAAATGTTAAAATGTTCTTGAAAAATCTAAAAGTTCTTTAATTTGAAACTTTACTTTGTCGAAAACAACAGTTTGTTCATATGGTGTTCAACCAAGGTCATTTACTTGGACTTGGTAGACAAATCAGTAAACCAGGGTCATTAATTTGGACTTGGTTACCTGAGTGGGTTGTTAAAACTGTTAACGACATAAAGTTTGAAAAATTAAAAAATTCAAAACCCTGATTCGTACGAATTAGAAAAACAAGAATTGTTAAGCTTCAATTCGTACGAACTGATCAAACAAGAGTTCAGAGTTTCAATTCGTTCGAACTGTTGAATGTGTGTATACATAATCCAATTCGTGCGAATTGCAACATTATCTGTACTGTTTGTTCTCTGAGTTATTTTGTGTGAATTGAGCAAAAATACAACTTAGACGTCGTTATACTGCCGGATTTTCATTGTTAAGGTTGATTTGCACACCTTAAACAATGAGCAAGGTATTGATTTGGACAAACTTGAATTGCCGTACATAAAAACCCTAGATCTAGGATGTTTAACCGGTCAAAACATAAAATTGAACTTGGATAAATGATAATCGATGTTGATAGCATGTTATAGACTAAACAATTGCTAGAAAACATCAAGTTTTTGAAACTGGAATTTCTTGTGAAGGAGATGACCAGTTTGTACGAACTGGTAGTTGGATGTTTATCCCACTTCGTACGAACCGACATCAGAAATGTTTGAAAATGATAAATCCAAGTCGTACTAACTACATGTTGATTGTGTTAAAAACTTTAATTCGTACGAACTGATGTTTTTTGAAAATTTTCTAAGTGTTTGAATATTTTTCATGCGCAGTTGAACTAATCGAAGTTTCATAACACTTGTTGTGTGTTGGACATCGAAAAGTATCCAAGATTGGAATCATTTTCAGACATTTTGGATATTATGAAGCATTGTCAGATCTCAAAGGCGCTGACACATCATCATAACGCTTATCGATCACATATTGAGTATTTCTAGATCGCAGCAAAATATGTGGAAGCTAAAAAGACTTTGTATTCAGCAGTGAAGATTGACGATAAAGATATCGAAGTAAAGATTACGGAAGAAGATGTACGAAGAGTGTTGGATTTCAAGGATAAAGCTTCCGATCCTACTGGTTTTTTGGAACAAATGGTGAAGGGTTGTTTTTATTGTATGGGATTACAGAGGTTATGTGAATGCTACAACATGGAAGAAGGGTAACTTGGGAAAGCCATACAAGTTCTTTATACATTCGTTAGTCACACTTTGAGCCATAGGAAAGGTGGATTTGATGATATGCAAGATTACCATATGTGTATGGCCACGGCTTTAGTGCTATATCTGTCGTTCAACTTTTCTCATGTCATTTTTTATTATATGACAAAGAATACCGGGGTTGATAAGTTTCTACAGTATTCAAGATTTGTACAGATGCTGCTAGACGACAAATTCAAGAATTTGAAGAAAAAAGATAATGACATTCTGTATTTACATCACATGGACGAGGATACGCTTTTGAAGCTAAATCAATATCTGAGGAAGAATCTGTTCCACCAACAAAAGCCTTGTTTGGAGCAATTGTGAACATTGATTACGTTGCAACTGAGATAGGTAAATGGCGAAAAGAAACAAATGTGATGAAAGAGAGGAAGAACAGAATTTAGAAGGTTTCATTGAGAAAAGAAGCAACTGGTACATCAAGGCTGAGACTAAAAAGAAACGTAAGTATGCATCGAAAAAGGCTGCAAGAACTATTCTAGTTGATGAGCCTAAGAATGAACCTGAGGTAAATGTTGAAGAAACACATGAATTAATGTTACTATTGAGAATGTGGAAGTTGAAGCAAAGAATGTTGAGTCTGCGCATGTTTAAACTGAAGATCAATGTGTGATTTCAGCGACATCTGACAAAGAAGATTCTGTTGATTTTATGGATGTTCGAGAAAGACAGATTAGAGAGGAGTTAGAGCAGGAGAAGTTGAAGAAGAAAGGTGATGATATATATGTTCCATCTGAACAGAATCTGAGGAGGAATGACCAGTTAAAAAGCAAAGAAGAGCAAAGAGTAAATCTGCTTTAGATAAGAAGTTTACTGGATCGCTAGAAGCTTCAGCGAAAAGAAAGTATTTGCAAAAGAAGAAAGCTAAGAAGGTTGCTGGATCTGAGAATTCTAGTTCTCCAATACATGTACAACCACCACCAACTACTCCACAAACTTCCATTCCTACTCAATCACAAACCACGCCAAAACAATCAACCCCTAACTCAGCACGAAAAACAAACAACACCCCAAAGCCAAATATCTGAACGTTAATTTCGTGATGCTTTCGGAAATATTCCTTTACCTCCACCAAATTTTGCTGAAGGAATGAACACATATGAGTTTGCTGATATGTTCAACGAATCCAAGCTTCTTGAATTGGAAAACAGTATCAAGACTTTGGAAAAACAAATGAAAGCCAACGAAGCTGAAAAAGAAGTGTTAGAAGCGAGAATGAAATTCATGGAGAATGATCGTGAGTATATGAAGGCTGTAATCGAGAGTTTGTGTATTGGCAATGAAAGGTTGAGAAAGGTTGTAAATGACCTGGAAAATGAAAGAGCCCAAAGCAACAAGAGGTTTGATATGCTTCAGAAAGTCTTAGCAAACAACCTTGGAATAGATTCTGCCGCTGAGTACAACCGACTGGAAGTACAAGAAGCGAAACAAAAGGTTGCTGAATGTGAACGACTAGCTGCTGCTGAATCAAAAGCTCTACATAAGGGTAAAGGGATTGCTAAAGGAGTTTTTAAACCTATAGTTGAAGAAGTTACTGAGAGAGGTATAGTGGCAGTGGGTAAAATTGTTGATATCTATGATAATCTGATCTTACAACGAATTGCTGATATTCAAAGACAAAGAGCTGAACGAGTTAATAAAACATTTGGAGCAGAGGAAGAAGATAAAGAAGATGACGATAATGAATCGAAAAAAGATGATGATAAGAAAGATGATTCGGAAAAGAAAGATGATATTAACGATGATGATGATCAGGGTGGTACTGGAATTACAGATGAGTCTGCAAAAATTAATGAAAGTTTTGATTATGATTCGATTTTGAATGACGAGGTTAATGCAAGAGGAAGTTCAAGTTCAGGGGGAGCAAGGGCCTTCTGAAACTGAAGAAACATCAGGAATCGTCATAGCTACTCCTTTTACATTTGTTCCCGATTGCAACAAGCTGATGTTACTAATGCTTGAGCACAATATTGAAGAAGGTGAGTATGTTCACAATTACTCAAAGGAGGAGCTTGCTAAATTGTTAGAAATCGAAGAAGAGTCAATTGAGTTTGATTTTGAAGAGGAATTAGTGAATATCAGTACGTTTGAGCCGAATAGCTTTGTATACAAGCGAGTACCAGAAGCTGACGACTATGATAGAGTGATTGTTGAAGATGCATCTGATGATGAAGAGGTTGAAAAGTATTCTAGAGCTGATACGGATAGTTTTCCTACAATCGAAGAGATTATGAGCCAGATTGATAAAGACTTGTCGAAAAAAAAGATCAATGAAGTTCTGAAGGATGGTAGTATCTGAAGAAACTGTCAAAGGAAGAAATTGCGAATGTGAAGAAATCATGGTTTAAAGAGATGCTGAAAGAAAGAAAGTTTAAACGTCCGTTGGCATTCTTTAAATGAGATAAAGACGAGTCTCTGGGGGATATTCTAAGTTGGGGATGGCTCAGAGAACTTAATGTTTATGTTATCAAGAGGGAGTTTGGTGTTCATTACTTCTGATACATGAAAGACTTAAAGAGCTTACCATATTGGGATGTGGAAGAGTTGGTACAAACGAAGAATGTTACTTATCAAATGAAGTTCCAAGATCAAAGGCTATGGAAGGTGATTAAATTTGAAGCGATGCATGGTTTCAATTACTGGAAGCCATTTATTCCCAAGTGCAGAATAAAGATTAGCAAAGTGATAAAAGAGAAGGATATTACATTGGTGATGAAACACAAAAGAGATGAAGAATATGCCACTAATGTGCATTGAACAAGATTTTCATACTTGTTTTCAGTGGTGGCAAGTGGATCCCGAGACATGTGAAGCTGTGACCGTTTTACAAGCTGAAGAAAATTGGAATATCACTACAGAGTTAGATCTAGAATTGATTGAACGAAGAAGGATCTGGGGATTATAGAGGACAATTAGGATACTAGACCCGATGTAGTTAGTTAATTGTTCAAAAGATGACGTGAATTGCTTGTTCTTTAACAAGATATGTTATGATAAGCATGAAGAGACTCAAGCGAAGCAATACCAGAGTGTAATTAATGTTTGCTATGCACATGGTATTAATTCAGGTCATATGTGGGAGTCAAAGTGGTGTGACCTAGAACGTGAAGAGTTTTTGAAAGAGGAGAAGAGATTGGAAGAGATATGACAAAGAGGAAAGGCGGTACGTCTCAGGAGGTTCCAGTTCATGAAGTGGGCACCTCCTACTGACGAAATGCCGATTCCATCTCAAGGGAGACGAAAGAAGCTTTACAAGAACTTCTTTGGCCATTAAAATTTACATTTTGAAGATTTTGAAGACTGATCAAGACCGCGACAATATCCAAGGGGGGTCTGTTAGTGCATTATGTATATTGTCTGCGTCTTAGGTCTATTGGCTTCTGGTTGGTGGAAACCTTTAACAACGAGCCGAGCTTAGTTGCGCACATAACTCCTTTATCGTCTCGTTTGCACTTGAAAACCCATTTAGTATCAATTGCCTTTTGGTTTGCTGGAAGACCTAGCAGTTTCCGAACTCCTAATTTCTCAAAATGTTGTAGCTCTTCCTACATAGCGTTAACCCAACTTTCATCTGCAATTGCATCTTTCACCGCTTTTGGCTCCATTTGTGAGATAAAACACCGGTAAGAACAATATTATTGAACAGGATCTACTTTAGTGTAGAAACAACTAAAAGCTTTATTTTGATTTTATTCCGTGTTTTAACTCCAGCACACAATTCACCAATAATGTTTTCAGATGGATGGTATGAAAAGTTTCTTGGTACCACTTCACTAGGAACATTCACTGAGCTTTCCAGATTAGTAATGTTCTATTCAGCAATGACTTTGATCAACAGCAGTTGTGCTTGTTGATGCTTTATTTTGATTTCCAGGAGTAGCAGATTGATTCAAAAGACTTGTGATCTGCTCAGATTCATCATCGGAGCTCGTGTCTCCTTCATCATAAGATGGTTCAGGTTCTAAAACATGATCATTCTGTTGTTATGCTACTGGTTGTACATTCACCATTTGCTCAGTATTTGTTTCAGTAACAGGCTCTTAAACCTTGGTACTCGTACTTGCCTCAGAATCATGTGTGCTAACAAAAGGTTCAGTCATCACTATTGGTCTTGACACCTGCTCTTGACTAGATGCTTGTTGTTGTTGATATAGAAAGACAAGTTCCTCTTCACTTGGTTCATCTGGAAGTTCAAATGAATTCCAAAGACTTTTGTAATTAAACATCCAAGATTCACCAGGCTTCTGAGAAGGAATAGTGTATCTCTGACAATCAACATTTATGCAAGAATCACCCGGTTTAAACTTGGCAAATATACTCGTCGAAGCGGACTTGCATAGCCAACAAAGAAACCTTCTAAAGATTTAGCACCGAATTTTCCATCAGGATCAATGACAGTGCATGGAGATCCGAAAGGTTCTAAGTACTCTAGATTTGGCTTACGACGATTTAATAATTCAAAGCAAGTTTTCTTGAATTTCTTCACAATCAGAACTCTGTTTAGTGTATAACATGCCGACGCAACATCTTCACTCCAGAAACTCACAGGTAATTTTGAATCCGCAAGCATTGTTTTGGCTGTCTCGATAAGTGTGTGATTCTTACGTTCAACTACTTCATTTTGTTGAGGAGTATAGGGGGCGCTGAATTCGTGAAGAATGCCTTTCTCGTTACAAAACTCTAGCATGCGATTGTTCTTGAATTCCGTTCCATTGTCACTTCTGATTCTTTGAATAGGTTGATGATAAAGATTTTCTATCTTCTTGAAAAGTATCATAAGATTTTCAAACGTCTCATCTTTGCTCTCTTGAAAGAAGACCCACGAGAATCTAGAATAATCATCAGTCACCACAACACAGTATAGATCTCAAGAAATACTTTCACATTGACTGGTCCAAAGAGATCCATATGCAGTCTTTCTAACGGTAGTTTAATGGAATTCAATATTTTCTTTGGATGTGATTTTTCTGTTGTTTGCCCTTCTTGCAACTAACATAATGATCATTCATGTGAAAACTTTTCAGATTGACACATTCCATTAAATTGTTATGAACAAGACGATTCATTTTCCACAGGTGAATGTGCCCCATCTTTCTATGCCACAAATATGATTATTTCTCCGTAGCCTTAGTCACAAAGCACTGTGCCGCTTTTGATGTGGTCGATGCAACGCTCATGTCTAACACGTATAAATCGTTTTCTCTTGGAGCGCACATTAGAATCCACTCCTCCAGAATCTTGAATCCTGGCCTCAAAATTAAGCATTCTTTGTCGTTGAAATGTGTTGTGAACTTCTTATCACATATCTGCGAGATACTCAGCAAATTGTTCTCTAGCTCTGCGATATAATTCACTTTGTCAAAAGAAACCACTCCATTTGATAATCTTCCTTCTCCAACAATCCTTCCGCCTTGGTTACCGGCAAAGCCAACATAACCTCCTCGAATAGATTTGACATCATATAACAACGCAAGCATTCCTATCATGTGCCTGGAAGCTCCATTATCCATGATCCATTTGTAACTGATCGACCTTGGAATCCCCTGCACAGATATTCAAAAATCTAGTTAAAGAGAGAAACCCAAGCCTTCTTGGTCTTGGGTGTAGGATAAACAACCTCATACTCACTTTCATATTCAACATCTTCATTAAAGAATTCATCAACTGTTAATTTAGAAATTTTTTCCAACTTCTTTCCTTTAGAAATTTTCGAAAAATCTTTTTTAGTTTTTTCAGTTTGTTCATTCTTCAATGATGTGACAGTTTTAGCTTTAACTTCAGATGATTTGATTTTTGCCACCGGCAGTTTCTGTTTCGTGTAAAATTTTGAATCTTTTAGTTCATTAACATTTGAAGTTTCACCAACTTCCGTTTTTGAATCTGAAAATTGGTGGTTCTGTGCCTCTTTTCAAAATTTGATTCTGCACAACCTTGGTGGTTTTGTTCTTTTTGTCATCATAAAATCTTGAAACATGGTGAACAGATTTACGTTTTAGACAATGCGAGCAATGTGTCCTACTTCGTTGCATTTAAAGCATGTCCTACTATTAGTGATAGTGGATTTTTTTCTGTTCTCTATGCTCCTTTTCAGCATAAAACTTCTGTTTTATAATCATAAATATAAAGCTAGAATAAGTAAATAATCATTAAAATTGGTTTAAATAAAATAAACTTTAATTAAAAATAAATTTTATACTGGGAGAGAAGTTATCTCAGCACCTATTAGACACCGGCTTTACAAGAGGAACAGGGGACAGCACGCTCTACACAAGAGAAGTTGGAGGTCATCTGTTGATAATACAAATCTACGTGGATGACATCATCTTTGGTTCCACGAACGATGACTTGTGCAAAGACTTTGAAGAAATCATGAAGAAAAAGTTTGAGATGAGTTCGATGGGAGAGATAAATTCTTTTTGGGATTACAGGTTGACCAGCTGCCCGATGGTATTTTTATTCATCAAACTAAATACGTTCATGATATTTTGCAGAAGTTTGAGATGGACGGTTCTAAACCGCTATCAACACCATTGGCGCTCAATCATGGAATCTGCCCAGACGAACATGGAACTAAAGTTGATGAAACACTGTATAGGTCAATGATAGGATCTCTGATGTATTTGACTGCTTCGCGTCCAGACATCATGTATCCTACCTTCTTGTAAGCCCGTTATCAGTCCAGTCCTCGTGTATCGCATTTGATGATCGTAGAAAGAATATTCAGATACTTAAAGGGTTGCCCAAGCACCGGCTTTGGGATTCCAAAGGATGACAACTTTGATCTCACAGGATATGTTGATTCTGATTTCGGCTGCGAAAAACTGAATGAAAAATCTATGACGGTCGGTTGCCAGTTCTTCGAAACACGCTTAGTAACGTGGCAGTGCAAGAAGCAAACCACGGTCGCTCTCTCGACTTGTGAAGCTGAGTATAGTTCAGCTTCCAGTTGTTGTTCATAGTTACTGTGGATTCAACAACAAATGAGAGACTTTGGATTGCAATTTCTTGACACTCCTTTATTTGTAGACAATAAGGCAGTTATTGACATCACTAAAAATCCAGTTCAACACTCAAAAACGAAACACATTGAAATTCGATATCACTTTATTAGTGATTGCAACGAAAAAAGATTGATTCGAATTGAAAAAATTCACACCGATGAACAAAAGGCTGATTTCTACCATTTTCTCTAATAAGATTTAAATATCTAATGACGTTAAACGGTATGAAAAAATCTTTTGTCGGACGGGGAAAATGAGGTTGAGTATGGATCAGATGATGAGTTCACGTGATTCTCATTGGTTATTTACTTTTTGTTAATAGTTAAATTTCTTTTTTAAAATTACTAAAATACAAAAATATATTTTTAATTTTAGGGCGAGAAATGTTGTAGAAAATACAAAAACATAAAAAATTCAAAAATATACAAAAACATTGAAAAGGACAAAAAGAGTTAGTGTTAACAAGGAAATGATAGTACATTAGTGGACTATCATGGTATGCTAAGAATTTAGAACGCTTAAAAAGTTTTAAGCAAGTCTTACTGTGGATATGTCAATAGGCTTTACACGCTTAGTAGATTGTTTCCGGGATATAAACTAAATTTACAACTTGTTAATTTGTGGCTTAATATCTCTTGGATATATGGACTTGGTACTCCAAAATTCGTCTGAGAGATTGCCTGATTCTGAGATACTAGGTCTTTATAGATAATTGATATCTGGGGTATTATAAAAGTTCTTCTGATTTTGCGAAAGCAATGGCCTAGAACTTATATAATACTTTTGCATAAAAACCTTTAATCTGCATCATATTGAAAGTATCGAAAGATCATCAATAGCAGTACAAAGGATTCCATATTGGAACACTACCTTAAGTCGAGCCTTCAACTCTTTGTCGGTACGGTGGTATTAACCTGAGCTCTCAAGGTCTCGCATTACCCAGATACAGATATCAGTTAAACTATATTCACCTGTAAGATGAAATCTAGGGAATCTTGATACGGTAGTATATTCTGAGGTGGGAAACACAATTGATTAAAGTTTATTAAGAATACTTAACATATCTTGGAACAATTGAAAAATGTGTTAAAGTTTAAAGTGGACTAGTATACTGACAATCTAGGTAAATTTGTTTAAAGTCTTAAATTCTTAACAAGGTCAATGGTACTAGTGATATGTCTCAAACAACTGATATGATCCTCGAACACGAACTCACAAAAATATGTCTGTGAATATGTTTGTACGTAATTCATTTTCATTTTCATTTCTGAAATAACTTAAAAAGATTTTCGGTGTGTTTTAGCATAAAGTTTATGAAATTCAAAAAGATTTTCTTTCTATTTGTGTTTCGACAACCAATGAAGAGGAACGGATCTTCAGAATATAAAAAGATGCTGAACAAGGAGAAACCGAAAAACAACAGGTAGGGAGCTAATCAGAAATGTTAAAATGTTCTTGAAAAATCTAAAAGTTCATTAATTTGAAACTTTACTTTTTCGAAAACAATAGTTTGTTCATATGGTGTTCAACCAAGGTCATTTACTTGGACTTGGTAGACAAGTCAGCAAACCAGGGTCATTAATTTGGACTTGGTTATCTGAGTGGGTTGTTAAATGAAGTTTGAAAATTCAAAAAATTCAAAACCCTAATTCAAAAAGATCAAAACCGTAATTCATATGAATTAGCAAAACAAGAATTGTTAAGCTTCAATTTGTATGAACTGATCAAACAAGAGTTCAAAGTTTCAATTTGTACGAACTTTTGAACGTGTGTATATATAATCCAATTCGTGCGAATTGCAACATTATCAGTACTGTTTGTTCTCTGAGTGATTTTGTGCAAATTGAGCAAAAATACAACTTAGACGTCGTTATACTGCCGGATTTTCATTGTTAAGGTTGATTTGCACACCTTAAACAATGAGCAAGGTATTGATTTGGACAAACTTGAATTGTCATACATAAAAACCTTAGATCTAGGATGTTTAATGGTCAAAACATAAAATTGAACTTGGATAAATGATAATCGATGTTGATAGCATGTTATAGACTAAACAATTGCAAGAAAATATCAAGTTTTTGAAACTGGAATTTCTTGTGAAGGAGATGACCAGTTCGTATGAACTGGTAATTGGGTGTTTATCCCACTTCGTACTAACTGACATCAGAAATGTTTGAAAATGATAAGTCCAGTTCGTACGAACTGCATGTTGATTGTTTTAAAAAGTTTAATTCGTACGAACTGATGTTTGTTTGAAAATTTTCATGCGCAGTTGAACTATTCGAAGTTCCATAACACTTGTTATGTGTTGGACATCGAAAAGTATCCAAGATTGGAAGCAGTTTCAGACATTCTGGATTTTATGAAGCGTTGTCGGATCTCAAAGGCGCTGACACATCATCATCATACCGCTTATCGATCACATATTGAGTATTTCTGGAACGCAGCAAAATATGTGGAAGCTGAAAAGACTTTGTATTCAACAGTGAAGATCGAGATAAAGATATCGAAGTAAAGATTACGGATGAAGATGTACGAAAAGTGTTGGATTTCAAGGATAAAGCTTCTAATCCTACAGGTTTTTTGGAACGAATGGTGAAGGGTTATTTTTATCGTATGGGATACAAAGGTTATGTGAATGTTACAACATGGAAGAAGGGTAACTTGGGAAAGCCGTACAAGTCCTTTATACATTCGTTGGTTCATGTTTGAGCCACAGGAAAGGTGGATTTGATGATATGCAAGAGTACCAAATGTGTATAGCTTCAGCTTTAGTGCTAAATCTGTCGTTCAACTTTTCTTATGGCATTTTTTATTATATGACAAAGAATACCGGGGTTGATAAGTTTCTACAATATCCAAGATTTGTACAGATGCTGCTAGACGACAAATTCAAGAATTTGAAGAAAAAAGATAATGAAATTATGTATTTACATCACATGGACGAGGATGCGCTTTTGAAGCTAAATCAATATCTGAGGCAAGACTCAGTTCCACCAACAAAGGCCATGTTTGGAGCAATTGTGAACTAGGATTACGTTGCACCTGAGTTAGGTAAATGGCGAAAAGCAACAAGTGGTGATGAAAGAGAGGAATAACAAAATTTGGAAGGTTTTGTTGAGAAAAGAAGCAACTGGTACATCAAGGCAGAGGCTAAAAAGAAACGTAAGTATGCATCGAATAAGGCTGCAAGAACTATTCTAGTTGATGAGCCTAAGAATGAGACTTAGGTAAATGTTGAAGAAAAACACGAAGTTAATGTTATTGTTGTGAATGTGGAAGTTGAAGCAGAGAATGTTGAGTCTTTGCATGTTCAAACTTTAGATCAGGGTGTTATTTCAGCGACATCTGATAAAGAAGATTATGTTGATTCTATAGATGTTCGAGAAAGACAGATTAGAGAGGAGTTAGAGCTGGAGAAGTTGAAGAAGAAAGGTGATGATTTATATGTTCCATCTGAACAAGAATCTGAGGAGGAACGACCAGTAAAGAAGAAAAAAGAGCAAAGAGTAAAGCTACTTCAGATAAAAAGTTTACTGGATCGCCAGAAGCGTCAGCAAAAAGAAAGTATTTGAAAAGGAAGAAAGCTAAGAAGGAGATGATTTATATGTTTCATCTAAACAAGAATCTGAGAAGCCAGTTTCACCTCTACATGTTACACCACCTTCTTCTCCAATACATGTACAACCACCACCAACTACTCCACAAACTTCCATTCCTACTCAATCATAAACCACACCGAAACAATCAACACCTAAATCAGCACCAAAACAAACAACACCCCAAAGCCAAATATCTGAATGTGAATTTCGTGATGCTTTCAGAAATATTCCTTTACCTCCACCAAATTTTGCTGAAGGAATGAACACAGGTGAGTTTGTTGATATTTTCAACGAATCCAAGCTTGTTGAATTGGAAAACAGAATCAAGGCTTTGAAAGAACAATTGAAAGCCAACGAAGCTGAAAAAGAAGTGTTAGAAGCGAGAATGAAATTCATGGAGAATGATCGTGAGTATATGCAGGCTGTAATCGAGAGTTTGTGTACTGACAATGAAAGGTTGAGAAAGGTTGTAAATGATCTGGAAAATGAAAGAGGGTAAAGCAACAAGAGGTTTCATATGCTTCAGAGAGTCTTAGCAAACAACCACGGAATAGATTTTGCCGCTGAGTACAAATGGCTGGAAGTACAAGAAGCGAAACAAAAGGTTGTTGAACATGAACGACAAGCTGGTGCTGAATCAGAAGCTCTAGGTAAGGGTAAAGGGATTGCTGAAGGAGTTTCTGAACCTATAGTTGAAGAAGTTACTGAGAAAGGTATAGTGGCAGTGGGTGAAACTGTTGATATCTATGATAATCCAATCTTACAACGAATTGCAGATTTTCGAAGACAAAGAGCTGAACGAGTTAATAAAACATCTGAAGCAGAGGAAGAAGATAATGAAGATGACGATGATGAATCGAAAAAGATGATGATAAGAAAGATGATATGAAAAAGAAAGATGATAATGACGATGATGATGATCAGGGTGGTACTGGAATTACAGTTGAGTCTGCAAAAATAAATGAAATTTTTTATTATGATTCGATTCTGAATGACGAGGTTAATGCAGGGGAAGTTCAAGTTCAGGGGGAGCAACAAGGGCCTTTTGAAACTGAAGAAGCATCAGGAATCTTCACGGCTACTCCTTTTACAGTTGTTCCTGATTTCAACAAGCCGATGTTACTAATGTTTGAGCACAATATTGAAGAAGGTGAGTATGTTCACAAATACTCAAAGGGGGAGCTTGCAAAATTGTTAGAGATCGAAGATGAATCAGTTAAGTTTGATTTTGAAGTGGAATCAGTGAATATCAGTACGTTTGAGCTGAATAGCTATGTATACAAGCGAGTACTAGAAGCTGACGACTATGATAGAGTGATTGTAGAAGATGCATCTGATGATGAAGAGGTTGAAAAGTATTCTAGAGCTGATACAGATAGCTTTCCTACAATCGAAGAGATTATGAGCCAGATTGATAAAGACTTGTTGAAACAAAAGATCGATGAAGTTCTGAAGGATGGTTGTATCCGAAGAAACTATCAAAGGAAGAAATTGCGACTGCGAAGAAATCATGGTTTAAAGAGATGCCGAAAGAAAGAAAGTTTAAATGTCCGTTTGCATTCTTTACACGAGATAAAGACATGTCGCTGGGGATATTCTAAGTTGGGGATGGCTCAGAGAACTTAATGTTTATGCTATCAAGAGGGAGTTTGGTGTTCAGTACTTCCGATACCTGAAAGACTTAAAGAGCTTACCATATTGGGATGTGGAAGAGCTAGTACAAATGAAGAATGTTACTTATCAAATGAAGTTCCAAGATCAAATGCTATGGAAGGTGATTAAATTTGAAGCGATGCATGGTTTCAATTACAGGAAGCCATTTATATCCAAGCGCAGATTAAAGATTAACAAAGTGACAAAAGAGAAAGATATTACATTGGTGATGAAACGTCCAAAAGCAATGTAGAATATGCCACTAATGCGCATTGAACAAGATTTTCATACTTGTTTTTATTGGTGGCAAGTGGATCCCGAGACATGTGAAGCTGTGATTGTTTTACGAGCTAAAGAAAATTGAGATATCACTACAGAGTTAGATCCAGTATTGATTGAACGAAGAAGGATCTGGGGATTATGGAGGACGATTAGAATACTAGACCCGATGTGGCTAGCTAATTGCTCGAAAGATGAAGTGAAGTGCTTGTTCTTTAACAAGATATGTTATGATAAGCGTGAAGAGACTCAAGCAAAGCAATACCAGGGTGTAATTAATGTTTGCTATGCACATGGTATTAATTCAGGTCATATGTGGGAGTCAAAGTGGCGTGAGCTAGATTGTGAAGAGTTTTTGAAAGAGGAGAAGAGATTGGAAGAAATACGAGAAAGAGGAAAGGCGGCACATCTCAGGAGGTTCCAGCTCATGAAGTGGGCACCTCCTACTGACCAAACACGGATTCCATCTCAAGAGAGACGAAAGAAGCCTTACAAGAACTTATTGGCCGTTAAAGTTTACATTTTAAAGATTTTGAAGACTGATCAAGACCGCGACAATATCCAAGGGGGGTCTGTTAGTGCATTATGTCTATTGTCTGCGTCTTAGGTCTTGTCAGACTGTATAAGCTAAGATATGATGAAATGTAAGTTTAATGATGGGTTGTATAGCCACTTCGTACGAACTGGCAGTTCGTACAATGTGACACTTAGTGCAAACTGCAGTTTGGTGCGAAGTGGGTTGCCTATAAATAGGCTAGTTGTGTTATTCAATTTAACAGTTCTGCGAGCTAGACGTCGAAGCTCTGTCGGTTTAGGAACTTGAATGTAATCTTTCAATAATCAATAAACTGACGTTTAAACTGGATATCTTGGGTTTACTGTCACTAATTCACGTAAATTCCGCATACATGGACTAGATAAAAATTTGGTACCTTTGCATAACAAGGAAATCGATCCTTCAATTAGTATCAGAGCTACGGTTAACACCTATGCTCATGAATTTTGGACATTTATGGACTTAGGAGGGAATTAGACGTAAAAACATCAAAATAAAGGACAATCCATGGACAAAAAGTAAAATTGAACGGATAGGATTGTTAGAAAACCATTTTCGACCAGATCTATGGAGGAATCATCTCGAAATTCGCAGAAATAAAGATTTTGGATCGAAAATATGAAGTGAGCAAAATTCGTACGAAGTGGGAGGCCAATTCATACGAAGTGAGCAAAAAAAGCATGCAAAAATTTTGTTAATCGTATTGACGGGATGAGTGTCCAGAAAAAATTTGGTGATAGAAATTTTTTCGACAGTTTAATGATGGAAAAGCGATGTTCGGGGACACCGTCTGGAGCTTCAGAGTATTGATTTGATGATACGATCGCAAAATATTTAAGATATTGGGGTGGTCACTGATACCGATGTTGAATGTTGATCTTTTGGTATAGTGATTATAAATGGGCCCAAACGTAAAATCCGCATTTGTTGAAAACTGATTTTTCCAGATTTGAGGGGGAATTTCAGTGAAAAATTTTGGTACGGTAAGAATTTGCAAAAATGAGGGGGAATAAAATATCAAGTATATATGAAAATTCCGGCATTTTTGAAATTCATGACCCTGCAACTGTATTCGAGTGGTTACCGACTATTGATTATCCAGGAAATGCAGATGATCTAGATTCATTTGTAAAGAGATCAAGTTGATGTCTACTTTTTCGTTAAAGCGGGTGATTACATAACTGAGTCTTGGAAGAGTTATTTATCGGATTCTATGATCAGGGTTGTGGATTGACACCTGATTCATTCGTATGTATGCAGGTGCACACACCACTGCCTATCATTAACTCTGCAAGGCAAATGGAATATTTTCCGGACTAACCGCCAGAAAATAAGGATGTTTTGTAGTTTCAGTTGCCCCGGGGTGTACGTGGTACCATGATTAAAGAAGATGATATAATGGATCTTTTGGATAAAATTGTGTACCAATTGCTCACGAAATAGATATACTTTGGATTTCGTGATCATAGAAAGTTCAGAATTTCCAGTTCATGATACAGATTGATGCTTAAGGGTTAGAGTCCTGATTTCCGGTGAAGGGCGGGTTAGCAGGATTAGCAGTCATTTATACCAGTGAGGAACTGACGACGTTCAATATGTTCAGTGATGATCTTAAGTATTAAATACTAGCTCCGGTGTTCGGATGGTTTCAAAATTACCAAGGAAATCTGAGGTTATTCAAGATATGACTGATGATAGCCTTAGGTGGCCATTATTTTTAGTCTTCAAGCAGATAAATCCTTCTTCGTGGACTAACCGCCGTTGGATGACGATGTTTGTTGATTAAGTTGCGCCAGTCTACCGGAGATAGCCATATATTTGTTATTGTGACAGAAGAGGAAGAATGTGATTTTGATTGCGAACGTATGTTTCTCAGATTCGAGGTGTTACCAGATGATTTGATTCTGATGAAGATTTGCTGATTGAGCAGATTACGGATTTGCTAATCAATCTTTCAGGAGTATGCTTAAACGCAATTATGGAAATCGGGATTTCAGATTTTCACGGATATTCAATGATTTGAAGTTTTCCAGTATGGTGATTCGAAGTTTCAATCAATTGCAAGTTGGATTTTGAAGATCAGCTGATCGAGTATAGGAGAGATGCGCTAAACCGAACGTGGATGTGGTTATCGTTGAAACGGAAAAAGCTGCATTAATTAGCTTCGAGATGATTATTATTCGAGAAATTTTGTCAGTCAAGCAAATTAGAGGAGGTTGGAAACCATGCAACCAAAGACCTGAAGATTAATTCTGGAGAGATTATTTTCAGGGAATATTGGTGCTTAATGAAGATAATGCAAACCCGAATCATCAATTAAGGGGGAATTTGTTGACGCGTGCTACGACATCGACAGATACTCTTGATTGAATTTGCAGAATAATCAAACACGGCTCAGAGATTTGAAGTTCGAGATCAAGATTCGACAGTAACGGACAAGGGGGAATTTGTTTATGCACTTTGTGTCCGTCACTGTTCGAATATGCTAGATAGAGCGTGTGTTGAATACTGTTTAGATTAGATAAGAACGTGCGACCCACATACGAACTGAATGGAGTTTTTCAGTGTCACTTCGTACGAAGTGCCACTTCGTACGAAGTGCAGTCAATTCGTACGAAGCACAGTCAGTTCGTACGAATTGCTAGTGTTGTCTATATATAGGGTCGAGTGTTCATTTGTTTGTAAGTTTTTGTGCTCCCGGACGGGGATGTGCTGCCAGATTCTCTCCAGGAATTCCGGCAGCTTGACAAGATGTATGCTCTTTCGGAATGAATGAATAACATATTACTCCCACTGCTTCTACTCCTTTCTTAATACCATTCTACCAAATTAGTGATTATACTCACTAACTTCTGTCTAGAACCGCCTGAGCAGGACCTTCACTGATGTTTTGCCTTTAGAGCTTATGAATTAGAAAAGGGTGTGAGCTTGAAAGGGAATTGGAGTTTCGGAATAACAGATGAAAGAATGTTTTATAGAGGTTTCCTATAAAGACTATTATAGGAAACTGATGTGTGTGTTCGAAGTTGGAGTTGGAAAGTGCATAAAAGGTTTCACGAACTTGATAACAACATTGGTCAAGGTCCAGAACTTCTAGTGACTTAAATAACGCCACACTTGCAATGTAAGAAGGAACACTTATATATAGGAAGTACCAGCGGCATATCCACCATGCATTTATTACATTGTTCCGTTTCGTTATTCTTATCAATATAGGTTCTTACCCATGAAAAAACTTGCTATAGTTTTCTATGCATCAAATTTGATAATTATGTGTGCACCCAATTACTCAATTCTTTGCATAGTCCACATAGTTCATTTTGTGATGTGTGGGGAAAAATCAAACAAATAAATTCACAGAAAACATTTAAACATGTAATAACTCGTCTAGACCACCAAAGGATCTCTTTAACTTTGAATTAAATATTGCTTTTGAATAGTACTTTGGAATGCAAGGGTCTAACTATTTACATAGAAAAACCCAGTAAGGATTTAGAATAGTACTTTGGGATCCAGAGATCTAACTATTTGCATAGGAAGATCAATCAAGGATTTGGGATTTGTGTTTTGTTTCATCACCATAAATTTGCACATAGACATATTGCATAAGACCAATTAGGGACTTACGAAAGTACCCTTAGGTATCTTATCAAGGATTTAAAGTGGTACTTCGAGTATCCATTAAGGGTAACTTGTGATTTGTACTTTGTTTCTTAGAAGAAACGTGTACATAGGATATTCGTAGAAATCGTGAGCGATATCAAAGATGGAAGAAATCACGAGAGTAGTTCAATTTGCAAGGAACAATATCCTCAGTGTCGGTATTGTAGAGGTATGTCACACATACACGTAATCATACTGGTTTTGTAAATAAAATTGAAATAACAAGATTATTAATAAACCAACCGAAATGTATCAAGATTCTTGGTTAAACAAAAAGGGAAATGTAAAAGTCTAAATGTTCACAACTGCATCGTCATTGGTACGAGCCTCGTTAGCATTTATGTTAAATGCTCATCCACCGGGCTGGATTTGCATTAACGAGCTTCGGGCAATTGTTTCGGTAATGAGTAAGATCACCACAGTTGTAGCACGATCCAGGTTGAGTAGGTCTTGTGGCAGTTTGGTTTTGGGTGTTGGTAGCCAAACGAAACACATCAATCAAATGTCCCATTCGTCCACAGTGATTGATATAGATGGTGACAGTTGCATTTGTTGCACAGAGGTACGGTGCCAGCTTATGTTTTCCTAGCATGAAGTTGTGCTGGTTGGTTGGGAGCAACTTGGTTGTTCTATGCAACTACAGAAAAGTTTTGTGAAGCCTTTCGCTTCTTTAACTTCTTGGAGGGTTCAGTTTCCTTTGGTTTTTCTTGTATAGTCTTGTCAGATGGTTTCTTGTCGCCTTAGCAGAAAATTTACCCTTCTTGACTTATGAGTCAATCAGGGTAGCTGCTAGTTCAATGGCCTGTCTAACTGTAACGGGATTGCTACCTGTGACTATGTCCTGAACTAGGTCAGGGAGGCCATCAATGTACTTTTTGATTGTCTTATCCAAAGCTGTAACCATGGTAGGACATAGCAAACTTAGCTCCTCATATCGATCAGTGTAGGGACGATGTTCTCCACTATCTTGTTTAAGATCGTGGAAGTCATTCTCAAGTGCCCTCTGGGGAAAATTATTTCATCATGAGAGCTCTAAGCTCTTCCCACGTTTGAGACAAGGCTACACCAGCACCTCTATCCCTCATAACTTTGTTCCACCACGTGAGTGCTCTCTTTTGGAGAACACTCGAAGCAAACTCTAGTTTACGCTCATTTGGTCACTGAACATGGCGGAAAGTGCTTTCGATACTCTCAAACCATTGTAGGAGCCCAGTAGCTCCCTAAGACCCACTAAAGTTGCATGGTTTAGCCGAATTAAATTGTTTAAAGCTGCATGGAGTAGGTGCATTGTTGTTTTGTTGACTTGGTTAAGTTGGCTCACAAGGTTTGGGAGTACAGGAGCTATCTGCTGAGCAATCATAGCCGCCATTTCGGCGCCTTGAGTAACGTTGCGACGAGGAGGCATTCTAAAAGAGAGGGCGAATATATGAGAGAAAACGAATTAGATTGATAAAGGATAGTCAAAATGAATGTTCAAAACATCGACGAAGTATAAGGATTGTGATAATTTGTTCGTTACTTAAAACAAACAAACGACACAGTGACTAATCAAAGTAAATGGGTCTTTATAATGTATCGCGAAGACATGCTTTAGCCTATAAGTAGACACTCACCCCAAGAGTTCCCTGGTAAGAGTGACTGGTCAGGTGATGCATATTTGTACGAACACTCTAGCCTTTGACAGAACTCACGGTACATGCATCCACCCTTCTGGATTGCATATATTCACACTATTAAAGCCCAAACCTTGACGAGAGTTTGAAAACTTTGAAGGCATAAAGCCCAAAACCAAATCATCTGAGGATAGATGATTTCTTGTGAAGTTTTGGAAAAAAAATTGACTTTCAATGATGTATTATGCTTTGTTTTTGGTAATCACCTAAGGATAGGTGATGGTATTGTATTAAGAATCTAAACGCAAGAAAACTCGCATTAGGGTCCTAGGAAAGTTATATACTACTTCAAAAGTATTACTAATAACCTAATTCCCTATAACCATGGCTCTGATACCAATCTCTGTAACACCCCAATCGCGTAACACAACAAACCACAGCGGAAACATCGGGGAGTCATGTTACAGGAAATTGTTTCACAACACATGGTATTTAAAGTTTTGTTTTATTGAATTAATGAATTTCATTGTTTGAAACAAATCAAACAAATACAAACAATTGTCTTTCAAGTTTTAAAGTAAGCTAAGGCCCAACCTATGTGTAGCATGCGTTAACAATCATCATATATACCTGAAACATATGTGAAAATAAAACAACAGCATAAAAATGCCTGTGGGAAACAAAGGTTTGTGATTTAGATTCACGGTTTTGGATATTAAAAGAAAAAGATTATACGATTTCAAAATAGCTATGAATCCTTGATAAACATTTGGTTTCTAAAATACTTTGATTTTTGATAAAAAGATTTGTAGTATATGCAAAAATATACTTTGGTTTTGAAAAAATTGAATTAATAGTATATCAAGATATACTTTGGTTTATGAATAATAGGTTTTGTTAGTACATCAAAATATACTTTGGTTTATGCGTAAGAGAAACGGCAGTATAACAAACTATACTTCGGTAGTATATCAAACTATACTTTGATAATATATCAAACTATACTTTGGTTTTGAACAGTCAACAAATGATAAACTTTATGGCTTAATTGGAAAACTTTGTATGAACACATTGTGGTCGTTGGCAATACATTCAAACAGTATTCGCTGACGTTATAATTTAACACGAAGGTAAATCTATTTGGGGTAAACTTGGTTTCTGACATTCCCGAATCAAACTTCCAAACAAACCTAGAAAGCGGGAATGGGGTATCAAATCCTATTGCGCTATATCATGCTACCATTCGGCTTGATCATTGTTAATGAATGTATTTTAGGCATGAATACAAATACGCACCAACAAGAGTCTTACAAATTTGAAAATCATTATTTAAGCCATAGATAACAGATTCAAATCGTTAATGGATAAAGTACTATGTATATATAATCATATGGTTTCGAAATCATGAAAATAGTGATAGCCACATATAAATTACCCCAAAACATTTTCAAAACGTAAAAGAGGGGAACTGTGTACTCACTTGGGATTGCGTAAGTGTCCTTGAATCAACGCAATGAACAAAGCTCAAACGTGTCCTAATGTGTCGGATAATAAGTTAGTGTGTTGTGACTTAAAACGTGAGATCGGATATAATGAAATCTTACAAACCAAACGAGTGTCGGGACTCGTATGATATGGTTTACTAAGCTTAACATTTTGATTTGGAAAGGATCCAAAATGCTTTTGACCCGTTATGACTCATTAAGATAGTTAATACTACTTTAACGGGTTATAAGCGTAATTAAATAATCGGATGGTCAAATATGTGTTATGATGAGTCTTATATGCCAAAACAAATTTGATTATGTTATAACATCAGTTTAGATGTAAAAACTTTGGTTACATATGCTTAAAACCAATTATGCACAAAAAGGTAGTTTGGTCAATTTAAAAGAACATATAAGCAACTCATCGTATAACTAACCAAACCTTATGACCAGAAGGTATAACCTCAGAGGGTTATTCCCTATACAACTATGGTCATAAAAATGTACTTGGTCGAATCCTAAGATTGACCAAACGGGTCAGATTCGAAAGTCAAAACGGTGGTCAAGACCGCTCGACTTATGACCCTAATAGAGCACTAAACTTGAAGTGACGAGTTAGACAAAATAATGAAGGAACTAAGGAGACCACTTACTAGTGTGATGAACACTTTCAGAACTCAGAGTTGGAAGCCTCCAAAAGCTGGAAGCAAGCTCCAAGAGAGTGAGAGAAAGAAATGTGAAATGAGTAAGTTGGAAAGGATGAAGATCAAGGCTATTTATAGTGTTCTTGAGGCTTTAGGATCATGCTAAGTGTTTGTGAGGTGTTAAAGATCAAGGGATAGTGCTAACACTTGTCAATTGCAGGTTAAAACCAGGAAAATTTGTGTGCTTGGCCTCCAAGGAAGAAAACATGTGGCTGCCAAGAATCTACTGTCTTGGCACCCCTTACGGACCATATGGGGGCACCTCTTAAGATCCGTAAGTCTCTGGCAGGGGCAGAAGTTTTGGATTATGGCAGATTTGGCCCCTGGACTTGTTTCGTCGCGTTTTGTCATTTTTAACCCCTTTTAACCTAATTTTTAGGCTCTATAAAGGTGTTAAGGCATATGTAACTTGGATTTTTCACGGAAATGTCGTGGATGTCGGTTCGTTTGGTTGTACAGTTACGCGTTTCGCAAATTGCTTAAAACGCTTTAACGAACACGAAAATGATCAAAATTACGCATTGATTGACATTTTTGCATTCTTATCAATAAAATACATGATTTTACTGAATACAAAAATTTTTGGTTTGGTACTCATGGTTCGTATCTGAATACGGTCCAACAGACTTTCGCAGTTTGTCAAAAAAAGTCTCTGGACTTGAATAAGCGTGTTTTGTCATACCTATCCCTTCAAAACTTATAACTAAGTTATGTAAAGGGTATTTAGGCCATGTGTAGCTTATGTCCTTGTTTCAAAGTTTACATCACGTTAAACTGATTGGGTTTGAGTGTTAGTTAACGAATCACTTCCACAAAAGTTTTTGAGAGTTCAAAGTTGTACAAGGATTGAAAATGTGTAGATGTCATAGGCGCCTCTACTTAAAGAAAATTCGTCCTTGAATTTAATTAGAGGAAACTTGTGAGGAAGGTTTTGGATATTTTGCTTTCATTTGATCCTCTCGTTCCCAAGTAAACTCTAGGCCACGTTAGGGTTTCCAGCGAACTTTGTCAATCGTATTCGTCTTTCTAGGAATAAGTTCATATCCGATGATTTAAACTTCATTCCAACAGACAGGTGCACGACATTTCCGATTGTACCAGGCCTCAAGAGAACCTTGTAATGTTAGAGTGATAACTCTTGTTGTCGATCAAAGGCAGATGCGAATTCCAACTATCACTCAAGTCAATCACATAAGCTCTAAGTATGTTCTCGAGTGTTTGAATTGTTCTTTCGGTTTGTTTATTCGTTTGAGGATTATGAGCAGTGCTTAGATTTAGTTTGGTTCCCATGGCGGATAACATGGATTTTCCAAAAATGAGATGAGAAACGAGTATCAAGATTTGTTATGATGTTCGAAGGAACACCATGACATGATGAAATCTCACTATCATAAATCTTAGCAAGCTTGGTAGTAGCGGAAATCCTCATGAATCGACAAAAGTGTGTTGACTTAGTCAAACGGTCAATGATTACCCAAATTGCATCATGACCTCTTGAGTGCTTGGTAGTTTGGTGGTGAGATCCATAGCAATGTTCTCTCACTTCTACACTGGCACTTCTGGTTGTTCAAGTAAACTGAAGGAAAACTGATGTTTTGCCTTTAGAGCTTATGAATTCGAAAAAGGTGTGAGCTTGAAATGGAATTGGAGTTTCGGAATAACGGATGAAAGAATGTTTTATAGAGGTTTCCTATGAAGACTATTATAGGAAACTGATATGTGTGTTCGAAGTTGGAGTTGGAAAGTGCATAAAAGGTTTCGCGAACTTGATAACAACATTGGTCAAGGTCCAGAACTTCTAGTGACTTAAATAACGCCACACTTGCAATGTAAGAAGGAACACTTATATATAGGAAGTACCAGCGGCATATCCACCATGCCCTTATTACATTTTTCTGTTTTGTTATTCTTATCACTATAGGTTCTTACACATGACAAAACTTGCTATGGTTTTCTATGCACCGAATTTGATAATTATGTGTGCACCCATAATTACTCAATTCTTTGCATAGTCCGCATAGTTCATTTTATGATGTGTGGGGAAAAATCAAACAAATAAATTCACATAAAACATTTAAACGTGTGAGAACTCGTCTAGACCACCAAAGAATCCTTTAACTTTGAATCAAAGTTTTGTATAGTACTTTGGAATCCAAGGGTCTAACTATTTACATAGAAAAACTCATTAAGGATTTAGAATAGTATTTTGGGATCCAGAGATCTAACTATTTGCATAGGAAGATCAATCATGGATTTTGGATTTGTGTTTTGTTTCATCACCATAAATTTGCACATAGACATATTTCATAAGACCAATTAGGGACTTATGAAAGTACCCTTAGGTATATTATCAAGGATTTAAAGTAATACTTCGAGTATCCATGTGATTTGTACTTTGTTTCTTAGAAGAAACGTGTACATAGGATTTTCGTAGAAATCGCGAGCGATATCAAAGATGGAAGAAATCACGAGAGTAGTTCAATTTGCAAGGAACAATATCCTCAGTGTCGGTATTGTAGAGGTATGTTACACACACACGTAATCATACTGGTTTTGTAAATAAAATTGAAATAACAAGATTATTAATAAACCAACCGAAATGTTTCAAGATTCTTGGTTAAACAAAAAGGGAAATGTAAAAGTTTAAATGTTCACAACTGCATCGTCATTGGTACGAGCCTCGTTAGCATTTATGTTAAATGCTCGTCCACCGGGCTGGATTTGCATTAACGAGCTTCGGGCAATTGTTTCGGTAGTGAGTAAGATGACCACAGTTGTAGCACGATCCAGGTGGATAATGAGGTCGAGTAAGAGGTGCTTGAGGAGCAATAGGTTGAGTAGGTCTTGTGGCAGTTTGGTTTTGGGTGTTGGTAGCCAAACGAAACACATCAATCAAATGTCCCAGTCGTCCACAGTGGGTACATTGGCGACATGGTGATTGATATAGATGGTGACAGTTTCATTTGTTGCACAGAGGTGCGGTGCCAGCTTATGTTTTCCTAGCATGAAGTTGTGCTGGTTTGTTGGGAGCAACTTGGTTGTTCTATGCAACTACAGAAAAGTTTTGTGAAGCCTTTTCGCTTCTTTAACTTCTTGGAGGGTTCAGATTTAGTTTCCTTTGGTTTTTCTTGTATAGTCATTATCAGATGGTTTCTTGTCGCCTTAGCGGAAAATTTAGCCTTCTTGACTTATGAGTCAAACAGGGTAGCTGCTAGTTCAATGGCCTATCTAACTGTAACGGGATTGCTACCTGTGACTATGTCCTGAACTAGGTCAGGGAGGCCATCAATGTACTTTTTGATTGTCTTATCCAAAGCTGTAACCATGGTAGGACATAGCAAACTTAGCTCCTCATTTTGATCAGTGTAGGCACGATGTTCTCCACTATCTTGTTTAAGATCGTGGAAGTCATTCTCAAGTGCCCTCTATTCATGACATGGGCAGAATATTTCATCATGAGAGCTCTAAGCTCTTCCCACGTTTGAGCAAAGGCTACACCAGCACCTCTATCCCTCATAACTCTGTTCCACCACATGAGTGCTCTCTTTTGGAAAACACTCGAAGCAAACTCTACTTTGCGCTCATTTGGTCACTGAACATGGCGGAAAGTGCTTTCAATACTCTCAAACCATTGTAGGAGCCCAGTAGCTCCCTAAGACCCACTAAAGTTGCGTGGTTTAGCCGAATTAAATTGTTTAAAGCTGCACGGAGTAGGTGCATTGTTGTTTTGTTGGCTTGGTTAAGTTGGGTCACAAGGTTTGGGAGTACAGGAGCTATCTGCTGAGCAATCATAGCCGCCATTTCGGCGCCTTGAGTAACGTTGCGACGAGGAGGCATTCTAAAAGAGAGGGGGAATATATGAGAAAACGAATTAGATTGATAAAGGATAGTCAAAATGAATGTTAAAAATATCGACGAAGTATAAGGATTGTGATCATTTGTTCGTTACTTAAAACAAACAAACGACACAATAACTAATCAAAGTAAATGGGTCTTTATAATGTATCGCGAAGACATGCTTTAGCCTATAAGTTGACACTCACCCCAAGAGTTCCCTGGTAAGAGTGACTGGTCCGGTGATGCATATTTGTACGAACACTCTAGCCTTTGACAGAACTCACGGTACATGTATCCACCCTTCTGGATTGCATATATTCACATTATTAAAGCCCAAACTTTGACGAGAGTTTGAAAACTTTGAAGGCATAAAGCCCAAAACCAAATCATCTGAGGATAGATGATTTCTTGTGAAGTTTTGGAAAAAAAATTGACTTTCAAAGATGTATTATGCTTTGTTTTTGGTAATCACCTAAGGATAGGTGATGGTATTGTATTAAGAATCTAAACGCAAGAAAACTCGCATTAGGGTCCTAGGAAGGTTTATATACTAGGTCAAAAGTATTACTAATAACCTAATTCCCTATAACCATGGCTCTGATACCAATCTCTGTAACACCCCAATCGCGTAACACAACAAACCACAGCGGAAACATCGGGGAGTCATGTTACAGGAAATTGTTTCACAACACATTGTATTTAAAGTTTTGTTTTATTGAATTAATGAATTTCATTGTTTGAAACAAATCAAACAAATACAAACAATTGTCTTTCAAGTTTTAAAGTAAGCTAAGGCTCGAGACCATCCAATGTTTAGCATGCATAGTACCTAAAACATATGTGAAAAAACAACGTCGGCATAAAAATGCCTGTGGGTAACATCGGTTTTGTGATTTAGATTCATGGCTTTGGATATTAAAAGAAAACGATTATACGATTTCAAAATAACCATAAATCCTTGATAAACATTTGGTTTCTAAAATACTTTGCTTTTTGATAAAAAAAAGATTGTAGTATATGCAAAAATTTACTTTGGTTTTGAAACAATTGAGTTAATAGTGAATCAAAATATACTTTGGTTTATGAATAATAGGTTTTGGTAGTACATCAAAATATACCTTGGTTTTGAATAAGAGAAACGACAGTATATCAAACTATAATTCGGTAGTATATCAAACTATACTTTGGTAGTATATCAAACTATACTTTGGTTTTGAACAGTCAACAAAAGATAAACTTTATGGCTTAATTGGAAAACTTTGTATGAACATATTGTGGTCGTTTGGCAATACATTCAAACCTTATTCGCTGACGTTATAATTTACCACGAAGGTAAATCTATTTGGGGCAAACTTGGTTTCTGACATTCCCCAATCAAACTTCCAAACAAACCTAGGAAGCGGGAATGGGGTGTCAAGTCCTATAGCGCTATATCATACTACCAATCGGCTTGATCATTGTTAATGAATGTATATTAGGCATGAATACAAATACGCACCAACAAGAGTCTTACAAATTTTGAAAATCATTATTTAAGCCATAGATAACAAAATCAAATCGTTAATGAACAAAGTACAATTTATATATAATCATATGGTTTTGAAATCATGAAAAATAGTGATAGGAACACATGAATCACCCAAAAACATTTGCAAAACGTAAAAGAGGAGAACTATGTACTCACTTGTGATTGCGTAAGTGTCCTTGAATCAACGGAATAAACAAAGCTCAAACGTGTCCTAATGTGTCGGATAATATGTTAGTGTGTCGTGACTTTAAACGGGAGATCGGATAGAATGAAGTCTTACAAACCAAACGAGTGTTAGGACTCGTATGATATGGTTTAATAAGCTTAACATTCTGATTTGGAAAGAATCCTAAATGCTTTTGACCCGTTATGACTCGTTAAGGTAGTTTATACTACTTTAACTGGTTATAAGCGTAATTAAATAATCGGATGGATGGTCAAATATGTCCTATATGAGTCTTATATGCCAAAAAAATTCTATTATGCTATAACATCATTTTAGATGTCAAAACTTTGGTTACATATGCTTAAAACCAATTTATGCACAAAAAGGTACTTGGGTCAATTTGAAAGAACATATAAGCAACTCATCATGTAACTAACCAAACCTTATGACCAGAAGTTATAACCTCAGAGGTTATTCCCTATACAACTATGGTGATAAAAATGCACTTGGTCGAATCCTAAGATTGACCAAACAGGTCGGATTTGAAAGTCAAAGCGGTGGTCAAGACCGCTCAACTTACGACCCTAATAAAGCACTAAACTTGAAGTGACGAACTAGACATGTTGAAACATGTCTAACTAATTTAATAAACAGATTTGGTATCAAACTTGGAGTTTTGATACCTGAAAATAGTTTCTTCGTAAAATGCACATTATGCGCATTTTTTACCAAAACTTTAACTCATCACTTCGCCTAGTAAACGTGGTAATCAGAAGGTCGCAAGGGATTATAACCTTCATTATTACAATCACATTGCAAAGTTCAATTGACCTTTGACTTAACCAAATATGGTCAGAACCGAAAGTCAAACAGAAAGTCAAAATGTTTGACTTTTGGCTCAAAATGCCAAAATAATGAAAGAACTAAGGAGAGCACTTACTTGTGTTGATGAACACTTTCAGAACTCAATGTTTGAGGCCTCCAAAAGCTAGAAGCAAGCTCCAAGAGAGTAGTAGAAAAAAATGTGAAATGAGAAAGTTGGAAAGGATGAAGATCAAGGCTATTTGTAGTGTTCTTGAGGCTCAAGGATCATGCCAAGTGTTTGAGAGGTGTCAAAGATCAAGGAATAGTGCTAACACTTGTCAATTGCAGGTTATAACCAGGAAAAATCGTGTGCTTGGCCTCCAAGGAAGAAAACATGTGGCTGCCAAGAATCTATTGTATAAGCACCCCTTACGGACCGTATGGGGGCACCTCTTATGGTCTGTAAGGCCCTTGCAGGGTTAGAAGTTTTGGATTATCGCAGATTTGGCCCCTTGACTTGTTTCGTCGCGTTTTGTCATTTTTAACCCCTTTTAACCTATTTTTAGGCTCTATAAAGGTGTTAAGGCATATGTAACTTGAATTTTTCCCGGAAATGTCATGGATGTCGGTTCGTTCGGTTGTACGGTTACGCGTTTCGCAAAATTACGTGAAACGCTTTAACGAACACGAAAATGATCGAAATTGCGCAACGATTGATATTTTTGCATTCTTATCAATAAAATACAAGATTTTATTGACTACAAAATATTTGGTTTGGTACTCATGGTTCGTATCTGAATACGGACCAACTGACTTTCGCAGTTTGTCGGAAATATGTCCCTGGACTTGTATAAGCGTGTTTTTTTGTCATACATATCCCCTCAAAACTTATATCCAAGTTATGTAAAGGGTATTTAGGGTATTTGTAGCTTATGTCCTTGTCCGAAGTGTACGTCACGTTAAACTGATTTAGTTTGAGTGTTAGTTAACGAATCACTTCCACAAAAGTTATTGAGAGTTCGAAGTTGTACAAGGATTAAAAATGTGTAGATGTCTCATGTTAGTCACAATATTTGAACTTGTGACCTATAGGTTATAAGTAAAAAAGAAATAACCAGTGAGCTACTTAATCCTTTATATTTGGTTTATAAATCTTATTATTTAAATAAGAAATCTAATGTTATTAATTAGAAAATCTGATAAAAAAATAATGTCACCAGCAAGGTTTGAACCCCAGACCTCTAGTTTCTAAGTCCCAAGACTTATCCAGTTCGACTACACCACCTTTTGATATGTATTTTGAAACCTGATGGGTTTAACTAGAGTTCTGATGGGTTTAAATATAATTCTGGTGTATTAAAAGAATGTCTCTTGCAAGATTTGAACCCAAGACCTTTATGTTATAAGTTAGAGTCTTAACCAGTGGACCACTTAGTGATTTATGTTTGATTTATGAATCGTGATATTTTATATAAGAAATCTGGTGCCTTTAACAGAAAATCTGATGTTTTTATGAAAATCTATTGTTTCATCAGAAAATCTGACGTTTTACCAAAAGATCTGATATCTGATGCATTATATCATAATTCTGGTAAAAATATATGTCTCCAACAGGATTTGAACTTGTGACCTTTGGTTGTAAACCAGATGCTGAACCAAATGGGCTACATGACCTCTGGGTTTTACCAGAAAATCTGATATTTGACTCATTAATTATTTATTTATTTAGTTCACGGGTTCATCTTCTTCTTCATCATTTTTTATATAAAACTAACATTCACATAATAAATTCTAGATTCCATTTTTATTATTGATTAACATTAAAGTATCAAATATAAATATTTAGTTTATGGTCAAAAACGTGTTTAGGTTACGACAGACGTCGTCTGAAAATACATAAGTACCGTCGGAATTGGTATATCTTCACCAGATTGGTTTCGGGTGGTACGTTCTTCGTGGTTTAGTAGAGATGGTGGTAAGTGGAAAGTGGTGTCGGTATGGTGTTCGGGTTCGGTTACGCTTACCGGAACGGGTTTTCTTCACTAAGGTAAGGAAGGAATACTATAGAAAAGAATTAAGCATGAGGAATAGGATAAAGAAAATGAGAGATCGGGTATCCCTTATTTATAGAGGTGAAAGAAACTTCTAGGTTGATACAAGTTGCATGGTTCTTGCAGAGGTAATAATTCATAAAAACTATATTTTATTCAAAATGATTGTCATCCACCCTGATGAAATTTCCTAACAACTTTTCTATCTCTTTATGTACACAAGACTTTCATGTGCATTGTTATTGTGTTATAGTTCTAGTAAAGAAAAAGAGAGGCATTAATAAAAAAAAAATCGGTTATTACATGTGGTGTCTGGTGGTTACGTATTTTTAATAAAGGTTGCCATATACCATTCCCATCATACATGCATATAATTTCATTTGGACATACTCATTAGCCACATAATATACTCTTTTACCACGTTCAATACGTATGAAAAATCATAGCTTTCTTTCTATGTTTCATTTGTCTTTCGACATTGTTATCATTTTCCAAATATAATCTATACTCTTTATTTATTTATGATCTTTTAGAAGGCTACATAGATTACATTCTAATCTCCTTAGAAAGATTTCATAATTGGAGTCACTCTCTTTTAGTTATAACATATAGACCTTCTTTTTAAAGGTATCCTCTTCCTCTTCCAAAACTCGCCACTTATAAATTTCCAAAAAAAAATTATTACCAAAACTATCTTTATTAACATTCGCCATCTTGTCCATAGATTGTTCTTTCCCTCATGTTCACATGTTTCGACTTGTTACGGTCATTCTTTATTTGTCTTTATATCAACAAATCTTATAAACCGTTTATTTTTCTACACATATTGACCTCTTGCATTTCTTCACATTTCCATCATCATGTACTAATAACTCAAGAAAATAAATACTTTGAAACCATATTAATAAAACCAAAATTTCAAAATTATCAAACAAACATATTTTCCTTTCAATTTCATATGAGAAACTAGATATCAAGAAACTGATAAGCGTTGTCTTATATGGTAAATAATTTTAATGACATATTTAATAGAGATAAGTATGGGTGTTCAAGATCGAATATCCGAAAATTTTGGATAGTTGATTTCACTATCCAAATCCATAGCCGGTTCACAATTTATTTACAAAACTTAAGGTTAGGAATGTAATAAAATGTATGAACAAACAAAAGACTTTATAGTTTTTTTTGTTTTTTACATTATAGTTACGAGAAAGAGCATTCTCATTTTACAAACTTGATGTCCACAAATCCACTAGTTTAAAAAGTCTGTTCGACAATTCAACCTTATTAAAATGTGTTTTTTCAAGAACCAAAATATTTGTATCAAAATAACCTATGCAATAGAGAACTTCTAGGCCTGTAGATCTTCTCATCTTGAAGTATTGTATATGCATGACCAAAACACTCATAATTATTAGTGTTAATTATACGTTTATATGAACAGTCCTTATGGTAGCTTAAAATTTCATTTTAGTTTTTGAAAAATATGTATACGGTCTTAATTGGTTACTCAAGTGTCATGCTTTTGGTTCTTAGATTGGAGGGGTGAGGAAATGGTTGAAACTAGTGATAGATGTCAATCATGTTAGATTGGTGAAGAAAAAGATTCATATTTGTATTATTGTCAAAAATACAATCACAATTCACAAATACACATCTTAAATCGTAAATACACATCTTAAATCATGTGACTCGAACATAACTCGTTTAATTCATATATCTAAATGTGTCAAATGGGTCGGTATGTTGGTGGATAATCATTCAATTGTAGTCAGTGGCGAAGCTTGCCGTCAAAAACCAGGGGGGGCGAAAACGTATATACCCAAATATTTCTATAGAACCGGGGGTGGGGGGGCGAAAACGTATATACCCAAAAATTTATATACGAAAACTACATATATAACACTACTGAGCGAAAAGTTCGGGGGAGCGGGCGCCCCCTCCCGCCCCTATAATCCTACGCCCCTGATTGTAGTGTTGTAAACATGTTAATCGGGTTGCTGAGTTATAAAGCATCAACATATTTTATTTAGAAGTTGATAGATCAACCTATTTAATTAAACATGTTACCTCAAATACAACCTGTTTCAGAAACGAATTAGATATCCAAAATCTGATTTAGTTGAAACCGATTAACATAATTAATACTGCTTAAAAAGCTATTTAACATTTTCTAGTATAATATTTCCACCACCGTTACACATGTCATGTTCCAATTAACGCACATGGAATAATATTATGTTGTAATTTACAGCCACCCACTTATTTCCAGTTGCACCATCCAAATTCTCCACCTCTTACACCCAATTAGGGTTTTCATGAGCCGGACCGGAGGTATGCTCGTGCTCGGTTCGGTTTGAAACCGAGCCGCTCGGTTCGGTTCGGATTTAGGAAATCAGGCGTAAATCTTATACTCATGCTCGGTTCGATTTAGAACGGAGCCGCTCGGTTCGGTTCGCTTTTGCTCAGTTTTATTTAGCATTTCTACACAACCATTCATTGACCAAAATTCACCAACTTATATGTCTAACACACACTTAACAGTTTAACAAAATACAAACATAAAAAAGTACTACAAAAATAAACACAAAATGCATCCAAATGTTTAATTTTTAAGAACATCTAAAATGCTACGAGAGAATGTCAGAAGGATGATACGAGAGGAGGTTGTCAGAGATTCAGTCCGAGAGAGAGAGAGAGAGACTATGGGCTAGTTTTGGTGAAATATTGAAATGGTGAACTTGAGTCTTGAGAGGAATGAGGGAAAAAGGGATTTAGGGAAATTAGGGTTACTTTACTAAAACAATAGCGGGAATATCATATTTCAACTTTTTTAATACTTTTTAATATATTTATTATATATATTCTATAATAAATATTTATGTTACATGTTTATATTTAATATATATATAATATAAATAAATTCGATCAAAACCGAACGAGCGACGAGCGAGCGTACTTATGCTCGTGCTCAGTTCGTTTTTAAACCGAACCGAGCTGCTCGGCTTGGTTTTAACCGAGCAAGGAATCGAACGAGCAAATTTCCGAGCTTTTTCGAACGATCGCCGAACGATCTTCGAGCGCCGAGCAGTTTGGACAGCCCTACACCCAATCCCCTCCTCCATGATATCAAATGCCCTTTCACCTCCCTATACTATTTCAATTTGTTACAATTAATCCCCACTTTTACAAAAGTAACACTTTGCACCCTATAACTTTTTTTATTATTAATATCATTCATTTTATTTTATAATATTTGGTTTTTAACGTTCTGCTACTATATTTATGACTAGTATTAAGCCACTGCGTTGCAGTGGTTGTCGTGAAACTGTGTCAAATAGTACCAATGCTATATCATCGTCAGCGACCACCAACACCGGAAAAGCTCTTAAAACAAAATATATAAAAACGGAAAAAAATAACAACGAGTGAAAAACAGACGTAAAATCTTTGAATTACGCATGCTTGTTTAAGCGAAATTAAACCGAAGCATAAAATATATAAAAAAAATAACTAAGTTAATCTGAGACCCGCGCGTTGCGACGAACTTGTCAAACGGGAAAAATATACGAAAAAAATGTTGAACCGCACATGCACGTTGCGGTACATTTACTCACAAAAAATAGAACGAAACGAAAAACTTGGGAAAGATGAAAAGTATAGTGGACCAAATTGAAAATAAAAAAGAGTTGGGGTTAAATTGCAAAAGATGAAAAGCTTTGGCTTAAAAGTAAAAAAAAATAAAAGGTCTAAATTGCAAAAGAAAAAAACTTTTGATCAAAAATTATTTATTAATTTTAGATATAGATAATGATAAAGATAAGTGATATCTATATATTAGTTATTAATATTAATATTAAAAGAAATATATTAAAATATATATAATAATAAAATTTGTGATGTTGAAGGAAAGAATGCCGTGGAGCATTATTTGGAGTTTTTTATTATAAATTAGATTAGATTAGATTACTTATAAAAATAACCAATTATATAGAAGCCTTAACAGCCACATTATCTTACAGTCACTTCATTTTGTCTATTTTTATCTTATCTTAAACATAATTTAAATTTAAATGATTGTTATTTATATTTCACAAATATATGTTATAATTTTAAATACCGTTGATGATATATTATGCATATGTTTTTTTTTCTTTAGTATTGGATAACACGGACACTTTTTCTTGAATATGTTTATTCATTAAATCAATTTTTGTTCACTCCTTATTGGTATAAAATATGGTATAATCGAATTCGGAGTCATTACTCACTATGGATTCTAGTTTGGCATCGTTCTCATAAGTTTATGTTTAGATACTCCGAACTTGAAAAACACGTCAAAATTTACAACTTGCCTCTTAAATATAACCACTCGATGCAAAAAAGAAGGTTGGTTTGGAAAGATAACCATGTGCCTAACCAAAAAGAAATTACCAAAAGAAGAGCTTTTGGGATTAAATTTGTTACTATAAGGGGTAATATGGCCAACCCAAATTAGTTAGAAGACCATAGTGTAACTTTCTATTTCCTCGCTTTGTATTTATATTTATATTACATGTCAAATATTCAAACCCTTTCTTTGGTAAAAATATTTTGTTGTTATAAAAAAAAGGTTAACATACATTCATACAATATTTAGATTTATAAAAAAATACTCAAACGTGAAAATAAATAGCAAACACAGGTGTACTCATACAATCATTACATTTTCAAATTTCATGTAAACATTTTTTTGTTTACGTAAATAGCATGTGCACTCTCTTGTTAAATTAGAAGTTATGGTTATTTTATAAGGCACGTTTTTTTTTGCAACATCCTAACGCCTTTTAAGATATATGTAATGGTTAATGCCTTTTTTATGTCCTTTGATCATTACTTTTTAATTTTTTTCTTTATTTGTCATCATTCCATCCGTAATGGTAAATGCCCACTAAGGGTCATTTTCCGCTACATTAGCATCATAACGCTCCTTTAAAAATTGTGTAATGGTTAGTGCCCCTTAATACCTCTATAACACCCAAAGGGTGGTATTGAAGACGTTACCAAGCCCCTCCATGCCCCTGTAATGTCTATTACGTATAGTCTTATACTAGAAACGCTTATCCCTTTTTATGTCCTTATAACGCCCAGGGGGCGGTGTTGGGGCATTAACAAACTCCTTCACCCTCCTGTAATGTCCATTGCGTATGACCTTAACGTGAGATGTCATCTTACAATAAACGACTCCTTTAGCGAAAATTCATATCGTTTTACATGAAATAAAAAAGGTTGAATTTCATCGATTTTAGATCTTTACCCATTTAAAATGTTACTTAAAGTGATAACAAATGGTTTTTTTTAATCACAAGTACATATTTTATTAAAATCTTTAAGTCCTTATAAAAATACACAAGCACATAAAAATATATAGTAACCACGATATGCTCCTACAATCGTTACATTTATAAAAGCTATGTAAACATTATTTTGTTGAAAAGCATATGCACTCTCTTGTTAACGTGAGACACCACCTTATAACAAGTGACTGCTTTAACGGAAATTCATATTGTTGTGTCTTAATGTGTAACAAAGCCCAACTATCTGGATAGACTCATAGGCAAAATGAGGCCCATGCCCACAAATTGCAGATAATACCGATGATTCGGAATGTCACTAATTCAAGAGGAAACCCACCGTTTGAATAACCATTGTGGTAAAAGCCATGACCCACACACGATGTTTTATCACGAATGAGACTTTGACCGGTGCCTTTTCTCAAAAAAGGTCATCAGGATTCCGCTAGAGTGTCCTTTTAATTAATTCACATTGTTTTACATGATATAAAAATTGAAGTTATTTATCTTAAATTTGCACACTTAAGATGTAAGTTTTCCTTATTTTAATCGTTTTAGTGATGAAAAGAGATCAATGTACAAGAGAGCAATTTTAATCGTTTAAATTTGCACATTTGTTTTTCTCAATTTAAGAAAGGAAGTGTATGATGGTTTTTTCTTCATTTAACTAGTTTTCACCTCGATTTTTAAACGGCTATAAGTTTTTCATGCATTAATATTTTTTTTTAAATTACACCGCATTAACGAGTATTTCATTCTCTTTAATTCGAGCAGCCTATTGCTATGGTATTCTAAAAAATAATTTATAGGACTTTAAATACTCATTACGTGATTTTGAATACCCAGTACCCAGTACGTGATTTTGAATACCTCGTACATGACTACGTGATTTTTGAATACCCATTACGTGATTACACATTCAACATAAATCATTACGCATTCAATGTAAATTCATTACATGATTACACATTTAATATGATTTGTTATAACTAATGTTAATACAATTATGCTTATTACGTGATTACACATTCAATAATAAGAAATTAATTGTTTATGCTTTATTACATGGTTAAATCTCTAATATACGACATTATGTTGCTGTTATAGGTTGGTTTGGCTAATGTTTTGTATATAATTTACCCTCAATACATGATTATACCTTAAATATTAGGTATTCCATATGAAATATTATGGATTACATGTTTTGTTATACGTAATTACATAATCACTCATTAGGGTTTCACATAAATACTATAATGAAATCATGTAATCATGAAATGTGTATTTAAAATCATGTAGTCATGTAATTTACATAGTCAACTATGGTTACGTAGTTACGAGATCACTTAGTGTGGTTTCATATAAAATACTACTATGAAATAAAGTAATCACGTAATGGGTTACGTAATTTCGTAATCACTTAGTGTGGTTTCATCTAAAATACTATTATGAAATCAAGTAATCACGTAATGAGTATTCAAAATCACGTAGTCACTTACTGAGTATTCAAAATCACGTAATCACATAATAGGTTTTCAATCCTTCAAAAAAAATTAAGAGAAATATAGCAATAGACTACTCACATTAAAGAAAATAAAATTCTTGTTAATAGAGTGAAATTTTTATAAAAAATATTAACGTATGAAAAAGTTATAGCCGTTTGAAAATCAATGGGAAAGTGGGTTTATAAGTCAACAATATTGGATTTTCTTATTTTGCGTTTTTCCTCACTTGTTCCCTTGTTTTTAGTTATGTGAATTCTATATTTGGAGACAAAATCAAAGACCAAACTTCTCTCTTATTCTATTCGTACACTCCTTTCCTCTTGTACAATAACCATTCTCTTTTAAGTGATAATACATATTTTTTTTATCGATCACGAGTGTGTCTTTTAACAAAATAAAAATATAATAGATGTATAAAAATAAAGATATTTCATATACCAAAATCTGAGTTCGTATGAATATTAAAAATATAAATTTATTGCTACCAAAATTTAATAAATAAAAAAAGTTACATTTTGTTGTGTGGGTGTGACAAGCAAGTTTTGACCGCGTAAAACCAGTACAGCTGTAAGGTCATGGATTTGATCTCGTGTACAGTGGGCCGTCCTTGGGCCCTACCTACCCGTATACTGCAGACCACGTATGTTTACACAATATTACTTTTTCATCCTATAAAACAAATAATATCACTTTTACCACCATATTTTTTTTACCAATGCTCTTTTGTAAAAATTTGATTGAAACATGACTTGGAAATTAGGTACTATTTGAGTAGGTTTCTTAAAATGTACAAGTATTCAGTGGTTTTTATATTCTAAATTATATTTCTCTTTGTCTCTTTATATATGCATTCTAAATCTATATATATTAAATTCTAATGTGGTCCGGGATTTTTCTATAGTGCA
Organism: Scalesia atractyloides; assembly: GCA_947069175.1. Lineage (NCBI taxonomy): Eukaryota > Viridiplantae > Streptophyta > Magnoliopsida > Asterales > Asteraceae > Scalesia > Scalesia atractyloides. The sequence goes on along the minus strand of CAMTDV010000015.1, from coordinate 54,411,119 downwards.
TCCCTTCATTTCTTTTCTTTTCTTTTACATGGGGTGTAAACGAACCAAACATTCAGCGAATAGTTCGTGAGTCGTTTGACGGGAAGTTCGTTTATATTCGTTCGATTAGCTTAACGAACGAACACGAACAAAAAAATTCGTTCGGTTAGCTTAGCGAACAAACTCGAACACAGGTCTCGTTCGTTCGACTACGTTCGTGAACGTTTGGTAATATATTTGATTACTTTCATTTACTCTCATTCATGTTTGTCTGGATAAATTAAAAATAATAATAAATAATATATCTTTTATCTAAAAACACTGAAAACGTGAAACCCTATTTTTTTATAAGTTAGCTAAAATTTGGACATTCTAAGACATTTTTGGGGATAATTATGTTTAAGTTCGTTAAACTTGATTTATCATTTAGTGGTGTACTAGACTTCTTGTGTTTTAATTCATCATTTGATAGTCGTATTTAACTACTTATATCTAATGTATAAGGAAACCAATGTTTTTAATTTTTTTTACTTTCAAGTTAAATGTTCGTTTGCGTTCATTTTTATTTACTTGTGTTCGTTTGTGTTCGAGACCAGTGTTCACGAACTATTCGTGAACAACTGAATTTCCTTAACGAACGAACATGAATATAAACTTGTATTCGGTCCACGTTCTTGAACAGTTCGCAAACATGTTAATTTCCTTAACGAACGAACACAAACAATGTCTTGTTCGTGTTCGTTCAGTTCACTTACAGCCCTAGTTCTACACTTTCATTCCTGACCTATTTTCCTTTTATCACTTTCACCGATCCTTCTCTTTATATGTATAGTATTAATTGGATGCATGTATTTAAAATTAGCCCATTCAAAAGTTATAATGATGATTGGAGAAAAATAAAAATAAACTGGAAGAGATAGCCAAATTATGTTTCATTTGTACGAAGAGACAATCTAATTTGACAAATAATTTGATAGGATTTTTTTCCCTTAAGAATTAATACTCGTAAAATACCTATTACTTATAAAAAGATATTTAAGATACATATTTTGTAGTTTATGTAGTTGATGAAAAGGGTTTATACATTAAAAGAATATCCAATGCAATTTTCACGTTTCGATGTAAACGGTATAAATTCACATTTCAAGCTAAAGTTTTCAGAAACGAGTTGGGACAAATACAATACGTTTTCATGCTTATTTTTATGTACATTTTCAGTTGTTCTATGTTTTATCGGAAACTACAAAAAACACTACGTACTCACGTGCTTATTTTTATATACATGTCGGTATAAATTCACGTTTCAAATTAAACGACATAAATTCATGTTTCGACGTAATTTTTTCAGAAACGGGTCAAGTCAAATATAAAGGTTTTGATGTTTATTTTATGTACGTTTACAATTGATCTACGTTTTGACGTACCGGTTACTACATGTTTGATGTCACTAAGTCTTGATGCAAAGGTAAAGGTGGTGTAGTTGTTAGGTGGCACCCCACTATTACTCACCCTTAGACACTGTTAATCATGTAACATATCAATTTTCTTAATTAAAAAACTAGAATAATACTATACTCAAATTAAAAAGAATAAATTACTCATTTATATGATGTAATTTAAAAAAAATAACGCACTAAAAAGTTATGATCGTTTAAAAATTGAGGGGGTAGTTTTCTATAAGTGGAAAAATTGCAACTACTAAAAATTATAAGTTTGTTGGAGAGGAGGGAAAATGTAACTAATTACTCATAATTATGTTAAAAATCAGGGATTTAAATGTAATACGATGAAGGTTTAAAATAGAGTAAACTGTCAAAATAGTCCATGAGGTTTGATCACTTTTACCACTTTAGTCCAAAATTAAAACCTTTTTAATCTGAATCCCTATGGTTTCATTTTTTTTGTCATTTTCATTCAAAATCAAAATCTGATCAGATTTTTCAGTTAAAATTCAGTTTTTTGTCTTTTTCATCCCTTTTAATGAAGGATAAAATGGTATTTTAACGTTTTATTTTTAAAAAATTTAAAAAATCTGACTATTTTGTCTTTTATTAAAAGTGAGGAAAAGACATAAAAGTTGAATGTTAACTGAAAATTCTGACCATATTTTGTTTTTGGATGAAAATGATAACAAAATTAAAACTACAGGTACCCAGATTCAAAAAATTTGATTTTAGACTAAACTGGTAAAATTGACAAAACTTTAAAGACTATTTTAACAGTTTACTCTTTAAAATATAATTATTGATTGAAAGAATTATACTCTAATACATTTAGCAACCAAAAAAAAGTTGCCGGCTAACCAAACCAACATGTCAAAAAAGACGATATTCAACACACCGGTATGGTCGGCGGTTATTACCGCGTTATTTGATAAAAGCATAATACTTTAACTATTTATGCGATCACAATCACATGGTATTATTAAATATTATTCTTATTATTCATAGAAGACACCATATTTACCACACCGATTCATGGTTGACATTTACCACCTCTTGATTGGATAAGAGGATAATTGTTTATGATGACATATAATTTCACCTTCGGTTTCTAATAGATCACACATACCATATCAATTGTTTCACGATGAGACTATATGCCACGTTTCATGGTGAAGCGGTGCACCCGTATCAATTGTTTCACCACGAATTCAACAGTTACAGTTGTGTCCTTTCTTTTTATGGATGCACTGCTTCACCAAAATGTCAAATGTCACAACCCTTCGCTAAAATCCGGCCGAGTATAAATCCCTATAGAACAATTGTATCTGTTGAATTCATGATGATTTGACTAACCTTACATCATCATCATTGAACACCCTACGCGATCTTCTGCAATTCTTCATCGTGCAATGGGCATACCATATAAATCCTTATGTTTCTACAATTTTGTCTCTCAAAGTGACGTTCATCAAAATCGTGAATCAGGCAGTTTGTTTAATTATGTCCTCTTTGGCTTCAAGTTCGAAATCGGCCTTCAAAATTGGCGCCATCATCAACCATCAATATGATAACTGTTGTATATGTTATAGCGTATTATGAAATACGAAGAACAAGTATGTATATAGTATGTGATTACATTTCAGATTAACACCCTACAAACCACGACTTTGTAGAGAGACAATACAAGAGAGAAGGGATTAATTGGGATGGTGTGAGTTTCTGTAATTTCTTGGGTACAATCTTTTAAGCACGGTGGATGGGTAACATGCAAGCATCTTGACGTTCGGTTAAAAAGACAGAAATATAGAGAAAGGAATGTTTATGAGTAGTGGCAGATCCAGAAACTTCCTTCAGTGGGTTCGTTTTAGTAGATTCTTACTATTTTTTCCAAATCATACGAACTTCTCATTATTTTTATCCATTTTTTCCTAACCAAGTGGGTTCATGTGAACCCACAAAACAGGGCTGGATCTGTTTATCGGAGAAGAGGGAGTGAGAGAGAGTGGCCAAGTGGAAAGCGTTGACCGGGTTACAACAGTGTCACCGGCTGAGTTGTCGCTTCTATTCAAGTCTCTAATGCCTCCGGGTTTTTTTTTTTTTTATTGGAGCATGGACTACCCAATCCGAATGAAACCTAAGGACTTTTTTATGTATTCAATTCTTCATCTAATCCTTCGTAGTTGTGCATGAGTCAAAACATGGACACTAATCTCTTTTTTGGTTCAATAACCCATATGGCGTGGTCAAAGAATATGTTCATGTTTATTGTAAGTTGCAATGTGGATATGTTATGGAAATTCTTGAATTGACAAAGATACATACAAATTCTACAACCTCAAAACGTTTTGCATTATATATATATATATATAGTTAACCTCAACTCGCGCGTTGCGGCAAGTCGATTCTAAGTAAAACATATATATATATATATATAGAATTGAATTGAATTGCCGCGACGCACGGGCGTGGAATCTCTATTATGGTTCATGAACCCATGTCGTCTAAAGGCATTTATAAACAAAATCCCGTTGTAACGAGTGGGTTAACATCAACTCGTGTATTTATAATTTAAAAACTTAAAATATCCCTTCCTGTAGATAAGCTATATCGTAAGAAATCGTGGTACATTACGTAGATAAGAAGTTACATTTTAATGTAAGAAACTGAACCTAAATATATATCTCTCAGTTATGATATTAACTAGTTAGATGCCCCGCCCGCTTTGCGGGACGGTGGCTGAATAATGAACGAGTGTTAGGCAGGTCATTGACACGGAAAACAATTAAATCGAGTAAACCAATAAAAACATAACACTTTTATAGCTTTGCTAAAAAAACTAAAACAATGGCAATACTGTTATTTTTAACTAATGGAAAGTTATATTTTTTCACTGGTGTAAAATCGTAATTTGTCAAAAGCTAAAGTGATCCCAATACTGGAAATTGAAATCAGGGGCAAAAGTGTAAATTAGCGCAAGGGTGAATTCATACTTTTGAACCTATGGCAACACAGTAATATAAATTTAAACTAAAGGCATAACCGTAATTTTAGGTGGGAGGCGAAACCATATTTTATTTTGAACTGAGGGCATAATCTAATTTTGAGTTGGAGCTAACAACGTAATTTTATTTTGAACAGGGGCAAAAACGTAATTTTTAACTGATGCCGAAATCATAATTTTTTTAACGGGGAAAAATTGTAATTTTAAGGTGGGGGGAGAATATATATTTTTTTTCATTTAAATAGGGTGAAAACGTAATTTTGAGCTGAGGGTGAAATTGTAATTTCAAGTCGTGGGCAAAATCGTTATTTTTTGCTGGGGCCAAAAGCGTAATTTTATTTTGAGCGGGGGACAAAATCGTAATTTTAAAGTGGGGGGCAAACTCGTAATTTTACGTCGTAAACAAATAATAAACGGTTGGTCCAATGGGGGAGTGACATGCCAGCTGCCTGGCAGTATTCCGGGGGCAAACCCGTAATTTTACACTGTAACAAATAATAAACGGCTGGTCCAATTGGGGAGTGACAGGCCAGCTGCCTGGCACTATTCCTTTTTTTCAAGTCGTGGGCAAAATCGTATTTTTTTGGCCGAGGCCAAAAGCATAATTTTATTTTGAGCAGGGGGCAAAATCGTAATTTTAAAGTGCGGGCAAACATGTAATTTTACATCGTAAACAAATAATAAACGTTTGGTCCAATGAGGGAGTGCCATGCTAGCTGCCTGACACTATTCCGGGGGCAAACTCATAATTTTACAGTGTAAATAAATAATAAACGGCTAGTCCAATAAAGAGTGCCAGGCCAGCTGCCTAGCACTATTCTCTTTTTTATTATAAAACTACTTTTCAAAACGTTTGAAAATTATTGTATTGATAATGATAATATGTTTAAAAAGAGCATATATCAATCAGTTTTGTAACTTAGAAGCCACCCCTATAAACCTGAAACTTCTACATCTCTCTCACTCCTCCCTTCTCTTTCTCTCTCTAACCTTCTTCCCTCCTCAATTCCAAACCAACACATTGAATCACACGCAGTTAGTTACCTCCTACCATCTACATCTTATCTCCCTACAAAACACAATCATCACGTTCAAATGTTGCAATAATTTGATGGCGAAAAGCGGTGTTTATGAAGCGGATCCAACCGTCAAATCAACGACGGAGTTGAAGAAGGAGTTGCAGAGGATTGTGAAAGCGATTGTTGAAGATGACGATGAAATTGGACTCATTGATAAAGCTAATAACACTCTGCAAGCATTGAAAGATACACGACGACAACGATCGTCTTCTGTTAGAAAAGTTAGCGAAAGTTCAACGACGTCGTGTCCGCTTGAGTTTCGGTGCCCTATTTCTAAGGAATTGATGACAGATCCTGTTATTTTATCTACTGGTCAGGTAGTTTTTTTTTATTTGTTTAAGTTTTGATGTTTTGGATGTGTTGATTACTGTTTGCTTTACGATAAATGTTATTTATTGTTATTGATGTAATTTAACAAGTTAGGTTAGAAAATTAAGATGTGCATGTGGAATAATGCTTAGAATTTGTGAATGTAGTCCTGCATCTCTTTTTTTTTTAATTTATTAGGTTAAAATGTTGTATTTGATTATATTGAATTGGATAGAGTTTTGTGATTAATTATGTTGAAGAATTGGCATTCAGGTTTTGGTTGATGTTATTTAACTATTTGGGTTAGAAAATTGAGATTTGTGTGTGGAATAATAATGTTCAGGATTGTGAATTTAGTCCTGCTTCTCTGTTTACTATTATTTAGGGTGGAAAAATATTCTTTATTTACCTTGAATTCTTTGCCATTTATTATGTTGAAGAATCAACATTTAGGGTTTGATTGACTTAATTTAACCAATTAGGTAAGAAATGGAAGATTTGCATGTGGAATATTGTTCAAAATGGTGAATTTAGCTCTGCTTTTCTGCTGCTTAATTAATGATCATGTTGTTAATAATGTTCAGTATTGTTAATTTAACTCTGCTTCTCTGTTTTCTGTGTTGTTGTATGATGATCAAGTTGTTAGTTGCTAATATTGTTCTGTATTGAGAACAAGGCTCTGCTTCTTTGTATTCTATATGCTGATGTTGGTCCTTTTGTTAATAATTTGCAGACTTATGATAGGCCTTTTATCCAAAAATGGTTAAAAGCTGGTAACAGGATATGTCCCAAGACTCAACAAGTTCTTTCACACACAATCTTAACCCCAAATCACTTGATTAGAGATATGATAACACAATGGTGCAAGAATCGTGGAGTCCAATTTCCTGGCCCGGTTCAGTACCCAGATGAAAATGGGCTAACCAAAGCCGATCACGATCTTTTCTTATCGCTTCTCAAGAAAATGTCATCCACACAATCTGAGCAAAAGGAAGCTGCGAGAACTTTGCGCTCGTTAACAAAAAGAATGCCGTCTTTCCGTGCCCTATTTGGTGAATCCCTTGAGTCTATACCTCAATTGCTGACCCCATTGTGTCAAACCAAGTCTCAAACAGAAATCCACCCTGATCTTCAAGAAGATCTAATCACAACCCTTTTGAACTTGTCAATTCATGATAACAATAAAAAGCTCGTTGCAGAGACACCAATGGTTATCCCTCTGTTACTAGATGCATTAAGATTTGGGACAATTGAAACTAGAACAAATGCCGCTGCAACCCTGTTCACTTTATCAGCTCTTGATTCCAATAAATCCCTAATTGGGAAATCTGGTGGTTTGAAACCGTTGATTGATCTTTTGGAAGAGGGACATCCATTGGCAATGAAAGATGTTGCTTCCGCTATCTTTAATCTGTGTATTCAACACGAAAATAAAGCTAGAGCTGTGAGGGATGGGGCTGTAAGAGTGCTTTTGAATAAAATTAAGAATAGAGTTCATGTCGACGAGTTACTGGCGATTCTTGCTATGCTTTCCAGCAACCAGAAAGCTGTTGAGGAAATGGGAGATCTTGGTGCTGTTTCTTGTTTGCTGACTTTAATAAAAGAAACAAATTGTGCCCGAAATAAGGAGAATTGCATTGCTATGTTATACACCATTTGTTGTTATGATCGAACAAAATGGAAGCAAATGAGGGAAGAAGAGAGCAAGTATGGGACTTTATCTCAAGTTGCACAAAATGGCACTTCACGAGCCAAACGAAAAGCCAATGGCATTCTCGACGGGCTCAATCGCCCCATCAACTTGACCCACACCGCTTGATCTTGAACGTGCTCCTGAAAATAATCTGTAAATTCGACATCTCTTATATCATTCCACGTTTGAGCTTCATTAATAACTTTGTTTTCCTTCTTTTCCAAAATCAATTTTGTGAAAATAGCCATTGTGAATAATTACTATATAATTACATACTCTCTCATATTAATTAATTAATACTATTTTCATTAAATTGTGCACTTGAAGTCAGTGTAATGTTGATGGTTTTAAATGATTCAGTAGCAATCAAGTCAACCTTTGCTGTATTACTTTTGGCCCATTCAGTGTGCACATGGTTATGTATTGGATAACTTGAGGAATCACATGTTGTGGCTAAATTCAAGAAAATGATTTTCTTGAAATTATTATGAACAAAAGACTTAACTTTCTGAACTTCCATACAAGGTGGAAGAGATAGATATTTTGATCATCAGGTTGGAAATTGTAACTTTGGATTTTTGTTTGGTGACCACCACATGGGAATGTAGTTCTTGATGGATATAAAGTGTGTGATGAATGGATGAGAATAAAAATATGCTAATAATCCATGGGCGGCAAATGTGTCTTTTTTGTGTTATATCCATCAATCCAAGATGCCCCCATTTCTTTTCTGTCAAAGTCTTCATTGAAACCCTTTATTCTGTCACTTCCACATTACCTTGTTATGGGCATATTATGCATTCAATATTCACACTTTTCTTGCTTTGGTTTGTCTTCTTTTTAGAGTTTTTCAGATTTTTACAAAATCTTTTCTGTAAATATTGTTGTACACACTTGTCTTATTGGTTTTGTTCACAAGATTCTCTAGCTTATTAAAAAAGACTGGATTTTATAAAAAAAAGACTATGGCTTTGTTGATATAATCAAGTTATATTGTATTCTTACCTTTTGTGTATAATTCAATTTTCCTAGCAAAGAGATGATATAATCATATGTCCTTTTCTAAACCTTTCGTTTTATAAGCTATATTGTTAGGACGGAAGAGGGAGGATTAGGGATGAGCTCGGTACCAACCGGTACCGAAAAATCCTAAAAGATGGATATTGGTATCGAAATACCCGGTATGGTATGGTTCGATACTGGTACCATATCGGCACCGGTAGGGACTGGTATTTCAAGGTAAATACCGGTACCGGATCGGACCGGTACCAAACCGATACCGAAAACGTAAAATGTTGATACCGAATCGATACCGAAAATCAAGCCGGTTTAGAAAATTCAGTACCGGTTTCAAACAAGTACTTGATACCATTTGCTCATCCCTGAAAAGTATAACTACTAAGAAACAAAAAGAGGATATAGCTTTTTAATTATATGAGTAAAATTAGTATTTTCCCATGTGAGGGCATGATTATTGAAAAATAACTTTGTCGTTTCATTTCATTTTAAAGGAAGACATGCCTTGTTGCTAGGGATGATAATGTGCTTGGTTTGGGACGATTTTTGATACTCTTTAACATACCTTGTCGTACAACTATACCTCAATTCTTGTTAGTTACCTGATCACTCGGTAACAGTAGGGTTTGTGGTTCTTTTCACATATACGAGAAATCCCTGTTTATAAGACTAATCGTTGTGGAATAATGAGAGGTGACACCTCAGCTGTTTACGGCATGCACACTGTGCGGCCTAGTTATTGGGGTGCCAACCACAACAGTCGCCATTCCAATAAAGGCGCCAATGAAAGAAGGTGGGGATGATGGTGAGGCCACCCCAATATAAGCCAATCACATCCTTTTGTTTTTTTCCCTTTAGTTATCCCACATCACATTATTATTTGGTATTTAGTCATTGCTCAAGTTCTTCCACCACACACGATCTAATTGTATTACCTATTGTAATTCTCATCATGTGCATCCCAAAGACCAATCTTGAAATATCAAATACTGACAATTCTATATTTTTAAAATTTTATATGATTCCAAGTTTCTAACAACTTTGTTAAAATTCTCTTTATATCATATAATATGTTAATGTTAATATATCTGGTACTAGTGTGGAAAAACACGTATGCCATTTGTTTTATTACACCTAGGGTATGTTTGGCAAAAGTAGCTGTTGTTGGTAGCTGGAAGCTGGTGGTTGGAGGCTAGAAACTGGTGGCTGGAGGCTGGAAACTGGTAGCTGTAGTTGTAGCTTTTTAGATTTATTTAGATGTTTGGTAGAGTGGCTGGAGCTTTTAATAAAATGTATAAAATGACCAAAAGGGACATTAAAAAGTTGGTACATTAGAAAGTTCATTATTTTTAGAGGTTAAAATAGTCTTTTTCTTTTCCTAAAAGCTTGTAGCTCCTTCTAAACGCTACTAGTAGGAGCGTTAACCAAAAGCTTCAAGCTCCTAACCTAAAAGCTTCTAGCTCCTTTAACCAAATAAGGCTTTTTATTAAGTTGGAGTTTTTTCTTAAAAGCTTAAAGCTTGAAGCTCCTAAAAGCTTCTAAAAGCTCCATGCCAAACATACCCCTAATACCACACATAAATGAAGTCGATGATCATCTAATGGTACGGGTCATAAAATTCGGTGGGTGAGATGGGAGCTTATGGTCAAGTCCAAAAAGAACGGGTGTCTTGGTATTGGGGGTATACAAGATTTCAATACAACCATGTTGATGAAGTGGTGGTGGAGGTTTAAAAAGAATCCGAAACAACTTTGGGCTTTGGTGGTAGCCTCTATTCATAAAACGGGGCTAGAAAAGACGTTAGTTCCAGTGAAAAACTCCATTACCGGGATATGGAAAGATATAGGCTCTATAGACGAAATGCTCCTTAAGTTCAGCATTATCTTAAAAGATAAGCTAAAAGTGCAAGTAGGTGATGGGCTTTATACTCGGTTTTGGAGAGATACATGGGCAGGGAACGAAGCACTAAAGGACAGCTTTCCTGAAGTTTACCGGCTGGCAAAAAATAAAAATGCCATGATGGCGGATGATATACATTCAAGAGGCACTAGTATTTTGTGGGGATGGGAGTGGGTCAAAGATCCTACCACGGCTGCTAAATGGCTTCAAACAGGGAGCCTTATGAATTTGCTGCAACAAATAAAATTAAATAATGGTAGAGACGTATGGATAATGGATAATTTGGAAGGGGCCAACTACTCAGTTAAGAGTCTCAGAGCTGAGATCACAGGGACAGAAGCGAATCAGTCTAGTGAGCCGGGTTTTGAGTGGAATGGGTGGGTCACTTTAAAGGCGAATTATCAGGTTTGGAGGGCGTATAAAGGGAAATTGGCTGGTTAAACTAGCAAACGGTAAATGTTGTGCCGGTGGTAAACTCGGTAATACCGTTGTACCGGTTTTGTTAATATACAAATTTGATTTTTAAAATTTTAACATTTTAATAAAATGCTGATAATTTCGAGATTTACCTTCCATATTTTGGTAAAAAGGTGAAAAAAAACCTAGCGGTCATTAATCGCTTGCCACAAGCAGTTCCAGGCTTCCTATTGAGACTACCTGTCCATTCCGTTGTTGCGTTCCAAGTTTAAATCAAGTACTTTTGAGTTTTTTTTTGGATTATTATTTATTATGGTTATATGTACATTTTAGATTATGAGTTGAAGTTGTATTATTATAGAATTATAGGGTTAAATAGTCAATCTGGTGTTACCGCCCGGTACAACCGGATACTACCGGTTAAACCATTTTTATTCCCTACCCGATACAGTTTTGAAAACCGTTTTTTGAAACACTGATGCATACCATCTATTACATATGATGGTCGTAGGTAATCCATCGAATTTAATTTAGCAATTTTATATATGTGGTTAACTTAAAAAAAAAGAAAAAAAAAAGCGAACCGTGACATCAATACCAGAGAAAAACTCAATTGCCCTAAAGCATCAATCTTATATGGGTTATCGTCCTCCTATGGGATCATATGATCCCTTATCGGACCCCCTCAACTAGCGCATAGCACTTCACTTTCCTCGCCAAACATGGAAGTATGAGCATCAACTTTATACCTCATGATAATATCACTGCATGTTTCTTTTCATGAGATATGTGATCATTGTCTTTTTATTTGATGTTTGTAAGGTTAAATAATCTCAAGTTCAAGTTTGAACAAGACTTTTGGTAACAAGTTTTAACAACCTAGAATGATGATTTATATTCAAATGAAAACGTATCACAATTCACACATCTATTAGTTGATCAAGACATAGTGTCACAACTCACAACCATATATCACAAGTCACGACTATGGTACGATGAGATTCCATGAGCAATATGTAGAACAAAGAAACTAATAAATGACGGACATGAACGTAGTTATATATGATTATGTGAAAAATTAGTGTGTTTCATGTTTTTGCTAAACAATATGCAAAAACAAACATATACAAACGAGTCAATTGCTAGTTTGCTACCACGAAAAAATTCTTCATAAGATCAATCATGAAAATAGGCTACCAATGTGCTTGGTTGGTATATAAGACCATTTGATCAATGTAATAATCTTGATTCTTGAACACTTGTTTGACTCTCATGTGTCTATCTTGAATCCACCGATTATTAGGCGCAATGATATCAAAAGCAAAGTACAAGCATCAATGATGCAGTTTTGCGTCCAATCAAATAGCTCAGAAAAAGGTTCAAGAACAAAGTTCTTTAATTATAAATCAACCAAAAACTTAAAAGGAACCAAAAGGTTCAAGAACAAGTTCTTTAATTATAAATCAACCAAAAACTAACTAAAAAATAACCCTAATATCCTATTTACATGATAGAATTCCAAAGGAAACTAGATATAAAAGATTAGGAAATTGAAATTAAATAATTAAAAGAAAATAAAATTTAAATCTTCCAATAACTTCATTCCGACCCCGCATCGTACTCCACATCTTCGAAAAAACTCGTCCTCGAGTTTTGCAACCAAATCCTTCCGGATCAAATGGAACATCAACCCCATTGCTTTTTTATTATTAGCATCACGAACTGCCTATGTAGCTTAACTTTAGGGTTCATCTAGCCCAACTCGGGACCTGTACCACCAGGGTCGAAGGTTCTCCATGCTATTGCCTCCTCACTAGGCTTGGAATATTGATTACACTTGAGCTTCAAATATGGTCCCTTATAATAATCCAGTTTGAAAGTTTTGATTGCGTTGGGTCTGATTTGCAATCCAAGAGCAGATTGTTCTCCAAAGCCCATACCAGTAATTATATTTATTAAAAGTTGTGTACCAAGAGAACTTAACACATCAGCATTATTCTCTTCACTTAAGGTTGTCACGTTTCTTGTGTCAAATATGATCGCAATATTAACATCATAATTATTTCCATCATTTATGGTATAATCCTCATTCGATCCATCCAAGCATGGAATTTTCATACCCCTTGAAATCGTGAAACCCCATATTTGAGGAAAAATATTGTTTTTTTTTCCTCCTAACATTTCTAAATTAATAGATTTTTCAAATTTCAAACCTACCTTATCTTGTGAACAATCATTCCATCCACAAATTTTGCTAGCTGCCTCAGCGCTACCAATAACCACCGAACTCATTCATGGACCACAACTAATGCCCATATTTATTGGGTTTCCTCCTGAATTGGTGTACAGACATTATGTTTAGTGGAGATGGATATGATCCGATGGTTCCGCTAGTAGCACGATGATACTTCAGTGGTCTATCGATCCAAATTTGTCGTTCGAAAAAAAAAAACAAAACAAACGAACATTCTTTCTCCTCGGGTTCAATCCCGTCATCATCGAAAACAGGTTTGTCTTCCGATAGAAAACTCTTGATAGATCGGTTCATAGAACTGGTGTTGGTGACAGCTAAACAGATGCTCCTCTTCGTCGTCACCTTCATCCCAGACGACGGTGCTCGACTCGGTTTTCATCTTGCGCATCTCCCATTGCAATTCCAGATCTCGGACTCGTTGATGGAGCCATCTAATCTTTTCAAGATCTCGGACTCGTTGTCGGAGCTATTTGATCTCTTCAAGTTCTCGGACTGGTTGTCGATGTCTTTTGATCATTATAATATCCCATGGATCACGGTTTCTGATCTCGTTACCTCGCCTGGCTGATTTACAGTCACAGTTTAATCGATCACCACGAGCACTTAAATCACCAATGTTCTTGTCGATGCCTCGGTCGGCGACTTTCGAACAAGAAAACACTTGCCTTCCATGTAGAGCCATTTGAGAAAGCAAGAGCTCTGATATGCAGTTTCGCGTCCAATCAAATGGCTAAAAACAATTGATTATTAAAGGCGATAAAAAGAATCAACAGGTTCAATAACAAAATGACTAAAAATAATTTGATTATTAAAGGCGATAAAAAGAATCAACAGGTTCAATAACAAAGTTCCTTAATTATAAATCAACAAAAAACTAACTAAACAATAACCCTAATATCCTATTTATATGATAGAATTCCAAAGGAAACTAAATATAAAAGATTAGGAAATTGAAATTCAAATAATTATAAGATATGATAATTAAAATAAATAAAATTCAAAGATTCTGATAACTTCATTCCGATCTGCATCAATCAAAGCATGAACACAAGTCATAGTAGCATGATAGTCATTACAGAAACTGACACTAGAGTCCTTGGTTGGATTAAAAGAATATGGTGTTTTATGGAGTTTTGTTGATAGGGTAACAAGAGGCAGTTTTTGTGTGAGCAAGAATATCCTCTAATTCGTCAAGACCACAAGCTCTATTAATCACAATCTATATAAATGGTCCACTCTTCATTTACATTAGCTTTTAGGATTTGTAGTCAATTTTACAAAGCTTAAATAATCTGTGTTTTTTAAAATATTTTGCTAAAACTTACTAGACCCCTTCTTATCAATGGACTCTTGACATCTACGAAAGAGTGTGGTTCGTTCAATATTTCTACATGTCTCACAGATGTTTGGATTTCCGGCATAATAGATGCTTGTTGGCATTCCTTCGCCTTTCATGGCCGCATATCTTTCTAGCTAAGACAAGGGAAATCCTTCTCTTGTTCCATGAATCCAATTTGCATTTCATCCAGGAAAAGCCATCTTTTTCTCCACAATGTTTTTGTCATTCGATCCAATAGTGTTCCGTTAGATAGAAACAGATTTGATAATTATTGATAACTTTCAGATAGAGTACAGCTTCACATTTGACATAATTTGTATCGAGCCAGTGTGGATACACGATTATTGTATCTAGAATAGTTAAAGACGTAATATAGTATAACTTATACTCTATTATCATTGTCCACATGAATCAAGGATAAGATATCGGTTTTGTTACTAATATTGGCAATTCAAACAAAGTGTAAAATCACTCCTACATATTCCTTATAATTTGTGTACAGTAGCGTCTCTAGGAACTCAACCCAAAATCATAACACCTAATGAATGACTTTATCCAATAATATATGAATTCAATTAGTGTATCTATAGTACAAGTCACATTATACATTGGACAAATGCTCTAACTGCGGTCAGTGTTGTAAAAATCGCGATTAATCGGCGACTAGTCGTCGATTTATTGCTAGTCGGCCCTCTACCGAATAATTTTTCGTTAATCAGTCCATTAATCGCTAGTCGGCCCTAGTCGGCTGGCCAAAAATCGGGAAAAATCGAAAGAAAAAACAAACAGAAAAATCGAAAAAAAATCACAGATTCCAGCCAGAACCTACCATACTCTCGTCAAAACTTGTCTACTTAAAAAATTATGTATAAAAATATGTGTATATATGTATAAAACTTAATGCATGCTTCTTTTATACAGATTGTTTTCGTAGTTGCTGCGTCGACGGTTTAACAAGTTGCAACATGTTTGGATTGAAACCAGTTATTACCAGCATGGGTCGAAACGGGTCATGACAAAACACAAAACTCTTTTTTTTGAACAATAACTTTCATTAACCACACGATCTTTCAGCAGAATACTGCATATTTACCACATATGAAACTTAGTGATGCCCTTCAGATAATGCAACATGAAAGATTTAGTCCAATTTAATTTCATGAAAGATTCAAAGCCAATGAAAATGTTTCATATTAGAAGATTTCACTATTTCTGTACAAACATAAAACCAGAGGTTTTGCAATTTTAGCATAGCAAAAAAAAAACCGTCTGAATACCATATTAACACTGCCATGACTCTATGTGAAAGACGTGATGTCGTCATGCCATCTCTCAGTCCATCTTGTAAGCCCAGCCATGTTTTTCCAAAAATGCTTGCACTGCTTCTTTTATTGCTAAGTTTTGGACCAATTGAGATGGAAAAAGAGGTTGTCGCGTGATTGGATCAGACTGGCCAACCTGTCAAAATCATTATCATGAACAAAATGTAAAAAACAAATAATCAAACTTCTATAATGAGTCATTTTTAGTACGGGCTGAAACGTGTCATGTCAAATTGACCCGCAAACACTTCAAAAAAAGAATGTAGATAACAAGATAAACCTGCTCGAGATGTTCAAGGATAACTGCCTTTTCATACGTGAAACCACTTGGGGCAGTGACAGGATCACGGAATATATCAAGAGTGATTCTGCAACATAGATAGTCTGGTATCTGAAAATGCCCATATTTAGTTATAAAACAAACATAAAAGTATGTTTCAATTCAATAAAAGCACAGACAGAAATGTCACCTCAGTTGGTGTGTCGAATTCAGCAGCTTTGCTGAATACTAAATTCAGAGCTTCTAACTTTTCTGAAGTAAGATCTGCAACTTCATCAATGAAACCCTCCACTTCAGCGGCATCCCGGAAATGTTTTTCAATAAGAGCTGTCTCGCAACATTCTCTAAACCATATACAGACAAATGCCAATGAGGAAAATAGGAACATAATCTCTAAAAGGTAGCACACTTAAAGGTACATACTTGAGGTTTTGCAAATCGCAAGATCGTTTGTTTGAATTACGCTCCCATTCGGAATATTTGGCTTTTGCTAGCTCCTGCCAAATTTCCTCCACCATATAATTCTGAGGGCTTGCTCCTCTGCTAAGATCCAAAGCCTGCTCACAATGCAAATTTAATAATATAAGGTAGCAGCTATTGCCTTTTAATAAAAAGGGCAAATACCAATGAAAACCAACAAACTTTTTGTTTTTTTCTCACAAAAGTCCCTCCATTTTCTTTTTAAATATTAAAATCCTTGAACTTGGTATTTTTTAATATACTTGTGATTTTTTCTAAATGAAAAATTGGCAACCTGTGGAACTGGTTACCTATCTTCTTTACCTTAATACATGTTGATCCACCTCCTAAAATACTTATAACCAGTAAAAGGCATCTATTATTCCCTATGATCTAATCAAAGTTGCAAATTTCGATCTACCCATATTTGGACAAAGTTCTATACTACACTTCACTCGATAACCTGCAACCATGGAACAAGGCTATTCCAGCTTGAAACTATCCATCCAGAAACCTGATTGCACTCCGGATACAAAGATATATCAAGCGCCAAACAAGATTCCATTTTTGTGTGTAACTTTTTTTTATCTCGGATGTAGATTCTGCAAATTGGGTTTCAAGATCTTTGACGTTTATGGGTTGACCCCTTTCAGTAAAGCAAGTAATTTCTTTGTAGATTATTAAGTGCAATATTATAAGCTAACTTATGAACATTTTTTCCCTGCCCAGTAACTTTTCTTGTTTTTACTGAGCTTCCATTTACCAAAATACCCAGTCAAAAAATAAGAATAAATGACCTTGGTGGTGATGTAAAATCAACACCTCTAAGATCCAATTTAATCTTAATCTCTCATGTTCCTATCGATTCAAACGTCAAATATGTTTCTAACAAAGGAAAAATCTCTTCAGGATTTTACATCTACTTGCTCAATTTGGGATGTCAATCAAAACCCTATGCTTACATATACAATGATACCCGCGATTCATCCGGTGTTACCAAATGTTCCGGCAGCATCTGGACCGGAAAATACCATTATGGATTGATTTAATAGTTGAAACAATCGATTACGGGCCGGCTGGTGGTGGTGTGCCACTTTGATGTGAATTTCCTCTATGAACAACATTAGATGGTGGACCTAAGTCTCAAAAAACTTTACTATGCTTCTTTGATTTGGAGTTCCTATAAAGTAAAGAAGATACGTAACCGGTTCAACAGGTTGCCGATTTTTCATTTAGAAAAATCACAAGTATATTCAAAAATACCAAGTTAAAGGATTTTAATATTAAAAATAAAAAAGTACGTTGTTTTTTATGGTATTTGCCCTAATAGAAAATGAATTAAAGAAATCGGAAGCAAGCTTCATACCCTTTCCAATTCTTTTATTCCTTGAGCGTATTTTTCCCTCTGTATTAGTGCAAGCCCTAGCATAAAGTGGCCCTGCACTTCCAAAAAACATTCCGCCTTGTTAAAGAAGCCTTATCATACTAAGTAAACAAGCTTTTAACATTGTAAAATATAATGGCACTCTACTATAAATTCATCTAAAAAGCGAAACAAATAAGCTAGCATTTACTCTAGAAGATAAGTGTACGTCTTTCATGTGTCTAAATATACCAATAGAAAGAACGTATAAAGAAGATCATACGCTTTAATAAGAAAAAGAAATTCAAGGGCTAGAAAGGAAACTTAGGGATGAGTTTAATATGAAAGATCACGGTGCTACAAAATAAATTTAGCAATGAAGGTTCACATATTAAAACTTTAAACAAATCAATAATCATAGATGCATCACACCTAGAGAAATGTGTTTTGAATTATCAAATTAAACACTGAGACATGCAGAATCTGATGACAGCCGAATCTGTCACTGATATCGTAAACTAGCTTAGATTCTCAAAACCTGGTTTCATTTGTAACTGATCATAACTGTTATAATGACTTCAACGAAATCAAAGGACAGCCATCATGTATATAAATTAAGCTTCAGTTAGGCAAACATCAGTTGTTAATCTTATCATGAATGTGAATTGCTTGTCATAATGGGTTGGGAGTACATAATCTTTCATCTCTTTTGACACATTATTCTGTATTCCAAATCCTATACACACTCTCATTTCCTTTTGTGTATTGTTTGACATCCATGACGTTAACAAGTAACAACTTTGTTGTCTTTATACCTTTATTGATGATACGTAAGCAAAGACAATGTATGCGTCCACATGATCAAACTGGAACGTTAAATTGGATTTCATCTAAAGCAGCGCAAGGAAGCACATGGCACACAAAGTAATTAACAAAACTGTAGCTCAAATTGCAAGAATCACATTCTAATCTACATCATGATGAACATTTCTCATTCGAGAGAAGGAACTCTTATGTAAGATGCTTATGCAAAGTTAACTGTAAACTATGGATTACCACATAACAGAACTGTGTATTATCAATCCTAGGATTAAGAAACGCATTCAGTTCAAAAGCAATAATATGTTTATAACCATGGAAACTTCATAACACACTAGTTCGTAATGCACATATAACAATCAAGGAAAAAAAAAACAGATAGAGTTAGATATACAGATCTCACAGATTATCAACAATATTTGATGATCCAGACCTGACAGATGCATGATCAAGTTCAACAGCCTTCCTGCTGTCCTCCTCAACTCTTGTCCAATCACTACAAAATATTAACACCACATCACATGCTTATTCAATTTCAAAAAAAAGGTGCATTTGGACTATCAAATTCAAAACAGTTTAGCTTCCAACAACCCATCTTCAAAATTCAAAAAAATATATATATATATACATTTTCACAAAAAAAGATTCAAAATTGAGTTACAAAAACATAAAAAGAAAACAAATTTAAAACTAGGTTTTACTGTTTAAAATCATAACCAAAAAGACACATAAAAAAGGTCAAAACATGCGTTGACCGCACTTGCGCTTGCGATAACACACAGCCCGATTGGTCCAATAAACTGAAACATTAGGGCTCAACGTAATTGCCTGCAAATCAAACAAGAAAAAGTTAAAACCACAGAGACATTTCGTCGAACACCTTACGATCTTACACAAACAATCTAACTTCATAATTGTAACAAAATACCTCTGTATAAGTATCAATTGCAGCACCTAATCTGTTTTTCTTGAAATATAAGTTTCCATCTTGCTTCAGTTGTTCTGCTTGTATGGTTCCCGATTGAACACCCTTCGTCATCACGAATTTGTTGTTTCTATCGAATAATTCCGTTCGCTATGATGAAGGTTTCTCTCTCTAAAAAGTGAAAAGTTGAAAACTTTCGTGTATACGGATGGTTTATGAAGCGTCGCTGAAGTGGAGAGGCTAAAGTGACAGGTGAAAAGATGGTTATAAATGACAGACGAATGTGATTGTTTTGTTGGGAACAACATCCGAGTTTGACCACGGTCAACGATCACGGCATGAGGATATGGCCATATGGTGATCTTCGCTTGGTAATTTCCATGTGGATACAATACTTGTGGAAATTTGTTAAACAAATATAATTTTTTTCGAGTTAAATACATGGTTGGTCCCTGTGGTTTGCAAATATCGCAGACTTGGTCCCAGTGGTTCACTAATTACACACTTGGTCCTGGTGGTTGTAATTTTTGCACTCGGGTGGTCCTTATCACTAACATGTGTTAAATTTATCAGTTAGGTGAGCGTAAAATAACTAAATTAACCCTGACCAGTTAAAAAAATAAAAAGATATAAAGATGGGTGGGGGCCCTCATCTTCTTCCTCTCTCTCACTCTTTCTCTCTCTAAAAACAACCTCCACCTTAAACCAACCACCACTTCCACCTACAGTTCCACCGTCAACCCATCATCACTTCCACCTCCACCATCACCTTCAACCCACCACCACCACCTTCACCGTCACCTTCAACCCACCACCACCTTCAACCCACCAACACCTTCACGGTCACCTTCAACCCACCACCACAACCTCTACCACCACCCTCACTGTCACCTTCAGCGCACCACTCCAACCTTCACCACCAATACCACCCCAACCACAACCACTCAAACCCAAATCTGGCCGCCGGAAAAACGAAAAAGGAATCTGGCCGGCTACAGTTATGAATGAGAGTTTTGCGAGTGGTTAAGTCAGTGGATAATGTAGTTATGGAGAAGTGGAATCTGATTTACGTTCGAGCTCCAAAAGAGCTTTAATGGTGGATGAGCAGGAAAATGGTTTGTTATCTAAAGGTTGTTGACATTGGGGTTCTATGCAGTTCGTGTGAAGCTTGTTTCAGAGCTTCAAGGATTTTGAGAGCTTGTAGTGAGTTGTGTTTAGGGTTCAAGATTAAAGCTTCAGCTTCATCTTCCATAGCGGATGTTTATAGATGTTTTTGTTTTTGGTGTTTGATTTGTTATAGTTGTCTTATTGTTATTTGTTACTGAATCTCTTGAAATTGTGGTGGATATTGATGTAATTTGTGGTGTGAGATCAGAATTTTGTTGATTTGTTAATGTTTTTAAGAGAGAGAGAGAGATATGAAGGATGAGGAAGATGATGGTGGGCCCCATCTATCTTTATATTTCTTTTACTTGTTTTTAATTGGTCAATGGCAATCTAGTCATTTCGCACACACTTAACTAATAAATTTACCACATGTTAGTGATAAGGACCACCCGAGTGCAAAAATTACAACAATCGGGACCAAGTGTGTAATTAGTGAAGCACTGGGACCGAGTTTACAATATTTGCAAACCACATGGACCAACCAAGCATTTAACTCTTCTTTTTCATTAAGTATAGTTTTAATCTTAATATATTAAACTATCTTGGTCGCCGTGTTACACACGGGTTGTATAAAATACCCCGTATATTGCACGAGTTAAATAAATATAATGTAATCGATTAACATATATGGTCGTCAAAATAAGTATTTAAATGATAAATTCAATGTACTCTTTACTTATTAAAATTTTAATTTGGTTTTATTTATTATTAGGTTAGAAACATGTGTATTATATGTGGTAGAACCAATAAAATATTAGATGCTTATTAATAAGTGAAAAATATTAGTATATATAAATAAGAGAGATCCATTGAGTTTGTGAGAGCATTCACAGAGCATTCACAATGAAACCTTTAAATTAATGTGAGTGTAACCTCAAAAGTTTTAAAAATGACTGTAAATGGTTGTGAGTGGAGAAGAGAAAAAGTTATTGTTCATCGGTAAATTTGAAGAAGATAATGTTCACCTCTATAATTTTTCAATATTTTTTAAAAGTGGTTGTGAGTAGAGTAGAGATAAAAGATAATGATAAAAGTATAAAAAAATATTATTTAATTGAGAAAAGAGAGAAAATGTAGTGTTTTTTAGTGTAATTATAAAGATAGAGACAAAGATTTGATTGTGAATGCTCTGACTCAATATAATTTTCTTATTTATGTATTCTATTAAATATGAAATAATAATAGTACTAAAAAATAATTTAACTAATTCGAATTTAAAATTTTATATATTTTCTTGGTAGTACAAAGAAAAAAAAAAGAAAACTTCTTTTATCTTCTACGAAAAATGAGAAAATACAAATTATATATTATTAGTAATTCAAAGTTTGATTAAAAAAGTTATTATCCTTATCTAAATTATGTTTAGTTAAACTATTGTTTAATAGGAAAAAGAAATTGAAAATAAGATAAGAAGATTGTTAATTCAAAGTTTGATAAAAAAAAGTTATTATCAATAAAAATTGAAAAATAAGATAAGGAGATTATTAATTCCAAAGTTTGATAAAAAATTACTATCGTTATTTAAATTATATTTAATTAAAATATTGTTTAATAGAAAAAATAAATTAAAAAATAAGATAACAAGGCTCCAAAGATTGACACATGTCAAAAAAAATTCATTTTCATTAGTATAGAAAGATAATAATTTTTTAAATACATATAAATAAATAATTATCTAGCAACAAAACAACTAATTTTTTAAATACATATAAATAAATAATTATCTAACAACAAAACAACTTGAATTTTAAATTTTAACTAAGAGCATTAATATAGTAGTACATATCCACATTCTTAACATTCAACAAAAAAGTATTCTTTTATTATTAATTTAAAGATTTAAAAAAATCATATTCGATTCCATATCCTAATCTTTTATATTTTTCTTCCACTTTTACCCATTATCTCCTTTCATCGCCATCCCTTAAAGTCTAACCTGTTCGCACAATCATCAATTCCAAATCATGGTTACAAAAGTACTTAGATTGAAATCATAAGTTGTTAATTTTCCTCATTAATTTTCTGCTTGTATGGTTCCCGGTTGAGCACCCTTTGTAACACTCCGCATTTTATGTAATAAAATATTAGATTTCAATAATTTCTTTCACATTTGTATATCTTACGTTTTGTTTTCATATATTTATGTTTATTTAGTTACCATATACATGTGAATGGATATCAACCATTATTTGTGTTAATCCTATCATATCTAAGACCTAAATATAGACCACAATTTATGTAGCCTTATATTTGTCAAATTCTTCAAAATATAAATCCAAAATATACATAAAAGGTTTCGGAATAGCAACTTAAATAATAATAATAATAAAATAATAATAATGATAATAAATTTAAAAACAGGTTTCCCAATTATCTTCCCCTTACGTCCTCGTAATTCAAACGAAAGTTAATAATAATAATAATAATAATAATAATAAATAATAATAATAATAATAATAATAATAATAATAATAATAATAATAATAATAATATAGTCAATGCTCTTGGATCCCATCCTCTCGTTAAATTGCTTTCTTGCCGATCAATTGAAAGACTTCCATTATTTCGGGCTCCCACCGCAATTCTGTCATCTTTCTTTTGTGGACAGTCAGTACTGATGTGTCCCATTTTCCTGCAGGTGTAACACAATGGATCTTTACTGGTACTTCTTTACCTAAATGCCCATTGTCTCCACATCGAAAGCATCTTTGAGTTTCTTTAGTGCACTTACCGGTATGCGTTGAGTTGCAACCTGAGCATCAACTCCATTGTCTTTGTGCCTCTGTATCTTTCTTAGTTTGCTCTGATCTAGACTTGTTGGAAGATCCTGATTGCCCTTCCCATTTTCTCTTCTCTCCACCAAACTTCTTTTCTTACCGGACTTTCTTTTCTTGTTCCTCTAAAACAAGATCATCTTCAACAATTTTTGCTTCCTGAATAGCTTCATTTAAGGTTCTGGCTCTTCGTATAGCAGGCTTGTAGGCAGTAGGTAGACCCGCTAAGAATCGATTCACTACTTCTTCCTCATCTGGTGCAACTCTTTGAGCAATCTTGAGTTTCTCAACAAATAGCAAACTTAGCTACTGTCATGTCACCCTTTTTCAAAGTCAGAAATTCTTCAACCATCTTGTTTCGATCCCTCTTAGTACAATGGTCTTCATTAAACCTTTCTATAAACATGGCCCAAGTCAAGTTGTTAACAACTTCTTGCCCCAAAGCAGCACTGACAGTGTCCCACCAATCCAATGCTTTCCCTCTCAACATCCGTATAGCATAAACCACCTTGTGAGCTTCATCACAGTCACACGAATCAAACGCCTGTTGCATCCCTCGAATCCATCTTTGCCTCCCTGTTGGGTCTATACTTCCTTTGAATTCAGGTGGTTTGCAACTTAGGAATGTTTTGAATGAACAACCTCCTTCATTGCGAGGCATGACTACCCGGTTAACCTGATTGATTCTAACTCCATTATCCCCAACAACTTCTTGTCGATCCTGAACTTGATTTCTTTGCTAATGTTGTCGTAACTCTTCCCAAGTTCTTTCTAGCTCATCCCTCATTTGTTGAAATTGGTTCATCAACTCTTCTGGAGTACGAGGTACCCCAGGATCTCGGATAACTGGCCCACGACCTTGATTTTGTCCTGCCAGGTTCCCTTGTCTAGTAGCATCAAGCAGTCAGATATCTGAGACAATAACACTTGCTTTCTCACCATCTACCTGTCTTGAGGGCCCAATTGCCATAGGTCTTGTGTTCACCATTCTTTAATCTAATATAGAGGATTGTTAGACTTATCCAATCTTAGATGCACATAACGATACATACTGCTTCTACCACATAAAAATAAGGCAATACATTTAAGTCACACTATCTCAACCCATACCAACCATCCATGTTCATATCTTATTGAGCAGTTCTAAAGTTTAAGTCTCAGCACCTAATCGTTATACCTAGTTCGCATAAACTATTGCTCTGATACCAACTGTAACATCCCACATTTTCTTTAATAAACTTTTAGATTTCAATAATTTCTTTCGCATATCTATCTCTTACGTTTTGTTTTCATATATTTATGTTTATTTAGTTACCAAATACATGCGAATTGATATCAATCATTATTTGTGTTAATCCTATCGTATCTAAGACCTAAATATAAACCACAATTGAAGGTCCGTTGGACGTATCATTCTGGTCCTAATATGGCAAACCTAAGGTAAACGTGCGGAATCCGTTTGCATAGGCGACATTGTAGACAAGTTATTTACTGATTAATCACTATTTCATTGATTAGTAAACGTTACAAATCCTAGAAACACTTGGACAGAGCTTCGCCATCCAGTTGACAAAATCTCTAATTCTTACAAATGAGAACACAACTATCCTATATATAGTAGAACAAGTTCGCCTGAAATGAGCCATGATCAAGTTCAGGCGAACTTGATCATGACTTCTACAAGTTCGGGTGAACTTGTCTCATATCACTCATAAACTTAACATTTCGCTCAAAAACACAGACTCAACAAAATACGATGACGTAGGCAACAGACATATGCATCAACAGACTCCCCTTGGATGTTACCGTAGTCATCATTCTTCAATTAAGTTCCAGAGTCTTTTATGTTCTCTTGATCTTTATTTCTTGAATAACTTTAACTTCCATGATCTTCATATCATCTACAATCCTTTTCTCTTTTCTTGAGCTTGTCTTGATAAAACTTGAATCACCATGCTCCCCCTTGCTTTGAGCTTTCCGGTATCTTCATCGTTTTTATCTAGCTCCCCCTTAAAATCTATTTCCTGTTTCAAAGTTCCTCAAACATTCTAACAATTATTTCCGATTCAAACTTTGAAATTTCTAAACACAAACATATCAAATTTTAATCTTCGTATCAGTTTTAAACCCTCTCAGTTAATGACCTGAATATCTGATTCATGTATCAAGTTCAACTTAATGATCTTGATTAAACATTTTAACTCTAAACTGATGCATTTATTCAAATGTAAGTTTCAACTTAATGAACTTTTAAACTTTTTAGATCAATTTTCAAAAAAATTTAAATTTTGTTCAGCAACTCTAGACTTTGAAAATTAGCTTTTCATCATCAGTGGTCGAAACTAAAAGATAATATAATCTAATTGTTTTACGAAATGAATATCAAACACTAAGTATGTACAAACATATCTACAAATATATTTTTGTTGAGTTTGTGTTAAAGGATCATATCAGTTTTTTAGACATATTACTAGTACCATTGACCTTTTGACACTTTAAGTTTTAAACAAATTTATCTAGATTGTCGATATAATTGTCTACTTAAACTTCGACACATTTCTCAATTGTTCCAAGATATGTTAGGTAGACTTATGAAACTTGACTTAACTATGGTTCCCATCTCAGAATATACTCCCGTATCAAAATTCCATAGATTTCATCTTACAAGTGAGTATAGCGTAATTGATATCTGTATCTGGGTTAATGTGAGACCTTGAGAGCTCAGGTTAGTACCACCGTACCGACAGAGAGATGAAGGCTCGTCTTTCAGGTGTGTTCCAATTAAGAAATCTTTTAAGCACTGCAAATGATTAGATCTTTCGATTCTTTTCAGATTGCATGCAGTTTTGGGGTTTTTTAGCAAAAGAATTATAGAAGTTCTAGGCTATTGCTTTCGCAAAATCAGAAGAACTTGTATAATATGTATAATACCCCAGATATCAACCATCTATAAAGACCTCGTATTTCAGAATCAGGCAATCTCTTAAACAAAATTTCGGAGTACTAAGTCCATATATCCAGAGATGTTAAACCACAAGTTTAAGCAGTTGTAAAATTTAGTTTATATCCCGGAAACAATTTACTGAACGTGTAAAGCCTATCGACACATCCTCAGTAAGACTTGTTTAACCTTTTTTAAACTTTACAAATCCTTAGCATACTGTGATAGTCCACTGATGTACTATCATTTTTTGAAAATTTTTTCTCCCCCTAAAATTCAAAAACATATTTTTGGAATTTTTATTTATAGAAAAACATTGACCAACCGATGAGAATTACTTCATTCGCCATTTATTACTGCTTCACAAATTTTCTTTTAAGCACTCTCCCCCTCATGATGACAAAAACCTTGACACTTTTGTGTTTATAAAACATTTATATCCATGAATTTTGTCTTTTCAACAGTGAGGGTTCTGTGAAAATTTTCAAATTTTCTTCAAAAATTTGTAAAACTTTCAAGTAAACGTTATTGAAACATGTTTTTCGAAAAATTTTGGAGAAAATTTTCAAAAAATGTAAAGTAAACGTTATTTGAATTTCAAATTTTGTAAAAATGGCCTTTATATAAAACTTGTTAACCCGGCTCGTCTTCATTATGTGCCACGGAACTCCATTCTCAGTAATTTACTTTCATCTCAGAAGTTCTTGCACAAAAATTCAAACAATTAATTGAATAGTGACACCCAAGCCTTTGCAATCTTAGATGTTATTTCTTCAACCTTAATTTTGACTTTCTTTTCACAATCAGATTTATTTTGGACTTTCTCAAGTTTTGAAAAGTCCTCTAAACTTTCAATTTTTACTGATTGTATAACTTCTTTTTCTTTCACCAACCATGTTTGAATTTTCATTAATGATTTCTTGAAATACAATGTAGAAACTTTTTGTTCATTACTATTCGAGGATTCACCGGTTTCAAAATTTGAAAATTTAGTAATAACTGGTTTCACCTTGTTTGTAGTTTCTTTACATTGTTTCCAAACCTGAGTTGGTATTTTCACATCTTCAAAATTTTTTTTATCAATATGAACATGTTTATGATTAATTTGAAAACATTTTTAGCAATGTGTCCAGATACTCCACATTTATGACACTTCCTGTTCTCATATCGATCTTTTCTATCAAACCATACACTCAGATCATAACATTAATTTGATGTGTGGTAGCCATCTTTCCTGCTTCTTCTGTAAACTTGATTTGACGTTGAAACACTGTGCGCCGACCTGCACCACTTATTTACAAATTTTTGTTAATTTCTATAATGATTGGATGATCGTACCGATGAGCTTTTATTTTTCTTTTGAAAATTTTCAGAACTTTTAAAACTTTGTTTTTCTTTTTGTTTTCGTTCTCCATTCTGCTTAAAAGGCTTTTGCGTTGAACATTCACCTTTCTCAGTAGATTGTAGAACAGTTTCTTGGAATTTTTCTTTTAATTTTAAAAATATTTCATGTTTATCATTTTTAGCTCTTTCATCCTCAGTATCATCATCACAATCCTCAATATGACATTGTCATAATTTGTGACTTTATCACTTATTGGAATTTCTTTTTTATTTTCATTGATCGGTTTTGGACATATCTGATCTAGAATCAATGACGATGTCACAAAACCTTTCAATAACTTTTCTGACTTTATTTTTAACAGTCTCAACTTCTTTTTCAAGTTGAGCAATTTTCTCAATATGAGAATTTATTGCTTTTTGATTTCCTATATTTAATTTTTCAAAAAAATTTTTCATTTTTAAACGTTTTTATTTCATCTTGAAAATCTACACCATTTGTAATTTTTCATTTTCTAAAATTTTTATTTTGTTTTCAAATTTCTTTTCATTTTCTTTTAATTTTTTATTTTCTAATGTCAAACTCTCAATCTCACTCAAGAGTTTGGCATTATCTGCCAGATAATCATTCAGATCTATATCAAAGACTGGGCAGATCGATTTAGAATTTGAAGACTCATTTGTAGATGTACTTGAAACTTGTGCTTCACAATTCTTAGCTACTATAATCCCTTCTATCTTCAACTGATCATTTCCTTGATCACTAACAAGATTAGACTTCTTTAGTAATTCCTTCTCATGCCCCTCCAATTTGTCGATAAAAGTGGAAAGCTTGAAAAATTCTCAGCTTGGACTTTCCTTCAGTACCATTAGGTACGTTGTCCATTCACCCTCTGGAAGAGCATCAGCCAATTTGTCAATATACTCTTCTTCTGTCTTATCAAGACCATGCCTTCTCATCTGCACTTTCAAATGACAAAATCGCTCTATCATTTGTTTCATTGACTCGCCTTTCAGCATTGTGAAGATGTCAAATTCTTTCATGATTAGAACCTTCTTGCTCTTAATCATCTCAGCACTCTCTATATATTTAGCACGTAGAGCATTCCACAACTTCTGTGCTGTATCACATTTTGGTAGTAGAATCAAGATATCTTCATTTATCGATTGTTGTAACAAGCTGATCATCTTCTTCTCATGAACATTCTGGTAGAAGAAATTTGCTCGTTTCCAGATGTCGAATTTTTCTTTCCAGCTTTCATACTCGTCCATACTCATCAACTTTGGCGGCTTCATGGACCCCATTTTCTCGTTCAAAAACACTTGAACAATGATTAGCAAATAGACAATTTTAGTAAAATTTGACTTTTTAATCGACAAAATTAACGTATCGGTTTGCTAAAAACGTTTTAAAATTTTTCAGAAACTATTTTTACCAGATTAGAGCTTTAAACTCGTCTCGTTGATACGGATCTAACGATATATAATGTCCGAGACGTTTTTCTGAATTTTCATGCCTTTTTTTAGAAACCTTGGACAAGTTCGGGCGAACTTGTCAGAGCTTGTGAAAATCAGCTACTTAACAAGTTCGGGCGAACTTGTATTGAGATTTATGAAAATATCACCCTGAGAACAAATTCGAGCGAACTTGTAAGAATTTCAAGAGATTTATCAAGTTCGAGCGGACTTGTACTAGATTTTTAACAAGATTTGATCAAGTTCGGGCGAACTTGATTAAATTTGAAGAATTATCTAGCAAGTTCGAGCGGACTTGATAGAAATCAGTGAAAAATCAATCACGTTCGGGCGAACTTGATGAAAAATGTGAATTTTTCAGTCAAGTTCGAGCAAACTTGATGATAAGTTCGAGCGAACATGTGTTTTCAAACATGATTTTTTCAAAATTTTGACATGAATTCGTTTGTTTTAAGCTCTGATCTTTTCAAGGGTTTTACGATTATAAATTTTACGTATTATACCTGAAAATCAGTCCATTTTGTCCGTGTAATGTCCAAGAAAAGTTAAAAATGAAAGAAATGAGTAGAAGATGTGAAGTTCTATGTCCAATGTCTTCAAATTAGGCCAATCCTGCTCTGATACCAATTGAAGGTCCGTTGGACGGATCGTTCTGGTCCTAATTTGGCAAACCTAAGGTAAACGTGCGGAATCCGTTTGCATAGGCGACATTGTAGACAAGTTCTTTACTGATTAATCACTGTTTCATTGATTAGTAAACATTACAAATCCTGGAAACACTTGGACAGAGCTTCGCCGTCCAGTTGACAAAATCTCTGATTCTTACAAATGAGAACACAACTATCTATAGTAGAACAAGTTCGCCTGAAATGAGTCATGATCAAGTTCGGGCGAACTTGATCATGAGCTCTACAAGTTCGGGCGAACTTGTCTCATATCACTCATAAACTTAACGTTTTGCTCCAAAACACAAACTCAACAAAATAGATGACATAGGCAGCAAACATATGCATCAACAACAATTTACGTAGCATTATATTTTTCAAATTCTTAAAAATACAAATCCGAAATATAAATAAAAGGTTTCGTAATAGCAACTTAAATAATAATAGTAATAAACAGGTTTGCATAGAATCCCCGTGACAGCTAGCCTTCCTTCACATACAAAAATAAAACAACCCATCATCTTGTATCACTTGTTGGAGATGCATAAAGAAACGATAGAAAACGGCAAACTCGGAGACCGAGCTTGGTGAATTTCGGGGTGAAAGCATCGAGTCGTAGTCGCGTGTTGAAGGTAATCTTCATTGATAATCATAGAGATGTTATGATTTCTGCTTAGGAAAAGTCATCTGTCAAGTTTTTAAACCTTTAATCATCGAAGGTTTTGTTCACCATGAGCATGCTTATTTTAATAAGGATCATGAATATGTATATGTGGCTGATTTGATTGAACTTGAATAAAATTTTATGACATATATGCGGGATATACACACGCACACGATGCAGTTGAATGGAATTGTTCGTGTTTTCATGGGGTAAATATTAAATCAAGGTGGTGGAGGGGTGAAGGGGTATGGTCCCAAAACATGCGCCGATTAGGGGAAACACCCCTTGATCGCGCGCGTAACCATACCCATCATAGCCAAAAAAGGGAACATGCCTGAACACGCGCGGGCTAAAAGGAGCAATCCAAGACCCCGTGCGGGTCGAGACAACGTTCAAAACCTTGTCTTGACACTTAGCCATATCTGGAAAAAACCAAACCCCCACAACCTCGCGCAAGCTACGAAGTGTGTACAGAAACACACAACAGACAGTAGCGCATGCGACATGAGAGCCAGTACAAAAGGTACAAGTGGCAGAACTGTGGAACAATAAGAGCGCGGTAGGCTGTAGAAGATGGTGCTCCACGATGAACAGATGTACAGTAGACAAAAAGTACAAAAGGGCGAACACGTGGCACCAATCAGCTTGCGCCGACCACTGTTCCACGATCTCCACTGAAAGAGGATGGCATGGTAGACAACAAGGATGAATGTCAGGAAAAGTGGACCCAATCAGCAAGCGCCGAGTGTCACCTCTGCCAAGACACACTAACGGTCATGGTAGGAGAGACATAACGGATATTCCTTGTTGTCGCTCACAGGCCCAAGCCCATTAGCCCATCTCCTTCATGAAACCACTCCGGTTATAAATAGAGGAACCCACCTCCAGGTATAAGGATCGGCTTTTCTCTGTCTCACTCAGTTAATGCACACACTATAATCCACAAAACATATACTTATTCTCACGTCGGAGGGTGGTTACGAGGAGAACCCCCTATTCCCCTCCTCGTAACGAGCTTAACGGTGTGTTTAGTGTTTTGCAGGATCTTAATCACCAATCGGACGAGTAGAAAGAAGATTAACCTTATTTGTAGAGGCACTCTCGTCAAGCTAATCACAAGTTTAGTTTGGTGTTTCTTCGTTGGCGCCCACTGATTTAAACAATCACTTTTCCATCTTCTTTCTAAAAGTCGTTTGTCTGTCACGATGGCAGATCAGAGTACTCCACTCCCAACTTTCGGCGAAATATCTCGACTGGGTACGGCAACAGGCAAAGCGCACGCCCAAAACCAACCCACCGACGAGTATGCCGAAGAAGATTGTACTGAAGTTGGAGATGTCCGCGCAAGTGGTATCCGTACCGCCCAAGTGGTAACTCCAACCAACCAAGGTGCTAGCCCATCAAATTGCTCAATGTCGGGACTACTAGAGGGGGAAACCTCTGAGTCTTGGTTCGCAAAAAGCGAGCGACACTAAATCTCATTTACGCGCAGTTGCACATGCAGCAAGGGCCAGTACAGGCGCAAACTCATCACGCCCCGTTATCGAATCCAATGCCGAGGCAGTTGAGTTATGACACTCCACACCAAGAGGGCGTACGAAGGCAGCAGCCCAACAAACCAATATCACCTCACAGACGAAGCATGCACACCACGCATGATACTCATGGTGATTCTTAAACTTACTTCTACACGAAGTCAATGCAAAGAGGACCAGTCAGCAGCCGACTCGGGCCGTGCAACATACTGAATGCTGAGTTCAGTACCGAAACTGATGAAGTTGACCCCACATACCAGCAAGAGGTCACATCCGTTTTCAGTCGGCTACCGAAAAACTACGAAGCCTACAAGCCAAAGAGGCATGCGGCATACAACCCGTTGGCCGAACACGATTACAGCTTGGTATATAGGCCAGCGGCTGCAGCAGAACAATCAAAGTTCACATGAGAAATCGCACTTGCGCCTTTGGTAAAGTCAAAACTACCGCAAACGGTTGGAAAGTTTAATGGCCTTACAGACCCAGATGACCATGTCCAGCTTTTCAAAGCGTCGGTGTACTTGGAGAATGAACCATGCCAATGTGGTACCAATTGTTTGTACAAACCTGTCACACCCCGATTTCCACGTGTAGTCTGGTGGGCCCGGTGGGGAGTATCGTGACGTACAGTTGATATCATCATAACCAATTATAACACAGAGCAACACAGCGGAAGACTTGGTGTAAAATATAAACTATTACAAACCATAAAGTGTCCATAGTTTGAAACATAAAAATATATACAGACAAGGTTTGTAATAAGATCCACAGGCGGATCGGATAACATAAAAATGAAAACAGACTCTACAGGCTCAACTCTAAGGTCGCAACTCCTTAATATCAATGCCCCACAGCTTCTGGCCTATTGCGTACTTGTACCTGTATCTTTAATCTTTGAAAATACGTCAGTTTACACTGGTAAATACAATCAACCGACTCATTTTGAAAATCTTTATAAAATGATTTTAAGTGCACGAGGCACGTTTTCATAAATAACTTGGGACAGTACAAAAGACCTTGTATACATATTTACATGTTTGTCTTTTACATATGGGGCCCAGTACAGAAACCGAGACATGATCGACTGACACACCACTACTGAACTTTCACACAGAGAGCAGACATTATTAAATAATAGCAATTGTCGGTGTATGCCTACACCTTGCTTAAGTCGTGGTCACTAACACTTAGTGAGCCAAGGATATCCCAGACACGGTCAAGCCCACCCCCAATGTTTTAGTTTCAAACAAAACAGATCAAAACCGGGTTATGCAATTTAATTAATTATCACAAGTGGATAAAACATAACTTCCATACCTGACCAAGCGGTAATAATTTACCGTGTCCCAAGCCCGTATAGGGAAAATAGGTTAAGAGTATTTACCTGAGGTTAATTCTTCGTGAAGTCCAAAACTCAGCTGCAGATCCAAGATAAGTACAGGCATAATTTACCGGAAGGCGTTTAGTCTGGGAATGATGGTAATTATCAACCAATATTAGAATGCTAACGGGTCCTTAGTTAAGTCTTAGACTTGAACCGGTTAGTCTTAAGCTAAAACAATGCGGTACGATACGCTAGATTAAGCGGTGACCGGAATAGGATGTTAGTTGGACCCGACAAGTATATAAACTTGTATAATATGGGTAAACCAACCACATTCTAGATTTTGATAGAGAAATGACAAAGTGAAACCCGTTTTGGTTTAAGTACGTAAATTAGCTACGTAAGCTTAACCAAACGCGCATAGGCGAAACCGGGTAACCGGAGGAGTCATATATAAGTTCCATATGAATATATGTTTGAAATATGTTATAAAATCAGTAGCTTTGCAAAAGACAGGCCCAAGGTATATTTAAAACCGAATTATGCCTTACAAGGGCATTTTGGTGATTTTAGTGTTTATAAAAGATGTTTAAAATGAATCTGATGTCAAGGTCATTAATATTCTGCAAAAATACTTAGTTTATGATGTTATAGCAGTAGGATATCAAATATATGTGTGTTTGATGATTTTGAAATAATCTATGTCCCGTAAGGGCATTTTAGTAATTTCACACATAGCTTTGAAGTCAAAATTGGGATTCTGAGTGTGGGACTTCTACTTACTGTTAAGATGTTGAAAGTAAGTTTATAAAGCAGTAGGTATCAAGTCTTAGCTCATAGTTATGGTTTTAAACCATACTATGCGCCGAAAAGACGTAAAAGTCGCTAAAATGCCGTTTAAATCGATGTTTAAGTTAAACAGAAGTTATGACCTGTTTTATATACCAATAACATGTCATTTAACTTATTACATAAGTAGGTTTAAGTTTTTGTTAAAAAAAGATTTATTAAAATCATTTTGCGTGAAAAAGGGTAATTTAGTCATTTATCGGCAATTAACGAATCTTAATCCTTCATTCAGGTTATAATCTGAATGAACATCCCAAATGGCCCTACTTATCATATTACATCAGTAAACATATCATCTTGGTCATAAAATCATGTTAAGTATTTCTAAAATGCCGAAAAGGGCATTTTAGTTATTTTAATGCCATAAACGCATCTTTTGTGAAAACTTAGATTAGAATCAGATTCTTGACATCAATATAATCAAATATGATTATGAATCAGTTTATAACATATTTTTATATGCATGTATGTTTAAAACCTTAATTTGTATGAAAAGGACCCTTTTTGCAAAGTTTTAATAAATAATTATGGAACTTATATAGAAACTCAGATTTCTAATGAATTGAGTGACGAAACTCTAGGAGGTCATCCTATACTTAGATATGGTCTTAATTGTGACCAAAAGTCAGTAGCCAAAATGGCTAAATCGGGTTAGAACCGAAAAGTCAATGAAAAGTAAAATATAGCGACTTTCGGTTGCAAACCGACCCTAGACCAAAACTTGACGAGCCAAATCAGTTGGTATAAGTTCTAATACTTATTTTTATGTTGTTAGTGCATCAAAACATATTTTATAGCATCTAGATTGTTATGAATTTTTATAAAACTGGACAGTTTGACTTTCTTTGACTTTTAGTTTGACTTGTCAATTGATCAAGAATTTGTGGTAATAAGGAGGTGCCCTATTAAGGGATTAACACCTACATCATACAATCACGTAGCCACTTTCGTTACACCCAATGGCTGGACTATAAAGGATTTAGATCAAAGTCAAGGCGTATTTATGTCAAGACTTTAATCTTAGCCTAAAATCATAAGAAATCAACTTAGCACGAATTTGAACACTTACATAATGTCCAAGTAGTGCTAGGTACAAAATAAAATGCTTGAGAATGGCCAGAAGCTCCTCTATGATGATCTTGATAAGTTAAAGTTGGTGAAATAATGGTTGCAACTCAAATTTTCATCTCATAAGTAGCCAAGGGAGGATCCAGAGGTTTGCCAGGTGTTTAAGGACGTCAACAAGTGTCCCTAGGCGTGGCAACCATGCAAGAATGGTGACAAAATGACCACAGGTGGCAGAACTGAGTTCTGCTAGTTCTGCCACATTTTTGTCGTTGGCAGGTCCTTACGGACCGTATGGGTCATGCCTTACGGTCCGTAAGGACCTCAGACGCCCACTGTTTTAAAAATGGTTACGGACCGTAACCAATATGACTTGCGTTCCGTAACCGCCTTCCAGAGATGAAAAATTTGGCATTTTTACACATTGGCCCCTCAAATACGATCCATGGCATAACGAGGATAAAATAAGCGATTCAACAACCTCGGTCCTTCCCGATTTGGCACATAGCACACCAGGATTACCAGGACACGTGTCGGAAAAATATTGGACGTAAAACACGAGGTGTTACATCCTCACCCCCTTAAAATAAATCTCGATCCCGAGATTTTAATCAAACAAGTATGGGTACTTTTGTCGCATAACAGACTCAACCTCCCACGTATACTCGGGACCTCGACGAGCGTCCCATTTAACTCTCACAACTGGCACGTGCTTCCTACGAATCTTTTTAACCTGTCGATCTTCAATCGCTACAGGTTTCTCAATGAAATGCATGTTTTTATCGATTTGCACGTCTTCATGTGGCATGGCCAATGATTCATTTGCCAGACACTTTTTAAAATTGGAGATGTGGAATACATCATGGATTCCACTGAGCTTTTCCGGCAATTTCAACTTATACGCCACAGATCCAATACGTTCAATGATTTCGAATAGTCTGATGTATCTTGGGCTTAACTTGCCCTTCTTTCCAAAGTGCATAACGCCTTTCCAAGGCGAAACCTTTAATAAAACCTTGTCCCCTACCTGGAACTGAAGAGGTTTACGCCTCTTATCCGCATAACTTTTCTGCCTATCCCTGGCAGCCTTGAGACGGTCACGAATTTGTAAAATCTTATCCGTCGTCTAAAGGACAATCTCCAGCCCTGTTAGTTGAGCTTCCCCAACTTCTGCCTAGCAAACGGACGTCCTACACTTTCTCTCGTAAAGAGCTTCAAATGGGGCAGCTTGAATACTTGCATGATAGCTATTATTGTAGGAGAACTCGACTAGAGGCAAGTGTTTGTCCCAATTTCCTCCTAGATCGATTACACACGCGCGCAACATATCTTCCAATGTTTGTATAGTACGTTCACTTTGTCCATCTGTCTGCGGGTGGTATGTCGTACTAAAGTTCAGAAGTGTGCCCAAGGCTTGTTGGAAGCTTTTCCAAAAATGAGAAGTATACCTGGTGTCTCTATCGGACATAATAGATACCAGCACGCCGTGTAAGGATACAATCTCATCCACATACAGTATCGCAAGCTCATATGAACTGTGAGTTTCCTTAATGGGCAAAAAGTGTGCCGACTTAGTCAATCTATCCACGATGACCCATATCGTGTCATTTCCACGGTTTGTCTTTAGTAACTTGGTGATGAAGTCCATTGTTACACATTCCCATTTCCACATGGGAATTTCCAGCGGCTGCAGTAGTCCCGATGGTTTCTGATGTTCGGCCTTAACTTGCGAACACGTCAAACATTTAGCTACATATGTAGCTATAGATTTCTTCAGCCCTACCCACCAATAATTGGGCCTCAAGTCCTTGTACGTTTTATCACTACCCGGGTGAACAAAGTATTTAGAACTATGTGCTTCTTGGAAGTCCTCCAACTGGAATCCAAATTTGTCCACAGAATCTAAGGATTCCGTCACTTCCCGGTGTGAGTTGTTCCTCAACTTTGCCCAATTCTTCATTTGGAAGATTTGCCTTTAACAAGGCTTGCTTTTGGGCTTCCAGAATCTTTTCTCTCAAACTATTCTTTACTTCTATGCTCTTGACGTTAATCCGAATGGGTTTAACCCTTTCCTTGCAACTTAAGGCGTCGACAACCACATTTGCCTTGCCTGGGTGATAACGAATTTCACAATCATAATCGTTAAGCATTTCCATCCATCGCCGTTGTCGCATATTCAAATCCTTTTGGTTGAATAGATGTTGGAGACCATTATGATCAGTGTATATAACACACTTTGTCCCGTACAAATAGTGTCTCCATAGCTTGAGCGCAAAAACCATGGCACCTAATTCCAGGTCGTGCGTGGTGTAGTCCCTTTCATGAACCTTTAGCTGTCTTGAAGCATAAGCAATTACCTTTCCTCTTTGCATGAGAACACATCCCATACCGGTGTGCAATGCATCACAATAGACCATAAAGTCTTCAGTTCCTTCTGGTAAGGTTAGAACAGGAGCATTACTTAGCTTCTGCTTCAAAACTTCAAAAGCTTCCTGCTGTTTCGGACCCCAATTGAACTTAGCATCCTTGCGGGTCAAAGTGGTCAATGGAGTAGCAATCCTTGAGAAGTTGTCGAAGAATCTTCGATAATAACCAGCTAATCCCAAAAGGCTACGTATTTCTGATGGGGTCTTAGGAGCTTGCCAGTTCATAACGGCCTCGACCTTAGCGGGGTCTACTTGAATTCCACATTTACTGACAACATGTCCTAAGAACTGAACTTCACGTAACCAAAACTCACACTTCGAAAATTTTGTGTAGAGTTTCTCTTGTCTTAACAATTCCAGAATACACCTCAAATGTTTCTCATGGTCAGCCTAACTGCGGGAATAGATAAGTATGTCGTCTATGAAGACAATGACAAACTTATCCAAGTATGGTTTGCAAACCCTATTCATCAATCCATAAATGCCGCAGGTGCATTTGTGAGCCCATTCGCCGGAAAACTTCTGTACATCGCCGGAAAACCGAACCCTTCACTTCTGAGCCTTACTGAACCCCCAGAGCTTATACCGAAGTCACCCACATCCATTTCAAGCTTGCTGAAGACTCTTTGCCGCAGGACACACGTAGACCAGAAGTTTCTGCTGTCACCGGAGTTTCGCCGGAGAAACAGAGGAGTCCAGTCGGTATACCTTACGCTTAAATCTTTCATTCTTTTTATATATCTCACCTGTAATTAACCTCAAAACACTAAAGAACCTGATTAAAACATCGAACCAGTCGGACTTCCGATTCTGGT
Source organism: Scalesia atractyloides (assembly GCA_947069175.1). NCBI lineage: Eukaryota > Viridiplantae > Streptophyta > Magnoliopsida > Asterales > Asteraceae > Scalesia > Scalesia atractyloides. The sequence continues at coordinate 54,372,477 of CAMTDV010000015.1, read as the reverse complement.
TAAATTCAACGAAGAAGACGAAGTTTCAGTTGTGTATATGTATAATTAAAATCAAGTTATAACTCGGGTTAGACACACAGTCCAGCGTGGACTGTGTGCACATTAAACACGTAAACGTCTCGAGTTCGATACATGTCCCACGCTCCCTCGCTTTAATAAAAATGTCCTTTTTTTACCGAACCGGAGTCACCGCTGTTACATGTTAAGTTTAATAAAAACCAGAATAATAACCAAGATAGACACACAGTCCAGCGGTGGACTGTGTGTATGTTTAATCACAGGACACGAGTTCGAGTCCGGGCTACCACACCGGTCCGGACAATTATTAAACTTTTTAAATAAGGCAGAACTGAAATTATTTAATTGTATATAAGTATAATAAAAATCAGATTATATAACAAGTTAAACACACAGTCCAGCGGTGGACTGTGTGTTAACCTAAACCACAGGTCCCGGGTTCGAGACCTGTGGAGCGCACCGAGTCATTGATTAAAATCTTTTTAGAAATAAATTGATTTTCGGATTAATCTAATTAATATATAAATATAATTAAAAACAGAAATATTTCGGGTTAGACACGTAGCTCTGTTGGTAGAGCTGCGTGCACGCGTACGGGAGGTCTCGGGTTCGAGCCTCACCCAGCGCACACATACACGCATGCGAACCGGTAAACAGTCAAAGTCAAAGTCAACGGTCAACGGTCAACGGTCAAAAAAGTCAACATTTTTTATTATTTTTATTTATTTATTTTAATTAAAAATCAATTAAAAATACTTAAAAATAACATTTTTAAGGTTAGAAAATAGCCTTAAACTCACAAAAATACACCCAACAATCCTACTAAAATGGATTAATAAAACCCGTTTACTACCGAAACATTATGCCATTATTTAGGTTAATTTCACTCGTGGTTAAAACCACTTCGCGTGCATTCAACATCATCAACCGAACGCACCCACTGTGAGTGAATCTTACAACTCCCCTTTTTAATTACACGTTTTGGGGTGTGTCATGTGTCATAAAATTAACTCGTTTATTTAAACTTGTGCCATACCATATTGTGATCTAAACTTAGATTGTATACATTGCCTGTAGTTATGTATTTCATTTTGTCTATTTATATGCAATTCATTCGTTAGGCCCATCAGTTCCTCATGTGAGATGAGTTGAGCAACACGTGCCTCAAAACAAATCCCTTATTGTTCGTGTGTGTATTATTGAGTTTATATTGTTTGTAGTTATGTATTTCATATTGTCAAGTTTACGCAATTCATTCATTAGGCCCATCAGTTCCTCGGAGAGACGAGTTGAGCAACGCGTGCCTCTAAACGATCCATTATTGTTCATGTGTGTATTGTTTAATATTAAATTGATTGGTGAATAAGTTTACATCTATTTTTACTCATGTGTGGTTGTGCACTTTATTTTATAATCAATTAAATAAACTTGTTCAAATGTTTTCCATAGGATTCACTCGCCAACTTTTTGTTGATCCAAAAACCCTTTTTACACATGATACAGGTGAGCAGGATGAAGCAAGGAAAACATAGGAAATGCCTTAGAAGAAAACAAAGAAGCTTAGATTGATGTTTAGGTCATGATGTAATTATGATTGTAAATTTCCATTAAATTGTATTAATGAATATGAAACGTTAAAATAAATGTCATGAGCTTTGATGATAACCCAATCATGCCCCGATCACCTTTTCCGCTGCGGGTCGGGGTGTGACAGATTGGTATCAGAGCCATGACTATAGGGATATAGGATAGGTTATTAGACCCTTAGAGCCTATACTATAGTCTGCCTAAATTTTAATTGATTAGGTGGTTACATACAAACTTATGATATTTATTTGTTTCATATTTGTTTATATTTACAGTCAAACATACATACTTATATACATATTCATCATACATATTTCAATGTTCGTATATTCAATTCATCTTCATACTTTTGTTATTCAAAGATTTTGTTGCAATTTTCAAATCTCATCAAAGTGAGTTCTGCGACGGGCATGTAGTAACTGGAAGGGTACAAGTACCGGTAGTCGGAACGTCCTGTCTAGGTTGGCATTCGTATAAATCCAATATAACGGACCAGTTTGCCTACCTGGGGACTAACGATGAGAGTACGAAGGACCTATTAGGCCAAAGCATGCCACACCAAACGTCGTTCGAACTAACCCCACTTTGAGGTGTCACCGTGTCTACACCTGGACACATTCCGAATATCATACGTTATATACATATTTCTCGATTTCCTCCGGGTTTTAGTGTACGTAACCAGGCTAACATATGCGAACCATATGAAAAACCCGGTATTCATGGGGGCCCACATGATTACGAAGGTGAAGTATGGCGGCATGTAGGGCCTAATGACGAGCAAAGCCCAAGACATCCTATGGATGTAGTAGATTTATTTTTCTATAATTATTTTATGAATGTTCATTCCTAAGTGCGACCCATGATCCCAAAAGCATCCAACTCATACTCTTGACATGTATTCCTTGTAGATGTCTCCTAACCACGCCCGTAGGAAGATGAGAGCAGGAAAAGCCCGCGAGCGCATGGCTGCTCTAATCGCTCAACAAATGGCTGCCATAATACCCAACATTGTAATCCAAGTCCAACAAGCACTTACCGCTAATCCTGTCAATCAAGAAGATCAACACGTTATCAATCCTCCCCCAAATACCACTAAATGCACCTACAAGCATTTCAAATCATGCGACCCTCCAAAATACAAAGGGACTGAAGGCGTCACCGCTTTCCTCCATTGGTTTGAAGAGATGGAGAACACTTTTCTAAATTGCGATTGCCCCGATGATCGCAAAGTGCGATATGCTACCGGTCGTTTATATGGAATAGCACTTACTTGGTGGAATACAGAGAAGGCCAAACGAGGTGTTGAAGATGCTATGACTTTAACTTGGAATGAATTGAAGGAAATCATGACCAGACGATTTTGCCCAAGGAGCGAAATCAAGAAATTAGAAGATGAATTTTATTCGTTGAAGCAAAAGGAAGGAGACCACACCACATACAACAAAAGATTCCTCGAGTTACATCAAATGGTTCCCAACATGTTCACTCCTCTCTACCGTTTGATCGAGCACTACATTCGTGGTCTTCCGTCAAAGATTCAAGACTCTGTAATAAGTACCACGCCTGCAACCTTGGAAGCGGCAATGGAGTTAGCAACAGAGCTCACCGAGAACCGAATCCGGAACAAAGACTTCAAGGTGGAGAAGAAGAAGGATAAAGCATCGACTGAAACCTCCGACTCCACCCAAACCGAATCCCCTTCTCAACCCACTTCTAAGAGAAAAAGAGACGGGCAACTTTTCGCTACTATCCAACGTAATCAACCAATTTCACACGCCATACCCATCCAAGCTATCCCAATCACTCAAGTGGCACCCAACTCAACTTACCCAAATAAGAAACCATATCTTGGACCTCACCCTCGATGCAACAACTGTTTTTATCACCATCCCCTTACCTTACCTTGTCGACTATGTGCAACTTGTGGACGCTATGGTCATTTGAGCAAGGTTTGCCGCACCTTTCAAAACCAAATCTCTCCCCCTACTCAAAACATGATCCAAACCTATCAACAACCCCAATACCCCATGTTCCCATATGTTCGAGCTTGTTTCAATTGTGGCGACCCTACCCACTTTAGAAACACGTGCCCTCGATTGGTTAACATCATAAACGCTCAAGCTCAATCAAATCCAGTTAACCAAGTAAACCAAGGAAATCCAATCACTAGGCCACCAGCAAGGGGAATAGTTTTCAACATCAACGCCAATCCTGTCGAAGATAATGATGGCCCAAACGAAGATACCCAACTAGTCCTCTTCACCGAAAATCCAGATTCAACTCCAATCGTTTAGTTTTATGATTTTCTTTATCACATAGAACCAATCATAACTTAAGGATAAAGCCAATGGGAATTTGCCAAGAATATGGTGGATACGCCGCTGGTACTTCCTATATATAAGTATTCTTGTCAAAGGATCAGAAGCATTATCTGGCGGTTATGAGAGGTTCCATGTGTAAACTGTTTGAGTAATTATTGTTTATTATTTTCAGTACATGCAATTTCATAGGCCGCCGCTCCCCATTACATTATGAGCGTTGAGCATGTTCCCCATTTCATTATGAGCGTGAACCCGGCGTGCCCACATACGATCGCTCCGTTTTATTGAGCCTTGATCGCACAGACATTTTTCATTTTCAGTACATGCAATACGATCGGCTCCGTTTGATTGAACCTTGATCGCACAGACATTTTCATTATCAGTATCTTGTGGTTGTTGTTGTTTGTTGTAGAGTCACATAGAACTAATCATAACTTGTGGATAAAGTCAATGAGAATTTGACGAGAATATGGTGGATACGCCGCTGGTACTTCCTATATATAAGTATTCTTGTCAAAGGATCAGAGGCATTGTCAGACGGTTATGAGAAGTTCTATGTAGGATTTAGTAGTTTATTGGTAACAAATCATAACTTGCGGATAAAACCAACGAAAATTTGACAAGAATATGGTGGATACGCCGCTGGTACTTCCTATATATAAGTATTCTTGCCAAAGGATCAGAGGCATTATCAGGCGGTTATGAGAAGTTCCATGTAGGATTTAGTATTGTCTTGGTTGAAATTTGTGTTACATTTATATCATCTCGCCATTTAAAGAAATTGGATTGTGTTCCATTTCTACATAAACTAACCTCTCCATCATAACAAACGAGAGAGGAACTGTCACCATTCAAACATATATGCTATCAGAATGTGGATTCAAATATTGGTTGTTGTGTTATTTATGTTCTAGAGTCATATCATAGGACCAATCATAACTTACTGATAAAACCAATGAAAATTTGACAAGAATATGGTGGATACGCCGCTGGTACTTCCTATATAAAGTATTCTTGTCAAAGGATCAGAGGCATTGTCAGACGGTTATGAGAAAGTTCTATGTAGGATTTAGTAATTTCTTGGTACATTAGTTGTTGTGTTTATTTATGTTCTATAGTCATATCATAGGACCAATCATAACCTACTGATAAAACCAATGAAAATTTGACAAGAATATGGTGGATACGCCGCTGGTACTTCCTATATATAAGTATTCTTGTCAAAGGATCAGAGGTATTGTTAGACGGTTATGAGAAGTTCCATGTAGGTTGTAGTATTAGAAGTTTTGCTTTAGGATATAACCATATCCTTCCAAACATATCAAAACTCTTGCGCCTGAAATCATATTTAGCGAATCAACTCCGCTTATCAATATTTTCTCCGAAGGCAACAAAAAGCGATTCCTGTAACAGGGACGTTACCGCCTCAAACAAAAATTTAAACTCTTACTCTTTTTCTAAGTATGTAACTGTCAAACAAAACACCATCATTCTTTTAGTCAAATATATCACTACTTAAATTTCGGGACGAAATTTCTAAAAAGCAGAGGATACTGTAACATCCGTAGAAAAAACGGATTTTACCAAACCCGCTCCGTTTATTAACCGAACAATCAGTTTAAAATTTCGTGGCGTATTTAATGCACAAATTAAATTTAAAAGATACATAATTAATTATTATATTGGAATATATAATTTGTTTTTGAAAATTGTTAAAAATAACGAAATAAAAATAAAATGCTGCTGCCGGGTTTCGAACCCGGGTCAGCCAGCGAGTCAAAGACTTAACACTCAGCCGTTCAAACCACTGCGCCACTGATGATTCTTGTTTATTATGAGAGACAATTAATACATAAAATAAATCTCGAATTCAAATAACGACGCGCCCAATTGCAGTCGTCGGAAATCCCGGCGATCTCGCGAGATTGGACGGTTTCTTTTATTCTTAACGTAAACTTTAAACTCATCATCGGTTATAACCGACGCCTGAACCCGCGACACAAAACGTAATGACTTTGAATCAAGCCTGAAATCCGACTCTATACATCTCGATTCCTGCCCTATAAATACCTCCTCGAACCTCTGCAAGCTTTTTCGCTCAAAACCGCACCTTTACCCGACGTAATTCCATTCGCCGGAAAACTTCTGTACATCGCCGGAAAACCGAACCCTTCACTTCTGAGCCTTACTGAACCCCCAGAGCTTATACCGAAGTCACCCACATCCATTTCAAGCTTGCTGAAGACTCTCTGCCGCAGGACACACGTAGACCAGAAGTTTCTGCTGTCACCGGAGTTTCGCCGGAGAAACAGAGGAGTCCAGTCGGTATACCTTACGCTTAAATCTTTCATTCTTTTTATATATCTCACCTGTAATTAACCTCAAAACACTAAAGAACCTGATTAAAACATCGAACCAGTCGGACTTCCGATTCTGGTTAAATTCAACGAAGAAGACGAAGTTTCAGTTGTGTATATGTATAATTAAAATCAAGTTATAACTCGGGTTAGACACACAGTCCAGCGGTGGACTGTGTGCACATTAAACACGTAAACGTCTCGAGTTCGATACATGTCCCACGCTCCCTCGCTTTAATAAAAATGTCCTTTTTTTTACCGAACCGGAGTCACCGCTGTTACATGTTAAGTTTAATAAAAACCAGAATAATAACCAAGATAGACACACAGTCCAGCGGTGGACTGTGTGTATGTTTAATCACAGGACACGAGTTCGAGTCCGGGCTACCACACCGGTCCGGACAATTATTAAACTTTTTAAATAAGGTAGAACTGAAATTATTTAATTGTATATAAGTATAATAAAAATCAGATTATATAACAAGTTAAACACACAGTCCAGCGGTGGACTGTGTGTTAACCTAAACCACAGGTCCCGGGTTCGAGACCTGTGGAGCGCACCGAGTCATTGATTAAAATCTTTTTAGAAATACATTGATTTTCGGATTAATCTAATTAATATATAAATATAATTAAAAACAGAAATATTTCGGGTTAGACACGTAGCTCAGTTGGTAGAGCTGCGTGCACGCGTACGGGAGGTCTCGGGTTCAAGCCTCACCCAGCGCACACATACACGCATGCGAACCGGTCAACAGTCAAAGTCAAAGTCAACGGTCAACGGTCAACGGTCAAAAAAGTCAACATTTTTTATTATTTTTATTTATTTATTTTAATTAAAAATCAATTAAAAATACTTAAAAATAACATTTTTAAGGTTAGAAAATAGCCTTAAACTCACAAAAACACACCCAACAATCCTACTAAAATGGATTATTAAAACCCGTTTACTTACCGAAACATTATGCCATTATCTTGGTTAATTTCACTCGTGGTTAAAACCACTTCGCGTGCATTCAACATCATCAACCGAACGCACCCACTGTGAGTGAATCTTACAACTCCCCTTTTTAATTACACGTTTTGGGGTGTGTCATGTGTCATAAAATTAACTCGTTTATTTAAACTTGTGCCATACCATATTGTGATCTAAACTTAGATTGTATACATTGCCTGTAGTTATGTATTTCATTTTGTCTATTTATATGCAATTCATTCGTTAGGCCCATCAGTTCCTCGTGTGAGATGAGTTGAGCAACACGTGCCTCAAAACAAATCCCTTATTGTTCGTGTGTGTATTATTGAGTTTATATTGTTTGTAGTTATGTATTTCATATTGTCAAGTTTACGCAATTCATTCATTAGGACCATCAATTCCTCGTGAGAGACGAGTTGAGCAACGCGTGCCTCTAAACGATCCATTATTGTTCATGTGTGTATTGTTTAATATTAAATTGATTGGTGAATAAGTTTACATCTATTTTTACTCATGTGTGGTTGTGCACTTTATTTTATAATCAATTAAATAAACTTGTTCAAATGTTTTCCATAGGATTCACTCGCCAACTTTTTGTTGATCCAAAAACCCTTTTTACACATGATACAGGTGAGCAGGATGAAGCAAGGAAAACATAGGAAATGCCTTAGAAGAAAACAAAGAATCTTAGGTTGGTGTTTAGGTCATGATGTAATTATGATTGTAAATTTCCATTAAATTGTATTAATGAATATGAAACGTTAAAATAAATGTCATGAGCTTTGTGATAACCCAATCATGCCCCGATCACCTTTTCCGCTGCGGGTCGGAGTGTGACACTTAACAGCGTCATCTTTCTTATACTTAGGGCAGTTGGGTTTGATGTGCCCCTTCTCACCACAATTGTAACAAGTGGCTTCCTTCAAATCTTTACAATTTAGGGCCTTGTGCCCCATCTTCTTATAGATACCACAGGGTTTGGACTGAGTGTCATTCCGACATGATCCAAAGTGTTGTCGGTTGCACTTCTTGCACTTTAGCCTATCATCCGACCTTTGCTGAAACCGATTTGACCCAAACCTTCGATTTTTGTTCGACCGGTGATTCCGGTCATCATCTCTCTTTCTCTCCCCCTCATCTTCAGACTTGATGGACCGCTGCCTCTTCAAGTCCTGAGTAAGTATCAAGGCTAACTCTGCTGCAGATCTGAAAGTTTCTGACCTTGAAGCCATAACGTTCCCCTTAATCTCCGGTTCCAATCCACCAATATAACGCGCGATGCATTTAGGTTCAGGGGTAATCAGGTAAGGTACCAATCTTGACATGGAGTTGTAATCAGACAAATATTTCTGCAGTTTAAGTTCTTTATTTGCAAACCCAGAAAATCTGTTTCAATCTTTTCCACCTCGTGAGGTGGACAGTAAGTTTCCCTTATCAGTTCAACAAATTTCCCCCAGCTCAAATTTTACAAATGAACTTTCCCAGATGATTGAATCATTGACTTCCACCATATTAAAGCATCACCTTTGAATGATTGTGCAACATACTTCACTGCATCCTTTTCCGCCCATCCACTTATCTCTACAACGGTCTCAATCTCGTCCAACCATCTCAGAGTTCCACTGCTCCTTTCTCTCCATTAAAATCTCGCGGCTTGCAAGACACAAAATATTATACGAGTAACCGTCCTTTGAAAACTTAGTCTTTTTCTGATATTCATCTCTCTCTCTCTCTCTCTCCTCACATTCGAGGAGTGTTCTGAGTGTTCCTTCTTTTCCGAAGGAGGTTTTGAGTGTTGTTTAGTGGGATGCTTGGAGGAGTGCTTGGACGAGTGTTTAGAATGTGAAGCACTTGATTCTAATAGCTTATCAACACGATCCTTTATTGCCTTTTCAACTTCCATGGCAATGAGTGCTTGAAGATCTCCTTTGGTTATAACGATGTTCTCATTTGCGTCATCATCCTTTCTTTGACTATTCACTTCGTTAGAATCCGCCATCTTGCTTGATGAAACTATAATATTAATAGTATAAATTTAAATTAGTCATACATCCTAGATGACTTGCAATGTATGGTATAGCATAATAAAGCCATACAAACTTGTCAATTTTATGGGGGTGTTTAAGTATGGCACAAAGGCCTGCCACTAAGGACAAAAAAATAGCGTCAAGGGCTTGCCGCAATGTCTTGGTTTACAAAATGCCAAGATCACAAAAGAATCACGAAGTTTCGAGGTTCGAACGTAGTTTTACTACCTCGAGACAGGGAGTCGTAGACTACCGCTGTCGTTTGTCACTAATGGACATAAATATAGCTCGTAAGCATTACACCGTTAATGGGTGTTAAATAGAATGATCATTATACTGATGGTTGATCAGGATCAAAATAGATCATGTAGGTTTGGACGTAATCCATTACCTAGACGGCTCGTGTGGTTCCTCAAGTCACACTTACAAGAAGGTAAATATCTTGAATATATTAACTTTTAGAATAAGCTCTTAAAATGATTTAAATAACCAGTCCCGATCAGGCAGACTAGGGAGGTTTAGAACGTAGTTCACCACCATGGATAGAAGGAAAATCTCAACCTTAACTATCATGGTAGAAAACCATATAACTACTGTTTTGCCAATTCATGTGATCTAATCACTTGGCGAGCGTAAATCATCAAGAGGATCTTTTGGAAATATTTCGTAGATCATAAATTTCGAATTAAAATCGAGACGTTCGCTTGAACAACTTGGTGAAAGGAATACATAATTTAAAATTCCAAAATTCCATTAATACTAATAATGCGATACAATAGTGTCCATAAATAGGACTTTAATAAAGGAAAAATTGTCCTCGCAGGGACTATACTTGAAATAATTAAAATGTCCACACAGGGACTACATTAAATGAAATGTCCTCACATGGACTTCTTTAAATGAAATTACATAATAACAATAATAGCGAATATTTTTTTAATCCTTCTTTCCCTTAATTGCTCTCATAGGCCGTTTTAGCAGCTTACTTGTCTTCTTTCCAGATTTGGCCGTCTACTGTTGTAGTTCTTCCATCCTTTTTAATGCTTCGTTCACAACTTCCAGTACAGGTGGTTGTTGCGGCTCTGGTTGAGGTTGAGGTGGAGGTTGTAGCTGCAACGTACCCGGATGTTGGTATACATAAGGTGGAAGTGCACCAGAAGGATGGTACCCATGATAATGATATCCGCTAGTTTGGTGAGGTGGAAGTTGATAAGGGTTAGGATAAAGAGCGTTAAACGCAACTGCCTCTAAATATGGGTCATTGGAAGGTGCATCATGAATGTAATTGGGCCAGTTGGAGGTGTCAATGTGGTGGTATCCAGATGGATCTCGATAGGTAGGTATTGGGTTTTCAAAACCCTGAGGCAATGGTGGTAGTTGGGTAGAAGGCCCAACAGTGGATTGCGGTGGTTGAGGCAAAGGCTCAACAATTGGTTGTGGTTGATGCTCCACAAAAGGTGAAGTATGAGAGGGTCCACCCATTTGTGGGTCTTCAGGAATAGTAGGGTAAGGGTTAGGTGAGAGTGACCCTACTCTCGGTCCTAGGCGCACTGACATGCGCGCCCCATGTCTTCTTGGAGGTGGAGGTGGTTGTGGCTACTCTACCGGTGGTTCATGTGTGGAGTGTGGTATGAAGGTGTGTTGTGGTAGGATGGGGTATCATGAACTGAAGGAGTATTTTAGAAAACGTATTGTCCCTACCTCTCCTCGTAGCTATAAGTGTAATGATGTGGGGTTCCAGCGTACGAGTTAGAACTGCTGGATATGTCAACGGGCTGACCCATCGATCCTGTTGCTGGCATTTCAGGGTCCGAGTCTTCTTCCATTGGTTCCGGAGAATCTTCTGGGGGAGTTACCGAAAGTGAGCGAAGTTGAATATCGGTGTTATAATTTCCATGAAAAGAATGGGAATGTGAATGGTGGGATTGATGGCTATGGTGCGAATGTTGTAAATGATGGGAGTTTGGCGGTGGTGAGTACTCATGAGGTAGGTTAGGGTAAGGTTCCCACGGTGATGAAGAATCATCCGATCCTTCATAAGGGTTGTATACGGGGGCGTTAGAAGGCCCTTGCTTTGAGGACCCACTTCTCATTAATCCCTTTCCTTTTGCTCCTCTCGAATATTTAGGCGGCATTGTCCTGCTTCAAAAATAAGTCAAAACACAAAACAATGCAAAATAATATCAAATAAGGTAATGAGTAATCCTAGGTCATAGCCTAGACTCGAGAGTCTCAGGAATGTGTTACTGTCACACCCCGATTTCCACGTATATTCCGGTGGGCCCGGTGGGGAGTATCGTGATGTACAGTTGATATCATGATAACCAATTACAACACAGAGCAACACAACAGAATGCTTGGTGTAAAATATAAAATATTACAAACCATAAAGTGTCCAGAGTTCAAAACATAAATATATATACAGACAAGGTTTGTAATAAGATCCACAGGCGGATCGGATAACATAAAAAATGAAAACAGACTCTACAGGCTCAACTCTAAGGTCGCAACTCCTTAATGTCAATGCCCCACAGCTTCCGGCCTATTGCGTACTTGTACCTGTATCTTTAATCTTTGAAAATACGTCAGTTTACACTGGTAAATACAATCAACCGACTCATTTTGAAAATCTTTATAAAATGATTTTAAGTGCACGAGGCACGTCTTCATAAATAACTTGAGACAGTACAAAAGACCTTGTATACATATTTACATGTTTGTCTTTTACATATGGGGCCCAGTACAGAAACCGAGACATGATCGACTGACACACCACTACTGAACTTTCACACAGAGAGCAGACATTATTAAATAATAGCAATTGTCGGTGTATGCCTACACCTTGCTTAAGTCGTGGCCACTAACACTTTAGTGAGCCAAGGATATCCCAGACACGGTCAAGCCCACCCCCAATGTTTTAGTTTCAAACAAAACAGATCAAAACTGGGTTATGCAATTTAATTAATTATCACAAGTGGATAAAACATAACTTCCATACCTGACCAAGCGGTAATAATTTACCGTATCCCAAGCCCGTATAGGGAAAATAGGTTAAGAGTATTTACCTGAGGTTAATTCTTCGTGAAGTCCAAAACTCAGCCGCAGATCCAATATAAGTACAGACACAATTTACCGGAAGGCGTTTAGTCTGGGAATGATGGTAATTATTAAACAATATTAGAATGCTAACAGGTCCTTAGTTAAGTCTTAGACTTGAACCGGTTAGTCTTACGCTAAAACAATGAGGTACGATACGCTAGATTACGCGGTGATCGGAATAGGATGTTAGTTGGACCCGACAACTATATAAACTTGTATAATATGGGTAAACCAACCACATTCTATCTTTTGGTTTATGTACGTAAATTAGCTACGAAAGCTTAACCGAACGCGCATAGGCGAAACCGGGTAACCGAAGGAGTCATATATAAGTTCCATATGAATATATGTTTGAAATATGTTATAAAATCAGTAGCTTTGCAAAAGATAGGCCCAAGGTATATTTAAAACCGAATTATGCCTTACAAGGGCATTTCGGTCATTTTAGTGTTGATAAAAGATGTTTAAAATGAATTGATGTCAAGGTCGTTAGTATTCTACAAAAATACTTAGTTTATGATGATATAGCAGTAGGATATCAAATATATGCGTGTTTGATGATTTTGAAATAATCTATGTCCCGTAAGGGCATTTTAGTAATTTCACACATAGCTTTCAAGTCAAAATTGGGATTCTGAGTTCGGGACTTGTACTTACTGTTAAGATGTTGAAAATAAGTTTATAAAGCAGTAGGTATCAAGTCTTAGCTCATAGTTATGGTTTTAAACCATACTATGCACAGAGAAGGCGTAAAAGTCCCTAAAATGCCGTTTAAATCGATGTTTAAGTTAAACAGAAGTTATGACCTGTTTTATATACCAATAACATGTCATTTAACTTATTACATCAGTAGGTTTAAGTTTTGGTTAAAAAAGATTTATTAAAATCATTTTGAGTGAAAACGGGTAATTTAGTCATTTATCGGCAATTAACGAATCTTAATCGTTCATTCAGGTTATAATCAGAATGAACAATCCCAAATGGCTCTACTTATCATATTACATCAGTAAACATATCATCTTGGTCATAAAATCATGTTAACTATTTCTAAAATGCCGAAAAGGGCATTTTAGTCATTTTAATGCCATAAACGCATCTTTTATGAAAACTCATATTAGAATCAAATTCTTGACATCAATATAATCAAATTATGATTATGAATCAGTTTATAACATATTTTTATATGTACGTATGTTTAAAATCTTAATTTGTATGAAAATGACCCTTTTTGCAAAGTTTTAATAAATAATTATGGAACTTATACAGAAACTCAGATTTCTAATGAATTGAGTGACGAAACTTTAGGAGGTCATCCTATACTTAGATATGGTCTAAAAGTGACCAAAACTCAGTAGCCCAAATGGCTAAATCGGGTTAGAACCAAAAAGTCAATGAAAAGTCAAATATAGCGACTTTCGGTTGAAAACCGACCCTAGACAAAAACTTGACGAGCCAAATCAGTTGGTATAAGTTCTAATACTTATTTTTATGTTGTTAGTGCATTAAAACATATTTTATAACATCTAGATTGTTAGTTATGAATTTTTATAAAACTGGACAGTTTGACTTTCTTTGACTTTTAATTTGACTTGTCAATTGATCAAGAATTCGTGGTAATCAGAAGGTGCCCTATTAAGGGATTAACACCTACATCATACAATCACGTATCCACTTTCGTTACACCCAATTGCTGGACTATCAAGGATTTAGATCTAAGTCAAGGCGTATTTACGTCAAGACTTTAATCTTAGCCTAAAATCATAAGAAATCAACTTAGCATCAATTTGAACACTTACATAATGTCCAAGTAGTGCTAGCTACAGAATTGAATGCTTGAGAATGGCCAGAAGCTCCTCTAGGATGATCTTGATGAGTTAAAGTTGGTGAAATAATGGTTGCAACTCAAAATTCATCTCATAAGTAGCCAAGGGATGATCCAGAGGTTTGCCAGGTGTTTAAGGACGTCAAGAAGTGTCCCTAGGCGTGGCAACCATGCAAGAATGGTGCCAAAAAGACCACAGGTGGCAGAACTAAGTTCTGCCACATTTTTGTTGCTGGCAGGTCCTTACGGACCGTATTGGTATGCCTTGTTGTCCGTAAGGACCTCAGACGCCCAGTGTTTTAAAAATGGTTACAGACTGTAACCAATATGACTTGTGGTATGTAACCGCCTCCCAGAGATGAAAAATTTGGCATTTTTACACATTGGCCCCTCAAATACGATCCATGGCATAACGAGGATAAAATAAGCAATTCAACAACCTCGGTCCTTCCCGATTTGGCACATAGCACGCCAGGATTACCAGGACTCGTGTCGGAAAAATATTGGACATATAAACACGAGGTGTTACAAGACCCTAACAGGAGCTGCTGGCGCTTAGTTCGACAGCCTCCCCACAGGAAAAATCAAGTCTTGGCCAGATTTACAAGAGAAGTTCCTCGCACATTTCAGTCAACAGAGGCGATACAAGCGCGACACCTCAGAGGTGATGAATATCTGGAGGTGCGATAACGAAGGACTAGAGTACCTCATCACCCGATTTAATAAAGAATGTCTTGAAAATGGGTAATGTAAGTGAAGATCTCATGCGAGCCCATTTCAAGAAAGCAATCAGGCGCGACACCCTGATTAGAAGCATCACTGGCAAAAATGGAATGCCAGAAGAATGGGACAAGCTGATGGTTGCAGCTAAAGTGGTTGCACAAACGGAAGAATCTCTAACGGGGGGAAGGTCGAATCACTACTCAGACGACCGTTACTCAAGGTTGAACACCCTTGAGTCAAGCAGGCGTAACAGAAGAAATAGAGGCTCCTGCTGGAGTACAAACCAGTCTGGCAGCTATGAGGATAAGTCTCGATACGACGATCGACACAAGTATACAGAAGATGCGCGCATAACAATTTATAAGACCGGGTACAAGAAAGTAGTTAAGAATGAGAATAGGGAGAAGCATTGGACCCCAATTTCCAAAATGCCTAAAGAAGTGCTCATGAAGGGGAATTACGATTTCAAAGCTCCACCTCAGATGTAAAACAAGAGAGGCCAAGACCCTAACATGTATTGCGATTTCCACAAAGATACAAGACACTTGACTGATGACTGCATCAATATGCGCGTGGAAATTGAGAAAGCACTCAAGAGCGGCAAGCTCAGTCATTTGGTCAAGAATGTGCGCAAGGAAACAAGACAGTTGCAAAGAAATGATGACGGCGGACAGAAAAAGGTTCGTCGATTGGAAACTCACATAGTAAACGGTGGACCGTCGAGAAAGCGCGTGAAGGATAAGGGGAAACGCCCATGTAATGACGATACATGGCGAGAAAAACAAGTAATCTTCCCAGTAGTTCATGGGGGGCCACGCGCCACGAGCCCCGTCGTGATCACTGGAATTTTCGGTCATTAAGAAACAGAGTATATGTTCATCGACCTAGGAAGTACGTCAGACATCATCTACGAGCAATGTTTCAATCAACTTGACCAAGAAGATAAAGCCTGACTGGAACCAGTTTATTGCCCGTTGTCAGGTTTTTGTAACGAAACGGTTTTCCCCTTGGGACAAATCTCTTTCCCAGTTACGCTGGGTGACGGGAAAAGGTCAAGAACAATCAATGTTACGTTCATGGTGATGCCGGCTAGTTTGCGACACGTTTTCTTAATTGGTAGGGAGAATCAGGGTCAGTTTCACATGGTAATATCTCCCCCGCATTCTGCAATCGGATTTCCAACCGAAACGGGGGTCGCACACTGGTGTACTCTAAGAAGGAGATCATGGCATTTGATGATGCACCCCCGCTGAAGAAGAACAAACAATCTCCGCACAGAGCCGGAGAAATGGATCATGAACCGAAAATACCCAGAACAGACAATTACCCTAGGCCCCATGGTGCCTGAGAACATTTGGATACACCTAAACCAGTTGTTGTTTCGCAAAATGGACATTTTTGCATGGTTGCCCGGTGACATGATGGGCGTCCCGCGTGAAGTGGCCGAACACTGCCTAAACATGTTCCCATCTGCGGAGACAAAGGTGCAAAGGAAGCATAGCCGGGCAAAGACTAAGGCAATGAACAAACAGGTTTCGGAGTTGTTACAAGCGAGTATATTGTGAGAAGTGCGTTATCAAACGTGGGTAGCAAACCCAATAATGGTGGAAAAAGCAAATGGAGGGTGGCGTATGTGCGTCGACTATAAGGACCTCAACAAAGCATGTCCCAAAGTTTGCTACTCCTTGCCAGAGATTGATAAAAAGATTGATTCACTAGTGCCGTGCAGGTGGAAATGTTTTCTTGATTGTTATAAGGGTTACCATCAAGTGCAGATGGCCTTTCACGACGAAGATAAGACAGCCTTCATAACAGAAATGGGCATATTTTGTTACACAAAAATTCCATTCAGATTACGCAACGCAGGGGCAACGTACCAGTGCTTGATGGATCAAATTTTCGGTGACGACATCGGAAAGCATGTAGAGGTGTATATCGATGATTTAGTAATCATAAGCCGGGAGGAAGACCAGATGCTAAAAGACATAGAGGAAACCTTCAACTCACTGCATGCTGTTAATATGAAACTCAACCCGAGCAAATGCTCATTTGGGATGGAGGAAGGTAAGTTTGTGGGGTTCATGGTTACAAAGGGTGGTTTCCAAGTTAATCCAGAGAAAGTACAAGCAACAGAGTGCATGCCTTCACCCAAAAGCATCAAAGACATGCAAAGGCTAGCCGGCCGCCTGGTCGCGCTAAACAGGTTCCTGTCGAATCACGCGGCAAAGTCGTTTCCATTCATAAGCACGCTGCGCAACTGCGTAAAGAAAAGCGAGTTCAAATGGACGCCAGAAGTAGAAACTGCTTTTAGAGAGATGAAAGAATGGTTGATCCAACTACCAACGCTGATAGCCCCGCGCAAAGATGAGCCACTGATACTATACTTATCAGCCTCAGATAAAGCAATAGGAGTGATCTTACTTGTTGAACGAGATATGGTCCATACTCCAATCTATTAAGTGAGCAGAATGCTCACATCCAGAAACGCGATACTTAATCATGGAGAAGCTCATCCTTGCGCTAGTACACACCTCAAGGAGATTGCACAGGTACTTCAATGGGCACATCATATACATTTTGACCAACTACCACATCGGCACAATCCTCAAGAAACCAGAGATGTCAGAAAGGTTAGCAAAGTGAGCAATCGAGCTGGGAGGTCACAACTTCGTGTATCGCCCACGCCCAGCCATTAAGGGCCAGATGTTTGTAGATTTTGTAACTGAAGTACGAGAAGGTAAGATTCTAGAATGTGATTCAGTGGATACCCTTATGTCAGACAGCGCAGAAGAACTCTGGTTATTGTTTACCGATAGCGCATCGAATGAGGACGACGCAGGGGCAGGATTGAGGTTAGTCAGTCCTGAGAAGAGCGAGTTCACGTACGCCATCAGGCTCAGTTTCAAAAGCACCAACAATGAAGCAGAGTACGAAGCTTTCCTGGCAGGATTACGGTTGGCAATTAAGATGGGAGCCAAAAATCTAAAAGCGCATGTAGATCCCTACTCGTGGCAGGGCATATAAACGGTATATACGACGCCAAGGGAGAGACCATGGCCCTGTACCTTGAGCAATCCAAAAAGCTGATTCAGAAGTTCCAAACATTTAAGGTGGTGCACATCAATAGACGTGAAAACAAACCTGCAGACGCGCTGAGCAAACTAGCGTCGACAGCCTTTCAACACCTTGCAAAAGATGTCCGAATCGAAGTCTTGAAGAATCCCTCAGTTCCTTTGCGACAGGTCAACGTCATCGAAATCGGGCCGCCGTCATGGATGACACTTATCATTCAATATTTGCAAGCGGGGATTCTCCCAGAAAACAAGGCTGAGGCCCGCAAAATCCAAAACAAAGCACTATATTACCAAATGGATGATGGAATTCTGTATCGCCGATCATACTTAGGGCCACTTTTACGCTGTGTGGACCCACAAGATGCCAACTACCTGATAAGAGAAATTCATGAAGGCATTTGTGGAATCCATGCTAGCCCACGCATGGTAGTGGCGAAGATCATGAACGCAGGATACTACTGGCCAGGAATGCATTTGGATGCAGTGCGGGAATTGTGCAAGTGTGACTCGTGTTAGTGCCACGTGCCGAAAACTATGCGCCCAAAGAATGAGTTGATCCCTGTTTAACAGCATGGCCATTTCAGCAATGGGGCATTGATATGGTTGGGCCATTTCCAGATGCTCCCGGCGCAGTGAAATTTGTGATAGTGGCAGTGGATTACTTCACCAAATGGGTGGAAGCAAAGACGCTAGCATCTACTTCTGTGATGACAGTGTGAAAAATTATTTGGGAGCATATCATCTGCCGGTTCGGCAGTGATGGGCGCAACAAACTTCCCCAGCAGGAGTTATAGCATGACAAGGCCTAGGATTCACAATGTGCGCACCTTCTGCGGCAGTGATGGGCGCGACAAACGAACCAGCAACTGGGTACATGAAGTTACCCTTGATCTGGTCATACCAAGTGTTGGTGCATAATGTCTATCGTCTAAGTCTTGGATCGAGTCTGTATTGTATATGTTTTGATTTGTTAGATTTCGAAGTATTTATATGTGTTGAGAGCAAGTTCAGCCGAAGTTGTAGTGTCACATGGACAAGTTCGCCCGAACTTAAGTTCAGCCGAACTTGGCCATGCCATGTTTCAACCGAACTTGCATCTCTATAAATAGTGAGCTTCAGTTTCTCATTTATAACTTTGCAACTTTTACGGCGAAGCTCTGTCGATTTGGTTTTGTACACTGTAAAGACTATTGGACTAATAAATCGACTTTTAAACAGTAAATTTTGTGTATTTGTCACTATTCACGTAAATTCCGCATACGATGACATAGATACAATCTAGGTTTCCGTGACACGTGGACGGATCGATCCTAACACCAAGTTTCTTCATTTTCTCATGTGGGTCGTGTGACCATAACTCCCGCATGCGCAGCAAAGGCATGGTGATATATCGGAACCTCTGAGACGGAAATTTTAGACTAGTACTAGTAACAAATGAATGAGGGCAAACAAGTAACAAAGCGCGAGAAGTTACCTTGGCCTTCGAGCAAGAGCACTGGAACACTAGTGCTTGTTATGGGCCACTTGTCACTCATACCTGCTGTCACCAGCGCATACTTACCAAAGGCTTTGTTGGGTAAGGATTGTAGCCTTTCATACCACCCAGCCCCTTTGGGAATTTTCAAGATTTCTTTGGGGATAGGAATAGAATCACAAAACGACATGGCAATTGGGATCACTTCTTCCCAAATAAAGAAAAATTTACCTTTCCAGTCGTGAAAGCTTTTAGGAGGATTGATCAACAACCTCTTAGAACCGCGCGTGGCAAATAAGTAAAATCCTAGGTTAGCTCGTAGTTGGTAAAAGGCGTGAAACTTGTCAATCGTATGTTCTTCTCCCTGAGAGCGAAGGCAGAATTCAAAATGCTTAACTCGAACCATGCCCAAGGGGCTGAGTTGCGATACGTGTATTTGATAGTGGGACAACAGAACCCCAAAAAAGTGACTTGTCGGTAAGCGAAAATTGCCTTCACCAAAGAAATCGGCAAATAAGGTAATATATTCTGGAGGCGCATCGGTAGCAGTCTGGCCCTGAGATGGGAACCGCGCGTCCCACTCGGCGGCGAAATCAAGGCCTCGTACTATCTGTTCGAATGATGCTTGATCCCACTTTAATGGTGGCATACTCCCACCAAGTTCTTCAACTTTTATGTCTTTGTGATGCTCAGACATGATATCCAGAACGACGAAGAAAAACTTGAAGTTTTGAAGAAAACTTAGAATTTTTGAAGGAAAACTGAAGAAACTTGAATAACAAGTAGAAGATCTTCAACGGAAACTTGAAGATTTGAAGCTTCGAAGAGGAAAGGAGAGAGATATCAAAGAAAAAATGATTCTCCGGTTCACATTTTTGGCTATATATACCCATCTTATTTAATGTGATGGGTAACCGTGCCCGGCAAGTGGGTGGCGTGCCCAGTGAGAGATCGACACGTCAGGCGGCAAAAACGGAATGACAGTTACCACGTGCGCGTGGACCTCACTCGCCTGACAGGAGACGAAACGACATGCTTGATAAAGTAGTGACGACATGTCGTCAACAGTGTCAACCGTCTAATCAGACGTCGATGTCACCACCAACCTGTCAGCAAGTTGTTCTTTTTTGAACTTCAAGAAGTTTTCCGCTCAAAACACCGGCCAATTATTTCAGAGAGAAGTAACATAGTCGCGCCGTTTAAGTCAAAACGACATTATATAGGAGCCAGAAGTTTCGAATAAAGCGCAAAGTTAGCTTTTAATTTCATTCTAGAGCTCCAACCACTTACTTCGCGCATGGAAGCAACACTGGACTGGGGGGCTTGAAGGGGTATGGTCCCGAAACATGCGCCGATTAGGGGAAACACCCCTTGATAGCGCGCGTAACCATACCCATCATAGCCAAAAACGGGAACACGCCTGAACACGCGCGGGCTAAAAGGAGCAATCCAAGACCCTGCGCGGTCGAGACAACGTTCAAAACCTTGTCTTGACACTTAGCCATATCTGGAAAAGAACAAACCCTCACAACCTCCCGTGAGCTACGAAGTGTGTACAGAAACACACAACAGATAGAAGCCCAGACGACATGAGAGCCGGTACAAAAGGTATAAGTGGCAGAACTGTGGACCAATAAGAAGATCGTGCTCCACGATGAACAGACGTACAGTAGACAAAAAGTACAAAAGGGTGAACACGTGGCACCAATCAGCTTGCGCCGACCACTGTTCCACGATCTCCACTGAACGTTGATGGCAGGGTAGACAACAAGAACGGATGTCAGGACAAGTGGACCCAATCAGCACGCACCGAGTGTCACCTCTACCAAGACACACTAACGGTCATGGCAGGAGAGACATAACGGATATTCCTTGTTGTCGCTCACAGGCCCAAGCCCATTAGCCCATCTCCTTCATGAAACCACTCCGGCTATAAATAGAGGACCCCACCTCCAGGTATAAGGATCGGCTTTTCTCTGTCTCACTCAGTTAATACACACACTATAATCCACAAAGCATATACTTATTCTCACGTCGGATGGCGGTTACGAGGAGAACCCCTGTTCCCCTCCTCGTAACGAGTTTAACAGTGTGTTTTGTGTTTTGCAGGATCTTAATCACCAATCGGACGAGTAGAAAGAAGATTAACCTTATTTGTAGAGGCACTCTCCTCAAGCTAATCACAAGTTTAGTTTGGTGTTTCTTCAAGGTTTGGTTTTGAAAACAATTTCATTCATCTGATTGTTTGAAATATATGTAACCTCATATCAGTAGGATATTTTTATATTATTTTGAAAACTGGTATGGCTTCTATATTTTGCAATAAGAAAAAAAAATTATTAGTAATACAGTGATTAGATTTCAGTAGCTTTGTTAATTTACTTTAAAAAGATTTTCCGTTTAAACTAAAAATGTAGTTTTTGTAAATTGATTTGTAAAATATAGATGCGGGTGACTGCATCTTTGTCTAAGAAAGAAGATATTTTGCGTCATAAGTAAAATATTTAAATAAGGATGTGGGTTGAGATAAATCCATGTTTTTGTATTTTACTCTTTGTATTTACCAATGGTTTTAAATAGTCAACTAGTAAATTACATATTTGTGGGATTTGCTAAAGGGGGTGAATTTATTTTCAAAACAAGGATGACCTTATAATAAGAAGATTTTGAATAATATATCATTTTTCAATGCACTACATCACTAATGGGTGTTCGATTTAGTTATTATTATAGTAAACATGATAGGGTTTACTTTGAAGTAGACGGTGAACAACTTTTTAGTTTTTTGTGTTGCAATAGTTTATAGAGTTAACTAATCAGATAAGTTAGGACAATCAACATATTTGAGAAACTCAACCATTCGAATAGGGACTCAATTTAGATAGCAAATCATTTCTTTTAACACATGATCTTAGTACGCGTTATTCATATAAATGTAGGCATTGTTGTGGAAGCGATCGTGAAGTTGTTTGACTAGTGAGCCTTGTTCAGGTTAGATATTGTTTTTGCAAAGTTTCGGGTACACATCAAAAGAATATTTTTCTTATTTATTGCAAGTTAAGTTTGATTCATGTGGGTATTATATACATATGTTCATACGATGGGTCAGATTACGGTTGTAGTATTTGTTCATGCTATTGTTATATGATGACTTTGACTAGTTGCTATGATGATTATCTTGCTTGTCTATGATGATAATAGCCCTTATATGATACGAAACGATCTAGAAGAACTAGACTTTAAATCTTTAAGACATATGCACGTTAAGGGCCTTAAAAAACAAAGATTAAAGATAGACGTAGAAAAGAAATAAAGAATTAAAGAAAAGAGATCGAACATGATTGAGAGGTAATACTCTCCGATGGATCCATCCCAAGATTTGGTATGGGTGCGTTTCATGCACATACCAGGAGGGTACCGTGGCAACTAAGATTGCAACTAAGATTTTAAGACACACCCAAGAGCCACGCGTGAAGTACTTGCTCGCTATTGTCTACGGATGATGGCTAACAACAATGGTGAACTGATTTTGTGTGTCACACCCCAACCGATGGCGGAAACATCAGGGTAGTGGCACTAGGCGAACCAGATTGTCTCATGAGAAATTCCATAACACTATTTAAGCGACAATATTTTAAACGTCAAAATCCCATACTTTCAACATATAATCCTTAAACAAGTTACAAAATACAAGCAGTCTCATAAAACAAATCAAGCTCGGTATCCCCTAGATTTCTATTACAATGCGTTTCTAGAATACCAAATCCTAATCCAATTGCAAGTAGTCAAATCCTCAACCTGCCACATATGTTAAAATAAAACGTCAATACAATTAAGTAAAGGTAATAGATATAAAATCGTTTAGCATATACCGCATGACATAGTAACAATTCTAAACTATGTAACTACTCAGATTCAAGTAAACCGACAAACCGCGATTGATCGAGGCATGCGAACAAGCGTTCACATCCTAAAAGAGAAAATAAATGAGAAATAAAAATGCGAGCCTTAACAACCCCGGGCCTCCGGGTGGCGGGTCAACCTCTAGTATACTATCATGTTAAGGGTGGCGTGGCGTACAAACAATCAAGTAATACATACAATTCAGCAGATTTCAAGTATAGTCATGTAATAGCGGGATTGCGAATAAGAGTTGAGTTGTGTGATGTGTTTTGATATACGAACATATGTGACACCCAAAAGTGCGTTTAAGCATAAAGGGGTTCAAGTATACTCACGGTTGGTGCGTTTCGGGAGAGATGAGAGATCTGAGACGAGTTGAGGTGAGCGCCGGATCAGCCTGTAAGAGAACAGAAGTGCATCAGTCTTTCGAATTAATGAAACGGAAAACGGGTGAAAGAACAGTAGACAAGTTCGGGCAAACTTGTATGTTTATGTTACTGGAGGTACAAGTTCGGGCGAAATTGTCTGATTTCTTGAGAAATGAGACAAGTTCAGGCGAACTTGCCCTAATTGCTGAGGGATGATACAAGTCCGGGCGAACTTGTATAATTCTCTTGAGAATGGGACAAGTTCGGGCGCACTTGTGTGAAGTGTTGAGGTTTTAGTCAAGTTCGGGCGAACTTGGTCACCATTCTGGTGACAAGTTCGAGCGAACTTTATGTAATCCGAGTGAACTTGACTGTTTTGGCATCCAAATCGTGCGTTTTCGCGTCGTTTGCTGAGGAAATCGAGTGTCCATCCCTCCAACCTTAGGCTATTGAGCAAAACCAAGGCTGAGGAGGTATTTTGGAGCGGGTTTTAGCCATTTTACAGAAACTTGGACTAATCCGGGCGAACTTGAAGGTTCGAACGATTTAGTCCAGTTTGTGCAAAGTGACGACTTTGTCCTTGTGCTTCTGGATCTGAGATCTAGCTTGACAACGCCTCGTTCCACTTCAAAGTGAACGAAACATACGTCGTTTAGTCCGAATATTGTGTAAAAATCGATGTTTGAAAGGTTTTTCTCAGATATAAGCATAGATCTGAGTGAAAAACAGAAGTTTTGCATAAAAAGATGAAGATTTTCGTAAACAGAAGAGATTTGATGAAAACGAAGGCAATGCCTTGTGCAAAATCGTTGTAAAACGTTGTATGACGTTGTTGTAGCTTGAAAACGAGTTGAATCTTATTTAGAACACAAAAGGTTTCGGTTTTAGGGAGCTCCGGGCGAACTTGTAGCAAGTTCAAATGAGAAGAGGAGCTGGGTATTTATAGGTGGAGTGAGAAAGGTGGGCTGGAACATCAAGTTCGGGCGAACTTGCTACAAGTTCGAGCGAACTTGTTAGCTTATGGTGAGTTGGGAGACAAGTCCGGGCGGACTTGTAGTTTCTGAAGGTTTATGAGGCTTAGACAAGTTTGGGCGAACTTGTGGTATACAAGTCCGGCCGAATTTGACCTACTGGCCAAGTTTTGTTCGAGTATTTCGCGTTAAGAGTTCGTTTGGCGATTTGGTTCATATTAGATAGTTATATTAGGCGTTTTAGCAAAGCGTTATATTACCATTAATTTGAGAGAGAGTGAGTTACGAGAGCGTGAGAGCGTTTTAGCGATAATAAATCATAACATAAACAAGTATAACACATGTAAAACACAATTCCACATAATTAACTGCGTTTTGCGATGCGATGAGATAAGCGATGCGATGGCACAAGTGTTTATTGAACAATAACACACTCGGCTCGTATAGTAGCATAACTACTTATGATTGCGTTGAATTAGTGATTAATAAGCGATCAAATGTGATATAGATGCGACAAAACATAATTCCATTAACATAAACTTTTTCATAATCCAAAGCTCTGAGTACAATTGGTAAGTATAAACAAAATACACGAAAAGGAAATAAATAAATTAACAACGAAATTTGGAGTTGTGACAGTCTTCCCTACTTTAAGAAATTTCGTCCCGAAATTTAAGTGGTGGTCGTAACAAAGAGATGCGGATATTTAGCCTTCATGTCACTTTCCAATTCCCAAGTGAACTCGGCACCGCGTTTGCATTCCTATCGGACCTTCACGATAGGGATGCGAGAGCGCCGTAGTTTCTTAGTTTCTCGGTCCATGAATTCGACAGGCTTTTCCACGAAATGCAGAGTCTCGTTTATTTGCAAGTCCACGAGGGGGACGTGGAGATTTTCTTCAACTAGGCATTTCTTGAGGTTCGACACGTGGAAAGTCAGGTGGACGTTATTAAGTTCTGCCGGTAGTTCGAGGCGATAGGCTACTTTGCCGATCCTTTCCAGAATCTTAAAGGGACCTACGTATCGTGGCGCTAGCTTTCCTTTCTTCCCAAAGCGGATCATTCCTTTCCAAGGTGCAACCTTTAAGAGAACGTGATCTCCCACTTCAAACTGTAGGGGCTTGCGGCGTTTATCGGCATAACTCTTTTGGCGACTCCAAGCTTTCAAGAGATTGTCTCTGATCTGGAGGATCTTGTCCGTCGTTTCTTGAATCAGCTCGGGACCGGTGATTTATGCTTCTCCGATCTCGTGCCATGCGATAGGCGATCGACATTTTCTTCCATACAGCGCCTCAAAAGGAGCCATTTGAATGTTGGTGTGATAACTATTATTGTACGAGAATTCAATTAAAGGTATATGCGTATCCCAATTACCACCAAAATCTATGATGCACGCACGAAGCATGTCTTCGAGGGTGTGGATCGTGCGCTCAGTCTGACCGTTGGTTTGAGGGTGGAAAGCGGTACTGAGATTGAGAGTAGTACCGAGAGCGGATTGAAAAGTCTCCCAGAGACGTGAGGTAAAGCGACCGTCGCGGTCAGAGATGATGTCATGAGGCATCCCGTGTCGACAAATGACTTCGTCGGTATAGATGCATGCTAATCGTTCTACCTTAAAGTCTTCTCGTATAGCAATTAAGTGCGCAGATTTGGTAAGAAGATCAACGATAACCCAAATGCTATAGTGACCAGAGGAAGTGCGAGGAAGTTTCATAATGAAGTCCATAAAGTTATTCTCCCATTTTCACATCGGGATTTCGGGTTGTTCGAGTAAGCCAGAGGGCCTTTGATGCTCGGCTTTAACCTTCGAGCAGGTTAAGCACTTTGAAACGTACACGTCGATATCCTTTTTCATGCCCGGCCACCAATACTTAGGACGAAGGTCCTGGTACATTTTGTCGGCTCCGGGATGAATGGAGTATCGAGATTTATGAGTTTCGGTCATTAACAATTCATGAAGATTATCACGGCTAGGAATCCAAATGCGATCAAGGTAGTAATAGATATCGTTAGGTTTAACAACGAGCTGAGTTTCGGCACCACATTTCATTTCTTCCTCCAGGGTATTCTCGTTAAAATAAGCGAACTAAGCGGAGCGAATCATGATTTCGAGATCATTCAAAGCTTGAGAGTCACGAACACTATACACATAGCTTCATCGACTTAGAGCATCGGCTACGACGTGTGCTTTGCCAGGATGGTAGCGTATCTCACAATCGTAATCGTTGAGAAGTTCGACCCATCTGCGTTGGCGCATATTTAGTTCCTTTTGATTAAAGATATGTTGTAAGCTCTTATCGTCGGTGAAGACCGTACACTTAGTACCGTAAAGGTAGTCACCATATCTTCAATGCAAAACAACTGCACCAAGCTCAAGATCGTGGGTTGTGTAGTTTTTCTCGTGGATCTTGAGTTGTCGAGACGCATATGCGATAACATTGTCTCGTTTCATAAGAACACAACCAAGACCAAGATTAGAGGCATCGAAATAAACAACGAAATCATCATTTCCGTCGGGTAAGGCGAGTACGGGAGCGTTGCATAGAATACACTTGAGGGTTGAAAAGCTTCCTCTTGTTTGGAATCCCAAATGAAAGGTTTGTCTTTATGAGTTAAAGCGGTAAGCGGAATGACGATTTTCGAAAAGTCGGCGATGAATCGACGGTAATAACCCGCCAATCCAAGAAAGGAACGGATTTCGGATGCATTCTTCGGCGTAATCCAACTCTTGACAGCTTCAATCTTTGCAGGGTCGACGTGAATTCCTTGACTATTAACGATGTGGCCGAGAAATTGGACTTCTTCGAGCCAGAATTCACATTTTGAGACTTAGCGTAAAGGCGATTACCTTGGAGAAGTTCGAGGACTAAGCAGAGATGGCGCGCGTGTTCGTCTCTCGACTTCGAGTACATAAGGATGTCATCGATAAACACAATGACGAAAAAATCTAAGAAAGCTTTACACACACGGTTCATCAAATCCATGAAGACCGCGGGTGCATTGGTAAGACCAAAAGGCATGACCACGAATTCATAATGGCCATAACGGGTACGAAAGGCCGTTTTCAGAATATCTTCTTCCAACACGCGTAACTGATGATAACCAAAACGAAGATCGATCTTAGAAAAACAAGTAGCACCTTGAAGCTGATCAAATAAGTCGTCGATTCGGGGAAGAGGGTAGCGGTTCTTTATCGTAAGCTTATTAAGTTCACGATAATCGATGCACATTCGGAACGTCCCATCTTTCTTTTTCACAAAAAGAACGGGTGCGCCCCATGGCGAAGTGCTCGGGCGTATGAAACCTTTATCAAGAAACTCTTGAAGCTGGCTGGATAGCTCGCACATTTCGGAGGGTGCGAGACGATAGGGAGCTTTTGCAACAGGAGTAGCACCGGGAATCAAATCAATACGGAATTCAACATCTCGAGTAGGGGGTAAACCGGGTAAATCGTCGGGAAAAACATTAGGAAATTCACAACAAACGGGTACATCTTTCCAGGTTTTCTTTTCTTTATCCGGGTTCACGATATGGGCTAGGAAAGCAATGCATTGCTTGCGCAAATGCTTGCTCGCTTGAGTACATGACATAAGCATCAACTTCTTTGAGGGAGTCTTGCCATAGACATGTAGCTGATCACCGTTAGGAAGAGGAAAACGAATTATTTTATCGAAGCAAACAACTTCAGCATGATTCTCGAAAAGAAAATCCATGCCTACTATGATATCGAAGCTACCTAATTGCATAGGTATGAGATTAATCGAGAAGACATGGTTGTTGAGATCGAGAGTACAACCACGTAGGACAGAGTTAACTGTAATGGTTCTTCTTGTGGCGACTTGGACATCAAAAGTATTTGGGAGTTTAGCGCGTTAACATTTTAAAACCTTTTCGAATTCTAACGATACAAAACAATTATTGGCACCAGTATCAAATAAACATGAAGCATAAATACCATTGACAAGGACATACCGTTGACAACATTGTTGCCGTTCTGAGCCTGGCAATGATTCAGATTGAAGGCTCGTCCACACGCAGCCTATGGTTGTTGCTGCTGAGGCTATGGTGGCGGCTGCTGCTGAGGCTGAGGCGGCTGTTGCTGTGGCTCTTGTTTGACAACTCGGTTTGGGCAAACGTTACTGAAGTGGTTTGGGTCCCCACATGTGTAGCAAGCACGGGTCTTTGGGGCTGGCGCTTGCTGCTGGTACTGCTGCTGATTAGCCTGAGGAGTGCGAGGGGGAGCTGGTAGAGCTGGTGCTGCAGGAGCCTGAGGAGCTGGCTGACGAGGGCCTGAACGGCAACTGACAGTAAAATGGCCGTAGATGTTGCAGTTGGTACAGAAACGACAATTTCCTCCAACCACATGGTGATAAGTGCATTTTGAGCACAAAGGATGAGGACCCGTATACGCACGCTTTGCTGGAGGTGCGTTTGGTGCGGCTGTCTGAAGCGGCGGATGGTTCTGAGGTGCGGTGAGGGCAAAGTTCTTGCTCGGGTTTTCCCTTTTGCGACCTCGGCGGCTAGACTTAACTCTCGAGGCTGATCGGTAGGAGCTGCTGATTCGGTGATGGCCTGGTTTGCGACCTTGCTGCTCTTGAAATAACCGGACTGAACCCGTTTGTCATTGATCTATGCGGCTAGCTGGTAGGTCTCCTCAATAGTAGCAGGGCGTGCTGCTTGAACAAAGTCAGCGGCGCAGTCGGGCAGAGCGTTGAGGTATTTCTTGATTGCTTTCTCGGTCGTGTCCACTTGACCGGGACAGATAATGCTCAACTGCTTGAAGCGAGCTGTTAGACTAGCATTGTCGGGTCCGTCTTGCTTAATTCCCCAAAACTCGTTCCCCAACTTCTGGATTTCCTAGGGGGGACATAATTCCTTGATCATGATTGCTTTGAGTTCCTCCCAGGTGAGTCCGTAGGCTTCATCGTTTCCCCTCTTGTTACGCTCTGCGCTCCACCAGTCGAGAGCCCTGGACTGGAAACCGCCGGTAGCGTTAATACTGTGAAGGGGTTCGGGACACCCACTCTGACGAAATGTGACCTGATAGCATCAAACCAGTGGAACATGGCACTTGGTCCTTCAATGCCTGAGAAAGTAAGGGGTCCACAAGCTTTGAACTGCTTAAAGCTGAATGTAGTCTTGGGCAGGTCGACTTTCGAGTTCACAGAAGTGTTGCTGCTGACCGCGTGGATCTCGCTGACGATTTGCGGAATCACCTTAGCGATTTCCTTGGCTACAAGAGAGGCGATACGTTTGTTGGCACTGTTATGCTGGAGATTGCTCCTGGTGTGTGATCCCATGGAAGACATCTACATTAAAGGATTTGATTGGATGAGATTTAATTATAATAGGTTTATGTTCAAAAGTTTATTATTATTATTATACAGTTAAAGCACATAACACATAGGCACGTATTCACATAAGCACGTAAGCACATAAGCACGTAAACACGTAAGCACATAACACGTAAGCATATATTTTGCACATATTCATCTTCAACTAAATCATGCATAGCGCGTATGAGGTGCGGTATAATAGCGTAAATAGCGAGTAGAGCTGCGTATGAGACACACGTGTCCTCATGAGCGTAGGCGAGTTGAGCGATTAGTTTGGTTGGTGAATTAATTAGCGTTTTAGATTTAGAGAGCTGTGCGAGTTGTGCATATATCGATGGAGCGTAAAAGCGATAAATCGAGAAATCGATTAAGCGAGAAATCGAATAAGCGTAAAATCCATAAATTTAAACACATAAATAATAAATAAACTCGATGATGCGTAAAATCGACGATTAAGGCTTAAATCAACTGGGAGTGTCCTGGGTTTTGAGACAGTGACTACCCAAAGTGATTCGAAGATTCTCTGAGTTCTGACACACGATTTGGCCTAATAGACAAATGCTCTCGCCGTACAACGGTTAACGGAATTTATCCTTCCAGTTATGTCGTGTTCCGAGTCATCAAAATAATCGAGACTTTGGTGAGATTGAAAATCGAGGAGCGGAACTAGTTATTAAGATGCGGGTTTCACCCCTAGCTTAACAACATCATTCCTAGTTGTGGTTATGCTCACTGGTCAAATCGGGAGTTCCACTAGATACATATGGAGATTTTCGTCGAGGTTTGGATATCACTCCTAACTCAACGAAGGTATCTCGTCCGAGAGAATGCGTGGAGTGAATGATCTTATCGAAGTTCTTGGTTTTCATACCTATTCTCGACTTGATCATTCGTTTTGTGTGATACGAGTGTTCTTCACGTGTGTTATGGTTGCCTTAGGAAAAGCAATGTTTGAAAGTTCATGTCGAAGGGTTCTGGTCAAGCTCGGGCGAACTTGGCATCAGCCTGATGTCAAGTTCGAGCGGACTTGTTTAATCCCAGCGAACTAGTTGATGTTGCGGGGACAGACAAGTTCGATTGGTCAAGTCCGGGCGAACTTGATCAAGTTCGGGCGAACATGATCAATTTCGAGCGAACTTGTCCCCCAAGTTCGGGCAGACTTGTCTGTTCGTATTCGTTTTCGGCGTTAATCGATGCGTAACGGTCTGATTTGGTATCCTAACTATAGTCTAAGGCAAGCATGGCGATTCTACCTAATTTTCCCTATAGTTATGGCTATGATACCAATCTGTCACACCCCAACCGATGGCGGAAACATCAGGGTAGTGGCACTAGGCGAATCAGAGTGTCTCATGAGAAATTCCATAACACTATTTAAGCGACAATATTTTAAACGTCAAAATCCCATACTTTCAACATATAATCCTTAAACAAGTTACACAATACAAGCAATCTCATAAAACAAATCAAGCTCGGTATCCCCTAGATTTCTATTACAATGCGTTTCTAGAATACCAAATCCTAATCCACTTGCAAGTAGTCAAATCCTCAACCTGCCACATATGTTAAAATAAAACGTCAATACAATTAAGTAAAGGTGAGCATACAGGTTTTCATACATAATAGATATAAAAGCGTTTAGCATACACCGCATGATATACGTAACAGTTGTGAACTATGTAACTACTCAGATTCAAGTAAACCAACAAACTGCGATTGATCGAGGCATGCGAACAAGCGTTCACATCCTAAAAGAGAAAATAAATAAGAAATAAAAATGCGAGCCTTAACAACCCCGGGCCTCCGGGAGGCGGGTCAACCTCTAGTATACTCTCATGTTAAAGGTGGCGTACAAGCAATCAAGTAATACATACAATTCAGCAGATTTCACGTATAGTCATGTAATAGCGGGATTGTGAATAAGAGTTGAGTTGTATGATGTGTTTTGATATACGAACATATGTGACACCCAAAAGTGCCTTTAAGCATAAAGGGGTTCAAGTATACTCACGATCTGTGCGTTTCGGGAGAGATGAGAGATTTGAGACGAGTTGAGATGAGCGCCGGATCAGCCTGTAATCGAATAGAAGTGCATCAGTCTTCCGAATTGATGAAACGGTTAACGGGTGAAAGAACAGTAGACAAGTTCGGGCGAACTTGTACCTTTGGGTACAAGTTCGGGCGAACTTGTCTGATTTCTTGAGAAATGAGACAAGTTCGGGTGAAATTGCCCTAATTACTGAGGGATGATACAAGTTTGGGGGAACTTGTCTAATTCTCTTGAGAATTGGACAAGTTCGGGCTAACTTGTGTGAAGTGTTGAGGTTTTAGTCAAGTTCGGGCGAACTTGGTCACCATTCTAGTGACAAGTTCGAGCGAACTTGATGTAATCCGAGTGAACTTGACTGTTTTTGCATCCAAATCGTGCATTTTCGCGTCGTTTGCTGAGGAAATCGAGTGTCCATCCCTCCAACCTTAGGCTACTAAGCAAAACAAAGGCTGAAGAGGTCTTTTGGAGCGAGTTTTAGCCATTTTACAGAAACTCGGACTAATCCGGGCGAACTTGAAGGTTCGAACGGTTTAGTCCAGTTTGTGCAAAGTGACGACTTCGTCCTTGTGCTTCCGAATCTGAGATCTAGCTTGACAACGCCTCGTTCCACTTCAAAGTGAACGAAACATAAGTCGTTTAGTCCGAATATTGTGTAAAAATCGATGTTTGAAAGGTTTTACTCAGATCTAAGCATAGATCTGAGTGAAAAACAGAAGTTTTGCATAAAAAGATGAAGATTTTCGTAAACAGAAGAGATTTGATGAAAACGAAGGCAATGCCTTGTGCAAAATCATTGTAAAACGTTGTATGACGTTGTTGTAGCTTGAAAACGAGTTGAATCTTATTTAGAACACAAAAGGTTTCGGTTTTGGGGAGCTCCGGGCGAACTTGCAGCAAGTTCAAATGAGAAGAGGAGCTGGGTATTTATAGGTGGAGTGAGAAAGGTGAGCTGGAACATCAAGTTCGGGTGAACTTGTATCAAGTTCGGGCAAACTTGCTACAAGTTCGAGTGAACTTTTAGCTTCTGGTGAGTTGAGAGACAAGTCCGAGCGGACTTGTAGTTTCTGAAGGTTTATGAGGCTTAGACAAGTTCGGGCGAACTTGTGGTATACAAGTTCGGCCGAACTTGACCTAGTGGCCAAGTTTTGTTCGATTATTTCGCGTTAAGAGTTCGTTTGGCGATTCGGGTCGTATTAGATAGTTATATTAGGCGTTTTTGCGAAGCGTTTAGCGTTATATTACCATTGATTTGAGAGAGTGTGAGTTACGAGAGCGTGAGAGCGTTATAGTTATAATAAACCATAACATAAACAAGTATAACACATATAAAACACAATTCCACATAATTAACTGCGTTTTGCGATGCGATGGCACAAGTGTTTATTAAACAATAACACACTCGGCTCGTATAGTAGCATAACTACTTCTGCTTGCGTTGAATTAGCGATTAATAAGCGATCAACTGCGATATAGATACGACAAAACATAATTCCATTAACATAAACTTTTTCATAATCCAAATCTCCGAGTACAATTGGTAAGTATAAACAAAATACATGAAAAGGAAATAAATAAGTTAACAACGAAATTTGGAGTTGTTACATTGTGCTCCTTCACATGGTCGGTTGTACCCCGACCGGTCTACCTGATACCCATGGTTTACCATGTGTAGTTTTGGAGACCTAAGGACTATCCTCCATGTGGTTTACGACGATGAAAGATGAATGTCGAAAGATAATGAATAAAACCACGTGATACGATAAAAATAAAGGTTTATGTTATGAACGCAATAAGATGAAAAGATAAAGATTAGATAATATGACGATAGGCACGATCTTAGGGTTGTTTGCTTGATCATGTTATGGTGTTTGGATGATAACTTGCAATCACATGAAACGAATGATTTAATGAACTAATGATATTTTACTTGTTTTATGATATACCCTTGATCTTACTCAGCTTTAAAAAGTTGACATTTGTTGGTGCGTGTCGAGCGTGATATGATTTTCTTAATATTTTAAGTCTGTTTTACGCATTAGTCAAGTTTTAAATTTATAAAACATGATATTGTACTAACACTAAACACACACTTGGGCAAGTGCACCCATCGCGAGCGTAGTATAGTGTTGGTAAAATATCGAGGTCGTTCAAGGACACAAGAGCTTTTAATACCAGTTTAGCGTCAACGTCTAATCGTTGTAAATTTTTGGATAAAAGTTTTAAACAAAAAAGTAAATCTAAAAATGAAAAGATAAATAAAATGAAATACAAATAGACAAGATAGAATCACTTGGATCCAACTCCTCTTTAATGTATCCTTTGATGATTTTTGCACTTTCGGACTTTTCAAGAGATTATCTTAGTTAAAGTAGTAGGACCCTCTTTTGAAGGTGACGTTACCCTCAACCCAGTGGTTTGAGTCAGCAAGGATACAATCCCAAAGGGTCGAAATATTGAAAGAAAACTAAATAAGTTATTAATGCGAAAAGTAGTAGGCCCTTCTTTTGAAGGTGACATTACCCTCGGCTAAGTGGTTTGAGTCAGCAAGGATACAATCCCAAGAAGCTGGTTTAATGTTTTAATAGTAATTTACATATGAGGGGTTCAAGCTATTCGCACCCCCGCCATCCAATACCCGTAGGGTATTGAAGGAGGTCCTAGTAAGCTTGAACCAAGTCCTCGCAGGATCTATACACTGAAAGAGACAAGTACTTTACCAAACCACCATTCTAACTCCCTTCCAAGTAGTTAACGCGCTTTATATAAACTGTAAAGACACGAATGAGCAAATCAATGACATCATAAAGAAATTGTTAGGAAAATTCACTTTCAACATAAGAAACTAGTTATTAAAGTCATTAATACATACCCAATTAAAAAGTGCCGAAATATTAAAAATCAAAAGTAACACAATAAAGACTTGTCTTCACCAAGTGATGTAAGAGATTAGCCAAGCATGGCCTTTGTTTGCAAGAACTCTTACTATCAATCTTGGATCCCGAGACTACTACACACTCTAAAGATGATAGATGGATGATGGTTGTGGGTGTTTGTGTTGTAGTGGTGGTGGAATTGTGGCAAAGTGAGAGAGAAGTGGTTTGCCAATGGATGCCTTTGAAGTGAGCCAAACACCCCTATTTATAGTCAGAACAGTACCCCGGCCACGGCCGCGTGTCCAGTGGGCACGACCCGTGGCCAGCTTCTTCTCTTCCTTCATTAATTGCAGTTGTCAGCAGAAGGCCCCACACGACTCCGTGGTTCCTGGGCCGGCCCCGTGGTCAACTCTTTGATGTACTATCAAGATTCTGAAAATCTTAGAGTCCGACCACGCCCCATGGTGATCTAGGCACGACCTCGTGGTGGGCATAGAAGGTTCTTCATGCTTTGTCTTTAAGTGCAAGGTCTGACCATGCCCCATGCCTGGCTGGGCACCCCGTGGACAACTTCTGTTTCCTTGTTTTTGTCTTTGGGGTGTTGCTGAGGGGTCGGGCATGTCGCGTTATTCCTTCTTCTTGTATTTATGTTGGTTTTGGCTGCTTATTTGCTTCTTTTGTTCTTTTAAGCTCATTTGGTCCTGTAAATTCAAAAGGAACAAAGAAACATGCTTTTTTCAACATTAGTACTAGAAAAGGGTTAGTTTATGCCTCATTTGATGTAATTTATATGTTGCATTTCATACACATCATATATCCCCACACTTGAATCTTTACTTGCACTATGTCAAAAAGGGGCTATGGCCACACATTTGCCCAAAATGTCTTGCCACACACTCGAATATATGTGTGGTTAAAGGTTATTCAGAACATTTTTCGTCACACATTTTATTTTTCATGTAACCATTGTATAACATTTTATAGCTATAGCCACACTTAAACAAAAAAAATGTGACATTTACTAGCTACACTTAAAAAAGTGTGACCAACAACCACAGTATTTGTTTGATTTTTGATTCATGTGACCAAAAACATATCAATTAAAAACCTTTAGCCACACTTTAAAAAAAACCGTAATACGCTAAAATATGTGACCAAATATGACTTGACGGCCATGATATTGTTTTAAACGTGGTCACTTATTTTAGTTTGTATGACCAAAACTTATTGTTTATTAGCCACTTATAACCTTTTATTGTTTGTATGACCAAAACTTATTGTTTATTAGCCACTTATAACCTTTTACGTGTGGCTAAAAGGAGATGCATGACTATTCCCACTATATGGTCGCACATTAATTGCTTCATGTGACCATCCACCCTCACCTCCCAATTGGAGCCCTAATCCATCACCTGCTGCCATACGTTCACCTTCACAACGTATCCTTGGGGGTAAATGCACGGTACCCATGACCGCGGGAGGGTTCTCCCTCCCCAAGCTAGCTAAGCCCCGTAGCTGCCTGGCGGTTACTACCGGCAGGATTTTTCAGGCCGAGCTGGACTCGAACTCGCGCCCTCCCGTTTGGAATGGGTGGGGCTGGCCACTGGGCTGACACCCCGTGGTTACAACGTATCCTTGATAATTACCAATTTCAACAGGGCATCAACATCGAATTGAAGCTCATCTTAGTTTGGTAGGTGATTTACACCAAAAATTTTAAATAGTTTTGAGATTATAACCGAAATTTCTGGTTGATTCCATGGCAATAATGTGTTATGAATTTAGTTCTGTTCGTATATGGTTTTGTCGGTTTTTTCTGATAATAATGTTTGATTCAGATGTGAATGGTTGAATTACTTTGAAGTTTGAAAATTAGGGCTTGATTTGGATCACTGTTGGTATGATGTTATTTGTTAAAGTATCTGCAAGTTTTGTAATTCTATATATATCATGTTTTCTCATGCCCTTTGCCAATAGATTCAGGATAGGATCTCTCTTTTGTGTGATTCCACATTAATGTTGATGTTTTTTAATCAGCTGATAACTTCCAGCAGAGTTTGCAACAAATCTCTTCTCAATTTCATGCTTATTTAAGGCCGATTAAAGGAAGTGATGATAGATTTACAACAAATTAACAGTATAATAAGATGATTTTACCTGGTGTAAAATTTTACTGCAGTGAAGAACACACAATTCTTGCTTGAAGTTGGACATAAATACATGTTACAAAGTCAACAGCCTTTTTTTACTGTCTCATAAAGTAAGGTTCTGTAAGGTGTATTGTTGCATGTTCTTTTCGACCCTAAACTTAATTTCATCTTGTCTTGTCTGAAAGAAATATGTTTTTTTGAAATTTATAATCTAGGTTTAAGGTAAATCCGATTAGTTTTACCGATCAGAAAGCTTCTGCTCTATATACGAGTGTAGGCAACTTTGAAGTGGTAATCAAAGATGGTTTTTTACTTACTCAATGTAGTACATTTGAAGATACTACATTAAGTGAACTGCCACTTTTATTACATTAACCCATTTACACATACAGATATTGACTATCCATTATTTGACTTTAATTGCATAATCACCATGTCTTCTTTTGACATTGAGTAAAAGCATTACTATAATATTGCAGCCATTGACAATTTTACTTATAACTAGTTCAATCCAACAAGATATTATTTTGTTTCATAATGACATTATGTGCACTATAAATTCTGCAACCATTGTTTGACTTTTGACTTTCTTAAATGCAGTCATTGTTTGAGTTTTAATTGCAATCCACTCCCAAGTTCCTTTACTTTTGTAAGACTGCATCTGCATATGCTAGTTATTGTTCTGTAACTTTGACTTCTAAATAGACGATGACCACGTTAGAACACTCTACTTGCAAGAAATGCGAAAGACTCTATCTGGTAAATGATGTCTTTCACTTCAATGTATGTATGCATGAAAAACTAGTAATTCACAAATGATAAATTAATTGTAAAGCATTGGTCATGTGAGCATCTACCATGGTATGTAGGGGTGTGAATCGTGTCGGGGTGCGGGTCAGTGGGTTGAAATGTTCAACAGGACCCATATTATTATTCGGGTCAAAGATTCAATCCTAACCCGCACACATATAAATTTGGATCAACCCAAACCCAAACCTGACCCGTTTAAACCGTATTTATTTAAATGAGGCATACAAGTTGTCGATTTATAAACGAGTTGTTGGGTTTTAAGCGGGTTATCGATAACAAATTTAGTGTTGAGTATGAGTGGGACAAGTAAAAAATATAATATGTTTATTATAACTAAAATTATTATAACTAACCATGTAAAATAGGAACCGAGTCAACAAAAAGAAAAATATAAAAGCTTTTCTTTATAAAATAGTTAAATGGGTTAACGTGTCAACCCAAACCCGAGCTATTTTTAATAGGGGTCACCCCTGAACCCGACCCGTTTTTTTAAAACAGGTCGTGTTAGTCGACCCAAACCGGTTATTTTGTATCGGGCTGGCGTGTCGTGTCAAGAATTGCCGCCTCTATTGGTATGGATATGGCTGATTGGCTGAAGATGTAGAATCTTCGGTTCATCCTAAACGGCTTGCTCATTGTTTATTTCAACCATCTGTTGTCAACTCACATTTTTTATTCCAATATTACATGACTATTGTAGAAAACCGTTATTTGTAGTTTTGGTAGGATATCAAGTTTGACCTAAAAAAGTCAAAGAACATCTATTACTTTCAAATAGCAGGTCTGTTTGCAAATCCTGTTGGTTTTTTTGTTATTTTTGTCATAAGGTTATCAGATGTTGCCATTCATATTTTTATCCAAATTGGTTGATGTTTTTAGTCCGTTGTCAATTGTTGGGATGGTGCTTATTTATAACCTGATCTTGGCTGTAAATTTTGGTTATGTTTGCTGGTTCAAAACTAAAGTATATTTGTTGCCATTTCAGTTGCTTTGATGCTACATGTTGTTGAGAGTGCAACCATTAAAAACTCATGAAACCGGCTCGGGCTCAAAGCTGGACGTTGTCTAGCTCGCCACTCAAGTTTCTAGTCTTCAAAAGATAACAAGTCTGAACGACATACTTGCAGTGGCATAGTCAGGGATTTTTTAGATTGCTTCTTGTGTTATTAATAAAACGACATGTTACTTGTAGTGGCGGAGCCATGAATATTTTTCGTTGGGGTCAACAACAATTATCAAAGTTTGTTCATATGAAGTACTTTTTACCGGGTCATGTCAACAGGTGTTTTTGTTGGGTTGGGTGACAGACCGTGTCGTCCCGATCAGTCAAAAACCCAATTAACCTAGGTAGCTAGGGTAAGTCGAGTCTCGTATTCACGAAGAGCATGTGGTCAGTATCACACTAGTTGTTCGATTGTCTAAACTATTTACAAACAAGTGTACAAACGCAATTATGAAGCTTGCTAATTTATCTTTCTTTGTTTGGTTGGTTGAAAAAGGTGTTAGAATGAACCAACAAATTGCTATTATCTAAGATAATGGTTGGTTAACTAGGATTGCAAAACTTAACTAAGTGGTTGAAAACAATAATTTAGAAACGAGTCCCACACCCGGTTCGATAATTGCAAGACCTAAGGTTCCTACATGTTTCAACGTTACAGGAACGGACCGCAGTGCACTTCTTTACCAAGAACATGTAACTACTAACCTAAGATAAGGCATAATTGCACATAACCATTTCGTAAAGTCAAATTTTATCATCACTCGACAATTTATGAATTCGAAACAAATGCAAGACAATTATCAAAGGTTTCAAATACTAAACAACTTGTCACGAAATCAAATCAAATACAAATGTTTAAACCCTAGAAAATCTTACAAAAATCTACACCGATGTGAAACTCGAAGAGACTAACCTCGTATACTCATGCGTCTCACAAGAACACCAATCACAAAATCTTGTGCTCCCTCCTTGATTTGCGTGCCAAAGGGTTAATGCCTCCTGTTCGTCACCCTTGCGAACTCGTAACCCCCTATTTGTTGTTCTCGTTTTCCATTTAATTCCCCACAGGCCCACCTAATTGTGATTTGTTTTGGGCCTTCTCGTGAGCTACAAAAGATAAAACCATATAATTATTAAAATAATGCATGACCATGAATTAATTCAAATCTCATGACAATAATAATGGCTAATTGTGATGCAAGACTAACGGCATTTAGTTTAATTATTATTTTTATTTGTTTTCTATTCACAAAGTTAGATGAAACTAAAATGCACGTCAATATCATATAAAATGGGACGAGACATGATTGCTTATAATTAGTATATCATCTCTGTTATTTAATCAAATAACCATTTTATCTCGTTTTCATTTTAACCCGTAAAATACAAATGCATTATTAAACAATGTATTTTATAACCGATGCATTTTTATTATTATTAAAATAAATTAGAGTGTACCTATGACGTACCGATCACATCCACACACTTATTATTTGCTTACCCTCATGCAAACTTTCATTATTATACAACCATTATTTAATAAATACACTTCACAAATTCATTACCAATCATTAGTTAAGGTCTAGAATCATACACTATTCACAATGTTAATCACAGTTTATTGGTTATCTTCTAGCAAATCAAAATGATACACTTTTTAAACAAGGAAATGTCTAACCAAACTTAACGTGCTTTGGTTTTTATTCTCATGCAACATAACCCTAACAATTGTTCACTCCTCTCGGTTTCATTTATGAACTAGCATGTAATGCATTAGTAATAAGCACTCAAAGACCAACTATATTATTCTATAATTATAAGCTTGAATGACAATCACACCTCCACTACAACACATACACACCGCACATTTCAAAAGGTCTTACGGGTTTTGGGCTTAGGCGAAGGTTGAGAATTTTTTGCTAAAAAGTGGTTAGAAAAATGGTGAACACGGACCGTTAAATATTTGTTTTACTAAACAAATAAACTAAAAGATATTGGCTAATTTTGACCCATATCTAACTTATTCATTTTTTTTACTTTTTCTTTTCTTTTTCTTTCAGCCTTGATTGTGGTAGTTAGACCCGTTTGTTGGCTTTTTTCTCTCTTTTTCCTTTTTTTTCAACAACTATATACAAATGGATCTCTTTTTTTTAACGGTTTTCAACAGGATTAAGGTTTAACTTGGATAATGATATGGGTTAATAAATGAATGGGAAAAGGGTTCAAGTTTGGCTACTAATGGTTGGTTTGTGAGTAAGTTGATAAACATAAATAAGGGTGTTAAAACAAAAAGGTGGCCCTAAATTGCCTTTATCATATATGTGCGAATGTCTAGTCCATGGCCTTAGCGTGTATCAAATCACACAAGTTCTAACATAGAGCTAACATATGACCTACTCTCAAACAAATGAAACATATATGTATATGATAATGATTTTTTTTTGTTTTAAAGTAGGCTCAAAATTTCACCAAGTAGGGGAAAAAAGGTTATCGATGTGAAGCATGCATTTATTTTACCAAAAGCTTGTTAGTTATAGCTACACATTTCTATTTTTTTTAATTTGCTAGATTTACCCTTTTTACCACCATGACTAAGGACCTATACATGTGGTTTGGTTTGGAACCCGTTGATGATTTACTTTGAAAAATTCGGTTTTCAAACACGATTAAGTCCACTTAAAGGCAAAAATTTTCAAACTTTTCAAAATTTCTCCATACCTACACTTGAGATTGACATTGTCCTCAATGTGTAGTTTTTTGAATGAAGGATAATATTTACAATTTAACTTTTTGAAACTTTTTAAGCGTACCGGGATGCACAAGACTTAACCACAACCACAATGACCCCATCCCCAATAATATACGATTACAACCCACAATTAAAAATAAAAATACAACAAGCAAAGCATAGAGAATTGGAAATAGATACACCTGGTTTTCTTCATATTATATGAAAATCCTTGTTTCCCAAGAAAAACGGTCGCCATAGACAAGCATGAAGGTTCCTACAAACTTCAAACATGTGTAGAAGCAAGCTTCTCACAACAAAATCCATAAGTTTGTTCATTTTACCATTTCACAAAAACATTTACCAAGTAATCTATTAATTGCTTTGATTAGTGGAGAAAAAAAATTACAACATCCTAACTCACTTTCGTAGGAATCACAGTTGCATTTAGCGTATGCAACAAGCCTTTAAACCTCCCGGTAGCTCGAGAGGACGAGTAGGTCTCGTGAGGGTTATATAGGGGAACACACCCACAACGTTCATTTATCTAAGAAAACTAATAAAAAAACAAATAATAGTACAAAATATACAACAATCATACCTGATTTGCCTCTCATGGTGGTCTAAGTGAACATTTTCCTACCGAGTTACCAACATACACTTGGTAGTTAGTATGCCGAATCCTCTCTCTTTATTTTAATCGGCATGCATATTGAACAACTTTGGGGCCGCTTCTTAACAAATTTGAACAACTTTGGGGCCGCTTCTTAACAAATAGCCTAATGTCTTGCAACACCACCTTTCGACTCCTTATCCCCGAACCCTCATCCCCAACTTTGTTGGTTGGAATAACAAGTATGGGAGAAGGGTAAGGATAAACTTGGGCTTCTTTCAGCTCTGACTCATCTGTATGTGTTATGTCTTCCATTTGGTTCAAACATTCACTTTCTAGCTCCAGAAGATTCATAACCTCTTCCACTACATAACCATCAACCATGGTACCACTGTCCAACATTTCTTGGTCCCGTCTAAGTTACGCCAACTCCTCGGTGAGTTGAGTCACTTACATCACCAACGCTTCGTGAGCTTTGTTTCTCACTTCACTCTCATTCTTTGACTCTTTCATCATGTTTATGATAACATCAAGTTTGGAATGTAGTAAAGCTTGAGGGTCCTCGTATGCCGATTGAGGACATTCATGATAGTAATCGTCATACTCCTCCTGGAAACTTGGGAAATGTGGCATCTCAGGTTTATAGTTGTTGTTATCCTGCTCTTGCTCATATGGGTAATCCATCTCTGAATGGTAGTGTTCTTGATATGAATATGGCTTGTAATCGGACTTTATTTTTCCTTTCCAAAACATCGGATCCTTCCAAAACACTGGGCAATCTTCATGTATGTGAACTTTTCCACAACAAGGGCATGGCTGATAAGCTTCACTTTGTTGCTGTGGTGGTGGAGGTGGTCCCAAGTATAGATAATAGGCGGATATTTTCATAATCCACCATCCTTTTATATATGTACCTCATGATGAGGTAGCCTTCACGTTCCTAGTATGCTTGAACTTTTTCATGGAACAATAAGCATTCATGCAATAGATGTTCTCGGCTCCCACAACATTCACATGGATCATCATCTACCCAATTCATGGTGAAATAAAGTGCTTGCAAAACATGTACCTGTATAAACAAAACTCCACTACCCAAAGTAAAATCAAATATATAAAAGTAAGCAAACTAACACAATAATAAAAAATAATAATAATAAATTTTTTGATATTTTTTTATTTAAAACTACTCAATAAATAAATCGAACAAGTAATGCAATACTAAGCGCACTAGCTCCCGGCAACGGCGCCAAAATTTGATCGGAGTGTCACGCTCCGGTCAAAGATAATATTTATAGTCCTGAATTACCCTTAACAATGCGTTAGTGGTAGTAAGGGGCCGAACCACGAAGAGTCTGTGGTTTGCGATTGGATGTGATTGATTTTGAATAAGATTGTCAATTTTATGAAGCTTGCTAATGAAATTGATTAAATTGTTTGGTTGGAAAGGATATCGGAATTAACCGACAAGTTTGTTTGATTAATTAACTAACAAAAACTTGAGAACAATTGCAATGAAAGTAAATACAATTGTAAAACAATAGTGAGAAAACAAGGTTCACACCCGGTTCAACAATTGCAAGACCTAGGGTTACTACACATTCTAAATTGGTTTAAACGAATTAGTTCATTAATGGTTTGGAATCACAAAGCTTAGGTGCCAATTGCTATTAACGTCATAGACAACGGACCACAATGCACTTCGTTACTTTGGACAAGTGAAACCTGTTAATCGACAAGGCATAAATACGCATATTCATTTCACGAAGTCAAATTTCATAACTCACTCGACAACTCACAAATACAATACAAACGTAAGACAATTATTAAAATATTAAATGCAATTCGAATTGTCACAAACCAAATGTTTAACACATAGTAAACCCTAGAAATCTTACAAAAGTCTACACCGGGATGAAACCTCCGGGAATTAGCCGCTCATGACGAACGGAACACGATCAACAATGATTTGAAGCTTGAACTTTGACATCTTGAAGCCTTGAAAGTGATGAAGATGATGATTAGGGTTTGAGGTGGATGATGTGTATGGATGAATGGTGGAAGGGATGATGATAGGCTAGGGTTAGGATGATGGATTCGGATGATGATGATCGATTTGATGGATTGGTGATGATAAGTGATGAAGGTTGGATGATTCTTGGCTCCAAGAAGGTGTTTCAAACTCACAAAAATCGTTACTCCTTAGCATAGGTCAAAAAAGTCCGTTTTAACTCGTCCCCAACTCAACAAAACAAAATTTTCGCGACTGGAGTATAGACGGGCCGTCACCGACGGCCTGATGTGGCATCGGCGACGGCATGTATATATGCTGAAATCCGCTGACGCCTTATCCTCCTGTCTATGGCCATTTATGGCGACTGTAGCTAATACGGAGCGTCGCCGACGGCCTAAAGTGGCGTCGGCGATGGTGCCTAGAATATTTTCC
The DNA here is from genome assembly GCA_947069175.1 of Scalesia atractyloides. Classification (NCBI taxonomy): domain Eukaryota; kingdom Viridiplantae; phylum Streptophyta; class Magnoliopsida; order Asterales; family Asteraceae; genus Scalesia; species Scalesia atractyloides. Next base: position 54,327,752 of record CAMTDV010000015.1, on the reverse strand, counting down.
TCGTTTCTTGGTTCCGGCTGATCCAGTTCGCGTCCTGGTGCTCCGTTTGGCTTCCAATTAGCTCCTTAAACTCCATAAGACCTGTAAAACACAAACCTTATTAAAAGTAGGCTATCCGGAATTAAAAGTCATGTAAAAACATAAACTTAAACCTAAACAAACACCGGTTTTCGACCATATATCATTGGGTCATCGATGGTGTTTATCAATTTTACCCAAAAGTAATATAAATTAATAATGACTTCAAATTAAGCCCCTTCTATCATTGTAATAAAAAGTTGAGCTAAAAAGGGAAAATAACCAAAAAGGAAATGTTTAGACGATTTCGAACAAGTGACCTACAAGGCTGAAAAAAATTAAAAGCAATGAACTAAACTCTCGACCATAAAGGTTTTGATGATATAATTCTCCACTAAGAGGGTGTTTGGGATTGAGTTTGGAAATGACTTATTGACTTAATAAGTTATTTCTAGAAGCCAAGATTTGGAGCTTTTTTCCAAATGTCTTATTGACCTATTAGTTCCAATAAGTTAATAAGCCATTTTCAAACTCAATCCCAAAGACCCCTAAGATGTTATTGAGGTCAATCTTTTACAACCCATGGAGTCGAACGATAATCATTCATGAGTGAAGCTTTTACTTTATTATTAGTGAAAAAAAAATTGAATCTTGCTAATAAATACAGTTTAATCACTAAGAAATGTATGATTTATTATTGTCCATTGTAATCCACTAAGGCTTAACATTGTCCATTACAACTAGGGATGGCAATGGGCCGGGTATGGCTAATCCCATATCCATACCCGACTATAAAATCTTGTTCCATACCCGGCCCATTACCTGTCAGGTATCGCGCATATCCACGAGTATCGGGTATACCCGTTAGGATTTTCATGTATTCTTTACTTTCCTTTATAATTTAAAGTTTTAAAAATCTATATAATATATTAAATAATGATAATAACATAAATATCATCATCACCATAATAATATTCGATATATTTTAAAAATATAAATATATTATAACATTAATCTCAAAAAACAATTTCGTATTTTATAGGATATAAATAAATATGAATAATGTCATCAAAATATATATTTCAAATTCAAAGTTTATTTTTTCAAAGGTATAAGAATGAAATATTATTAAACAATAGTTAAAGGAAAATAAATCTAAAAACAATTTTTGTGTAAACGGATATATAGTATCGGGTAATCGGGTCGGGTATAATCTAATCTCATACCCGTCCCGTACCCGCAAATTTTTTTCCATACTCATACCCGGCCCAATAACCGCCGGGTATCGGGTATATGATCTACCATTATCCGTTGTGATCCATTAAGACGCAATATGGTCCATTTTGTGATCCATTAAGGCATGTATGATCTACTATTGCCCATTGTGATCCATGAAGGTCCAGTATGGCCCAGTACGACATATATGATCTACTATTCTTCATGGTGATCTATTAAAGCCCAATATGGTCCATTAAGACATCTTTTATATATTATTGTCCATTGTGATCCATTAACGCCCATTTTGCCCTATTAAGACATGCCCAATTGTAATCCACTAAAGCTCAATATGACTCATTAAGACATTTATGATCTACTATTGTCCATTGTGATCCATTATGGCCCAATATGGCCCATTAATACATTCATGATCTACTAGTGCCTGTATTGATCCATTAAGGCCTAATATGGCACATTAAAACCTATATGATCTACCATTGTCCACCGTGATCCATTAAGGTCCAAAATGGTCCATTAAGATATATATGATCTATTATTGCCCATTGTGATCCACTAAGACCCAATGTGGTCTATTAAGACATGTATGATCTATTACTATCTATTGTGATCAAGTAAGTCTCAATAAGGTCCATTAAGATATATGTGATTTAGTATCGTTTCCTGTGATCCAATAAGGCCAGTATGATCCATTAAGATACCTATGATCTACTATGGTCCATTGTGATCCATTAAGGCCTATTATGGTCCATTAAGACATGTATATACTAATGGACCATACTAGGACTTAATGGATCACGATGAACAATAATATATCTCTTATGGACCATATTGAGACTTATTTAAAGTTGTCTTAATGTAATATTAGTTTTTTTATTAATATTTAATAACGTTTACCCTTGTTTAAATTTGTCTAGCAAACGAGCCAAGCCGAGTCGGAACAAAATAAGTTTGTTTGGTAGATGAGTCGAAGCTGTATTTACGAGCTCGTGAGCCTAAATGAGTCTATTATTTATATCATCTTTATTTACTATATTAATTAATAGATTATAAACGAACTGAGCTTGAGAAACTAACAAAGAGCCGAGCTCGGGCTCAGCTTGTTTGCACCCATAGTCGCAACGCACGGTGGTTTAATTTAGTTCAAATTATACAATACTAAATTAATAACTTGTACAAATAATTACACAATTGTCGTTTATCCTAATTTTAGCCTATTCTCCACCAAAAGTGAAATTATTTAAAAATATTTTAGTTCCCCGCCCAACTTTTCCCTCTTCCTCAAAAACCCAAACTCCCCCTTTTTATCAAAACCTAAACTTGCTTCTGTTTCAAATCAACCAAACTAATGGGCGGCACAACCAATATCAAGGGCATATAATTCAGACCTCCATCTACACCGCCCTGCTCTCGCTCACACAAGGTCGGAGGCCTAGCTCTCATCATCATCACATTCTTCACCACCAGACTGTTGGACCAATCGTTCATACCTCAACAAATTCGAGTTCGACATCGTACGGTTTTCCAGCGACGAAGGTGGTTCTATACAGTCGCCCGCCGTGGATACGGTTATGCGATCTCTGCCAAGATCTATGGTTACGATGAGAATGAAATTGATGGCGTTAAAGAGCTATTGTATAGATGTGACTAAAGGATAGCGCCCGAATCGTGTCTCAGGTATTTTGACTTGTTCATCATTTGATAAGTTTTCGTTTTTGGGGCTGTTTGGGTTAGCTTTTCTCCTTCTCCTTCTTAAAAGGACTTTTCAAATTCAAAAAGTCACAATTTGTGACTTCTTCTTTTCTCCTTTTTGAAGACAAAAAAATCTTCAAAAGGACTCATTTTCATAGTGTTTGGGATTCCTTTTCTCTTTCTCTTGACTTCTAGATTGTGTTTGGATGGAAAAGTTTTTCTCAAAAGTCCTTTTAGCTCTAAAAGGACTTTTAAAAAGGAAAGCCAAACACCCACTTAGTGTGATTAGTATGTTTTGATTTGTTTATCTACATTGAAAAGGGAAAATACAAAGCTGTAAGGTAGGTCTCTTTGACTTTGGTTTTTATTTTGACCACCATAATGTTTATTGTTTCTAATAATTGCTGACTTTATTTTTACATGGGTAAATCCTTAGTTTTTTTTTTAACATGCATTATAACGTTTAGACTTTAGAGACTTATACAATGCAAAAGAGCACATGTTTGCTGAATATTTGTTAATTCCAAGGATTGAAAAATGGCATGTGTTAATAATAACACACGCAGGACTTCACTGTTAAGCTTTATAAATGTAATTACGCAAACATAAAGTCTATTAACTTGTGTACAAATTCAGCAAAATTCTATAATGTTTCATACCTCTATAATAAAAAATAATTAAAAAACCTTGTGCATAATTTCTTGAGATGGCTTTGCAGTTTGGCATGATTATGATGTTTGATTTTGTTTTCTTTCTGCATTTGCTTTTGCTGTGTTGATAAAATGGAAGTTTTATTTATTTTTTGTGGTTCTGTAAAGAACAATTTTAAAGAAATCAGAATAGACACGTTAAAGATTCTTGCCATGTATAGAAGGCCAGTTCCTCAAGTTGCTGCAACAATTTGGCTTAACATATTTCGACTAGTAGTAGACTTGAATAGGTCCTTTGTGTCAACTATTTTATAGTAGAATTCTTTTCATTTTGGATATAATTTTAATCTTTAATCTTGAATTTTCATTTTTGATAGTTGTATCATTATGCACAAACTGAATACTTCTACTGTGTTAATTATACACGATAGGGAGGGGAATTGGAATAAATCTTCTGGACTTGCAGCCATCCTCATCATGGAACATGTATTTCTTTCTCATCAAATTTGGCTTCTCAAGGATTGTACCTGAGGAACACTATTTACTTATTAGTTCGGTGAATTTGATTTAATGTTACTATGATTTATTGTTGTGGTGATGAGATTTGGAGAGTAAGGAGTTGTAAGGGAAAGTAGTTGTAGATATTTATATGTTTAAGCATACTTAATTTGATTTAGTTTGCTTACACCATGCTATTATATCTAAGTAAGGTAATTGGTTATGGAAATTAGGTTGTAATTTGTGTTAGTTTTTGTTCAACAAGTACATATATGTATTGGCATAGACTGCTAGTGTATTACAGACGGACACAATCACACAAAGGCGTAACATTGCTATGTCTAACTTTCAGTAAATCTTGCAGATGAAGGTGGAGGTTTTATAGATGATGCGTCTACATCTGGTGCTGGGGATCTTGCAAAAGATGAAGACGAGGCAGAAGATGAAGAGATGCTACTTGGAAGTGATTGTAATTAAGTATGGATAAAAGATATGTAGGTCTATAATGAGCGAAGTTATATGGAGTCTAACAAAGGTTATGCAAGTCTCAGATTTCTTACTTCCATATTATTCCTTATACATAGCAATACAACTCATTATTTATGTGGATTAGATTGTGTGTCTATTTTAACATTGAGTAATGCAACTTGAACATAGAGTAGCATCTAGATGGACAAAACTGAACATGTTCTTCGTATTAACTAGGGTCAATATGTTTACTTTTCTGATACTTAGCATGCTATAGAAGAATTCAATTACTATGTATTTGGTGGCTTACTTCTTTCTTAACACATCTCCAACATAATCGATTATTCAGCCAACACTAGAAGGAAAGATTGATCCTGCAGATTTAGCTTTTGTACAACCGACTTGATCTTGTAGTGCAAATAAGTACATATATCAACATCAATCATTTCTTCTGTGATTTTCATCTTCTTTTTTTACTAATACATCTCTAATTTACCTTGCTATATAGATCAAAGATCGGTTGGTGGCAGAGAACCGGAAAAAGAATTAAAAAGTTAAGGCCTTTGTTTTTCAACTTGGTGACTAAATGTTTCTGGCCCTTTAAGATCTTTTGAGCTACATTTTTTGTGTATGCAGGCTCCTTCAAGATTTTCTGAATTTAAAATAGTCTTATCTTTAAACAGCTGTCTTCAGAAGGGAGATTAACGAAGTGTAGAAAGTAGCTGGTGGAAGGGGAGTTGGTGGTGGTTAGATTTCACTCACGGATAGCATCTTAAGCAAACAAATGCATTAGCTCCTACAACAGGCACCATTATGCAAGCAATTGGAGCAGATGGGTTTACTGTTGTTGCTAGTAGTGATTCAGGTTCTGTTGCACTTGTTGCATGATTTGGAGATATCTTTTGATTAGAAGCTTATGGATTTGGTATTTAAATTTATGTATGGATTTTGGTTTATTATTGTTAATATTATTTGGTTTTCAAGTTTTCTCATGTTTGGTATTGTTTTCGTTTTACAAAAAATAAAAATGCTAATTATATGAAAATGGCCACATTGAACCATTATAAATATGTGTGACAAATGTTAGACAATAACCACGTTATAGGCATTTTGTTTTTGGCTTGCGTGAAGAAACCATACCAAACATCACATGAAGAAAAGTTATGTGTGACCAAAAGTTAACCATTAGCCACACTTAAAAGCATAAAACATAACATTAGTCACATTATTGTCATTTGGTCTTTGTGTGACAAAATGATAGCAAGTGTCATGTAAAAACAAATAATGTGTGATCAAAGCTTAAACAATAGTCACACTTAAAATCATAAATTTTCATGTGGCTTTACACGATCATTAGTCACATTATCGTCACGTTGTAAATTTTGGTGTGATGAAATGTTAGCAATTGTCATAGGTAAAACATATTATGTGTGGGAAAAGGTTACAAAATAGCCACACTTCAAATTACAAAATTTCATGTGGCTTTACATAATAATTAGTCACATCATCGCCATTTTGTTTATTTTGGTGTGACGGAATGATAGCATACGTAATGCACAAAATGAACATGTGTGGCCAAAGGTTAGATGATAGCCACACTTAAGATTATAAACTTTCATGTTGCTTTACATAATCATTATCCACATTATCGTTACATTGTTATTTTATGTGACAGAATGATAGCAAATGTCAGGAGAAAAGTAAATTATATGTGACCAAATCTTAGCCATTAGCCACACTTAATGTAACATTCGTCGTAAAACGGGTTTCAAAACCCGCTTCGTTTAATAATCAAATATTCGGTTAAAAGTTCGTTGCGTATTTATTGTGCCGGTTATTTTAAATGATTCATAATTAATAAATATTTTAGAATTTAAAAACCATAATAAATAAATAATAATAATAAGTAAATCAAATTAAATAATAAAACAAAACAGAGTAGCCGGGTCTCGAACCTGGGTCTCCCGCGAAGGCACACACACTTCACACCGCTCCGCCACACACATTCTTGTGTTCAATATTCAAACAAATAATATTTATAAAACCGAAAGTCAAAACCTGTAAATCAGCAAACCCAGAACTCGAAATCACCGGCAAGCTAAATCTCCGCAAATCAGGGAAATGTTGCTATCTTCCTAATGATTGAAACGCGTAAACTTGATTTCGACATCAATTATAACCGTTACTTAAAACACAATTGAGTCAAAACCGTTTCTTTTAGGAATTGAAATCATTGACCGTGATTTTTGGTCTCTAAATCGAAACCGAAACAGCTTGTTCACCTTATAAATATCCAACCAATTCCTTGTGATCAATCCGCTCAGAACCGCACTCTCTTCTTGGAATTTTCTGTCAAAGCACATTGTCACACCCTCAATTTCCACTTGCGGAGTTTTACCGCGAGGCGTGTGAACAAACCAGAATCTGAAACACTAGTACGTCGAACGACTCTATATGATTTGATAATACGTTTTCCAAAAATCATTTGATTAACCAATCATCGTAGATTTTAGATTGTCTTAGTTAGTTACCAAAGTTTAGCGGAAGCATTAGTTTTTATGGTTGAGCGGAAGCATAAAATAAGTAGAGAAACGGGCGCCAACACAAACGCCAAAACAAATGAAAAACCCAAAACAATGTTTGTAAATGAGACTCGATAAAAGATGTCTTGTTTAATGCATGTGAATGCACCTAGAGCTCCTAGCGTCCTGAGAAACATGTAAAGAAACAAGTGTCAACATTAAAGATGAGTGAGTTCACAGGTTTTCATAAATTCGTTTGTTCGGTTATGAGTTTGTTTCCCCCGTTATCCCTAACCCGGGATAACGACTAGTTCCATTATTCCCAACCCGGAATAATAATGTTGTTGGTTCCATTATCCCTAACCTGGGATAATATTGCTGATACTTCCATTATTCAAAACCCGGAATAATAATGTTGATTCGTAAATAAGTTCAATGTTAACATATATACGTAGCTAGCCTAAAGTTATGTCACGTAAGTGTTCGCGATCGAAGCTGACTGTTGTGCCTCCGTGTTGCCAGGCCTATCACTGACCATGGCGAAGTTAGGCCAAATTATTCACACCGTTGACCATACCCGGTCGGCTAGCGCGACTAGCTCGGATGGGGCTTGTCGGGCCCAGTAGTACTACTTATAATTCCCCCGCTATTAAAACCCAATACTAACGATCCGAGAGATTGACGAGGACTTAAGTGATATAGCTGCTTAGTGACCATAACGTTACATTAACATTAACTTAGTTACCGAATAGTTATGTGACGTTAATTTCATATAACGTAAAGAGATTGAGTTGAAGAGTGTATACATGTTTCTCCCCCTGTTGTTTAAAACCGGATAAAATTAGGGGCCGTGAACTCACCTTTAGTTGCTCGGTTAGTGTAGCAAAGAAGTTGTAAGGGATGGGACCGCTAATTGCGTCCTAACAAACCAATTGATTTCAAGTCAGTGTGTGAACACACCAATACAAATTCTACACGTAATTTACGCACAAAATGATACACACAATCAAAATTCCTAACACTCAAACATGCATGCAAGTATCCTCATGTGAACATAGTAATCAAAACAATTTATCATGAACATAATCCAATCCATGCAACAATTTGGTGCACACAATCACAAGTTATCAAATTTCAGCTTACATACTCATAATTTAGCTGTTTTCTAGGATTTTTATAAAATAGTTCCAACGTTCCAAAAATTCCAATTATTTTACAGCAGGTGACAACTATACTATAGAAATTTATATAAAATTTTCAAGTCCTAATTCTTTACCAATTAACCATAAATATTAATATACTAGGCTGCAGTCAGATTCGTCGCTTTCTGACTGCAGTCCACGGAAGAATTTATTTAAAAATCACTGACCGTCCAATTAACAGAATTCCAGTGGGAGTTGCCCGGAAATTTCCATACCTAGTTGCTGTACAAAATTCATGACTCGACTCCCTACAGATTATTAAATCCAACTCGATAAACAACTAACAAAATTTCAGGATTTTCACAGCTTTAGTTACTGAACTTACTTGGCCACTTAAAAATATCAAACGACTTCAGAAAAATATGAATCCAGTGCCCTTAGATTCGTTATTCAAATCTCTACGTTTTAGACTTCAGAAAATCCGTTTTTCGACAACTAATGACCGAGTTACAGCCAGTTGAAGTCGGCTGTAACTATCACTCAGCAACCTGTTTCAGCATTTTATTACCACTAATTCGCATAAACCGTCAAAATAATGAACCTAGGCGATCAAGAACCGATTTTTCCAATCATAGATCAATACATATATCATATCCATGCAAACCCTAATTAATATCTCTAGTTTTTATAAACAAAACACACTTGCAAACTATGAGTTCCGAAAACAATCATACATGCAACACTTTGATAATTCAGCCGATTAACAACATACTCACTACATTCAAACACATATAATCCAAATATGATCTTGCAATAAATCCTAACCTTTAATATCAAGCTTAATGAACCGTGAGTAGATGAGGAACCGATGATCAAGGATAGTTGCGACCGAGAGGATGAAAGGAACAAGCTGCTGTCGCGACCGAGAGATGATGTAGGCTGATCACGATCGAGATGATGAAGGAAGAGGCTGTTTGCGATCGAGGAGGTGAACAAGTGGAAGAGATGGGCTGTTTGCGATCGAAGAGATGAAGGATTGGCTGCCGTCGGCTTCTTAGATATTAGGGTTTCTTGTGTTGTGAAGGAGCATGCATGTGTTAGTATATATAGGCGCAAGAAGATCAAGAAAGGGGAATAGGTTGCGGTTTGGGTTTGATCTCGCGGCCGAGGGCTTGGGTGGGTCGGTTTGGGTTGTTTGCTCGCGACATGGTTTTGGGTTTAAGGTTTGGGTTCTAAACTTGATCCCCAAGTTTAGTTCCTTGAGTCGCAAGAAAAAGAGGCCGGCTCGTGTCGCGATTTGGCTCGATTCATTTGTTTATTTATTACGTCTATACATTATAACTAACATAAAGCACAAACTCGGATATCACATAATAACGTAGCACGTAATTTATTCGACAAGTATTGCGTTTTAAGTTATCCGAAAAACCGGGATGTCACACACATTGCCGGAAAACCTTTGCACTCGCCGGAATCTCTAACCAGAAAACCGTAACTGTTCTCCAAACCGGTATAATTATCTAAACCTCCTTGCTATCTCTTGTTTAGTAATTTATTAGCTCAAAACAGTAATCAAAACTGTATAATCAGCTTATTCAGTCGGGATCATTGTCTGGGTTTTGAATGGTGAAAAAGATGAAGTTGAGTTAGTGTTTAAATATAAAAAAACGGGTATTTAATCGGGTTAGACACACAGTCCAGCGGTGGACTGTGTGCAATTACAAAGCACACGTCCCGGGTTCGAGTCGCACATGTTTCCGATTTTCTGAAATAAAACCAACACTTTTTAAACTTATTCAGATCAACTCATAGCATGTATATAAAATTAATATAATCCAGTGTTTATGCGGGTTAGACACACAGCCCAACTGGTTGGGCTGTGTGCACTCGAACCATAGGTCCCGAGTTCGATTCCGGTTTCTGTAACCAGTTTCGGCCATATTAAATCCTTTTTAATAAAAACTAAATAAAGTTAAAGCTAGTTCGTATATATATATAATTAAAATAGAGTTTATTTCGGGTTAGACACGTAGCTCAGTTGGTAGAGCTGCGTGCACGCATACGGGAGGTCACGAGTTCGAACCTCACACGCTGCCTACAATTAAACCGGTTGAACCGGCCGTTGACCAGTCAACCCTAGGAAAAAGGGTAATTTTCAATTCAAAAATCCTTTTTATTTTCTTTGAAAATTAGTTAAAAAATACCTCAAAATAAGGTTTTAAAGCCTAAAAACTTGTATTAAATTCACAAAAATAAATCTAAAAATCTCATTAAGAGCTCTAATTAAAAATACTAATTTCAAATGAAATTTATTTATTTATCGAATTATTACGTTATTATTTAGGTTAGTTTTCCCTCGTCGGTTGAATCATAAATTCGTGCGCATTCATCATTATCAAGGAACGCACCCACTGTGAGTGAATTCTTACAAATTCCCCTTTTTATTCACGTTTTGGGGTGTATCATGTGTCGTACTATTCCTTTATTTTATTTAAACACTTGTGCATATATCATTTCCGTGATCAAATATATATTGATTGTTGTGTGAATTATATGTAGATTAAATTTATCATTTCAGTGCACGCATTTCATTAGGCCCATCAGTTCCCCGTGGGATACGGGTTGAGCAGCAGGAGCCTCATTAGATCAGCTCCGTTTGATTGAGCCTTGATCTCAAATACATCATCATTCATGTCATATATTCATCCAAAGTGGTTTGTGATTGTTTATATATATATGTTTGCTCACATGTGATTAATGCACGAATTTTCTTTAATAAATAAAACAAGCAATTATTTAAAATGTTTCATCAAGGTTCACTCGCCAACTTTTGTTGACCCAAAATCTCCCCTGTTTTACACATGATACAGGTGATCCAGTCGAGACAGGAAACACTTAGGATGGCCTAGAAGAATAAACAAGTTAATGCTTTGGAATGAACATATAGTTACGTTTTCCTTTGTAATTGTATGAATTTTGTTTATTGGATATTTAAGTTTGTAATTTGAATTTAATAAATATGAAACTTCTTAGTAAATATCATGAGCTTTGGTGATAACCCAATTATGCCCCGACTTTTATTCCGCTGCGGGTCGGGGTGTGACAGATTGGTATCAGAGCTTGTGACTATAGGGATATAGGATAGGTTATTAGACCCTTAGAGCCTATATTATAGTTGATTAAATTTTAATTGTTTATGCGTTACATGCAAAATTCATGATATTTATGTGTGTCATGTTTATTTTCACACCCAATATTATGCAAGCACGCTCACAAGTACATGTTAATATGCAATGCTCATCATAATTCATATCCTCATAACATATCATATCTATGAGAGCACACACCTCACGATTTCCATGATTTTTGCAATGATTTTGTATTTTTCAAATCACATCAAAGTGAGTTCTCACGACGGGCATGTAGTAACTGGAAGGGTACGAGTACCGGTAGTCGGAACGTCCTGTCTAGGCTTGGCATTCGTATAAATCCAAAATAAAGGACCAGTTTGCCTACCTGGGGACTAACGATGAGAGTACGAAGGACCTATTAGGCCAAAGCATGCCATACCAAACGTCGTGTGAACTAACCCCACTTTGAGCTGTCATTGTGTCTACACCTGGACACCCTCCTATCATACATCTCGCAATCATGTTTTTCGATTTTCATTCGGGTGGTGCGAGTGTTAACCCGTCGACACCAATGTGAATCCTACCAAGCCCAATAGTCATGGGGGCCCACATGACTACACAGGCAATGGTATGGGGGACATTTGGAGGCCCAAACATGAGCAAACCCAAGACATCCTATGGATGTAGTTAAAGTATTTTCAGTTATGTTGTTTTCATTTTTTTTACGACACATGACACCTAGGAAATTCTTAAACTCACAATCTTCCTACATATGTTCCTGTAGATGTCGGCTAGGAAATTACGTGGAGGTAGAAGGTCAGGAAAGTTAAACGAATGCTTGGCCACGCAAATTGCTAAACAAATGGCCGCAGTACTTCCTGACATCGTGCTACAAGTTCAACAAGCTCTCACCGCTAATCCCATCAACCCTCCCAACCAAGAAGACCAGAGCGTCGCCAACCCTCCTTCCAAAACCCCAAAGTGCACCTACAAACACTTCAAATCCTGCGATCCCCCAAAATATGAAGGGACTGAAGGTGTCACCGCTCTCCTTCACTGGTTTGAAGAGATGGAAAACACTTTCCTCAATTGCGACTGTCCCGAGGACCGTAAGGTACGTTACGCGACTGGAAGACTGTTTGGGGTAGCCCTTACCTGGTGGAACACGGAAAAGGGTAAGCGAGGAGTTGAAGATGCCATGGCCTTAACATGGGAAGAGTTAAGGGAAATCATGACCAGACGTTTTTGTCCAAGAAGCGAAATCAAAAATCTGGAAGACGAGTTCCACGCATTGAAACAAAAGGAAGGAGACCACACTTCATACAATAAAAGATTTCTCGAGTTGAACCAGATGATCCCCAATTTGTTCACCCCCTGGTACCGCTTAGTCGAACACTACATTCGAGGCCTCCCCTCGAAAATCCAAGATTCGGTTTTAAGCACTTCGCCTGCAACACTTGAAGCCGCAATGGAGTTAGCTACAGAACGCACTGAGAATCGCATTCGAAACGGCAAATTCAAAGATGAGAAGAAGAAAGCACCCATTGAGACCCCAACTCCAAACCACCCAGTCTCATCCTCGAAGTTTGCTGGTAAGAGGAAGCGAAATAGCAAGAATTTTGCTGTCACTCAAGCCAACCCTCCTATCACTGCTGCACCAATCACCCAAATTGCTCCTCCAGCTGCACCGTTCAAAAGGCCATACACTGGCCCACACCCAAAGTGCAACCGTTGTCAATACCATCACCCTCCCGAAAACCCCTGCCAACATTGCACAAGTTGTGGCCGTGCGGGTCACACCATCCAAACCTGCCGTACCCTTCAGCGAATGAACCGCAGTCAACCTCCAACCCAAACCCAAAATCAAATGGTGGGCCAAGCCCAACCACCCTTACTTCTACCACCTGCACAACACGCAGCCCAACCTTACTACCAACCCAACTACCCCATGATGCAACCCATGCGAGCTTGTTTCAATTGTGGGGACCCAAACCACTTCAGGAACACTTGTCCACGCCTAGTGAACATCATCCATGCCCAAGCTCAAGCGAACCCGGTAAACCAAGCTAACCAAGCTCCTCCACCTGCCAGAGGAAGAGCTTTCAATATCAATGCCAACCAAGCCAGGGCTAACAACAACGTGGTCAACGGTACGTTTCTCACCAATGGTAGTTATGCATCCATATTATTCGATACTGGTGCGGATAAGAGCTTTGTGTCCTTAGAATTCGAACCCATCCTCGACCAACCTCGTGTTAATCTCACTGAATCTCTAACGGTGGAAGTTGCTGACGAAAAACCAACTTCATTAAATTCTATTATACGCAATTGTACTCTCACCCTAAACGATCACGATTTTCCAATTGACCTCATTCCTATGAAGTTGGGAAGTTTCGATGTTATAATCGGTATGGACTGGCTCAGCCAGCATCACGCTGAGGTGGTGTGCCACGAAAAATTCATTCGCATTCCTCTTGCAGACAGTCAGACACTACGTATTTTTGGGGAAACCCCTTCGAAAGGACTCAAATTGATGTCCTGCCTTCAAGCCCGTAGTTATCTCCGCAAGAACTATGTCGCATTCCTAACTCACGTCGTCAAGAAGGGAGGCAAGGAGAGGAAACTCGAAGATATCCCAATTGTGAAGGAATTCCCACAAGTTTTTCCCGACGACGTTTCAGGACTTCCTCCTGTGAGAGAAGTCGAATTTCGCATCGATCTTGTACCTGGCGCTACGCCGGTCGCAAAGTCTCCTTATAGGTTAGCCCCATCCGAGATGCAAGAGTTGGCCAGTCAACTGCAAGAGCTGACTGACAAAGGATTCATACGTCCTAGCTCATCGCCTTGGGGTGCACCTGTTCTTTTTGTGAAGAAGAAAGATGGAATGTTTCGCATGTGCATTGATTATAGAGAACTCAACAAGTTGACGGTTAAAAATCGCTATCCACTGCCTCGCATTGATGACCTCCTAGACCAACTTCAAGGCGCCACCTGCTTTTCAAAAATCGACCTTCGTTCTGGTTATCATCAGCTTAGAGTGCGCGAAGAAGATATCCCAAAAACCGCCTTCCGGACTCGTTATGGTCATTACGAGTTCATGGTCATGCCCTTCGGTTTAACCAATGCCCCCGCTGTCTTCATGGATTTGATGAATAGGGTATGCAAACCCAACCTCGACTGTTTCGTCATAGTCTTCATCAACGACATCCTTATCTACTCCAAGTCTAAATCCGATCATGAGCGACACATTCGACTCATTCTTACACTCTTAAGGACTGAAAAGCTTTACACTAAGTTCTCAAAATGCGAATTCTGGTTAGGAGAAGTACAATTCCTTGGTCATGTCATCAATGACAAGGGAATTCATGTCGATCCTTCAAAAATCAAGGCAGTACAGGAATGGCAAGCGCCACGTACCCCTACCGAAGTTAGGTCATTTCTTGGTTTGGCTGGTTACTATCGATGCTTCATTGCCAATTTTTCCCGTATTGCTGTACCACTCACGGCCTTGACTCACAAAGGAAAACCCTTCATTTGGGGACCTAAGCAAGAAGAGGCCTTCCAAACTTTAAAGCAAAGGCTTTGTGACGCACCTGTCCTTACACTCCCTGAGGGTTGTGATGACTTCGCGGTTTATTGCGACGCGTCAGGGCAAGGACTAGGCTGTGTATTGATGCAAAGAGGAAAAGTGATAGCCTATGCCTCTAGGCAACTCAAAGTTCATGAGAATAATTACACCACCCACGACCTAGAACTTGGAGCCGTTGTGTTCGCTCTCAAGATATGGAGACATTACCTTTACGATACCAAGTGTGAAATATACACTGACCACAAGAGTCTCCAACATATCTTCAACCAGAAAGAGTTGAATATGAGGCAACGAAGATGGGTCGAACTTCTCAACGACTACGACTGTGAAATTCGGTATCATCCTAGCAAGGCAAATGTGGTGGCCGATGCGCTTAGTCGAAAAGGTTATGCAAACTCCATTCGTCTTCTATGTTCGCAAATCATAACCGACATCAAAGATCGAATCCGGGCAGCTCAACATGTTTCTGTAACAGAAAATGACGTACGCGATGAGCTGTCATGTGGAGCTGAACTCAAAATCGAAACCAAATCCGACGGTATTCTATACTATTTAAACCGCATATGGACTCCTGATCGCGATAAACTTCGTGATTTCCTCATGAATGAGGCGCACAAAACACGATACTCTGTACACCCAGGAGCCGACAAGATGTATCAAGACCTACGATACACCTACTGGTGGCCTGGCATGAAAAAGGATATCGCTGTTTTTGTTTCCAAGTGCCTTACCTGTTCCAAAGTAAAAGCTGAACATCAAAGACCTTCAGGACTTCTAGTCCAACCCGAAATACCTGTATGGAAGTGGGAAAACATAACCATGGATTTCATTACCAGGTTACCTCGCACCTCCAGTGGGTATGACACCATATGGGTAATAATCGATCGTCTTACAAAGTCATCTCACTTCATTCCGATTCGCGAGGACTTCAAGAACGAGAAGTTAGCTCGTATCTACATCACCGAGATCGTAAGCCGTCATAGTGTACCATTAAGCATCATTTCAGACCGTGATGGTCGTTTCACTTCACGAACATGGCGAGCCGTACAAACCGCTTTGGGTACACGATTAGACCTCAGTACCGCCTTTCATCCTCAAACTGATGGTCAATCTGAACGCACAATCCAAACCCTTGAAGACATGCTACGAGCATGTGTCATAGACTTAAAAGGGAACTGGGATGCTCACCTACCATTAGTTGAGTTTTCGTACAACAATAGCTACCATTCAAGTATCGGCATGGCTCCTTTCGAAGCTTTATATGGTCGTAAGTGCCGATCTCCAGTATGTTGGCACGAAATTGGGGAAGCGCAAACCACCGGACCAGAATTGATTCAAGAGATAATCGACAAGATCCTTCAAATTCGAAACAATCTTCTAGCGGCTCAAAGTCGTCAAAAAAGTTATGCTGACAAACGATGAAAACCCTTGGAGTTTGTGTAACATCCGTAAAAAAAAACGGGTTTCCAAAACCCGCTTCGTTTATTAACCGAATAGTCAGTCATAAATTTTCGTCGCGTATATATTGTTTATTTTAATTTTAAACGATACATAAGTAATAAACATTGTTAGAATTTTAAACCATAATTGATAAACGATAAAAATAAGTGAGAAAAAAATGAAATGAGGCTGCCGGGTTTCGAACCCGGGTCAGCCGGTTCAACAAGCAAACAACACACCACTCCGCCACACGCTCAACTTTGGAATAATACTGAAACGATTAAACTTAAATCAAAACTCGAATTCAAAAACCAGACATCAGCGCGGCAGAACTCGCAATCACCGGAAAATCCGGCAATCCGCGAGTTCAGCCATTCTCCTTTTGACTAAAACGCTGTAACCGTCGACGACATCGGTTATAACCGATGTCTAGCCCCAATTATAGTCGTAACCGCCGGAAAATCTTGAATACTCGGTTTTGAAAACTGAAATCGGGCAGCTTCTGTCAATCTATAAATACCATGTGTATTTCTCTCAAAACCTGCTTACACTCGCACAACTTTCACTCTCTCTACAAGTCGCTATTCATCAAGAAACACCTCGCCGGAATTCTCTGCAAGTCGCCGGAAAACCGAACCCATTTCATCTCTTCCGCCTTACTCTAAAATAAGACTTCTAGAGCTCAGACAGAAAGCACCACACTCACCTCAAACTTCTGATAGATCCTCTGTCGCAAGATAAACTTCGCCGGAGTTAACCTCAGCCGCCGGAACTTCATCGGAGATCACAACTGTTCGGTACAGCACCTTTAATCCTTTCTGTTTAAATTATTTCGTTAACAGTATTGATCAATCAACTAATCCAATAAAAATTTTCGATTAAACAGTCGGGTGGATTCTTTGGTTTTATAAATCGAAGAAGATGAAGTTTTGAAATGGGTATAAATATAATAAAAACCGGAATAATAACCGGGTTAGACACACAGTCCAGTGGTGGACTGTGTGCAAACATAACGTACACGTCCCGGGTTCGAGTCTATTGTGTTCCGATCCACTGAAATATCATACCCTTTTTATAAAAACCAAATCTTTAAGCACGTGTTAAGTGTATAAATATAATATAAATTCTGTCTATAACAGGTTAGACACCCAGCCCAGTTGGTTGGGCTGGGTGCAAGTTAAGTCGATGGTCACAGGTTCGATCCCCGCTAAGCCAGCCGGTCAGATGATATTCAAAAACCTTTTTAATTAAATAAAATTCTGAATAATCCAAATAGTATATAAATATAATTAAAATCAGAAATATTTCGGGTTAGACACGTAGCTCAGTTGGTAGAGCTGCGTGCACGCGTACGGGAGGTCACGAGTTCGAACCTCACTCAGCGCACATAATAAACACAATCAGACCGGTCAACGGTCAAAGTCAACGATCAACATTTTTATTTATTTATTTATTTAATCAGAAAATTATTTAAAAATACTTAAAAATAATATTTTTAAAGTTAGAAAATGTCCTTAAACTCACAAAAATAAATCTAGAAATCCTATTAAGGTTATGAATTAAAATTATTAATCTCAAATAAAATCCATTTATTTACCTAACCATTATGTTATTATTTAGGTTAGTTTCTATCGTGGTTAAATCCAAATTCGTGCGCATTCATCATCAATCCAAGAAACGCAACCACTGTGAGTGAATTCTTACAAATTCCCCTTTTTATTCATGTTTTGGGGTGTATCATGTGTCGCTTAAATTAATTCGCTTATTCAAACTCGTGCAATACCATTATATGATCTAAACTTAGAATGTGAATATTGTTTGTTGTGATGTATTACATATTGTCAAGTTGTGTGCAAAATATTCATTAGGCCCATCAATTCCTCGTGAGAGACGAGTTGAACAACGCGTGCCTCAAAAACATTCATTAGGCCCATCAGTTCGTTGAACAACGCGTGCCTCAAAATCATTCGTTAGGCCCATCAGTTCCTCGTGGGAGACGAGTTGAACAACGCGTGCCTCAAAATCAATCATTTGGTGTATATGTGTGCAATAATTAATATTATGTGTTTTGTGATTAAATTTACATTTACGTTTACTCATGTGTGGTTATGCACTTTATTTTATAATCGATACAATAAACACGTTTAAATGTTTTTCATAGGATTCACTCGCCAACTTTTTGTTGACCCAAAAACCCTATTTTTACACATGATACAGGTGGACAGGTTGAAGCAAGGAACACATAGGAAATTGCCTTAGAAGAAAAATAATGAAGTCTTGAAAGATGAATAGAACATGTTGTACTTGTATGATTTGATTGTATAATCTCCTTTTAAAAGGAATAATAAATATGAAACTTTATAATAAATGTCATGAGCTTTGATGAAAACCCAATCATGCCCCGATCACCTTTTCCGCTGCGGGTCGGGGTGTGACAGTTTGACATTGGTGATCAAGTACTTTTAAAAGTATCACCGTGGAAGGGAGTTTTGGCCAGAAGGGTAAGTTAGCACCATGCTACGTAGGACCTTTCAAGATACTTGAAAGAGTAGGTCCTGTAGCATACAAGCTTGACCTACCAGAACAGCTTAACAGAATCCATCCCACATTCCACGTATCAAACTTGAAAAAGTGCCTCGCCGATGAAAACTTTCATATTTCTATAGAAGACATTCAAGTCGATGAATCGATGCACTTCGTTGAAAGACAAGTGGAAATCATGGATTTCGGAGAGAAGCGTTTAAGGCGAAGTCGTATTCCAATTGTCAGGGTACGTTGGGAGTCAAAGCGAGGACCCGAGTTTACTTGGGAACGTGAAGACTCAATGCGCGAAAAATACCCGCATCTTTTTCCGGTTACCACTACTCCTTAAATTTCGGGACGAAATTTCTAAAAGTAGGGGATACTGTAACATTCTTCGTAAAACGGGTTTCAAAACCCGCTTCGTTTAATAATCAAATATCCGGTTAAAAGTTCGTTGCGTATTTATTGTGCCGGTAATTTTAAATGATTCATAATTAATAAATATTTTAGAATTTAAAAACCATAATTAATAAATAATAATAATAAGTAAATCAAATTAAATAATAAAACAAAACAGAGTAGCCGGGTCTCGAACCCGGGTCTCCCGCGAAGGCACACACACTTCACACCGCTCCGCCACACACATTCTTGTGTTCAATATTCAAACAAATAATATTTATAAAACCGAAAGTCAAAACCCGTAAATCAGTAAACCCAGAACTCGAAATCGCCGGCAAGCTAAATCTCCGCAAATCAGGGAAATGTTGCTATCTTCCTAATGATTGAAACGCGTAAACTTGATTTCGACATCAGTTATAACCATTATTTAAAACACAATTGAGTCAAAACCGTTTCTTTTAGGAATTGAAATCATTGACCGTGATTTTTGGTCTCTAAATCGAAATCGAAACAGCTTGTTCACCTTATAAATATCCAACCAATTCCTTGTGATCAATCCGCTCAGAACCGCACTCTCTTCTTGGAATTTTCTGTCAAAGCACATTGCCAGAAAACCTTTGCACTCGCCGGAGTATCGCCAGAATCTCTAACCAGAAAACCATAACTGTTCTCCAAACCGGTATAATTATCTAAACCTCCTTGCTATCTCTTGTTTAGTAATTTATTAGCTCAAAACAGTAATCAAAACTGTATAATCAGCTTATTCAGTCGGGATCATTGTCTGGGTTTTGAATGGTGAAAAGATGAAGTTGAGTTAGTGTTTGAATATAAATAAAAAACGGGTATTTAACCGGGTTAGACACACAGTCCAGCGGTGGACTGTGTGCAATTACAAAGCACACATCCCGGGTTCGAGTCGCACATGTTTCCGATTTTCTGAAATAAAACCAACACTTTTTAAACTTATTCAGATCAACTCATAGCATGTATATAAAATTAATATAATCCAGTGTTTATGCGGGTTAGACACACAGCCCAACTGGTTGGGCTGTGTGCACTCGAACCATAGGTCCCGAGTTCGATTCCGGTTTCTGTAACCAGTTTCGGCCATATTAAATCCTTTTTAATAAAAACTAAATAAAGTTAAAGCTAGTTAGTATATATATAATTAAAATAGAGTTTATTTCGGGTTAGACACGTAGCTCAGTTGGTAGAGCTGCGTGCACGCATACGGGAGGTCACGAGTTCGAACCTCACACGCTGCCTACAATTAAACCGGTTGAACCGGCCGTTGACCAGTCAACCCTAGGAAAAAGGGTAATTTTTAATTCTAAAATCCTTTTTATTTTCTTTGAAAATTAGTTAAAAAATACCTCAAAATAAGGTTTTAAAGCCTAAAAACTTGTATTAAATTCACAAAAATAAATCTAAAAATCTCATTAAGAGCTCTAATTAAAAATATTAATTTCAAATGAAATTTATTTATTTATCGAATTATTACGTTATTATTTAGGTTAGTTTTCCCTCGTCGGTTGAATCATAAATTCGTGCGCATTCATCATTATCAAGGAACGCACCCACTGTGAGCGAATTCTTACAAATTCCCCTTTTTATTCACGGTTTGGGGTGTATCATGTGTCGTACTATTCCTTTATTTTATTTAAACACTTGTGCATATATCATTTCCGTGATCAAATGTATATTGATTGTTGTGTGAATTATATGTAGATTAAATTTATCATTTCAATGCACGCATTTCATTAGGCCCATCAGTTCCCCGTGGGATACGGGTTGAGCATCAGGAGCCTCATTAGATCGGCTTCGTTTGATTGAGCCTTGATCTCAAATACATCATCATTCATGTCATATATTCATCCAAAGTGGTTTGTGATTGTTTACATATATATGTTTGCTCACATGTGATTAATGCACGAATTTTCTTTAATAAATAAAACAAGCAATTATTTAAAATGTTTCATCATGGTTCACTAGCCTACTTTTGTTGACCCAAAATCTCCCCTGTTTTACACATGATACAGGTGATCCAGTCGAGACAGGAAACACTTAGGATGGCCTAGAAGAATAAACAAGTTAATGCTTTGGAATGAACATATAGTTTCGTTTTCCTTTGTAATTGTATGAATTTTGTTTATTGGATATTTAAGTTTGTAATTTGAATTTAATAAATATGAAACTTCTTAGTAAATATCATGAGCTTTGGTGATAACCCAATTATGCCCTGACTTTTATTCCGCTGCGGGTCGGGGTGTGACACTTAAAAGCACAAAACTTCATGTGGCTTTACATAAACATTAGCCACACTATCGTCACTTTATTTTTTTTGTGTGACGGAATGATAGCAAATGTCATTAGAAAAAAAAGAATGTGTGACCAAAGATTAAATAATAGTCACACTTAAAATTACAAAAGTTTAGGTGTGACTAAAGGTTAGACAATAGTCACTTTTAAATTTACAACATTGTTTGTGTGTCTAGAAATAGTTTGTAGCCACACTTATAGTAAATTCGTGGGACTAAATGTTGGTGCATAATGTCTATCGTCTAAGTCTTGGATCGAGTCTGTATTGTATTTGTTAGATTTCAATGTATTTATGAGTGTTGAGAACAAGTTCGGCCGAAGTTGATGTCACATGGACAAGTTCACCAGAACTTAAGTTCGGCCGAACTTGGCCATGGCCTTTTTCAACCGAACTTGGATCTCTATAAATAGCCTAGCCTTGGTTCTCATTTGTAATTTGCAACTTTTACGGCAAAGCTCTGTCGATTTGGTTTTGAACACTGTAAAGACTATTGGACTAATAAATCGACTTTTAAACAGTAAATCTTGTGTATTTGTCACTATTCACGTAAATTTCGCATACAATGACATAGATACAACCTAGGTTTCCGTGACACGTGGACGGAACGATCCTAACAAGTGGTATCAGAGCCATGGATACCTAGTTTGCAGATATCTACACAAGACTTTCTCTATTTCTACCCATTTCTTCTTCTTTTTTCACATTTTTCAACAAAATTGATGAATCCACAGTTAAAAATGGCTAACTCTTGAATATGTCATACATAATCATCTAATAACAAACCCTTGAAAGTTTCAGATCAAAATTCAACCGATTTCAAACCAAAATTCACAAAAAACCATGTTTGACAAAGTTGTTTTGTCCGAACTTGTTTACACAACTTCGGCCGAACTTACATAAAATCATCAACTTTGAGTGATTGAGTAACTCCGAGCGAAGTTGTGCGTAAATTTACAAGTGTTTTTCATACAACTTCGGACGAAGTTGTCAAAAATTTACACAAGTTCGCCCGAACTTGTTATAAGTGATTTTGTTCTGAAATTGGTTACAAGTTCGCCCGAACTTGTTAGTTGTGAATCTAATTTTGTTGATCAGTCAAGTTCGCCCGAACTTGTCTGTCTTCTAATCAAATTTCAAGCGTGTTTTCATATACAGTTTCAGTTTGTCGAGATGGATGATTTTCATAACGCCTTCGCTACAGCAGTAGCTCAGACATCAAACGCAAATGCTGTAAACCAGATCAATCTAGACAACGAAATGGGGACTTCCGTGAAGCCACCCAAGTTGATGAGTATAGATGATTATGAAAGCTGGCGCGAGAAATTCAAGAACTCGGTTCAAGCAAATTTCTTTCATAGCTGGGTCGCAGTACAAACTGGATACAAATGGCCAGTTGATGAACGCGGTATCGAGATTGCTTTATCAAAGTTTACAACTGCAGATAAAGATTTGTACGTATATGAGAAAAAGATGATGAGCTTGTTACAGCATCAGTTAAAGAAGATATCCTGATTTTGCTACCATAATGTGATACGTCACAAGAGTTGTGGAATGCCTTACGTGCAAAATATGGGAAAAAGCAAGAAAGCTCTCATCAAGAAGGAGTTTGATATCTTTACGATGATGAAAGGTGAAACGATAAAGCAAATGATAGAACGTTACTGTCATTTGGTGGTTCAACTAAGAAGGCACGAGCTTCATAAGACAGATGAAGAGCTGGTAGACAAGTTGGCGGACACACTACCTGAGGGAGAGTGGTCTATATACTTGATGGTACTGAAGAATGGTCTCGGTTATGTGAATTATCATTTGGCAGATTTCATTGACAAATTGGAGGGTCATGATATGGAACTACAAAGATCGCTAAATCAAAGAATGCAAATGTTGTTCAAGATGTCGGTCTGTATTATAAACGTGGGTTTTCGGATACCTCAAGTGTCACACCCTGACTAGCAGCGGAAGCAATAAAAAGGATGCAACAGACACCTCTGGGTCGAGCTCATTCTTATAAAGATACTCTATTATACATTAATTAAACAAAAGGTTACATCATTGTTTCACAATCATAATATTACACATCATTGTTACATACTTTGGGTGTGTACAACATTTGTTCTCGTGAACCGTCTTATTTAGCTACGCGGCATGCTTCTATCCACATAATATTTCACATCCCCTTCACAAGCAGCTAACATAAAAGGAGTCGTCACGCACTGTCTTGGTTACCTGAAAAGTTAATTTTTAAAAGAAAAAAAAATCAACAAAAAGTTGGCAAGTTTCACAAGTTTGTTTGTTTTCAAAATATATTTGAAAATGTTTTGTTGCATATGTGATAAAATTTCTCTGAGTTACAAGTTAAGCCGAGACCAGTATCCAATCACCGTGGCCAACACCAACCACAACCAATAACCAAGTACCCCAGGTGGCTATGCCTAACATATCATAACCCGTTATGAATATGTGCGACTGCATGTTCGCGCAGTAGGCATACAGCCGTGTAGTGCGGTCTAGGCTTGTCGGGCCAAATAGTACTATCCACAGTATTCACCGGCATTGTACAAACTTGCTTGTGGGGATTTAAGCATGTTAGGTATCTACTTAGATAAATAGCATCAAAATAGTTTGCATGTGCACACGTATGTCAATCAGATGTACCCTCTATGAAAACAATAAAAAATGTATTAAAAAGAGAGGGATAGTGAAACTCACTGATTGTATAGATACTAGGCTATTGAAGTCTGCTAATCCACACCTAATACCAATATCATACGGTTAACATCTGTAGGCTAGGTTAGACTAGGCTGAAACGTCTAGGAACAAGCTAGGGTAATTAGAACATGAAGTTGGACATAATCGGCATTTTAAAATTAGGTTTGGACGCCGGACACTGTTTACCGTGCCAGACAAAGTTGTTTGTTCGAGGTGTTCGGGAAATGATATGTTTAAACAAACTATATCATTTTATAGTACATGAAAAATGATAAGTTTTATATTAAGGGAGTTCGGGTGTTTGAAGGGTCTAGGTTGCCCAAATAAGCGTTTCCATATTTACAGTCGGTTAATTACCGGATAAGCGAGTAATATACCGTTTTAACCCAATTTATTATGGAAGGGTCGGGATTTATTCCCTACTGTACAATTATTGCCAAATAACACCTGAGTGGTACAAAAACTTTGGAGGGTTCGTTAAGCGTTTAAATTTGTCAATTATTATTTAAATACAATAATTAAACGCGAAATTTTATAAAAATAAATCCGTAAATTATAAAATTCCAAATTTTTATGTAGAAACTATTTCTGATATAACTTTTCCAGATAAATTATTTTTATAATTTTTAAACATTATTTCTTAATTTCAATAAATATGTTTTATTTTGTATTTGTTTTTTTTTTCAAAAGTAAAATCATCATGTTGCATGATGCGAATTTGGATCCATTCAGGTGTATTTGTATTTTTTAAAAATTTATTTATAATTAAATATTAGACAGTTATTTAATAAATATTATTTTGTTTTATATTTTCATGGAGTGCATCCCCTGTTTATCTTTTAGTACCGTGGGACATCAATAAATATGAACCTTTTGTTGTGTTCAAACTTCAAAGTTCACATGAATTTCTAAACCGTTTAATTTGGCGAATCGACCATCCGAACTCTAAAAATTCCAAAAATTTTACTAAACACTCCTTATATGTATATTAACTCCCACTAAATTGAAGTTCACGAAATTTTTCTAAACCCGTTTTAAAATACCAAAAAACCTCGTAAAACGTGCGATTTTAAAACCGTATCTCGGGCTACCCGTTAAGCCCAAAATTTTGTATGAAGCTTACCCTAATATATGTGATCATTCTGCAAAAATTCGAAATTTATTGTATAAATTAACTATTTTTGACGATTTAATTGTATTAACACATAATAAATTCGCCAAATATTCCTCATTTGTCCGAAAATTCCCAAATTTTGCCGAGATCATTTTTCTACTTTCCTACACCATATCCTAAAATATTATGAACAAACAACAATCACGTCAAAATCTGTAGCTAAAACAAATTCTATAAATCTAAAAAAATTCGCCTAAAATTTATACCTTCGCGCGTATCGTTCGTGAAGTCTAGATTTTATGGTCCGTTTGTGCCGAATCTCTGGGTATAGTCCCTACACAACATGTACAACACACATGTATTTGGATTCCTCAATCAAGCCCTTATGATGTTCTTTTTCGATGCTTTTTCATTAGGCGTTTAAAGTGTCTAACAAGTGTTGTTTTTGATCCCAAAACTCATCCTTTTTGATCCAAATCAGTTGTAAAAGCTTATGTGATGAAAATATTGTATAAAAACTGAATTCATGGCCATGGGATTGGCCTTGTATGGATCAAAATGAATAGACTTTTGTATATGAAAGTTTATAAAGAAGTCATGAAGAAAAACTTACTAAAATCCTTGTTCTTGAGTTTGTATGTGCAAAAATCTGACCGAAATGGCTGGGTAAAGGTTTATGTATTAGGTTGTAGGTATAATATGTGGCTAGAAATTGAATGATTAAGGTGTGTGTGCGGTTTGGTTTTGTGGTAGCAAACGGATAGAAAGGGCGGACTTTTGTCCTCCTTTAACTAGTCAAAGGCCCTTTATTCATTATAGATGATAAGTCCAAGCAGATTTTTAAATACAGTTTCGTTATCGGGTCTTAAACGCTCCTCGGGTGCAGTAAAAATTCGCAAAACGGAACATTTTTATTGGCGTTTCTGCTAAAACGAGCCCAAACGACACAAAAGCTCGAACACTTGGATGTTATTATTCAAAACACCTTATATTAATATTATATAAGTCTTTTTGGGCTTAACCGATGATACAACGCATGTTTGAATTGTACAGTGCGCGCTAAAATTAAGGCGTTCCGCTAACCGGAAGTTGCTTGGTTTAACGCATTTTCTACCCAATAAAGCATTCCTGATCCTATATTATAGTCTACGGATCTTGTATAATAATTATTATTATTATTTTATATGTTATGCATAACGTGCCCTCGGACTCAACCGAGGCATAATTAGTATAAGTTTGTAAATCTTGAGTAATCCAAAATAAGAGATACCTGTTTTGGTGGCGAATGTCACATCAAGTCCGAAGATTCAAACTGCTTTTAGTGCGAATGCTAATTCTTCGAATCATTCGTTTCAAACATCACATCCGAGTTATGATCAGACACCAAATACATCACATTCCAGTTCAAACTCAAATTCTCCATTCCAGAATCAATCCAATCAGCCAAATTATTCCAGTTCTGATCCCAATGTGTTTCACTGCAACATTGCAGTCAATCTAAAGAATGTATTTTCTGAGCAAGCAGCCAAACAACACATGGCGCTACTTGCAACTGTAATTGAATCGAATGAAAGCTTGGTTGCGGGAAAGATAGGGAATCCAGAGATGACTACTGAGGATTATGATCAAGTTGATGAAGAAGAATTAGAGTCGATGGACATCAAGTGGTGTCTTGCATCGATAATCCGGAGGGTTAAGAAGTTTGTTGCACTTATTGGACGAGATATTGGAAATTCAAGCAACAAACTGGGAACAAAATTTTAAAAAGAAATGATGAATCTAAAGTTGAAGTGAAACCTAAAACTGTAAAGTTAAGGTGAATCTTCAAAATAAGCTAAAAACAAAGATTCAAAATTTTATGTCAAAAAGGCTAAAATGACATCATAATCTTGGATTCCAAAAACGATTTTGTCATCATCTGAAACGGTAAAACCAACTGAATCAGTTAAACCAAAAGATTTTAATCAAACAAAAACTGATCAGTGGGTTCCAAAGACTGAAGTGAAAATTCCAACTTTTGATATCCCAAATCCACCCAAGACCGACAAGGCTTGGGTTTCTCTCTTTAAGTAATTGCTTTAACATGTGCAGGGGCTTCCAAGGTCTATCTTATCAAAGTGGATTATGGACAGCGGAGCTTCTCGACACATGACAGGGATGCGTGCCTTATTATTCGATATCAAAGCTATCAATGGAGGCTACGTAGGATTTGCCGGAAATCAAGGCGGAAGAATTACCGGGGAAGGAGAATTGTCGAATGATGTGGTATCTTTTGATAAGGTCAACTACATTGCAGAATTGGAGAACAATCTTTTGAGTATCTCCCAGATTTGTGACAAGAAGTTCACTACTCATTTCAACGACAAGGAGTGCATGATTTTAAAACCGGGTTTCAAGATTCCAGAAGAATGAATTCTTAGGCGTAGAGAGAATGATCTTTATGTGCTTGATATGAGTATTGCCACAACTACATCAAAGTCGGCACAGTGTTTTGTTACGAAGGCCACAGAAAAGGAATCGATTCTATGGCATAGAAAGATGGGTCATATTCACTTACGAAAGATGACTTTCCTGGTTCACAGCAACTTGGTGGAAGGAGTTAATTTGAAGAGTTTTCACATGAATGATAATTGCTTAAGCTGCAAAAAAGGAAAGCAGATCAAAACGTCTCATTCGAAAAAGCTTTTGAACTCGATAAAGCTTCCACTGGAGCGTTTGCATATGGATCTCTTTGGTCCTATCAACATCGAAAGTATTTCAGGAGATCTTTATTTCTTGGTAGTAACTGATGATTACACGAGATTTTCGTGGGTATTCTTCCAAGAGAGCAAAGATGAAATGTTTGATAATCTAATGATACTCTTTAGGAAGCTTGAAAATTTGTACCATCTTCCCATTAGACGAATCCGAAGCGACAATGGTACAGAATTCAAGAACAAACGTATGCAAGAGTTTTTTAATGAGAAAGGAGTTCTTCATGAATTCAGTGCTCCATATACTCCACAAGAAAACAAAGTTGCTGAATGAAAGAATCGAATGCTGATAGAGACAGGACGAACGATGCTTGCAGATTCAAAATTGCCCGTGAGTATTTGGAGTGAAGCAGTGGCATCAGCATGTTATACTTTGAACAGAGTCTTAATTGTTAAACCTACCAAGAAGACATGTTTCGAAATGTTAAACCAAAGAAAGCCTAATTTGGAGTATCTGGAATCGTTTGGATCCCCATGCACTGTTATTGATCCTGACGGGAAATTCGGTGCAAAATCGTTAGAAGGTTTCTTTGTTGGATATGCGAGTCCACTCAGACGAGTTTATCTTCCTAGCATGAGGCAAGTGGTTCTCGTTCAACATGTCGACTGCCGAAGGTACACAATGGCAACCCAAAAGGCAGGTGATGCTTGGATGTTCAACTATGACAGTTTATGGAAATCTTTCGATATTCCAGAATAGCCGATTGACGAAGAAATTGCCGCTTTGTTTTATTTGCATCAGTCTGCTAATCAAGAGCAAATTTCAAGACCAATAGTGGTTAATCAACCATCTGTTGGTACATCTTCTTCTACTGGTGAAAGTCAAAGTAATGTTCCAGCTGAGCCAGTTACACCTGTCACAGAGCCCAATCTTTCACATGCCAATGATTCTGATTCTGATGAGGCTCCGACATTTGATCAAGTTGGAGAATCTAGTTCTGATGAGGAATCTGAGCAGATCACTAGTATGTTAAATCAATCTGCTGGCCCGAGCACAAGAAATGAAGCGTCTTCTAGCATTCTTGAATTAGTGGTTGATCTGAATGTTAGCAATCTGGAGAGTACAGTTGATGTTTCCAATGAAGTAATGCCGAGAAAATATTCTTACCATCCATCTGACCTATAATTGGAGAGTTAAAGCAGGAGTAAGAACAAGAAGCCAGATCAATAAAGCGCTTAGTTGTTTCTACACAAAGGTGGCTCCGATTCAAGAGTTTTGCTCCTATCGATGTTTTATATCACAAATTGAGCCTAAGTGAGTTACTGAGGCACTGGGTGATGAAAATTGGGTACTCGCAATACAGGAGGAGTTACTACAATTCGAGAAATTGGATGTATGGAAGCTTGTAGACCTACCGGCGCATCAAAAGGCGATTGACACTAAATGGGTCTTCAAGTGCAAGCGTGATGATCGAGGGTTAATAGTGCGAAACAAAGCTCGACTTGTTGTAAAGGATTTCATCAACAAGAAGGTATTGATTACACGGAAGTATATGCACCAGTTGCGAGATTAGAGACTATCCGCATTTTCCTGGCGTTTGTGTCTTGGAAAGGTTTTAAGGTGTACCAGCTTGATGTCAAATAAGCTTTTCACTAAGGTAAATTGAGGGAAAAAGTGTATGTCGGCCAACCACCGGGATTTGTCGATCCACTGAATAAGAAGAAATAATTTCTTCTGGATAAAGCCTTGTATGGGTTGCATCAGGTCCCGAGAGCCTGGTACGAGACATTATCTCAGCACCTAGTCGGCAATGGTTTTATTAGAGGCACAGTGGATAGTACCTTGTTTACGAGAGAAGTTGGGAATCATCTGCTGATCGTACAAATATACATGGATGATATCATCTTTGGTTCAACAAATGACGATCTTTGCAAAGAATTCGAATCTATCATGAAGAAAAAGTTCGAAATGAGCTCTATGGGCAAGATAAAATTCTTTCTGGGGTTGTAGGTTGATCAACTGCCAAACGGTATCTTTATTCACCAAACCAAATACGTTCATGATATACTGAAGAAGTTTGAGATGGATAGCACGAAGCCATTATCAACACCACTGGCACTCAACCATGGAATCTACGTCGACGAGCTAGGAACCAAAGTTGATGAGACTCACTATTGGTCGATGATAGGATCATTAATGTACCTGACGGCATCGCACCCGGATATCATGTATCCTACCTGCCTCTGTGCAAGATATCAGTCCAGTCCCAGAATTTCTCATATGCAGATCGTGAAGCGAATTTTCAGATACTTGAAGGGATGTCCAAGCACCGGCTTGTGGTACCCGAAGAATGACAACTTCGATCTGACGGGATATGCTGATTCTGATTTCTGCGTAGACAAACTGAATGCTAAATCTACCACATCCGGTTGCCAATTTTTTGGAACGCGTTTGGTAACATGGCAGTGCAAGATACAGACCACGGTCGCTCTCTCTACTTGTGAGGCTGAGTACATCTAGCTTCCAGCTGTTGTTCACAACTTTTGTGGATCCAACAACAGATGAGAGACTATGGTTTGCAATTTCTTGACACGCCGCTGTAGGTTGATACAAGGCAGCTATCGACATAACAAAAAATCTTGTTCATCACTCTTGAACTAAACATATCGAGATTCGCTACCACTTTATTCTTGATTGCTACGAAAAAAGATTGGTACGAATTGAGAAAATCACACCGATGAACAAAAAGCTAATTTTTATACCAAACCTTTCAGTTTAACACGGTTTAAATACTTAATGAGACTTAACGGTATAAAAAATCTTTTGACATGTGCGGAAGCAGAGGTTAATACGGATCGGACGACGAGTTCTCGTGATCCACATTGGTTTGTTATCTTTTAGCATTAAAATTTCTTAAAAAAACTAAAATACAAAAATATGTTTTTGATTTTATGGGGAGAAATGAAATGAGAAAATACAAAAATATATAAAAATTCAAAAAGTACAAAAACATGAAAAAGACAAAAAGAATTTTGTGTCAAAAAGGAAATGATAGTACATCAGTGGATTATCACAGTATGCTAAGGATTTGTAAAGTTTAAAAAGTATAAACAAGTCTTATCGTGGATGTGTCGATAGGCTTTACACGTTCAGTAAAATTTTTCTGGGATATAAACTAAATTTTATAACTGCTTAAACTTGTGGATTAACATCTCTTAGATATATGGACTTAGTACTCCGAAATTTCGTTTGAGAGATTGCCTGATTCTGAGATACGAGGTCTTTATAGATGATTGATATCTGGGGTATTATACAAGTTCTTTGATTTTGCGTAAGCAATAGCCTAGAACTTCTATAATGCTTTTGCTAAAAAACCCCTAAACTACAACAAGATTGAAAGAATCGAAAGATCTAATCAATTGCAGTACAAAAGATTCCATATTAGAACAACACCTTAAAGGCGAGCCTTCATCTCTTTGTCGATAGGTGGTATTAACCTGAGCTCTCAAGGCTTCGCATAACCCAGATACATATATCAATTACGCTATACTCACCTGTAAGATGAAATCTAGGGAATCTTGATACGGGAGTATATTCGGAGATGGGAACCATAGTTGAGTCAAGTTTCATAATTCTAACTAACATATCTTGGAACAATTGAGAAATGTGTCGAAGTTTAAGTGGATAAGTATATCGACAATCTTGGTAAACAAGTTTAAAACTTAAAGTCATCAAAAGGTCAACGGTACTGGTGATATGTCTCAAACAACTGATATGATCCTTAGACACAAATTCACAAAAATATGTCTGTACATAATTCATTTGATTACAGATTTAAACCCAAAAAGATTTTCAGTGTATTTTAGCATAAACTTTCAAAAATTCAAAAAGATTTTGTTTCTACATTGTTTTCAACAGCCAATGATGGAAAACGGATCTTCGGAGTTCGGAATGGGGCAAATGGTGGGAAATCTTGATGACAACGGGTTGGGAGCTAATATGTAAAATCAAAATTGGTCAAAAATGATTAAAAGTTCATTAATTTGAAACTTTAAAATGAAGAAAACATCAGTTTGTTCATAACGGGTCAAACCGTGGTCATTAACTTGGACTCGGCAGACAAATTGGTTAACCAAGGTCATTAACTTGGACTTGGTCAATTGAGTGGATTTCAAAACTGGTAAACTTGTCAAAGTTCAAGGTTTAATGTGTAAAATTTGAAAATTTTCATAAATTCCAGACAAGTTCGACCGAAGTTAGGTTAAAGGTTTGTTGTCATGTTTTGATAATTTCGGGTGAAGTTGATGAATGGTTTGTGTGCTTTGAGTAACAAGTTCGGCTGAAGTTACCTTAAATATAAATAGCATCAACTTCGGTCCAAGTTCATTTCATCAGAACTTGTCTTTGAGCGAACTTGAGAGAAACTTGAGAGCATTTGCACGAACTTGCTAAATTGCAGTTGTGATACCGTTATTCTGCCTGAATTGAGACCTGATATAAGTGATTGGCACACTTATATCAATGGCCGAGGTATAAGTCAGCAAAACAACCATGATTTTGATGAGTTTAGGCATAACGGACCTTAAACTGATTAATATAACTTAGATCTAGGGCTTTTAGTGTTAGGATCTAAGTTTGAATCACTTGTAGGTTTTGTTTCTAAAGATGGAAAATGGGTTGAATTATAACGATATGCAGCGGAATTAATGGAAAACTTTTACTACAAGCAATCGGTCGTTTGTTTTCATCACCATCATGCTTTCAGGTTGATAAACTTTGCATGTGATTCACAAACTCCCCTTAGCCAATTATAATCGTTTGATAGTAAGAAATGAAGAAGATAAAGTGCGAATTGATCTTTTTCAGGAACACAAGTTAACTGTTAGAACGTTCACCTATTTATACTAACTATCTAACCACTGAGCATCTTTTGTGACGTCATGGTTTGATAGTGACAGCTAACAGATTGTAACTAACTAAAACACTGCTATACTAATATTATCAGTGCATAGCACTGTTATAATGAATAAAGTAAAACTAGTCTAAGCACTAATCTCTATCCTCTTATCTTGTTTCTTCTGGCAGACCTTTGCTTCTTGATTCAATCACATGATAGGAACAATTTTTTAAGGAAAGCAGTGTAAAGGTTGATCAGAGGTTGTAACCTCTGATAGTTGAACCAAAGCTCGGTTAGATTTGGCTTTGATATCATTTGTTCCTTTGTTAGGGTTCAATCCCAACAATCTCCCCCTGGAACAGATGATGCCAAAACACTTGATTATTCTTGGTTTTTATTCCTCAACAGAAGTTCTCTGATTTGGCCTTTAAACTGTAATTCAAAATTCAGAGAAACTTCATCATCATCAGCCTTTTCGAGTATCAGATCCAAAAGATCTTGAAGGTCTTCTGCATTTAGCTCATATGCAGCCTCCATGCTAATCTTGACAGCAGCACCATTAGACTTGAGCAGAGTCAATTCGTGGGAGTCTTTATCAACTTTTCACTTTAGAATTTTTGGGTCTTCTGGCTTTCTAGGATGACTTTTATTGGTTGAGGTTTGAAGAGCTTTTTGTTGAACTATCTTTGTCAATTATGCTCTGAGCTATTCACTAGCTTCATCTGTGTGATAGTCAACCATGTTTTTAATTCCCACTTTGATGTGTTCAAACACTCTCTTGTCTTCTTCATCTATCTTTTCTTGCCTTTTTAATTGATTGAAATCAAGGATGGAGGGGACATATGATGAGATAGACTTTTTAGGGTGTTGAGCTTTATGAACATCATCTGATGGAGGATAAACTGGTTTAGGAGGCATGTTTGGATCTTTCTTCTTCCTCTCTTCTAACATCTTATACGTATCAATCACCCTGACTTCTCCCCACCTTGTCACTTGATTCCTTGAACCATAGTGATTTTGTATCAATTTTTCTTTCATCCTTTTGATCTTCAAAGCTTTGTCTGGCATATTTTTCTATATTTTTCCCAGTTAGGAGGAGTTGGCTTCTTGTGAGGATCTTTTAACATATCTTGTATTCTTTTAATTTCTTCTCTCAGCTCATCCATACTCCAATCCTTGAACTGTGCCTTTGTTGCCTTATATTGCTTGTTCTTCATGATATGTTCAATGAGTTTATGTTTGAGGCATTGATCTTCCCTTTCTGACAGCTTATTACTCAGATCTTTGACAAAATCTTGTAATGTTCTGGCTTTTCTTAGCTGAAAGGACATGATGGTCAGTATATCTCTATCACTTTTACCAGCTGAGTCTCTTTTTGCTATATACTCTGCTTGTTTCAATTTGAGTTCTAGATAAGCATCAATATTAGCAGGTCTTGGATAGCCTTCAAGAGATAATATGATCCTTTTGTCGGGGTCTTCTTCAGAATAAAAGCTTAGAATTTCTGCCCTGACTGCTGGTAAATTAAGAGGATATTGCTTTGCTGCAGGTATAACTTTAAGGGGATCAGTGGTTTAAGTTGAGGATGGTGGAAACATTGATGTGGAGGTCAGTAGTTGTGATGATAAAGGAGTAGGAGTTGTAAAGATCTCTTCTTCATTCATGATCTTTGTAGTCTTTCTCCTCTTAAATTTGACCTCAGGTGATGATAGATGAGTTGGAATTCTGGTTGGTGTTGGTAGAGGTTGGGTGGATGTATTAAAGATGACCATGGCAGTGGATGAGATTGCATCTGCTGCAACCTCTGCTGTATCAAATAGATGTTGACACAATAGTTGCTGTAACATCTGCTGTGGTGGAAATGGGTATGGAAGTTGAAGTGAGTGTGCTTGATTTTTGGAGAGCAAAGGTTTTAATGTTTGATTTACAGCAGGCTCAGTTTTGGAAGGTGTGGATGTTGGTTGCCTTACTTTTTTAGCAGGTCTCCTCTTTGCTGAGTTACCAACCTCTTCCTTTTGCTGCTTAATCTTTTGCTCAACCAATACCTTGCCATCAAGATACACTTTTCTCTTCTGCTTCTCATTTTCTCTGGCCAAGATATCATCTGTTAGATCCTTTTTCTTTGAACCATCTGGCCTGGGTATATCCGTTGTTGGCTTTGCCATTTGATCATCAATTTTAAGCTTCTTCTGTCCCAAAGGTTTCTCCCACTTTTTAGCATCATCTTCAGTGTTTACAAAAATTACTGTAGGAGGAGCAGTACCAGTGGTTTGGAGAAGATGAGCTTTTATAGCTTTAATGTCTACCCTTGTATCCATGAATCTAGCTTCAACCATGTTTCTTACTTCCTGCATTTGATGTTTGTGTTATTGATCAGAGAAGTGCTTTTGTTGTTGAAACAGAGGGTCAAGGGCTTCTTTGAGATCAGCAGTGGTTAAGACAGGGGGGTGGCTCTGTGTAGCTATCAACCGCTTCAAGAGATTTTTGATCTCTTCTACAGATGTTTCAATCTTTGAGACTCTCTCCGTCAAATCTTTGTATTTTAGATCATCACCTAATTTAATAGGATTATCTGAACTCCTACCTGAGGTGGTAGTTATATCTAAGGTATCATGAGTATGTGTTGTGACACTAGCTTCAACCTTAGATGCCCTTGTTCTTGGTACCGGGGACTTCCCACAACACCAGAGGTTACCTTGGTAGCCTCAGCAATGGTTGCCTTCAACAGAGACTTAGTAATGTAACCACTGTCCAAAGGAAAACTAGGGAGTTTTGCAATTGTAGTGACTGCTCTAGTTGAACTATCACCAAGGGTTACATGTAACCCGAGGGATGTAGCCTCTTCATTTGATGATGGGCTAGCAAAGAATAGAGAATCAGACCCAGCATCATCTTGAAGTATATTCTTAGTGATAGGTTGTTGAGAAGTGCTGGATAATGTCTGCTCTAGTTCAATTGCATTCAGCAAGGGTATTAAGGTTTGTGGTAGTGATTTTATTGGAGAAGGGATATGTGCAGAAAGAGACATTACCCTGGGAGATGGGCTGTGGAAGATAGAACCAAGTGGTCCTGGAGCTTCATAATTTGGTGTCCCTGTGTTTACCACATGATCCTTTTGTGAGGATGCAGGAGGAGGTTTATAGCCAGGTGGAGATCTCTCAACCATCTGCTGTGAAGAAGTAGCAGTAGTGATTTGTGACATTGTGTTGTCACAGGGTTTATCTCTGGGATCTCATCGTCCAGAGGACCCTTTTTGGGTTTGGTGGGTTTTCTAGATGTTTTGGTTGGTTTCTTTTTGGTGATTTTAGGTGTGGGTTTCAGAGCAGTGGTTGCAATGCTCTGGTCACCTAGATCAGTGGGTTCAGTAGCAGGAGGAAGAGATTGAACATTTTGTTCTTGTAAAATTGGCTCAACCTCCTCTACTTCCGTTTTAGAAACCTTTTCTTGATTTGTTATTCGTGTAAAAAGTTTATGAGTTAGGCAGCCAGATGTGGTCACTGCGCCTTGTTTACTTGCTTCAGATCTGATCCGGTCTTGCAAGTAAACACTCAAGAAACGAAGATGTATCAAGAAAGCTTTTCTTTTTGATATATTTTTAAAATTATTTATCAAATCATTAAACAATACCTGGGAATAGTTAAAATCAGATTCAGTCAAAATTGCATATCCTAGATATCGCATGTTCAATGCAATTTCATTGAAAGCAGTAGATTTTGCAGAGAGACATGTTAAAAGAGTATGGAAAAAGAATTTCGTCTCTGCTGGAAAGTTGGGTTTAAAGATTGTCATACCATTCAATTGGCCAGTGTAACCCCTTTCCACAAACTCTGCTTGCATCTCTCCTAAAGAAAATGACACAGGATATGTCATATCATATTGAAAAACTTGAGAGATCGATTGTGGACTAATTTGCATAGGAGTACCCCCAACCTTTGAGACTATTGCATAAGGAACATCATCAGCAGATGTTTTGACCTTATCATTTTTCCAGAAATCCCGAAGAGAATCGATATAAATCTTGGTTTTGACTTCGAGCATATGTTTAAATTTTGACTCTCTTAGAATCCGAATCATTGTGTGGTAGCGTGTATTGACTTCGGTTTCTTCTAAGATCCCCGTGTAATTGTGTGGGGTTTTGATAATCAAAACGAATGGTGGTAATTCTTGCTTTGATTTCGCCTTTGATTTTGTTTTAGGAGCCATGATTTGAGTGAAAATTGTTTTGAGATTTTTGAAATCGACACAGTTTGGTGAAATCTCTGTTCTGGATAGAACAGGGTTTTTATAGGGTTTTGAAAAAGTGATGATGACGTGGCATCTGATGCAACAACTGTCAAATGACATTTGTCCACGTGTAACCTCTGATTGACAATGGAGGACAGTTGTTTGGCTAAACCACTGTTTGAAATGTTTGATCTATCAGAGGATACACTTTTTGATAGTGGATAGACTTTTCTAGATGATCAGTGTTTTTGTGCTATCAGTGCTTTGAACAGACTTTGAGTATTTATTGAAAAATTCAATTTTAAACTATTTTTTTAAGGATGGATTTTGATTTTCTAAAAACATTTTATTGCTATTTACACATGGATCACAAAAGAAATTTGTTTTTAATTCATGTTTAGCATTCCAAGCCTTGAGATCAAGCTGTTAAAAGTGTGAGCATCAAGTGGTTTTGTCAACACATCTGCCAGTTGATCCTTGGTATGGACATGTTGTAAGGAAATCAAACCTTTTTCATAGCAATCCCTCACAAAGTGATGTCTGATGTCAATGTGCTTAGTGGTGGAATGAGAGAGGATTTTTGATGATATTTTCTGCTGCTTGACTATCAATTTTGAGTAGAGTCTTTAAAGCAGTGATAGTTGAGCAGTACAACTTGTAGCAGCTATATACTCTGCCTCAGCAGTGGATGTAGAAACTGCAACTTGCTTTTTTGCTTTGCCATGACACTAAGCAATCACCTAGGAATAGGGCTCCTCCAGATGTGGACTTCCGTGTTGTTTTACATCTAGCAAAGTCACTATCAGAATATCCTGCAAGCTCAATATTACCATTAGCTGGATACCAGATACCAAGTGTAGGAGCACCTTTTATGTATCTGAATATCCTTTTTACAGCAATAGGATATGATTTTCTTGGCAATGACTGTGATCTGGTACAAACACATGTTGCAAACATGATGTCTGGCCTTGATGTAGTTAGGTATAGTAAAGACCCAATCACGCTTTGATACAATGTTTGATCCCTCTTTGCCATCAAATGTGACTAGCTTGGATGTTGCCATGGGTGTGCTGCAAGGTTTACAATCATCCATATCAAATTTCTTAAGTAGTTCTTTCACATACTTATTTTGATGGATGAAAGTGCCATGTTGCATTTGTTTGACTCGTAGACCAAGAAAATATTGCAACTCATCCATTGCACTCATCTCAAACTCTGCTGCCATGAGTTTTCTGAACTCTTCACACATGGCAGTGCATGTGGATCCAAAAATGAGGTCATCCACATAAATTTGGACAAGCATCAAATCTTTTCCTTTCCAGTTTAAAAATAGGGTTTTATCAATCCTACCTCTGGTGAAACCAATGGATAAGAGAACAGTGGATAGAGTTTCATATCAGGCTCTGGGTGCTTGTTTTAGACCATATAGTGCTTTGTTTAACCTGTAAACATGATCAGGATGAAATGCATCTTCAAAACCAGGAGGTTGACACACATACACTTCTTCCTTGATCTTTCCATACAAGAATGCACTTTTGATGTCCATTTGATACACCTTGATGTTGTGGTTGGTAGCAAAAGCTAAGAACAGTCTGATGGCCTCCAATCTTGCAACTAGAGCAAAAGTTTCATCCTAGTCTATGCCTTCTTCCTGTCTATAGCCTTAAACCACGAGCCTTGCTTTGTTCTTGACACCAATGCCCCTTTCATCTATTTTGTTCTTGAAGACCCACTTTGTGCCAATAGGACTTACATCTTTTGGCAGTGGTACAAGTTCCCATACTTGTTGTCTTTTGAACTGTAGGAGCTCCTCTTGCATGCCTTCTACCCAACTATTGTCTTTTAGTGCCTCTTGGTACTTGACACGTTGTGTGAGTGATAGAAAACGAGCAAAAAGACAAATGTATTGGGATTGACTTCTGATGAGCACTCCCTCATTGATGTTGCCAATAACTTGATCCAAAGGATGGCTTTTGAGGAAAATTAAATCACCTTGATATGGGACAATGGCATTCTGAGGTGAAGCTTGCAAATGTGTATCGTCTGAGCTATCCTCTGTTGGTGAATTTGATGGTCCAGCCTCTGATTGGAATGGTGGTGGATGAATTGGTGGAATGGATGTGAAAGTAGGTTGACTTTTGTCCATTTGTTGTGGACTTTTATCAATAGATGTTTGGTTTTGAGAGCTGACAGAGGTTTGAGTATTAACCACTGTTGACCTGGAAGAGCTTTCACCATTGCTACTAACATCTGCGCCTCTGCCTGAAGGATTGATTTTGAAATTTGAAAGAATGCAATCATATCCTTGCTCTTGATTTGATGACTGTGGGGTACCTGCATGGTTAGTCTTGATAGACACATCTTCAAATGTAAATTTGAATAGACTAAACAGTTCAGCAGGATTTGCTGGGATTTTCAAGGATGAGAGGTCATTGAACTTCACATTCAGAGCTTCTTCAACACACTTGGTCCTAGAGTTAAAAACTCTGTAGGCTTTGGCAGTGGTTGAGTAACCCAGAAAATAACACAATTAACTTTGGCTGCAAACTTGGATAATGAATCCTTTAGATTTAAAATGAAGCATGGGCAGCCAAATAAAATAAGAGATCAGAGGTTTGATTTTATAAAGAAATTCATAAGCAAGCTTTTGATGCCTAGGGATTATCAAAACTCTGTTGTGAACATAACAAGCAATGTTTACAGCCTCTGCCCAAAAAGACAAGGGTAAA
Organism: Scalesia atractyloides; assembly: GCA_947069175.1. NCBI lineage: Eukaryota > Viridiplantae > Streptophyta > Magnoliopsida > Asterales > Asteraceae > Scalesia > Scalesia atractyloides. Next base: position 54,287,757 of record CAMTDV010000015.1, on the reverse strand, counting down.
CCAGAATCTGCTGGAATAGTTCTTGCTGATTCAATCAAAGTTCTGTTTTTCCTTTCAACAACCCCATTTTGTTCTTGAGTTCTAGGGATGCTATATTTCCTAACAATCCCTTTTGACTCACAGAAGGCATCCAACTCTTTGTTCTTAAACTCTGTCCCATTATCACTTCTAAAGATTTTTACAGGAAGATCAAATTGCTTTTCAACTTGTTTAACAAAGTTTTGCAAAATGTTTGCTGTTTCATCCTTAGAGTGTAAAAATAAAGTCCATGTGAACCTGGAAAAATCATCAACTATCACCAGGCAATACCTTTTGTGTTTTAAGCTCATGATTTTCATAGGTCCAAACAAGTCCATATGAAGTAACTGTAAGCACTGACTTGTTTTGGACTCTTCAATATACTTGTAAGAACTTTTATGTTGTTTACCCTTTAAACAGGAAACACAATTTTCTTCACAAGTAAATTGTTTGTGAGGCAAACCTCTGACAAGATTTTGTTTTGAGAGAGTGGAGATGGTTTTTAGATTTGTGTGACCTAGTCTTTTATGCCATAATTATGCTTCTTTGCTTGAAGCAACTGAGAACAAACATACATTTGCCATAGGATTATCTTTTACCATGTCAACCACATACACATTTCCTACCCTATTAGCAGTAAGTTGTGCTTTGCTCTCTGCAATAATTTGATTAATCTTTTTAACAACCTCTGGGCCTACTATCTGACAAGTTTCCTTTGTGCAGAAGGATCCATAACCCTTATCACTCATTTGTGAGACACTCAGAAGATTGAATTTTAGATTATCAATGAGATTCACATTCTCAAACTTGAGTTTTCCAGCTGAGACACATCCTGACCCCATCACATTTCCTTTTGAATTATTTCCAAAGGATATATCACTCCCTCCATGAGCTTTAAAATCTCTGAGCAGGGCTTTACATCCTGTCAAGTGCTTGGAGCCCCCACTATCTACTTACCCAAGATTGTCAAGGCAAGTAAAGCTCCCTGCACATGTTTTTTGAGATAATTAGTTAAGGTGAGTTTCCAAAGCCAGAATAGATTTGGATGGGGTATCAGATGATCCAGACTCAAGTTTAAATGAATGAGCAGTGGTTAGATCAGGTTTTTGTAACCATTGCTGGGAGCCACTTCCTATCAACTGTTGGTAACCATGAGGATGCCTATTTACCCTTGGCTTAGAAGGCTTTTTGTAAGTCTCATAAACCATAGGAACCTTTTGATATCTAGGCTGGCTTTTACCTCTTGGAAACTGGTTTGATGGAGGTGCATCTGTCACTTGAATTTCTCTGTGAACAGAGGTTTGATTTAAGGCTTTTGTGACAGATGTTTCAATTGATTCAAAGTTCTGTTTAGATTTGTTTTCAAGAAAGCTTGAAAGTTCTCTTTCAAGAGCTTTTGCTCTAATCTCTTTTACCTTTTGATGATAGATTTTTAGATAGGCACATTCTTGGGTCATATGATTTGTTTTGTTGCAGATGGTGCATCTAGGAGATTTGGGTATAACACAAGTTTTGTTTATGTCATAGGCTTTTAAAAGAAAACAATCTGCAGCCACATGATTTCTCTTTTCACAAAATTCACAAAACAAGTATTTAACCTTTTCTTTCCTTTTCCTATCAGAATTTTTGAGAGCAGTGGGTGTAACCTCTGCTGTCAAGTCTTTGATAGGGATCACCCGTTCTTTTGGTGCTTTTATACCATCAGTGGTTGGAAAGTCCATTGGCTTGAAGTTTTCCAAAATATCACATTCATCTGACCAGGTTGGTTTAAACTGATATTTTGCAATTTCTTTATTTTTTGCTGAAACATCTGGTTTTTCAAGAATGATTTTGTTTCCATTTTTATCTGTGATTTTAATTTCTTCACCAGCCAATTTGTTGGGACAATTTCAACCAGCTCAGAATCAATTTTTTCAACATTTTCACAAGTCTGGTCATAATCTCTAAAGCCTATTCCAAACTATATGTTGCTCTTGATTTGAGCATCAAGCATAAGCTCATAACCTTTACAAGACTCTACACATTTTTCACAAGTGATCTGGGTAGATTTAAGCTCCTGTTTGCAAGCCTGGTATTTTTCTACCATAGTTTGGAGCTGGTCTTTGGTTATGCTTGATTCATGCCTTAGGCTACTCATTTCAGAATCTTTTTCACTTAACTTTGTTTTCAACTCTTTAACAAGTTTTTCAAAATAAATTTCATCTTCTAAAATTTTGTTTCTCAGGTTTTCATTCACCTGCTTTATGTTTGAAAAAGTAATAATGCATTTGTCAGAACATAGATCTTTAAGGATCTGAGGTGATACCTTCGAAGCAGCCATAAGAGCACAATCACACTCTTCTTCCTCACACACCTGCTCATCCCATGGGTCAGATAGAGGGTCTTTTTCAACATCAACATCATTCACTTTAACCACTGGTGTAACTTCTGGTTTAACCACTGCTTCACAACAATCAAACACATCAGACTTTAACTCCTGCTCCACAGATTCGTCACCTTCAACAATGGTCTCCAAATCCATTAAACATATATTTTCATTTTCGAAATCATTTTTGGCTATGAGAGCAAAGTTTTCATCTGTTAATTCCTCAGGCAAACTACTCCAATCAACAAAACCTTGTGTAAAAAAGCTTTGTTGAGTAACCTCTGCTGGTGTAGCAGTGGTTTGAGTAGGTTGAGTAACTTGTGGGATTTGCTGCACATGTACTTGAGGTGGTGTTTGGACATATTGAATCTGTGGTGCAGGTGCTTGAACATAATGGTCAGGAACTTTAGCAACAGGATGTGCAAAGTGAGCAGTGTTTTGCATTTGAGGTGCAGGGGTATATTGGGAATATTGGACAGTGCTTTGAGGTCTGTTGCCAGGATGTGTTACAATTGGTCCTGCAGATTGTGATCTGCATTCTCTGGCAAAGTGACCCATCTTGTTACATTTGTAACACTTGATTTTAGACTTATCCAACCCAACTTTCAACCCCCCATGCAGTCCTGGAAACCTTCTACCAGTTCTTTTGTAGAATTTACTTACCCTAACACTTAAAAGTGCCAGCTGATGCAAAATGTTCATCTCTTCAAGGTCAGTGGGTTCGAAATGTTCTAGGTCATTCATTTCAAAAGACAGATTGTCAGAGGCCTGGCTTTCACAATTTGCAGCAAAAGCAAAATTGGGTGTACAGGTATCAGAGTTGAAATTGTTTCCAAATGTTATGTCAATGTAGTGATCATAACTCTGATCCTTTCCACAGCTAGACCCCTCCTCATGACTATATAGAGCAGTGTTTCCCAAATTATAATCATCAGTCATTTTCCCTCCTCTTGCAACTTCTTTTTCTGGTTCAACTCTCTCTCATAAGTGAGGAGTCGTCCATGAAGTTGTGTGAAGGTCATTTCCTTGTAACCAACAGCTGTTCTAGTGACATAAGCTACAGTCTCCCATTTCTCAGGTAAAGATCTCAAGAAACGACTATTTCCAGTCGAAGTTGGAAATTCCACATGTACCAATTTAAGCTCACTGATGAGACAGCTATATCGTTCGAACTGTTGGGTTAATGATTCACCCTTAATGTGGCAAAATGTTTAATACTGTTGATTTAAAACCTCTCTATTATTCTCTATCACCTCTTCAGTACCACCGAATTGCTCTTTAAGAGCATCCAATAACTCTTTGGCACTATTACAATGAAGTAATCCCGCATAAATCTCATTGGGCAAAGCCGAAGCAACGATGCTAAAGGCCTTAGCATCAAATTCGATTTTAAGGAAATCCTGTTCAGAGTAATTTTCGAGTTTCTTAGGGACCTGGGTGTGAGGATCCTCTGTACTTGGAACCACAGGTACATGAGGTCTAAATGCAACGGATCTCCAGCATCCGGTGTTCTGTTGGGCGAGAATATGACCCATCCGACGTTCCCAAATAAAATATTCATTTAGTTTCAACTTCGGTTGTTTGAACATGGATCCAATATTGGATTCCGGTGTGTTTTGTGCCATTTCTCTTGTTTACAACAGATTTGTGTTTTAAAAACTTTTGTAGTAATAAAAGTCTGTATTCAAGTAAACCTATCGAACAAATTAGCACAAAGAGCTGATCTGTTTAAATCAATTTGAGTGTCAAATCAAAATCGATTGACCAAGCTCTGATACCAATTGTCAGGAACAAAGTTTGAATCACTTGTAGTTTTTGTTTCTAAAGATGGAAAAATGGATTGAATTATAAAGATATGCAGCGGAGTTAATGGAAAACTTTTACTACAAGCAATTGGTCGTTTGTTTTCATCACCATCATGCTTTCAAGTTGATAAACTTTGCATGTGATTCACAAACTCCCCCTTAGCCAATTACAATCGTTTGATAGTAAGAAATGAAGAAGATAAAGTGCGAATTGATCTTTTTCAGGAACACAAGTTAACTGTTACAACGTTCACCTATTTATACTAAACTAACTAACCACTGAGCATCTTTTGTGACGTCATGGTTGATAGTGACAGATAACACAATGTAACTAACTAAAACACTACTATACTAATACTATCAGTGCATAGCACTTTTACATTGAATAAAGTAAAAACTAGTCTAAGCACTGATCTCTATCCTCTGATCTTGTTTCTTCTAGCAGACCTTTGCTTCTTGTTTCAATCAGATGATAGGAACAATTGTTTAAGGAAAGCAGTGTAAAGGTTGATCAGAGGTTGTAACCTCTGATAGTTGAACCAAAGCTCGGATAGTGTATTTGGCTTTGATATCATCCGTTCCTTTGTTAGGGTTCAATCCCAAGAGAACCAAACAAGAAAATTATAAAAAAGGCATGACAAATCTATTTAAAATTTGATTATATGTACTTGTTCACACTATAAACCCATTCCCACAATAAGTGAGTTTGGAGCCTTTATCGGGCATACACATGCACATCTTTAACTAAATGCTCAATTGTCGTTTCTTGTGTGAATAGCCGCTTGGTTCTTACGGCTCTAGAACTTGCCAAGACGATACATTCTCGGTCCTCACCGACTTTAACTCAAGTAAGTAAATGATGGAGGCATTAGGACTAACCCGTTTTAATTCAACACCATTATTTTTCCTTCTTTTTACTCCCCTACCAAAAATCCCCCTAGTTAACCCCTTTGAGCCTAAACCTTTTCATTTCAAAAACCCGTAAGACAAACACCCATTACCCACTAAATCCCTTTTTTTTCAAACCCATTTGTTTTAATAAAAAGCTCCGTTATCTTATGACACATACGTAAAAAAAAACATAGTTCTTGCAATAACCAAACAAGTTCCTCAAAAATCTTGTTTGAATATGCCTAGTTTAAATAAACATCACAAAAACAAAAAGTTTTACGATAACCGACGCTTTTTACGCTTTTTGCCATTTTGCTAACTACTAACCCAAAAATCATCTACCCTTAGCCCAAGCCTAACCCTTTCAAAAGTCCTCTTGATATTTACGAAGGTTTATAGTTAAAGAGGAGGAGGTTTGATCGCTTAGTAAGCATATGGTAGAAGTAAGTTCCATGCCGGAATCGAGTGTTATCATAAAAATACATCTTTGGTCGAGTATTGAGTGATCTCCCGTGAGATATGTGAACTTGTATATAAATAAATAGAATTTTAAAAGGCCCTGTCTATTCACACACACCTTTTGTCTATTTCCACACCTTGAAACGCCAAGCTTTGGCCAAAGCTTGGCATATTGGTCTGGTCAACCAGACAAAGACTGACATGTTGGCGCTTCAGGGGCAGACCTATATACCAAGCTTTGGCCAAAGCTTGGCGCTTCAGGGGCAATACTCCGAGTTTTGGCCAAAGCTTGGCGTTTTGATGGTTTTTTATTTTTTTATTTGTTTTTAATTAAAAAATGCACCTATACTTGTCGAGTTTTGACGTATTTTGTTATTACACGTCATTTTATTAGGTATATGGTCTATATGACACGTTCCGGATCAGTTCGGTTACGTGTGTTTCCGTATTCCATGATTTCATGTGATTCTGTTTTACTTTCACTAGTAGTTCAAGGTGCCATTTTGTATGTCTACGCATCGTAGCGGATCAGTACTTGACGTATTTTGTCATTTAATGTCGTAGTATGACGTGTATTGTCACTATTGTCCCGTACTATAACGTATTTTGGTCGTACGAGTCGTGTTGGTGACATTTGGTATAATAACATTTATTGTCTGTAAGTGTCGTACAAGTTTATTTAGATTTAGGATTTGACTAGAGAGTTTGTTGATCTTACCAAAAGTGGATTTTTCAAACTAAAAAGTGGTGTACTTCATAACTAAAAAGTTTTTTTAATAACTAAAAAATTTAGAATTCAAATATTGTTGATAAGTGGTGTACTTCATAACTAAAAAGTTTAGAATTCAAATACTATACAGTGCATGTGTTATATATTTATCCTAAAAAATATTGAAATTGTTATTAAAAAATCTACACTCATCATGTCTGTAGAAGGTGTTTTCTCATGAAGCATATGGTATCTGTGTGCAAATTTATTCCTTAAGAACCAATAAAATGCAAAATTTATATTTTCTATAGGTTTTGAAATTTCAGATAAATATTTAAAGCTAAATGAAACTTGCTTAAAAGAGCAAAATTCCCGTTCATATCATATGGAAAAAAATGTTTGGTACCTATCTTTTGGAAAACTGTTATTAGTCAGTGGATAGTGTCAAAAACAAATTTGTTAAATTATTTTGAAAAATGCACTTATTTGTTATTGAATATGATTTTTTACAATATGATCTAGTCAAATCCTAAATCTAAATAAACTAATACGACACTTACAGACAATAAACATCACTGTACCGAATGTCACCAACACGACCCGCACGGCCAAAATACGCGATAGTACGGAACAATAGTGACAATACACGTCATACTATCACATTAAATGACAAAATACGTCAAGTATTGATCCGGTAGGATGCGTATACATACAAAACGGCACGTTGGACTACTAGTGAAAGTAAAACAAAATCACATGAAATCATGGAATACGGAAACACACATAACCGAACTTATCCGGAACATGCCGTATAGACCATATACTTCATAAAATGACGTGTATTAACAAAATACGTCAAAAATCGACAAGTATAGGTGCGTTTTTTAATTAAAAACAAATTTAAAAAAAATAAAAAAACCACCAAAACACCAAGCTTTGGCCAAAACTCGCAGTATTGCCCCTGAAGCGCCAAGCTTTGCCAAAGCTTGGCATATAGGTCTGCCCCATGAAGTGCCAAGCTTTGGCCAAAGCTTGGCGCTTCAAGATGTGAAAATAAGATGGTGGGTGTGTGAATAGCATGGTCCTTTTAAAAAGGCATGTTATGCCCAAATAAATATTTTTTCTTAAAAAAATGTTCTAAATAAATCATGACGAATAAGATTGTAAATAAAATAAAAAAAATTCAATAAAGATCTTGAATTCCCGACACACAAGACAAGCCACAAAATTTCTTCTCTACATATTCCGTTTGGGTGTGTAAGCCACATTTAAAGAGTTTTGCTTGAGGACAATACTACGTCAAAAAAGGCTTACGGCCACATAAAAAAAGTGTGACCATATGCCTTTTGCCACACTTTTTTTTCCTACTCAAGTGTGACCAAAGGTCGAGTCATCGTAGGTATTATACTGCCACATTCACGTTTAGTGGCCGTAGCAACTTAAAAGTGTGGCTAAAGTATACCACTATTTCTTTGCTGGAATCAAAATTTTGTACAGTAAGTGTGGCTAAAGGGTAGCAAGAGCCACATGAATATATTATAAGTGTGGCCATTTCTATTATAAAGTCACTTAAAAGTTTGTTTTAGCCACATCAGTTAAAAAATGTGACAAAAAGAATTGTTGTAATCAAGCATTTCAATCATTAAGTGTGACTAAATGATAATAGTGGCCACATGAACTCACTGTACGTGTCGCCATTTTATTATTTAGTGTTAGGATCGTTCCATCCACGTGTCACAGAAACCTAGGTTGTATCTATGTCATCGTATGCGGAATTTACGTCAATAGTGACAAATACACAAGATTTACTGTTTAAAAGTCGATTTATTAGTCCAATAGTCTTTACAGTGTACAAAACCAAATCGACAGAGCTTCACCGTAAAAGTTGCAAAGTTACAAATGAGAACCAAGGCTAGGCTATTTATAGAGATGCAAGTTCGGTTGAAAAAGGCCATGGCCAAGTTCGGTTGAAAAAGGCCATGGCCAAGTTCGGCCAAACTTGTCCATGTGACATCAACTTCGGCCGAACTTGTTCTCAACACTCATAAATACATTGAAATGTAACAAATACAATACAGACTCGATCCAAGACTTAGACGATATACATTATGCACCAACAGACCCCCTGGATATTGTCGTAGTCTTGATCAGTCTTCACAATCTTTAACCTCTTCCGAACAAATTCTTGTATGGCTTTTGTCTTCGTTCTTGCTTAGGAATTGGCGTTTGGTCAGTAGGAGGTGCCCATTTCATAAACTGAAATCTTCGCAGCCTCGCCTCTCTACCCCTTTCATGTATCTTTTCTAAACGTCGTTCCTGTTTCATAAACTCTTCTCTTTCTAATTCTCCCCAACTCGATTCCCACATATGACCTGAGTTAATACCATGTGCATAACATACATTGATCACACCTTGGTATTGTTTGGCTTGAACTTCTTCACATTTATCGTAACAGATTTTCTTGAAGAACAAACACTTCACATCCTCTTTCGAACAATTTACTAGCCACATAAGGTCTAGTATCCTTATGGTCCTCCATAATCTCCAAATCCTTCGTCGTTCAATGCATTCAGGATCTTTTTCTTTAGCGATATCCCATGTTTCATCAGCTCGTAATACTATCACTGCTTCACACGTATCAGGATCCATTTGCCACCACAGGAACTAAGGATGAAAGTCTTGTTCTATTGGTTTCAGCGGCATATTCTTCATACCCTTGGTCTTTTCATCACTAATGTAACGTCTTTTTCTTTCGTGACTTTATCAATTTTTACTCTTCGCTTCGGAATAAACGGCTTCCATAATTCAAAACCTCTTGAAGCTTCAAACTTTATAACTCTCCATAGCCGTTGTTTATTGAATTTCATTTGAAGGACTTATGTTTCTTGTTTGAACCAATTCTTCAACATCCCAGAACGGTAACATCTTTATGTCATTAAGATGTCTGAAGTATTGTACTCCAAATTCTCTCTTTATAGCATAAACATCAAGCTATCTAATCCATTCCCAGCTTAGAATATCACCAAGTGACTTGTCTTTATCACGAGTAAAGATTGCAAGTGGTCGTTTAAACTTTCTTTCTTTAGGCATTTCTTTAAACCATGACCTCTTTGCTTTAGCAATCTGTTCTTTAGAATAACATTTAGGAATATTACCATCCTTGACCACTTCATCAATCTTTTGCTTTAATAGCTCCACATCTATCTGGTTCATGATTTCTTCAATCGTTGGAAAGCTATCAGTATTAACGCTAGAATACTTTTCAACTTCATCATCAGAAGCATATTCAAAAATAACACGATCATAATCATCAGCTTCTGATATACACTTATGAACATATTCTTTCGGCTCAAAAGTACTCATGTTCACCAACTCTTATTCGAAATCCAACTCGAAAGAATCAACATCAACTTCAAACATGTTGGCTAGTTCTTCTTTCGTGTAGTTGTGAACAAATTCTCCCTCTTCAATACTCGGATCTAGGATAATCATCAGGGGTTGTTTTTCAGGAACAACTGTAAATGGCAAAACTGTGAAGATTCCTGATTCTTCTGTCACTTTTTGATCTGCCCGCTCCCCCTTATTTTGATCATACTCTACATTTAATTCATCATTGAGCACTGAATTGTAATCAAAATCGTCATGAAGCTTTGCAGTTTCAATTCTAACACCGACTCCTCCCTGACCATCATCATCGTCATTTCCATGATCTGAATCATCATCTTTATCATCAGGATTATCAACATTATCATCGTCTTTCATTTCCTCATCATCATCGTTCTCAGCTTCATTTTCGACTCTTTCAGCTCTTACACGTCTTAACTCTGCTATACGTTGAAGAATAGGATTATCAGCAACATCAGTCACCTCTCCAGCAATAATCAATCCTCGTTCAAGATTTTCTTCAATCACAGGTACCTCAATAGTAGTAGAACTTTCCATAACAACTGTTTCTTTCTCTATACCCTTTCCTTTGCCCTGAGTGGCCATCTCTTTTTCGCTCGCTCTTTTTCGTCTTGCACTTCTAAGTGATTGTATTCAGCAATAAAATCTATACCAAGATTATTGGCCAGAATACATTGTAACATGCTGAATCTTTTGTTATTTAGGGCTTTCTTTGCTTCAAGCTCTTCTATCGTTTTCCTCAATCTTTCGTTGTCTGCACCGAGACTTTCGACTAACGCTTTCATATATTCTCGATCATTTTCCAGAAATTTGACTTTGTCTTCCAATATCTCTTTATCAGTCTCATTCTTTTTCACTTGAACTTCAAGAGCTTTTATTCTCCTTTCCAACTCCTGAACTTTCGATTCATTGAACATATCAAGCAGTTCATCAGAATAAATCTCCATGTTAACATTTCATGGAGGCATCAGAAAATCTCCAAACTCATTTGAGAAATAACGTTCTTGACGCTGAGCAGATGTTTGACTCTAAGGAGTACGCTGCTTTGGAGTAGACATTGGTGTTGTCTACTTTGGTGTTGTTTGTCTTTGTGGAGAGATCAGTTGTGCAGTAGCAGTTGGCTCTTGTGGAGGTTGTTGTGATGGTTCTTGAACATTCACTGTCGGTGGATCTTGTACTTGTGAAGCTTGTGGAGGTGTAGCCTTCTTACTTTGACTTTTGTATCTCCTTTTAGGTAAGACTTTACCTTTTGTGCTAGGAGATCCTGCCGTTTTCTTTGCATCACCTGCCTTTAATTTAGTATGCTTTGTTTTCTTTTTAGGCCTATCTCCCTCTGATTTTTCTTCAGCAGATGGTTCGTACAGATCTTCATCGCGTTTTTTCAATCGCTCTTCCTCTTTTTCCTCTTCAGCTTCTCTCTGACGAATATCAGCAGAATCTTCAGAAGATTCATCGTCTTTGTCAGAAGTAGCGGATATAACATCATCACGATCACCACCAGCATTTCCAGTTTCAACCTCTTGATTTTCTATATTCACTGCTGCACTCGAACCTTCAACATTCTCAACGTTATCCATTTCAATCTCTGGTTCATCGACCAACATTGTCTCAACTTTCTTTGAAGCCCTTTTTCGCTTCAGCTTCTCAACGACTTTCTTTGTAACCACACGCTTGGATACTTTTCTTTGAAACCTTTTAGTGATTCAATTTCAGCTTTATCATCACCACTTCCTTCAATTCTCCATTTTCCATCAGGTGGTGAAACATAATCAACTTTAACAATCGCACCGAATACTGGCTTTGCAATAGGAACAGTGTCTTGTCATTTATAAGTAGCAAGCTTCTTCAAAGTAGTGTCGTCCATATGACCCAAATAAAGTACATCATTTGATCTTTGACGATATCTTTGAATTGATCATCAATAAGCATCTGTACGAACCGGGGATATAACAGAAATCTATCCTTGCTCATATTCTTTGACATGTGTTCAAAAACGACTCCAGAATAGTTGAACTTTTTGTTTAGAACCATTGCTATTGCCATGCACATCATGTAATCTTGTAGATCATCCAAACCCGCCTTTTTCTATGAGTGAATGTGTGAATTAGGGCATGCATAAAGAATTTGTAAGGAAGACCCAGATTGCCCTTCTTGAAAGATGATTCATTCACGTATCCATGGTAACCCATACGGTAAAAGCACCCTTTAACCATCCGTTCCTCTAAACCCATTGGATCATCAGAATTATCGTTGAATTCCAACACTTTTCGGACGTCGGCTTCCGTCACTTTAATCTCTTTATCTTCGTCACTCACTCGAACAAAAGAATTTATCACTTTATTAGCTTCATCATACTTTACTGAGCTCTAGAAGAAGTTTGCATGCGAACGATATACATTGTGCTTGTCTGTGATCGCCTTAGTTACAGGAATACGCCCCATGAACTCCATAATATCAGAAAACGGCTCCAGCGAAGGATATAACTTCTTGTCAAGCGAGACGCACGTATTGTGGAACTTCGAGTACATAAGCTGAACAACCTGTGACGTGAACGACACAAACACTTAACATAATTTTTCAAGTTTTGACAACATGCATAAACAACTTAGCTCGAACTTGCCAAAAAACGGCATATTTGTAACATATTAACATAAGTTCGGGTGAACTTGACACACAAACGGTATTTTCATCACTTCAGTGTAAGTTTGGGCGAACTTGACATGTTCAAACAATAACTTCCCCTGAAGTTAAACAAAAATTTAATTTTCAAATTACAACAACTTCGCCCGAAGTTGGTTAAAAACCAACAACAAGAAGTTCGGGTGAACTTGTCATCTTCCCAAATCAAACCTGCAACTTTCAAACACAGTCCAATGTTCAATTTTATGATTCCTTTGTATCTTATAAATGTTGTTGAACCATTTTGACCAATCAATTTTATTCTAAATGTTGGGATTGAACCCTAACAAAGGAACAGATGATATCAAAACCAAATTCACTATCCGAGCTTTGGTTCAACTATCAGAGGTTACAACCTCTGATCAACCTTTACACTGCTTTCCTTAAACAACTGTTCCTATCATCTGATTGAATCAAGAAGCAAAGGTCTGCTAGAAGAAACAAGATCATAGGATAGAGATCATTGCTTAGACTAGTTTTACTTTATTCAATATAACAATGCTATGCACTAATAGTATTAGTATAACAGTGTTTTAGTTAGTTACAATTTTGTTACTTGTCACTATCAACCATAACGTCACAAAAGATGCTCAGTGGTTAGATAGTTAGTATAAATAGGTGAACGTTGTAACAGTTAACTTGTTTTCCTGAAAAAAATCAATTCGCACTTTATCTTCTTCATTTCTTACTATCAAACGATTGTAATTGGCTAAGGGGGAGTTTGTGAATCACATGTAAAGTTTATCAACTTGAAAGCATGATGGTGATGAAAACAAACGACCGATTGCTTGTAGTAAAAGTTTTCCATTAATTCCGCTGCATATCTTTATAATTCAATCCATTTTCCATCTTTAGAAACAAAAACTATAAGTGATTCAAACTTAGATCCTAACAATTGGTGTTGGTGCATAATGTCTATGTCTTAGTCTTATATCGAGTCTGTATTGTATAGAGCTGAATAGGCTAGGTTTTGAAGTATTTATGTTTAAGCTTAGCCAAGTTCGCCCATGGTAACACATGTTAGCATGTTCGGTCGAACTTGCTTACGCAAGTTCGAGCGAACTTGTATCACCTAGGCCGAACTTGTGTGGCTATAAATACCTAGCTTAGATCTCTCATTTGTAACTTTGGCATTTAAGAGGTGAAGCTCTGTCAGTTTGTAACCAGAACGTTTGATCTATAAAACTGACGATTAACTGATTAAATCTTGTCTATTGGTAAACACGACGTAATATTTCCGCTATTATGGATGTTAGATATCAAATTTAGGTTCTTAAGCATCGAGGATCAGTCCTACAAGTGGTATCAGAGCTAGAGCAGCCTGATTTGATAGTATCAAGACAAGAACATTTCTATTTCTACTCCATTCTTCTCTTTTTCATAACTTTTGAACATAAAATGAAGAATTCACGGTCAAAATCTTTTGAATTTTGAATATATCATGTAAAATACAACAAAGATAATCCCTTGAAAGATTGGAGATCAAATTCAACCGAATTCATGTCGAAATTTTGAAAAAAACCATGTTTTTGAAAACCCCCATGATCGAACTTGTTGGTTATGTTCGGCCGAACTTGTCCTAAAACATCACTTTTCAAGTGATTTTTTAGCAAGTTCGCCTGAACTTGAGGTATTTTTGAAGGAATCTAGACTAAGTTCGCTCAAAGTTACTACTTTTTCATTGATTTTACACCAAGTTCGACCGAACTTGTGTAAAATCAAGAAAAGTTTAAGTAAGTTCGCCCGAACTTACTAGAGTTTTATCAAATTTTAATACAAGTTCGCTCGAAGATCTGTGTTTGGTTTTTGACATAAGTTCGCCCGAAGTTTAATCAAATTTTTCAAAACAAATCTAACAAGTTCGATCGAACTTGTTAGAAAATCTAAAAATTCTTCATTTGATACTACAAGTTTGACCGAACTTGTAGTAGGACTAATTGTTTTCAAAGTTTTTGAAAATTTTCAGAGTACACGTTTCGTTATTCACAATGGAGGATCAACTAAGAGCTTTTATGTCCGGAGCTAGTTCGTCAAATGCCAATGTGATCAATCAAGTCAATCTTGATAATGAAATGGGAACGACTGTCAAACCGCCCAAGCTGATGAGCATGGACGAGTACGAAGCATGGAAAGAGAAGTTTACATACTGGGTTCAAGCCATGCACTTCGCTGGCTGGGTGTCAATTGAAAGAGGCTACACTGTTCCGGTAGATGAACATCAACGAGTTCTTGAAAAGTACAACTACTCGACGGTTCAGAAAGAAGAATATATCACTGAGAAAAAGATGATCAATCTCATCCAACAATCTGTCAAAGAAGCTATCCTGATTTTGCTACCAGAGTATACTACTGCAAGAGATCTTTGGTTGTCATTATAGAAAAAGTATCTAGGCAACAACAAAATGATCAAAAGCAAAAAGGCACTTATCCTGAAAGAGTTCGATATCTTCACTATGCTAAAGAATGAGACCATTAAGCAAATGATCGAGCATTTCTGTCATCTTAAAGTGCAAATGCGAAGACACGGTCTCGAAAAGACAGAACAAGAATACATCGACAAACTTGCTGACGCACTACCAGAGGGTGAATGGACTACGTATTTGATGGTTCTGAAGAACAGTGATAAGTGTGAATTTTTCAATTTTTCGACGTTTATCGATAAACTCGAAGGCCACGAAATGGAACTTCTGAAGATGGCGAAGTCAAAAAACGTTAATGTTTTTCAAGACGTCGGTCTGTATTACAAAGCCGGAATGCTAGATATATTTCGAGTCCTAAAATTCAGACGGATTTTAGTGCAAACATGAATGCTTCTCCACAAAATCAGAATCAATCACAACCTCAGTATGACCAGAGTCCTCAAAGTTCTTACTCAAGCACTGGTTCAAATTCAACTTATTAAAGCCAAGCAAATCAGAATCAACAACAAAGTTCTGATCCAAATGTATATAAATGCAACATCTCAGTGAATTTGAACAATGTTTTTTCAGAACAAGTTGCAAAACAACATATGTCACTACTCGCTACCATATTAGAATCTTATGAATGTCTTGTTGCCGGTAAGATCGGAAACCCCGAGATGACCGCAGAAGATTATGACTAGGTAGACGAGGAAGAACTCGAACTAATGGACATCAAATGGTCCTTAGCTTCGATCATCAGGAGAGTGATAAAGTTCGTTGCACTCACAGGCCGTGACATAGGAAATTCCAGCAACAAATTGGGTTTTGACAAACCAAAGTCACATGCTTTAGATGCCGTCAAAAGGGGCATTTTAAAAGAGAGTGTAAGAACACCGAAGCAATCGAAAATCAAAGTCCTTTCGGAGGAGGAAATGAATATTACAAAAGGGCACTTCAATATAAACCATTTCTGAAGAAAACTCAGGTTGAAATCCAAGAAAAACCTGACATAGCACGACGGAGAAAGCTATGGTGGCATCCAGTGAAGATAATGGTTTTGATTAGAATTCTTACATTGGGAAAAAGACCGTAGTTGCTTTGATGGCGGAGATAGTTGAAGATAATTCTGCAGAGGAAGCAGTGGCAGCAGCTGAAGCAGTAGCAGCAACAGAAGCAGCAACTATCGAACAAGCACTTCTGGAACAATACTTGCATCAACAGCAGGCAGAAGAGGAATATATCCATATGCAGAGACAAGGAATTTTATCCTCTAATTCTTGTGACCATTTTGCAGGTCATTTTGATGGCAGCTCGAAAGAACAAGTGGTTGAGGAGAAAAAGATTGATGAAGTGATCATTGATGTCACTCAAGAAGTGAAAGTCGAAGACCTCAAGGACATGGCAGATAAAGCTTTAATGGCAAATCTAACCAAGGTAGGTCCAGAGGTAAAAATTGTCGAGAAAGAAGTTGTCAAAGTACAAGTTGTTGGGGTTGAGAAACCTTGTACAAAATGTACTAAACCTTGTGTCGCATGTGCCGAAAAATCAAAATTCATCGAGGAAAACAATGTGCATAACGAATTGCTGAAATACGATTATCGCACAATGAAAGAAGCATATGACAAAATGAAAAATGATTATGGCAGACTCGACAGAAATAACATCGAACAACATGATAATATAAGGATGGTTAGTGGAACAGTAATGGATAAACAAAGGGCGATTAACACCTATATTAACACCACTGCGGAAACCAAACAACAACTTCAAGACATGACAATCGAAACTGAAAGAGTCCAACAGTTGTTATTGATCATATTCTTTCGACAATCTCAACGGAAGAAAAACCTAAAAAGAAAATTGGCAAAGAATATAGCAATGTTCCCCCACCCCTTGGCGAGAAGTACTGTCGCAAAACCGCAGACGGGATGGATAAGGGCACTCAACGTTGAGTTACTTTCTGAGAAAAAAGATGAGTTGCCGAGAATATTGATATAATCTATGCTAAATCTGATGATGATAACAACGCTGTGGTTAACAAAGTGGTTGAAAATGTTCTAAGAGATTCTGATGACGGCAACTTCAAAAGCGCTGACTCGAGTTCAAAGAATTCCGATTCACAGTCTGAAAATGACGATAAGTCGTCAGAGGATGGTCTAAGTGACGATCCTAATGTTGTAATGTACAAAATTAAGGATTCAGATAGACTATATTTTGATGATAGCTACCCGATTCAGAATGTGAAGGAAGAATTGCTTGATAAATTCTTTAAACTCATACATCAGAGGAATTGGAAATTAACGAACGAAAATTCTATTCCAAACCTAAAAGAAACAACTACCAAAGGAATGGTGGTGATCATCCGTAAAACCGGAGAGCAGGGTTGGGTCTAGAAGAATCAGATGAACCAGTAAAGAAAGTGTCACCATTTCATGAATATAAAAACAAAAACATGAATTTTGTATATGGGACAAACACGGTTCACGAAGAGAGTTTGATTGGTAAACAATCAAATGATGAGTTTAAAAAGGAGAAAGAAATTCTAGATAAAGCCAAGGTTAAGGTGGTGCCAAAACATCAAGTGGGGTAAAACCACCCACTAAAGGACATCCACTTGATAATCGGACATGTTTCAAGTGCAATGAAATGGGTCATATTGCACGACAATGTCTGAAATCAAAACTGGCTTATCCTCGAAGAAGAGAATCAAATGTTGTAAAACCAAGGTTTCCAGAGTTTGAAAAACCAATCAAGATTTTGAAAAAAAAATGAATCTTTGCCAGAAGTTAAACCTAAAATAGAAAAGAGGTTTGAGAATTCTACTTTCAAAAAAGGAGAAACTTCTAGGGCAAACGAAAACAAATTTTATATCAAGAAGGCTAATATCAAATCTCAAGCCTGGATTACCAAGAAAAGGTCAACAACATTTGGTGTTATTAAGTCTGAGCTGGTAAAGACTGATAACATGAAAGAATCTAAACCTGAAATCACTAAGTCTGAGCCTGTTAAGACTAGTGATAGCAAGAAAGAATCAAAATCTGAAATCATAATTGAAACCACATCTGAAACTGTCAAAAATACAAGTGGTAAAAATTCAAAAGATAAAAAGATGGTAAAGTTTTCAAACATAAACATCATAGAAAATTCGGATGAAGAATGGGAAGTTTATTCTGTAGATAAGCGTGGATTCGATTATGCTGATGAATGTGAATTTGATTTTGATGATGGTTATCCAATTCAACCAAAGACCAAAAAGGCTTGGGTCTCGCTTTTTAAATAGATTGTTAAAATGTGCAGGGACTCCAGAGATCCGTACATTCTAAGTGGATTTTGGATAGTGGAGCGTCCAGGCATATGACGGGAATGAAGGCATTGCTATTCGACATTAAAGCTATCAATGGTGGATATGTTGGGTTTACAGGAAATCAAGGTGGAAGGATAGTCGCCGAGGGAAAACTCTCCAATGGCGTAGTTTCATTTGATCGCGTGAACTATATTGCAAAACTTGAGAACAATCTTCTGAGTATATCGTAGATTTGTGACAAGAAATTCACAGTTTATTTCAATGACAAAGAGTGTATTATCTTGAAGCCGGGATTCAAAATACCAGATGAGTGGATTCTTATGCGAGCACCTCGAGAGAATGATTTATATGTTCTTGATATGGGTGTCGCTACCACTTCATCGAAATCAGCACAATGTTTTGTGTCAAAGGCTACTGAAAAAGATTCTATTCTTTGGCATCATAAGATGGGGCATATTCATTTGCGAAAAATGAATTTCTTGGTTGATAATGATCTTGTAGAAGGCATAAATCTTCTAAGTTTTCAGATGTCTGATCATTGCTTGGAATGCAAAAAGGGAAAGCAGATCAAGAAATCTCATCCAAAGAAAATTCTAAACTCAATCAAGTTGCCATTAGAACGTCTCCACATGGATTTATTTGGTTATGTAAATGTTCAAAGCATCTCAGGAGACTTATATTGCTTGGTCGTGACAGATGACTATTCGAGATATTCGTGGATATTCTTTCAAGAATCAAAAGATGAAACATTCGAGAACTTGGTTATTCTATTCAAGAAACTCGAGAACCGTTATCATCTGCCGGTCAGAAGCATTAGAAGTGACAATGACACAGAGTTTAAGAATAACAAAATGAAGGAATTCTGCAACGCAAAAGGGATTCTGCACGAGTTTAGTGCTCCCTATACTCCACAGCAAAACGGAGTAGCTGAACGAAAAACAGAACTTTGATTGAAACTGCGAGAACCATGCTTGCAGATTCTAAACTTCTTATCAAGCTTCTTGAGTGAAGCGGTTGCTGCGGCTTGCTACACGCTAAACAGGGTTCTCATTGTCAAACCAACAAAGAAAACATGTTTTGAGATGATAAACCGATGGAAGCCAAATTTGAAGTTCTTAGAACCATTCGGTGCACCATGTACCGTAATAGACCAAGATGGTAAATTCGGAGCTAAATCTCTTGAAGGTTTCTTTGTCGGATATGCGAGTCCGTTGAGAAGAGTATATGTTCCTTCATTGAGAAAGGTTATTGAAGCACAGCACGTGGATTGTTTCAACTACACGGATCCTATTCAAAGGAAAGGTGACACGTGGCTGTTTAACTATCAAGACTTTTGGAAGTCATTTGACTTGCCCGAAGAACTGACTGACGAAGAAGTTGCAGCGTTATACTACCTTCACTAGTCAGCGAATCAAGAACAAATTGTTCGACCAATTGTGGTTAATCAACCCACGTTGGATCCATCTTCTTCTGGCGCAAGTTCAAGCAATAGTGGTGTTCCGGCTGAAAATGTTTCTGAAACATTAACAACACCTGCTACTCCTCCAACAAATGCCTCTACTGAACCAGTGAATACAACAACGGAGCCCAGTATGCATCAGAATCAAAATTCTGACTCAGATGAAGCACTAACATTTGATGCTGATGGGGAATCATCTTCTTCAGATGAAGAAGTGGAGCAGATAACAAGTCTTCTTAATCAATCTGCAGTCCTGAACAACAGAAATGAAGCTTCATCAAGCTCTCCAAACGTTGAATTGGTCGTTAATCTCAACATCACGAATCAGCAAAACGCAGTAGATGTTCCAAGTGAATAATTGCCGCGGTCATATTCCTATAATCCGTCAACAAATATTATCGGTAAACTTCAAACTGGTGTTAGAACTCGAGGGCAAATTAATAAAGCACTCAGTTGTTTCTACACAGGCGTTGCTACAACCCAGAACTATTGCTTTTATTCATGTTTCATTTCTCAGATTGAGCCAAAGACAGTTAATGAAGCTTTAGCCGATGAAAATTGGGTACAAGCAATGCAAGAAGAATTATTGCAGTATGAGAAGTTGGGTGTGTGGAAGCTTGAAGACCTACCAGAAAATCAGAAAGCAATTGATACAAAATGGGTCTTTAAGTGTAAACGTGATGATAGAGGGGTTATTGTTGGTAACAAAGCTAGGCTTGTTGTCAAGGGATTTCACTAGCAAGAAGGGATAGACTACACGGAAGTCTATGCACCAGTAGGTCGCTTGGAATCTATTCGAATTTTTCTAGCTTTCACATCATGGAAAGGATTTAAGGTCTATCAATTGGATGCCAAATCGGCTTTTCTGTACGGCAAATTACGCGAGAAGGTGTACGTTGGACAACCACTGGGGTTTGTCGATCCACTCAACAAGAAGAAAGCGTAGCTACTGGATAAAGCTCTTTATGGACTACACCTAGCCCCGAGAGCTTGGTACGAGACGTTAACGCAACATCTCGTCGGAAACGACTTTATCAGAGGAACTGTGGATAGTATTCTTTTCACCAGAGAAGTTGATGGCCATCTGATTATAGTTCAAATCTTCGTTGACGACATCATCTTTGGATCTACAAACGATAGTCTCTACAAGGAGTTTGAGGGAATCATGAAAAAGAAATTCGAAATGTCCTCGATGGGCGAAATGAAGTTCTTTCTTGGTTTGCAAGTAGTTAGCTTCCGGATGGTATTTTCATTCATCAGACTAAGTATGTTCACGACATCTTGAAGAAGTTTGGAATGGAAAGGTTGAATCCTTTATCTACGCCTCTTGCTCTAAATCACGGCATTTGCGTTGACGAGACTGGAGCCAAAGTTGACGACACGTTATACAGATCGATGATTAGATCTCTGATGTATCTGACGCCATCACGCCTAGATATTATGTATCAAACCTGCCTATGCGCCAGATATCAGTCAAGCCCGAGGATCTTACACATGCAGATTGTGAAGCGAATCTTCAAATACCTGAAAGGATGCCCAAGCACCGACTTGTGGTACCCGAAGAACGACAATTTCGACGTCACAGGCTATGCTGATTCTGATTTTGGTGTAGATAAGTTGAACTCAAAATCAACTACAGCGGGATGCCAGTTCTTCGGAACAAGAATGGTAACCTGGCAGTGTAAGAAACAGACTACGGTCGCTCTCTCTACCTGTGAAGCTTAGTATATCTCGGCCTCCAGCTGTTGTTCACAGATTCTATGGATTCAACAGCAGATGAGAGACTATGGTCTGCAATTTCTAGACACTCCGCCGTATGTTGATAACAAGGCAGCCATAGATATAACTAAAAATCCGGTTCATCACTTACGCACAAAGCACATTGAAATTCGTTATCATTTCATTCGTGATTGCTACAAAAAGAAATTGGTGCGAATAGAAAAATTCACACAGACGAACAAAAGGCTGATTTTTATACCAAACCATTTTCTTTGTCACGGTTTAAATACTTGCTGAGAATTAATGATATGAAAAATTTACTGACAGGTGCGGACGCTAAGGTTGAATACGGATCAGACGACGAGTTCGCGTGATCCACATTGGTTTGTAAATATCTTTCTACTTTAGAATTTTGTTAAAAACTAAAATCCAAAAACATTCGAAAAATTTTAAAATCCAAAAACATATGAAAAATTCAAAATGTACAAAAACATTGAAAAAGACAAAAAAAGTTCAGTGTCTTAAAAGGAAATGATAGTACATCAGTGCACTATCACAATATGCTAAAGAAATGTAAAGTTTTAAAAGTGATAAACGAGTCTTACTGTGGATGTGTCGATAGGCTTAACACGTTCAGTAAACTATTTTCGAGATATAAACTAAATTTTACAACTGCTTAATCTTGTGGATTAACACATCTTGGATATATGGACTTAGTACTCATAAATTTCGTTTGAAAGTTTGCCTGATTCTGAGACACGAGGTCTTTATAAATAGTTGATATCTGGGGTATTATACAAGTTATTCTGATTTTGCGGAAGCAATGGCCTAGAACTTCTATAATACTTTTGCTATAAGCCTCCAAACTGCATGCAATATTAAAAAAGAATCAAAAGATCTAATCTTTTGATGTGCTAAAAAGATTCCTTAAGTGGAACACACCTTAAAGACGAGCTTTCATCTCTTTGTCTGTACGGTAGTAATAACCTGAGCTCTCAAGGTCTCACACAACCCAGATACAGATATCAATTACGCTATATTCACCTGTAAGATGAAATCTAGGGAATCTGGATACGGGAGTATATTCAAGAAGTGGGAACCACATATAAGTCAAGTTTCATGAATTCTACCTTAACATATCTTGAAACAGTTGAAAAATGTGGTAAAGCTTAAGTGGACAAACATATCGACAATCTAGGTAAACGAGTTTAAAACTTGAAGTCTGCTAAAGGTCAACGGTACTGGTGATATGGCTCAATCAACTGATATGATCCTTAGACACGAATTCACAAAAAAATATGTTTGTAAATATGTTTGTACATAGTTTACATTGCTTATTACATTGTATTTCAGCTTTGCAGATTAAAATCAAAAGATTTTCGGTGTGTTTTAGAATAAACTTACAAAAATACAAAAAGATTTTATTTCTACATTGTTTTCAGCAAACCAATGTTGGAGAACGGATCTTCGAAGTCTGGTAAGATGCTAGAACTGGTGGAAATCTCTTTGACAACGGGCTGGGAGCTAATCTGTTTAATCTGAAAAAGTCAAAACGATAAAAAGTTCATTAATTTGAAACTTTGCTTTTGAATATGTCAACAGTTTGTTCGTAACGGGTCAAACCGGGGTCATTAACTTGGACTCGGCAGAAAAATCGGTTAACCAAGGTCATTAGCTTGGACTTGGTCAACTGAGTGGATTTTCATAACTGGTAAAAAGTTGGAAAGTTCAGGGGTTAAAATGAAAAGTTGAAAAATTTTGAAATATGTGGTTTGGCAAGTTCGGCTGAACTTGCTAAACTGATTTAAGTTTAACATCTAAGCAAGTTCGACCGAACTTGCTAAAAAGTATGGTTGTGTTGTATTAGAGTTAAGTTCGCCCGGACTTAACTAGGCCCTTATGTTGGGCTTAGCAAGTTCGCCCGAACTTGACATGGTATAAATACCATTCAAGTTCGACCGAACTCACTTATCAGCACACACACAAACACTTGAGCGAACTTGAACCTTGAGCGATCGGAGCGAAATTGACATTTTCATACCGTTACGTTGCCTAAATTTAGTTGTTTTTGGTGATTTACACACCATCTATAATGGCTGAGGTGATTAATTTGTTTTTGAACAGTGTATTGACCTTAAAAGAATCAAATAGATCTGAAAACTTTAAAATCAGATAGTTATAGGTATTATTGGACAAAACTGAACACAGATCCTTAATCTACACTTAAAATCGACCATATAAACATTTTTGATTGAACAGAAATGGTCATTTGCATGTTTGAACAGATTTGTAAGTTTGGAGAAGACGACAAGTTCGGCCGAACTTGTTGTCAAGATCGAGCGAACTTGCATCTAATGTCTTTAAAAATTGAGAGATCTAGCATCTTCAACCGAACTTAGGTTTGAAAGTCTGATTTGTTGTTGTGTGTATAAGTTCGCCCGAACTTATATAATGAACATGTGTTTTAGACATGTTCGGGCGAACTTAGTTAAAGCAGATTGTTATAACATATATATCAAGTTCGCCCGAACTTGATATAAATGTTAGAACAAATTTTGTGAAATTTTTCTCGAAAAGCGTGCTAATTGTTTTGTGTCATTTTTCAGGCACAGGTACCAGCGCGTGTAATCTCCGTTGAGTTCTCCAAAACTCACAACACGTGTATCACGCTCGACAAAACGATTTGTCAGTCACTGAAGGAGTATGACAGTATATTGAAGTTTCTCGAAGAAAGCCTTATACGCAGAGCCGCGTACAATGTCGTATCGTTCACATATAGTTAATTTTTGGATGAATGTGAGCCTTAGCGCTGATGAGAAGACGATTTCTTCAACAGTGCAAGTTGGAAATGAGCTCAAGCCGATTACAGTAACTGAAGATGATATTCGAAGTATTTTGCATTTCAATGACAACAAAGATGATCCGATTCATCTAGACGAAAAGATGGTCCGTGGCTGTTTCTTTCGTATGGGATACAAGGGGAGTGTAAGCAAACCTACGTTGAAGAAAGGGGAGGTGGCTAACCCTACAAGCTGCTAATGCACGCCATTATTCATACATTCAGCCATCGCAAGGCCGGATTAGATGATGTTCATGATTACTTAGTTTGCATGGCAACGACATTGATTCTGAAGAAGCCGTTTAACTTCTCAAAGCTTGTCTTTACACATATGTCGAAAAACATGGAGGATTCTAGATTGTGCTTATATCCAAGGTTTGTACAAATGTTGATCGACGAGAAGTATGCCAACATTGCACGAGATCCAAATGATGTGCTGTATTTAGTTCATCTTGATGAAACTACTGTGAAGAAGCTTATAAAGTTCTAGAAACAAGCTTCAGCTCCTGTTGCCAAGCCGGTATTTGGAGCCATTAAAGATTCGAATTATATATCGCCGCCAGATAACAAGTGGAGAAAAGATGGTAGCGACGACGAGAAAGAACTTAATGCTGAACGAGAATGGTTCAAAGAATTCAAACCTAAGGCAAGGAGTGAATGGTTTTTGAAGGCTGAAGCTGATAAGTCAAAAAAGAAGCGAGCTGCTAAGAAAGTAGAAACGATTCTCATTGACGAAGAAGAACCTGAAAACGTTGAAGCGGTTGCTGGATCGAGTGTTGCAGTTGTTATTGAGAGTCAAGAAACTGTGAAAACGACTCAAGATGATGTTATATCTGCTACTTCTGAAAATGAAGATGATTCTGATAAAGAAATTCCTGCTAAAGAGCCAGAAAAGACTGAGGCTGAGATTAGAGCAGAGAAAGAAAAAGAAACAGATGCTGATATCGATCCGAGTCAGGAAAAAGAATCAGATGAAGAGAGACCAAAGAAAAAAGTTAAACGCTCAAAGTCTGCTACTGTATCTTCAACTAAAACTACCGGGTCTCCTCAGATGAAGGGTAAAAGAAAAGAGAAGAAAGCTCAGAAAGCTATGAGCAAGAGGTACAAAAGCAAGTTGAAAAGCACAGAAGCCCCACAAGAACCTTTTGGTGCTCAGGAGAAAGGAGTCACACAATAACCTCCTCCACAAGAACCTCCTGTTATTGTTCATGCTGAAACTGAAAGGCCAGGAGTTACTCAAGAACCTCCTGTGTCTGGCTTTGTTGAAGTTCCTATCGCTGAATCTCCTATTACTCCAACGACTTCTGTTCCTGAAAGTTCTACGCCAAAGAAGTCAACACCAAAATCTGCAACACCAAAGTTAACACCGAAGACTCCAGGAGGGTCTAATGTGTTTGGTGATATGCACAATGATCCTATAAGCTTGAAGGATCTAAACGATTTCTTCCCGGAAACAAATGTTGAACTTCTGGAGAAGCGCGTGAAGGTGTTAGAAGAGAAAGTTGCACAGAATGAGGTTGAAAAGGCTGAGCTTGTTAAGATGGTGAATCAAAGCGAGGTCGAAAAAGAGTTGCTTGATGATAAAGTAAAGGTGATGGAAAATGAGCGAGAGTACTTCAAGGCGTTGATAGAAAGTATGCAGGATGCTAATGAGAAATTGCAGACAGAGATTGCAGAGTTAAAAACAATTCAATCACTTAACGATAGAAGATTCAACATATTGCAGAAAGTGTTAGCAAACAATCTGAAAATTGATTTCATTGCTGAATATGATCGTCTGGATCGTCAGGAAGCAAAAGAGCCTGCTGAGAAAGAATTAGCTGAAAGTGGTAAAGGAAAGCATGTTGAGGGTGAAGCCTCTAAATCTTATGAGACTGCTGAGAAGTCTTCTGATGTTCCTGAGAAACCAGTTGAAGATATTTCAAAAGCTTCTGAGTCTGATATCCAAAAGGTTGACGAATCTGTCAAGCCTTCCGATTCTATCATTGTTACTGAAGAAAAAGACGATGATGAAGCTGAAAAGGAAGATAAGGATGAAGATGAAGAGGATGAGGGGATAGAGGATTGGAATGTTGGTGACGATGATGATGATGATGATCAGGGTAATGTTGGTATTAGAGTTTCTGAAGCCAAAATCTTTGATGATTTTGATTTTACTGCCCTAATGGACGATGAATTGAATAGAATGGAAGATAAAAGTCAGGGTGAATCAGGGCAGAAAGGGCAAACTGATGATGATATAGATATGGCAAATGTTAATCGTTTTGCAAAGCCAGTTGCTACTATTCCTGCGAAGCCTTTAATGTTAATGTTAGAGCACAACGTGGAGGAAGGTGAATATGTACATAACTACACGAAGGAGGATTTAGCTAGATTGATCAAAGTTGAAGCTGAATCATTAGAGTTTGATTTTGAGGAGGATGTGATGACTGTAAATCCTCTCGAGCCAAATGATTATCAATATCAAAGACGATTCGAAGCTGATGAATACAATCGAGTAATTGTGGAAGATTGGTCTTCAGATGATGAATCAGATCAGAAAGCAAAGGATGTCGGTTCTAATTCAGATAGTTTTCCTACTTTTGAAGAGATGTACAAACAGCTTGATGAAGATATGTTGAAAGATTGAATTGCTGAATCAGTTCGAGAGGGTAAAGTACCTAAGCCCATGACCAAAGAAGAGATAGCTCAAGCGAGAAAGTCTTGGTTTAAAGAAATGCCATGCGAACGCAAGTTTCGACGTCCTCTTGCATTCTTTACCAGAGACAAAGATGTTTCTTTAGGAGATATTTTGAGCTGGGGTTGGTTTACAGAGATTAACGTATATGCAATCAAGAGGGAGTTTGGAGTGCAATACTTCAAATATCTTGCTGATTTCAAGACATTACCATATTGGAATGTTGAAGAGTTGGTATAGACGGTGAATGTTACATATTACATGAAGCCGATTGATCAGTTATTATGGAAAATGATTAAGTATAAAGCGATTAAAGGTTGGAATTACTGGAAGCCGTTTATTCCAGGACGAAGGGTTAAAATCAATAAGGTTACAAGGGAAAATGACATAACGTTAATTATGAAACGTCCTAGAGCCATGAGGAATATGCCACTTATGCCGATCGAACAGAACTTCTATCCTTTATTCAAGTGGTGGCAGATAGAACCAGCTACTTGCGAAGCGATGATTGTGTTCAAATTTGAAGATCACCTGGATATTACTAAGGAACGGGTTGAAGTGATGGGTTATCAGGGAATGAGAGGTTTATGGTGGACGATAAGGATTCTAGATCCTATGTGGCTTGTGAACTGCTCGAGAGAAGATACCAAAACCTTGTTCTACAACAAGATTGTTTTTGAAGAACGTGAAAAGGTACAAGCTATGAAGTTTCAAAAGATTGTGAACGTTTGTTATGCACGTGAAATAAATTCTGGAAAAATGTGGCAAACGAAGTGGAGGGATCTGGAGAGAGTTGAGTTTCTAAAGAAGAAACCAGAAATGAGGCGATTAAAGAAAGAATGGAAAAAGTGGTAAGGCAAAGCTCGCTAAGAATGGCTAACTTTAAAAGACCACCGCCAACTGATCAAACGCCTGATCCAAAGCAAGAACGACGAAGGAAGCCGTTCAAGAAATTCTTCGGTCGTGTACGTTAACGTTTTTATGAAGACAGAGTTTTTGAAGACTGATACAAGACTAAGACAATATCCAAGGGGGAGTCTGTTGGTTCATAATGTCTATGTCTTAGTCTTATATCGAGTCTGTATTGTATAGGGCCGAATAGGCTAGGTTTTGAAGTATTTATGTTTAAGCTTAGCCAAGTTCGCCCACGGTAACACATGTTAGCATGTTCGGCCTAACTTGCTTATGCAAGTTTGGGCGAACTTGTATCACCTAGGCCGAACTTATGTGGCTATAAATACCTAGCTTAGATTTCTCATTTGTAACTTTGGCATTTTCAGAGGTGAAGCTCTGTCAGTTTGTAACCAGAACGTTTGATCTATAAAACTGACGATTAACTGATTAAATCTTGTCTATTGGTAAACACGACGTAATATTTCCACTATTAAGGACGTTAGATATCAAATTTAGGTTCCTAAGCATCAAGGATCGGTCCTACAATTGGTATCAGAGCTTGGTCAATCAATTTTAATTTAACAGTCAAATTGATTTGAACAGATCAGCTCTTTGTGCTAATTTGTTTGATAGTTTTACTTGAATACAGAGTTTTATTACTACAAAAGTTTTTAAAACACAAATCTGTTGTAAACAAGAGAAATTGCACAAAACACACCGGAATCCAATATTGGATCCATGTTCAAACCACCGAAGTTGAAACTAAATGAATATTTTATTTGGCAACGTCGGATGGGTCATATTCTCGCCCAACAGAACACCGGATGCTGGAGATCCGTTTTATTTGGACCTCATATACCCATGGTTCCAAGTATAGAGGATCCCCACACCCAGGTCCCTAAGAAACTCGAAAATTACTCTAAACAGGATTTCCTTAAAATCAAATTAGATGCTAAGGCCTTTAGCATCATTGCTTCGGCTTTGCCCAATGAGATTTATGCGGGATTACTTCATTGTAATAGTGCTAAAGATTTATGGGATGCTCTTAAAGAGCAATTCGGTGGTACTGTAGAGGTGATAGAGAATAACAGAGAGGTTTAGAATCAACAGTATGAAACATTTTGCCACGTTAAGGGTGAATCGTTAACCCAACAGTTCGAACGATATAGGTGCCTCATCAGGGAGCTCAAATTGGTAAATGTGGAATTTCCAAATTCGACTGTCAATAGTGGTTTCTTGAGATCCTTACCTGAGAAATGGGAGACTGTAGCTTATGTCACTAGAATAGCTGTTGGTTACAAGGAAATGACCTTGACACAACTTCATGGACGACTCCTCACTTATGAGAGAGAGTTGAACCAGAAAAAGAAGTTGCAAGAGTGAGGGAAAATGACTGATGATTATACTTTGGGAAACACTGCTCTATATAGTCATGAGGAGGGGTCTAGCTGTGGAAAGGATCAGAGTTATGATCATTACATTGACATAACATCTGGAAACAATGTCAACTCTGATCCCTGTACACCCAATTTTGCCTTTGCTGCAAATTATGAAAGCCAGACCTCTGATAATCTATCTTTTGAATTAAATGACTTACAACATTTTGAACCCACTGACCTTGAAGAGATGGACATTTTACATCAGCTGGCACTTTTAAGTTTTAGAGCAAGTAAATTTTACAAAAGAACTGGTAGAAGGTTTCCAGGATTGCATGGGGGGTTGAAAGTTTGGTTGGATAAGTCTAAAATCAAGTGTTACAAATGTAACTAGATGGGTCACTTTGCCAGAGAATGCAGATCACAATCTGCAGGACCAATTGTAACACATCCTTGCAATAGACCTCAAAGCATTGTCCAATATTACCAATATACCCCTGCAACTCAAATGCATAACACTGCTCACTTTGCACATCCTGTTGCTATAGTTCCTGTCCATTATGTTCAAGCACCTGCACCACAGATTCAATATGTCTAAACACCACCTCAAGTACATCTGCAGCAAATGCCACAAGTTACTCAACCTACTCAAACTACTGCTACACCAGCAGAGGTTAACAACAAAGCTTTTTCACACAAGGTTTTGTTGATAGGAGTAGTTTGCCTAAGGATTTAACAAATGAAAACTTTGCTCTCATAGCCAAAAATGATTTCGAAAATGAAAATATATGTTTAATGGCTTTGGAGACCATTGTTGAAGGTGATGAATCTGTGGAGTAGGAGTTAAAGTCTGATGTGTTTGATTGTTGTGAAGCAGTGGTATTGCCAGAAGTTACACCAGTGGTTGAAGTGAATGCTGTTGATGTTGAAAAAGACCCTCTATCTGACCCATTGGATGAGCAGGTGTGTGAGGAAGAATAGTGTGATTGTGCTCTTATGACTGCTTCGAAGGTATCACCTCAGATCCTTAAAGATGTATGTTCTGACAAATGCATTATTGCTTTTGCAAACCTTTGGTTTTTCAAGAATGATTTTGTTTCCAATATGCCAAGGTTTGGCCAAAGCTTGGCACTTCAGGGGCAGACCTATATGCCAAGCTTTGGCCAAAGCTTGGCGCTTCAGGGGCAATACTCTGAGTTTTGGCCAAAGCTTGGCGTTTTGGTATTTTTTATTTTTTTAAATTTGTTTTTAATTAAAAAACGGACCTATACTTGTCGATTTTGATATATTTTGTTAATACACGTCATTTTATGAAGTATATGGTCTATACGGCACGTTCCGGATAAGTTCGGTTATGTGTGTTTCCGTATTCCATGATTTCATGTGATTTTGTTTTACTTTCACTAGTAGTCCAACGTGCCGTTTTGTATGTATACGCATCCTACCGGATCAATACTTGACGTATTTTGTCATTTAATGTCATAGTATGACGTATATTGTCACTATTGTTCCGTACTATCGCGTATTTTGGCCGTACGGGTCGTGTTGGTGACATTCGGTAAAGTGACGTTTATTGTCTGTAAGTGTCGTATTAGTTTATTTAGATTTAGGATTTGACTACATCATATTGTAAAAAATCATATTCAATAACAAATATGTGCATTTTTCAAAATAATGTAACAAATTTGTTTTTAACACTATCCAATGACTAATAACAGTTTTCCAAAAGATAGGTACCAAACATTTTGTTTCCATATGATATGAACGGGAATTTTGCTCTTTTAAGCAAGTTTCATTTAGCTTTAAATATTTATCTGAAATTTCAAAACCTATAGAAAATATAAATTTTGCTTTTATTGGTTCTTAAGGAATCAATTTGCACACAGATACCATATGCTTCATGAGAAAAAACCTTCTACAGACATGATGAGTGTAGATTTTTTTAATAACAATTTCAAGATTTTTTAGGATAAATATATAACACATGCACTGTATAGTATTTGAATTCTAAACTTTTTAGTTATGAACTACACCACTTATCAACAATATTTGAATTCTAAATTTTTTAGTGATTAAGTAAACTTTTTAGTTATGAAGTACACCACTTTTTAGTTTGAAAAATGCACTTTTGGTAAGATCAACAAACTCTCTAGTCAAATCCTAAATCTAAATAAACTAATACGACACTTACAGACAATAAACGTTACTATACCGAATGTCACCAACACGACCCGTACGACCAAAATACGTGATAGTACGGAACAATAGTGACAATACACGTCATACTACGACATTAAATGACAAAGTACGTCAAGTACTGATCCACTAGGATGCGTAGACATACAAAACGACACCTTGGACTACTAGTGAAAGTAAAACAGAATCACATGAAATCATGGAATACGGAAACACACGTAACCGAACTTATCCGGAACGTGTCGTATAGACCATATACCTAATAAAATGACGTGTAATAACAAACTACGTCAAAACTCGACAAGTATAGATGCGTTTTTTAATTAAAAACAAATTAAAAAATAAAAAAACCATCAAAACGCCAAGCTTTGGCAAAAAATCGGAGTATTGCCCCTGAAGCACCAAGCTTTGGCCAAAGCTTGGCATATAGGTCTGCCCCTGAAGCTTGGTCAACTAGACAAAGACTGACACGTCAGTCTTTGTCTGATTGACCAGACCAATATGCCAAGCTTTGGCCAAAGCTTGGCGCTTCAAGGTGTGGAAATAGACAAAAGGTGTGTGTGAATAGACAGGGCCTTTTAAAATTCTATTTATTTATATACAAGTTTACATATCTCAGGGGAGATCACTCAACACTCGACCAAAGATGTATTTTTCTGATAACACTCGATTCTGGCATGGAACTTACTTCTATCATATGCTTACTAAGCGATCAAACCTTCTCCTCTTTAACTATAAACCTTTGTAAATATCAAGAGGGCTTTTGAAAGGTTTAGGCTTGGGCTAAGGGTAGGTGATTTTTGGGTTAGTAGTTAGCAAAATGGCAAAAAGCGTAAAAAGCGTCGGTTGTCGTAAACTTTTTGTTTTGTGATGTTTATTTAAAATAAGCATATTCAAACAAGATTTTTGAGGAACTTGTTTGGTTATTGCAAGAACTATGTTTTTGTACGTATGTGTCATAAGATAACTGAGCTTTTTATTAAAACAAATGGGTTTGAAAGAAAAGGGCTTTAGTGGGTAATGGGTGTTTGTCTTACGAGTTTTTGAAATGAAAAGGTTTAGGCTCAAAGGGGTTAACTAGGGGGATTTTTGGTAGGGGAGTAAAAAGAAGGAAAAATAATGGTGTTGAATAAAAACGGGTTAGTCCTAATGCCTCCATCATTTACTTACTTGGGTTAAAGTCGGTGAGGACCGAGAATGTATCGTCTTGGCAAGTTCTAGAGTCATAAGAACCAAGCGGCTATTCACACAAGAAACGAACATTGAGCATTTAGTTAAAGATGTACGTATGTATGCCCGATAAAGGCTCCAAACTCACTTATTGTGGGAATGGTTTATAGTGTGAACAAGTATATATAATCAAATTTTAAATAGATTTGTCATGCCTTTTTTATAATTTTCTTGTTTGGTTCTGTTGGGATTGAACCCTAACAAAGGAACAAATGATATCAAAGCCAAATACACTCTCCGAGCTTTGGTTCAACTATCAGAGGTTACAACCTCTGATCAACCTTTACACTGCTTTCCTTAAACAACTGTTCCTATCATCTGATTGTATCAAGAAGCAAAGGTCCACTAGAAGAAACAAGATCAGGATAGAGATCAATGCTTAGACTAGTTTAACTTTATTCAATGTAACAGTGCTATGCACTGATAGTATTAGTATAACAGTGTTTTAGTTAGTTACATTGTGTTATCTGTCACTATCAACCATGATGTCACAAAAGATGGTCAGTGGTTAGTTAGTTTAGTATAAATAGGTGAACATTGTAACAATTAGCTTGTGTTCCTGAAAAATATCAATTCGCAATTTATCTTCTTCATTTCTTACTATCAAACGATTGTAATTGGCTAAGGGGGAGTTTGTGAATCACATGCAAAGTTTATCAACTTGAAAGCATGATGGTGATGAAAACAAATGACTAATTGCTTGTGGTAAAATTTTTCCATTAATTCCGCTGCATATCTTTATAATTCAATCCATTTTTCCATCTTTAGATACAAAAACTACAAGTGATTCAAACTTAGATCCTGACAATTGGTATCAGAGCTTGGTCAATCGATTTTGATTTAACAGTCAAATTGATTTGAACAGATCAGCTCTTTGTGCTAATTCGTTCGATAGTTTTACTTGAATACAAAGTTTTATTACTACAAAAGTTTTTAAAACACAAATCTGTTGTAAATAAGAGAAATGGCACAAAACACACAGGAATCCAATATTTGATCCATGTTCAAACCACCGAAGTTGAAACTAAATGAATTTTTTATTTGGTAACGTCGGATGGGTCATATTCTCACCCAACAGAACACCGGATGCTGGAGATCCGTTGTATTTATACCTCATGTACCCGTGGTTCCAAATACAGAGGATCCTCACACCCAGGTCCCTAAGAAACTCGAAAATTACTCTGAACAGGATTTCCTTAAAATCGAATTTGATGCTAAGGCCTTTAGCATCATTGCTTCGGCTTTGCCCAATGAGAGTTATGCGGGATTACTTCATTGCTAAAGAGTTATTGGATGCTCTTAAAGAGCAATTCGGTGGTAGTGAAGAGGTGATAGAGAATAATTGAGAGGTTTTAAATCAACAGTATGAAACATTTGCCATGTTAAGGGTGAATCATTAACCTAACAGTTCGAATGATATAACTGTCTCATCAGTGAGCTCAAATTGGTACATGTGGAATTTCCAAATTCGACTGGAAATAGTCGTTTCTTGAGATCTTTACCTGAGAAATAGGAGACTGTAGCTTATGTCACTAGAACAGCTGTTGGTTACAAGGAAATGACCTTGACACATCTTCATGGACGACTCCTCACTGATGAGAGAGAGTTGAACCAGAAAAAGAAGTTGCAAGAGTGAGGGAAAATGACTGATGATTATACTTTGGGAAACACTGCTCTATATAGTCATGAGGAGGGGTCTAGCTGTGGAAAGGATCAAAGTTATGATCACTACATTGACATAACATCTGGAAACAATTTCAACTCTGATACCTGTATACCCATTTTTGCTTTTGCTGCAAATTGTGAAAGCCAGACCTCTGACAATCTGTCTTTTGAAATGAATGACTTAGAACATTTCGAACCCACTGACCTTGAAGTGCTGAACATTTTGCATCAGCTGGCACTTTTAAGTGTTAGGGCAAGTAAATTCTACAAAAGAACTGGTAGAAGGTTTCCAGGACTGCATGGGGGGGTTAAAAGTTGGGTTGGATAAGTCTAAAATCAAGTGTTACAAATGTAACAAGATGGGTCACTTTGCCAGAGAATGCAGATCACAATCTGCAGGACCAATTGTAACACATCCTGGCAACAGACCTCAAAGCACTATCCAATATTCCCAATATACCCCTGCACCTCAAATGCAAAACACTGCTCACTTTGCACATCTTGTTGCTACAGTTCCTGTCCATTATGTTCAAGCACCTGCACCACAGATTCAATATGTCTAAACACCACCTCAAGTACATGTGCAGCAAATCCCACAAGTTACTTAACCTACTCAAACCACTGCCACACCAGCAAAGGTTACTCAACAAAGCTTTTTTACACAAGGTTTTGTTGATTGGAGTAGTTTTCCTGAGGAATTAACAGATGAAAACTTTGCTCTCATAGCCAAAAATGATTTCGAAATGAAAATATATGTTTAATGGCTTTGGAGACCATTGTTGAAGGTGATGAATCTGTGGAGCAGGAGTTAAAGTCTGATGTGTTTGATTGTTGTGAAGCAGTGGTTATACCAGAAGTTACACCAGTGGTTGAAGTGAATGATGTTGATGTTGAAAAAGACCCTCTATCTGACCCATGGGATGAGCAGGTGTGTGAGGAAGAAGAGTGTGATTGTGCTCTTATGGTTGCTTCGAAGGTATCACCTCAGATCCTTAAAGATCTATGTTCTGACAAATGCATTATTACTTTTTCAAACATAAAGCAGGTGAATGAAAACCTGAGAAACAAAATTTTAGAAGATGAAATTTATTTTAAAAACTTGTTAAAGAGTTGAAAACAAAGTTAAATGAAAAAGATTCTGAAATGAGTAGCCTAAGGCATGAATCAAGCATAACCAAAGACCAGCTCCAAACCATGGTAGAAAAATACCAGGCTTGCAAACAGGAGCTTAAATCTACCCAGATCACTTGTGAAAAATGGCTTAGAGTCTTGTAAAGGTTATGAGCTTATGTTTGATGCTCAAATCAAGAGCAACATATAGTTTGGAATAGGCTTTAGAGATTATGACCAGACTTGTGAAAATGTTGAAAAAATTGATTCTGAGCTGGTTGAAATAGTCCCAACAAAATTGGCTGGTGAAGAAATTAAAATCACAGATAAAAATGGAAACAAAATCATTCTTGAAAAACCAGAGGTTTCAGCAAAAAATAAAGAAATTTAAAAATATCAGTTAAAACCAACCTGGTAAGATGAATGTGATATTTTGGAAAACTTCAAGTCAATGGACTTTCCAACCATTGATGGTATAAAAGCACCAAAAGCATTGGTGATCCTTATCAAAGACTTGCTAGCAGAGGTTACACCCACTGCTCTCAAAATTCTGATAGGAAAAGGAAAGAAAAGGTTAAATACTTGTTTTGTGAATTTTGTGAAAAGAGAAATCATGTGGCTGCAGATTGTTTTCTTTTAGAAGCCTATGACATAAACAAAACTTGTGTTATACCCAAGTCTCCTAGATGCACCATCTGCTACAAAACAAATCATATGACCCAAGAATGTGCCTATCTAAAAATCTATCATCAAAAGGTAAAAGAGATTAGAGCAAAAGCTCTTGAAAGAGAACTTTCAAGCTTTCCTGAAAACAAATCTAAACAGAACTTTGAATCAATTGAAACATTTGTCACAAAAGCCTTAAATCAAACCTCTGTTCACAGAGAAATTCAAGTGACAGATGCACCTCCATCAAACCAGTTTCCAAGAGGTAAAAGCCAGCCTAGATATCAAAAGGTGCCTAAGGTTTATGAGACTTACAAAAAGCCTTCTAAGCCAAGGGTAAATAGGCATCCTCATGGTTACCAACAGTTGATAGGAAGTGGCTCCCAACAGTGGTTACAAAAACCTAATCTAACCACTGCTCATTCATCTGAACTTGAGTCTGGATCATCTGATACCCCATCCAAAGCCATCCTGGCTTTGGAAACTCACCTGAACTAATTATCTAAAAAAACATTGCAGGGAGCTTCTACTTGCCTTGACAGTCTTTAGTATGTAGATAGTGGGGGCTCCAGGCACATCACAGGATGTAAAGCCCTGCTCAGAGACTTTAAAGCTCATGGAGGGGGTGATATATCCTTTGGAAATAATTCAAAAGGGAAGGTGTTGGGTTCAGTATGTGTCTCAGCTGGAAACTCAAGTTTAAGAATGTGAATCTCATTGATAATCTAAAATTCAACCTTCTGAGTGTCTCACAAATGAGTGATAAGGGTTATGGATCCTTCTTCACAAAGGAAACTTGTCAAATAGTAGGCCAAAGGTTGTTAAAAAGATTAATCAAATAATTGCAGAGAGCAAAGTACAACTTACTGCTAATAGGGTAGGAAATGTGTATGTGGTTGACATGGTAAAAGATAATCCTATGTCAAATGCATGTGTGTTCTCAGTTGCTTCAAGCAAAGAAACAGAGTTATGGCATAAAAGACTAGGTCACACAAATCTAAAAACCATCTCCACTCTCTCAAAACAAAATCTTGTTAGAGGTTTGCCTCACCAACAACTTACTTGTGACGAACATTGTGTTTCCTGTTTAAAGGGTAAACAACATAAAAGTTCTTACAAGTCAATTGAAGAGTCCAAAACAAGTCAGTGCTTACAGTTACTTCATATGGACTTGTTTGGACCTGTGAAAATCATGAGCTTAAAACACAAAAGGTATTTCCTGGTGATAGTTGATGATTTTTCTAGGTTCACATGGACTTTACACTCTAAGGATGAAACAACAAACAGTTTGCAAAACTTTGTTAAACAAGTTGAAAAGCAATTTGATCTTCCTGTAAAAATCTTTAGGAGTGATAATGGGACAGAGTTTAAGAACAAAGAGTTGGATGCCTTCTGTGAGTCAAAAGGGATTGTTAGGCAATATAGCATACCTAGAACTCCAGAACAAACTGGGGTTGTTGAAAGGAAAAACAGAACTTTGATTGAATCAGCAAGAACTATGCTAGCAGATTCTGGTTTACCCTTGTCTTTTTGGGCAGAGGCTATAAACACTGCTTGCTATGTTCAGAATAGAGTTTTGATAAACCCCAGGCATCAAAAGACTGCTTATGAATTGCTTTATAAAATCAAACCTCTGATGTCTTATTTTAAATTCTTTTGCTGCCCATGCTTCATTTTAAATTTAAAGGATTCATTATCCAAGTTTGCAGGCAAAGTTGATTGTGGTTATTTTCTGGGATACTCAACCACTGCCAAAGCCTACAGAGTTTTTAACTCTAGGACCAAGTGTGTTGAAGAAGCTCTGAATGTGAAGTACAATGAACTCTCATCCTTGAAATTCCCAGCAAATCCTGCTGAACTGTTTGACCTATCCAAATTTACATTTGAAGATGCGTCTGTCAAGACTAACCATGCAGGTAACCCGCAGTCATCAAATCAAGAGCAAGGATATGATTGCATTCTTCCAAATGTCAAAATTAATCCTTCAGGCAGAGGAGCAGATGTTAGTAGCAATGGTAAAAGCTCTGCCAGGTCAATAGTGGTTAATACTCAAACCTCTGCCAGCTCTCAAGACCAAGCATCTGCTGATAAAAGTCCACAACAAATGGACAAAAGTCAACCTACTTTCACATCCATTCCACCAATTCCTCCACCACCATTCCAATCAGAGGTTGGACCATCAAATTCACCAACAGAGGATAGCTCAGATGATACAATTTTGCAAGCTTCACCTCAGAATGCCATTGTCCCATATCAAGGTGATTTGATTTTCCTCAAAAGCCATCCTGTGGATCAAGTTATTGACAACATCAATGAGGGAGTGCTCACCAGGAGTCAATCCCAAAACATTTGTCTTTTTGCTGGTTTTCTATCACTCACACAACCTGTCAAGTACCAAGAGGTACTAAAAGTCAACAGTTGGGTAGAAGCCATGCAAGAGGAGCTCCTACAGTTCAAAAGACAACAAGTATGGGAACTTGTACCACTGCTAAAAGATGTAAGTCCTATTGGCACAAAGTGGGTCTTCAAGAACAAAACAGATGAAATGGGCATTGTCGTCAAGAACAAAGCAAGGCTCGTGGTTCAAGACTATAGACAGAAAGAAGGCATAGACTATGATGAAACTTTTGCTCCATTTGCAAGATTGGAGGCCATCAGACTGTTCTTAGCTTTTGCTGCCAACAACAACATCAAAGTGTATCAAATGGACATCAAAAGTGCATTATGGTATGGAAAGATCAAGGAAGAAGTGTATGTGTGTCAGCCTCCTAGTTTTGAAGATGCATTTCATCCTGATCATGTTTACAGGTTAAACAAAGCACTTTTTGGTCTAAAACAAGCACCCAGAGCCTAGTATGAAACTCTATCCACTTTTCTCTTATCCATTGGTTTCACCAGAGGTAGGATTGATAAAACCCTATTTTTTAAATGGAAAGGAAACGATTTGATGCTTGTCCAAATTTATGTGGATGACATCAATTTTTGATCCACATGCACTGCCATGTGTGAAGAGTTCAGAAAACTCATGGCAGCAGAGTTTGAGATGAGTGCAATGGGTGAGTTGCAATGTTTTCTTGGTTTACAAGTCAAACAAATGCAACATGGCACTTTCATCCATCAAAATAAGTTTGTGAAAGAAATGCTTAAGAAATTTGATTTGGATGATTGTAAACCTTGCAGCACACCCATGGAAACATCCAAGCTAGTCACATTTGATGGCAAAGATGACCTTGTTGATCAAACATTGTATCGAAGCATGATTGGGTCTTTACTGTACCTAACTGCATCAAGGCAAGACATCATGTTTGCAACATGTGTTTGTGCCAGATCACAGTCATTGCCAAGAAAATCAGATCCTATTGCTGTAAAAAGGATATTCAAATACATAAAAGGTGCTCCCACACTTGGTCTCTAGTATCCAGCTAATGGTAATATTGAGCTTGCAGGATATTCTGATAGTGACTTTGCTAGATGTAAAACAACATGGAAGTCCACATCTGGAGGAGCCCAATTCCTAGGTGATTGCTTAGTGTCTTGGCCAAGCAAAAAGTAAGTTGCAGTTTCTACATCCACTGCTGAGGCAGAGTAAATAGCTGCTGCAAGTTGTACTGCTCAACTACTGTGGCTTCAAAATCAATTGTTGGATTTTGTTATCACTGCTTTAAAAACTCCACTCAAAATTGATAGTCAAGCAGCAGAAAATATCATCAAAAATCATGTCTCTCATTCCACCACTGAGCACATTGACATCAGACATCACTTTATGAGGGATTGCTATGAAAAAAAGGTTTGATTTCCTTACAACATGTCCATAT
Organism: Scalesia atractyloides; assembly: GCA_947069175.1. NCBI lineage: Eukaryota > Viridiplantae > Streptophyta > Magnoliopsida > Asterales > Asteraceae > Scalesia > Scalesia atractyloides. The sequence continues at coordinate 54,248,074 of CAMTDV010000015.1, read as the reverse complement.
CAAGGATCAATTGGCAAATGTGTTGACAAAAGCACTTGATGCTCACACTTTTGACAATTTGATCTTTAGGCTTGGAATGCTAAACATGGATTAAAAACAAATTTCTTTGTGATCCATGTGTAAATAGCAATAAAATGTCTTTAGAAAATCAAAATACATCTTTAAAAATAGTTTAGAATTGAATTTTTCAATAAATTCTCAAAGTCTGTTCAAAGCACTGATAACACAAAAACACTGATCACTTAGAAATGTCTATCCACTGTTAAAGAGTGTATCCTCTGATAGATCAAAAATCTCAAACAGTGGTTTAGCCAAACAACTGTCTTCCATTGTCAATCAGAGGTTACACGTGGAAGGATGTTATTTGACAGTTGTTGCATCAGATGCCACGTCATCATCACTTTTTCAAAAACCCTGTAAAAACCCTGTTCTATCCAGAACACAGGTTTCACCAAACTGTGTTGATTTCAAAAATCTCAAAACAGTTTTCACTCAAATCATGGCTCCTAAAACAAAATCAAAGGCGAAATCAAAGCAAGAATTACCACCATTCGTCTTGATTATCAAAACCTCACACAATTACACTGGAATCTTAGAAGAAACCAAGGTCAATACACGTTATCACACAATGATTCGGATTCTAAGAGAGTCAAAATTTAAACACATGCTTGAAGTCAAAACCAAGATTTACATCGATTCTCTTTGGGATTTTTGAAAAACTGCTAAGGTCAAAACATCCACTGATGGTGTTCCTTATGCAATAATCTCAAAAGTTGGGGGTACTCCTATGCAAATTAGTCCACAATCGATCTCTCAAGTTTTTCAATTGAATGATATGGCATATCCTGTGTCATTTTCTTTACGAGAGATGCAAGCAGAGTTTGTGGAAAGGGGTTACACTGGCCAATTGAAAGGTATGACAATCTTTAAACCCAACTTTCCAACATAGATGAAATTCTATTTCCTTACTCTTTTAACATGTCTCTCTCCAAAATCTACTGCTTTCAATGAAATTCCATTGAACATGAAATATAATATGCAATTTTGACTTAATCTGATTTTAACTATTCCCAGGTATTGTTCAGTGATTTGGTAAATAATTTTAAAATTATATCAAAGAGAAAAGCTTTCTTGATACATCCTCATTTCTTGAGTATTTACATGTAAGATCAGATCAGATTTGAAGCAAGTAAACAAGGCGTAGTGACCAAACCTGGCTGCTTAACTCATGAACTTTTTACACGTCTAACAAATCAAGAAAAGATTTCTAAAACAGAAGTAGAGGAGGATGAGCCAATTTTACAAGAACAAAATGTTCAATCTCTTCCTCCTGCTACTGAGACCACTGCTCTAGGTGATCAGAGCATTACAACCACTGCTCTGAAACCCACACCTAAAATCACCAAAAAGAAACCAACAAAAATATCCAAAAACCCACCAAACCCAAAAAGGGTCCTCTGGAAGATGAGATCCTAGAGATAAACCCTGTGACAACACAAATGTCATTAACCACTGCTGCTACTTCTTCACAGCAGATGGTTGAGAGATCTCCACCTGGCTATACAACTCCTCCTGCATCATCACAAAAGGAATAGGTTGTAAACACAGGGACACCAAATTATGAAGCTCTAGGACCACTTGGTTCTATCTTCCACAGCCCATCTCCAAGGGCAATGTCTCTTTCTATACCTATCCCTTCTCCAATAAATCACTACCACAAACCTTTATACCCTTGCTGAATGCAATAGAACTAGAGCAGACATTATCCAGCACTTCTCAACAACCTATCACTGAGAATATACTTCAACATGATGCTGGGTCTGATTCTCTATTCTTTGCTAGCCTATCAACAAATGAAGAGGCTACATTCCTTGGGTTACATGTCACCCTTGGTGATAGTTCAACTAGAGCAGCCACTACAATTGCAAAACTCACTAGTTTCCTTTGGACAGTGGTTACATTGCTAAGTCTCTGTTGAAGACAACCACTGCTGAGGCTACCAAGGTAACCTCTGATATTGTGGGAAGTCCCCAGTACCAAGAAAAAAAAGGGCATCTAAGGGTGAAGCTAGTGTCAAAACACAAGTTTATGATCCCTTAGATATAACTACCACCTCAGGTAGGAGTTCAGATGATCCAATTAAATTAGGTGATGATCTAAAATACAAAGATTTGACGGAGAGAGTATCAATGCTTGAAACTTTTGTTGATGAGATCAAAAATCTTGTGAAGCATGTAACAACCCGCAACTTTAGGTTATGCCGTAACCTAACCACAGTTAATTTAGACACACATTTATAGCATTGCATTTAACGAGTCTACTCTGGTAATTCAGGGAATTACCGGAACTCACACTTGATAACTCTCGAACGTTGGTGATTTATACGAAATTGCACATTGCCTGATAAATATGTGTTTTAAATGTAAACTACATGATATTATGTGCGTAATGTGAAAGTTGCATAGTTAGGGGTGTGTAGAGCTAATACTGAAAATAGACTTAAAACTCCTACAACCCTAATTATTCCTCATAACCTCAAATCCATTATACGGCAGTTTTCTCTAATCATTTGGCTCTTCATCACAACTCTCAAATCACCAATCTGCGATCTTTCAATCTTCCTAGAACAATCTCTACATCAATCTAAAGTAAGTGTTTAAGCTATGTACTGTGATTATTGTTCTTTTTAATTCCAATGCAAAACCCTAGGCATCCAAACCATCTGTGTTTTTGTTTCATGATTGATGAATGTGTGATAAGTGTTGTAGACTAAATGAATGTGTAATTATGGTTTGAGGTTAATGATATTAGGAACATGATAGAACTGTTAGATTGATTGATATGATTCCTGACATTATTGAGTTCTGTGTGTCTGGGGGGTTTTGATCGTAGAAACTGTAAACTGTTACATTGATCCTATGCGATTAGGGTTGGTCCGACCTTGTGAAGTCATAAGAGGTCTGAGTTTTTTGCCAAACAATATAAATATCCGAGTTCAGTAATAAAAGGAGAATCCGGGTTTAACAAGTGAGTATACTCCTCCGAGTATACACCTCCGAGTTTAACATAGGGAGGTTGAGTCCGAGTTTATGTGCCTAAATGGATCCAAGTTACCTATGTATTCCAGGTTTAACATGCTATCCGAGTTTATACATACACAAACACATGATTCCAGATTTGTGTGAATGCTGGGAGGTTTCCGAAATTGTTAAGTTAAAGAGTGTCCGAACTTGTTAAGTTTGAGGATGGCCGGGTTTGTATATTTGATTGGGTCCGGGTTTCATAGATTAAAGGGGGTCCAGGTTTTTAAATATAACCGAACACATATATAGGTAAAGATGTAAAGATGGGTCCGGATTAGTGGAAGGGTATGTTTCCGAGTTTCTTAAATGAACCAGATGTGGCCCGAGTTTTGATGTGTTGCAAGTTTAATTGTGTGAAATGTGATGATCCCAAGTTTACTATATGATTATGTTGATCCGACTAAAGGGCATTAGGTCCGAGTTTCTTTATGAGATGCAAGATGTCCGTATTACAGAGAATCACATGTCACCAACTAAGAGAAATCCGCTGTGTATGTCATCAGGGCACGTGTAACGGACCTATCACTTAATTGATGCTTAAAGCATGTTAACAGTAACCGAGCAAACTAAGGTGAGTTCACTGCTCTTTTACAAGCATGCGTCCAATAGGGATAATCAAACAAACTAATATCCCTGGAGGGGATACTTTGCAAACTTTTATCCCTGGAGGGAATGACTACTATTCCTTGGAGGAATACTATGTTATATCTGTTTTGTTCAATTTTGATGTTAGTTAATAAACTCAAATTCTATCACGGAAAGTCCCAACTTACATACCGAACTAGTTGCCTGGAGGGCAAAAGGGTATTAGTTGATAGCGCTATTAGGCCTGATAAACCTCACACGTGTCTTGGTGGACGGGCGTGAACTAATGACCTTAAACACGTTGATCAATGATGATAGACATTGATGAGGGCACCAAAAACAGAACAGCCAATCGGTACAGAGTTTATTAGTCGTAACATGTCTTTAAACTAAACACCAAACTTGTTTTTATCAAACAAAATGTGAACTCGCCGGCTTAATCGCTGATACACTTTTTCTGTATGCTTGCAGGTTGTTAGATGATTCATGCATGGAAACTTGCAGTCTGGGGAGCTTGAAGTTTCATGGGGCGTGTTACGTGATGGCAAATAATAAAACTTTATGCATTAAAACATTTTGATTTCAATTGTTTGAGATACTTTCATTTGCTTCCACTGAACATATACTATCTTGAATTGTTTAAACTAAAAGTCACTTTTCATGTTGGTTATGAAGACTTGTTTTTATATTACTTATTGATAGTTCAACATGATTAGTGGCTAGATCCTGGTACGTCACACGCCTCGCAGTAAAACCCCGCCTGTGGATTTTTGAGGGTGTGATAGTTTGGTATAAGAGCCAGGTTATAGTGAACTAGGTTTAAAAAAAAGTTTTCTTAAAACCAGACCATAACCGGATCAATTCCGACAGCGACCATGACACTACACTCCAGATTTCAAGGTTCGTCTTTATTTATCGTAAACATTATACGTTTCACATATACATTTGCATTGCATTGCATATAGTCACACGCACTGCAATATAGTACGAATTTAGATGTTATCTATTTATGCTATGACGAATCATTAGTATGATTTTACTTTTAGACGTTTTATGATCTTGATCGTTTTGACCATACTCACTCTTGACACTCGAACTTGAGGATCTTTTGACACAAGTTAGGAGGAATTAGGGTGAACATTCAAATCGAATTATCATTACGGGTGCACACGTAATCATAATTCGAGGTGCATGTGAGTCCTAGTGAGACCTGACGTGTGTAGGAGGATTCTGACCCATTATCTGACGTAATTGGGGACTCAGATTTCCCTAGGAGCCATAGCGATGATGGACTTCCTAATCCTGAACTATACTTGTATCTTTCTTGTCTACTGGAGCCAAAGATGGAATAATATGCGCTACATATTTTTCTCATATTGGTATCTTGTGGATGTAGAATCATGAGTGGACGCGGTGGAGCTAACATGACTCAGGCCCAGATTCAGGCTCTAATCAACGCACGGGTTGCCGAAGCATTGGCGGCACAGCAACAACCTGCTCAACCTCGAGCTTGTACCTTCAAGGCATTCTTGGATTGCAAGCCACACTCTTTCAATGGCACCGAAGGAGCAAAACAACGGGTCTTCTTCACTGCATTGAGAAACTAGAATCCGTCTTTGATATGTGCGATTGTCCTATCAACAATCGAGTTAAGTACGCAACTGGTACCTTGGAAGGCAACGCGCTCTCATGGTGGAACGCACAGGTTGAGATGCTTGGGTTGGCGACTGCCAATGCTACGACGTGGGATGAATTTAAGAATTTGTTAAGGGAGGAATACTGCCACAGGGAAGACATCCAAAAGCTGGAAGTGGAATACTATAACCTAAAGATGGTCGGGTCCGAGATCGAAGCTTACACAAAGAGGTCCAACGATTTAGCTGGTCTTTGTCCGAACATGTCCGAGCTCGCTTACAAACGTATCGAACTTTACCTCAAGGGTCTAGTTCCTGAGATCCAAAGCTTGGTAACTTCAGCAAACCTTCCCACGATTCCGCAAGTCATTCGTCTAGCTCATCGTCTCATAGATCAAGCGGTCGAGCAGGACAAGCTACCTAAGCCAAACACCACTATTTCTGACACCTCAAATGACAACAATCGTAAGTGGAACGACTTAGACAAAGCCTTTAATTCTAGCCAGCAACATAAGAGGGCTGGCAACAACAACAACCGCAACTTCAACCAGCCTTCTGCTACCAATCAGACCCAGGGTTTCAATCAGAATCAGGGCTCATATGTTGGCAGACAGCCGAAGTGCAACACGTGTAACTATCATCACCACGGGCAGTGCACCAGAACATGTCAGAGATGTGAAGAAGTAGGTCACATGGCTAGGGATTGTAGGACGCCATTCCCAAAGCAACAACAACAGAGGCAACAACCACAACAACAAGGTGGTGATCGGAAGAGCTGTTTTTAGTGTGGAAGTGAGGATCACTTCAAGAGGGATTGCCCGCAGCTAAACCGGAATGCCAACAATTCGGGAAATGACGACAGCGACACTGGGAATAACAATAACAACGATGACAATAATGGCGGAGATGGTGCTCGTAGGAGAGCATTCATGATTGGTGTGGGCGACGCCAAGAATGATAACACCCTGTGATCGGTATGTTTTCTGTAGACAACTTTTTCGTTTCTGTTTTATTTGCTTCTGGTATCGATTGGAGTTTCATGTCCTTGAAGCTCAGTAGACCGTTAGGATTGAATCTAAATCCCTCTTAAACCCAAACACATTAAGGAATTTACTGACGGCTAACCGAGTGAAACATTTCATGTTTTATGCTGAATGCAAACTGGATCTTTAGGCCAAGTGTTTGACATTGACCTCTTTCTTGTTACTCCTGATAGTTTGATTTAGCGCATTCTTTTCGCTCCTCTGTGAATCTTAGCGAATTTCGGGACGAAATTCCCTTTCAACTTGGGGATGATGTGGTACCCGAGGAAAATCCACAGTAATTTTAAATCGTTTTTCGCTTCTTAACTCGTTTTCCCCTCTCAAGTGTTTGCTTATCAAATTTCAGGACGATATTTCTTTCAAGTTGGGGATGATGTGACAACCCGCAACTTTAGGTTATGCCATAACCTAACCACAGTTAAATTTAGACATACATTTATAGCATTGCATTTAACTAGGGTTGGTTAAATGAGCCTACTCTGGTAATTCGGGGAATTATCGGAACTCACACTTGATAACTCTCGAACGTGGGTGATGTATACGGAATTGCACGTTGCCTGATAAATACATGAATTATGTGTTTTAAATGTAAACTACATGTTATTATGTGCGTTATGTGAAAGTTGCATAGTTAGGGGTGTGTAGAGCTAATACTGAAAATAGACTTAAAACTCCTACAACCCTAATCATTCCTCATAACCTCAAATCTATTATACGGCAGTTTTCTCTAATCATTTGGCTCTTCATCACAACTCTCAAATCACCAACCTATGATCTTTCAATCTTCCTAGAACAATCTCTGCATCAATCTAAAATAAGTGTTTAAGCCATGTACTGTGATTATTGTTCTTTTTAATTCCAATGCAAAACCTAGGCATCCAAACCATCTGTGTTTTTGTTTCATGATTGATGAATGTGTGATAAGTGTTGTAGACTAAATGAATGTGTAATGATGGTTTGAGGTTAATGGTATTAGGAACATGATAGAACTGTTAGATTGATTGATATGATTCCTGACATTATTGAGTGCTGTGTGTCTGGGGGGTTTTAATCATACAAACTGTAAACTGTTACATTGATACTATGCGATTAGGGTTGGTCCGACCTTGTCAAGTCACAAGAGTCCGAGTTTACCAAACCATATAAATATCCGAGTTCAGTAATAAAAGGAGAATCCGAGTTTAACAAGTGAGTATACTCCTCCGAGTATACACCTCCGAGTTTAACATAGGGAGGTTGAGTCCAAGTTTATGTGTTTATGAATACTCCTCCGAGTTTATGTGCTTAAATGGATCCAAGTTACCTATGTATTCCGGGTTTAACATGCTATCCGAGTTTATACATACATAAACATAGGATTCCGGATTTGTGTTAATGCTGGGAGGGTTCCAAAATTGTTAAGTTAAAGTGTCACAGCCCGACCCGCAGCGGAAAAGGTGATCGGGGCATGATTGGGTTTTCATCAAAGCTCATGACATTTATTATAACGTTTCATATTTATTATCACAATTTTAAAGAAGATCACACAATCATATCATACAAGTTCAACATGTCCTATACATTTTTCTAGGCTACATTATTTTTCTTCTAAGGCACTTTCCTATGTTTTCCATGCTTCATCCTGTTCACCTGTATCATATGTAAAAATGGTTTTTGGATCAACAAAAAGTTGGCGAGTGAACCTTGTTAGAAAACATTTATTATTTATTTCTTATTGTATTTAATATGGAAAATTTGTGCACTGATCATACATGAACAAACGTAAATAAAACATACAATAGCAAACAAATAGCATACAATAACAAACCAATAGCATACAATAACAAACCACCTTGCATGAATATGTAATATGAATGACAATGTAAATGTTGGCAACGTCTCGTTCACGCTCATAGGTAATGGGGAACGGCTCACGCTCCTAGGTAATGGGGAGCAGACGGCCTATGATGAAATGTATGTGCGATCAAGGCTCAATCAAACGGAGCCGATCGTATGTTGGCAACGCCTGGTTCACGCTCATAGGTAATGGGGAACAGCTCAACGCTCATAGGTAATGGGGAGCGGCGGCCTATGATAATGTATGTACTGAAAATGATAAATTTAATCTAAACAATAATCACACAAACAGATGATACATGTTGAATATACATTTAATCATGAATATGATGGATGCACAATAGTTTAAAAGTAATAAATAATAAGACACATGATACACCCCAAAAACGTGATTAAAACGGGGAATTTGTAGAGATTCACTCACATTGGGTGCGTTCGGTTGATGATGTTGAATGCGCACGAGTTTAGAGGATTGATTGACGAGGAAAAACTAACCTAATTAATAACGAAAAAGTAAGGTAAATAAATGGATTTTATTAACAATTTTAATAGGATTTTTGGATATATTTTTGTGAGTTTAAGGCTATTTTCTAACTTTAAAAATGTTATTTTTAAGTATTTTTAATTGATTTTTAATTTAAATAAATAAATAAAATAATAAACAAAATGTTGACTTTTGACCGTTGACCATTGACCGTTGACCGTTGACCGGTCCGGTCGCTTATATATGTGCGCTGGGTGAGACTCGAACCCGTGACCTCCCGTACGCGTGCACGCAGCTCTACTAACTGAGCTACGTGTCTAACCCGAAATATTTCTGTTTTTAATTATATTTATATACTATTTAACTTAATCCGAAAATCATTTATTTTTAAAAAGGATTTTAATTGCATTGAACCTGTGCCGTTAACCAGTCTCGAACCCGGGACGTGCGAGTTAGTGTTGCACACAGTCCACCGCTGGACTGTGTGTCTAACCTGGTTAATATTCCGGTTTTTATTATACTTAACATCTTACTGAGTTAACCCGTTTCGGTTAAAAAAGGCATTTTTATTTCAAGAGAGTGAGGTTGGGACAGGAATCGAACTCGCGACGTGTGTGTATTTGTTTGCACACAGTCCACCGCTGGACTGTGTGTCTAACCCGTTCATAAAACTGATTTTAATTAATCTTATAACATAACCGAACTTCGTCTTCTTCGCTCAAGAACACAGACAATGATAATTCTACTGATTCATGTATAATTCGATTAACAAACATTAAAGTAGTTGAAAGGTAATGAACGGAGAGAGTTTGGGGATAGGAGGTACCGATCAGTGTCTTTCACAGAACTCCTGCAAAGGTCCGTCGGCTCTGTTTGTGAACTTCGGCTGTTAGAATCAATTAACAGTTCTGTTCGATTAGTTATGAAATTGAGGTACTTAAACAAGGATTAACAGAAGTTTGAATGATCATACCGGCTCTCAGCGTGATTCTGGAAATTTCAGAAGTTTTCCAGCGAATGCAGAAATTCCGACAACGTCGTCTGGGATTGATTCTGGATGGTGGATTTGTGTTAGTAACAGTCTAACAACAGATTGAAACAGAAAGAGTCGAGGTATTTACCGTGTGGATGTGAGTCTCGGTTTTCCGGCGAAAGTCCGGTGATGGCAGGATATTTCCGGCGAGTGAAATTGCGTCGAGAAAAGGTGCGATTTTGAGCGAAAAGGCTACCAGAGATTTGTGGGTGAATTTATAGGAAGAATCGAGATGCATGGGGTCTGATTTCAGTCTTGATTCGTCGGTCAATAATTTTTCCGGCGGTTATGACTGATGTCGCGGACTGGACATCGGTTATAACCGATGTAATAGTTATTATACGCGTTAAGTCACAAGAAACCGACAGTGTAGGGCGAAATCGTCGGGATTTCCGACGACTGCGAATTGGGCGCGTCAGTTGCCTGATTTGAAATCGAGATTTTGATATTTGAATTAATTGTTTTGATACATTACTAAAGAACACAAGTGGCGGAGTGGTTTGGTGAATGAGAGTTGACTTTGGCTGACCCGGGCTGACCCGGGTTCGAATCCCGGCTGCCTTGTTTTATTTTTATTTCACTATTTTTAATACATTTTCAAATATAAATTTTATATTCTAATATACTTATTAATTATGTATCGTTTAAAATTAATTTGAGCATTAAATATGCAATGAAATTTTTAACTGGTTGTTCGGTTAATAAACGAAGCGGGTTTGGTTAACCCGGTCTTTTGACGGATGTTACAGTTTCCCCTACTTTTAGAAATTTCGTCCCGAAATTTAAGTAGTGGCATGTTTGACTCAAAAGGATGGTGTTTTAATTTGACAATTACATACTTAGAAGAGAGTAAGAGTTTAAATTTTGTTTGAGGCGGTAACGTTCCTTATAAGGGTTGAATACCCTGCTACAGGAATCGCTTTCTGTTGCCTAAAGTGTATGAATACGGGACATGGATACATAGAGTTGATTGACTAAGTATGATTTTATGCATAAGAGTTTGGGTACGTTTGGAAAGATAAGGTTATATCCTAAAACAAAACTTTTACTACTAAAACCTACATGGAACTTCTCATAACCGCCTGACAATGCCTCTGATCCTTTGGCAAGAATACTTATATATAGGAAGTACCAGCGGCGTATCCACCATATTCTTGTCAAATTTTCATTGGTTTTATCAGTAAGTTATGATTGGTTCTATGATGTGACTCTAGAACATAAATAAACACAACAACCAAGGCCTGAGTCCTAATTCTGATAGTATACCTGTTTGAATGGTGACAATACCTCTCTCGTTTGTTGTGATGGAGAGGTTAGTCTGTGTAGAAATGGAACACAATCCAATTTCTTTAAATGATGAAATGAAATGAATGCTAAATCAGTGAGTATAACACAAACTTCAACCAAGACGATACTAAATCCTACATGGAACTTCTCATAACCGCCAGATAATGCCTCTGATCCTTTGGCAAGAATACTTATATATAGGAAGTACCAGCGGCGTATCCACCATATTCTTGTCAAATTTTCATTGGCTTTATCAGTAAGTTATGATTAGTTCTATGTGACTCTAAAACATGAACAAACACAATCAACCAAAGCTTGAGTCTTAATTCTGATAGTATACATGTTTGAATGATGACAGTTCCTCTCTCGTTTGTTATGATGGAGAGGTTAGTCTATGTAGAAGTGAGACATAACCCAACTTCTTTAAATGATGAGACTGAAATACATTGAGATGTATGATGATATGAATGTTAAATCAATGAGTATAAAACAAAACTGAAATGGTAATTCGCATTAAGATTCTTGGATAAAATTCCAATTTATAATTGAGATACGTGAAGATTGAGATAACATAAAGAAAAACGTAAAAACGAAGCGGTTGGAGTTGAATCTTGATTTTTGGTGAAGGAGACTAGTTGGGTGGTTCGTTTGGGCCGTCATTATCTTCAATAAGATTGGAGTTGATGTTGAAAACTCTTCCTCTTGCTGGTGGCCTAGTGATTGGGTTTTCTTGATTTGCTTGGTTAACTGGGTTTGATTGAGCTTGAGCGTTTATGATGTTAACCAATCGAGGGTACGTGTTTCTAAAGTGGGTAGGGTCGCCACAATTAAAGCAAGCTCGAACATAAGGTAACATGGGGTATTGGGATTGTTGATATGTTTGGATCATGTTTTGAGTAGGGGGTGAGATTTGGGTTTGAGGGGTGCGGCAAACCTTGCTCAAATGGCCATAGCGTCCACAATTCGCACATAGTCGACAAGGTAAGGTAGATGGATGGTGATAAAAACATGTGTTACATTGAGGGTGAGGTCCAAAGTAAGGTTTCTTATTTGGGTAAGTTGGGTTGGGTGCTACTTGAGTGATTGGGATAGCTTGGAAGGGTATGGCTTGTGAGGCTGGTTGATTGCGTTGGGTGACAGCGAAAAGTTGCCCATCTCGTTTTCTCTTAGAAATGGGTTGAGAAGGGGATTCGGTTTGGGTGGAGTTTGAGGTTTTAGTCGATGCTTTATCCTTCTTCTTCTCCTCCTTGAAGTCTTTATTCCATATGCGGTTTTCAGTGAGCTCTGTAGCTAACTCCATTGCTGCTCCAAAGTTGCAGGTGTGGTACTTATTACAGAGTCTTGAATTTTTGAAGGAAGACCTCGAATGTAGTGCTCGATCAAACGGTAGAGGGGAGTGAACAAGTTGGGAACCATTTGATTTAACTCGAGGAATCTCTTGTTGTATGTGGTGTGGTCGCCTTCCTTTTGTTTCAACGAATAGAACTCATCCTCTAATTTCTTGATTTCGCTCCTTGGGCAAAACCGTCTTGTCATGATTTCCTTCAACTCTTCCCAAGTCAAAGTCATGGTATCTTCAACACCTCGTTTGGCCTTCTCTGTATTCCACCAAGTAAGTGCTATTCCAAATAAACGACCAGTAGCATATCGCACTTTGCGATCATCGGGGCAATCGCAATTTAGAAAAATGTTTTCCATTTCTTCAAACCAATAGAGAAGAGCGGTGACACCTTCAGTCCCTTCGTATTTTGTAGGGTCGCAGGATTTGAAATGCTTGTAGGTGCATTTAGTGGTATTTGGGGGAGGGTTGACAACATTTTGAACTTCTTGGTTGACGGGATTAGCGGTAAGGGCTTGCTGGACTTGAACTACAATGTTGGGTATTACGGCAGCCATTTGTTGAGCGATTTGGGCAGCCATGTGCTCGCGGGCTTTTCCTGATCTCATCTTCCTACGAGCGAGACTAGAAGACATCTACAAGGAATACATATCAAGAGTATGAGTTGGATGTTTTTGGGATCATGTGTCGTATTTAGGAATGAACATTCATAAAATAAATATAACATAATAAATCTACTACATCCATAGGATGTCTTAGGCTTTGCTCGTAATTGGGCCTTGCATGCCGCCATACTTCACCTTCGTAATCATGTGGGCCCCCATGATTACCGGGTTTTTCATATGGTTCGCATGTGTTAGCCTGGTTATGTACACTAAAACCCGGAGAAAATCGAGAAATAAGTATGTAACGTATGATATTCGGAATGTATCCAGGTGTGGACACGGTGACACCTCAAAGTGGGGTTAGTTCGAACGACGTTTGGTGTGGCATGCTTTGGCCTAATAGGTCCTTCGTACTCTCATCGTTAGTCCCCAGGTAGGCAAACTGGTCCGTTATATTGGATTTATACGAATGCCAACCTAGACAGGACGTTCCGACTACCGATACTTGTACCTTACAGTTACTACATGCCCGTCGCAGAACTCACTTTGATGAGATTTGAAAAATGAAAAATGCGACAAAATCTGGAATAACGGAAGTATGAAGATGAATTGGATATGTGAACATTGAAATATGTATGATGAATATGTATGTAAGTATGTACGTTTGACTGTAATTATAATTCATTATGTGTCACAAAATGTAATATTGGAAGTGTTTGCATGCATTTGTATATGAAATAAATATGAAAGAAATAAACATCATGAGTTTGCATGTAACCACATAAACAATTAAAATCTAATCAACTATAGTATAGGCTCTAAGGGTCTAATAACCTATCCAATATCCCTATAGTCATGGCTCTGATACCAATCTGTCACACCCCGACCCGCAGTGGAAAAGGTGATCGAGGCATGATTGGGTTTTCATCAAAGCTCATGACATTTATTATAACGTTTCATATTTATTATCACAATTTTAAAGAAGATCACACAATCATATCATACAAGTTCAACATGTCCTATACATTTTTCTAGGCTTCATTATTTTTCTTCTAAGGCACTTTCCTATGTTTTCCATGCTTCATCCTGTTCACCTGTATCATATGTAAAAATGGTTTTTGGATCAACAAAAAGTTGGCGAGTGAACCTTGTTAGAAAACATTTATTATTTATTTCTTATTGTATTTAATATGGAAAATTTGTGCACTGATCATACATGAACAAACGTAAATAAAACATACAATAGCAAACAAATAGCATACAATAACAAACCAATAGCATACAATAACAAACCAATAGCATACAATAACAAACCACCTTGCATGAATATGTAATATGAATGACAATGTAAATGTTGGCAACGTCTCGTTCACGCTCATAGGTAATGGGGAACGGCTCACGCTCATAGGTAATGGGGAGCAGACGGCCTATGATGAAATGTATGTGCGATCAAGGCTCAATCAAACGGAGCCGATCGTATGTTGGCAACGCCTGGTTCACGCTCATAGGTAATGGGGAACAGCTCAACGCTCATAGGTAATGGGGAGCGGCGGCCTATGATAATGTATGTACTGAAAATGATAAATTTAATCTAAACTATAATCACACAAACAGATGATACATGTTGAATATACATTTAATCATGAATATGATGGATGCACAATAGTTTAAAAGTAATAAATAATAAGACACATGATACACCCCAAAAACGTGATTAAAACGGGGAATTTGTAGAGATTCACTCACATTGGGTGCGTTCGGTTGATGATGTTGAATGCGCACGAGTTTAGAGGATTGATTGACGAGGAAAAACTAACCTAATTAATAACGAAAAAGTAAGGTAAATAAATGGATTTTATTAACAATTTTAATAGGATTTTTGGATATATTTTTGTGAGTTTAAGGCTATTTTCTAACTTTAAAAATGTTATTTTTAAGTATTTTTAATTGATTTTTAATTTAAATAAATAAATAAAATAATAAAAAAAATGTTGACTTTTGACCGTTGACCATTGACCGTTGACCGTTGACCGGTCCGGTCGCTTATATATGTGCGCTGGGTGAGACTCGAACCCGTGACCTCCCGTACGCGTGCACGCAGCTCTACTAACTGAGCTACGTGTCTAACCCGAAATATTTCTGTTTTTAATTATATTTATATACTATTTAACTTAATCCGAAAATCATTTATTTTTAAAAAGGATTTTAATTGCATTGAACCTGTGCCGTTAACCAGTCTCGAACCCGGGACGTGCGAGTTAGTGTTGCACACAGTCCACCGCTGGACTGTGTGTCTAACCTGGTTAATATTCCGGTTTTTATTATACTTAACATCTTACTGAGTTAACCCGGTTCGGTTAAAAAAGGCATTTTTATTTCAAGAGAGTGAGGTTGGGACAGGAATCGAACTCGCAACGTGTATGTATTTGTTTGCACACAGTCCACCGCTGGACTGTGTGTCTAACCCGTTCATAAAACTGATTTTAATTAATCTTATAACATAACCGAACTTCGTCTTCTTCGCTCAAGAACACAGACAATGATAATTCGACTGATTCATCTATAATTCGATTAACAAACATTAAAATAGTTGAAAGGTAATGAACGGAGAGAGTTTGGGGATAGGAGGTACCGATCAGTGTCTTTCACAGAACTCCGACAAAGGTCCGTTGGCTCTGTTTGTGAACTTCGGCTGTTAGAATCAATTAACAGTTCTGTTCGATTAGTTATGAAATTGAGGTACTTAAACAAGGATTAACAGAAGTTTGAATGATCATACCGGCTCTCAGCGTGATTCTGGAAATTTCAGAAGTTTTCCGTCGAATGCAGAAATTCCGACAACGTCGTCTGGGATTGATTCTGGATAGTGGATTTGTGTTAGTAACAGTCTAACAACGGATTGAAACAGAAAGAGTCGAGGTATTTACCATGTGGATGTGAGTCTCGGTTTTCCGGCGAAAGTCCGGTGATGGCAGGATATTTCCGGCGAGTGAAATTGCGTCGAGAAAAGGTGCGATTTTGAACGAAAAGGCTACCAGAGATTTGTGGGTGAATTTATAGTGAAGAATCGAGATGCATGGGGTCTGATTTCAGTCTTGATTCGTCGGTCAATAATTTTTCCGGCGGTTATGACTGATGTCGCGGACTGGACATCGGTTATACCCGATGTAATAGTTATTATACGCATTAAGTCACAAGAAACCGACAGTGTACGGCGAAATCGTCGGGATTTCCGACGACTGCGAATTGGGCGCGTCAGTTGCCTGATTTGAAATCGAGATTTTGATATTTGAATTAATTGTTTTGATACATTACTAAAGAACACAAGTGGCGGAGTGGTTTGGTGAATGAGAGTTAAGACTTTGGCTGACCCGGGTTCGAATCCCGGCAGCCTTGTTTTATTTTTATTTCACTATTTTTAATGCATTTTCAAATATAAATTTTATATTCTAATATACTTATTAATTATGTATCGTTTATAATTAATTTGAGCATTAAATATGCAATGAAATTTTTAACTGGTTGTTCGGTTAATTGTCACACCCTCAATTTCCACTTGCGGAGTTTTACCGCGAGGCGTGTGAACAAACCAGAATCTGAGACACTAGTAACATCGAACGACTCTATATGATTCGTTTATACGTTTTCCAAAATCATTTGTTTAATCATTCATAGTTATTTTTAAATTATCTTAGTTTGGTTTCAATGTTTAGCGGAAGCATTAGTTTTAAAGTTGAGCGGAAGCATTAAAGTAAAGTAAAGGAACGGGCGCCAACACAAACGCCAAAACTAAAGAAAAACCCAAACAATGTTCGTAAATGAGACTCGATAAAAAGATGTCTTTATCAATGCAAGTGAGTGCACCTAGAGCTCCTAGCGTCCTGAGAAACATGTAAAGAAACAAGTGTCAACATTAAAGAAGAGTGAGTTCACAGGTTTTTATATGTTCATTAGTTCGGTTATAAGTTTGTTTCCCCCGTTATCCCTAACCCGGGATAACGACTTAATTCCATTATTCCCAACCCGGAATAATACTGATGGTTCCATTATTCCATACCCGGAATAATATTGATGTTCCATTATTCCTAACACGGAATAACAATGTTGTTGGTTCCATTATCCCTAACCCGGGATAATATTGCTGATTTGTAATTAAGTTCAATGTTAACATGTAGGTAGCTAGCCTAAAGTTATGTCACGTAAGTGTTCGCGATCGAAGCTGACTGTTGTGCCTCCGTGTTGCCAGGCCTATCACTGACCATGGCGAAGTTAGGCCAAATTATTCACCCGTTGACCATACCCGGTCGGCTAGCGCGACTAGCTCGGGTGGGGCTTGTCGGGCCCAGTAGTACTACTTATAATTTCCCCGCTATCTAACCCAATACTAACGATCCGAGAGTTTGTCGAGGACTTGTGTGATATAGCTGCTTAGTGACCATAACGTACATTAACATTAACTTAGTTACGGAATAGTTTAATGACGTTAATTTCGTATAACGTAAAGAGATAGAGTTGTAGAGTGTATACATGTTTCTCCCCTGTTGTTTAAAACCGGATAAAATTAGGGGCCGTGAACTCACCTTTAGTTGCTTGGTTAGTGTAACACAGAAGTAGCAAATGATGGGACCGTTAATTGCGTCCTAACAAGTCAATTGATTTAAAGTTAGTGTGTGAACACACCAATACAAACCCTACACATAACTAACACACAATGCGGTACACACAATAACAAATCCTAAAAATCAATCATGCATGCAAGTATCATCATGCCAACATAGTGATCAAACCAACCTATCATGAACACAATTCAATCCATGCAACACTTTGGTACACACATTCGCAAGTTCTCAAGTTTCAGCTTGTATACTCATAATTAGGCTGTTTTCGAGGATTTTTATAAAATAGTTCCAACGTTCCAAAAATTCCAATTATTTTACAGAAGGTATCAACTAAGCTGTAGAATTTTATGTAAATTTTTCAAGTTCTAACACTTTACTGATTATTCATAAATATTAATATACTAGGCTGCAGTCAGATTCGTCGCTTTCTGACTGCAGTCCACGGGAGAATTTATTTAAAAATCACCGTTCGTCCAATTAACAAAATTCTAGTGGGAGTTCCCGGAAATTTCCATATCCAGTTGCTGTACAAATTTCGTGATTCGACTCTCTACAGATTATTAGATCCGACTCGATAAACAACTAACAAATTTTCAGAATTTTCACAGCTTCAGTTACTGAACTTAATTGGCCACTTAAAAATATCAAACGACTTCAGAAAAATATGAATCCAGCACCATTAGAAGCGTTTTTCAAAAATCTACGTTTTAGGCTTCAGAAAATCCGTTTTTCGATAAATAATAACCAAGGTACAGCTAGTTGAAGTTGGCTGTAAACACCATTCAGCATCCTGATTTCGACATTTTATCGCAATATAACACGCTTAAACAATCGATACGTTAACTATAAACGATCAAGAACAGATTTATCAATCATATATCATCATGTACATCATACCCATGCAAACCCTAATCATAATATATGGTTTTTATCACAAAACGCAGCCTAATGATTCTTGATTCCACTAATCGTCATAATCGCAAACTAGCATAATTTATCGAACTAAACATCATACACCTTCATAATAATGATTCTACCACTACATTCAAGCATGATCAAGAGTTTATAAATCCTAGTATGACTTTGCAAACAATGATAAACCCTAACCTTTAACAATGAAAATCAATGAACCGGGAATGAGATGGGAGTCGAATCGGATGAAGGAGAAGATTGCGACCGAGAGGAAGAGTGGGAAGGCGGCTGTCGCGACCGAGAGGAAGTGTAGGAAGGGCTGCCGTCGACTGCTTCTTGTGCTAGGGCTTCTTTTTTTTTTTTTGTTAAAACAACCCTCATGCATACACATCTATATATAGCATGAGGAAGGAAAGAAAAAGAGGAAGGGTTTGGGCGATTAGCCTGCGGCCGCAAAGGGTTTGGGTGGGTCGGTTTGGGTCTATAACTTGATCCTCAAGTTTTGGTTAACTCACTTGAGTCGCAAGGAAGTGAGGTCCACCCGTTTCGCGACCCGGTTCGGTTCGTTTGTCTATTTACTATATCTTTTATAATTAATCACCACGAAATCAAAACATAACATAATCACTCACCAAGCTTATAAGCGTCTAATACATATAGCACGTAATTCACTTGATAAGTTCACAAGGTTAGCATAGTTATTTCGAGCGTGTAAAATAAATCTCCGAATCAATTTAGCGTAGGAATGAATAACCGTGAAGTAGTGCGTTTAAGATACCTGAAAAACCGGGATGTCACATTAATAAACGAAGCGGGTTTGGTTAACCCGGTCTTTTGACGGATGTTACATAAAGAGTGTCCGAACTTGTTAAGTTTGAGGATGTCCGGGTTTGTATATTTGATTGGGTCCGGGTTTCATAGATTAAAGGGGGTCCGGGTTTTTAAATATAACGGAACACATATGTATGTAAAGATGTAAAGATGGGTCCGGATTAGTGGAGGGGTATGTTTCCGAGTTTCTTAAATTAACCAGATGTGGTCCGAGTTTTGATGTGTTGTTCCAAGTTTAATTGTGTGAAATGTGATGATCCCAAGTTTACTATATGATTATGTTGATCCGACTATATGGCATTAGGTCCGAGTTTCTTTATGAGATGCAAGATGTCCGTATTACACAGAATCACATGTCACCAAGTAAGAGAAATCCGTTGTGTATGTTACTGTATGTTAACTTATTAATCAGATTTCACAAAACACTGTTGTTTGGACAATTAGGGATTGCATGACTCTACATACTTGTATACATACATTTCTCATACATCAGGGCGCGTGTAACAGACCTATCACTTAATTAACGCTTAAAGCATGTTAACAGTAACCGAGCAAACTAAGGTGAGTTCACTGCTCTTTTACAAGCATGCGTCTAATAGGGACAATCAAACAAACTAATATCCCTGGAGGAGATACTTTGCAAACTTTTATCCCTGGAGGGGATGACTACTATTCCTTGGAGGAATACTATGTTATACATGTTTTGTTCAATTTCGATGTTAGTTAATAAACTCAAACTCTATCACAGAAAGTCCAACTTACATACCGAACTAGTTGCCTGGAGGGCAACGGGGTATTAGTTGATAGCGCTATTAGGCCTGACAAACCTCACACCGTGCCTTGGAGGACGGGCGTGAACTAATGACCTTAAACACGTTGATCAATGATGATAGACATTGATGACGGCACCAAAATAGAACAGTCAATCGGTACAGAGTTTATTAGTCGTAACATGTCTTTAAACTAAACACCAAACTTGGTTAACTCCTTGAGTCGCAAGGAAGTGAGGTCCACCCGTTTCGCGACCCGGTTCGGTTCGTTTGTCTATTTACTATATCTTTTATAATTAATCACCACGAAATCAAAGCATAACATAATCACTCACCAAGCTTATAAGCGTCTAATACATATAGCACGTAATTCACTTGATAAGTTCACAAGGTTAGCATAGTTATTTCGAGCGTGTAAAATAAATCTCCGAAACAATTTAGCGTAGGAATGAATAACCGTGAAGTAGTGCGTTTAAGATACCTGAAAAACCGGGATGTCACATTATCCCCATGTTGAAAGAATTTTCGTCCCGAAAATTGAGTAAACACGGTTTAGAATGCAACGTACAGGTTTAGAGTGCCACGCACAAAGATTTAGTTCGTTAACAATGGTACAAGAAATTACAAGAAATTCCCAGGTTGTCACATCATCCCCATGTTGAAAGAATTTTCGTCCCGAAAATTTAGTTGGTGGTATCGTTAGCTTGCTGCTCAGCTGCAAAAAGGTGTGGGTATTTGCTTTTCATTTGGTCCTCTCTTTCCCACGTGAACTCCGGTCCACGCTTAGAGTCCCAACGAACCTTGACAATCGGAATCTTGCTGTGCCTTCGAGTCTTGATCTCACGATCCATGATCTCGATAGGTTGTTCCACAAAGTGCAGCTGTTCATCCACTTGAATCTCATCCAATGGAATGATTAGGGTTTCATTTGATAGACACTTCTTCAGATTTGACACGTGAAAAACGTTGTGAACTCCACTGAGTTCGGCAGGAAGGTCTAATTGATAAGCTACGGGTCCGATACGTTTCAAGATCACAAACGGGCCTACGTACCGTGGGTTTAGTTTTCCTCGTTTCCCAAAACGGATTACGCCCTTCCGGGGTGACACCTTCAGTAGGACGCGGTCGCCTACTTGAAATTCGAGCGGTTTACGTCGTTGATCAGCGTAGCTTTTCTGTCGATCTCGTGCCGCCGCCATGCGGTTTCTGATTTGTACTATCTTTTCAGTAGCCTCAAGTATCAACTCAGGGCCTGTGATTTGACTGCCACCGACTTCTGCCCAACAGACCGGTGATCTACATTTACGACCGTATAATGCTTCAAACGGTGCTGCCGATATACTCCTATGGTAGCTGTTGTTATACGAGAATTCCACTAAAGGCAGGTGGATTTCCCAACTATTCCCGAAGTCTACCACGCATGCCCTAAGCATGTCTTCCAAGGTCTGTATGGTCTTTTCGCTTTGACCATCAGTCTGAGGGTGATAAGCTATGCTCATATCCAAGCGTGTACCCAACGCTTTCTGAAGTGACTGCCAAAAGTTGGACGTGAAACGAGCATCTCTGTCTGAGATGATGGACGTTGGCACTCCGTGCCGAGAAACTACTTCCTTAATGTAGATGCGAGTCAACTTATCCATCTTATCTGTTTCTTTAATCGCTAAAAAGTGTGCGGACTTAGTTAAACGATCCACAATTACCCAGATGGTATCGCAACCACCCAAAGTTCGCGGGAGTTTAGTGATGAAGTCCATCGGGATCTGATCCCATTTCCACACCGGGATCTTAGGTTGTTGGAGTAGCCCCGATGGCTTCTGATACTCTACCTTGACTTTCGCACAAGTCAAACACTTGCTCACGTAGGTGGCTATATCCGCTTTCATGTTGGGCCACCAGTATGCAGCTTTAAGGTCTTGATACATCTTATCCGAACCAGGATGGACAGAGTATCGGGATTTGTGAGCTTCGTCCATGACTAGCTTTCTAAGGTCTCCGTAGAGAGGTACCCATATACGATTCATGAAATACCGGGCTCCATTGGGTTTTACTTCCCAATCGCGTTCCATTTTTCCCACCGATTCGGCCTTGATGTTTTCTTCCTTAACTGCTTCTAACTGCGCGTCGCGTATCTGTTCGGGTAACCCCGAATGAATGGTGAACTGTAGTGCTCATACCCGACGAGGTTTCAAGTGCTCCTTCCTACTGAGGGCATCAGCTACCACGTTAGCTTTACCCGGATGATACCGAATGGCACATTCATAATCGTTCAAGAGTTCGACCCAGCGACGCTGTCGCATGTTCAACTCCTTCTGGTCAAAGATGTGTTGGAGGCTCTTGTGATCTGTATAAATTGTGCACTTTGTTCCATATAGGTAGTGTCTTCAAATCTTAAGCGCAAACACCACTGCTCCCAATTCCAGGTCATGTGTTGTGTAGTTTTTCTTGTGAACCTTCAATTGTCGGGACGCATACGTGATGACCTTATCACGTTGCATGAGTACGCATCCCAATCCCTGAATGGAAGCATCACAATATACTACAAAATCATCTGTCCCTTCCGGCAAGGACAGAATGGGTGCACTGCAAAGCTTCTGCTTCAGCAATTGAAATGCCGCTTCCTGCTTGTCACCCCAAGCATACTTGGTGCCTTTCTGGGTGAGGGTGGTAAGCGGTTGCGCGATCTTTGAAAATCCCTCGATGAAACGTCTGTAGTAACCAGCCAAACCCAAAAATTGGCGGATCTCCGTCGGTGTCCTGGGTGCTTCCCAGTTTTTGATAGCTTCAATCTTGGTGGGGTCGACATGGATACCCTTTTCATTCACGATATACCCAAGGAACTGAACTTCCCGAATCCAGAAATCACACTTTGAAAGCTTGGCATATAGTTTCTCCTGTTGAAGTAATTCCAGTAGTAATCGTAGATGTTCAGCATGTTCTGCTTCACCTTTAGAGTAGATGAGTATGTCATCGATGAACACAATGACAAACTTGTCGAGATATGGTTTACACACACGGTTCATGAGGTCCATGAACACCGCGGGTGCGTTGGTGAGACCGAAGGGCATGACCAAGAACTCATAATGGCCATACCGAGTACGAAATGTCGTCTTAGCGATATCCTCCTCCCTGACGCGTAACTGGTGATAACCGGACCGTAGATCAATCTTGGAGTAGTAGCTTGACCCTTGAAGTTGGTCGAAGAGATCGTCGATGCGAGGTACGGGTATCGGTTCTTGACAGTAACCTTATTGAGTTCCCTGTAGTCGATGCACATGCGGAAGGTCCCGTCCTTCTTCTTGACAAAAAGGACTGGAGCTCTCCATGGCGAAGTGCTAGGTCGGATAAATCCTTTTTCTAACAGTTCCTGAAGTTGGGTAGCCAGCTCTTGCAGCTCTGCTGGAGCTAAGCGGTATGGGGCCTTGGCGATAGGAGTTGCATGGTTTGCCAATTCAATTTCAAACTCCACTTGTCGATGTGGTGGAAGGCCAGGTAACTCCTCTGGAAATACATCGGAAAAATCACGGACGACGGGGATGTCTTCTATACGTTTCTCGTCCTTAGGCTATTCGGTAACCAGTGCGAGCAAAGCGAAGGAGTTCTTCCTCCGAAGATACTTCTGTGCTTGCATGTAAGAGATGATGTTTGTGACGGCGCCTGCCTTCTCGCCTTGCACCGTCAAGATTTCGTCGTTAGAGAGCAGAAAGATAGATTTTTCGAAACAGAGAACTTCAGCTTGGACGTCGGATAGCCAGTCCATTCTGACTACCACATCAAAACTACCCAGGGTAGTTGTCATCAGATCAATGGTAAAGGTCTGACCCGCGAGTTTGAGTTGACAGCCGGATACTAAATGGGTCACATCTACAGATTTACCATCGGCTAGTTCTATGACGTAAGGGGTCCCTAGGGGTTTAGGCGTGAGATTTAGGTTCTTCCTAAAAGACTCAGATATAAAACTCCTATCCGCACCCGTATCAAAAAGCACAGTAGCAAAATGTTCATTAAGGGGAAACTTACCGGTGACCACGTTCGAGTCGTTTCTGGCCTCTCCGCGGCCCAGCGTAAATGCACGCCCTTTGGCACCTCCTGTGCCACCGTTTCCATTGTTGTTGTTGTTATTGTTGTTGTTGTGGTTATTGTGGTTGTGGTTGTTCCCACCATTGTTGTTGTTGTTACGAAGCTGTGGGCAGTCTCGTTTGAAGTGGGCAGTGCTACCACACTGATAGCATCCCCGGTTAACACCCTGCTGCAGGCCCTGGGGTTGATTTTGATTTTGTCGGGACATGATTCCCCGCGACAATCCTTTGCGCATGTCCCACTTTGCCACATCGTTGGCAGCGATTCCCGGCACAAGGGCCGTGATGATGAAGGTTACAGCGATTTCAATGCGGCTTTCGACCTACATTGCCGCTTGTGTTCTGGGTGTTGTTGGCGGCCTGATTATTGTGACCCCGGTGGCTGTTGAAATTATTGAATCGTTTCTGGTTCCCCTGTTGTGGCTGGGATGACGAAGACTGTCGAGCAGACGAGTCTTCAAACTTTCTTTTATTATCAGGGGCCACTTCAGTTGTACCCCAAGATGGCAACTTCTTTTGTTCCACCGCCTTATCGGTGAGTTTGTGCACCAACCTGATTGCTTGATGCTCAGTCACAGGGTTGCTAGCCATTACCATACCCTGGATCTCGGGGACCAGACCCCCAAGGTAAAACTCGAGTCGTTTCTCCACGGTGTTGGCCAGATCGGGACATAGAAATACCAGGTCATGATGTTTCGCTGTGTATGCTTCAATTTCAGATCCCACCATCTTGTGGTTCCATAATGTTTGCTCCAACTGTTGAACCCTGTCTCGCGGACAGTACTCCTCTTTGATTAGGGCCTTAAACTCGGCCCAGGCCATTGCATTTGCAGCAATAATTCCACGCGTTTGGACTTGTGCATTCCACCAAGTTAGTGCCCCATCCTCCAACGTTGAGGCAGCATACTTGACTTTGTTGGCCTCCAGACAATTGCACATTTCGAACACTGATTCGGACTTTTCAATCTAGCGGACCAGTCCTATGGGTCCTTCTGCCCCCGTGAATTTGCTCGGCTTCGTATCGAGAAACATCTTGTAGGGGTTAAGACCCCCTCCTGCTGACAGAGGACAGATAGTCAGCGAGAAATTCTACTAGCCCAACTATTAGATTTTCCCATGAAAATATAATAATGGTTACCTGCTGGTTGGTTTTGAACACCTGCTAGAGCAGCATTCACGTGTTCTTGGATCATTGCGGCTAATTCTTCGGGCGTCATGTTGAGGTTTCCGCGACGTCCAGTTGCCATTTTAGATCTTCGTAAAACAACATAAACACACACCGATAAGTCTATATATCCAATATATTTATCCTATTCCATACTTAAATAATTCCTCAAATTATGTCAACCCAAATAAATTAAACAGTCAAAAGAAATATTCGATTAAATAAAATTTCAACGTCTTACAAAATGTCAACCAAACATATCTGTTTACTATAAAATCTCAAGTTTAAACATAAGTAGGAAAATAAATAGACTGAAGGAAAGCAAATAGAAGAAGCGAAACGTGTCAGTCTTCTACGTCTCCATCCCCCATATCGCTATCGTTGCCGTCATCCTCCGCGGCGTTTCCAGCTTCTACAGCTGGGTCTTCCTCCGGATCCTCCTCTGGATCCTCCTCTAGATCCTCCTCTACCGGCGTTGGAGGGGCCGGTGCTGGTGCGGGTACTGGTACGGGTGCCTGATTCTGTTCTAGTTCTTGAATTCTCCAACTAGACTCAAGAACTCTGTCTTCGAGCCAGTCAGCCCTTAGCTGCTCAGCACGAAGATCTCTTGCTAAAGTGTTACGAGCTATCTTACTCGCATGTTGCTCTTCCTCGAGCGATCCAGTCTTACCTGTTAATTGTCGTGTCATCCATCCCTGTGCTAGGATGGTTTCATGCATTCTTTCTAGTTGTTCTTGTTGCTTTCTTATCATATCTCTAAGTAGGTCGTTCCCTACTTCTAACGAGTTAACCGGTTCGACCGGTATAGCGATGGTCGGGCGTGAGGACGACTCCTCCCCTAGAGCGAGCCTTTTTCTCGCAGCTGAGCGTGTCTCCACGCCATGAGGTGGTGAGGGTTCCACCATAGGTGCCTTTCCCGGCGCCCTTGGTTGCAAAAGTTTGTCGGATGATGATGATGATGATGACATTGCCTGTTGGTTGTGTAGTTAGTTACGAGTTGCATTCGTTTCAATTATGCATTCATATTTTATATAACATAGTTGTGGTATAACACATAACAAGATATAACAGTTCGGTGCCAAACTAAGTCTAGTGTCGTGTAATCAGCTATACTTTAGGTCTACCTTTAATGCAAACCTGGTTCTCTATAGCTAGAGGCTCTGATACCAATTTGTCACACCCTCAATTTCCACTTGCGGAGTTTTACCGCGAGGCGTGTGAACAAACCAGAATCTGAGACACTAGTAACATCGAACGACTCTATATGATTCGTTTATACGTTTTCGAAAATCATTTGTTTAACCATTCATAGTTATTTTTAAATTATCTTAGTTTGGTTTCAATGTTTAGCGGAAGCATTAGTTTTAAAGTTGAGCGGAAGCATTAAAGTAAAGTAAAGGAACGGGCGCCAACACAAACGCCAAAACTAAAGAAAAACCCAAACAATGTTCGTAAATGAGACTCGATAAAAAGATGTCTTGATCAATGCAAGTGAGTGCACCTAGAGCTCCTAGCGTCCTGAGAAACATGTAAAGAAACAAGTGTCAACATTAAAGAAGAGTGAGTTCACATGGTTTTATATGTTCATTAGTTCGGTTATAAGTTTGTTTCCCCCGTTATCCCTAACCCGGGATAACGACTTAATTCCATTATTCCCAACCCGGAATAATACTGATGGTTCCATTATTCCATACCCGGAATAATATTGATGTTCCATTATTCCTAACCCGGAATAACAATGTTGTTGGTTCCATTATCCCTAACCCGGGATAATATTGCTGATTCGTAATTAAGTTCAATGTTAACATGTAGGTAGCTAGCCTAAAGTTATGTCACGTAAGTATTCGCGATCGAAGCTGACTGTTGTGCCTCCGTGTTGCCAGGCCTATCACTGACCATGGCGAAGTTAGGCCAAATTATTCACCTGTTGACCATACCCGGTCGGCTAGCGCGACTAGCTCGGGTGGGGCTTGTCGGGCCCAGTAGTTACTTTATAATTTTCCCGCTATCTAACCCAATACTAACGATCCGAGAGTTTGTCCAGGACTTGTGTGATATAGCTGCTTAGTGACCATAACGTACATTAACATTAACTTAGTTACCGAATAGTTTAATGACGTTAATTTCGTATAACGTAAAGAGATAGAGTTGTAGAGTGTATACATGTTTCTCCCCCTGTTGTTTAAAACCGGATAAAATTAGGGGCCGTAAACTCACCTTTAGTTGCTCGGTTAGTGTAACACAGAAGTAGCAAATGATGGGACCGTTAATTGCGTCCTAACAAGTCAATTGATTTAAAGTTAGTGTGTGAACACACCAATACAAACCCTACACATAACTAACACACAATGCGGTACACACAATAACAAATCCTAAAACTCAATCATGCATGCAAGTATCATCATGCCAACATAGTGATCAAACCAACCTATCATGAACACAATTCAATCCATGCAACACTTTGGTACACACATTCGCAAGTTCTCAAGTTTCAGCTTGTATACTCATAATTAGGCTGTTTTCGAGGATTTTTATAAAATAGTTACAACGTTCCAAAAATTCCAATTATCTTACAGAAGGTATCAACTAAGCTGTAGAATTTTATGTAAATTTTTCAAGTTCTAAGACTTTACTGATTATTCATAAATATTAATATACTAGGCTGCAGTCAGATTCATCGCTTGCTGACTGCAGTCCACGGGAGAATTTATTTAAAAATCACCGTTCGTCCAATTCACAAAATTCCAGTGGGAGTTTCCCGGAAATTTCCATATCCAGTTGCTGTACAAATTTCGTGATTCGACTCTCTACAGATTATTAGATCCGACTCGATAAACAACTAACAAATTTTCAGAATTTTCACAGCTTCAGTTACTGAACTTAATTGGCCACTTAAAAATATCAAACGACTTCAGAAAAATATGAATCCAACACCATTAGAAGCGTTTTTCAAAAATCTACGTTTTAGGCTTCAGAAAATCTGTTTTTCGATAAATAATAACCAAGGTACAGCTAGTTGAAGTTGGCTGTAAACACCATTCAGCATCCTGATTTCGACATTTTATCGCAATATAACACGCTTAAACAATCGATACGTTAACTATAAACGATCAAGAACAGATTTATCAATCATATATCATCATGTACATCATACCCATGCAAACCCTAATCATAATATATGGTTTTTATCACAAAACGCAGCCTAATGATTCTTGATTCCACTAATCGTCATAATCGCAAACTAGCATAATTTATCGAACTAAACATCATACACCTTCATAATAATGATTCTACCACTACATTCAAGCATGATCAAGAGTTTATAAATCCTAGTATGACTTTGCAAACAATGATAAACCCTAACCTTTAACAATGAAAATCAATGAACCGGGAATGAGATGGGAGTCGAATCGGATGAAGGAGAAGATTGCGACCGAGAGGAAGAGTGGGAAGGCGGCTGTCGCGACCGAGAGGAAGTGTAGGAAGGGCTGCCGTCGGCTGCTTCTTGTGCTAGGGCTTCTTTTTTTTTTTTGTTAAAACAACCCTCATGCATACACATCTATATATAGCATGAGGAAGGAAAGAAAAAGAGGAAGGGTTTGGGCGATTAGCCTGCGGCCGCAAAGGGTTTGGGTGGGTCGGTTTGGGTCTATAACTTGATCCTCAAGTTTTGGTTAACTCACTTGAGTCGCAAGGAAGTGAGGTCCACCCGTTTCGCGACCCGGTTCGGTTCGTTTGTCTATTTACTATATCTTTTATAATTAATCACCACGAAATCAAAACATAACATAATCACTCACCAAGCTTATAAGCGTCTAATACATATAGCACGTAATTCACTTGATAAGTTCACAAGGTTAGCATAGTTATTTCGAGCGTGTAAAATAAATCTCCGAATCAATTTAGCGTAGGAATGAATAACCGTGAAGTAGTGCGTTTAAGATACCTGAAAAACCGGGATGTCACATTAATAAACGAAGCGGGTTTGGTTAACCCGGTCTTTTGACGGATGTTACATAAAGAGTGTCCGAACTTGTTAAGTTTGAGGATGTCCGGGTTTGTATATTTGATTGGGTCCGGGTTTCATAGATTAAAGGGGGTCCGGGTTTTTAAATATAACGGAACACATATGTATGTAAAGATGTAAAGATGGGTCCGGATTAGTGGAGGGGTATGTTTCCGAGTTTCTTAAATTAACCAGATGTGGTCCGAGTTTTGATGTGTTGTTCCAAGTTTAATTGTGTGAAATGTGATGATCCCAAGTTTACTATATGATTATGTTGATCCGACTATATGGCATTAGGTCCGAGTTTCTTTATGAGATGCAAGATGTCCGTATTACACAGAATCACATGTCACCAAGTAAGAGAAATCCGTTGTGTATGTTACTGTATGTTAACTTATTAATCAGATTTCACAAAACACTGTTGTTTGGACAATTAGGGATTGCATGACTCTACATACTTGTATACATACATTTCTCATACATCAGGGCGCGTGTAACAGACCTATCACTTAATTAACGCTTAAAGCATGTTAACAGTAACCGAGCAAACTAAGGTGAGTTCACTGCTCTTTTACAAGCATGCGTCTAATAGGGACAATCAAACAAACTAATATCCCTGGAGGAGATACTTTGCAAACTTTTATCCCTGGAGGGGATGACTACTATTCCTTGGAGGAATACTATGTTATATATGTTTTGTTCAATTTCGATGTTAGTTAATAAACTCAAACTCTATCACAGAAAGTCCAACTTACATACCGAACTAGTTGCCTGGAGGGCAACGGGGTATTAGTTGATAGCGCTATTAGGCCTGACAAACCTCACACCGTGCCTTGGAGGACGGGCGTGAACTAATGACCTTAAACACGTTGATCAATGATGATAGACATTGATGACGGCACCAAAATAAAACAGTCAATCGGTACAGAGTTTATTAGTCGTAACATGTCTTTAAACTAAACACCAAACTTGTTTTTATCAAACAAAACTGTGAACTCGCCGGCTTAATCGCTGATACACTTTTTCTGCATACTTGCATGTTGTTAGATGATTCATGCATGGAAACTTGCAGTCTGGGGAGCTTGAATTGTCATGGGGCGTGTTACGTGATGGCAAACAATAAAACTTTATGTATTAAAACATTTTGATTTCAATTGTTTGAGATACTTACATTTTCTTCCGCTGAACATATACTATCTTGAATTGTTTAAACTAAAAGTTACTTTTCATGTTGGTTATGAAGACTTGTTTTTATATTACTTATTGATAGTTTGACATGATTAGGGGCTAGACGCCTTGCGGTAAAACCCCGCCGGTGGATTTTTGAGGGTGTGACAAAGCAGTTGTTAGCTATAAAGAGACAACCCTCTGTCTTAACCACTGCTGATCTTAAAGAAGCCCTAGACCCTCTGTTTCAACAACAAAAGCACTTCTCTGATCAACAACACAAACATCAAATGCAGGAAGTAAGAAACATGGTTGAAGCTAGATTCATGAATACAAGGGAAGATATTAAAGCTATAAAAGCTCATCTTCTCCAAACCACTGGCACTGCTCCTCGTACTGTAATTTTTGTAAACACTGAAGATGATACCAAAAAAGGGGGAGAAACCTTTGGGACAGAAGAAGCTTAAAACTGATGATCAAATGGCAAAGCCAACAGTGGATATACCCAGGCCAGATGGTTCAAAGAAAAAGGATCTAACAGATGATATCTTGGCTAGAGAAAATGAGAAGCAGAAGAGAAAAGTGTATCTTGATGGCAAGGTATTGGTTGAACAAAAGATTAAGCAGCAAAAAGAAAAGGAAGAGGTTGGTACCTCAGCAAAGAGGAGACCTGCTAGACAAGTAAGGCAACCAACATCCACACCTTCGAAACTGAGCATGCTGTAAATCCAACCATTAAAACCTCTGCTCTCCAAAAATCAAGCACACTCACTTCAACTTCCATACCCATTTCCACCACAGCAGAAGTTACAGCAACTGTTGTGTCAACATCTGTTGATACAACAGTGGTTGCAGCAGATGCAATCTCATCCACTACCATGGTCATATTTAATACATCCACCCAACCTCTACCAACACCAACCAGAATTCCAACTCATCCATCATCACCAGAAGTCAAATTTAAGTGGAGAAGGACTACACAGATTGTAAATGAAGAAGAGATCTTTCCTGCTCCTACTCCTTTATCATCACAACCACTGACCTCCACATCAATGCTTCCACCATCTTAAACTCAAACAACTGATCCCCTTGAAGTTATACCTGCAACAAAGAAATATCCTCTTGATTTACCAGCAGTTAGGGAAGAAATTCTATGCTTCTATTCTGAAGAAGACCCTGACAAAAGAATCATATTATCTCTTGATGGCTACCCAAGACCTGTAAATATTGATGCTTATCTAGAACTCAAACTGAAGCAGGCAGAGGATATAGCAAAGAGAGAATCAGCTGGTAAAATGATAGAGAGATACAGACCATCATATCTTTTCAGCTAAGCAAAGCCAGAACATTGCAAGATTTTGTGAAAGATCTGAGTAACAAGCTGTCAGAAAGAGAAGATCAGTGCCTCAAACATGAACTCATTGAACATATCATGAAGAACAAGCAATATAAGGCAACAAAGGCACAGTTCAAGGATTGGAGTATGGATGAGCTGAGGGAAGAGATTAAAAGAATGCAAGAAATGTTAAAAGACCCTCACAAGAAGCCAACTCCTCCTAACTGGGAAAAATATAAGAAAAATATACCAGACAGAGCTTTGAAGATCAAAAAGATGAAAGAAGAATTGATACAAACTCACTATGGTTCAAGGAATCAAGTGACAAGGTGGGGAGAAGTCAGGGTGAGTGATACGTATAAGATTTTGGAAGAGAGGAGGAAGAAAGATCCAAACATGCCTCCTAAACCAGTTTACCCTCCATCAGATGATGTTCATAAAGCTCAACACCCTAAAAAGTCTATCTCATCATCTGTCCCCTCCATCATTGCCTTCAATCAATTAAAAAGGCAAGAAAAGATAGATGAAGAAGACAAGAGAGTGTTTGAACACATCAAAGAGAGAATTAAAAACATGGTTGACTATCATACAGATGAAGCTAGTGAAAAGCTCAGAGCAGAATTGTCAAAGATAGTTCAACAAAAAGCTCTTCAAACCTCAACCAATAAAAGTCATCCTAGAAAGCCAGAAGACCCAAAAATTGTAAAGTGGAAAGTCGATAAAGACTCCCACCAATTGACTCTGCTCAAGTCTAATGGTGCTGCTGTCAAGATTAGCATGGAGACTTGATATGAGCTAAATGCAGAAGACCTTCAAGATCTTTTGGATCTGACACTCGAAAAGGATGATAATGATGATGAAGTTTCTCTGAATTTTGAATTACAGTTTATAGGCCAAATCAGAGAACTTCTGTTGAGGAATAAAGACGAAGAATAATCAAGTGTTTTGGCATCATCTGTTCCAGGGGGAGATTGTTGGATTGAACCCTAACAAAGGAACATATGATATCAAAGCCAAATACACTATCCGAGCTTTGGTTCAACTATCAGAGGTTACAACCTCTGATCAACCTTTACACTGCTTTCCTTAAACAACTGTTCCTATCATGTGATTGAATCAAGAAGCAAAGGTCCACTAGAAGAAACAAGATCAGAGGATAGAGATCAATGCTTAGACTAGTTTTTACTTTATTCAATGTAACAGTGCTATGCACTGATAGTATTAGTATAGCAGTGTTTTAGTTAGTTACATTTTGTTATCTGTCACTATCAACCATGACGTCAAAAAGACGCTCCATTGTTAGATAGTTTAGTATAAATAGGTGAACGTTGTAACAGTTAACTTGTCTTCCCGAAAAAGATCAATTCGCACTTTATCTTCTTCACTTCTTACTATCAAACGATTGTAATTGGCTAAGGGAGAGTTTGTGAATCACATGCAAAGTTTATCAACTTCAAAGCATCAAGGAAAACAAACGACCAATTTCTTGTAGTAAAAGTTTTCCATTAATTCCGCTGCATATCTTTATAATTCAATCCATTTTCCATCTTTAGAAACAAAAACTACAAGTGATTCAAACTTAGATCCTGACAGGTTCTTTTTATCACGATGCTATTGGTTGTAAATTTGTAAAAGCGTAACTTTTTAGAACTTGTTATTCTCAAATTAAACCAAGACAAGTAAAAAAATGAAAATTTTTGAGACGATTTTGGTGATTAACGGTTCCAACACGAGTTTTGTGTAAGGCTTGTTATTAGGACTTGCAAGTTTCAAGATTTTAGCTTCCCCCACACTTA
Organism: Scalesia atractyloides; assembly: GCA_947069175.1. Lineage (NCBI taxonomy): Eukaryota > Viridiplantae > Streptophyta > Magnoliopsida > Asterales > Asteraceae > Scalesia > Scalesia atractyloides. Next base: position 54,214,467 of record CAMTDV010000015.1, on the reverse strand, counting down.
AATTACACATTGTCCTCAATGTGTCCAAAAATAAGTTTTTCGGTTGATTCAAATGTGTAAACGACAAGTTTTTATGATACTGGGCACCTGGCCATGGGCCCGTGTTGTCCGGGCACGACCCCGTGGTCAGAATGCTAGTATCAAATATGTACAGAAGGCTGATCACAGGGCGTGTTCACTGGGCACAGCCTGTGGTCAGTTACCTGACCATTCATTTTTCTGCAGAACTCCGGGCACGGTGCACATGCTGGAAAGTTGGAAAAGTTGTCGGAAGGTACTGTTTACGTGCATGGGGTGTGGTTTTAACGTCCCTTTGGCAAATTTCATCTTTTTAGTGTGATTTATTCCTGAAAGAAAAGAAAAGTTAAACTAAATTAACACTAGGATAGTTCCATTGAATGCCTTCGTGGTGCGCCACGTTTATAAGGGTCCTTGGCTAGACCCAAAGCCTGTCATTTGTTACCGAGCGGGATGTCTCGCATCCAGTGTTGCACCGTCGGAGAGCGTCATCCAAGCTTGAGTCTATGACATCCATGTAGTTGACCGGTTCGTCCTCTAATCTTTTTCCTACCCCAAACTTCATTTCCTTGTCTCCTACCCTTAATGTTAATTTCCCGTTGCTCATATCCACCATGGCACGAGCGGTGGCGAGGAATGGTCTTCCTAGAATGAGGGGAACATTGGTGTCTTCTCCCATGTCGAGTATGACAAAGTCGGCTGGAAAGACAAATTCTCTGACCTTTACCAAGAGGTTCTCGGTGACACCTTGTGGGTATTTGACCAACCTATCAGGCAAGTTGTATGCTTATTTTCGTGGGGCTTGGTTTTCCAAGTCCGAGTCGGTCAAACATTGATGCGGGCATAAGATTGATGCTAGCCCCAAGGTCGGCTAATGCATTCCGTATGGGTGATCTCCCAGTGGATCAAAGGATGGTGAAGTTTCCGGGGTCGATGTTCTTTTGGGGAAGCTTTTTGAGGAGCACGACAGAGCATTCTTCACTTAGGTTGACCAATTGTAATGTTTCAATCTTTCTTTTGTGGGTGAGGAAGTCTCTCATGAATTTTGAATATTTTGGTATTTGAGTGAGAACTTCTACAAATGAGAGATTGATATGCAATTGCTTTAGTAGGCTTATGAATTTTGTGAATTGCTCGCCGGTCTTTTGGCGAAGTAACCGACCGGGGTAGGGTACTGAGGGGTTTTGGTTGGTTCGGGATTTTGTGGGTTGGTTGTTTCTTGTTGGGTTGGAGATGGGTTTGTGGTTTATTCGGGTAGATTGTTGTTGGTAGGGGGTAGTGGTGTTTCCTCGGGACCTACTTTCCGGTTTCTTAATGTTATGAAGTGTACTTGTGCTTTTGGGTTAGTTTCGGCATTTCTAGGCAATACGCCTTGTGGTCTCTTGGAGAAACTTTGGGCTAGTTGGCTTATTTGTTTTTCAATGTTTTGAATACTAGCTCGCTGGTTTCTAATGTCGGATTCGGAGATGAGGCGTGTGATGAGGTCTTCAAGCCTTTCCCGACCCCTTGTTGTTGAGTGAAATTTTGTGACTCATTTCTTGGTTGTTGTTGAAAGTTTGGTCTTTTATTTTGATTTTGTTGGTTACTACTATTTCCTGGCTCCCTCTAACCAAGGTTAGGATGGTTCCGACAACCTTGGTTGTAGGTACCTGTTGGGGGACCCGACGGTCTAGGTCGATTGTCTACGTAGTTTACCATTTTCGTTTGATTTTCCACTTCTTTCATACAACTCCAATTTTCATGTGGCCCACCACACCCTTCATAAGTCATAAACGAGGCTGTAGGAACATCCACGATTAGCACGGGAACCTAAATTTGTTATCTACTGTCCAATTAGGCGGAAACTATTTCCTGGCTCCCTCTAACCAAGGTTAGGATGGTTCCGGCAACCTTGGTTGTAGGTACCTGTTGGGGGACCCGACGGTCTAGGTCGATTGTCTACGTAGTTTACCATTTTCGTTTGATTTTCCACTTCTTTCATACAACTCCAATTTTCATGTGGCCCACCACACCCTTCATAAGTCATAAACGAGGCTGTAGGAACATCCACGATTAGCACGGGAACCTAAATTTGTTATCTACTGTCCAATTAGGCGGAAACTAATGACAAGTTAACCAAATAACAAGAATTACTCATTTAAATGTTGTTTTCATTGATCTAAAGTTCAATACATTCGAGAACCATATCCTGCAGAGCTTTGCCGTATCTGTGCCAAAATCTCTCAAGTTACAAATGAAATCACCAAGGCACCTATATATAGCATCACAAGTTCGCTGGAGGGAGGCTGAATTCAAGCGAACTTGACCTAGTCAAGTTCGGTCGAACTTGACATCAATCATTATCATGACCAGCGAACTTGACCTCCAATTCACTTAAATACGCCTTGTTTCTAACATATTAAGCCCTAATCACTCAGACTCAATATACAATGACGCAGGCAACAGACATATGCACCACCAGACTCCCCTTGGATGTTTCCGTAGTCATTGACTTTTAAAATCTTCTGAGTCTTCCGATATTTAGTTCTTGAATAAACTTTTAACATCTTGATCTTTATATCCTCTTCCTCTTTCTTGAGCTTTGTCTTGATAAAATTTTAATCAACGTGCTCCCCTTTGCTTTAAGCTCTCCCCCTTGCTTTAAGCTTTCCGGTATCTTCAATCTTTGCTTTATCAAATCCCCCTCAATCTTTAATTCCTGTCTAAATACTTTCTGACATTCAAATAAACATTTCAGACTCAAACTTTGAAATTTTGTACCATCAACATTTCAAACTTTAATCTTCACTTCAATCTTTTTCAAAAACTTTTAGATATTCAAGTTCAATTTAATGATCTTGAACACTTTTTAACATTTAAGACCTTTGACTTTAAAAATTTTCAATTATGAAATCCACTAGGTTGACCAAGTCCAAGTTAATGACCTTGAATAACCAATTTCATTTACCGAGTCCAAGTTAATGACATTGGTTTGAAACTGTTGTGAATAAACCAATGTTTTTCTTCAATTTTAAAGTTTCAATTTAATGAACTTTTTAACACTTTTGATCTTTTTTTGTTTTAACAAATGTCATCAAGATTTTCACCATTATAGCACCTTACCAGACTTCGAAGAACCGTTCTCCATCATTGGCTTGAAAAAACTAATGAAGAAACAAAATCTTTTTGAATTTTTAGAAACTTTAAGCTAAAACACACTGAAAATCTTTTTGATTTTAAACCTGTAAAACAATTTAAAGAAAGTAAACTATGTTCAAACATATTAAGATACATATTTTTGTGAATTCGTGTCTAAGGATCATATCGGTTGTTTGAGACATATCACTAGTACCGTTGACCTTTTTGATGACATTAAGTTCTAAACTCATTTACTTAGATTGTCGATATGTTTGTCCACTTAAACTTTGACACATTTCTCAATTGTTTCAAGATATGTTAAGTATGAATTATGAAACTTGTCTTAACTATGGTTCCCATCTCAGAATATACTCCCGTATCAAGATTCCCTAAATTTCCTCTTACAGGTGAGTATAGCTTAACTGATATCTGTATTTGGGTTGTGCGAGACCTTGAGAGCTCAGTTTAGTACTACCGTATAGACAAAGAGATGAAGGCTCGTCTTTAAGGTGTGTTCCACTTAAGGAATCTTTTTAGCACAGCAAAAGATTAGATCTATCGATTCTTTTCAAGTTTTGCAAGCTATTTTGGGGGTTTTTAGCAAAAGCATTATAAAAGTTCTAGGCTATTGCTTCCGCAAAATCAGAAGAACTTGTATAATACCCTAGATATCAATCATCTATAAAGACCTCATATCTCAGCATCAGGCAATCTCTCGAACGAAATTTCGGAGTACTAAGTCCATATATCCAAGAGATGTTAATCCACAAGATTAAGCACTTGTAAAATTTAGTTTATATCTCAGAAACAATTTTTTGAACGTGTAAAGGCTATCGACACATCCATAGTAAAACTTGTTTATCACTTTTAAACTTTACAATTGTTTAGCATACTGTGATAGTCCACTGATGTACTATCATTTCCTTTTTATCAACCAAATTCCTTTTTTCTTTTTCAATGCTTTTGTTCTTTTTTTTTATTTTTCAAATGTTTTTGAATTTTCAACCTTTTCATATGTTTTTGATTTTTCTATAATTTTTCTTACTCCCCCTAAAATCAAAAACATATTTTTGGATTTTAGATTTTAAGAAATACTATTCTAAAAAGATAACAAACCAATGTGGATCACGAGAACTCGTCGTCCGATCCTTTTTCCAATATCTACATCTGCACCTGTTCAACATATAAACCATTACAATTTCTTTTAACATAAAAGCATAAATGGTTATAAAATCAGTGTTACGTTCAACGGTGTGGATTTGCACAATTTGATTTTGACAAATTTCTTTTTCAACTTCTCCTTTTCTCAAAAATGATTAAGATTTTGACATTTATGAATAAGTTAAGTAACATGAAATTCCGCTATCCAAAAGGAAACCCAAACCTTTTTGGTTTTGGATTTGACATGATAAGCATCATAAACACTTTCAAAATTATCATCATATTCAAAATCATCACCAAACATTTCGTCCAATGTCGATTCTGAAAACGTTTTGACCTTTTCTTGCTTTGTCTGTTTGATTAGTGACTCTGTTGATTTAACATTTTCAGTTTTGTCAGCAACAGACTTTGGTTTTTCAGATGATGAAAACTTTTTCTTAGCAACCCAGGATTGTAGCTTGCTTCTCGCTTTGTTGATATAGAATCTAGAATCTTTGTTTTCATTAGATTTTGAAGTTTCACCTTTTTCAAAAATTGAGTTTTCAAATTTTGAACCAAATTTAGGTTTCACTTCGCCTTTAGATTCATAGTTCCTATTTGAATCTGTGACAGGTTTCACAATCTCTGGTTATTTTTGCTTTTCATCCTTTGACACAATTTTTCTTCGTGGAAACACAGGCTTTAGATTCAAACATTTGCGAGCAATATGACCAACAGTATTGCATTTAAAGCAAGTCCGATTATCAGGAGCATGTCCACCAGTGGGTTTTACTCCACTTGTGGACTTGGTCTTAGCCTTGTCCCGAAGTTCTTTCTCTTTCTTGAATTCATCATTCGATTTCTTACTGATCCTACCTTCTTCTTGAACCGTATTTGTCCCATACACAAACCTTATGTTTTTACCTTTGTACTCATGGAATGGCGACTTCTGGTTCCTCCTCGGCTCTTCTTCATTTTCCTCCAAACCTAATCATGTTCTCCTGTTCTTAGGAAAATCACCACCAAACTTTCGGTAGTTGTTAGCATTCCTTTAAGGTTTCGAGTAAAATCTTTTCTCGTTTTTCTCAAGATCATCTGATGAAACTTCTACAAGTTTGAAAAATTTATCAAGTTGATCCTATTTCACATTCTGAATCAGAAAACTATCATCAAAGTACAATCTATCAGATTCCTTAATCTTGTACATGATAACATTAGGATCATCACTTAGATCATTTTCAAATGATGTATCATCATCTTCAGATTATGATTCCGAGTTGTTCAAACTTGATTTGGCGCTTTCAGAGCTGCCTTCATCAGAATCATTTCCTAACACATTTTTAACTACATTTTTTACCACCGCTTCATTGTCATCATTTGACTTTGTAAAATCTACATCAATGTTCTCAGGCAATTTATCTTTCATTTATGATAAAGTAGTATATTAAAAGCCTTTTCAATCTCATCATCTTTCTTGCAGGAGTAACTTGCAAGAAGTGGTGGAGGAACACTTCCGTATTCTTTACGTTTTGATTTATCAACATTTTCCTCCTACTTAATCATAGGTAAAATGTGATCAATGACATAAGCGTTAGTAGTGTAACTTTTCAGCAATTGTCTTAGCCTTTCTGTTTCTATCTTTATGTCACGAAGCTCACGTTTGTTTCAGCAATAGTGTTAATGTACATGTTAATTGCTTTTTGTTTTTCAATTACTGTGGCATTTAACATTTTTACATTAGCACTGAGTTCAAGATTAGCTTTTTCGACATTTTTATATGTGCCTTTCATTTTGTCATAAGCTTCTTTCATTGTTCTGTAATCATAACGAAAATTTTCGTTGTGTACAGTCATTTCTCTTATAACTTTGATCTTTTTCAATACAAGATTCACAAGGATTTGCGCATTTTGTACAAGGTTTTTCAACCTCCACAACTTTCACAACTTCCTTGCCAGACATACTTACCTCAGCTTTTACCTTTTCTGCCTCTGACTTCAACGCTTCCTGTTTTTGCATCTCAATGTAAGCTATTTCTTCTTCCTCAGCTCTCTGCATATATCCTTCCATAATGGCGTTTTCTTTGGCAGCATCAACATATGATGTCTCAGATTCATCCACTACCTCTGCCATCATAGCAACACCAGTTTTCTTTCCGATGTATCTGTTCCAGTCAAAACCATCTTCTACATGAGTAACAACAAGAGCTTGTTCGGTTATCTTTGCGGATTTTTCTTCTACTTCCACTTGTGTTCTCTTTGGATATGGCTTGTATTGAAGAGCTTTCTTGTAGTACTCATTGTTACTTCTGAAAGGATTTTGGTTTCCACCTGCTTCTTGATTATTGCATTCACGTTTGAAGTGTCCCTTTTATCGACAACTGAAGCATGTGACTTTTGACTTGTCAAATCCTAGCTTGTTGCTTGAATTTCCAATATCCCTTCCAGTGAGTGCCACAAACTTGGTAACTCTTCTGATGATAGATGCTAGACTCCATTTTATATCCATCAGCTCCAACTCTTCTTCGTCCGCCTGATCGTAATCCTCAGCGGTCATTTCCGGATTATCGATCTTTCCAGCAACAAGACTTTCATATGATCCTAGAACATTAGCAAGAAGTGCTATGTGCTGTTTGGCCACCTTTTCAGGAATTACATTCTTCAAATCAATTGCTATGTTTCATTGGAAAACATTTGAATCAGAACTAGATTGATTTGTCTGATGCGACTGATTGTTCTGATTTTGGAATGAAGAGCTTGAACTAGCACTTGTATATTCAGCATATGGAGAATTCTGATTTGGAGAAGAATTCATATTTGCATTAAATGTTGTTCGAATTTTTGGACTTTGAATCAAAGTATCTTGAACACCTCCTTTGTAATAAACACCAACATCTTGAACAACATTAGCATTCTTTGATTTTGCAAGTTTCATCAACTCCATTTCATGACCTTCTAATTTATCGATGAAAGATGACAATTTGAAATGTCTCCAAAATGGACTGTTCTTCAAAATCATCAGATATGTTGTCCATTCTCCTTCAGGAAGTGCATCGGCCAATTTCTCAATTTGCACTTCATTAGATCTCTTGATATCATGTCTTCGCATCTGGACCATGAGATGACAATATCTATCGATCATCTGCTTCATCGTCTCACCTTTAATCATCGTGAAGATCTCGAACTCTTTCTTAATCAAAGCCTTTTTGCTTTTAATCATTTTGTCGCTTCCTTTGAATTTGGCATAGAGGGAGTGCCATAAATCTTGTGACGTTTCATATTCTGGCAATAATATCAAAATATCTTCCTTCACTGATTGTTGTATCAAGCTGATCATTCTTTTCTCTGCAACATAATTTTCTTTGTCAGCCGGTGAGAACTTGTTCAACGGAAGATCTTGATCACGCTCATCTTTTGACCACTTGTAACCATCTTCAACTGCAACCCAGCTGTTGAATTGATTTGCTTGTATCCAATTCACAAATTTTTCTTTCCATCCTTCGAATCCGTCCATACTCATTAGCTTTGGCGGTTTTGTCGTAGTACCCATTTCATTGTCGATATTCATCTGGTTCGCCGCAAGAGCATTAGCATTTGATGAAGAAGCTACTTGTGAGACGAACACGTTATGGAAATCTTCCATTATGACAATCTGAAGACTTTTCTGAAAATACGATCAAAAGCACTCGAAACTTGATTAGAAATAGACAAGTTCGGCCGAACTTGTAAGAAAATCAGATTTTGATTTCAACTTTCAACAAGTTCGGTCGAACTTAGATGAAAAGATTTCAAATTTGAATTATTTCGAGCGGACTTGTGAAGGTTTCAATAAAAATAGGTAAGTTCGGTCGAACTTATGTGAGATTTCAAGAAGTTTATCAAGTTCGGGCGAACTTGTAAAGTTTTCAACAGAAATTTACTCAAGTTCGGTCGAACTTGCTTAAAAATGTTGAATTATCTTTCAAATTCGAGCGGACTTCTATAATAATCTTGAAAATTCGATCAAGTTTGGTCGAACTTATTTAAAGTCAGTGAAATTTTAATCAAGTTCGGTCGAACTTGATGTTAAGTTCGGCCAAAACTAATTTCCAAAACATGGTTTTTCCAACTTTTATATATCAATTCGATTGAATTTGATGTCCAAACTCTCAGGGGTTTATCACAAGTGTATTTTACATGATATATTCAAATTTTATCCAATTTTGTCCATGAAATCTTGAAATATGTGAAAATGTTAAGAAAAATGATAGAATGGAGTAGAATAAGAGAAATTATTGTCTTGATTACAGCAAATTTAGGTATCCAGGCTCTGATACCACTTGTAGGGACGTTCACGATTAGCACGGGAACCTAAATTTGTTATCTACTATCCAATTAGGCGGAAACTAATGACAAGTTAACCAAATAACAAGAATTACTCATTTAAATGTTGTTTTCATTGATCTAAAGTTCAAGACATTCGAGAACCAGATCCTACAGAGCTTCGCCGTCTCTGTGCCAAAATCTCTCAAGTTACAAATGAAATCACCAAGGCACCTACATATAGCATCACAAGTTCGCTGGAGGGAGGCTGAGTTCGGCCGAACTTGACCTAGTCAAGTTTGGCCGAACTTGACATCAATCATTATCATGACCAGCAAACTTGACCTCCAACTCACTTAAACACGCCTTGTTTCTAATAGATTAAGCCCTAATCACTCAGACTCGATATACAATGACGTAGGCAACAGACATATGCACCAACAAAGGCTGTTTTTGCAATTTCTAGTTTTTTATTTTCGAGGATAGGGCCTTGATTTGGGCTTGTAAAGAGGTGTTCTCTTCTACTTTATGAGCACCCGGGGCAATAGACTTTGAACTGGGGGGTGTGCCATTGAAAATCGTTTTGAGCAATTTCCTCAATTTGATTATAGATTTCATTTGGGCGTCTATTACCTAAAAGTCATCCGGAGCTTGAGTCGAGTGTTTGTCTCATGTGTGGCAATAATCCATTATAGAAGGTGGATACTTGTTGCCACACTGCGAGACCATGATGAGGGCATTTCCTTAATAGCTCCTTGAATCTTTCCCAAGTTTCATATAAAGATTCCTCATCCTCTTGGGAATAAGTGTTTATTTCAGTCATTAATTTAGCGGTCTTAGAGGGCGGGAAATACTTTTATAGAAACTTTTGGGCAAGTTCATCCCAAGTGTTTATCGATCCACTTGGGAGGGTGTTGATCCAAGCTTTGGCTTGGTCTTTTAGCGAGAATGGGAATATTCAGAGGCGGATGGCGTCGTTTGATGCTCCATTGATCCGGAAAGTGTCATATATTTCCAAAAGGTTGGTAATATGTAAATGGGGATCTTCATTGGGTAGGCCATGGAATGTGGTGGAGTTTTGGAGCATTTGGATCAAATGCGGCTGAAGTTCGAAGTTGTTGGCATCGACGATCAATGCATTAATGGTGGCTCCGAGATTACCGACCGTGGGCCGTAGGTAATCCATCAAAGTACGTTGGTCCGCCATTGGAAGTTGGTTCCTCGAAACTTTCTCTTGGTTCTTGGCCTTTAGTCTTTTTCTTAGAAAGCGTTCGGGTTTATCTAGAGGTACTTTGATGTCTTAATCAGAACTGGAGCTCATGCACTGCATAGAGATTTCAGGCCCTGCAATTGAGTTTTAAGTTCTACGATCAAAACAAAAAAAAAACGTTAGTCAGATACTTTACCACGGCCCCGTGGTCAATGGCCACGGCCCGTGGACACGACGCAGTTTATTGCTTTCTGGATCCCAGTTACTGGGGAGCTGGGCACGTCCCCGTGGTGCAAATCCATGACCCGTGGTCGCACTTCTGTAACTCAGAAAGTGTTAGGATCTGAGTTTGATTTACTTGTAGTTTTTTTTCAAATAATGGAAATATGATTGAACTGAAAGGTAATGCAGCGGAATTAGATGGAAAACTTTTACTACAAGTAAAGTCATTTGTTTTCATCATCATCATGCTTTTAAGTTGATAAACTTTGCATATGATTCACAAACTCCCCCTCAGCCAATTACAACACAGTTTGATAGTACATAAAACTCAGAGAAGATAATCGGTGAATGATCTTTTAATAGACAAGTTCAACTGTTTCATCGATTCACCTATTTATACTAACTATCTAACCACTGAGCATCTTTTGATAACGTCAGGGTTGATAGTGACATTTAACAACTAAATAACTAACTAAAACACTGCTATCTAACATCTGATAGTGTGAATCACTGTTACATTGATTATTAAACTAATAAACTAAACTCTGATCTCTATCCTCTAATCTCTATTCTTCTGGTAGACTTTGACAAATGTTGAGATAGAAAACAGATCTTGTGGAAAGCAGTGTATATACATCAGAGGCTGTAACCTCTGATAGTTGTAACCAAACTGCGGATAGTGTATTTGGCTTTATATCATATGTTTCTTTGTATATGGTTCAATCCCAACAATCTCCCCTGGAACAGATGATGCCAAAACACTTATTTATTCTTGGTTTTTATTCCTCAACAGAAATTCTCTGATTTATCCTTTAAATTGCAGTTCAAAGTTCAGAGACACTTCATCATCATCATCCTTTTCGAGTACCAGATCCATAAGATCTTGGAGGTCTTCTACAGACAGCTCATATGCATCCTCCATTCTCCTCTTGGTAGCATCCTCATAAGACTTGAGCAAAGTCAATTCACGGGAGTTTTTGTCAAATTTCCAATTTAGAATTTTTGGGTCTGATGGCTTTCTAGTATGACATTTCATTGTTGTGGTTGGTAGAGTTGGTGGAGTTGATTGATGAGCCGTCTTTAAAAGATCTGCTGCAAGCTTTTTACTGGCTTCATCAGTATGATAGTCAATCATGCACTTGATTCCTTCTTTGATGTGTTCATACACTCTTTGATCTTCTTCAGCCATCTCCTCTTGCCTTTTTAATTAATTCAAGGCAAGTGTGGAAGGGGCAGATGTTGAGACAAACCTTTTAGAGTGTTGAGCTTTATGAACCACAATCTTTGATGGATAATCAGGCTTAGGAGGCATGTTTGGATCTTTCTTCCTTTTTCTTCCAACTTTTTGTAAGTGTCAAGCACTCTCAAATATCCGCATCTAGTAATCTGATTTCTTGATACATAATTGTTTTGTATCAATTCTTCCTTCATCCTTTTGAGCTTCAAAGCTCTGTCAGGAAAATTTTTCTTGTATTTCTTCCAGTCTGGAGGAGTTGGCTTTTTGTGAGTATCTTTTAACATTTCTTGCATTCTCTCTATTTCTTCTCTTAGATCACGCACAGTCCAATCCTTGAACTGTTCCCTGGTAGCTTTGTACCATTTGTTGGTTATGATGTGCTCAATGTAGTCATGTTTTAGACTTTGATCTTCCATTTCAGACAGCTTCTTGCACAAGTCTTTAGTAAAGTCTTCCAAAACTCTGACTTTGCTCAGCTGGAACTGCATATAGTTCTACACTTCTCTATCACTTTTACCCGTTGTATCTCTTTTGGCTATATCCTCTACTTGTTTGGCTTTAAGTAGTAAATACTCGTCAATATTAGCTGGTCTTTCTTTTATTATTCTAGACTGGAGGAGTTGGTTTTTTGTGAGAATCTTTTAACATTTCTTGCATTCTCTCTATTTCTTCTCTTAGATCACTCACAGTCCGATCCTTGAACTGTTCCGTGGTAACTTTGTACCTTTTGTTGGTCATGATGTGCTCAATGTAGCCATCTTTTAGACTTTGATATTCCATTTCAGACAGCTTCTTGCACAAGTCTTTAGTAAAGTCTTCCAAAACTCTGACTTTGCTCAGCTGGAACTGCATATAGTTCTACACTTCTCTATCACTTTTACCTGTTGTATCTCTTTTGGCTATATCCTCTACTTGTTTGGCTTTAAGTAGTAAATACTCGTCAATATTAGCTGGACTTTCTTTTATTATTCTACACTGGAGGAGTTGGCTTTTTGTGAGGATCTTTTAACATTTCTTGCATTCTCTCTATTTCTTCTCTTAGATCACTCACAGTCCGATCCTTAAACTGTTCCCTGGTAGCTTTGTACCTTTTGTTGGTCATCATGTGCTCAATGTAGCCATGTTCTAGACTTTGATCTTCCATTTCAGACAGCTTCTTGCACAAGTCTTTAGTAAAGTCTTCCAAAACTCTAACTTTGCTCAGCTGGAACTGCATATAGTTCTACACTTCTCTATCACTTTTACCTGTTGTATCTCTTTTGGCTATATCCTCTGCTTGTTTGGCTTTAAGTAGTAAATACTCGTCAATATTGGCTGGTCTAGGACTCTCAAATATCCCCATCTAGTAATCTGATTTCTTGATCCATAATTGTTCTGTATCAATTCTTCCTTCATCCTTTTGAGCTTCAAAGCTCTGTCAGGCAAAATTTTCTTGTATTTCTTCCGGTATGGAGGAGTTGGCTTTTTGTGAGGATCTTTTAACATTTCTTGCATTCTCTCTATTTCTTCTCTTAGATCACTCACAGTCCAATCTTGAACTGTTCCCCGGTAGCTTTGTACCTTTTGTTGGTCATGATGTGCTCAATGTAGTCATGTTTTAGACTTTGATCTTCCATTTCAGACACCTTCTTACACAAGTCTTTAGTAAAGTCTTCCAAAACTCTGACTTTGCTTAGCTGGAACTGCATATAGTTCTGCACTTCTCTAACACTTTTACCTGCTGTATCTCTTTTTGCTATATCCTCTACTTGTTTGGCTTTAAATAGTAAATACTCATCAATATTAGCTGGTCTTTCTTTTATTATTCTAGACTGGAGGAGTTGGCTTTTTGTGAGGATCTTTTAACATTTCTTGCATTCTCTCTATTTCTTCTCTTAGATCACTCACAGTCTGATCCTTGAACTGTTCCCTGGTAGCTTTGTACCTTTTGTTGGTCATGACGTGCTCAATGTAGCCATGTTTTAGACTTTGATCTTCCATTTCAGACAGCTTCTTGCACAAGTCTTTAGTAAAGTCTTCCAAAACTCTGACTTTGCTCAGCTGGAACTGCATATAGTTCTACACTTCTCTATCACTTTTACCTGCTGTATCTCTTTTGGCTACATCCTCTGCTTGTTTGGCTTTAAGTAGTAAATACACGTCTATATTAGCTAGTCTAGGACTCTCAAATATCCCCATCTAGTAATCTGATTTCTTGATCCATGATTGTTCTGTATCAATTCTTCCTTCATCCTTTTGAGCTTCAAAGCTCTGTCAGGCAAAATTTTCTTGTATTTCCTTCTGTATGGAGGAGTTGGCTTTTTGTGAGGACTTTTAACATTTCTTGCATTCTCTCTATTTTTTCTCTTAGATCACTCACAGTCCAATCTTGAACTGTTTCCTGGTAGCTTTTACCATTTGTTGGTCATGATGTACTCTATGTAGTCATGTTTTAGACTTTGATCTTCCATTTCAGACACTTCTTGCACAAGTCTTTAATAAAGTCTTCCAAAACTCTAACTTTGCTTAGCTGGAACTGCATATAGTTCTGCACTTCTCTAACACTTTTACCTGTTGTATCTCTTTTGCTATATCCTCTGCTTTTTTGGCTTTAAGTAGTAAATACTCATCAATGTTAGCTGGTCTTTCTTGTATTTCTACAGTCTGGAGGAGTTGGCTTTTTGTGAGGATCTTTTAACATTTCTTGCATTATCTCTATTTCTTCTCTTAGATCACTCACACTCGATCCTTGAACTGTTCCCTGGTAACTTTGTACCTTTTGTTGGTCATGGGTGCTCAATGTATCCATGTTTTAGACTTTGATCTTCCATTTCAGATAGCTTCTTGCACAAGTCTTTAGTAAAGTCTTCCAAAACTCTGACTTTGCTCAGCTGGAACTGCACACATTCTCTATCACTTTTACCTGTTGTATCTCTTTTGGCTATATCCTCTGCTTGTTTGGCTTTAAGTAGTAAATACACGTCTATATTAGCTAGTCTAGGACTCTCAAATATCCCCATCTAGTAATCTGATTTCTTGATCCATGAATTGTTCTGTATCAATTTTCCTTCATCCTTTTGAGCTTCAAAGCTCTTCAGGCAAAATTTTCTTGTATTTCTTCGTATGGAGGAGTTGGCTTTTTGTGAGGACCTTTTAACATTTCTTGCATTCTCTCTATTTTTTCTCTTAGATCACTCACAGTCCAATCCTTGAACTGTTTCCTGGTAGCATTGTACCATTTGTTGGTCATGATGTACTCTATGTAGTCATGTTTTAGACTTTGATCTTCCATTTCAGACAGCTTCTTGCACAAGTCTTTAATAAAGTCTTCCAAAACTCTAACTTTGCTTAGCTGGAACTGCATATAGTTCTGCACTTCTCTAACACTTTTACTGTTGTATCTCTTTTAGCTATATCCTCTGCTTTTTTGGCTTTAAGTAGTAAATACTCATCAATGTTAGCTGGTCTTTCTTGTATTTTCTTACAGCTGGAGGAGTTGGCTTTTTGTGAGGATCTTTTAACATTTCTTGCATTATCTCTATTTCTTCTCTTAGATCACTCACACTCCGATCCTTGAACTGTTCCCTGGTAACTTTGTACCTTTTGTTGGTCATGGGTCTCAATGTACCATGTTTTAGACTTTGATCTTCCATTTCAGATAGCTTCTTGCACAAGTCTTTAGTAAAGTCTTCCAAAACTCTGACTTTGCTCAGCTGGAACTGCACACTTCTCTATCACTTTTACCTGTTGTATCTCTTTTGGCTATATCCTCTGCTTGTTTGGCTTTAAGTAGTAAATACTCGTCAATATTAGCTGGTCTAGGACTCTCAAATATCCCAATCTAGTAATCTGATTTCTTGATCCATAATTGTTCTGTATCAATTATTCCTTCATCCTTTTGAGCTTCAAAGCTCTATCAGGCAAATTTTTCTTGTATTTCTTCCGGTATGGAGGAGTTGGCTTTTTGTGAGGATCTTTTAACATTTGTTGCATTCTCTCTATTTCCTCTCTTAGATCACTCACAGTCCAATCCTTGAACTGTTCCCTGGTAGCTTTGTACCTTTTGTTGGTCATGATATGCTCAATGTAGTCATGTTTTAGACTTTGATCTTCCATTTCAGACACCTTCTTTGCACAAGTCTTTAGTAAAGTCTTCCAAAACTCTGACTTTGCTTAGCTGGAACTGCATATAGTTCTGCACTTCTCTAACACTTTTACCTGTTGTATCTCTTCTAACTATATCCTCAACTTGTTCGGCTTTAAGTAGTAAATACTCATCAATATTAGCTGGTCTTTCTTTTATTATTCTAGACTGGAGGAGTTGGCTTTTTGTGACAATCTTTTAACACTTCTTGCATTCTCTATATTTCTTCTCTTAAATCACTCACAGTCCGATCCTTGAACTGTTCCCTGGTAGCTTTGTACCTTTTGTTGGTCATGATGTGCTCAATGTAGCCATGTTTTAGACTTTGATCTTCCATTTCAGACAGCTTCTTGCACAAGTCTTTAGTAAAGTCTTCCAAAACTCTGACTTTGCTCAGCTGGAACAGCATATAGTTCTACACTTATCTATCACTTTTACCTGTTGTATCTCTTTTGGCTACATCCTCTGCTTGTTTGGCTTTAAGTAGTAAATACTCGTCAATATTCGCTGGTCTAGGACTCTCAAATATCCCATCTAGTAATCTGATTTCTTGATCCATAATTGTTCTGTATCAATTCTTCCTTCATCCTTTTGAGCTTCAAAGCTCTGTCAGGCAAATTTTTCTTGTATTTCTTTCGGTATGGAGGAGTTGGCTTTTTGTGAGGACCTTTTAACATTTCTTGCATTCTCTCTATTTCTTCTCTTAGATCACTCACAGTCCAATCCTTGAACTGTTCCCTGGTAGCTTTGTACCTTTTGTTGGTCATGATGTGCTTTATGTAGTCATGTTTTAGACTTTGATCTTCCATTTCAGACAGGTTCTTGCACAAGTCTTTAGTAAAGTCTTCCAAAACTCTAACTTTGCTTAGCTGGAACTGCATATAGTTCTGCACTTCTCTAACACTTTTACCTGTTGTATCTCTTTTAGCTATATCCTCTGCTTTTTTGGCTTTAAGTAGTAAATACTCATCAATATTAGCTGGTCTTTCTTGTATTTCTTTCAGTCTGGAGGAGTTGGCTTTTTGTGAGGATCTTTTAACATTTCTTGCATGCTCTCTATTTCTTCTCTTAGATCATCACATTCCGATCCTTGAACTGTTCCCTGGTAGCTTTGTAACTTTTGTTGGTCATGATGTGCTCAATGTAGCCATGTTTTAGACTTTGATCTTCCATTTCAGTTCTTGCACAAGTCTTTAGTAAAGTCTTCCAAAACTCTAACTTTGCTCAGCTGGAACTGCATATAGTTCTACACTTCTCTATCACTTTTACCTGTTGTATCTCTTTTGGCTATATCCTCTGCTTGTTTTGCTTTAAGTAGTAAATACTCGTCAATATTAGCTGGTCTTTCTTTTATTATTCTAGACTGGAGGAGTTGGCTTTTTGTGAGGATCTTTTAACATTTCATGCATTCTCTCTATTTCTTCTCTTAGATCACTCACAGTCCGATCCTTGAACTGTTCCCTGGTAACTTTGTACCTTTTGTTGGTCATGATGTGCTCAATGTAGTCATGTTTTAGACTTTGATCTTCCATTTCAGACACCTTCTTGCACAAGTCTTTAGTAAAGTCTTCCAAAACTCTGACTTTGCTCAGCTGGAACTGCATATAATTCTACACTTCTCTATCACTTTTACCTGTTGTATCTCTTTTGGCTATATCATCTGCTTGTTTGGCTTTAAGTAGTAAATACTCGTCAATATTAGCTGGTCTAGGACTCTCAAATATCCCAATCTAGTAATCTGATTTCTTGATCCATAATTGTTCTGTATCAATTCTTCCTTCATCCTTTTGATCTTCAAAGCTCTATCAGGCAAATTTTTCTTGTATTTCTTCCGGTATGGAGGAGTTGGCTTTTTGTGAGGATCTTTTAACATTTCTTGCATTCTCTCTATTTCTTCTCTTAGATCACTCACAGTCCAATCCTTGAACTGTTCCCTGGTAACTTTGTACCTTTTGTTGGTCATGATGTGCTTAATGTAGTCATGTTTTAGACTTTGATCTTCCATTTCAGACAGCTTCTTGCACAAGTCTTTAGTAAAGTCTTCCAAAACTCTGACTTTGCTTAGCTGGAACTGCATATAGTTCTGCACTTCTCTAACACTTTTACCTGTTGTATCTCTTCTGACTATATCCTCTACTTGTTTGGCTTCAAGTAGTAAATACTCATCAATATTAGCTGGTCTTTCTTTTATTATTCTAGACTGGAGGAGTTGGCTTTTTGTGAGGATCTTTTAACATTTCTTGCATTCTCTCTATTTCTTCTCTTAGATCACTCACAGTCCGATCCTTGAACTGTTCCCTGGTAGCTTTGTACCTTTTGTTGGTCATGATGTGCTCAATATAGCCATGTTTTAGACTTTGATTTTCCATTTCAGACAGCTTCTTGCACAAGTCTTTAGTAAAGTCTTCCAAATCTCTGACTTTGCTCAGCTGGAACTGCATATAGTTCTACACTTCTCTATCACTTTTACCTGCTGTATCTCTTTTGGCTACATCCTCTGCTTGTTTGGCTTTAAGTAGTAAATACTCGTCAATATTAGCTGGTCTAGGACTCTCAAATATCCCCATCTAGTAATCTGATTTCTTGATCAATAATTGTTCTGTATCAATTCTTCCTTCATCCTTTTGAGCTTCACAGCTCTGTCAAGCAAATTTTTCTTGTATTTCTTTCGGTATGGAGGAGTTGGCTTTTTGTGAGGACCTTTTAACTGCATTCTCTCTATTTCTTCTCTTAGATCACTCACAGTCCAATCCTTGAACTGTTCCCTGGTAGCTTTGTACCTTGTTGGTCATGATGTGCTCTATGTAGTCATGTTTTAGACTTTGATCTTCCATTTCAGACAGCTTCTTGCACAAGTCTTTAGTAAAGTCTTCCAAAACTCTAACTTTGCTTAGCTGGAACAGCATATGGTTCTGCACTTCTCTAACACTTTTACCTGCTGTATCTATTTTAGCTATATCCTCTGCTTTTTTGGCTTTAAGTAGTAAATACTCATCAATATTAGCTGGTCTTTCTTGTATTTCTTCCAGTCTGGAAGAGTTGGCTTTTTGTGAGTATCTTTTAACATTTCTTGCATTCTCTCTATTTCTTCTCTTAGATCACTCACAGTCCGATCCTTGAACTGTTCCCTGGTAGCTTTGTACCTTTTGTTGGTCATGATGTGCTCAATGTAGCCATGTTTTAGACTTTGATCTTCCATTTCAGACAGCTTCTTGCACAAGTCTTTAGTAAAGTCTTCCAAAACTCTTACTTTGCTCAGTTGGAACTGCATATAGTTCTACACTTCTCTATCACTTTTACCTGTTGTATCTCTTTTGGTTATATCCTCTACTTGTTTGGCTTTAAGTAGTAAATACTCGTCAATATTAGCTGGTCCTTCTTTTATTATTCTAGACTGGAGGAGTTGGCTTTTTGTGAGGATCTTTTAACATTTCTTGCATTCTCTCTATTTCTTCTCTTAGATCACTCACAGTCCGATCCTTGAACTGTTCCCTGGTAACTTTGTACCTTTTGTTGGTCATGATGTGCTCAATGTAGTCATGTTTTAGACTTTGATCTTCAATTTCAGACAGCTTCTTGCACAAGTCTTTAGTAAAGTCTTCCAAAACTCTGACTTTGCTCAGCTGGAACTGCATATAGTTCTACACTTCTCTATCACTTTTACCTGTTGTATCTCTTTTGGCTATATCCTCTACTTGTTTGGCTTTAAGTAGTAAATACTCGTCAATATTAGCTGGTCTTTCTTTTATTATTCTAGACTGGAGGAGTTGGTTTTTTGTGAGGATCTTTTAACATTTCTTGCATTCTCTCTATTTCTTCTCTTAGATCACTCACAGTCCAATCCTTGAACTGTTCCCTGGTAACTTTGTACCTTTTGTTGGTCATGATGTGCTCAATGTAGTCAACTTTTTGACATTGATCTTCCATTTCAGACACCTTCTTGCACAAGTCTTTAGTAAAGTCTTCCAAAACTTTGACTTTGCTCAGCTGGAACTGCATATAGTTCTATACTTCTCTATCACTTTTACCTGTTGTATCTCTTTTGGCTATATCATCTTCTTGTTTGGCTTTAAGTAGTAAATACTCGTCAATATTAGCTGGTCTTTCTTTTATTATTCTAGACTGGAGAAGTTGGCTTTTTGTGAGGATCTTTTAACATTTCTTGCATTCTCTCTATTTCTTCTCTTAGATCACTCACAGTCCAATCCTTGAACTGTTCCCTGGTAGCTTTGTACCTTTTGTTGGTCATGATGTGCTCAATGTAGCCATCTTTTAGACTTTGATCTTCCATTTCAGACAGCTTCTTGCACAAGTCTTTAGTAAAGTCTTCCAAAACTCTGACTTTGCTCAGCTGGAACTGCATATAATTCTACACTTCTCTATCACTTTTACCTGTTGTATCTCTTTTGGCTATATCATCTGCTTGTTTGGCTTTAAGTAGTAAATACTCGTCAATATTAGCTGGTCTAGGACTCTCAAATATCCCAATCTAGTAATCTGATTTCTTGATCCATAATTGTTCTGTATCAATTCTTCCTTCATCCTTATGATCTTCAAAGCTCTATCAGGCAAATTTTTCTTGTATTTCTTCGGTATGGAGGAGTTGGCTTTTTGTGAGGATCTTTTAACATTTCTTGCATTCTCTCTATTTCTTCTCTTAGATCACTCACAGTCCAATCCTTGAACTGTTCCCTGGTAACTTTGTACCTTTTGTTGGTCATGATGTGCTTAATGTAGTCATGTTTTAGACTTTGATCTTCCATTTCAGACAGCTTCTTGCACAAGTCTTTAGTAAAGTCTTCCAAAACTCTGACTTTGCTTAGCTGGAACTGCATATAGTTCTGCACTTCTCTAACACTTTTACCTGTTGTATCTCTTCTGACTATATCCTCTACTTGTTTGGCTTCAAGTAGTAAATACTCATCAATATTAGCTGGTCTTTTTTTATTATTCTAGACTGGAGGAGTTGGCTTTTTGTGAGGATCTTTTAACATTTCTTGCATTCTCTCTATTTCTTCTCTTAGATCACTCACAGTCCGATCCTTGAACTGTTCCCTGGTAGCTTTGTACCTTTTGTTGGTCATGATGTGCTCAATATAGCCATGTTTTAGACTTTGATTTTACATTTCAGACAGCTTCTTGCACAAGTCTTTAGTAAAGTCTTCCAAATCTCTGACTTTGCTCAGCTGGAACTGCATATAGTTCTACACTTCTCTATCACTTTTACCTGCTGTATCTCTTTTGGCTACATCCTCTGCTTGTTTGGCTTTAAGTAGTAAATACTCGTCAATATTAGCTGGTCTAGGACTCTCAAATATCCCCATCTAGTAATCTGATTTCTTGATCAATAATTGTTCTGTAAAAATTCTTCCTTCATCCTTTTGAGCTTCAAAGCTCTGTCAAGCAAATTTTTCTTGTATTTCTTTCGGAATGGAGGAGTTGGCTTTTTGTGAGGACCTTTTAACATTTCTTGCATTCTCTCTATTTCTTCTCTTAGATCACTCACAGTCCAATCCTTGAACTGTTCCCTGGTAACTTTGTACCTTTTGTTGGTCATGATGTGCTCAATGTAGTCATGTTTTAGACTTTGATCTTCCATTTCAGACACCTTCTTGCACAAGTCTTTAGTAAAGTCTTCCAAAACTCTGACTTTGCTCAGCTGGAATTGCATATAGTTCTACACTTCTCTATCACTTTTACCTGTTGTATCTCTTTTGGCTGTATCATCTGCTTGTTTGGCTTTAAGTAGTAAGTACTCGTCAATATTAGCTGGTCTAGGACTCTCAAATATCCCAATCTAGTAATCTGATTCCTTGATCCATAATTGTTCTGTATCAATTCTTCCTTCATCCTTTTGGGCTTCAAAGCTCTGTCAGGCAAATTTTTCATGTATTTCTTCCAGTCTGGAGTAGTTGGCTTTTTGTGAGGATCTTTTAACATTTCTTGCATTCTCTCTATTTCTTCTCTTAGATCACTCACAGTCCGATCCTTGAACTGTTCCCTGGTAGCTTTGTACCTTTTGTTGGTCATGATGTGCTCAATGTAGCCATGTTTTAGACTTTGATTTTCCATTTCAGACAGTTTCTTGCACAAGTCGTTAGTAAAGTCTTCCAAAACTCTGACTTGGTCAGCTGGAACTGCATATAGTTCTACACTTCACTATCACTTTTACCTGCTGTATCTCTTTTGGCTACATCCTCTGCTTGTTTGGCTTTAAGTATTAAATACTCATCAATATTAGCTGGTCTTTCTTTTATTATTCTAGACTGGAGGAATTGGCTTTTTGTGAGGATCTTTTAACATTTCTTGCATTCTCTCTATTTCTTCTCTTAGATCACTCAAAATCCAATCCTTGAACTGTTCCCTGGTAACTTTGTACCTTTTGTTGGTCATGATGTGCTCAATGTAGTCAACTTTTTGACTTTGATCTTCCATTTCAGACACCTTCTTGCACAAGTCTTTAGTAAAGTCTTCCAAAACTCTGACTTTGCTCAGCTGGAACTGCATATAGTTCTATACTTCAATATCACTTTTACCTGTTGTATCTCTTTTGGCTATATCATCTTCTTGTTTGGCTTTAAGTAGTAAATACTCGTCAATATTAGTTGGTCTTTCTTTTATTACTCTAGACTGGAGAAGTTGGCTTTTTGTGAGGATCTTTTAACATTTCTTGCATTCTCTCTATTTCTTCTCTTAGATCACTCACAGTCCAATCCTTGAACTGTTCCCTGGTAGCTTTGTACCTTTTGTTGGTCATGATGTGCTCAATGTAGCCATCTTTTAGACTTTGATCTTCCATTTCAGACAGCTTCTTGCACAAGTCTTTAGTAAAGTCTTCCAAAACTCTGACTTTGCTCAGCTGGAACTGCATATAATTCTACACTTCTTTATCACTTTTACCTGTTGTATCTCTTTTGGCTATATCATCTGCTTGTTTGGCTTTAAGTAGTAAATACTCGTCAATATTAGCTGGTCTAGGACTCTCAAATATCCCAATCTAGTAATCTGATATTCTTGATCCATAATTATTCTGTATCAATTCTTCCTTCATCCTTTTGATCTTCAAACTCTATCAGGCAAATTTTTCTTGTATTTCTTCCGGTATGGAGGAGTTGGCTTTTTGTGAGGATCTTTTAACATTTCTTGCATTCTCTCTATTTCTTCTCTTAGATCACTCACAGTCCAATCCTTGAACTGTTCCCTGGTAACTTTGTACCTTTTGTTGGTCATGATGTGCTTAATGTAGTCATGTTTTAGACTTTGATCTTCCATTTCAGACAGCTTCTTGCACAAGTCTTTAGTAAAGTCTTCCAAAACTCTGACTTTGCTTAGCTGGAACTGCATATAGTTCTGCACTTCTCTAACACTTTTACCTGTTGTATCTCTTCTGACTATATCCTCTACTTGTTTGGCTTCAAGTAGTAAATACTCATCAATATTAGCTGGTCTTTCTTTTATTATTCTAGACTGGAGGAGTTGGCTTTTTGTGAGGATCTTTTAACATTTCTTGCATTCTCTCTATTTCTTCTCTTAGATCACTCACAGTCCGATCCTTGAACTGTTCCCTGGTAGCTTTGTACCTTTTGTTGGTCATGATGTGCTCAATATAGCCATGTTTTAGACTTTGATTTTCCATTTCAGACAGCTTCTTGCACAAGTCTTTAGTAAAGTCTTCCAAATCTCTGACTTTGCTCAGCTGGAACTGCATATAGTTCTACACTTCTCTATCACTTTTACCTGCTGTATCTCTTTTGGCTACATCCTCTGCTTGTTTGGCTTTAAGTAGTAAATACTCGTCAATATTAGCTGTACTAGGACTCTCAAATATCCCAATCTAGTAATCTGATTTCTTGATCCATAATTGTTTTGTATTAATTCTTCCTTCATCCTTTTGAGCTTCAAAGCTCTATCAGGCAAATTTTTCTTGTATTTCTTCCGGTATGGAGGAGTTGGCTTTTTGTGAGGATCTTTTAACATTTCTTGCATTCTCTCTATTTCTTCTTTTAGATCACTCACAGTTCAATCCTTGAACTGTTCCCTGGTAGCTTTGTACCTTTTGTTGGTCATGATGTGCTCTATGTAGTCATGTTTTAGACTTTGATCTTCCATTTCAGATAGCTTGTTGCACAAGTCTTTAGTAAAGTATTCAAAAACTCTGACTTTGCTTAGCTGGAACTGCATATAGTTCTGCACTTCTCTATCACTTTTACATGCTGTATCTCTTTGGCTATATCCTCTACTTGTTTGGCTTTAAGTAGTAAATACTCATCAATATTAGCTGGTCTTTCTTTTATTATTCTAGACTCGAGGAGTTGGCTTTTTGTGAGGATGTTTTAACATTTCTTGCATTCTCTCTATTTCTTCTCTTAGATCACTCACAGTCCGATCCTTGAACTGTTCCTGGTAGCTTTGTACCTTTTGTTGGTCATGATGTGCTCAATGTAGCATGTTTTAGACTTTGATCTTCATTTCAGACAGCTTCTGCACAACTCTTAGTGAAGTCTTCAAACTCTGACTTTGCTCAGCTGGAACGCATATAGTTCTACACTTCTCTATCACTTTACCTGTTGTATCTCTTTTGGCTATATCATCTGCTTTTTGCTTAAGTGTAAATACTCGTCAATATAGCTGGTCTAGGACTTCAAATATCCCATCTATAATCTGATTCTTGATCCATATTGTTTGTATCAATTCTTCCTCATCCTTTTGAGCTTCAAAGCTCTGTCAGGCAAATTTTTCTTGTATTTCTTCGGTTGGAGGAGTTGGCTTTTTGTGAGGATCTTTTAACATTTCTTGCATTCTCTCTATTTCTTCTTTAGATCACTTACAGTCCAATCCTTGAACTGTTCCTAGTAGCTTTGTACCTTTTGTTGTCATGATGTGTCATGTAGTATGTTTTAGACTTGATCTTCCATTTCAGACAGCTTCTTGTACAAGCCTTTAGTAAAGTTTCAAAACTCTGACTTTGTTAGCTGGAACTGCATATAGTTCGCACTTCTCTACACTTTACTGCTGTATCTCTTTGGCTATATCCTCTACTTGTTTGGCTTTAAGTAGTAAATACTCATCAATATTAGCTGGTCTTTCTTTTATTTATTCTAGACTGGAGGAGTTGGCTTTTTGTGAGGATCTTTTAACATTTCTTGCATTCTCTCTATTTCTTCTCCTAGATCACTCACTGTCCGATCCTTGAACTGTTCTCTGGTAGCTTTGTACCTTTTGTTGGTCATGATGTGCTCAATGTACCCATGTTTTAGACATTGATCTTCTATTTTAGACAGCTTCTTGCACAAGTCTTTAGTAAAGTCTTCCAAAACTCTGACTTTGCTCAGCTGGAACTGCATATAGTTCTACACTTCTCTATCACTTTTACCTGTTGTATCTCTTTTGGCTACATCCTCTGCTTGTTTAGCTTTAAGTAGTAAATACTCGTCAATATTAGCTGGTCTAGGACTCTCAAATATCCCCATCTTGTAATCTGATTTCTTGATCCATAATTGTTCTGTATCAATTCTTCCTTCATCCTTTTGAGCTTCAAAGCTCTGTCAGGCAAATTTTTCTTGTATTTCTTCCGGTCTAGAGGAGTTGGCTTTTTGTGAGGACCTTTTAACATTTCTTGCATTCTCTCTATTTCTTCTCTTAGATCACTCACAGTCCAATCTTTGAACTGTTCCCTGGTAGCTTTGTACCTTTTGTTGGTCATGATGTGCTCAATGTAGTCATGTTTTAGACTTTGATCTTCCATTTCAGACAGCTTCTTGTACAAGTCTTTAGTAAAGTCTTCCGAAACTCTGACTTTGCTTAGCTGGAACTGCATATAGTTCTGCACTTCTCTAACACTTTTACCTGCTGTATCTCTTTTGGCTGTATCCTCTACTTGTTTGGCTTTAAGTAGTAAATACTCATCAATATTAGCTGGTCTTTCTTTTATTTATTCTAGACTGGAGGAGTTGGCTTTTTGTGAGGATCTTTTAACATTTCTTGCATTCTCTCTATTTCTTCTCCTAGATCACTCACAGTCCGATCCTTGAACTGTTCCCTGGTAGCTTTGTAGCTTTTGTTGGTCATGATGTGCTCAATGTAGCCATGTTTTAGACTTTGATCTTCTATTTCAGACAGCTCTTTGCACAAGTCTTTAGTAAAGTCTTCCAAAACTCTGACTTTGCTCAGCTGGAACTGCATATAGTTCTACACTTCTCTATCACTTTTACCTGTTGTATCCCTTTGGCTACATCCTCTGCTTGTTTGGCTTTAAGTAGTAAATACATGTCAATATTAGCTGGTCTAGGACTCTCTAATATCCCCATATAGTAATCTGATTTCTTGATCCATAATTGTTCTGTATCAATTCTTCCTTCATCCTTTTTAGCTTCAAAGCTCTGTCATGCAAATTTTTCTTGTATTTCTTCCGGTCTAGAGGAGTTGGCTTTTTGTGAGGACTTTTTAACATTTCTTGCATTCTCTCTATTTCTTCTCTTAGATCACTTACTGTCCAATCTTTGAACTGTTCCCTGGTAGCTTTGTACCTTTTGTTGGTCATGATGTGCTCAATGTAGTCATGTTTTAGACTTTGATCTTCCATTTCAGATAGCTTCTTGCACAAGTCTTTAGTAAAGTCTTCCAAAACTGTGACTTTGCTCAGCTGGAACTGCATATAGTTCTGCACTTCTCTATCACTTTTACCTGTTGTATCTCCTTTTGCTATATCCTCTACTTGTTTGGCTTTAAGTTGTAAATACTCATCAATATTTGCTGGTCTTTCTTGTATTTCTTCTAGACTGGAGGATTTGGCTTTTTGTGAGGATCTTTTAACATTTCTTGCATTCTCTCTATTTCTTCTCTTAGATCACTCATAGTCCAATCCTTGAACTGTTCCCTGGTAGCTTTTTACCTTTTGTTGGTCATGATGTGCTCAATGTAGTCATGTTTTAGACTTTGATCTTCCATTTCAGACAGCTTCTTGCACAAGTCTTTAGTAAAGTCTTCCAAAATTCTGACTTTGCTCAGCTGGAACTGCATACAGTTCTGCACTTCTCTATCACTTTTACCTGCTATATCTCTTTTGGCTATATTCCTCTAGTTGTTTGGCTTTAAGTAGTAAATACTCATCAATATTAGCTGGTCTTTCTTGTATTTCTTCTAGTCTGGAGGAGTTGGCTTTTTGTGAGGATCTTTTAACATTTCTTGCATTCTCTCTATTTCTTCTCTTAGATCACTCACAGTCCAATCCTTCAACTGTTCCCTGGTAGCTTTATACCTTGTGTTGGTTATGATGTGCTCAATGTAGTCATGTTTTAGACTTTAATCTTCCATTTTAGACAGCTTCTTGCACAAGTCTTTAGTAAAGTCTTCCAAAACTCTGACTTTGCTTAGCTGGAACTGCATATAGTTCTGCACTTCTCTAACACTTTTACCTGTTGTATCTCTTTTAGCTATATCCTCTGCTTTTTTGGCTTTAAGTAGTAAATACTCATCAATATTAGCCGGTGTTTCTTATATTTCTTCCAGTCTGGAGGAGTTAGCTTTTTGTGAGGATCTTTTAACATTTCTTGCATTCTCTCTATTTCTTCTCTTAGATCACTCATAGTCTGATCCTTGAACTGTTCCCTGGTAGCTTTGTACCTTTTGTTGGTCATGATGTGCTCAATGTAGCCATGTTTTAGACTTTGATCTTCCATTTCAGACAGCTTCTTGCACAAGTCTTTAGTAAAGTCTTCCAAAACTCGGACTTTGCTCAGCTGGAACTACATATAGTTCTACACTTCTCTATCACTTTTACCTGTTGTATCTCTTTTGGCTGTATCCTCTGCTTGTTTTGCTTTAAGTAGTAAATACTCATCAATATTAGCTGGCCTGGGACTCTCAAATATCCCCATCTAGTAATCTGATTTCTTGACCCATAATTGTTCCGTATCAATTCTTCTTTCATCCTTTTGAGCTTCAAAGCTCTGTCAGGCAAATTTTTCTTGTATTTCTTCCGGTCTGGAGGAGTTGTCTTTTTGTGAGGATCTTTTAAAATTTCTTGCATTCTCTCTTTTTTCTTCTCTTAGACCACTCATAGTCCAATCCTTGAAATGTTCCCTGGTAGCTTTGTACCTTTTGTTGGTTATGATGTGCTTAATGTAGTCATGTTTTAGGCTTTGATCTTCCATTTCAGACAACTTCTTGCACAAGTCTTTAGTAAAGTCTTCCAAAACTCTGACTTTGCTCAGCTGGAACTGTATATTGTTCTGCACTTCTCTATCACTTTTACCTGTTGTATCTCTTTTGGCTATATCCTCTGCTTGTTTGGCTTTAAGTAGTAAATACTCATCAATATTAGCTGGTCTAGGATTGCCATCCAGAGATTGGATGAGTCTTTTCGCCGGATTTTATTTAGAGTAGAAAGACTTGATTTCTTCCCTTGCAACTCTTATATCAAGAGGAAACTTTACTGCTGCAGGAACTATTTTCACTGGTTGATCAGTTGTTTGAATGGAAGATTGAGGAACAGATGTTGTAGAGGTCGGAGGTTATGCTGACAATGGAATTGGAGCAGGAATGATCTCATCTTCATTAATGACCTTTGTAACCTTTCTCCTCTTGAACCTGAGTGTAGGTGATGGTGGATGATCAGGAATTCTTGTTGGTATTGGTTGGGTGGATGTAGGAAAAATAATCAAAGTAGTGGATGGGTTAACATCTGCTATAACCTCTGCTGTGTCAACAGATGTCGACACAACAGGTGTTGTAACACCTGTTGTGATGGAAGTAGGTTTAGCTTTTGGAGGAGGTGTAAGAGATTTTGTGGGAGCAGAGGTTTCAATGGTTGGAGTAGCAACAGACTGAGTTTTAGAAGGAGTGGTTGTTGGTTGCCTGGTTTTTCTAACTGTTCTCTTCTTTGTGGAAGTACCAACCTCTTTTTTTGTAGTGCTATCTTTTACTCAACCAACACTTTGCCCTCATCTCTTACCCTCATCTTATTCTTCATCCTTTCCTGGCCAAGAAGTTTTCTGTTTCATCAAATTTCTTTGACCCATCTGGCTTAGGGATATCCACTGTTGGTCGGCATCTCTTTCAAGCTTTAGCACTTCTTTCTTTAAAGGTTTCTCCCCCTTTTTGGCATTATCAGTGTTTACCAGGATTACTGTAGTAGGAGTGGTACCAATGGTTTGAAGGATGTGAGCCTTGATTGCCTTGATATCTGCAACTATATCCATGTATCTTGCATTAACCATGTTTCTAATTTCTTGCTTTTGATGTTTATGTTGAAGGTCAGCAAAATATTTTTGTTGTTAAAACGGAGGGTCTAAGGCTTGTTTCAGATCATCAGTGGTTATGAAAGAGGGTTGGCTCTTTGTAGCTATCATCTGCTTCAGTAAATCTTTGATTTCATCTACAGAACGTTCAATTTTTGTTACTCTTGTGACAACCGGCTATTTAGGCAGTACTGTACAAATGTAACACGTGTCATGAATGATTAAAAGGCCGTATTTGATTATTTATTATGTTTATATATGGTATTTGATGGGTTGGTAAATCCGAAGTTTGATAAAAATTATGTTGGCAATATTAAGATAAACGCTTATCGCGTAACGGTTAAAATGCGAAACGAACGTCGGTGACCACCGAATAATGTTAAAATCCTAAAAATAGTCCGTTTTGATTGAAATAATATATTTAATCATAATCGTGAGGAAAAATAATTTAAAACGCTAAGAAACTCTATTTTTCGAGTTTAAGCGCGTACTGTGCGATACAACGCGTATCTGACAAAATACTGTCAACACAGCCAGTCCACGGCAACCAATAATTATTATAGTAATAATTTGACAAGTTTATTATTATAGAATGATAAAAATAAATTAGAACGCTTAAAATCACTATCTTGCGAATTTATACGCGTACTGCGCAACACAGGGCGCATACTGCCAAATACCAACAACGTAGTCGGTCCAGGCAATAAAATATTGATCAGTAATATTTTAGTGAGTTTATTTTTATAGAGCGCTGAAAATAATTTAAAACACGTTAAAACGTGATTAAAACGCTAGATAAAACACCCGGTATCCAGTTAAATACCAGTTTTTGCCAATATATGTTGTATATATATATTTATGCGTGTGAGGTGTGTATATACAAGATAAGTGGTAGACATGGAGGTGTCATCTCTCATCTCTCCTCCATGTGTTGGCCTTGGAAACTTGAATAATGATTACCTTTTTACAAAATCTTCTTAAATCTTGCATAATCCAAGAAAATAATCAAAACACAATCAACTCACTCTCTCTCTTGCATATCTCGGCTGAAACACACACTTACACACACACTAAAATTCAAACTTTGAAGATTTGAAGATCCATGTCCATTTCAAACTCATTTCAAGTTAGTTTGATAATCCAAGAGAGTTTTTAAGGTGTTTTCAAGAAGGTGCAAGCTCCATACCATCATTTTTATAAAAACCCAACAAAAATCTAGAAGGTGTAAATTTACTTTAAAAATCTATGTTCTTGATTTTTGATGATTATGGAAGTTTCTCGTGTTCTTAGATATAGACACTAGCTTAAAAACAATAACAATTGGGTTTTCAAAGAAAATGAAAATGGATAAGTGTATGCATGTATGTAGGGCCGTATGTATGCATGCATGCATGCATGCATGTATGTATGTATGTATGTATGTATGTATGTATGTATATATACATTTGAGTTTTTGATATTTGATTAAATCTTGTTTGATAAGATGTTTGAAAGGTGATGCATGTGTAATCTATGGAATGTTCTTAAAGGTTGGGTCATGAGATATGGACAAGTAAAAGTAAAATTTTGGAATCATGTATGTATATATATGTGTGTCGTGTGTGTATGTATAAATATGCATGCATGTGGATTTTTATTGTTAAAACTTAAATGTGTAAGAATATAAATGTATATATGTCTTGCATTTATGATGGAATGATTGGAAGATGATGATCATATAAAGATGATGGTGTTCTTGGATGAGTGAACATGAAATAAATGAATGTTTGATGCATTTCAGGTCATGCATGTTGATGATGATATGTTATGTGTGCATTAGGTGCTTGTACATGGACATGCATGTGGGTGTATGTACATAAAAAGATGAATAAATGATGTTATGATAAAAATGATTTAGATCAGATTATAAACCTTAAAAATAAGGTTATTTCATGTGTTAAAGTAGTATGAACTTGTCATGAAGTTTACTAGCTTTGCATGTTGTACTTAGTGCTTAAAAAGTTGTAAAATGTGTGAAATCGCACGATTTATGTGCCTTACACAAAAACTGCACTAATCTGATTATAACCCTCATTTTTTCAGTATATAACATATATTGTGTTAAAATATGAAGTCGTTTCGGGTTCGGATGGTTATGGTAACGTTTGACGCAAAACTATGCGGTAAAAACGGTAAAAATCGCCTTTTTACGAGGATTATACGAAACTTAGATCAGTAACTAAACTGATATTTTTGATGTAAATAGTATTTTGACTTATATTAAGATTATTTGGTGTTTGGTTGGTCATACGTGACTTCCGACGCCCGAAAACGTTACCGGATCGCTAAAATACACATTTTTCAACATACACTAGAATGAGTTGTTCATGGGTGAACCTTATGTGTTTAAATGTGTTATGTGATTTAAAAATATGTGTATATGATAATATGTTAAGTGTTGACATGATAGCGGGAATTTAGACTATGCATGTACGCTTGTATGTTTAAAACGGTAGAATCGGTAAAATCGCGATTAATGTGTAACTTATTTGTCGAGCATGAAAATTTATACATAGGTTAACTAAATAAGTTATTTCATGTATCCATGCTTTAAAAATGATAAAGTGTATAAGTTAACGAGATTTCGCGTGTTATGATATTGTGTAAATGTGCACGTTTATGTATATATATTACGACGCGCAAATCGTAGATATATGGTACTTATAAACGGGAGTGTTATCGGATATAACATTAAGGTCACCAATAAAATCGTTCAAGTCGCAAAACCTTAAAGTATATATATACGAACTCATATATATATATATATATATATATTAATATGCCAACATAATAAAAAATAATGACTTTTCGAGAAAATCTCAAAGTTAAGTGAAAATTCTAAGTATTGGAGAAACTTAGGAATATTGAGAAGTATTGATTATTAGATCGTTCCTACATATATTAGGACGTGTGGAATCAATTTGAGGGATCGCGCTAATTTAATTACTCACCCAAAGGTGAGTGTCACTAAACCCCTCATTTTACTGTTTTGTATATGTTTTGGGGGAGAACACGCCTTAAAAGGATTAAAGATGTTTTTGAATAAAACATACCTTTGTTTATATAAGATGAATATTTTCATGGAAAATATATGATTTTGATGATATCAATATGTATCGGGTAGAAACCGTTTTGTGAATAAATATGTTTCGGGATAAAACGGGGATTTTACGGTGTTTTAGAGAAGACAACCGTGTAAATTTAAAAATGCTTAAATCTAAAGTTGTGACGAATTGGCTCGGTCTTAAGAGAGTAAGTACCGGGTATGGTTTACGTTTTGGTGAGGACTTCGGGGAGTTCGTACAACATGAAATATTAAATTTATCATTTTAGTAGGATATATATATTGTTCATGAGGCCAGCGATATAGATGGCCCGGTATGGGCGCATGCGCAAGTATTGTTGTTTAATCATTTAAATATAACGTAGAATTGTTGGTAGATCTATCGGGTTGACTACCCCGTCGTGATCGTTTGCTCCGATCAATTCAAACGACGAATTGATATTCTATTATAGTCTAGTCTTGATTATACCCTTATTGTTAATATATAGTTCGTATTGTCTTGCAAACATATGAGTCTGAACATTTGATGCTATCAATTTAATATGTGAAACTTGGAAAGATGCTTTAGATCGAAGGTTTCGGGGAAACGCTTGCGACGGCTAACCCATGGATTTTATTAAGGAAATAAATTAACTTTCAAAAATATTATTTGGATGTTTGATAATAAACACATAATTAGAAAGTTTTCCTTGTTTTCAATTTGAATATGTGAGCTCACCCTCCTTTGTGTTGACACTTGATTTTAACGTGTTCTTCAGGTACTTGAGCATGGCTTCGGGAATTATGGCGTATCTTGTGGTCATTAATGCATGGTTGTTTTATGAATGTTTTGGACAAACTTTTAAAACTTTGGGACCTATGTAATAAGATCCATAAGGATCATAACAACTTAACTATGGTGTGGTTGTGACGTACTTTTAAACTTTATGTTTTGAAAACTATGTTTTAATTAAGTTGAATGTCCAACATTAACAATGCATCGTTCGACAAGATATTTATGGGCACCAACTTTCGTCACCATTACGTTTGTATTTCCGCTGCGACGTTTTTGGGGTGTTACAACTCTCTCCGTCAAATCCTTGTATTTTAGGTCATCACCTAACTTAATAGGATCATCTAAACTCCTACCTGAGGTGGTAATTGTATCTAAGATATCATGAACAACTGTTTTAACACTTATTTCAACCTTAGATGCTCGTTGATCTTGGAACTGCGGACTTCCCACTTGAACAGAGGTTACCTTGGTAGCCTCAACAGTGGTTGCCTACAAAAGAGTCTTATACATGTAACCACTGTCCAATTGAAAACTTGGTAGTTTAGCAATTGTAGTGGCTGCTCTTGTTGAACTATCACCAAGGGTTACTTGTAACCCAAGGGATGTATCCTCTTCATGTGTTGATGGGCTAGCAAAGAATAAGGAATCAAACCCAGTCACTTGTTGGAGTATATTCTCATTAATAGGTCAATGAGAAGAACTGGTTAATGTCTGTTCTAATTCAATTACATTCAGCAAAGGTAACATAGCAGGTGGTAGTGATTTTGTCGGTGAAGGGTGTGGTGCAGAAAGAGACACTGCCCTGGGAGATGGCCTGTGGAAGATAGAACCAAGTGATCCTAGAGCTTCATAATTTGGTGTCCCTGTGTTTACAACCTTTTCCTTTTGTAAGGAAGAAGGAGGAGTTTCAAAGCCATGTTGAGATCTTTCTAGCATCTGCTGTGAAGAAGTAGCAGGAGTGTCTTGTGGCGACTTTTGTGTTGTCACTGGATTAACCTTTGGGATCTCATCTTCCAGAGGACCCTTTTTAGGTTTGGTGGGCTTTTTGGTAATTTTCTTTGGTTTCTTTTTGGAGATTTTTGGTGTGGGTTTCAGGGCAGTGGTTGTAATGCCCTGATCACCAAGAGCAGTGGACTCAGTAGCAATAGGTTGAGATTGAACATTTTATTCTGGGAAAACTTGCTCTTCCTCTTCTACTTGTGTTTTTGAAACTTTGTCTTGATTTGTGATCCTTGTAAAAGTTTCATGAGTTAGGCTGTCTGGTTTATTCACAGCACCTTGTTTAACATCATCATCGGGTAACTGATTATGAAGATAAACACTCAAAAATCTTGGATGTATCAGAAAAGCTTTTTCTTTTGTAATGTTATTAAAATTTTCCATAAGATCATTGAACAATATCTGGGAAAAGTTAAAATCTGAACCAGTTAAAATGACATAACCCAGATACTGGATGTTCAATGGGATTTCGTTAAAAGTTGTGGTCTTGGATGAGAGACAGGTTAAAAGAGTATGAAAGAAAAATCTCATTTCAGCAGGAAAATTGTGTTTGAAAATTGTCATACCTTTAAGTTGCCCAATATAACCTCTCTCTAAGAATTCGGCATTCATCTCGTTGATAGGAAACAACACAGGATGTGCCATGTCATTTAATTTGAACACTTGTGAGATTGATTGAGGGGTAATCTTCATCAGTGTTTTTCCCACCCTGGATAATATGACATAAGGAACATCTTTTTGAGAATGAACCTCTGCGTTTGCCCAAAATTGCCATTGTGATTCTTGATAAATTGGGGCTTTAACAGTTAACATGTGCTTAAATTTTGATTATTTCAAGATTTTTATCATCGGATGATATCTTGTATTTGAATCGGTTGCTTCAAAGATTGTTGTGTAGTTGTGAGAAGTTTTGATGATGAGGGTGAATGAGGGTCGTTCTGGTTTGGATTTTGCTTTGGATTTCGCATTTGATTTCGCTTTGGGTGCCATGATTTGAGAGAAAAATATTTTGAGAATTTTGAATTTGACACAGTAAAGTGAATCCTGTGTTTTGGATAGAACATGGTTTTATAGGGTTTTGAAAAAGTGATGATGACGTGGCATCTGATGCAAACGACTGTCAAATAACATCTGTCCATGTGTACCCACTGTTTGAAAATGGAAGACAATTGTTTGGATAAACACTGTTGAGAATGTGAACAGTGTTTTATGACTATCAGAGGATACACTTTTGGCAGAGGATAGACTTTTCTAAACGACCAGTGTTTTAATGATATCAGTGGTTTGAACAGAGTTTAAGGATTTGACTGAAAAACATAATTTTAAACTATTTTTAAGGATGGATTTTTTATTTTCTAAAAACATTTTATTGATATTTATACATGGACTTTGGAATTCTGCTTTTTAATCCATGTTTAGCATTCCAAGCCTAAAGATCAAACTGTTAAAAGTGTTAGCATCTAATGCTTTTGTTAGAACATCTGCCAATTCATCCTTGGTATGGACATGTTGTAAAGAAATCAAACCTTTTTCACAGCAATCCCTCACAAAGTGATATCTGATGTCTATGTGCTTTGTTGTGGAGTGAGAGACAGGATTTTTGATGATATTTTATGTTGCTTGACTATCAATTTTGAGAGGAGTCTTTAAAGCAGTGATACCAAAATCCAAAAGTTGATTTTGAAGCCACAGGATTTGAGCAGTGCAACTTGCAGCAGCTATATACTCTGCCTTAGCAGTGGATGTGGAAACTACAACTTGCTTTTTGCTTTGCCAAGACACTAGGCAATCACCTAGGAATTGGGCACCTCCTGATGTGGACTTCCTTGTTGTCTTGTACCCAGCAAAGTCACTGTCTGAGTAACCTGAAAGCTCAATGTTCCCATTAGCAGGATACCGGATACCAAGTGTGGGAGCACCTTTTATGTATCTGAAGATTTTTTCACAGCAATAAGATTAGACTTTCTAGGTAATGACTATGATCTGGCACAAACACATGTAGCAAACATGATGTCTGGCCTTGATGCAGTTAGGTACAATAAAGACCCAATCATGCTTCTGTAAAGTGTTTGATCAACAAAGTCATCTTTACCATCAATAGTGACTAGCTTGGAAGTTTCCATGGTGTGCTGCAAGGTTTACGATCATCCATATCAAACTTTTTAAGTAGTTCTTTGACATACTTATTTTGATGGATGAAAGTGCCATTGTGCATTTGTTTGACTTGTAAACCAATAAAACATTGCAACTCACCCATTGCACTCATCTCAAACTCTGCTGCCATGAGTTTCCTGAACTCCTCACACATGGCAGTGCATGTGGATCCAAAAATGATGTCATCCACATAAATTTGAACAAGCATCAAATCTTTTCCTTTTCCATTTTAAAAACAAGGTTTTGTCAATTCTACCTCTTGTGAAACCTATGTATAAGAGAAAAGTGGATAGAGTTTCATACTAGGCTCTGGGTGCTTGTTTTAGACCATACAGTGCTTTGTTGAGCTTGTATACATGATCAGGATAGAATGTATCTTCAAATCCAGGAGGTTGACACACATACACTTATTCCTTGATCTTTCCATACAAGAATACACTTTTGATGTCCATTTGAAACACTTTGATGTTGTGGTTAGCAGCAAAAGCTAAGAACAGTCTGATGGCTTCTAGCCTTGCTACTGGAGCAAAAGTCTCATCATAGTCAATGCCTTCTTCCTATCTGTATCCTTGAACCACGAGCCTTGCCTTGTTTTTTACAGCACTACCCCTTTCTTCAATTTTGTTCTTGAAGACCCACTTTGTGCCAATTGGACATACATCCTTAGGCAGTGGTACAAGTTCCCAAACTTGTTGTCTCTTGAACTGTAGGAGCTCCTCTTGCATGGCTTCTACCCAACTGTTGTCTTTTAGTGCCTCTTGGTACTTGACAGGTTGTGTGAGTGATAGAAAACCAGCAAAAAGACAAATGTTTTGGGTTTGGCTTCTTGTGAGCACACCCTCATTGACGTTGCCAATAACTTGATTTAATGGATGGCTTTTGAGGAAGATCAAATCACCTTGATATGGGAGAATAGCATTTTGAGGTGAAGCTTGCAAATGTGTATCATCTGAGCTAACCTCTGTTGGTGAATTTGATGATCCAGCCTCTAAATGAAATGGTGGTGGAGGAATGGGAGGTACTGATGTGAAAGTGTGTTGATTTTTGTTCACATGTTGTGGACTTTTATCAATAGTGGGTTGATTTTGAGAACTGGCAGAGGTTTGATGGTTAATCACTGTTGAACCAACAGAACTTTCACCAGTGTTACTAACATCTGCTCCTCTACCCAAAGGACTGATCTTGAAGTTTGGAAGTATGCAATCATATCCTTGCTCTTGACTTGATGATTGTGGTGTACCTGCATGGTTAGTCTTTACAGACACATCTTCAAATGTAAATTTGGATAGATCAAATAGTTCAGCAGGATTTGCTGGGATTTTCAAAGATGAGAGTTCATTGAACTTCACATTCAGAGTTTCTTCAACACACTTGGTCCTAGAGTTAAAAACTCTGTAGGCTTTGGCAGTGATTGAGTATCCCAGAAAATAACCACAGTCAACTTTGGCTGCAAACTTTGAAATATGAGATCAGAGTTTTGATTTTATAAAGCAGTTCATAGGCAGTCTTTTGATGCCGAGGGTTTATCAAAACTCTGTTCTGAACATAGCAAGTAGTGTTTACAGCCTCTGCCCAAAAAGACAAGGGTAAACCTAAGTCTGCAAGCATAGTTCTGGCTGATTCAATTAAAGTTCTGTTTTTCCTTTCAACAACCCCATTTTGTTCTAGAGTCCTTGGGATGCTGTATTGTCTAACAATCCCTTTTGACTCACAGAAGGCATTTAACTCCTTGTTTCTAAACTCTGTCCCATTGTCACTTCTAAAAATTTTTACTGGTAGGTCAAATTGTTTTTCAACTTGTTTTACAAAATTTTGCAAAATACCTGTAGTTTCATATTTAGAAGTGAAGAAGGAAGGTCCATGTAAACCTTGAGAAATCATCAACAATTACCAAACAATACCTTCTCTTTGTGAGACTCATGATTTGCACAGGGCAAAACAAATCCATGTGTAGCAGTTGTAAGCACTTGGTTGTTTTGGACTCTTCTATTGACTTGTATGAACTTTTATGGTGTCCTTTTAAACAGGAAACACAATGTTCTTCACAAGTAAATTGTTTTTGAGGTAAACGTCTGACAAGATTTTGTTTTGAGAGAGTGGAGATGGTTTTCAGATTTGTGTGCCCCAGTCTTTTATGTCATAACTCTGTCTCTTTGCTTGAGGCAACTGAAAACAGCCATGCATTGGTGTCACACCCCGATTTCCACGTGTATTTCGATGGGGAGTATTGTGATGTACAGTTGATATCATCATAACCAATTACAACACAGAGTAACACAACGGAAAGCTTGGAGTAAAATATAAACTATTACAAACCATAAAGTGTCTAGAGTTCGAAACATAAATATGTACAGACAAGATTTGTAATATGATCCACAGGCGGATCGGATAACATACAAAATGAAAACAGACTCTACAGGCTCAACTTTAAGGTCGCAACTCCTTAATGTCAACCCCCGCAGCTTCCGGCCTATTTTGTACTTGTACCTGTATTTTAATCTTTGAAAATACGTCAGTTTACACTGGTAAATGTTGTCAACCGAGTCATTTTGAAAACCTTTTTGAAAATGATTTTAGGTGCATTAGCACATTTTGTAAAAGAACTTGGGACAATACAAATGACCTTGTATACAGATTTACATGTCGGGCTTTTACATATGGGGCACAGTACAGAAACCGAGAGATGATCGACTGACATACAACTCTGAACTTTCACAAAGGAAGCAGTTAGCAATTACCCAGTGTATGCCTACACGCCATGCTTTAGTCGTGGCCACTAATAGTTTAGTGAGCCAAGGATATCCCGGACACGGTCAAGCTCACCCCCAATGTTTGAGTTTTAGACAAAATAGATCAAAACCGGGTTATGCAATTTAGTTAAATATCACAACTAGATAAAACATAATTTCCATACCCGACCAAGCGGTAATAATTTACCGTATCCCAAGCCCGTATAGGAAAATAGGTTAAGAGTATTTAACTGAAGTTAAGTCTTCGTGAAGTCCAAAACCCAGCCGTAGGTCAAAGAAAGTACAGGTACAATTTACCGGAAGGCGTTTAGTCTAGAGTGATGGTAATTATTAACCAATATTAGAATGCTAATGGGTCCTTAGTTAAGTCTTAGACTTGAACCGGTTAGTCTTACGCTAAAACAATGTGGTATGATACGCTAGATTAAGCGGTGACCGGAACAGGATGTTAGTTGGACCCGACAAGTATACAAACTTGTCTAATAAGGGTAAACCAACAACATTCTGGATTTTGATAGAGGAATGACAAAGTTAAACCCGTTTCGGTTTAAGGACGTAAATTAACCATGTAAGCTTAACCGAAAGCACATAGGCGAAACTGGGTAACCGAGAGATTCAGATACAAGTTCCATATGAATATATTTTAAAATATGTTATAAAATCAGTAGCTTTGCAAAAAATAGGCCCGAGGTATATTTAAAACCGAATTATGCCTTACAAGGGCATTTTGGTCATTTTAGAGTTTATAAAAGATTTTTAAAATGAATCTGATGCCAAGGTTGTTAATATTCTATAAGAATACTTATTTATAGTATTATAACAGTAGGATATCAAATATATGTGTGTTTGATGATTTTGAAATAATCTATGTCCTGTAAGGGCATTTTGGTAATTTCACACATAGTTTTGAAGCCAAAATTGGGATTCTGAGTTCAGGACTTGTACTTACTGTTAAGATGTTGAAAATAAGTTTATAAATCAGTAGTTGACAAGTCTTGGCTCAAAGTTATGGTTTTAAACCGTACTATGCGCCAAAACGGCGTAAAAGTCGATAAATGCCACTATATTTGATTTTTTAAGATAAACTGGGGTTAGGACCTGTTTTATGTACCAAAAATATGTCATTTAACTTATTACATCAGTAGGTTTAAGTTTTGATTACAAAAGATTGATTTAAGTCATTTTTTGAAAAATGGTATTTTGGTCATTTCTTGGCATTTAACGAATCTTAGACCTCCACTCAAGTGAGAATTTGAATAAACATCCCAATATGTCCTACTTATCATATAATAAACATATCATTTTGATTAATAAGCCATATTTAATCTTTCTAAAATGAAAAAAGGGGCATTTTAGTCATTTAAATGCCATAAACGTATCTTTTGCGAAAACTTAGATTATAATCAGATTCTTGACATCAGTATAATGAAATTATGATTATGAATCAGTTTATAACATATTTTTATATGCATGTATGTTTAAAACCTTAATTTGTATAAAAAGGACCTTTTTGCAAAATTTTTAATAAATAATTATGGAACTTATATAGAAACTCAGATTTCTAATGAATCGAGTGACGAAACTTTAGGAGGTCATCCTATACTTAATTATGGTCTTAAAGTGACCAAAAATCAGTAGCCAAAATGGCTAAATCGGGTCAGAAGCGAGAGTTAAAGGAAAAGTCAAATATAGCGACTTTTGGTTGCAAACCGATCCTAGACCAAAACTTGACGAGCTAAATCAGTTGGTATATGTTCTAATACTTATTTTTAGGTTATAAGTGCATCAAAACATATTTTATAACATATGAATCATTAGTTATGAATTTTTACAAATCTGGACAATTTGACTTTCTTTGGCTTTTAGTTTGACTCGTCAATTGGTCATGAATTCGTGGTAATCCGAAGATGTCCTTGTGAGGGATTAATACCTCCATCATTACAATCACGTAGCCACTTTCGTTACGCACAATGGCTAGGTAATCACGGACTTAGATCAAAGTCAAGGCGTAATTACGACGGGACTTTGATCTAGGCTTAAAACTTAATGAAATGACTTCGCATGAGATTGGAACACTTACACAAGGT
Source organism: Scalesia atractyloides (assembly GCA_947069175.1). Classification (NCBI taxonomy): domain Eukaryota; kingdom Viridiplantae; phylum Streptophyta; class Magnoliopsida; order Asterales; family Asteraceae; genus Scalesia; species Scalesia atractyloides. The sequence continues at coordinate 54,173,996 of CAMTDV010000015.1, read as the reverse complement.
CCAGAGATTATTAAGATAAATGAGGAATGCTTGAAAGATGCGTGGAACTCTCTGATTAATCTTGGTGAGCTATAATGGTGATGAAGAACAAGTTACAACACCAAGAATGCTTTTATAAGTGGTTGTAGAAGTGTTTGGGAGTGATACCTGGTGTTAATGGACGAGTATTAAGGTTCTAGGACATGGCAAGCATGCAGGGAAAGGGCTAAAACTCGACAAAGGTGGCAGAACAGGCTGCTGCCACCTTTCTACTCGCTGGCAGGTCCATGCGGACCGTATGGCATTTGGTGGCGCCCACAGTTTCCAGATGCCACGCTGACCGTATGGATTTAGTCTTGCGGTCCACAAGGCCTTCCTGAAAAATGGAATTTTTGGCATTTTTTTCATTTTGGCCCCTTCGACTTGTTCCAAGGCATACGAAGATTATTATCGAGCATTTCAATGACTTTGGTCCCTCCTGATTCGGCACACAAGGCACGAGGATTACTGGAACACGTGTCAGACTTTAATTGGACGTAAAAACACGAGGTGTTACATCCTCACCCCCTTAAAATAAATCTCGACCCCGAGATTTTAATCAAACAAGTATGGGTACTTTTGTCGCATAATGGACTCAACCTCCCATGTATACTCGGGACCTCGACGAGCGTCCCATTTAACCTTTACAATTGGCACGTGCTTCCTACGAAGCTTTTTGACTTGTCGATCTTCAATCTCCACAGACTTCTCAATAAACAACAGGTTTTTATTGATTTGCACGTCTTCGTGTGGCATGGCCAATGATTCATCCGCTAGACATTTCTTCAAGTTGGAAATGTGGAATACATCATGGATTTCACTGAGCTTTTCCGGAAATTTCAATTTATACGCCACAGATCCAATACGTTCGATAATCTCGAACGGTCCAATGTATCTTGGGCTTAACTTGCCTTTCTTTCCAAAGCGCATAACGCCTTTCCAAGGCGACACCTTTAATAAAACCGTGTCCCCTACCTGGAACTGAAGAGGTTTACGCCTCTTATTCGTATAACTTTTCTGCCTATCCCTGGCAGCCTTGAGACGGTCACGAATTTGTAAAATCTTATCCGTCATCTCCAGGACAATCTCCGGTCCTGTTAGTTGAGCTTCCCCAACTTCTGCCCAGCATACGGCGTCCTACACTTTCTCCCGTAAAGAGCTTCAAATGGGGCAGCTTGAATACTTGCATGATAGCTATTATTGTAGGAGAACTCGACTAGAGGCAAGTGTTTGTCCCAACTTCCTCCTAGATCTATTACACACACGCGCAACATATCTTCCAACGTTTGTATAGTACGTTCACTTTGTCCTTCTGACTGCGGGTGGTATGTCGTACTAAAGTTCAAACGTGTGCCCAAGGCTTGTTGAATGCTCTTCCAAAAGTGAGAAGTATACCTTATGTCCCTATCGGACACAATGGATACCGGCACGCCGTGTAAGGATACTATCTCATCCACATAAAATTTCGCTAGTTCATCCGAACTGTAAGTTTCCTTAATGGGTAAAAAGTGTGCCGACTTAGTCAACCTATCCACGATTACCCATATCGCGTCATTTCCAGGGTTTGTCTTTGGTAACTTGGTGATGAAATCCATCGTTACACATTCCCATTTCCACATGGGAATTTCCAACGGTTGTAGTAGTCCTGACGGTTTCTGATGCTCAGCCTTAACTTGTGAACACGTCAGACATTTAGCTACGTAGGTAGCTATAGATTTCTTCAGCCCTGCACACCAATAGTTGGGCCTCAAATCTTCATACATCTTATCACTACCCGGGTGAACGGAGTATTTTGAACTATGTGCTTCTTGGAGAATTAAATCCCTAAGTCCTCCAAATATTGGAATCCAAATTCGTCCACAAAATCTAAGGATTTCGTCAATTCCCGGTGTGAGTTGTTCCACAACTTTGCCCAATTCTTCATTTGGAAGATTTGCCTCTAATAAGGCTTGTTTTTGTGCATCTAAGATCTTTTCATTCAAGTTGTTCTTTATTTCCATTCTTTTGCGTTAACCCGAATGGGTTTAACCTTTTCCTTTCGACTTAAGGCATCGGCAACCACATTTGCCTTTCCTGGGTGATAACAAATCTCACAATCATAATCGTTAAGTGTTTCCATCCATCGCCTTTGTCGCATGTTCAAGTCTTTTTGGTTGAATAGATGTTGGAGACTTTTATGATCAGTGTATATAATACACTTCGTTCCGTACAAATAGTGCCTCCATAACTTGAGCGCAAACACCACAGCAACTAATTCCAGGTCGTGCGTGGTGTAGTTTCTTTCATGGACCTTTAACTGTCTTGATGCATAAGTGATTACCTTTCCTCCATGCATAAGCACGCAGCCCATCCCTGTGTGTGATGCGTCACAATAAACCACAAAATCTTCTATTCCTTCAGGTAAGGTTAATACAGGTGCATTACTCAGTTTCTGCTTCAAAATTTCAAACGCTTCCTGTTGTTTCGGACCCCAATTGAACTTAATATCCTTGCGGGTCAAAGTATTTAATGGGGTAGCTATTCTGGAAAAATTCTCAATAAATCTCCTGTAGTAACCTGCTAATCCCAGAAAGCTACGAATCTCTGATGGGGTCTTAGGAGCTTGCCAGTTCATAACGGCCTCGACCTTAGCGGGGTCTACTTGAATTCCACGTTCACTGACAACGTGTCCTAAGAACTGAACTTCACGCAACCAAAACTCTCACATTGAAAACTTTGCGTAGAGTTTCTCTTGTCTCAACAATTCCAGGATACACCTCAAATGTTTCTCGTGGTCAGCCTGACCGCGAGAATAGATAAGTATGTCGTCTATGAAGACAATGACAAATTTATCCATGTACGGTTTGCAAACCCTATTCATCAAATCCATAAAAGCCGCAGATGCATTCGTGAGCCCAAAAGGCATCACTAAAAACTCGTAGTGTCCATACCTTGTTCTAAATGCTGTCTTCGGTACATCTTCCGTTCGGACCTTGAGTTGGTGGTATCCCGACCTTAAATCGATCTTGGGAAAGTAGCTTGCTCCCTGAAGTTGATCAAATAGATCATCGATTCTGGATAATGGGTAGCAATTCTTGATGGTTAACTTATTTAGCTCACGGTATTCAATGCACATTCGCATTGATCCATCTTTCTTCTTTACAAACAAGATTGGAGCTCCTCAAAGTGAGGAACTGGGTTGAATAAAACCCTTTTCCAGTAATTCATCCAGCTGAGTCCGTAATTCCTTCATTTCTGTAGGTGCCAAACGGTATGGAGCTTTTCCGACAGGAGCAGCTCCTGGTATGATAACGATTCTGAACTCTACCTATCTGTCTTGAGGAAGACCAGGCAAGTCTTCGGGGAAAACATCTGGAAATTCAGAGATAACAGGCAGGTCTTCAATCTTTGGCTTTGGCTCGTCAATGGTCACTTGTGCCATATAAATGACACAACCTTTCTTCAAAGACTTCGATGCTTTTAGTAACGATGCTTTTTCCGACAACCCATAATATCGGTCTCCTTGTATAGCGAGTGTCTCTCCATTTGGGGTTTTGATCTCGTGAGTTTCTTGTTACAGGCTATATGGGCTTGGTTATAAGACAACCAATCCATACCAAGAACTACATCGAATCCTGCCAATTTCATTGGCAGAAGTGAAACAGGAATGAAATGATTCTTGATGGATATGGAGCATACATCTAGAATCGTAGAAGCGGTCTCAATCGTTCCATCAGCGAGTTCTACGTCATATGTTACGTCTAGAGTTCTTACATGCAAGTTTAATAAGGCATTAAACTTATGGTCTACAAAAGATTTATCGGCTCCTGAATCAAAAAGAACTCTTGCATAAACATCATTTATAAGGAACGTACCTGTTATCACATTGTCGTCATTCACGGCCTCCTTAGCTTTCATCTGAAAAACACGAGTCTTTCCCTTCTTCGACCCATCATCTCTAGCAGCAGCATCTTTCCTATACTTAGGGCACTTGGGTTTGATGTGCCTTTTTTCACCACAATTGTAACATGTGGCTTCCTTCAAATCTTTGCAATCAAGGGCCTTGAGCCCTGACTTCTTGCAAATCCCGCAAGGCTTGTCTTGAGATTCATTACGACATGCACCAAAATGTCGTTTGTTACACCTTCTGCACCTAGGCCTATTGTTAGACCCATGGCGATTCTTGTTCGACCCAAACTTCCTATTCTTGTTTGGCTGATGAAATCGGTCGTCTTCTATTTTTCTCTTTCCGTCTGCTTCAGACTTGATGGATCGCTGCCTCTTCAAGAGTGAGTGTCAAAGCTAGTTCTGCTGCAGATCTAAAAGTTTCAGGCCTCGAAGCCCTGACATTCCCCTTGATCTCTGGTTCTAATCCACCAATAAAACGCGCGATGCGTTTGGGTTCAGGGGTAATCATATAAGGTACCAATATCGACATGGAGTTGTAATCAGACAAATATTTCCTGCAATCCAAATTCTTAATTTGCAAACCCAGAAAATCTGTTTCAATCTTTTCCACTTCGTGAGGTGGACAGTAAGTTTCCTTCATCAACTCAACAAACTTTTCCCAGCTCAAATTATACAAATGAACTTTCCTAGATGACTGGATCATTGATTTCCACCATATCAGAGCATCACACTTGAATGATTGTGCAACATACTTCACCACATCCCTTTCCGCATATCCGCTAATCTCTACAACGGTCTCAATTTCATCTAACCGCCCCAGAGTTTCCACTGCTCCTTTTTCTCCAGTAAAATCTCGCGACGTGCAAGACACAAAATATTTATACGAGCAACCATCCTTTGAAAACTTAGTCTTTTTCTGATACTCCTCTCTTTTTCTCCTCACATTTGAGGAGTGTTCCGAGTATTCCTTCTTTTCCAAAGAAGGTTTTGAGTGTTGCTTGGAGGAGTGCTTGGACGAGTGTTTAGAATGTGAATCACTTTATTCTAATGGCTTATCAACATGATCCTTTATTGCTTTTTCAACTTCCGTGGCAATGAGTGCCTAAAGATCTCCCTTGGTTATAATGATGTTCTCATTTGCGTCATCCTCCTTTCTTTGACTATTTACTTCGTTAGAATCCGCCATCTTGCTTGATGAGACTATAATATTAATAAGATAAATTCAAAATTAGTCATACATGCTTGATGACTTGCAATGTATGGTATAGCGTAATTAAGCTATACAAACTTGTCAATTTTTATGGGGGTGTTTAAGTATGGCACAAATGCCTGTCACTAAGGACAAAAGAATAGCGTCAAGGTCTTGCCGCAATGTCTTGGTTTACAAAATGCCAAGATTACAAAAGAATCGTGAAGCTTCGAGGTTCAAACGTAGTTTTACTACCTCGAGACAGGGAGTCGTAGACTACAGCTGTCATTTGTCACTAATGGACATAATATAGCTCGGAAGCATCACAGCACTAATGAGTGTTAAGTAAAATAATCATTGCACTGATGATTGATCACGATCAAAATAGATCATGTAGGTTTGGACGTAGTCCATTACCTAGACGGCTCGTGTGATTCCTCAAGTCACACTTAGCAGGATGTTAATATCTTGAATATATCAACTTTTAGAATAAACTCTTAAGATTATTTAAATAACTAGTCCAGATTAGGCAGACATGGTTTAGAACGTAGTTCACCACCCCTGGATAGAAGGGAAAATCTCAACCTTAACTATCATGGTAGAAAACAATATAACTACCGTTTTGCCAATTTGTGTGACCTAATCACTTGGCGGGCGTAAATCATCAAGAGGATCTTTTGGAAATATTTCGCAGATCATAAATTTCGAATTAAAATCGAGACGATCGCTTGATAAACTTAGTAAAAGGTAATGCATAATTAAAATTCCATTAATAATAATAATACGATACAATAGTATCCATAAATAGGACTTTAATAAAGGATAAATCGTCCTTGCAGGAACTATACTTGAAATAATTAAAATGTCCACGCAGGGACTAAATAAGACTTGTCCACGCAGGGACTAAATAAGACTTGTCCATGTAGGGACTTAATTTAAAATAACAAAATACAATGATAGTTATGAATTTAATCCTTTTTCCCTCTTAGCTTCTTTACTAGCCTTTTCAACAGCTTGTTGTTCTTCTTTTTTTCCTTGGTTGTTTGTTCCTGAAGTTCCTTAACATTTTCTATTGCTTCGGTAAGAACTTCCATTGTTGGTGGTGGCTGCTGCGGTTGCGTTTGAGGTTGGGGTTGAGATGGCGCAACCGGATGTTGATACCCATAATAGGGATATCCGCCTGGTTGATAGGGATAGGGGTTAGGATAGTGTGCATTCATGGCCATTTCTAGATACGGGTCATGAAGAGGTACAATATGACTGTGGCTATGCTCGGCCAGGTAGAAGGCTCGAATGGATTATACCAAGATGGGTTTGAATAAGAAGGGATAGGGTTATCAAAACCATATGGTGGTAGTGGTGGTAGTTGGGTCGAAGGCCCAATAGTGGATTGCGGTGGTTGAGGCAAAGGCTCAACTTCAGGTTGTGGTAAATGTTCCACAAACGGTGAGGTATGAGAGGGCCCACCCATTTATGGGTCCTCGGGAATAATAGGATAAGGGTTAGGTGAGAGTGACCCTACTCTCGGTCCTAGGCGCACTGACATGCGGGCCCCACGTCTTCTTGGAGGTGGAGGTGGTAGTGGCTGCTTTACCGGTAGTTCTTGTGGTGGAGTGTGGTAGGATGGAGTATCATGAACCGAAGGAGTATTGTAGAAGACGTATTGTCCCCACCTTTCCTTGTAGCTATCAGTGTAATGATGTGGGGTTCCAGCGTACGAGTTAGAACCGCTGGATATGTCAATGGGGTGACCCATTGATCCTGTTTGTAGAAGACGTATTGTCCCCACCTTTCCTTGTAACTATCAGTGTAATGATGTGGGGTTCCAGCGTACGAGTTAGAACCGCTGGATATGTCAATGGGGTGACCCATTGATCCTGTTGCTGGCATTTCTGGGTCAGAATCTTCCTCCATTGGTTCCGGAGAATCTTCTGGGGGAGTTACCGAAAGGGAACAAAGGCGTATGTTGGTGTTATAGTATTCTTGAGATGAATGGGAGTGTTGGGGTTGTTGGGTATGGTGCGAATGTTGCGAATGATGGGAGTTTGACGGTGGTGAGTATTCAAGAGGTAAGTTCGGGTATGGCTCCCATGGTGATGAGGAATCATCCGATCCTTCGTAAGGGTTATATACGGGGGCGTTAGATGGCCCTTGCTTCGAGGATCCACTCCTCATCAACCCCATTCCTTTTGCTCCTCTCGTAAATTTAGGCGGCATTGTCCTGCTTCAAAGATAAGTCAAAACACAAAACAAGGCAAAATAATATCAACATAAGGTAATGAATAATCCTAGGTCATAGCCTAGACTCGAGATTCTAAGGAATGTGTTATTATGTCGTTTGAGATCAAACACTAAAGACTAGTATTGAATTCCCTCAAACGTTGGCTCTGATACCAACCTGTCACACCCCGATTTCCACGTGTATTTCGGTGGGCCCGGTGGGGAGTATCGTGATGTACAGTCGATATCATCATAACATATTACAACACAGAGTAACACAGCGGAAGGCTTGGAGTAAAATATAGAGTATTAAAAACCATAAAGTGTCCAGAGTTCGAAACATAAATATGTACAGACAAGATTTGTAATATGATCCACAGGCGGATCGGATAACATACAAAATGAAAACAGACTCTACAGGCTCAACGCTAAGGTCGCAACTCCTTAACGTCAACGCCCCACAGCTTCCGGTCTATTTTGTACTTGTACCTGTATTTTAATCTTTGAAAATACGTCAGTTTACACTGGTAAATACTGTCAACCAACTCATTTTGAAAACCTTTTTGAAAATGATTTTAGGTGCATTAGCACATTTTGTAAAATAACTTGGGACAGTACAAATGACCTTGTATACAGATTTACATGTCGGGCTTTTACATATGGGGCCTAGTACAGAAACCGAGACATGATCGACTGATACACCACTCTGACTTTCACAAAGAAAGCAGTTAGCAATTACCCAGTGTATGCCTACACGCCATGCTTTAGTCGTGGCCACTAATACTTTAGTGAGCCAAGGATATCCCGGACACGGTCGAGCCCTCCCCCAATGTTTGAGTTTCAGACAAAACATATCAAAACCGAGTTATGCAATTTTAGTTAAATATCACAACTGGATAAAACATAATTTCCATACCCGACCAAGCGGTAATAATTTACCGTATCCCAAGCCCGTATAGGGAAATAGGTAAGAGTATTTACCTGAAGTTAAGTCTTCGTGAAGTCCAAAACTCAGCCGTAGGTCAAAGAAAGTACAGGTACAATTTACCGGAAGGCGTTTAGTCTAGAGTGATGGTAATTATTAACCAATATTAGAATGCTAACAGGTCCTTAGTTAAGTCTTAGACTTGAACCGGTTAGTCTTACGCTAAAACAATGTGGTACGATATGCTAGATTAAGCGATGACCGGAACAGGATGTTAGTTGGACCCCACAAGTATATAAACTTGTCTAATATGGGTAAACCAACAACATTCTTGATTTTGATAGAGGAATGACAAAGTTAAACACGTTTCGGTTTAAGTACGTAAATTAACCACGTAAGCTTAACCGAAAGCACATAGGCGAAACCGGGTAACCGGGAGAATCGTATACAAGTTACATATGAATATATGTTTAAAATATGTTATAAAATCAGTAGCTTTACAAAAGATAGGCCCGAGGTATATTTAAAACCGAATTATGCCTTACAAGGGCATTTTGGTCATTTTAGAGTTTATAAAATATGTTTAAAATGAATCTGATGTTAAGGTTGTTAATATTCTGTAAAAATACTTATTTTATAGTATTATAACAGTAGGATATCAAATATATGTGTGTTTGACGATTTTGAAATAATCTATGTCCCGTAAGGGCATTTTGGTAATTTCACACATAGCTTTGAAGCCAAAATTGGGATTTTGAGTTCGGGACTTGTACTTACTGTTAAGATGTTGAAAATAAGATTATAACTCAGTAGGTGACAAGTCTTGGCTCATAGTTATGGTTTTAAACCGTACTATGCGCCAAAAAGGTGTAAAAGTCGATAATGCTACTATATTCGATTGTTTAAGATAAACTGGGGTTAGGACCTGTTTTATATACCAAAAATATGTCATTTAACTTATTACATCAGTAGGTTTAAGTTTTAACTACAAAAAGATTGATTTAAGTCATATTTCAAAAAAGGGTAATTTGGTCATTTCTTGGCATTAACGAATCTTAGACCTCCACTCAAGTCATAATTTGAATAAACATCCTAATATGTCCTACTTATCATATTATATCAGTAAACATTTCATTTTGATTAATAAACCATATTTAATCTTTCTAAAATGCCAAAAGGGGCATTTTAGTCATTTAAATGCCATAAACGTATCTTTTGCGAAAACTTAGATTATAATTAGATTCTTGACATCAATATAATCAAATTATGATTATGAATCAGTTTATAACATATTTTTATATGCATGTATGTTTAAAACCTTAATTTGTATAAAAAGGACCTTTTGTAAAAATATTAATAAATAATTATGGAACTTATATAGAAACTCAGATTTCTAATGAATCGAGTGATGAAACTTTAGGAGGTCATCCTATACTTAATTATGGTCTTAAAGTGACCAAAAGTCAGTAGCCAAAATGGCTAAACCGGGTCAGAAGCGAGAGTCAAAGGAAAAGTCAAATATAGCGACTTTTGGTTGCAAACCGACCCTAGACCAAAACTTGACGAGCCAAATCAGTTGGTATATGTTCTAATACTTATTTTTAGGTTATAAGTGCATCAAAACATATTTTATAACATCTGGATCATTCGTTATGAATTTTTACAAATCTGGACAGTTTGACTTTCTTTGGATTTTAGTTTGACTCGTCAATTGGTCATGAATTCATGGGAATCTAGAGATGCCCTTTTGAGGGATTAATACCTCCATCATTACAATCACGTAGCTAGTTTCGTTACGCACAATGGCTAGGTAATCACGGACTTAGATCAAAGTCAAGGCGTACTTACGACGAGACTTTGATCTAGGCTTAAAACTTAATGAAATGACTTAGCATGAGATTGGAACACTTACACTAGGTACAGAGATTATTAAGATCAATGAGGAATGCTTGAAAGATGCCTGGAACTCTCTGATTAATCTTGGTGAGCTTTAATGGTGATGAAGAACAAGTTGCAACACCAAGAATGCTTTTATAAATGGTTGTAGAAGTGTTTGGGAGTGATACCAGGTGTTAATGGACGAGTATTAAGGTTCTAGGACGTGGCAAGGATGCAGGGAAAGGGCTAAAACTCGACAAAGGTGGCAGAACAGGCTGCTGCCACCTTTCTGCTCGCTGGCAGGTCCATGCGGACCGTATATCATTCGCCTTGCGGTCCGTATGGGCCTCTGGCGCCCACAGTTTCCAGATGCCATGCGGACCGTATGGCTTCCTTGCGGTCCGCAAGGCCTTCCTGAAAAATGGAATTTTTGGCATTTTTGCATTTTGGCCCCTTCGACTTGTTCCAAGGCATACGAAGATTAATATCGAGCATTTCAACGACTTTAGTCCCTCGTGATTCGGCACATGGCACACAAGGATTACCGGAACACGTGTCGGACTTTAATTGGACGTAAAAACACGAGGTGTTACAATTGGACATACGGTTATCTTTTACCATGTCTACCACATACACATTTCCTACTCTATGAGTAGTCAACTGTACTTTGCTTTCAGCAATTATTTGATCAATCTTTTTAACAACCTCTGGTCCTACTATTTGACAAGTTTTCTTTGTGAAAAAGGATCCATATCCCTTATAACTCATTTGTGAGACACTCAGAAGATTGAATTTTAGATTATCAATGAGGTTAACATTCTCAAACTTGAGTTTTCCAGCTGAAACACATCCTAACCCCAACACCTTCCCTTTTGAATTTTTCCCAAAGTATATATCACTCCCTCCATGAGCTATGAAATTTTTGAGCAAGGCTTTACATCCTGTCATGTGCCTAGATCCCCCACTATCTACATACCAAAGACTGTCAAGGCAAGTAGAAGCTCCCTGCACATGGTTTAAAAAATTAGTTTAGGTGGGTCTCCAAAGCCAAAATTGCTTTGGATGGAGTCACAGATGATCCAGACTCAAGTCTGGGCAAACGGACAGTGGTTTGGTCAAATTTTTGTAACCACTGCTGTGACCCATTTCCTGTCAGATGTTGGTAACCATGAGGATGCCTATTGACCTTAGGTTTAGAGAGCCTTTTGTAACTCTCATAAACCATAGGAACCCTTTTTATAATTGGTTTGGCCTTTACCTCTTGGAAACATGTTTGCTGGTGGTGCATCTGTCACTTGTATTTCTCTAGAAACAGAGGTTTGGTTAAATGCTTTAGTGACAAATGTTTCAATTGGTTCAAAACTCTGCCTAGATTTTATTTCTTACCATTGTTTGGAGTTGATCTTTTGTTTTGTTTGCTTCATGCCTTAGGCTGCTCATTTCAGATTCTTTTTCACACAATTTTGATTTTAACTCTTTGGTAAGTTTTTCAAAATTCAGTTCATCCTCTTAAAATTTTGTTTCTAAGATTTTCATTCACTTGTTTTATGTTTGCAAAAGCAATGATGCATTTATCAGAACATAGATCTTTCAGGATCTGAGGTGATACCTTAGAAGCAGCCATAAGAGCATAGTCACAATCATCCTCACACACATATGTATCCCATGGGTCAGACAGAGAGTTCTTTTCTTCAACAACTGGTTCACTTGAAACCACTGGTGTAACCACTGTTTCATCACAACACTCAACCATATCAGAATTTAGCTCTTGTTCCACAGTTTCATCACCCTCAACAATTGTCTCTAAGGCCATTAAACACATTTTTTTTTATTTTCAAAATCATTTTTGGCCATTAGAGCAAAATTCTCATCTGTTAAGTCCTCAGGCAAACTACTCCAATCAACAAAACCTTGTGTGAAAAAGCGTTGTTGGTTAACCTCTGCCGGAGCAGTGGTTTGAGTAGTTTGAGTGACATGTGGAACTTGTTGCACATGCACTTGAGGTGGTGCCTGGACATACTGAATCTGTGCTTGGACATAATGGATAGGAACTGTAGTGGCAGGATGTGCAAAGTGTGAAGTGTTTTACATTCGTGGTGCAGGGGTATATTGGGAATATTGGACAGTGCTTTGAGGTCTGTTGCAAAGATGTGTTACAATTGGTCATGTAGTTTGAGATATGCATTCCCTAGCAAAGTGACCTAACTTGTTACACTTGTAACACCTAATTTTAGATTTATCCAACCCAACTTTCAACCCCTATGCATCCTGGAAATATCCTACCAGTTCTTTTGTAAAATTTGCTTGCTCTAACACTCAACAATGCCAGCTGGTGTAAAATGTCCATTTCTTCTAAATCAGTTGGTTCAAAGTGTTGCAAATCATTCATTTCAAAAGATAGGTTATCAGAGGTTTCGCCTTCCCCACTTGCAGTAAATGCATAGTTGGGTGAGAAAGAATAAGAGTTAAAATTTCCACCAGAGGTTATGTCAATATAATGATCAAAACCCCGATCCTTTCCATTGCCAGATCCCTTTTCATGACCATACAGAGCAGTGTTACCCAAAGTATAATCATCAGTCATTTTCCCGGACTCTTGTAACTTCTTTTTCTGGTTCAACTCTCTTTCATAAGTGAGAAGTCAACCATGAAGTTGTGTAAGAGACATCTCTTTATAACCAACAGATGTTCGTGTAACACAAGCTATTGTTTCCCATTTATCTGGTAACAATCTTAAGAAACGACTATTGACAGTTGAATTAGAAAATTCCACCTTAACCAATTTCAATTCACTGATGCGACTGCTAAAACGTTCGAACTGTTGGGTTAGGGATTCTCCTTTGTCGTGACAAAATGTTTCATATTGCTGATTTAGAACTTCTCTGTTGTTCTCAATAACTTCCTCAGTCCCACCGAATTGTTCTTTGAGTGCATCCCATAACTCCTTTGCACTATTGCAGTGGAGCAGTCCCGCATAGATTTCGATGGGTAAAGCTGAAGCAACAACGCTAAAAGCTTTAGCATCCAACTCTATTTTCAGGAAATCCTGCTCGAAGTAATTTTCAGGTTTCTTCGGCACAAACGTGTTTGGATCCTCTGTACTTGGAACCAAGGGAACATGAGGTCCAAATACAACGGATCTCCAACATTTGGTGTTTTGCTGAGCAAGTATGTGACCCATCCTACGTTGCCAAATGAAATACTCATTTCTTTTCAACATAGGTGGTTTAAACATGGACCCAGTACTGGAATCATGTGTGTTTTGTGTGATTTGAGACATTTCTGCTTGTTTACAACAGATTTGTGTTTTTAAAACTTTGAATGTAATAAAACTCTGTTTTCAAGTAAAACTATCAAACGAATTAGCAATGATAGCTGATCTATTCAAATCAAATTGACTGTTAAATCAAATTTGATTGATCTAGCTCTAATATCAATTGTTAGGATCTGTGTTCGATTTACTTGTAGTTTTTGTTTCAAATAATGGAAATATGATTGAACTGAAAGGTAATGCAGTGGAATAAGTTGAGGAAAACTTTTACTACAAGTAAAGGTCGTTTGTTTTCATCATCATCATGCTTTTAAGTTGATAAACTTTGCATATGATTCACAAACTCCCCCTCATCCAATTACAACACAGTTTGATAGTACAGAAAACTCAGAGAAGATAATTGGTGAATGATAGACAAGTTCAACTGTTACATCGATTCACCTATTTATACTAACTATCTAACGACTGAGTATCTTTTGATGACGTCAGGGTTGATAGTGACATTTAACAACTAAATAACTAACTAAAACACTGCTATCTAACATCTGATAGTGCGAAGCACTATTACATTGATTATTAAACTAATAAACTAAACTCTGATCTCTATCCTCTGATCCTTATTCTTCTGGCAGACCTTTGATAAATAATGAGACAAATGATAGGAAACAGATCTTGTGGAAAGCAGTGTATATACATCAGAGGTTGTAACCTCTGATAGTTGTAACCAAACCGCGGATAGTGCATTTGGCTTTATATCATCTATTCCTTTGTATAGGGTTCAATCCCAACAGAAAGTAAAAACTGCCAGTAAGGATGTTGGGCACGGCCCCGTGTCTAACCGGGCACGGCCCGTGCTGAATTCTGCAGAAAGGGCAGAATTTGCTAAAAACTAGAGAAATCCTAAAACTAAAAAGAAAATAATTAGGCCGCGATTTTAAACTTTCTTAAAATTCTTGTGTCCCCGACAACGACGCCAAAAACTTGGTCGTGTCGAGCGTGATATGATTTTCTTAATATTTTAATTCTGTTTTACGCATTAGTCAAGTTTTAAATTTATAAAACACGATATTGTACTAACACTAAATACACACTTGGGCAAGTGCACCCATCGCGAGCGTAGAATAGCGTTGGTAAGATACCGAGATCGTCCAAGGACACAAGAGCTTTTAATACCGATTTAGCGTCAACGTCTAATCGTTATAAATTTTTGGATAAAAGTTTTAAACAAAAAAGTAAATCTAAAAATGAAAAGATAAATAAAATGAAATACAAATAGACAAGATAGAATCACTTGGATCCAACTGCTCTTTAATGTATCCTTTGATGATCGCACTTTCGGACTTTTCAAGAGATTATCTTAGTTAAAGTAGTAGGCCCCTCCTTTGAAAGTGACGTTACCCTCAACCCGGTGGTTTGAGTCAGCAAGGATACAATCCCAAAGGGTCGGAATATTGAAAGATAATTAAATAAGTTATTAATGTGAAAAGTAGTAGGCCCCTCTTTTGAAGGTGACATTACCCTCGGCTAAGTGGTTTGAGTCAGCAATGATACAATCCCAAGAAGCCAGTTTAATGTTTTAATAGTAGTTTACATATGAGGGGTTCAATGTCACACCCCCAAATTACCACTTGTGGAGTTTTACAGTGAGGCGTGTGACGTACCAGGATCTAGCCACAAATCATGTCAAACTAATAGTAAATAATACAACACAAGTCATCATAACCAACATGAAAAGTGACTTTTTGAATTAAACAATTCCAAATAGTATATGTTCAGTGGAAGCAAGTGTAAAAATCTCAGACACTTGAAATCAAAATGTCTTATAGCATAACGTTTTATTGTTCGCAACCAAGTAACGCGCCCCATGACACTTCAAGCTCTTCAGACTGCAAGTTTCCATGCATGAATCATCTAACAACCTGCAAGCACGCAAAAACAGTGTATCAGCGATTAAGCCGGTGAGTTCACAGTTTTGTTTAAAGAAAACAAGTTGGTGTTTAGTTTAAAGACATGTTGATAATAACTCGATACCGTAGTGACGTCAATTTGTTTGCCCTTCCCCAATGCCTATCAACATTGGTCATATGGTTAAGGTCATTAGTTCACGCCCGTGCTCCCAGGTACGGTGTGAGGTTGTCAAGCCTAATAGTGCTATCAACTAATACCCCGTTGCCCTCCAAGCAACTAGTTCGGTAGTAAGATGGGACTTAAAGTGATAGATTTGAGTGTATTATCCAACAATTAAAATAAAACCAAACGCATCCCCTCCAGGGATAAAAGTTTGCAAAGTATCCCCTCTAGGGATATAAATAAGTTTGTGTGTTCGTCCCCACTGGACGCATGCTTGTAAAAGAGCAGTGACTCACCTTAGTTTGCTCGGTAATTGTTAACATGCTTCTACGCGTTAATAAAGTGTTAGGTCCGTTACACGTGACCTAATGTACAAATACGTACGAGTATGCATGTATGTAGGGTTATGGAATCCCTGTTTGTCCAACATGTGTTTATGATGATTAAGTTATCAGTTTTGCACATAGTAGTGACATGCACTGATTTCTCTAGTTATTCTCTAATTAATGACAGTAGTTGTGGTTTAAGAAATCATGAACATCACACTTGACTCAGTTCAACAAATAATCATACACATAGGTTTGGAGCATTTATACAGTTCTATCCATAGGTCAGAACAATTAACATGTATATCATACTCGAATACATCACATGTATATAACCTGGTTCTGTGGAAACCCTGAAATCTTATTCTATGTATAAGTTTGGACCCTTTATATGTTCTCTTACAAAACCCGGATCATATATGAAACACACATACAAATTCGGACGTCACAACTTGTAACTCGGATATATCGTATAAAAGAAACTCGGACTCCAGGTCATGCCTCAAGTTAGGAAGCTTCCTTTATCTGAATCTTGATCTCTACTATCCTTTTCCTAAACTCGGACCATGTGACAACTTCTTTATATTATAAAGTCAAACCCTTAAACCCGGCCCAAGTGAAACCCGGACTATTACCCCCCTCTTAAACTCGGACTCCCATCTAGCATATAAACTCGAAATAATCATGAGTGTCACATATAAGCTCAAAAATGTTAACCATTACATATAAAATCGGTGCAATGTATACTTATATATATTCGGATATTACAAAGTCGGCCTCTCAAGATTACTTAGCAAACTCGGACCAAACTGGTATGTAAACTCGGACACATTGAATGTCACACCCCAATCTGCAGCCGAAGAAAACACGGGATGCAACAGAAACCTCTGGTACAAGCACATTGTTTATAAAGACACTACATTTTATTACTTATAAAAGGTTGATTACATACTACATGTATGTTACAACTGCGTGTTCCCATGAACAACATAAGTCTTCTAAGCCGCATACGTCTATCTCAGGATTCGCCTATAAACACGTCTTGAATAACATACACGGATCACACCAGTCTCAAGTTACCTGAAATGCATGTTAGTTTTAAAAAGGGTTAGCTAAACTAGCCGGTGAGTTTCACTAATTTGGTTGTTTCGTAGCAAAATGCTTTAACAAGTTTAATTGCACAAGTCACAGATCGTAGATGGAATTACATGTGTGTACAAGTGAAACCTTGACTGTTTTAACTGTGCCGTGTCACGTTCAACACCTCAGCACACCCATGGCCGTGTCACCACAGACACCTCAGCCCGCCGGGCCGTGTCACGCAGACACCCCCAGCCCACCAACTACACCACGTGTAGTTCAACGCCCCATAGCAGTTATGCCTAACAACATAACCAAGTTTAGGACGCGTGCAGTTGACTGTTTGCTGGCACACAGCCGGTCATTGCAACTGGGTTTGTCAGACCAATAGAACTATCCATTGTCCACGGCTTACGTTAATCACTTGAAGTGGGGTAGTTCGTGTGTTAGATAATTCACATCATCATCACAAGTTGGTGCAATTATCACAGTTTGTAACATGAAAATCACCCCAGAAAACAGTAAAACGGTTTAAAAGTGGGGGAGTGAAACTCACAGGATAGCAGTATCATAGGTAGCAATAGGAGTATATGCAAGCTGGTTCGGCTCTAACAGTAATCATGCAAGTAATTACAAAATCAGTCGCTAAGTCGGTAACGCCTATAACTTGGGCCCGGGTGGGTATTTTCAGGCCATATTGTACATCTAGTATCCTGGTATGGTGATGGATGTTAGGGTAGGGTCAGTTTTACGTTTGGCTCCCAGGCACCGGTTCACGTGCCAGCCAAAGTCGGTTGTTCTATGTGTTCGGATAATGGCACTAAGATCTAGATAGTGCCAATACTTTGTCATTTAGAAAAGATTAAGTATTTATTAAGGAAATTCAGACATTTGGAGGATCTACGCCTCCCGAACAGTGGTGGAACACACCCAGAGTAACCAGCTTACCCTGAAACTTCGCAGAATACCCCCGGTGTTCCACTTATAGTCAAAATAGGGTTCGGTCTTGAAACAACTTTGTTTTTCGTTGTTATCTTTTTCAATTGTTTCCGTCTTATGTATCCCCGAGATTCGAGTATAATAAAGTATATATTAATTAATTATGGTACATTACGTTATTATCGCATCTAATCGCTTATTAAATCGCATCGCTAATCTCATCGCATCGCAAATCGCAGTTATTTATGTGGTTTTATATTAGTTATGTGTTATGTGTGTTTGTAATTATGTTTACGCTCGCTATCGCATCGCTCTCGCACTCTCGAATCGCTAAATCGCACTATTGTACCAATTATAACGCTTAATATAACTATCTAATGCGAACCGAATAACCAAAGGAACCCTTAACGCGAAATCGGCAAACGAAACTTGGTCATCAGGACAAGTTCGGCCGAACTTGCCTATCACAAGTCCGCCCGAACTTGCCTGATAACCAGGAATCACTTGTTAAACTCAAGTTCGCGCGAACTTGCATATGTATATGCAAGTTCGGCCGAACTTATCTCCCCCCATTGGAATTCTATCATGTTCGCGCGAACTTGCATGTTTCCATGCAAGTTCGGCCGAACTTGTGTGCCAGCTCTTGAGATTCTTGCCTTCTCCTATAAATACCAAGCTCATTCCTCTCGTTTAAACTTGCTGCAAGTTCGCTCAGAGCTCTCTCACTCCAAATCTCTCGTGTTCTAAGTAAGAATCGACCCGATTTCAACTACAACAACGTTTATTAACATCCAACAAAGTTTACAACGATTTTGGCACAAGGCTTAGCCTTTGTTTTCATCAAATCTCATTCTTTTACGAAAACCTTCATCTTTTTCTCTAAAACTTCTGTTTTAAGCTTGGATCTACACGATACAAGTTTGTTTGGTGATAGTAGAGGCTTCCCAAACACGGGATCTGCAAGATCTCGACTTGTAAGTTCTATATCTGAAGAAAAACCTTTTAAAGCTTTGATTTTTACACCATTTTCGGACTAATAACGTATGTTTCGTTCACTTTTGAGTGGAACGAGGCGTCGTCGAGCTACAATCTCAGGTCTGGAAGCACAAGGACGAAGTCATCACTTTACACAAGCTGGACTAACCCGTACGAACCCACCGGTTCGACCGGGTTAGCCCGAATTTCTGTAAAATGGCTAAGTTCGCTCCAAAAAGACCTCTCCAGCCTAAGTTGTATTCAGTGGCTTAAGGTTGGAGGGATGGGCACTCGATTTACTCAGCAAACGACGCAGAAACGCAAGATTTTGGACCCGAAAACATCAAGTTCGCTCGAGAATAACAGTTCACCAGGCCAAGTTCGACCGAACTTGCACCTTAATGGGCAAGTTCGACCGAACATAAGCTGCTTCTTCACCAGATTTATTCCAAGTTCGACCGAACTTGTGTAGTTTCTTCAGAAACTGCACAAGTTCGCCCGAACTCGCCTCTTCATCGAAGTCTCCTTACAAGTCCGCCCGAACTTGACAAGTTTCCAAGGAACTTACCAAGTTCAACCGAACTTGGCTCATAACTCACCAGAATTGCACAAGTTCGCTACACAAGTTCGCCCGAACTTGGCCCCTGCTCATATCAAACTTCACCGTTTCGGCTTTTCGGAAGACTGATGCACTTCTGTTCGTTACAGGCTGATCCGGCGATCCTCCACACTCTCTTCAGAATCTTAAGCTACCTAAAACGCACCCACGGTGAGTATACTTGACCCATTTTCGCTTTAACACACTTTTTGGGTGTTACATGCGTTCCTATATCAAAATCACTTCACAAATCAAACTGTTTATCACACGCGAATGATCTGACTATATATGCTCAATACGTGATACTAGAAACATGTGACTAGGACTTATTTTCGTTAACTTGCCTCCTAGCTAGTATGGTACTATAGTGTGGCTTACACCTGACGGGGTCTAGTTAGGATGGACGCGCAAGCCTTCTCACAGTAGTTAGCATGAGAAATAAGCCTATGTTAATTTGTGTGAATTGTTTCGGTGTATCATGATGTGTAGTTAGATTATTTCATGAACGCTTTCTCGATTATGCTAGTAGTACTTCAACCTGTATGCTCACTTTTACTTAATTGTATTGACTTGTATTTTAACGTACGTAACAGGTTGAGGATTCTAGCTATGGATGCTTAGATGTTGCATGCTTAGCGTAGTTTAGTTGTTTAGTTAGTTTGTTGATGTATTTCAGATTTTAAACTTATGTATGAAATCTAGGGGAAATCGAACCCTTTTGTTTTTATGAGAAAACTTTGGATTTTGTAATGATTGTTTAGAATAATATGTTTAATAGTATGGGATGTTAAACGTTTAGTAATGTTGTGAATAATTGTTATGGAATTCCTCGTGATAACAATCTGGTCGCCTAGTGCCACTAGCCCCGGTGATTCCACCATCGGTC
The DNA here is from genome assembly GCA_947069175.1 of Scalesia atractyloides. Lineage (NCBI taxonomy): Eukaryota > Viridiplantae > Streptophyta > Magnoliopsida > Asterales > Asteraceae > Scalesia > Scalesia atractyloides. The sequence continues at coordinate 54,153,733 of CAMTDV010000015.1, read as the reverse complement.
GGGGTGTGACAGGTCTGTTCCGAGTTCCGGCAGGTTCGTTGCCCGGTAAACTGCCGAAATAAGTTAAAAGAAGCGTTTTAAAAGCCGAAAAATCCCATTTAATCTATGTACTTTATAAAATTCTAGAAACTTTTGTAGAAATCAGTAACAATATATATATTCAAGGAAAAATATTTTGGGAATTTATAAAGTTATTTTTATAACCTAAATAATTTATTTGTAAAATAGTATTTAACCGAATAATTTACATCGCTTATCATCCAATGTCCAAAAATTCTAAAAATATTCCAGTATACTCCTTATATGTCCAGAAACTCCCTGCAAAAATTTGGGTTTTTTCAGATTTCGTTTCAGTGCGTTTCCGCTACCGAAAACTCCCAAAAACGCATATTTTTACCCGAAACTAAATTCCATAAATAGACTTAAAAACTTCCCATATCATTCCCTATATGTTCCTTAGTGTTTCTGTAAAGTTTGTTTCCGTTTAGTATTTTTTTTTCGAATTTCTTTCATTAACACAGTCAAAAATTCACCACAAATAATAGAAACTTCCAAAAATTCTAAAATTTTACATGGGAATTCCTGTCAACACCCTAAATCACCACACCAATTTTCAGCTCAATCCAAGACCAACGGACCAAGTTATGCTCCAAACAATATTCTGCCTATTCTAGTTTAAGGTTTCGGGCGATATACCTAGGGCAAGCTTCGTTTCCGGGCGTTTTTCTTGAGTCTAGAAGTGTGTGGGTGCTATATTCAGTACCTCCACATCAAGTACAATCCAAACATGCCATAATCCACGTCAATCAAGCCTTGTTTCACTGTTTTTCAGTTAAGAACTTTGTTAATCGCTTTCGGTCGATTAGTGTTCGATTAGGGTATCAAAAGCCGAATTTTTGTGGCCTTGGCTATCTTATAACACCAGGGAATTCATGAGGTGTTCTTATTCAGCCAAGAACTTTGTTTTAAACCCTCCAAAATCATGGATTAAAAGGGTTTTTCGGTTCTAAATCTTTTTTTTCAAGAAATCATCATCAAAACCACTTAAAACTTGAAATTTACCTTTGATTTCGCTTGAATTTGATAATAACCAGCTGTGTTCTTGAGAGTTTATGCAGAGTTTTGATGGAAATTATGAAGAAAATAATGAAAAAAAACCTTTATATAATAATGGGGGGGCGGTTCAAGTGGGGTACCCCTACCCCACCCGTGCTTTGGCGTGCCTCGTCTTTTCGTGTTAAAAGATGATGTTTATCTTCGGTTTCGCATTTAGGTTCGTTTTTGGGTCCCACACGCGTCTCCGATTTGCGAAACGGGCTCCTTTTTTCGCGTTTTTAGTGTTAAAAGACTCGGTTTTAAAAACCGTGCATAACCGTCTCGAAATCTGAACACGGTTACGTTTTAATCATAATAGCCTCGTATTAGGGTAGTTTAAGTGTTTATAAGCTTGATTGACCGTCCCTTGCATGTTTGGTTGTCTTTCATTGCTCTCAAAACAAAGGCGTTTCCCTCACCGGGAAATTCCTCGTTTTGCGTGCCCATTCTCCGAATCTCTTCAAATCTTATACCATAGTCTATGGCTCGTAACTAAGATGTTTCGTGAACTCAGAATAAAAGCCCTACCAATGGCCTAAAAATCATCGTCAAATGTTTAATGCACTGTTAAACGGAAAGCTCCCGTTTAACACGTTGTTACAAGCTAAGGACACCAACCTGACACCGTTGGCCCTTAATAATGTCATGTTAACCAAGACGTGCTCTCGGATTCCTTCGAGACATAACAGATATCGTTTAACATAGCACACAAGTCATGCAAGTGTTTAGGGTTTTCGCACAATTATTGTTCTAAGCATGCTTTAAAGTTTTGGGACCCATTATGGTGTCCCTGGTTTCGTCCTGAGTATCAAGAATTCGTATCATCACACGTAATCACAGCAAGTATCATGATATTCATGTCACGTCCGATCATCGTGGACTTGTACCGGTCAAAGTTTACCGGAATTTTTCACAGTTTTCATAGTCTCCCCCGGTTAAAAAATCTCGTCCTCGAAATTCCGTTTAGTAATCCGCTTGAAAGCTCAGTATTTATATTCGTGTCAGTCATCCGACCGACAAGTATGTTTTCTCTTTCTGCTTAGTATCATCATCGTACGGGGATGATAATTGTGCTCCATAGTAGCTGTGTAATTTGTCCATCCACAATTCCTACGTATTGTTAAGAGTAACGTTGGTCATTACTTTCAATCTGAAAGTGAGAGCATTGTTGGACTCATAGTAGAATAGGAGTCTCGTATTCATCTTGCAATTAATTGCAATTGTTATGTTTTCTTCGCATTCATTATTTTTACCATTTAGACACCATAGGTTGCATTTACGATTTTGGTTTAATAGTTCTTGAATACCCTCTATAGAGGAGAGGTATTGATACCCTCTCAGGGTTTGTTGCGAAAGCCGCAATAGTGAGCACCATGCTCCACATGTTTGTATAAAGGGAATAAATTTGGGTCCACCGAGTTGTGAGGGACAGTCTTCCCTTGTTGTCATGTACTTGGTTATCTTTGGTTAATATAAACCGATCACGAGAGCCCCTACTCTATGGTAGAGAATAAGAAAGAGAAGGGCTTTTGAGAGCCTAAGGTTGCCGTAAGGTGAGCATGTACACGAGTACCAACGAATCTGCACACTTACATCAATGGTGTGCCCGAACTACTGACCAGTAGTCGGATTACGTCGTAAAGATATAAAATTTCCACACTAATAATTCCAGTTTTTGTTAAGTTTTGGGAGCTTGGTTTTAGCTGTTATACAACTGTTTATTAACTTTGATAACATGATGTAATTCTCCGGGAGATAGTCGTATAAAAATTCCCATATACCAGGAATGATAGAGTGTGTATCCAATGCGGTTTTTTTTAATTCAAATAACACCACGTCTAGAACGCTACTATATCACGTAGAAATATTTAAGGTGTGATGAGTGTCTAATGATCACAAGTGTCACCATGACGCTCCCAATTATGGAATCAAAATTGACCGTAGACGTGCAGGTAATTCTGTAAAAGATGACTAAGTAACGAGTCATCGAATCAAGATTCCCCATCAACGGAGTACCTCCCACAGGCTTGGAACATAGCCACGCTCTACTAACGTTTCATAAGGATATCATTAATGGAAACAACAAGAAGTAATCATTTCCCCTTCTAGTTAACCTTTGTGAACCAGTTGATATTTAGTCTGATAAAATGTTGTATCGTTTAAATCCCCAACGTTTGTACCATATAGCTTATGTTAATGAAATAAATGTTTTCGTTTAAGGGGGGTACCAATTGTGTACTTTTCATCCTTATCTGGGTGAGGTGGCACAGTTCACAAGATGGTTTATCCCCACTTGACTGTCTCGGTCTCGTGGTTTTTCGAGTCCCACTCGGACTTGGTATGATCTGCACTGTATATGAGTATTGAAAGATAGGATGTTTTCTATCTTGGCACCTTGCCATCTAAATCACCAATTAAACGTAAGGGTTCCGTCGAGTTCGCTCACACAAAACCATCTCGGTCTAGATTGTGAAAAATCGTGTGGTTTTATGAAACCATGGGCACTCGACCGTTTGTCTTAGGTTAGTCCGTTCTGCTTCCTAATAGGGCAGGGAAGGAATACGTGCTGCCGGAAAATGTAATAACATAGATCCACAATCGCTCGACCACCTCTTGAAATAACAGAAGCAGCTTTAAGAAAAGCTGAATGAATACCATAATCAATCGAGGTAAGCCTAGCACTCTGCCGACTAGGACACGAATAGAGGTTATTAATGCCAATTTGCAGCTAGTCGGTACACCCAACCAAGCACCGATTTACACTTTGGTCGTTTGGTTTAACTCGGTATCGTACATCGAGGTATCTACAATTCGTATCATATGTTAAATAACTCTCCAAGTTTTAATAGAATTAGTTGTAGCGTCGAAGTTTTAATCTTATTTTAGGCATATAATACGTGCTTATCAAAGGAATTCCCCCTCTGGATGGACATGATATCTGAGGGATGTATTCGGAAGATCCACTAGTCCCTTCATCTGGAATGATCGTGACTACTAGATTTATGGTTTAGCTTTCCCAAGGTGGGTTCAGCGCGCAAAAGACACCAATTATGACACTCGGACGACTCATGACTACTCCTTTTCCATGAGAGTTTGGTTTTGACCGTGTTACTTCATGCGGGGTAGTTCTTAATTCTTAGCATTAGGTGGTACAAATAAACATGTATATATATATTCAGTATCATACTTGAGATTTCTCCTGTTCTTGTTTCTTTAGGTAGCATAGAATTTCCGTGACTAAAAATAACAAAAATCAGGTTTCTTGGTAACATCGTATTTCGCGATTTCTTATTTAAATCGATTAAAGAAACTCAATTGAAGGTACCGACCTGTCGAAGGAAGACGAGGGGTGTTTCAACAATATTCCCCTGATCTAAAGAATGTACTCCTCGTATAGTTATGAGGACAAGCAACACCATTTAACGCATCTTGGTTACTCACAAGGGTAGGGTATCGTTCACTTTGTATCCATTCGACGGATGAAAGTCAGGATATCTCATGCATTATTCTTCTACACATGTAGGAGACCGTTACCATATAACACCTTTACAACGGCTCGATGGGAATTTTGACCATCCCCAATGAATCGTGAATAACATCGTGTATAAATATTTGGACTCCTCGGATGTTTCAGGGATGAGGAGGAGACATATGGTGTTTTCCCGGGTATTATTATTATCGTAGAGTTAGGGAGTCAACATGTTTTATAAACATATAAGTATCTGAGTTGGTCCCTACTCAGGACCAATCGCACGGTCGTCGTAGGTATCGTGACGCAAAAAGCCTTAATCAAAGGAATCAAAGACCCATGTATCCCCTTACGCGATAGCCCACATACGGGTAATATTGATTCAAGACTGTGTATATAGAGTTGACACATAGGTTAGTCATCGGATTACTATACTCAAATACTACTCAAATGCGACCTCATCTTTCACTGGAACATTTTTACTAAGTTATGCGACGCTTAAAACAAAGGATCGTTTGATATATAAAATTTTATATGACTCTTTTAAATACCGTCCTTTGAACCAAATCATTGGGTGACGAAAAACTTGCTTTGTGTCATTTTGTTTATTAAATATGTAATAAGAGGTAGCCTCATTACGGGTTCTTCGTATCGCTCATTCATTATTACTTCGAATTACTGGGGATTTACCTTGTATTAATATGAACTAAATCGATAGGATTCAAGGTCGTTTGCCACTTGGTTCTATTACCAAAATACCTGCCGTAATTCCATAGGAAGCTAACGTACCGCAACATAGCTGAACATTGATTAAAAGGATAGGGAGTATCAAATTAGTAATTACATGTACCGGACCTTAACGCTTTCCACCAGTGTTAGTAAGGAGAATTGAATTTATTTGAAGAAATGAATCGGATTACTTTATGATTATAGTTTTCTTACTTCGCACTGGGGTTACATCACCCTTAACCGAGATTTACCAAATTGACCCGTGGATTGGACTGCGGATAATGTTGTATATTATTAAATAAACGTATACATATGAGTGTTCGGTTTATACGAAGTATTAACGGTTACGAGGAATATGGACAAAATGTTTTCGCCTCCACGAGTCTTATTATAATCAGATCTGCATCCACACAATTCCTTGCCGAACCTGGATTGCATCGGATAAGTTTCTCGATTTATGTATGACCCCTAAATCCCATTGGGTCATCATACTGATGCTAGTTACGTGTCCTTACTTAAAATTAGAGATTGTATCACTAGAGAATAACAACAAGTAAAGGAAGTATACACCTCAACCGAATAACTTTATAGATGACGGTCGGCAACGTAAGTATAGTTTGTTTGTCGTAACGTAATGATTTCGAATATATGACTGTACGTTCTAGAAAATTCCACCAAAAGAAACAAAGTATGCTGAATTGTCTTACCAAAGACAGAAACATTGCTACTTATCATGAAGCAATCAATGGGTAAATTGATGTGGGTAAGCTATCACCGGCTATACCCAAATTGTTTAGCACAAAGTACTACCAGGGTGTAGTACCCTTAGAAAGTCGTATTACGAATTCGAAAAAGGACCTTCCCAGGATTAACCCAAAGGTTATTATATGGCGACCCAAACTACCTTTTATTTAAAATCACCGCAGGTGTATAGATCTCGTAGTTACGACAATTGTGGCATCATCTATCGCATCAAATAGGGTCGAAGACTCAACACTGCATTGCCCAAAACATAATCGAACGAATCCAACATGAAGCCTGTCTGCCTTGAGTAACGGTACCTTGATAATGTATCGGGGTGTTTATATACAAAAAGTACCGCACCATATCCACCACACCCATACACATGATCAATGTTCCGTTCACCAAGATACTCGGGCCTCATATTACTTTCCGCTAATAAGCAACTGAAATCCGAAACAATCATTAATCGTAAAGAACACAATGTAACCGATGGTCACACGAAACGAGGTTCCACAATGCAAAGCGTTTCAAAGGAATCTGTTAATCAAAAAATTTATACCCAATGGAATCGAATGACAACAGGAAGGGTAACTTATTCACGCATTCCATGCCATCTCCATAACCCGAAGATCATCGAACTCACACAAAACATATATCGGGACATGTGCTAAGGAGTACCACTAAGTATCATAATATCATATGACGTGAGGGCTAAAGCCAATATTGTAAGAAGAATAGGAATCCAATGGACAATCAAATGAATCGTTGATCCAAGGACAAGAAAGTTTCGTAAAATGTTTAAATTCTGCGATTGTATAACAATCGGATGTGAATCAACGAGAAGCGGAGTAAGGATCCATACACGTCCTCCGAGTTTATCAGAACCACCCACGCGTTCTTTATGTATCTATGTTCTTTTTAAAATACCATTCTGGTATGCAATCGTTGTTATAATAATTATAAGGATAGAGTTGGTGAGATCGTATCGTAATAAAGACTTGAGTTCCCACATCATAACGTATATGTAACAACTGCATGAGTGATAGAAATCCATTTCTAGTAGGTATTAGTTATGTGAGCAGTAGGAATGTGGAATGGACTGTCTTACCAGTTTTCTGCTGATCCCGAAGGCATATGTAGTAACGTATTATCCACCGATCCCAATTCATGTGTCAATCCACACACAAACATCCACACACTATCACCTTAGTACACGTATGTATCACTCCACGTATTTAAGTGTGTTTATTACCGCGACTTTCCCAACACTGCCTCGTATGAGCAAGTCTGTTATTACGTTCCGGACCATAATAACCCACTTGCCCCACAAGGCCATCCTGGTACTTGCCAATAAAGTACTTTACAGTGTTCACTAACTATTGTTAGTAGAGGTTGATTTTTCCAATGATGTCCACTAAGGTCCGAGCCTGTAGTTATAGTCTAGGTTTTCTTAAAGGCACATAATTCTCTATAACCAATGGCTCTGATACCATCTTCTGTCACACCCCAATCTACAGCAGAAGAAAACACGGGATGCAACAGACACCTTTGGTACAAGCACATTGTTTATAAAGACACTACATTTTATTACTTATAAAATGTTGATTACATACTACATGTATGTTACAACTGCGTGTTCCCATGAACCACATAAGTCTTCTAAGCCGCATGCGTCTATCTAAGGATTTGCCTATAAACACGTCTTGAATAACATACACGGATCACACCAATCTCAAGTTACCTGAAATGCATGTTAGTTTTAAAAAGGGTCAGCTAAACTAGCTGGTGAGTTTCACTAGTTTGGTTGTTCATAGCGAAAAGCTTTAACAAGTTTAATTGCACAAGTCACAGATCGTAGATGGAATTACACGTGTGTACAAGTGAAACCTTGACTTTTTTAACTGTGTCGTGTCACGTTCGACACCTCAACACACCCATGGCTGTGTCACCACAGACACCTCAGCCCGCCGGGCCGTGTCATGCAGACACCCCCAGGCCCATAAATGTTATGCCTAACAACATAACCAAGTTTAGAGCGCGTGCAGTTGACTGTTTGCCGGCACACAGCCCGGTCGTTGCAACTGGGTTTGTCAGACCGATAGTACTATCCACTGTCCACGGCTTACGTTAATCACTTGTAGTGGGGTAGTTCGTGTGTTAGATAATTCACATCATCATCACAAGTTGGTGCAATTATCACAGTTTGTAACATGAAAATCACCCCAAAAACAGTAAAACGGTTTAAAAGTGGGGGAGTGAAACTCACAGGATAGCAGTCATAGGTATATATGCAAGCCGGTTCGGCTCTAACAGTAATCATGCAAGTAATTACAAATATCAATCGCTAAGTCGGTAACGCCTATAACTTGGGCCCGGGTGGGTATTTTCAGGCCATATTGTACATCTGGTATCCTGGTGTGGTGATGGATGTTAGGGTAGGATCAGTTTTACGTTTGGCTCCCGGGCACCGGTTCGCGTGCCAGCCAAAGTCGGTTGTTCTATGTGTTCGGATAACGGAACTAAGATCTAGACAGTGCCAATACATTGTCATTTAGAAAAGATTAAGTATCTATTAAGGAAATTCGGACGTTTGGAGGATCTACGCCTCCCGAATTTGAGTTTCCGCTTTAGTCGTCGGGGGTTCTCCCGAACGGTGGTGGAACACACCCAGAGTGACCAGCTTACCATGAAACTTCCTAGAATACCCCTAGTGTTCCACTTATAGTCACAATAGGGTCGGTCTGTTCCCAGTTCCGGCAGGTTCGTTGTCCGGTAAACTGCCGAAATAAGTTAAAAGAAGCGTTTTAAAAGCCGAAAAATCCCATTTAATCTACCTATTTTATAAAATTCTGTAAATTTTTATAGAAATCAGTAACAATATATACATTCAAGGAAAAATATTTTGGGAATTTTTGAAGTTATTTTATAACCTAAATAATTTATTTGTAAAATAGTATTTAACCGAATAATTTACATGCTTATCATCCAATTTCTAAAAATTCTCAAAAAATTCTAGTAAACTCCTTATATGTCCAGAAAATCCCTGCAGAAATTTGGGTTTTTTCTGATTTAGTTTCAGTGCGTTTCCGGCTACCGAAAACTCCAAAAAACGCGAATTTTTAACCCAAACCAAAATTCAATCAATGGACTTCAAAACATCCTATAAAATTCCCTATATGTTCCTTAGTTTTTCTGTAACGTTCGGTGATTTATTGATTCCGTTTGGTATTTTTCCGAATTTCTTTCGGTAACACACTCAAAAATTCTCCAAATATCATAGAAAATTCCAAAACTTCTAAACTTTTACGTGAGCACTCCTGTCAATACCCTACATCACCACACCAATTTTTAGCTTAATCCAATACCCACGGACCAAGTTATGGTCCAAACAATATTTTTCCTATTCTAGTTTAAGGTTTCGGGCAATATACCTAGCACAAGCTTCGTTTCCGGGCGTTTTTCTTGAGTCCAGAAGTGTGTGGGTGCTATATTCAGTACCTTCACATCAAGTACAATCAAAACATGCCATAACCCATGTCAATCAAGCCTTGTTTCACTGTTTTTCGGTTAAGAACTTTGTTAATCGCTTTAGGTTGATTAGTGTTCGATTAGGGTATCAAAAGCCGAATTTTTGTGGCCTTGGCTATCTTATTACATCAGAGAATTCATGAGGTGTTCTTATTCAGCCAAGAACTTTGTTTAAACCCTCCAAAATCATGGATTAAAAAGGGTTATTCGGTTCTAAATCATGTTTTTTTTTCAAGAAATCATCATCAAAACCACTTAAAACTTGAAATTTACCTTTGATTTGGCTTGAATTTGATGGTAACCAGCTGTGTTCTTGAGAGTTTATGCAGAGTTTTGATGGAAATTATGAAGAAAATAATGAAAAAAATAAAAAAAAACTTTATATAATAATGGGGGGGCGGTTCAAGTGGGGTACCCCTACCCCACCCGTGCTTTGTCGTGCTTCGTCTGTTCGTGTTAAAAGATGATGTTTATCTTCGGTTTCGCGTTTAGGTTCGTTTTCAGGTCCCACACGCGTCTCCAATTTGCAAAACGGGTTCCTTTTTTCGTGTTTTTAGTGTTAAAAGACTCGGTTTTAAAAACCGTGCATAACCGTCCCGAAACCCGAACACGGTTACGTTTTAATCATAATAGCCTTGTATTAGGGTATTTTAAGTGTTTTTAAGCTTGTTTGACCATTCCTTGCATGTTTGGTTGTCTTTCATTGCTCTCAAAACAAAGCCGTTTCCCTCACCGGGAAATTCCTCGTTTTGCGTGCCCATTCTCCGAATGTCTTCAAATCTTAGATCATAGTCTATGGCTCGTAACTAAGATGTTTCGTGAACTCAGAATAAATAACCCTACCAATGGCATAACAATCATCGTCAAATGTTTAATGCGTTGTTAAACAGAAAGCTCCTGTTTAACACGTTGTTACAAGCTAAGGACACCAACCTCACATATGTTAACCATGACGTGCTCTCGGATTCTTCCGAGACATAACAACTATCGTTAAACATAGCACATAAGTCATCAAGTGTTTAGGGTTTTCGCACTGCTTTAAAGTTTTGGGACCAATTATGGTGTCCCTGGTTTCGTCCTGAGTATTAAGAATTCGTATCATCACACGTAATCATAGCAAGTATCATGATATTCATGTCACGTCCGATTATCGTGGACTTGTACCGGTCAAAGTTTACTGGAATTTTTCACAGTTGTCACATTGAAGTATATGCCTAAACTCAGAACATGCTTACATCTTCGGACATCATCAACCTCGGACAAGCATAGGTAAACCCGGAACCCACTTAGTCAATTAAACTCGGATCAGTTAAATAAACTTGGAACATCATGCTCACCTACATAAACTCGGAGCATACTAGCACATAACCAAACTCTGATGAACATGCAAATTCCAATATTCTCATATCAACAAAAACAGTTACGATCAAAACCCTAATCTCATGAACTAACAACATCACGAATCATAACAATCGAATTGGCAGTTTCCTCATGTCAAGAGCATCTCTAGTATTGGCAAACCATTATACAATCATTCACAAACACATTCATCAAATACACATTCATTCAAGCATGATTAACTAATCATAGGTCAGTTGTTTGGATATCTAGGGTTTGCTTGAAATCAAAAGAATAAGAATCCCAACATATAGTATAAACACTTACCTTAGATTGATATAGAGCTTGTTCTAGGAGAGATGAAAGACAAAAGATCAATGATTTGTGTGAGGACTTGGAGTAGCCAAAGATCAGAGTAAATGTTTAGAGAACAAGAACTATCGTACATGATTGAGAGGAATGATTAGGGTTGTAGGAGTTTTATACCATTTTCAATATTAACTCTAAATACCGCTAACTTTCTAACTTTCACATAAAGCACATAACAACTTGTAATTTACGATTTAAGCATATGATTCACGTATTTGTCATGCAACACATAAGTTTCGTATAAACTGTCCGTTTATAATTATTATTCGTGTTCGTCACCAACGTTCGAGAGTTATCATGTGTGTGTTCCAGTAATTCTCTGAATTACCAAAGTAGACTCATTTAACTAATCCAAGTTAAATGCAGTGCTATGAATGTATGTCTAAGTTAACTGTAGTTAGGTTAAAGTATTAACCTGAAATTGCGGGTTGTTACATTCAAGCTATTCGCACCCCTGCCATCCAATACCCGTGTGGTATTGAAGGAGGTCATAGTAAGCTTGAACCAAGTCCTCGCAGGATCTATACACTGAACGAGACAAGAACTTTACCAAACCACCCTTCTAACCCCCTTCCAAGTAGTTAACGCGCTTTAGATAGACCGTAAAGACACGAATGAGCAAATCAATGACATCATGAATAAATGGTTAGGAAAATTCACTTTCAACATATGAAACTAGTTATTAAAGTCATTAATACATACCCAATTAAAAAGTGCCGAAAGATTAAAAATCAAAAGTAATACAATAAAGACTTGTCTTCACCAAGTGATGTAATAGATTAGCCAAGCATGGCCTTTGTTTGACAAGAACTCTTAATATCAATCTTGGATCCCGAGACTACTACACACTCTAAAGATGATAGATGGATGATGGTTGTGGGTGTTGGTGTTGTAGTGATGGTCGAATGGTGACAAAGTGAGAGAGAAGTGGTTTGCCAAGGGATGCATTTGAAGTGAACCAAGCACCCCTACTTATAGTCAGAACAGTACCCCGGCCACGGCCGCGTGTCCAGTGGGCACGGCCCGTGGCCAGCTTCTTCTCTTCCTTCATTAATTGTAGTTGTCAGCAGAGGGCGCCACACGACCCTGTGGCTCCTGGGCACGGCCCCGTAGTCAACTCTTCGTTGTACTATCAAGATTCTACAAATCTTAGAGTCTGACCACGCCCCATGGTGATCTGGGCACGGCCCCTTGGTGGGCATAGAAGCTTCGTAATGCTTTGTCTTTAAGTGCAAGGTCTAACCACGCCCCATGCCTGGCTGGGCATGGCCCCGTAGTCAGCTTCTGTTTCCTTGTTTTTGTCTTTAGGGTGCTGCTGAGGGGTCGGGCATGTCGCTTTATTCATTCTTCTTGTATTTGTGACAACCGGTACTTTTCGGCTTTTAGTTACACGATTAACAAATGTTTAAGGCGATAATAAATAGTGTTTAAGACATGAATTAACTTAATAGGCTTTTGAAATGCCTAGGAACGCCTATCTAACTTCACAGTGCACGTATGGTGATTTTCGGGAAAACTGCTTAACGATAAGCGACAACGAACTGAAACCGTACAAAATACTGGCGACGCCGACGAAGACGAAGTTTATACGTATAACTTATACATGTGAATGTGGTTATGTGAAATTTTCATGCTTTCGAACGTCACAAAATGCGAACGCGAATGAATAACGCGACTGCAGGAGCGCACCGGCAACGAAACGGAAACACCGGATTCAAGCTACGCCCATATATCTATATATTTAGCGTCGATTTCTAATATTAGTAATAGCAGTGGAAAACAGATTGAAAAACGTATTAAAACTGACGAACGAAGCATTCTACGCGTTTTAGCGCAACCGACAAAATACGCGTCAATTAACGATTTCCGACGAAATTTTGAGTATTATTCAATTTAAAATTATATTTAACGACATTCTACGAGGTTCGGGAACGAAAACAGGCTCTTGAAACACGTATGGGCCGCTCGTAAAAAAATAAGAAGCTATTAACGGGTCTTTGGCCCAAGCCCACCAAGATAACCCTACCTATATAAGCACCTTATCCACTCATCTTCTCTCATTTTTGAAACCCTAACAGCACACCATCTGCTCTCCCTCGTATCTCTGGCGACCGGAGTGAATTCCGGCCAGATTTTCCGGCACCCGTATGTCCACCACCTCTATAAACCCTCACCTCCCTTGTCTCGTAACACACATACGCACCTGCAACCATTTATCCCTGCACCACACCCACACACACACCTTATGTAGAGAGAGAGAGAGTAACAGGAGAGAGAGGGATAGAGATCAGGAAGACCACCACCACCACAGGCGGCGACGCTGTGGTGGGTGGCATCGGGATCAAGCGAGAGAGGGAGAGAGCAGGAGAGAGAGAGCATCGGAGGAAAGAGCGTCGGCCACCACTTCACCGCGGTGTTACATCGACTCCGAAGGTCCCGGCGGCGGTGACAGTCGGTTGCAGGGGTTCCGGCGACGGCGGGGATGGATGGTATGGCTGCGTGGACTCGGTTCAAGCTCAGTTCAATTCAGATGTCGGTTCGAGACCAGAATAGCTCCGGGTGGTTCAGGTTCGACTAAGTTTAGCGTGGTTCGTCTTGTGTCAGTTAAGGTTTAGTCAAGTTTGGGATTTCGGTTCAACTCGGTTCGAATCGCTGTTCGGTACGGTTCAACTCGGTTCGACTCGGTTCGGTACGGTTCAACTCGGTTCAAATCAGTAGTCAACTCAGTCAACACGGTTTGACCCGGTCAAACGCAGTCAACTCGGGTCAAACCCGGTTAACTCAGTCAACACGGTCATCCGGTCAACTGTCGGGTCAACCAACCGACGCAAGATTTGGTAAATTATTAGCGACGTGAAAATTATAATATTTTTTATAATATCATTAAACGCTAAACCGAGCTCCACCCGACCAAGCAATCTTATACATTGTCGATTTAGGATAATCCCGTTTAATATTTCACCTATGGAATGATTATGCGAAAGTTTTGATATATTTATATATATATATACATGTGTGTGTGTTGGATTTATTGCGGAACAAAGGGAATTGTCGTTTTTTAATATTCGATGGATATACTTATATTGTCGTTACATTAAATTGTTATGTTTCGAAAATGTTGTGTTTTGAAAAATGTATCGACAACTATTGTCGGGACTATCCAAAAAAATAGAGGAAACTCTGCCCGTTTTTTCGTGAAATTCCGTAAAACGAAACATGTTTATTTATAGAAACGAAACCTGTCCAATTCAAGTAATTTTTATAAAAAAATATGAAAGTATATTTATTTCGACAACACTTATGACTTACCAAAAACGATTCGATGATTTTCAATGAGCGTGATTACGAGATAACTAAACTTGATAATTTTATAAAATAAATATAACTATTTATTTTTATTTCAAACACCAAAACTTCAGACATTCTTTTATAAAATAAATATAATTCTTTATATTTATTTCAAGCGTCAAACACTTGGAAATGTTTTACAAAGTAAATATAATTGTCATTACATTTATTTCAAACGGTAACAACTTGAAAACTTTATAGAATAAATATAACTTTTATATTTATTCCAAACGCCTAAACGGCATACGATGCGTCTTATCGTGCGATTTTCACATATTATTAACCAAGTCATTGGTTTACAAACAAACGAGAGATGATTATATCGAGCCTACAACTATATTAATATTTCAATAATTATAAATGAGACCCAAGACTATTATTTTCGGATATGCAATGTTATACCTATATGTACATCTTACGAAAGCTACAACTAGTCGTACCACTATTTATCTACATACGTCTATTGATAACGACTAACATGATTTCATGAAGATACTTATATTTATATTTTTATATAAATACACACCCTAAGACTCTCGATTATCACCGAGATTAAATGGAACTTAACGAGTATACATTATTCTTTTCCATTAAGTTAACAACTTACAATCGAATCATTCGGTTAGCGATTCGGTAGAGCTCGGACACGCAGTTTAACTACGTTGTCTTATTAGAATCTTATAAGCTTGATTCCTTGGTAGGAATGCTATAGTTGCACGCTAACGAGTTCACGACCCGGAATCACATTTAGCTAGTTTTGCACGAGGATATCAAGGTGAGTTCATAACCCCCACTTTTCATGGTTTTACATTTTTTAAATGTTTTCGGGGGTGGAAAGACATGCAAGTTTTGACAAAGTACAAAAAATTTCGAGAAACAAAAGGATTCATATTTCTAAACCATTTTACGAAAAGATTTCAATTAACTCAAATGGTTTACGAAAGGTTTAGACTCAATATACCGGTTTTACAAAACACTCACGTATTTTCAGAACGTGCATGAGTTTCATGGCTAGTGACGGGACTGTCATAGCTACAACTTAGGGACTGGATTGTCCTGCATACAACTTAGGGACTTGATTATCCTGGATACAACTTAGGGACTGGGTTGTCCTGGATACAACTTAGGGACTGGATTGTCCTGGATACAAACACATGGACTGGATTGTCCACTACTCAACACTAAGGGCCGTAGGGTCGCTTAAAACTGTACAGTGAAGTCCTCGCTACATACTAGAACTATAACCGCCTGCTAGTCTACCGTCTTGAGTAAACGGTTGGCGAGGCACTTACTAGCTTGGGTGGATTATAGGCTCATGCGGGGGCATGTTGTCATTGTCGTACGCGGACATCGACGGTTATTCAAACATTACAAAAACAAGGTTTTCAATTAACATGCCGAAAAAGAAAATGGTTTTATTATTTTTCTCAACTTATATTTAAACCGGTTATCAAAAAGATTTACTTTAAATCTTTTTCAAACAAACTATAAACTCGCTCAACTTTATGTTGATTTTTCACATGTTTCTTTCTCAGGTTATGTTTTTCAAGCTATGGCACGGTTGGAATAGGAGAACCCATTTGAAACTTGAGTACTTAGCGGCGTTCATTTTATAGAAGTCTTAGCACCATAACAGTTCTGCTGTGCAACGAAGAAACCAGTCCAGTCACGCCAGCTCTGATATTTCGGGGTGTGACAGTATTTGTTTTGTTTTTGGCTGCATATTTGCTTCTTTTATTCTTTTAAGCTCATTTGGTCCTGCAAATTCAAAAGGAACAAAGAAACATGCTTTTTCCAACATTAGTACTAGAAAAGGGTTAGTTTTATGCCTCATTTGATGTAATTTATATGTTTCATTTCATACACATCACTTGTTTTCAAAAATCGATGTGTATCTCTTTCAGGTTAGTTACGATTGTTAGACATGAAGCTATTGGGGAATGGGTAGAGAAACTTTGACAAGACGTGACGAATTTAGATAATTTGTTTATTTTATTATTTATATATAAAGGTTCGTTTATGATTTTGTTGCCATGTACGACGAGTAACACCCATTTTTTATAGTGAAATCATTTTTAATGGTTTTATGATGTAAACATATGACTGGGAGTTTCCGCTGCGAAAGAAATTATTGAAAACTAATATTTTATTAAAGAAAATGCGGGGTGTTACACCCTTCGTCACCACGAATTTGTTGTTTGTATCGAATGATTTCGTTCGCTATGATGAAGGTTTCTCTCTCTAAAAAGTGAAAAGTTGAATACTTTTGTGTATATGGATGGTTTATGAAGCGCCGTTGAAGTGGAGGAGGCTAAAGTGACAGGTGAAAAGATGGTTATAAATGACAGACGAATGCGGTTGGTTTGTTGGGAACAACATCCGCGTTTAAGTGTGACCAACGATCACGACATGAGAATACGGGGATCTTTGCTTTTTAATTTCCATGTGGTTACAATACTTGTTGAAATTTGATTTGAGTAAATTACGATTTTAACCTCTATGGTTATTTCATTTAACCCTGTGGGACTAAAAAGGAATTATTTGACATCTTTTCTTCTAACTTTTTCTACCCTCGCGATTTACTCCATCCAATTAAATTGTTAAAAAGTGGTCATGTGTCCCTCACATAAGCGACATTTTTGGTGGAAATTGTTGTGGTGTAGAAATGTGTGTAGGTTTCATGGGGTTATGAAGGTAGATGGGGGTCTTCGTTTGGTTATGGATAAATTCAATGGTTCTGTTGAGAAAATCTTGAAATATGTGTTTGATGATTTAATCTTTATTTACAATATATGAAGCTTAGGTTTATTAAATAAAAACTAGTTTGTGTTAAATATGAATTGACATATGCGCAGATTATGTGGGGATGGGAACAAAATGCAACAGTTCAACAAAAAAATTGTTAATCGACATAAATGCCCCTCATGTGAGCGGCACATGACCACTTTTTAACTATTTAATTGGATGGAGTTAGTGACAAGGGCCAAAAATGTTAGAAGAAAAGACGTTGGGGGCTCAGTTGTCAAAAGATTCCTTTTTGGACTTACAGGGTTAAAGTGAAATAATCCCAGGGACCAAAATCGTAATTTACTCTTTTCATTAAGTATAGTTTTAATACTATGTTATAAAATTTTAGATAAATATAGATAAATAAATATCGAACAATTAAACAACTTGAAGTTTAAATTTTATCTAAGAGCATTCATGTATTAGGGCTTATCCATATTCTTAAAATTCAACTAAAAAATACGTAGGAACAGTTTGGTAGTGGAATTGACTTGATAAGACTTGAAAATATACACAGTGAATATCTACGACATCATCAAGAGCGCAGAATTCAATTAACAATGTTATGTAATGCTTAGATTTCAAATAAGGCTCGATTGTATAAATTTTGGCAGCACTTCGTGATCACTTGCTCTCGTTTACAAAGTTCCAGAAAACTAAACTTATGAGCTCATGCGTACATATGGACCTATATATACCCATTTGTCCTCTATGCGTAGGACTTCTGTTTTAGATGGATCTCATACGTGTGTAGGACTCCTGCACGTAAGAGTACTTTACATTTCATTTCAAACTCAAATCTAACTTACATGACAGTGCTACCTATACATAACGACACGTACAAAAGACGCATACATTAGACACTAAGTGAACTAACATACCCCCTTGATATTGTCGCAGACTTGTCTCTTGACGGTCTTTAGTCTTTACTCGTTCATTCCAAACACCCTCTTTTCTATATTCATTCCGGTGTTCTTTAAAACTCTTCTTCGCAGTCTGACCAGTCTTCGAATGTCTTCTATATAGATACTTTGAGATCGAAGCTCCTTTTTCTCATTTTCCTTATTCTCTCTCCTTTCTTATTTTCTTTCTTATCTTCCTTCTCTTCTAACACTCTCCATTTGCTTTCTCACATTCTCCCTGAGTGTATTTCATGAGCAAAACAAATATGCACTACTCTCTGAATCTGTGGCGCCTGTTCTCTGTCTTGTAAAGCATAGAATATTATGTTGAAGAATAAAACTTTGATATCTTCTTTAGACATGTTCACCAACCACATCGGATCATAGACTCGTATCGTTCTCCAGTTCTTTTCTCCTTCACATAGTACTATCATTGCCTCCCAAGTCTTTTCATCGTAATACCTCCCCTTGAAATATTTATGAATTTCATGCCCATCTCTTGAAATGGTATAACCTTCAAACTTAGGCTTTTATACTTCAAAGTAACCACATACTTTCCTGTCTCTTTGTCACACCCCAATTTCCACGTAGATCCTGGTGGGCCCGGTGGGGAATATTGTGACGTAAGATTGATATCATCATAACCAAACAACACAGAGTAACAAGCGGAGAGTAAAATTACTATTACAAACCGATAATGTTCAAAGTTTAAAATAATATACAAACGGTTCGTAGTAAGATCCGCAGGTGGATCATAAAATGTACAAAAGGTGGTTCAACAGACTTTAGGCACAACGAAGGACTTGCAAGATCCCCTATGTCGATACCGAGCAACTTCCAGCCTATTTACGTGTTGTACCTGTAGTTTAGTCTTTTGAAAATACGCCAGTTTACACGTAAATACAAATAACCGACACATTTTGAAAATCTTTTCAAAATTGTTTTAAGTGTACAAGGCACATCTTTATAAATAACTTGGGACAAATAATAATGATCTTGTATACAGTTTTACAGGTCTGTCAATACATATGGGGTCCGGTTCAAAAACCGAATAACATGATTAACCGACACGCCACTTAAAAACTCACAAGGAGTATATAAAATAATTTAGCATTAGCATCTGACGGGTGTATGCCTACACCCCGTGCTTAGGTCCTGGCCATTAGTAACTTAAATGAGCCGAGGATATCCAGGACACGGTCGAGTTAACCCTTAATGTTTAAGTTATCAGACAATACAGATTAAAAACAGGTTATGAGATTTAGTTAAATCACAATCCGACAACATGATCCCATACCCGACCAAGCGGTAATAATTTACCGTATCCCATGCCCATATAGGGAAAATAGGTTACAAGTATTTACCTAAGCTAGTTCTTCAAAAGATTTAATAACTTAGCCGTTAATCAAATGAATAAGTAAAGGTAGCAATCTACTAGAAGGCTCTAGTCTGGAATGATGGTATTAATAACCAATTAGAATGCTAATGGGTCCTATTTAAGTCATAGACTCGAACCGGCTAGTCTTAAATATGAAAACGGTACGATTGCTAGATTAAGCGATGATCGGAATAGAATATAGTTTAAGCCTGAAAAGTACTAAGACTTGTATAATGTGGGTAAACTATTTATATTCTGGAATTTGAGATAAAAATGATGAGGTTAAACCCGTTTTGGTTAAACTACGTAAACTAGTCGCGTAGGCTTAACCGTACGCATATAACCGATACCGAGTAACCGAATGAATCATATACAAGTTCCATATGCCATTATACACTAAACATGTTATAATATCAGTAGGATATTAACATGTATGTCCGTTAAGGTTTTAAAATCAAGTTAAGCCTCATAAGGGTGTTTTGGTCATTTTACGACTTATAAAAGGAGCTTGCAAGTAAACTGATGTCATGGTCATAAACAATTTGGAAAAATAATTAACATATGGTGTTATATCAGTAGAATATCAAATATATGTGTGGTTTATAGTTTAGAACCAAACTATGCGCCGTAGGGCATTTTGGTTATTTCACACATAGTTTTGATAACTTATTTGGGATTCTGAGTTTAGAACATGTACCTACTGAAAATATTTAAGATAAGTTTTATAATCAGTAGGTAACAAGTCTTGATGGTTAGATATCGTTTTAAACCGTACTATGCGCTGAAAAGGCGACAAAGTCGTTAAATGACGATTTAAGCGATGTTCAATGAAAACTGATGTTATGATATAATGAAAATATGTTATTTAATATAACATATCACTAGGTAAAAAAAATTTATATAAAACCCATTTAGATGCCGTAAGGGCATTATCGTCATTTAGGACTTAATACAAGAACTTGCATGTAAACTCAGTAGGTAAAGAGTTTTGTTGAAGAAATTAGTTTTAAAAACATTTTAGACGCCAAAGTGGCGATTTGGTCACTTTAAAACATAATTTACACTTATTTAATCAAAACTCAGTTTATAACCAGAATGTTGACACCAAAATATGTTTAACAAGTTAACATATCAGTATATAATTCATTTGCATGCTCATTTATATTTATATCCTCATTTTTAACAAAAAGGGCATAATAGTCAAAGCATGGCAATATAACGGAACTTGTGCATAAACTCGGATTATGATTATGATCTTTTAATATGACCTCATAGGAATATACTACATTAATTTAGGATCATAATGCAACTTTGAATCAGTAACTAAAGTTGCTAATTCGGGTCAGAACTGATAGTCACAGCAGAGTCAAACTTTGCGACTTTCGGTTGCGAACCGACCTTAAACCTGGAATTAATGAGCCGGACATGTTTACACATGTTCTAATAATTATTACCAAGTTGTTTAAGTGTTAAAACATATTTTAGAACACCCTTAAACTCAGTTTATGATTATTTCAAAATCTTGCCCGTTTGACTTTTAAAGCATAGTATGTTGACTCGTCAATTGACCAAGTAAACGTGATTCTTAGGAGGTGCCATCCGAGGGATTAACACCTACCTTATTCCGATCACGTAGCCGAGTTCGCATTGAACAAGGACTGGACCATAATGGTCTTAGACGAAGGTTAAAGCGTTATTATGATAACGCTTTGACTTTTGGCTTAAAGCCTATAAAATGAAAAGAAGAAGGTTGGAACACCTACTAGTGATCCAAAGAAAAGCTTAGAACTCAGAAGAAGCTCCCAATAGCTTAGGATCTTGCCAAGAGAGTATTAGAGAGGAGAAAATGAGAATGAGCAAAGGAAATGGTTCATGAGGGTTGCCATTTATAGCCAAGGGGAGTGCTTGGGATTAAGACAAGTGTCCAGGGCCGTTGTGAGAGGTCTCCAGGTGATCTTGGATGTGGCAAGGGTAGCATAATGGTGGCAAGTCGCGAGAGAGGTGGCAGGCTAGCAAGCTGCCAAGAATCTGCCACTGGCTGTCCCTTACAGACGGTAAGGGTGATGGCTTACGTTCCGTAAGCCAAATTGGCGCCCACAGTTTTGAACCTGTTACGGACCGTGAGGACTGAGCCTTGCGGTCCGTAACCGCCTCTCAGCCTCAAAGCATATTCCCCTCTTACGGTCCGTAAGCATAATCGCTTACGGTCAGTAAGGGTCACTCAAAGGCCATAAAATGGTATGTTGACATGTTTGATCCCTCAACTTTTATAGTCGCCGTTCAGAGGTTATAATGATAACATAACGGCGTTTTGGTCCCTCTCGGCCAACTCGTGGCATACGAGGATCAGCGAGACACGTGTCGGGATTTAATTGGATGGGATTTTACGAGGTGTTACACTAATCAAAATTAGTTTTAGATACCATGGCAAAGATTTTATATCATTTATTAATATGATGTATTGAACTCCATATTTTCTCCTTATAGCAATTCTTTCCAGCTTTGAAATCCAACACCAGCTGATAATATCTCCTATAGAAACATCTTTGAGTTGAGTGAAGAACTTCAAAGGTCTTAGAAATTTCAGATCTCTAAACCACTTGATTTGATCAACTATTATAACACTCTCTTTAACCACTGGAACATCTCCTTGTTTCTCTTCAACCTTTCGTTTAAGAATGTCTTCAACTTCTTTAGCAAACATTTTGAGATTCAAAATAAAGCATGGACACCCAAAGATCTTAAAAAATGATATTAATGGTTTTGTTTTGAACAAAATCTCATAGGCAGTCTGTTGATGCCTATGATTTATTAAGACCCTGTTCTGAACATAGCATGCAGTATACACAGCTTCTGCCCAAAAGGACAATGAAATACGAGAATCTGCATGCATGGTTCTTGCAGCCTCAATAAGGGTTATGTAGTTCTTTCAACAACCCCATTTTGTTAAGGTGTTGTTCTGGGAATACTGAATTATCTCAGTATTCCTTTGTATATGCAGAATTCATCAACCTCCTGGTTTCTGAATTTTGTCCCATTGTCACTTTTCCTGGACTTTACAGGAAGATCATATTGTTTTTCTAGATAAAATATTTTATGATTCATGAAGTCTCATCTTTTGAGTAAAGAAAGAATGTCCATGTAAACCTAGAAAAATCATCAACTATCACTAAGCAGTATTGCTTTTTTCTCAAGCTCATGATTTTTACTAGGCTAAACAAATCCATATGCCACAGTTGTAAACATTTGGTTGTTTTGGACTCTTCAATGGGTTTGTGTGACACTTTGTGTTGTTTTCCTTTTAAACAGGAAACACAGTGTTCATCACATTTAAATTGTTTAGTTGTTAGACCTCTAACAAGTTTTTCTTTAGTTAGAGTGTTAATTGATTTTAAATTAACATGTCTCAACCTTCTATGCCATAACTATGTCTCTTTTGAAGAGGCAACAGAGAATAGGCAGACATTGTTTTTGGATTTTATTTGGACATGTCTACCACATAAACATTGCCACTTCTATGAGCAACAAATTGTGCAATACTTTCAGCTATAATTTTGTCTATCGTTTTGACAACCTCAGGTTCAACAATTTTACAAGTTGTTTATGTAAAAAATGAGCCATAGCCTTTGTCACTAATTTGTGAGACACCGAGTAAATTGAATTTTAATTTTGTCTATTAAATTTACAGTTTCAAATTTTAGCTTTCTAGCTTGGACAGTCCCTGACCCTAAAACCTTTCCAAATGATATATCATCACCACCATGAGTATGGAAGTTTGTCAATAGAGCTTGAACTCACCTACGATTTTATAGTCATTAATCCAATTTAATCTCTCATGTTTACAAGATATGTATTTCAAACCCAAAGTTATAGGATAATTCTTAATCATTTTACAAGCTTAAATGAATTCTAATTTCAAAAAGAAATATATCAGTGGCATGTAGGGACTCAAGTGGTTTGGAACAGAGCATGATCTCACCCACGATTCATTGATTTTTAGGGACTCTTGGTGGTGGTAGATGGTGGTAGGAGTCGGTGGTGGTGGCGGTGGTGGTGGATGGTGGTGGTGGGTGGGGTGGTTGAAGGTGGCGGTGGCTAAAGATGGTGGTGGGTGGTGGAGGTGGATGTGGTGATGGTGCCACGCAAGCAGCTATGTCAGCAAATTACTAAGGATTATGCCAAATAAGCTATGATGTTAGCATATAACTATTGGGTTAAAAAAGGATCGATGGGGACCAATTTCTTAAAAGTTGAGATTATTGGAGGGATTTTATTAAGTTGAAATTATTATCGGCCCAACTGAGGATTATTAAAATCCAATAACCTTCTTTTTTTCTTTACCAAGTTTTATCAATAAGCTTTTTTACATTTAAAAACATAGATTATCACTATCCATTATTTATTATTGCAACCACATGATTGTTGCAACAATAAATTTGGTTGTACTCCTTTCAAGTTATATTCACATTAAGAATGCATGGGATCGATTTCTTCTATAAGTTAAAGAAAATTGAATGAAGTCGATTGATAATGCATATCTCATTAGGTTAAACAGAGTGGGTATTCAGTCGAGTGTGCTTCCGTGATAGAAGTAAATCGTCAACCTTGTAAAGTGTAAGCCATTTAAATGCTAAAATCATCTATGAATACGAAGAAAATATCTAAAGTATAACATAATAGGGTTTCAGATGTCTTATCCTCATGATTACTCAATACATATAGGTTTTAGATTTCATCTATGCATATGAAAAAAAAATATCCAAAGTATAACAGAATATGGTTTTAGAGGTCGTATGCTTATGATTACTCAATACATATAGGTTTCGGATTTCATCTAAAACACAAACATGCTATGCTCTACATTTATCGGAACACCGAAGGTGCATAACATGTTTTATTAACTAATATCATGCCATATGATACATGTGCGTGTAAATAGTGGTGTTTAATCATTTTGTAGCATGCCTAGTTGTTTGTGATGTATCAATAGAAATGTTACAGATGTAATTGTAGTAACAATCCCTAATACAATTTCATGTTAGTCTTTATAAAGTATTCATTTAGAAGGTTTAGTCAACTTCTACTACACACTCTACACTACTTATATTCTGTGACTTTATGTCTTCCCTCTTTCCTCTCCCTCACATTTCTCTATTTCTCCGTCTGTTGTCATCCCATCCATGAATATCTATTATCGAAATTGATGTCGTCCTTGAGTCTTAACCGCCACAAGATAGCACGAAAGTGTCCGCACGCTCACAAGCATGGTCTAAGTTAGACCCCGTGCTCTGAATTTGCCACTCGGAGTTAATAAAGGCAATATGGGCTTATGTGGTAAACTACATATTGTAATATTCCCCGTATATGATTAATTTTATATATGCCCTTACAAACTTGAAAATTTTCATATATACCCAACAAAAACGAAAAATATTATATATGCCCTTACAAAAACTAAAAATATCATATATGCCCTTACAAAATAGTTTAAATATCAAATATACCCAATTTATTTAAAACAAATTATTAAATAATCATTTTACACTTATTTTTTTAGCTTCTAAGTTTTCATATATGCTCATCTTTTAACTTCATATTTTTATATAACACATTTTAAGCTTAAATTTGTTTTACCCAATTTTGTTTCTATTATTTTTTCATAAACAATAATATTCTCTATATATATATAATATTTAAGCTAAATAAATTAAACTAGAAAAGAGCAAATATAATATTTGAAGTTAAAGGTCATATACGAGATTTCAAAGTTATAGAAAGATAAGAGTAAAATTGTCTTTTATTAAATTGTTTTAAATGAATTGGGTATATATGATATTTCAACTACTTTATTGTGTTAAATGAATTGGGTATATATATGATATTTCAACTACTTTGTAAGGGTATATATATTTATAATTTTGCAGAGGTATATATGATATTTTGCAAATTTGTAAGGTTATTTATGAAATTGCCCATATGTATACTCCCACTTTGGACCAATTACCTATGCCATTTGATAACCTTAGAGTGAAGGGAGTGGGCGGCAAACGCACTCGCCAAAGCGGTTTACCGAGCGGTAACACCGCCGCCGATGGGTTTTGCTGATCAGCAAAATCATGTATGCGGTAAATGTTTGCCGTCGAGAAACAACAAAAAACCGGCTATATAGCCGTTGAAAATTAAAAAAAAATCAACTTTTACACTATATATTCAAACCAAACCCAGTTTGATTCATTTTACACTATAAACTCATCCCCAAATCAAACCAAAAAATACAAAACACTAACCCGTGTATTGCAAAACAAAATGGCGGATGAAATCCGTTGTTTTTTCCACCCGATAGTAGCGATGAGTCGTCCGATAGCAGCATTTTTTTTCAAAATCTACTCGAAGAAGCCGAACTACAAGACACGGGTACATCAAACCGAAGGAGATATATTGAACATCAACGGGAGGTTGGGCACGAGACACTCATGGCGGATTATTTTGTCGAAGACCCGAAATACAACGACGATATTTTTCGGCATAGGTTCCGTATGTCAAAACGTTTGTTTTTAAAAATTGTGACCGACGTGGAAGCGAATGACGAGTGGTTTCAAGAGTCCTACGATGCGCGAGGTCGGAAGGGCTTCACGCCGTTGCAAAAGGTTACATCGGCTATTAAACAGCTCGCAATCGGTAACCCTCCAGACGAAGGAGACGAGTATTTGCATATGGCGGCACGAACTTCCCATGAGTGCCTAGAATATTTTTGCGAAACGGTTTGCAAAATATACGCTTTGTAGTTCTTACGTAAACCAACAAGCCACGACATGGCACTATTATACGACGCACATGAAGATTAACATCACCTTCATGGTATGTTCGGTAGCCTTGATTGCACCCATTTCGTCTGGCGAATGTGTCCCATTAAGCTTCAAGGTCAGTATATGAGAGGAGATCACCGATACCCGACTGTTATGCTCGAAGCGATGGCATCTCAAGATTTATGGATTTGGCATACTTTTTGCGGTCCACCAGGTTCACAAAACGATATCAATGTGCTACAACAATCGTCGTTATTCTTAACGGAACGAAATGGAACCGCGCCTAAATGTTCATTTTACGTTAACAACCATTATTACAAACTTGGTTATTTGCTCGTGGATGGAATCTACCCTAAATGGTCCGTGTTTGTGAAATCGGTCCCATACCCTCACGAAGTAGACGAAAAGATGTTCAAGAGGCAACACGAGGCGGCAAGAAAAGACGTCGAAAGGGCTTTTGGCGTCACGAAGTCGAAATGGGGTGTCTTAAATCGGCCGATGCGAACAAGGAGCGTTAAAAAAATTAGGAATGTTGTGTACACGTGTAATTTTACACAACATGATTATAAAAGACGACGGAAACGCGATTGCACCGGTACACATTCGGGATCCTCCAGACGAGCCCGCGTTTGATGATAGGGTGTTGGACGAGCTAATGGATGAAGATACGCATTGGAGACTTAAACACGATCTAACAGTTCATCTCGCAAGTCAAGATTTACCCCATATATTGATCGATTCTGACGAGGACTAGTTTGTTTTAATTGTTTTAGTTTAGTGTAATTTTATTTGTTTTTAATTTAATGTAATTTTTATTACTTCTACATTTTTATTTTGTTAAAATACATGTTTGTTATTAAATATGCTAGTTTAAAAAAATGTTTACCAATTCATGAAGTATCTAATCATTGCAACACTTTTTCAGCATAGTTTAAACTCTTAAGGTTGAATGACATGACACATTCTTATTAGTTGATTTTAAAATTTGTCACTTTTAAGTGCTTAACCACTTCCTTTACCCTTAGGACCAATGCCCTATATATTATTTTATTTATAGATAAAACAGATGTTTTGCACATGATGTAAAACAAAATAGTCAATAAAGGTTAAAAGTATATAAAAATTTGTAAATTGGACGGCGGGAGTGTTTGTTCCGTTGTAGCTATGCTCACTGGGTACATTGAAACAAACAAGAAAAAAAAATTGAAGGGTATGATGTTTTATATCATTTTTCCGAGTTTGTGCTCTTTAAATAATTAACTCATAATGAGCATAGAAAAAAAATGTTGCCAAAAAAACAGAACACACTTTTTATTTGTTCATAACAACTTAATAATTAGAGGTGTATGAGGACATCGTTATGTACAATTAAGATATCAAACTTAAAAAGTAATTTTATTTTCAGTTTACATGTGCATTTTAAAGTCTCAAAGATCACAAACGTGGCAAATTATTATTGAATTAAAGAATCTCTCATGCCATGTGTTATATTTTGTGTTTAGAGAAAGCATGGAGAAGATGTGGTAGCGATACAACAAGATGTAAGGTGATTATGTCTATTATTTGAGATTAAGAATATTATTTTAATAAATTTTAATATGTTGGTTTGTGTTTGTGAACAATTTCAATTCCTTAAAAAATAAAATGTTATGAACAAATTCAATGCCAAACGAAAAAAATAAAATATAAAAGGATCCGTTCTATTAACTTGGTTTACAAGCATACTAACCTCCTTCTAGAAAGCAGAAAAGGTCACTTTTAGGCTACACGGGGCACCTGCATTATCTTCCGTGATGATGGCCAACCATGCATTATACACCGGCGCCGGTCACCACCATCACTCGTGGAATGGAAAACGAGTGGCCACGACAACGCATTTTGAAATAAAAAATTCGAACGTTGCTTGCTTCTTGACCGCTGATGATGATGGTTTATATATATTCACCGTTAGTAAAATCTATCACTAGTGATGTAATTTGGCTCGATGACGTGACGGGACGTGATTGAAGGTTGTGAGTGATGGAATTCCATAACTTGTAAGGCGCCCCTACCCCTTATATTGATTACCCATCGACTCATATGCTAACCAAAATTCGTTTTCCAACTGCTCTCTCCCTCTCATACCAAACAGTGTGTTATTTAAATATTGATACTTCCTCAGCAAGAAAGACCAATTCCGCTCGAGTCACTCACGCCCCCCGGCACCTACTTTAAACAAGAGTTTTTTTCCTAAAAGGGTGTTGTGGAAAAAATTATTTATCAAAATGGGTACTTTAAGAAATATTTACCAAAATGAGTGTTATTTGAATAGTTACCTCTTCTCTCTCCTAATTTTATTGGGTAAAAATAATTTCCTTTAATAACATGTTATCTAAGAAGAATTAGTCAAAAGTTTCTAATAAAATAAAAAAAACAGTTTGTTTGTATCATGAAATTTTATATACTGATTTATAATTTTTTATAAACATTTTCTTAAAAAAATTATTTATTTTTTTAAATGTGTTTAATAATTATACAAACATTATCTTTTAGCTTTTCCGTGCTTAAATGAAAAAAAACATTAAACAATTTTATGGCTTATATACATATACTTAGCTAGCTTTAAAATAATTAAAAGATATTCATCTGTAGCTAAGTTTGAAATAATTTACAAATGCGTTTTTTTCTCATATCTAGATATTTTTTATTTTAGCTTGATGTAAGTAAAAAAATTATTTACTTTTAAACTATTTACCAAGTTTTCATATTTACTCTACAAATTTATATAGATGATGTAGAATTTTATAAGTAAAATGGATTTTTTTTTAATTTGTATTTTTAAACTTACAGATTTAAGATGCAAAAAGAGTGGGGGTTAAAACGGGACGTGTTTGTGACAACCCATGAATATTCATAATTCTAGTTGATAGAGTTTTTTTTAATAAAACGGTTTTAGAGAACGGATTTGTTTTCTTATTACATATTTTAAATTTAAATTATCCAAAAATGTACTTTAATATTAAAGAATATAAAAAACTGAAAAACAAAATTGTTAAAAAGAAAAGATGTTAAGAGAGTATATGTGAGAATATAAAAGTTTCATTTAGTTAAACATTATAACTTTTTTGAAGAAAATATTTATAAAAGAATTAAAAAAATATGTTTATAAAATTTCATGATAGAAACAAAACTTTGTTTTTTTAAATTCTATTTGACACTTTTAACAAATTCTTCTTAGATAACATATTTATAAAAGAAAATTATTTTTACCTAATAAAATTAGGAGGAAGAAAAGGTAATTATTCATAAAATACCATTTTGGTAAATATTTCTTAGAGTACCCATTTTAGTAAATAAGTTTTTTCATAACCTTTCATGAAAAAACTGCTTTAAACAACAACATCTAAACTAACAACCATGACCGACGCTGAAATCCCGTCGTTAGAGCTCCACCAACTGAAAGTGTTATCAGCTTTAGGTCAAGGCGCCAAAGGCGTCGTGTTTCTGGTCCGAGACGACTCATCCACCGGAGAACTGTTCGCTTTGAAGACGACTTTAAAAAAAAAGAAACTTGAGCATAAACAAATCTCATTTGAGCAGGATGTGTTGCGATTATCACAACATCCGTTACTTCCAAAACTCTCCGGTGTTTTATCCACTGAAAAAATCCTTGGTTACGCCATTGATTACTGTCCTGCACGTGATCTTAACTATCTTCGAAAAAAACAAACGGAGATGATGTTTTCAGACGGTGTAATCAGGTACGCTAATTTTCAGGTTTTGTAAATCAAATCAAATCGTGTAACAGATGTTCAAATATGAAACGCCGATTCATTCAATCTGTTTGTACAATTTAGGTTTTACGCAGCGGAACTAGTAATCGCATTGGAATAACTTCACAAATTAGGCGTTGTTTACCGAGATTTGAAGCCAGAAAATGTAATGATTCAGGAAAACGGCCACCTGATGCTCGTCGATTTCGATCTCTCTACAAGATTACCGCCAAAACCTTCATCGCCACAAAACTGTGAAAACACTCCGGTTGTCAAACCTAACCGATCAACAAACACAAACATATTCTCATTTCTCTCCGGATGCTGTCGCCGGAATATTTCATCGGAAGACTCGGTACATCCGGCCGAGTCAGACGCCAGCTCAGAAACGAGCCACGAAACTCACTCGTTTTCAAAATCGAACTCGTTCGTCGGAACGGAAGAGTACATTGCGCCGGAGATGTTAACTGGCACCGGTCATGATTTCTCGGTGGACTGGTGGTGTTTAGGCATTGTGTTGCATGAAATGTTGTACGGTAAAACGCCGTTCAAAGGATTGAATAGGAAGGAGACGTTTCGCCGGATTATGACGTACTCGCCGGAGCTTGTCGGAGAGCCGACGCCGTTGAGAGATTTGATTCGGAAGTTGTTGGTGAAAGATCCGAAACGGAGAATATCAACGGTGGAGATTAAGGGTCATGATTTTTTTAGGGGTGTTGATTGGGAGAGTGTGATGGAAATCGCTAGACCAACGTTTGTACCTGGACCGTCCGATGAGAAGGGTATGGATGAAAACAAGATTGATATTGAGGCTTTTGTGCAAGGGGTGTTTGAAGTTAAAGTGGATGTTGATGTTCAAGAGGATGAGAGTCATAATTTCCTGATATTTTATCGGATGTTTATGTAACTAAATTATATATTTATTATTATTTTGAAAATAGATTGTTTTCTAGATCTTTTAAGTTTTCATTGTTAATGAGGACCATCATCATCTATTAATGGTGTTATCAGACAATGCTAATCAATTTTTGACTATGAAGTTGTTTGATTACATATGTAAGGTAATGTGATAATGATGCGTAACAAGATAAACTCGAGAAGTTATGGAGTGTTTGGTTTATGAATTCATGGATTTTGGAATTAGAATGAATATAGCATACTATCTTTAGTTTAACTGGGAGAGGGTAGGTAGTTATTATCTTTAATTATAGCATACAAAAGGTTGTCCAACATAATGTATGAGAAGTTATTTGTTTTAATAAGGATTTCTTGATTAGATAGTTAGTTAACAAGGATATGAAAAAAGTTGTGTATGTTATATATCATGTGAATGAATTTAATTTGATTCGTTCTTTGTTAGTTTCACTTATATTATACTAGGTGAGTGGGGATCCTGCGCAAAGTGTGTTTTTCCTAGGAAGTCTGAGAAGTGATCTGGGCCATCCGATGGGTGTGTTTAATGGTTGCGATCATCTTGGAGGCATTTTGGTAATATGTGTCTTAAAAATAGGATTATTTAATTAATTAGGGGTAGATGTGTCATTTAGCTTGTTTTAAATATGGAAATAATTAATTGCGATTTTCTCTCTCTCTATCTCCCTCTCTCTCTTTCTCTCTCTTCCTTCTATCATTCATGAAGAAACACAACATCAAGAAAACACATCGTGACAAATATCGCACAGCGTGAAGAAATCCAAGAAAACACATCATTCCTAAAACATAAACTGCTAAAACACACTGTGAATTAACTTGTAACTAATAAAACACAACGTCAAGAAATTATTCATGAAGGATTACAGCTGGTAAAACACATCGTCAAGAAATTGTTCATGAAGGATTGCAGCTGGTAAAATACAATGTCAAGAAATCCTCCAGCATTACCAGCATGAATGGTAAAACACAGCGGTATTAATCTGCTTGCTGTTAAAACACAATATTAAGAAATCCTCCAGCATTACCAGCATGAATGGTAAAACACAGCGTCAAGAAATCCTCCAGCATTACCAGCATGAATGCTAAAACACAGCGGTATTAAGCTGCTTGCTGTTAAAACACAATATCAAGAAATCCTCCAGCATTACAAGCATGATAAAACACAGCGTCAAGAAATCCGCCAGCATTACCAGCATGATAAAGCACAACGGTATTAAGAAATCCTCCAGCACTACCAGCATGAATGCTTAAACACAGCAGTATTAATTTGCTTGCTGTTAAAACACAATGTCAAGAAATCCTCCAGCATTACGAGCATGAATGGTAAAACACAGCGTCAAGAAATCCTCCAGCATTACCAGCATGATAAAACACATCGTCAAGAAATCCGCCAGCATTACCAGCATGATAAAACACAGCGGTATTATTATACAAAAAAATATGAACAAAAATTGTCTAGATGTTTAAAGAAACAACCCTGGAAGTTTTTTGTAACTGAAAAATTTGAAAATATGTGATATAGGGTTTCCTAAAAAATCTCATTTTATTGTTTTATAATTATCTCTTCCCAAAATTAACTTATTTAATGAATTACTATTGTGCCCTTTTGTTAAAATTGTCTAGATGACACTTGTCGTCATATAGTTGCTTCCTACACTTTGTAGGAAAAAATGACTTTGTAACCAACTCCCACTCTATACTAGGTTATCACCCGGGATTGCTTCCCGGGCTCGAGAAAGTTATTTATATCCAAACTCTTATCATTAACAACTTAATTAAAATCATACAACATGTATAAAATAATACATGTGTTATTTTTTAGAAGGTTCAAACTCTTATCTTAATTAAAGCTTTTACAATCTCAACATGTCCAAATCTAGCAACAAATGCAATGCATTTTTTCCATTGGCTTTAGGAATAAGACAAAGAAGCTATTGTCTTCCGATAGCAGCGTTGTACTACAACGGTATTCTCATTTGTAGTTTTTATGAGAGGGGTAGTGTTTTTTTGGGATTTCGTTCGTTGGACAATAGTTGCAATTGTTGGCATAACTTTATCACTACAATGACACATGCATACATTATATATATAAATAAGCACAAAGACCTTACCAGAATCAGTGTTAAATCTTTCATTTCCAAAATTCCATGAATTACCATAACTAATAATGAAACAAAGTTGAAGAACTTTTACCATATGTAAAGTGTCGTATTATGAACTACTTTTCCACGTAATCGAAGGAGTATTAGCAGCAGCAACACCCTGATTACCAAGTAAAGCTACAAACAGGTTTTGGGAGATTTAGATGAAGGTTTCAAAACCCAGGCATGAAAAATTAATATATATTAATCGAATTATGTCGTCAATTAAAATAAAAAGACATATTTTCAAATGTTATATTGTTTTATTAGCTTAGTTATTAATGTTACAAATAATAAGAACCCATGAATTGAATCTTTTTATATGCTAACTTCAACGTCCACTTCCCAAACATACATATACACATATATGGTACACTGGCACTCCATCATTTATGGATAAAAGTGAAAGGTGAACCTGATTGGACTGATGTTTTATGCATTAGGAGTAAAAACGGACTCTTTGATTTCACAAATATCGTATGCATCTTTGTCATGCAGAGTTCATAACTCTTGAAACAGATCGAATATGTATTGTTTTTGGCAGGCAACGGCATTTTATTACTTTCACAATAAAACATACAATGTCCAGCATAGCAAGAGCATACCTGGACCATTATAGAAACAAAAAACATAAAACAATTGTGTAGCACTTCACCAAAAACTCATTACACCAACATTATACCTTTTAACTCAAATTGTCTCCAATCCTCTCGTAAGCCTCTTGCTTTGTGCCTTATTCAATCAAACGCTACTTTTATTTCTTCAACCTCTTTATAGGCATTTATATTGTTGTTTCAAAACACCTTCTGGTATCTCAAATCCATATACACCAAATTGTTAGTAAGTAAATAGCATGAATACTCCTTTTCCTATTTGGCGACACGTCCAGCCCCCCGATACTACCAATTCTTTCCTTCACTGGTACTATCAATTCTTTCCTTCACTAGTATCTTCATCCACCATAAGACCTCCTGCCAAATTACCTTCACAGCTTGGCAACAAATTATACATGGTATGTTGTCTCATCTGTATCACCACAACTAAATAGGATGCTTCATATGCTATATACAGAGGTAGGGAGTTGGGAGGGTTTGGTAACGGGTCAAATTGGTATTTTTCTTATGGGTTAAAACTTCAAACATGACGGGTCAAACTAAGTTAAGCAGACTTACAAACACTCTTTGTCCCTTTTTTAATACATTACAAAAGCTATGTTAGTATGACAATCATAGTAATTTTGTTAAAGGTGATTTAAGAGGTTATATTAATAATAATAATAATACACTTCTGAGACATTTACCTTTTTCCTCTGTATCTAACCAATTTTTATAGTATGTAGATGTAGTGAACTGGGCATCTTGTGTTAAAGGTCAAAATTGTTATGAAAAATGGGCTTTTTTGCAAAAGGGTCATTGGTTGGCTTGACCTAGGTAGAGATGGGCATAATCGGGTTTTATTATTACCCGGAACCGGTTTCAACCCGGAACCGGTTCTGCTTGGATGTCATTGGAACCGGGTATGGTGTGGAACCGGGTCCGGTTCCTACCCGGGTTCACACCCAAGAATATGGAACCGTGTAGAACCGGGTACGGGTATTATGGAACCGGGTATGGTGTGGAACCAGGTCTGGTGCGGAACCGGTTCCTGATAGTGTTCAGAACCGGTTCCTGACAGTAAAAACCTGACTTTTACTGTTCAGAACCGGTTTTGAACAGTAAAAACCACTGTTACTGTTCAGAACCGGTTCCTGATAAAATCTTACCGTTGGAACCGGTTCCTGATTAAAAAATCGTTTTTTTTTTTATATAAACCCCTTCCTACTTACCGGTTCCTGATAAATGTTATCGTTGGTGTTTTAATAAAGTTTGTGTAATGTTTCTTTCTATTGTGTTTGTTATGTTTGATTTTTATTATTAGTTACATTGATAAATAAAAATAGTAACAATAATCGGTTAAAATTAAAAAAACAAATTAATCGGTTACAATATATAAAAAATTAACCGGTTACAAAAAAAAATAAAAAATTACTCAGAACCGGTTCTAGTAAGATTTTATTTCTTTGATCGTTTACTAGCGGCAGGTGCAACACTTTCTGATGAGTTTCTCTTAGGTGCGGGTACCTCGGTACAATCGTCGTCCGAATCGTTAGTCTCCACTTCTTCGTCCTCCTCTTCGTCAACAATTTTATGTTCTAACTCAACTTCATCTTCTAGACTAGTTTTATGTTGAACACGATCAACGGCATCCAAATGGTCTTTTAAGCATATTGCCATCTCTAGCGATTCCGGAGTTAGTCTTGTTCTTCTAATTGACAAAACCCTGCCACTAAGAGAAAACACACTTTCCGAAGCTACCGTGGAAGCTTGGACCGTTAGTATATCACGAGCCATGGTGGCTAGAATCGGGTATTCGGATTCTTTCGATTTCCACCATGCCAAAACATCAAATTTCCTATACTCCTCGGTGGTCATAGTAAGCGAATACTGATTTTTTTATATCTCCCAAGTTCACTTGTTGGTTCACTACCCCTTTGTTGTCTAGCGGTCTCGTCTCTAACGACATTCAACATGGTTATAAGTGGATCCCCGCTTGTTTCATCGTTAGAGGCTGTGGACCGAGACTCAAACAAATTTGTATGATTTTTTTCACCATATTTTTTTAAATAATGATCATAAAGTTTGGCCGTACACTCATTGAATATTTTTTTTGTTTTTGCTTTTAAAGTTGGATCATCCTCATGCATATCCAACTTGTCATAAATTTCATCAATTAAAGCTTCAACACCCGGTACGTTTAAAGCTGGATTTAAAGCAGCGGCACATAGAAAAACGGGTGGTAATTCTAAAAAATATTTTTAAAATTTTTGAATCATTGATCTCGTCATATTCCTTAACATGTCACTAGAATTTTCAAACTTTTAAAATTAGTTGTTATCAAATACAATTGGTCCACAACTTTAGAACTAGTAGGATAATAAACACCGGAAATCAAAGTCGTTGTAGTTTTAAAAACTTGTAAAAAAGTATTTAGGTTATTAATATTTTCCCAAGCCGTGTCGGGCAAGGGGACGACAAGGTACTCATCACTTAAAGTTGTATGAAAAGATTTTAAAGTGCCCATTTGCTTTATAGCCATTTCAAACATATGACAAGTTGAATTCCAACGAGTCGGTATATCCCAATTCGGTCCAATAATTTTTTTGTTGACATCTTTACAAAGTTTTTTATATTCTTGATATCTTTCTTTTCCACTTTTGAAAACATCTTGGAGCATAGCTCTAAATGCTATAATAAAATCCGATACAAATTGATCTTTTAAACCGGTTTGCACTACTAAGTTAATAATATGTGCAACACATCGTGTGTGAAAAAAAACACCATCAAGTATTGGTTTGTACTTCAACTTTAATTTTTCAATCGCCGTTGTGTTGTTTGAAGCGTTATCAAAGGATATTGAAAAATTTTTATCTTCTAAACCATATTTAATTATTGTGCCATTTATAATTTTATAAATATTTTCTCCCGTATGAGGAGAAGGAAACTCGTCAAACGCAATCGTACGCTTCATCATTTGCCATGTATCGGGATCAACCCAATGAACGGTGACACATATGTACGATTCCGGTAAACCATGTGGAGCCGACCACACATCACTAGTTAGGTTTACACTAGTTTTTAAATTCTTAAAAAAAACAATTAAATCTTTTTTTGCATTTTCCCATAAACTTAAACAAAGACGTTTTAAAGTGCGACGACTTACATGTTTATAGCGAGGTTGTAGCGTCTCCTGAATAAGATTTGTAAGATCGGGGTCGTCGAAGTGTCCAAATGGCAACGCTTTTTGTATCACCAACTTCGCCATCCGATCGCGAGCTAATTTTTGGTCATAACGAAAAATGGTACCATCTTTGGATAGTGGAACTTGACCGGATATCATTTCCTTTAAAACTTTGCAATACTTATTAATATGCTTCGTTAACGTTGAGTTTGATTCCTTGGCTAATAACGATCCACAATGTTTACATTGAGCTTTTTGCGAGCCGTCACTCATCTCGACCAACTCCCAATTGCTCCAAACTTCCTTACTGCGATTATGAGACAATGTTCCAACCACATATGGAACCGATTGATCTTGAGGAACATTGTTAACGGATTGGGAATTTGCGTTTTTGGAACTCTTTGAGGCCATTTGTTGATTAGAATGTGAAAAAGAACAAGAAAGAAATGTAACAAGAAGAATAGATATGAGAAATTGTGTGCTAAACAATAGATTTCAAAACAATATATATAGAATCGGTTCCAACGGTCAGGAACCGGTTCCAACGGTCAGGAACCGGTTCCAACGATAACATTTTTAACGGCTATAACGGTTCCAACGGTAACATTTTTAACGGCTATAACCGGTTCCAACGGTAATATTATAACGGTCAGGAACTGGTTCCACGTAGGAACCGGGTATGGGTAGGAACCGGGTACGGTTAGGAACCGGTTACTACCCGATTCAAATGGTAAAATTGTGGAACCGGGTTGGAACCAACGGGTATTTTGAACCCGGAACCAGTTCTACTTAATGTCGGGTAGGAACTGGAACCGGTTCCAGTTCGGTTCTACCGGTTCGGGTTCGGAACCGGTTTTTATTCCCATCTCTAGACCTAGGGATGAGCATTTGGTACCATACCATACACTGTACCGGACATTTTTGGTACCAGTACCCATATTTGGCGATTGTCGATCCTGGTACGACGGTACCATATTTGGCGAGTTTCGGTACCGGTATGGCGGTACCCATATTTGGCGAGTTTCGATACTTGTACGCGGTAACCATATTTGGCGATTTTCAGTAAAGGTACTGGTACCGATCTCATCCCTAGCTTAACCCGTTACGTATTTTACCTAGTTTCATATGAAACGGGACAAGTTATTGAAATTTAAATGATTCGGATCAAAAGCTTACATCAATGGAGGAGTTTGTTTTTGAAATTTGGTCAAAACTATATAGAAATTTCGTGTATTATACGGGTTTAATAAGTGTAATTTATAACTAAATAACAGAAAACTAGGTTATAATCCCGTATTACACGGGTTAAATAAATGAATTTTATATACTAAATAACAAAACAATATATTTTTAAAATCCTCATTTATTGCACAGATTGTATAAATGTAACTTTATATATTAAAAAAATTATATAGGAACCATATTGTACTGGTTGAATAAATGTAATTTTATATACTAAATAATAAAAAAAAGTTATATCTTTAAAACCACGTGTATTACACGGGGTGAATGGATGTAGCATTGTTTACCAAATAATAAGAAAGTTATATCTTAAAAAACTCTCGTGCATTACACGATTTGAATAAAATTGATTTTATGTACCAAATAATAAGAAAATTATATTTAAAAAAATTAATGGATATATTCGGTACGCGATAGATATGGTGATTGCGGAGATGATTATTGAAAAGAAGATACAATGATCAAACATGTTATTCAAGAAGCAAATAAGCAGCCATTTGAGTGATAAAATATAAATTATATTTAAAAAAACCATTAATAAATCTAATTTAAAAAAAAACTAAGACTTTGTTATTATAAGTAAAATCAATGAATTTATATTTGTAATTTTGTTTGGTACCATTTTATTATAAAGTGCATATAATACATATAATTATATTATGTCTTAAGTTATTGATGTCATCCAAAATCTTTTTCCATTTTAAGTCTAGCATTATAATACTATGGTAAAAGTTTAAAGTTTATTAGAGTTATAAATGAGAAGTATAGATTAAATTTAAAATAAATAATAATTATCTATAGTTAAGTAGAAGAGATTAAAAAATAATATTTAGCAGGAAAGTTATCTATAATTAATTAAAAAAGATTAAACTAAGTAATAATTATCCATAAAATATTAAACTAAATAATATTTAGTAGGATGGTTATCTATAATTAATTAGCAGAAATTAAACTAAAATAATAATTATCTATAACACATTGTCTAATATGATGAAAAGTGTCTCATAAGTGGTTTCTTTTATTATATAGTATAGATATATTTTTAAAACCTCATTTATTACTGGTTGAATTAATACAATTTTATATATTAAAATTAATAAAAAAATAGTTATATACTTAAGAATCATTTGTAATGTACGGGTTAAATAAATATAATCTATATACCAGATAATGAAAATGTTATATCTTTAAAAACCATGTGTATTACAGGGTTGATTAGATGTAATTGTGTATACTAAATAATAAAAATTAGAGTTAATTACGTTTTTCGTTCATGTGGTTTGTCAAAAATCACTATTTCAGTTCATTAGTTTAAAAATTGCCAAAATAGTCTTTGTGGTTTTATTTCCGTAACTAGAGTAAACTACCATTTTGGTCTTTGAGGTTTGAGTAGTTTTGCCACTTTAGTCCAAATTCAAACTTTTTACATCTGGGTCCCTGTTGTTTCAGTTTTATTGCTATTTTGGTCCAAAAGTGATTTTTGTCTTCTAAAAACCTGCTATTTTGTCATTTTCCTCAGGAGAAAAATGATCATTTTAAGCAGAGTTTGAGGTTTATTTATATATATAATATATATTAATGCTTAAAATGACCATTTTGCCCCTAAAGAAAAGGATAAAATAGTATGATTTTAGAAGACAAATATCACTTTTGGATCAAAATGACAATAAAACTGAAACCACAGGGACCCAGATGTAAAAAGTTTGAGATTTGGACTAAAGTGACAAAACTGTCCAAACCTCAGGGACCAAAATGACAGTTTACTCCCGTAACTATTACAGCCCACCTCCATTAACCCTATCCATTTATGCCGTCAAGTATATGTAAAATGACCATAATTCCCTTATTGAAAAAAAACAAAAATATGTCTAAATTCTATAAATTAACTAAACTAAACGTGAACAGTTGAAATTAATTATTGGTCCATCTATCTATTTATCCAAGTAGTTTCAACTTTCAGTGGCCGATTCCCCTTACAAAATCATGATTATTTTTTAATTTTTAGAATTACTTCTCTTTATTTATGTAGATCATTGTAACTAAATTTAATTTAATTTAATGATATCATTTTCTTTTTCATGTGTAGATTCTTTAGTCATCAATGATTTAATTAAATTTAATGATATTGTTTTCTTTTTCATGTCTACGTTCTTTAGTCATCAGGTTGTTTAACATCTAAAATTAAGGAAATTATTATTATTATTATTATCATTAAAACATATCACAATTTTAGTGTAACGGGTCGGAAATTCCTTAGCGTGTCGGGTCATAACGTCACGTCAAAGGTATCACATCATCATTTTTTCTTTTATTTTAACATTATATTTCATTTTTAGTTAGTCTTTACTGTTTGGTTCCTATGCGCATTTCCCACCGCAACACAAATTCTTTTTTTATAAACGATTTACGTTTATGCCTCTAAATGTTAATGTATTTATCGTACAAAAGGTTAATAATAATTCTTTTTCTATAAACTATTTATGTTTTAACCCGCGAACTATAATAGAGTTATCATACGGCCCCTCAAGTTTAATAAAGTTTATTATTTTTCTTTAACAAATTAATATTTGTTCTTTTATCTTTTTAAAAGTTTAATTATTTTTTATTTGTCTTATAAGTTGTTTAACTTATTATAATTAAAGCTAACTTTCAACCCTAATGGTATTGATTGCTTATTTTTACTTTCATTAAGATTAAAGCATACATAGTCTAATTAACCTTTCAATATACAGACAACAAATTTAATTAATTTTTTATTTCCCTTAGTATAGGTAAAACTTTTAACTCTTGACATGCTTACTTAACCATGTTGATTGCATATCGTCCTTTAAATTAAAGTCTTATGTAACAAATACGTCATCACCAGCATTCTTGTGTGACTCCGCTGCGAAGCGCGGGTTCTGATATTAGTTTAAAATAAACCTCAACGAACCTTTACACTTTCCCTTCTTCATCATCACTGCACTCTTATCCCTTCTCCAACCTCTCACTGTTCTTTCTTTTTAAAATTCTAGAAATGCCCATTAGATTATCATTCAAATTCAATAATCTAAAAACCCATCATATCTTTGAAGTATTTTTGGCTCTAGGTATGCGTTTCATTTTGATGTAGTGCGTTTGTGTGTAGTGTTTCGTGTCATTCAGTGGAGAAATTGCAAATAAAAAATGTTCACTCATAGTTCTTCATCATCTCTAAATTTGATGATTGAATCAATGTTTAAGTTATATTCAAAATCTGAATCAAGCTCGTAAATCAAGGCAAAATTCAGAACCAAATATGAAATTTAGAGAGAGAATCGGAGCTGTTTGTAGAGAGAGAAAGTTCCAGCGATCACACAGTTTTTCAAGCGATCACTCCACCTTTGTAGAGAGAGAATCAGAGTTGTTTTTGGAGCGACTACCAGATCTTCAAGCGAACACTCTGTAGATAAATTGGGTGTAGGTGGAATTCAGAGCTGTGATGTTGTGGGTGTCGTTTACTTCGCCAGAGATAAATGGGGTGGAGGTGGAATTCAGAGGTGTGATGTTGTGGAGGCCGTTTATTGGTGATATTGAAATTGTGTGATGTTTTTGAAATCCGTGTAAAGGTATTAGGGTGTTGTTGCAGGTTGAACTCATTGAAGAAGAAGAAGGGAAAGTGTAAAGGTTTATTGAGGTTTTATTTTAAATTTAGTTTTTTTAACAATGGCATTATGGTCATTTCACATATACTTGACGGCATAAATGGATGGGATTAGTGGAGGTAGACTGTAATAGTTACGGAAATGAAACCACAAGGATTGTTTTGACAATTTTTAAACTAATGGACTGAAATAGTGATTTTTGACAAACCACAGAGACGAAAAACATAATTAACTCTAAAAATTAACATCATAAAAAAATTCATGCACTACACATCTCACCAATCCTCAATGACGCCATTGAGAAATAACGGCAACCGCAGACTTGAAGATTTAAAGAAACGATGTTGGCGGCCGTGGTTTAGGGATTTTAGGATGAACAATTGAGTTTGGATGAATGATAATGATTGCTAATGCTATGTCGCTAACTCTTTTGGCTCATTAACCAATCTCATTAATTGAAATTATTAGGCTTTGGGTCTTTCTTATAAAGAATCGGGGCCTTTATTTATAACTCGGTTTAATTTTTTCTTTTTTGGCCTAATCCACATACTACATTTGAAAACCTTCTAAAAAATTGGTAGCCCCTAGGCCTGTACCTAGTCTTAGAAGCCTATTGGACTGGCCTTGTGATAAAGACTTAGACATTGATGTGTATGTAATAGTCTCAGTTAGTGTCAATTAGAGATGGGCATAAAAACCGGTTCCGAACCCGAACCGGTAGAACCGAACTGGAACCGGTTCCAGTTCCCTACCCGACATTAAGTAGAACCGGTTCCGGGTTCAAAATACCCGTTGGTTCCAACCCGGTTCCACAATTTTACCATTTGAATCGGGTAGTAACCGGTTCCTACCCGTACCCGGTTTCACTAGTACCCGGTTCCATCAGTACCCGGAAATGCAGTTCTAGAAGGAACCGGTTATACCGTTAAAATGTTACCTTTGGAACCCTGTTATAGCCGAAAAAGTGGAGACTAACGATAGAAAGAAACACAAAAATAACAAACACAATAGAAAGAAACATTACACAAACTTTATTAAAACACCAAACCAAACGGGTTACATCAAACATTTGAAGAACCGGTGCCGGAACCTTCTCCCGTCTCATTTTTCTTTGCCTTCGTCACTGGGCAATGCCGCTCAGTGTGTTTCTTAAGGGTTGAGTTGGCTGCGGCCTTCATAAATTTTCCGCAAGCTTTGCATCTAGCCATCTCGTGGCTGTCGGACATTAAACAGAGATCAAAATTCTTCCATATAGCTGGGTTTCTTTTCGTCTCTAAGACAGTAACAACTTGTTCGTTGCTTGCCATAGGTATTTTGCAAGATTTTTGAGAAGATAATTGAGTTTGTAAGTTGATGATGGTGAGTTTGTAAGTTGAAATGGTAAGTAGGGAGGGGTTTATATAAAAAAACCGATTTCGACGAACAGGAAACCGGTTCCCAACGGTAACTTTTTTTAATCAGGAACCGGTTCTACGGTAACATTTTTATCAGGAACCGGTTATAACGGTAACATTTTTATCAGGAACCGGTTCTGAACAGTAAAAGTCAGATTTTTTGACTGTCAGGAACCGGTTCTGAACAGTAAAGTCAGGATTTACTGT
The DNA here is from genome assembly GCA_947069175.1 of Scalesia atractyloides. Lineage (NCBI taxonomy): Eukaryota > Viridiplantae > Streptophyta > Magnoliopsida > Asterales > Asteraceae > Scalesia > Scalesia atractyloides. The sequence continues at coordinate 54,110,171 of CAMTDV010000015.1, read as the reverse complement.
TAGGAACCGGTTCTAAACAGTAAAAGTCAGATTTTCGACTGTCAGGAACCGGTTCTAAACAGTAAAAAGTCAGATTTTCGACTGTCAGGAACCGGTTCCACACAGGAACCGGTTCCACACCATACCCGGTTCCATAATACCCGTACCCGGTTCTACACGGTTCCATATTCTTGGGTGTGAACCCGGGTAGGAACTGGACCCGGTTCCACACCATACCCGGTTCCAATGACATCCGAGCAGAACCGGTTCCGGGTTGGAACCGGTTCCAGGTAATAATAAAACCCGATTATGCCCATCTCTAGTGTCACTGTGGGGCAAACTCATTTAATCAATTTTATCATCAAGGGATTCGTATGTTTTGGAGATTGAGGATTTTGACGTTCCCATATAAAAAAGTCTGATTGAATAACTTTAATAATAATAATAGTAATAATAATAATAGTAGTAGTAGTGTTAATAATAATAATAATAATAATAATATCTAAATTACAGTTTTGTATTCATTTAAATTTACGAAATTTAAGATTTAAATTTAAGATATAAGATAATCCAAATACAAAATTCGAATTTAGTAATGATAAGTGTTCGGAGTCAGATAATATATTCAAAGATTCATTAAATATTAACTGTATTAACTATTAACTATGAAACTAAAAAATATAGACAAGAAAATAGAATTTTAAATGGCCTCAATTATCGCCGTGTGTTTCGTATATGATTTACTTTATTATATAGTATAGATATAGATATAGACTAGACGATGAAGTAAATAATTGGCTATATAGGGATAATATAATCAATATGTTTATATTAGTACATAATATATTTTTATTTATTATATTTCCTTGTACACATGTACCATTGATATTATTTATATCTTTTGTTAATAATTATTCATTCGATAATTTATCTCCTCCTACATGCTATCACCCTAAATACCAATTCTCTCTATTCTTTTCATCGCCTTTTTCTAACCCTAGCCATGTCGACTTCTTCTTCTACTGATTCAACCCTGCCTATGAAAACTTTTCTCCATGTGCTCATTATCAAACTCACCTCCTCCAATTATTTATACATGCACAATAAAGTTCTTCACTCATCAAGGTTGGCTCATTTTTGTTGATGGTTCCATATCAGTTCGATGGAAATTAATCACGGTTGAAAGTAAATCCACTACAAATCCTGATTACACTTCATGGCTAGAAACAAATCAAAGGATTCTTCTTCTCCTATAGTCCTCTCTTCCAAAAGAATCCATGCCTGAGGCACTTGGCCACACCACGTCTCAATCTCTCTGGCCTGCATTAGAAGTCGCTTACAGCCATGTCTCATCTGAACGTGCTAAGAATATTAAAGAATCTCTCAGAAATTTAAAGAAAGGGACCTCCTCTATTTTTTATTTTGGAAAAAGGTTCAAATCTCTTTGTGACTAGTTAGCAGAAATTTGAAGAAAGGGACTTCCTTAGTTCCATCAGCCTTCTTCCCACTCTAATGCTTATCGTGCTTGTGGTAAGTCTAGTTATAAAGGTCGAGGTTCATCAGGTGGCCGTGGTGTTTGTAATGCCCCACGTTTCTATACTTTCCATGTTTAGAAAACTAGTCTTGTATTTCTATTTTTGGAAACCTTTGTATCTCGTATTCGCATTTTCGTTGTAACCTTTGTAATCGAGACTTGAATCATAATGGATCATACTTTTATCTCAATACTTGTTATACACAATCATACATACTCATACATGATGCTCATACTCGAAAACATGAAATATTTGCAAATGCGTGACATTGATAATTTATACATGCATTATACGTGATGTTTATACTCGATCTCTTTAAATTATACATACATACATATACATTATGACATGTTACATATGCTTAGGACACCTTATTGTATCATAAAATATCATAAATCAACCTTTAAACCCGTCACACATGAACAAACAACAAAATTCAATATTTTGTCCCGGCCCTGATCCGTAAGACCCTCTCGGAGGGCAGAATTCTTTTTGGCTCGCGCTTATGCATGGATCCACACACTAATCTCTCACCCAATCACCTCTAAACCTCATTTAATCACCTCCTATCAACCCTAATTCATCCCTTATAAATACCAAGCATACTCCAAGCCATTTTCCACTTTCACAACTCTCTAATCCTTCCTAAAACACTCTAAAATCACTCTAAGAACTCTTGCAACATCAGAATTCGAGCAGATTGTACCTCCTTCACTAAAGTGAGCATAACTTGCTCAAATCTTGCTTGTTTTACTTGATTCTTCTTCCTACATACTTGGATTAACCCTAGGTTTGAGTCCACGGGTTCTCCTTGGAGAATCCAGACCTGGATATTCACCTAAAGGGCTCCAAACTTTCTGTTTGATTTCAAACTTTTATAAACTTATGTTTGACCTTATACTACCTCGTGTTCTTGAGCTCCTAACCAAGTTTATGGTTAGTAAAGCCAAACCAAGTTTGTTTACATGAACTAAGGGCTGTTTAGACACCCTAAACTTTCTGTTTTCAAAGAGCTTTTAGCTCACAAGTGTTGCCAAGTCTTGAACTTGATGTTAGTGAGACTAAAAGGTTAGCTTGGGTTATCCTACATAAAAGTTCACACAACACTTGATGATTTCCTATACCACTAAGGCCTATTCGACCTTCATAGAGTAACAAGGCTACGCCACGTCCCCGACGAAGGATGTACGGGATGCACGACCCTAGTTTGCTTACTTGGTTGATATGAAGCTTTAGTGAAGAATTCTTTATTTTATGTAGTTTATGTAATTCTATGTTCATGACCCTCCTTGTGTCTATAACACTTGTGTAGTGGTGAATCCAATCGAGGTTCCAAAGTGGATGATTAATCCTCCCACCTCCTACTTGACTTACATGACACCAAGAGGTTCCAAAGTGGATGGTTCATCCTCCCACCTCCTACATGACTATATATCTATATATAAATCTATGGACTATATAATATATCAAAACCGAACCCTTGATAATCACTAAATAATCATCTATCAAGTTAATAAGTTTTATCGCTAAAGTGTGTAGTTCCTTGTCACGATTCTAATAGGTCTCGAACCTATGAAATCCCATCAAACCCATTCGGGTTCTCATAGTGTCAAGAACAAGTGCCATACCTTAGTGATTATTTTCATACCATAATACTTTATTCTTATTTCCATAATCATGCTCGATAATCCAAATCTTCCGTTAAAACTCATACTCATACCTATGTTCTTCTTGTAGAAGGACAAGATGCCAAACCCTAATCATAATAAGCTCGCGGGATTTCTCTAAGTGGAACACTTTAGCAAAACCGTGAGTACACTCGACCCATTTACCGCTTTCTCACTTTTGGGTTGTAACATGTTTACTTATCAAAATACACTTATCACAAATTCATGCTTTTACATACTCAATCCTTAATACACGATGCTTGTTATGCTTCGATACATGCTAAAATTATACATGATCGATCATTAACTTAGCTAGCCCAACTTGACATATATAGCGCTATAGGAGTAGCAAACCATCCGTCGGGGTTATGTTAAGATTGTCATACTCATTTTAGTCTCGTCGCTTTTGCGACGACGGAAGCTCGATCTCGTAAACTTTTTGTGGAACTCGGGGTTTGATCTAGTATTGCATGATTAGTATATACTTTGCTTACAATTACCATGTGGATTCGAGTTATACATTTTATACCTATGCTATGTATTCACCAAACTTGTGTACTCGCCTTTGCTTTTGTATTGAACTCGTATTTAAAACATGTTACAGGTTGATGAAGATGATTCCATGAAATTGGAGTAGTGTTGATGACTAGATACACACATAGACGTTAGGTTTATAATTGTTATATCATATTTTGCCTTGATTATTGTTGTATTTGAATTTCATGTATTGTACTCAAATATTTTACTTATGAAATGAAATCCGGTTTAATTAAATATTGTCGCAATTAGCATTATGAGCAATGAGCAATCTCTTTCGTCCCTCCTTGATGTTTCCGCCATCGGTTGGGGTGTGACAGATTGGTATCTGAGCCATAACTATAGGGAATTAGGTAGAATTGTCATGTTCGACCTAGTCTATAGTTTAAGTGTCCATTTTTGACCATTCCTATGCTATGCTTAAAACTTTATTTTTCCTTCATTGCTTCTTCCTTTCTTTTGGTCTTAAAACTTACATAACATCTTTCCTAAGACGTTTACAAAATACACTTGAAAACACTCATGATGCAAAGAGGCGATTTGCACCAAGATAGGTCTAATGACTTACAATTTTTGGTGAAATCCCTCATTCCGCGTATTCGATTTTTCACGAAGTTACACCATCAAGTTAGGAGTGATATCCACATCTTGATGGAAAACTTCCATATCATACTCTAGTGGTACTTACAAACGAGTCGGAATATGCTCATCGTTTAGTAAGAAACAACCGCACTTAGGGTACGAAATCGTCAAGTTAGGGGTGAGACCCGCACCTTGTCGATTAAGTCCCGTTCCTCAATTTTCAATCTCGCCAAAGTCTCGAATTTTCGATGGACTAGGGACATGTAGTGACTGGAAGGTTAAAATGCCGTTAATCGCATCTCGACGATAGCATTTTACCTATTAGGCTAAAGCATGTTCCCTAACTCGAAAGATCTTACGAATCACTTTGGAATAGTCGACGTTTCTCTACCTAAAACGATCCCATGTTTTATTGAGCCAATCTTTTATGTGTCTCAATTTTTATGTGATTTCATACTTGTTACCTTAATCGTTTCGAACTGTTACACAATTCGCACATCTCTCGCAATCAAAAACAATAATAACCCTCGTGAACAAACTAAATTTATACTCTTATACGCATTCATACGTGATTATACTTGTTGGATACTCGTTAAATACTCGCTACATACATGCAACATACGTGAATTGTCCATGCTTATACATGCAAAACTTATTTTTACATTATGGTCAAGTCTCATCCTTTTTCCTTTCTATTTCAACCCTAGATGTCTTCTCCAAGTTCTTCCAAGAAATCCAAGGGTTCCAAGAGGGGTTTAAACAACCAAGGAGACTCTATCTCCAAGCAAGAATTGGTAGGATTAGTCGCGGAACAAATGGCCTAGCAGATGGATAAAATCATCCCAAACATCGTGAGCCAAATCCAAACCATCCATGAAACGCCCAAGTCTTCTGTTGACTCAAAGGTGGACCCTCCCAAAGCAACGTTCCAGTTCAAACAATTCATGGCTTATAAGCCCATGGAATTCACTGGTAATAATGGCGCTACTGCCATGATGAACTGGTTCAATGCGATCGAACTCACCTTTTTGCAAAGCGGATGCCCTGATGAGCTCCGAACCTTGAACGCCACAGGGGTCTTTCATGAGAGAGCCCTTGAGTGGTGGACCACCGAAAGGAACAAGCGTGGCAATGAAGCAGCTCACGTATTACCTTGGGAAGAGCTCAAGCAGCTCATGAAGGACCAATTATGTCCTCCTCACGAGACCCAGAAACTCGAAAACAAATTCTGGAACCTCACTAAGCAGGGGAGCGACGCTGAAGGATTGATCGCGCTCTTCAAACAGTTGAGTATCCTTTGCCATGGGCAAGTGGATACCGTACCCAAGGCAATCGCCAAGCTCATTCGTTGCCTCTCGCCGGTATTAACAACCCATGTTGCCGCCGCTAGCCCCAAAACCCTTGAAGATGCTTTTAGCATCACGATTGAAATGAACCACAACTGCATTCGTCATGGAGCCTACGACAAGGTCTCCATGAAGCATGCATACCAAGCCATCGCTGATACCACCACCACTACCGAGTCACCTCCCTCCCAAGCCAAGAAACAAAACACCCGGAACAAGAAGCGGAAGGCTTCTGTTCAGAATTGTGCAGTCGTCACTCCGCCCAACCCCGCACCACTAAACGCCGTCTCCACTACCCAAAACACCGAGCCACTCAAACGAAACTACACCAGTACTTGGCCAAAATGTGAACGGTTCACCTACCACGATCTCCCATCCACCCTGTGTCGGAAATGCGCCAACTGTAACAGGATGGGGCATTTCGCTAGCCATTGTCGCCAACCTCAAAACAATCAAGCCATCATGCCTAACCCTAACACAAACCAACCTCAACCGCAGCGTCAGAATGCTCCTGTGCGAGCGTGTTACAAATGTGGCGATCTCAATCATCTCGCCAAATGTTTGCCCTCTACTCAACCAACAGCCTCAACTTCAATAGCAGCAACAGCCTCAGCTGCTAAAGGACGAGCTTTCATGCTTACTTCTGCACATGCTCAAAGCACCCATGACGTCATCACTGGTACGTTCCTTGTTAACCATATTTATGCTTCATGTCTGTTTGATACTGGTGCCGATAAAAGTTTTGTGTCTGTCGAATTTGAACCTTTGCTTAAGTGCGAACGCTCCAAATTGCCTAATCATTTCGCTGTCGAAGTCGCTAATGGTAAATCCATAACCGTTGACTCCGTCCTTTCTAATTTCTCCTTGAAATTTAATGATCATACGTTTTCGATTGACCTCATTCCCGTGCAATTGGGAAGCTTCAATGTCATAGTAGGCATGGACTAGCTTAGGCAAGTTCGTGCTGAAGTTGTTTGCTCCGAGAAGTTCATTCGCCTTCCTCTTCCTAATAACGATTCGTTACACGTCTATGGCGAGAAACCTTCTAAAGGTCTTAAGCTTATGTCGTGTATTCAAGCAAACAAATACTTGTGCAAGGAATACTTTGCCTTTCTGTCCCACGTTGTGGAAAAGAAAGACGAGGGTCCGAGTGTAGGTGACGTTCCTGTCGTTTGCGATTTCCCCGATGTTTTTCCTAAGGATCTCCCTGGTCCTTCGCCTCCTAGATCCGTTGATTTTCAGATTGACCTCATCCCTGGCGCAACTCCTGCTACGAAGGCTCCCTATCGTTTAGCACCATCGGAAATGCAAGAGCTATCGAGCCAACTCCAAGAGCTTCTTGATAAAGGCTTTATACGCCCTAGTACTTCTCCGTGGGGCGCTCCCGTTTTATTCGTCAAAAAGAAAGATGGATCCTTTCGGATGTGTATTGAGTATCGTGAACTCAATAAACTTACAGTAAAAAACCGATATCCTCTTCCCCGCATTGACGACCTCTTCGATCAACTTCAAGGTGCGATGTGTTTCTCGAAAATCGACATCCGTTCTGGCATCATCAACTTCGAGTTTCCGAGGAAGATGTACCCAAAACTGCTTTCCGCACCCGTTATGGACACTACAAGTTTGTGGTCATGCCTTTTGGTTTGACCAATGCGCCTGCAGTGTTCATGGACCTCATGAACCGCGTGTGTAAACCTTTCCTCGATCAATTCGTAATCGTATTCATTGATGATGTTCTCATCTACTCCAAGACGAAAGAAGAACATGGGCGACATTTGCAACTTATCCTTCAGCTTTTGCAAACCGAACGTCTTTATGCCAAATTCTCCAAGTGTGAATTTTGGCTAAAAGAGGTTCAATTCCTTGGTCACGCCGTCAATGAACTCGGTATTCACGTTGACCCTGCAAAGATAAAACTGTGAAGAATTGGATTGCACCTAAATCGCCTTCTGAAATTCGTTCGTTCATTGGCCTAGCTGGGTATTATCGTCGTTTCATCTCGAACTTTTCTAAAATCACCGTTCCTTTAACGTCTTTGACCCAAAAAGATAAACCTTTTGTTTGGGGTCCCAAACAAGAGGAGACTTTTCAAACTCTCAAGCACATGCTTTGTAATGCTCCTATCCTTACACTCCCTAATGGAAACGACGATTTCGTTGTGTATTGCAATGCTTCAAACCAAGGTATTGGTTGCGTTCTTATGCAACGAGACAAGGTTATCGCTTACGCGTCGAGACAACTCAAAATTTACGAGAAAAACTATACTACGCACGACCTTGAACTTGGTGTAGTTGTTTTTGCATTAAAGATTTGGCGACACTACCTTTATGGAACAAAGTATACGGTCTTCACCGACCACAAGAGCCTCATACATATCTTTGATCAAAAGGAACTCAACATGCGTCAACGACGTTGGGTAGAATTTCTAAACGACTACGACTGCGATATTTGCTACCACCCTGGTAAGGCGAATGTCGTGGCTGATGCACTCAGTCGTAAGACTAATGTTAAGAGTGTTCGTTGCTACCAAATCGTGGGAAAACTTCACGAGTTGATTCGCCAAGCACAATTTGCTGTCATTAACGAGGATAACCTCGCTAACGAGTTGAATTGTGGAGTCGAAACCCACTCGAAGCTAAGCCCGATGGTATCCTTTACTACCATGGTCGCATTTGCATTCTCGATCATCTCAACCTTCAAAACACCTTGATGGACGAAGCCCACAAATCCCGATACTCCATTCATCTTGGCGCCGAAAAGATGTATCATGATCTTCGAGCATCTTATTGGTGGCCTGGGATGAAGAAAAATATCGCCATTTACGTCTCAAAATGTCTTACATGTTCCAAAGTCAAGGCCGAACATCAACGTCCCTCTGGTTTGCTCGAACACCCAGAAGTCCCTGTCTGGAAATGGGAGAGCAATGCCATGGATTTTATCACCAAATTACCTCGTACTTCGTCTGGTCATGACAGATCTGGGTTATCATCGACCGATTGACCAAATCCGCTCATTTCCTCACCATTCGTGAAGATTACAAAGTCGAGAAATTGGCTCGTATCTACACGGATGAAGTCATCAGTCGTTAGGGTACTCCTCTCGATATTATCTCTGATCGCGACGCTCGTTTCACCTCCCGCCTTTGGCAAACATTTCAATCCGCCCCTGGCACTCGTCTTAACCTTATGGTCAAACCGAGCGTACAATCCAAACTTTGGAAGATATGCTTCGTTCTTGCGTAATCGATTTTGGCGGCAATTGGGATTCGCACTTACCGTTGGTAGAATTCTCGTACAATAATAGTTATCACGCCAGTATTTAAATGGCTCCATTTGAAGCATTAGTCGTAAGTGTCGTTCACCTATTTGTTGGCACGAGATTGGAGATGTTCAGATCATCGGCCTGAATTAATACAAGAGACGACGGACAAGATCTTACAAATCCATGATAACCTTCTCAAAGCTCGAAGTCGTCAAAAGAGTTACGCAGACAAGAGACGCAAACCTTTGGAATTTAATGTTGGTGATCAGGTACTTCTCAAGGTATCCCCTTGGAAGGATGTTGTTCGTTTTTGGTAAGAAAGGCAATCTCGCTCCTCGCTACGTAGGTCCTTTCAAGATTCTCGAAAAGATTGGCAAGGTAGCATATCGACTGGACCTACCTCAAGTGCTCAACAATGTTCATCCGGTATTTCATGTTTCAAACCTAAAGAAATATCTAGCTGAAAAAGGACTTCAAGTTCCACTCGAAGATCTTCAAATCAACGATACATTGCACTTCGTGGAAAAACCGGTCGAAATCATGGACCGAGGAATCAAGCAACTAAGGCGCAGTCGAATCCCTATCGTCAAGGTTCGATGGGAAGGAAAACGTGGCACTGAGTTTACTTGGGAACTCGAGAGTGATATGAAGACTAAGTATCCGCATCTTTTCGTTGTATCTTCCTAAATTTCGGGACGAAATTTCCTAAAGGAGGGGAGACTGTAACGCCATGTGTTTCTATACTTTCCATGTTTAAAAAGCTAGTCTTGTATTTCTATTTTTGGAAACCTTTGTATCTCGTATTCGCATTTTCGTTGTAACCTTTGTAATCGAGACTTGAATCATAATCGATCATACTTTTATCTCAATACTTGTTATACACAATCATACATACTAATACATGATGCTCATACTCGAAAACATGAAATATTTGAAAATACGTGACGTTGATACTTTATACATGCATTATACATGATGTTTATACTCGGTCTCGTTAAATTTATACATACATATACATTATGACATGTTACATATGCTTAGGACACCTTATTGTATCATAAAATATCATAAATCAACCTTTAAACCCGTCACACTTTAACAAAACAACAAAATTCAAAATTTTGTCCCGGCCCTAGTCCTTGCGGACCGCAAGGGATACCCTTACGGTTCGTAAGACCCTCTGGGCGGACAGAATGCTTTTTGGCTCGCGTTTATGCACGGATCCACACACTAATCTGTCACCCAATCACATCTAAACCTCCTTTAATCACCTCCTATCAACCCTAATTCATCCCTAATAAATACCAAACATCCTCCAAGCCATTTTCCACTTTCACAACTCTCTAATCCTTCCTAAAACACTCTCAAATCACTCCAAAACTTTTGCAACATCAGAATTCGGGCAGATTGTACCTCCTTCACTAAAGTGAGCATAACTTGCTCAAATCTTGCTTGTTTTACTTGATTCTTCTTCCTACATACTTGGATTAACCCTAGGTTTGAGTCCACGGGTTCTCCTTGGAGAATCCAGACCTGGATATTCACATAAAGTGCTCCAAACTTTCTGTTTGACTTCAAACTTTTATAAACTTATGTTTTTCCTTATACAAACTTGTGTTCTTGAGCTCCTAACCAATTTTATGGTTAGTAGAGCCAAACCAAGTTTGTTTACATGAATTAAGGGCTGTTTAGACACCCTAAACTTTCTGTTTTCAAAGAGCTTTTTGCTCACAACTGTTGCCAAGTCTTGAACTTGATGTTAGTGAGACTACAAGGTAGCTTGGGCTATCCTACATAAAAGTTCACACAACACTTGATGATTTCCTATACCACTAAGGCCAATTCGACCTTCATAGAGTAACAAGGCTACGCCACGTCCCCGATGAAGGAAGTACGGGATGCACGACCCTAGTTTGCTTACTCGGTTGATATGAAGCTTTTATGAAGAATTGTTTATTTTATGTAGTTTATGTAATTCTATGTTCATTACCCTCCTTGTGTCTATGACACTTGTGTAGTGGTGAATCTAATCGAGGTTCCAACGTGGATGATTAATCCTCCCACCTCCTACTTGACTTACATGACACCAAGAGGTTCCAAATTGGGTGGTTCATCCTCCTACCTCCTACTTGACTATATATCTATATATAAATCTATGGACTATATAATATATCAAACCGAACCCTTGATAATGACTAAATAATCATCTATCAAGTTAATAAGTTTTATCGCTGAAGTGTGTAGTTCCTTGTCATGATTCTAATAGGTCTCGAACCTATGAAATCACATCAAACCCATTCGGGTTCTCAAAGTGTCAAGAACAAGTGCTATACCTTAATGATTATTTTTATACCATAATACTTTATTCTTATTTCCGTAATCATGCTCGATAATCCAAATCTTCCGTTAAAACTCATACTCATACCTATGTTCTTCTCGTAGATGGACAAGGTGCCAAACCCTAATCACAATAAGCTCGCGGGATTTCTCTAAGTGGAACACTTTAGCAAAACCGTTACACTCAAACCATTTACCACTTTCTCACTTTTGGGTTGTAATATGTTTACTTATTAAAATACACTTATCGCAAATTCATGCTTTTACATACTCAATCCTTAATACACGATGCTTGTTATGCTTAGATACATGCTAGAATTATACATGCTCGATCATTAACTTAGCTAGCCTAACTTGACATATATTGCGCTATAGGAGTAGCAAACCATCCGTCGGGCTTATGTTAAGATTGTCATACTCATTTTAGTCTCGTCGCTTTTGCGACGACGGAAGCTCGATCTCGTAAACTTTTTTGTGGAAACTCGGGGTTTGATCTAGTATTGCATGATTAGTATATACTTTGCTTACAATTACCATGTGGATTCGAGTTATACATTTTATACCTATGCTATGTATTCACCAAACTTGTGTACTCGCCTTTGCTTTTGTATTGAACTCGTATTTAAAACATGTTACAGGTTGATGAAGATGATGCCATGAAATTGGAGTAGTGTTGATGACTAGATACACACATAAACGTTAGGTTTATAATTGTTGTATCAAATTTTGCCTTGATTATTGTTGTATTTGAATTTCCATGTATTGTACTCAAATATTTTACTTATGAAATGAAATCCGGTTTAATTAAATATTGTCGCAATTAGCATTATGAGCAATGAGCAATCTCTTTCGTCCCTCCTTGATGTTTCCGCCATCGGTTGGGGTGTGACAGTAAGGCAGTCGACCCCCGCATTGTCAGTTGTGCAGGGCAAATGGACATTATGTGAACATGTGTCCTCAGATGTTTTCCTATGCTCACCAGTCAAACTTTACAACTCTAAAATTAGCCCAAGCTTTTCACTTAGAATGTCGCAATAATGACTCCACACCTGACTAGCATGCTGATATGGGTGCTACGGTGCATATGGCTCCATCTTCTGATCATATTGATTCGTCAACACACTACCATGGTAAAGATCAAGTTGTGTTTAGGAATGGTATTATTCTTCCCGTTTCTAGAACTGCAACCGCATAACTTTCATCTCGATTACCTTTATGTGATATCCTTATTGTACCACATCTCAAGAAGAACTTACGTTATGTGAGTAAACTAACAAATGATCTTCCAGTTGATGTTATTTTTTCTCATTCTTATTTTGAGATTCAGGATACAGTCGCCAAGGAAATCCTAGCAAGAGGCACACATAAAGATGGACTTTACATATTGAGTTCTAGGAGTCAAGTTTTTTTTTGCGTCTACTATTTCTTCACCGAAGGCATCCTTTGAAACATGGCATAAATTCTTATAACACGTGTCTTTTGATGTTATTTCTGATTTGAACAAAAGCGATTGTTTAATTGTTACTTCCATTTAACCTAAACATGTGGGTTATAGATTTTATGCAATATTTATCGATGATTTTTCTCATTTTGTGTAGTTTTATCCCATGCAAGCTAAGTCTCAATTTCTTGATGTGCTTAAAACCTTTATTGCATTTGTTCAAACACAATTTTCTTGCAAGCTAATGGTTTTCCAAAGTGATGACGGTTATGAGTTCATCAATTATAAAGTAAGGATTTACTTTTAGAAAATGGCACTCATCATCGGGTGTCTTGTCCTTATACCCCGGAACAGAATGGTCGTGCAGAATGCACGCATCGCCATATTACAAAAACAAGTTTAGCCATGTTATCGGGTGCCAATGCACCAGCCGCTCGATGGGTAGATGCTTTCTCTTCTATTGTTTATGTAATAAACCATTTGTTGAATTCGGTGCTAAATAGTAAGTCCCCTTTTGAGCTGCTATATCATTTAACCCCAACATACAACAATTTCAAAGTTTTTTGGGTGTCGTGTTTTTCCGTACTTGAGGCATTATACTTCTCATAAACTTGAACCTAGAAGTATAGAATGTATTTTCATTGGATATAGTTCTTAACACAAAGGTTAAAAGTGCCTTGTGAATAATCGTATTTATATGACTCGTCATGCACGCTTTGATGAATCATAAACTCTGTTTTTCTGGAATAACATCCACTATTGATCTCTCCACTTTAAGTTTGGTTAACTTTTTGATGGTACTTCACAACAACTTCAAGAAATCACCAAACCATCTCATGATCACCCGTCCACCGATCCTATTCCCATACATGAATCTTGTTCTTCGTGTCTCTCTCCTGATTCTGTGGCAACATCTCGACCCATGTCTCCTCCTACACCCAACAATCACAGCCCCTCGAATGCAGCCTTTGTTGAAACCGCCCCCACTCAACCAGTTGCTTCTACTTCCCCCATGATCCAAATGTTACGGGTCCATCTCAACATCCAATGGTTACTTGAAGTCAGGCCGATATCCTTAAACCCTGTCACTTATTAAATTTGGTTGCTATTACTCAAAATGGCTTGCACTCAGCTTTGTTTGCAGAAACAAATCCTAAGGGTTTTAAGACAACATTCAAGTACCAACTTTGGAAGGATGTAATGCAAGATGAGATTTTGGCTCTTCATCAGAACGATACGTGGTCTTTCGTTCCTCTCCCAACATCTTCAAATGTGATTGGTTCTGTTCTATTGACCGTTATAAGGCATGTCTTATGGCTCAGGGTGTTACTCAAGTTCCCGGGTTTGATCTTTCTCATACTTTTAGTCTTGTCATTCAAGCATCCATGATTAGACTTGTCTTATCTATTGCTATTACTAATCTTTGGAATCTTCATCAACTTGATGTGAAGAACACTTTTCTAAATGGTTATTTAGCAGAGACTGTGTTCATGGAACAACCACCCGACTTCGTTGACTCATCTCACCCAGATTATGTTTGTCTGCTCAACAAAGCCCTAATGGCCTCAAACAAGCTCCTAAGGCTTGGTTTCAACGTCTCAGCCCTTTTTTGATCCAACAAGGTTTTCATTGTAGTTAGGCGGACAAATCCTTGTTCGTTTTTCAACATGGTTCCTGCATACTCTACTTACTAGTCAATGTTGATATTATTCTTATAGGTAGTAACACGTCATCTATACGCCGGTTTATTGACCGCTTACTCCAAGAGTTTGCAATCAAAGATCTTGGCAAGTTGAATTATTTTTTGGGTCTCGAAAGCACTTATACTTCAGATGGTTTGTTCTTAAATCAAGCTAAATATGCTCATGATATTCTCACTCGTGCTTCTCTTGTGGATGCTAAGCCCGTGGCAACTCCTCTTGCCACACGTAATGTCTTCTTAAGTCCTAGCATTCCTTATACGGATCCAACTAATTAGTGCTCTTTGGTTGGAGCTTTGCAGTATCTTACCATCATTAGACCCGACTTGTCATATGTTGTAAATCAGGCTAGTTTTCGTTTCTTCACTCGCTGACTGTTCAACATTTCCAAATGGTTAAATGAATTCTAAGGTACCCAAGGGCACCATTTCTCATGGTCTTCATTTCTCAAATCCTACAAAGTCTTCTTTGGTAGGCTATTCAGATGCTGATTGGGCCCAATCGACGCTCTACTTATGGTTACGCTATCTTCTTTGGTGGTAACCTTGTCTCCTGGAGTACAAAGAAGCTACCTACAGTGTCTCGTTCTAGTTGTGAGTCTGAATACCGGGCTCTGACAAACACCGCTACTGAACTCATCTGGATCACTCGTCTTCTTCGGGATCTTCATAATTTACCTCTGGATCGTCCAACCATTTTATGTGACAATTTAAGTGTTGTATTTCTCTATTAGAATCTTGATGCGCATCGACGAGCCAAACACATTCACATTGATTATTACTTCATTAGGGAGCTTGTGTTTGTTGGTAAACTGCACACTAAGTTTTTTCCTACCAAGCTTCAAGTGGCCGACATTTTCACCAAACCTCTTCCAAGACCGTTATTTAAATCATTTCGTACACAACTACGTGTTGGTCCGCCACCAGTTTCGCTTGAAGGGGGGGGGGGGGGTAATCGGCTATATTGGGATAATATAGTCAATATGTTTATATTAGCACATAATATGTGTAAATCTTTTTATTTATTGTATTTCCTTTTACATATGCACCAATGATATTATTTATATCTTTTGTCAATGAGAAATTATTCATTCTATGATTTATCTCCTCCTACAGTAAAGTAAATTGATTGTTTTTCTATTGTTTTGTTGCTTGGGAATTGGCTTGGCATTGCTACACTAGTTTGTAGTTCATATGCATCTGACTTTTGAAGGAATTGATGATTTTTATCATTCAATACAATATTGGTAAGAACAACTTTATTGAGTTCCATGTTGAGTGTTAAAGGTAGGGCCATGAAAACTAACAAAGGACTTTAACAGGTAAGGCGTACTAAGATCTAGAAAGATATGTCGACCAAAGAACAAGAAGGATGTTTCATACTAGAATTGCAAACGACCAAATACTTTATAACTTAGTACAAAGCACCCAAAATTGTTGCAAAAAGTGAATGTTGTAGTCAAATAATCCGATGAGGGCTTGATTTATAGTGTAAAATGCCCTAAGGAATCCTATATAACGGATTTGGGGCATAATTTCATCTTACTCCATGTAAGGATCTGAAGCAGATTTTCTAGCACTTTAGTGGTAAAGTTTGACTAGTGATGATATGAAGCTTGAACTAATTGTATATGGGATGTTTCCCTCAAAACTATATGGGATGTTTCCCTCAAAACTTCCATTAATACCAATTGGACATTGAACAACGTCGGGTATATACCAGGTGGTATCAAGTAGGTGAAGTGGTTGGATTTTGGAAAGCCCCATGCCCTGGTAGGAGTCCAAGAGCGCAACATCACACAAGCTTTTCTACGCCGATTTGCAAGTTGGTTAAAAGACAATTTTAGGAAGCAAGTAATTGAAAATTAAGGAAGCACATGGATAGGTTGTAAATTTTGTATCACCCTAAGTTGCCTGCCTAGTATATATATATATATACAATAATTCTATGTAATTGTAAAGTTTGTAAATTTAAAAACTCTATGTCGCTGTAAATCTTTAATTATACACGTGAAGAGTTGAAGAAACTTTCTATCATAAGTTATTGAATAAAAATATGATTGGAAGGATTAAACATTAAAAACAGAAGTTAGATGAGTATAAATCATGTCCCTTTTCGTGGTAAATTTATTACCCAAATAAATATCTAAGGCCGTGGCCAATCAGAAAACAACAATGTTATATTTTATGAGGCTATGGAGTATGGCAGTGAATGGAATGGATCATGGATTGTCATGTGAGACATGATTCCGGTGGTACACTGTTTCTTTTCTTAAACTACGGTGGTTTTTATGGTTTAATACATGACAACTATGACCCTCTTTCAATTAATTATGGATTTTGATTGGGGGGGGGGGGGAGGGGGGGGGGGGGGGGAGATAGTAGATGATAGCATGGGTCATGATCCATGCTATATATGGTGATGTGTTTACCTTGATGGATGAGGATAAGGTGACATAGCACCGATATAATATTGTAGGGTGTGGGGCGTGGCTTGGGGCGATGGTTGCCAAGCAACGCTAGCTAGACCACACCGGGCTAGCGTTGGTCATGGCGTTGCCCCGTTGGCGTGAGAATTGTGTTTGGCGTTGGGCCTGGGTGACATGGCTAGCTTGGATTGGTTGGTCCAATATAGCCACTGCCAAACAACTACTTTAATTAAAAAAAATTAAAGTAGATGATAGCGTGGGTCATGGCCCACGCTATATAGGGTGATGTATTATTACCTTGATGGATGAGGATAAGGTGACATAGCACTGATATAATACTGTGGGGTGTGGGGTGTGGCTTGGGGCGATGATTGCCATGCAACACTGGCTAGACCACACCGGGCTAGCGTTGGCCATGGTGTTGCCCCGTTGGCGTGGGGATTGTGTTTGGTGTTGGGCCGGGGGGCTGGGTGACATGGCTAGCTTGGATTGGCTGGTCCAATATAGCCGTTGAGGATAGTCGTTGCCAAACAACTACTTTAATTAAAAAAATATTTTCATATTAAACCAATATAAATACCCATTGTTTTTTACCACTTCTCTACTTCTACCATATCTTTTTTTTATAAAATCAACCCAGAATGCATCCTTTTAAACGCGGCTACGACCCAAACAACCCATTTGGATACCAAGAAAACCCGAACCCTAGCCTGCCACCAAACCGTCCACCACCAAATCCGACCCAAATACCCCTTACACGTGGCCATCCACAACAACCACCACACAGTTTAGGTATACTCACCGTGTCGCGATCTAGCCAGAATCACATCGTGTATCGGAAATCGTGTATACACAAACTTTTCATACGACGATTCATCTATTCAATTTAACCTTTCCCAACACGATCCCGTACCTGAAACTCAACCGCAAGATGTTGGTGGCTCGTCAAAAAAAGGGCAAAAAAAGAAGCCACAAGAAAAAAACGGACGAAGAGAAAGTAATAGCGGCCGCTCAAGGAACACAATTAAAGTGGACGCTTCAAGAAGAAACTACTTTGACAAGTTGTTGGATCGGCGAATCCCAAAATCCGATTCATTGTATTTTTTATATAACATATTTAATGTTTACAATATTATTTTTAAGTTTTATTATAATTTTTTTATAATGTTTAAAATATTATTAGTGTTTTTGGAATAGGGAATTCACGACAAAAAAAGACTTTTGGGACTCGATCAAGAAAACATTTCATACGTAAATTGAAAGGGGGAGGTGTATCTTGAAAATGATAACCTCTCGTTAGAGTGGGGTGATATAAATACACACGTCACCACGTTCAACGCTTGTTTCCATAAGGCGAAGAACACGCCAAGAAGCGGTGAAACCGAGGGTGACTTTATCAAGAATGCATACAGAGACACATCAAAAGTTTGATCTTAAGCTCAGTCTGATGCTCGTGATCAAGAGTTTGATCTTAAGTTGGATGATTTTGATTATTCTCATTCCCACCCACCAGGTAGAGACACGTCAAAAAAGCGGCTTCAAAGAACGAGATCGGGTTCGGCTTCAGGTTCGGTCCCGAGTTTGTCCTCAGGTAAAGGGTTGTACACCAACCAGTTGGAAGATCTTAATACAAATATTGATACATTTAATTTCCTCCAACAATAAAAGATCAAGATGAGGAAAAATATGCAAGAGTCGTTCGATAAAAAGGCATTGATGGGGTATGGAATTCTCGCCATGCCCGTCGATGGCCTTATTGGCCCAGAAAAAGGAAATGACGTTGAAAATGAAAGAAGAAATATTGAAAGAATATAAAAATGGAGTAACTTTATGTTTTTTTATTCAATTTGTTTGTAGGTTTTTTTAGAAAAAAGTGTCAAGATAGTCCCTATGGTTTGCTCTGATTTCACTCCCTATACTTTCAAAATTACAGTTATAGTCCCCAGCTTTGACAAATTCGTTCTCGGATAGTCCCTGGCGAGGATGGGGATTAGTTTTTGGTGTTAAGTGGGTGTGAAATTACAAAAACACCCTTATAATGAAAAAAATAACAATTAAAACATATTTAAACAAATTTAATCAAAACATATTTTAAAATATAAAACAGTATTATATATATATATATAACATAAACCCAATCTCTTTTATCTCAGTTCTCTCTCCAACCAAACCCCCACCCCTACCACCTCTGTGACAACCACCAACACCACCAAATCCCACCCCACCACCAATGTGAAAGCAACCACCAAATCCCTCTCTTATTCAAAATCCGTGTGAACAACAATCGAAGCTCTAGCCATCGCAGGAGCCAACAGTCGTCTACTAAGGGTCACCGTCGTCTCACACTCACCCACCACCTCCATCTGAACCCCGACAACTTCGCAAAAAAAAAGTCATCAGATCTGAAAAGCGTAAAAATAATGCTGCCGACCCTAACAACAACGTGATAAACGTCGGATTTTTCGCAAATTTGAAACGCGATAGTGATCTCTGACGAAACACCATTGACGGTGGTTCTTCCCTGATCTGATGGTGTGTTAGTTCAAAAATCATGTTCTTCTATAGTCAAAATCATGTTAAAGGGGCCGAAGGATTCTGAAAAGAATGGATGGGTCTTAGGGGGTGTTTGGCTAAGCTTTTCAACACCTTCTTATAACTTATTGACTTTTACAAAAAGCTAATAAGGAGAAAAAATGTTTGACAAACTCATAAGCACTTTTCAAAATGACTTTTTGTACTGGGAGAAAAAGTTAGTTTTGAAAAGTTAGTAAGGAGACTTTTGAAGCTACCTATGACTTTTAGTTATTTTACATGAATAAGCTAAGCCAAACACTTTTTTAAAAACTCATTTTCAAAAAGTAATAAGTCAATACGTACTTTTAACAAAAAGTCATTTTTTATTATTAGCTTTTGGATCCCACCCTCGCCACGTGTCAAGCAATGCCCCCAACCCAAACTCTTCCACACCCCATAGTTTAAGGGGGTAGGGGCGCTCCACTAGTGATGGTTTTCCATCACTCAAAACACCCAATCAAGTTCCGCCATGTCATCAAGCTTCATTTCATCACTAGTGATGGATTTTAGTGGAAATGCTCATCACTAGCTCAAAATTAACTAATCTTCATCATCGCAGTGTTCATCAATCTTCACGCGTTGTGGCTACAACACGTTTTCAAGTTCACGCTTGATGAAGTTGGGTGGCGGCGGTGTCACGGGGTTCCACGCGTGGTCACTGTCCCACCACGTCGCACCTCGACCGGCCTAACTGATGATGGTAATCATTTGAATCATGACCACACCGATGAGACATTTTCGAACCAAAAAGCTGGATATAACTTGTTTTAATAAATGCACATGTTTCATTAATACTTGAACTCGTGCCATTGTTCAGTAAACATAAAATATGAACAAATTTTTATTGTGGTATCTGTGTAACCAGCATTTAAGATGTCCACGTTCTTAGTTCTATACACACAAAAATTGCATGCATTTTAGTAATATGTTTGCATAAATAACTATATTGATTATATGATTTGTATCAATGTATTAAAAACCGAACTGACTTGTTTAACAAGTAACTATAGCGGTTCACATTCGTCGAATGATAAAGGAGGAACCACACAGCAGTGACGTCCACTGGATTTGCTTGGGTTTTTACTATGTGTTGTATTTAAAAATCAGTTAGTTTGTGCGGGGTTTATAACTTAATCGACGACACCAACGGTCCTAAGTTTAATTGTTCAGATTTTTGTGAACACTAATGATTCTATGCGTACAAATATAAAGCTGTGTAACACAAAATGTGGTTTCATAAAAAGTTTTGTTACAGTACTAAACATTTGCGGTCATACATGGAATGGAGCTGCTTTAAAAGCTTGTAGCTCGAAGCTCGGTCGTAAAAAAAACTCATTCCAAATCGGCTTGTTTGTAAATGATCCGAGCCGAGCTCGCTAATTAGATGGATCGTTGGCTAATTAACAGCATTTGTTCAAATACATATTCAGAAGTTACTAAATAAGTTTCAATCGTAGATGGCTCGTTACATATTTTTTTTAAAAGGCTAACTTCATTCACAACGGCAAAAAACCCGAACATGGGCTGCCAAACACAACAATCAAAACACTACTTACATAATATTGAACTTACACCAGTTGCCCCAACTAATACTTCTATACTTAGACCTGTTTTTGAACCAAAAAAAAAACTGAAAGACTTAATATTGTTGCATACATCTTCCGTCCTTATCGCTTTATTTGAAAATCGTCTTCATTCCTTGCAATCCAAAGGCACCAACAAGAAACCATGATAACACCATGAAACACCTCCTTTTCCTTCTCGTTGTTGCAATAAAACTCAGCCAAAGACAATAAATCTTTCACCGAAAAGGGAAAAAACAAGCCTTTTAGACACCATGAACCAATAAACTGCCAGACCATTGCAGCGATATAACATCCTGTAAGCAAATGTTCGATTGTCTCCATTTCATGATCACAGAAAACACATCTCTGATCTTCAACGTTTATATTCCTTTTGACTAATGCATCCACTGTTGGAACCCGATCAGCGCGCCATATGAAAATATTACATTTTTTCGGGACCCATTTACTCCATCTCATGACAAACAATTGGCTGTAATCATTTACCATACTCATTAGCTCAATCACTGAACTGACCGAGAACCTATCACTCTTATTACCCATCCATTTCCACTCGTCTTTACGGCCCGGCATCATCACCATATCCAACTGAGAAATAAGATCGTTCCACTCCAATATCTCCATACTAGACACCAGATCCCTAGACCAAGACCACTTACCCATAAAATTATTTTCCACTTCATTGAATCTTTCTTTAACCGTACATTTTTTTTCTTTCTCAACCCGAAACAAGCTAGGGAACTTGTTACATAGCTAAAATTGAATATGCTAATGTATTGAACTTATTTTATGAATAATGCAGAATATCATAAATATTAAATCTATTTAAATTCTGTAAAAAAATATTACGTCCTGAAAGAAAATTCAATAAAATAAAAAAAGTTAGCTCAAGCTTTTTAGGAGTGGAGCTTAATCATAAGATTTTAGTTCATTAAGATAAACGAGACAAGATGGATGAGCTCATTTAACTTCACGCCAAAACCCGAGCTAAAGCCGGCTCGTGGTGACTCGATCATTAACTAACCCTTATTTTACTTGTACAAAATATCTGCTATGATAAATAAATAAATGTTATTTTAAATAAGAAAAGATAAGTGGCAAAGTAGAACGAAGAGAGTAGAAAATGTGGATATTGCAAATTTAATACAACCTTTTAGGCCCCAACATCATCCATGTGTTCTAACGGTTGGAAGAGTTATTGTTAACAGACATAAATTGGCCAAATTTTGTGGTCCACAAGTTCACCTCTTGAATCATGCCAACTCATCACGTTAAAAACCGGTATGAACCGGCCGGTTATACTGGTTAAACCGGATATCAGACACGAGTCCGGTACTTGGTAAAACCTGAATACGGCATGTCTTATGTACCGGCGGTAAATCCGATTCCACCGGTTCAAACCATTGAACCAGCTTGCATTATCTTAAAATTTGATTTCTTTATTTTAATAAAATACGATATTAAGGTAATACCGATCTTCCATATTTCTGGTAATTAACCTAGTGTCGTCTACTCTAATATTTCATCGTTGTTGAAACTGTTACTCACCTCGTACAATGCAAATTTGTTTATAACTAATAAACATATTCTTAAAATGCTTAATAGTTTACAATAAAAATAGTTGTTTTTAGATAAAATTATGATCAATTACATAAATCCAAGTTTAGATTAGGTCCATGCAAGAAACAACCCTTTATTTATTTTTTTGGTTTGAAAAAAATAATATATTACCTATATAAAAATCCCGTTGCATGGATAGTGCCAGTTGCCACACCAATTAGTAGAGGGGTACTGTCCAATTAGTGGATGTTACCACACCAATTAGTAGAGGGGGACTGTCCAATTAATGGATGTCACATAACATTTACTAAAACTATCTACTATAGTGACTATTTCTTTAAGTTGGTTGCTATGTGGATTTAGAAAAAAATCAATTTCTATTTAGAAAAAGCTTACAACTGGTTGCCATGGCAACCTAGGTTGCAACCCAACATAATATCATATGTCCAGCTTTGATTGGTGTACTAATTTTAATTTCTTTTCTTAACTATTAATTCTCCTAATAATTTAAATACTCAATTAACTTATAATATTTAAACTTAAAAACCAAAACTAAATACACTATATTTTTTATGATCTAAATATAAATTTTATTAAAAATAGAGTTGTTTCAAAGAAATATATTTTTAGTATAGAATACATATTAATGTTTTAACTTTTTATTTTTATATTTAATATAAATAGTTTATTAAATTTTATTATAATAAACAATAAAATAAATCATATTTATCTAATAAATTATTGGTTTAGGTTGGATTGTGAATGAGAGTGAAAATTTGAATTGGGTTGGGTTGGGTTGGGTTGGGTTGTGTAGGTGGAAGAGAGATAAATTAGTTTTTAATGAAATGTTGGGTTAGATTAGGTTGTGACAGTTGATAGTCTAAAATATAAAAAAAAATTCCTTCCTGGTTGCAGCTTTAAATATAGATTTCGAAACATATTATAACATAAACAATCAAAATGGTGTGGTGTAGAATACCTTGGCTGTTAAATGGCCAGATTTAGGTTTGAATTCCATTTGGAGTAATAGTTTGGAGTAATAGTTTTTTTTTCTTTTAAAATATGAAGTGTTAAACTAGAATTGTTGGGATTGAACCTTATCAAAGGAACAGATAATATAAAGCCAAAACTACATCAGAGGATTGATCCAGAATAACAGAGTTTTCAACCTCTGATGCAAGCCTCTGATCAGGTTAAAACTACATTACAAGATATGTTGATTACAAGCTCTGCTGTGTAACCATTAATGAAGACCAACAGTTGATAGAGTCATCAGTGTTTCTTCTTTATTAATGTAACAGTGTCTGTAATAGCAGTGTTTAGCTTATCAGAGATTAGAGTTAGCTAGTTATTGTTAGCATTCACTATCAAACCTTGACTGTAACTCCTCGCCTTTCGTAGCTTTCCGTTTTTAGAAAGTGTTTAATGTAATTCTATTTTCGGAAACTCGTTTCCTTGTAATCGTACCTTATTTCGAATCGCTGTAAATCCGAGACCTTGATCGTAATGAAATACACATTTTATGTGAAACTCCCATCATGTTGTACATACTTACACATGGATTCATACACACGTTGTTACTTAAATTATAAGCATAACTTAAAGCTCGCAAACCATTGCTATATGTTCTCGATTCTCAAGCATCTTACTCATATACTATTATTTAATCACGAGAATTATACATATGTGACACTTCATCATATGTCATACTTGTTTAAATACCTATACTTGTCATTCTTTTAAACATGTTCTCTTTTTTATACTTAACATAAGATTATAATGTCGAAACACTTGAAATAGGTTACCAAACAATAATACATGTTATGTATATAAAATTAAACATCTATTAACCAATATATATCTATTAAATGACAAAAAAAAGAGGGGCCAACCCTATTTAGGGGTGTGTTTTGGGCTTGTTTCAAGTTTAATCACCCACTAATCTTGTCCAAAGCCCAACCCATTGAAACCCCAATCTCTTCCCTATATAATAAGCACTTCCCCATCCTTTATTCCACCTTTACAAGTCTCCAAACACTTCAAAAACCATCCCAAACTCAGCTGAGTTTTAAGCCATAAAAAGTGAGTTTTAACTCACTTCTCTTTCTAATTTCTTCTTGTTCTTTCTTCTACAACATTTGGATGACCTCTAGGAAGGTTTTCATAAGTTTGCTTAGGCAAACTAAGGTGAAACCTCACCATCTTTTAGGTCCAAAGTGCATAAACTTTCTGCTCATTTGTATCTTTTTATAACTTCATTATTTTCATGTTTTCTTTATCTTTTCTTCCTCAACAAAGTTTGTAAGTCTCCAGGGATGTTATCATAGGTTTTCCATGGAAAACCAAGGTGGAACAATACCATTTTTAAGGCTAAACTTTCTGTTTTGGAAGATGAACTTGTAAACTTTATTTAAACAAACTTTTACTAAACAAATTGTGCTACTTGTGCCTCTAATCAAGCCCATGATTAGTGAGCTAGCTAAGGTTATTTCATACAAATTAGGAGGTGTTAAATGCCTCGAAACTTTCTACTTTTGAAAGGGTTTTAACCCACAAGTGTTGAAACCATCCAAGCTTGACAAAGCTTGTGTTTTGGTAAAGGTGTGATTACTTGGAAGCCTTAGCTATCCTACCTTCAATCCACCACCTCACTTAATGTTTTCCAATCTCTATCCCAAGTAGTTTGCTAGCCTAAAAGTGACACGATCCCGTCTAGCCTTCGACACTTAGTTAATTCTTTCTATGTCGATGTTGGCTCACCCATGTTGAAGCTTACTTGGCTACTTGGTATAGTGATTACTTGTACATTTTCATTAATTCATGACCATCCGAATCGTCCTTGTGACAGTTTGTGTATTGGTGAATTATATAATGAGGTTTAATGGATGTTCATCATCCTATCTCCATGCATGACTTCTATGATAGTCTATGACATATATGATGGACTTATTATATATCATATCATATATATGTAAATAGACTTATACATAACCAAACTTTTGACAATGATCATATGGTTACTTGTCACAACATTAGGTTATATTATCTAAGACTTAACCTTCTCGTTGCGATTCTAATGGGCATGACCCATGAAACAACAATCACCTTTATGGGATTTATAGTGTCAAAACGAGAGTTAACGTCTAGATAATTGCTTTCTTGAATACATACTTTTACATACTTTAAGCTCCTAGTTCAAGTCCCCCATTATCATTCCAATACTCACACACCTACGTTTCCTTATTTAGGATAACTCGGTGTTCCATACTCCAAACAACCAAACTCTTCAAGGGATTTAACAAAGGAAGCTTTGTAAAATCGTGAGTACACTCGAACACCATTTTTACACTTTACACTTTTAGGTGCAAACATTTTTACCTATTAAATTACACAACTTACACTTAAACTTGATGCAAACACAAACAATCCATCATACATGCTAAGATACGTAATACGTGATTTGTATACTTGGAATATTCTTATGTGATGCTATTTTTCATTAACTTCGTATGAGCCTCCCCTTAACATGTATAGCGCTATAGGAGTAACGCACCCGCTTGTATTCTTGAGGTCATGTTAAGTATTCTATTATTGTGGTGACACTAGAGGATTGACTTGTATAATCGCATGCCATGTTTACATTAATCTAGTATACTATTTTGCCATGTGAATTTTTTTAAACGCTTTTACATACTTATGCTATATCGAACTTGTGTACTCACCAATGCTTGTGTGTTGAACTATACTTTTAAACATGTTGTAGGTTGATGATGATGTTTATGACGAAATCTAGTAGGGACGACACTAGAAACGCATTAAGAATTTCTAAATTATGTTATTTCGTTATGTCAAACTTTTGTTGTATTTGAATTTATCCATGTTGTATTTTGTTTCCTTGTAATGTTTTGACATTGATTATCAATGAAATGAAATCGGTTTTGAATTTAAATATTGTCACAATAGTGTTATGATGTCTCGAGCAATCTATTCCGTCTCACTCCGATGTTTCTGCCATCGGTTGGGTTGTGACACTAACGTCAGCAAAGATGCTCAGAGGTTTGACATTCTGTATAAATAGATCCATCTATCAAAATATCATTTTACGCATTTCCTTCCAAGCAACTTTCTTACATTCTTTACTAACAAACTATTATTGGGCTGAGGGGAATTTGTGATTCACATGCAAAACTTATAAGTTTGAAAGCATGTTGATGAAAACATTCTTCCATTAGTTGTGATATAAAGTTTTCTTTCCGCTGCTGCTTCACTCTGTTTTATCTTCAATCATAAACCATTTTTCTAAAACAATCACAACTAATTCAAACTCATATCCTAACAATTGGTATCAGAGCTTAGTCAATGAAAAATTGATTTAACTATCAATTTGATTTGAAAGATCAGCTCTCCCTGCTAATTAGTTTGTTTGTTTTCATAGGAAAAAAGAGTTTAATTACTTTCAAAGTTTTTAAAACAAAATCTATTTAAAACAATCAGAATGTCTCAAAACACACCGGATTCCAACACTAGATCTATGTTTAAACCTCTGATGCTTGTCATGAACGAGTATTACATATGACAGCGTCAGATGAGTCATATTTTAGCTCAGGAAAACACCAGTTGCTGGAGGTCCGTTGTATTTGGACCACACGTTCCTCTGGTTCCAGGTACAGAGGACCCTTCAAAACAAGTGCCAAAAAATCTTGAAAACTACTCCGAGCAGGATTTTCAGAAAATAGAGTTAGATGCTAAGGCGTTTAGCATTGTTGCTTCTGCTTACCTAACGAAATCTTTGCTGTCCTGCTCCATTGTAGTTGTGCAAAGGATTTTTGGGGATGCCTTGAAAGAGCAATTCTGTGGAACTGAGGAAGTGATTGAAAACAATAGAGAAGTTCTGAATCAACAATACGAAACTTTTTGTCATGTCAAAGGAGAGTCTCTAACCCAACAGTTTGAGCGATTTAGCTGTCTTATAAGTGAGCTTAAGCTGGTTAACGTTGAATTTCCTAATTCGACTGTCAATAGTCATTTCTTAAGATCGTTACCAGATAAGTGAGACATCATAGCTTTCGTGACACGAACATCTGTCGGGTTTAAAGAATAAATCATACCCAACTTCATGGTAGACTTCTCACATATGAGAGAGAGTTAAACTAGAAAAAAAAAGTTGCAAGAATTAGACAAGGTTGCTGATGGTTATACTTTTGGTAACACAACACTTTTAAGCCAAGAAGAGGGTTTTGGCAATGGAAAGGATCAGAGTGTTATGATCATTTTATTGACATAACTTCTGGAGGAAACTTTAACTCTGATTCTTACTCACCAAACTATGCATTTACTACAAGTAGGGAAAGCCAAACCTCTGACAGCCTTTCCTTTGAGTTGAATGATCTTCAACACTCTGAACCATCTGATTTAGAAGAAATGGACATCTTGCACTAACTGGCTCTATTAAGTGTTAGAGCTAGCAAGTTTTATAAAAGAACTGGTAGAAAATTCCCAGGGTGCATAGAGGGTTGAAGGTTGGGCTGGAAAAATCAAAGATTAAGTGTTATAAGTGTATCAGGTTAGGACACTTTCCTAGGGAATATAGATCTCAAAATTCTGGACCCATTGTGACACACCTTAGTTCCAGACTTCAACACACATAAAGCACTGCTCATTATTCTCAAAATATACCCCTGCTCCTCAAATGCAAAGCACTGCTCATTTTGCACACCCTTCTGCCACTGTTCCTTTGCACTATGTTCAAGCCAATGTTCCACAGATTCAGTATGTTCAAGCACCATCTCCTCAAGTGCATGTGCAACCTGCACCTCATGTCACTCAAGCTACTCAAACCACTGCTCCAGCAGAGGTAAATCAACAAAGTTTTTTCACTCAAGGTTTTGTTGATTTGGGTAGCTTGCCTGAGGAGTTAACTGATGAAAACTTTGTTGTAGTAGCCAAAAATGATTTTGAAAATGATTTTTCCTTTATGGCTCTAGACACAATAGTTGAGGGTGAAGAATCTGTGGAAGAAGTGTCCAAATCTTATGTGTCTGAAGTTCATGATGAAACAGTGGTTACAAAAGAGAATGTTGATGAAGAAAATGACTCTCTATCTTATCCATGGGATACCGGTGTGTGTGAAGGTGATTGTGACTGTGCCATGATGGCTGCTTCTAAAGTATCACCTCAGATCCTTAAAGATCCATGTTCTGAAAATGCATAATAGCTTTTACTAACATAAAGAAGGTGAATGAAAATCTTAGAAACAAAATTTTAGAAGATGAATTAAATTTTGAAAAACTCACAAAAGAGTTGAAAACAAAATTGATTAACAAAGATTCTGAAATCAGCGGTCTAAAACATGAGACAAGCATAACCAAAGATCAACTCCAAACTACGATAGATAAATATCAAGTTTGCTAAAAGGAGTTGGAATCTACCCAAATCACTTGTGAAAAGTGGGTAGAATCTTGCAAAGGTTATGAGGTCATGCTTGAAAACCAGATCAAAAGTAACATAAATTTGGCATAGGTTTCAGGAAAAAATAACCAAGTTTCTGAAAATATTATTGTAAATGAATTTGGGGTGGTTTAGATTGTGCCAACAAATTTGGCTGAAGAAGAGATAAAAGTCATTATTGATAAAAATAGAAACAAAATCATTTTAGAAAAAACATGAGGGATCATCAACTTTTGAGTAAGTTGAGAAATATCAATTTAAACCCACATGGTTTGATGAGTGTGTCATTCTTGAAAACTTCAAGCCAATAGACTTTTCAACCATTAATGGTGTCAAATGTAACATCCGCCAAAAAACGGGTCGTAGAAAACCCGACTCATTTCGTAAACCGGATCTGAACAATACTAAAGATGAAATTTTAATTATTATTTAATATTTTTAATATTTCATAAATCAAATTAATTAGTATCATATATATACACACACCCTTATGAAAAAGATGGATGTAATAAGAAAATAATATATCTCTTGTTGAATGCTAAAAGTCCTAAATAATATAAAATGATTGTTTGTTTAGCTGGTAATAAAAATCAACGAAATTTGATTTAGAAATCAACTTTTTGGATTTACTAAAAGGTAATAATAATATGATTTATTTGATTCTAGTACTGCATTGTTATATATACTTCAAAAGAAACGATAAGGGTGTAGTATGTAAATTGCTAATAACATGTGGGAATCTTTTGGGAATATTAACAAAAATCAATGTTGTTACTTCTTGCATTCGTAAACCACCAGAATGTTTTAAATAATGAAACCGTCGCAATAATTGAGCTATCAATAAGAAGTCATTAGAATGCATTTTATTAATCGTAAGAAACCTAATCGTTCTACACCCTCATAATCTCTCTAGTTTTTTTATTTGACGCCGGTGACAACCGTGGTGACTACCAAAATGGCACAATCCATAATAAATTGGTCATAGTTGCGCCAAAGATCATAGCAGTGCTACTCGTCTTTGAATCGCCACCATAACACAACACTCATCGCCCTCTTTCCCCACGCTAAAACACTCCAAATTCTTCCTTTGTCGTGCCCATTTGTGGACTCGCCGGAACTCGACGTTAGGTAGACCTCCGACAGAAAAATTACTCTCTCCATCCATTGTAAGTTTTAGTCGCGCTCTTAAAGGTCCATGGGTGGCGCATCTAAGCAACGGTTGTTCTCAGCTGTAGGTGATAAACGATGTTGATAGCTGACCCGGGCCTGAGTTCAAAGTTGCTACGCGGGCTCGAGTTCAAAGTAGCCGTGCGCTCGTGGCACTCTTCTTAAAGAAAGCCATAGGAGTAAACCGCTAGCCGATGTCGCCATACACCATTTTTCGACCGCATGTAAGGTGCTCCATTTAATAATGATTATTATTAAATCTAAAGAAAGAGTTCAAATAGAGTTTCAGTTATAAAAGCAAAACCCATATATTAACGTTACATGTTAATAACTTATATTAACATATAGATTTATTTGGTCATTTTGATTTATAAATCAACTGTCGGTTACCAGCTCTTGTCACAACTTGGAATTGAAATCCATAATTGTTGAATTCTTATAAATATTAAACTGTTAAGACTTAAGAATAATATGTACGTTTACATATTTGTTGATTAGGATTAAAAAGCATTAAAATTCCAAAAAAAGAATAAAACTGTAAATATATATATTTAAACTTGTAAAACAATTAGCTCACCTAGTAGTTTCTCAATATATAATATATACGAGTATATCGAGTTATGGATTCACTTCAAAGTAGGCTAAAGTTTCTTTGCGAATTATTCAAACATATCTAACGTACCAGAAACAACTTAAAAAAAAAACCAAATGGAGCACCTTACATGCGGTCGAAAAATGGTGTATGGCGACATCGGCTAGCGGTTTACTCCTATGGCTTTCTTTAAGAAGAGTGCCACGAGCGCACGGCTACTTTGAACTCGAGCCAGCGTAGCAACTTTGAACTCAGGCCCGGGTCAGCTATCAACATCGTTTATCACCTACAGCTGAGAACAACCGTTGCTTAGATGCGCCACCCATGGACCTTTAAGAGCGCGACTAAAACTTACAATGGATGGAGAGAGTAATTTTTCTGTCGGAGGTCTACCTAACGTTGAGTTCCGGCGAGTCCACAAATGGGCACGACAAAGGAAGAATTAGGAGTGTTTTAGCGTGGGGAAAGAGGGCGATGAGTGTTGTGTTATGGTGGCGATTCAAAGACGAGTAGCACTGCTATGATCTTTGGCGCAACTATGACCAATTTATTATGGATTATGCCATTTTGGTAGTCACCACGGTTGTCACCGGCGTCAAATAAAAAAACTACAGAGATTATGAGGGTGTAGAACGATTAGGTTTCTTACGATTAATAAAATGCATTCTAATGACTTCTCATTGATAGCTCAATTATTGCGACGGTTTCATTATTTAAAAACATTCTGGTGGTTTACGAATGCAAGAAGTAACATTGATTTTTGTTAATATTCCCAAAAGATTCCCACATGTTATTAGCAATTTACATACTACACCCTTATCGTTTCTTTTGAATTATATATAACAATGCAGTACTAGAATCAAATAAATCATATTGTTATTACCTTTTAGTAAATCCAAAAAGTTGATTTCTAAATCAAATTTCGTTGATTTTTATTACCAGCTAAACAAACAATCATTTTATATTATTTAGGACTTTTAGTATTCAACAAGAGATATATTATTTTCTTATTACATCCATCTTTTTCATAAGGGTGTGTGTATATATATGATGCTAATTAATTTGATTTATGAAATATTAAAAATATTAAATAATAATTAAAATTTCATCTTTAATATTGTTCGGATCCGGTTTACGAAATGGGTCGGGTTTTCGACGACCCGTTTTTTGGCGGATGTTACGTCTCCCCTACTTTTGGGAATTTTGTCCCGAAATTAAGAGGAAACTGCTCGTATAGGATGGTGTGTAGGGTTTTCATTGACGTAAACGATAACGCTTCGATTTAGTAATAATAATTTTAGGAACTTATCTTAGAATCAGATTGTTCCTTGGGAATGTTAGGTATCAAGTGTTAAGAATATGCTCGGTCTAGGGTATATTAAAAAGTAAGAGGCAGGTCATATTGAGGCGGTAGCGTTCCTGATAGGGTTGCATACCCAATTGAGGAATCGCTTTCAAATGCCAAGGGTGCAAAAATGAAAAATGTTAACTGTTATGTACACGGTGGCCGGTTATAGGTTCCATGATCATTACGATCATAAAGCCCAAGATTGGTGTATCGAGGATTTATTGCATCTAAAGAGAAAATCATGCTCCAAAGATGACTTGTAACATGAGAGAGTTTGCAACTGAGTCATGAAATATACTCGTGATGTCCAGACTGCAACCCGTGTCATGACTTGGGATCTTTGAGAAAAAAAAATTCCTCATAAAATGCCACAACTTGAGTTAAATGAGGGAAATCATAGAATCTGAATTCTCCAATCACAAAACCAAAACAAATTAACTAAAACTCGATTAGTCTAACGCTTCTTTTGAAAATTTGATAGAGACACTTATATATAGAAGTACCAGCGGCGTATCCACCATGTCTCTATCAAACTTTCATCCACATCGTTATTCGAATCATGATGGACAACACACGACTCCTCATGACCAGTCTAACGAGGATTTTTATACTTCGATAAGAACACTTATATATAGGAAGTACCAGGGGCGTATCCACCATGTCCTTATCGAATTTCATCGGCTTCGTTATTCGGATCATGATTGACGACACAAACACAACTTGCATAGAACTTCTCTCATCCAATCTAACGAGGCTTTTGATAGTTTGATAAGAACACTTATATATAGGAAGTATCAGCGGCGTATCCACCATGTCCTTATCAAATTTCATGGGCTTTGTTAGCGGTTTTGATTAGTTCTATGCGACGACTCAAACTTACTAATTAATATATCTAAACCATAAACAGCCATAGCGTGAGTCTCGAACCCAAAAAGGGAGCGACTACATAGTGGCAGTACCTACATCCATAGTTATGAGGAAAGGGTCGGTCTTTGGAAAAGTGAGACGATACCCACATCACATAACCTATGGGGAAAGTAAGTCGTTATGAGAAATGATGTGAAACTGCAATAACATGAAATAGCAACAAAACATAACATAAATGCATAACATGGCGATGACATAAAACGACAAAGTAACAGATTAAATCGATGGTCAATAGTAATGTTGAAAGCGTGAAAACGAGACAAGCTATAGTTAATAATTGTATCGGTTGACGTTAGTGTGAACGTCAAGGATACGAAGTGGGAGTAGCAGGTGGAGTTGATAATAAGGGAAAACCAAAGGTGAAGTCGACAGGCAGGAGAAAGTGAAGTAGCAGTAAGGATCTTAGCTTCCTTTAGTCAGGCGAGAATTACGATTCGGACAGACGTAGAGACGTCATAAAATAAATTGAGGAAATCATAACTTTGTTAACTGGACTCACATTTATTTCGTTTTTTTTAACTTTACCAAGTGTAAACCATACGCGTTTTAAACTTTTCAAGTACAAAAGCAATTTGTTTTATTTAGAAAAGTATTTTCGTTACGTTTCAAGAAAATATATTGATCTAAAGCGGTAAATTTTACTAAAAATATGTATTATATTTTGTTATTATTATTTTTATAAAATCAAATTTGAGGACGGAAAAATTCTATCGTCACCATGTGCCCTAGACTTGAATTTGTCGAACTATGGGCACAAGTTACGATATCAATTAAGGTTGCGACGTTCAAGTCATATTAGACGACTTGTTAAGGTTTAGATCATATTATCGAAAAATCGCATCATAATATTTGTGTTTGAAAATTCAAAACATTCTTTATTGATTAAATTAGTTTGAAGAAAACTGAAACGTTTCATTCAAAGTAGACTCGTCATATGAAAACGTTGTCGGGCTGCTGACCGCATCCTGGTTGTCTTGGAACTGGATGAGTGCTCGTTCGCGCCTTCTAGTTATCGTGGTTCTCTAGACTAGCTTGAACGACTCGATCAGGAAGAACGAGTTAGCTGTTATACAGTTTGATCGATTGATCCATTGGTGGAGCGCCTGGTTGGACATTTGGTTGGATCATAAGGTGGGTGTTTGGTTTCTCAAATGGGAGAGTCACGGATTTGTGAAATTATGGAACTTAGAGAAAATCCCATAATTCAGGAATACAAATCACATGAAAATATTATAGGGTATCAAAGGGTAGCAAAAGTCGAACCCTTCGACAAGGTACAAAAGATAGGGTGATTTGTAAATTATTAGGATCTCGTGGAATATCAAAGATTTATTCTGGTGGTTTATATATGAAACGATATAGTAACCACATGGAATAAAGATAAAATAATAAAACTTATGATAAAATAATATTTCATCATAGAATATTGAAAATCATAGGTTTGGCACATCATAAGGTTTAGTATGACTTCCATGCGTCACTTTCGTAATTACGTGTGCACCCGCAATTACCGAGCTTTCGCATGGTCCTCATACGTCCACCCATTGACGTACAACTTAACCCAAAGAAAATCATGAATCAATAAATGACTCAAGTTTTGGGGTGTTCTAAAACAATGTTTAGGATAATATCCATGAATTAACAAGGACATGTTTGACATATCAAAGTGTTGTTTGTTCTCATGACGTTTGGTGTGACATGCTTTGGCCTAATAGGTATCAGTACTCTCATCAATAGTCCACAGGTAGGCAAACTGGTCCATTAATTAGATTTATACGAATGCCAGCCTAGACAGGACGTCTCGACTACCGGTACGTAACCCTTCCAGTTACTACATGTCCGTCACAAGAACTCACTTTGACGAGAGTGAAATCTCAATTGAAATTTGAAACAAAAAACGAAATGAAATTAAACTCAAAAACAAAACCAAACCCATGAATAATTGAAATGCACTAAGAGAAACAAATAGATTCAAGACTTTAGATATATAGAATAGAAATTGGAATGATGAATATTCTTAGATAGTATAAGGTGTGTGCGACGTGACAATGAAAAGAAATAATAAACTAAAGTTTAATAATAAAACACATATTGGTATTTAAGGTATATGGTGTTTTGCATACAACAATTAAATGTGCTCACATGCATATGTGTGTGACATTATTATTTATAAGCTAAGGCAATCAAAACAATTAAGCACATAAGGTACCTAATCAACTATAGACTAAGTTTAAGGGTCTAATAACCTATCTTAATTCCCCATAGTCATTGGCTCTGATACCAATCTGTCAAACCTCGACCCGCAGCGGAATGGTACGGGGTATGATGATTGCTCTTAGCTCATGACACTATTATAAGTTTAAATATTTAAAGGCACCATTTGTCACACATAACATAGATTTCAAATATTAATACCAGTTACAAAATCCAATAAATAAAAGCAACATATCCTAGCCGGTTTATTACTAAGGCAATCCTACATGTCTTCAACTCTAAATCCGTTCACCCTTGTGTACCTGTATCACGCGTAAAAGAGTTTTGGGTCAACAAACATGTTGGTGAATATATTCGGTTTTTATTTAAAAATGTTTTTGTTTTATTATTTTTAGAAAACCTTATTTTATAACATGCATTATCAAATGTGAAACTAGGTCCTTGAATATAATAAGAATTCAACACGTATCTCATAAGCAACACAAGCATAACAATATTAGTAACCATAGACACATAGATATTCAAGCCCCGAAAGGCGAATCTGCGAAACAATGATGGCGATACCGAGTTCGACCCATGGCCGTGGGGAACCGGTCAGCCAGGTGGATCCATGCGAAACCTGTGACAAAAAGCGAGTAACACATAGATGCACGCATAGTGAAACAAAAGAATTTAGCAACGATTGACACATATAAACACATCGAATAGCATGTTATCAACTTAGATAATAAATTTGAAATCAAACACGAGATACACCCCAAAAAGAGTTAATGGCAAAAAAGGGGAAAATAGTAGAATCTACTCACCGGTTGCGAAGAAACGTTCCACGAGAATTATCGCACGAACTTGAATAAGTGGAATCTAAAATAATAACCTTTTGTAAATAACCGGCACACTAAATGAAAGGATAATCTAATGATTTTAGGAAATTGGGTTTCTCCTATTTGAGGACTTAAATTATATAAAGTAGCGATTCAACAAAAATAACCGAAACCCGGGCCTGAGTTCAAAGTTGCTACGCGGGCTCGAGTTCAAAGTAGTCGTGCGCTCATGGCACTCTTCTTAAAGAAAGCCATAGGAGTAAACCGCTAGCCGATGTCGCCATACACCATTTTTCGACCGCATGTAAGGTGCTCCATTTGAAGTTTAATAATCCTAAAACTATATATATATATGTTTCGGTTATTTTTGTTGAATCGCTACTTTATATAATTTAAGTCCTCAAATAGGAGAAACCCAATTTCCTAAAATCATTAGATTATCCTTTCATTTAGTGTGCCGGTTATTTACAAAACGGTTATTATTTTAGATTCCACCTATTCAAGTTCGTGCGATAATTCTCGTGGAACGTTTCTTCGCAACCGGTGAGTAGATTATACTCTTTTCCCCTTTTTGCCATTAACTCTTTTTGGGGTGTATCTCGTGTTTGATTTCAAATTTATTATCTAAGTTGATAACATGCTATTCGATGTGTTTATATGTGTCAATTGTTGCTAAATTCTTTTGTTTCACTATACGTGCATCTATGTGTTACTCGCTTTGTGTCACAGGTTTCGCGTGGATCCACCTGGCTGACCGGTTCCCCACGGCCATGGGTCGAACTCGGTATCGCCATCATTGTTTCACAGATTCGCCTTTCGGGGCTTGAATCTCTATGTGTCTATGGTTACTAATATTGTTATGTTTGTGTTGCTTATGAGATATGTGTTGAATTCTTATTATATTTAAGGACCTAGTTTCACATTTGATAATGCATGTTATAAAATAAGGTTTTCTAAAAATAATAAAACAAAAACGTTTTTAAATAAAAACCGAATCTATTCACCAACATGTTTGTTGACCCAAAACTCCTTTACGCGTGTTACAGGTACACAAGGGTGAACGGATTTAGAGTTGAAGACATGTAGGATTGCCTTAGTAATAAACCGGCTAGGATATGTTGCTTTTATTTATTGGATTTTGTAACTGGTATTAATATTTGAAATCTATGTTATGTGTGACAAATGGTGCCTTTAAATATTTAAAATTATAATAGTGTCATGAGCTAAGAGTAATCATCATGCCCCGTACCATTCCGCTGCGGGTCGGGGTGTGACATCAAAGCACCAAAAGCAAGAGTGATTCCCATTAAAGATCTTCCAGCAGATGTTACATCATCTGCTGAAAAGAAGTCTGAGAATGGAAGGAAGAAAGAAAAGGTTAAAAACCTGTTTTGTGATTTTTGTGAGAAAAGAAATCATGTCACTGAAAATTGTTTTCTTTAAAAAGCATATGATATCAACAAAACAAGTATAATACCTAATTCTTCAAAATGTATTATCTGTGGGAAAGCAAACCACAAAACTCAAGAGTGTGTTTACCTTCAAACCTTTGACATTAAGATAAAAGAAATTAAATCAAAAGCTCTTGAAAATCAAAGTTCAAGCTCTGCTAGAAATAAATCTAAGTAGACCTTTGAACCTGTTGAAACATCTGTTACTAGAGCACTAGACAAAACCTCTGTTCCCAGAGAGGTACAAATGACGGATGCACCACCTGCAAACAGGTATCCAAGGGGATATGGTCAACCTATTTATCAGAAGGTTCCTCTTAGTTATGAGTTACAAAAAGCCCTCAAAGCCAAGAGTCAATAGGCATCCTCATGGTTACCAACATCTGACAGGAAATGGCTCACAACAATGGTTACAAAGACCAAATCAAACCACTGTCCATATTCCTGAATTTGAGATTGAACAATCTGTGACCCCATCCAAAGCCATTTTGGCTTTGGAGACCCACCGAAACTAATTGTTTACTAATGTACAGGGAGCTTCTACTTGCCTTGATAGTTTATGGTATTTAGATAGTGGAGGCTCCAGGCATATGACAGGATGTAGAACCCTTCTCAAAAATTACGTGGCTCATGGAGGGGGTGATATATCCTTTGGTAACAATTCAAAAGGGAAGGTGTTGGGTTAAGGGTCTGTTCAGGCTGGGAAACTCAAATTTGAACATGTTAATCTCATTGATAATCTAAAATTCAACTTACTGAGTGTCTCACCAATGAGTGACAAAGGATATGGATCATTCTTTACAAAGAAAACATGTCAAATTGTAGGACCAGAAGTTGTTAAAAAGACTGATCAAATCATTGCTGAGAGTAAAGCACAACTTGTTGCTCATCGGAGTGGCAATGTGTATGTGGTGGATATGTTGAAAGATAATCCAATGTCCAATGCATGTATGTTCTTAGTTGCTTCTAGCAAAGAGACAGAGTTATGGCATAGAAGACTTGGACACACAAATCTGAAAACTATCACCACTCTCTCAAAACAAAATCTTGTAAGAGGTTTACCCTCAAAATAATTCACTTGTGAAGAACATTGTGTTTCCTTTATAAAAGATAAACAATATAAAAGTTCTTACAAGTCCATTGAAGAGTCCAAAACAACCCAGTGCTTGCAACTGCTGCACATGGATTTGTTTGGCCCTGTAAAAATCATGAGTCTCAAAAAGAAAAGATATTGTCTTGTCATTATAGATGATTTTTCAAGGTTTACATGGACATTTTTCATGCACTCTATAGATGAAACTGCTGGCATTTTGCAAAATTTTGTAAAACAAGTTGAAAAGCAATTTGACCTTCCAATAAAAATTTTATAAGTGACAATGGGACAGAGTTTAGGAATATGGAGTTGGATGCTTTCTGTGAGTCAAAAGAGATTGTTAGACAGTATAGCATCCTAAGGAATCTAGAACAAAATGGGGTGGGTGAAAGGAAAAACAGAACTTTGATTGAATATGCAAGAACAATGCTTGCAGACTCAGGTTTACCCTCGTCTTTTTGGGCAGAGGCTGTAAACACTGCTTGCTATGTGCAGAACAGAGTTTTGATCAATCCCAGGCATCAAAAGACTGCCTATGAAATTCTTTATAAAATCAAACCTCTGATATCATATTCAAAGTCTTTGGCTGCCCATGCTTCATTTTAAACTTAAAAGATTCAATTTCAAAGTTTGCAGCCAAAGTTGATTGTGGTTATTCCTGGGATACTCAACCACTGCTAAAGCCTACAGAGTTTTTAACTCTAGGACCAAGTGTGTTGAAGAAACTTTGAATGTAAAGTTCAATGAACTTTCTTCGTTCAATCCTGCTGAACTCTTTGATCTAGATAATTTTACATTTGAAGATGTGTCTATCAAGACTAACCATGCAGGTACATCACAATCTTCTCATCAAGATCATGGATATGACAGTGTCCTTCCACAATTCAAAGCCAATTCATCCATCAGAGGAGCATATGTTAATAACAACTGTGAAAACTCTGCCATTGCTGGCTCAACAGTTGTTGATCCCCAAACCTCTGCCAGCTCACAAAATCAAACCGTTGTTGATAAAAGTCCACACCCTGTGAACAAAGATCAACAAGCTCACACATCCATCCCACCTATACCTCCACCTCCATTTCAAACAGATGTTGGCACTTCAAATTTGCCAACAAATGTTAGCTCAGACGATTCCTATCTACAGCCTTCACCTCAAAATACCATCATTCCATATAAGGGAGATCTTATCTTCCTTAAGACTCATCCATCTGATCAAGTTATTGGCAACATCAATGAGGGAGTGCTCACAAGAAGCCAATCCCAAAACATTTGTCTTTTTGCTGGCTTTCTATCACTCACACAATCTGTCAAGTACCAAGAGGCACTGAAAGACAACAGTTGGGTAGAAGCCATGCAAGAAGAGCTCCTACAATTCAAAAGACAACAAGTATGAGAACTTGTACCACTGCCAAAGGATGTATGTCCAATTGGCACAAAGTGGGTCTTCATAAACAAAACTGATGAAAGGGGTATTGTTGTCAAGAACAAAGCAAGGCTCGTGGTTCAAGGCTACAAACAAGAAGAAGGCATTGACTATGATGGAACCTTTACTCCTGTAGCAAGGTTAGAAGCCATCAGATTGTTCTTAGCTTTTGCTGCCAACTACAACATCAAAGTGTTTTAAATGGATATCAAAAGTGCATTCTTGTATGGGAAGATCAAAGAAGAGGTGTATGTTTGTCAACCTCTTGGATTTAACGATGCATTTTATCCTGATCATGCCTACAAGCTCAACAAAGCTTTGTATGGCCTGAAGCAAGCACCCAGAGCCTGGTATGAAACTCTTTCCACTTTTCTCTTATCCATTGGTTTCACCAGAGGTAAAAATGATTAAACCTTATTTTTAAAATGGAGAGGAAAAGATTTGATGCCTGCCATGTGTGAAGAGTTTAGGCAACTTATGGCAGCAGAGTTTGAAATGAGTGCAATGGTTGAGCTCCGATGTTTTATTGGTCTTCAAGTAAAATAATTGCACAATGGTACATTCATTCATCAAAGCAAGTATGTCAAAGAACTACTCACAAAATTTGATAAGAATGATTGTAAACCATGTAGCACACCCATGGCAACCTCAAAGCTTGTCACTGTTGATGACAAAGATGACTTGGTTGATCAAACTCTTTACAGAAGTATGATTGGGTCTTTATTTTACCTAACTGCTTCTAGGCCATATATCATGTTTGTAACATGTGTTTGTGCCAGATCCCAGTCAACACCTAGAAAGTCTAATCTTATTGCTTTGAAGAGGATATTCAGATACATAAAAGGTGCTCCCACACTTGGTATCTGGTATCCTACTAATGGAAACATTGAGCTTTCAGGTTACTCAGACAGTGATTTTGCTGGTTGCCACACCATAAGGAATTCCACATCAGGAGGAGTTTAGTTCCTTGGTGATTGCCTAGTGTCTTGGCAAAGCAAAAAAGCAAGTTGCAGTATCCACATCCACTGCTGAGGCAGAATACATTGCTGCTGCAAGTTGCACTGCTCAACTCTTGTGGCTTCAAAAACAACTGCTGGATTTTGGTGTAACTACTTTAAAGACTCCTCTCAAGTTAGATAGTCAAGCAACTGAAAACATCATTAAAAATCCAGTGTCCCACTCCACAACAAAGTACATTGATATCAGACATCACTTTGTGAGAGATTGCTATGAAAAAGGTTTGATTTCTCTACATCATGTTCCAACTAAAGATCAATTGGCAGATGTTCTAACAAAAGCATTAGATACAACCACCTTTGAAAGTCTGATCTCTAGGATTGACATGCTAAACATGGAATAAAAACATTTTTATGTGTTCCATTTGTAAATAGCAATAAAATGTTTTCAGAAAATCAAAAATCCATCCTTAAAATAGTTCCAAATTGAAATTTTCAATAAATCTTAAAAGTCTGTTATATCCACTGTTTTCTTGAAACCACTGATTGGCTTGAAAATCTATACACTGTCAAAAGTGTATCCTTTGTCTGGTCAAACCGCTGCGTTGATCTTATCCACTGATAGTGTAAAATCAAAACACTGATCTAATCCACTGTTGACACACAACAGTGGTTCTCTATAACACCTGTCTTCCATTCGCTATCAGATGATACACGTGGACAGATGTTAGCCGTCAGATCTTTGCCATGTCATCATCATTTTTTTCACTTTGTAAAACCCTGTTTTATCCCAATCAGAGGTTTTCACTCTGCCGTATCAAATTCAAATTCCAAAAGCAGTTTTCTCTCAAATCTTCTTCTTCTTCGCATCTTTTTTTTCACTCAAAATCTTCACCATGACGCTCATCATTAAAACTCCACACAACTACGCACCAATTCTCGAAGAAACTGACTCAAATAGACAGTATCATGCATTGATCAAAGTCTTAAAAAAGTCAAAATACAAAGACATAATGGAATCAAAGCCCCAATTTATCAAGACATTTTGTGACAATTCTGGGCGAATGCTGAGGTTCATTCAACAAAGAAAAAACCTTATGCTATTGTTTCCACTGTGGGAAAAACGTTGTTTCAAATAAGCCCAACGTCTATTTAAGAGGTTTTGGTTTGAATGACCTAACTCATCCTACATCTTTTCTGATCCCTGATCTACACCATGAATTCATTGAAAGAGAGTATGAAGATCAACTGACAGGTAAAACCATTTACAAACCAAAATTTCCTGCTGAAATGAGGTTTTTCTTCCATACTTTGTTAACATGTTTATATGCCAAGATAACTGCTTTTAATGAGATACCTTTAA
This sequence comes from Scalesia atractyloides, assembly GCA_947069175.1. Lineage (NCBI taxonomy): Eukaryota > Viridiplantae > Streptophyta > Magnoliopsida > Asterales > Asteraceae > Scalesia > Scalesia atractyloides. The sequence goes on along the minus strand of CAMTDV010000015.1, from coordinate 54,067,839 downwards.
AGATGCAATACTTGGACTATGCAATTTTGACAAAATCTGATTTTAACTTTTCCCAAGTATTTTTCAATGACTTGGTGGCACACATTGGCAACATTAAAAATGGCAAAGCTTTTCTAATGCATCTAAGGCTTTTAAGTGTTTATCTTCAAAACAAAGTTGGTGATGATGCTAAACAAGGTGTTGTGACCTCTCATGGTAGCCTTACACATGAAACTTTTACACGCATCACCAACCAATCCAAAGTTTCAAAAACACAAGTAGAGGGAGATGAGCAAATTTTAGATGCGCAAACATCACAAGCTTAACCCACTGCTACTAAGCCCACTGCTCCTGGTGATCAAAACACTAAAACCAGTGCTTTGAAACCCACACCAGCCGTTTCCAAAGAGAAAACAAAAACAAAATCCAAAAAGCCCACCAAACCCAAAACCAAAAAGGGTCCTCTGGAAGATTAGATCCCAGAGGTTAACCCAGTGACAGCACCAAAGGCACTTGAAACCACGGCTGCTACTTTCTCACAGCAGATGGTAGAAAGATCTCAACCTATAAGCCTAACTCCTCTTGAATCCTCACAAAAGGATCAAGTTGTAAGCACAGGGACACCTCAATATGAAGCTCTAGATCCACTTGGCTCTATCTTCCGCATCCCCTCTCCCAGGGCAATGTCGCTTTCTACACCCCAACCCTCACCAACGAATATTCCACCCACCATTTTACCCTGTTGAAGGTAATTGACATGGATCAGACAGATATTAGTTCCTCTCAATCACACATCAATGAGAGTTCACCTCTACATGTGACTGAGTCCGACACTCATGTCTTTGTTATCCCATCAACATCTGAGGAGGCTACATCCCTTGGGTTACATGTAACCCTTGGTGATTATTCAAGTGGAGCAATCACTACAGTTGAAGAACTTCCAGTTTCTCAATTGGACAGTGGTTACATTTATAAGTCTCCCTTGAAGGCAACAACTATTGAGGCTACCAAGGTAACCTCTGTTCCAGTTGGAGGTCCCCAGAACCAAGAAAAATGGGCATCTGGTTTTGATGACATGGGATTCATTTCCATTGAGAATCTAGATATAACCGCCACTGGTGGACTTCAGATGATCCTATTAAATTAGGTGATGAACTAAGATATAAAGAATTGACGGAGAGAGTATCCAATATTGAAACATCTGTTGTTGACATCAAAAATATGATGCAACAGATGTTACAAACCTCAAAAAGTCAATCCTCTGCTCCAACATCAAACCCTGTTGAGCTATGGCAACAATTGTATCATCTGCTTCAAATTCAAAGACAACATGTTGATCTTCAACATGAACAACACATGCATATGCTCTGAAATATGGTTGATGCAAGATGTCAAGACACACTTGCAGACATCAAAGCCATTAAAGCTCACTTACTTCAAACCACTGGCACTTCTCCTCCTACAGTTATTCTTGTTGACACAGCTGATGCCAAAAAGGGGGAGAAAGAAAAAGAAGGGTTAAAACTAAAGTCTGATCCTAAAGCAAAACCAGCAGTGGAAATCCCCAAGCTAGATGGTACAAAGAAAATTGATGAAAATCTCAACCTCTTTGCTGAGGAAAAGCAAAAGAGAAAAGAGAGGTTGGAAACCAAAGGTGCAAAAAGATTTGAAAAAGAAAAGATTGCTCAGATGGAAAAGGAAGATCTTGGTACTTCAAAGCAAAGAAGAAAGTCAACCAGAAAGGTTAGCCAACCAATATCCACCCCTTCCAAAACCACTAACATATCTAAAAGCACACCAAAATCATCACCACCACCAGCAGATGTTGTGAAACATGTTGTGTCAACAGTTGTTGATACAGCAGTGGTTACAATAGATGTTACTTCAACCACTGCTATGATCACTTTCCCAACCACCACTCATCAAATACCTACTCCCACAAGAATTCCCACTCAACCACCATCACCTAAAATCATTTTCAAAAGAAGGAAGATGGCAAATGTTATAGATGATGAAAATATTATTCCTTCACCACTTCCACTATCATCACAACCACTGACCTCAACTCTAGTTTATCTCCCAGTCTCTACATCATCTCAAACCATTGTGAAACCACCAACAGTGCTTCCTCTTACCACTCAATTTCCATTGGATTTACCTGTTTTTAAGGAAGAGATTAAATCCTTCTATTCTGAAGAAGATTAAGAAAAGAGAGACTTCTATCTCTGCAAGGATATCCAAAGCCCAAGAACATTGATGAATATCTTCATTTGAAGGCCAAACAAGCGGAGGATGTAACCAAGAGGGGTACAAAGGGAAGGAGTGATAGAGAAGTACATAACTACATGCAATATCAGCTTAGCAAAGTCAGAAGACTTGAATACTTCTCTAAAGACTTGTGTAAGAAGCTTTCTGAAAGAGATGATGAAACTTTGAGAAAAGACAACATTGATCATATAATGGAAAACAAACAGTTTAAGGCAACAAGAGCACAATTCAAAGACTGGTCTGTGAGTGATCTCAAACAAGAAGTAGAAAGAATGCAAGAGATGTTGAAAGATCCAAGCAAAAAGCCTACTCCTCCAGACTGGAACAAATTCAAAAAGAATGTGCCTGACAAAGTCTTGAAACTAAAAAGGATGAAGGAAGAGCTGGTTGCTGCAAACGATGGTACAAAAAATCAGATGACCAGGTGGTCAAAGGTTAAGGTAGTGGATGCCTACAAAGGTTTAGAAGAGCTGAGAAAAAGAGATCCATCAGTGCCTAAGAAACCAAACTACTCAGTAGAGGTTATAGTTCATCAGACCCAACTTTTACAAAAATCTTCTTCAACATCTGCTCCTTCCATCCTTGCCTTAAGTCAAAGAAAAAGGCAAAGGGAGATATCTGAGGAAGATAAGAGAAGGTTTGAACATACCTTCATCAAAGAGGGCATCATGAATCAAGCCCAATTCCATACTGATGATGCAAGTGATATGTTAAGTGAAACCTTATCCAAGATTGCTCATCAGATTCAACCATCATTCTCAACAATAAAGAACCATCCTAGAAAGCCATATGATCAAAAAATTCTAAAGTGGAAGGTTGACAAAAACACCCACGAATTGACTCTGCTTAAATCAAATGGCGATACTACCAAGATAAGAAAGGAGGATGCATATGGGCTCTGTGCAAAAGACCTCTAAGATTTAATGAATCTGGAGCTCGAAAAGGATGAAGATGATATTGAGTCTCTTAACTTTGAATTGTAGTTCAAAGGTCAAATAAGAGAACTCATGTTGAGAAATAAAGATCAACAATAATTGTGTTTTGGCATCATCTGTTCCAGGGGGAGATTGTTAGGATTGAACCCTATCAAAGGAACAGATGATATAAAGCCAAAACTACATCAGAGGATTGATCAAGAATAACAGAGTTTACAACCTTTTATGCAAGCCTCTGATAAGGTTAAAACTGCATTACAAGATCTGTTGATTACAAGCTCTGCTGTGTAACCGCTGATGAAGACCAACAGTTGATAGTGTCATCAGTGTTTCTTCTTTATTTATGTAACAGTGTCTGTAATAGCAGTGTTTAGCTTATCAAATGTTAGAGTTAGTTAGTTATTGTTAGCAGTCACTATCAAAACCTGACGTCAGTAAAGATGCTCAGAGGTTTGACATTTTGTATAATTAGAACAGTACATTGTACTGTTCCATCCATCCATCTACCAAAGGATCATTTTACGCATTTCCTTCCAATCATCTTTCTTACATTCTATACTAACAAACTATCATTGGGCTGAGGGGGAGTTTGTGATTCACATGCAAAACTTATAAGTTTGAAAGCATGTTGATGAAAGCATTCTTCCATTAGTTGTGATATAAAGTTTTCTTTCCGCTGCAAATTCACTCTGTCTTATCTTCAATCATAAACCATTTTTCTAAAACAATCACAACTAATTCAAACTTAGATCCTAACAAGAATCCTAAACTTTAATAATTTACTTTACTAACCTTCAACTTTAAGATTTATCATATAGTCTTCAAAATTTAATAAAGTTAATTTTTTTGTTTTCCCTTTGTTTTTTTTATATTGTCTAAACTTTAATAAAACTAATTTTTCCTTTCTTTTCTTTTACATTATTTTACTATTTTTTTTCTTCGCTTAATGATTTCGTAAACTAAGTTATTAGTATGAGTGTATGTATCGTCGCAATACCGTAATAAACCAAATCGATAATGAAAAATATAAAAATCATATGTAAAAAAAGGGTGCAAGAGTGCACGTCGGATAAAAACTAGTTTGCTACAATATTCATATGAGCTAAAAACAACATATTAATTGCCATTGTTCTTTACACAACGAAAACAATTGGATGACCAATAGGTAAGTTAAGCAAGTGGATATTTCATGTCACACCCCAACCGATGGCGGAAACACCGGAGTGAGACTAAAACGAGATTGCTCGAGACTTCATAACGACTAATGGTGATAAGTATTTAAAATAATGATTTTCATTTCATGCTAAAGGGAATACATTGTTTCAATGAATAATACAACATTTAGAACATAACAAATTAAACAACATAACATAAATTTAAACTAAGTGTGTTTCTATTCCTTCCTACTAGATTTCTTTTCAAAGCATCAACATCAAGCTCCTGTAATTTATATTAAAGTAACATGTTGATGTGTGAAAAATTTATGATTTATTTCGAATCAAGTTTAAAAAATGAAATCACTAACTAAACCCCACAATCAACAAGTGCATCAGTCGCATTGTGGTGTAGATGGCAAGACCGGATATCAATCCGTGGACACTATGGGTGAAATTTTGATACTTAACCTCTATAAAAAATCTTGTTAATTTTAATGATGAGTTTTGTGAATTTCTACTAAACCTAATTAAACAAATTAATTATTAAAGCGGAAAAATGTAATTTCAAGCAAACAACTCAGAACAGCAGACTAAACTCAGGCAAGCAAACAGAAATGGAAAACTGGATTTATGATCAGATATGAGAAAAATTGGTTACCTAGGCAAGAATCCCTAGACTCATGAATAAAATCCTGACCTTGGTTTCAAATGAAGACTCTGTCTAACATGATATACCTTCGGAAGGTAAACCAAACCCAACACTATGACAAGTGATGAGATGCTGAAATGGACTGACTTGAGTTATCGATCATCAAGTCCCACAACTATCAGGTATAAAGTAATTTATGTACTAAAACCCTCAAGTTATGAAGCAGAAATAACTAAGAACACCGAAACCCTAGGAAACTCAAGATGCGAATAAACAGATGAACCCGAGTGATCGGCCACCCAAACTGCCCCCCAGCTAAAATAACCAAGCAATTATTTATTAGATTTCTCACTTCTAGAAAAGATTTCATGTTTTAATGAATTGGTTTTAATAATTATTTTGAATTAGATTTCTTACCTTCAAGGTCTAGAATAAAAGATTAACAACCTAGACTCACTCTCGACTCTAAAGTATAATATTAAGTTTTTAGAACAATGGAATCAATAAATATATTATCAAACCAAATCAAAACCAACATGCAAATAATTAGAATCGGTTTTCTAAATTATAACATGTAAATCATCACATCCATTCTGAAGGGGTATGGTCCCAAAAACCTTGCGCCAATCAAGGAAACCATACCCATTAATAACTTCTAAGAAAACTGCGCGCAGACTTCTTTGCCAAAATAAGATTTATTAGAACTCTGTGCCAAATATCCAAGAGAGGAAAGCGTCATTTAACTATCTTGCGCGGGCTCGCGTAAGGTTCAAAGTTAACCTTGAATACTCTCTTTGGATAAATGCTTCATTTAACTACCTTGCGCGGGCTCGCGCAAGGTTCAAAGTTAACCTTAAACACTCTTGTTTGATAATGCTTCATTTAACTATCTTGTGCGGGCTTGCGCAAGGTTCAAAGTTAACCTTGAACATTCTTGTTTGATAATGCTTCATTTAACTCCCTTGCGCGGGCTCGCGCAAGGTTCAAAGTTAACCTTGAACATTCTTGTTTGATAATGCTCCATGCACAAACCTTGCGCAGATATTTATATCAAAGCAAGCATCCACCAAACGTTGTGCTAAGCAGCAAGGAGAAGAAGGAAGATCAGTCAACTAACTTGCGCTTCTCGCGCAAGGAAACAGTAAATCCTGAGAAACTTTCCCTTAGTAAAATCCTTGATTTGGTGCAGAAGCAAAGGGAATCTTTTCTGTTGTAACAGAATGTACACGTGGTGAATAATAGATGGGTAACAGCTGTGAAACCTTCTAGAAGCCATTAACACCCAATCGTGCAAGCATCTTTTCGGTTATAACCAATTGCCACATGGCAGCATCTGGACGGCTGAGGAAGATCACGGTGATGGCATGCTCACATTTATAAGATGTAGTGATCTCATGTTGACATGTGGCCCTCCCTAACCGCCGATGAGCTCACGATCCGTGTGCACTAACGGATTGCCAACAAACGTTAACGGAATAACAAAAGATTCTGTTAAAGTTAACAATCTCTCTTTTTGGCGCCAAACACCGGCTATAAATAAGTAACTTGGAGTTCAAGGAAAGGTATTCATTCTCAACTACTCTCTCACTTACAATACTTACTTTCGACTACCTGTACTTATTCTCACGCTGAAGGGTGGTCACGGAGAGAACCCCCTTCTCCCCGTGGCGAGCTAACGGTGTTCTGTTTTGTAGGATCAATCGGAATATTGTTCTATTCATCATCCATCGTGAAACCAAACGAAGGGTTAACCCTTTTATGCAGAGCCCATTCCATAGATCTACTTTGATTCCGGTCTAGTTGATCTAGGGTTTCTTCATTGGCGCCCACCGATTGCGATTCTTTCTCACCTTTCGTTTTGTTTCACTTAGATCTGCAGCGTCATAGCTGACGGATCATCTTTTCAGGGTCCTCGATCAGGGATTCGACGCGTTGTTGTCGGACCTCAGGTCGACGGACAAATAGTTGAGGATTGTTTCGGCGAAGCTAATGCTCAGTATGATCCTAATCATGCGAGTATTCCTGTAACGCCGGCGGCTCCTCAGGTTGATGTTACGTCGATTTTACCACCTGGAGAGACTCCATTATCGTGGTTAATCAAATCTCAAGCGACTCTAAACGCTATGTATGCTCAGTTATGTACCCAAACCAGAACTCCAACTTTTCAAGCTCCGGTTAACGCTCCTCAGGTCCGTGCTTTGCCGGCACCTCGAGTTTTGAGTTATAATACTCAAAGTCATGCTCGTTCCCTTTCGCGCATGCCTGAAGATGGAACAGAAATGTATTCTAAAACCAGGAATGATCCTGTTCATTCTGGTAACAGAAGGCAAGAAGACAACGTTCAGCGTCGCGCATCTGTCCACTCTCGTTTGGGCCCGCGGTCTTCGCAGAAATGAGACACCCAACACGATGAGCTCGATAGAACCTATGAGGAAGGGGATAGTGCAAGTATTTTTAATCGAATATTTGCAGATCATGCTAATTACAGGCCAAAAGTACGTGCAGTATACAATCCAGAAGCTGAGCATGATTACAATTTGGTGTATCGCCAAACCGAAGCAGCTGAACAATCAAAGTTTACCAAAGAGATAGTACTGGCTCCGTTGGAGAGAGCGAAATTACCATCCAACATTGGAAAGTTTAACGGTTTGACCGATCCTGATGATCACATGCGCCTCTTTACCGGTGCAGGGTTACTTGGGTGCTGGACATTGCCAATGTGGTGTCACCTATTTGTACAGACCCTTACCGGCGCTGCGTGCCTTTGGTTTGATAAATTGCCGGCAGGTAAACTTTCCTCTTGGAACGACTTAAAAGAGAAATTTCTTACATACTTTAGCCAGCAACGGCGATACGTGCGCGACTCCTCTGATGTAATGAACATCTGGCGGAGGGATGATGAAAGCCTCGAAGATTTTATAACATGTTACAATAAAGAGGTGTTGGAGATTGGAGATGTCCATGAAGACCTTATACGCATGCAGTTCAAGTATGCGGTAAGGTGCGACGAAATGATTAAAGTGTTGTCCGGTACAACTGGCCTTCCAAAAATCTGGGATAAACTCATGGCGACAGCCAAGGTCTACGCCCAGACTGAGCGCAACTTAAGTTCTAACTGGCCACCTCTGCCTTAGAATCGTCCGCACGACTTGAGTAGAGGTAGTCACAAGTATAAGAGAAATTGGAAAGAGTCAAGTCAGAATTCGTATTCTCCTTATTCATCAATTGATGCGCGAGCAACAATCAACAAGATAACAACTCAAAAATCGATTAAGCATGAGAATATGGAACGTCAGTGGACTCCCTTAACGAAATCTCCGGCTGAGGTTCTCAGCACTGAGAATTATCAGTTTAAACAGCCGCAACCAATGAAAAACAAAAAAGGGCAAGACCCAAATTTGTTCTGTGACTATCATAGAGACATAGGCCACACAACAGATAACTGCATCAGTCTGCGCACGGAGATTGAAAAAGCATTAAAAAGTGGGAAGATTACACATCTAGTCTAGAATGTGCGCAAAGAGATTAAGAAGATTACGCGTGAGAACGAATGGCCTAGCAACAAGAAAATGAAACAGCACGTTTCCATAATTCAAGGTGGATCATCGCGCAAGCGTAGCCTTCAACATTTTCAAAACAACACTTGGCGCGAACAGCAAGTCATTTTTCCTATCGTTCCATGAGGTCCTCAAGAAGACCGGCCAGTAGTTATCACTGGTATATTTGGGCACTACCAAACAGACTATATGTTTATAGATCTGGGTAGTTCCATGGATAGCATGTATGAGCAGTGCTTCAAGCAACTAGATCCTGAGGATAAGGCACGCTTGGAACCAGTTGATTTTCTATTAACTAGGTTCTGCAATGAGGTTGTCTTTCCTCTAGGACAAATCCTCTTTCCTGTTACTTTATCTGATGGGAGGTGTTCTCGAACGAGTAACGTCAACTTCATGGTGATGCCGGCAAATTCCCGTCACGATGTACTATTGGGACGCCGCGCGCAACGTGATTTAGTATGATTACCTCCGCTCCGCATGCTTCTTGTGGTTTTCCGACACCAAATGGTGTAGCTATACTTTATGCACGGAAAGAAATCATCTCAATTGAGGAACCAGTTATGAAGGCTGGCAAGACATTGCCAAGCAATGAACCAGAAAAGTGGGTACTCAACAATAAGTACCCTGAGCAGACAATCTTATTAGGGCCTGCAGTCAGTATTGAAATTCGCGCAAAGCTTAAATTACTGTTGTTTCGCAACAAAGACATTTTCGCCTGGACACCTGCCGACATGGTTGGTGTTCCGCGCGATGTTGCGGAACATTGCCTGAATGTATTTCCATCAGCATGACCAGTTGTGCAGAAAAAGCACATCCTCGGGTCAGAAAAGACAGAGGCAATGAACGAACAAGTCACCGAGTTATTAAATGCTGGTATTCTGTGCGAAGTCAAATACCAGACCTGAGTGTCAAACCCAGTCATGGTAAAGAAACATAATGGCGGATGGCGGATGTGCGTAGATTTTAAAGATCCAAACAAGGCGTATCCGAAAGATTGTTATTCTCTTCCTGAGATTGATAAAAAGGTTGACTCATTAGCTTCCTTTCACTGGAAATGTTTTCTAGATTATTATAAAGGTTAGCATCAAGCCTTGATGAAAAAAGAGGACGAAGATAAAACCGCTTTTCGCACGGTGAAGGGCATTTTTTGTTATACCAAGATGCCTTTTGGTCTTCGCAATGCGGGGGCTACTTATCAAAGATTGATGGATATAGTGTTTGGAGATGACATCGGTAAAACTGTGGAAGTCTACATTGATGATTTGGTCGTTATAAGTAATTCAGAAGACACTATGCTAGACAACATCCAACGAACTTTTGATTCTCTGCGCGAGGTAAATCTAAAGTTAAATCTCAGCAAATGCTCATTCGGCATGGAGGAGGGCAAATTTTTGGGTTTTATCGTCACCAAAGACGGTTTCAAAGTTAATCCCGAGAAGGTCGAGGCAATACAAAAAATGTCTTCTCCTACTACCATCAAAGAGATGCAACGTTTGGCTGGAAGGTTAGCTGCGCTAAACCGCTTCCTCGCCAATCATGCTGCAAAATCTTATCCATTTATTCGAACCTTGCGCAATCGTACGAAGAGCAAAGAGTTCGCATGGACTCCTGAAGCTGATCAAGCTTTCCAGCAGATGAAAGTTTGTTTAGTTCAACTTCCCTCACTTACTGCTCCTCGAGAAAAAGAACCCATGGTCTTATATCTTGCTTCATCTGAGGTAGCAGTAGGTGCTGTGTTGTTGGTAGAACGCGAAGGGGTCCAGTCTCCAATTTATTATATCAGCAAGATGTTGAACGATCCAGAGACAAGGTATTCAATCATGGAGAAATTAATTTTAGCATTGGTCCATGCTTCGCAGGCTGCGAAGATACTTTTCAGGACATGTTATTACAGTTTTAACAAATTTTCACATTGGCCAAGTCCTGGCCAAACCAGACGTTTCTGGACAACTTGCGAAATGGGCAATAGAATTGGGAGGTTATAACATCTGTTATAAATCTAGACTAGCTATCAAAGGCCAAGTTTTGGCAGATTTCATCGCTGAAATTCCTGCTGATAAACTTGAAGAATGCCAAGCAATCCAAAACCCAGTCTCAGTCATTGACAACAGAGCCTGGACATTGTTTACAGATGGCGTATCAAACAGTGATGGGGCTGGAGCAGGTCTTCGATTAATGAGTCCAGAGGGAGCAGAATTCACATATGCAATTCGGTTGGATATTAAAAACACCAACAACGAGGCCGAATATGAAGCTTTCATAGCAGGCTTACGCCTCGCTATCAAAATGAGCGCAACAAATTTAGAAGCCCATGTGATTCATTACTAGTTGCTGAGCAAGTAATTGGAACGTACGATGCAAAGGGAGATATAATGGCTTTATACTTGGTGCAAGCCAAGGCTCTTATAGCACAGTTCCAACAATTTAAAGTCACACACGTCAAGCGAAGTAAAAACAAACATGCTGATGCTTTAAGTAAACTCGCAGCAACTAGTTTCAAACATTTGGCTAAGGAAGTTTGCATCGAGGTTTTAAGTAATCCATCAGTTCCCCTCAGACAAGTAACAATGGTCGAAGTAGGAGATCCATCATGGATGTCTCCAATAATAATGTATTTGTTACATGGTTCTTTACCAGAAGATAAAGCGCAAGCACGTAAGTTACGATGCAAAGCTCTCAATTATGAATTGATTGACGGTATTCTTTACCGACGCTCCTACATGGGTCCTTCACTCCGCTGCGTTAACAAACATGATGCGCAATACCTGATCAGAGAGGTTCATGAGGGGCTATGCGGTATACATTCTGGGCCGCGCATGGTAGTAGCCAAAGTGAAAATCACAGGGTATTATTGGCCCGGAATGTACGTTGACGCGGTAGAGATCTTGCGCAAATGCATGTCCTGTCAAAGGCATGCCCCTAAAACGTTGCGCCCAAAGAATCCTTTGGTACCCGTCACAACAGCTTGGCCATTTCAAGAATGGGCCATTGATTTAGTGGGACCATTTCCGGATGCGCCCGACGCAGTAAAGTTTATCATTGTTGCGGTCGATTACTTCACCAAATGGGTTGAAGCCAAACCTTTAGCTTCTACTACAGCGATGGTAATTCGCAAATTCATATGGGAATACATTATTTACCGTTTTTGTCTGCCCATGCGCATTATTACAGACAACGGTACAAATTTAATGGCTGAAGAGTTGCAAACATGGATGACCGAAATGGGAATCCAACATGTTTTCGCTTCTGTTGCATACCCACAAGCAAATGGTCAAGTTGAAAGCATAAACAAACAGTTGGTCAACGGTATCAAGGCCCGCCTTGGCACCGCACGGCGGGGGTGGGTTGACGAATTGCCTAGCATCTTGTGGGCATACCGAACTATGCCCAATACTAGCACTGGAGAAACTCCTTTTAGCCTTGTGTACGGCACAGTAGCTGTGATTCCTGCCGAAATTGGGTTACCATCTCCAAGAATGCTAGCTTTGGAAAAACAAGATAACGAAGAACAAAGGCGCATCGACCTAGACTTATTGGAAGAACGACGAGAAAATGCAGCGATTCGCGAAGCTAAATACAAGTCCCAGCTTGAAAAGTATTACAACAAAAGGGTGCACATCTGTTCCTTTTCGCCTGGTGACTTTGTTCTTCGCGATAATGAAGCATCGAATACCGAAAAACCGGGGAAGTTAGCCCCGCGATGGGAAGGTCCGTACGTGATAAATGAAGTATTGGAAAAAGGCGCGTACACTCTGAAGCGTATGGACGGATCCAGCGTTCCTCGAACCTAGAACGCCCAACAACTACGCCGATGTTATATGTAATCTCAATCCTCTAAGCAACTTCTGAGCGTTGCATAACGAGACTGCTTACTGTATTTTGTTATGTAATCTTAGTGGCAGCCATAGCTTTGGGCTTTATCAGTATGAATAAAATACTTTGACACTACTTACAGTCTTGTATACGTTCATTTACAAATGCATGCAATTCCTTGGATAAACAAAAACACAAACTCATGAGCCACAAGCTAACTTAATACTTACGCTCACACATGAGAACAGAAATTGTTCATTTATCTATCCTACACAAGGAATTGGTCCCATGCAAACATTGTAAAACTGAAATATATTATATTCACATCCATAGTACTTACGCAGCAGCGCAACATTACAAGTTATCACAAAGTGAAATTACAAATTTCCTATTCTATGGATTTGGTCCCCGCCTGCCTCTCTGTTGACGAAAAAATATCCTTTAATTTATCAACAAAGTCATCTTGCTGTAGCGCGGCATCCACAAGGTCCATAATCGGAATTTGCAATTGATCATATTTTTCTTTGGCAGCAGAATAAACGGCGGCAGTATTTAGCCCATGCGTTGCAGCACGGCTTGTATTCCATTCGGTCTTCAGCGCATGGGCCACGTGCAAAGTACACTCTCTATAGCCCTCGGCATGCTCGTCATTACACGCCGCGATCATCAATTCTGCCACTCTCTCATCCAACTCCGTAGAGTTAAGGATGGCATTTGCAATCTGTATATAAATACAATCAGTATATGTTGCGACAATCAAACCAGACATGTATAAAGAAAAGGGAATATTACCTCCACAATCCCGTACTCCCGCAACCAAGTAAGCTGGTTCATGAGGGATTCGGTGAGGCTTTCTGCTGTAGCGTGAGCGACCTCCGTGTCGTTAATTTTTTGTTCGCCTTCAATCAAACGGCAGATCAACTCGGCTTTTTCTGTTCGGTGAAGGTTGATATCTTTTTTCAAACTATAAACCTCATCTTGCAGCCGCGCCTGGTCAAATAGCCTAGCAGTTAGATCATCATTTTCTTTATTCTTAAGAAGGAGAGTCATTTTGGTTGATACCTCATTCTGCTCGCTCTTTTCTCTGTGTGAGCGCGCCTCTTCTGCTGTCGCAACTGCATCAGCTTTCTCTTTCTTGAGTTTCTCAATTTCGTTGCGCAGAGAAATTTTTTCTTTGTTATCACGATTACAAGCCTCCACAAAGCGCTTGCGCTCGTCCGCATATTGCGCAGCAGAGGCCTCACACTTGCGCTTCCACGACAGCGCAGCCCACTCTTCAGTCTTCTTCTCTTCCTCAAACTGGGCCTTTTCCGCCTCAAAATCAATGAGCATTTTCAACGTCTTCTCCTTCTCAAATTTGGCCTTTGTCTTCTCAAGCTCAACCTCATCCCACTCTTTGTTCATGCTGCACCACTCGCGCACAATCCTGTTTATGGTAGAAGAGGCAAGGGCAGACTCTTGCAAATATGACTCGTAGGTAGCCTCGTGGTCTTTTTCTTCCTGGCGGTTCACCTCCGTCGGCGGGAAGATGCCCTTATACCACTCCCTACAGGAGTGCCAATCAGTGAAAACATCACCCTGCTTAACTTTCCACACAGGCTGATGAATCGCAGAGGCCCGCCTCTCAGAATAAGAGCGATAACAATAGTCCCCAGGCGTCTCCTCTGGGCGAATAGGCGACTCCTCCTCCGAATCCTCAACAAACACAAAGCCTTCGCTTTGTGTTGAAATTCTGGCTCCCTTGGATATCAACTTTGACGGTTCCCCAACATCTGTAGCTGTATATTTAACCTGCTTGCCAGCAGGATTCTCAGCATCAAAATTTTGGGCTCTTCTTCCGGAGCCACTTTCTCAATATTTTCCGGGACGATGGGGTCGGCATCAAGAACAAGAGTTTCTTGCCCCGCATCTCCCTCTTCAAACTTCTCAGGCCTACTCGACGATGGTATAGCAGATGAGGTGGCCGGTGCAGCCTTTACCATTTTCTCTGTAAAACATATTAACAAATACCAAGTATAAGATTCTGCGAAACTTTTATGAGAGAAATGCGCAACAAACTAAACGTACCAGGTGAGAACTTCTTTGCAAAGGCATCCAGATTGCTCTTCTTACGAATGCGCGGGCGCGCAACTTTGGTTGGCGCATGAGTTTTAGTCTCCGCCTCCTTCCTCTTCTTAGAAGTGCGCTTCAACGCCTCTTCCGGGCTAGAAGGTACTTCCAAAGGATCATCTAGGTTCGCAGAAGGAAGAGATGAGGTGTCAACGGGTTCTGGCTTCGGTTTCTTCAAACCTACAGGCGCAAGGCCCTCCAGTGAGTCCGACACCACCACATAATTGCACCAAAAGTCAAATACGGGAAGCGTACCTTTCGTGCCCTCAGCTTCGCCAGCAGCTGATGGCTTGTTTTTTGCTCTGGGTTGGAAGGGGGAGGCGCAGCAGCTGCAACAGCAGTTGGTTTCTTCTTCTTCTTCGAATCAGGGCCTACGCCCAAGTTTAGCAAGTCACCTACATAATCAATCATATTGAGCAAAGGTTGCGCCATTAGTTATATTGCAATATTACTTAGAAAAAATGTTCAAGAGTAATATTGCAATATCAACTTAGGCTTTGTAAGGACTTATTTACCAGTCTTCGAATATGGTTGCGCCTCCAGATCCTCCTGCTTGGGCAACTCAAAGTTCCCCAAGAATTGTGAGAACCAAGTTTCCTCACCATCAGCAATAGGCACGGCGGCCATTTTTCCTTTCTCTCTCTTGAAAGAGACCAAGTAGAGAGGCGCAACTACATAACAAACATTTTTGCATCAGTACATATCTATTGAAAGATATTTCTAGGAAGTTAAAGGGTTACATACCAGTTCCATCTTTTGTATACACCGGTTTTTCCCGGCGTTCCTTCTTCCAGAAAATACTCATCCCGGCAGCGATGAGGGCCCTCTCCGGCAAAACAATATTGGGCACATCTTTAATATCTTGATACCATACCTCGTCGGCAGGTATGGAAGGGTCTCCAACTCGATCTCATCACCGGCCCGGAATGTCATCTTCATCGGGTCACCGCTGCCTTGATAAAAAAGAACTTCTGCTTCCAGTCGTGGTAGGACTTCGGCGGCACCAACAGCAATCGTTTGGCTTGCACACGCTGTTGGAACGAATAAAAACCCAACGAGCAGTGCAGCTGGTAGAAAACTCTAAACTTCTCGACCGGCGGATCTGCATCGATCGGCAAACGAACTCAAAATGCCGGATCCTCACCATTCCCATCGGTCTCAACTGAGAAATGTGAATCTTGTAAAAACCAAGAATTTCCAGCAAGAAATGGGTCACCGGCAGCCGGAAGTTCCCTTCGGCAAAATAATCGTAAAATAATGTGATGTAGTCGGCCGGCGCATCAGCCGCCGTGGCATTCGCCACCGGAAAAAACGCTTTCCAGGACGGAGCAAAAAGGAAGTTGGTGGCAAGATTATCAAAATCTTTCTTCGACCACTTTAGCGGTGGCAAACTTGACGACGACATCTCAGCAGAACTTGCACCATTGGCCATAACTCGAACTTTGAAGAAAACTTTGAAAAATTTGAAGGTGGCCGGAATTTTTAAACACAAATTTCTCTCAAGTTATAATTGGGTGAGGAAGCAAATGGATCGTTGATCCCTTTATATACTAATCGCAATTAATGCACGATTTGACTGCAGCGACTTTTGCGACCGTCACGTATCCCCAAGTAACCGCAGGGGCGAGCGGGGAACAGTAACCGCCCCACGCGCGCGAGTGTTGCCAAAAAGCATTAAATACGGTAAGACATATACTGTTGACAGCCTGTCAACAGTACCACCACGTCTCAAGAACGTGCGTCGTCACCAACTACACCATCCAGATAAGTGACACGTGTCTAAGTATATTTGAAATTCAAATACTTTTTCAAAAATTCACTTACGACACGTCATCAAGATGCATAAAGCAACAAAAAGCTAGTCCTTACCTAGCGCAGCACATTTATCTTAACTCCAGTGCTCCACCTACTTTTTATTCTTACATAGGAGCAACACTAGACTGGGGGGGCTTGAAGAGGTATGGTCCCAAAAACCTTGCGCCAATCAAGGAAACCATACCCATTAATAACTTCTAAGAAAACTGCGCGCAGCTTCTTTGCCAAAATAAGATTTATTAGAACTCTACGCCAAATATCCAAGAGATGATAGCGTCATTTAACTACCTTGCGCGGGCTCGCGCAAGGCAAAGTTAACCTTGAACATTATCTTTGGATAAATGCTTCATTTAACTACCTTGCGCGTGCTCGCGCAAGGTTCAAAGTTAACCTTGAACACTCTCGTTTGATAATGCTTCATTTAACTACCTTGCGCGGGCTCGCGCAAGGTTTAAAGTTAACCTTGAACATTCTTGTTTGATAATGCTCCATGCACAATTCTTGCGCAGATATTTATATCAAAGCAAGCATCCACCAAACGTTGCGCTAAGCAGCAAGGAGAAGAAGGAAGATCAGTCAACTAACTTGCGCTTCTCGCGCAAGGAAACAGTAAATCCTGAGAAACTTTCCCTTAGCGAAATCCTTGACTTGGTGCAGAAGCAAAGGGAATCTTTTCTGTTGTAACAGAATGTACACGTGGTGAATAATAGATGGGTAACAGCTGTGAAACCTTCTAGAAGCCATTAACACCCAATCGTGCAAGCATCTTTTCGGTTATAACCAATTGCCACATGGCCGCATCTGGACGGCTGAGGAAGATCACGGTGATGGCATGCTCACATTTATAAGATGTAGTGATCTCATGTTGACACGTGGCACCTCCCTAACCGCTGATGAGCTCACGATCCGTGTGCACTAACGGATTGCCAACAAACGTTAACGGAATAACAAAAGATTTCGTTAAAGTTAATAATCTCTCTTTTTGGCGCCAAACACCGGCTATAAATAAGTAACTTGGAGTTCAAGGAAATGTATTCACTCTCAACTACTCTCTCACTTACAATACTTACTTCCAACTACATGTACTTATTCTCACGCCGAAGGGTGATCACGGAGAGAACCCCCTTCTCCCCGTGGCGAGCTAACCGTGTTCTGTTTTGTAGGATCAGCCGGAATATTGTTCTATTCATCATCCATCGTGAAACCAAACGAAGGGTTAACCCTTTTATGTAGAGCCCATTCCATAGATCTACTTTGATTCCGGTCTAGTTGATCTAGGGTTTCTTCACATTCAAAACCAAAAGTTAAGCAATCAAACCATTCGTCTAGTTTATCAATCCTAAACAACCATAATAAATTTAGTTACTCATAGTCTAAATGTAAAAAAAAAAAACTTAAAGTATTCGAGTTCAACAAACATTGTATATAATATTCAAGTTTAAATAAACTAAAATAAAATAAACAAGTCTAACCAAACGAACTATGAACCGTTACGCTAAATCTTCAATCATAAGTTTCCTTCACCTTTTGAAAATAACCGTCTCTTGATGCCCTCTGTCGTCGAACTCACAATACGTTTTCAACTGTCCCTCTAAGACCATGTGTAGTGGTTTAGTGAATAATGACCCCACCCTTGCGCGTCTTCTGCTATGTGGCAGTCCAGTCAGCAGGGGACATTGTTAGGCGTTTTTACAAAATGGGCGTAGTGGAATAATGCCCAATAATGCCCTAACCAATCATTACACAATTATTATTTATTTTTTAAATTAAAAACTAATAATACTTCATTAAACAAAAAACTATAATACTAATAATAAAAAAATAAAAATCGACTAAACGTAAAAAAACGAAAAAAACCGGAAATAAAAAAAGGAACATTACTAAAATAAAAATAAAAAAATGATAATCTAAAGGCCGTATTTTTCTTGAAGTTTTTGGCGGTGCATTTGCGCAACGATCAACGCGTCGCCTTGGAGGTGATTGATCAGTTTGGACAAAAACTCTATGTCCTTTTCCGTTGCCTCGCCGCTTGCATCTCGTTAATTTTTTTGTTTTCGGTGACTCGTTCTTGCATAGTCTCCCAACGCTTGTGGCCGGGGTCTCGAATGTCTTGGAGACGTCGATTCATCTCCTCGAAATCTCCCTTCAAGTTGAGATTATCGGAAGACGACTCTACCGGCTTTTTGCCGTTCTTTTTCTTTTTCTTCTACCGGTCGGTCGGGCCAACTCTTCATCTTCCTTGTCATCGTCCAAAATAATATTTAAGTCGACGGTGCGCGCATCGGAAATGGGTGTTTCCGGGTCAACCAAGGATGACGTTTTCGATCGTTTAGCTTTACGTCTACTACTAGACGTCATGGCCAGTACGTTAGCCCACTTTGGACTATTTTTTAGAAGCTCCCAACATCTATAGTACGTGAAAACGCCTCTAGTTTGGTCGAACTCTTCCATAGCCCTCGTTAAAATATCAACGTCATCTTCACCACTCGGCCTATTATCTTTCGTTCGTTGATAAACTTCTTGGAATTGGTGACAGTTTTTGTTGATATCGGTCCATTTACTAGATATCGAACCGTTGTCCCGATATTCACTTTTTCCCATCGCCTTAAAACAAAAGCTCACGAATTTTGTTCCAAAATGTTGGACCGGTTTGATAGTTTGCTACAAAAATTATAAAAAATAAGGGATATGTTAAAAAAAATAATAAACGAAAGATAGTTATTAAAAAAATAAAGTCTACTAATAGTTTTATAACCCTTACCAACTTCAGGGTCCTCCGAAATGTCGAGCCACGCCCGAGCCAACGCGTACTCCTCGTCTTTCATCAAAACAAGGTAACTTCCCTTACGACGAGGAGCATTCGGGTCCTTTTTTATGTGACCTTCTACCGCGTTTAGCTGTCTCGCGATCGGGTTCGGGTTGCGTCTCCGACGCCGTATCCACCTCGGGTTCGACTTGTTCTTGTGGTGGTTGCAAACCGCCCAGTTGAGCAAAGCCGTAAGGGATTGGAAGGAAAGGATTGGAGCCGCGTAGGAAAACACATTCGGATCCATCTCTTGAAAGTTAAAGTTTTGTTGCGGTTGGGTGGTATTTGGGTTCCCGGGTCTTGGCGGAACACCGAACGGGGGTCGGAATAGATGCATGGTAAATAATTTTATAAAAGTTTGAAGAACTAGAGAGAAAGGTAGAGAGAAAGTATGTAATTTTATAAAAAAAATGTGTGAAAAGTGGGGTATTTTATAGGGTTAAAGTGAGATTTTAATTAAAAAGGAAAATTAAATTTAATTTTTTACCGTTTGAGAGCGGTCATTTTTTAAACATGTGCCAATTCAAGCGTTTTTTAAACAATACGGGGGCTTTTTTTAAAAAAAAACGCACGCCCGAAAACGCCGAGGGGGTGGGGCTTGGACGTGGTTGGGCGTGTTTGGCGGAGAAAAACACCAGAAAGAGGACGACAACGGGTGGTCTAATGTGGTTAGGGGTGAGCATAAAACCGAATTAACTGAACCGTAACAAAAAACCGAGAAAACCGAACTGAAATAACCGAAAACCAAAATAACCGAAGGGTCGGTTATTTGTATTTTTGATAACCACATGTTGTGGTTCGGTTATGGTTATTATTAGTTTCATAACCGCAAATAACCGAACCAAACCGAATGTTTTAAACATGGCCGAATCCATAAGATCATAGGTTTTTAAGTTGGTGTTGAAGTGTTTAATATGGCCCAATCCGTATGTTTTTTGGTGAAGTGTTTAAGTTTTTTAGTCATGATCTAACCTCATTGAATTTAAAAATGTAGCCACTTTGTGTTCTTATGTGTGCTTCAACATGACACATGTTACTTTTGAATTTGGAATTTAGTTTGCATGTGGAAGTTAAGTATAATTGATAATTCTACAAGCTTTAATTATGTATATTTAATTTTTACGAATGAATTTTTCATAACCCACACATTTAAAGCCTAACTTTAGAAACGATAAAATAACCGACCTATAACCGAACCGAAACCGCATTAACCGCAAATAACCGATTAACCGAAACCGCATTAACCAAAACCGAACGATTATGATTTTTTTATAACCAAGGTGTATGGTTATGGTTTCGGTTATAGGCAATAACCAAACCAAATCGCAGCATACTCACCCCTAAATGTGGTTATATGAATCCTTAGCCCCCTACTGACACAATTTGACTAGCCCACTACATTCTATGAACTTGGGCCTTTATCAACGGTTCGAAGTCAACCTGGTGGGCCACCTCTTGATGAATTTCGTTTGGTACAGTTCCGTGTTCAAGCCCATCATCGAATTCCCAACAATATGGTAACTAACTTTTTAATTTCATGGCCTTATAATGTATTTTTGAGTTATTTAATCTTGCAATCCAAAATCACGTTTGAACTCCACCATAATTCCAAAAATCTATATTCAGCCCACTTTAAATAATTTGATTTATAAGATCCAAGCTCTAAACCTTTTTAACTTAACTCACTTGTAGATACACAGGTTAAAACAATAGAATTTAAGTTAAATCATTTAACAATTATAAATACATTTAATAATCTTAACTCCTATTTTTTTCTTACTCGTCGATTAAATTGTTTTGATCAACACTATGACAAACTTTATTGCATTTATTATTTTTTAGTATAAAGTTATCAATTTTAGCTCATTTTCATTAACATCAACTAATTATGGGTAGAATTCACTAAAAATGACCTTTAAGTTACTTAAAAGTGTAAGAATATTTATATAAAAATATATATAGTCTAGAGTATTTCACATGTCAACACAAAAACATTAGAAAGCATACAAGTTTGGTGTACTGGCACATGTATAAAAGAATTTAACGAGATACACATGACAAAAAAAGTATATTAAGGCATAACATATCATGAACTAGCATGCATCACATACGTGTCAACCCAAATATTCCACTAGCGTAATCTTATCATCACAACGACAAGACCATTTGTATGATTACTTAATATAGATCCAGAAATGATGGCGTGCTACTCCTATAGTGCTATACATGTTAAAATAGGCTTGTACGAAGTTAATGACAAAGTATAGTGCAAGAATGACTTCTAGCATGCATGTATTCCTAAAGTATAAACGTATAAAGCATGTATAACGGAATCGTTTGCATGAGTAAGGTATTTGCATAAGTGTGTTCGTGTGAGTTTTAATACGGTGTGTTTATATATATATATGGTAGAGTTCATGCGAGAACTACCTTTATTGCGAGAACCAATGCGAACAAAAAAATACTTAAAAAATATAAAAAAACCAAAAAAAATTTGTAAAACTTTTTTTTAACAAAAATCGCTATATTTTGTATGTAAAAAAAAAGAAAAAAAACTTTTTTTTCGAGTAACAATTATAGGTGCACATGTGCATATGTATCATTTCTTTAATAAAATTCACAATACATTACGAGTAGTAGATAATTACACTTTCATTTACACTATAATCCGTAGTACACTACGTTTGCATCACCATTATTCGAAATGTACATGTGCATCATCATGTATAACTATGTTATAACGTATTTTGGTACAAAAAGTTTGTGACTTTGAATAATGAAATGATACATATACACATTTTCCATGGATAATTGTTACTTAATTTTTTTTATGTTTTTTTAGCAACGAAATATAACGTTTTTTTAATATTAAAACATTTTTTTTGTGTTTTTTAGATTTTTTAGGTATTACTGGTTGTGTTCACAATATTTCTCACAATAAAGGGTGGTTCTCAAAGGATTCTTCTCCTATCTATTTAAGCATATAGGAACAACGACTTAAGGTAATTTATTCATTCCCTAAGACCATCTTTAATGCATTATGTACAACCCTCTAAAGCACACTACTGATTTACCTTTCCAATTGTACCCCCCACTTACACAAAACATGCGGCCAACAAAAACCCAAAATTTCATTTCAAATTGAGAGCATCTTCTTCATTTTCGTTCTCTCTCTCCCTCAAAGATCTGGATTTGGATATGTGGATCCAAAAGGAAAAACAATCAGAGATGTTCTTTTACCCCAAAAATCATTCATCTGGTGAGAACCAAACCTTGCAAGAACCACAATTTCATCCAACCGATGTTTGTCTGCTTTAAAATTGCAGATCTAGGGTTTTACTTTCATGTCTGAGGTAAACTCTACTTTGAATCAAAAGATCTAGGGTTTTACTTTCATTCGATTTCAAATCCATGACCACATCCTGTGACGGTGTTGTGCAGTGTTAAATCCGCCGATTAGGGTTCCGGCAGTGGGATTCTCGAGCAGATCGGTGGCAAATGAGACGAGCATCTGGCGGTAGATGGTGGTTGAGGTAGGTTCCAACAACCCAGTTCTGACTTATCAGCTGCATGTACGTTTTCTGACAACGAAGGTAAGTCTAGCAACCTTTTTTTTTCTTATTTTTGTAAGTCATCTGCTTTAGATTTCATTAGTTCTAGAAACTGATGTTGAAAATATGTGATTTTGAGAATTGTATTGCTGATTTCAATAGTTTAGACAACGGCAACAATGACTGCCGGCGGCAGAAGCAAACTCCGGGCACCAAGCGGTGGTGGATGGTGGTGGTTGTATACATGTACAAAGATAATATCGGATGATGAAGAACTGGAGATGAACAACAAACGGTGATGAAATCGAAAACGCACATGATTCCATGTTTGCTTCCCATGATGCTAAGCTCGAAATCTCAATCTTACAGTTTAGGGTTGTTTCGTGTTCATTGTCTATTTTTATCAATTTGGACATTTCAGATTAATGATGGACTGATGGTTGTAATCATGTTATGCAAAACAACAAAAAGCTGCTTTCTTAAACTACATGATGAATATATGCTTGATTTTACAGGAGGAGAGACTTAGAAGGCTGAAAAACCGGACAAAAATTTATTTTGATCCTACCCGGCTTGAACATCAGGTAATTTTTAATACAAAAACCACTCAGTTTGATTCACCGTTTTAATAGTAATGTTTATGTAGATGTGGCAATTCTAATCCATTTTTATAGAAATGGATGGATTCGGGTTGTATTAACTGAATAGGTCGAACAGGTTAAAAATAGTTCATTTTATCTAAAAAGGATATTATACTATTGTTTTAGATTTTTTATGATATAGTTTTGGTTAATCTTTGCTAATACATATTTAATAATTAATTAGTTATAGATAAGAAAGTGTTGGTGGGCCAGTGACCCAACTTGTTTTGACCAGCAAAAATTGGCCCATTTTGACCTGAATCTGTTGTAACCCGTTACCCAAACCACTCGATATTCCCATTTTGCTACTTCTAGGCTTCCATAGTTCTATATGAGAACTTTTGCATGCTTAAAGTTGATAAATGAATTCAAGATTTGAACCTATAAATGGCGTAAAAAATCGGATATCGGTCTATTTGAGATATAGGTTATCATGGTGGGATATCGATAATTTTACTAAACTTTTGCCTTGTTTTTAGAGCAAGCTTATCAGGATGTGGCTAGGTGAGCGCAGCGAGCGCAACAGCGTCGGCATCGGCGCAGCGAGCGCAGCCGCATCGGATTCTGTTCTGTGGTCTGATCTTACACTCTTTAGCTTGATTTTGTTCAAATCTGCACATTTTCTAACACTCTTTAGCTTGATTTTGTTCTGTGGTTTGATCTTAGTAGGGGAGTTGCTAAATCTTAGACTATTCACCATCTTATCTTCAGAATATGAGAGGCTCAGTCAAAGGATCCACAGGGTTTACTGCAACCTTCAGGTCCGCAATTTGGGGCTCAACCGTGGCAAATGCAATCGAGACAAGTAAGTTTTATATTGATTTTAAACTTTTAAAGGGTTGCTGGATGTGTAACATTGGTAGTATTTTGCAGAATGTAGATTTTTATGATAAACTAGCGTCTTAAACATAATTACACTATATATACTATTAAAATTAATATTTTCATAAAATGATTTTTGTGTATTTACATTTTATGCATTAAGAATACACTTTTGGCTATGGTTTAAACAATGGCGAAGGCGTCTGCCCTCCTGCACCCCAAAAAAACAAGGCTCCTTTTGAGGTTATTTTGTACGTGCGCCTCATAGGGCAGAGGCGCTGCGCCCCGGGGGTTATGTTTGTTTTTTATTTTTTGTGTCAATGTCAAACATTTCATATCTTTTTATGTGTGTTGTTGATGTTTTTTCCAAAATTCTATTTCTTTACAAGCGGGTATCCAGCGGTTTTTACTGCATTTAATTTCCCTAGAAAGACCACTTTTGCTGTATTTTATTTCTGTAAAATGATGTCTTTTATTGCTGCCAAAAGAGTTGATTAGTTACATTTATTTGTTGTCACATAAGTATATATGCAGACTTTACACGGTTTTACTTATTATTTACATGTATATTGCTTTACCAGCTAAGCTTAAGGTAACTTAACCCTAGATTGGCTACTGATTAGTTTTCATACTTTGTGAATAGGTGGGGGCCGTGTTTGTAGCAAGCAAAGAACAAGAACAAGAAGCATTTGTATCTCTCAGAACAGGCAAGAAGCCATTTCTTTTACTGGTTATGTGTTTTAGCTTATTCATGTATTTATTTTTATTAATGTTATTGATGTATAAGAATTTATACATCTTTAAAACGTCAAATAGACCCCGTTTACGCGAGAACTTGTCGTATTTTCATTGATTTTGGTACTCATTTGAGTTGTTTGTGAAAATACAGGTCCGCGCTTCAGCCCGGTGTTGAAACGGAGGCTTTTGGAGCAAAAATGAGCAAAAACGGACAATTCCAGCAAACTGCCAGATATGGCACGACCGTGCCAAACCCTGGCACGACCGTGCCAGGCCAACGGTGACCGGCACTCTCACTCAGCACTACCATTTCAGCGCATTTGTGAAGATCTGAAGATTGGCACGACCGTGCCAGACCCCACGCACGACCGTGCTCCCCCAAGTCAGTCACATACCAGTTTGTTGTCGGTATCATTTTAGTCATCGTCGTACATTTTGTCGGGAAGCACGACCGTGCCACTGTTTGGCATGGTCGTGCGCCTCGGGAACGTTTGAGCGGGATTTTTCCCAAAATGGCTAACAAACAAGTCAACACTCGAGAAAGGCCTTCTGACACTTACCAAGCACGACCATGCCAAAAGGGGGCATGGTCGTGCCAAATTCCCAGTAGCATAAATACGTCATTTTAGCTCATTTGGAGGGGAGTTGGAGCATTTTGGTGAAGAATTCTCTCAAGAATCTGACCTTAGAAGCTTGTAGGAGCTAAGAGGAAGTCTTGAAGAGGATTACTACACTTGAAGATTCACTTAAACTATCATTAATCTTGTCTTTAAGTTGGTTAGCTTACTAGTTTCATCATGAACAATTTATGCTTTCTTGTACTTGTTTTGGTCACTATGAGCCTTATGGGCTAAACATTTGTGTTGCTTAAACTTTGTTGAAGCTTATGAACATATGATAATTATGGAAGTAGATGTGGTGATTGTTTTTGTTAATCTTAATAGTAATGCTTAAATCTTGTTTTTGGAGTTCTTATGTATGTTTAAAGTCTTTATTCTTAAAGGTTTGGTCATAAGTATTTATATGTTGTGTTGGAAAGCCTATGTAGAGATTATGATTGTTAAATCTTGTTAACTTGTTAGTATGATTCATGGCATGATACTAGGAATGGTGATTGCTAACATGATTAGAATGGAGATTTGAACATGTGTAGAGCATTTAGATTTGAAAAAATCATAATAATGTTTACATGGATTCTATAGTTGTGTTTGTGTTAGATTGATGATTTTTGGCCAAGATTGTTATCTAGCATGACCATGCTTGTGGTTTTTGTCAAGAACACGATGATAGTGCTACTTACTTGAAAGCAAGTTAGGGTGGTTGTTATATTGTTCATGGTAATTTTTCCAAACTTGTAGAGTAAGAAGTTTTATCAAACAAATAACTCTTGTTTAAAGATTAACAGTAACTTAGCAAGTGAGCTCGAAAATAATAATTTTTAGGTGATTAGAATTTTGTTCATTTTAGTTTTCCTAAGGATTATAAAGTAGGAAGCCTTGATTGGGGACTTAGTTAAATTTGGATTTGCATCACCATTAGTTTCTTTCAATAGTTGTCACATGTTTGTTAGTGGATACTTAGTTTAGGCAACCTCTTTTAGATATTGTTAATTCTTAGTTTAGTTGGTAGCTTGTTATTATTGCATGATAATTTAGAAACAAAAATCAACTCGTCAATTGAAAAGGCTTTAAAGTAACAAAAGTTTAGTATTGAGACACCACGTCCACGAATTGATATCCGGTTCTTGCCGATAAATTATATTACCTCCCGATGGATACACTTGCCCTTTGTGTGTGTAGTTAGTTTTTAGGTGAAAACCCATTTTTAAAACTAAATTTGTGTGAAGAAAAACCCAATTAAAAATATATATAATTCACGCACATCAAGTTTTTGGCGCCGTTGTCGGGGATTCGGTCTTCTTGAGAATGGTTCGAGTTATTTATTTAGCCATTGTGAAAAGTGTATAAAGTTTTTGTCTACTTGATTTTATTTGTTTTTGCATGATTATTTGAAAAAAAATAATTATTTGCTAGTTTTTTTTTAATTTTGTATATATAGTGCATTGTGCTCCTTCTTTTTCCCTACAGGTCGTGTATGTCCTCAACCCCCGTTGCTGAAATCTTCGAGCCTTCATTGGAGCCGGAGCGCAATCTTCATCGGAGACTGCGGGAGCGGTCCCGCACGGTAGCCGCTACGATCGAGGTAGACGGGAGGGGAGACGACACGTTCTACGAGGTTCGTGTAGAAATGGCGGACGAGCAGGAAACGAGGATCTTAAATGAGATAGGAAAGCCGTCACTTGAGGGTTTACCTGCGAGCATCAATGCAACGACGATTAATAATAACAATTTCGAGATCAAATCGGGCACCATATCGATGTTGCAGAATGCCGTGCAGTTTTATGGCAAGGATCACGAGGATCCTAGTGTCCATATTGCGGGTTTTCTAGAGGTTTGTGCCACGTTCACGATTCGTGACACATCACCGGATGCGATACGCCTTCGGCTCTTTCCGTTTTCTTTACGTGATGGAGACAAAGAGTGGCTTCTCTCACTTCCAGCTGGATCTAGCACTACGTGGAATCAATTAGCTGAGAAGTTCCTCCAGAAATATTTCCCTCCAGAGAAAACTGTTCGGTTAAGAACCAAGATTCTCAACTTTCGTCAGGATGAGGATGAGTCCGTTTACGAGGCGTGGGAGCGGTTTAAAGAGCTTATGCGAAAGGTTCCACACCACGGGTTGCCCAAGTGGCAACAATGTTAGATCTTCTACCATGGTTTAGATGGTCCGGGGCAGATGATGGTCGATACATATTCGGGCGGAGACATCGACACGAAAAATGCCACCGAGGCATTTGAGATTTTAGAGAAATGTGCTGCGAAAAATCGTACACAGCAGCCACTGAGAGGGAAGAGTTCTCGACAGGGAGTTCATCACATGGACGACTTCACTGCCATGACAGCACGTATGGATGCCTTATCCTCGAAATTTGATCGAGTGATGGAGATACACTCGAGTGGTTCTTCGAGTGGGGGAGCATATCATATAGGTGATTTTCCGACGGGAGAGATGTCACACGAGCATGTAGATTTCATGGGAAACCAATACCGTCCTCAGAATAATCCCTACAGCAATACTTATAATCCGGGTGGAAGAATCACCCAAACTTCAGCTGGAGACCCGATGCGTCTACTCAGCATCCACCCGGATTTGCTCCACGTCCCACAGCTCCAGGAGCGTATGGTCAGCCTCGACCTCAGCCAACGTCTCACACTAGCGAGCCTAGTGTGCAGGACATGTTCAGTCAGCTTATAGCCAGTCAGAATTCCATAAAGTCCGAGCATGAGAAGCATTACAATGATTATGACGGTCGTTTCGCGAGGCACGAGAGTGAGTTGAGAAGCCAAAAGGCTTCCATGCAAACCATTGAGAACCAAGTTGGCCAGATTGCCAAGATGTTATCTGAGAGACAACAGGGGGGCCTTCCAAGCAATACGGAGCCTAATCCGAATGTTACTGCAAAGACCATCACATTGAGAAGCGGCAAGAATGCTGAGCCCATCACTTCGGCTGCTTCACCAAAGCCGACTGATGATGAGGTCGATGAGGAGATTGAGATGGAGTCTTCGGGTGAGGTGCAACAGAGGCGAGTCCCAACAAGTACAGCACGACCCAAGGAGCCAGTCAGAGAGTATGTCCCTCCCATTCCATATCCAAGGAGGTTGAAGAAGCAGAAGATGGAAGAACACTATGGTAAATTCCTTGAGCTTTTTAAGCAACTTCATATAAATTTACCATTTGTCGAGGCACTTGCTCAAATGCCTAAGTATGCCAAGTTTCTGAAAGATATCTTATCTAACAAAAAGAAACTTGTGGAGCTTTCGCATGTGACCTTGAATGAGGAGTGTTCAGCGGTTCTTCAGAACAAACTACCAAAGAAGATGAATGATCCCGGGAGTTTCATTATCCCGTGTTTGATTGGTAGTTTGTCGGTCAGCAATGTATTGGCTGATCTTGGAGCTAGCATAAACCTCATGCCATATGCGGTTTTTGCTAAGCTAGACTTGGGAGAGCCCAAGCCCACTCGTATGAGCATTCAGCTTGCCAGTGAAGTATCCTCGAGGCATAGTTAAGAATATGCTTGTGAAAATCGACAAGTTTGTCTTTCTTGTCGATTTCGTGATTTTAGATATGGATGAGGACAAAACTGTCCCGCTTATCTTAGGTCGACCATTCCTAGCCATTGCTAGAGCCTTGATTGATGTTTGCACCGGCAGACTTACTCTTAGGGTTGACGATGAGGAGGTGACCTTTGATATTGGTAAATCCATGCAGCATCCACAGAGTTAGGATGATACACTCTATTTCATTGAGACTATTGATACATATGTGAGTGATCATTTTCGTGACACATTTGAGGAGGATGTGGTGGACACGCAGTTACTTGGAGGGGAGACTTTTGGTTCGCCTGCTAGGAACCAACTAGTTGAGGAGACGACCTGTCTGATAGGTCATGTGTCTCCCCCGTGTCCCGAGGTTTTTGAGGTTGTGGATCGCGTTGCTGAGCCTAAAGCACGCCCTTCTGTTGAGGATCCACCTTCGGCAAGGAGCTTCCAGATCACTTGGAGTATGCTTTCTTGGAGGGTGCGACTCATTTGCCCGTTATCATTTCTGCTGGATTGTCGGGAGAGGAGAAGGATCGATTGCTCGAGGTCTTGAAGCAGTATAAGAAGGCGATTGCCTGGAAGATTATGGATATAAAAGGGATTAATCCATCCTTTTGTACCCATAAGATCTTGATGGAGGAGGACTTTAAACCTGTAGTTTAGCATCAGAGGCGTTTGAACCCAAACATGCAGGAGGTTGTGAAGAAAGAGGTCATCACCCCGATCTCTTATTCACCTTGGGTTAGCTCTGTGCAGGTAGTCCCGAATAAAGGAGGCATGACGGAGGTGAAGAATGAGAAAAACGAGTTGATTCCCACTCGTACTGTCACCGGATGGAGAGTTTGCATTGATTACCGCAAACTCAATGATGCAACGAGGAAGGATCATTTCCCACTCCCTTTCATTGATCAGATGTTGGATAGGTTTTCGGGTAGGATGTTCTACTGCTTCCTTGTTGGTTTCTTGGGTTACTTTCAGATTCCCATCTAACCTGAGGATCAGGAGAAGACGACATTCACATGTCCCTATGGCACATTCGCCTACCGGCGGATGCCCTTTGGAGTGTGTAATGCCCCGGCCACATTTCAGAGATGTATGGTGGCCATTTTTCATGACATGATCGAGGATTCCATGGAGGTTTTCGTGGATGATTTTTCTGTGTTTGGGAGTTCCTTCGATCAGTGTCTCGGGAATCTGAAGAGGATGTTGGCTAGGTGTGAAGAAGCCAACTTGGTTTTGAATTGGGAGAAATGCCACTTCATGGTGAAGGAGGGCATTGTGCTTGGGCATAAGATTTCACAGTCGGAGCTTGAGGTTGATCGAGCCAAGGTTAAGACTATTTCTAAGCTTCCGCCTCCCACATCAGTGAAATCTATTAGGAGTTTTCTAGGTCATGCAGGTTTTTACCGGCGATTCATAAAGGACTTTTCCAAAATCGCCCGTCCCATGACTCAACTCCTAGAGAAGGATGCCCAGTTTGTTTTCTCCGATGAATGCCTTAAGGCACTCGAGTTGTTAAAGGAGAAGTTGGTGAATGCCCCGATCATGGTTGTAACATCCGTAAAAAACGGATTTACCAAACCCGCTCCGTTTATCAACCGAACAATCAGTCAAAAATTTCGTTGCGAATTAAATGCCCAAAATAATTTTAAACGATACATAATCAATTATTATATGGGAATATATAATTAGTTTTTGAAAAACTGTTAAAAATATGAAAATAAAAATGTTTTGTTCCTGCCGGGTTTCGAACCCGGGTCAGTCACGGTCCAGCAACAAACTTAACACACAACACTTGAACCACTGCGCCACTGATGTTCCTTGTTAAATGTTAGGATCATTTAATTCATATCATGACTTTCCGAATTCAAAACCGGCGCCCAAAAGTTCAGTCGTCGGAAATCCCGGTAATCTCGCGAAACTTAACGATTCTTTCCGTTATAACGTAAGACTTTAAACCTATATCGGTTATAACCGACGTCTGTGTCCGCGACACCTTCTATAACCGCCGGAGAAATTCAAACCGACGAATCCAGTCGGAAATCGGACCAAATCCATCGACGACTTGCCCTATAAATACCCCCTCGAACCTCTGCAAACCTTTTCGCTCAAAACCGCACCCTTTCTCGGCGAAAACTCACTCGCCAGAAATATTCTGTTCGTCGCCGGAAAACCGAACCTTCTACTTCTAAGCCTTACTAAACCCTCTGAACTTATACCGAAGTCACCCACATACTTTGTAAGCTTTCTGAAGACTCTCTGCTGCAAGACACTCGTCGCCGGAAGTGATTGCTGTCGCCGGAGTTCTGCCGGAAAACAGAGGAAGCTAGTCGGTATACCTCACGCCTAATTTCTTCATTCTTTTTACTTAATCTCATCTGTAATTAACTTAAAAACGCTAAAGAAACTGATTTAATCATTGAACCAGTCAGTCATCATTCTGGATAAAACTGACGAAGAAGATGAAGTGCGGAACACGTATAAGTATAATTTAAATCAAGAAATAACTCGGGTTAGACACACAGTCCAGCGGTGGACTGTGTGCACATTAAACACACAAAGGTCTCGAGTTCGAATCTTGTTCCACACACGCTGCCTTAATAAAAATGTCATTTTTTTGTTAATCGAACCGGAGACACGCTGTTATATGTTAAGTATATTAATAACCGGAATAATAACCAAGTTAGACACACAGTCCAGCGGTGGACTGTGTGTATGTTTAAATCGCACGTCACGAGTTCGAGTCCGGTCTACTGCACCGACTCGGACAATTATCTAACTTTTTAAAATAAGACAGAAATGAAAATACTTAATTTGTATTTAAGTATAATAAAAATCAGATTAGTTAACAAGTTGGACACACAGTCCAGCGGTGGACTGTGTGTTACGCAACCCACAGGTCCCGGGTTCGAGACCTGTGGAGCGCACCGGTCCGATTCAAATTAAATCGTTTTTAATAAAAGGATTTTCTGTTTAAATTAATTAATATATAAATATGATTAAAAACAGATATATGACGGGTTAGACACGTAGCTCAGTTGGTAGAGCTGCGTGCACGCGTACGGGAGGTCTCGGGTTCGAGCCTCACTCAGCGCACAACAATACGCATACGAACCGGTCAACGGTCAAGTCAACGGTCAAAGTCAAAGTCAACGGTCAAAAAAAGTCAAATTTTTTTTATTATTTCTATTTAATTATTTTAATTAAAAATCAATTAAAAATACTTAAAAATAACATTTTTAAGGTTAGAAAATAGCCTTAATCTCACAAAAATACACCCAACAATCCTACTAAAATAGATTAATAAAATCCGTTTACTTACCGAACCATAATGATATTTATCTAGGTTAATTTCACTCGTGGTTAAAACCACTTCGCGTGCATTCAACATCATCAACCGAACGCACCCACTGTGAGTGAATCTTACAACTTCCCCTTTTAAATTACACGTTTTGGGGTGTGTCATGTGTCATAAAAATAATTAATTCGTTTATTTAAACTTGTGCCATACCATATCATGATCTAAACTTAGATTGTTTATATTGTTGTGATTTCTTATTTCATTTTGTCAAATTATATGAAATTCATTCATTAAGCCCATCAGTTCCTCGTGTGAGACGAGTTGAACAACGCGTGCCTCAAAACCAATTCATTATTGTTCATGTGTGTATCATTGAGTTTATATTGTTTGTAGTTGTGTCATTCATATTATCATGTTTATGCAATTCATTCATTAGGCCCATCAGTTCCTCGTGAGAGACGAGTTGAGCAACGCGTGCCTCTAAATGTTCCATTATTGTTCATGTGTGCTTTATTTAATATCTTATGATTGTTGAATAAGTTTACATCTATTTTTACTCATGTTTGGTTGTGCACTCATTTCTTAATCAATCAAATAAACTTGTTCAAATGTTTTCCATAGGATTCACTCGCCAACATTATGTTGATCCAAAAACCCTTTTACACATGATACAGGTGAACAGGTTGAAGCAAGGAAAACATAGGAAATGCCTTAGAAGAGAACAAAGAAGCTTAGATTGATAGTTAGAACATGTTGTAGTATTTATTGTAAATTTCCTATTAAATTGTATTTAATGAATATGAAACGTATAATAAATGTCATGAGCTTTGATGATAACCCAATCATGCCCCGGTCACCTTTTCCGCTGCGGGTCGGGGTGTGACAGATTGGTATCAGAGCCATGATTATAGGGATATAGGATAGGTTATTAGATCCTTAGAGCCTATACTATAGTTTGCCTAAATTTTAATTGATTACGTGGTTACATACAAACTTGTGATATTTATTTGTTTTATATTTGTTTACATTTACAGTCAAATATACATGCTTATATACATATTCATTATACATATATCGATGTTCATGTATTCAATTTATTTTCATACTCTCATTATCCAAAGATTTTGTTGCAATTTTCAAATCTCATCAAAGTAAGTTCTGCGACGGGCATGTAGTAACTGGAAGGGTACAAGTACCGGTAGTCGGAACGTCCTGTCTAGGTTGGCATTCGTATAAATCCAATATAACGGACCAGTTTGCCTACCTGGGGACCAACGATGAGAGTACGAAGGACCTATTAGGCCAAAGCATGCCACACCAAACGTCGTTCGAACTAACCCACTTTGAGGTGTCACCGTGTCTACACCTGGACACATTCCGAATATCACACGTTGTATACATATTTCTCGATTTTCTCCGGGTTTTAGTGTACGCAACCTGGCAAACCCGTGCGAACCATATGAAAAACCGGTATTCATGGGGGCCCACATGATTACACAGGTAAAGTATGGCGGCATGTAGGGCCTAATGGCGAGCAAAGCCCAAGACATCCTATGGATGTAGTAGATTTATTTTTCTATAATTATTTTATGAATGTTCATTCCTAATGCGACCCATGATCCCAAAAGCATCCAACTCATACTCTTGACATGTATTCCTTGTAGATGTCTTCTAACCACGCCCGTAGGAAGACGAGAGCAGGAAAAGCCCGCGAACGCATGGCTGCCCTAATCGCTGAACAAATAGCTGCCGTAATACCCAACATTGTAATCCAAGTTCAACAAGCACTTACCGCTAATCCTGTCAATCAAGCAAACCAAAACGTTATCAACTTTTCCCCAAATACCACTAAATGCACCTACAAGCATTTCAAATCATGCGACCCTCCAAAATACAAAGGGACTGAAGGCGTCACCGCCCTCCTCCATTGGTTTGAAGAAATGGAGAACACTTTTCTAAATTGCGATTGCCCTGACGATCGCAAAGTACGTTATGCTACCGGTCGACTATATGGGATAGCACTTACTTGGTGGAATACAGAGAAGGCCAAACGAGGTGTTGAAGATGCTATGACCTTAACTTGGAACGAATTGAAGGAAATCATGACCAGACGATTTTGCCCAAGGAGCGAAATCAAGAAATTAGAAGATGAATTCTATTCGTTGAAGCAAAAGGAAGGAGACCACACCGCATACAACAAAAGATTCCTCGAATTACATCAAATGGTTCCCAACATGTTCACTCCCCTCTACCGTTTGATCGAGCACTACATTCGTGGTCTTCCGTCAAAGATTCAAGACCCTGTAATAAGTATCGCGCCTGCAACTTTGGAAGCAGCAATGGAGCTAGCAACAGAGCTCACCGAGAATCGAATCCGAAACAAAGACTTCAAGGAGGAGAAGAAGAAGGATAAAGAATGTAACATCCGTCAAAAACGGATTTACCAAACCCGCTCCGTTTATCAACCGAACAGTCAGTCAAAAATTTCGTTGCGAATTAAATGCCCAAAATAATTTTAAACGATACATAATCAATTATTATACAAGAATATATAATTAGTTTTTGAAAAACTGTCAAAAATCGCAAAATAAAAATAAAATACCTCTGCCGGGTTTCGAACCCGGGTCTGTACCGGCTCAACAAACAAACTTAACACGCGCACTTGAACCACTGCGCCACGGATGCTTCTTGTGAATTATTGGAATCATTTAATTAATCTTATGACGTTACGAATTCAAAACCGGCGCCCAACAGTTCAGTCGTCGGAAATCCCGGAAATCCCGCGAGTCTTAACGACAATATACGTTATAACGTAAACCATTAACAAGACATCGGTTATAACCGACGTCTGAGTCCGCGACCAAAATCATAACCGCCGGAGAAATTTAAATCAATGAATCCAGTTGGAAATCGGGCCAAATACATCGACGATTTGCCCTATAAAAACCACCTCGAACCTCTGCAAACACTTTCGCTCAAAACCACACCCTTTCTCGGCGAAAACTCTCTCGCCGGAATTTTTCTGTTCGTCGCCGGAAAACCGGTTTCTCCATCCCTGAGCCTCACTGAGCCTCTGAGCTTATACCGGAGATACCCACACCCTTTGTAAGCTTCCTGGAGACTCGCTGCTACAAGGAACACGTCGCCGGAGGTGATTGTTGTCGCCGGAGTTTCTGCCGGAAAACAGAGGAAAACTAGTCGGTAAACCTCACGCTTATTTTCCTTTCTTTTTACTTCTATCTTATCAGTAATTAACCTAAAACGCTAAAGAAACCTGAATAAAAACTCGAATCAGTCAGACATTATATCTGGTTATCACTTGATGAAGAAGACGATGTATCCGGATCATATAAGTATAATATAAATCAGGATATTACTCGGGTTAGACACACAGTCCAGCGGTGGACTGTGTGCACATTACGCATACAAACGTCTCGAGTTCGAATCCGGTTTCACACACGTCGCCTTAATAAAAATCATTTTTTTTGTTAAACTGAACCGGAGTCGCCACAAATATATGTTAAGTATATTAATAACCGGAATAATAACCAAGTTAGACACACAGTCCAGCGGTGGACTGTGTGTATGTTTATATCACAGGTCACGAGTTCGAGTCCGGTCTTCTGCACCGACTCGGACAATTATCTATTCTTTTTAAATAAGGCAGAAAAGGAAATAACCAATTTGTATTTAAGTATAATAAAAATCGGATTATATAACATTTAAACACACAGTCCAGCGGTGGACTGTGTGTTAGTTTAAGCCACAGGTCCCGGGTTCGAGACCTGTGGAGTGCACGTCCGATTCGCTTAAACTGTTTTTAAAATAAAATGATTTTCGGTTTAAACTAATTAATATATATATATAATTAAAATCAGATTTATAACGGGTTAGACACGTAGCTCAGTTGGTAGAGCTGCGTGCACGCGTACGGGAGGTCTCGGGTTCGAGCCTCACTCAGCGCACTTGTATACACAATTCGAACCGGTCAACGGTCCGGTCAACGGTCAACGGTCCGGTCAACGGTCAGAAAAAAATCAAATTTTTTTATTATTTTAATTAAAAATCAATTAAAAATACTTAAAAATAACATTTTTAAGGTTAGAAAATAGCCTCAAACTCACAAAAATACACCCAACAAACCTATTAAAATAGATTAATAAAATCCGTTTACTTACCAAACCATAATGCGATTTATCTAGGTTAATCTCACTCGTGGTTAAAACCACTTCGCGTACATTCAACATCATCAACCGAACGCACCCACTGTGAGTGAATCTTACAACTCCCCCTTTTAAATTACACGTTTTGGGGTGTGTCATGTGTTATGAAAATAAATAACTTATTTATTTAAACTTGTGCCATACCACATCATGACCTAAACTTAGATTGTTTTTATTGTTGTGATTACTTATTTCCTTTTGTCAAATTATATGAAACTCAATCATTAGGCCCCTCAGTTCCTCGTGAGAGACGAGTTGAGCATCGCGTGCCTCTAAATGTTCCATTTTGTTCATGTGTGTATCATTGAGTTTATATTATTTGTAGTTGTGTCATTCATATTATCATATTTATGCAATTCATTCAATAGGCCCCTCAGTTCCTCGTGAGAGACGAGTTGAGCATCGCGTGCCTCTAATTGTTCCATTATTGTTCATGTGTGTTTCACTTAATATCTTATGATTGTTGTTTAAGTTTACATCTATGTTTACTCATGTTTGGTTGTGCACATATTTCATAATCAATTTAAATAGATTTGTTCAAATGTTTTCCATAGGATTCACTCGCCAACATTATGTTGATCCAAAAACCCTTTTACACATGATACAGGTGAACAGGTTGAAGCAAGGAAAACATAGGATATGCCTTAGAAGAGAACAAAGAAGTTTAGATTGTTAGTTAGAACATGTTGTAACATTTATTGTAAATTTCCATTTAATTTGTAATAATGAATATGAGACGCATAATAAATGTCATGAGCTTTGATGATAACCCAATCATGCCCCGATCACCTTTTCCGCTGCGGGTCGGGGTGTGACAGATTGGTATCAGAGCCATGACTATAGAGATATATGATAGGTTATTAGACCCTTAGAGCCTATACTATAGTCTGCCTAAATTTTAAATTGATTAGGTGGTTACATACAAACTTGTGATATTTATTTGTTTCATATTTGTTTACATTTCAGTCAAACATACATGCTTATATACATATTCATTATACATATATACGTATTCATTATACATATATCGATGTTCATGTATTCAATTTATTTTCATGCTCTCATTATCCAAAGATTTTGTGCAATTTTCAAATCTCATCAAAGTAAGTTCTGCGACGGGCATGTAGTAACTGGAAGGGTACAAGTACCGGTAGTCGGAACGTCCTGTCTAGGCTGGCATTCGTATAAATCCAATATAACGGACCAGTTTGCCTACCTGGGGACCAACGATGAGAGTACGAAGAACCTATTAGGCCAAAGCATGCCACACCAAACGTCATTCGAATTAACCCTACTTTGAGTTGTCACCGTGTCTACACCTGGACACATTCCGAATATCACACGTTGTATACATATTTCTCGATTTTCTCCGGGTTTTTGTGTACGCAACCTGGCAAACCCGTGCGAACCATATGAAAAACCGGTATTCATGGGGGCCCACATGATTACACAGGTAAAGTATGGCGGCATGTAGGGCCTAACAGCGAGCAAACCCAAGACATCCTATGGATGTAGTAGATTTATTTATCTATAATTATTTTATGAATGTTCATTCCTAATGCGACCCATGATTCCAAAAGCATCCAACTCACACTCTTGTCATGTATTCCTTGTAGATGTCTTCTAACCTCGCCCGTAGGAAGACGAGAGCAAGAAAAGCCCGCGATCGCATGGCTGCCTTAATCGCTCAACAAATGGCTGCCGTAATACCCAACATTGTAATCCAAGTTCAACAAGCACTCACCGCAAATCCTGCCAATCAAGCAAACCAAAACATTATCAACTGTCCCCCAAATACCACTAAATGCACCTACAAGCATTTCAAATCATGCGACCCTCCGAAATACAAAGGAACTGAAGGCGTCACCGCTCTCCTCCATTGGTTTGAAGAAATGGAGAACACATTTCTAAATTGCGATTGCCTTGACGATCGCAAAGTGCGATATGCTACCGGTCGACTATATGGGATAGCACTTACTTGGTGGAATACAGAGAAGGCCAAACGAGGCGTCGACGATGCTATGTCCTTAACTTGGAACGAATTGAAGGAAATCATGACCAGACGATTTTGCCCAAGGAGCGAAATCAAGAAATTAGAAGATGAATTTTACTCATTGAAGCAAATGGAAGGAGACCACATCACCTACAACAAAAGATTCCTCGAGTTACATCAAATGGTTCCTAACATGTTCACTCCCCTCTACCGTTTGATCGAGCACTACATTCGTGGTCTTCCGTCAAAGATTCAAGACCCTGTAATAAGTACCAAGCCTGCAACTTTGGAAGCAGCAATGGAGCTAGCAACAGAGCTCACCGAGAACCGAATCCGAAACAAAGACTTCAAGGAGGAGAAGAAGAAGGATAAAGAATCGACTGAAACCTCTGACTCCACTCAAACCGAATCCCCTTCTCAACCCAATCCTAAGAGAAGAAGAGTCGGGCGACTTTTCGCTGCTACCCAACGAAATCCACCAGTTTTACACGCCATACCCATCCGAGCTATCCCAATCACCCAAGTGGCACCCAACTCAGCTTACCCAGATAAGAAACCATATCTTGGACCTCACCCTCGATGCAACAACTGTTTTTATCACCATCAATGCCAATCCGGTCGAAGATAATGACGGCCCGAGTGAAGATACTCAACTAGTCCTCTTCGCCGAAGATCCAGATTCAACTCCTATCGTTTAGTTTTATGTTTTTTTTTCTTTATCACATGTGTAGACTGTTAGAATAATTATTGTATATTATATATTGTTTTCAGTATATGCATTTGCCAAGGCCGTGGCTCCCCATTCATCGAGGTTGAGTTGGATCCCCATTTTATTATGTGGTTGATCTTGGCGTGCCCGCACGATCGGCTCCGTTTGATTGAGCCTTGATCGGTCATTTCATTTTACATTTCAATACATGCAATACGCTCGGCTCCGTTTGATTGAGCCTTGAGCGCACATTTCAATTTACATTTCCAGTTCATGCAATAAGTTCGGCTCCGTTTGATTGAGCCTTGAGCGCACAGACAATTTCATTATCAGTATCTTGTGGTTGTGGTGTTTGTAGTAGAGTCGCATCGAACTAACCATAACTTGCGGATAAAGTCAATGAAAATTTGACAAGGATATGGTGGATACGCCGCTGGTACTTCCTATATATAAGTATTCTTGTCAAATGATCGGAGGCATTATCATGCGGTTATGAGAGGTTCCATGCATAGGCTGTTTGTGTGATTGTTGTTTAGATTAAGTTGTTCAATTTCAGTACATTCAATACGTTCGGCTCCGTTTGATTGAGCCTTGAGCGCACAGTTCAATTTACATTTCCAGTTCATACAATACGTTCGGCTCCGTTTGATTGAGCCTTGAGCGCACATACAATTTCATTATCAGTATCTTGTGGTTGTTGTAGAGTCGCATAGAACTAATCATAACTTGCGGATAAAGTCAATGAGAATTTGACAAGAATATGGTGGATACGCCGCTGGTACTTCCTATATATAAGTATTCTTGTCAAATGATCGGAGGCATTATCAGGCGGTTATGAGAGGTTCCATGCATAGGCTGTTTGTGTGGTTAAGTTATTCATTTTCAGTACATGCAATACGCTCGGCTCCGTTTGATTGAGCCTTGAGCACACAGACAATTTCATTTTCAGTACATTCAATACGTTCGGCTCCGTTTGATTGAGCCTTGAGCGCGCAGACATTCCATTTTCAGTACATGCAATACGATCGACTCCGTTTGATTGAGCCTTGATCGCATAAATATATTTCATTTCAGTAATTTATGTTTGTTGTATTGATTGTAGAAGTTATAGGACTAATCATAATTCACTGATAAAACCAATGAAAATTTGACAAGAATATGGTGGATACGCCGCTGGTACTTCCTATATATAAGTATTCTTGTCAAAGGATCAGAGGCATTATCGGACGGTTATGAGAAGTTCTATGTAGGATTGATTAGTTTCTTGGTAACTAATCATAACTTGTGGATAAAACTAATGAAAATTTGGCAAGAATATGGTGGATACGCCGCTGGTACTTCCTATATATAAGTATTCTTGCCAAAGGATCAGAGGCATTATCAGGCGGTTATGAGAAGTTCCATGTAGGATTTAGTATTGCCTTGGTTGGAATTTGTGTTACATTTATATCATCATGCTATTTAAAGAGATTGGATTGTGTTCCATTTCTACATAAACTAACCTCTCCATCATAACAAACGAGAGAGGAACTTCCACCATTCAAACATATATGCAATCAGAATGTGGATTCAAATATTTGCTGTTGTGTTTATTCATGTTCGAATATTTGCTGTTGTGTTTATTTATATTCAAATATCAGCTGTTGTGTTTTTATTTATGTTCCATGTAGGTTGTAGCGTTAGAAGTATTGCCTTAGGATATAACCATACTTTCCCAAATGTATCTAAACCCTTATGCATGATATCATTTTTAGCGAATCATTCATGCTTATCGATACTTATACAGTAGGCAACAAAAAGCGATTCCTGTAATAGGGTACTTAACCCTTACAAGGAACGTTACCGCCTCGAACAAAAACTTAAACCCTTATTTTTTCTAAGCATACAACTGTCAAACTAAACATCATCATTCTTTTAGTCAAATATATCATTATTTAAATTTCGGGACGAAATTTCTAAAAAGCAGGGGATACTGTAACATCCGTCAAAAACGGATTTACCAAACCCGCTCCGTTTATCAACCGAACAGTCAGTCAAAAATTTCGTTGCGAATTAAATGCCCAAAATAATTTTAAACGATACATAATCAATTATTATACAAGAATATATAATTAGTTTTTGAAAAACTTAACACGCGCACTTGAACCACTGCGCCACGGATGCTTCTTGTGAATTATTGGAATCATTTAATTAATCTTATGACGTTACGAATTCAAAACCGGCGCCCAACAGTTCAGTCGTCGGAAATCCCGGAAATCCCGCGAGTCTTAACGACAATATACGTTATAACGTAAACCATTAACAAGACATCGGTTATAACCGACGTCTGAGTCCGCGACCAAAATCATAACCGCCGGAGAAATTTAAATCAATGAATCCAGTTGGAAATCGGGCCAAATACATCGACGATTTGCCCTATAAAAACCACCTCGAACCTCTGCAAACACTTTCGCTCAAAACCACACCCTTTCTCGGCGAAAACTCTCTCGCCGGAATTTTTCTGTTCGTCGCCGGAAAACCGGTTTCTCCATCCCTGAGCCTCACTGAGCCTCTGAGCTTATACCGGAGATACCCACACCCTTTGTAAGCTTCCTGGAGACTCGCTGCTACAAGGAACACGTCGCCGGAGGTGATTGTTGTCGCCGGAGTTTCTGCCGGAAAACAGAGG
This sequence comes from Scalesia atractyloides, assembly GCA_947069175.1. NCBI lineage: Eukaryota > Viridiplantae > Streptophyta > Magnoliopsida > Asterales > Asteraceae > Scalesia > Scalesia atractyloides. The sequence continues at coordinate 54,025,939 of CAMTDV010000015.1, read as the reverse complement.
AAAACTAGTCGGTAAACCTCACGCTTATTTTCCTTTCTTTTTACTTCTATCTTATCAGTAATTAACCTAAAACGCTAAAGAAACCTGAATAAAAACTCGAATCAGTCAGACATTATATCTGGTTATCACTTGTGAAGAAGACGATGTATCCGGATCATATAAGTATAATATAAATCAGGATATTACTCGGGTTAGACACACAGTCCAGCGGTGGACTGTGTGCACATTACGCATACAAACGTCTCGAGTTCGAATCCGGTTTCACACACGTCGCCTTAATAAAAATCATTTTTTTGTTAAACTGAACCGGAGTCGCCACAAATATATGTTAAGTATATTAATAACCGGAATAATAACCAAGTTAGACACACAGTCCAGCGGTGGACTGTGTGTATGTTTATATCACAGGTCACGAGTTCGAGTCCGGTCTTCTGCACCGACTCGGACAATTATCTATTCTTTTTAAATAAGGCAGAAAAGGAAATAACCAATTTGTATTTAAGTATAATAAAAATCGGATTATATAACATTTAAACACACAGTCCAGCGGTGGACTGTGTGTTAGTTTAAGCCACAGGTCCCGGGTTCGAGACCTGTGGAGTGCACGTCCGATTCGCTTAAACTGTTTTTAAAATAAAATGATTTTCGGTTTAAACTAATTAATATATATATATAATTAAAATCAGATTTATAACGGGTTAGACACGTAGCTCAGTTGGTAGAGCTGCGTGCACGCGTACGGGAGGTCTCGGGTTCGAGCCTCACTCAGCGCACTTGTATACACAATTCGAACCGGTCAACGGTCAGGTCAACGGTCAACGGTCCGGTCAACGGTCAGAAAAAAATCAAAATTTTTTATTATTTTATTTAATTATTTTAATTAAAAATCAATTAAAAATACTTAAAAATAACATTTTTAAGGTTAGAAAATAGCCTCAAACTCACAAAAATACACCCAACAATCCTATTAAAATAGATTAATAAAATCCGTTTACTTACCAAACCATAATGCGATTTATCTAGGTTAATCTCACTCGTGGTTAAAACCACTTCGCGTACATTCAACATCATCAACCGAACGCACCCACTGTGAGTGAATCTTACAACTCCCCCTTTTAAATTACACGTTTTGGGGTGTGTCATGTGTTATGAAAATAAATAACTTATTTATTTAAACTTGTGCCATACCACATCATGACCTAAACTTAGATTGTTTATATTGTTGTGATTACTTATTTCCTTTTGTCAAATTATATGAAACTCAATCATTAGGCCCCTCAGTTCCTCGTGAGAGACGAGTTGAGCATCGCGTGCCTCTAAATGTTCCATTTTGTTCATGTGTGTATCATTGAGTTTATATTATTTGTAGTTGTGTCATTCATATTATCATGTTTATGCAATTCATTCAATAGGCCCCTCAGTTCCTCGTGAGAGACGAGTTGAGCATCGCGTGCCTCTAATTGTTCCATTATTGTTCATGTGTGTTTCACTTAATATCTTATGATTGTTGTTTAAGTTTACATCTATGTTTACTCATGTTTGGTTGTGCACATATTTCATAATCAATTTAAATAGATTTGTTCAAATGTTTTCCATAGGATTCACTCGCCAACATTATGTTGATCCAAAAACCCTTTTACACATGATACAGGTGAACAGGTTGAAGCAAGGAAAACATAGGATATGCCTTAGAAGAGAACAAAGAAGTTTAGATTGTTAGTTAGAACATGTTGTAACATTTATTGTAAATTTCCATTTAATTTGTAATAATGAATATGAGACGCATAATAAATGTCATGAGCTTTGATGATAACCCAATCATGCCCCGATCACCTTTTCCGCTGCGGGTCGGGGTGTGACAAAGAATCGACTGAAACCTCCGACTCCACCCAAACCGAATCCCCTCCTCAACCCAATCCTAAGAGAAAAAGAGACGGGCAACTTTTCGCTGCTACCCAACGTAATCAACCAGTTTTACACGCCATACCCATCCGAGCTATCCCAATCACCCAAGTGGCACCCAACTCAACCTACCCAAATAAGAAACCATATCTTGGACCTCACCCTCAATGCAACAACTGTTTTTATCACCATCCCCTTACCTTACCTTGTCGACTATGTGCAACTTGTGGACGTTATGGTCATTTGAGCAAGGTTTGCCGCACCTTTCAAAACCAAACCTTTTCCCCTACTCAAAACATGGCCCAAACCTATCAACCACCCCAATACCCCATGTTCCCATATGTTCGAGCTTGTTTCAATTGTGGCAACCCTACCCACTTTAGAAACACATGCCCTCAATTGGTAAACGTCATCAACACTCAAGCCCAATCAAACCCAGTTAACCAAGTAAACCAAGAAAACCCAACCGCTAGGCCACCAGCAAGAGGAAGAATCTTCAATATCAACGCCAATCTTGTCGAAGATAATGACGGCCCAAACGAAGATACCCAACTAGTCCTCTTCACCGAAGATCCAGATTCAACTCCTATCGTTTAGTTTTATGTTTTTCTTTATCACATAGAACCAAACATAACTTAAGGATAAAGCCAATGAAACTTTGACGAAAATACGGTGGATACGCCGCTGGTACTTCCTATATATAAGTATTCTTGTCAAAGGATCAGAAGCATTATCTGGCGGTTATGAGAGGTTCCATGTGTAGACTGTTAGAGTAATTATTGTTTATTATTTTCAGTATATGCATTTGCCGAGGCCGCAGCTCCCCATTTATGAGGTTTGAGCTCGTTCCCCATTTTATTATGTGGTTGAACTTGGCGTGCCCGCAACGATCGGCTCCGTTTGATTGAGCCTTGATCGCACAGTTCATTTTACATTTCCATTACATGCAATACGCTCGGCTCCGTTTGATTGAGCCTTGAGCGCACAGTTCATTTTACATTTTCAGTACATGCAATACGATCGGCTCCGTTTGATTGAGCCTTGATCGCACAGACATTTTCATTATCAGTATCTTGTGGTTGTGGTGTTTGTTGTAGAGTCGCATAGAACTAATCATAACTTGCGGATAAAGTCAATGAGAATTTGACAAGGATATGGTGGATACGCCGCTGGTACTTCCTATATATAAGTATTCTTGTCAAATGATCGGAGGCATTATCAGGCGGTTATGAGAGGTTCCATGCATAGGCTGTTTGTGTGATTGTTGTTTAGATTAAGTTATTCATTTTCAGTACATGCAATACGTTCGGCTCCGTTTGATTGAGCCTTGAGCGCACAGACATTTCATTTTCAGTACATGCAATACGTTCGGCTCCGTTTGATTGAGCCTTGAGCGCAAAGACATTTCATTTTCAGTACATGCAATACGATCGGCTCCGTTTGATTGAGCCTTGATCGCACAGACATTTTCATTATCAGTATCTTGTGGTTGTTGTGTTTGTTGTAGAGTCGCGTAGAACTAATCATAACTTGCGGATAAAGTCAATGAGAATTTGACAAGAATTGGTGGATACGCCGCTGGTACTTCCTATATATAAGTATTCTTGTCAAATGATCGGAGGCATTATCAGGCGGTTATGAGAGGTTCCATGCATAGGCTGTTTGTGTGATTGTTGTTTAGATTAAGTTATTCATTTTCAGTACATGCAATACGCTCGGCTCCGTTTGATTGAGCCTTGAGCGCACAGACAATTTCATTTTCAGTACATGCAATACGATTGGCTCCGTTTGATTGAGCCTTGATCGCACAGACATTTTTCATATCAGTATTTTATGTTTGTTGTATTGGTTGTAGAGTTATATAGGATTAATCATAATTCACTGATAAAACCAATGAAAATTTGACAAGAATATGGTGGATACGCCGCTGGTACTTCCTATATATAAGTATTCTTGTCAAAGGATCAGAGGCATTGTTAGATGGTTATGAGAAGTTCTATGTAGGATTTAGTAGTTTCTTGGTAACTAATCATAACTTGTGGATAAAACCAATGAAAATTTGGCAAGAATATGGTGGATACGCCGTTGGTACTTCCTATATATAAGTATTCTTGCCAAAGGATCAGAGGCATTATCAGGCGATTATGAGAAGTTCCATATAGGATTTAGTATTGCCTTGGTTGAATTTTGTGTTACATTTATATCATCTTGCTATTTAAAGAGATTGGATTGTGTTCCATTTCTACATAACTAACCTCTCCATCATAACAAACGAGAGAGGAACCGCTACCATTCAAACATATATGCTATCAGAATGTGGATTCAAATAATAGCTGTTGTGTCTATTTTTGTTCAAAAATTTGCTGTTGTGTTTATTTATGTTCCATGTAGGTTGTAGTATTAGAAGTTTTGCCTTAGGATATAACCATACCCTTCCAAACATATCCAAACTGTTATGCATGATATCATAGTTAGCGAATAAATTCTGCTTATCAATACTTTTACAGTAGGCAACAAAAAGCGTTTCCTGTAATAGGGTACTTAACCCTTACAAGGAACGTTACCGCCTCGAACAAAAAAACTTAAACCCTTACTCTTTATAAGTATGTAACTGTCAAAACTAAACACCATCATTCTTTTAGTCAAATATATCACTATTTAAATTTCGGGACGAAATTTCTAAAAAGCAGGGGATACTGTAACATCCGTCAAAAACGGATTTACCAAACCCGCTCCGTTTATCAACCGAACAATCAGTCAAAAATTTCGTTGCGAATTAAATGCCCAAAATAATTTTAAACGATACATAATCAATTATATATGGGAATATATAATTAGTTTTTGAAAAACTGTTAAAAATATGAAAATAAAAATGTTTTGTTCCTGCCGGGTTTCGAACCCGGGTCAGTCACGGTCCAGCAACAAACTTAACACACAACACTTGAACCACTGCGCCACTGATGTTCCTTGTTAAATGTTAGGATCATTTAATTCATATCATGACTTTCCGAATTCAAAACCGGCGCCCAAAAGTTCAGTCGTCGGAAATCCCGGTAATCTCGCGAAACTTAACGATTCTCTCCGTTATTAACGTAAGACTTTAAACCTATATCGGTTATAACCGACGTCTGTGTCCGCGACACCTTCTATAACCGCCGGAGAAATTCAAACCAACGAATCCAGTCGGAAATCGGACCAAATCCATCGACGACTTGCCCAATAAATACCCCCTCGAACCTCTGCAAACTTTTCGCTCAAAACCGCACCCTTTCTCGGCGAAAACTCACTCGCCGGAAATATTCTGTTCGTCGCCGGAAAACCGAACCTTCCACTTCTAAGCCTTACTAAACCCTCTGAACTTATACCGAAGTCACCCACATACTTTGTAAGCTTTCTGAAGACTCTCTGCTGCAAGACACTCGTCGCCGGAAGTGATTGCTGTCGCCGGAGTTCTGCCGGAAAACAGAGGAAGCTAGTCGGTAACTTAAAAACGCTAAAGAAACTGATTTAATCATTGAACCAGTCAGTCATCATTCTGGATAAAACTGACGAAGAAGATGAAGTGCGGAACACGTATAAGTATAATTTAAATCAAGAAATAACTCGGGTTAGACACACAGTCCAGCGGTGGACTGTGTGCACATTAAACACACAAAGGTCTCGAGTTCGAATCTTGTTCCACACACGCTGCCTTAATAAAAATGTCATTTTTTTGTTAATCGAACCGGAGACACGCTGTTATATGTTAAGTATATTAATAACCGGAATAATAACCAAGTTAGACACACAGTCCAGCGGTGGACTGTGTGTATGTTTAAATCGCACGTCACGAGTTCGAGTCCGGTCTACTGCACCGACTCGGACAATTATCTAACTTTTTAAAATAAGACAGAAATGAAAATACTTAATTTGTATTTAAGTATAATAAAAATCAGATTAGTTAACAAGTTGGACACACAGTCCAGCGGTGGACTGTGTGTTACGCAACCCACAGGTCCCGGGTTCGAGACCTGTGGAGCGCACCGGTCCGATTCAAATTAAATCGTTTTTAATAAAAGGATTTTCTGTTTAAATTAATTAATATATAAATATAATTAAAAACAGATATATGACGGGTTAGACACGTAGCTCAGTTGGTAGAGCTGCGTGCACGCGTACGGGAGGTCTCGGGTTCGAGCCTCACTCAACGCACAACAATACGCATACGAACCAGTCAACGGTCAAGTCAACGGTCAAAGTCAAAGTCAACGGTCAAAAAAAGTCAAATTTTTTTTATTATTTCTATTTAATTATTTTAATTAAAAATCAATTAAAAATACTTAAAAATAACATTTTTAAGGTTAGAAAATAGCCTTAAACTCACAAAAATACACCCAACAATCCTACTAAAATAGATTAATAAAATCCGTTTACTTACCGAACCATAATGATATTTATCTAGGTTAATTTCACTCGTGGTTAAAACCACTTCGCGTGCATTCAACATCATCAACCGAACGCACCCACTGTGAGTGAATCTTACAACTCCCCCTTTTAAATTACACGTTTTGGGGTGTGTCATGTGTCATAAAAATAATTAATTCGTTTATTTAAACTTGTGCCATACAATATCATGATCTAAACTTAGATTGTTTATATTGTTGTGATTTCTTATTTCATTTTGTCAAATTATATGAAATTCATTCATTAAGCCCATCAGTTCCTCGTGTGAGACGAGTTGAACAACGCGTGCCTCAAAACCAATTCATTATTGTTCATGTGTGTATCATTGAGTTTATATTGTTTGTAGTTGTGTCATTCATATTATCATGTTTATGCAATTCATTCATTAGGCCCATCAGTTCCTCGTGAGAGACGAGTTGAGCAACGCGTGCCTCTAAATGTTCCATTATTGTTCATGTGTGCTTTATTTAATATCTTATGATTGTTGAATAAGTTTACATCTATTTTTACTCATGTTTGGTTGTGCACTCATTTCTTAATCAATCAAATAAACTTGTTCAAATGTTTTCCATAGGATTCACTCGCCAACATTATGTTGATCCAAAAACCCTTTTACACATGATACAGGTGAACAGGTTGAAGCAAGGAAAACATAGGAAATGCCTTAGAAGAGAACAAAGAAGCTTAGATTGATAGTTAGAACATGTTGTAGTATTTATTGTAAATTTCCTATTAAATTGTATTTAATGAATATTAAACGTATAATAAATGTCATGAGCTTTGATGATAACCCAATCATGCCCCGGTCACCTTTTCTGCTGCGGGTCGGGGTGTGACAATGGTAGCTCCCGATTGGGAGCTACCCTTTGAGTTGATGTGTGATGCGAGTGATTTCGCATTCGGGGCAGTCCTGTGTCAAAGGAGAGATAAACACTTTCACCCGATTTACTATGCGAGCAAGACCTTAAACGACGCTCAGGAGCATTACACCACGACAGAGAAAGAGCTCATAGCTGTGGTCTTTGCATTCAATAAGTTTCGGTCTTATCTCGTCCTTTCCAAGACCATTGTGTACACGGATCATGCAGCTTTTCGGTATCTTTTTAGCAAGCAGGATGCTAAACCGAGGTTGATACGATGGATTCCTTTGCTGGAGGAGTTTGATATTGAGATCCGTGATAAGAGAGGGGCTGAAAATCTTGCAGCCGATCATTTGTCTCGACTTGAGCATTCCGAGAGGAAGGAAATTCGTGGGCCTAACATCAATGACAATTTCCCCCACGAGTTTCTTATGAGGATGGAGACTAGTGATGATTCCCCATGGTTTGCTGACTTCTCAAACTACTTAGCCAGTGGCATCTGATCAAATGGGTGACCCATCAGCAAAAGCGAAAGTTCTTTGCGGATGTTAAGTACTATTTTTGGGATGAACCTTACTTCTTTAGGGTAGGAGCGGATGAGATGATCCGGTGTTGCGTGTATGGTGATGACGCGAGAGATATTTTGCGCCACTGTCACGAGGGACCTACGAGAGGCCACCATGGAGCGAATAACACTACGAAGAAAGTATTAGACTCTGGGTTCTTTTGGCCGACTATCTTCCGTGATGCCCATGAGTGGGTAAGATCTTGTGATGCTTGCCAGAGGGTAAGCAACATTTCAGTACGACATGAGATGCCACAAAACGGCATCCAAGTCTGTGAGATCTTTGATGTATGGGGGCTAGACTTCATGGGTCCCTTCCCGACTTCTTTTGGTAACCGTTACATCCTAGTTGCTGTTGATTATGTCTCCAAGTGGGCCAAAGCACAGGCTTTGCCCACTAATGATGCTAGGGTAGTGGTTAGACTTTTGAAGAAGTTGTTTGCTTTGCTTTGGTGCCCCAAAGGCATTGATTAGTGACCATGGGACGCATTTATGCAATGCACAGCTTGAGAAAGCATTGTCCCGATATGGTGCGCAGCATCGGTTTTCTACACCATACCACCCATAGACGAGTGGGCAGGTCGAGGTCACTAATCGGGGCATCAAGCAGATTTTGGAGAAAACGGTTAATTCTAGCCGTAAGGATTGGTCCGAGAAGTTAGATGATGCACTGTGGGCTTTCTGGAAAGCCTACAGGACTCCTATAGGCACCACACCATTTAAATTGGTCTATGGAAAGTCTTGTCATCTCCCTGTAGAGCTCGAGCACAAAGCCTATTGGGCTTTGAAAACAGTTAATCTTGATATGGCTGCTGCGAGCGAGAACAGGATTCACGAGATTAAGGAGCTAAGAAATGATGCGTATGAGAGCTCCAAGCTATACAAAAAACATACCAAGACGTTGCACGATAGCCGCTTGAAGGACAAGAAAGAATTCCGAGTGGGTGATCGCGTGTTGTTATACAACTCCCGTCTGAGGTTATTTCCTGGTAAGCTCAAGTCTCGATGGTCAGGTCCCTACACTGTACGGTCAGTGTTCCTTACGGGACAGTGGAGATAGGTCACGAGGATGGCCGGTTGTTTAAAGTCAACGGGCATAGGTTAAAGGCTTATGTTGGAGGGCCCGTTGATCAGAGTGAAGAGGTTGTTACCCTCCACCCCAGGAACAAATGAATGAGGGGTGGTGAGTCTAGCTGAAGACTCGTAATAAACTTAGCACGTTTTTGTATATATATTGTGTTGGTTGTTGTTTTTCTTTTTCAGGTTGCGGTTCGTTCTGGTCGCGAGGGATGTAAGTGCTTGTTGCCGGCTCTCAGGTATGTTAGTTCGGCTATTTTCTTGGTAGGAGATGCTTGGTGAGTGTCCCGGGTTCAAGGAGTTCAGTTTAATTCTATTTTCTTTTCATCCTTTATTTTCTAAATTAATTCTTGTATAATCTGTAGATGTTTTTCAAAAAAAATTCCGAAAATCGAGCACTATCAACCGAAAAATCTGGCACTACCAGACCTGCTAGTGTCAACCCTTTTGCAGAGCCATTAATAGAACCACCAATAATACAACCACCTCCTTTATCTTCTTCTTCCTTCTCACTTGAACCCATTGAAGCACTCACGAAATTCCTTGCATCTCCTAGCTTCCTCCAAGATCTCTTGTTCTCTTCATCCCAACAATCTCTCTAGGTACGAATCCTTCTTTTTCTTTATTGAGTTCTTGATTCTTAGGGTTTGTTCTTCATTGTAGTTTATGTTTAGTTTTTAGGGATTGGTCTAAATCACCCTATTCAAGCCCGTTTTTAGTGTTTTTTGTGTTGTTTTTTACCACAAGTGACCGATTTACAAAACCCCTAAACGAAAAGTTGAAAAAATCGGGGTTTTGGGGTGCGTTTTGAGCGATTTCGCAATTCTGGGTTCCGTCACACATGATCATGCCAAAACCAGGCACGACCGTGCTCTTCATAAGTTGATGATTGTCTTCATAAATCTGGAAAATCTACCCAGAATTTTATCACGCACGATCGTGCAAAGCCCTGGCACGATTGTGGTATTCATAAAACTTTGCCAGATCGCTCAAATCGCCCAGAAAATCTATCACAGTTTGGCCAGGCACGAGGGTGCCAAAATCTGGCACGACCGTGCCACTTGAAGAATGAACCCAGAACTTCATAAGTTTTCCAGAAACTTCATAAAATCTGTTGTTGTTCATAAACACACACGACCGTGCCAACTGTCCAGAGGTCCGTTTTTGTTTCATTTTTGTTGCTGATTAATTCCGGTTGTCTTGCAGATGGTTCACCCGTACTTGCGGTTTAGCAACTATGCAAGGAAGGGCACTATATACAGAAAGCGGAGCGGTTATGGGCTCGGAGGAACCAAATCGAGCCCATGAGGAGCCTACAAACAGTAGACTTGGATTTGCTCGATCAATCCGAGCGGTTCGAGGACTTGATGACGCCTCCATCGAACCGCCTGTTTGACATTGCTGAGCCACAGTACATTGAGCTTGTGATCGAGTTCTTTGCATCCTTCAGATGCACGTTTCCATGCCCGGACGTATACGATAAAAAGGTTGGTGTGAGCTACCGGTTGGGGCGGAAATGGCACCACCAGTCCATCAGTCGCTTCGGACAGGTATTGGGGTTGTATGAGGACGATGAAATCGACACCGAGCTGTTTGATGGTAGTTTGCAAGATTGGGAGCCGGGGTTGATAGAGCAACATTCTGGAATCAAATCACGGTACCGGGTCGGGTTTGCGACCCGCGCAAGGCTAAAGCTACTTGGATACTCGACCCACTTCATCGGGTCATCGAGCGGACCATCTTTCACATGATCGGGGGTGGCGGTGATAGCACCGGAAACATTACCAACTACGACCTCTTCCACCTTTACTGCATCATTTCGGGTTCAAACTGTAACATGGCCGCAAGTGTTGTAGAGTCCATTCTTCGAGGCATTGGCTCGACGCCCAATTCGAAGATTTGCGGTGGTGCTTTCGCAACTCGGATCGCGAAGTACTATAGGGTGTCGTTAGACGGCCTGACCGAGGCTTGTGACTACGGTTTACTTGACGTGGCGCAGCTGCACTCCATGCATTTGATCCAACAGGTTAATGGGATGCCGAAGCTAGTTGATCGGTTGGGTCGGGTTTGGAATCCTCTACCTGTGGAGGGTGGTGATGATGGTGATGATAGTGATGATGGTGTAGATCATGATGTCCATATAGAGGATGTTCCCGTGCATGGGCATGGAGGAGCCGCTGGGGGAGCGGAACCTCACATGCAGATTGGTGATTTCGATCATGGGTTTGAAAACCCATACATGGGGCATTCCTATGGCAGTTATGGTGGTGGCTTTGAGCAGGGCGGGTACGGGCCTTACAACCCGACTACACTTGATCTTTGCCAGAGGATAGACATGCTCGATTTGAGCCAGCAGGAGACGAGACGGGATGTCGGTCTGATTCGCGCAGAGCAACATAGGCAAGGTAATTTTCTAGAGGACATGTATGAGCAAAGCCGGCGGAGTTTTGACTGGCTTTTCAGTTCGTAGCAGCACATGGAGAACTCAATGAATGCTCCATACACGCAGCCGCCTCCCCATTTAACGCGCAGATCACGATTTGACCGCAGAGACGACGCCGGTCCTTCTGGACCGAGTGACAGGTCTTAGCCCCATCTCCATTTTGTACTTTACTATTTCGTGTTTGAGGGGTGTGCCATTTTGCACCGTCCGTACACCCCTCCGTTGTGATCTTTTATTTCCTTTTATTATGATTAGTGGTTTGAATAAACAAGGCAAGGGTAAATGGGTTGGGTAATCTTTAGTGTATTTGATTGTGTTTGCTAGTGTGTAGTATTGCTTGGTTGAGAGGTTGGTTTGTTGGTTGCTTGGCGGTTCGTTGCGGTTGCTCCTTACTTGTCATTTCGCTCCATTCATGCCATTTCAATTCAGGGGAGTTTTCGTGTTCCCATTTTCCTCCGCTTTCATTATATATGTTTTCATATATATTTGTTTTTGTGTACATCGAGGTCGATGTACATTTCAAGTGTGGGGAGGTGGTTTAGCGCTTGAGCTTTGTTGTCATGATTTGAAAAAAAAAATTAACAAAAATAATAATAATAACAATAAAATAAAGCTCTCTTGGATGAATTTTTGTGGTTTAATAATCAATCCAACATAAGTTTTTATAAAAGCACTAAATTTTTGACAAATATACAAAGGGCGAACGCAAAAAGGGCTCGCTCGCGTGAGGATTACCACTAAGTAATTTTTTGTATAGAGCATGATAAATCAAGCGATTGACCTACTTGTTTGCCTTACATATTTACCCAATACGCCCGTTTCCGTGAGTTATTTTTGAGCCTTTGTAGCTTTAGAATTATTTTTGCTCATGTTTTTGCGGCAAAGATTGGGTGAGCCGGATGACTTTTGTGGTTTAGAACTTGTGTTAGGTATACATTTCGAGGCCGCAAGGCAAATATATAGCATAAAAATGATTGAGGCACTAGGAAACCTTTTGTTTTTAACCAATTTTTATGTATTCCCTCACCCAAATCATTCCCTTAGTTAAACCAATTTGAGCCTTTCCCTTTCATTTCTTTTAAACCACTAAATACTAGCCACTTAGCCAAATTAGCCTTATATATTTTAGCCCATTTTTGGTTAGAAGTCCGGTTTGGTTAGTGATTAACTTGTTACTTTTGTATAGTATCTTAGTTTATAGTTACAACATCATGGGGTAGAGTTTTTATCTAAGTAGACGTACTTAGTTTCCCTCTCAAGCATGTGTTAAAAAAACGAGAAAAATGATCATAGTTTGAAAAAGCCTTACCAAGAGGCTTCGTTAGAGCAATTTTGGAATGGAAAAGCTAAATCCGTTGATTAGCTCTCGGTTAGATAATATTAAATTGTATAGTTCTTATTTTCTTTAAAATATCCATTTACATACCCTTGACCCTAGCCAAGTTACAACCCAAACAAGACCTTATAATTCATGTTATGTTTTTGTCGAGTGATTAGATTTGATCCTTTCACAAGCTTATGATATCGCATAGTCATCGTCGTGGCATCGAGTGTTCTACACATACTCCATAAATCGTATGTGCACCCATATATTAGCCGAGTGTGTGTGAACATTGTGAGGATGTGAGGTAGACTTGTAGGGATTTACAAGATGGACCATTGCTCATAAACTTATTTTATATACCTTTTTGGTTTTTTCCATCATGTCGAGTAGTCCTTAATTGTTATAACCGAGTTGTTTATTTGTGCTTATAAAATGCTAGTTGAGATTATTGCCATTTAGAGAGTTTTTATTTGTTTTAGTTTGCTTGAGGACAAGCAAAGTTCAAGTGTGGGGATGTTTAATGTATAAGAATTTATACATCTTTAAAACGTCAAATAGACCCCGCTTACGCGAGAACTTGTCGTATTTTCATTGATTTTGGTACTTATTTGAGTTGTTTGTGAAAATACAGGTCCGGGCTTCAGCCCGGTGTTGAAACGGAGGCTTTTGGAGCAAAAATGAGCAAAAACGGACAATTCCAGCAAACTGCCAGATATGGCATGACCGTGCCAAACCCTGGCACGACCGTGCCAGGCCAACGGTGACCGGCACTCTCACTCAGCACTACCATTTCAGCGCATTTCTGAAGATTTGAAGATTGGCACGACCGTGCCAGACCCCACGCACGACTGTGCTCCCCCAAGTCAGTCACAGATCAGTTTGTTGTCAGGATCATTTTAGTCATCGTCGTACATTTTGTCGGTAAGCACGACCGTGCCACTGTTTGGCATGGTCGTGCGCCTCTGGAACGTTTGAGCAAGATTTTTCCCAAAATGGCTAACAAACAAGTCAACACTCGAGAAAGGCCTTCTGACACTTACCAAGCACGACCGTGCCAAAAGGTGGCATGGTCGTGCCAAACTCCCAGTAGCATAAATACGTCACTTTAGCTCATTTGGAGGGGAGTTGGAAGATTTTGGTGAAGAATTCTCTCTAGAATCTGACATTAGAAGCTTGTAGGAGCCAAGAGGAAGCCTTGAAGAAGATTACTACACTTGAAGATTCACTCAAACTACCATTAATCTTGTCTTTAAGTTGGTTAGCTTACTAGTTTCATCATGAACAATTTATGCTTTCTTGTACTTGATTTGGTCACTATGAGCCTTATGGGCTAAACATTTGTGTTGCTTAAACTTTGTTGAAGCTTATGAACATGTGATAATTATGGAAGTAGATGTGGTGATTGTTTCTGTTAATCTTAATAGTAATGCTTAAATCTTGTTCTTGAAGTTCTTATGTATGTTTAAAGTCTTTATTCTTGAAGGTTTGGTCATAAGTATTTACATGTTGTGTTGGAAAGCCCATGTAGAGATTATGATTGTTGAATCTTGTTAACTTGTTAGTATGATTCATTGCATGATACTAGGAATGGTGATTGCTAACATGATTAGAATGGAGATTTTAACATGTGTAGGAATTCTTGCATTTAGATTTGGAAAAATCATAATAATGTTTACATGAATTCTATAGTTGTGTTTGTGTTAGATTGATGATTTTTGGCCAAAATTGTTATCTAGCATGACCATGCTTGTGGTTTTTTGTCAAGAACACGATGATAGTGCTACTTACTTGAAAGCAAGTTAGGGTGGTTGTTATATTGTTCATGGTAATTTTCCCAAACTTGTAGAGTTAGAAGTTTTATCAAACAAATAACTCTTGTTTAAAGATTAACAGTAACTTAGCAAGTGAGCTCGAAAATAATAATTTTTAGGTGATTAGAATTTTGTTCATTTTAGTTTTCCTAAGGATTATAAAGTAGGAAGCCTTGATTGGGGACTTAGTTAATTTGGATCTTGCATCACCATTAGTTTCTTCCAATAGTTGTCACATGTTTGTTAGTGGGATACTTAGTTTAGGCAACCTATTTTAGATATTGTTAATTCTTAGTTTAGTGGTAGCTTGTTATTATTGCATGATAATTTAGAAACAACAATCAACTCATCAATTGAAAAGGCTTTAAAGTAACAAAAGTTTAGTATTGAGACCCCACGTCCACGGATTGATATCCGGTTCTTACTGGTAAATTATATTACCTCCCGATGGGTACACTTGCCCTTTGTGTGTGTAGTTAGTTTTTAGGTGAAAACCCCTTTTTAAAACTAAATATGTGTGAAGAAAAACCCAATTAAAAATATATATAATTCACGCATATCAGTTATCAAAATGAATCTTTTGGTATGTAATATAACTTTAGTTAGCGCTTTTTAGCGAATTACAATAATAGAATTGGTTGAAAATTTGATATCGTAGACAGTTAGACGTTAAATAGGTGATCTACACTTGACAAGTAAGCGATTTGGCATCAAACTGGCCTTTTGTCAACTTTGAAACAAACATTCTGCAATCTGCAACTATATTTTTCCAAATTTTGGCCCTTTTG
This sequence comes from Scalesia atractyloides, assembly GCA_947069175.1. Classification (NCBI taxonomy): domain Eukaryota; kingdom Viridiplantae; phylum Streptophyta; class Magnoliopsida; order Asterales; family Asteraceae; genus Scalesia; species Scalesia atractyloides. The sequence continues at coordinate 54,010,726 of CAMTDV010000015.1, read as the reverse complement.
TTATTTGTACCAGGTTATGCGTTAACCAATCAATTATTCAATTATAAATCATATTAACATAATAAATTATAATAGTAAGGAACGGATGAACGGTTATGCACAAGATGAGTATGATGATGGTTGCTGGGATGGTTGTGGGGATTATCAATTGGTAATAGAAAGCCTCAGCTGGCTTTGGTGAGTACCCATTAGTTTTTAATGGCTTTATGTTTATTATATAAAGCCTCAGCTGGCCGGACAAGTGATGATTGACTATGGTAGCAACTTGGGTGGGGGCTTTGGTAATATTGGATGCTGGTCTAACAAGTTTGGATGCGATTGCGGGCTGTTTGGTGAGCAAGTAAATATAATTACATTTCAATATCTAATCTCTTCAATTAGGGCCCATGTTCAATATGTAGTCACGATTTGGAATCTCAGGTAATGAATTCCTTAGTCGCGCAGTACGCCTGATATCTTGTACTTATTGTAGCAATATAGGTTATGGTTGTTTGGTTCTTTTTTTAACAATTAGCATGATTGTTGTGGCACATGAATAATACATATGCATTCTCTTATGCAACGTTTTATATCTGTAAAGTGTGTTACTCAAAATGGTTAATTTGGCATGCTCACACAGACTACTAAAATGATTAATTTTTTATCCAGTAACTTTTGACATGATTTGAATTTGTCACGTTTAACCATTTCGATTGATGTTGAACTTTTAACTTAATGTTTTGGGTTTAGTTTATATCTAATGTGTCAAATGGTGTAATGATACACTCAAGCTTGTAAGGAAACATGTAATTGTAATAATAAGATATTTGTATTCATACTAAAATCATTATTTTGGTTTACTTATGACCTTATCTAAACTTTCCATATCTGGTTAACTAACCGAAGATTTGATTTGCTTTGTTTGTTTGTACTTCGTTTAGTGACAACCCCTCAGACTCGAGATCAAGGTTGTGGTGGTGTTATGAGGAGACGAAGATAACTGCCACCGGCGGAGATAAATGCTACTCTAGGGTTTCTGAAGACCTGGTCTCTGCTGTGTAAACAGGCCATAATCACTTGCGTAAATATAACTACTTTGTTGAGGCTTTATGTATTTTATCTTCAATCAAGGTCAATTTTTTTTAACTTTTGTTCTGTTTGCTTGACTACTAATTTATATGATTGTTGTTTATTTCATGTTGCTAGCTTAGCAATCCTTCTACACTTCATGAGACTGTTGTGGAAGTGCCCATTGTAAGATAGGAAGACATTGGTGGCATCGAGAATGCTAAACGAGAGACACAAGAGGTAATATATAGAATTCTGCTCCTAAGTTCTTATTACCTGAAAGGACTTTACAGATGCTATGTTTCATGGGTTTTTTTAAACGACCTTTTGATGCAAGCATCTTGTTTAAACCAAAACATGAATCTTGAGCAAGCATGTAACGGTTTTTTTACTCGAATTTCGAAGGTGCGTTGATTTCAGCCAGTAATATGCTTATCGGGTTTTTTACTCATCACTGTATCAGGGACCGACTCTCATTTCCGGGTGTTAGTGCACATTCAAAGAGTATCTAATGCTAGACATTTGGGAGGATTACTCAATAAACAAGTCCCTTCATGCCAAAGTTAAAGTACATACTTTTCTTCTTTGTTGAACTTTAAGCCAAACAGCCTAGCAATTCCCATGTTTTTTATACTTATTATATTGTTTGAAGAAACATTTCCTCTTTTATATTTTTGATTTTTTATGAAGAAACTTAATTTTATAGTATGTTATTATAATTCTTTTGTTATTGTTTTCTTAAACTAAACAATTAAGTTATTCAGTCAATCGTAGAGTTTAAATCATGTTTAAGAATTACTGTCAATTAACCATATAACCATCGCATAGACGACACAACCCATTTTAACATTATCTCACTACCATCACATAGCATAGACACTCCCGCTGCATCGCGTGGGTAAAAGACTAGTATATATATATATATATATTGCACAAAAAAGTGTGAAAACGGAAAAAAGGGTCATGTACACTCACGATTTGCAAAGTAACTTAGTTAGTTTGACGAGTATTGGGTTTTTGGAACACCGAAGTAACCCTAAGAGGGAAACGAAGGTGTGTGAGTTGCGGTTTTTGTTTAACGGATTGGATTCGGAATTTAAGATGTATAACATAAATTAATGTAAAGTAAGGAGCCACGAATGTGGTCATGCAAGGAGATAGATGATGAACATCTATTTAACCTCATTATATGTTTCACCAAAGCACAAAATCATCGATTTAGTTTATGATTTTGGTTGGTCATGAATATAGAACAAAATGTAAATAATTCAGTTGCTAAATAGCCAAATAAGAACAACCCGGATGTGTACATACCCAACATGGTAAATGTTGGAGACGAGGTGGGTTGGCTTTCTTTGATTCTTGGAAGCTACCTAGTATTAATCTAAATAACTTAAACAACCAACTGAGCAAGCTAGATGCGTGCATCCCAAACATGGAGAGTGTTTGGGGACGTGATGTAGCCTTGTCCCTTTGATGGAAATTGTTTTGAGATTTAGTGTATGAATCTAATTAAAGGTTTGAATAAGTGAGAAGTGGAACAAGGTTTGTAGAGTCAAAGTTTCCATGGTTCACACATTCACCAAAACACAAGACTTTCAACATTGAAGGTTGAAAGCTTGGATGGTTCCAACATTTTTGAAGTCACTTGGGACATTTAGGGCAGCATTTTATGGAGGTTTTTGAGTCTCATTTCTTGTGGAAATCAACTACAACACAAACCCATAACTATGAGCTTAGTCGGGAGCAAGGTGAGGTAAGATTTCATAAAGTTTTATGCATTATATACAAGAAACTAAAAGATAAGTTAAAACAAATTTTGATGCTACTTTGGACCTCAAATGTGGTGAGGTTCCACCTTAGTTTGCCTTAGCAAACTTGGGGAAACCTTCCTAGAGGTCGTCCAAGTAGTTTGAAAGAAGATTTGAAGAAGAAAGTTGAAGAAAAGTGAGTGAAAACTCACTTAGAACACTTGGATGAATCTGTCCAAAACAGGAATTCTTGAGAGTTTTTGGATGTCTGGAATGATTTGTAGAGTGCGTAAAGGTGTTAGGAAGGTGTGTGAGACATATATTGTAACACCCCAAAACCGGGTCGGTAACTTAAACCAAGTTAACCTAAGATGAGTGGGTAAAGTACCGTTAGTGGTACAAGTTAACCCATAAACATTAAGATTTAAATAAATAAACCCAAAGTCATATAAGGGGAATACATGTTTTTGTTAGAAAGATTAAAGTTCATAAAGGTCGGGCTATCGATATGTAATCTATGTCGGGTTATAGCATCCCCGGACTTAGAAAATAAGATTATCGTGTTTGTGATAATAAACGAGAAGCAAATAATGGGGAATAATTAACCTAGTTGATTATTAGAATTGTTAGTGGTTATATTGGATAACTTCCCTTTTTAATTAAAATCTTAACCAAGAGGGACCAAAAAGGGAAAGATGGAAACTTGTATAATATAAATAAAACAAACACAATACACACTAGGTGTGTTTATGTGTGTGTATGGCCAAGAAAAAGAACAAGGGAACAAAACCCGTGTTCAACCTAAATTCATCAAATTGGATGGCAATCCGAACCCTAAATCAGTGCATGAACGCATATTAACGATCACCCAAGCTAGGGGATCATAAGGTATGTAAAAAATCTTGATTTGGTGAACATTATGGTTGTTGATAGATTTCATGGATTTCAATCCATGAATGAATTTATGAAATTAAAGTAAGATAAGGGATGGATACTTGCTTAGGAACAAACCCTAAGTGGAAATTTGAATATATTGCTTGGTTTGGGTGTTTGGGATGAATTACCACACTTAGTCAAGTGGGTTTTGATAATATGATGAAGTTGATGATGTATTGATGTTTAGATTCATCATGCATGATAGTAATGAGAAGTTACTTGAATAAATTAGGAGTTTGAATACATGTTCATATCTACTATGAAATGGGTATTGTATGATATGATGAAATTGATGCTATCTTTATGTTAAATGATGCTTGAAATCATCATATGTATGTGAATGTTTAAAGTCTCTAGATAAGATTAAGGTTTGGGTTTTCATGGTGATGAAGCAATTCCAAGTTCTTGTATAATGATTGATAGATTAGCGTACAATGATTGAATCGATGTTAACTTGATGTTAACAATTCCATGAACTTGGTAGAGGAATGTAGTTAAAATGGTGGCCTTGAAATAACGCCTACCGGGCAATTAATGAAATGCATAGATGGGTTCATTGAAATAAATTGTGCATTTCATATGTTAATAGGTAGTTGACTTTTAAAAGTCAAACTGACCTATAATCGGATCAAATGGTAACTTTGATACAAGTCCGTAAGGTAGATTAGTTATGATAAATGAGGACTAATCTAACCTTCTTACGGATGATAAATGATAGTTTGACGCTTGACGAGCTAGGTGGAAGCTTGGGAAGAAGCGGGTCAAATGGATCAAGTATACGAGGAAGGCATAAACGGACGCGAGGTAAGTAAAACTTAAACCTTCGAAATAGCACATCTATTTATGTATTTGAGTAAGAATAAGCAATTTAATATTCGTAATGAGATTTCGAAATACGATGTTCCGACACGAATCGATACGGGTAGGAACAAGTAAGAGTGGTAATAAACGATACTTGATGATGGTAAAAAGGGGAAAAACAGTAATTCAGTCATGTAATGACGAATAAACAAGAAGTTTTGAAAAGTCACCTTATGGTGTAAACCATAACGGATGAAAATGGTAAAATGGTAATTCGGTCATGAGTTGACTAATAAATATTGAATATTCGAAAGGCGCCCTATGGCGTAAGCCATAACGGGTCAAAGGAACTAAGAAAAAAACTTTATGAAATATGATTGTATGGTGTAAACCGAAACGGATTAAATGGTGAGATGGTAAATAAATACCATCTCATAATGATAATATGGTAATATAGGCCAAACGAGTCAAATGGTGATGTCATCACCATTTGATAATAATGACTAATGATTATTTGTTTTGTTTTTTTTACTTAGCAACTAATAATGCAATGTATTAAAACGGGTCAGTGCTATGACCCGAGCCAGGTATGTGTAATGGGTCAAACTCTCAATTAGGACTTAGAGTCCGACGAGAGTAAATGAGTCATGGGTGGACATTGGACTACCTAAGTGAGGTATATCTTTTAATATAAATGGGAGATATTATGTTCATAGGAACACAATGATTTTACATAGAACATGGTTTAAAAGTGCCCATTTGGTCAAATTACACTTTTACAAGTCATTTACGAAAAAATGACTAAAGTTGACTAAAACGCTCTAGGATGATAAACCGAGAAAATGACCCTAAAGGGTAGTTTAAATATGAGTTTTAATAATTTGAGCAATCCTTCCGGTAGTATAAAGTGGAAGGTTTAAACCATTTTGGCTTAATGCCATATTATATGTCACTTTCTAAAAGTGTCAAACTTGAGGGTAAATTGGGAATAATATGATTTTCTTATCATAATCCATCACATTTGAAGTTGTGATGATATATAACTTAAGGACCATAAAGTGGCAATAAGAGATATGAAGGGATGTGGATAAATTGAGCTTAAGTGCTTAATTCCATAACGGGTCAAAATAAAATATATGCATAAACCAAGTAACGGTTGCGTAATTTATAAAAATCATGAATCCAGGTTAAGGATTTTGAGTCAATAATGTAGGGAAATGTTTTACGAACATGTAGAAACAAGTTTGAAGCGAAACGGATATGTAACAGAGAAGTTACGCAAATATTCGTATGCATATCTATGTCAGGCGCAAGGTTGCGCCCCCCAGGCACAAGGTTGCGCCCCTTACTGATGTCAACTGTATTGCGTCAGAACTGACACAAGGTTGCGCCAGAATGGTTTCTTCTTGCGCCAATAACTGGTTCTTTCTTTTTTTCACCTTTTTCAACTCCAAACTTGTGAGAAAGCTATCTAATTACATTTTATGCATTATATAACTAGAGATGATATTGGATATTTAGGTGATTTCTATGATGTTACGGATGGAGATCAAGCTTAACGAAGAACCGAACACGATCAAGGATAAAGCTTCCGCATTTTATTCTTTCGTTTATCAAATCAAACTTTGTTAACATGTTTAAATATTTTGAAACATTTAAGAAATTTTGTGAAGTTTGAACTTTGTACGGACATGTATTTGCATTATATTATATATAAATGCAAAATTTTTATAAATTTTTATTTAAGAAAAGTTCGGGTTTTACAAGTAGGCAATCAGAGCTTAAGGTTAATGATAATATGTGTTCGGTTCAAAACTTGATCGCATGATTCGGTAAGCTATTATGAATATTAACGGTCTAGCATATTAAAGTGTTGAAAAACAGCACATAGGGTTATCGAGTAAATGCACATTACCCCAATTAAATTGGTAAAAGACCGGTATAGTTAACAAATTACATGTGTTAACATGGATTGTAGAAAGCCTTGTATTATAGTACGGGCGCTTATTAATTTCAACGTTACTAATATTTCGTAAACATTCTAAATGAAGGATACTCGCATCTGAAGATGGCGAGAGTTTAATGATCTACAGGTGTTAACTGTGATGACAGAGGAGCATCGTCGCCGTTGTTGAAGACCATCTCATCTGATCGTCTATTCCGAGCCGGATCTTTCCCTCCCCGTCTTCGATTTCCTCGGCTATGCGCCTGTTGCGTGGAGGGTCGTCGTTGTCGGCGGCCATTTACGGCCGTTTCTGGCGGGCAGCGGATATTCCGAGGAGGCCCGTTGTTGCCGGTGGCTAATTAAGGCTGTTTCTGGCGGCAACGGCTATTTCAGGGAGGCCCGTTGTTGTCGGCGGCCGGTTTGAGTCCGTTTCTGGCGGCGTCGGCCTTCAGATTTCTCCAAGGTATTCTTTATGTATCTTCATTTTTATGTGCTTTTGGTACATTGCCTAACTTCTCTCGTATGTCTGTGAACCCTTTGGATCTATAGAGTCTAAAGACTTGTCTAAAGAGTTTCAGATGTAAAACCAAAGGTCTACATGAATTTCTGATGCGCGGAGTTTTAGTGGTGGCAAAGTGGGCAAGTTGGATGGGTTTGGGTAATGGGTCAAGATAAGTTTGGGTTAGGATGGGTACATGTCAGCATGGGTATTTCTAAAAAAAGGTCGGATGAGTAATGGGTCAAGATTGGTTTGGGTTAGGATGGGTGTAGGTTAATGTAGGTTTGGGTAAGGATGGGATGAAAAAATAATTAAGAAGTAAAAAGTATAAAAATAAAAAAAATATAAAATTATAAAAAAAATCTTAAAAAATTCTAAAAAACCGAAAAAAATAAAAAAAGTAAAAAAATTCTAAAAAATTAAAAAAAATAAAAAAAATCCAAAAAAAATACTAAAAACCCAAAAAAAATTCTAAAATATCAAAAAAATAAAAAAAAATTCTTAAAAATAAAAAAATTCAATAAAATCCAAAAAATTCAAAAAAAAAATCTAAAAAATCAAAATATTAAAAAACCCCAAAAATTCTTAAAAAAATCAAAATATTCAAAAAAATCATAAAAATTCAAAAAAAATCAAAAAAAATGTAAAAATTCGAAAATATAAAAAAAATCCTAAAAATAAAAAAAAATCAAAAAAATCAAAAAAAAAATCCTAAAAACTCTAAAAAAAATCAAAAAAATTATATAAAATCATAAAAATTATAAAAAATCCTAAAAATTCAAAAAATCTTAAAGATTTAAAAATTCTAAAATAAAAAAAAATTTCTTAAAAATAAAAAAATTCTAAAAAATCAAAAAAATTGTTAAAAGACCTAAAAATTCTAAAAAATCAAAATTAGTATTTTTTTAGAACTTTTAGGATTTTTTTTATTTTTTAGTATTTTTTTTGAACTTTTTAATTTTTATTTTTTAGAATTTTTGGATTTTTAGATTTTTTTAATATTTTTTTATTTTTTTGAATTTTATGGATCGTTTTTTATTTTTTTAGGATTTTTTGTTTTTAGGATTTTTTGGTTTTTTAGTTTTTTTTGACTTTTTACAATTTTTTATTTTTAAGATGTTTTTTATTTTTTAATATTTTTTTTTGAATTTTTAGGATTTTTTAGAATTTTTTGAATTTTTCGGAAATTTTTTTAATATTTTGATTTTTTAGAATTTTTTTATTTTTTAGAATTTTTAGGATATTTTTTGATTTTTTTGAATTTTTAGAATTTTTTTGGTTTTTTAAATTTTTTGACTTTAATTTTTTTTGCATTTTAAGAATTTTTTGGAATTTTTATAATATTTTCATTTTTTTAAATATTTTTGGATTTTTTTTGGATTTTTTTGAATTTTTAGGATTTTTTTTTGAAAATTCTGATTTTTTTTATTTTTATTATTTTTAAACGAAGAACGACAAAAGAGTAATACGGCAGCGATTGGTGAAGTCATAGTTGTGAAGAGATATCTATGTGTAATAATTAGTTTAGTGATTTTATCTTATACCCATCCTGACCTACTCTTCTTTTTTTTTTGTTCACCACTTCATAATCCATCCTAACCTAGTGATTAATTTTGTTTGATTTATTTTAACCCGTCTTAAAATTTAAAATACCCATATCAACCAAAATGGAATGGATGGGCTTGTTTTGCCAGGTCGAAGTTTGATTATTGGGTTTATTATGAAATATGAAATTTGGTGATCAAAAAGTTGTAAAGGTGGAATCTTTGCATGTTATGAACACTCAAAGATCAATAATAAGAACATGAAAAAAGGTTGAGAGGTTTCGGCTTTTCTCCTACCCGACGATGATGGTGGCTTGCTACTTAGTATGGCAACTCCGTTTGTAACCGTAGTAATGGTATGGGAACCCATCACTGATTAAGTTAATATACATGCTTTTTTAGTCAATTGAAGATATTTGACAAGGTTTGGTTGTATTTATTACTTTTACCCAGTTTAGAAATTAACATCCATGGTGTGCTTTTTTTTACGAATTTACGTCGAGGGTAAAAATTTAACGAATTTTAGAAAGTGTCTGTACAAATGTTTTGAATAATTATACATTATTTGTCATTTTTGTGTAGTATATATAAAAATAGTACAAAGATTTGAAAATGCCTCATCATGTGGAACATCTTCATGTGTTGTTACTGATATAAATTTTTGTAGGTTCTATTATCCATTGCGGATGGGTCAGAGGAGATGGAAGTTGTCATGATAATTGTTGTTCTTTGACGTGCAAAATCTGAAATTGTGGTGGCATCGGGGGTGATAAATTTGAAATTGTGGCCGCGTGATTGATCCATCTGCACTATTCTCTCATTGAAGAAAGTTGTAGAGCCTTCGGAGCCTCAGTCCCTACCATATTTTTAATGAAAGCTGACTAGCAATCGCTCGTTTTTCTTATTAGCATGGTTTGGATGTTAATAATGAAATAAAAACATATATATATATATATATTAGAAGAGAAAACAATCCGTGTGGAGTTCCTATCGATTTCCGATGGATAACAATCCATCTTTCTCGCTTTAGCGCTTTCTCCCAATCAGTCGCGAGGGTTCCGGGCATGAGAATGCAAGTGCCGGAATCAAACAAAAGGTCCGAACGTCCGAGGACGAAAGAGAAAATGCTACGCGGGGAAGTCGTTTCCATCTAGGATAGCATATTCGTGCCGGTTACTACTAAACATTCATATGATCTAATCATGTTGCTTGTGGTTTGTTCTGACTGACCTATTTGGGCGGTCAACCCTTTTTGAGATGTGTATCATCCAGCTTTATACGTTACCCCTATTAAAGAAGACATAGGGGTGGTGACGAGGGTGTCACCAGCGGCGCGTTTCAGGGCCCTTCAACGTAAAACCCTAGCCGACGTTTTAGGCGACAACGGCCGGGGTTCTTGCGAGGTTTCAGCTTTTCGCCTACCTGACGATGATGGTGGCTTGCTACCTGGTATGGCAACTCCGGTTGCAACCGTAGCGCCACTGAGCGGGTTCAATGACGATGATGATCTTTTCAGATCTGAGTCAATTTGTGTTGGTAATTTCGTGTTTTGTTTGTTTTGCTTTCTGAGATTGTGTTAAGTGGTGTTGGTCATGTTGATTCGGCTATGATATTGGTGGTTGTGTTGTTGACAGTAGTAGTGTAAAACAGGCTTTTTATGCTCGTGGTGAAAAGTACAGACTTTTCGTTTTTAATAAAACTGTATTTCGTTACTTCGTCTTTTTTTGTTTATCAAATTGTACAAAGTAATGATTCATTCTATTCACATACGAGTAACCAAACATCACAATGAAATTCCATTCCCAAATCCATTCCATTACCCCATACCAAACAGTCGGTAATGGAATGGATGGGGGAATGGAATGAGCGAGTTAATGGAATGGAAAACGAAATGAAATGGATAATTTCATTCCATTGTGATGTTTGGTTATTCGTATGTTAATTGAATGAATTATTACTTTGTACAATTTGATAGACAGATGAAGTAACGAAACACAACTGTATTAAAAACGAAAAAAATATAATTGCCTCAATAATAATAATAAAAATAATAATAATATATTAATGGTAAAAAAATAATAATAATTTTTTATATATATTAATATTAGTATTAACATAAACATCACAATAATATATTAACAGTAAAAAATAATAATTTTTTTATATATATTTGTATTAATAATAATAATAATAATAATAATAATAATAATAATATATTTCTTTCTATTCCTTGAAGGAATGAAAAAAAACACTTCCTTACCAAGGAATGTAAATTGTTATATTTGGAAAGAGTTACATTCCTTTAAATGCTCAATTCCATTACCACATGATACCCAAACATATTTATTTTCATTCCATCAAAATGATCTATTTCATTCCACCTTCAGTTCTTTCATACCAAATGCTACCTTAGTCAACAATGCTTTAGCTGATTTAGGAGCAAACATAAATATGATGTTTTACTTAGTTTTTTCTAAGATTGGCCTAGGGGAACCTACTCCTACTTAGATGATTATTCAGTTAGCTGACCGTTCGATCAAGTATCCAAGAGGGATTGTGGAAAATATTCTTAGTGAAAGTTGACAAGTTTTTTTCCAGTCGATTTCGTCATCTTAGACATAGACGAGGATAACCATGTTCCCTTAATACTAGGATGACCATTCTTAGCCACAGCTCGAACTTTGATCAATGTTGTTGAAATGAGACTTAAATTGAGGTTTGGAGATGAAAAGATAATGTTTGAATTAGAAGAACTCAGGAATCAAGCGTAAGCTCACTCATTTACAAAGATCGTACAAAGAAGATTCATGATAGTCACTTGATATGTGATAAAACTTCAAGTGTGGGGATCGTGTACTTCTTTATAATTCGAGGCTACGCCTTTTTTCTGGTAAAATGAAGTCGAGATATACTGGACCGTTCATTTTCAAAGAAGCATATCCATGCGGAGCGGTCGATCTAAAAGATGAAAATGGAGAAACATTTAAAGTAAATGGGCATAGAGTGAAATGATATATTGAAGGGCCTATTAACTTAAACGAGGATGAGGAATTCGGCCTCCATCCTATGCCTAACGATTGAGATAGTAAGTTTACGTCCGGCTGACGACACGTAAACTTAGCGCTTTCGGGAGGTAAACCGAGGGTCCGATATTCATTTCATTTTGATAATTCGTAATCTAATCATCAAAAACCTGGAAGCTACTATCTTTCCAGGTCTTACGGCCCGTAAGCATATCCTTATGATCGTAACTTGTTAAGTGGGCTCTACCTTGGAAATTGAGTTAGTTCACGGCCCGTATACTAAACCCTAGCTTATGGCCCGTATACATCGAAACCACCTTCAGATTACCAGAATCTGTATATTGAAAGTTTAAAACCCTAATTTTCTCATGCTGCATACCTGTGATTGAGTTAGTTCATATTTTCAACAAATCAATGGCGAGTATTGAAGAACTAAAGGGATACTCTTATTCTATTCGTGTTTATAATTTTTCAAAAATGTTTTTTACTTCGAAATACACTGTTTAACAAAAATTAAAAACTTTGAATCGAAATATCACAAACTGATCATATATGACCCATGACCATCTTCTGATCTACGGTTCGTAAGCCGGTCAACTGACTGGTAATTGACTTGATTTTCTTCTTTCATCAATTTTGTGTTGAAACATTAGCTGATGTATACGAACCGTAACCCTAGTGTGGTTTACGACCCGCAAACTGTTTCTCATCAGAATGTTTTGTTTTGTTCCTGTTATCGCAGAATGCTTAAGGACTCTATGAGGTACCACAGAAACATGGTAGATGAAGGCCGAGGAAAAAACTTTGTTGTACCGTATCCAACCAATCAAAAGGTTCAGGTCTACAGTAATGATCTCGCTAATTTGAGGGATGAACTGAGGAATATGCAAAGATATATGGGTAACTATCACATGCATGTGATAAGGAGGATAATAGATGTTGAGAGAACTCTCAAAGATTTGAGGACTGGCATTCAGGAGATGTTGTTTGGCATACCACCACCATAAAACTATTGGGCAACTAAAGACTAAGGCTCAAATTCCAACTTTTATTCCAATGGGGTATAGGTATTCGCCTTATAAGCCTCACCCTCTTACATTGCCACCATTTTTTTCTTGTGAAGCCTATTACTCCACCTTATGATAGGTTTTTTAAGCCTTATCAAAATTCGCCTATATATATGAAGGCGACTTCAATCTGTGAAGTGAGAGAGTCGTCTAAGAAGCCAAAGTCACCTGTTAACCCCCTAATGCGTATTGGAGATTTTATCAAGATGAAGGAGGTTATTAATGTGGATGTTATCTTAGAGAAAGAGGAAGAAGAAGAGAAAGACCCAGAAGAAGATCCAGAGAGTGTTCCATGTTTTGATCAAGATGAGGAAGGACCTAGAGAGGGCTATAACTACACCGAGTGATTAGTTGATGATTTGAATTCTTAAGTGTTTTGTTTTGTTGACATGGACCTTAGTATTTTTTTTGTTTGTTTTGTTTTGTTTGAATGTATGTCTTTGAATTGTTGAGTACTTTGAATAAATTGTTCTTTTGATAACCCTAATTTCGTTAATCTTGTTTGAAAATAAAGATATCTTCTGAGTTTTGTTAGTAGGTTTGGGTTGGTTGAGAAATCCAAGAAGCAGAATGTGCGAGATAGTGCATAATATTCAACTTGTCGTTTCGTATTCATCGTGACAGAGAAGTTTCTCATTCCTTTTGCATTTGTTTTGTACATTGAGGGCAATGTACATCTTAGGTGTGGGGATGGGGAATTGTCACTAAGAAATGCTAAAATTTGAAAATTTTGAAACGTCTATTAAATTGTTAACCATTGTAAGTCATAAATTGTAAATTATGAGACAATGCGATGTTTTGAGTCATAATCTTTCGAATTTGATTTCAATTGTAATTTTTAGGATAGAGCTTTCTGATACATGTCGAGTTTCTAAAATGTGTAAAGAAGTACCATAGTTAGTGAAGAAAGCTTAATAGGTATTTGCATTAGTATATATCGGTTACCATATATTCCTTCCATTTAGGTGAGTGTTGAGCCTTTGTATATATTTTTCGTTTGTTGAGGGATACTAGTATAGCTTTTCATTATAGAACTTGTGCATGTTATGCAAATTTGCTAGTGGATACGGTAATTACTATACAAATATGATTAAGGCAAAAGTAGGATAACTATGAACCAATATTTACCCTTTTATTTTCATTTTCCTACCTTTGATATTTTCCCTTAGAAGCCCTATTGAGCCTAAGCCTTTTTCATTTTGTACCCTATTATTTGAGCCAACATTACCCTTGGTTAGCCTATTCGTTTCATATACCTTTTGAAGTATGATTCAACAAAGAAATATGAAGAGATGACAGTTAAGTAAAAAAAAGTTGTAAGTCCCGAATAATCCGGATCTAACAATGATATCAAACAATCACCAAGGATGGCGAAATCCAAACTTTTTGATATTCAAGAAAAATCGAAAATTAGAGAAAGAAGATGAACACGAATAACACGCGAATCACTTTCAAACTTTGCACACGATTCTACTACTTCAATAAGCAAAACCGTCTGGTACAAAGTTCTTTACCTCTCTCGGTTTCTCTCTAGAATTCTATCAATGGAGGCTCCTAAGTTTGTCTCTAAAGGCTTAACCCTAGAAATGCCATAACATTAGCTTATATACCTAGGGTAATCCCAAGCCCTTCATGGGCTCCCATTGGGCATGCCTGGCCCACATGGCCTAAGACATGCCCACATGACCTATACAAGGTCCAAAACCTAATATAAACTAACTTATTTAATCCCAGTTCGCTACCGTAGTCCATTGCGTATATTTGATGCGTCAGTGTCACACTTCTAGGACCTAACAATCTCCCCCTAGACTGATGCATCAAATTGTCCTCATAGCATTAATTCAGCAATGTCTTCAACGGAGTCTATGGTTGTCGCTATGCTGTAGAATTTGTGGAAGTTCTTGACTTCCGAACTCTCAGTTGTGAGTCTCTTTCTTCTTCTCTTGCGGTTAGCTTCATATCAGGATTACGATCAGCTTTGCTTGAAACATCTTTGTCAAAAGAATACGAGAGGAGGATTCTCAGCAACTCTTTTCTTCTTCGATCTTTCACTTTGAAGCAGGTTCACAGGTACTTCTTCAAATGTACTGTCATTGTCAGACGATGACTCGTATCTGGTTCTTCTAACTCAGGTACATTTTGCCGTGGTGATGCTTCATGCTTTGTCAGCAGCTAATAACATCTCACTTCATCAACGCTTGTTCTTGATTTAAATCAAGTTCTGCAAAATTCTCACAAATTTATAAGCAAACATTTCTTTGCAGTAGAGGAAAGTACCATATGAACACTTAGTACATCCAAGTACTTGTACTCGGATATCACAATTCAAATTTCTTCATCTTTTGTTGATCAGTCAAATCTTCAAGGTCGCTTAAATTTAATAAAACAAATAGGACACTTTATTTTTGGATTTTTGGTTTTATAAAGGCAAGACACTATTTTTTGGATTTTGAATTTTCTATTTTTTTAATTTTTAAATATAAGAATATAAACAGAAACACAGCTAAACAAAGAAACTAATTAACAGTTATAATTTGCAATACGATCAAAATCGTTTTCAGGTGGACCAAGGAACACTTTTCAGTGCGAACTTATTCAGGCTGGTCTAAGTGATTGCCAATATGTTTGTCCACTTAAAGTTTAACGCTCAACTTTTAATTTTTTTCTACTTCTTGATATGCTTAAGGTAATATTAGACTATAGTACACGTGTGTCCCATACCATGGCATACCCACGCGATCAAGGTAAGCACAACGATTCATTGTAGCAGGTGAGTATACTGAGATCATTCATTTTTTTACAACGTCAGACTATTGGTGAACAGATCAGTACATTCGTACAGCAGAGTGACCAATAATATCGGACTAGGGTTAGGCAAATACGTTTTTGGCACAAATTTGGCTTTTTATCTCAATGGAATTCCCTCAGTTTGAGTTTATCTTCCTTTAAGGTTTTTGGCCCATGTTTGGCTCTTTTAAGATATCATGACTGTGCCTAGGTCTGCATATAATTTTGATTCAACAGAAGGACAACCTTGATATCCCAGATGACTCACCAGTATAAAGACCCGAAACCTCAGACGTTGGCTATCTGTCAACACAAGATTTAAGACCATGAAATCATATGCCAATTGTATGCTACCCACATAGTACATTGTTCGTTATATTTATATCACTTAGTATCTTTTATCTTTTTGAGCGTCAAGTCTATCGACATATTACATTAGATCCTAGTCTTTTCAGCTACGACACCTTACATGTGTCAGTCACGCCCTTTAGCACGAATATTCATTTCATTTCCCATATGATGCAATAAAATCTTTTTGGATTTTTTCTGATTTTCAAATGTTTTTGTATTTTCCTTGTTTTTCAAATGTTTTTGGATTTTTCTCATTTTCTCCCCCTCAAACAATGCATACGTACATATCCCTCTTCCCTCCTAAATTTGTGCATCACACTTTATGCGCAAATTTACCTAATAATGGAAACTTATATTCAAAGTTATAAAAAGAAAGAAAAAGAAAATATTTTTATTGTTTTTGCTTAACCATTTCGTCATCAGATTGAAGACTAATCAATATCAAAATTAAAGCACGAAATTAAATTGTACCTTGCTTGCTGATCTTGTCTTACCTCCCTTATCTCCTCCAAAGGAAACATATCAACTGTAAAGAAATAAAGTTTTAGCAACAGTGAAATGTTACCTGTTATTGTCACACCCCAATAAATCGATTACATCAGAGCCGGGCGTGATCGACTGGCATCTTCATTGCACAGCGGAAGTATTTAAAGTAAGACTTCTAAAAAGTGAACGCCCGCTAAGTACTCGAATCCCCATGTGTTCTCCTATTCCAATCGTGCCATAGATTGAAAGTGTAACCTGATAAAGAAACATGTGAAAAATCAACATAATGTTGGCGAGTTCATAGTTATAGGATCGTGTTAGTCGTACCGGATAGTCGTACGTGTATGTAATCAATCTTCGTGTAAAAATAATACACATTATAGACTCGTATAATGTATTCACGCGTTTCCCGAGTAGTCGTCATATACATTTGCGGATAATAATACGACTCGTCGTAGTGTTTCGTAAGAACTAGACATATATACATATATATGTAAACGTAAGTGTATATGTATATAGACGTCGCGTAGCCGAAATAATAATCTCGCGTCTCGTGGATCATTATAAAAAAATTGTATAGTGATAAGCTCGTTAGGAATCGACTTCGTTGTACTATTATCAAAATACCCGGCTAAAAATATAGGTGAAGATCATACGGTAACACGTCGTGTTCGGTTTAGACGTTAGAAACAATTATAAATATTTGTATTTACTTTATAAAAATATTCGAATTCTTGACGTTTGAAATAAATATAAATAATTATATTTATTTATATGATATTCTCGGTCTCGTTAACTAGTACTCGAGTTTGTCGAACGCTATAAATTCATTTTTTAAGTTATAAAGCGTTGCCAAAATAGAT
The DNA here is from genome assembly GCA_947069175.1 of Scalesia atractyloides. Classification (NCBI taxonomy): domain Eukaryota; kingdom Viridiplantae; phylum Streptophyta; class Magnoliopsida; order Asterales; family Asteraceae; genus Scalesia; species Scalesia atractyloides. The sequence goes on along the minus strand of CAMTDV010000015.1, from coordinate 53,993,626 downwards.
ATACATTTATATTTACTTTATAAAAATACTCGAACCTCGATAGGTGTCGTTTTTAGAATATAAATACGTGTCATGTTACGGAGTTTTACGAAAAACGGGAAGAGTTTCCCCTGTTTTTGGATGATCCCGACAATCAAAGTATCGATATAGTTATCAAAACGCAATAATAATTTATGTAACTTTCACAAAGTTATCGAATACTAAATCAATCTATATAAATTGGTATACAAACTACGTCACGATACTACGGTTTGTGCTCGGTTCGCGTTAACTTATAATTTATAAAAAAACAATATAACAAAATTCGGATCATTTAAATTTTATCGAGCCTCGCGTTGGCTGAGTTGACTGCGTTGACCGAGTTGACCGACTGTTGTCCGCGTTGACCAGTTTGACTACATCGACCCGAGCGCCAAACAAACCCGGTTTGACCCGTTGACCCGAACCCAAATCTGACTGAGTTGACTGGGTTTGACCCGACCCAAAAATCTGAGTCGTTGACCATTTTGACCACAGTTGACCCAAACCTGAACCTGGTTGAACCGTGTTGTACCGAACCTGAACCGAGTGGAACCAAAACGTATTCTTATATATTTAGAAAACTCAAAATATAAAAGTGTTGGTTTTAAATGAATTTGTTTTTAACCAAAACAACCTACTTGGGTGAATTCTACACAAAACAACTAGTAAAATGTTTTAAACAAGAGTTTTATATTATTCTGACAATAAATTATAAACACGTTAAAAAAATTGTTGATCATCTTTGTTTGATGGTTGAATGTTTTGTTTTCAACACTAGACGTTTTGTTTGATTTCTGTAAACAACAATGTATATTATGGATTTCTCATAACTAAATAGACATTTGTATGACATGACTAACCTAGTTTACTTAAAACTAAGTCTAGTATATCTAATATGTACAAAGTTAAGTTGTTACCCCTTATGGATAAAATTTGGCGGTTGTCACATTCTCTCCCAGTTAAGAGAATTTCATCCCAAAATTTAGGTTTGTGTTGATTCCTTGGTGAGTCATTATCGCTACGTCTTTTAATTGTTTTTTTTACCCGGTTTCAACCATGAATATAAAAACTCGATAACGAAGCTAAATACATCATAATATTTCAGTTTTGAAGGTGATACGTGTGTCTGATGCTTCCGTTTCGTTGCCGGTGCGTTCCTGTAGTCGCGTTTTTCGTTCATGTCTGCGTTTCGTGACGTTCGAATGCACAATAAATTCGCAAAACTAAGTTCATATGTATTAATTATACGTATAAAGTTTGTATTTATCGACTGTCCGGTGTTAATTCGTTACCATTTATCATTCAGCAGTCTTTCCGCTAATCAACATTCGCGCATTGTAAGGCCGGATAGACGTTCCTAGGCACTCCATTAGGCCTAATTAAGTTAATTAACGTCTATTACGCTACGCATTATTGTGTTAATGTTTGTTATTCGCGTAATTAAGGATCGGAAAGTACCGGTTGTCACATTTTCCCCCTGTTATAGAAATTGCGTCCTCGAAATTTAGTCTTTTTATCTCCTTAGAGTTTGGTCATGCATAGGTAGGTATGAATAATACCGAGGTAATTGACTACGAGAATAAATCAAGACTCGTCCGCATTATATGAATACAATGACTTACTACAACAATAAGAACCCAACGATTTAACTGTGTTTGTTTTCTGAATTGATGCCAAGTGAAACAAATGTCATGATACAGTCACCAATGTGACTAAGTTTACAGGGGTCCAAAAAAAGGAGGAATTCAACCAATAGATGTCCAACCGAATGTTCACAATTTGCAAATGAATTCTAGAAATACTAGAATTTTCTACCAATGGAAACTGACGTTGGTCGTTAAATAAGTGAAAATTAGAATCAACAAGCTTATAGAAATATGAAAATGAATGTCAGCTATCGAACCATTAATGAAATAAAATCTGGATGTTGACATTATCGAATTGCAAAGATACACCGAAAAACAACCGATCCCGGTGTATCATTGTCTTAATACATAGTTGCATTTAGACTTTTGAATGATGAGTCAAACGAAAAGCATACATAGTTTTGAATGAAATGTATGATTATGATTAGCCCAAGCTACAAGTTTATTCCGACGTCGCAAGGTGTCGTAGTGATCGAAGTAATTCAATAATAGCGGTAATCAGACAAATCCACCGTCTTTGTAATCAGATGAAAAGTTCAACGAAGAAATCTCATAACTTATTTCAAATGAATTTCGTAGAAATTTCGGTTGATGACAAAGGTAACAAATGAACGTCATCGAGTTTTTGCAAGTGGCATTGAAATAACCGTTAGTGGTACACCGAAATAAGCCATGAAATTGTGTACCATTTTCTTAATACACGATTGTATTAAGAATGTTCCAAGATAATGAAACAACAAAGTGGATTTAATAATGAATAAATAAACAAATAATTAAATCTGTACGTGAAGTGTGTGGACGAAATCAGCACAAGCTTCAAATTAGTGAAACGTCACCACAAGGTGCCGTAAACAACAACCGATTAGCGGAGTTATGATTAGACAAGTTTACTATGGTTCGAAGTAAAGGAAATGCTTGTTGATATTACTTTGAATATGATGGCCTCAATCCATCATATGGAGTCCTTGAATTGAATATGTATAGTGAGCAAGTTTAGCCAACTAAACTTGATTTAGTTATCGACCAACAAAGATATATGTTTTACCAAGGAAATTTTCGACATGGCCATACGAAAACCATGTGTGTAACTTGTCAAGAAAATGCTTCAAAGAATTTTGTTGACTCGATATCAATGAGTCAACTCTTGCAATGATGTAGGTCACTAAGGTTTCAATGTAATTATCGATATATCGAAAACAATAATTGAAATATTGATAGAGCAACCCATTCGATGTGGAGCCCCCGATGGTTTACATGAATCGAGCTAACCACATACCAAACAAACAATGTATGCGTAACGTATGAATTTTTTCAAGAAACTATAATTGGGGGTTCACTAATCATGAATGAAATTCTTGTGATGAGACGACCTTTAGAAAGAGTAGAGGTGCAAGAATCTACTCACTATATGCAAAACTCGGAATTTCCAACAAAAGAATTTAAAACTTACCTCGAATTTCTTGCGATGACTTAATGTCGTGTGACATTACCACGAAATGTCAATCTTGGCGTAATCGCCATTAGGGAGTGGGGAGATGTGAGGACTTGTGTTTTCTGTTGTGATGCCCATAATCATGATTTCCATTAGTTTGTGAAGTCCTCGTTTGGATGTACCTTGGCGTGTTTCACACCGCTTGCAGGGCTACATGATATTAGCTGCATTCTGACCGGCAGTCATTCCACTGACGGGATTTGCATCGATGCTGTAATCGTTCGTTCATGTTTTCCCAAAAGGCCTTGCCTTGAATTTCGTATGTTTTGTGTTTCTACATCCGTGATGTATGCGCTAAGTTTCACGTATTCATGCGCCTCGGCATTTTGTTTTTCCTAGGTTACCTGCTCGGGTTAGTAAAATGGCATAGATGATATAGATAAAGTCGTTTGCCCGAGTTAATAGTCGCAGACTCGCAGCTTCTACGAAATGACTTTTAATGGATTTTTGTCATAAGGTAACCAAAGGTCTTAAGTGTGTGTGTGTCCTCAAAACTTTTGAAGTTTTGTTTACCGTATGTAATCGTTTCATGTACCGTGTATAAAACACAACACTAATGTATGTTTAGAATTCAATACGTTGATTTATTGTTTCGACCACGGTTGGAACCCATGTATGTATTCTAGGCGTTCTATATCTGTTCCCGAAGGAAAGTGAGGTTAAAGCCTAGGTTCTCTACAGAAACCTAATTCGCTGAAACCTGTAGCTTTGATACCAATCTGTCACACCCTAGTAAATCGATTACATCAGAGCCGAGTGTGATCGACTGGTATCTTCATTGCATAGCGGAAGTATTTAAAGTAAGACTTCTAAAAAGTGAACGCCCACTAAGTACTCGAATCCCCATGTGTTCTCCTATTCCAACCATGCCATAGTTTGAAACTGTAACCTGAGAAAGAAACATGCGAAAAATCAACATAATGTTGGTGAGTTCATAGTTATTTGAAAAAGATTAAATAAATCTTTTTAGTAACCGGTTTAAATATTGTAGAGAAAACGAATAAAACCATTTTTCCTCGGCATGTCAATTGAAAACCTTGTTTTTTTGTAAACTTTGTATAACCGTCGATGTCCGCGTACGACAAAGACAACATGCCCGCATGAGCCTATAACCCACCCCAAGCTAGTAACTGCCTCGCCAAACTGTTTACTCAGGACGGTAGACTAGTAGGCGGTTATAGTTCCAATGTGTAGCGAGGACTTCAATGTACAGTTTTAAACGACCCTACGAGCCTTAACGTTGAGTAGTGGACAATCCAGTCCTTGAGTCTTCGTGCCTCGCATGAGTATAGGTGGGTCTAATCCACTTGAGTCATTGTCATTGGGCCTAGCCCACGAGTCTTTGCCATTGGGCCTGGCCACTTGAGTCTGTAAGCAGGACCAACCAGTCCCCTTATTTGTATGTAGGACAATCTAGTCCCTGCGTATGTATGTAGCTAGGACATTCCCGTCACTAGTCGTGAAACTCATACACGTTCTGAAAATACGTGTGTGTTTTGTAAAACCGGTACGTTGAGCATAAACCTTTCGTAAACCATTTGAGTTTATTGAACTCCTTTCGCAACATGGTTTAGAAATATGAATCTTTTTTTGTTCCTTGAAATTTTGTGTACTTTTGCAAAACTTGCATGTCTTTCCACCCCCGAAAACATTTATAAAAATGTAAAACCGTAAAAAAATGAGGTTTATGAACTCACCTCGATATCCAGTGCAAAGCTAGCATAAAAGATTCCATAATGTTGTGTTCCAAAATGTAACTCGCAATAATGCAATCTAACATTCCTATCAAGGAATAACTTATAAGTTTCTAATAAAAGGGCGTAGCTATACTACGTGTCACCAAGCTCTACTGAATCGTTAACCAAACGACCCTATGGATATGTTGTTAACTTGATGGAAACGATAATGTTATACTCGTTTATTCCCATTTATTGTCGGTGGTAATTACTAAGTTTTGAAAACACTTAGTTCCCGAGAGATTTAGAATATAAATATATATATATATATATATATACACATATATATATATATAAAATATATAAATATATTTATAGGATCGTGTTATTCGTACCGGATAGTCGTACATGTATGTAATCAAATATTCGTGTAAAAATAATACACGTTATAGACTCGTATAATGTATTCACGCGTTTCCCGGATAGTCGTCATATACGTTTACGGAAAATAATACGACTCGTCATAGTGTTTCGTAAGAACTAGACATATATACATATATATGTAAACGTAAGTGTATATTTATATAGACGTCACCTAGCCGAAATAATAATCTCGCGTCTCGTGGATCATTATAAAAAATTATATAGTGATAAGCTCGTTAGGAATCGACTTCGTTGTACTATTATCAAAATACCCGGCTAATAATATAGGTGAAGATCGTACGGTAACGCGTCGTGTTCGGTTTAGACGTTAGAAATAATTATAAATAATTGTATTTACTTTATAAAAATATTCGAATTCTTGACGTTTGAAATAAATATAAATAATTATATTTATTTATATGATATCTCGGTCTCGTTAACTAGTACTCGCGTTTGTCGAACGCAATAAATTCATTTTGTAAGTTATAAAGCGTTGCCAAAATAGATATACATTTATATTTACTTTATAAAAATACTCGAACCTCGATAGGTGTCGTTTTTAGAATATAAATAATGTCGTGTTACGGAGTTTTACGAAAACGGACAGATTTTCTCCTTTTTTGGACGATCCCGACAATCAAAGTGTCGATATAGTTGTCAAAACGCAATAATAATTTATGTAACTTTCACAAAGTTGTCGAATACTAAATCAATCTATATAAATTTATATACAAACTACGTCACGATACTATGGTTCGAGCTCGGTTCGAGTTAACTAATAATTTATATGAAAAAAACAATATAACAAAATTCAGATCATTTAATTTTACTGAGCCTCGCGTTGGCTGAGTTGACTGCGTTGACCGAGTTGACCGATAGTTGTCTGCGTTGACCGAGTTGACCGACAGTTGTCTGCGTTGACCAGTTTGACCACGTCGACCCGAGCGCCAAAGTGACCCGGTTTGACCCATTAACCCGAACCCAAATCTGACTGAGTTGATTGGGTTTGACCCGATCTGAAAATCTGAGTCATTGACCATTTTGACCACAATTAACCCAAACCTGAACCTAGTTTAACCGTGTTGAACCGAACCTGAACTGAGTGGAACCAAAACATATTCTTATATATTTAGAAAGCTCAAACTATAAATGTGTTGGTTTTAAATGAATTTGTTTTTAACCAAAACAACCTACTTGGGTGAATTCTACACAAAATAACTAGTAAAATGTTTTAAACAAGAGTTTTATATTATTCTGACAATAAATTATAAACACTTTAAAAAAAATTGTTGATCATCTTTGTTTGATGGTTGAATGTTTTGTTTTCAACACTAGACGTTTTGTTTGATTTCTTTAAACATCAATGTATATTATGGATTTCTCATAACTAAATAGACATTTGTATGACATGACTAACCTAGTTTACTTAAAACTAAGTCTAGTATATCTAATATGTACAAAGTTAAGTTGCTACTCCTTATGGATAATGACCTAAAATTTGGCGGTTGTCACATTCTCTCCCGGTTAAGAGAATTTCATCCTGAAATTCAGGTTCGTGTTGATTCCTTGGTGAGTCATTATCGCTACGTCTTTTAATTGTTTACCCGGTTTCAACCGTGAATATAAAAACTCGATAACGAAGCTAAATACATCATATTATTTCAGTTTTGAAGGTGATATGTGTGCCCGATGCTTCCGTTTCATTGCTGGTGCGTTCCTGTGGTCGTGTTTTTTGTTCATGTCCGCGTTTTGTGACGTTCGGATGCACAATAATTCGCAAAACCAAGTTCATATGTATTAGTTATACGTATAAACTTTGTATTTTTTGGCATTGTCAGTATTTTGTCTGGTGTTAATTATTGTAAGGCCGGATAGACTTTCCTAGTCACTCCATTAGGCCTAATTAAGTTAATTAACGTCTATTATGCTACGCATTATTTCTTAATGTTTGTTATCACGTAATTAAGGATAGGAAAGTACCGGTTGTCACAGTTATATCCTTGGAACAACCGCTATTAACATTTCAAAGATTGTCAAAAGCTCCTCCTTGGTTGTCCCTGAAAAATAAGGAGATTAGTAAGACATTGGTACCCAGGCCATCGTGGTCCTGGGTATTCCTGAAGCATTAAAATAAGACACTTCCTTTAAACACAAGTCCCCTTTCGTTTCAAGGATTCGTGATGTTGCTACTTTTTTGTTTTGCTTTCCAAATTTGTTTACGCGTTTCTAATTTCTTAGATGCCTTTGGCAAAATAGTTGGCTTTTCAACCTTGTTATTTTTCAAAACTTGTGTAGGTTTTAGAGCTTGTTTTCTTTTAGCTTTAGCAGCATTCCAATCCCCATCAGATGGTTTAACCTTAGGATTTACATCCTTCATTGCCTTAGGTAATGATACCTTCATCGGCTTAGAATGATTGTTATCTTTTGGTGTAACCTTCTGATTTTGAGCATAATACGGTACGTATGGACTATGCGTGAAGTTTCGAGTAATGTGACCAGGAATGCCGCAATTGAAGCATGTTTGTCTCTTCACGCAGAAAGCATTCTAATCAGCTTGATTTGCTCTTGCAGGCCCTGAAGGATTAACTGATCCTTTCTATGCTTGATTTCCTTGCATATTTCTTGCAAACAGTATGAGTTCGGATGTCTATACTTATCGTTTGCAGGGGCCTTTTGTTGTGGATATATCTTTTGATTCTTCTTGTATTGCTTAGACTGCAAGTCTTGTTCAGAAATCTCACCGGTCTTCCAAAAGCTTTGTTAGCATGTTAAAATGCATATTTCTCACATTTGCCATTATGAGCTGGCTTAACAAAACATTTTTCACATCACGAGCCATTTGAGGGCTATTGTTGCCTGTTGTGAAACTTGGAAAGCGTGAGTAAGTTTGTTGTTTCTTCTTCTTTCCTCGTCCTTAACCTGCTCGTTTCTGCTCTTTTTGTTTGCTCGAAATCTTTACAGCACTAACAGAAGGTTCAGATTGTTCAATTTGCGTACTAGGAGCCTTCACATCAATCTTCAGTTAATCAGCTTTGATAGAATTGGAGAGTCCTGATTTATCAGATGAAACACCAGAAACTTCAGCTGAATCATCAGAAGAATTATCAGTACAAGACGGATCATCATCTTCTTCCGTCCTATCTGCAAATGACACCATTTCCCGTGTGTCTGATGTATAATCACTGGGTTTGCCATACACCATATGTTTTTCATTCTCAAGTTCTTCCTCGGTGTCACATTCTTGTGTAGTTGTGATTATATGGTGGGGCAACCTGATTGAATCCCATACCATTCCATTTGTTCGTTTTGTATGCCAGTTGCACATTGCACACTTCTTGAAGTACCTTTCTGGATGTATCAAACTTCTTTCTGTTTACTTCATTTTGTTGATACTTGCCAGTTAAGAGCTCTAGCTCAACTCTCACAGACTCAAGTTTCATGTTTTTCACATTGAGTTTGTGTTTCATGTACCCAACATTGTTGTTGATTGAGATCCAAATGAAGCTGCGCTATATCCTTCTTTTGTGCTTCAACCTTTTCTAGTAAGCAACTTGTTACTTTGTCTAAGGCTGATGCACTGAGCCATTGCACTGTTGTAATCATCAGCCATATTAGAGTTGAGTACCCTGAGTTGTGCAACCTTATTCATGCAATGTTTAGTACAAAAAAGATAGTTAACCGTGTCAATAAGCGATTTTGTTTGTTAGTATGAGTTTGGGCTTGGGGTGCTGGGCTATTGACTGCAGTTTGTTGGGCTTGAGGTTTCTGTTTGGCTACTCCATCGGAAAGAGATTCTTTTGATTGTGCGTATAGATCTGGGTTTGATTGTAGATGATCCCATAACCAAAAAACAAAGGAGTCTTTGTCATCACCCAAAAATGTATTCATCTCATTCCTTCTTCTTTCGCCTCCCATTTTCAAGCAAACACGTCATATATTTCGCAACAGGGTCAACATTGTAGTTCCCTAAAAACTCATTCAGCTTTTCCTTCACTTGATCCTGCAACCTTCCAGCTCCATCTCCAGAAAAGATAATTTCAAAACGCAAATCGTCAGCACTATCCATCAATCCTTTGTAAATTTGAAGCTTATCAAAACTTAACTGTTTCCCACGATCAAAATTTTGAGAAAACCCAAGACAGTCAAGAGCCCGTGTACTTGCTAAAACAACCACCTCACGAGTGTATGAACTGAAAACCTGTACTCCACCCGAAAGCCTGTCACAAACAATATCACAAACAATATCACAAACAAACCCCTTTTTGTATTTTTATTTAGAACTTATAATTTTTTTAATTAACAAAGCTAAAAATAATATTTATTATTATTATTATTATTATGATTATTATTATAATAATAAAACTAATTAATAAATAATGATTGCCCTATTATTATGAAACTAAGAATCCTAAACGTCAATTCAATCTTTTTAAAATAATTCTTCCACTGTTCCCGACACCCACGAAACGTCACAAATTGTCACTACAAGATTTTGGTTTCTTTCTTTGTTAAACGCCTCCCAAGACTGAAGATATGGTTGGACGGTGAAGGTGATCGGAAACGTGACGGAGATAAACTCGAAAGGTTGAAGGTAGTCGTCGGGGTGGTTTTGAGCGGTGAACGATGGTAACAGAGATGACGGTTCCACGAAGATGATGATGATGCAGGATGAAGTGGTGGACGAAGGTGCTGACCGGTGATTATGGATAATCAGACGATGTCGGAGTTGTGATATTTAAACGGTGATATAGTGACGATGAATGGTGGGTTGGAGAAACATGATGGTGGTTATGAGGGTTGTTTAACGTGATGATGGTTATGAAGGTTCGATCGGTGGTGATTATGGAAGAGATGTCTGGTCGGGGATGACGTGATGTTACAGTGAAGAGTGGGTGATGATGCAGGTTAATGATGTCGTGATCGGTAAACTTGCAAACCAACAGTGAAGTCGATGACCAAAGATGGTTGATCGGATGGTGGTGGTTTACTGTTGCGGTAATGCTTCAATGAAGACGAGAGTCGGGTGTACGTGTCGCGATGAAGATGGTGGAAGTGGTGACCGAAGATGATGATCGGAATGTTGTTGCAGGTTACGGTGTTCGGTTGACGATGGTGTTTCGAATACATTGACGTGATGATGGTGAACGAGATTTAATATTGAACGCAGGGTTGTTGGAGATGAATGACGATCAATTCGGAATGATGAGGAAGTGTTTCGGATCTGTTTTGGAATCTTGATTCGGATGAAGAGATTTGGAAAGTCGTGTTTCGGATATGTGCTTCAGAAGAGGTGGTTGCCGGTGGTTGTGCGTACGGTAGAGGTGAAAGGTGACGTAGTGGTGTACGACGACGATGTAAGTTAATGGTGATGTCGGAGAAGGGGGAGGAAAGTAGTTGCAGGCTGACGGTGCTTGGTGATGGTGGTCGGAGGTCGCGTCGGAGAAGATGAACAGAGGTTACAGGTTGTGGTGATGAATAAATAGTATTTGAATCCTATTTCAGAAAGATGATGTTTTGGTGTTGTTTCAGATACGGTTTCGGAAACAGTTTCAGATGTTGTTGGAATGTGTTTCGAATGAATTTGATTCGAATGTTGGTTTCGGTTGACAGTGAAAGGAGTGACGAAGATCAACAACAATGTTGAAAGGTGGTGTTCGATGGAGATGCCCGGTGGTGCTTTTCGGATGAAGAGCGATGAGTTTGGATGATGATATAATGATTTCGGATGATGATAAAGATTATTTCGGATTATGAAGGTTGTGTTTCTTATATGATTCAGAGAGATGTTATATTTCGGATGAGATTATATTGATGTTTCGAATGTGAATATGAATCTCGGATGATAATGATTTGCAGATGATGATGTCTGATGATGAAATGATGATGTCTTTCTGTTTCTCGAAAGATGAAAGTTGATGATTTTGACAGAAAATGAATTTCGGATAAAAGATTTTTTTTAATAAAACATGTCAACTTTTAAATCATTTTAATACTTTTCAACAAGATCAAAATAGCAAAATATAATGATTTTTTAAAAATTCCGATGAACACTACAAAGAACACGAAGAACGCACCCAAAAATTTCGGAAAACTCGAATGCTCGATATTAAACTGAGCCTAGAAACAGGTTCTGAAGGCTCTGATACCAATTGTAAGTCCCGAATAATCCGGATCTAACAATGATATCAAACAATCACCAAGGATAAGCGGGAATCCAAACTTGATGATATTCAAGAAAACCAAAAAGTAAGAGAAACGAGATGAACAAGAATAACACGCGAATCACTTCTATCAATGGAGGCTCCTAAGTTCTTCTCTAAAGGCTTAACCCTAGAAATGACATAACATTAGCTTATATACCTATGGTAAGCCCATGCCCCTCATGGGCTCCCCTTGGGCTTTTTTGACAATCGTGGCAAAATCAGGTAAACTTTAATATGTGCGTACGCCTTACACGAGTAACGAAACGATACTAAGTATGACTCGGATGACTCCGAGGGTACGTTATGAGAAACATACATACAATATTACCTAACAGTGCGATGTGGATGCCTCAGTGTACTAAAAACAGGTCAAACGGAAGCTTTTCGTTTAACAGTCTGCAAACCGTACAATAATGATTTAGATGCAAACGGGAGGGCCGTAGACTATTCTAAGAGTACGGAATTACTTAGCTATAGTACTTAGACAATAATGTAAGATTTGAGGCCTTAACATGTAGTTGGCACGTTAAACGAGGCGGTTCCGGTTAACGAAACGCCTTTAATTTTAACGCACACAGAAACAACCAAACATGCATTGTACAGCCAGTCAAGCGTAAAAACACTATAGAACATTAAAATAATACATTTCAAGCAAATACATGAAAGCGTTCGGATTTTCGTTAAAGACAGGTTCGTATTTTATACTGCGCGTTGCGCGATCGCTTACCAAATTGACGGGTCAAATAAGGTTTTGAACCATGAGATACTTTGACAAAGATTTAGAAGGATGAGCGCTCGTTTGATAATAATCATAAAATATATTATAATTGGACCTACTCCATTTTTTAACGAAACTTAGGTCAAAACATAGAGAAAAATACACTCGTCCAAACTATATATTCATAATTTTATAAAACGCTATATTTTGCCAGTTACACGAGTATAACGAGGGAAGCAGCTAAATTAATTATAAAGTTATAATAATTATTATAATAATTAAAATTTAAACCACCTTTGAATTGTTTGCCATTTATGTACATACGGATAACATCTTCCTTTGCATTTCTTTCATTTCATAAGAGACCAAACCCTCTCACACTTACCCTACTGTTTTAATCAACTCACAACAGGATCAAGCAATCTCATGAGGTATATTAGTAGGTTTAATTAATTTTCTTATGTATTTCATGATTAAATATGTAATAAACAAAAACAAACCATTTTATGCCACAAACCATTGATGTTTCACGATCAAAAAGCTGTTTAGGCTGAGTTTAAGGTGTCAAGATCATACATGGTTTTTGGTTGGTTAAAAACATAGTTTGTGAAACCAAAACACGGGTTATTCGACAAACCAAAACACGGGTTATTCGACAAGTATCGAACCAAACAAACCTTAATAAAAAAAACAATTCTAAGGCTTGATTGACAAGGGTTTATGCATATTTGTGTTGTTTATGTTGTATAGGTACTGAAAACAAGCTTAGCTCATTTCTGAATACACAAGGATGGCGTAGAAACGTGAGTTTCGCTAGGTATAACTTCCGAAAATCGAATATATGGGGTTACAAACTTGTTTTAGCATAACTTTTTCCGTGGGTGTTGTTTGGACTTGGAATTTTTCATGCAGTTTTCACATGGTAAAGCTAAGGCTCGATTAAAATTTTAGAATTTTTTGAATTTTTGGTGAATTTTTAACTGTTTTAAAGGAATAAATTCGGATAAAATACTAAACGACCTCAATAAATTACCAAAAATTACAGAGATGTTGAATTTCATATGAAAATCATTCTGGAAAAGTTGGGGATCATTGACTAATTTTGAAATGGGTTTCACAAATCGCGTTGTCGCGAAGATTCGGTATCTGAAAATGTGGTGTAACGAATTCGGAAAGATCTCAAATTTTTCCAGGAAGTTCCTGGATATATTGGGACAATCTGTGATTTTTTTGGATTTTTTGGTAGCCGTATCATTTTGGGCGCAAATTGTTCGGTTAAAATACAGTTTTTCGTGAATTTATTGAAATTAATAAAATGATTTTATAAATTCTGAAAATATTTTTCTAGAACTCTATATATTTTTAAAATTTATAAAAAAAATTTCAGAATTTTATAAAATAGATCCATGAGTAATGGTTTTTGGAATTATAAATCTTATTATTTTAAACAAAACCGGCAGTTGTAAACGTATAACGAACCTGCCGGAACCGTGAACTGACTAATAATTGAATTGGCAATAAGTGGAACACATGAGTCATTCTGGACTGTTCTGGGGCAAAATGGGTACTTGGGGTACATTACATGCCAGTTCGGGAGATTCCCCGACGATGAAAATGAAAACTTAAAATTGGGAAACCTGGGCTCCCCAAACAACCAAACCCCCTTATTATAAAGTTAATCATTTCTAATGGACAATTCATTAGTACATTCTATATGATCATACTACTTTCCGAACATCTAAAATAAACGACTTTGATTGACACGCAAAACGATGCTCGGAAGCCAAACTGAAATCTGACACTAAGATAATACCCATAGCTCTACTGTTATGCTATAGATTGATTCTAAGATGATTATCCTTATCTGAGCCCTAGTGATTGCAATTACCGAATTGAAAATTGTATTCGGTAATTAACCAAATACGAACTGATATCAAGACGGAAGGGATAGAACCGTGATACTAACCCATCTTGTGATAGTCGTGCTATATACTGAGTGAGTTTTCACTACCCCGCTTTCAAATTGTTTTATTATTTTACTTGGGGTGAAATGCATGTTACATACATACAAACTTGTACATACATACATGTTGTGATGTGAATTATCCGAGTTATACTAACACACGAAAAGTCCCCACAAACACGAGTGATCAACTAGATGCTGGTGGATGTGTGAATAGTACTATTGGTCTGACAAACCCAATTGATCTGGCACGAATGCCATGGTTTCTACTGCAATTGCACATGTCCATGAAATTCTGTAAAGACGCCATGTGGTGTTTGACATAGCTACTTAGGATGGTAAAGTGCTGAGGTGTCGGGTGTGGGACACAACACTTAAGAACATTCAAGGTTTTACTTATGGGCTTAGTACAATTTCATGTCAAACGTGCATAATCAATCGGCTCAAACTAAATTGTGAAACAAACAAAAACAGTGAAACTCGCCAGCTATTTGTAGTTGATCGTTCAAACTTAACATGCTTTCCAGGTAAAACTAAAGAAGAATAAAGTGAAGTGCGTTGGATTTCAAGTTTTGTTGATCGGATATTACTGTACATAGACGCATGCTTAGCAAAGAAAAACAACTTTTGGGACACTATTTCCTGTACATTAAAACTTGTGTAATCAAATGTTGTAACCGATGCTTGTGTTGTGTAAAACAGTATCTTTTTAAATACCATGTTTGTACCATTTATATCTGTTGCTCCTCGCATGCGCTTCCGCTGCGAGTCGGGGTGTGACAGAAGATGGTATCAGAACCATCAGTTATAACGAATTAGGTATTCCTTGAGAGCCTCGACTATAATCTTAAGTGTGATTCTCCACAACAATAACCTATAGTGACCAAAGGTTATGGTTATTACCAGGTTGGCCTTGTCGGGCAAATAAGTTATTGTGGTCCGAAACATAATAATTTCTCTGCTTGTACTTGGGGATTCTGAGAACGCCATGGGGAAAGGACATGAAGCGAACCCGAGTACTAACACAAAAATTTATATTGATAAAAATATATATTTGAACTTTGATGCAAACGTGTACTTATTTATATAATTATCTGTATGTCAAGTATCCACACTTCACAATAATTAGAATATATTATCATATTTTATTTAAACTACGTAGGTACGATGTCGAGCCGACGCAGTCAGAGTTCTGAAGAGGATCCATCAATGGAGACGGAAGAGGATCCTGAGGAGACGGAGTCAGAGGCCGAGGAGGAGGAAGAGGAGGCGATAGGATTTGAGCTTCCCAGCGACGAACCTGACTTATCAGGTTACCGTTACGACAGTTACCCACCCCGATCCCCCGTTAGACGAGGGACTGAGGCTACTAGTTCTTACCACTTCCCACCTCACCGCCAGCCCGTTGCGGCTGAATATAACCACACATCAGACCCATATTACCATCCCACTATGGCTAGGCGGAGTCCTACAGTAGTTACTATTCCACGATTCCTACCCCACGTATTCCAATCCATCCTGGTTCACCACCCTCCCCACTAGTTGCTCGTTTTAGGCATGCGACTCGCAGGAGAGTCCCGATGCCAACTCCATCTCTTTCTCCGGTTATTCGTACTCTACCTTCCTCTCCAGTTGTACCTACTCTATCAGACCTAGGATACCGTGTGACCGCCCGATTCCTAAACCTGACACTCTCACCGGAGCCTCCTTCCCTATACCATACTCGCGAGCGGGGAGAGCCCTCCCACCCGGCAGAGGAGCCTACCCGCCTGTCTGGGGTATACTAGTACCACCTGAGGATCAACCACCCTCCCCTCAAACCATCCGTTGGGTCGGATATCTATATGACCAGGTAGTGGCGCTTATGACTTCACGAGTAGAGGAGGCTCACCATAGGAATGTTATGTACAGGTGCATCAGTGGCACTCAACAGGCCGTGATGGCATTTCTGCAGTCTTGAGGGCAGGACAATTACCAGTAGGGACGTTCCCGGACCATGCTGTATCTATTCTTGGCGATGATTGTAGTGTTGCGACAGGTTTCGTGCAGTTGGCGCTTCAGTTACGTCTAGAGGGAGCAGTTTCTTATGTATATATATATATATATATATATATATATCTTTTGATATCCTATCAAGCACTAGGCAGCGGTATGCCTACGTCGAGATAGGGTTGTATTACACAGTATGTTACTAGTACTCGATGTTGATAGAATGTGTGTACATCACGTGATAACAAATTTTGACTAGCGGATTCGGCCTGTGTGCCAATTTTGATTATTGTACAGTGGCGCTCATATGTATAATAGTGACTGTTGTTTATACGTGTTTGTGTGTTTATGAGATTGTTAACAGTTTTAATGAAATGCATGAGATGTACCAATATATTTGCATTTTTTTGTTATAGAATGGCCCCAAAACGAGCAAATAACCTGACAGAGGCAGACATCGCACAACTAATAACCCAACAATTACAAACTGTTATTCCGTGCTTAAACGTGATTATGGAAAACGGGATTTCAGATGTTCGCGGATATTCATTGAGTTTAAGTTTAACGGTGTGCTGATTCAAAGTTTCTTTCAACTGCCGGTTAGGTTTTTGAAGATCAGAGGATCAAGCAGAGGAGTGCGTTAAAACCGAATGCTAGTGTGGTTAACGTAGAAACAGAGATGCTGCATTGATTAGTTTCGAGTAAGTGATTATTCGTGAAGATTACAATTAAGCAAATCAGAGGAGGTCGGGAACCGTGCAAATAAAGACCTGGCGAAAATTCCAATTTCTCAAGCTTGTAAAGATGTATACTCTTTTGGTATGAATGAATCACTTGACTTCGGCTTCTACTCCGTTCTTAATAACATTCTACCGAATTAGTTATTTTCTACCCAAACTTCCGTCTAGAACCACCGGATCCTGGACTTCATAAAACCAAGTTTAACCACATCTGGTGGGAATTCAGATGATCCTGTTCACTCGGGTGATGGAATATACTATCAGGAATTAACGGGGAGGGTCACAAATTTAGAAACATCTGTTGGGGATATCAAAGACATGATAAAAATTTTGATCCCAAACTCCAAAAATCCACCATCAAATGCATACATTGCAAAAGAAATATGGGTACACGTTCAACCATACCTATACCTTCAAAAGCAAGCTGCAGAAGAAAGATATACCATGCAGGTAGAGCTTGTACGCCAAACAATGGATGCTAGGTATTAAGATACACATACAGAAGTTAAAGCATTAAAGACTTTACTTTTGAAAACACTGGTCAAGCTCTCACTCTCCCTAAGTATGATGATGCCAAAAAGGGGGAGGAAGAAGAATGCATGAGGAAGCTCCCACCCTTAGTCAAAAAGGCTAGCAAAAAGCCTGACATTGCTGCACTCAAGAGGTCTAGAAAAGAAGAAATTAATAAAGAGATTGAGAAGCAAAAGAGAAGGGATACAAGGGAAGCCAATATGCAGATCACAATGCTGGAAATTATCAAAAGAAAAGAAATCCAAGACAACCAAGGTTCTTCAACAAAGGTTCCAACAGAGGTTAGTCAAAGCACTACTGCACCTATCCAAACCACTGTTTTACCTATTATAACTCAAACCAATGTTTCCACCACCACTCCTCAAAGCACCACTACTTCCACTGCCAAAACATCTATTGTCACTACAAAAGTGATCAAAGAGGTTACAACTACTCAAACACCACCTTCACCACCCCTATCTAAATCTCCCAAAGGTCTTCTTAAAGAAAACCAACTTCACTACCGCCACAACCACCGTCACAAACATCCACTCTCAAACAAGAACAAGGAGAGCTAAATTCACAGTCAAAGTTGATGATGAAGAAACTCCTGATGCATCCCTTATCCAAACCACTATCACCTCTATCACATCTCAACCATCCACCACCACAACAACAACTCTCACTATCATAAATCCATCCACAAACCTACCCTCCACGGTCCCTGGCCAACTGGAACTAGAAAATGTATTAAAAGAGATATAATCTTTCTATTCCACAACTGAAATCAGCCAACTTAACTTTCCATCCCTCAAAAGATATCAGAAGCCCAAAAATGTACAAGAATACTTGGAGTTGAAGCTTGTGCAGGCTGAAAAGATAATTACTTTTAAAAGCAAGGGAAAAAGTTATAAGGAGGCATAATAAATCATGTCTACAGAATTCACCAAAGTGAATAGACTTGAAGATTTTGCTAAGATGTCAGTCAAAAGGGTCTCATGGACCAGTTAGGAACCCTAGCCTCAAAAAGAACTAAGGGAAGACTATCTGGATTTAATCATGAAGAATAATCCCTACAGAGCTTCACGAGCTCAATTCACTGCATGGTCTATGGAGGTCCTTCTTGAAGAAATAACCAGAATTAAGATGCTAAAGCACAATCCAGATATCAAGCCCACTCTTCCCAACTGGGTTGCAGGAAGAAAACCTGTTTGCTTAAAAGCAGCTGAACTCACAAGAATGAAGGAAGAGTTGGTTGTTGCCAAATATGTCTCTATGAAATATATGGCTAGGTGGGGTGAGCCAACAATCAGGGCAACTTACTAGAAGCTAGAAGCTTTAAGAGCCAAAGATCCCTCAGTCCCCAAAAAGCCAAATTATGAAGACTTACGTATCAGTTCTAAGGCTATCATATCTGAACTTCCATCTGCAAGTCATGCCTTTTCTATGGTAAAAAGCCATCTGAAAAGACAGAAGGATATGTCTGCAGAAGATGTGAAAAGATTTGAACATGACATATTTAAGGAAGGGATAAAAAATATGATAATGTATGAATATCCTGATACCAATCCAGCAAATAGGATAGGTCAAGTCATGGGAATGCAGTTTCCCTCGCCTCTTCCAATAACATCACTCCCAGTAAACCCAGGTGCCTCTAAAATTCAAAAGTGGTCCTCAGATAAAGCCAGCCACGAATTGACAATTGTCAGGGCAAATGGGGAAGCACAAAAGACTTTAATGAACAGTGTGATGAGCTTCAAAATTGAAGATCTATAAGATTTACTAAATCTTCCACTTGAAAGGGATGCTGATGATTCACTATCTGAAAGATTTGAAAAGCAAGTTAAAGCACAAATCAAGATTATGTTGAAGAAGAGGAATAGAAGTTAATCCAATAAAACATATGTTTTGGCATCATCTGTTCTATGAGGATATTGTTGGACCTATAAAAGAACAGATGATATCAAAAAGCCTAAGAATGATCCACTGATCAAGAAATAAGCAAAAGATTGAACCAGTCTTTCCCAAAGATAGTGAATCTTGAACACCTATTCAGAACATCTATTCAATGGCATGACAAATATTTGATCAAGACTTGGAACTCCTATTCAAGTATACCAACATCTGTTGAAGGCTAACACCTGTTAAAGACCAAAGCCCTGATAAAGCCAAAGGTCTGATGAATAAGACCAAACATCTGTATGGACAAATAGTTTTTGGACAATTGCAAAAGAGGATAGTTTAGAAAGTGGTTTCTCAATATAAAAATATTTATCATATCAATGTTTAGATTAGCCTAGATCAGATTTTAGGATTTGCACGGATGTTTTCAAACATCTGTGGTGTAACAACCCTCAAAAATATTCCCAACTACAACCCTTAATAAAAAACCCTAGTGCGCACGACGAAACTTATAATAATGAATCAGAAAACTTAGCGGTTAAGATAACTTGGCGATTGATGAACCAACACGTACAAAAGTACCCATGTTAAACTCATAATTAAAAACCGAACAATTCCGGATCAAGACCCGTGCATACATGATAAGAACCAACATGAAAAGCGAGAAAAACGCATGATTGGGCGAAAAAGGCGGCCAAGGACACGTGTCACGCCTATGCGCCACGTGCTAGACCTATGTTGGACACGTGGCAGACCTATGCCAGGCCGACCGCCTGGCGCGTCTCGCAAGGAACCCTGGTTTCTCCCGCGACACGTGGGAGACTCCATTTTTAGGTATATAAAGGCAAGTCTGGAAGATGTTCAGATGCACCAGTTCGATCGAATTTTGACGAACGCTCTCTCCCATACCTCCGTTTCTTTGCAGTATACCCCTAAAACCCCTAAACCTGCGAAACTCTGCCACGTTGTAGGTGTTTTAACCCTGATCACCGATTCGATACTCTGTCCGATTGATCTAAAACCCTACAACGGATGCCAAAGTGCTACCTGTATATAAGGCTATACTTTGTAAACTCGTTGGGGTTTTGTCTCGTGATGTATCATTTAGGTTTAAGTTGGGTTATTGCACTGACACTTGTTGCATTGTAATGTTATTAGGAACTCAGGAATAACATCGTGAAGCTCTAAGATAACAACCTTAAAACTACAATGTGAGTCATTCTTTCTTTTTACCAAATGCTTTGCAAAACCCTAAATGTTTTTCAAATATATTACAGTGATTAATTCTTTGTATTCTTACTAGGAAACTACAATTAGTATGTGGGGTTTTGTATACAAAACTTGATAATCTTCACTATTGGACAATGGGTTAGCCAATAAGTGATATGACTACAGTCACAGGAACTGCCACCGAGTGACAAATACTATTTAAAATAGTTTCTTTACTATTGAACAATGAGTTAGCTAATAGTAGTTTGGTAAGATAAACAAATATAAAAACTCTTAATGCTGTAAATATAAGAATTTGTCATTTTGTACAAATTGAATGAACTCACAAGTATTTCCTACTGACAAAATGTTTTAAAACATGTTTCAGGTGATTACTGTAGATTTGAATAGGAGTTGGGAGACGACACCAAAAGGCTTAAAGAAGTGGCTTATTTTATCAACTTAATAAATAAACATTGTTTAGATTTATTCCCTATTAAAAGCTACCTTTATAAAACATGGGTTTTATTCCCATCTGTTTAAATAAATAAAATCCAGTGTTTCCAAACTCTGATATTTTTCCTAACTCACGATCCTGAAGAAATTTCCGCTGCGATGTTTTCAAAATAACCACCGGTACCACTGGACTGCTTCACGGCTCTCGTCCAGGGTATGGTCGGGGGCTGTGATAGAAAGTGGTATCAGATCCACTGGTTTAAGCAATTAAGTGTTGTGATAATCTATGTAGTTAATATCCCGATATATCAACCGATATATCAGTGATATATCGGTTATCGGTCCCCTACCGAGATAGCAGCACAAA
The DNA here is from genome assembly GCA_947069175.1 of Scalesia atractyloides. NCBI lineage: Eukaryota > Viridiplantae > Streptophyta > Magnoliopsida > Asterales > Asteraceae > Scalesia > Scalesia atractyloides. The sequence goes on along the minus strand of CAMTDV010000015.1, from coordinate 53,972,311 downwards.
ATATCAGCCAGAATATCAGTACCGATAATCAGCGATGTTGTTCGATATTTGACCGATATTGGACTGATATTTGACCGATAAATCGCCGATTTGCCGATATCAGTACTTTTCTTCTAAGTTCTACTGTTCATCTTTCTTCTTGTTGTTGCTATTAGTGTTTTAAGTCTTAATTGTTAGTTGTTACTGTTAAATGTTAGTGTTTTAAGTCTTAGTCAGTTCTTACTTGCTACGATTGTTAGTGTTTTCCAAGTTGCAAAAGGTTAATTTGTTAATGGTAGGAGAGTATAATGAATTGTTAGTGTCAAATTGCTATATATATAAATTTAGCATGATATTAAAATTACCGATATCCCACTGCGATAACCGATATCTCAAATATCGATCCTTGACTGATATCCGATATTTTACCGCATTAACTACTTAGGTGATAATACCTAAGCTTAAACAAAAGAGTTAGGAAATTGATATTAACTGGTAGCAGCAGGATAGTATTTAGACTTGAACTTAAGAAAGATGCACTTTTAAAATCATGGTTTGAGAAAATTCTTTTTAAGGGAATACAATTACCTCTTCAACAAGATTGGGTATGGTGTGGAAGACTCTCCAACTTGTCTGGGTAAAAGAGGGTAGCCTCTCCGACGAGACCGGGTAAGATGGGGTATATGTCATGTTAAAAAGTTACAAAATTCCCTAAATAATACCATGACCTGATGTCTGACCTTTATTTGGAAATATGAACTTGTTAAACACGTTAACCTTCTGAATGGTATGTATATTACAATATATGAAATATATGATCGTATAGATATTTATATCTATAAGGAAATCCAAAAGCCATTTAGGTGTTATTTTGAACTTAAACCATAAAGTTAAGAGGTTAATACAAAATAACCTATGTGTTATTTATGTGAATATAAATTTAAATATATATATGATTGTTTTGTTTTAATTGTTCTATAATATTAATACTTGCAATTCAGATGTCGAATGAAGTATCACATAATCAAGAAGTTCATGCAAATAATGAAAATCCCTTAGATAAAGATGCCATAGAAAATATTATCGCCCAAGGAATAGCCAATGTTATCCCGTTAATTATTGAGGCTGCTAAAAATCCCGTAGAACATACCAAAGCTGTGAGTAGCAAGCGTACTCATAGTGACAACTTTAGCCACATCATCAATGGAGACAATGATGATATTATCAAAACCCCATTTCCTAAGAAGATGAAGGAAATGACTCTCTGGTGTACCTACAAAGAATTTCTAGCTTGTAAACCAGTTGAGTTCACCGGCAGTGAAGAGCTACGTTTGCTCTGTGATGGTTAGAAAAGACGGAAGTTGTTCTTAAAATCAGCAAATGCACCGAAGAAGATAAGGTGATGTATGCTTCCAACCTCTTTAAAGATGAAGCCTTAGAATGGTGGAAGAATATTCTTCAGGCAAAAGGAAGTGACATGGCCTGTGCCATGAACTGGGGAGAATTCAAGGAAATGGCAGAAAGAAAATTTTGTCCTTCTTATGAGAAGGAACAAATGGCAAACAAGTTCCTAAATCATAGAATGGTCGATGTGAAGTGTCGTGAATATACGACAACGTTCTTCGAATATGCTAGAATGGTACCAACTCTTGCTTTGCCAGAACCTGTACTAATCACTCGTTATATTTGGGGACTAATTAGTGAAATTCATGATATAGTCAAGGCAGCTAGACCTCAGACTATTGAAGAAACAATCGAACTAGCCAATACTTTGACTGACGGATTAATCCGCACAAAATAAGAAAACAAGAAGAAGGAGTTAGCCCGGAGAATTGCCCAAGAATTTTGCCTGGATGATTCCTATAAGAAGAAAGGAACTAAATCGTCATTTGAGCAACCTACATGCAGAAACTGTAATAAAAAGCATTCAGGAAAATGCTACTTTAAGAGGAAACCGTATTGTAACCTCTGCAAAACACCTGGCCATAAGGAAGAACAATGTAAGAGGAAAAACCCAGTCTGTTTTAACTGTGGAGAAACAGGCCATATCCGCCCATATTACCCAAAACTGACGAAGGCAACCGACAACAAGGCAAAAACAACAGACGGAGCTAAGAAGAACGCGCGAGCATTCGTACTTACTACGCAGGAAGCAGAAATGATTTCGAACGTGATCGCTGATATGTAATATCTAAGTTAAGTATTATTTAACCCTTGTACAAATCAAAATTTATAAATAATGCTTTCTGTCAAGTACGTCATCTATTCAGAACCATAATAGACTTGTTTGGTGTTCACCTTCTTTGAATCATTTGCTTGGTTACGACACCTAGTGGTGGAATTTTTCACTAAATTGAGGCTTGAGCTAATCTCGTTCGCACACCTGATATACGGGTTTATTTATTCTTAAAACCCATCTTCTTGATTCATTATCATAAAATAGTCTGAATACAACTATGTGTTAAGATAGAGTACACAACTTCATGTTATTTTCGGTATACCGCTAACGGTTCTTTCATCCTGTATCGAAAATTTTGTGATATTCATTTATTCTTTCATCATCAATTTAAAATCCTATGAGATTTGTTTGAAATAAATATTCGAATTTACTTCACTAAACCTTTCAATTGGTTACGAACATGGTTAACTTGTTCGGTCACCGTAATTATTAAACTATTTCGATCATTACGACACCTCGCGGCATCGGTATAAATTGTAGCTTGGGCTAATCATAATCATACAAAACTACGTATGCTTTTTTGTTTGACTCATCATTGAAAATAGTCGTCTTAATGAAACTATGTGTTAAGACAATGATACACTAAACTTTGTTATATTTAAGTGTATCCTTTTTAAATGCAATAATCACATTCATTTTTCCTCATGTCATGATTCTATAGTTGACACATCATCTTCGTGCTTCTATTTCATTTGAGCTTGTTGATTCTAGGTCTTCCTTAATTGACAACCAAAGTAAGTTTTCCTTTGGCAGTGAATTCTATTGTTTCTAAGAGTCATTCACAAATTGTAAACATTCGCTTTAGATATCCGTTGGTCATAAATCTCTCTTTTGGTTTGAACCATGTAAACTTAGTCACTCTCATGATGATGTCATTTCACTGCGTTCGTTTGATATCGATTTCTGGAAATGATTCAATAAACCATTGAGTTCTATTCATTGTAAAACTTGTATTCACAAAATTCGAATGTGTCCTGATTCGTTTACCTTAATACCATTAGTATTGACCAACGCATGATGTAAATGACATCATAACCTAAATCTCAAGGATGAGATTAAAACAAGGTGGGGAGGATGTAACAACCCTCAAAAATATTCCCGACGACAACCCGTAATAAAAAACCCTAGTGCGCGCGACGAAACTTATAATAATGAATCAGAAAACTTAGCGGTTAAGATAACTTGGCAATTGATGAACCAACCCGCACAAAAATACCCTTGTTAAACTCATAATTAAAAACCGAACCATTTCGGATCAATACCCGAGCATACGCGATAAGAACCAGCACGAAAATCAAGAAAACGCACGATTGGGAGAAAAAGGCGGCCAAGGACACGTGTCACGCCCATGCGCCACATGTCAGACCTATGCTGGACACGTGGCAGACCTCTGCCAGGCCGACCGCCACGGCGAGTCTCGCCAGGAACCCTGGTTTGTCCCCTGACGCTCGGGAGAGTCCAATTTTGGGTATATAAAGGCCAGTCTGGGATATGTTCAGATGCACCAGTTCAATCGAATTTTAACGCAACGCTCTCTCCAGTACCTTCGTTCTTTGCAATATACCCCTAAATGTGCAAAACTCTGCAACGTTGTAGGTGTTTTCACCCTGATCACTAATTCAATACTCTGTCCGATTGATCTAAAACCCAACAACGGATGCCAAAGTGCTGCCTGTATATAAGGCTATACTTTGTAAACAACGTTGGGGTTTTGTCTCGTGATGTATCGTTTAAGTTTAAGTTGGGTTATTGCACTAACACGTGTTGCATTGTAATGTTATTAGGAACTCAGGAATAACACCAGGAAACTCTAAGATAACAACCTTAAAACTACAAAGTGAGTCATTCTTTCTTTTTACCAAATGCTTTGCAAAACCCAAAATGTTTTTCATTTATATTACAGTGATTAAGTCTTTGTATTCTTACTGGGAAACGTTTAGGATCTGAGTTTGAATTACTTGTAGTTTTTGTTTCAAAAATGGAAAATGATTGAGTTTTAAAAGAGATTTGCAGCGGAAATAAATGGAAAACTTTTACTACAAGCAATGGTCGTTTGTTTTCATCATCATCAAGCTTTCAAGTTGGTAAACTCGCATGTGATTCACAAACTCCCCGTCAGCCTTTGCAATTGAAGTTTGGTAGTAAGAAAATGCAGAGAAGATGATATGCGAAAGTTGATCTTTTGATAGACGAGTTAAACTGTTACACAAGTTACCTATTTATACTAAACTATCTAACCACTGAGCATCTTTGATGACGTCAGGGTTGATAGTGACATGAAACTATATGTAACTAACTACAAACACTACTAATACTAACTATCAGTGCTTAGCACTGTTACATTGATTATCTATCTAACGACTAAGCTCTGATCTCTATCCTCTGATCCTTGTAACTCTAGCAGACCTTTGCAACTTTGTGAAGTCAGATGATAGGAGAGCAGTCTTTAGGGAAAGCAGTGTATATACAACAGAGGTTGTAACCTCTGATAGTTTTAACCAAAGCTCGGATAGTGTTATTTGGCTTTGTATCATCTGTTCCTTTCATAGGGTTCAATCCCAACAATCTCCCCCTGGAACAGATGATGCCAAAAACACTTTATTCTCGGTCTTTATTCCTAAGGATTTCTCTTATTTGACCTTTGAATTGAAGTTCAAAGTTAAGAGATTTTATGTCATCAACATCCTTCTCCAGCTCTAAACATAATAATTCTTGGAAGTCTTCTACTGTAAGCCCATAAGCAGCTTCCATAGATAGTTTAGTGGCATTACAATCAGACTTGAGTAGTGTCAATTCATGGGTGTCTTTGTCGACCTTCCATTTTAGAATTTTTGGGTCTGAAGGTTTTCTTGAAGGAGCTTTTATTGCTGAGGATTGAGAAGGAGCTATTTGTGATAAATCTTTAGCCAGCTTGGCACTTAAATCATCAGTTGGATAATCAATCATATTTTTTATACCTTCTTTGATAAATTTATCCTCAAACTCTTTGTCAGTCTTTTCAGACATCTCCCCTTGCCTTTTTTTGTATAACAGGGCAAGTGTGGAATGGGCAGATGTTGTGCTGGACTTTTTGGAGAGTTGGGCTTTGAGAATAGCAACTTCTTTTGAATAATCAGGTTTAGGAGGCATGGATGGATCCTTTTTCCTCCTTTCTTCCCAATTTTTGTAAGTGTCTATCACCCTGACCTCACCCCATCTCAGCACTTGGTATTTTGAACCATAATGATTCTGAATTAGTTCATTCTTCATTCTCTTCAACTTTAAGTCTCTTTTAGGCATATCTTTCTTGTGTAAATCCCAGTTGGGAGGAGTTGGCTTTTTATTGCATTATGTTGATTTCTTCTCTCAGCTCATCTAAGCTCCAATCCCTGAACTGTGCCCTTGTTTCCTTATACTTCTTGTTCTCCATGATATACTCAATGAGTTCACTTTTGACCAGCTTATCTTCTCTTTCTGAAATCTGGTTGCTCAGGTGCTTGACAAAGTTTTGTAAAATGCTGGCTTTACTTAGTTGAAAGGACATGGCAATCTGTATTTCTCTATCATCTTTACCAGCTGATTCTTTTTTGGCAATATCCTCTGCTTGCTTCCGTTTCAATTCCAGGTAATCATCAACATTTGCAGGTCTTGGATAGCCATCAAGGGATAGGATTGTTCTTTTGTGAGGGTCATCCGCTGAAAAGAAACTTAGGATCTCTTCCCCGACTGCTGGTAAATCAAGATGATACAACTTTGCTGCAAGAGTAATTTCAAGAGTTGAAGATGTTGTAAGCACTGATGTGGAGGTCATTGGTTGTGATGATAGTGGAAGAGGTGCATGAATCTCATCATCATTTATCACTTTTGTGATCTTTCTCCTTTTAAAACTCAAGATGGGTGATGGTGGTAGTGGGATCTTAGGTGGTGTGGCTAATGGATGAGTTGATGTGGGAAATGTGATCATGGCAGTGGATAGAGTTGCATCTGTTGCAACCTCTGTTGTATCAACAGATGTTAACACAACAGGTGCTGTAACATCTGCTTGTGTGGATGTGGGTTGTGGTTTTGAATATGTGATAGGTGTGTGTGAGAGGCAGAGGTTTTAATGATTTGATTTGTTGCAGGCTTAGTTTTAGGAGGTGTGGATGTTGGTTGCCTAGATTTTCTAGCAGGTATCCTCTTTGATGAAGTACCAACCTCTCCTTTTCTTTTTGCTGTTCAATCTTTTTCTCAACCAACACTCTGCTCTCCTTGATCACTGTCTTCTTGTGACTAGACCTTGCCTTGGCCACAGTTTCATCAGTTAAATCTATCTTTTTTGAACCATCAGGCCTTGGAATATTTAAGTAGGTCTGGCCTTATCATCATCTATTTTCAGCTTTTTGTTTCCCAAAGGTTTCTCCCCTTTTTGGCTTCATCTGTTGTAACAAAGATAACCGTTGGAGGTGCATGGCCAGTGGTTGTGAGTAGATGAGCTTTGATGGCTTTAATGTCTGCTGCAGTGTCTTGATACCTTGATTCAACCATGTTTCTAGCATCATTCATCTGGTGCTTGTGTTGTAGATCTAAATAATGTTGTTGGTGTTGAAACAGAGGGTTTAAAGCATCTTTGAGATCAGCAGAGGATAGAGCAGAGGGTTGACTTTTGGTAGCTATCATCTGCTTCAGTAAACTTTTGATTTCATCAACAGAATTTTCTATCCTTGTCACTCTCTCCGTCAAATCCTAGTATTTTAGCTCATCACCTAATTTAATAGGATCATCTGAACTCCTACCTGAAGTGGTAGTTGTATCTATGGTATCATTAGCAGTGGTGTTAGTACCAGCTTCAACCATAGATGCCCTTTTGTCTTGGAACTGGGGACTTCCCACAACAGAGGTAAAAGTTGTTGCCTCAACAGTGGTTGCCTTCAACCAAGTCTTAGTAATGAAACCACTGTCCAACCGAGAACTTGGGAGTTCAGCAATTGTAGTGGCTGCTTGAGTTGAACTATCACCAAGGGTTACATGTAACCCAAGGGATGTAGCCTCTTCATGTGCTGATGGGCTAGCAACGAATAAAGAGTCAGACCCAGCCTCTTAATGAAGTATATTCTCAGTAATAGGTTGTTGAGAAGTGCTGGTTTGTGCCTGGTCTAATTCAATTGCATTCAGCAATGGTAAAATAGTAGGTGGAAGTGTGGTCATTGGTGAAGGTGGCTGTGTAGAAAGCGACAGTGCCCTGGGAGAGGGGTTGTGGAAGATAGACCCAAGTGGATCTAGAGCTTCATAATTTAGTGTCCCTGTGTCTACAACCTTTTCCTTTTGTGAGGAAGAAGGAGGAGTTTCAAAGCCGGTGAGAGATCTTTGAACCATCTGCTGTGAAGAAGTAGCAACAGTGGTTTGTGAGTTTGGTGCTATCACTGGGTTAACCTCTGGGATCTCATATTCCAGAGGACCCTTTTTGGGTTTGGTGGGCTTTTTGGTAAGTGTTTTGGTTTTCTTTTTGAGGATTTTTGGTGTGGGCTTCAGAGCAGCGGTTGTGGTGCCCTGATCACCAAGAGCAGTGGGCTCAGTAGCAAGAGGTTGAGTTTGAACATTTTGTTCAGGTAAAACTTGCTCAGCCTCCTCTACTTGTGTTTTCGCAACTTTATCTTGTCTTGTTATTCTGGTGAAGGTTTCATGAGTGAGGCAGCCTGGTTTAGTCACAGCGCCTATTTTACTTTCAGGACCTTTGCTTTGATCTTGTAAGTAAACACTCAGAAAACGTAGATGAATCAAAAAAGCTTTTCTTTTTGCAATATTTTGAAAATTATTCACAAGATCATTGAACAGTATCTGAGAGTAGTTAAAATCTGTGTCAGTTAAAATTGCATACCCCAGATATTGCATGTTCAATGGAATTTCATTGAAAGCAGTGGTTTTTGCTGAGAGATAAGTTAGAATTGTGTGAAAGAAAAATCTCATCTCAGCAGGAAAGTTAGGTTTAAAGATGGTCATACCTTTCATCTGGCCTACATAACCTCTTTCTAGAAACTCTGCTTGGATCTCGTTTTGGGGTAATGATACAGGGTGTTCTATGTCATTTAACTTGAAAACTTGAGAGATCGACTGGGGGCTAATTTGCATCAACACTCCCCCTACTCTTGAGATTATTGTATAAGGAACACCAGCAGCAGTTGAGTGAACCTTAGCATTATTCCAGAAGTCACGAAGAGAATCAATGTAAATTAGGGCTTCGACTTCTAACATGTGCTTGAATTTCGACTTTTGCAAAATTCGAATAATTGGATGATAGCGAGTATTTGCGTTGTTTGCTTCAAGTATGGCGGTGTAATTATGTGGGGTTTTGAGTATGAGAATGTAGGGTGGAAGTGCTTGTGTGGATTTCTTCGAAGATTTTGATTTGGGAGCCATGGTGTTAGAGAGAAAAACTGTTTTGAGATGTTTGAAATCGACACAGTTTAGGGTAAACAATGGTGAGGGATAAAACTGGGTTTTTATAAGGGTTTTGAAAAAGTGAACATGACGTGGCATCTGATGCAAGATCTGATGGCTAACAGCTGGCCACGTGTAACCTCTGATGAGAAAAGTACTGATTTTTAACACTATCAGTGGATAGCTATCAGTGTTTTGAAAAAGTGGTAAAAATGGAAGTCAGAGGATACACTTTAACAGTGGATAAGATTTTGAAGCCTATCAGAGGTTTTGAGCAAACAGATGTTATGAGCAGACTTTTAAAGATTATTGAAAAATTTCAACTTTAACTATTTTTAAGGATGAGTTTTTAATTTTCTGAAAACATTTTGATGCTATGTACGCATGGATTTACAAGAAAACTTGTTTTTAATCCATGTTTAGCATTCCAATTCTTGAGATCAAGTTTTCAAAGGTAGATGTATCCAATGCCTTGGTTAAAACATCTGCCAACTGATCTGAAGAATGGACATGATGCAAAGAAATCAAACCTTTTTCATAGCAATCTCTCACAAAGTGATGTCTGATGTCAATGTGCTTTGTAGTTGAACGAGAAACTGGATTTTTAATGATGTTTTCAGCAGCTTGACTGTCCAATCTGAGTGGAGTCTTTAATGCAGTTACACCAAAATCCAGCAACTAGTTTTGAAGCCACAAGAGTTGAGCAGTGCAGCTAGTAGCAGCAATATACTCTGCCTCCGCAGTGGATGTTGAAACTGCAACCTGCTTTTTGCTTTGCCAAGACACTAGACAATCACCTAGGAATTGACATCCTCCTGATGTGGACTTCCTTATAGTTTGGAACCCAGCAAAGTCACTATCTGAAAAACCTGAAAGCTCAATATTCCCATTAGCTGGATACCAGATACCAAGTGTGGGAGCACCTTTTATGTATCTGAATATCCTTTTTACAGCAATAAGATCAGACTTTTTAGGTAATGCATGTGATCTGGCACAAACACATGTGTGCAAACATGATGTCTGGCCTTGATGCAGTTAGGTACAATAAAGACCCAATCATGCTTCTATAAAAAGTTTGATCAACAAGGTCATCTTTACCATCAATGGTGACTAGCTTGGTGGTTGCCATGGGTGTGCTACATGGTTTACAATCATCCATATCAAACTTTTTAAGCAGTTCTTTCACATACTTGTTTTGATGGATAAATGTACCATTTTGTAATTTTTTAACTTGGAGACCAAGAAAACATTGGAGCTCACCCATTGCACTCATCTCAAACTTTGTTGTCATGAGTTTTCAAAACTCTTCACACATAGCAGTGCTTGTGGATCCAAAAATGATGTCATCCACATAAATTTGGACAAGCATCAAATCTTTTCCTTTCCATTTTAAGAATGGGGTTTTATCTATTTTACCTCTAGTAAACCCTATGGATAAGAGAAAAGCGGATAGAGTTTCATACCAAGCTCTTGGTGATTGCTTCAAGCTATACAATGCTTTGTTGAGCTTGTAGACATGATCAGGATGGAATGCATCTTCAAAACCTAGAGGTTGACCGACATACACCTCTTCTTTGATTTTTCCATACAAAAATGCACTCTTTATATCCATTTGATACACCTTTATGTTGTGGTTAGCAGCAAAAGCTAAGAACATGCGGATAGCTTCCAACCTTTTTACAGGAGCAAAAGTCTCATCATAGTCTATACCTTCTTCCTGTCTGTAGCCTTGAACCACGAGCCTTGCTTTGTTTTTGACAACAATACCCCTTTCATCAGTTTTGTTCTTGAAGACCCACTTTGTGCCAATTGGACTTACATCTTTTGGCAGTGGCACAAGCTCCCAAACTTGTTGTCTCTTGAATTGAAGGAGTTCTTCTTGCATGGCTTCTACCCAGCTGTTGTCTTTCAGTGCCTCTTGGTACTTGACTGGTTGTGTGAGTGATAGAAAATCAACAAAAAGACAAATATTTTGGGATTGGCTCCGTGTGAGCACCCCAGATTTGATGTTGCCAATAACTTGATCTGCTGGATGGCTTTTGAGATAAATCAAATCACCTTGGTATGGAACAATATCATTTTGAGGTGATGGCTGCAAATGTGTATCATCTGAGCTAACCTCTGCTGGTGAATTTGAAGTATCAGCCGCTGATGTAAATGGAGTGGTGGTATTGGGGGTATAGAGGTAACATTCTGATGATTTTTGTGCCCAAATGTAGGACTTTTATCAACAGATGTTTGATTTTGTGAACTGGCAGAGGTTTGAGGATCAAATACTGTTGACCCAGAAGTGACAGAGTTTACACAAGAGCTTGTGGCACCTGATCCTCTGTTGGAAGAATTAACTTTTGTTTGTGGAAGCACACAGTCATATTCTTGATCTTGATCTTCTCTAGATGATTGTGGTCTACCTGCATTGTCTAGCTTGATAGAAACATCAGCAAATGTGAATTTATCTAAATCAAAAAGCTCTGCAGGATTTGCAAGGATTTTCAGTGTTGAAAGTTCATTGAACTTCACATTTAAATTTTCTTCAACACACTTGGTCCTAGAGTTAAAAACTCTGTAGGCTTTAGCGGTGGTTGAGTATCCCAGAAAATAACCACAGTCAATTTTGGCTGCAAACTTAGATATAGAATCTTTTAAGTTCAAAATGAAGCATAGACAGCAAAAAACTTTAAAATAGGAATCAGAGGTTTGATTTTATACAAAATCTCATAGGCAGTCTTTTGATGCCTAGCGTTAATCAAAACTCTGTTTTGGACATAGCAAGCAGTGTTTACAGCCTCTGCCCAGAAAGACAAGGGTAAACCAGAGTCTGCAAGCATAGTTCTTGCTGATTCAATTAAATTCTATTTTTCCTTTCAACTACCACATTTTGCTCTATAGTTCTTGGAATGCTATATTGTCTAACAATTCATTTTGACTCACAAAAAGCATCCAACTCCCTATTTTTAAACTCTGTTCCATTGTCACTCCTAAAGATTTTTACTGGAAGATCAAGTTGCTTTAATACTTGTTTAACAAAGTTTTGAAAAATGACTGCAGTTTCATCCTTAGAGTGGAGAAAGAAGGTCCATCTAAACCTAGAGAAATCATCAATTATCACTTGGCAATACCTTTTGTGTTTTAAGCTCATGATTTGCACCGGGCCAAACAAGTCCATGTGAAGCAATTGTAAACACTGGCTTGTTTTGGACTCTTCAATTGATTTGAAAGAACTTTTATGTTGTTTTCCTTTTAAGTAGGAAACACAATGTTCTTCACAGGAAAATTGCTTGTGAGGCAAACCTCTTACAAGACTTTGTTTTGAGAGTGTGGTGATAGTTTTAAGATTTGTGTGTCCTAGTCTTCGATGCCATAACTCAGTCTCTTTGCTAGAAGCAACTGAGAATAAGCATGTTCCAGACATAGGATTATCTTTTAGCATATCTACCACATACACATTCCCACTTCTGTGTGCAATGAGTTGTGCTTTGCTCTCAGCAATGATTTGATCAATCTTTTAAACAACCTCTGGTCCCACAATTTGACAAGTTTTCTTAGTGAAGAAGGATCCATACCCTCTGTCACTCATTTGTGAGACACTCAGCAGGTTAAATTTCAAATTGTCAATTAAATTCACATTTTCAAACTTGAGTTTACCAGCCAGAACCGACCCAGACCCTAAAACCTTTCTCTTTGAGTTATTACCAAAAGATATATCACCCCCCATGAGCCATGAAGTCCTTGAGAAGGGCTCTACATCCGGTCATGTGCCTGGAACCTCCACTATCTACATACCATAAGCTATCAAGGCAAGTAGAGGGTCCCTGCACATCAAGTAAATAGATCAGTTAAGATAGGTCTCCAAAGCCAAAATGGCTTTGGATGGGGTCACAGATGGTCCAGCCTCAAGTCTAGGACAATGGTCAGTGGTTTGGATATTTTCTTGTAACATCTGCTCTTGACCATTTCCTATCAGATGATTGTATCCATAGGGATGCTTATTCACTCTTTGCTTTGAAGGCTTTTTGTATCTTTCATAAGTAAGAGGAACCCTTTTATAGGCTGGTTGGCCATACCCTCTTGGAAATAAATTTGATGGTAGGGCATCTGTCACTTGCACCTCTCTAGGAACAGAGGTTTTGTTTAAAGCTTTTGTAAGAGATGTTTCAGTTGGTTCAAAACTCTGCTTAGATTTATTTCCAGCAGAACTTGAACCTTCTCTTTCTAGTGCTTTTGCCTTGATCTCTTTTACCTTTTGCTCATAGTTTTTGAGATAGGCACACTCTTGAGTTAAGTGATTTGTTTTATTGCAGATGGTGCATCTTGAATAATTTTTGATAACACAAGTTTTGTTAATGTCATAGGCTTTTAAAAGAAAACAATCTGCAGCCACATGATTTCTTTTTTCACAAAATTCAGAAAACAAGTTTTTAATCTTTACTTTCTTTTCCTATCAGACTTTTTATCAGCAGTGGTTGTAGCCTCTGGCCGTACATCTTTGATAGGGATCACCAGTGCTTTTGGGGCTTTAATACCATCAGAGGTTGTAAAGTCCATCGGCTTAAAGTTTTCTAAAATGTCACATTCATCTGACCAGGTTGGTTTAAACTGATATTTTTCAATTTCTTTATCTTTTGTTGAAACCTCTGATTTTTCCAAAACAATTTTGTTTCCAGCTTTATCTGTGATTTTTATTTCTTCACCAGCCAAATTTGTTGGGACTATTTCAACCAACTCAGAATCAATTTCAGCAACATTTTTCTCATTTTGGTCATAGGTTCTAAAACCTACACCAAACTTAATGTTGCTCTTGATCTGAGCATCAAGCATAATCTCATAACCTTTACAGGACTCAACCCATTTTTCACAAGTGATTTGGATTTCTTCTAACTCCTTTTACACACTTTGTATTTTTCTACCATAGTTTGGAGTTAGTCCTTGGTTATGCTTGATTCATGTCTCAGGCTACTCATTTCAGAATCTTTTTCACTTAACTTTGATTTTAACTCTTTAATCAGTTTTTCAAAATTAAGTTCATCTTCTAAAATTTTGTTCCTCAGGTTTTCATTCACCTGCTTAATGTTTGCAAAAGCAATGATGCATTTGTCAGAACATAGATCTTTAAGGTCTGAGGTGATACCTTTGTAGCAGCCATGAGAGCACAATCACACTCATCTTCACACACATCAACATTCCATGGGTCAGCAGGAGAGTTCTTTTCCTTATCAACAGCATTTTTCTTTTCTTCACTTGAAACCACTGTTTCATCACAAACTTGAACTTCATCAGTTTCTGACACTAACTGCACAGATTCAACACCTTCAGCAATTGTCTCTAAGGCCATTAAACAAAATTCTTGTTCAACATCATTTTTGGCAATTAAAGCAAAGTTCTCATCAGTCAAATCCTCAGGCAAGCTACTCCAGTCAACATAACTTTGTGTGAAAAAGCTCTGTTGACCAACCTCTACTGGACTAGCAGTGGTTTGAGCAGGTTGTGTGACAATGGGTACTTGTTGTACATGCACTTGAGGATGTGATGGTGCCTGAACATATTGAATTTGTGGAGCAGAGGATTGAACATAATGCACTGGAACAGTAATAGCAGGATGTGCAAAGTGGGCAGTGTTTTGAACATATTGAGCAGGGGTATATTGGGAATAGTGAGCAGTGTTTTGTGTGTGCTGAGGTCTAGGGCCAGGATAAGTCACTATTGGTCCAGAATTTTGAGACCTGCATTCTCTGGCAAAGTGTCCTAACCTATTACACTTATAACACTTGACTTTTGATTTATCCAGCCCAACCTTCAATCCCCCATGCAATCCTCGGAATTTCCTACCAGTTCTCTTATAGAATTTACTAGCCCTAACACTCAATAAGGCCAGTTGGTGCAAATATCCATTTCTTCAAGATCAGAAGGTTCAAAATATTGCAAGTCATTCAGCTCAAAGGATAGATTATCAGAGGTTTGGCTTTCCCCACTAGCAGTGAAAGCATAGTTGGGTGCATATGTTTCAGATCCAAAGTTCCCACCAGAAGTAATATCTATATAGTGATCATAACTTTGGTCCTTACTGCTGCCAGGTCCCTCTTCTTGGCCAAAAAGAGCTGTATTACCCAATGAGTAATCATCAGTCATTTTGCTAGAATCTTGCAACTTCTTTTTCTGCTTTAACTCTCTCTCATAAGTGAGGAGTATCCCATGAAGTTGTGTCAACGAAATTTCTTTAAACCCAACAGACTTTCGTGTTACATAAGCTACATTCTCCCACTTATCTGGTAATGAAGGAAACGACTGTTGACAGTCGAATTAGGAAAAACCACGTTAACCAGTCTAAGTTCACTGATGAGACAACTGTAACATTCGAACTGTTGTGTTAGAGACTCTCCTTTCAAATGACAAAACGTTTCATACTGCTGATTTAGAACTTCTCTGTTACTTTCAATCACTTCCTCAGTCCCACCGAATTGCTCTTTCAGTGCATCCCATAACTCCTTTGCACTATTTCAATGGAGTAGACCAGCATAAATCTCATTGGGTAAGGCCGAAGCAACTATGCTAAATGCCTTAGCACCCAATTCAATTTTCTGGAAATCCTGCTCCGAAAAGTTTTCAGGATTTTTTGGCACTTGTTTAGTTGGATCCTCTGTGCTTGGAACCATCGGAACGTGAGGTCCATAAGCAACAGATCTCCAGCAACCGGTGTTTTGCTGAGCAAGGATATGACCAATCGTCGTTGCCAAATGAAATATTCATTTCTTTTGAGCATCGGCGGTTTGCACAAGGATCCAGAGTTGGCATCCTGTGTGTTTTGAGACATTTTCAGTTGATTTTTCACAGATTTTTGTTTTAAAAACTTCGAAGGTAATAAAACTCTGTTTATCAAGCAAAAACAACCAAACTAAATAGCAGAGAGCTGATCTGTTCAAATCAAATCGATTGTTAGATCAAATTTGATGAATCAAGCTCTGATACCAATTGTTAGGATCTGAGTTTGAATTACTTGTAGTTTTTGTTTCAAAAATGGAAAATGATTGAGTTTTAAAAGAGATTTGCAGCGAAAATAAATGGAAAACTTTTACTACAAACAATGGTCGTTTGTTTTCATCATCATCATACTTTCAAGTTGGTAAACTCACATGTGATTCACAAACTCCCCCTCAGCCTTTGCAATTGAAGTTTCGTAGTAAGAAAATGCAGAGAAGATGATATGCGAAAGTTGATCTTTTGATAGACGAGTTAAACTGTTACACAAGTTGCCTATTTATACTAAACTATCTAACCACTGAGCATCTATGATGACGTCAGGGTTGATAGTGACAGGAGACTATATGTAACTAACTACAAACACTGTTAATACCAACTATCAGTGCTTAGCACTGTTACATTGATTATATATCTAATGACTAAGCTCTGATCTCTATCCTTTGATCCTTGTAACTCTGGCAGACCTTTGCAACTTTGTGAAGTCAGATGATAGGAGAGCAGTCTTAAGGGAAAGCAATGTATATACAACAGAGGTTGTAACCTCTGATAGTTTTAACCAAAGCTCGGATAGTGTTATTTGGCTTTGTATCATCTGTTCCTTTCATAGGGTTCAATCCCAACAAAAACTACCATCAGTATGTGGGGTTTTGTATACAATACTTGATAATCTTCACTATTGGACAATGGGTTAGCCAGTAAGTGATATGACCACAGTCACAGGAACTGCCACCGAGTGACAAATACTATTTAAAATAGTTTCTTTACTATTGGACAATGAGTTTGCCAATAGTAGTTTAGTAAGATAAAAATATAAAAACTCTTAATGCTGTAAATATAAGAATGTGTCATTTTGTACAAATTGAATGAACTCACCAGTATTTCCTGCTAACAGAATGTTTTAAAACATGTTTCAGGTGCTTACTGTAGATCTGAATAGGAGTTGGGATACGACACCAAAAGGCTTAAAGAGGTGGCTTATTTTATCAACTAAATTAATAAATATTGTTTGGATTTATTCCCTATTAAAAGCTACCTTTATAAAATATGGGTTCTGTTTAAATAAATAAAATCTGGTGTTTCCAAACTCTGATATTTTTCCTAACTCACGGTCTTGAAGAAATTTCCGCTGCGATGTTTTGAAAATAACCACCGGTACTGTCACACCCCGGTTTCCACGTGTATCCCGATGGGGAGTATCGTGACGTGAGATTGATATCATCATAACCAAACAACATAGAGCAACACAACATAAGTCTTGGAGTTAAAATAAACTATTACAAACCATAGTGTCAAAATTTTAAATACAAATATACACGGCTTGTAATAAGATCCACAGGCGGATCGGAAATATATAGTACATAAAATGATAACATACTCTTAAGGCACAACTACAGGGTCGCAAATCCTTAGTATCATTGCCACGTAGCTTCCGGCATATTACGCGTTGTACTTATAACTTAATCTTTTGAAAATACGTTAGTCTTCACTGGTAAATACAATCAACCAACTCATTTTGAAAATCTTTTCAAAAATGGTTTTAGGTGCACTAGGCAATTTTCATAAATAACTTGGGACGGTACAAGTGACCTTATATACAGATTTACAAGCCTGTCAATACATATGGGGCCTAGTATGAAAACCGAGACATGATCGACTGACACACCACTTCTCAACTTTCACAAAGAAAGGAGATAATAATAATAATGCAATTGACCGGTGTATGCCTACACCCCATGCTATAAGTCGTGGCCACTAGACCTTTAGTGAGCCAAGGATATCCCAGACACGGTCAAGCCAACCCCAATGTTTAAGTTATCAGGCACAACAGATTAAAACGGGTTATGTGATTAGTTAATTATCACAACTAGACAAAACCTGATCCCATACTTGACCAAGCGGTAATAATTTACCGTATCCCAAGCCCGTATAAGGAAAATAGATTAAGAGTATTTACCTGATCTAAATCTTCAGAAAAATCACAACTCAGCCGTAGATCAAGAAGGTAAGTACAGGCACAATCTACCAGAAGGCGTCTAGTCTGGAATGATGGTATTATTAACCAATTAGAATGCTAACGGGTCCTAAGTTAAGTCTTAGACTTGAACCTGTTAGTCTTACGTTAAACAAATACGGTACAATACGCTAGATTAAGCGGTGACTTGAATAGAATGTTATTTTGACCCAACAAGTATCTAGACTTGTATAATATGGGCATACCAACAACATTCTGGATTAGATAAAGAAACGACAAGGTTAAACCTGTTTCGGTTATATTACGTAAACTAGTCACGTATGCTTAACCGTAAGCGAATAAGCAAAACCGGGTAACTGAAGGAGTCATATACAAGTTCCATAAGTAAATATGTTTAAAATATGTTATGATATAAGTAGGATATCAATATATATGCCCGTAATGCTTTTAAAACCGAATTATGCCTTACAAGGGCATTTTGGTTATTTTATAATTTATAAAAGAGGTTTATAGAAAAACTGATGTCAAGGTAATTCTGTGAAAATATAAATTTTATGATGTTATTCAGTAGGATATCAAGTATATGTGTGCTTGACAGTTTTAAACCAAACTATTTCCCGTAGGGGCATTTTGGTCATTTCACACATAGTCTTGAAGTCATATTTGGATTCCGATTTTGGGACTTGTACTTACTGTAAAATATTTAAAATAAGTTTACAAATCAGTAGGTAACAAGTCTTGGGTCATAGATATGGTTTTAAACCATACTATGCGCCAAAAGGCGTTAAAAGTCGCTAAATGTCGTTTATTTCGATGTTTAAGGTAAACTGAAGTCATGACTTGTTTTATACGACCAATATATTTTATTTATTATGTTATAACAGTAGGTAAAACTTTTGGTTATGAAAAGTTCATTAAAACCATTTTTATGCAAATAAGGGTAATTTAGTCATTTATCGGCATTATGCGAAACTTTAGCATCCACTCAGGATATACTCTGAATTAATATCCCATTATGTCCTACTTATGATATTACATCAGTAGGTATGAAGTTTGAATGTAGAATCCATGTTCATTTCTTCTATAATGCTGAAAAGGGCATTTTAGTCATTTTTAAGCCATAACATGACATTTATGAAAACTTTGGTTTATGACCAGATTCATGACATCATAATAATTAAATCATGTTTACAAATCAGTTCGTAACTCATTTGTATGTTTGTTAATGGTTTAAACCTTATTTTACATAAAAAAAAAGGTGTTTTTCAAAGTTAAAGTGTAATTACGGAACTTGTATTTAAGACTCAGATTACTAATGAACCATGTAGTATAACTTTAGGAGGTCATACTACACTATAACATGGTCCTAAAATGACATAAAGTCAATAGCCTATGTAGCTAAATCGGGCCAGAACTAAAAGTCAAAGTAGAAGTCAAACTTTGTGACTTTCGGTTGCGCACCGACTCTAGGCTTGAGCTTGACGGGCCAAACATGTTTATACATGTTCTAACTGTTATTACCACATTATTAAAGTGTTAAAACGTATTGTATAACACCTACATTATTAGATATGAATTTATTTCAAAACTGACCCGTTGACTTTTTAATTACATAACTTTGACCCGTCAATTGGTCAAGCAAACATGGTAATCAGGAGGTGCCCTTTTAAGGGATTAACACATACCTAATTACGATCATGTAGCCATGTTCACAACAAACAATGGCTGGACCATAATGGTCTTAGCTCAAGGTCAAAGCGTTTTTACGTAAACGCTTTGACTTGGCTTAAAAGCCTATAAAATTTAAAAGAACGAGTTGGAACACATGCTTGTGATCCAAATAAGACTATAATGCTCAGGGGGATGCTCAAAAGACTTCAGGAACTTCCCAAGTGAGCTAGAGAGGAGAATGAGATGAATAAGCATTGTGTAATGGCAATCAAGTGCCAATTTATACTTGAGGAAGGCTCATGAGGTCATGCCAGGTCTTTGAGGGTCTTCTTGGACGTAAACAAGTGTTATGGGACATGTCAAGGCCAGCAAGAAGGTAGCAATACATGACAATGTGGCAAAACATGAATCTACCACATTTTCAGTCGTTGGCAGGTCCTTGCGGACCGTATGGGTTTGGCGATGCGGTCCGTAAGGTCTATGAGCGCCCACTGGTTTAAAAGTGGTTACGGACCGTATGGCTTCGGCCTTGCGGTCCGCAATCGCCTCCCAGAATGTGAAATTTGGCATTTTCTCATATTGGCCCTTCAACTTTGAATCACTACATATAGTGATTATAATTTATCAAAATGACGAATTTAGTCCCTCTCGTTCATGCATACGTCATACGAGGTTTACGGGACACGTGTCAGAATTTTATTTGACGTAAAAACACGAGGTGTTACATCCTCACCCCCATAAAATAAATCTCGACCTCGAGATTTTAATCAAACAAATGAGGATACGTTTGCCACATAACGGATTCAACCTCCCATGTATATTCTGGACCTCGACGAGCGTCCCATTTAACCTTAACAATCGGTACATGCTTCTTACGAAGCTTCTTAACTTGCCGATCTTCAATCGCCACGGGTTTCTCAACGAATCGCAAGTTTTCATCAATTTGCACGTCTTCGTGTGGCATAGCCAGTGATTCATCCACCAAACATTTGTTCAAGTTAGAACTATGGAATACGTCGTGAATTCCATTAAACTTCTCAGGTAGCTTTAGATTATAAGCTATGGATCCGACATGCTCGACAATCTCGAATGGTCCTACGTATCTCGGGCTCAACTTGCCCTTTTTGCCAAACCGCATAACGCCTTTCCAAGGCGAAACTTTCAATAGCACTTTGTCCCCTTGGAACTGAAGAGGTTTACGCCTCTTATCCCCATAACTTTTCTACCAATCTCGTGCGGCTTTGAGACGGTCGCGGATTTGCATAATCTTATCTGTCGTCTCAAGGACTATCTCCGGTCCTGTCATTTGGGCCTCTCCAACTTCTGCCCAGCAAACGGGCGTCCTACACTTTCTCCCGTATAAGGCTTCAAAAGGAGCAGCCTTAATACTCGTATGGTATCTGTTATTGTAGGAGAATTCGATTAAGGGCAAGTGACTATCCCAACTTCCACCTAAATCGAATACACATGTATGCAGCATGTCTTCCAATGTTTAATGCGTTCGCTTTGCCCGTCCGTCTGCGGGTGATAAGCTGTACTAAAGTTCAATCGTGTGCCCAAGGCTTGCTGAAAGGTTTTCAAGAAGTATGAGGTATATATGGTATCTCTATCGGATACAATGGACACCAGTACGCCATGTAAAGATACAATATTATCCACATAAAGCTTCGCTAGCTTTTCCGAACTGGAAGTCTCCTTGATAGGTAAGAAGGAGCTGACTTAGTCAACCTATCCACGATAACCCAAATCGTGCCATTTCCGTGATTAGTTCTTGGTAACTTGGTAATAAAGTCCATAATTACACATTCCCATTTCCACATGGGAATTTCGAGTTGTTGCAGTAGTCCTGATGGTTTTTGGTGTTCGGCCTTAACTTGCGAACACGTCAGACACTTAGCTACGTGTGTGGCTATGGATTTCTTCAAACCCATCCACCAATAGTTAGGCTTCAAATCCTTATACATCTTATCACCACCCGGGTGAACGGAATATCTCGAACTATACGCCTCTTGGAGGATCAAATCTCTAAGTCCTCCAAAGACTGGAATCCAAACTCGACCATTAAGTCTAAGGATTCCGTCATTTCCAGGTGTCAATTGCTCAACAGTTTTACCCAATTCCTCTCTTGGAAGATTCACTTCTAACAAGGCTTGCTTTTGTGCTTCTAAAATCTTTCCATTCAAGCTATTCTTTAATTCCGTGCTCTTGGCGTTAACCCGAATGGGTTTAACCCTTTCCTTGTGACTCAGAGCATCAGCGACCACATTCGCCTTGCCAGGATGGTAGCGGATTTCACAATCGTAATCATTAAGTGTTTCCATCCACCAGCGTTGCCGCATTTTCAGATCTTTCTGTTTAAACAGATGCTGGAGACTTTTATGATCTGTGTATATAATACACTTTGTCCCGTAGAGATAATGTCTCCATAGTTTGAGCGCGAACACCACAGCACCTAACTCCAGGTCATGTGTGGTGTAATTTCTTTCGTGTATCTTCAATTGTCATGATGCATAGGTGATTACTTTACCTCTTTGCATAAGCACACATCCCATGCCTGTGTGCGATGCATCACGAAAGACCACAAAGTCTTCGATACCTTCTGGTAATGTCAACACCGGAGCATTACTTAATTTCTGCTTCAAAGTCTCAAAAGCTCCCTGCTGCTTGGGACCCCAATTAAACTTAACATCCTTTCAAGTCAATGAAGTTAGAGGAGTAGCTATTCTTGAAAATTTTTCAATGAATCTCCTGTAATAACCAGTTAACCACAAAAAGATACGGATTTCTGACGGGGTTTTAGGCGCTTTCCAGTTCATAACGGCTTCAACCTTGCGGGATCCACTTGGATCCCGCGTTCACTAACAACATGTCCCAAGAATTGGACTTCACGGAGCCAGAGCTCACATTTAGCAAACTTAGCATAATGTTTCTCTTGCCTCAGTAACTCCAGTATACACCTCAAATGTTTCTCGTGATCATCTTGATACGAGAATAGATAAGTATATCGTCTATGAAGACAATGACAAACTTATCCAAATAGGGTTTGCAGACCCTGTTCATTAAATCCATAAAGGCCGTAGGTGCATTCGTGAGCCCAAAAGGCATCACTAAGAACTCATAGTGACCATATCTCGTCCTAAAAGCCGTTTTTGGAACATCTTGGGTTCTAACTTTGAGCTGATGGTAACCCGACCTCAAGTCAAAAAGATCATCGATACAGGGCAATGGGTAACGGTTCTTGATCGTCAACTTATTTAGCTCACGGTAATCGATACACATTCGCATCGAACCGTCCTTTTTCTTTACAAATAAAATTGTAGCTCCCCAAGGTGATGAGCTGGGTTGTATAAAACCCTTTTCCAAGAGTTCATCAAGTTGGGTCCGTAACTCCTTCATCTCCGTAGGTGCTAAACGGCACGGGGCTCTTGCAACAGGTGCAACACCGGGTAGGATATCAATCCTAAATTCCACTTGTCTGTCCGGAGGCAGACCAGGCAAGTCTTCGGGAAAAACATCTAAGAACTCTGATATGATGGGTAAATCTTCAATCTTAGGCTTTGGGGTATCAACAGTAACATGTGCCATATAAATAACACAACTCTTCTTTATACATCTTGACGCCTTGAGTAATGATGCTTTTTCTGGTAATCCATATTGTAGGTCTCCTTGGATAGTGAATATGTCACAAGTCGGGGATTTAATTTCAATGAGTTTCTTGTTACAGGCTATATGAGCTTGGTTATGAAACAACCAATCCATACCAAGAACTACATCGAATCCTGCCAATTTCATTGGCAAAAGCGAGACAGGAATAGAATGATTCTTGATGGATATAGAACATCCATCCAGAATTGTTGAAGCAGTTTCTATTGTACCATCGGCGAGTTCTACATTGTATGTTATGTCTAGAGTTCTTATGGGCAAATTTAGTAAGGCACTAAACTTATGGCCTACAAACGACTTATCTGCCCCTGAATCGGAAAGAACTCTATCATAAATATCATTAAGTAAGAACGTACCCATTATAACATTATTATCATCGACTGCTTCTTTTGCGTTCATCTGAAAGGTGCGTGCGTTTGTTTTCTTCACTCCCCCATATTTCTTTACATTATCCTTCTTATATTTAGGGCAGTTTGGCTTGATGTGCCCTTTTTCGCCACAGTTGAAACAAGTGGCATCCTTTAAATCCTTACAATACAAGGCCTTGTGCCCCATTTTCTTGCAAATCCCCCAAGGCTTAGATTGGGATACATTTCGACATGAACCATTGTGTCGTCGGTTGCAACTTTTGCACCACGTTAGGTTATCAGATTGGTTATGGTTCCTGCCTGTCCCAAACCTTCGGTTCTTATTCGAACAGTGGTTTCTATCATAGGGGTCCTGCGATGGTGCCTGGTGAAGATAATTAGGCAAACCAGAAGAAGAAGAAGAAGCAAAAGGGTTATATCCAGACGGATCTGGATATGAAGATATTGGGTTTCCAATACCCGATGGTGGTAGTGGTGGTAGTTGGGTCGAAGGCCTAACAGTAGCTTGTGGTGGTTGAGGCGAAGGCTCAACAGCTGGTGTGGTGGGTGTTCCACAAATGGTGAAGTGTGAGAGGGTCCACCCATTTGTTGATCCTCTGGGATAACTGGGAATGTTGGAGGTAAGGGTGATAGTAGTCCATTCCTTGGTCCCATGCGCATTGACATGCGCGCACCGCGTCTTCGTGGCGGTTGTGGTTCAGGCGGTGGTTGCGGTTGCTCCACCGGTTGCATTTGTTCTTCCTCAGGTGGAGGTAATTCCTGCTAAGGAGTATGATAGGAAGGGGTGTTGTGGTAGGAGGGAGTGTCATAGATGACGTAGTGTCCCCACCTCCGTTGAAAGTCATCAGGACCTTGGTATGGGGTCCCTGCTTAGGAGTTTGAACCACTGGACAGTTCAATAGGGTGACCGGGTGATCCGGTCGGGGGCATATCTGGATCGGAATCCTCGTCCATAGGTTCCGGGGAATCTACCAGAGGGGTAACAGATGGTGATCGTAAGTAAAAGTTGGGGTTATAGTCACCATGTAAAGAATGTGAGTAGGAGTGGTGTGAGTGATGGGATTGATGGGTGTGGTAAGAATGGTGAGAGTGATGTGAATGATGGGAATGGTGAGAGTCTGGTGGTGGTGAATATTCATGTGAGATTGAGTGTCTCACTTGCTCCCAAGGTGATGACGAGTCACCCGATCCTTCGTCAGGATTGTAGTTGTGAATTTTTGATGGTTCAACTTTTGAGGGTCCACCCCTCATGGGTCCTTTTCCTTTTCCACCTCATCCTCTGATTCTGGACGAAATTTTACCTGCTCCAAACACAAGTTAAAACAAAATAACGCAAAAATAAATAAAACAATGTAAATGAGTTATCCTAGGTCATATCCTAGACTCGAGAGTCTAAGGAATGTGTTACTCTGTCGTTTGAGATCAAACACTAAAGACTAGTGTTAAATTCCCTCAAATGTTGGCTCTGATACCAACCTGTCACACCCCGGTTTCCACGTGTATCTCGGTGGGCCCGGTGGGGAGTATCGTGACCTGAGATTGATATCCTCATAACCAAACAACACTGAGCAACACAGCGGAAGTCTTGGAGTTAAAATAAACTATTACAAACGATAGTGTCCAAAGTTCAAATACAAATATACACGGCTTGTAATAAGATCCACAGGCGGATCGGAAATATATAGTACATAAAATGATAACAGACTCTTAAGGCACAACTACAGGGTCGCAACTCCTTGGTATCATTGCCACGCAGCTTCCGGCCTATTACGCGCTGAACCTGTAACTTAATCTTTTGGAAATACGTTAGTCTTCACTGGTAAATATGTTATGATATAAGTAGGATATCAATATATATGTTGTAATGCTTTTAAAACTGAATTATGCCTTATAAGGGCATTTTAGTAATTTTATAATTTATAAAAGAGGTTTATACAAAAACTGATGTCAAGGTAATTCTGTGAAAATATAAATTTTATGATGTTATATTAGTAGGATATCAAGTATATGTGTGTTTGACAGTTTTAAACCAAACTATTTCCCGTAGGGGCATTTTGGTCATTTCACACATAGTCTTGAAGTCATATTTGGGATTCCGAGTTTGGGACTTGTACTTACTGT
Organism: Scalesia atractyloides; assembly: GCA_947069175.1. Classification (NCBI taxonomy): domain Eukaryota; kingdom Viridiplantae; phylum Streptophyta; class Magnoliopsida; order Asterales; family Asteraceae; genus Scalesia; species Scalesia atractyloides. The sequence continues at coordinate 53,946,927 of CAMTDV010000015.1, read as the reverse complement.
AAAATATTTAAAATAAGTTTACAAATCAGTAGGTAACAAGTCTTGGGTCATAGATATGGTTTTAAACCATACTATGCGCCAAAAGGCGTTAAAAGTCGCTAAATGTCGTTTATTTCGATGTTTACGGTAAACTGAAGTCATGACCTGTTTTATAAGGCCAATATATGTTATTTATTATGTTATAGCAGTAGGTAAAAGTTTTGGTTATGAAAAGTTCATTAAAACCATTTTTTTATGCGAACAAGGGTAATTTAGTCGTTTATCGGCATTATGCGAAACTTTAGCATCCACTCAGGTTATACTCTGAATTAATATCCCATTATGTCCTACTTATGATATTAAATCAGTAGGTAAGAAGTTTGAACATAGAATCCATGTTCATTTCTCCTATAATGCCGAAAAAAGGCATTTTAGTCATTTTTAAGCCATAAACATGACATTTATGAAAACTTTGGTTTATGATCAGATTCATGACTTCAAAATAATTAAATCATGTTTATAAATCAGTTCGTAACTCATTTGTATGTTTGTTAATGGTTTAAACCTTATTTTACATAAAAAGGCTTTTTGCAAAGTTAAAGTGTAATTACGGAACTTGTATTTAAGACTCAGATTACTAACGAACCATGTAGTATAACTTTAGGAGGTTATACTACACTATAACATGGTCCTAAAATGACATAAAGACAATAGCCTTTGTAGCTAAATCGGGTCAGAACTGAAAGTCAAAGCAGAAGTCAAACTTTGTGACTTTCGGTTGTGAACCGACTCTAGGCTTGAGTTTGACGGGTCGAACATGTTTATACATGTTCTAACTGTTATTACCAAGTTATTAAAGTGTTAAAACATATTTTATAACACCTACATTATTAGATATGAATTTATTTCAAAACTGACCCGTTGACTTTTTAATTACATAACTTTGACCCGTCAATTGGTCAAGCAAACATGGTAATCAGGAGGTCGCCTTTTAAGGGATTAACACCTACCTAATTACGATCACGTAGCCATGTTCGCAACGAACAATGGCTAGACAATAATGGTCTTAGCTCAAGGTCAAAGCGTTTTTACGTAAAGGCTTTGACTTTGGCTTAAAAGCCTACAAAATTGAAAAGAACGAATTGGAACACTTGCTTGTGATCCAAATAAGAGTACAATGCTCAGGGGGATGCTCCAAAGACTTCAGGAACTTCCTAAGTAAGCTAGAGAGGAGAATAAGATGAATAAGCATTGTATTATGGCAATCAAGTGCCAATTTATACTTGAGAAAGGCTCATGAGGTCATGCCAGGTGTTTGAGGGTCTTCTTGGACGTAAACAAGTGTCATGGGATGTGTCAAGGCCAGCAAGAAGGTGGCAATACGCGACAATGTGGCAGAACATGAATCTGCCACATTTTTAGTCGCTTGCAGGTCCTTGCGGACCGCATGGGTTTGGCCATGCGGTCCGTAAGGCCTATGAGCGCCCACTGGTTTAAAAGTGGTTGCGGACCGTATGGCTTCGACCTTGCGGTCCGCAATTGCCTCCCAAAATGTGAAATTTGGCATTTTTCTCATATTGGCCCTTCAACTTTTAGTCACTACATATAGTGATTATAATTTATCAAAATGACAAATTTAGTCCCTCTCGTTCATGTATACGCCATACGAGGTTTACGGGACACGTGTCAGAATTTTATTTGACGTAAAAACACGAGGTGTTACATTCTCACCCCCTTAAAATAAATCTCGACCTCAAGATTTTAATCAAATAAATGAGGATACTTTTGCCGCACAATGGATTCAACCTCCCATGTGTATTCTGGACCTCGACAAGCGTCCCATTTAACCTTCACAATCGGTACATGCTTCTTACGAAGCTTCTTAACTTTCCAATCTTCAGTCGCCACGGGTTTCTCAACGAATCGCAAGTTTTCATCAATTTGCACGTTTTCGTGCGGCATAGCCAGTTATTCATCCGCCAAACATTTCTTCCAGTTAAAACTATGTAATACGTCATGAATTCCATTAAACTTCTCAGGTAGCTTTAGATTATAAGCTACGGATCTGACACGCTCGACAATCTCGAATGGTCCTACGTATCTCGGGCTCAACTTGCTCTTTTTGCCAAACCGCATAACGCCTTTCCAAGGCGACACTTTCAATAGCACTTTGTCCCCTATTTGGAACTGAAGAGGTTTACGCCTCTTATCCGCATAACTTTTCTACCGATCTCGGGCGGCTTTGAGACGGTCGTGGATTTGCATAATCTTATCTGTCGTCTCAAGGACTATCTCCGGTTCTATCATTTGGGCCTCCCCAACTTCTGCCCAGCAAACAGGCATCCTACACTTTCTCCCGTATAAGGCTTCAAAAGGAGCAACCTTAATACTCGTATGGTAGCTCTTATTATAGGAGAATTCGTATGGTAGCTGTTATTATAGGAGAATTCAAAAGGAGCAGCCTTAATGCACGCAACATGTCTTCCAATGTTTGTATAGTGCGTTCGCTTTGCCCGTCCGTCTGCGGGTGATAAGCTGTAGTAAATTTCAATCGTGTGCCCAAGGCTTGCTAAAAGATTTTCTAGAAATGTGAGGTATACCTGTTATCTCTATCGGATACAATGGACACCAGTACACAATGTAAAGATACAATGTTTAGGGCAGTTCATCTGAAAGGCGCGTGCGTTTGTTTTCTTCGCTCCCCCATATTTCTCTACATATCCTTCTTATATTTAGGGCAGTTCGGCTTGATGTGCCCTTTTTCGCCACAGTTGAAACAAGTGGCATCCTTTAAATCCTTACAATCCAGAGCCTTGTGCCCCATTTTCTTGCAAATCCCGCACGGCTTAGTTTGGGATTCATTTCGACATGAACCATTGTGTTGTCAGTTGCAACTTTTGTGCCACGGTCGGTTATCAGATTGGTTATGGTTCCTGCCTGACCCAAACCTTCGGTTCTTATTCGAACGGTGGTTTCTATCATCGTCTCTTTTCCTCTTTCCGTCACCCTCAGACTTGATGGACCTTTGTCTTTTCAGGTCCTGAGTTAGTGCCATGGCTAGGTCCACAGCAAACTTGTATGTTTCTGGCTTCGAAGCCCTGACATTTCCTTTTGTCTCAGGTTCTAAACCCTCGATAAAATGCGCGATGCGTTTAGATTCTGGAGTAATCAAGTATGGCACTAATCTAGACAAAGAGTTATATTCAGAAACGAACTTCCTACAATCCAAATTCTTCATTTGTAGACCCAAAAAGTCAGACTCGATCTTCTCCACCTCGTGAGGTGGACAGTAAGCATCTTTTATCATCTCCACAAACTCTTCCCAGCTTAGATTGCACAAATATACCTTCCCTGCAGATTGGATCATAGATTTCCACCAAATTAGGGCATCGCCCTTGAATGACTGAGCTACATACTTAACCACAACCTTCTCAGAACATCCGCTAATCTCCACTATAGTCTCTATCTCATCCAACCACCTCGAAGTTTCAACTGCCCCCTTTTCGCCAGTAAAATCATGGGGCTTGCATGATACAAAGTACTTGTATGAACAGCCTTCCTTTGATAAATGAGTCTTTTTCTGATACTCTTGCCTTTCCCTCCTCACATTTGAGGAGTGTTCAGAATGTTCCTTCTTATCTGAAAGAGGCTTAGAGAGTTGTTTGGTGGTATGTTTCAAAGTGTGCTTGGATGAATGTTTAGAGTACGAAGCACTTGACTCTAATTGCTTCTCAGCACGGTTCTTTATTGCCTTATAAACTTCTGTGGCAATCAGTGCTTGTAGATCATTCTTACTTATGATAAATATTTTCGTTTGCATCAACATCATTACGTCGACTGCTTGCTTCATCAGAATTTGCCATCGTCCACTTGGAGCTAAAATATCGATATAAGTTTGATTATTCATACACGCTTGATGACTACAATATAATGTACGTCATGGTATAATAAAACCATATAAACTTGTAAAGTTTATGGAGGTGAATAAATATGGCACATAAGGCCTGTCACAAAGGACAAAACAAGAATAGCACAAAAGGATTGTCATAGTGACTCAAATAATATGAGTCATGATCTCTCAAAGATCATAAAACTTCGAGGTTTGAACGAAATCTATTACCACGAGACAGGGAGTCATAGACTACATCTGTCACTGTCACTAATGGACAAGGATATAACCTGTAGGCAGTACATCACTAATGGATGTTATATAACACATCACTAATGGATGTTTATAATATGTCCCGCAGGTGTTACACCACTAATGGGTGTTTAAACTAATATAATCATCGCATAGATTAAACTTAGCCAGGATCAAATTGATCACGTAGGCTTATTAGATTTTGGCCATAGTCCATAACCTTGACGGCTCGTGTGGTTCCTCAAGAGACACTGCCTAGGAGTGTTAACAATTTAAAGATGTTAACTTTTAGAATAAAATCTTAAAATGGTTTAAGAAGCTAGTCTCGATCGGGCAGACTAGGAGGCCTACCTCTGGATAGAAGGGAAAATCTCAACCTTAACTATCATGGTAGAGGACCATATAATTTAATCTACCGATTTGCCAATATATGTGACCTTATCACTTGGCGGGTGTAAACCATCAAGAAGATCTTTTGGATTTATTATAGCTGATCATAAATTTCGAGTTAAAATCGAGACGATCGCTTGAACAGCGGATGAACAGAGTATATAAATAATTAAATTCCAGAATTATTCATTAAATTAAAAGTTTTCATTACAATAGTGCCTAAAATTAGGACTTTAAATACAAAACTTGTCCTCGCAGGGACTATTACTTAAAAGAAATATGTCCACGCAGGGACTTAATATTGATAATGTCCACGTAGGGACATCTTGGAAAATAAAATTACATAACAAAATACAAGGGTTTATCACCCTTCTTCCCTTTAACCATCCTTATAAATTTCTTCAAATATTTGTTATTTTTCTTCCCAAATTTTTCAGCTTTCTGCTAAAGTTCCTTCATCCTTTCTAGCGTTTCTTGCATAGCCTCAAGTACTGGTAGTTGAGGTTGAGGCTGTGGTTGCGGTGGTGGTTGAGGTTGAGGTTGAGGTTGAGGTTGCAGTTGTAGTGTACCCGGATGTTGATATACATAAGGTGGAGGTGCAACTAAAGGGTGATATCCATAAAAGGGATATCCACCAGCTGAGTAAGGTACAGAAGAATATGGTGGAAATGGATAAGTGAAAATATCATTGTGTGCAGCTGCCTCTACATAAGGGTCCTGCGATGGTTCCTGGTGAATATAATTAGGCAAACCAGAAGAAGAAGAAGAAGCAAAAGGGTTATATCCAGACGGATCTGGATATGAAGGAATTGGGTTTCCAAAACCCGATGGTGGTAGTGGTGGTAGTTGGGTCGAAGGCTCAACAGCTGGTTATGGTGGGTGTTCCACAAATGGTGAAGTGTGAGAGGGTCCACCCATTTGTTGATCCTCTGGGATAACTGGGTATGTTGGAGGTAAGGGTGATAGTGGTCCAATCCTTGGTCCCATGCGCATTGACATGCGCGCACCGCGTCTTCACGGCAGTTGTGGTTCAGGCGGTGGTTGCGGTTGCTCCACAGGTTGCATTTGTTCTTCCTCAGGTGGAGGTAATTCCTGCTGAGGAGTATGATAGGAGGGGGTGTTGTGGTGGGAGGGAGTGTCATAGAAGACGTACTGTCCGCACCTCTGTTGAAAGTCATCGGGACCTTGGTATGGGGTCCCTGCATAGGAGTTTGAACCGCTGGACGGATCAATAGGGTGACCGGGTGATCCGGTCTGGGGCATATCTGGATCGAAATCCTCGTCCATAGGTTCTGAGGAATCTGACGGAGGGGTAACAGATGGTGATCGTAAGTAAATGTTGGGGTTATAGTCACCATGTAAAGAATGTGAGTGGGAGTGGTGTGAGTGATGGGATTGATGGGTGTGGTGAGAATGGTGAGAGTGATGTGAATGATGGGAGTGGTGAATATTCATGTGAGATTGAGTGTCTCACTTGCTCCCAAGGTGATAAAGAGTCACCCGATCCTTTGTAAGGATTGTAGTTGTGAATGTTGGATGGTCCAACTGTTGAGGGTCCACCCCTCATGGGTCCTTTTCATTTTCCACCTCGTCCTCTGATTCTGGACGACATTTTTTCTGCTCCAAAAACAAGTTAAAACAAAATAACGCAAAAATAAATAAAACAATGTAAATGAGTTATCCTAGGTCATAGCCTAGACTCGAGAGTCTAAGGAATGTGTTACTGTGTCGTTTGAGATCAAACACTAAAGACTAGTGTTGAATTCCCTCAAACGTTGGCTCTGATACCAACCTGTCACACCCCGGTTTCCACATGTATCCCGGTGGGCCTGGTGGGGAGTATCGTGACGTGAGATTGATATCCTCATAACCAAACAACACAGAGCAACACAACAGAAGTCTTGGAGTTAAAATAAACTATTACAAACCATAGTGTCCAAAGTTCAAATACAAATATACACGGCTTGTAATAAGATCCACAGGAAGATCAGAAATATATAGTACATAAAATGATAATAGACTCTTAAGGCACAACTACAGGGTCGCAACTCCTTAGTATCATTGCCACGCAACTTCCGGCCTATTACGCACTGTACCTGTAAGCTAACCTTTTGAAACGTCAGTTTTCACTGGTAAATACAATCAACCGACTCATTTTGAAAATCTTTTCGAAAATGGTTTTAGGTGCACTAGGCACATTTTCATAAATAACTTGGGACGGTACAGGTGACCTTGTATACAGATTTACAAGCCTGTCAATACATATGGGGCCCAGTATGAAAACCGAGACATGATTGACAAACATACCACTTCTGAACTTTCTCACAGAAAGCAGATAATAATAATAATAATGCATTTGACCAGTGTATGCCTACACCATGCTATAAGTCGTGGCCACTAGCACTTTAGTGAGCCAAGGATATCCTAGACACGGTCAAGCCCACCCCCAATGTTTAAGTTATCAGGCAAAACAGATTAAAACGGGTTATGTGATTTAGTTAATTATCACAACTGGACAAAACATGATCCATACCCGACCAAGCGGTAATAATTTACCGTATCCCAATCCCGTATAGGGAAAATAGATTAAGAGTATTTACCTGAGCTAAATCTTCAGAAAAATCACAAATCAGCCGTAGATCAAGAAGGTAAGTACAGGCACAATCTACCGGAAGGCGTCTAGTCTGGAATGATGGTATTATTAACCAATTAGAATGCTAACGGGTCCTAAGTTAAGTCTTAGACTTGAACCGGTTAGTCTTACGTTAAACAAATACGGTACGATACGCAAGATTAAGCGGTGACCGGAATAGAATGTTATTTGGACCCAACAAGTATCTAGACTTGTATAATATGGGCATACCAACAAGATTCTGGATTTTGATAAAGAAACGACAAGGTTAAACCCGTTTCGGTTATATTATGTAAACTAGTCACGTATGCTTAACCGTAAGCGAATAAGCAAAACCGGGTAACTGAAGGAGTCATATACAAGTTCCATAAGTTAATATGTTTAAAATATCTTATGATATAAGTAGGATATCAATATATATGCCGTAATGCTTTTAAAACCGAATTATGCCTTATAAGAGCATTTTGGTAATTTTATAATTTATAAAAGAGGTTTATACAAAAACTGATGTCAAGGTAATTCTGTGAAAATATAAATTTTATGATGTTATATTAGTAGGATATCAAGTATATGTGTGTTTGACAGTTGTAAACCAAACTATTTCCCGTAGGGGCATTTTGGTCATTTCACACATAGTCTTGAAGTCATATTTGGGATTCCGAGTTTGGGACTTGTACTTACTGTAAAATATTTAAAATAAGTTTACAAATCAGTAGGTGACAAGTCTTGGGTCATAGATTTTGTTTTAAACATTACTCTGCGCCAAAAGGCGTTAAAAGTCACTAAATGTCATTTATTTCGATGTTTAAGGTAAACTGAAGTCATGACCTGTTTTATATGACCAATATATGTTATTTATTATGTTATAACATTAGGTAAAAGTTTTGGTTATGAAAAGTTCATTAAAACCATTTTTTTATGCGAACAAGGGTAATTTAGTCATTTATCGGCATTATGCGAAACTTTAGCATCCACTTAGGTTATACTCTGAATTAATATCCCATTATGTCTTACTTATGATATTACATCAGTAGGTATGAAGTTTGAACGTAGAATCCATGTTCATTTCTCCTATAATGTCGAAAAATGCATTTTAGTCATTTTAAGCCATAAACATGGCATTTATGAAAACTTTGGTTTATGATCAGATTCATGACATCAAAATAATTAAATCATGTTTACAAATAAGTTCGTAACTCATTTGTATGTTTGTTAATGGTTTAAACCTTATTTTACATAGAAAAAGCCTTTTTGCAAAGTTAAAGTGTAATCACGGAACTTGTATTTAAGACTCAGATTACTAACGAACCATGTAGTATAACTTTAGGAGGTTATACTACACTATAACATGGTCCTAAAATGACTTAAAGTCAATAGCCTATGTAGCTAAATCGGGTCAGAACTAAAAGTCAAAGCAGAAGTTAAACTTTGTGACTTTCGGTTGTGAACCGACTCTAGGCTTGAGCTTGACGGGCCGAACATGTTTATACATGTTCTAACTGTTATTACCAAGTTATTAAAGTGTTAAATCGTATTTTATAACACCTACATTATTAGCTATGAATTTATTTCAAAACTGACCAGTTGAATTTTTAATTACATAACTTTGACCCGTCAATTGGTCAAGTAAACGTGGTAATCAGGAGGTGCCCTTTTAAGGGATTACACCTACCTAATTACGATCACGTAGCCATGTTCGCAACGAACAATGGCTGGACCATAATGGTCTTAGCTCAAGGTCAAAGCGTTTTTACGTAAACGCTTTGACTTTGGCTTAAAAGCCTACAAAATTGAAAAGAATGAGTTGGAACACTTGCTTGTGATCCAAATAAGGCTAGAATGCTCAGGGGGATGCTCCAAAGACTTCAGGAACTTCCCAAGTGAGCTTGAGAGGAGAATGAGATGAATAAGCATTGTGTTATGGCAATCAAGTGCCAATTTATACTTGAGAAAGGCTCATGAGGTCATGCCAGGTGTTAGAGGGTCTTCTTGGACGTAAACAAATGTCATGGGACGTGTCAAGGCCAGCAAGAAGGTGGCAATACGCGACAATGTGGCAGAACATGAATCTGCCACATTTTCAGTCGCCGGCAGGTCCTTGCGGACCGTATGGGTTTGGCCATGCGGTCCGTAAGGCCTATGAGCGCCCACTGGTTTAAAAGTGGTTGCGGACCGTATGGCTTCGGCCTTGCGGTCCGCAACCGCCTCCCAGAATGTGAAATTTGGCATTTTTCTCATATTGGCCCTTCAACTTTTAATCACTAGATATAGTGATTATAATTTAGCAAAATGATGACTTTAGTCCCTCTCGTTCATGCATACGTCATACAAGGTTTACCGGACACGTGTCAGAATTTTATTAGATGTAAAAACACGAGGTGTTACAGGTACCACTAGACTGCTTCATAGCTCACGTCCAGGTGTGGTAGGGGACTGTGACATGTGGAATCTTTGCTGTTAGGAATGTTTGTCACTCTCAGGGTGATGTCAGGCAATCACCGAACAGAGCTTTCATACTTAGTATAAATAGACCACAGCTGTTTGTGATCTATTTATCTCACACTTCACCATTTCTCTTGTATGAATTGTTTTGTTTACGTGATCGGCTGAGGGAGAGACTGTAGAGTCAATTGAATTGTAAAACATTTGAATCGTTTAAGATTAATGAAAACAATCATTGATCATGACTTCTAGTTTGTGAATTTTATTGCAGTTGATCAATGTTTTTTTACAAACAAGAAACTCAGTTCTAACACGACGGAAATTTATATATCGCTTTAGGCATATGTAAATGCCTTATTGTTGACAGTCAATCTAATTGATTATATCTCAAGAATTTAGTGATTTTATACCAATATTGTTCATCAAAGTGACTTGGATTAAGACTTATGTTTAAGTCCTTATGAGTTAATGGTGATGCCTTGGAGACTAAAGGCAAACGAGTTATGGCCCTAATGGATAAAGTTAAATATGATTTTGAGACTTTCCTAAAATAGAGGTTTTGGAATGGTAAACTAAAATCTCATTATTGTGTCTAAACTAGAAATGAATGTTTGTTAGAGATATTACGTTATCTTACAAGGCTGTGAAAAATCAAAATGATGCATCTTCTATTCACATGCTAGAGTATTGTGGTCTAAAGCATGCTAAACTAATACTTATTAATTTAGATGCTCGACGGGATTTACATAACTTTAAACATTAAAAATATGTGATGACATGAGAATGAATTTTGTATAAACAAAACAATTAAACTAACTTCGTAACTTGAGATGACCGATCATTGATGGTAATTCTATCCGATTTTATATGAGGAGAACTCATACATCTTAGAATCTCATGTGAGCAATTGTAATATGAGTAGAGTAATATACTTGGATTACCTTAATAACACAAAAGATATAGATATTTGTTAACGATCTTATCATGGGCATTCAAAAGTCATCATGAGTGACATTACTAAGACTAGACCAAATTTAAGCAATGTGGGAGGAGGAGCCATTTAAGAAACAACCCTTTGGGGTATGTAGAAATGGAATTCTTTTAGAAGTTTCTCGAACTCGAAAAGAAAGGGATAACCTTTCATCACCCCATTTGGATGTTATCCAATAAAAGCTAAATGTGGGGGTAACTTGCATTTGAATGAGGAAGGTTTGTCAATAAGGATTTTAGTAATCCAAATAAATATTGCAAACACAGGACCAAGTGGAGTACATAATGGTTATCTGGAGACAATCGAGTTGACTGAACTCAAATGCCAATTGGTTAGATTCAGAATATAGTAAGATGTCTGTTATGACATACCAAAGGCATGATGGAAACTTGTCTAGTCATGAATTGAGTTTTATGTCATTCTAAAGACAAGGTAGATAACTAGATCCAAGTTGAGATAACTAATTATAAGTCTTACAAATGGAATAAAAGGAAAAGTGACTAGCGAGTCAAGAACATGTTAGAAAAACTGATCTCAATTGCAAATTATCATTGTTGACTTAGCGAAGTAGTAGATAATTTTGGATTCAACAACCAACAGGTTGATAGGAGATCAAGTTGTAGAATGAGACTAAAGCCCATGGAAAAAGGGACATGAGGGAAACCTAACCTAGTTTACTGGACATCTCAAGATCTAGGTTCAATAGGTTAACTTAATTAGGAACTGAAGGGTAGTCACTATGGGGACATAGCTAATATATATGTTTATATATAAACTAGTATATATGTTTATATTTATATATCCCCTTAACTATAAAATGGTGTTTAAATACATCCTAGTCCATTCCTATAATATTCAATGACATTGTTGTGAGGCTAAGCATAATATGTGGTTAAATGATTTGTGTAAAACATAGTAAACCATAATGTTTTTAATGATTCAAAGAGAAATCACATATGTTAGAAAGAAGTGTGGTTTCTTCGAATGGAATTGGGGCACAATTCCTAGAGCTCCCGTAGAACCAGGAAAGTATTCCAGGACCATTATTAGACACGACAGTGAGGGGATGGTCCGACTAAGGAAAGGATTGTGTGAAGTGTATTGGTGCTTACACAAATGGGGTTGTTCAAGGACATCACGTCTACAAAACCCTAGTAGGCTAAGTATGCATCACAAAAGGAAGGTTCAAAGGCAACACACGCCTAGCCTCCAGTACTCGAGTGTCAGTTTTCATTAGGGAATTTTGTGTGATTTAATCGATCTCCATTCATGTCACATGAGGATTGTTGGAAATTTTAGTGAAAATGGGGTTTTCACTAAATATTTTGGACACCAATAATAATATTTATATATATGATGTATAAATAATTATTTGTGGGTTTGTGTTCTACGTTGTGAGAGCATCATAATAAACTAAAGTAAGTCCAAAATGGAGGTAAGACGAATGTGATATCGAGGCTTGAAGCTGTATGTTTGGAACAACTAAAGATGAGTAAAATGAATTGAGCTTTGTCATCCTGTCCCACATAGGTGGGATGCCAAAACATGAAGCGGTTTAAGGAGGATCACTCCTTGTATATTGTTTATTTTTGGGAAAGCACTAGTGGGGACCCTAAAGGGTGCGAAGCACACTAACAAGCAATTGCAAACGCGCGCACGTGGTGTGGGCTATAAGCACGTCGGGTGGCAGGTCCGTTTACGGTGCACACTTGGGTGGCATAGGCGGATGGCATGAGCGCCTCAGGCGCATAGCGCGTGCCCATGACGGTGATGTGAGTATAGATAGCACGCAAACTCCTTGGTGCAGTTTCAACTGTGCGCGCAGACGACTAGTCAAACTAGTCCACCCACTAGTGAGTTAATGTCTAAACGGTTTGAGCTCTTGTCAGAAATGAAAATGATAGTTTTTGACCGACCACTTAAATCCATTAAACAAAGGTAAACCATGTTAATTATAAGAATAATTGTCTTTATTTATTATTCAACGAAATGAGTTTAATTGTCAAGTATGTATACATGAAAAAGTTTGTTCATTCCTGAACCTAGAGTGTTAGAGACGGAAATACATACATTAGTTTTCTCCAAATGATTAGGAACTTGAAAGGAGTACTCTCAATAAATGCTTTTCAACTTCATCCTTTTCCACAAAACATGAACACCATCATACCTGGTGTAATTTCGAGTGCAAGAGCCATCTCTGGCAGTATATATATTGTTCTGGTTGTTGTACCCTGTGAGATAGACCGTCTTGAGAAGAAGTGCAGAATCTGTTTTAAGGGCCTCGTGTCAAACACGATCCTCAACCAAACCGTCCTAATGTATCCTTGGTTGCGGTCAAGAAGTAAGATTAAAGACTCAACATGATAAACACTTGCAGCTAGGATGTTTCTAAATGTATGGTGAAGTACCTATTTGGCATGCCGCTTGAATTAAGATTGGTATATAACATTGTATTTTATATTATATTTATTTAGTTTTGTAACTTGGATTTTCCACAAATAACAAATGTTTTGTTATTATATGTTCTATAATGTATTTTGATAAAAAGTAAACCTACTTCCTAAAACTAAGTGTATATATTTTGGTGTAAAACCACACAATGGACGGTGTCATCGATCCCATTGATTTTTGAGTTTGCCAACACTTTGTACAAATTAAAGTGAATAAAAGGATGCTTCACACGGTTTTTCTCACTATTTAATTTATATTGCATTTGGAATACAGTAAATGATAAAGTTTTCCACAAGGAGATATACACAAAGAATATCATGGAGGAGATCAAGGTTCTCTCGTATTTATGAATCAAACATAAAGGTAAGTTACATTAGGCATATTGAAATAATTGCTGTAAATTTATTGTATTTGACAAAGTGTACTTGTATCCTTCGCCCTGGCGTTTCTTTAATGAAGTTCTTTTTGCCGTTAAAAAGTTTGATGCAATTAATAGCTCAACACTCTTAATTACATATATAATTTATATATTTGAAGAGTGCCAATTACGTGACCGCCGGCGGAATCATGTTTAAATGTCCTAATTAACGAAATAGTCAAAAATCTTATGTATTGACATTTATGAAACCGAGCCAAGAAGACGAAACCTAAATGACATTCTAAAAAATATTATAGGATAAACATATAAATAAGACAAACAGAGATAGGATAAACAAATAAATAAGACAAATAGAGAAAAGTAGTTTACATCATTTATTGATTTTCTTTAATTTAACGAATAAGTGAATTATTATTCTTTAATTAGCAAACAATGATTCAACATAAATAATAGTTATTCGGGTTAAAAATATATGTATAATCTTGGTTAGCCAAGGGATAAAACATTCGAAATATATACGTTTAAACAATTACGAGCTTGAATTATAGTAAGTAGAGAACGATATGACAAATAAGTTTTAACCAGTAAGTTTCGGTTTTGTCATTGTTAATATACGAGGGCACATAATTAATGTAACATTTTCTTAATCAGTCATAGAAGTATAAAACAAATAAGTGTTCAATTTGTCAACCATTTTAGCTATCAAAATTTGTATGTTTTTAAAGTGGTTATCTTAAAAACATCTTAAAACAAGTGATCAGAAAAAAAAACTTCTCCAACATGATTGGAACATCCGTCTGAGAAAAACTATTTTTTTAAGGCATGCATGTATGTAAGAGATGTCGTCACCTAACGTCGACATATTTCTTCTTTTTCTCTAAATGTCACATATTCACAAATAAGTTAAATCTAATTGTTTTTGTTTGATTTTAGAATAATTTAAAGTTTGAAACTAATTATGTCATAAATAACTAAGAAGATCATAGGAAGACAAATATATAAACTCAAAAACTTTGTAATCAAACGTAACATCTCATGGATTGAACAGTTTACAGATACATCATATAAAACAAGAACTTGTATCAAAATGTTTAGTCATGAATCTGTACAGTTTAAAAATTACAATGAATCGAGTATGAGACGAGTTTTGCTAATCCCGGTCTCATACCCTATTATATATGATATTGTGTCGCATGCACATAGGCTTTGTGGGTATGATGTCTATAATCTAATGTGGTAGCATACACATAAGGTTTGTGGGTATGATGTCTAAAACCTTATGTTGTAAAAAGTTACTTGTTGTGATCGAATCTCCATTACCCAAACCCCTTTTTAAAATTCTCCTCAAAATCAACTTGAAACATAAAATACTTAACCACACTTATAACAATTCTATAATTTATAAAACTGCAAGTTTCTAATAATATCAACATATACATCCAAACTCGCAAAAAAGTCTCAAACTAACCCTATACCAGGTCTTATACCCAAATACCCATAGCGATATTTTTGATATCATGTTCGCCGGTCAGATTCGAATATTTTTGTAAAGCCTCATCCCATTCATCTAGGGCTGTAAATGAAGCAAAAGTTAGTGAATATTTCGTGAACTGTTCGGCGGGAAGTTCCTCTATGTTCGTTTGTTTATTAAACGTACGAACACAGACAAGAAATTTCGTTAGTTAAGTTAAACGAACCAACATGAACAGAGATTGTGTTGTTCGTTTATGTTCGGTAATTTGTTCATTTATATTTGCTCGTTTATGTTCATTTAAAGGTATATGTTGTATTTTTGTTTTATTGTTTTTAGTTTTTAAAAATTTGAAACCCTAGTTTTACTATATGTCTCCACTAACATCCCTCGTTTGGCAACTTCAATTTCAGTTTGTTAACTTTGTGTTACTCATGTTTTCGTTCTGACAATTATGTCAAATGTGTTCAAATAATTATGTTAAGCGTTTATTTATTTTTTGGTGGATTATTCGTAGTGTTTGTGATGGAAAGGCAAATTATATTCTAAAATGAATAAATATTCATGTGTATTCATTTTTGTTCCTAAACGTTATTTGTGCTCATTTATGTTCATGAACATTTTTTTGTATTTGCGTTTGGTAAGTTTTCGTGAACAATTCATGAACACGTTCATTTCCTTAACGAACGAACACGAACAAGAAATCTTGTTCGGTAAGCGTTTATTAACATGCTAATTCCTTAACGAACAAACACGAACAAGGCCTTGTTCGTGTTCGTTCGGTTCGTTTACAACCGTACTTTCATCTATCCTATAAGAACCTTGGTTTAGGAGATATATGCATCATATTTTATCAAATAAAAGCAAGGCTAGTAAGTGAACTGGGGCTCAACAAATGGTAGGGCTAGCCTGTTAACCTCGATACTAATAACACCACTCCAAATAGTCACAACTTTCGTTAATCCATATATTTTATTAAGAATCTTTCACTAGGATTGTGACACGAGGTAGTTTATGGCGTCTTAAATTAGTGGGATAGACCTAATTTAAGTTAGAGCATGATGCTAACAAGTTGGAGCATTCGCAATGAATTCCCTATCAATATCCATATATTTTCACTAAAAAAAATTATTTTTCTCTCTTCTTTTCAATTAAATTATATTTTTATACGTTTATCATTGTATTTTCTCTCTCCTTCACTCACAATCATTCTTAAAAATATTAAAAAAAATTATAAGATTTTCTCTTTTTAGATTTTTTTCTATATATATAATAAATGAAAATCTTTGCGGTGACGTGACACAATATTGAGGTTCTCAATTCTCATTTTGGCTCCAAAATACCAGGTCTGCTTTTTTTGTTAGTGAAGCCCCAAATTCGCGAACCCGACCCATATCACATATCGGATCTTATATGGGCCTTCTAAATATTTCAGTTTCAGTTTTCATTCTTCTTTGGAATCTGAAGAGAAAAGACGACGGCGACAATGGTTGATTAGGGTTTCTTCGTGGAGTTAATTCATTAAACTGTTGATGTTTTTGGATTCGTAAATCATTCGATTAACAATCAGGTCTCTCTCCCTCTCTCATCTTTTCAAATTGGATTTCACAAAAAAGGGGTCTTAGTTCTTGGTAGGCATTTATACATCTTTAAAATTC
Source organism: Scalesia atractyloides (assembly GCA_947069175.1). NCBI lineage: Eukaryota > Viridiplantae > Streptophyta > Magnoliopsida > Asterales > Asteraceae > Scalesia > Scalesia atractyloides. The sequence goes on along the minus strand of CAMTDV010000015.1, from coordinate 53,930,393 downwards.
CCTATGTTCTTAGATACATGTTAGCGGCGACTAGGCCATGGTGATTCTGGTATATCTCATCTATCAATCTGCACACTTCCACGTTCGACGATTTTTTTGTGAAGAACTGGAAAGGAATAACATCAAAGATAAGACATTTAAAGCATTCCGTTCATCGTTCTCTCCGAATTGAATGGAAAAGATGTAAGATTCTCTATCCTTAACTTTATTAAACCCAAATTTTGAGGTTTGGGGATTAGTTCTTATTTAGTGTTTGTTTTCGAGTTTGTTAACCTCAATATAAGTCAATATCATATCAACATACTAGAAATTGAGATTTTGAAACCATCAATTTTATGCTGAACTAACATGTTTGAGTAGTTTTTATAGAACTGGTGAATTTAAAGTATTCAGATTCTGAATACATAACAATATAAGTCAATATCATATCAACATACTAGAAATTGAAATTGAACTAAATCGTTTAATAGAGGAACAACACCTTTACAAGTGAAAAGCAATCCAACCTAAATGCTACCTTCTCACGGATTACAATAAACAACATATCCCCTTGCCTCTTGATAATTTTTTGTTTGTTAGACATGTATTACGAGGAGGTTTAATGTTTTTTTTTAATGCATATATAGAGAAGATAATCAATTCTTTTAAGATCAAGTATATAGGGTGAAAAGTGGTTCATAAATGCATGTAAGGTGGAATAAATATAGAGAGAACTAAGGAAATTATACATACTTGGTTAATAATAAATGAAAATTCAAGTTACACATGATTCATGAATTGGAGAAGATGATTAACTAGAGTGCCTCATGATCATGATTCTGGAGCTTCCTCATGATCATGCTCCTTTCTTAAATTATCTTTCAATATTTTCATTTAGTGTATTTCCAGATTATTAATTTATAGCTTTTGCTATTAGGTTGGTTTTGCGTTCATGTTTTCATCATTCATCACATCATCAAGAACTGCTGGTTTCTATGTATATATAGTTGGCTTTCTTGACACAAGTGATGATTTTTATTACTTTCTGCAAAAACTAGAAGATGCAATTTAACCCATTTAGCTATGAATATGTCAATCTATATGTATTAGATCTGATTCCATCTCTTTATCGGTGGGTTTGTTATCGATAACTTTTGTTTTGATAATTTTTTACACATATAGTTTAAAAGTTTGCCTTGTGGATGCTCATGGTTTGTTTGATATTATTATATCTCTTTTGAAAACCCTTTCAGTCTATTCATCTTGTCCAGGTAACTTCCACTGGATTTCCATTTTTGTTTCTATTTTAATGATTACTATATAATGTGACAATATTTGTGATCCTTCTGATATACATAGGCAAATAGAAGCGTATTAGCTACTAATGAATGGCTCTGAGTTGAAGGGGCCAACAACATATATGCACTTGGAGACTGTGCTACAATTGATCAGAATAAAGTCATGGTGCGTTTATAAATACACCCTTTAAGTTATCATTAACATGCGGAAATACAGAATACGAGAGCATACTCTTTGACAGGAAATTGATATATTATTGAATAAGAAAAGCAATAGATCAACCTTTATAGAAATTTGTCAGGTGTTGCTAAAATTCGTAAATTAACAATAGAGGTAGTAAACTATTAAATTCAAAGATTCACACGTTTTTAAAATCAATATCACTAAACTCGGGGAGAAACTGGTGAATTAAACATTGGAGCTCTTGAGGAAGAAACATATATGAGTTGATTCTGATGCGTTCTTTTCGTTTCACGTCTTAGGAGTGATAAAAGATTTAAACTTTACATGCATTCTATCATTTATGGAATCGCCAAGAAAGAGAACAAACCGATAGCTGGTGTTATTTCAAGTTGTTTTAGTATTTGTGTAGTCTCAGTAAACTTTTATGAATACTTGGTGGTTAACTTTAAAGCTTTATCATTTATAGTTTTGAATACAATTTTGTTAAATTACAAAATTGAGTCTAATTTCATTTTTTCCAGCAACTTGGAGCTTATTCACTTAATCAGTTAACCAAGTTAATTCGATGTTCGTGAGTATTTTTTTCATACAACTTCAAGCCTCTTACGACGTTCACCTGTCATCACCGTAAGTGTCAAATGGTCAAATTAGTTATACGGGTTGAAAGTTTCAACCTGTTCACTTAGAAAAATATTAGCTAATAATGAGTCAAGTCAGTCAAACAAGTCAAATAAAAAGTTCACACAAGTTAAAATTTCAACTAGGTTAGTTATAAGTTGGTCATTTTTTGTTATGGTTTTCTTTTTTCCTAAAACATGTCAAGCAAAACAGATTCAAAAGCAGCAAGTTGAATGAGCCAAAACAATTCAATCCAGCCATGTTTCAACTTTCACTTAAGTTAGCTTTTTGACCCATTGTCCAACTGTACTCAGTTTTTCACCTCTAGAAACAAGTATTAGTCTTATGTGCCCTTTATTAAGTTAAAGAAATACAAACTAATAGATTAAGAAAAAGAATTCACCATGTGCCCTTTTACACACTCCTTGACTATGAACTCTTTTTTTCATATTTAAATGAACTCTCGAGGCCTAACAATCTTCAAGATTTGAGCATGTTTTAATGTTTTCTACCAACGGTTGCACTTCTTCCGATACTGCAAATCACAAGGTATGAGGAATCAATTCTTTTAGTAATGATTTAATCAAGAACAAGTTAATATTTTACATGAATGCCCCTAATTTAGTCATGTTTCATTTTAACTTTTATAAAAAGAATATACGTTTATTTTGGTTTACAACAGTAATATAATATTTTGCTATCATCTTGATGATGCATTCAAGGGAGCAAATTTTGATGTAAAGAGCCCCTCTTTTCTACTGGTACATCATTGTTTCATTTTATCTATGCAGTTAATCTCGGCGATATCTCGGTGCTATAGCACCCATATCTCGGTTATCGGACCTATGGGAACATCTGGTTTAAATATCGGCCAAAATCTCGGTAGCGAGAATATCGGCGATAAGCACCGAGATATCGACTATTTTGCGTATTCCATCTCGGTCATCTGACGAGATCTCGTTTTGGCCATTTTTTCTCGTTTTGGCCATTTTTTTGCATATTCAGTAAAAAAAACAACTTTTCAAGCCCAAGTGCGTTTTAACGTGGTTCCGGAGTTGCATTCGTGTCTGCAGGACGTGCGCCACGCACGAGTTCAACCTAATTCGTGTCTAGATATATATATATATATATATATATATATATATATATATATACACACACATATACATACATACATATATGCATGATATTATAAATTACCGATATCTCACCGCGATAAACGATATCTCAAATATCGGTCCTTGACCGATAACCGATATTCTTCCGCATTAACTGCTTAGCATTTTATTTCATTGTTCAGTAACATCTCAGTTGAGTATCTATATGAATGGTAGTTTCAAGAGGATAACCTGTAAGATACTGGCAAATACAATGGGCCATTGAGGTTGGGTAATAGGTCAAAGTGGGTTGGAGTGGTGTTACAATTTGGGTGACGTTTAAACCATGTGGGATAGAAGCGTTTCTAATTTAACCTTTTCAATTTCAATTATGTAATATGTCAGTTTGTTTGTTTGATTGAAATTATGTATTAATAGTTATTAATTAATATAAATAACTTGCTTCGAACGTTTACAATGTTTGTAGTTTTTTAAGTATACGACAAATTGATTTATTAAATATATATATCCGTATGTATAATTCTTTTGTTCCCTTTAGGTATAATGTCATCGGTTGGGGTGATTTGATAAGAGGCGAGGACATGTCAATTGGTTATTATTGTGTTTTTAAATGATCACGGAGCAAATGGAAGCTTTTGGTTGCAAAACCTCCAAAACATGTAATACCAGACTAAAATAGCCTTTACGGAGTTTGATGTTTTCATTCATCTGTTCACTTATTATTAGTATTGTATTGATTTCTTATCGTTTAAATTTTTTGAACAAGCTTTTATATGTTAATACGATAACTTATTATTTGATTGTTTTCAAAAAACCTTCAATTTTTAATACAAAGAAATTTACAAATATGAATTATAAGCAATCAATAAGTTTATAAGTTTTATTATACGTTCACAACTCGTGATTAACTTATGAAAAATATTTAACTCCTTATAGCGAAGGCATTATTAATATGTCATATTATTGGATTAAGAATTAAGAATGTCCTGACAAAGTTTAATAAGTTTATAAGTCTTATTACAAGTTCACAACTCGTGATTAACTTATGGAAAATATATAATTCCTTAGCGAAGGCATTATTAATATTAAGAATTAAGAATGTCCCGATAAAAAAAAGTATACATGTTTAATAAGTAATAAAATAAAACTACCCGGGAAGCATTCCCGGGTGATAACCTAGTTTACAGATGAACAGTAACTTTCACATATATTTTCTCTCCCTTCCACTCACAACCACTCAAAAACACTAAAAATCATTCCTTATAATATAATTAAACTCCCTCGTAGTCATAAGAGTGCAATTTGGCAATGGTGTGTGGGGTTCGTGGCTTGAACATGATTCGCCATGTAGGAACATAAATGGAAGGTTACACCACCCCCTCCTTAATTGATGGTGGTTGGCGTGAATTGAACCACGATTACCCCAACCCTCACATTTGAAAATTTTGAGACAAAAATATATTATAATGATAAAGGGATAATGATTTGGATCAGGACCACATCCTTTGATTAATGGTTTTGAATGATGGATTAGAGGTGGGTGACATGACGTCTTTGTGGAGGGTCATGATGGTTACAAGGGTCATGATCACACCCTTTATCCTAATTGTGTAAAGCTCATTAACTCCCTATCTCACTTGGAACCACAAAAAATTAGGGTTTGTAGTGAGTTGGAGTAAATAAAATCCATAACATGATGCCACCTTCATTGCATGATAACTGTGCAATCATGTTTCATCCAAATCTAAGTCCATCATATTATGCATTTATGCATTCCCTCGTGCATACGGCGGTTTTGCTCGATCGATCAATTCCCTCTTGATTCTTCAACACTTGTTTTGCAGCCACTATTTATATTCGTGGATCATAATGTTTTGGTGGTTAGATTTTTTAAAATTCTCCTGGAAATTTGTTAATATATGAAAGTGATCAATTTGCTTTGTCATCGTTTTTAAGTTTATTATATATTAATTACACACCACAAATACTCCTTGCACTTTAATTGAATGGTTTCAACAAACTTTGCTACATATAATTAAGTTGTGAGTTCAAGCTTTTTGATCAATTATTGTCGTTAATGTATAGTTGTTTGAACCAAATAATAAAACTACAAATATACACGTTAAAAACAAGTAATTAGATCAATGTATAGTTGTTTGAACCAAATAATAAAACCACAAATATACACGTTTGTTTGAACCAAATAATAAAACCAAAAAAATACACGTTAAAAACAAGTAATTAGACTACAATACCATATCGTCTAGTGATGAATGGACACACACTATATAGGAGAGGGATCAATAAAAAACTTATTTTAAAAGAAAACTTAAGAAAATTATATCTAACCATTACTAAACTCTAAACTCTAAACCTTAAAAACTATACTTTATAAGCTAAACTCAAAAAGCTAATCCCCAACCTCTAAAACTTAAATCCAAAAAACTAAACCCACAAAAAAAAATCTCAATCGTTTGATATAGTTTTTTTCGAGTTTTCTCACGAATAAAGAGTTTTCACATGATCCTTTCCCTATATATATATATATATATATATATATATCTAACTTATAATAAAAGACTACAAAAAATGCCACATGGCATTCTCTCATTCAATCTCATTAATTTTATTAATATTTATTTAATATGATATTAATAACTAATATATATCACTTATTTTTATCCTTATCTAAGATTAATAAATAGCTTCAATTTTGCAATTTAGACCCTTTGTTTTTTTTTACTTTTAACCCAAAGTTTTTCATATTTTACAATTTAATCCCAACTCCTTTTTATTTTCAGTTTTGGTCCACTATACTTTTCATCTTTCCCAAGTTTTTCGTTTCGTTCTAAATTTTGCGAGTTAATGTACCGCAACGTGCGCGAGGAGTTTAACATATTTTCGTATATTTTTTCCCGTTTTACTGGCCCGTCGCAACACATTTATTTTTCTCCGTATGACAAGTTCGTCCAACGCGCGGGTCCTGGATTGACTTAGTTATTTTTTTTCTATGGTTTACATTTCAGTTTAATTTCTTTGCAACGAGCGTTCGTGATTCAAAGATTTTACGTCTGCTTTTCGCTCTGCGTTATTTTTTTTCGTTTTTTTATTTATTTTGTTTTTACGAGCTTTTCCGGTGTTGGTGGTTGCTGACAATGTATAGCATTGATACTACTTGACACAATTTTATGACAACCACTGCAACGCAGGGGCTTAATACTAATATATATATATATATATATATATATATATATATATATATATATACTAGTAGGGTGCCCGCGCGATGCGGCGGTGGCGACACTTTGCATTGCGGCACTCGTTTCTGATAGTTTTCTTATTTGTATAATATTTATGATAACATTATTGTGGTGGATATATGTCATAAGTGTTACACATGTTTAGTAATTGTTAAATTTAGAATTTAAATTATTAAGTACCTCAAGAAACAATTAGTGTAATAAAGTAACACACGAATAAGAGAAAATAAGTCTTAAACTTAATTAAAAGTTATATAAAATAGCACATAAATAAGGAAAGATAAGTCTTAAATATAAAGTGTCAAGTACTTTGCATCTTGAGGTTGAAAATTTATTAATCATACGTCTTAAACATCTCAAGGACCTAGCTCATCCATATCGTCAGACCACCATTTCTCATCATCGAGATCAACGTCCTCCGAAATTTCTTGTATCTCTTCCTCTTTGATTGTTACATCTTTTTGAGGATGATTTTCTTCTTCAATATCCTCTTTAACTAATAAATCAGTAGTAGCTGCTGGAGCAGTTTGGTGAACTGAAAGAAATGTTAAATATTTTAGCTACATATGCTATATCATGTTATTGTTATATATAAGATCTGATAGATAGGTAGATACCTGACACATCTTCCATTTTGCTCTCTGTCTTATCCATATCAAATTCTTAATTAATCTGCAAGGGAAAAATAAATAAATGAGTAAAAGAGACCAAAATGTGCAAAATACTAACATCATGTAACTATATTTAGAATGTAATTGCGTAAACAACCAAATGCATAAAAAATCATCACATTCTCACTCACAAGTATTTCATTCGTCACGTAACACCTCTCGATAAACGAATGTATTCTGAACAACAAGATTTTTAGAGGTAAAAACAGTGAAAATGAGTTGTATTTAAACCAACGATTTTTAATTACATGTAGTTTTTTACAACTAACTATTCTTATCTTTATAAGTCTTGTTTTAACTTATAATCCTAAAAAATGTAAACAGAATCTAGTTTTAACTTATAATCCCTAAAAAAATATAAAAATTGTAAATAAATTTTTCAACTAACTATTCTTATCTCTATTTAGTATTTATCTAGTAAATAATTTTTTCAACTAACTATTCTTATCTCTATTTAGTATTTATCTACTAAATATTGTAAATTTCTGGAGTATTATTTGTATTACTTGTTACAAAAAAAACAAAAAAATGTTTGTAAAAACTTTCTTTTTATAAAAACAAAATGTTTTGTTTATAAAAAAAACAGTTTTATACTTGTAAAGTTTCGTTTTTTTTAGGTTGTGATGGTTGTAACGTAAGTTTATTTTGTTGGTTAAATGATAAAGTTTATAATTTTTTTTCTTTAAAGTTCATATATTTTTTTAAATATCCACATGGTACTCATCCAATAAGCTTTAAGTTTAAAATTTTCGTTTTTATAAAAACAAAATATAATAGTTGACTCGTTAGTACGTTTTACACCTTTCATTTTAATTGTTAAATTTCGTTTTTATAGATATAAAAAATAAAAAAATAGTAGTTGACTCCTAGGTACATTTTACACCTTTACTTTTAATTGTTAAATTGAAAAGATGAACTTTTTAATTAAGATTTTTTTTACAAAAGTCATTGATTCATAGAAACTTAAATAAAGGTCACTGTTGTAGAATAAGTTAAATAAAGATTACCCGGTACGTATTCTAAAGAACAAGATTTTTTGGAAGTAAAAAAACTAATGAAAATGAGATGTATTTAAACCAACAATTTTTAATTACATGTAGCTTTTCACAACTAATTATTCTTATCTCTATGAGTCTTGGTTTAACTTATAATCCTAAAAAATGTAAACATATCTAGTTTTAACTTATAATCCCTAAAAATGTAAAGATTGTAAATAATTTTTTCATCTAACTATTATTATCTATATTTAGTATTTATCTAGTAAAGATTGTACATTTCTGGAGTATTATCTATATTACTTGTTACAAAAAAATGTTTGTAAAAACTTATTTTCTTTTTATAAAAACAAAATGTTTTGTTTATAAAAAAATAAAAATAAAAATAGTTTTATACTTGTAAAGTTTGGTTTTTTAAGTTGTGATAGTTGTAAAGTAAGTTTATTTTGTTGGTTAAATGATAAAGTTTAAAATTTTTTTCTTTAAAGTTCATATCTTTTTTTAAATATCTACATGGTACTCATCCAATAAGCTTAACTTTAAAATTTTTCGTTTTAATAAAAATAAAATATAATAGTTGACTCGTTAGTACGTTTTACACCTTTCACTTTAATTGTCAAATTTCATTTTTATAGATGTAAAAAATAGTAGTTGACTCCTAAGTACATTTTACACCTTTGCCTTTAATTGTTAAAAGTTTATATCTTTATTAACTTTATTTTTTTAGTTATTAAGAAACACAAATTATTTGAATAAACTACAATATTTTATAATTTTAGCTTTTGACTATATCTAGCTGCAATATCTATTTATTGCAACTTTAGGACATTAAAGTATATAAGTTCAGTTGACTTGTAAATTATAACTGCAATAAAATAACACCAAACATAAACTTCAAATATAAAATAAACTTTATTATTCATACGATACGTCTACATCAAGCATAACAACTGAAAATGAAAAAAAAACATAAAAAACACTTGATAGATTTCATATTACACTGCATGAAACCTGTTTCTCTTCTGAAATGACACTCGAGGTATTTTTAATCCGTTTTTCTAGTTTGTGCTTGAATTATCAGTATCTTCAAATTCCTCTTTGTTGCCATTGTCCTCAGAATCATCTAAATTTATAACCTCGCTCCAATTTCATTCAGAGAGTCTCTTGGATCTTTTCCTTAGAGTCTCATACTTTCGATCCTTAAAAATAACAAAAATTGAATAAAAAATTTAAAAAAAGATTAAATAAATTTTAAAATTACCTCTTCACTAAATTCACGTTGAATATTAGACTTGTATAGACTAAACATTGCACCATAAAAAATAATATCAACACTATTATCACCATCATCCTACAATAAAACACCATATAATACCATAACGAACATGTTAATATGAAAGATTTATATGCAAAAATAATTCTTAAAAACCAACAAAATTAATACTTTAGAAGCTTGTTCGACAACTAGGGTGTTTAAATTGGTGTGTTCATCGTTCAACTGAATTTGAAAAATCAAATAAGTTAGTATTCACATAAAAGTAAATTAAAGAAAACAATTATTCAGTGTTGCGATACCTTAGAATTGTCAATATCGCATGCTTGGTTTTTCGCAACAAATACATTCAAAACTGGCTCCATTTTTCTATCTTTGTTTAGCAATATAAATGTGGGTATTTGCTATGTATTTAGAGTAGTGCATTAGGGTTTAGTTTTAGATTGGCCACCCGTTTATTTAGGAAGTTTGTTGTGAGTTTTAAGTTTTTATAATAAGATATCCATACTCTAGAAAATAGGCAAATTTATAATAAAATAAAAGGTGACACAATGCACTACTATAATAAGATATCTATACTCTAGAAAATAGAAAGTTTGGATTGCACACGTTTATTTATGAAGTTTGTTGTGGCATGTTTTAAGTTTTTATAATAAGATATATTTTAGTTTAACAGATATTAGGCAGATTAATAAAATAAAATGGTGTACATAATATCTACATTTTATGTTTTAGATTAGGCACCCGTTTATTTATAAAGTTTGTTGTGGCAAGTTTCTAGTTTTTATAATAAGATATATTATAGTATAAATATTAGACAGATTTAATAAAATAAAATGGACACATAATATATTCATTTATGTTACGGTATTTATAATTCTTTTTGTTTTTGTTTGCATAGGCGGGCACATGAGAACTTGTTGCGGTGTTTAAGAAGTACTCGTGTGAAGATGATGGTCGTTCTTTTTGTGTTTTGACATTGACAATGTTATTCAAGTGTTTTAAATATTGTTTTTAATGTTAATATTCGTAGGTCTGTTCATTCATTGAATATGCAGTATGTAGTAGTTTACATCAATTCTCTGTTAGGAAAAAATAATTAGCTGTGCAAAAATAATTAAGGCAGTAACTTTATTTATTTTAAAAATTTTGTTAAAAAGGTATTGTTTATGATCAGTATAGGTTTGTTTAATCACTTGTACATTAAAGCATTATCAACTTGTATCTTTTAATCCGTGCGTCGATATTTAACAAGACAACTACCGAAACGTCGACAAAAATGTAAAGGTCGTCATGCTAGCTTTGGATTTTTTTAAACATCATAGTTTATAAAATACGTCAAGAAAACGTAAAAAAATGATAAGTTTGTTGTGAAAGGGTGAATTGTAACTAATTATCTATAATATGGTTAAAACTCAGGGATTTAAGTGTAATAAGTTTAGGGACTTTAAAATAAATAATGTTTAAAAGACAAAGTACCCTCATTTTAGGGGTCTATCTATAAATAAAGGGGTGGAAAAGTTCTTATTTTTTGATATCTTAAAATACCCATCCCTTATGTATTATAATATAGTATATATATATATATATATATATATATATATATATATATATATATACTAGTATTGAGCCCCCCGCGTTGCGGCGGGAGGTGTAATTAGCACCAATGCCAGCGATCATCAACACCGAAAAAGTTCGTAAAAACAAAATAATAAAAAAGAAAAAATAACATTAAACATAAAACAAACATAAAATCGTTGAACCACACATGTCCGTTGACGTATTAATGCGAATAAACTATACTGAAATGTAAAACATAGAAAAGCATAAATAAGTGAAAATACTTTTTTTTTGAAAAACCCTTAAGCATAGAGATACCATGAGACCAAAAAAAAATATTGAAAATTAATAGTGTGGATATATGAGTATTTCAATATTTTTATAGTAACCACACATGTCCGTTGTCACGTATTAATGCGAATAAACTATACTGAAATGTAAAACATAGAAAAGCATAAATGAGTGAAAATACCTTTTTTTTTTAAAAAACCCTTAAGCATAGAGATACCATGAGACAAAAAAAAGTATTGAAAATTAATAGTGTGGATATTTGAGTATTTCAATATTTTTATAGTAAAAAAGCTGTTGATTTAATAGATACGAGGATTTTGACTTTTTATTTGAGTTAGTTTTGAAAATTTATTTATGATAGTTTGAAAGGTAAGAGATAGAAGTATTAATGAAAAGAATTAACCTAGCTTTAAATTTTATATACAATATATTAATGTTAGTGTATATTTAATTAATTAATTAGTAAACTTAAAATAAGCATATAATTGTTTTTTTGGACGGCAAACAGCTCACCTGGCTAGGACCGCGGCCAGCGACCTACCCCCCTCCCCCCCCCCCCCCCCGAGTTTGAATCCACGCGCATGGGGGCTGTTTCGACGCTTCGCCCGGAGGTTTTGCATAAATTTGCATACCCCGTGATTCGAACCGACGTCACCTGGACAGGAACCCCGAAGGGAAAACCTTCCCACCTCTCAGCAAACCAATTGTTTAGCTTTAGGATTTTATATATTATTTTTAAATATTAGTGTATATCTAATCTAATTAGTTAACTTAAAATAAGCAGATAATTAATCTTGTTTTTGGGACTTTTATCTTATGGACTTTTATCTTATTCAATAAAGGAACACACATCTTTATATATATATATATATATATATATATGATCTAGCATAAAACTTAATTAAAAAAAGTTAATACTAAACATAACATTTATCCTTTATTATAATAGAGAAGATTAGATTAGATAATATTGAAAAAAAGATAATATTGAAGTTAAATTTGAGAGAATCCGTAATAAATAATGATAAAGAAACCAAAAATATTTTTAAATAAAATAAAATTGAAATTGTAAAATTGAATGAGAGATTGCCATATGGCATTAATTGTAGTCTTTTATTAATATTTAGATATATATATATATATATATATATATATATATAGGGGAGGGTTATCTTTAGAACGCTAAATATTATGAGAACCGTGAGAACGAATAAAAAAAACCAATCAAAATCATTTTTTTAATACAAACCTTATTGTAATAAAAATATAACATCAAAATAAGAATTTACAACATCAAATAATTCATTTCTCCCTCAAAATCACTCTTATTAGATTTTTTTACACATGTGTAAATATAATAAATTTACACATGTGTTAAAAAAATTTATTTACGAATTAACGTGTAAATTAAAATTCTAACATTGTATTCGAATAATAATGAGTGCAAAAGAAATTTTGAATTTGAATTGTTTTTGACCAAGTTTTCGTGGTTTTTTCATTCGTTTTCACGGTACTCGCGATATTTAGCGTTATCATTTAAACCCTCCTCTCTCTCTCTCTCTCTTATATATATATATATATATATGGGTAGGAGTTGGCTACAAAATCTAATTTTCCTACGAGGTGCAGGAAATTTATGAATGTGACATGTGACATCTAGGAATTTTATACTAAAGGGCATATAGGTACTTGAAGAGCAGAAATCTCACTCAATGGCCTAAACGACGAGTAAACACTTGAACGTGAGAGCAAGGGATCACCCAACGAATGGACGAGCTCAAAGGGGGGGGGGGATAGAGGGGGCAAGAACAATGTTTTTTTAGAGATGTGGTAATCCGAATCCTATCTGAACTGCGAGAATAACTGACTAAGTCATGCCAGATTTCAAAAGGCTTTGAGAAAAGGGGCAACAGTGAAGATGCCGAGAATGGCCGTGTGTCTATGGGGATTCCCGGTCTTGGTAAGAATTTGTTGCAAATGCATGTGAGGGAGGAATGCCTGAATTAAGATTAAAAACACTATCCCCACTCGGGATACCAATTGAAGGTCCGCGAAAAGATCAGAGCTTAAAACAAACAAATTCATGCCGAAAAAATTGAAAAAACCATGTTTGAAAACACATGTTCGCTCAAACTTGACATCAAGTTCGCCCGAACTTGATTGATTTTTCAAGATTTTTGGGTAAGTTCGCTCGAACTTGCTTATTTTTCAAACAAATTTCATCAAGTTCGTCCGAACTTGATTAAATATTGTTGAAAAATATTACAAGTTCGCCCGAACTTGTAAAGTTTCTTGAAATCTTTCACAAATCCGCCCGAACTTGCTGTTTTTCTTGAAATCTTTCACAAGTTCTCTCGAACTTGTATTCAAAGTGAATTTTTCATAAATCTCAACAAGTTCGACCGAACTTGTTAAGTAGCTGATTTCACAAGCTGTGACAAGTTCGCCCGTACTTGTCCAAGGTTTCTAAAAAAAAATTGGCGATAGAAATTTCTTCGAGTTTTCGAAGACCGAACCGGGATGTTCGGGGACACCGTCTAGAGCTTCAGAGTACAGATTTGGTGATACGGTCACAAAATTTTGAAGATAACGGGAGAGTCATTGATACAGATGCAGAACGTTGATCATTTGTGTGTCGTGACTAGTAATGGGCCTAAACGTTAAATCCGCATTTGTTAAAAACTGAAAGTTTCAAATTTCAGGGGGAATTTTGTTGGGATTGAACCATATGAAAGGAACAGATGATATAAAGCCAAATAACACTATCCGAGCTTTGGTTCAACTATCAGAGGTTACAACTTCTGATGTACTTACATTGCTTTCCATAAAGACTGCTCATCCTATCATCTGCCTTACCAAAGCTTCAAGGTCTGCCAGAGTTAACAAGGACAGAGGATAGTGATCAGAGTTTAGTCATTAGCTTAGTTAATCAATGTAACAGTGCCAAGCACTGATAGTTAGTATAAGCAATGTTTAGAGTTAGTTACATAGTGTTTCCTGTCACTATCAACCCTGACGTCATCAAAGATGCTCAGAGGTTAGATAGTTAGTATAAATAGGCAACTCTTGTAACCTTTAAACTCGTCTCTTAAAAGATCAACTTTCACATATCATCTTCTCTGCATATTCTCATTACCAAACTGTAATTGCAAAGGCTGAGGGGGAGTTTGTGAATCACATGCAAGTTAATTAACTTGAAAGCATGATGATGATGAAAACAAACGACCATTGCTTGTAGTAAAAGTCTTCCATCTTATTCCGCTGCAAATCTCTTTTAATTCAATCGTTTTCCATTTTTGAAACAAAAACTACAAGTAATTCAAACTCAGATCCTAACAATTGGTATCAAAGCTTGATTCATCAAATTCGATCTAACAATCGATTTGGTTCGAACAGATCAGCTCTCTTGCTAATCAGTTTGGTTGTTTTTAGCTTGATATTCAGAGTTTTATTACGTTCAAAGTTTTTAAAACAAAATCTGTGAATAATCAACTGAAAAAGTCTCAAAACACACAGGATGCCAATTCTGGTTCCTTGTTCAAACCGCTGATGCTCAAAAGAAATGAATATTTCATTTGGCAACGGCGGATGGGTCACATCCTTGCTCAGCAAAACACGGTTGCTAGAGATCTGTTGCTTATGGACCTCACGTTCCAATGGTTCCAAGCACAGAGGATCCAACCAAGCAAGTTCCAAAAAATCCTAAAAACTTTTCAGAGCAGGATTTCCAGAAAATTGAATTGGATGCTAAGGCATTTAGCATAGTTGCTTCGGCCTTACTCAATGAAATTTATGTTGGTCTACTCCATTGCAATAGTGCAAAGGAGTTATGGGATGCACTTAAGGAGCAATTCGGTGGGACTGAGGAAGTGATAGAAAGTAATAGAGAAGTTCTAAATCAGTAGTATGAAACGTTTTGTCACTTGAAAGGAAAGTCTCTAACACAACAATTTGAACGTTACAGTTGTCTCATCAGTGAACTTAGACTGGTTAACGTGGTTTTTCCTAATTCGACTGTCAATAGTCGTTTCCTTAGATCGTTACCAGATAAGTGGGAGACGGTAGCTTATGTAACGCGAAAATCTGTTGGGTTTATGTCGTTGACACAACTTCATGGGATACTCCTCACTTATGAGAGAGAGTTAAACCAGAAAAAGAAGTTGCAAGATTCTGGCAAAATGACTGATGATTATTCATTGGGTAATACAGCTCTTTTTGGCCAAGAAGAGGGTTCTGGCAGCAGTAAGGACCAAAGTTATGATCACTATATAGATATTACATCTGGTGGGAACTTTGGATCTGAAACATATGCACCCAACTATGCTTTTACTGCTAGTGGGGAAAACCAAACCTCTGACAATCTATCCTTTGAGCTGAATGATTTACAACACATTGAACCTTCTGATCTTGAGGAAATGGATATTTTGCATCAACTGGCCCTATTGAGTGTTAGGGCTAGTAAATTTTATAAGAGAACTGGTAGAAAATTCCCAGGTTTGCATGGGGGGTTGAAGGTTGGGCTGGATAAATCAAAAGTCAAGTGTTATAAGTGTAATAGGCTAGGACACTTTGCCAGAGAATGCAGGTCTCAAAGTTCTGGACCAATAGTGACTCATCCTGGCCTTAGACCTCAGCACACACAAGACACTGCTCATTATTCCTAATATGCCCCTGCTCAACATGTTCAAAACACCGTCCACTTTGCACATCCTGCTACCACTGTTCCAGTGCATTATGTTCAATCCATTGCTCCACAAATTCAATATGTTCAGGCACCATCTCATCCTCAAGTTCTTGTACAAGCACCCATTGTTACACAACCTGCTCAAACCACTGCTAGTCCAGCAGAGGTTGGTCAACAAAGCTTTTTCACACAAAGTTATGTTGACTGGAGTAGTTTGCCTGAGGATTTGACTAATGAAAACTTTGCTTTAATGGCCAAAAATGATGTTGAACAAGAATTTTGTTTAATGGCCTTAGAGATAATTGCTGAAAGTGTTGAATCTGTGGAGATAGTGTCAAAATCTGATGAAGTTCAAGTTTGTGATGAAACAGTGGTTTCAAGTGAAGAAAGAGAAAATGATGCTGATAAGGAAAAGAACTCTCCTACAGATCCATGGAACATTGATGTGTGTGAACATGAGTGTGATTGTGCTCTCATGGCTGCTACAAAGGTATCACCTCAGATCCTTAAAGATCTATGTTCTGACAAATGCATCATTGCTTTTGCAAACATAAAAAAGGTGAATGAAAACCTGAGAAACAAAATTTTAGAAGATGAAATTAATTTTGAAAAACTGAATTAAGAGTTAAAATCAAAGTTAAGTGAAAAAGATTCTGAAATGAGTAGCCTAAGACATGAATCAAGCATAACCAGGGACCAACTCCAAACTATGGTAGAAAATACCAAGTTTGTAAAAAGGAGTTAGAAGAAACCCAAATCACTTGTGAAAAATTGGTTGAGTCATGCAAAGGTTATGAAATTATGTTTGATGCTCAGATCAAGAGCAACATCAAGTTTGGTGTAGGTTTTAAAGTCTAAAATGTTGCTGAAATTGATTTTGAGTTGGTTGAAGTTGTCCTTACAAATTTGGCCGGTGAAGAGATAAAAATCACAGATAAAGCTGGAAACAAAATTGTTTTGGAAAAACCAGAGGTTTCAACAAAAGATAAAGAAATTGAAAAATATCAGTGTAAACCAACCTGGTCAGATGAATGTGATATCTTAGAAAACTTTAAGCCAATGGACTTCACAACCACTTATGGTATTAAAGCCCCAAAAGCACTGGTGATCTCTATCAAATATGTGCCAGCAGAGGTTACAACCACTGCTGAGAAAAAGTCTGATAGGAAAAGAAGAGTAAAGATTAAAAACTTGTTTTGTGAATTTTGTGAAAAAAGAAATCATGTGGCTGCAGATTATTTTCTTTTAAAAGCCTATGACATTATTTGTGTTATCAAAAACTCTTCAAAATGCACCATCTGTAGCAAAACAAATCACTCAACTCAACAGTGTGCTTATCTCAAAAACTAGGAACAAAAGGTAAAAGAGATCAAGGCAAAAGCACTTGAAAGAGAAAGTTCAAGTTTTGTTAGAAATAAATCCAAGCAGAGTTTTGAACAAATTGAAACATCTGTTAAAAAAGTCTTAAACAAAACCTCTGTTCAAAGAGAGGTGCAAGTGACAGATGTCTCACCTTCAAACTCATTTCCAAGAGGGTATGGCCAACCTACTTATAAAAAGGTTCCTCATGCTTATGAAGGTTACAAAAAGCCTTCAAAGCAAAGAGTAAACAGGCACCCTTATGGATACAATCATCTGATAGGAAATGGTCAAGAGCAGATGTTACAAGAAAATTTCAAAACCTCTGACCATTATCCTAGACTTGAGGCTGGACCATCTATGACCCCATCCAAAGCCATTTTGGCTTTGGAGACCAATCTTAACTGACCTATTTACTTAAATGTGCAGGGACCCTCTACTTGCCTTGATAGCTTATGGTATGTAGATAGTGGAGGTTCAAGGCACATGACAGGATGTAGAGCCCTTCTCAAGGACTTCATGGCTCAGGGGGGGGGATGATATATCTTTTGGTAATAACTCAAAGGGAAAGGTTTTAGGGTCTGGGTCGGTTTTGGCTGGTAAACTCAAGTTTGAAAATGTGAATTTGATTGACAATCTGAAATTTAACCTGCTGAGTGTCTCACAAATGAGTGATAGAGGATATGGATCCTTCTTCACTAAGAAAACTTGTCAAATTGTAGGACCAGAGGTAGTTAAAAGGATTGATCAAATCATTGCTGAGAGCAAAGCACAACTCACTGCACACAGAAGTGGGATATGTATGTGGCAGATATGCTAAAAGATAATCCTATGTGTGGGACATGTCTATTCTCAGTTGCTTCTAGCAAAGAGACTGGGTTATGGCATAGAAGACTTGGACACACAAATGTTAAAACTATCAGCACACTCTCAAAACAAAGTCTTGTAAGAGGCTTGCCTCACAAGCAATTTTCATGTGATGAACATTGTGTTTCCTGTTTAAAAGGCAAACAACATAAAAGTTCTTTCAAATCAATTGAAGAGTCCAAAACAAGCCAGTGTTTACAACTGTTGCACATGGACTTGTTTGGCCCAGTGCAAATCATGAGCTTAAAACATAAAAGGTATTGCCTAGTGATAGTTGATGATTTCTCTAGGTTTACATGGACCTTCTTTCTTCATTCTAAGGATGAAACTGCAAGCATTTTGCAAAACTTTGTCAAACAAGTAGAAAAGCAATTTGATCTTCCAGTAAAAATCTTTAGAAGTGACAATGGAACAGAGTTTAAAAATAGGGAGTTGGATGCTTTCTGTGAGTCAAAAGGAATTGTTAGACAATATAGCATTCCAAGAACTCCAGAACAAAATTGGGTGGTTGAAAGGAAAAACAGAACCTTAATTGAATCAGCAAGAACTATGCTAGCAGATTCTGGTTTACCCCTGTCCTTTTGGGCAGAGGCTGTAAACACTGCTTGCTATGTTCAAAACAGAGTTTTGATTAACCCCAGACATCAAAAGACTGCCTATGAGATTTTGTATAAAATCAAACCTCTGATTTCATATTTTAAAATTTTTGGCTGTCCATGTTTCATTTTGAACTTAAAAGATTCTATATCTAAGTTTGCAGCCAAAATTGATTGTGGTTGTTTTCTGGGATACTCAACCACTGCCAAAGCCTACAGAGTTTTTAACTCTAGGAAAAAGTTTGTTGAAGAAACTCTGAATGTGAAGTTCAATGAACTGTCATCACTGAAAATCCCAGCAAATCCTGCAGAGCTTTTTGATTTAGATACATTCACATTTGCTGATGTTTCTATCAAGCTAGACAATGCAGGTACACCACAATCATCTGAAGAAGATCAAGATCAAGCATATGACTGTGTGCTTCCAAAAACAAAAGTCTATTATTCAAACAGAGGATCAAGTGCTACAAGCTCTTGTGTAAACTCTGCCACTTCTGGGTCAACAGTGGTTGATCCTCAAACCTCTGCCAGTTCACAAAATCAAACATCTGTTGATAAAAGTGCTACATCTGGGCACCAAAATCATCAGAATGTTACCTCTATACCCCCAATACCACCACCACCATTCTCATCAGTGGCTGATACTTCAATTTCACCAGCAGAGGTTAGCTCAGATGATACAAATTTGCAGCCATCACCTCAAAATGCTATTGTTCCATACCAAGGTGATTTGATTTATCTCAAAAGCCATCCAGCAGATCAAGTTATTGGCAACATCAAATCTGGGGTGCTCACACGAAGCCAATCCCAAAATATTTGTCTTTTTGCTGGTTTTCTATCACTCATACAGCCAGTCAAGTACCAAGAGGCACTGAAAGACAACAGCTGGGTAGAAGCCACGCAAGAAGAACTCCTTCAGTTCAAAAGACAACAAGTTTGGGAGCTTGTGCCACTGCCAAAAGATGTAAGTCCAATTGGCACAAAGTGGGTCTTCAAGAACAAAACTGATGAAAGGGGTATTGTTGTCAAAAACAAAGCAAGGCTCGTGGTTCAAGGCTACAGACAGGAAGAAGGTATAGACTATGATGAGACTTTTGCTCCTGTAGCAAGGTTGGAAGCTATTCGCCTGTTCTTAGCTTTTGCTGCTAACCACAACATAAAGGTGTTTCAAATGGATATAAAGAGTGCATTTTTGCATGGAAAAATCAAAGAAGAGGTGTATGTCTGTCAACCTCCAGGTTTTGAAGATGCATTCCATCCTGATCATGTCTACAAGCTCAACAAAGCATTGTATGGCTTGAAACAAGCACCAAGAGCCTGGTATGAAACTCTATCCACTTTTCTCTTATCCATAGGGTTTACTAGAGGCAAAATAGATAAAACCCTGTTTTTAAAATGGAAAGGAAAATATTTGATGCTTGTCCAAATTTATGTGGATGACATCATTTTTGAATCCACAAGCACTGCTATGTGTGAAGAGTTTCGAAAACTCATGGCAGCAGAGTTTGAGATGAGTGCAAAGGGTGAGCTCCAATGTTTTCTTGGTCTCCAAGTTAAACAATTGCACAATGGTACATTTATCCATCAAAACAAGTATGTGAAAGAACTGCTTAAAAAGTTTGATATGGATGATTGTAAACCATGTATCACACCCATGGCAACCTCCAAGCTAGTCACCATTGATGGTAAAGATGACCTTGTTGATCAAACTCTTTATCGAAGCATGATTGGGTCTTTATTGTACCTAACTGCATCAAGGCCAGACATCATGTTTGCAACATGTGTTTGTGCCAGATCACAAGCATTACCTAGAAAGTCTGACCTTATTGCTGTAAAAAGGATATTCAGATACATAAAAGGTGCTCCCACACTTGGTATCTGGTATCCAGCTAATGGGAATATTGAGCTTTCAGTTTTTCAGATAGTGATTTTGCTGGGTGTAAAACTACAAGGAAGTCCACACCAGGAGGATGTCAATTCCTAGGTGATTGTCTAGTGTCTTGGCAAAGCAAAAAGCAGGTTGCAGTTTCAACATCCACTGCTAAGGCAGAGTATATTGCTGCTGCTAGCTGCACTGCTCAACTCTTGTGGCTTCAAAACCAGTTGTTGGATTTTGGTATCATTGCACTAAAGACTCCACTCAAATTGGACAGTCAAGCTGCTGAAAATATCATCAAAAATCCAGTTTCTCATTCAACTACAAAGCACGTTGACATCAGACATCACTTTGTGAGAGATTGCTATGAAAAAGGTTTGATTTCTTTGCATCATGTCCATACTTCAGATCAATGGGCATATGTTTTAACCAAGGCATTGGATACATCTACCTTTGAAAAATTGATCTCAAGGCTTGGTATGCTAAACATGGATTAAAAACAAGTTTTCTTGTAAATCCATGTGTACATAGCATCAAAATGTTTTCAGAAATTCCTTAAAAATAATTTAAAATTGAAAATTTTCAATAAATCTTTAAAAGTCTGATCGCAACATCTGTTTGCTCAAAACCTCTGATAGGCTTTAAAATCTTATCCACTGATACAATGTATCTTCTGACTTCTATTTTTCACCTTTTCAAAACCACTGATGGCTATCCTCTTATAGTGTTAATAAAATCAGTATTGTCCAAACCTCTGTCCTAAAACAGTGTTTTGCCACATCAACGGTTACTTTTCTCATCAGAGGTTACACGTGGCCAGATGTTAGCCATCAGATCTTGCAACAGATGACACGTCATGTTCACTTTTCAAAACCCCTGTTTTATCTCACTAGTGGTTACCCTAAACTGTGTCGATTTCAAAATCTCAAAACAGTTTTTGTCTCAAACACCATGGCTCCCAAATCAACATCTTCAAAATCCAAAGCAAAATTGCAAGAAGAACCTCCACCTTTCACTCTCATAATCAAAACCCCACACAACTACACTGCCATACTTGAAGAAAACGACGCAAATACTCGCTATCATCCAATGATTCGAATTTTGCAAAAGTCTAAATTCTTACACATGTTAACCGTCAAAGCCCCCATTTACATTGATACTCTTCGTGATTTCTGGAAAAATGCAAAGGTTCACTCATCTGCTGATGGTGTTCCTTATACAATAATTTCAAGAGTAGGGGGAGTGTTGATGCAAATTAGCCCCTAATCGATATCTCAAGTTTTGAAGTTAAATGACATACAACACCCTGTGTCATTTCCCATTAATGAGATCCAAGCAGAATTTCTGGAAAGAGGTTATATCGGCCAGATGAAATGTATGACCATTTTTAAACCTAACTTTCCTGCTGAGATGAGATTTTTTCTTTCACACCATTCTTACTTGTCTCTCAGCAAAATCCACTGCTTTCAATGAAATCCCATTGAACATGCAATATCTGGGGTATGCAATTTTAACTGACATCGATTTGAACTACTCCCAGATATTGTTCAATGATCTTGTGAATAATTTTAAAAATATTGAAAAAAGAAAAGCTTTTTTTGATGCATCCACGTTTCTTGAGTGTTTACTTACAGGATCAAATTAAAGGTCCTGAAAGTAAAATTGGCGCTGTGGTTAATCCAGGCAGCCTTAATCATGAAACTTTCACCAGAATAACAAACCAAGATAAAGTTGAGAAAACACAAGTAGAGGAGGATGAGCAAGTTTTACCATAACAAAATGTTCAATCTCAATCTCTTGCTACTAAGCCCACTGCTCTTGGTGATCAGGGCAACACAACCGCTGCCCTGAACCCACACCAAAAATTTCCAAAAAGAAAACCAAAACAACTTCCAAAAAACCCACCAAACCCGAAAAGGGTCCTCTAGAAGATGAGATCCCAGAGGTTAACCATGTGACAACACCAAAGTCACAAACCACTGCTGCTACTTCTTCACAGCAGATGGTTCAAAGATCTCCCACCGGCTTTGAAACTCCTTCTTCTTCCTCACAAAAGGAAAAGGTTGTAGACACAGGGACACCACTTTATGAAGCTCTAGATCCACTTGGGTCTATCTTCCACAGCCCCTCTCCCAGGGGCAATGTCGCTTTCTACTCAACCACCTTCACCAATACCTTCACTTCCACCCACAATTGTACCATTGCTGAATGCAATTGAAGTAGTTCAGACACAAACCAGCACTTCTCAACAACCTATTACTGAGAATATACTTCATCCAATGGCTGGGTCTGATTCTTTATTCATTGCTAGCAAATCAACAAATGAAGAGGCTACATCCCTTGGGTTACATGTAACCCTTGGTGATAGTTCAACACAAGCAGCCACTACAATTGCTGAACTCCCTAGTTCTCAATTGGACAGTGGTTTCATTAATAAGACTTGGTTGAAGGCAACCACTGCTGAGGCAACAACTATTACCTCTATTGTGGGAATCCCCAGTACCAAGACAAATGGGCATCTATGTTTGAAGCTGGTCCTAAAACAACTGCTCATGATAACATAGATATAACTACCACCACTGGTAGGAGTTCAGATGATCCTATTAAATTAGGTGATGATCTAAAATACCAGGATTTGACAGAGAGAGTGACCAGAATAGAAAACTCTGTTGGTGAAATCAAAGATTTACTAAAGCAGATGATAGCTACAAAAAGTCAACCCTCTGTTCTATCCACTGATGATCTCAAAGAAGCTCTTAACCCTCTGTTTCAACATCAACAACATTATTTGGATTTAAAAACAAGCATCATGTGAATAATGTTCGAAACATGTTTGAATCAAGGTATCAAGACACTGCAGCAGACATTAAAGCCATCAAAGCACATCTACTTACAACCACTGGCCATGCACCTCCAACGGTTATATTTGTTACAACAGATGAAGCCAAAAAGGGGGAGAAACCTTTGGGTCCAAAGAAGCTAACAATAGATGATGATAAGGCCAGACCTACATTGAACATTCCAAGGCCTGATGGTTCAAAGAAGATAGATTTAACTGAAGAACTTGTGGCCAAGGCAAGGGCTAGTCACAAGAAGAATGTGATTGAGGAGAGCAGAGTGTTGGTTGAGAAAAAGATTGACCAGCAAAAAGAAAAAGGAGAGGTTGGTACTTCATCAAAAAGAGCTCCTGCTAGAAAAGCCAAGCAACCAACATCCACACCTCCTAAAACTAAGCCTGAAACCAATCCAACCATGAAAACCTCTGCCTCTCAAAAACCTATCACATCTTCAAAACCACAACCCACATCCACATAAGCAGAGTTACAGCAACTGTTGTGTCAACATCTGTTGATACAGTAGAGGTTGCAACAGATGCAACTCCATCCACTGCCATGATCACATTTCCCACATCAACTCAACCATTATCCACACCACCAAAAATCCCACAACCACCATCACCTACTTTAAGATTTAAAAGGAGGAAAATCACAAAAGTGATAAATGATGATGAGATCTCTGCACCTCTTCCACTATCATCAACACCAGTGATCCCAACATCAGTACTTACAACTTCTTCAACTCTTAAAGTCATTCCTGCATCAAAGTTGTATCCTCTTGATTTACCAGCAGTCAGGGAAGAGATCCGAAGTTTCTTTTCAGAGGATGACGCTGACAAAAGAACAATTCTATCCCTTGATGGCTATCCAAGACCAGCAAATGTTGATGCCTATCTAGAATTGAAAAAGAAGCAAGCAGAGGATATTGCCAAAAGAGAATCAGATGGTAAAAATGATAGAGAGATACATATTATCATGTCCTTTCAACTGAGTAAAGTCACCATTCTACAAAATTTTGTCAAAGATCTGAGCAACTAGTTGTCAGTAAGGGAAGATGAGTTGCTCAAGAGTGAACTCATTGAGTATATCATGGAAAAGAAGATGTATAAGGCAAAAAGGCCACAGTTCAGGGATTTGAGCATAGATGAACTGAGGGAGGAAATCAACAGAATGCAAGAAATGTTGAAAGACCCTCTTAAAAAGCCAACTCCTCCCAACTGGGATTTATACAAGAAAGATTTCACTGAAAATGCCTTGAAGTTGAAGAGAATGAAGCAAGAACTGATTCAAAATCATTATGGTTCCAAACCAAGTGATGAGATGGGGTGAGGTGAGGGTGTTAGACACTTACAAAAGTTTGGAAGAAAGAAGGAAAAAGGATCCATCCATGCATCCCAAGCCTGACTACTCAAAAGAAGATGCTATCCTCAGAGCTCAACTCTCTAAAAGGTCCAGCTCAACATCTGCCACTCCACACTTGCCCTGCAACACAGGAAAAAGCAAGGGGGAGATGAATGAAAAGACTGACAAAGAGTTTGAGGATACATTTATCAAAGAAGGGATTCAGAATATGATTTATTATCACACAGATGATACAAGTGCCAAGTTGGCCAAAGATTTATCAAAGATGGCTCATTTACAAACCTCTGCAATAGAAGCTCCTTCAAGAAAACCATCAGACCAAAAGAATTCTAAAATGGAAGGTCGACAAAGACACCCATGAATTGACATTGCTCAAGTCTGGTGCAGCCACTAAACTATCCATGGAAGATGCTTATGAGCTTACAGTAGAAGACTTCCAAGAGCTACCATGTATAGAGCTGGTGAAGGATGCTGGTGACATAGAATCTCTTAGCTTTGACCTTCAATTCAAAGGTCAAATAAGAGAATTCCTTCTGAGGAATAAAAACCAAGAATAAAGTGTTTTTGGCATCATCTGTTCCAGGGGGAGATTGTTGGGATTGAACCCTATGAAAGGAACAGATGATATAAAGCCAAATAACACTATCCGAGCTTTGGTTCAACTATCAGAGGTTACAACCTCTGATGTACTTACATTGCTTTCCATAAAGACTGTTCATCCTATCATCTGCCTTCACAAAGCTTCAAGGTCTGCCATAGTTAACAAGGACAGAGGATAGTGATCAGAGTTTAGTCATTAGCTTAGTTAATCAATGTAACAGTGCCAAGCACTGATAGTTAGTATAAGCAGTGTTTAGAGTTAGTTACATATTGTTTCCTGTCACTATCAACCCTGACGTCATCAAAGATGATCAGAGGTTAGATGGTTAGTATAAATAGGCAACTCTTGTAACCTTTAAACTCGTCTCTTAAAAGATCAACTTTCACATATCATCTTCTCTGCATTTTCTCATTACCAAACTGTAATTGCAAAGGCTGAGGGGGAGTTTGTGAATCACATGCAAGTTAATTAACTTGAAAGCATGATGATGATGGACACAAACGACCATTGCTTGTAGTAAAAGTCTTCCATCTTATTCCGCTGCAAATCTCTTTTAATTCAATCATTTTCCATTTTTGAAACAAAAACTACAAGTAATTCAAACTCAGATCCTAACAAATTTCAGTGAAAATTTAAGTATGGTCAGAATTTGCAAAAATGAGGGGAATAAAAAAATTTCAATATTTGAAGATTCCGGCATTTTTGAAATTCGTGACTACTGCAACAGTATCCGGGTGGTTACCGATTGCAGATTATCGGGAAATGCAGAGGATCGAGATTCATCGGGTGATCACAGGAAGTTCAGAGTTTTCAGTTCATGATACAAAGTGATGCTTAAGGGTTAGAGTCCTGATCTCCGGTGAAGGAACAGTTAGCTGGATTAGCAGTCGTTAGTACCAGTGAGGAACTGAGGACATTCAAAACGTTCGGTTATGATCTTAGGAATTAATGACTAGCTCCGAAGACGGATGGTCTCAAAATTACCAGGGAAATCTGATGATAACCTTTGGTGGCCATTATTTTTAGTCTTCAAGCAGATGAATCATTCTTTTCTTTGGACTAACCGCCGTTGGATGATGATGTTTGGTGATTAAGTGGCGCTGGTGTACCGGAGATAGCTACATATCTGGCATTGTGACTGGAGAGGAAGAATGTGATTTTTGTCACGGATGTATGTTTCTCAGATTCGATGCTTTACCAGATTATCTGTTTCCGATGAAGATTTGCTGATTGAGCAGATTACCGATTTGTTGATCAAATCTTTTTGAAGGGTGCTTAACTGCGATTACAGAAATCGGGATTTTGGATTTTCGAGGGTATTCGTTGATTTGAAGTTTTCTGATGCGATGATTCGAAGTTTCTATCAATTGCCGGTTGAGTTTTTGATACTTTAGGAGTGTGCGGAATAAACTCTCGATGCTCAACGCTTATTCAAAAAGTGAACTTGGATGCGGTTATCGTCGAAATGGAGAAGCTGCTGCATTGATTAGCTTCGAGTTGATGGTTATTCGAGAAAATTTCTTGGTCAAGTAAATCAGAGGAGTCGGAAACCACGCAAGATAAAGATCTGAACTGGAGATTTCAGCGGAATTGAAAGTTGTTAATGCAAACCTGGATCATCAATTAAGGAGGAATTTGTTGACGCGTCTCGACGACATCGACAGACACCTTGATTGAAGTTGCAGAATATTCAAACACGGCTCAATGTATTGAAGTTCAAGATAAAGATTTGACAGTAACGAACAAGGGGGAATCTGTTGATGCACATTGTGTTCGTCACTTGTCGAATAGGCTAGATTGAGCGTGTGTTGAACATTGTATAGGTTAGAATCGAACATACGACCGAAATACGAAGTTTTTAGTGTAAAAGGGAACAAGTTCGCTCGAACTTGACCTGTGTAGGTCAAGTTCGCTCGAACTTATCATATGATAGACAAGTTCGCCCGAACTTGACCTCATATGCACATGTCAAGCGAACTTGGCTGTTTCCCTATAAATAGGTGGTGTGTGTTCATTTGTCATTTGAGTTTTTGCCATCCCTACGGGGAGGTGCTGCCGGATTCTCTCCAGGAACTCCGGCAGCTGGACTTATAAAGATGTATACTCTTTCGGTATGAATGAAGACTTCCGCTGCATTCTGTTTCTACTCCATTCTTAATAACACTCTACCGAATCGGTTTACGTTTACTCATTAACTTCCGTCTAGAACCGCCTGATCACGGACCTTCAACTACAAAACACGTGATTGAAAATCCAAAAGCACATGCATCAGTCCCACACCACCGGAAGCAGTGGAAGCTAACCGAGTGGAAGCCGGGGCACCCAACCCCCCTCCAATCCCTCGGCTGAACCTTCTCAGGCCGTGATGACTTTCCGTAGGTCTCTCGTCGAAATGAGAAGCTAGCGAAACAATGGTTGGTAGAGCTTTCACGTCTGCGAATAGAATTTTTTTCCTTTCTATTCCGTTCTTACCATATCATGCGCAGTTGGGTTGGAATCCGTGTGATGGTTCGAAAGTGCTTTAAAAGATTCTTCATATCCCCAGAGAGGTACATTATTTCCATTGTGACTTGGTCGTCAAAAGGGGCACTACTAGTGTTGTGTACTTTTCATTGGAGCACACCTTTCGCTAGGAAGGGATCAGCTACAAGTACGAAATGCTTTTCACATACAAGTCGGTGCTTTCTAGCTGGTAAAAGGGAGTTCTCATCCTAGTGGAGTCAGCTTTCGTTCAGGAGTTATAATATTGATCTTATCGTGGAAAGTCACATTGAGGAACCAATCCATGAAGAAGCAATGTCTTTATTGATAAAGCTGATTAGGGAGCCCCCCTCTCCATATAAGTAGAGCTTTTCCTCCGTCTAATATAAATATAGGCCTTCAAAGAATTCATTCCAAGCCCTCTTGCCCTTCCAAAAGTGAGAATGGCAGAATCATGAATTAGAGAATTTTGATAAAGCCTAACTTATTTATGGAAAATTTATCTCTTAAACAAAAAAAAAAGATTTTTAAAGAAACAATATACTTTTAAGAATTCAAAATCTTAAGTTACTTATAATACGAATAACGCATACTGAATCATATTCCATTCAATTTTTTTTGCATCATTCAATCATGAACAAATTCTTCACGTTGTGTTTTAGCAGTTACTAGTTTATTCACGTTGTGTTTTATCAATTATAAGTTTAATCTCATTGGTTTTGTTTTTTTAAAATTTTTTTTTTATCATTGACAGGTTTAGTTAAGGACATGTACTTGTAGTTATTTGTTGTTGTGTTTTTTTAGTTATTTGGTTCATCAACATGTGTTATACTAATCATTGCTGTGTATTTTCTTGACGTTGTGTTTTAACCACATGTACTAGTGTTTATTTCTTCGTAATAGTATTTTAATTGTATGTACCATTGTTTATTTCTTTGCACAGTGTTTTATCATTTAAGATTTGGACACACCATTCAAACTATAAAACACACAATTCTTTTAAATAGATCATCCAAACTATAAAACACACCGGTTCAACTTGAAGTTGTGACGGTCAAACCCAATTCAAGTTCTAAACTGAAGGTCAATCCCATGAGAGTTGTATGTGCAATTAGGTTTAAACCCAGCGACCGAAATTGTACTTTACACAAAATCCAATAAAATTCAGTATGTTCACACTTCACTCCAACATCCCATCAAATAGGATTCAGTAAAAGAGTCAACTCTTTCCATTCTTGTTTTTGCTTCTTTTTAAGACCATGAGTAATGAGCATCATAAGGGCGTGAAGTGGCTAAATAAAGCCCAACACCACCTTCCGTTGGCTTTATAGGGGCACGAAGATGAAAGGTCATTTCTAGTATGATGCCCAATAAGAAATAAAAATTGGAAACTAATGATGTAATTAGGGCATTAAGAGATGTTAACCCTTACACAACTTTTTAAAAGGCATTATAATTTTGTTGTGGCGGAAAATGCTCATAAGGGGCATTAACCATTACGAATGGCCTAAGTCAAATCTCATTTCATTTTAACCTCAAAATTAACGATAATATGACTATTTGTAATGCACCATCCTAACACATCACAAGTTTATATATATAAATAGATATTTTATAAATATAATATAAATTAAAAGAAAAGAATTTATTTTCTACCACATACGTATACGGACGGACCTGCGTGATTATTCAGTTTCTTATATGTTAGTTTATGTGCATTATAATTTATATAGTAGGTTATAACAAGTTATTTAGGTGTGAAATATTTGTGTATACTTTTAAGTCTATTAAATCACAGTTAATATAGGTATTACAATACATAACATAGCAAAATAAAATGAATAATTAACTCCACTAATTCACCGTTTATGTATAAAAATGTTTGACATACACAAAGAGATGCCCAAACCGGGTTCTAGACCCAAACGAGTTCGAATTAAAACCGGGTTGGTTGGCAATAAAAGTCAAAATCAGGTTCTACCCAATCCGGATCGTGTCGGAACCGGCATTTAGGATAAAAGGAATAGGTTTGGCCTGTTTGAAACCTGGTTATAACTTGGTCGGGTTTGGCCGATTCAAACTGGTTCCAAAGTATATAGTTACAAAACAATTTCAACAATTCGGGTAGGCCCAAACCAGGTATACACGTTTCAATATCGGGCTGCGATCGGTTCCCATCCAGATTTTTTGTGTAATACATAGAGAATATCCGTCCGTCTATCAATTACTTTTTAATTATAAAATAATAATAGTATTGTCTAACGTAGGACCCCACATAGTAATGTTCCCCAACCAATGTTTTTGTCTACAAAAGCCTAGGGTTACATATCATTCATTCAGACAAATATGTGTTACATCTAGACTTTATTCATACTCTAAGAAACAAGGTTCTTAAAAATATATACATTTGGATCAAGAACAAGCAGTTAGTGTAGCTGAAAATGGGAGTCATAAAGGTGGCGTCGCCCCATGCCGGAACAATCTGGCGGGAAAGACTAGGTTCCGCCTTGAGAACCGCCATAGCGCGTACCATAATTGTCTGCGCCGCCCTCTATGGACCAGACCCCGTCCGCCTCCAGATTCAGTACCCTTCCGTGGCCTATGTGACCACCATACTGATTGTCTCCGATGCAACACTTGGAACCACTTTGAGAGGTTCCTGGCACGCGCTTTGTGCCACCGTGCTAGTGGTTCCCTCCACCGTGTTATGTGTCTCTTTGGTGGCTCCATCCAGATTCACCGAGGCTGGTGCGGCTGTGGCAGTAACCGTGAGTGCTTTTGTGGTGTCGGTGCCCAAGTGCCTTCCATTACTAACCAAACGCATTGCGTATGTACAATTGGTGATCATTTATGTTGGTGTTGTGGTTCGTGGCAATGAAGCCGGACCGGTGACCCACCCGGTCCATATCGCGGGGTGCACCGTCCTTGGGGTGACGGGCTCGGTCCTGGCTTTGATACTACCATACCCTAGGTTGGCCGTAAGAGAGGTATGTTTTATTTAAATGGAATGTCACTTTTATTATTGGCATTTAACCAATGTTTTGGAGCATGAGTTCCAAACCAAAGACTACATCACATCACATCACATGTTAATTGTGTGTTTTCTAAAACCAGACTATAGATAAATATCTAAGTTTTCTTTTAACGTTACATGTTATTAAAATTTACATAAGAAAAGTTTGTCGCCGTCTGAATTATAAAACTATTGCTTTAAATTTCATGTTTTTTTAAAGTAGTCAATGCTCTTATAAACCATACACTATACACAAACAGGTGTTAGCTATGAATTATTTTGCTATTTTAAATATTCGTTGCAGATTTGCCATTGATTTGTTATCGACGTAATCTGCTATGGTTTAGCTACGGATAGTCCATTTCAAATTAAAGTCGTAGCAAAACGATCAGGTCATGTTGTATACCTGGTGAAATGTGTCAAATTGTGGTAGTCAAAACATTAAACTTCTTTAACAATAAGTAGAATACAAAACAATCGAAACGAGATTAGAACACCAAAACTATACATATCAACAAGATGATGTGATTAACCTCAACTAACGCTCTAACGGATTTGAAGCACAGGAAACCCTAGAACTAGCAAGAGAAACAACGAAACTTCAAAAGAACTTTTTGAGTGAGATAACAACGCGAAGTTGTTTGTGTGTAGAAA
The DNA here is from genome assembly GCA_947069175.1 of Scalesia atractyloides. Lineage (NCBI taxonomy): Eukaryota > Viridiplantae > Streptophyta > Magnoliopsida > Asterales > Asteraceae > Scalesia > Scalesia atractyloides. Next base: position 53,898,816 of record CAMTDV010000015.1, on the reverse strand, counting down.
AATATCTTGCCTCGAACCCACCCTTTGAATCTTTGATTGTGACTTAATCAAGAAGAATGAGATGTGCAGTAATACATACTACAGGCTGTAACACTTGAGGCCTTGAAGTCCAGCCCACCAGCAACATAGCAACACGAACTAGAGCCCAGCAACAGTCCATCTGCTTAGCCCCATCTCTTTATTCAGAACTAACCCATCAGCTTTTGCACAGGAAAAACCCTCAAAGAATTTCATTATGCGCAAACAAAAAAAACATTATGATTATCACAATACTAACTCTTTAACTCATATATTTTGCAACGTGGGAATTGTATGTATGTATATATTTCAACAAAATGGACCCGTGTCAAGATCAATAACTTTGAGAAACCCCATATATAAACAAGCTAAGCCGCTCGTAAGCTTCTTGAAATTGGTTCACTAAAGACTCGAATAGAGCCGAGCCTAAACAAGCCCATAAGCCTAGAGGTGTGCAAATTGGGTTATTCTTAAACCGGTTTTAGCTTGGGTTAACAAAAGTCAAAACCGGCTTTTGCTCATACTGTTCTGGTTCCAAAGGGGTTTCCAAGTGCAAAATGATATGTTCAGTTTTAACGGTTTCAATAGAGGGATTCCCAGCCCATTAACCCAATTACAAACCGTTGGTTTGGTTACAAACCTGGTTCCTTGCCAAAGAGGTTCAATTCCCCTTCTGCTTCACAAACCGGTTTTTCTATACCTCTACCCGAGCTTGAGCTCGCGTCTAAAAGTAAGTTTTTTTAATAAACAACTTTCAACCTGAGCCAAGCTTCGCTTATCCAGCCTAAAAGGGCCTATTAATTGTATAGTTTGATTTGAAATATATTTTTATAATTTTTAAAAGAGATAATTACTGTTTTCGTCCCGGTCGTTTGTCAAAAATCACTATTTCAGTTCATTAGTTTAAAAATTGCGATTTCAGTCCCTGTGGTTTCAATTTCGTAACCATTTCAGTCCACCTCGCAACCATTTCAGCCCCTGTACTTACAGAATAAATGGATTGAAGTGGTTACGAAAGTGAAACCACAGGGACTGAAATGGTTACGAAAGTGAAACCACAGGGATTGAAATTGCAAATTTTAAACTAGTGACTGAAATAGTGATTTTGACAAACCACAGGGACGAAAACAGTAATTAACTCTTTTTAAAATATATAAAATTGTGATGAACACAAATAAATTATATATAAACATATAATTAAAACACATACATAAAAAAATCTTATAAACATACACTAATACATAATTGACGAGCCGAGCTCAGGTTGAAAATTTACCCACAAGTTGTACTCGAACTTTCATAAACTAAATGAGGCGAGTTTGAGTCTAATCGAGCTTGGGTTTGGCTCGTTTAGATCCTACTAAATTTATGGTGGCGGCAGGCCGGCAGCTGCTGCGTGTATTTAGCATTCAGTCGAGGTGGTGGCAACGCAAGAAGCAGAGATGGCAAAGGTGGTGGTTAAAAATTAAGTGTACTCATCCGGCCATTCGTACTTTGTTTTTTCTTTTAACTTGTACATGACCATGAGAATAGTACATAAGGTCTGTCTGTATTTACTCAAAAAAAATTATGCCAGACTCAACTAATCCAAATATGTTTGTTTAAATCTTATTGTCAGATATAATAACAAGCTAAACAAGAAATAATCACTCACTTCAAAAAAAACTTCATATCTTTAGTCACAATCGATTAGTTGTATATCCGAACCATATTACAAGTATTAAGTTTAATATCTTGGATTATAGGTAAAGAAGCAATTGCACTCATATGCAGAAAATGCATCAGAAAGAAGCAATCTTTATTTGAAAGCATTCTTGAGTGATGACAAATCACAGCATATGATCTCATTTCTCAAGCTGAACCCATTGCTCAAATAGGGACTAACCTCCTTGACCACATCAACCGGGTCCAGGTAACCACACCATCAGTCACCCTCTCTGCAATCAGTATAGCTCACTCTTGTTTCTTATCATCAACAGGAAGGCGTAGAGTGGGAAACGCATCGCGCTCTAGACTTCAAAAACATGGAAGCACCAATGACGTGAATGAAAATGGCGCTGTCCGCCATCTCTTCGTTTCCTGTCACGATTGATGAAGAGATAAAGACCCTCTTGCAAAGTGCAAAAATGCTAAAACTCGAGCACGCTAAACGTTTTTCACCATATGATGACGCGGTTACCGTTCCTGAAAGAAAAGACGAGCTATTCGACGAATCCACACCAACTCTTGTTAACATTTCACCAACCCGCGAAAACCTACCCGTGTTTTTCTTTTTATCATGCTTTGAACTGCTTATAAACAACTCAAGCGCGGACCCTAAACCCGAATCACTCGATGGGCAGAAGGCTAAAAAAACAAGAGTCGAGAAAATCGTGGGTCAATCGATTACGGAGGGGGTCGTGTTTGCCTTAAAGTGTTCGATTGCGTTAGGTCTAGCAGTCCTTCTAGGCATGTTTTTCGACAAAAAGAACGGTTACTGGTCGGGGCTCACCATAGCTATAAGTTTTGTGGAAGACTGCCGATTTCACGGCTGCGAATAACCAAGTAAAAGGCACAGCAATCGGCTCCGTCTACGGTGTGCTCGGAAGCTGTCTTTTACACCAAGTTGCTGAATTAAGGTTCGTTATACTTCTACCGTGGATCGTTTTCACAAGCATGCTACATCATAGTCAGATGTATGGCGAAAGTGGTGGTATCGCGGCGGTGATCAGCGCACTTTTGATTCTCGGCCGGAAAAACTACGGCCCGCCGACACAATTTGCCATTGCTAGATTAACAGAGGTTTCAATTGGGCTTTTTTGCATGGTTTTGTTGGAGATCATACTGCAACCGGTTCGAGCTGCAACTGTTGTCAAACTCCAGGTGTCCCGATGCCTTGGAACATTGGACGAATGCTTAAATCATATAGCAAGTCCAAAAAAGAACATCAGAAAGCTGAAATCCGATTTAAACGGATTGAAGAACCGGATTATAGATGCAAGGTCCGAGCCTAGCTTCTGGTTTCTACCTTTTAAAGCTTCTTGCTATGATAACGCGTGCGAAAGGTTATCAATGATGGTTGATATGATGCAGATTATGACTTATAACATGGATTTTATATCAAGTTTGTCACAAAGTTCTGATGGTGGTTGGAAAGAGGTTGAACAGCACATCAAGGGCAATTTGGAGATTTTGAAAGAAAACACGAGCCCGTGTGTCAAGTGTCTACAAAAGATCACTCTGGTGAGGTCTAACCAACAGAAGATTTTGACTTGGAGTCAGGAAGTCAACCAACAGAAGCAGCCAAGAAAGTTATGGACGCTTTTGTTCATCGCTTAAAGGACGTAACATATAAGATTCAAAGTGAAGAGCGTAAAAGAAAAGTGATCCTTCACTTGAATTCTTTAGGGTTTTGCATCGCGAGTCTTGTGGGAGAAACGATGCAGGTTGAAAAATGCATCAAAGAGATCATCCGATGTGAGAATCCTACACCGCAAGTCGAGTTTGATATGCTACAAGAATGACATAGTGAATGCACCAGGAACCTAGAAGCAGGCATGAATGAACTGCATGCAAGAGATTATAACTTAATAGTAATGAACTTTTAGAGCTCATTGGTTCTACAGATAACAAAGTAGAGAACCGAAGACAAGTAATGAGGTTGTGAGTAGTGCACCAAAGATTATCAAAAGTAGTCTGTGTATCACATTTAAGGCAATAAATCCAAGCGTATTACACAATTTTCTGCTTAGAATTGGATGTTGTATAGAACGGGATATGTGTATTTATAATGTAATTTGGAACTGAACTATAAGCAGCATAACTTACTCGTCAGTAAAATCTAGGCAATGACTTCAAATAAAGATTCCTGTAACAAAGCTACACATGCTAAAATTATGCTCTATTTTTCCTCTTTTAAGAACACCAAACTTATTCGCCTTGCGAATTTGTTGGTAACAACCACGCCCAATGGATTTCCTTCCTTTTGCGGATAGATACATTGTGCGCTATCTCAGCGCAATATGTCTTGGCAAAAAAAAATTAAATAGTATTGTCAGGTTACTAATAAGTAAAAATGTTTACTTTTTTTTGGGCCGAAACAGGTAAGATTTGGTTAAAAATGTATTATACGTCAGATGACTTTTCAGGTTTCGATCGTTTGACCCGTTTGATTTTTAGCTAATTTTCTGAATTATACCCGTTATCAATCTAACAACACCCAAATTGAGCCATTTCCGTATTTAATGGGTTGACAATTACCATGTATATACACAACTAACAAACCTGTTGGACTTCCAACTCTGTGGCATTGGGCACCACAAGCTTCTTGAAACCATTTGGGAAAATATGGCGAGACCGTAACCAATGTCGGGCAAAAGAGTGGCACCTTTGAACTTTCTTCTAACACGAGAGTCAATACTCTTCGGTTTCCAGTTTTTTAGTTTTACGTATGGATTCAGTTCCATCACCGGTCAATTTCGGTTTTTACATTTGGGCTTAAAATGTTGGGCCTGAAAAAAACTGGTCCAAATTGATGAATTTGGGCCTAAAATGTTTGTTAACCACCCTATTAATAAAGTTGTGGCAAAAATATTGTTGACCCAACATAATGAATTTGGGCCAAATTTTTTTTAATCAACCAATTGATACATTTGGGGGAAAAAAATTATTCAAAATTTTATAATAATAAATCCAATAACAAACCTTTAAACATCGTTATAAGTTTTGGAGCTTGATTCAGTGCTTAATCAAAACCAACACCTAACCATAATTTTCAGTTTAACAAAAAAAAAAGAACCATTGGTTATTAGTTTTGTTCGGTCATTTTAGTTCGGTTTTGTCAGTTATTTAAGACATGGTTCAATTAATCGGTTTTTCTTACCCCTAACTAACTGCACACAAAGTTGTGATCTAGTAATTAAACAAGCAAAATGTACCTTGAGACAAATTTTTATGTGACTTTGGGGCCTCTTAAATTTCATAGTTATCTTATTATCCAGCTTAGGGACTGCCATTGATAACTAAAAACCAAGCAATAAACATTTAGTTACTACTAAATCAGTAAAAAAGTATAAAATCCCATGTTAAATCAACCATAAAGAAGGTCAAAGAGAAACAAATGGATGATTCATTACAATTAAAGTTCAATGTGATCAAAACCGAGGATAAAAATAAGTTTAAAAATAACCATTACTCAGTTAAACTAATTATATAAGATCTGCAAGCCAGAAATTACAGACACGAAATTAGGTGTGGTGTGTGATTATTTGGGAGCATTGGAATGAAACAAACGCTTGAAACATGTGAATTGAGACGCAAAGTGACTGCCTGCTGGGATTTCATTTATGGCCCAAAATATACGAATATTAAGATGTTGGGCCTACCTTTTACTAACTTGAGCCGAAATGTGCAATATCTTTTACTTTTAGATTTACACTTGGGCCTAGGTTGTATTTGAAATAAGGACGAGATAATGTCATTAGTTTTTAGTTTACACCTTTTGCTTTTTTAACGACACAACTTTTTTTACTAGAGGAATTCGGGAAGCTATGCGGTGGGATTTAAGTCCATATTGGTTCTCTTCGGTTCATTATAGTACCAGTACGATAAAAGGCAGTTGGTATGGAAATTGTATATGTTTTACATTGATATGTTAAACAATGTATTGTGTGATTAAGAAGTTGTACCTTCTTGAATCCATTTGAAAATCCCAAATTCGAAGCTGTCTTTGAATCTCACCTCCCACACCATTGTCTTCCCCATCCTTCAGAATGTTAGTCCCAAAAATCCCGTCACCGGAAACAGCCCCACGCACTGCCACCGCCTCCCCACGCATCGGTGGGGCGTCCACTGCCGGACCGTCGCCGATTTTAACCTGCTGCTTTCTCTTCCTGTTCTAGTCACATCTATGATGTTAATTTTTGGATTCAGGTACTTTGATTAGTATCAGATTTCTATATCAGGTTTTCTATATCAGCTTTCTGGACCAGATTTTTGTAACACCTCGCATTTTTTAGCCCAATAAATTTCCGACACGTGTCCCGTGGTCCTCGTATGTCGTGTGCTTAAACGAGAGGGACTGAAGTCGTCAATACGCTAAACTATAAGCACTATGTACTAGTGATTAAAGTTGGAGGACTAAATATGAGAAATGCCAAATTTTTCATTTCTGGAAGGCGTAACGGACCGCAACCATTATTGGTTACGGTTCATAAGGCATTTGAAACCAGTGAGCGCCTAAGGTCCTTAGAGACCGTATGGCTAAAACCCATACGGTCCGCAAGGACCTGCCAGCGACTGAATTTGTGGCAACCTCATACGTTGCCACCTTTGTCACCATTGCCACCCTTTAGCTGGTCTTGCCACGACTTGGGACATGTGTGCTCATCTAAGGAGACCCTCCAACACCTGGCATGACCTCATCAGCCTCCCTTATGTATAAATAGGCACTTTGGTTGCATAAATCCTTGCTCATTTCTTCAAACTCGTCTCTTATCCTCTCTGGAGATTTCCAACTGAAGGGAGCTTCCAAATCAGTTCTTTTTCGTGCTAGGACCTTGTGTAAGTGTCCTTAACCTTCCTTTTCAGTTTTCTAAGGCTTTTAAGCCAAAGTCAAAGCGTTTACGTAAAAACGCTTTGACCTTAGGCTAAGACCATTAGCGTTGACCTTAGGCTAAGACCATTACGGTCCAGCCATTGTTCGTTGTGAACGTGGCTACGTGATCGTAATTAGGTAGATGTTAATCCCTTAAAGGGCACCTCCTGATTACCGCGTTTGCTTGGTTAATTGACAGGTCAAAGTTATATTCATAAAAAGTCAAACGGGTCAGTTTTGAAATAAAATCATATCTAGTAATATAGACGTTATAAAATACACTTTAACACTTTAATAACTTGGTAATAATAGTTAGAACATGTATAAACATGTTCGGCTCGTCAAGTCCAGGTCTAGAGTCGGTTCGCAACCGAAAGTCATGAAGCTTGACTTTCGCTTTGACTTTCAATTCTGACCCAATTTAGCAACTTAGGCTACTGACTTTAAGTTGTTTTAGGACCATATTATAGTATAGTATAATCTCCTAAAGTTATACTAAATGGTCCATTAGTAATCTGAGTTTATATTCAAGTTCCGTTATTATGCCTTGAACTTTTACTAAAATGCCCTTTTTGAACAAAACAAGGTTTTAAACATCAACAAACATATAAATGAGTCATAAACTGATTTGTAAACTTTATTGGATTATTTTGATGACATGATTCTAGCCATAAGCTAAGTTTTCGAATTAATATCGCTAATAGCTTTAAAAGGACTAAAATGTCCTTTTCGGCATTTTAGAAGGTTTAAACAAAATCTCTTCGTCTAAACTAAATACCTTCTGATGTAATATCATATTATGGAATATTTGGGATATTGAAATAGTTTATGAACTAAGTTTGCATACAAGTCCTTGTATAATGATGATAAATGACGATAACGCCCTTATGGCGCATAAAATGGTTTTAACAAGACTTTTGACATCTAAATCTTTTACCTACAGTTATAATATATTAAATAACATATTTTAAGTATACAAACTTAACCATAATCTCAGACTTCATTAAATTTCAATTAATTCGTCATTTACTGCATTTAACGCCGTTATGACGCATAGTATGGTATATAATCATATTTGAGGACCAAAGCTTATTACCTACTGATTTCTAAACTTATTTTGAATATTTTAACAGTAGGTACAAGTCCCAAACTCAGAATCCAAATATGACATCAAAGCTATGTGTGAAATGACTAAAATGCCCTTTCGGGACATAGTTTGTTCTAAAAACCACCAACCACACATATATTTGATATCCTACTGATATAACATCATAAAATACATATTTTTACAGAATGTTTATAACCTTGACATCAGTTTACTTATAAGCTTCTTTTATAAGCGTAAAATGACCAAAACACCCTTTTAAGGCGTAACTCGATTTTAAATTATAAACGAGAATTCATATTAATATCTTACTGATATCAAAACATATTTAAATATATTGGAATATAGAACTTGTATATGACTCTTTCGGTTACCCTGTTTCGCTTATACGCTTACGGTTAAGCATATGTGACTATTTTACGTAACCTAACCGAAATGGGTTTAACTTTGTCGTTTTCTTATCAAAATCCAGAATGTTACGGGTATGCCCATATTATACAAGTCTAGATACTTGTTGGGTCCCAATTTACATTCTATTACGGTCACCGCTTAATCTAGCGTTTTGTACCGTACTTGTTTAACGTAAGACTAACCGGTTCAAGTCTAAGACTTAACTAAGGACCCGTTAGGATTCTAATTGGTTAAATAATACCATCATTCCAGACTAGACGCCTTCCGATAGATTGTGCCTGTACTTACCTCTTGATCTACGGCTGAGTTGTGATTTTCTCGAAGATTTAGCTCAGGTAAATACTCTTAACCTATTTTCCCTATACGGGCTTGGGATACGGTAAATTATTACCGCGTGGTCGGGTATAGGATCATGTTTTATCCAGTTGTGATAATTAACTAAATCACATAACCCGTTTTAATCTGTTTTGCCTGATAACTTAAACATTGGGGGTGGTCTTGACCGTGTCTTGGATATCCTTGGCTCACTAATGTGCTAGTGGCCACGACTTATAGCATGGGGTGTAGGCATACACCGGTCAATTGCATTATTATTATTATCTACTTTCTTTGTGAAAGTTCAGAAGTGGTGTGTCAGTCGATCATGTCCCGGTTTTCATACTGGGCCCCATATGTATTGACAGGCTTGTAAATCTATATACAAGGTCACTTGTACTGTCCCAAGTTATTTATGAAAATATGCCTGGTGCATCTAAAATCATTTTTGAAAAGATTTTCAAAATGAGTCAGTTGATTGTATTTAGCAGTGAAAACTGATGTATTTTCAAAAGATTAAGTTACAGGTACATCACGAAATAGGCCGGAAGCTGTGTGGCATTGATACTGAGGATTTACGACCCTTTAAGTTGTGCCCTTAGAGTCTGTTATCATTTTGTACATTTTTCGATCCGCCTGTGGATCTTATTACAAACCTCGTATATATATTTGTGTTGAACTTTAGACACTTATGGTTTGTAATAGTTTATTTTAACTCCAAGACTTCCGTTGTGTTGCTCTGTGTTTATTGGTTATGATGATATCAACTATACGTCACAATATTCCCCACCGGCCCACCAGGATACACGTGAAAGTCAGGGTGTGACAGGTTGGTATCAGAGCCAACGTTTGAGGGAATTCAACACTAGTCTTTAGTGTGTGATCTCAAACGATACCGTAACACATTCCTTAGACTCTCGAGTCTAGGCTTTGACCTAGGATAACTCATTTACATTGTTTATTTTATTCTTGCGTTATTTTTGTTTTAACATATTTTTGAAGCAGGAAATTGCCGCCAAGAGTTAGAGGCAGAGGAGACAAGGGAAAGGGACCAATGTGGGGTGAACCATCAATGATAGGTCCCTCGAATATTCATAATTACAACCCATATGAAGGGTCGGGTGACTCTTCATCGGCATTCAATTTCCCATCAACACCATTCGCATTACTCTCACCATTCTCACCACACCCATCAATCTCATCACTCGCACCACTCCCATTCACATTCTTTTCATGGTGACTACAACCCCAACATTTACTTATGTTCACCAACCGTTACCCCTCTGGTAGATTCCCCGGACCCTATGGACGAGGATTCTGATCCAGAGATGCCTCCTACCGGATATCCTGGTCATTTGTCCAGCGGTTCAAATTCATATGCTGGGACCCCATATCAAGGTCCCGACGAATATCAACAAAAGTGGGAGATGTACATCTTCTACAACACTCCCCCCTACCACAACACTCCTTCCTATCATACTCCTCAGCAGGAACTACCTCCGCCTGAGGAAGTACAAATACAACCGGTGGAGCAATCACAACCACCGCCTGAGCCACAACCGCCACGAAGACGTGGAACGCGCATGTCAATGCGCCTAGGACCAAGGGTAGGGACACTTCCACCCCTACCTAGCCCTTACCCAACAATCCCTAAGGATCCACAAATGGGTGGACCCTCCAACAAGTCACCTGTGGTGGAACCAGCACCACAACCAGCGGCTGACCCGCGCTACCACCACCTGTGGAACAAGCACCACTGGGTTTTGAAAACCCAATTCCTTCATATCCAGATCCGTCTGGATACAACCCTTTTGCTTCTTCTTCTGGTTTGCCTATTTATCTTCACCATGCACCTTCGCAAGACCCATATGTGGAGGCAGCTGCACATAACGATCTTTTCCCTTTACCATTTCCACCATATTCTACTATACCATACATAGCTGGTGGATATCCCTTCTTTGGATACCACCCTTCGGTTGCACCTCCACCTTATGTATATCAACATCCGGGTGCACTACAACCGCAACCTCAACCACCACCGCAACAACAGCCTCAACCTCAACCACCAGTACTTGAGGCTATGAAAGAAACGCTGAGAGAATGAAGGAACTTCAGTGGGAAGCTGAAAAATCTGAGAAGAAAAATAACATATATTTAAAGAAATTTATAAGGATGGTTAGAGGGAAAAAGGATGATTAAACCTTTGTATTTTGATTATGTAATTTTATTTCCAAAAAACCCCTGCGTGGACATTGTCTTTATTAAGTCCCTGTGTGTATATATTTCTTTTTAAGTAGTAGTCCCTACGAGGACAGGTTTTGTATCTAATAGTCCTAATTTTAGGCACTATTGTAATGACAATTTATATTTTAATAAAGAATTTTGGAATTTATTTATTATTGTACTCTGCTTCATCCATTGTTCAAGTGACCGTCTCGATTTTAACTCGAAATTTATGATCAGCTATAATAATTCCAAAAGATCTTCTTGATGGTTTACACCAGCCGAGTGATAAGGTCACATATATTGGCGAAACGGTAGTTAAGATGTAAAGCCTTCTACCATGATAGTTAAGGTTGAGAATTTCCTTTGAGGAATCCCTCCTATCCAAGAGGTGGTGAACTATGTTCTAAGCCTCCTAGTCTGCCCGATCGAGACTAGCTCCTTGAACCATTTTAATGATTTTATTCTAAAGGTTAACATCTTCAAAGTGCTAACAATCTTTGGCAGTGTGACTTGAGGAACCACATGAGCCGTCAAAGTAATGGACTATGTCCAAAACCTAATAAGCTTATATGATCAATTTGATCCTGGCTAAGTATCATTCGTGCAATGATCATATTATTTAAACACCCATTAGTGGTGTAATACCTGCGGGCCATATTATAAACATCCGTTAGTGATGTGCCATTTATAACATCCATTAGTGATGTACTACTTATGGGTTATATTTATCTCCATTAGTGACAATGATAGTGGTAGTCCACGACTCCCTGTCCAGAGGCAATAGATTGTTGGTGCATAATGTCTATGTCTTAGTCTTATATCGAGTCTGTATAGAATAGAGTTGAATAGGCTAGCTGAAAGTTGTATTTATGTAGCTTGGAGTCAAGTTCGCCCATGAGACCCATGTAAGGTCAAGTTCAGGCGAACTTAGCTATCCTCTGGCGAACTTGCAACTCTATATATAGCTAGCTTGTTGTCCTCATTTGTAACTTTGGCATTTTGGAGGCGAAGCTCTGTCAGTTTGTACTCTTGACGTTTAATCAATAAAACTGATGTTAAACTGATTAATTCTTGTTTATTGGTAAACTTGTCGTAATATTTCTGCTATTATGGACAATAGTAATCAAATCTAGGTTCCTTAGCATCAAGGATCGGTCCTACAAGTGGTATCAGAGCTAGAACAGCCTGATTTGATAGTAATCAAGACAAGAACACTTCTATTTCTACTCCATTCTTCTATTTTTCATTACTTTTTCATAAAAAATGAAAAATTCACGGTCAAAATCTTTTCAATTTTGAATATATATCATTTAAAATACAACAAAGATAAACCCTTGAAAGATTAGAGACCAAAATCAATCGAATTGGTGTCGAAATGTTGCAAAAACCATGTTTGACAAAACCCTCATTCATGAACTTGTTAGCCAAGTTTGATAGAACTTGAGGTATAAAGTCACTTTCTGAGTGAATTTTTGCCAAGTTTGCTCGAACTTGAGTGAATTTTGAAGAATTTTTAGTGAAGTTCGCTCGAAGTGGTTAAATTTTCATTGATTTTCTATCAAGTTCGACCGAACTTGATAAAAATTCAAGAAGTTTAGCTAAGTTCGCCCGAACTTGCTAGTTTCTCATCAAATTCATTGATAAGTTCGCTCGAGGTTACCTTAGGTTTATTTTCAAAACTGTTGCAAGTTCGACCGATGTTCGAAAGATATTTTTCAAATCTGAAATCATAAGTTCAACCGAACTTGTGATAATTTTTGAGAATTCTTCATTTAAACTACAAGTTCGACCTAACTTGTAGTAATTCTAACAATTTCAAAAGTTTTCAAGTGTTTTTCAGCGTACGAGTCTCATTATTCGCGATGGATGATATTCAAAGAGCTTATATGTCCGGAGTGGGTTCGTCAAATGCCAACGTGATCCAACAAGTCAATCTTGACAACGAGATGGGCATGACTGTTAAACCGCCAAAGCTAATGAGCATGGACGAATATGAATGATGGAAGGAGAAGTTACCTATTGGGTTCAAGCCATGTACTTCCTAGGCTGGGTGTCATTCGAGAGAGGTTATACAGTTCCGCTGGACGAACATCAGCAAGTTCTGGAGAAATACAAGTACTCCACGACACATAAAGAAGAATACATTGCTGAGAAAAAGATGATTAGTCTTATTCAACAATCTGTTAAAGAAGATATTCTCTTCTTGCTACCGGAATACACAACTGCAAGAGAACTCTGGCTCTCGCTCCAAAAGAAGTATCAAGGAAGCACAGAGATGATCAAGAGTAAGAAAGCGCTCATCATGAAAGAGTTCGATATCTTCAACATGCTGAAGGGTGAGACCATGAAGCAGATGATCGAACGCTCTGTCATCTTAAAGTCCAAATGCGAAGACACGGTTTCGAGAAGACGGAACAAGAATACATCGATAAGCTTGCAGACGCGCTACCAGATGGAGAATGGACTACTTATCTAATGGTTCTGAAGGAAAGTGAAAAATTGGAATTCTTCAAGCTATCAATATTTATCAATAAACTCGAAGGTCATGAAATGGAACTCCTGAAGATTACGAAATCAAAGAACGCTAATGTTGTGCAAGACGTTGGTTTGTACTACAAGAGTGGAATGCAAGATGACATTTCAAGCCCAAAGATTCAGACAGCATTCAACGTAAGTTTGAATTCTTCGAACAATTCACAGCAGAATCAGGATCAATCATATCCTCAATATGATCAAAGTCCACAGTCTTCGTTCTCAAGCACTGGTTCAAATTCGTCTTATCAAAGTCAAGCAAATCAGAACCAACAAACAAATTCTAATTCGAATGTATTCAAATGTAACATCACTGTTAATTTGAACAATGCTGTTTCTGAGCAAACTGCTAAGCAACATATGGCACTTCTCGCCACTGTTCTAGAATCATATAAAAGTCTTGTAGCTGGGAAAATTGGCAATCCCGAAATGACTGCCGAAGACTACGACCAGGTGGACGAAGAAGAACTGGAGCTCATGGATATAAAGTGGTGTTTAGCTTCTATCATCCGAAGGGTCACAAAGTTCGTTGCTCTCACAGGCCGAGATATCAAAAATTCAAGCAACAAACTAGGGTTCGATAAAACAAAGGTCACGTGCTTCAGATGTCACCAGAAAGGGCATTTCAAGAGAGAGTGCAAAAATCCTGAAGCAACGGGAAATCAAAGTCCATTTGGAGGAGGCAACGAGTATTACAAGAAGTCACTTCAGTACAAGCCTTTCCCGAAGAAGACTCAGATTGAAATCCAAGAGAAACCGAATAGCAACAACACTGAAAAAGCTATGGTTGCATCAAATGAAGATGACGGTTTCGACTGGAATTCTTATATCGATAAGAAGACCGGAGTTGCATTGATGGCACAAAGCGTTGAAGATACATCTGCCGAAAACACAGCAGTTCTAGAGAATATCTTACTGGAACAGTATCTGCAACAAAAACAGGAGGAAGAGGAGTATATCCACATGCAAAAACAAGGAATTTATCTCCTAACTCTTGTGATAGTTTTGCAGGTCACTTTGATGGAAGTTCTCAGGAACAAGTTGTCGAGGAAAAATCTGTTGAAGTAGTCATTGATGTTACTTAGAAGTGAATGCCGAAAACCTCAAGGATATTGCCGATAAAACTTTAATGGCAAATCTAACCAAGGTAGGTCCAGAGGTAAATGAAGTTGTCAAAGTACAAGTTGTAGAGGTTGAGAAACCTTGTACAAAATGTACTGAACCATGTATCAAATGTGCTGAAAAATCAAAGATCATCGTTGAAATCAATGTGCATAATGAACTTTTAAAATATGATTATCGCATAATGAAGGAAGCATATGACAAAATGAAAGATGATTGCGGCAGGCTCGATCGAAACAATATTGAACAACATGATACTGTGAATGTTGAAAGGAACAGTAATGGATAAGCAAAAAGCGATTAATATCTATATTAACACCATTGCTGAAACTAAGCAACAACTCCATGACATGAAACTTGAAATAGAGCGTGTTCAACAACTTTTGAGAAGTTACACTTGTAACGCATATGTCATTGATCACATCCTTCCGACAATTCCATCAGAAGAAAAACCTAAAAAGAAAATTGGTAAAGAATACAGCAATGTTCCTCCACCCCTATGTGAGAAATACTGTCGCAAAACCGCTGATGGGACGGATAAGGCACTCAACATTGAGTTGTTATCTGAAAAGAAAAATGAGTTGCCAGAGAACATTGATGTAATCTATACTAAAACAGGTGGTGACAATGTTGTGGTTAAGAATGTGGTTGAAAATGTTCTGAATGATTCTGATGAAGGCAGCTTTAAAAGCGCTGACTCGAGTTCAAAGAATTCTGATTCACAGTCCGAAAATGACGATAAATCATCAGATGACAATCTAAATGATGATCCTAACGTTGTTATGTACAAGGTTAAGGATTCTGATAGATTGTAATTTCATGATACTTTTTCGATTCAGAATATGAAGGAAGAATTGTTAGACAAATTCTTTAAACTCGTGGAAGTCACATCAGATGATCTGGAGATCAATAATTTCTATTCTAAACCTAAAAAAACAACTACCAAAGGAATGGTGGTGATCATCCGGAAAACCGGAGAGCAGGGTTGGGATTAGAAGAATCAGATGAACCTAAAAATAAAACATCACCATTTCATGAATACAAGAATAAAAACATGAATTTTGTATATGGGATGAGCACGGTTCATGAGGAAAGTTTGATTGGCTAACAATCAAATGATAAGTTTAAGAAAAAGAAAGAACTTCGAGATAAAGCCAAAATTGCAAGTGGTGCCAAAACAAGTGGTGTAAAACCCACTAAAGGACATCCACATGATTCTCGGACTTGTTTCAAGTGCAACGAAATTGGTCATATTGCACGCCAATGTCCGAAATCAAAGCCGACTTATCTTCGAAGGAAAGAAAGTTCAAATGTTGTGAAACCGAAGCAACCAGAGTTTGTAAAACCTGTAAAGATTTTGAAAAGAAACGAATCAAAAGCTGAAGTTAAACCTAAAACAGATAAAAAGTTTGAAAATTCAACTTGCAAAAAAGGTGAAACTTCAAAGGCTAATGAAAACAAGTTTTACATCAAGAAGGCTAACATAAAATCTCAAGCCTAGATTGCAAAGAAACGGTCAACACCATCCGATGTTATTAAGTCTGAGCCTGTAAAGACTGATAACACGAAAGAATCAAAATCTGTAATCAAAACCAACACTGTCAAATCCACAAGTGTTAATGTTTCAAAAGATAAAAAGAAAGTGAAGTTTTCAAACATAAACATCATAGAAAATTCAGAAGATGAATATGAATTTGATTATACTGACGAATGTGAGTTTGATTACGATGATGGTTCTCCAATTCAACCCAAGACTAAAAAGGCTTGGGTCACGCTGTTTAACTAATTGTTGAAATGTGCAGGGGCTCTAGAGATCCGTACTCTCTAAGTGGATTCTGGATAGTGGAGCGTCCAGGCATATGACGGGAATGAAAGCGTTGCTATTCGACATAAAAAGCTATCAATGGCGGATATGTTGGATTTGCGGGTAACCAGGGTGGAAGGATAGTCACCGAGGGAAAACTTTCCAATGGCGTTGTTTCATTCGATCATGTGAATTATATTGCAGAACTGGAGAATAATCTTCTGAGCATATCGCAGATTTGCGACAAGAAGTTCACGGTGCATTTCAACGACAAAGAATGTATTATCTTGAAGCCGGGATTTATAATTCCAGATGAGTGGATTATGATGCGAGCACCACGTGAGAATGATCTATATGTTCTAGATATGGGGGCCGCTACCACTTTATCAAAATCAGCGCAATGTTTTGTGACAAAGGCTACTAAAAAAGATTCTATTCTTTGGCATCGTAAGATGGGGCATATTTCATAATGATCTGGTAGAGGGTGTAAATCTTCGGAGCTTTCATATGTCTGATCACGGCTTAGAATGTAAAAGGGAAAGCAGATCAAGAAATCTCATCCGAATGAAATTCTGAACTCAATCAAGTTGCCATTAGAATGTCTCCACATGGATTTATTTGGTCCTGTCAATGTTCGAAGTATCTCAGGAGACTTACATTGCTTGGTCATGACAGATGACTATTCCCGATATTCGTGGGTATTCTTTCAGGAATCAAAAGACGAAACGTTAGAAAACTTGGTGATTCTATTCAAGAAACTCGAGAATCTTTATCATCTGCCGGTCAGACGCATTAGAAGTGACAGCGGCACAGAGTTTAAGAATAACAAAATGAAGGAATTCTGCAACGCTAAAGGGATTCTGCATGAGTTTAGTGCACCCTATACTCCCCAGCAAAACGGAGCAGCTGAAAGGAAGAACATAACTTTAATTGAAACTGTGAGAACCATGCTTGTAGATTCTAAACTTCCAGTCAGCTTCTGGAGTGAAGCGGTTGCTGTGGCTTACTACACTCTAAACAGAGTTCTCACTGTCAGACCAACAAAGAAAACATGTTTTGAGATGATAAACCGACGGAAGCCAAATTTGAAATTCCTAGAACCATTTGGTGCGCCATGTATTGTAATCGATAAAGATGGCAAATTCGGAGCTAAATCTCTTGAAGGTTTCTTTGTCGGATATGCGAGTCCGCTAAGAAGAGCATATGTTCTCTCGTTGAGAAAGGTTATTGAAGCACAGCACGCGGATTGTTTTAACTATACGGATCCTATTCAAAGGAGAGGTGACGCGTGGCTGTTCAACTACCAAGATCTTTGGAAGTCATTCGACTTGCTGGAAGAACCGTCTGAAGAAGAAATTGCAGCGTTATACTATCTTCAACAGTCGGCGAATCAAGAACAAATTATTAGACCAATTGTGGTTAATCAACCCATGTTGGATACTTCATTTTCCGAAGCAGGTCCAACCAATAGCAGTGGTGTTCAAGTTGAAAATGTTTCTAAAGCAGAAGTAACACCTGCTACACCTCAAGTGAATGCTTCTAATGAACCAGGAACTACAACATCAGGTCCCAGCATGCCTCAGAATCAGAATTCTGACTCAGATGAAGCACCGACATTTGATGCTGATGGTGAAACCTCATTGGATGAAGAAATTGAGCAGATATCTAACATGTTGAATCAATCTGCTAGTCTGAAAAATCAGAACGAAGCTTCATCAAGTGCTCCTAATGTTGATGTGAACAGTGATCTGATTGTTTCAAATCAACAAAGCTCAGTTGGTGTTCCAATAGAAGAAATGCCCGATCATATTCTTACCATCCTTCAGCGAATATTATAGGAGAACTACAAACTGGTGTGCGTACTCGAAGCCAAATCAATAAAGCACTTAGTTGTTTCTACACCCGAGTTGCACCAACTCAGAATTACTGCTACTACTCATGTTTCATTTCTCAAATAGAGCCAAAGATCGTTAATGAAGCTCTGGCTGACGAGAATTGGGTGATAGCAATGCAAGAAGAACTGTTACAGTTCGAGAAGTTGGGTGTTTGGAAGCTTGTAGACTTGCCACCGAAGTAGAAAGCTATTGATACAAAGTGGGTCTTCAAGTGTAAAAGAGACGATCGGGGTGTAATAGTCAGAAACAAAGCTCCGCTGGTTGTCAAGGGATTCCACCAGCAGGAAGGTATAGATTATACGGAGGTATACGCGCCAGTTGCGTGATTAGAATCTATCTGCATTTTCCTAGCGTTCGCAGCTTGGAAAGGATTTAAGGTGTACAGTTGGATGTAAATCTGCATTTCTCTACGGTAAACTTCGAGAACAAGTGTACGTCAGTCAACCACCGGGTTTCGTCGATCCATTGAACAAGAATAAAGCATATCACCTGGATAAAGCCTTGTACGGATTACACCAAGCCTCGAGAGCTTGGTATGAGACTTTATCGCAACATCTCGTTGGAAATGGCTTTACAAGAGGCACAATGGACAACACTTTGTTTACCAGAGAAGTCGGATCTCATCTAATAATTGTACAAATTTATGTGGATGATATCATTTTCGGTTCTACGGATGACAGTCTGTGCAAAGAGTTTGAAAAAATCATGAAGAAGAAATTCGAGATGTCCTCGATGGGTAAAATGAAGTTTTTCTTAGGTTTACAAGTGGATCAGCTTCCAGACAGGATATTCATTCATCAGACTAAGTATGTGCATGACATTCTCAAAAAGTTTGAAATGGATAGCTCGAATCCGCTTTCGACACCGCTGGCACTGAATCATGGGATTTGCATAGACGAGACGGGAACGAAAGTTGATGACACACTTTATCGATCAATGATAGGATCGGTGATGTATCTGACGGCATCTCGCCCAGACATCATGTATCCTACCTGCTTATGTGCGAGATATCAGTCTAGTCCTCGAATGTCACACATGCAGATAGTCAAGCGAATCTTCCGTTACTTAAAAGGATGTCCTAGCACGGGCTTATGGTATCCTAAAAACGACAATTTTGACCTAACGGGATATGCTGACTCAGACTTCTGAGTGGACAAGCTGAACTCGAAATCTACAACTGCAGGATGCGGGTTCTTTGGCACGCGTTTGGTAACGTGGCAGTGCAAGAAACAGACCGCGGTCTCTCTCTCAACCTGTGAGGCAGAATACATTTCTGCTTCCAGCTGTTACTCTCAAATCCTCTGGATTCAGCAACAGATGAGGTATTATGGTCTGCAGTTTCTTGACACGCCTTTATTTGTAGATAACAAAACAACCATCGATATAACTAAAAATCCGGTTCATCATTCACGTACAAAACACATTGAAATTCTTTACCATTTCATTCGTGATTGTTACGAAAAGAAATTGGTTCGAATAGAAAAAATACACACCGACGAACAAAAGGCTGATTTGTATACCAAAGCATTTCCATTAACAAGATTTAAATATCTAATGAGGTTTAACGGTATTAAAAATTTGCTTACAGGTGTGGAAGCTGAGGTTGAATACGGATCAGACGACGAGTTCACGTAATCCGCATTGGTTTGTATGGTTTGTAAATATCTTTCTAGTTTAGTATTTCTTAAAAATCTAAAATCCAAAAATATGTTTTTGATTTTAGGGGGAGAAATATTTGGGAAAATACAAAAACATATGAAAAATTTCAAAAATGTGCAAAAACATTGAAAAAGACAAAAAGAATTCGGTGTCACAAAAAGGAAATGATAGTACATCAGTGGACTATCACAGTGTGCTAAAGATATGGAAAGTTTAAAAGTAATAAACGAGTCTTACTGTGGATGTGTCGATAGGCTTAACACATTCAATAAATTGTTTTCGAGATATTAACTAAATTTTACAACTGCTTAATCTAGTGGATTAACTCATCTTGGATATATGGACTTAGTACTCTGAAATTTCGTTTGAGAGATTACCTGATTATGAGATACGAGGTCTTTATAGATAGTTGATATCTGGGGTATTATACAAGTTCTTCTGATTTTGCGGAAGCAATAGCCTTGAACTTCTATAATGCTTTATGCTAAAAATCCCTAAAATGCATTCAATTGAAAATATCGAAAGATTCTACAATTGCAGTACAAAAAGATTCCATTTTGGAACACTACCTTATAAGTCGAGCCTTCATCTCTTTGTTTGTACGGTAGTACTAACCTGAGCTCTCAAGGTCTTGCATTACCCAGATACAGATATCAATTATGCTATATTCACCTGTAAGATGAAATCTAGGGAATCTTGATACGGGAGTATATTCAAGAAGTGGGAACCGCAGATAAGTCAAGTTTCATAAATCTTACCTTAACATATCTTGAAACAGTTGAGAAATGTGGTAAAGTTTAAGAGGACAAACATATCGACAATCTAGGTAAACGAGTTTAAAGCTTAAAGTCATCTAAAGGTCAACGGTACTGGTGATATGACTTAATCCACTGATATGATCCTTAGACACGAATTCACAAAAATATGTTTGTACATAGTTTACATTGTCCTATAAATAGTTTATCAGCTTTACAAATTAAAACCAAAAAGATTTTCAGTGTGTTTTAGCATAAACTTACAAAAAATACAAAAAGATTTTGTTTCTACATTCTTTTCAGCAAACCAATGTTGGAAAATGGGTCTTCGAAGTCTGGTAAGATGCTAGAACTGGTGGGAATCTCATTGACAACAGGCTGGGAGCTAATCTGTAAAATCTTAAAAGCCAAAACAATAAAAAGTTTATTAATTTGAAACTTTGTTTTTGAAAATATCAACAGTTTGTTCGTAACAGGTCAAACCGGGTCATTAACTTGGACTCGGCAGACAAATTGGTTAACCAAGGTCATTAACTTGGACTTGGTCAACTGAGTGTTTTTCATAACTGGTAAAAGTTGGAAAGTTCAGGGGTTAAAATTGCAGAATTTGAAAAATATTGAATTTGTGTTTGGCAAGTTCGGCCGAACTTGCTAAAGTGAATCAAGTTTAACATTTAAAGCAAGTTCGACCGAACTTGCTTCTGATGGCTGAGTTGTTTAAACTAAGTTCGCCTGGACTTGAGTGGGCCATAGTTCTGGGCTTGCAAGTTCACCCGAACTTACCAGGGTATAAGTACCTAGTAAGTTCGGCCGAACTCATTTACTTGTCTTCAAAACCTCTGAAGCGAACCTATCAGTGTTGAGCAAATTTGTGATTTTGGCAAGAACGTAACGTTATACTGCCCAAATTTGAATTGATATTGGTGATTTGCACACCACTATCAATGGAAGAGGTGAGATTTTGGACATTGAACCGTGATTTGAACATGTTTTGATAATTTCAGATCTAAAAATGTTAAAATTTGTTAAAATTAGGGTTCTAAAGAACAAATGGAACTTAAAATTGAAATAAACAAGCTAAATCGACCATGGATTCATCATAAATTTGATTATAATGGTTGTTTTAAGATTGAGCAGGATTTTGGTTTGAAGGAGATGACAAGTTCGGCCGAACTTGTTGTCAAGTTCGACCGAACTTGCATAAAAGGCTTGTTAAATTCAGACATTATCATATGTTCGACCGAACTTACCAATTCATCTTAGAACTTTTGATTATGATGGAAGGTCGACCGAACTTAGGACTTAACATTGTAGAATAAGTAAGTTTGCCCGAACTTATACTTGTATAATTGAACATGTTGTGTAAGGCATGTTCGGGCGAACTTGGAAAAATTAGAATGTTTTAACACACATCAAGTTCGCCCGAACTTGATGAAAGTGTTTGAAAATTTTGTAACTTTTTATCGTATTGCGTGCTAATTGTTTTGCGTCATTTTTCAGGCTCAAGAACTAGCGAGGGTAATTTCTATGGATTTCTCAAAGTTCCATAATACTTGTATTACGCTCCACAAGACGATATGTCCATCTTTGAAAGAATACAATATCTTGAAGTTTTTAAAGAAAAGTCCTATTCATCGAGCAATCACGGAGCGTACAGTGTCATATAGATCACACACTTACCATTTCTGGATGAACGCGAGTCTCAGTGAAGATAAGAAGTCTATTATTTCATCTGTGCAAGTCGAGAATGAAGTCAAAGCAATCACTGTTACAGAAGATGATATTCACAGAGTTCTACAATTCAATGATGACAAAGACGATCCGATATTTCTTGATGAGAAGATGGTCAGAGGTTGTTTTTATAGAATGGGTTACAAGTGGAGCGTGAATAAGCCGACATTAAAGAAAGGGGAAGTACCAAATCCCTACAAGCTCCTAATGCATGCAATAATTCATACTTTCAGTCACCGCAAGGCAGGTTTAGACGATGTACAAGACTATTTGGCTTGCATGGCAACAACATTGATCTTAAAGAAGCCGTTTAACTATTCTAAGCTGGTTTTCACACATATGTCAAAGAATATGGAAGATTCAAGATTATGTCTCTATCCGAGGTGCGTGCAAATGCTGATAGATGAGAAATTCACTAATATAGCACGGGATCCAAATGACGTGCTATACCTAAGCCACCTCGATGATACAACTGTAAAGAAATTGATTTAAGTTTCAGAAGCAAGCGTCAGCTCCTGTTGCTAAACCATTATTTGGGGCCATCAAAGATTCAAATTATGTTGCGCCGCCAGAAAATAAATGGAGAAATGATGGCATCGGTCATGAAAAAGAATTGAACGCAGAGAAAGAGTGGTTTAAAGGTTTCAAGCCGAAAGTTCGAAGCGATTGGTTCATTAAAGTTGAAGGCAAAAGGCCTAAGAAGAAACAAGCAGCAAAGAAAGTCGATACAATTGCTTGTTGATGAAGAAGAGCCAGAGAATGTTCAAGCTGAAGCTGGTTCGAGAGCTGCGGTAGTTGTTGAAAGTCAAGAGATTGAAAAGACAACACAAGATGATGTTATCTCTACTACATCTGAAAACGATGACGATTCAGATGAAACTCCAGTGAAAGAACCAGAAAAGACAGAAGCAGAGAAACAAATTAAAAAAAGAAAAAGAAATGGATGCTGATTTTGATCCAAATCTCGAGAAAGAATCTGAAGAAGAAATGCCGAAGAAAAAGGCTAAGCGTACAAAGTCTTTAGCAACAGAAATTTCAAAGAAGACTACAGGATCTCCACAACCTAAAGGCAAGAAAAAGAAAGCTAAGAAGCCGTCAAGCAGGAGATATATTGGAACTCTAAAGAGCGCAGAAGTTACACAAGAACCTTCTGGCGCACAGGAGAAAAGAGCCACACAAGAACCTCCTACACAAGAACCTCCTGTTGTCATTTCTGCTGAAGTTGAACGTCCAGGAGTTACACAAGAACCTCCTGTGACTGGATTGCTAGAAGTACCTGTTATTCAATCGCCGGTTGCTCCAACGACTTCTCATATTGAAAGCTCTACTCCAAAGAAGTCAACTCCAAAAGATGCAACACCAAAGTCTACACCGAAAACTCCAAGGGGGAATTTATTTGGTGACATGCCGCATGATCCAATCAGTCTTCTAGATCTGAATGATTTGTTTCTAGATACTAACGTTGATCTTCTCGAAAAACATGTCAAGATCTTGGAAGAAAAGGTAGCCAAGAATGAAGAGGAGAAGGCTGAGCTATTCAGAAAATGAATCAACGTAATGTTGAAAAAGAGATGTTGGATGACAAAGTTAAAGTTTTGAAGAATGAACGAGAATACTTTAAGGCACTGATTGAGAGTCTGTAAGATGCAAATGAGAAGCTGCAGGCATAAATTACAGAGTTAAAGTCTATTCAGGCCCTAAATGATCGAAGATTCACCAGGATGCAGAAAATTTTATCTAACACTCTGGGTATTGATTTCATCGCTGAATACGATCGTTTGGATCATCAAGAGGCTAAGGAAAGATCTGAGAAAGAATTAGCAGCGAGTGGTAAAGGAAAGAATGTTGAAGGTGAAGCACCTACTTCTTCTGAAGCTGCAGAGAAGTATGTTGATGATGTTTCTAAAGTTTCTGAATCCAATATTCCAAAGGTTGACGAATCTGTCAAGCCTTCTGATTCTATTATTGCTTCTGAAAATAAGGATGATGAGGAAGCTGAAGATGAGGAAAAAGAAGATGATGAAAAGAAAGATGATTCTGAGTATGAGGATTGGAATGTTGCAGATGATGACGATGATGATGATCAGGGTGGTGTTGGTCTGAAAATTACTGAAGCAAAAGTCTCTGATGATTTTGATTTCTCTTCGTTAATGGATGATGAATCAAATAGGATGGATGATAAGACTGAGGGGGAGTCAGGCAGACAAGGCCATCTGATGAAATTGATATGTCTAACGTTGAAAGAT
This sequence comes from Scalesia atractyloides, assembly GCA_947069175.1. Taxonomy (NCBI): domain Eukaryota; kingdom Viridiplantae; phylum Streptophyta; class Magnoliopsida; order Asterales; family Asteraceae; genus Scalesia; species Scalesia atractyloides. Next base: position 53,874,423 of record CAMTDV010000015.1, on the reverse strand, counting down.
TAGTAAAGCCGGTTGCTGCAGTACCTACTAAGCCTTTATTTTTGATGTTAGAGCATAATGTGGAAGAAGTCGAGTACGTGCACAATTATACAAAGGAAGATCTGGCCAAGTTGATTGAAGTTGATGCTGAGAATTTAGAGTTTTATTTTGAAGAAGAAGTGTTGAACGTAAACGCTTTTGAGCCGAATGATTATCAGTACGTTAGAAGATTTGAGGCTGATGAATACAATAGAGTGATAGTTGAAGATTGGTCTTCTGATGATGAAACAGATCAAACTGTGAAGTACATCGGTCCTAATACTGATAGTTTCCTACATTTAAGGAGATGTACAAGCAACTAGACGAAGATATGTTAAAAGAAAAGATTGAAGAATCAGTTCGAGAAGGTAAAGTACCAAAACCGATGACGAAAGAAGAGATAGCTCAAGCAAAGAAGTCTTGGTTTAAAGAAATGTCGCGCGAACGTAAGTTTCGATGTCCTCTAGCATTCTTTACCAGAGACAAAGATGTGTCATTGGGGGATATCTTAAGTTGGGGTTGGTTTAAGGAGCTGAACGTATATGCAATCAAAAGGGAATTTGGAGTGCAATACTTCAAGTATCTTGCTGATTTCAAGACTTTACCATATTGGGATGTTGAGGAGCTAGTTCAGACTGTGAATGTTACATATCAGATGAATTACATTGATCAATTGTTATCGAAGAAGATCAAGTATGAAGCGGTAAAAGGATTTAACTATTGGAAGCCGTTCATTCCTGGTCGTCGAATCAAAACAAACAAGAAAACATGGGAGAGAGACATAACGTTGATAATGAAGCGACCGAGGGCCATGAGAAACATGCGGTTGATGCCGATTGAGCAAAACTTCTATCCATTGTTCAAGTGGTGGCAGATAGACCATCTGATTGTGAAGCAGTTATTGTTTTAAAGTTTGAAGAACACTTGGATATTACGAAGGAAAGAGTTGAGATACTTGGTTCTCAGGGCATGAGGGAGTTATGGAGAACAATCAGGATTCTAGATCCAATGTGGTTGGTGAACTGTTTGAGAGAAGATATTAAATGCTTGTTCTATAGTAAGATTGTGTTTGAAGAACGTGAGAAGGTACAAGCTATGCAGTATCAGAAAGTTGTGAATGTTTGCTATGCAAGAGAAGTAAATTCAGGAAAGATGTGGCAGACAAGCTGGATGGATTTAGAAAGGGTTGAATTCGTGAAAGAGGAGAAGTGTCTAAAAGCTATACATGAGAAAAGTAGAAAGGCAAGTATTAGAAGATTTCAATTCATGAACAAAGTGCCTCCTACAGATCAGACGACGGATCCTAAACAAGAGCGACGAAAGAAGCCATTCAAGAACTTCTTCGGTCGTGTGCGTTAATGTTTATTATGAAGAAAGAGTTTGAAGAATGATACAAGACGAAGACGATATCCAAGGGGGAGTCTGTTGGTGCATAATGTCTATGTCTTAGTCTTATATCGAGTCTGTATAGAATAGAGTTGAATAGGCTAGCTGAAAGTTGTATTTATGTAGCTTGGAGTCAAGTTCGCCCATGAGACCCATGTAAGGCCAAGTTCTGCCGAACTTGCTAAGGCAAGTTTGGGCGAACTTAGCTATCCTCAGGCGAACTTGCAACTCTATATATAGCTAGCTTGTTGTCCTCATTTGTAACTTTGGCATTTTGGAGGCGAAGCTCTGTCAGTTTGTACTCTTGACGTTTAATCACTAAAACTGAAGTTAAACTGATTAATTCTTGTCTATTGGTAAACTTGTCGTAATATCCCGCTATTATGGACAATAGTAATCAAATCTAGGTTCCTTAGCATCGAGGATCGGTCCTACATAGATTTCGTTTAAACCTCAAAACCGTGCGATCTTTTCAAGATCAAGGCTCATATACTTCAAGTCATTTCGACAAGCCATTAGTACTACTTTTATTTGTCCTTTGTGACAGGCCAGTAGTGCCATATTTATTTAAACCCCCTAATTTAGGCCTTTTTGTGCCACACTTTTAACGCCTGGCAAAAGTGGCACTATGACCACTAGTCCTATCAGGCGAAGGATTAAAATATCCAAAACTTTAGAAGTTTTTATGGTTCTATGATACCATACATTATTGTATAGGTCATCAAGCATGTATGACTAATTAAACTTATACCGCTATTTTATCTCCAAGCGAACAACATGGCAAATTTCGATGAAGCTAGTAGTCGACACAAGGACGGTGACGCAAATGAAAATATTGTTATAACCAAAGGAGATCTGCAAGTACTAATTGCCACGGAAGTTGATAAGGAAATAAAGAACCATGCTGAGAAGCAATTAGAGTCGAGTGCTTCGCACTCTAAACATTCATCCAAGAACACCTCAAAACATACCACCAAACAATTCTCTAAGCCTCCTTCAGATAAGAAGGAACATTCTAAACACTCCTCAAATGTGAGGAGGGAAAGGGAATAATATCAGAAAAATACTCAATTTTCGAAGGAAGGTTGTTCATATGAATACTTTGTATCATGCAAGCCCCGTGATTTTACTAGCGAAAAAGGGGCATGTGAAACTTTGAGGTGGGTGGACGAGATAGAGACTATAGTGGAGATTAGCGGTTGCGCTGAAAAGGATGCCGTTAAGTATGTGGCTCAGTCATTCAAGGGCGATGCCCTAATTTGGTGGAAGTCGATGATACAGTTGTCACACCCCAACCCGCAGCGGAAAAGGTGATCGGGGCATGATTGGGTTATCATCAAAGCTCATGACATTTATTATAACGTTTCATATTTATTATTACAATTTAAAGGGAAACATACAATCATAATTACATCCTGTTCTACACATCATTCTAGACTTCATTATTTTCTTCTAAGGCATTTCCTATGTTTTCCTTGCTTCATCCTGTTCACATGTATCATGTGTAAAAATGGTTTTGGATCAATAAAAAGTTGGCGAGTGAACCTTGTTAGAAAACATTTATTATTTATTTCTTGTTGTATTTAATATGGAAAAATTGTGCAATATTCATATATGAACAAACGTAAATAAACATACAATAACAACAATTAGCATACAATAACAAACCATTAGCATACGATATCAAACAACAACAAACAATAACATACATTAACAAACCAACAGCATACAATAACATATCAACTTGCATAAATATATAACATGAATGAAACTGTGCGATCAAGGCTCAATCAAACGGAGCCGATCGTATTGCATGTACTGAAAATGATAAATGTCTGTGCGATCAAGGCTCAATCAAACGGAGCCGATCGTATGTTGGCACGCCAGGTTCACGCTCATAATGTAATGGGGAACATGCTCAACGCTCATAATGTAATGGGGAGCTGCGGCCTATGAAATTGCATGTACTGAAAATAATAAATTAAATCTAAACAATAACCACACAAACAGTTTATACAAGCTGAATACACATTTATTCTTGATTTGCTTGGTTAACTGGGTTTGCTTGAGCTTGGGCGTTTATGATGTTAACCAATTGAGGGCACGTGTTTCTAAAGTGGGTAGGGTCGCCACAATTGAAACAAGCTCGAACATATGGGAACATGGGGTATTGGGGTTGTTGATATGTTTGGATCATGTTTTGAGTAGGGGTGAGGTTTGGTTTTGAGGGGTGCGGAAAACCTTGCTCAAATGACCATAGCGTCCACAATTCGCACATAGTCGACAAAGTAAGGTAGATGGATGGTGATAAAAACAGGTGTTACATTGAGGGTGAGGTCCAAGGTAAGGTTTTTATTTGGGTAGGTTGGGTTGGGTGCTACTTGAGTGATTGGGATAGCTTGGAGGGGTACGGCTTGTAAGGCTGGTTGATTGCGTTGGGTGACAGCGAAATGTTGCTCATCTCGTTTCCTCTTGGAAATGGGTTGAGAAGGGGATTCGGTTTGGGTGGAGTTTGAAATTTCAGTTGATGCTTTATCTTTCTTCTTCTCCTTCTTGAAGTCTTTATTCCGTATATGGTTCTCGGTGAGCTCTGTAGCTAACTCCATTGCTGCTTCCAAGGTTGCAGGTGTGGTACTTATTACAGAGTCTTGAATTTTTGAAGGAAGACCTCGAATGTAGTGCTCGATCAAACGGTACTGGGGAGTGAACAAGTTGGGAACCATTTGATTTAACTCGGGGAATCTCTTGTTGTATGTAGTGTGGTCGCCTTCCTTTTGTTTCAACGAATAGAACTCATCCTCTAATTTCTTGATTTCGCTCCTTGGGCAAAACCGTCTTGTCATGATTTCTTTCAGCTCTTCCCAAGTCAAAGTCATAGCATCTTCAACACCTCGTTTAGCCTTCTCTGTATTCCACCAAGTAAGTGCTATTCCAAATAAACGACCAGTAGCATATCGCACTTTGCGATCATCGGGGCAATCGCAATTTAGGAAAATGTTTTCCATTTCTTCAAACCAATAGAGAAGAGCGGTGACACCTTCAGTCCCTTCGTATTTTGTAGGGTCGCAGGATTTGAAATGCTTGTAGGTGCATTTAGTGGTATTTGGGGGAGGGTTGACAATATTTTGAACTTCTTGATTGACGGGATTAGCGGTAAGGGCTTGTTGGACTTGAATTACAATGTTGGGTACTACGGCAGCCATTTGTTGAGCGATTTGGGCAGCCATGCGCTCGCGGGCTTTTCCTGCTCTCATCTTCCTACGAGCGAGACTAGAAGACATCTACAAGGAATACATATCAAGAGTATGAGTTGGATGCTTTTGGGATCATGTGTCGTATTTAGGAATGAACATTCATAAAATAAACATAGCATAATAAATCTACTACATACATAGGATGTCTTGGGCTTTGCTCGTAATTGGGCCTTGCATGCCGCCATACTTCACCTTCGTAATCACGTGGGCCCCCATGATTACCGGGTTTTTCATATGGTTCGCATGTGTTAGCCTGGATACGTACACTAAAACCCGGAGAAAATCGAGAAATATGTATGTAACGTATGATATTCGGAATGTATCCAAGTGTGGACACGGTGACACCTCAAAGTGGGGTTAGTTCGAAGGACGTCTGGTGTGGCATGCTTTGGCCTAATAGGTCTTTCGTACTCTCATCGTTAGTCCCCAGGTAGGCAAACTGGTCCGTTATATTGGATTTATACGAATGCCAACCTAGACAGGACGTTCCGACTACCGGTACTTGTACCCTTACAGTTACTACATGCCCGTCGCAGAACTTACTTTGATGAGATTTGAAAAATGAAAAAAATGCGACAAAATCTTGAATAACGGAAGTATGAAGATGATTTGAATATGTGAATATTGTAACAGTATGATGAATATGTATGTAAGTATTTATGTTTGACTGTAAGTATAATTCACTAGATATCACAAAATGTAATATTGGAAATATTTGCATGCATTTGTGTATGTAATAAATATGAAACAAATAAATATCATAAGTTTGCATATAACCACATAAACAATTAAAATCTAATCAACTATAGTATAGGCTCTAAGGGTCTAATAACCTATCCTATATCCCTATAGTCAAAAGCTCTGATACCAATCTGTCACACCCGACCCGCAGCGAAAAGGTGATCGGGGCATGATTGGGTTATCATCAAAGCTCATGACATTTATTATAACGTTTCATATTTATTATTACAATTTAAAGGGAAACATACAATCATAATTACATCATGTTCTACACATCATTCTAGACTTCATTATTTTCTTCTAAGGCATTTCCTATGTTTTCCTTGCTTCATCCTGTTCACCTGTATCATGTGTAAAATGGTTTTTGGATCAACAAAAAGTTGGCGAGTGAACCTTGTTAGAAAACACTTATTATTTATTTCTTGTTGTATTTAATATGGAAAAATTGTGCAATATTCATATATGAACAAACGTAAATAAACATACAATAACAACAATTAGCATACAATAACAAACCATTAGCATACGATATCAAACAACAACAAACAATAACATACACTAACAAACCAACAGCATACAATAACATATCAACTTGCATAAATATATAACATGAATGAAACTGTGCGATCAAGGCTCAATCAAACGGAGCCGATCGTATTGCATGTACTGAAAATGATAAAGGCTCAATCAAACGGAGCCGATCGTATGTTGGCACGCCAGGTTCACGCTCATAATGTAATGGGGAACATGCTCAACGCTCATAATGTAATGGGGAGCGGCGGCCTATGAAATTGCATGTACTGAAAATAATAAATTAAATCTAAACAATAATCACACAAACAGTTTATACAAGCGGAATACACATTTATTCATGATATGATGTATGCACAATGATTTAAATATAATAAATAGTAAGACACATGATACACCCCAAAAACGTGATTTAAACGGGGAATTTGTAGAGATTCACTCACCTTGGGTGCGTTCGGTGAATGATGTTGAATGCGCACGAGTTTAGAGGATTGATCAACGAGGAAAAACTAACCTAATTAATAACGAAAAGTAAGGTAAATAAATGGATTTTATTAACAACTTTAATAGGATTTTTTGGATATATTTTTGTGAGTTTTAGGCTATTTTCTAACTTTAAAAATGTTATTTTTAAGTATTTTTAATTGATTTTTAAATAAAATAAATAAATAAAAATAATAAAAAAATGTTGACTTTTTGACCGTTGACTTGTTGACTTGTTGACCGTTGACCGTTTCGGTCGGTTATATGCGTGCGCTGGGTGAGACTCGAACCCGAGACCTCCCGTACGCGTGCACGCAGCTCTACCAACTGAGCTATGTGTCTAACCCGAAATATTTCTGTTTTTAATTATATTTATATACTAATTAGATTAATCCGAAATTCATTTATTTTTAAAAAGGTTTTTTAATGTATCGCTCGGTGCTCTCCACAGGTCTGGAACCCGGGACCTGTGGTTTAGTTTGGCACACAGTCCACCGCTGGACTGTGTGTCTAACTTGGTAAATATTCTGGTTATTATTATACTTAACATCTTACTGAGTTAACCCGGTTCAGTTTAATAAAAAAAAAGGCATTTTATTACAGCGAATGTGTGTGACCAGGATCGAACTCGAGACGTTATGCATATTGTTTGCACACAGTCCACCGCTGGACTGTGTGTCTAACCCGTTCATAATATCGATTTTAATTAATCTTATAACATACCCAACTTCATCTTCTTCGTTCAAAACACAGACATCGATTAACTGACTGTTATTTGTTAAATTAACTTAACGAACATTATGAGCCATCGTAATGTAAGGAACAGAAAAAGGTTTGAGGATTGATTGTACCGAACTGTTCGTCTTTCTTCAGAAGTCCGGCAAAGATCGTCGGCTCTGTTTTGGTGACCTTCGGCTGATAGGATTAGTTAACAATTTGGAGGGATTAGATGTGAAATTGAACTACTGAATAACGATTATCAGTAGGTTTAAATGATCATACTGGTTATCAGCAGGTTTCTGCAGAAATTTTCCGGCGAAAACAGATAATCCGACAACGTCGTCTGGAAAAGATTCTGGGTGAGGGATTGATATTAGAATTTGTCCAATAATGGAATGAAACAGAAAAATCAAAGTAATTACCGTGTAGATGAAAGTCTCGGTTTTCCAGCGACTTGCAGAGATTTTCCGGCGAGTGAAATTTCTTGCGACAAAGATTCTTCAGAGGTTTAAGGTGAGTGGGGGTGATGTCAGTATGAGCTCCAAGATCTTATGTTTGGGTAAACAGACGAAATGGAATGAACTCGGTTTTCCGGCGAAAATTTCCGGTTAATTTTTAGAGAATTCCGGTGACTTCCGGCGAAGTTTTCTGAGCGAAAAGAAGAGTGTGATTTTGATAAAACTCGCGAGCTCACTGAATGAATAAATTATAACTCCCGGATTTGAATTGTATTTTTCGGTTTTGAATAGAAATTTAAGGTAATGAATGAAATTGTTGGATTCTTCGGTTATAACCGATCTTACTGTTAACGTAAACGTTATGACAAAAAGAAACGGCAAAATTTGACGAAATTGTCGGGATTTCCGGCGTGAGCGGATTTGGGCGCGTTGTGTAACTGGGTTTTGATTTCTAGATTTAATTTATGTATTAATTGTTTCAATATGTAAACAAAGATCACGAGTGGCGGAGCGGTTGAATGTGTGTGTGTTAAAGCTGTGCTGACTCGGTTGACCCGGCTGACCCGGGTTCGAATCCCGGCTTCAGCATATTATTTTTAATTCACTATTTTTAATACATTTTCAAAAATAAATTTTATATTATAATATACTTATTAATTATGTGTCGTTTAAAATTAATTTGGGCATTAAATATGCAACGAAATTTTTGACTGGTTGTTCGGTTAATAAACGAAGCGGGTTTAGTTAATCCGGTTTTTGACGGATGTTACAACAGTCTACTAGAAAGGTGTACTTGTATAATCTGAGTTGGACCAAGTTTGTTGAATTGGTCAAGGATACCTATTGCCCACCTCACGAAGTGGAGAGAATCAAAGCTGACTTTCTGGGATTAGTAATGAGAAATTTGGATTGTAGGAAGTATGTTTCGGACTACAACTCTATGTCCTGACTAGTACCGTATTTGATATCACCCGAGTCTAAACGCATTGCGCGTTTCGTCGGAGGACTAGAGCCAGAGATTAAAGGGAATGTCAGGGCTTCGAGACCAGAAACCTATAGATCTGCTGTAGATCTAGCTATGACTTTGACCCAGGACCTAAAGAGGCATAGGTCCATCAGATCTGAATCTGATGGGAAAAAGAAGAGAGAAGATGATAGCTCTCACCAGTCACACAAGAAAGGAAAATCCGGGTTCAACTGGAACAATCAAAGGTCAGATGATAGGCTTGTGTGCAAGAAGTGCAATAGGTGACACGGTGGTCAGTGTCGGTTGGAATCACAGGCCAACCCATGCAGAATCTGTAAGAAAATAGGGAACAAGGCTTTAGATTATAAGGATCTAAAAGATGCCACTTGTTTTAACTGTGGCGAGAAGGGGCACATCAAACCTAACTGCCCTAAATACAAAAAGAATAACGTTGAGAAGCCTAGAGAGGCGAAGAAAACAAATGCACGCGCTTTCCAAATGAATGCTAAGGAAGCGGTCGATGATAATAATGTTATAACAAGTATGCTCTTAATTAATGATGTTTATGCTAGAGTTCTTTTCGATTTAGGGACAAATAGGTCATTCGTGGACCATAAGTTTAGTGATTTGTTAAATTTGCCCATAAGAACTCTAGACATAACATACAATGTAGAACTCGCTGATGGAACAATCGAAACTGCTTCAACAATTCTAGATGGATGTTCCATATCCATCAAGAATCATTCTATTCCTATTTCTCTCCTACCAATGAAATTAGCGGGATTCGATGTAGTATTGGGCATGGATTGGTTGTCACATAACCACACCCGTATCGATTGCGACAAGAAACTCATTGAAATCAAATCCCCAACGGATGACGTACTCACCATTCAAGGAGACCTACATTATGGATTGTCTAAGAAAGCATCATTGCTTAAGACATCTCGATGCATGAAGAAAGGATGTGTCATCTATATGGCACAAGTAACCATTAATGCGCAAAAGCTGAAGATCAAAGATTTACCAGTCATTTCTGAGTTTGCAGATGTTTTCCCTGAAGATTTACCTGGTTTGCCTCCAGACAGACAAGTGGAATTTAGGATTGATATCCTACCTGGTGCTGCACCTGTTGCAAGAGCTCCATACCATTTAGCACCTGCGAAGATGAAGGAATTACAAACCCAACTTGATGAACTCTTAGAAAAGGTTTTTACAGCCTAGTTCATCACCATGGGGAGCCCCGATATTGTTTGTGAAGAAAAAGGACGGTTCAATGCGTATGTGCATTGATTACCGTGAGCTGAACAAGATAACAATCAAGAATCGTTATCCATTGCCCAGGATCAACGATCTATTCGACCAACTCCAAGGGGCAAGCTACTTTTCAAAGATCGACTTGAGGTCGGGTTACCATCAGCTCAAAGTTAAAACAGAAGGTGTTCCGAAAACGGCTTTTAGGACGAGATACGGTCATTATGAGTTTTTAGTGATGCCTTTTTGGCTCACTAATGCACCTGCAGCCTTCATGGATCTCATGAATATGGTCTGCAAACCTTACTTAGATAAGTTTATCATTGTCTTCATAGACGACATACTTATCTATTCTCGTAATTAATCGGATCACGAGAAACATTTAAGGTGCATATTGGAATTATTAAGACAAGAGAAGCTCTGTGCCAAGTTTTCAAAATGTGAGTTCTCACTTCGCGAAGTTTAGTTCTTGGGACATGTTGTCAGTGAACGCAGAATCCAAGTAGATCCCGCCAAAATCGAGGCCATTATGAACTGGCAAGCTCCTAAGACTCCATCAGAAATTCGCAGCTTTTTGGGTCTAGCTGGCTACTATAGAAGATTTATAGAAAACTTTTCGAGGATAGCCACACCTCTGATGACCTTGACCCACAAAGATGTTAAGTTTAACTGGGGTCCCAAACAGCATGAAGCCTTTGAGATTTTGAAGCAGAAATTGAGTAACGCTCCAGTATTGACATTATCAGAACGTATTGAAGACTTCGTGGTCTACTGTGATGCATCACACACATGCATGGGATGTGTGTGTATGCAAAGAGGCAAGGTAATCGCCTGTGCATCACGACAACTGAAGATACACGAAAGGAATTACACCACGCATGATCTAGAATTAGGTGCTGTGGTGTTTGCGCTCAAATTATGGAGACATCACCTTTATGAAACTACGTGTATTATATATACAGATCACAAAAGTCTCCAACACTTGTTCAATCAAATGGATTTGAATATGCGACAACGTCGGTGGATGGAAACGCTTAATGATCATGATTGTGAAATCCGCTACCACCCTGACAAGGAAAATGTGGTTGCCGATGCTTTAAGTCGCAAGGAAAGGGTTAAACGCATTCAGATTAATGCCAAGAGAATGGAGCTAAAGAACAGTTTGAATGAAAAGATCTTGGATGCGCAGAAGCAAGCCTTGCTAGAGGCTAATATTCCAAGTGAAGAATTGGGTAAAACTGTTGAACATTTGATACCCGGAAATGATGGAATCCTTAGGCTTAAATGACGAATTTGGATTCCAGTCTTTGGAGGACTTAGGGATTTGATCCTCCAGGAAGCACATAATTCAAAGTACTTTATTCACCCGGGAGGTGACAAAATGTATAAAGATTTTAAGCCTAACTATTGGTGGATGTGTTTGAAGAAATCCATAGCCACACATGTAGCTAAGTGTTTGACGTGTTCGCAAGTTAAGGCCGAACATCAGAAACCGCCAGGGCTTTTGCAACAGCTGGAAATTCCTATCTGGAAATGGGAATGTGTAACTATGGATTTTATTACCAAGTTACCAAGAACTAATCATGGCAATGACATGATTTGGGTTATCGTGGATAGGCTGACAAAGTCGGCTCATTTCTTACCTATCAAGGAAACTTTTAGCTCCGACGAACTAGCAAAGCTTTACGTGGATGAAATTGTATCTTTACATGGCGTACCAGTATCCATTGTGTCCGATAGAGACACAAGGTATACCTCACACTTTTGGAAAAGCTTCCAACAAGCCTTGGGCACACGATTGAACTTTATTACTGCTTATCACCCACAAACGGACGGGCAAAGTGACCGTACTATACAAACATTGGAAGACATGTTGCGCACATGTGTAATCGATCTAGGTGGGAGTTGGGATAGTCACTTACCCCTTATGAATTCTCCTACAATAACAGCTACCATACGAGTATCAAGGCGGCTCCGTTAGAAGCTTTGTACGGGAGAAAGTGTAGGACGCCCGTTTGCTGGGCTGAAGTTGGGGAAGCTCAACTGACAGGATCTGAGATAGTCATGGAGACGACTAAAAAGATCTTGCAGATCCGTGATCTTCTCAAAGCCGCTCGTGATCGGCAGAAAAGTTATGCAGATAAGAGGCGTAAACCTCTATAGTTCTAGATAGGGGACAAAATATTACTAAAAGTGTCGCCTTGGAAAGGCGTTATGCGATTCGGCAAGAGGGGCAAGTTGAGCCTGAGATATATAGGATCGTTCGAGATTATCGAACATGTCAGATCTGTAGCTTATAAACCTAAATTACCTAAGAAGCTCAACGATATCCATGATGTATTCCACATATCGAACTTAAATAAATGTCTAGCCGACGAGTCGCTAGAAATGCTGCACGAGGATGTGCAAATTGATGAAAACCTGAGGTTCATTGAGAAACCAATACCGATTGAAGATCGATAGGTTAGCTTCGTAAGAAGCATGTGCTAATTGTGAAGGTTAAATGGGATGCGCATCGAGGACCAGAAATACACTTGGGAGGTTGAGTCCATTATGCGGCAGAAGTACCCTCATTTGTTTGGTTAAAATCTCGAGGTCGAGATTTATTTTAAGGGGGTGAGGATGTAACACCTCGTGTTTTTAAGCCCAATAAATTTCCGACACGTGTCATGTGGTCCTCGTATGTCGTGTGCTTAAACGAGAGGGATTGAAGTGGTCAATACGCTAAACTATAAGCACTATGTACTAGTGATTAAAGTTGGAGGACTAAATATGAGAAATGCCAATTTTTCATTTCTGGAAGGCAGTTACGGACTGTGGCCATTATTGGTTACAGTCCGTAAGCCATTTGAAAACAGTGGGCGCCTAAGGTCCTTACGTACTGTATGGCTAAACCCATACGGTCCGCAAGGACCTGCCAGCGACTGAATTTGTGGCAGCCTCATGCGTTGCCACCTTTGTCACCATTGCCACCCTTAGCTGGTCTTGCCACGACTTGGGACACCTGTGCTCGTCCAAGGAGACCCTCAAACATCTGGCATGACCTCATCAGCCTCCCTCATGTATAAATAGGCACTTTTGTTGCATAAATCCTTGCTCATTTCTTCAAACTCGTCTCTTATCCTCTCCGGAGATTTCCAACTGAAGGGAGCTTCCAAATCAGTTCTTTTTCGTGCTAGGACCTTGTGTAAGTGTCCTTAACCTTCCTTTTCAGTTTTCTTAGGCTTTTAAGCCAAAGTTAAAGCGTTTACGTAAAAACGCTTTGACCTTAGGCTAAGACCATTACGGTCCAGCCATTGTTCGTTGTGAACGTGGCTACGTGATCGTAATTAGGTAGATGTTAATCCCTTAAAGGGCACCTCCTGATTACCGCGTTTGCTTGGTTAATTGACGGGTCAAAGTTATATTCATAAAAAGTCAAACGGGTCAGTTTTGAAATAAAATCATATCTAGTAATATAGACGTTATAAATACATTTTAACACTTTAATAACTTGGTCATAATAGTTAGAACATGTATAAACATGTTCGGCTCGTCAAGTCCAGGTCTAGAGTCGGTTCGCAACCGAAAGTCATGAAGCTTGACTTCCGCTTTGACTTTCAATTCTGACCCAATTTAGCAACTTAGGCTACTGACTTTAAGTTGTTTTATGACCATATTATAGTATAGTATAATCTCCTAAAGTTATACTATATGGTCCATTAGTATTCTGAGTTTATATTCAAGTTCCGTTATTATGCCTTGAACTTTTACTAATATGCCCTTTTTGCACAAAACAAGGTTTTAAACATCAACAAACATAAAAATGAGTTATAAACTAATTTGTAAACTTAATTAGATTATTTTGATGACATGATTCTGGTCATAAGCTAAGTTTTCGATTTAATATCGCTAATAACTTTAAAAGGACTAAAATGCCCTTTTCAGCATTTTAGAAGGTTTAAACAAAATCTCTTCATCTAAACTAAATACTTGCTGAATATCATATTATAGAATATTTGGGATATTGAAACAGTTTATGAACTAAGTTTGCATACAAGTCCTTGTATAATGATGATAAATGACGATAACGCCCTTATGGCGCATAAAATGGTTTTAACAAGACTTTTGACATCTAAATCTTTTACCTACTGTTATAATATATTAAATAACATCTTTTGAGTATACAAACTTAACTATAATCTCATATTTCATTAAATTTCATTTATTCGTCATTTACCGCATTTAACGTCGTTATGGCGCATAGTATGGTATAAAATCATATTTGAGGACCAAAGCTTATTACCTACTGATTTCTAAACTTATTTTGAATATTTTAACAGTAGGTACAAGTCCCGAACTCAGAATCCCAAATATGACATCAAAGCTATGTGTGAAATGACTAAAATGCCCTTTCGGGACATAGTTTGTTTTAAAAACCATCAACCACACATATATTTGATATCCTACCATATAACATCATAAAATACATATTTTTACAGAATGTTTATGACCTTGACATCAGTTTACTTATAAGCTTTGTTTATAAAGCGTAAAATGACCAAAACACCCTTTTAAGGCGTAACTCGATTTTAAATTATAAACGGGCATTCATATTAATATCTTACTGATATTAAAACATATTTATAATATATTGGCATATAGAGCTTATACATAACTCTTTCGGTTACCCTGTTTTGCTTATACGCTTACGGTTAAGCATACGTGACTAGTTTTCGTAAGCTAACCGAAACGGGTTTAACTTTGTCGTTTTCTTATCAAAATCCAGAATGTTATGGGTACGCCCATATTATGCAAGTCTAGATACTTGTTGGGTCCCAATTTACATTCTATTCCGGTCACCGCTTAATCTAGCGTTTTGTACCGTACTTGTTTAACGTAAGACTAACCGGTTCAAGTTTAAGACTTAACTAAGGACCCGTTAGTATTCTAATTGGTTAAATAATACCATCATTCTAGACTAGACGCCTTCCGGTAGATTGTGCCTGTACTTACCTCTTGATCTACGGCTGAGTTGTGATTTTCTCGAAGATTTAGCTCTGGTAAATACTCTTAACCTATTTTCCTTATACGGGCTTGGGATACGGTAAATTATTACCGCGTGGTCGGGTATGGATCATGTTTTGTCCAGTTGTGATAATTAACTAAATCACATAACCCGTTTTAATCTATTTTGCCTGATAACTTAAACATTGGGGGTGGGCTTGACCGTGTATGGGATATCCTTGGCTCACTAATGTGCTAGTGGCCACAAGTTATAGCATGGGCTGTAGGCATACACCGGTCAATTGCATTATTATTATTATTATATGCTTTCTGTGTGAAAGTTCAGAAGTAGTGTGTCAGTTGATCATGTCTCGGTTTTCATACTGGGCCCCATATGTATTGACAGGCTTGTAAATCTGTATACATGGTCACTTGTACTGACCCAAGTTATTTATGAAAATGTGCCTGGTGCATCTAAAATCATTTTTGAAAAGATTTTCAAAATGAGTCAGTTGATTGTATTTAGCAGTAAAAGCTGACGTATTTTCAAAAGATTAAGTTGCAGGTACAACACAAAATAGGCTGGAAGCTGCGTGGCGTTGATACTGAGGATTTGCGACTCTTTAAGTTGTGCCCTTAGAGTTTGTTATCATTTTGTACATGTTACGATCCGCCTATGGATCTTATTTCAAACCTTGTATGTATATTTGTGTTGAACTTTGACACTTATGGTTTGTAATAGTTTATTTTAACTCCAAGACTTCCGGTGTGTTGCTCTGTGTTTATTGGTTATGATGATATCAACTATACATCACAATATTCCCCACCGGGCCCATCGGGATACACGTGGAAATCGCGGTGTGACAATTTTTCGTATCGAATTTTTCATATCAGATTTTTTGCATTAGATCTACGAATCAGAATTTCGGGTGATGTTTTCCCATCAGATTTTGCGGTTTGTCTTTCTAACCCTTTTCCAATTTGATTATATCATTAGATTTATGGGCACTTCACACTTTAATTTTAAACATCAGATTAGATTTCTGGTTGATATCTTCGATTTCTGGTTTAACATTGACTTCTAACTTTGACTTAACTTCTAGTAAAATTTCCAGATTTCTTACTTTGACCTCTGACATTGACTTTATTTCTGGTCAAACTTCTAGATTTCTGACTTTTGACTTTTGATTCTGGTCAACCTTTCCAGATTTCTTGTTGCTCTAATCTTTGGTTCATTATACCTTCCATTACTTTTGTTTATTATATATATATAAGGTTAAAATGTCCAAACTCAAAGATTCATCAAGTGTTGTCCACAAAAGTGAACCAAGCTTTGCTACTAACTCTACTGACGTCCTCCGGGTAGCAAATCGGCTCACCGATAACAAACAAGATGGCACGAATTTCTTTGAATGGAGCAAGACTGTTCGTATCTATTTACGGAGCATTGGAAAGGGTTCGCATCTCACATCTGATCCTCAAACTAATGAAACCAAACATTGATGGCTTCAATATGATGCTCGGTTGTTCCTACAAATTTAGAACTCCATTGATACTTCTGTCATCTCACTAATCAATCACTGTGAGTATGTTAAGGAAGTGATGGATTATTTGGACTTTCTGTATTCCAAACAAAGCAACATATCTAGAATATTCAATGTTTGCAAGACTTTTCATCAAGGGGAGCAAGTTGATCGATCATTAATCACATACGTCATGGAGTTCAAGAAAACCTATGAAGAACTGAACACTCTGTTGCATGTCAGTATCGATGTATAGGTTATCCAAACCCAATGAGAACAAATTGTCGTATTAAGTTTTCTGACTGGTCTACGACCAGAATTCAATGTCATCCGATCTCAGTTCTTGAATGAACAAACTATTCATTCTCTCCAAGAGACGTTCTTAAAACTTGACTAATGCGTAAAATGGACATAAAATTCTAATAAAATCATATCACGCTCGACACGCACCAGCCATTATGGAGATCGAACTCCTACTTAGAATAATCATTCTGCTACAACAGAATATGGACAAGTTGAATGTTTTCACTGTCATGAGTACGAGCATACTGAATACAATTGCAAGAATGACATCAACACTGAGACAGGTAAATTTGTTAAGACTCTTGTATCTACAGCACCATAATGGGTTATTGATTTTGGAGTATCTGAACACATGACTGGTAAGCTACTTTCTGATTTTCAAAAACATGCACCATCACCTTATGTTACCATTGCTGATGGGTCAACCCTAAAGGTGCTTGGTTCTGGTAGTGTAAGCATTACTCCATCGAACCATTTATCCTCTATTTTGAATCTACCCAACTTTCCATTTAATTTACTATATGTTAGTAAAATTACTCGTGGTTTGAATTGTAGTGCCTTATTCCTTCCCGACTTTTGTGTTTTTCAGGATCTATCAACGAAGACGATTATTGGTAAAGGACAAGAATCAAATGGCCTATATATACTTGAAACTCAAACATCTTTCTTTATAGCCTACTCAAGTTCGTCATTGTTTGAAGCACATTGTCGATTAGGTCACCCATCTCTCCAAATTCTCAAGAAATTGTGTCCTGAATATTCTAATTTGTCAACTTTGTAGTGTGAGTTGTGTCAGTTTGCTAAACACTAACGTGTTCATCTAAGTCCTAGATTCAATAAGCGGGCTACCTCCCCTTTTGAATTAGTTCATTCTTATGTTTAGGGTTCATGTCCTGGTCCATCTAAGCTTGGTTTTAGGTATTTTGTTTCGTTTGTTGATGGCTATTCCTGTGTAACTTGGCCTTATTTTATGAAAAAAATTTCAAATTGTTTTCTCATTTTTGCTTTTTACATGTAGGAGTAAAAACACACTTCAATGTCTCTATTCAAACCCTATGAGGTGAATCTTTTCAGTCGTAGTGTTTGCAAAATAGGGTAGTTCATGAGTCATTATGCATCCATACCCTAGCACAAAATGGAGTGACTGAGTGTAAAAACATGCATATTCTTGAAGTAACAAGAGCACTCTTGTTTTAAATGGTTGTTTTAAAACCATTTTATGCTGGTGTAATATCCACAACTTGTTTTCTTAGTAATCGGATTCCATTAGTGTTCTACATGGTGATATCCCATTTCTGGGTATGTGTCCTACAAAACCTTTATATCCAATTCCCCTTAAGATATTCGAAAGTACTTGTTTTATCCATGATACACATTTTCATCCGACTAAGTTAGATCCAAAGTCTATTTCTTGGGATGTTACCTTCCATGAAGAAGTCTCTTTCTTCCCTGTATTAGATCCACATCCGATAAGAGAAGATGACGAGTTCCTTATCTATCCTCAAACTATAATCCCACATACATAACCATCTAAAACATTTGATTCACCCGCACCTGATCAAGCTCCTGTATCTGAACAACCTATTGCCTCTCAAGAAACTCTGGTTGATCCTCCACAACATCCGGTTCCCGATGAACCTCATGTTCTTCAAGTATATCAACGGCGACATCGCTCAGATCCTGTTCCTGAACCGTCCACTTCAGACACAGATTCATCCAGTGAATCTTCTGGGCATGACCTACCCATTGCTCTGCGAAAAGATAAATGTACATGTACCTATCCATTGCTTCCTTTGTTTCATATGACAAGTTATCTACAGCTTCTCGTTCACTTGTTACCACTGTCGATTTGATTTCTATTCCTAAGATAGTAGGTGAAGTTTTAGCCCACTCTGGATGGCGTAATGCTATGATTGAGGAAATGAAAGCCCTTGAGTAGAATAATACATGGACTTTTGTAAATTTACCTGTCGGCAAAAAGGCAACTGGATATAAATGGGTATTCACAGTTACGCTTAATCCAGACGGCTCTTTTGCTTGGTTAAAGGCTCATCTAGGTGCAAAAGGCTATGCTCAGACTTACGGGATGGATTATTTTGAGATATGTTCTCTGGTTGCAAGTTAGCATCAATTCGTTTATTTATCTCGTTGGCCTCCATGCATAACTAGGGTTTGTATCAACTTGATATTAAAATGCATTCTTACATGGAGAATTAAAAGAAGAAGTTTATATTGAGCAACCACTTGGGTTTGTTGCTAACGCGGAGTCAGGTAAAGTATGTAAGTTAAAGAAATCATTGTATGGTCTTAAGCAATTCCCGCGTGTTTAGTTTGGGAAGTTCAGTACCGTGGTTACTAAACTTGTTCTGAAATGGAGTTCGAATGATCATATGGTGTTCTTCACTTTGTCAAAATTGGAATGCATTCTTCTAGTTGTTTACATGGATGATATTGTAATTACGAGGAGTGATGAAGTTGACATTAAGAAACTAAAAGGTTTTCTTGGAGCTCGTTTTCAGATAAAGAATTAGAAGAATCAAAGTTTTTCTTGGGGATTGAAGTAACTCAGTGTAGAAAAGGTTTGTCTAAATCAGTGGAAATAATGTTTGGATGTTCTAAAAGATTCTGGGAGGATCGAGGCAAAGAACTGTGATGCGCCAATGATACCAAATGTGAAATTAAATGCAGATGATGGTGACGTTATAAAAGATCCAGCAAAATACAGAAGAATCATTGGTAAGTTAAACTCTCTGACCATTACTAGACCAGATATTGCTTTTCCAGTTAGGCGGAACGGTGTGGTTCGGGAGAGGTCATCGGGAGGGTGAGGTGGACATAGTCCCTGATCGGGAACACTGCCCCCCGATATGATTTCGGTGCAATCGGTAACCCACTCCCGATCTCCCCGATTGTGATTTTTTTACCGTTTGAAAGTAATAGCCGTTGAACGGCATTGTTTCTTAAAAAAATCAATTAATTTATTTTTAAACCATATATAAACCTCATTTTTACCCAAACTCTTCACTACACTCTATACTTTCTAATCTCCTTCTCTCTCATTATTTTTTAAAACAAAATACCACACTCTAATTTTTTAAATAGTCGCTATGAGTTCTTCATAGAATGAGGAAAATGCGGGAAATTTTTTACTTAGCGCCATGCTTGAGACGGTGAAAATTATTGCCGAGATGGAAGAAGATGACGAAGACGAAAGAACCTCACAACCTAGAAAACGGTCTGCCGCGTTAAATAGAGATCGCGAAGGTACATATTTTTATATATTTTTTATCATAACATTACGTCGTGTGATTTTTTTTGTTATTTATTATTTATATACATGTTTTTGTTCACAAAATTAGGTAAGTTTTCACACTTTATTTAAGGCGCACATGAACGTTTGGTTGGTGACTATTTTGCCGAAAACTGCGTTTACACCGTGGAACAAATTAGGCGTCGATATCGAATGAGTCGCCGATTGTTCTTACGTATAGCCAATGACTTGGCTAATTATGATCTGTTTTTCACATTACGCTACGATGCTAGAGGACGAAATGGTTTTACTACGCTTCAAAAATGTACTTCGGCAATTCGTCAATTAGCAGATGGTACCTGTAGTGATTCATGGGATGAATACTTATAGATGTCCGCTAGAGTTAGTCAGGATTGTTTGTAAGCATTTTGCAAAGGTATAGTGAAATTGTATAGCAAGGTGTATATGCGTAGACCAACGAAGAAGGATATCGAAAAGATTTATGCACTCCATGAATAGAAACATGGGTCTGGGATGCTAGGAAGTATTGATTGTACTCATTGGCCCTGGAGGAATTGCCATACTGCATGGCGTGGTCAATTTATGCGAGGTGATATTGGTGTTCCCTCAATAATCTTAGAATCCGTTTGCTCACAAGATTTGTGGATTTGGCATGCGTTTTTCGGGGTTGCAGGTTCAAACAATGATTTAAACGTTCTAGCACAATCTTCTATTTTCGACGAGATCATTAGAGGTACGGGCCCAGATTCTTCTTTCATGCTAAATGGTGTGTCATACAAGCACGGGTATTATTTAGCTGACAGTATATACCCATCGTATACAGCTATTGTTAAAACTATTCCGTTACCCGATGATGAAAAGAGGACAAAGTTTGCAAAGTTCCAGGAAGCGGCACGAAAAGATGTCGAACGATTGTATAGAGTCATAAAAGGAAAATGGGGGATAATACAACAATCGGCTCGTGCATATGAACCATAAAATTAAGATACATTATGTATGCTTGTCTAATAATTCATAACATGATTATTGGGCGAATGACACTGATGAGAATGTTGAGCCCGTTGAATAGTGGCAACAAGACTTCAATTATTGGGCGTTACGTAGTGAGCATGTGCATGGAAACCTGTGTGCGGATTTAATCGACCATATCTGGAATAACTTCCGTGTCGATCCCGTTGACGACGAGTTTTTTATTAGTCAAACTTAGAAGTAATTTGTGTTTTTTTATTTGTAATTTTAAGATTTTTTTTGAATTTCTTATGAATTTTTATAAATTTATGTTTGGTATATTTTATTTATTTGAAATTTTATAGGAAACAATGTTTTAAAATGAAATTAATTACAAAAAAAGGGGAGGGGGAAGGGGGAACCACACCCCACATATGGGGGAGTAGTGATGATGTGGAGATGAGGGAGATGTGGAGCCTAGGTGGCCATGGGGGAAGGGGGAACCATACCCCATGGTCTTAGTGTGGTCGGTCAGTTTATGGCATACCCTAGATCTACACATTGGGAAGTTGTTTTTCACATCCTCAAGTACCTTAACGGTGCTCCTGGACGAGGTATCTTATATTACTATATTAGAATCATGGTCATCATATAGTAGAAGGTTTTATAGATGCCGATTATATTGGAGACCCGACTAACAGACTTCTACTACTGGGTACTGTGTTTTCGTTGATGAGAATCTTGTGTTATGGAAAAGCAAGAAGCAAAGTGTTGTATCCCGTTCAAGTGCAGAATCAGAGCATAGGCCATGGCGCAAACCACATGTGACCTAGTGTGGGTTTGAAACCTACTTGATGAAATTGGTTTTAGACAAACAAAACTCATGAGTCTATGGTGCGTTTACACAACAACTATTCATATTGCAAACAACCTCGTGTTTCGTGAAAGAACCAAACACATAGAAGTTGGTTGCCACTTCACCCGGGAGAAGCTTGTAAATGTAACAATTACAACGCCTCATGTCAGAACTGGAAATTAGCTAGCATATGTTTTCACCAAAGTCTTGCCTGGAAACAAAATCTACTCTATTTGTGACATGTTGGGTACGATCAACATATATGCTCCAGCTTGAGAGGGAGTATTAAATAATATAAATAAATAAATGTTCTAGGTGTCCACTTTTATCATGATGAGATAAGTCTTCTTATCTCTCCACAAGTTGCTAGTTTAGTTTATTATTTTCCTTTCCTATAAATAGCTAGCATTCTATCTATTCCAATTGTGAAAATACAAGTATTCTCCTTGACAATTAAGGTGGTTCTTTGAGTATTAACCATTAGATTCAGCTTATAAATTAATTCTCAGTTTGCTTCAAATAGAAAACATAAAAAATAAATAGCAATACTGGTGCCAATGTTGTTCGAACGATATCATTCTGATTCGCCACGTTTAACACTCAATATATCTTACTATAAAAAATGTTTCATTGCAAACACAACTCAATTTTCAACGAAACTTATACGGGAACGTTGAGAAAACTATAATAACAAATACAACTCCATTCATATAAATAGCTAGAATTCTATCTATTACAACTGTGAAATACAAATATTCTCTATAACAATTGGAGTGGTTCCTTGAGTGTGCGCCTTTAGTTTCTATTTCAGATAGAAAACATAAAAAATGAATAGTAGGAAACATAAAAATGAATAGCGGTACTTGTACCAATGTTGTTCGAATGACATCATTTTAATTTGTCTCGTTTAGGCACTCAATATATCTTACGATAAAAAATGTTTCATTGCAAATACAACTCAATTTTCAATGAAACTTATACCGAAATGTTGAGAAAACTATAATAACAAATACCGGTAATGGCACTCGGTGGCAGAACTACAAGGGGAGATCGGGAGTGTCCATTGAACCTCCGGCCACCCTCCGACTATCAAATTTCATACGAAACCAAGATCTAATAGTGATGTTTATTGATGCTTTTACCCTTCGATTATTGTCGTAGTTGAAATGAAATTAGAAAATAGACGATAGCAGCAGCATAATCTTTTCCGTGTTTGGGTGACGCCGGTATTTCAAGAGGTGCAGTTAGCCTCTGAATTAGGTTTAGATGATGAAGATAATGTTAAAACAAAGAGGGTGGACTTTGGGCTTTTTAAAGTTTTATGGCCCAATAAAAACCAGTGAAAACTAATATGGGCCTAGTTGAGAGCCTGAACGTGAATATACGACTACTTGAAAGTTGAAACATTCAGCAAGGTAATCTGTATTTGAAATATCAATATTTATTTTGTTGGTCTGGATTCAAAAGCCATATAAAAAATCTAATAAGTTCTATTTTTGTTTGATTTAGTTTATAAAAAATAAATACTTTTGTTTCTTAATTTTCCTATTATATTAAATTACCATAATGTAGTTTCTATTAAATATAGCATCTGTAGAGATTTTTTCATAATAAACTTTTATTTTGGAAACTTAAAAATACATATGGATTGGTAAAATCTCTAGCTTCACGTTAGCAACTTGAAATCGCTATACTAGTCATAGTACACCAACTAGAAAACATGGAATATATTTTTGTATTATAAAAATTACACTGCGACCCCCCATCTTAAAAGTCTGGTTCTGCCACTGATGGTACTGTCACCCTAAAAAGATATCAATCATATCTAATCCGTCCGATTTATAATAAAACCTCTATCGTAAGACAGATAAAAATAAACATTGTTGGAAATCAAGCCCTTGATCGAACACACAAGCACGGTTTGAACGAATTCGTTCGACTCTTTATATTATATATCAATGAGAGCACACTAATACAATAACTCTAACCATCTATTTATACTAAAATTAATTCTAGCCCTAACCCGACTCGAATTTTGTTTAATTAAATAAATTATCAAACTAGATAAAACTATCTAATTAAATCTAACAATTATCTCTTAAAAACTTAATAAATAATTCACCATAATTATCTATAACCCGTCTTTATATTTATCTCTTTAATTCAAGATTAACATCTTCATTCTTCCCCTTAATCTTGAATTGAACCCACTTCATATCCGCACCATTATCCACAACTTCAATCCCTTGACCAAGTTTGACATCTCTCTTCCTAGGTCACCAGAACCTCACCGTTCCCGTACTTGATCACCGATAAAAAAAACAAGCCTCACCGCTTCTACCGTTTTATTCTTTTCTTGCTAGACGCGACAAGATTGAAAGCCCCCTCGCTTTGACGAATCTTCTTCTGTCCGTCTACCCGCAAATTCCGATCAGAAACTTCAGCAAAAAAGAACAACCTACACCGGTTTTTCTGTTCTTATCCTTGGCAGGAAGGATAGGGTCTTGATAATACCTGATTGAAAATTGCTAATGCTATGAAGTTTACAACCACCGAAACAAACTCAGCTAATCACCTGTCACTACCGTCATCCCAACGATACTCCCCGCAAATATCAACTACCAACAAAGACAACAACCCACCTGTTGTTTCGTCGCTCGGTCGTCAAACGAATCCCTTAGCCTTCTAGCTCCTTCGTTTTATCCGCAACACGCCCGTTGGGTTTTATGCCACAAAAAAATCGAACTTCTCGTTGTGATTTTTCCCTTGGCGAGAAAGAGTCTCCGACAAATAAAACACGATCAAACCTAGGTTGAACTTACCTCATCGTCACTGGTTCGCCCCTGAACCGCTTCTTGTCCGGTCTTCATCGCCAAAAACATAAAAAGATTCAGCCCCGAAACATCAACAGTTTCGTTGTCGAATACTATCGCAACCCACTTTATGGACGTACTAAATTAACTCCTTTAACTAGCCATTCCACTGGCTTCCGTTCCACTTGATTTGTATATCGTTCACACCATCCAGCACAAACAAACCAATATAACCACCGACCTGTAAAAGAAACCATATCCATCCTTTTCTTTTTGATTGGTCAATGTGACCCCTTTTTCCAATTGAACCACGTGTGGAGGTGCTACCTCTTTTAAATATTCAATTGCCAATATCACAACCAAGCTGCATCCCTCCCTCGGATTGCTGCCAGTGTCTTTTTTTCTTTTTCCGTTTTCGTATTCAAGCACCACCGGTTCACCACCGTTCCCCGCGACGGACAACTCCCCCTTCTCGAAAAACGACTATCAAAACCATCAAGTAGCTCTGATACCAATTGTTGAAAATCAGGCCCTTGATCGAACACATAAACACGGTTTGAACGAACTCGTTTGACTCTTTTTATTATATATCAATGAGAACACACTAATACAATAACCATGACCATCTATTTATACTATAATTAATTCTAGCCCTAACCCGATCCGAATTCTTTTTAATTAAATAAACTATCAAACTAGATAAAACTATCTAATTAAATCTAACAATTATCTCTAAAAGACTTAATATATAATTCACCATAATTATCTATAACCCGTCTTTATCCTTATCTCTTTAATTCAAGATTAACATTTTCAAATACGTCGCATCCATGTATTCAAACATTTATAATACATTATATTATATTAGAGAACACTGATATAGGGTTATTATGCATGTAAGTTATATGAAAAACTTATTAAAACCACCTGATTTTAATTAAAAAGAGTTAAAAATCTCATCTTCATTAATTTCTCACCTTCTGTTCTAATCCCAGATTTTAGTCCAATACCGCTTCTTTCTTCTTGCTCATGGCCTATACTCCAATTTCGTATCTTTGACATCTTGTCCATGTTTCTAACTCAAAAACAGGGGTTAACTTTGACTGGAATAATATGAGTTCATTAACACTGAACATTTTTTGTACGTTACTTGCTTTTTGATTATAAAATATATAATTGGCATTTTGCTGATTTTCATACTACACCAATCATTTGTCACCCTTTTGTGGGATGGGGTTGGTATCAGTATCGGTACCGAATGTACCGGTATCGAAAATACCGATCTCAAAAAACCTCAAAACTTAGTACTGGTACTGAAAATGCTCGGTACGGTACTTGAAGGTAAAAATCGTTAAAATACTGGTACCGTACCTGATGTGGGCCCAAGTATGGAGGAGCGGGTCATCTTGTATTTGGAGGCCCAGTATCGTGTAACAAAGGGGTCTACACTAAAATGGCTCTAACTTGGGCTACAGGTGTCCGTTTCGTGCGTGCGACCAGGTGAAACGACCGTGAGAACGAGGCCAATCTTTTGGCAAACGCCTATGGCGGTTTGGGTCATCGTTCGGGCCCAAACACTCTTATTTCTATGAGTATTTTTTTCATTTTATGTTTTTTTATGCTTTTCATGGACTTTTTCTTTGTTCTAGTTTTGGCCCGAGTGTATTTTGGGGCCTATTTCGAATTTATGTCTCTATTTATATGTTGCTAATGCTATAGTAATGATCAGAATTCAGTTTTGAGAAAAAAAGACTTTCACTTCAAATTCCTTGCCTTTTGGATTGAATTTTGGGGTTGAGACAAGATCATCATGGGTATTCGCAGAATCAGCGTGAACGTTCTTCACTATCAATTAATCACTACATCAGTGCTGGTACTGATTTTGTTAGGAAAATATCAGTTCGATTCGTCACGGTATCAGCACTTGATATAACTTATAATGCAGCAAAATGTTTTAGTGCGAACATGACTCAATTTTCAACGAAATTTATGATAGAACATTGAGAAAACTATAAAAACAGATACCGGTAATGGTACCGATATCGATGTTGTTCGAATGAAATCCGTTCAGTTCGTCACAATAAAAAATATAAATCATATTTAACCTATCCGGTTTCTTAACAAAACCCTTATCGTAACGTAGATAGAAGAAAACGTTGCAACCGTATATTCGTAACTTTATAACACGTCATATTATATTATTAGAATAGCGAGAAAGGTAAATGACGTTACTTTATATATAAAAGAAAACTCTAAACCTCTAAATGTTAGGTAGTTAACTTGAGGTTTTTGCTTGACCTTGGTCCATTACATAGTAACGAATGCTAGAAAATTATGATAAGGGCCCGCCTCCACTACTATCGGTCAGGGGCGTAGCTTTAAAGTGGCTGGGGGCAACCCCGAACTTTTCGCTCAGTAATGTTATGTGTTATGTATGTACATTTTGTACAGAATTTTTTAGGTATATACGTTTTCGACCCCCGCCTTTACAATTTTATAGGTATAATTTTAGGTCTGGTGACTCCCGACCTCCCGGTCGGAAATCTCATGCTTCGCTACTGCTACCGGTCACCACTGTAATCACTACTAACCACTGTAGAAACAAATACAACACATGAATCCATTCTCTCTACTCGTTTAAACCATGTACCCAATTCGACAGTCATTTTGGTCACTCATAGTACAATACTTATTTATTAGTTTATCACCAACTAATAATAACATACAAATACATGTCATATGCAGTGAACTCAACATTCAACATGCATACCAAACTACCCATTACCATCTTCTACATTCTCATCCTAACCTAACTGACACTATCAGCCACTACTAACATGGCTGTCCTCCACCCATCGCCGCTCTTCCTCGTCTTCACATTCCTATCTCTCGTTTCACAATCATCTTCGCTGCATTCCACTACTAAACAAATGAATATCACTAGCATTCCATTCCGTAATAAATACGTCGACAATCTGTTGGTGAGGCTCCGTTAGTGAATTCACGTTACTGTGTATCACAAGACTTCACAAACAAAAAGGTATACGCGCACTCCATTCGACACTATGCTATACTTTCACCCCCGAAAACGTGTCCCTTTCAATCGCGTTCATCACGACTCTTGCAAAACCCGAACGGTGGATAGCATGGGCTATTAACCCCACCTGGACCGGCATGGTAGGCTCTCAATCGTCATCGCCTTCAAGAATTCTATAGGCTCAATGACGGTCAAGACCTACAACATTAGATGGTACATGTCGATGGTAGAGGGGATGATCGCACTCGAGGTCTCTAAGTTAAGCGCGGAGTTTTCAGATGGCGTTAGGATGATTTCGCGATGGTGAAGTTGCCAGAGACAATGAGGTTGGTGAACCTTGTGTGGCAGGTTGGGGGTTCGGTGAAAGATGGAAAGCCGTGGATGCATGCCTTTTCGACGACAAATTTGCACGCTAAAGGTAACCTTGTACTGAAATGGACGGATAAGACTAAGAACAAGAGTACCACTGCTGGTAGTCACAGCACCAGTTTGTCTTCCATTAATGCTGGACTTTATGGGACTATTATACTTATTGTATGTTTATTGGGCTTCATCTGATCACTGGAAAATGAGAAAAAATTATACAATGCATAACAAATTATTGGTGCTTTATTGGTTATTTGTCTTTGTGGTCCACGTCTGGAACAATTTAAACCTTATAAAATGTAACCCTCAACATATCTAAAATTACGTATTACATTATATAAGGGAAAATTTTAATGTATATTAGAAGTCATAAATGTTACAAATAATTCACGTATCTCTAAATATTTCCCTGTATACAAATATTAGATGTCTTATTTGTAACATTACTATCTCTATCTCATATTACTTATTTTACACGAGCTATATCTAATACTGCTAAAATAATATAACTTTTTTAAACATACTTCATCCGCTCATTAATTATTGAAAAAAATAATTATTTGGGTTAAGGGAATCCAAACCCGAATCCATATGGACTTTTTGCCCAAGTGCTCTGAGCCATCTGATTTGCCACCTCTAACCATGATTAATATTAATTAGAAGATAAAACAAACCTTCAAAGAATCACGAGCGACTTTGTTATCATCGAAATCTGTAATAAAATAGTTCACCATGATGTAAAAGTTTAAAAGCACGCATGATGAAAGATATAGATGGTGTTTGATAATAACTTCAAAAAAGGATCCTTGTGTTAGCTTTAATTACAAACAACATTATTACAACAATAATTTAAATGTATAAATATTATCACCTTATAATAGTACTCTATTGTCACCTCTTTCCTGGGATGATTTCTTCCCTTTATTAAGTGACCAATCGGTTGGAGAGAACGGCACTATAAGAATCCTCCAACTACTGTTCCAGATGAACACATATCAATCATAATATATACCAAAGATACTTAATCCAAAATAAATGGCTAGAAGAGGAAAGAGCGATGGACCCTGGCACGAAGTTCCGTCACGCCGGAAACAAGATAGTAAGAAAGCACGTGAGACCGGAGAAGGATTCGAAGACAACAACATCACAAAGTTTTACGTTATGAATTTGCCTACATTTGCCAATTGAATGTAACCCTTGGGATGTAGCGGATTTCGTTGCGATTTTTGGGGAAGTTATTGGGAGCTATATTGCTAGGAAGAGAGATCAAGACGGAAACCGGTTTGGATTCATTAGCTTCAAAGATGTCAAGAACGCCAAAGAATTGGAGAAGGTGTTAAACGGGATGAAGATGGGGGAAACAAACTAAGAGTCAATATTGCGAAGTTTGCGGCAGAGAACGCTAGAAAATGGGAACAAGAGGAATGGAGAGTGAAGAAGGGTGAGAGCCTAAAAGAGAAGCAGCCTCAGGGCAAGTGCCAAGACATAACATTAATCTGACTAGTTTTCTCAAGGAGGCATTTTGTAGAAAGCTACAATGGATCCGGGACCATCTCGTCTATCTGAGGTGAATGCTGGGGGTAAGCCAGTTGAGTTGCAGACTACGGAGAAGACGGTAGAGGTGCATGATGAAACAAGTGCATCTTTCGACTTTCAGGGAAGGGCTGTTGTGGGAAGGACAAAGGACTTCCTATCTCTGACTGTGATGGATAAGAATCTAAAGGCAGTCGGGTACAATAGGGGTAAAATTTACTACCTTGGTGGTCTTCTTTTGATGATTGTCTTTCAGTATGAGTATGAAGCTTTGGAACTCCTTGAGAAAAAACGTTTGGAACAATTGGTTTATAAGCTTGGACACGTGGTGTGGACAATCGTTGGCGTACGAAAGGATAGCTTGGCTTAAGTTCTACGGTGTTCCGGTTCATCTTGCGGAGAACAAAGTTTTTGCCGAGATGATAGAAAAGTTTGGTAAGGTGATTCTACGTTCCCAGTTGTCACAGGTTAATCAAGACTTGTCAACCGATCGTGTGGGGGTGTTGGTTGACACAGGGTTGCCAATTACGGACATAGTTACTCTTTTGTGCAAAAGAAAAATATGCAAGGTTTGGGGTTGGGAAGAACAAGCGGATAGGATACCAGATTGCTCGGTGGAAAGCGTATGGCTAGAAAACGTTGCCGGAGATGTGGACAGCGAGTCTTCTCTGGGAAGGGTCTCCTCAGAAGATGGACAGTTGGAAAGAGGAAGAGGAAGAGACAAACGTGCATGGGAAGAATGTTAATGAGCCGGTGGCAATTAATGTGGGAACTAATCCCGAGGGGCATGCTCCGCAATCTTCATTAGGGAACCATAATTATTCCTTTTGTTCCTTAAATAAGTCTGATAAATCCAAGAAGAAACCCTTTAATATTTTAAGGGACAAACATGTTTAGAAGCCCAAATCAGTAAACCCAATTTTTGAATGTAGGCCGAGTAAAAGATCTAGGGTGGATATGGAGGATCCCAATGGCCCTGACTGGTTTAGGATTTTAAATCCTCTAGATAATATTAATGGCTCGCTTTCAAAGGCCCAAGTCCGGGTTATAATAGGGTTGAAAGTGAGGAGGGGATATCTCCTGTGATAAACATCAGTACATACATACGATCCTCCCCTAACTGTTGAAGAGTCACAAGAGTTTAGCTCGGTAAATGAAACTTTGGAGGAGGTAATGACAGAGGCTGAGAAGGGGAAATCTTATGAAAAGAAGTTAGTGCTACCATTGATTTGGGGACATTGGTGGGAGTGATTCTAGGAGGGCACAATAAGATGGTGGAGGAGACAATCCTTAATGAAGGAAACAATTGGTTAAAATATGAATTTTCTTTCAGTTAATGCTAAAGGAATAGGGGTGTTTGTAGGTCCGTGATCAGGCGGTTCTAGACGGAAGTTAGTGGATAAACGTAAACCGATTCGGTACAATGTTATTACAAAAAGGAGTAGAAGCAGAATGCAGTGGAAGTCTTCATTCATACCGAAAGAGTATACATCTTTATAAATCCAGCTGCCAGAGTTCCTGGAGAGAATCCGGCAGCACCTCCCCATATGGATGCCAAAAACTTAAATGACAAATGAACAACACACCTATATATAGATAGACAAGTTCGCTGGAGTGTAGGTGAGTTCGGGCGAACTTGCCTAAGCAAGTTCGGCCGAACTTGACATTGCATAACAATCTCAAGCGAACTTGGCCTGCTATAGTCAAGTTCAGACGAACTTGACTAAATGCACATCAAGTTCGGGCGAACTTGACCAATACAGGTCAAGTTAGGGCGAACTTGTTCCCTTTTACACTGTAATCTTCGTATTTCGGTCGTGTGTTCGATTCTAACCTATACAATATTCAACACACGCTCAATCTAGCCTATTCGACAAGTGACGAACACAATAGTGCATCAACAGATTCCCCCTTGTTCGTTAATGTCGAAGCTTGATCTTGAACTTAAAAACTTTGAGCCGTGTTTGAATATTCTCTGCAACTTCAATCAAGGTGTCTGCCGATGTCGTCGAGACATGTCAACAGATTCCCACTTAATTGATGGTCCGGGTTTGCATTAACAACTTTCAATACCGCTGAAATCTCCAGTTCAGATCTTTGGTTGCGTGGTTTCCGACTCCTCTGATTTACTTGACCGACAAATTTTCTCGAATAACCATCAACTCAAAGCTAATCAATGCAGCAACTTCTCTATTTCGACGATAACCGCATCCGAGTTCAGTTTTTGAATAAGCGTTGAGCATTGAGAGTTTATTCCGCACACTCCTAAAGTATCAAAAACTCAACCGACAATTGTGCCCAAAGTCTGTTGAACATCTTTTGTGTATATTTTCGATCCGCCTGTGGATCTTTATTACAAACCAATGTATTTGATCTTGAACCTTTCGGCTTGTAATAATATTTTAAAGACTTCCGCTGTGCTATTCTGTGTTACTTGTATTGTTTGGTAATAATGATATCAACATATGTCACGATACTCCCCATCCGGGCCCACCAGGGTACACGTGGAAATCAGCCAAGTGACAAGTTCACATTAAATGGAAAATATAAAACGGTAGTTAAGAAATAAAGCCTTCTACCATGATAGTTAAGGTTGAGATTTCCCTTCTATCCAGAGGTGGTGAACTATGTTCAAGCCTCCAAGCCTCTATGGTCAATGCGACCATGGCTATAATGTTAAACCATTAAGACAAATTATTCTTTATTAACATTCAAGTAATATTAATACTCCTGACAGTGTGACTTGAGGAACCACACTAGTCGTCTGGGTGAAGGACTATGTCCAAGCCTATTAAAGCCTTATGATCAAATTAGATCCTGGCTAGTATCATCAGTGCGATGATCATAGCATCCATTAGAGATGTATGGCTTACGAGCTATTATTATTTAAACATCCATTAGTGATGTAGTGCCTACGAGCCATAATTTTAACATCCATTAGTGATGTAATGCCTACGGGCCATAAATAAACATCCGTTAGTGATGTAGTGCTTACGAGCCATGATTTAACATACACTAGTGATGTTTCGCCTACGGGCTATATTAAAAATAACGACAGTTGTAGTCTACGACTCCCTGTCCAAAAGTGATGAACTATGTTCAAACTTAAAAAAAAGCCCAATTGATCAATATGATCGCGGCTTATATATTATTAAAATGTCCTTGTGACAAGGCCTCGCGCCGTATTTGGATGTTCTTAGTGACATGGCCATTCGTGCCATATCTTTTGTCCATTAGTGACAAGGCCATTAGTTCCATACTTCTTATGTCTTATATGACAAAGGCCTTCGTGCCATATATCAAGTCCTGTGTGACTAGTTTGCGAGCTACTTAAATTGTCATTATGACAAAGGCAGATGTGACTTTATGATCCAATGCCTGATATTCCCGGACTATGTCCGATCTTTTCAAATACATGTGATGGTCCTTTGAGACCTAGGTTATATATATAAATATCTATTAGACATCCATTTAAAATGTCAAAGCTTGACATTTGTGACATCGATCACTCTGATCCAAAAGGCAAGGAATTTATATACCCAATTTAGAGCCAAAATGATTTGATATTACCATGGCATAGATACAATGAGCCACCAAAGGCGAATGGCGAACTAATAGAATACAAATTGGTGTTTAGTACCAAGTAGCTACAATGGCAACTTCTGATGGAGCCAACATCAAGCGTGACGATGATAATGCAAATGCAAATATTGTCATAAGTAAAAATGATCTACAAGATTTAATTGCCACGGAGGTTGGCAAGGCCATGAATGCCTATAGGACAAGGCAACAGGAGTCGAGTGCTTCTCGCTCCAAACAATTATCGAAACACTCGTCTATACCCCGATCGAATCCAAGGGATAGTGAGGTACATTCCTTAAATGTGAGGAGTAAGACTGAAAGACAGGAGCATCATGAGAAGATGAGTTCCAATAAGGATGGGTGTTCATACAAGTATTTCGTAACCTGTAAGCCCCGCGATTTCAATGGGGAAGAAGGGGCAGTTGAAGCCCTTAGATGGTTAGATGAAATGGAAACCATAGTTGAGATTAGCGGTTGTGCTGACAAAGATATTGTGAAATTTGTATCACAATCATTCAAGGGCGATGCCCTAATTTGGTGGAAAGCTTTAGTACAGGCTACTGGTAAAATACATCTGTACAACCTTAGCTGGTCCGAGTTTGTGGACTTGATTAAGGATACCTTCTGTCCACCACATGAAGTGGAAAAGATTGAAACGGATTTCTTGACTTTGACAATGAAAAATTTGGATTGTTGGAAATTTGTCACCGACTACAACTCTCTGTCAAGATTAGTACCATACTTAGTCACTCCGAAACCCAAGCGCATTGTGCGATTTATTAATGGATTGGCTTCGGAGATAAGAAGCTTGGTTAAGGCGGTTCGACCTGGTACTTATAAGTCAGTGGTGGAATTATCTCTTTCCCTCACACAAGATTATATGGGACAAATGTCGGTCAAGAGTAACAATGAAGGAAAGAGAGTAATGGAGGAGGATAACTCCCAGAAATCTAGGGAAAAGGACAAGTCTAGATTCAATAAGAACCAGCAAGGGTCCGATAAAAAGCCTATGTGCCAAACCTGTAATAAAAGGCACCGGGGACAATGTCGAAATGACCAAAAGCCTAAGCAGTGTGGTATCTGCAAAAGAACTGGTCATCAATCCCATGAATGTAGGGACATTAAGAATGCAGTCTGCTTTAGTTGTGGCGAGAAAGGCCACATTAGTACTGATTGCCCTAAAGCTACCAAAGAAGGTGCAGCTAAGCCGGGAGAGGCTAAGAAAGGAAATGTCAGAAATTGCCTAAGGTATGCCGTAAGCAATAAATATCATAGCGTCATCAGGTACATTCCTTCTCATTACTCAAGGATATGTTTTTCTAAGAGTCCTGCTTTGATTCAGGCACTAATAAGACTTTCATAAACCATAAGTCCAGAAAACTTTTGTATATACTCATGAGAACTCTAGATATTAAGTATAAGGTAGAACCTACCGATGAAACCATAGAAATCGCTTCTTCCTATTCTCGATGGATATTCTTATCCATATAAATCAGTCATGCTCTTCCTTCGGTTGAAGTACGACAAATTCTTATTGTTATTATTATTTATTCATAACTTATTTTTATTTATCTCATTGATTTCTATCGACTGCGAATGCCAAACCAGTTTGATAAAAGCGCCATATGATGATTGGCAGTATCTTAGTGTGTCCCATAGATTGCTTTCATGCCTGATCAACATGAAGGTTTAATGCATGGAACCACTAGGATCTCCCAACAGTTATATTGTACTAAAATCAGCAAACGGTATTCAAGGAGATATTCCGTATCGAAATGCTTGAGTAGGTGTCTCTACTCAAGGCACCCGACTATTTGAAAGGCAAAAATGTCATTTTCATGACACAAGTGACGTTAGATGAACCAAAAGCTGAGGATTTATACTACCTCTATAATCTCTGTTTATCCTAATAAGTTTCTGGAGAAAGACTTGCGCAATCTAGCTTGCCATTTTGGGAGTTTAATAGTGTTGAATAAGAAAAATAGTTCAAAACAGTTATGCGTTGATTACCGCAAGCTTAACAAAGTAACGATCAGAAATCGTTATCCGTTGTCCAGGATCGACAAATTGTTCAACCAACTACAAGAATTAGCTAATTCTTTAAAGATCAATTGGGTAGTTGTTGGAATGACCATCTCACCCTAGTTAAGTTCACCTATGATACTTTATATAAGCATAAAGGCTGCTCCCCTTGTATGGGGGAATGTGTCAAACACTGTTTGTGGAACGGAAGTTGGGGATACCCAACTAATAGGACCTAAGATTGTCATAAAGGTGACGCATAAAATTAGACAAATCCGTGATCGCCTCAAAGCTGCCTACAATAGGTTGAAAAGTTACACCAACTAGAGGCGCAAACCTCTTACGTTCCCAATAAGGGATAAGGATTCCATTGAAGATATCACCATGGAAAGGTGAGGTATGCCTCAGTTAGGAGGGCAAGTTAAGTCCTAGATATGAGGGACCATTCAAGATAATCGAATGCGTCGAATCTTTAGCTTCAAGCTAGTTTACTTGAGAAACTCAGTGGAATTCACAAGGTGTTCCACGAATGCAATTTAAAGGAAAGGCTAGCCACTGAGTTGCTAGCTATGTCACATAAAGTGTGCAAATTAATGAAAACCTGGGGTTTTATTGGAAAACCAGTATCGATCGAAGATCGACAGGTTAAGAAGCTTCTAAGGAAGCATGTGCCTATTATAAAGGCCAAATGGGACACTTGTAAAGATCCCTAGTATACATAGGAGGATAAGTCCGCTACGCGTCAGATGTACCTCTATCTTTGGATAAAATCTCGAGGGCGAGATTTCTTTTAAGGGGGTGAGGATGTAACACCCCGTAAAAACCCATCCTATAAAATTATGACACGTGTCCCACTGATCCTCATATGCCACGTGCTAAAACAAGAGGGACCAAATGCGTCGTTATGTTATTTTATAACCTCTGAACGACAATTTAATAGTTAAGGGACTAAAAGTGTCAACATGCTAAAACTAAGCCTCTGAGTGACCTTTTAACAAACCAAAAGTCCTATAACATTATTATACTCTTATGTGTGCCTATTATATGCCAATGAAGGTTTTACGCACTAATTATAACGTTTCACGCAAGTTTGGAAGTCTAGGGGCTATTCCAGATAAACTGCTTAAACTTGCTGATTCTCGTATTTTTATATACAAACCCAATATATGGGTCCAAATATATTGTATACAATAAAATATTATGTTTTATTGATAAGGTTGCAAGGATGTCTATTGTTGCGAAATTCAGATCGTTTTTGTGTCCGTTTAAGCGTTTTACGCATTTTAAGTGAAACGCACAACCGTACAACCGAACGAACCGGCACCCGGAATATTTTCAGACATAATCCAAGTCACATATACCATAACACCCTTATAGAGCCTGCAAATCAGGTTAAAAGGGGTTACGGGTGACAAAACGCGTCGAAACAAAGTCCAGGGGCCAAACATGTCAAAAAGCGAAAGTTGGGGATGCTGAGCTGGGTCCATACGGACCGTATGGGTGGAACCTTGCGGTCCGTAAGCCCATATGCAGCTCAGAATTTCTTGTTCATCAAGCATAGCTCTCTCCACTCGCCACCTAGCTCGTTTTGCTACCAATTCACCTAGTCTTGACACCTCCTAAACACTTGTAATCATCCTAAGAAGCCCCTAAACACATGGCATGATCTCCTTGATCCTTAATCACTATAAATAGGTTATGAACTTAATGTTCCAACTTGCATCTATCATTCTTTCTTTCTATAAACTCTCCTCTGGAGGTTCTTGAGCAATTGGGAGCTTCCTTTGAGTTTCTTCGGTCCTTAGGATCACAAGTAAGTGTTCCTTCCATGG
This sequence comes from Scalesia atractyloides, assembly GCA_947069175.1. Lineage (NCBI taxonomy): Eukaryota > Viridiplantae > Streptophyta > Magnoliopsida > Asterales > Asteraceae > Scalesia > Scalesia atractyloides. The sequence continues at coordinate 53,837,542 of CAMTDV010000015.1, read as the reverse complement.
CTAGTTATTTTATTTAGCTTTTAAAGCAAAAAGTCAAGCGTTTACGATAAACGCTTTGACTTTCGGTTTAGACCATTATGGTCAAGCCAATGCTCGGTCCGAGCAAGGCTATGTGATCGTAATTAGGTAGTGTTAATCCCTCAAGAGGGCGCCTCCTGATTACCACGTTTGCTTAGTCAATTGACGGGTCAACATATTAATGTTTTAAAAAGTCAATGGGTCAGATTTTGAAATATTCATAATCTGAGTTTATACATATTCTAAAATATGTTTTAACACTTAAAAAACTTGGTAATAATTATTAGAACATGTGTAAACATGTTCGGCTCGTCAATTTTAGATTTAGGGTCGGTTCGCAACCGAAAGTCGCGAAGTTTGGCTTCTGTGTTGACTTTCGATTATGAACCAAATTAGATTAGTATGCTTTTGATATAAGGTCCTATTATGATCATATTATGATGTAGCATAACCCTCTGAGGTTATATTACATGATCATAATAGTTATCCAAGTTTTATGCGAGCTTCCGTAAAAATGCCAAACTTTGACTATATTGCCCTTTTGTTTAAAAATGAGGTTTTAAACACCAATGAACTTGAAAATAAATTAGTTACTGATATGATATCATGTTTAACATGATTTGAGGTTACAAATCTGATCATAAACCGAGTTTTCGTAATATATCGTAAATAAGGCTTTAAAGCGACCGAAAGGCCTTTCGACGCATAGAACGGTTTTTAAATATAATTTCTCATACCAAACTTGTTGCCTACTGATATAATATCATGATTAGGATATTTTGGGATATTATTTCAGTTTACAAACTGAGTTTAAGCACAAGTTCTTGTTTTACGCCCTTAAATGACGATAACGCCATCGTGGCACATAAAATGGATTTAAACCATAATTACCAACTAAGACTTGTTACCCACTGATATTATAACTCATTAAAATATTTTTACAGTGGGTACATGTTATAAACTCAGAATCCCAAATATACTTTCGAAACTATGTGTGAAATTACCGAAATGCCCCTTCGGAGCATAGATTGGATTTAAACTATAAAACACACATATATTCGATATCCTACTGATATTATATCATAAATAAAGTATTTTCACAAAATTTTTATGGTCATAACATCAAATTATATGCAAGTTCATTTTATACGTCGCTAAATGACCAAAACGCCCTTATAGGGCATAGTTTGATTTTAAAACCATAACGTGCATACAAGTTGATATCCTACTGATATTATAACTTGTTTAAAGTATATGGAACTCATTCATGACTCATCCGGTTACCCGATATCGCTTATATGCGTACGGTTAGGCCTACGAGGCTAGTTTACGTAACTTAACCGAAACGGGTTTAACCTTCTCATTCTTATTTCAAAATCAAGAATGTTATATGTTTACCCATATTATACAAGTCATTGTACTTGTCGGGTTTAAACTACATTCTTTCCGGTCATCGCTTAATCAAGCGTGTCGTACCGTTTTGATACTCTAAGCTAGCGGTCTAAGTCTACGACTTAAATAGGATCCGCTAGCATTCTAATTGGTTATTTATACCATCATTCCATACTAGAGCCTTCAGGTAAATTGTACCTTCGCTTACTTAATTGGATTACGGCTGTTCTTTGCTTATTTTCTTATTTATTAAAGATTTTGCAAGCCAGGTAAATACTCTTAACCTATTTTCCCTATACGGGCTTGGGATACGGTAAATTATTACCGCATGGTCGGGTATGGGATTCGAAGACCTATGTGTCGGGAAATTCAAATAACCCGTTTTAATTCGTATTGCTTGACTTAAACATTTAGGGTTAATACGACCGTGTCCTGGATATCCTTGTATCATTTAATTGTAAGTGACCACGACCTAAGCACGGGATGTAGGCATACACCTGACAGATGCGATACGGTTTAAATAAATTATTTTATAACTCAATAAGGGTTGCCCAATAAGGGTGTTCCCAATAAGGGAATAAATTATAAATTTTATAACCCAATATGGGTTTTCCCAATAAGGGAATAGGTGGTGTGTCGGTTAATCATGAACCGGCATCGATTCCGGTCTCGATATGTATTGTTGAGTTATGTAAATCGATAACATGAGATATAGTTTGTCCCAAGTTAAATATCAAACAAAGGTACCAATGTGTACACTAAATGTTTAAAAAATGTTTTCAAAATGTGTCGGTTGATTGTATTTACCAGTGTAAACTGGCGTATTTTCAAAATAATTAAGTTACAGGTACAAATACGTAAATTGGCTGGAAGCTGCTCAGTAGCAACATAAGAGGATCTTGCAAGTCCTTAGATGTTCCCAAAGTCTGTTGAACATCTTTTGTGTATATTTTCGATCCGCCTGTGGATCTTTATTACGAGCCAATGTATTTGATCTTGAACCTTTCGGCTTGTAATAATATTTTAAAGACTTCCGCTATGCTATTCTGTGTTACTTGTATTGTTTGGTAATAATGATATCAACATATGTCACGATACTCCCCATCCGGGCCCACCGGGTTACACGTGGAAATCGGGGTGTGACATGTTAAGTCGCTAGTTATGCCTTTATAAATGACCAAAACGCCCTTATTGCACATAAAACAATTTTAAGCCCTATGTAACCAATTTTTGCCATATACACTGATGTTACAACATTATTAAACATTTTTTGGCATATTAGACTTATCATAACACATATCTAACCATCCGAACACCTTTTTACGTAAATGGTCCGTTAAAGTAGCGTAAACTACCTTAACGAGTCATAATGGGTCAAAAGCACTTAGGAATCCTTTTTCAAATCAGAATGTAAACTTTGTTAAACCATTTCATATGAGTACCAACACTCATTTGGTTTACAAGACCTCATTCTATCCGATCCGCCATTAAAGTCCGATATTTACATAGTTATCCGATTTTAGGACACGTTTGATTTCTCGGACTTTTGAGCTTGTTTGATCTTTTATTCAAGGTTACTTTGCAACCCCAAGTGAGTACATAGCTCCCCTCTTTTACGATTTCAAATATTTTGGGGTGATTCATATGTGCTAAACCATTTTCAAGTTTACAAAACAAAAGCTATGGTTTATATAAACACGACGATTTCAATAATGTGAACGAACTTGTTGGTGCGTTATATACATGACACGAATGAGGGTCATTAGCTTTGGGTAAGCCGACCAGTAGTAAGTTATGGTACCATAGGACTGACAATCCCGTTACCAAGTTTCCCGGTGTTGGTGGGGAAGTTTGGGGAACAACTGAAACTGTTTACTTTAATAAACCCTTTGGTGGTTTGTTATTGCAATTTAAAGATACCCTTTGGTGGTATAGACGAGTCAACACAGGTTTGAATGTATTCACCAAAACGACCAAAAGTTTTCACAATTAAAACAAGGACGATTTGTTTACACGAAAGATGAACAATTGGTTTATGACACGAACAATGGACGAATGGTTTATGACACGAACAATGGACGATTGGTTTATGGTAAGTGATTTAGATAACGGTACGTGTGTAACGTGATAAAAGCATGGTGGATACCCCGCTGGTACTTCTTATATATAAGTGCTTTTATCGTATTACATTCGTGGCGTTATTTGCATCACTTGGAACAATGGTTTTCAACAATGGCACACAACGATTTTCAATTAAAGATATAAACCATACAAAGTTTCTTCAAGACGTTTTACTACTCGATTTTAAAAAACAAATGTTTTGGTCAAGATTCATGGCTATAAGTCTTTTATAAACTATAACTAACTGGTTTTAGTTGGTTAGTTATCATTGCAATACCAATTACTTTTTGTTAACAAGGTTTTCAATCAACGACTCTAGTAGTCGGCAAGGTATTGCAATACATATACAAGGCCATGAATTTGACACACCCACAAAACCTATGTACTCGCCGGCATATTTTTGCTGACTCGTTTTCACATATGTTTCAGGAAACCAAGTTTGATGTCGATGCATGCTCACGTAGGATTGGACGCGGACTTAGTGCCTTAAAATATGAAAGACGACAGTTTATTTAGTTTGTTTTAAACTCCAAGACAATGTAACTATGAAATTTCAATATTCAATAAAACATAACTTTAATTACCACGTGTTGTTGAAACAATCTGCTAACGTGACTCCCCGACATTTCCGCCGCAGTTTGTTGTTTTTATGCGGTCGGGGTGTTACAATGACCAATATTTTTCTATAAATAAAGTCTTAATTAAGCCTAGGCATCAAAAGACTACCTATGAAATTTTTTTCAAAAGCAAACCACTAACCTCATGTTTCAAAATGTTTGGCTATCCATGTTTTCTTAAGAATCTCAAAGATTCAATCTCTAAATTTGCAGCAAAGTTGATTGTGGATATTTCTTGGGATATTCATTAAAACCAAGGCCTATAAAGTGTTTAACACAAGTACCATGACTATAGAAGAAACTTTGAATGTAAAGTTCAGTGAACTTTCTTTTTTGAAAATCCCTAAAAATCCAGCAGAACTCTTTGACCTTGATAAATTCAAATTTAAAGAAGTTACTACAAAGGTTGATGTTTTATAGGAAAACCAAAAGCAACACAATAGGATTACAGATTTGACATTGAGATGCCTTCTCAATACAAAGTCTCTTCGGATCCACAAACTTCATCTGCACAGAACAACAGTTAGTCCTCAACAAATGGAACTACTATTGACCAAAGTCAAACTTAAACCATTGATTTTGCATGTGGTCAAACCACTGATATATCCTCCATAACAAATTCCCACTTGCGCCAATTCCACCACCTCCTTTCCTAACCATTGTTGACCCATCTTCCAAAAACACCCTGAGATCATGATGCGATTTGGGTAGTAGTAGATAAACTAACCAAATCGGCACACTTTATCCCAATACGCACTACCTTCAAAACCGATAACTTGGCCGATATCTACACCAATGAAATAGTGGCTAGACATGGTGTCCCTATTGCTATCATTTCAGATCGTAATAGTCATTTCACGTCACAATATTACCAGCAATTACAAAAACCATTGGGGACCAGAATCGATTCAAGTACTGCTTATCATCCCCAAAGAGATGGCCAATCAGAGCGAACCATCCAGACATTGGAAGATTTGCTTCGCGCATGTGTCCTAGACTTTGGAGGAAATTGGGACAAACATCTTCCACTGATCGAATTCTCATATAGTAATAGCTATCATAGTAGCATTCAAGCAGCACCATATGAAGCACTTTACGGAGAAAGTGTCGATCGCCACTTTGTTGGGCGAAGTGGGCGATACACAACTTACAGGAACTGAATTTATCGAAGAAAAAACTGATAAGGTCCACAAGATCCGAGACAGACTGAAAGCGGTGCAGGATCGGCAGAAGAGCTATGCCGATGTTCGCTGGAAACCATTATCTTTCAAAGTGGGTGAATAAGTATTGTTAAAAGTATCGTTGTGAAACCATAGGATTGTTTAGAAATGAAATTCGACCATATCTGTGATAGAATCATCTTGAAATAAAGATTTTGGATCGACAAATGTGATAAGATTCGTTCATACGAAGATAGTCACTTCGCACGAAGATACTCACTTAGAATGAAGGTACTTACTTCGCACGAATATAGATTATCTTCGCACGAAGGTAAGTTACCCTTGTATGAAGATAACAAAAATGCCTTACAAAAAGGCATCAAAATTTTTGTTGGTCATATTGATGAAACGAGTGTCCAGAAAAAGTTGGTGATACGAAACTTTTTCGAGATTTAACGAAAAATTTGGGTTGTTCGAGGACATCGTCGAGGGCTTCAAAGAATAGATTTGATGATACGATCACAAAGGGTTGAAGATAACGGGGCAGTCACGCATTCCTGTGTAGAATGTTGATCATTTGGTATAGTGACTATTGATGGGCCTAAAAGTAAAAATCCGCAGTGATTAAAAACTGACTTTTGTGGACCCAAATAACACATTTTACGCATTAGTAGAGTTTTTAAGTGAACAAAGAGGATTCAATTTTTCAGATTTCAGGTGGAAATTCAGTGGTATGTTTTAGAGAGGTCAGAATTTGCAAAAATGAGAGGGAATAAAAATTCCAGAGAATATATTGAAATTCCGGCATTTTTTAAATTCGTGACATGCTACAGTATTTGGATGGTTCCGACTTCAGATTGTCCGAGGATACTTAGGATATGGATTCGTTAGTTTGTGATCATAGGAAGTTCAGAGTCATCAGATCGTGATACAGATTGATGTCTTCGGGTTTGAGTCCCTAGTCTTCGTTAAGCCGGTTAGTAGGATATAGTCTGAAGTGTCTAGAATGTTAAATATTTGAGCAGAGGAATTTATTTTGGGACTAACCGCAGGGAAATGATGATGTTTGTTACTTAAGTTGTTACCGGAACTAACGGAGAAGACTAAACATTTGTTATTATGACTGAAGATGAACAATGTGAATTTGATCGTGGAAGAATGTTTCTAAGATCTGAATGTATTACTAGATGATTTGTTATCCGATGAACATTTGCTGATTTAAGAGATTACCGTTTTCCAGATTAATCATTCAGGAGTATGCTTAAACGTGATTACGGAATACGGGATTTCATATTTTCGTGGGTATTCACAAACTTGAAGTTTACCGGTGTGGTGATTTGAAGTTTCTTTCAATTGCCAGTTGGGTTTTTGAAGATCAGAGGATCGAGCAGTGGAGTGCACTAAAACCGAATACGAATGTGGTTAACGTAGAAACAAAGATGCTGCATTGATTAGTTTTGAGTTGGTGATTATTCATGAAGATTACAGTGAAGATTACAATTAAGCAAAGCAGAGGAGGTCGGGAACCGTGAGAAAAAAAGACCTGAAGATTCATTCCAGGGGAATTTGTGCATAATGAAGATAATGCAACCCCAAATCATCAATCAAGGGGGAATTATATGAAGATTTCAACATGCCTGGTTGAAGTTGCAAAATATTCAAAACACTACTCTCATATTTCAAGATCAAGATTCGATAGTGACGTACAAAGGGGAAATTATTGGTGCATGTTTTGTGTGTCCGCCACTGTGTGAATAGGCTAGATAGAGCATGTGTTTTATATTCTATAGATTAGATACGAACACAAGACTTAAGTGTGAACGTGAGAGGTAAAGTTCACTTCGTACGTAGTGGATACTTCACACGAAGGTAGCTCAGTCATCTTCGTATGAAGGTGATTCACTTATACGAAGGTAAATTGCTCACTTCGCACGAGGGTAATTGTCTATAAATAGTGTCGTGTGTTTGTGAGTTGTTTAAGTTTTGGACTTCCCATAGCGGAAATGCTTCGCCAGCTTGTCAAGATGTATACTCTTTTGGTATAAATGGAAGCTTATGACTTATGACCATTACTCTACTTCTACTCAGTTCTTAATAACATTCTACCGAATTAGTTCTATTTCACCCAAACTTCCATCTAAAACCGCCGGCTCCTGGAATCTCATTCACTTTGAAAGGGCTTTTCCGTCGAGATGCACAAGTTACATATGAAAGTGTCCATCCCACTATTTATAGACATGAGTAGTGACCTTGGGACGGATCAACTCCTTCGTGCGGATGAGTCTCATCCATGAAAATGAACTCAACCGTACGAATGAATATATATACTCAAAAACACAAGATCTAACATTCAAGCCCTATTACGTTTGACACGACACGACGTCGTAGGCAGCAAACATTGTGTACTAACAAACTCCCCCTTAGATATAGCCGCAGTCTCCTTCGGTCTTCAAAAACTCGTTAATCTCTATCTTTCGAAGAAATACTTCTTCACCCTTTGTTTCTTCAATTCAAAATATGATATTGGCGTTTGATTTGTAGCAGGAACCCACTTCATGTACTTGTATCTTTAAATGGATGTTATCTTTGTACGTTCAGCAATCCTTTCTTCATTCTTTACATCTCTCAAGAATTCTTTTCTTTCATGCTCTCTCCATTTTGTCTCCCACATCTTTCCTGAATGTATTTCATAGTCATAACATACTTTAACATTCTGGTATTGCATCGCCTGCACTATATCTTCCACTGAATAATAGATTTTGTTGTAGTTGGGCAGTTCAATATCCTTCTCTGACAAATTTACTAACCACATCGGATCAAGTATTCTTATGGTTCATCAGTTCTCCTCTATGCATAAAACTATAACTGCTTCACCAGTTAATTTATTATAATTCCACCATCTGAAGTCAGCATAGAAATATTGTTCCATTCTCATCAAAGGCATGTTTTTTCATAGCTTTTGGACATTTGTAGATCAATGAAACGTTTGGCTTGTTAGTAACAGGGTCTATCTCAGTCTTTGATACTACCCTCTTCGGTTTATGTGGCTTCCAGGTTGGAAAATCATGACGAGCTTTGTATCTGATGAACCGCCACATCTTTTGATCATATTTTTCATCTAAAAATTGATCAACTATGTCTTGCATAACTCCTGAACGTCCCACCAAGGTAGACTCTTTATATCAATCAAGTGTCTAAATTATTGTACTCCATACTCCCTCTTGATTGCAAATACGTTCAATTCAGGAATCCAACCCAAGCTAATATGTCACCCAATGAGATCTCTTGATTTCTCATGAAAAATGCCAATGATCTTCTGAATTTACTTTCAGCTGGCATGAATTTGAACCACTTCTTACGAGCATCTCTAATTTTGTCTTGATCTAACCTTGAAGAATCGCCATCCTTTATTCTCTCCTCTATGTTTCTCTTCACTAAATCGTCAGCTTCATGTGCGAACATTTTAGAGAATATCAGAAAATCATCTATAGTTTCTCTTGAGTGCTGTGGAATTTCATCATCTGAATCATCTTCAATGATAACATCATCATAATCATCAGCATCAGGAATATGATTAAACACGTACTCATCAGGCTTTTCAATCTCTATGTTCACCAACTCCTCTTCAAAATCTAACTCGAATGATTCTTCATCTACACCACACATTTTTGCAATCTCTTCCTTGGTGTAATTATGAACATATTCACCCCCTTCAACATCGTGGTATAGGTAAATTATCTTTTGACTTGCAGGAACAGACGTGATAGGTATAGCGTCTGTGAAGATTCCTGAAGTATCATCATCATGCTCTATATCATCATGCTCCCCCTCTCCTTCAGCTTCGTTTTGATTGACAAAGTCATTCATGTATTCTGATTGAGAAAATGTCTTTTGAGCATCTGATTCATCATTCTTCTTTTCATAAACAACAAGTCCCATACCTCCTTGATCATTGTTATCATAGTCATCACCTTTGTCATCATTATCATGACCAGAACCTTTTATATCAATCCTTTCATCATCCTCTTTCTCTTCATCCTCTATTGTTTGTTTTTCTGGTTCAGCTCCAGAAACAACATTGGTACAAATATGAATATCGTAATATCAATTTGTTAAGGTTCTTTCTCAGGTTCTTTTTATGGTCTTTTTCTGCTTCAGACATTATTTCAGGCATTGCATAGATTGGATTCTTGCCCTTATCAATCTCAATAGTTTCAACCACTGGTTCTTTGACTCTTTCAGCAGCTCGGGCTTCAGCTTCTTTAATTCTATAATAAAGTTTATCCCCAATTGCCTCTCCAATACTCTAAAACATTATTCATACATATCCAACCTTCTGTTTTTCACTTTCTTATCCCCCTCTAATTCTTTCGTCACCCTCAGAAGTCTTTCACTTTCTGTTACTAGACTTTTCTATAACCACAGTCATATGCTGAACTTCACTCTCCAAATCATTAATCTTCTTGTCATTGGGATCAGAAAAGAAATCATAATTCATCGATTTAGAGTATGTTTGGCAAACGTAGCTGGTAGCTGGTGGCTGGAAGCTGGTGGCTAGAGGCTGGTGGCTGGAGGCTGGAAGCTGTAGGCTGGTAGGTGGTGGCTGTAGCTTTTTAGATATATTTAGGTGTTTGGTAGAGTAGTTGGAGCTTTTAATTAAATGTATAAAATGACCAAAATGGACATAACTAAAAAACATAACTAAATAGTTTATTACTTTTAAAGGTTAAAAGAGTCATTTTTTCCTAAAAGCTTGTAGCTCCTTCTAAACGCTACTACTAGTGGCGTTTAACCAAAGCTTCAAGCTCTTAACCTAAAAGCTTCAAGCTCCTCAAACCAAACAAGGCTTTTTATTGAATAGGAGCTTTTTCTTAAAAGCTTAAAGCTAGAAGCTCCTAAAAGCTCCCTGCCAAACATACCCTTAATGTTAGGAAACGATTGGCCTTCTTCAAATAAGAAATCTCTGTTGGAAGACCAGGTTGTTCAGGTTGTTGTTGTCATGGTTGTGACTGTGTTGTGGTTATGGTGGAGGTATAGGTGGTATTTGTTGTGTAGAAGTAGGAGTATTTATAGGTATGTTCATTGTGGTTTCCAAATCAACAACCTCCTCTTCAGCTGTCAGTGCACTATCTTTAACTTTAACACCTGCAGGAACTACTGTTTCAGCTCCATCAATCGTTTCTTTTACAGTTTTAGTTACCACCTTTCTCGCTTTCTTAGCCATAGGAGACCCAGTCTTCTTGACACTTGAAACAGTTGAGCTTTTCTTTCTCTTCACAACTTTCTTTACTAGCTCAGGTTCATCCATTCAGGCACATACGTTTCATCATCATTATCTTTTGAACATTTCTTCTTTGATTTCTCAGCCCTAGCCCTTGGATCATGCATTATAGAATATGGCTTCTTGAGTGTTAGAACATTTTGTTCTTCACTCTCAGTTGATTCGTCGTCAGCTTCAGCACCTGATCCACCTTTCAGAACTTCATCTTCAATAACTTTAGCAATTTCAGTTGTACTCTTTTCCGATGTTGCAGAGATAACATCATCTTCACTTTCATCTTTTAACATTGTCTGTGAAGCTCTCTTTCTTTTCATTTCTTTCTTTGCCTTTGGTTTTTCTACTTTTACAAACCATTTACTTCGTTTCTCTTGAAAGTCTTCCATCTGCTTATCTTCATTATCCGAGTTACTACCATCTTTCCTCCATTTATCTTTTGGCGGAGCAACATATTTTCTTTGTTTAAAGCACTGAACAATCTCTTGAATACATGAACGTCTTTCTCTGCTTGACCCTTGTAATTATTAACACCGTCTAAAGATAGGTTGTTCATATGTTATAACTTCAGTAAATCGGATTCTTTCTTCTCATGATTAGGCAAAAGATTATTTATCAGCATTTGAAAAAATCTCAGGTACATCAACCATCTGTCAGGTGTATGATTACTTTTCATCTGTGTGAAGATCACCTTAAAAATTACAAGGAAAATTCAGCGTGAGAGAAGCAATCATGCACATAATGTAGTCGACAACTACATCTTATCCACCCTTTCTGTGCCCAAGAGCTTGTATCACCACGTGCATTTAAAACTCAGAGGATCAGGAGATATTGCTCTTGTAGAAGTTTGGCGGTATTCACATAACCCTTATACCCCATACGCATGAAACAACCCTTAACCAACCTTTCTGAATAACCCATCTGATCATCTGGTTTGTCACTGAAAGCTAACACTTCTGAAATCAGATGATCAGTGAAAATCACTTCTTTTTCCACCTTTCCATCTTTGATAACCGAGTGTATTGCAGGAGGATTTTCAACAAATTTTGCGTTTTCCCAAAATGTTTCAACATAATTTCTGTATGCAGGGCATTGATCAGTAACCGCCTTCTTAATTCTGGATCTTTCTAGAAACAGTAGAATTTGTACAAACGGTGCCATCTTTGGTAGATTTTTATCAAGCACACCGAAAATATTGTTCTTTGCATCAAAATCGCATGCTTTTTCCTAAAAAATCAATATACACAAAGATATTAAAAGTTTTAACACTTAACAAATTTGGTACGGATGACATCAAATCCCAACAAAGGAATCATTTGGAGCGAATGAGTTTCATACGTATGACCATAAGTTGTAACAGGTGACATTTGGTACGAAGGAACAAACATATGAACATTTTAGGAACGAATGAACATCTGGTACGAATGAACTTCTTTTGTATGAATGTGTCAAGAAACAACATGTTGATGCAGTATATCTATCGCCTATGTCTTAGAGTCATGTCCGTGTACGTAATAGGGCTAAAACTGTAAGATTTTGTGTTTGTATGTATTAACTTCGCACAAATTGAAGTTCACTTCGTATGAAGGTAGACTTTTACCTTCGTACGAAGATAGAGACTCACCTCGCGCAAAGGTAATCTCATTTCTATAAATAGGAGTGTTGGGGTCTCGAGTCTGTACGCGTTTTGTTGACTGATACAACGAAGCCCTCTCTTTTTTCACTTAGATTGTAAACGTTTATGTGATTAATAAAACAATTGAGTTGAAACAATAAATCTTGATATTGTCACTAGTTTAACATGAATTCCGCACGTAACAAACTAGGTTAAACAAATTAGAGCCTGTGCTTACCGGATAATAAGATCCTCACAAGTGGTATCAGAGCTAGAAGGCCTTATTTGAAGACCTTGATCAAGATTCTACTTCTTTCTACTCATTTTTCATTCTTTTTATCATTTCCCAGACATTAGACGGGCATAATGGACTGGTTTTTTCCAGGACTACTTAAAATTGACTAATAACAAACCCTTCAAAGAATCATACCTAAAATCAACTGGAATCATGATAAAAATCTCAAAAAACTTTAAATTTTGAACATTACCTTAGCACGAGCTTAACTTTCACTTCGCACGAAGATAAATTTATCTTCGCATGAAGATAAATATATCTTCGCACGAAGAGAAAAGTTTCTGAAATTTTGAAAATTTTACCCTTGTAGGAAATTAAAAGTCACTTCGCACGAAGTGAATTCTTGCAAAATTTGGATTTTATCTTCGCACGAAGATAGATCTGAAAACTAGTATTTTCACTTTGCACGAAATGCAAATTTAACTATTTTGTATCTAACTTCATTCGAGGTTTACTTCTCACAAAAGTTCACTTCGCACCAAGAATTTCTGACCTAATGTTTCTGACAAAACGGATACTGATGTTTTCAATGCATTCGCAATCTCCTACAACCGCAGTAGCTCAGAGTCTAAATCTTGACAACGAAATGGGGACTATGATGAAACCCCCAAAGCTGATGTGTTTGGAAGATTACTACGGTTAGAACAAGAGGTTCGTGAACTGGGTACAAGCTAATCACTTTGATTGCTGGTATGCCATTAAAAAAAAGTATGTTGCACCAGTTGGTGAAAACGGGCTTGAGAAGACAATGTCACAGTTTAGTCAAGGAGAGAAAGATAAGTTTGTCAGAGAAAAGAAAATGATGAACATACTGTAGCAAGCCATTAAAGAAGATATTTTCACTCTATTGCAACACGATGGTGATGGTCAATCTATTTGGAATGCTTTGTGGGTAAAGTTTCAGGGAAGCACTCAAATGATTAAGAGCAAGAAAGCGTTGTTGAAGAAGGAGTTTGATATCTTTAATCTTTTTAAAGGTGAATCCATGAAGCAGTTGATCGAGAGATATTGTCACCTTGTGGTCGAGATGAAAAGATTGGGGATTCAGAAAGAAAATGAGGAGTTAGTGGATAAGTTAGAAGATGCCTTGCCAGAAGGCGAATGGTTTATCTATTTGACAATCCTAAGAATAGTTCTGAATATGGAACTTTTACTTTGTCAAGGTTCATAGAAAAGTTGGAAGGCCATGAGCTAGAAATGCAAAAACTGGAGAAAACTAAAGGTTCACATATGCAGCAAGACGTGAACCTATACTACAAAGGCAGTACAACAACCAATAACCAGAGTCTGAAGATACACACTGCTTTCAGTGTACAAATTTATTCAAGTACCGGTTCAAACATTGCTAGTGGTTTTCAGTAATTCCCAAAATATGAGCCTAAATCACCTCAAACATCGCAATCTTCACAAACTCGAACAATGAATCTAGAGAATGCTCAAAATTTCAATGAAAATATTGTTAAGCAGCACATGGGTTTGCTTGCATCCGTGCTATAATCCTATGAAAGTCTGGTGGCCGGAAAGATTGGGAACAAGAACATGACAAATGAAGACTATGAACTGATCAATTCGGAAGAATTGGAGCTAATAGACATTAAGTGGTGCATGGCGTTGATTGTTCGAAGAGACCAAAGATTCAAAGAGATCATAGGAAGAAACAGTTTCAGAGGACTAAATGGAAAGCTTGGCTTCGACAAGTCGAAATTTACTTGCTTCAAATGTCGGGAGAAGGGACATTTCAAGAGGGAATGTATGAATCGTGAAGTGAATGGAAATCAAAATCCATTTGGAGACGATGATTATAAGAAGGCAATATATCATCGGCATGCACAACCTCAGACTACGTCTAGAATGGTTCAAATCGAAGATGGGCCGTCAAGTTCGAAAGATAAAGCCTTAGTTGTTGCTCAAGAGGATGGGGGGTTCAATTAGAACAAATACATTTCAAAGAATGAAAGTCTCGCGCTTTTGGCAGAGATAATGAAGAACAAGAACCAACTGAGGAAGAATATGTTCAAGCATCTTTCAATGAAGCTCCACGTGAAGAATGCTATTATGATCCTTCAACAGAGGAAGAAGATCTTTTACACAGTTGAAGAGATAATCGATGTGAGCAAAGAGATAACGTTGAGAATGTTACAGGGATAGCAAACAAAGTTATAATGGCAAACCTGAAAGAGGTAGTCTCTGAGGAAGTTTAGAAAGACAACATAGAGTCGGTGAATGAGTTAGTCGAGAAGTCGGTAAAAGAACAGGTTAAGGTTCAGATCATTGAGGTTGAAAAACCTTACAAGAAGTGCATGGAGCCTTGTAATGAATGTTTTGAAAAACATAAAAAATACAAAGAATTGAAAAAAATCACTGATAATTTGTCAAGCGATTATAAAGAAATCAAAGAGGCATATGACAAATTAAGCAAAGCTATTAAACAATTTCAACAATCAAGTAGGGAAGATAATGCAACACTTTCGATGCTCAAAGAAACCGTTATGGACAAATAAACGGCCAAAAATATTCATCTTAATACGATTGTTGAGCTAAAAAGTGAATTAGAAAAAATAAGAATTGAAACAGAAAGGGTTAACAAGTTGTTAATCAGTTATTCCACCAGTTCATATGTCATTGATCATATTCTTCCAAAAACTGAAAAGGAAGAAAACGAGTCTGTAAAACAAAACAAGGATCAAGGTGGAAAAGCTACTCCAGGAAAAAAAACCGTCTGGATGGAAAAGGCGCTCCATTTAAAACTCAAAACTAAAAAAAAACAATGAGCTGCCTAAGAACATCGACGTAACCTACACTTCAACTGATATTGACTGTGAATCTGATGTGGTTAAAAAAGTTTTGGGAAGTGAGAGTGATGACACTGAATATGAGAGTGATGATTCTAACTTGGAGAAAACTAGTTCAAGTTCACCTTCTGAAAATGAAGAAAGTTCGGATAATGATCCTAATATGGTTGCATACAAAATGAAAGGATCTGATAAACTATATTCTGATCAAGAATTTTTGATTCAGAATGTGAATCTTGAAAAGGTTGAACAAGTGTTCAAATTGGTTGAAGTAAGTCTATCTGAGCTTGAGAATCTGAACGCATCTTACTATTCTAAACCCAAACATTCTCAAGGAAAAAATTACAAAGGGAAGAATTATCCAGAGAAAAAAAGGAAAGGGTTGGGATATGTTAAGAAGCATAATGACAAGTTTCAAAAACCAAATTTTTAAAAGAATGTAAACTTTGTAATTGGAACAAGCTCAGAAAGTGAAAAGAAAGTTTGGCAAAAGAACAGTCAAATGACGAGTTCTATGCTGAAAAGAAGGGTCGTGAACAGGTTCAGAAATCCACTGTTGGGAACAACAATAGGACATGCTTCAAATGCAGTCAAGTCGGGCATATCGCATGGGGATGTCCTCAAAACAACTCTAAACCTCTTTACAACGTCAAGAAAACTTCAGAAGATGTGAATCACAAATCCCCAAAGTTTGTTCCAACACAAATTTTGAAAAGCAACACCAAACCTAACAACAGTGTGAAACTAGAAAATGTTAAACTTTCAAACAAAGAAACTAGTGAATCATCGATTAAGAAAGAACAAAAAGATTCGAAATTTTATCCTAAAAAGACAATTTCTAAACAACAAACTTGGTGATCAAAACAAAACCATCTTCTAAGGTAGTGAAAACAACTGTTGCAACCGTGGTCGATAAAAGACTGAACCAAAGGTTGAACAGGTTGTTGAAATAAAGAAATAAGTTAGTGTGTTTGTGAACCAACATTTGATATCCCAAACCCACCAAGACCGACAAGGATTGGGTCTCGCTATTCAAGTAATCGTTTGAATGCATGTGCAGGGGCTCCCGAGATCAATAATTTCAAAATGGATAATGGATAGTGGAGCTTCCCGGTACATGACGGGGATGTTGGCCCTATTATATGACGTTAAATTAATCAGAGGGGGCTACGTCGGGTTAGCGGGGAATCAAGGTTGGAGAATTGTTGGAAAAGGAATTCTAACAAACGGTGTGGTGTCGTTCGACCAAGTCAACTACATTGCTGAGTTAGAAAACAACTTGCTGAGCATTTCTTAGATTTGTGATAAAAAGTTCACAACACACTTTACTGATCGAGAATGTCTTATTCTGAAGCCTGGATTCCATATTTTGGAGGAATGGAGTAGCATGCGCGCTCCCCAAGAAAATGATCTTTTTGTCCTCAACATGAGCATTGCGACAACAACGATGAAATCTGCACAATGCTTCGTGTCTAAAGCAACATAAAAGAAATCAATCATGTGGCACAGAAAGATGGGGCACACACATCTCAGAAAAATGAATTTCTTAGTGCATAACAACCTAGTGGAGGGAGTCAATTTAAAGAGTTTTCGTTTGAGTGATGACTGCATAAGTTGCAAAAAGGGCAAACACCACAAAAAGTCGCACCCGAGGAAACTCCTGAACTCGATCAAGCTCCCGCTAAAGAGACTACAGATGGATCTCTTTGGACCTGTCAACGTCTGAAGTATCTCAGGAGACCTTTATTGTCTCGTTGTTACTGATGATTATTCTAGATTCTCGTGGGTGATGTTCCTGGAACACAAAGATGAAACCTTTGAGAGTCTGATGATCTTATTCCGAAAGTTGGAGAACTTGTACCACTTACCAATTCGACGTATTAGAAGTAACAACAGTAGAAGTTCAAGAATAAAAAAATGCAAGAGTTCTGCATTAATTCAGTGCACAGTATACTCCACAACAGAATGGTGTAGCTGAACGTAAGAACCGGGCCCTGATAGAGACAGCAAGAACCATGCTCTCTGATTCTAAACTTCCAGTCAGTTTCTGGAGCAAGGTCGTGGCTTCTGCATGCTATACTTTGAACAAACTGTTGACAGTTAAAACACATAAGAAATCATGTTTCGGGCGACTTAACCAGCGAAAGCCAAACCTGAAGTATTTAGAACCGTTTGGGTCACCTTGAATGGTAATCGACGCAGATGGAAAATTCGGAGCTAAGTCAAAGGAGGGGTTCTTTGTGGGATATGTAAGTGCACTTTCTAGATTTTATCTTCCGAGAATAAACCGGGTTATTGACGCTCAAAATGTCGATTGTCAATGTTACACACTTACATGTCTCCAACGCAAAAACCAGGAGATGCGTGGCTGTTCAACATTGATAGTCTCTGGGATTCCTTCGAACTGCCAAAGGAAGCAATAGAAGAGGAAATTTCGGTGCTTTATCAGCAACAACAAGCTTCATCGCACGAACAAGTTCCTAGACCTATGGTGATTACTCAAACACTTGTTGGTACGCACGATGTAGAAGCAAGAACTAGTGGAACGTAACATGAAGAGAATCAAACAATAGGAACAAGTGATCCCGCAACATATTAAGAATTGAATGAAACTACACCCACGTTCGATCAAAGTGATGATTCTAATTTTGATGGCGAACCGACATACGATAATAATGGATCCCATTCTGATGATGGAGCAGAGCAGATTACGAGTTTGTTAAAAAATCAAATTGCAGGCCCAAGCAATCATAATGAGGCATCCACGAGTAGTCAAGTCGCTGAACAAAACATTGCTAATCTAGAACGTGAAGTGACTGTCTCAAATGAGGTTATACCGAGTTCGTTGTCTTACCACCCATCGTAGAACATTATTGGAGAGTTGCAGACTGTAGATAAATCAAGAAATCAGATCAATAAGGATCTTAGTTGTTTTTTATATAAAGTTGCACCAATTCAAGATACTGTCGCATATAGTTGTTTTATTTCACAGGTTTAGCCAAAAACGTACAAACAAGTGCTCACTGAAGAAAGTTGGGTGAGCGCAATGTAGGAGAAGCTGCTACAGTATGAGAAATTTGGAGTTTGGAAGCTTGTTGACCGACCTGATAATCACAATAAAATTAGCATAAAGTGGGTCTTCAAGTGTAATAGATACGATAGAGGATTTATTTTTTCGAAATAAAGCTCGACTCGTTGTTCAAGGTTTTCACCAGCAAGAGGGAATATATTATACTGAGGTCTACGCTCCTGTCGCTAGATTGCAAGCCATCCACATTTTCCTGGCATTCATGTCATGGAAAGGTTTTAAGGTGTACCAACTGGATGTGAAGTGTCACACCCCCAAATTACCACTTGCGGAGTTTTACTGTGAGGTAGGCGACGTACCAGGATCTAGCCACTAATCATGCTGGAAAACAAGTCTATCAGCGATAAAGCCGGCGAGTTCACAGTTTTGTTTAACATAAAACAAGTAGGTGTTTAGTTTAAAGACATGTTATGAATATTAAACTCGGTACCGACTGACTATTATGTTTTTGGAGCCCTCATCAATGTCTATCACCATTGATCAATCTGTTTAAGGCCAATAGTTCATGCCCGTCCTCCCAGGTACGGTGTGAGGGTTGTCAAACCTAATAGCGCTATCAACTAATACCCCGTTGCCTCCAAGGCAACTAGTTCGGTAGTAAGTAGGGACTTTCATGATCGAGTTAAGTTTATTAACTAACATCAAAATTAAACTACAACAAATGCGAAAGTATTCCTCCAAGGAATAGTAGTGTGTCCCGTCGAGACGCATGCTTGTGAGAGAGTAGTCAACTTACCTTAGTTTGCTCGGTTATGTTAACATGTCTTTGTGTGTTATGTGTTAGGTCCGTTACACGTGACCTAATGTACGTTTGAATGTTAGTACGTATACAAGTAAAATATTTGCGATACCCTAAGTGTCCAAACAATACCCAAATG
Source organism: Scalesia atractyloides (assembly GCA_947069175.1). NCBI lineage: Eukaryota > Viridiplantae > Streptophyta > Magnoliopsida > Asterales > Asteraceae > Scalesia > Scalesia atractyloides. The sequence continues at coordinate 53,818,291 of CAMTDV010000015.1, read as the reverse complement.
TCTATATGATTTGATTAAAAGGTTTTATTATACAACACTATAACATACACCAGGTGTACTAGCAGGTGACACGTTTTATGGTTCATCAAGTCCTAATGCATAATTTCTTAAAACTTGGAGTAAGAAAATGAAACCCTGAACTCTTAGCAAAAACCCGGAACTCACAGGTAACTACAGTAACTCAACAGCATGCTCAAATTTGACATATGAGCATCTAAATTCAGAGTAGGCTTACACCTTGAATTAATTCGGATATACAAAGAACTTCAGACACATATATACATGTACGCATTACCGTTGAATTAAACTCGGACCATGTATAACTTCGGACCCTTGCTTAATTCAAGTTCATCAATATTGTATTATACATATAGACTAAACTCGGAGGACGTAATGTTCACAATTACAACCGGATATCATGCCATTATATCTAAGTTCGGTTTCCCCCCGTTTTATAATAAACTCGGACTCTACTGGATTCCATGTAAAGCCGGAACCTATGCCACTTAGAATAAGTTCGGACCTCCCTAAATCCATTTAAACCCGGATGGAGAGTTATGAAAAGAAAACCCGGACACCAAGGCTCTCCCCTAAACTCGGACACTCCATAAAAGAACTTAACCCGGATTCCAGTTTAACTCTGGACTCCCTTTTGATCCTTAAAGTCGGACCACCAAGGGTTAACAAATCCGGAGTTACACTCCGGGTTGACAAACTCGGAAAAAATGTGATAACCTCCGTTCCTCGTGACTTCACAAGGTCGGATGATTATCTCCGAGCTTACCAACATTTCCAAATTGCACACAATAACAAAGTTTTCGACATAACAGGTTACGATACAACCCTAATTTAACATTGGCATCAATCACATTCATCAACTCAGCAGTTCTAGCATAGTATCAACATTTCCAGCATTTAGAAGTATCATACATTTACCAAACTAATAACAATTACACAGTCAATAGGAAAGATCAATTAAGCCACAGATTACATGTTTGGACATCTAGGGTTCTCATGCAAATAAGAGGACAAGAATAATCATGCATGACATAGACATTACCTCAGATTGATTCTCAGACATTACTTTAAAGAGATAGAAAGATCAGGAATTGATAACTTCTCAAGAACTTAATGTAACCAGGAATGATTAGAGAAGGTTAGAGGATGATTAGAAACTGTCATACGTGAATTATGTTTAGGGTTTAGGGTTATACAGTAGTTATTAAAGTTTCATAATTAACCTTATACACCCTTAACTATCAACTTTCTACATAAAGTACATAATAGCAAGAAATTGCAATTAAAGAACATAATCCGCATATTTGACAAGCAACGCATAAATTCATGTAACGTCCGCTTATAATTAGTCTCTTTAGTCACCAATGTTCAAGAGTTATCATGTATATATTCCTGTAATTACCGAATTACCGACGTAGGCTCATTTAACTAACCCTATTTAAATACAACACAAAGAATTTAGGATTAAGTTAACTGAGGTTAGGTTAAGGTAGTAACCTGAAGTTGCGGGTTGTCACATCATCCCCAACTTGAAAGAAATTTCGTCCCAAAATTTAATAAGCAGTCACGGAGAAGTGTGTGGGTAAGTTACGATGACTGCGAGTTTTCCTCAGGTACCACATCATCCCCAACTTGAAAGGTAATTTCGTTCCAAAATTCCCAAGTCATAACAGTGCTAAGCTCAGCAGTTTTGAATAGATGAGGATACTTGAGCATCATCTGATCCTCGCGTTCCCACGTGAACTCCGGTCCACATTTCTAGTTCCAACAAACTCTCACGATTGGTATTCGACCATGTTTACGTACCTTGACTTCCCGATCCATGATTTCGACAGGTTCCTCGATGAATTGCAACTTATCATTGATCTTTAGTTCCTTGAATGGGACTACAAGTGTTTCATCTGACAGGAACTTCTTCAGATTAGAGACATGAAAAACGTTGTGCACGCTGCCAAGTTCCTCAGGTAGATCAAGTTTGTAAGCCACCTTACCAATCCTTTCCAAAATGGTGAATGACCCAACATAACGCGGATTGAGCTTGCCTCGCTTCCCAAAGCGAACCACACCCTTCCAGGGTGAGACTTTCAATAAGACACGGTCGCCCATGGCGAATGCCTGGGGTTTCCTACGCTTGTCGGCGTAGCTTTTCTAACATCACGAGATGCCGCCATACGATTTCTGTTTTGAACAATCTTCTCAGAAGTTTCGAGTACGAGTTCTGGGCCTGTGATTTGGTTGTCACCAACCTCGGCCCAACAAAGAGGAGATTGGCATTTTCGCCCGTACAATACTTCGAACGGAGCTGCCTGAATGCTAGAGCGGTAACTATTATGGTAGGAAAACTCTACCAACGGCATATGCCTTTCCCATCCTTTACCAAAGTCGATCACACATGCTCGCAGCATATCTTCGAGCGTCTGAATGGTTCGTTCACTTTGGCCATTCGTTTGAGGATGATAAGCTGTGCTCATATCTAAATGTGAGCCGAATGATTTATGCATAGCTTGCCACAGATCGGACATGAAGTGCGGATCGCAATCGGAAATAATGGAAGTCGGCACCCAATGCCTAGAAACTACTTCCTTCAAGTAAGTGTTGGCAAGTGTAGAAAACTTGTCGGTTTCTTTGATCGCAGGGAAATGAGCAGACTTGGTTAAACGGTCGACGATCACCCAAATGGTATCATTTCCATTTTGAGTTCTTGGTAGACTGGTGACAAAATTCATGGAAATCTGTTCCTATTTCCACATAGGCAGTTCTGGTTGCTGAAGAAAATCAGACGGTTTTTGATATTCTACCTTGACTTTCGCACAAGTCAAGCATTTGCTCACATATGTCGCTATATTAGCCTTCATGCCTGGACACCAGTACAAGAGTTTTAGATCCTGATACATCTTATCAGAACCCGGATGAATGGAGTATCGAGACTTGTGTGCTTCGTCCAACACGAGTTCTCATAGGTTTCCGCAGGATGGGACCCATATTCGCTCCATAAAATAGCAAATATCGTCCGACTTGGTTACGAGTTGTTTCTCCATGCTCCGTATGGATTCAGCATGGAGGTTCTCATCTTTCAAAGCTTCTATTTGAGCAGAGCGGATCTAGTCAGGAAGATTAAAGTGGATAGTAAGCTGTAAAGCTCGAACACGTTTAGGTTTAGTTTCCTTCCGGCTGAGGGCATCAACTACCACATCAGCTTTGCCTGGATGATACTTGATCGCACAATCGTAATCGTTCAACCCATCGACGTTGTTGCATGTTTAACTCTTTCTGATTGAAGATGTGTTGAAGGCTCTTATTCTTGTGAGTTTTCAACTGTCGGAGTTTTACTGTGAGGTAGGCGACGTACCAGGATCTAGCCACTAATCATGCTGGAAAACAAGTCTATCAGCGATAAAGCCGGCGAGTTCACAGTTTTGTTTAACATAAACAAGTAGGTGTTTAGTTTAAAGACATGTTACGAATATTAAACTCGGTACCGATTGACTATTATGTTTTTGGAGCCCTCATCAATGTTTATCACCATTGATCAACCTGTTTAAGGCCATTAGTTCATGCCCGTCCTCCCAGGTACGGTATGAGGGTTGTCAAACCTAATAGCGCTATCAACTAATACCTCGTTGCCTCCAAGGCAACTAGTTCGGTAGTAAGTAGGGACTTTCATGATAGAGTTGAGTTTATTAACTAACATCGAAATTAAACTACAACATATGCAAAAGTATTCCTCCAATTAATAGTAGTTTGTCCCCTCGGGACGCATGCTTGTGAGTGAGCAGTGAACTCACCTTAGTTTGCTCAGTTATGTTAACGTGTCATTGCGCCTTATGTCTTAGGACCGTTACACGTGACCTAATGTACGTTTGAATGTAAGTACGTATACAAGTAAAGTATTTGCGATACCCTAAGTGTCCAAACAACACCCAAATGTCTATATTATTTGATTAACTGGTTTTATTATACAACACAATAACATACACCAGGTGTACTAGCAGGCGACACCTTTTATGGTTCATCAAGTCCTAATGCATAATTTCTTAAAACTCAGAGTAAGAAAATGAAACCCTAAACTCTTAGCAAAAACCCAGAACTTACAGGTAACTACAGTAACTCAACAGCATGCTCAACTTTGACATATGAGCATCTAAATTTGGAGCGGGCTTAGACCTTCAATTAATTCGGATATACAAAGAACTTTAGACACATATATACATGTATGCGTTACCATTGAACTCAACACAATCAATTAAATTTGAACCATTTAAAACTTCGGACCCTTGCTTAATTCAAGTTCATCACCATTGTATTATACATATAGACTAAACGCGGAGGACGTAAAGTTCACAATTAAAACTGGATATCATGCCATTATATATAAGTTTGGTTTCCCCCCTTTTATAATAAACTCGGACTCTACTGGATTCCATGTAAAGCCGGATCCTATGCCACTTAGAATAAGTTCGGACCTCCCTAAATCCATTTAAACCCGGATGGAGAGTTATGAAAAGAAAACCCGGACACCAAGGCTCTCCCCTAAACTCGGACACTCCATAAAAATACTTAACCCGGATTCCAGTTTAACTCTGGACTCCCTTTTGATCCTTAAAGTCGGACCACCAAGGGTTAACAAATCCGGAGTTACACTCCGGGTTGACAAACTCGGAAAAAATGTGATAACCTCCGTTCCTCGTGACTTCACAAGGTCGGATGATTATCTCCGAGCTTACCAACATATCCAAATTGCACACAATAACAAAGTTTTCGACATAACAGGTTACGATACAACCCTAATTTAACATTGGCATCAATCACATTCATCAACTCAGCAGTTCTAGCATAGTATAAACATTTCCAGCATTTAGAAGTATCATACATTTACCAAACTAATAACAATTACACAGTCAATCGGAAAGATCAATTGAGCCATAGATTACAGGTTTGGACATCTAGCGTTCTCATGCAAACAAGGGGACAAGAATAATCATGCATAACATAGACATTACCTCAAATTGATTCTCAGACTTTGCTTTAAAGAGATAGAAAGATCGGGAATTGATAACTTCTCAAGAACTTCATGCAACCAGGAATGATTAGAGAAAATTAGAGGATGATTAGAAACTGTCATACGTGAATTATGTTTAGGGTTTAGGGTTATGCAATAGTCACTAATGTTTCACAATTAACCCTATACACCCTTAACTATCGACTTTCTACATAAAGTACATGATAGCAAGTAATTACAATTAAAGCACATAATCCGCATATTTGACAAGCAACGCATAAATTCATGTAACGGTCCGCTTATAATTAGTCACGTTAATCACCAATGGTCAAGAGTTATCATGTATATATTCCGGTAATTCTTCGAATTACTGACGAGACTCATTTAACTAACCCTAGTTAAATACAACACTAAGAATGTAGGATTAAGTTAAATGAGGTTATGTTAAGGTAGTAACCTGAAGTTGTGGGTTGTCACATGAAGTCTGCGTTCCTTTAAGGAAAAGTAAAAGTGGAGGTGTACGTCAGACAAAAACCGGAGGTTTGTCTATCTGATACACAAAGAAAAGGTTGTTCTACTGGATAAAACGTTATGTTGCTTACGCCAGGCCCCGAGAGCCTGGCATGAGACATTTTCTCAACATCTTCTGTAGAACGGTTTCACCGAAGGAACAATAGACAATTCCCTCTTTACACGGGAAATGGATGGACATCTTCTAATTGCGAAAATATATGTGGATGACATCATATTTGGATCGACTAACAACGTACTATGTAAAGACTTCGAAAGAGTCATGCAAAAGAAATTTGAGATGGGTTCAATGGTGGAAATTAAGTTCTTCTTGGGTTTTCAGGTCGATTAGTTGCCTGATGGTGTATTTATCCATCAAACGAAGTATGTGCATGACGTTTTGGAAAAATTCCAGATGTTGGAATCATCACCATTATCTACCCCATTAGCTCTTAACCATGTCATCTGTCCAGATGAAAAAAGAGTGAAGATTGATGAGACCTTTTACAGATCAATGATCGGATCTTTAATGTACCTAACAGCATCAAGGTCGAATATTAGGTATCCGATATGCCTCTGCGCCCGATATCAATCAAATCCATGAGTGTCCGACATGCTGATCCTCAAGCGGATTCTCAAACATCTGAAGGGTTGCCCAAGCATCGGCTTGTGGTATCCGCGTGACGACAATTTCAACCTAACTGGATATTCTGATTCTGATTTCGGATGCTGCAAATTAAACGCTAGATCTACTATTGTCAGTTGCCAGTTCTTTGGCACGCGATTAGTAACGTGGTAATGCAAGAAGCAAGCCACGGTCGCTCTCTCTACTTGCGAAACAGAATACGTTTCAGCTTCCAGTTGTTCCCAAATCTTGTGGATACAACAATAGATGAGAGACTATGGATTGCAGTTTCTTGATACGCCCATTTATGTAGATAACGAGCCTGCAATAAACATAACTAAAAATCCGGTTCAACACTCTAAAACTAAACACATAGAAATTCGATACCACTTTATCCGTGATTGCTACAAGAAAAAGTTGGTTCGGATAGAAAAGATCCACACTGATGAATAAAAGGCATATTTTTATACTACACTATTTGATAGAGCTAAATTCAAATATCTTTTGAAACTAAACAGGATGAAAAATCTGACATCATATGGGGAAATAGAGGTTGAATACGAAATGGATGACGAGTTGACGTCATCCTCATCGGTTGGTTAAGATTTTACTTTTCAAATTTCAAATTTCTTTCTTTAAAAACAAAATTTCAAAAAAATATTTTTGATTTTAAGGGGAGAAATGTTGTGAAAAAAATACAAAAAATATAAAAATTTGAAAATGTACAAAAACATGAAAAAGACAAAAAGAGTTTTCGTGTAAAAAGAGGAAATGATAGTACATCAGTGGACTATCACAGTATGTTAAAGAAATATGGTGTTAAAAAGTTTAAACGTGTCTCACTAATGATGTGCCAGTAGACTTCGCACATTCAATAAATTGTCTTTGAGATATAAACATAAAGCAAAAACTTCTTAATTAGTGGCTTAACATTTCTAGGATATATGGTCTTAGACACCAAAATTTTGTTTGAGAGATTGCCGGATTCTGAGATACTAGGTCTTTATAGATAATTGATGTCTGGGGTATTATACAAGTTCTTCTGATTTTGGGTTAGTAATAACCTACAACTTGTAGAATACTTTTGCTTTAAAACCTAAAAATTGTTGCATATTGAAAGTATCGTAAGATCTAACAATTACAGTAAAAAGATTCTAAATTGGAACACCACTTTTAAGTCGAGCCTTCATCTCTTTGTCTGTATGGTGGTACTAACCTGAGCTCTCAAGGTCTCACACAACCCAGATACATATATCAGTTAGATATATTCACCTGTAAGATGAAATCCACGGAATCTTGATTCAGTAGTATATTCTGAAGTGGGAAACACTATTAAGTCAAGTTCTAAGACATCTAATTAATATATCTCGGGGAAATTGAGAAATGTGTAGTGGTTTAAGTGGATTAGTATACTGATAATCTAAGTGAATCTGTTTAGAACTTAAAGTTTTATCAAGATCAATGGTACTAGTGATATGTCTCCAAAACTGGTATGATCCTCTAACAAAAACTCATAAAAATGTCTATAAATATGTTTGTACATAGTTATTGCATTTAATTTCAGAAAAAACCAAAAAGATTTTTGTTGCGTTTTAGCATAAACTTTGGAAAATCAAAAAGATTTTATTTCTATCTTAGTTTCGACTGGCGATGATGGAAAACGGATCTTTAAAGTTCAAAGATGCTGAATGCTGAGGGAAATCCAGAAGACAACGGGTTGGGAGGTTATCTGAAATGAGAAAGTGTTTTGAAATGATCATAAGTTCATTAATTTGAAACTTAAAATTGCCTAAAACATCAGTTTGTTCATAAAGTGTTCAACCAAGGTCATTAACTTGGACTTGGTAGAAAATTAGTTAACCAAGGTCATTAACTTGGACTTGGTAGAAAATTAGTTAACCAGGGTCATTAACTTGGACTTGGTCAACTGAGTGGGTCGTTAAAACTGGTAAAATGTTCGAGAGACTGAAAAGTTTGAAAGTGAGAAGTTCACTTCGCACGAAGTGAATTATTTACTTCACACGAAGTAAACATTTCATTTCGTACGAAGTGAAAACATTGTCCTATATGTATCTCACTTCGTACGAAGTGAATCATTAGTCACTATTATTTTTCTCTGAATGAGCTGAAGATTTTTCAAATGAAATGACGAAGTGCTGCCTAACGTTAGACTTGTAGTGGTTGATTAGCACACCACAAACAATGCCTAAGGTAGATTGGACTTTAATTGAACTAATTTTAATGTTTTTGGTAAACAACATATAAAAACTTAGTTCTAGGACGATTTAATGGACCAAAATTAAAATTTGAGCATAGATCTAGGCTTGTCGGCACTTTTAGCATGTTATAGAACCTTCAATTTTATCAAATCTTGAAAAATCAACTTCGTACGAATAGAAAATCAACTTCGCACGAAGTGAAAATTGCAAAATGTTAAAATGTCATATCTCACTTTATACGAAGATAAATGTCCACTTCGTACAAGGATTTGGTATATTTTTGTGAAATTTTCATCTAAGTGTTTCTTCTTATTGTATTTACAGGATAAAAAGTCAAATTTCGAGCCGAAGCACAACATCTATTGTGTTCTTGATGAAAAGATTCCTAAGATAGCATCTTTTAAAGCGATTATGAACTTCATGGATGAATTGCTGATAAAGAAAGCTTTAACGGACCAACATAAAGCTTACAGATCCCACGTACGGTTTTGGGATCATGCAAGTTCGTACCAGAACTGAAAGAGATCAGATCATTTGTAAAAATTGGTAATGAAGATAAGGAAGTTCTAATCTCAGAGGCTTTGATTCGAAGGGTTCTTGATTTTAAAGATAAAGATGACGATCTGATGATGTATTCTGAACGAATATGCAAAGGAGTTTTCTACAGAATAGGATATAAGGGATTGGTGAACGTGCCTAACTTCAATAAAGCATTTTTGGGAAGGCCGTACAAGTTTTTTGTTTATTTTGTGGTTTCTGCCTTAAGTCATAGGAAAGGAGGGGGTGATGCGTTAGTTGACTATCAGATGTGCATGAAGTTGCACTTGCGTTGAATAGACCATACAACTTCACACGAGTAATCTTTGAGCATATGAAGACAAATATCGAAAAGGAGAAGTTCTACAGTACCCAAGGTTCGTCCAAATGATGCTAGACAATCAATTTCCAAACCTGGTAAAAGACAAGAAAGATTTGCTACCGTTGGACCACATGTCAGAACTGTCTCTAGTTCGATTGAATCAGTACTTGAAGCAGAAAATAGAGCCTGTTGCAAGAAATTTCTTCGGAGCTTTCAAGAATAAAAATTACAAGGCACAGCCGAAAGACAAATGGAGGAATGATGGTAGTAACTCTGACAATGAAGATGATAGAATGGCATACTACATTCCAAAGAGAGGTGTTTGGTATGAGAAAGAGGAGACAAAGAAGAAAAAGATAAATCTGAAAGAAAGCACAAAAGAGAAAGCAAACTGAAACATTACTTAGAGACGAGGCAACAGATGAAGAGGTTGAAGTTGAGCAGAATGTTGAAGTTGAACTAGCGTTGAAGATGAGGTGTTCTCTGCAACATCTGATCAGGAAAGGGATAATGTGAATTTTGTAAATATAGCTACTGAGATTGAAAAACTAGCATTCGAAGGCGACAATGAAGATAGTTCAGATGAAAGTATCAATTTTGAAGCACAAGCAGCAGCAAAAAAGCCGAGAAAAGAAACAAAAAGGCTTTAGGTGACGACGATGGATCTTATGTGCCTTCTGATTTGAAAGAGATAATTAAAAGGCCTGCTAAGAAAGCAAAGAGGGTGAAGAGCAAGCCGACAGATGCTATAAAGATAACAATTGGGCCTCCAGCTGTAAAGAAAGCAAGGCGAAAGTACAAGAAATCTAGGAGGATACTAGAGGCTGAATCTGTATAACCACAACCACCACCACAACAACATTCACTATCACCACAACATGTTACACCACCACATCCAATATCACCACCAAAACAACCAACACATCCTGTGCAACAACAGACTATACCACAATCATCTACGAGACATCAACAATCCACGCCGCAATCATCAACAAGACGACGATCTCATCCTACAGGCCCTACTAACGATTAAGATGATGATTTATTATTTCCAGGATTTGAAGGTGACTTCTTTAACGATCAAAAGATTAGAGATCTGGAAAGCAGAGTCAAACAACTAGAAGCTGAAAATGTGCAGTTGGTTTTGATGCTCCAAATGTTACTGCTAAGAACGAAGGACCTCACAGAGTTGTTAAAGATCTAGAAGTTTAAAAGTCTTTAACGCAAAGAATTTTGATGTTCTATATAAAGTTCTTGAGAAGAGATTCAACATAAACTTCAATGCTGAGTATGATTTGATAGAGATTGAAAAGGCAAAGGCCAGGGTTGCTGAACGAGCATGCAAAGCAGAATCTGAGGCTGCAGCTGCGGGTAAAGGAAAGAACAAGATTGGTGATATTCCTTTTGTTATACCCTCTGAGCCAGAAGCTGAAGCTGAACCGTTAATTAACTATGTGCTGATTGGAGAGTCTGTGGATGTTACTAGGATTTCAGCGAAGCAGAAATATTTGGAGACAAAGAAAATGGAAGCTAAGATAAATGTTGAAATAAGAAACATGAACAACTCAAGGCTAAAGGAAAGAATAAGGAAAAGCTGAGGAAAGAAATAGAAGACATCATAAACGAATGTATCACTACCAGGGGTTAGTACAAGGATATATAGAAGGTCTGTCACAAACTAATTGAGCATAAGAAGCATCTGAAGAAAGGAGACCTTTACAAGATTTCTGGTAAAGTCTGATCATCAGAATTTCTGATGATATGTTCATCCGAATTTCTATGAGCTGACTATGAAGATTTCTGATAAGCCAACTTGTCTGAAAAACGGGGCTCTACTATCGTTTCCAAGTAGCAAGTTGACTCTAGAAGATTCAATGAATATGTCAAAAAGCCACTTTATGCAGGGGGCAAGTGCATGAATAAAAAAATGTTTATTCATGCTCGAAACTCTCTTTAAATAGAGAGTTATCCACCGAGGGATAATGAGCTAAACCAAGCATTTAATACATGCTACAAAACTCCATCAACCTTTCACCACATAATTACACAAGTATTCGTTTGTACTAGTCAATAACCTCACAATCACCTTGTAAACTATTTAAGTTTTTCAAAGTGATATAAACTTGAAAATTCTGTAGTTGCTGTTTCTTGAAAGTTCGATTTCTATTTTTGCACACAATTTTCAAATTTGTTGGAATCACTTGCCATAATACGTTGAAAGAGTTTTTGTCCATCTGGGACAATAAGTAGCTTGATTGGGTTGACTAACTACAGCAAAGTTCTTTGAAGCCTTATGCTTCCTTGAATTCTTGGAGGGTTCGGTTTTGGTTTCCTTTGGTTTCTCCTGTGCAATCTTGGTAGTTTGTTTCTTGTCACTCTTGCGAAAGAGTTTCCCTTTCTTGACTTGAGAGTCAGTTAGAGTTGTAGCTAGGTCGATAGCCTTTCCAACGGTAGCTGGCTTGCTACCAATGACTATATCTTGAACTGGGTCAGGAAGGCAATCCATGTACTTCTCAATTGCCTTATCCAAAGGCGTGACCATGGTGGGACATAACATGCTCAACTCCTCGTATCGATCAGTGTAGGCACGATGTTCTCCACTATCTTGCTTAAGATCATGGAATCCTTTCTCGAGTGCACTTAGTTCATTATGTGGGCAGAACTCTTTCATCATTAGAGTTCTAAGTTCTTCCCACATTTGTGCCATTGCTACGTCTGCACCTCTATCTCTCATAGTTCCGTTCCACCATGTGAGGGCTATCTTTTGGAAAACACTCGAAGCAAACTCTACCTTGCGTTCATTAGGACACTAAACATGGCGGAAGGTGCTCTCGATGCTCGCAAACCATTGTAGGAGCCCAGTAGCTCCCTCAGACCCATTAAACTTGAATGGGTTAGCCGATATTTGAATTGTTTGTAGTTACAAGGAGTAGGTGCATTGTTGTTGTTATTGTTATCGTTAGCTTGATTGAGTTGGGTCACAAGGTTTGGTAATATCACAGCCATTTGCTGAGCGATCATACCAGTCATTTCGGCGTCTTGGGTAGCGTTGCAACGAGGAGGCATTCTAAAAGAGAGGAAATTTTTCAAGAAAATGAGTGAGATTGATATTGGATAGTCAAAAAGAAACATTTAAAAAAATCAACGAAACAAAAGGATTGTGATCATTTATTGGTTACTTAAAATGAACAAACGACACGGTGACTTATCAAAGTAAATGGGTCTTTATAACGTATCGCGAAGACATGCTTTACCCTATAAGTGGACACTCACCCCAAGAGTTCCCAGGTAAGATTGATAGAATACAGGCATCCACCCTTCCAGATTGCACATGTTCACATTATTAAAACCCAAACTTTGACGAGATTTTGAAAACATCAAAAGCTTGAAAGCCTAAAAACAAATCATCGAAGGATAGATGGTCGACAAAGAATGTTTGCGAGTAACATAGGTTTTGTATGTCAAATTCATGGCTTTGTATCAGTATTTGCAACACCTCGTCCGACTACGAGAGTCGATGAGTGAAGCCTTGTATCCCAACTTGTATTAAAATGTTTGGTATTGCAATATGTTTAACCAACTATAAAAGTTGGTATGAGTTATAAAACCTTGTAGCCATGAATCTTGACAAAAGTATTTCTTTTGTAGAACCGTATAAGAAATCGATTTAAAAGAAATCCTTGTATGGTTTATATATCTTTAATTGAAAACCGTTCGTGACTTGTCTAAAACCATTTGTCCTTGTTTGAAGTGATTTGGATAACGCTACGATGAGTACTACAATAAGAGTATTTATATATAGGAAGCCCCAGCAGCGTATCCACCATGCTCTTATCATATTACACTCGTCTCGTTATCTAAATCACTTGCTATGTATAAACCAATCGTCCGTGTTTTGTATAAACCAATCATCCGTGTTATGTATAAACCAATCGTCCGTGTTTTATATAAACCAATCGTCCGTGTTATGTATAAACCAATCGTCCTTGTTTTGTATAAACCGTTTGTCCTTGTTTTAATTGTGTAAACTGTGGTCGTTTTGGTGAATACATTCAAGCATGTGTTGACTCGTCTCGACGAACAAACCACGAAAGGGTCTATTAAAATATTCGACTAACAAACCACCAAAGGGTTTATTAAAATACAGTTTCTATCATTCCCCAAACTTCCCCACAAACACCGGGAATTTTGGTAATGGGATTGTCAGTGTTGTAGCACCATAACATACTACTGGTCGGCTTGGCCAAAATTAATGAACGTAATTCAAGTTATAGATAACACACGAACATTATTGAAAACATATTGTTATATATAAACCATATACTCGTTTGAATACTTGAAAATGGTTTAGCACATATGAGTCACCCCATAACATTTAGTAAATTTAAAAGAGGGGAGCTATGTACTCACTTAGATTGCGTAGATGTCTTGGGTAAACAAAGCTCAAGTGTTCAAGTATTTCCTAATATGTCGGATAACTAAGGTTAGTGTATAATGTGACTTAATCGGAGGAACAGATAGAATAAGGTTCATAGACCAAACGAGTCGAGGATCTTGTGTAATATGGTTCATAATACTTACATTCTAATTTGGAAGTATCTAGGAGTGTTTTAACTTGTTACGACTTGTTAAAGTGGTTTACGCCACTTTAACGGGTCGTGTGCGTAACTACGGTTTCGTATGGTTAAATTAGTCCTATGACGAGTCTAACTTGTCAAAACTAGTTTAATTATGTTGTATGATCAGTTTATTAGTTAAAAATAATGACCATACATGTTTAAAGCTATTTTTGTGCCAAAAGGGCATTTCCGACATTTTAAACGTATATATAGTTGACTCGTCATTTGACTAACCAAACGACATGACCATAAGGTATAACCTCATAGGGCCATTCCCTATTTTACTATGGTCATATAAATGGGCTTGATCGGATCCTAAATTCGACCAAAAGGGTCAGATTCGAAAGTCAAAGCGAAAGTCAAACCCCTCGACTTTCGACTAATGAAAAAGCGCTAAACTAGAAATGACGAGTTAGACATGTTAAACATGTCTAATAATGTTATAAAACTGATTTGGTATCATAACTTTAAGTTTTAATACTCGAAACACTTTCATCGTAAAATGCATTTTTATGCACTTTTGACTTTTATTTCATAAAAGTTTAACTCGTCATTTCGCCTACTAAACATGATGATCAGAAAATGTAATCACAATGGATTATTACCTTCAAGATTACGATCATGTTACAAAGTTTAATTTGAACTTTGACTTGACCAAAATGGTCTGAATCGAAAGTAAAAGGAAAAGTCAATTTGCTTGACTTTTAGCTCATAACTAGCTAAAATAATGAAAAAGACTAAGAAAGAACACTTACTTGTGTTCTAGGAAGGATTAGAACTCAGTAGGAGACCTCTAAAGAGAAGAAAACTCCAAAAATGAGTGATTAGAGAGAAGAGAGTGAATTGAGCAAGTTGAAAGGATGAACATATGAGGCTATTTATAGTTTAACAAGTTCAACTAGATCGTGCCAAGTGTTATGGGACTTCTCTTGATGTTAACAAGTGTCCCATGAGGTGTTAGAACCAGGAAGAGGGTGGCAATTACGTGTTAGGTGTCAAGAAATGAGCATAGTTGGCAGAACTTGGAGGCCAAGCAAAATTGGGCATGCCTTACGGACCGTATGGCTTTAGGTCTTACAGTCTGTAAGACCTTCTGATAAATAAGTTTCTATTTTCGGCAGTTTTGGCCCCCGGACTTGTATTTTCACTTGTTTGCCATTATTGACCCTTCTAACTTGTTATTTAAGGTATATGGGGGGTATATGGGCATATGTAACATGGATTTTGTTCGGAATATGTTATGAATATCATTTCGCTCGATCATAAGATTATGTATTTCGTAAATAAAATAATAAATTTTATTAAATACGAAAATGATCGAAATTGTACAATGGTTGAAAATTGTGAATGTTACATCTCGGGGCCTGATGTAGTCCATACAACACCTTGTCTAGCATATAAACCTTATCTGTGTGGATAGGATCAACAAAACCCGGTGGTTGGCTGACGTACACTTCTTCTTTCACTTTTCCGTATAAGAACGCAAACTTCACATCTAACTGATACATTTTAAATCCCTTCCAAGATGTGAATGCTAAAAAGATCCGTATCACTTCTGGTCCCACAACTGGAGCGTAGACTTCTGTTAAATCTATCCCTTCCTGCTGACAGAATCCTTGCACTACAAGCCAAGCCGTGTTTCGCACTATCACGCCACTATCGTCTTTCTTGCAAGTCTACTAACTTCCATACTCCCAACTTTTCAAATTGAGACAAGAACTCATGCATAGTGTTGAGCCAACTCTCCTCTGTTAATGCTTCTTTATAAGTCTTTGGCTCTATCTGCGAAATAAAACATTTAAATGACAACCTATTTGTAAAGGAAGAACTTGGGTATAGAAGCAACAAAAGCCCTGATTGAGTTATTTTCGGGTTTTAACACCGCTTTGTCGTCCATTAATTATAAAATCCAAAGGATGGTAAGATAACGTTCTTGGCATCACTTAATTGGAAACACCGACTTCTTGTTGCAAATTAGTGACATTCTGTTCAACATTGGCAGGAATGTTATCCTGAGCACTGGTTACTTCATTCTGATCTTCTAGTAAGACTTCAATCTGAATTTCACCATCAGATATACACCCGCCTTCATCGTATGTCGGTTCAGCATCAGACTCAAAGTCGTCAGAATTATCAAAACTAGGTGTTGTTTCATTCACTGCTGGTTGTATCCCGGGATCACTTATTTTTGCTATATATGTGGTTCAGGTTGTTGAGTACTCGGACCCGCTTCAGCATCGTGTGTACCAACGTGTGTATGTGTGACAACGATTGGTCTTGGAAATTGATCTTGCGAAAACGCTTGTTGATGCTGATAATGTAACACCCCAATCGCGTAATACAACAAGACGCGACGGAAATATCAGGGAGTCACGTTACAAATTGCTCAGCCACAACTGGAACTACATTGTTTCATTATTTTTACATTGTTTTACAATACAAAGAATACAACAAATTGTCTTTTGTTTTAAGAAGAGTAAAGCCCAGATGCATTCCTATGTGTAGCATGCTTGAATAATCATCAACCTGAAACATATGTGAAAAGAGAAGTCAACAAACAATGTTGATGAGCACATAGTTTTGTTGGCTAAATAAATGGCAAAAAGTTTGATACTGCAACACTTTGACAACCACAAGAGTTGCTAATTGTAAATCGACTCATTGAAGCCAAAGAATGGCAAAAAGGGTTAGCATTGCAATACATTAACTTGATCATTAAACTTGTGACAAAAGATTTTTGTATATGGCATCATGATCATTACTAAGTAATTTTCATGCCTTTGAAAATTGTACTTTGTTCTTTGAAAACATATTGAAATCGACCATAAACTTGTGTGAGTATTATTGGAAATCAATCAATGATTTATAAAAATACTAAATATCCTTCTAAGAATTTATCATACAAAATATGAATGAGTTCTTCAAGGATTTGGATGTCGAACTTTTGAATCAATTGCACACAAAATCCTAAAGTAACTTGAATAATGCTACAAGAGTAATGCAATAAGAAAATTTATATATAGGAAGTACCAGCGGCGTATCCACCATGTTCTTATGGAATTACACTTGTTTCGCTATCCTAATCACAACACATAAACATGTAATCGTCAATTTGTCACTTGTCTCGTCAAATACGCATTAAAGTACACAGAATCCAATCAAGGACTACCAATTAGTACTTTAAACATTCCATAAATATCTAACTATAAAGATATGTAGATGTAATAGGAATTAAGTCTTGTCACATTGTCTTGTCAACTTGTACCACAAAAATCATTATCCTAATGGTGATTCGGATAAGGCTACGAAGGGTAATACAATAAGCACACTTATAAATAGGAAGTACCAGTGGCGTATCCACCATGTTCTTATTGTATTACTCTAGTTTCGTTATCTAAATCACCAAAAATTCTACACATAAACCATAACCATCGTTCCTCGTAAAGTACTTCTTAGAAATCTCACCATAAAGATAGGAAGATTTAAGAGTGTACTTCAAACATCCTTTGAGAATCTAACTATGAAGATAGAAAAGATCCCACAAGGATATAGGCCTTGAAAGACCTCTTTAACAGTCGTGTCACCAATTGTCGTGTTGCATAATCGGAATAAATACATAAAAGCACTTAGTAAACACATACATGCCATACATTTGAGAAAATTTGATTACACATATGAATCACCCCAAAACATTTGAAAACGTAAAAGAAGGGGAGCAATGTACTCTCCTGGGATTGTGTATAGATCTTGTTCAAATGGTATAACAAAGCTCAAAGGATCAAGAGTTCAAGTGTTGAAGTGGTTCCCAGTGTATTGGATAACTACATGTTAGTGTGTCAAAACTTGAAGACGAGAAATCGGATAGAATGAGGTATATAAACCAAGCAAGAGTTGGATCTTGTATAATATGGTTCATAATACCTAACATTATGAATTGGAAGCATTTCAAAAAGTTTTGACTTAATACGGCTCACTAAAGTGGTTTCGCCTCTTTAACGAGTCATAAATGTAACTATGGGTTTGGATGCTTAAATATGTCCTATGACAAGTCTAATATGCCAAAATTAGTTTATATAAGTTGTATAACCAGTTTAGATGTCAAAACAATGTTCTTATATGTTTAAAACTAACTTATGTGCAAAAAGGGCATTTTTGGCATTTTAAAGAATACATAGTCGACTTGTCATTTGACTAACCAAACGGTATGACCATAGGGTATAACCTCAGAGGGTTATTCCTTATAATATTATGGTCATAATAATGGTCTTGGTCGGATCCTAAAGTTGATCAAACGGGTCAGATTTGAAAGTCAAAGCGGTGGTCAAAACCGCTAGACTTACGACTCTAAGCAAGCACTAAAACAAAAGTGACGAGTTAGACATGTTTTGACATGTCTAAATAAGTTTATAAAAGAGTTTTGGCACCAAACAAACTGTTTTGATACCCAGAAATTGCGCAAAAATCGTATTATTGACCAAAACTTTGACTTGTCAAAATGACTAGAAAGATAGAAATCAGTAGGTATGATCATTAGGGATTATGATCAACATGATTACCATCATATTGCAAGTTTTAATTGGAATTTATGTTGATAAATATATGATTAATTCTGGAAGTCAACCAAAAGTCAAACTTTGTGACTTTTAACCCAATTAAACTACAAGAATTTAATCAAAACATGATTGAACACTTACAATACCAAAGGAATTATCAAGGAACTCAGAAGAACTCCAGAGATGGTTGCAACTTCAGTTGGTAGCAGAAAATGAGTTGATCAAAAGTTCAAGTGGCTAATTCCCCATGTTATTTATAGTTGGATTGGATTAATTTGATCAAAACAAGTGTCCATGAGTCATTTCAGAAGTTGATTAGTGTCAGAACACATGTAAAATGCAGAAACAACGGTGGCAAGTTCTTTTGATGAGTCAACAAGGCAAATAACCAGTTGCTGCCAAGTTTCTGGTGTGCTGGAGCACCCTTTGGACCGTATGGTCCATATGCTTACGGTTCGTAAGCATGGGAGCTG
The DNA here is from genome assembly GCA_947069175.1 of Scalesia atractyloides. Classification (NCBI taxonomy): domain Eukaryota; kingdom Viridiplantae; phylum Streptophyta; class Magnoliopsida; order Asterales; family Asteraceae; genus Scalesia; species Scalesia atractyloides. Next base: position 53,799,416 of record CAMTDV010000015.1, on the reverse strand, counting down.
GGCACAAGTTTCAGAAAATGGCAGAACAGGCCCCTGCATGCGTTTTGTCGTGTTTTGGCACTTCTAGCACCCGTTAACCTCGTTCTCAAGCTCCATAAGGTAGAATAAGTATAGGGAACTTGAAAATGTTCAAAAATGTTCCAGAGGTCAGTTCGTTTTGTCGTACGGTCGCGGTTTTCGTTTAAATACGACGAAAATCATAACGAACGCGTGTGTGACCGTAAATGCGTAACGGATGATATTTTTGCATACCAATAACTAAAATATAATATTTTAATGATTACAAAAATTTTTGGATGTCCGTACATGTTCCGGATAGCGAAATACGCGAAAAGGCATAGTTTAGCACAATTTGCAAAATAGCCCCTGAAGTTGTAAAAGTGTGTTTGCCATACTGAAGCCCTCGAAACTTATTTCTAAATTATGTAAAGGGTATTTAAGGTATGTTAAGCTTATGACCTTGTTCCAAAGTGTACATCACTACGAGAATTGGTAGACTTTCATAGTTTGTCATAAATAGTCCCTGTGATCGAATAGGCTTGTTTTTGACATACCAAACCCTTCAAAACTTATTTCTAAGTTATGTAAATGATATTTAGGGTATGTTTAGATTATATCCTCATCCCGGTGTGTACGTTACGTTAAACCGGTTACGTTTAAGCATTGGATATCAGAATGCCTTCAAAGAACAAGTTTTTGAAAGCCCGAAATTTTGCACAAGTGTCACAGATAAAGCATAGAAAGTTCCTCTTTTGATGGTTTGGCTGCAGGTTAAACGAACTCCAGAGACCTTCATAGTCAAACAACCAAGAATCTCCTGGTTTTTTAGTAGGAGTAGTATATCTTTCACAATCCACATGCTGAGCTTGAATCACCCGGTTGATGCTTGGTAATATACTTGCTTCAAAGGACAAGCATACCCACGAAGAAATCCTCTAAAGACTTAGCACCAAATTTGCGGTCATGATTATGAACTGTACACGGTAACACAAATGGTTGTAACCATTGAAGATTGGGTTTTCGTTGGTTGATGAGTTCAGAACATGTTTTCTTATGTTTCTTCACCGTAAGAACTCGATTTAACGTATGACACGCTGAAGACACTTCTTCACTCTAGAAACTACATGCAACTTGAAATCTGCTAGCATTGTGTGTACGGTCTCAATCAAAGTTCATTTCTTTCTTTCTACGACACCATTCTGCTCTGGATTATACAGTGCACTGAACTCATGTGAAATTCCTTTCTGATTACAGTACTCCAACATCTTATTGTTCTTGAATTCAGTTTCGTTATCACTTCTGATACGTCAGATCGGCAACTGATAAAGATTTTCTATTTTCTTGAACAATACCATCAGATAATCAAAAGTTGCTTCTTTGCTTTCCAGGAACATCACCCAACTGAAACTTGAAAAGTCATCTGTCACAACCAGACAATACAGATCTCCCGATATACTTCTGACATTTACCGGCCCAAACAGATCCATATGTAGGCGTTCTAGTGGTAACTTGATAGAATTGAGAAGCTTTCTCGGATACGACTTTTTCTTTTGCTTTCCCTTTGACAACTAATGCAATCGTCGCTCAGATGAAAGTTCTTTAGTTTTACCCCATCCGCTATTTGGTTATGAACCAGAAAATTCATTTTTCTGAGGTGAATATGCCCCCATTTTCCTATGCTAAAGGATTGACTCTTTCTCTGTTGCTTTGGAAACAAAACATTGTGCAGTATTTGTCGTTGTTGTTGCCATGCTTATATCAAGTACGTAAAGATCGTTTTCTCGTGGAGCGCACATTAAAATCCATTCTTCAGGAATAATGAAACTAGGATTTAGAATCAAGCATTCTTTATTGGTGAAATGTGTAGTGAACTTCTTATCGGATATTTGAGAAATGCTCAGCAGGTTGTTTTCCAATTCGGCAATATAATTAACCTTGTCAAACCATCCCATTTGTAAGAATACCTTCTCCAACAATGTGTCCACCCTAATTGCCTGCGAACCTGACACAGCCCCCTCGAATCGGTTTGACTTTGTAGAGCAAAGCTAAATCCCTGTCATGTGTCTAAGGCACCACTATCCATGATCCACTTTGATACTACGGATCTCGATATCCCCTGCACATGCAATCAACCAATTATTTAAACAATGAGACCCAAGCCTTTCCTGTCTTGGGTGGGTTAGCAATCATTTTGACTTCACTCACACACTCATTTTTTATTTCAACCTTTTCAACTTTTTCGGTCGAAACAGTTGACAACTTCAAAAGATTCTTTCTTCTTCACCGCCCATGTTTGATTTTTAGAAACAGTTTTTTTTTGCGTAAAATTTTGAATCTTTTTGTTCATTTGATTTAGAAGTTTCACCGATTTTAACCTTTGAAACATTAATAGTTTCCAGATTAAACTCTTTTTTGATTCATCATTTCTTTTCATAATCTTCTCTGGTTCAAATATCGGTAATATTTGTTTCACATCTTCTGAATTGGTTTAGAACCTCTTGTGGACATTTACCAGCAATGTGTCCAACTTGGTTGCATTTGAAACAAGTCCTTTTTATCAGTAACGATATAAGGTTCTTCAACCAATTCACGTTTAACTTTTTATTCAAAAAATTCATTGTTTGATTGATTTCTAAACTGACTTTCTTTTTCGCTTTCAAAAATTGTTTCTGAAAAAAGTCATTTTCTTCACAAATTATGTCTTTCCAATTTTACCATAACATTTATTACCATAAATCGAATCATTTCTCCCATAGTAATTATTTCTTTGTTGATTGTAGCGAGAGTTACATGGTTTATAGTAATTAGCTTCTTCTTTTTTGGAGTTTGAAAAACTTTGACCACTTGAGACAGTTGTGTCGACTTCTAATAGCTTAACCTCATCCACTTTGAAAACTTTCTCAACTTTATTCATGTTGGCATTCTGAAGCGGAAATTCAGAATCAGAATAAACTTGTCTTATCTATTCATTTTGTATATTACCACATTTGGATCGCACGTGTCATTTCCTGATTTTGGGATGAATGCTTGTGAAAGTTCTCATTGCTATCAGATTATGAACTTAAAATCTCTCTACCAAACTTTGTTTTTACTGTTTCACAACCACTGACTCACAATCCGACTCAGACTTGGTATAGGTGACACTCAGGTTTTCAGGAAAAGTATCTTTTTGTTCAGTTGAAGTTTTCAGTTTTACGTTTAATGCCTTTTCCACCCCATCAGGATACTTTTTTCGAATAGTTATCCCACATCGGAGGTGGAACTTGGTTATACCCAATACCCCTATTCTCGTATCCATAGACATCTTCTTCCAATTCGTCTTTCCATGTGGGTTTAGGAAGAATATGGTCTAGGACGTACGAAGCAGTAGTATAGCTTTTCAGTTTTTTATCAACACGTTTAGTTTCAATTTTCATTGTTTCAAGCTCTTGTTTTAGACTTGCAAGTTTATCAAGATGACTGTTTATGGTAGTTTGCTTATCTAAAATAGTTTTCTTTAGCATTGAAATCATTGAGTCAATATCTCTATTAGCTTGTTGAAACTGTTTAATTGTCTTTTCGAGTTTATCGTATGCTTCTTTCACACATTTTAAATCGCACGACACATCGTCTTTATGTTTTGTTGATGCACTATTGTGTTCGTCACTTGTCGAATAGGCTAGATTGAGCGTGTGTTGAATATTTTATAGGTAGAATCGAACACACGACAAAAATACGGAGATTACAGTGTAAAAGAGAACAAGTTCGCCCGAACTTGACCTCTATTGGTCAAGTTCACCCGAACTTGATGTGCCTTTATTCAAGTTCGCTCGAACTTGACTAATGCAGGCCAAGTACACTCGAGAATGCTCTTAGGAAGTCAAGTTCGGCCGAACTTGACTAGGTCAACTTCGCCCAAACTTCCATACACTCCAGCGAACTTGTCTCCCTATATATAGGTGTGTTGTTCATTTTGTCATTTAAGTTTTTGGCATCCCTACGGGGAGGTGCTGCCGGATTCTCTCCAGGAACTCCGACAGCTGGACTTATAAAGATGTATACTCTTTCGGTATGAATGAAGACTTCCGCTGCGTTCTACTTCTACTCCTTTCTGTAATAACATTCTACCGAATCGGTTTACGTTTATCCACTAACTTCTGTCTAGAACCGCCTGATATCGGTCCTACATGTTTTTTCAAAACTTTGTATAATTCATCCTTTTCAGTGTACATGTTGCACAGTTCAATACATTTCTTGCACTGAAAGGATATTTCATTTTTTACAAACTCTGTCATCAGTTTTAATTTGGTGTTTGACCAACTCTGACACAACTTTCTCTTCTACTGACGATATTTCTACTTCTTTGAGATGCGCCATCATAGCCTTCTACGCAATTTTAGTCAAAGTTTCAGCATTCATTTCCTTTGGCACGTCTATGATTTCTTCAACTTCTACTTTCTCATCTTCGAAATGTAGATCATCGTAATTCCCTTCCTCTCCGAAGGAACCTAGAAAATATTTAAAAACATCAAGAGGAATCACAGATCTGAATGCATTATTTATCATTTTTTATCGGTCTTTGATGAAAATATTCAGTGTCCAGAATTGTTGATTCAACTTCAACAATGTTTTCTGGACTTTCATCAAACTTGTTTTCAGCTTGTGGTTCATCTGCAGCTTTTTCTTCATTAGCTTTCTCTATCTCGACAATTTTCTCAGTCTTCGTCGGTTCATCCAATTCCAATAATTCAACCATAAGAGCAAGACCATCAGCTTTAGGAATCAAATAGTTCCAGTTAAAGCCTTCATCTTCTTGTGTCACCACTAAGGCTTTATCCTTTGACTTGGCTCCGTATTCAATCGAAATTGGTCGCGAAGTAGTCGGTGGCTGTTGGGAATTTTTGTGGTAGATAGCCCTCTTATAATAATCAGATCTGAACAGACTAAAATTGTTGTCATTTACTTCACGTTTGTGCATTCTCGCTTAAAATGACCTTTCTTTTTGCATCAAAAGCAGGTTACTTTCGACTTATCGAATCCAAGTTAGAATCTAGTCCATCGATGCTTTTTCGCCCTAAAATCTCCATGAATCTTTGGGACGTTGAAGAGTTGGTAAAGTTGAATGACCAAAGATTATGGAAGTTGATTAAATATGAAGCTGCTCATGGTTTTAATCATTGGAAACCGCACATTCCGAAGAAGAAAATCAAGATAGATCCGGTCATGAAAGAAAAGGATGTTACTTTGGTCGTGAAACGACCACGCACTATGAAGAATATGCCATTAATGAAGATTGAACAAGATTTCTATGAATTTTTCAAGTGGTGGCAGTATGTTGAAACGGGTGAAGCGGTGATTGTGTTGAAATGTGAAAGTCTTTGGAGGGCTATACGGATACTAGACCCTATGTGGCTAGTAAATTGGTCTGAAAAAGACGTGGAATGCTTGTTCTACAACAAGATTTGTTATGAAGCCAAAGAGAAAGTCCAAGCGATGTAATACCAAGGTGTGATCACGTTTGTTATGCACATGGTATTAACTCAGGGAAGATGTGGCAATCAAAGTGGCGTGAGCTGGAAAAGGTTGAATTTAGAAAGTCGATCAGAAAAGAAGAAAGATAGATGAAACCATGAAGAAACCATCTTTAAGAGGATTTCAGTTCACGAAGTGGGCACCGGCTAATGATCAAACACCGATACCAAGTGTAGAATGTCAAAAGCCGAGGAAGAATTTCTTTGGAAGATAAATGTTTAACATTATGAAGATTTTGAAGACTGACCAAGACTGCGGCAATATCCAAAGGGGAGTTTGTTGATACAGTATGTCTATCGCCTACGTCTTAAGGTCATGTCAATGTATGTAATAGGGCTAAAACTGTTAGATTTTGAGTTTATATGTATTAACTTCGCACGAAGTGAAGTCCACTTCGTATGAAGGTAGAATTTTACCTTCGTACGAAGATAACTTACCTTCGTACGAAGATAGAGACTCACCTAGCACGAAGGTAATCTCATGTCTATAAATAGGAGTGTTGAGGTCTTGAGTTTGTATGCGTTTTGTAAACTGATACGGCAAAGTCATGTCGGATTTGACTCAGATTGTAAATGTTTAACAAATTAATGAAACAATTAAGTTGAAACAGAAAATCTGGATACTGTCACTAGTTTAACATGAATTCCACACATAACAAACCAGGTTAAACAAATTAGAGCATGTGCTTATTGGATAAGATGATCCTCACATGGTGTAATAGTTCTAGAATTTCTTGCTTAATTAATTGTTATAGCAGAGTCATCATCTTTTTGTCTCCGATGTATTTATCTCGTTCATTCTCAGGAATCTATGTTACGTTGATGTTTTGCCTAATCTCATTCTTTTGAATCACATATTCATCTTCTATTTCCATCCATGCATCCAAATTATTTTATTAAACATGGTTTTCAAATCTCTTACCACCTCAAATAATCTTCCATTCTTAGTAACTTAGGTGGTTTACGTGTAATTCCCATTTCATTGTCTAGATTCACGTTCTGAACCACTGTGGTTGGTGTTGTTGCAAAAGCATTCATTGTATTGTAATCCATTGTTTTGAACTTATCGAAACAACAAAAAACCCTAAATCCTTTAAGCATTTGAACCAACTCGCTTATGAGACAATTGTAATGAATGAACTATTTAAATGTATGAGACCATTCGAGCGTGAGACACTTCAAACGAATGAACAAACTAACGGGTGAGATCTTCAAGCGGATGACCAAATCAGCGTACGAGACATTTTAAGCAAATGAATGATCAACGTATGAGATTTTCAAGTGTATGAACTCTTCAACAAACGGATGACCATAAGCGAATGAGTAGTCTACGTGTATGACTCTCCTGCGCACTAGTCTTGCGCTTGAAAAACTCCTACGTTGATTCAACCTCCTACGCTCCACACCATATTTTGATGAATTTTCAACTTTTAATGGTGAAAATGGCTGCAAACACCTCTAACTTTTTGACATGTTGTTTGTAGATAGTTTTTGAAGATATTCTGAGATTTTAAAGAAAAATGAACCGTGAAATTGTGAGAAAACTTGAAAAGAAGGGTAAAGATGAACTTTAATGCTCCAAAACATGATATTCAAGGGATCTTTGAGTAGATATCAGCTCTCCTACTCTTATACTACTCGTTCTTGTAACATCCGTCAAAAAACGGATTTACCAAACCCGCTCCGTTTATTAACCGAACAATCAGTTAAAAATTTTGTTGCGTATTTAATGCCCAAAATAATTTTAAATGATACATAATTAATAAGTATATTGGAATATATAATTTATATTTGAAAAAGTATTGAAAATAAGAAAATAAAAATAAAAGGCTGCTGCCGGGTTTCGAACCCGGGTCAGCCAGCGATTCAGCAAAGACTTAACTTCCAACCAACCAACCACTGCGCCACTTGTGTTTCTTGTTAATTAATGGAAACAATTAATACATATTATAAGTCTCGAAATCAAAACCGACGCGCCCAATCGCAGTCGTCGGAAATCCCGACGATTTCGCCGAGATTGGACGGTTTCTTCAGTTTTAACCGAAGCTTTAACTACTACATCGGTTATAACCGACGTCTGAACCCGCGACGCAAGTCATAACCGCCGGAAAACGTAATGACCGACGAATCAAGACGGAAAACGGACTAAATACGTCGATGTTCTGCCCTATAGATACCCCCTCTAACCTCTGTTAGCTTTTTCGCTCACAATCACACAATTTCCCGACGTAATTCCACTCGCCGGAAATTTCTACAACTCGCCGGAAAACCGACCCTTTCACCTCTGAGCCCTACTGAACCCCAGAGCTCATACCGAAGCCACCCACATTCATCTCAAGCTCGTTGAAGACCCTCTGCCGCAAGACACACGTCGCCGGAATCATCTGTTGTCACCGGAGTTTCGCCGGCGAAACAGAGGAATCCAGTTCGGTATACCTTACACTTAATCTCTTATTCTTCTTATTAATCGCACATGTAATTAAGCGCAGACACTAACGAACTTGATTAAATCTTCGAACCAGTCGGACTTCCGTTTCTGGTTAAGTCTGACGAAGAAGACGAAGATTCGTATTGTATATGTTTAATTAAAATCAAGATATGTCTCGGGTTAGACAAACAGTCCAGCGGTGGACTGTGTGCAAATAAACACGCATACATTCCGAGTTCGACTGTTGTCCCACGCACACTCGCCTTAATAAAAATGTTCTTTTTTTTTAACCGAACCGGATCCACTGCTTATAGATGTTAAGTTTAATAAAAACCGTAATAATAACCAAGATAGACACACAGTCCAGTGGCGGACTGTGTGAACGTTTAATCACACGTCACGAGTTCGAGTCCGGGTTACCGCACCGGTCCTGATAATTATCAAACTTTTTATATAAAACAGAAATGAAATTATTTAGTTTGTATATAAGTATAATAAAAATCAGAGTATTTACCAAGTTAGACACACAGTCCAGCGGTGGACTGTGTGTTAACCTAAACCACAGGTCCCGGGTTCGAGACCCGTGGAGAACACCGGTTCGATACATTAAAATCGTTTTTAAAAATAAATGATTTTCGGTTTAATTCAATTAGTATAAAAATATAATTAAAAACAGAAATATTTCAGGTTAGACACGTAGCTCAGTTGGTAGAGCAGCGTGCACGCGAACGGGAGGTCTCGGGTTCGACCCTCACCCGGCGCACACAATTACACAGTCTGACCGGTCAACAAGTCAACGGTCAACGGTCGCAAAAAGTCAACAATTTTTATTATTTTTATTTATTTATTTTATTTAAAAATCAATTAAAAATACTTAAAAATAACATTTTTAAGGTTAGAAAATAGCCTTAAACTCACAAAAATACACCCAACAATCCTACTAAAATTGACTAATAAAATCCGCAAACTTACCGAACCATTATGCCATTATCTAGGTTAGTTTCACTCGTGGTTAAATCCAACTTCGTGCGTATTCAACATCATCAACCGAACGCACCCACTGTGAGTGAATCTTACAACTCCCCTTTTTAATTACACGTTTTGGGGTGTGTCATGTGTCACCAAAATTAACTCGTTTATTTAAACTTGTGCCATACCATATTGTGATCTAAACTTAGATTGTATATATTGCTTGTAGTTATGTATTTCATATTGTCAAGTTATATGCAATTCATTCATTAGGCCCATCAGTTCCTCGTAGGAGACGAGTTGAGCAACGCATGCCTCAAAACAAATCCATTATTGTTCGTGTGTGTATTATTTAGTTTATATTGTTTGTAGTGATGTATTTCATATTGTCCAGTATATGCAAATCATTCATTAGGCCCATCAGTTCCTCGTGGGAGACGAGTTGAGCAACGCGTGCCTCAAAACGATCCATTATTGTTCATGTGTGCATTATTTAATATTAAATGATTGGTGAATAAGTTTACATCTATTTTTACTCATGTGTGGTTGTGCACTTTATTTTATAATCAATTAAATAAACTTGTTCAAATTTTTTCATAGGATTCACTCGCCAACTTTTTGTTGATCCAAAAACCATTTTTACACATGATACAGGTGAACATGATGAAGCAAGGAAAAACATAGGAAATGCCTTAGAAGAAAACAATGAAGTCTAGAATGATGTTTAGGACATGATGTAATTATGATTGTAAAATTTCACATTAAATTGTATTAATGAATATGAAACGTTATAATAAATGTCATGAGCTTTGATGATAACCCAATCATGCCCCGATCACCTTTTTCCGCTGCGGGTCGGGGTGTGACAGATTGGTATCAGAGCCATGACTATAGGGATATAGGATAGGTTATTAGACCCTTAGAGCCTATACTATAGTTGCCTAAATTTTAATTATTTAGGTGGTTACATACAAACTTATGATATTTATTTGTTTCATATTTGTTTATACTTACAGTCAAACATACATACTTACATACACATTCATCATACATATTTCAATGTTCATATATCCAAATCATCTTCATACTTTTGTTATTCAAAGATTTTGCCGCAATTTTCAATCCCATCAAAGTGAGTTCTGCGACGGGCATGTAGTAACTGGAAGGGTACAAGTACCGGTAGTCGGAACGTCCTGTCTAGGTTGGCATTCGTATAAATCCAATATAACGGACCAGTTTGCCTACCTGGGGACTAACGATGAGAGTACGAAGGACCTATTAGGCCAAAGCATGCCACACCAAACGTCGTTCGAACTAACCCACTTTGAGGTGTCACCGTGTCTACACCTGGACACATTCCGAATATCATACGTTATATACATATTTCTCGATTTTCTCCGGGTTTTAGTGTACGTAACCAGGTTAACACATGCGAACCATATGAAAAACCCGGTATTCATGGGGGCCCACATGATTACGAAGGTGAAGTATGGCGGCATGCAAGGCCTAATGACGAGCAAAGCCCAAGACATCCTATGGATGTAGTAGATTTATTTTTCTATATTTATTTGATGAATGTTCATTCCTAAATACGACCCATGATCCCAAAAACATCCAACTCATACTCATGATACGTATTCCTTGTAGATGTCTTCTAGCCTCGCCCGTAGGAAGATGAGAGCAGGAAAAGCCCGCGAGCTCATGGCTGCCCTAATCGCTCAACAAATGGCTGCCGTAATACCCAACATTGTAATTCAAGTCCAACAAGCCCTTACCGCTAATCCTGTCAACCAAGAAGATCAAAACGTTATCAACCCTCCCCCAAATACCACTAAATGCACCTACAAGCATTTCAAATCATGCGACCCTCCAAAATACGAAGGGACTGAAGGTGTCACCGGTCTCCTCCATTGGTTTGAAGAAATGGAGAACACTTTTCTAAATTGCGATTGCCCTAACGATCGCAAAGTGCGATATGCTACCGGTCGTTTATATGGAATAGCACTTACTTGGTGGAATACAGAGAAGGCCAAACGAGGCGTTGACGATGCTATGACTTTGACTTGGGAAGAGTTGAAGGAAATCATGACAAGACGGTTTTGCCCAAGGAGCGAAATCAAGAAATTAGAAGATGAGTTCTATTCGTTGAAGCAAAAGGAAGGCGACCACACCACTCACAACAAAAGATTTCTCGAGTTAAATCAAATGGTTCCCAACTTGTTCACTCCCCTCTACCATTTGATCGAGCACTACATCCGAGGTCTTCCGTCAAAAATTCAAGACTCGGTAATAAGTACCACGCCTGCAACTTTGGAAGCAGCAATGGAGTTAGCTACAGAGCTCAACGAGAACCGAATCCGGAACAAAGACTTCAAGGAGGAGAAGAAGAAGGATAAAGCATCAACTGAAACTTCAAACTCCACCCAAACCGAATCCCCTTCTCAACCCATTTCTAAGAGAAAAAGAGACGGGCAACTTTTCGCTACTATCCAACGTAATCAACCAATTTCACACGCCATACCCATCCAAGCTATCCCAATCACTCAAGTAGCACCCAACTCAACTTACCCAAATAAGAAACCATACCTTGGACCTCACCCTCGATGTAACACCTGTTTTTATCACCATCCCCTTACCTTACCTTGTCGACTATGTGCAAATTGTGGACGCTATGGTCATTTGAGCAAGGTTTGCCGCACCCTTCAAAACCAAATCTCTCCCCCTACTCAAAACATGATCCAAACCTATCAACAACCCCAATACCCCATGTTCCCATATGTTCGAGCTTGTTTCAATTGTGGCGACCCTACCCACTTTAGAACCACGTGCCCTCGATTGGTTAACATCATAAACGCTCAAGCTCAATCAAACCCAGTTAACCAAGTAAATCAAGAAAACCCAATCACTAGGCCACCAACAAGAGGAAGAGTTTTCAACATCAACGCCAATCCTGTCGAAGATAATGACGGCCCAAACGAAACCACCCAACTAGTCCTCTTCACCGAAAATCAAGATTCAACTCCAATCGTTTAGTTTTATGTTTTTCTTTATGTTTTAGAATCACATAGAACCAATCATAACTTAAGGATAAAGCCAATGAGAATTTGACAAGAATATGGTGGATACGCCGCTGGTACTTCCTATATATAAGTATTCTTGTCAAAGGATCGGAGGCATTATCAGGCGGTTATGAGAGGTTCCATTTATAAACTGTTTGTGTGATTATTGTTTAGACAGTACATGCAATACGATCGGCTCCGTTTGATTGAGCCTTGATCGCACAGACATTTTTCATTTTCAGTACATGCAATACGATCGACTCCGTTTGATTGAGCCTTGATCGCACAGACATTTCTCATTTTCAGTACATGCAATACGATCTTTTGGTTGTTGTGTTTGTTGTAGAGTCACATAGAACTAATCATAACTTGTGGATAAAGTCAATGAAAATTTGACAAGAATATGGTGGATACGCCGCTGGTACTTCCTATATATAAGTATTCTTGTCAAAGGATCGGAGGCATTATCAGGCGGTTATGAGAGGTTCCATGTAGGATTTAGTATGTTTTGGTCAAAGTTTGTTCATCATACATTTCAGTGTATTTCAATTTCATCATTTAAATAAGTTGAGCTATGTCTCACTTCCACAATGACTAACCTCTCCATCACAACAAACGAGAGAGGTATTGTCATCATTCAAACATGGATATTATCAGGATTAAGACTCAAGTATTGGTTGTTGTGTTTGTTGTAGAGTCACATAGAACTAATCATAACTTGAGGATAAAGTCAATAAAAATTTGACGAGAATATGGTGGATACGCCGCTGGTACTTCCTATATATAAGTATTCTCGCCAAAGGATCAGAGGCATTATCAGGCGTTTATGAGAAGTTCCATGTAGGATTTAGTATTTTCTTGGTTGAAATTTGTGTTACATTCATATCATTTCGCCATTTAAAGAAATTGGATTGTGTTCTATTTCTACATAAACTAACCTCTCCATCATAACAAACGAGAGAGGAACTGTCACCATTCAAACATGTATGCTATCAGAATTTGGACTCAGATATTGGTTGTTGTGTTTATTTATGTTCTAGAGTTACATCATAGAACCAATCATAACTTACTGATAAAACCAATGAAAATTTGACAAGAATATGGTGGATACGCCGCTGGTACTTCCTATATATAAGTATTCTTGTCAAAGGATCAGAGGCATTGTCAGGCGGTTATGAGAAGTTCTATGTAGGATTTAGTAATTTCTTGGTACATTGGTTGTGGCATTTATTTATGTTTAGAGTCACATCATAGAACCAATCATAACTTACTAATAAAACCAAAGAAAATTTGACAAGAATATGGTGGATACGCCGCTGGTACTTCCTATATATAAGTATTCTTGTCAAAGGATCAGAGGCATTGTTAGACGGTTATGAGAAGTTCCATGTAGGTTGTAGTATTAGAAATTTTGTTTTAGGATATAACCCTATCCTTCCAAACATATCAAAACTCTTACGCATGATATCATATTTAGTGAATCAACTCTGCGTATCAATATTTTTACAGTAGGCAACAAAAAGCGATTCCTGTAACAGGGTACTTAACCCTTACAAGGGACGTTACCGCCTCAAACAAAATTTAAACTCTTACTCTTTTTCTAAGTATGTAACTGTCAAATTAAACACCATCCATTTTAGACAAATATGTCACTACTTAAATTTCGGGACGAAATTTCTAAAAAGCAGGAGATACTGTAACATCCGTCAAAAAACGGATTTACCAAACCCGCTCCGTTTAAACCGAACAATCAGTTAAAAAGTTTCGTTGCGTATTTGATGCCAAAAATAATTTTAAACGATACATAATTAATAAGTATATTGGAATATATAATTTATATTTGAAAAAGTATTGAAAATAAGAAAATAAAAATAAAAGGCTGCTGCCGGGTTTCGAACCCGGGTCAGCCAGCGATTCAGCAAAGACTTAACTTCCAACCAACCAACCACTGCGCCACTTGTGTTTCTTGTTAATTAACGGAAACAATTAATACATATTATAAGTCTCGAAATCAAAACCGACGCGCCCAATCGCAGTCGTCGTAAATCCCGACGATTTCGCCGAGATTGGACGGTTTCTTCAGTTTTAACCGAAGCTTTAACTACTACATCGGTTATAACTGACGTCTGAACCCGCGACGCAATTCATAACCGCCGGAAAACGTAATGACCGATGAATCAAGACGGAAAACGGACTAAATACGTCGATGTTCTGCCCTATAAATACCCCCTCTAACCTCTGTTAGCTTTTTCGCTCACAATCACACATTTTCCCGACGTAATTCCACTCGCCGGAAATTTCTACAACTCGCCGGAAAACCGACCCTTTCACCTCTGAGCCGTACTGAACCCTAGAGCTCATACCGAAGCCACCCACATTCATCTCAAGCTCGTTGAAGACCCTCTGCAGCGAGACACACGTCGCCGGAATCATCTGCTGTCACCGGAGTTTCGCCGGCGAAACAGAGGAATCCAGTTCGGTATACCTTACACTTAATCTCTTATTCTTTTTATTAATCGCACATGTAATTAAGTGCAGACACTAACGAACTTGATTAAATCTTCGAACCAGTCGGACTTCCGTTTCTGGTTAAGTCTGACGAAGAAGACGAAGATTCGTATTGTATATGTTTAATTAAAATCAAGATATGTCTCGGGTTAGACACACAGTCCAGCGATGGACTGTGTGCAAATAAACACGCATACATTCCGAGTTCGACTCTTGTCCCACGCACACTCGCCTTAATAAAAATGTTCTTTTTTTTTAACCGAACCGGATCCACTGCTTATAGATGTTAAGTTTAATAAAAACCGGAATAATAACCAAGATAGACACACAGTCCAGTGGTGGACTGTGTGAACGTTTAATCACACGTCACGAGTTCGAGTCCGGGTTACCGCACCGGTCCTGATAATTATCAAACTTTTTATATAAAACAGAAATGAAATTATTTAGTTTGTATATAAGTATAATAAAAATCAGAGTATTTACCAAGTTAGACACACAGTCCAGCGGTGGACTGTGTGTTAACCTAAACCGCAGGTCCCGGGTTCGAGACCTGTGGAGAACACTGGTTCGATACATTAAAATCGTTTTTAAAAATAAATGATTTTCGGTTTAATTCAATTAGTATATAAATATAATTAAAAACAGAAATATTTCAGGTTAGACACGTAGCTCAGTTGGTAGAGCTGCGTGCACGCGAACGGGAGGTCTCGGGTTCGAGCCTCACCCGGCGCACACAATTACACAGTCTGACCGGTCAACAAGTCAACGGTCGCAAAAAGTCAACAATTTTTATTATTTTTATTTATTTATTTTATTTAAAAATCAATTAAAAATACTTAAAAATAACATTTTTAAGGTTAGAAAATAGCCTTAAACTCACAAAAATACACCCAACAATCCTACTAAAATTGACTAATAAAATCCGCAAACTTACCGAACCATTATGCCATTATCTAGGTTAGTTTCACTCGTGGTTAAATCCAACTTCGTGCGTATTCAACATCATCAACCGAACGCACACACTGTGAGTGAATCTTACAACTCCCTTTTTTAATTACACGTTTTGGGGTGTGTCATGTGTCACCAAAATTAACTCGTTTATTTAAACTTGTGCCATACCATATTGTGATCTAAACTTAGATTGTATATATTGCTTGTAGTTATGTATTTCATATTGTCAAGTTATATGCAATTCATTCATTAGGCCCATCAGTTCCTCGTAGGAGACGAGTTGAGCAACGCATGCCTCAAAACAAATCCATTATTGTTCGTGTGTGTATTATTTAGTTTATATTGTTTGTAGTGATGTATTTCATATTGTCAAGTATATGCAAATCATTCATTAGGCCCATCAGTTCCTCGTGGGAGACGAGTTGAGCAACGCGTGCCTCAAAACGATCCATTATTGTTCATGTGTGCATTATTTAATATTAAATGATTGGTGAATAAGTTTACATCTATTTTTACTCATGTGTGGTTGTGCACTTTATTTTATAATCAATTAAATAAACTTGTTCAAATGTTTTTCATAGGATTCACTCGCCAACTTTTTGTTGATCCAAAAACCATTTTTACACATGATACAGGTGAACAGGATGAAGCAAGGAAAAACATAGGAAATGCCTTAGAAGAAAACAATGAAGTCTAGAATGATGTTTAGGACATGATGTAATTATGATTGTAAAATTTCACATTAAATGTATTAATGAATATGAAACGTTATAATAAATGTCATGAGCTTTGATGAGAACCCAATCATGCCCCGATCACCTTTTTCCGCTGCGGGTCGGGGTGTGACAGTTCTTGTGTCACCCGGTTGATTAATCGCAAACCTTTTAAACTCAGTCTTAATAGAAATCTTAATTAGGCCAGTAATGTTTGAATAACCACTCATGTGTTCCTAAGATGATTAGGTTGCAAAATTGTCTTCGTTTGATCTTTCAGCTAGTTCTCATAGTTCTCATTTTTGGAGTGAAATTTCGAAACCTACTATTAAGAAAAACTAAAGTAGAAATTTATAAATTTTCAATATAAATTTAATATAGTAATCTCAATTAAACATTAATTACTAATATAATTTATATAATAAGCCTAATATCCAAATGTTAACTCTTATATCTAATGACCATTGTCTAAACGTTAACTTTTGATTAAAGGCTAGGGTTTGAAAAAATAGAGCATTCACATCCTGTCAACCAAATTCTATGAGAGGCTTCGCCATATTATAGATGGTGGTTATGAGAGGTTATAAGTGGATGAGAGAGAAAATGTTATTGCCCATCTATAAATATGAAAAACATTGTTCACTCCTATAAATTTTTTAATATTTCTAGAAAGTGATATATGTAGAGGAGAGAAAAAAGTAATAATAAAAATATAAAAAAATGTATTATTTGATCCAAAAGGAGAAAAAGAGAGTATTTTTAGTGTAATTATAAAGATAAACATAGTAAATAGGATGTGAATGCACTTACAACTTGGGAACTTTAGATTGGTTACTTGAATGGAAACCCTAGAGTACAATTTTAAATATATTATATTTATCTATTTGTAATGACTTGATGTACTTTTGTTAAATATATAAAATTTAGTTTAATTATCATTTGTATATGACCCAGTCCGATTTGAACTGGACCGAACAAATTATGATACGATAGACAAATGACCACCGAAAGTTTTCGCTCTATAGCATTTTTACCCCATAAAACTTTTCTAGGTTTGACTAACTCTAAATGATAACTATGAATTATATAACAAAAGGCTAAACTATAGACGTTTACTATGTCCAAAAGGCTAAACTACTGACTTTTACTATGTCCAAAATGTAACTTCATTCAAAGTTTAGCTAAATTATTGTCCCTTTCATCATTATTATTATAAACTTAAAAACCTAATGTCCGTGCACAAGTTAAGCATGATTTGTTATATCAAAAAATATCTTAGATGTGTGTATATATATATATAGGAGAAGGATCATTACAGAACACTAACTATTGCGAGAACAAAAAGAACAACTCTAAAACACTAAATTTTAGGATTTAAGGTTCATTTTTTTTAATTTTATGTTTCTTACATTCGTATGTGTATTCTATATACATAAAAAACTATATATTTTTATCTACACATAGCCTACATACAAGTTGGTAATTTAAACCTATACATAACCTACATATGTGTAGGTTAAACAAAAAGTTAAAAATTTTCACGTTTTGTATTGAAATCTAGTGTAAGAAACAGTAAATCTTACATTTATAACATTTTCATTTACTTTGTAGGTTTTTAGGATTGAAAAATGGGTGTTTCACTGTGTTCTGCGTGTTCTCGCAATATTTAGTGTTTTGCATAGATCCTTCCCCTATATATATATATATATATATAGGATTAGGATCATGTAAGAAGTAGTAGGTTAATTGAGAAACTTGTGGAGCATTTTAAATCACACATTTTCCCTAAGCAAAAAATTCAAAAAAATTGAGAAAAAAAACGCAAACTTTTTTTTGGAAAAATCGAAACCTTTTCTATAAGAGGTTTTTTTAGGGATTTATACACATGTGTATATTGTTAATCTTTTTACCGTACATATGTGTATATTGTCAATCTTTTAACTATACATATGTGATATTGTCAATTTTTTAACCGTACATATATGTATATACATGTTTAAAATTGAAAAATAAGTGTTGTAAATCTATGATTGAGGTGAATGATTTAGTTTTAGCTTTAGGATTTAGTATTGGTATTTAGGGTTTAGTTTTAGTCTTTAGTATTAGTATTTAGGGTTTAGCTTTAGGGTTTAGTATTAGTATTTAGGGTTTAGCATTATGGTTTAGCTTTAGGGTTTAGCATTAGGGCTTAGCTTTAGGGTTTAGGGTTTAGTTTTTAGGTTTTAGCAAGGGTTCAGCTTTAGGGTGTACGGTCTAGCTTTAGTATTTAGAGAGTTTTGGTTATTGTTCAATGAGCCGGTCCCAATGCCGCTGTAATGAGCTCAATCAACATTCGGTTAACCCGGTTTCCTAGACTTCTTAGGTTAAGAATATATATTTTTCATAATATACATATATGTATAGTTATAAGATTGACAATATACACATGTGTATAAATAAAAAAAAAACCCTATTAGAAAAAGCTCGAATTTTTACAAAAATAAAAAAAATTTACGTTTTTTTTTTTGCATTTTTGGCTTAGGGAAAATGTGTGGTCCTAATACTTCTCAAGTTTCTCAAATATGGTGTTCTTCTCTTAGGATCCCTACCCTATATATATATATATACGTATAGGTGAAGGATCCGTAGAAAGCACCCTTTATTGTGAGAACCAGTGTGAACACAACCAAAAATACTTAAAAAAACACACACAATTTTTAATAGTTAAAAAAACGCTATATTTTGTCACTAAAAAATTAAAAAAAAAATGTTAGTACACAATGTCTATGTCTTAGTCTTGGATCGAGTCTGTTTAGTTTGGGCTAGAATACGTTAGATATAGTGATATTTATGTAAATGGCTATACAAGTTCGCCCGGGATTGTAATGTTGGAACAACTTCGCCCGATCTTGGTTTCTTCCAAGCGAACTTGTAAAACTATAAATAGGTGACTTGTTATTCTCATTTGTAACTTCTGCAACTTTGTCACTTGTACGGCGAAGCTCTGTCCGATCAGGATTTGACATGTACTGAACATTTATGATCAATAAACAATGATTAAACAGTAAACCTTGCATATTCGATTAACGCGTCATATAAATTCCGTTTATACGAACGTTAGATACCAATTTTGGTTCCTACGCTTACAATGGAGCGATCTAACAAGTGTTATCAGAGACCTGAATTGGTGCAACCATTGTAATATCTACTCTTATTCTACCTCTTTCTATCATTTTTTAACTTTTTCAAGATAAAACAATGAATTCACGGATAAAAGTTGCTAATTTTTTAATATGTCATGTAAAATACACTTGTGGTAAACCCCTGAGAGTTTGGACATCAAATTAAGACGAATTGATATCAAAAAGTTCAAAAAACCATGATTTGCAAACTTGTTTTGGTCGAACTTGAGATCAAGTTCGCCCGGACTTGATTAAAATTCATTGATTTTAATCAAGTTCGCCCGAACTTGACTGATAATTCAAGGTTTTACAGACAAGTCCGCTCTAACTTACTTAATCTTCATTCAACTTTTATCAAGTTCGCCCGAACTTGATTAAAGATTGTTGAAAAATTATTATAAGTTCGCCCGAACTTGTTTATCTTTCTTGAAAATCTTATAAGTTCGCCCGAACTTAATCAGGGAGAAATTTTCAAAATTCAAACACAAGTTCGCCCGAACTTGTGTAAAAATCAAAATCTAATTTCTCCAACCTGCAAGTTCGCCCGAACTTGTCAGTGTACTGATCATTTTTCGAAGTTCGTGAACGTGTGTTTTTCAGTAAAATTCGTCAGTTTTTCAAGATGGAAGATCTTCACAGCGCATTCATGACTGCTACAACATCAAATGCTCAAATGGTAAATCAAGTGAACATCAACAATGAAATGGGCACATCCGTGAAACCGCCAAAATTCATGAATATGGATGATTATGAGAGTTGGAAAGAGAAGTTTTCTAACCGAGTGCAATCTACATATTTCCATAGTTGGGTTGCAGTTCAGACTCGTTACACTTGGCCTCGGGATGAAAATGATAACGAGATCGACCTCAGCAAGTTTTCTACTTTGCAGAAAGATGCTTACGTTGCCGAGAAGAAAATGATTAGTTTGATTCAACAATCGGTTAAAGAAGATATATTGGTGCTGCTACCGGAATCTAAAACTGCACAGGAATTATGGACATTCCTGCAGAACAAGTATCAGGGAAGTGCAGAAATGGTCAAAAGCAAGAAAGCACTGATCATGAAGGAATTCGATATATTCACGATGATTAAAGTAGAAACGATGAAACAGATGATCGAAAGGTTTTGTCATCTAAAAGTGATTATGATGAGACACGGGCTTGAGAAGAAGGAAGAAGAATACATAGATAAATTGGCCGACGCATTGCCTGAAGGTGATTGGACGACATATCTCATGGTTCTTAAAGAAAGTCCGAGCTGAAAATTCTTTAAACTTTCCACGTTCATTGATAAACTGGAAGGTCATGAAATGGAGTTATTAAAGATAACCAAATCAAAGAATGCCAACGTGACTCAAGATGTAGGGCTGTACTACAAGTCAGGAGCTCAAGAGAATATTATTAGCCCGAAGATCCAAACCGATTTTAGCGCGAATCTGAATTCTTCAAATCATTCGCCACAGAGTCAAACTCAATCATATCTGAAATATGATCAAAGTTCCCAAAATTCTTCGTATTCAAGCACAGGTTCAAATTCTTCATATCAAAATCAAGCAAATCAGAATAATCAATCGAATTATGATCCAAATGTGTACAAATGCAACATTGCTGTTAATCTAAATAATGTTGTTTCTGAACAAGTTGCCAAACAACACATGACACTTCTCGCTACAGTGTTAGAATCATATGAAAGTTTGGTGGCCGGGAAGATTGGTAATCCGGAAATGACTGCTAAAGATTATGATCAAGTAGATGAAGAAGAGCTTGAGCTAATGGACATCAAATGGTCCTTAGCATCAATCATTCGGAGGGTTACAAAGTTTGTTGCTCTTACCGGCAGAGACATCGGAAATTCCAGCAACAAATTGGGATTCGACAAAACAAAAGTCACTTGCTTCAGATGCCGAAAAAAGGGCACTTCAAGAGAGAATGCAAGAATCCAGAAGCAACGGGCAATCAAAGTCCATTTGGAGGTGGCAACGAATACTACAAGAAGTTACTACAGTACAAGCCATTCCCAAAGAAGACTCAAGTCGAAATCCAAGAGAAACCAACCAACAACATAGAAAAGGCAATGGTCGTTCAAATGAAGATGATGGTTTTGATTGGAATTCATACATTGCCAAAAAGACCGGTGTTGCTCTTATGGCCGAGATCGTGGAAGACACATCTGCTCAGGATGCAGCCACGGAAAGTGCATTACTAGAAGAGTACATGCAACAAGCTGAGGAAGAGGAAATTTATCAGCATACAAAGATGCAGGGCATCCTTTCCACTAACATGTCTACTAGTTTTGCAGGTTGTTTTGGCAATACAATATCTTTGGAGCATGTTGCTAAGGAAAAATTTATGGTTGAGGAGGTTATCAACGTAACCAAAGACATGAATGAAGAAACCTTACAGAGATCGCCAACAAGGCTATGATGGCAAATCTGACGAAGGTAAGTCCAGAAGTAAAGGTCCAAATTGTTGAAGTAGAAAAACTATGTAAAAAATGTGTTGAACCGTGTATTCAATGTGCTGAAAAGTCTCAGATCATAACCAAAATCAATGTGCATAATAATAACTTCAAATACGATTATCGCACAATGAAGGAGGCATATGACAAAATGAAAGATGATTACAACAGGTTGGATAATAACAACATTGAACAAGATGATACTATCAGAATGTTAAAAGCTACTTTAATGGAAAAACAAAAGGCTATTAACGTTTACATAAACAACATTGCTGAAGTAAAACAAGAGCTTCAAGATATGAAAATCAAAACCGAAAGGGTTCGACAGCTTCTGAAAAGCTATACCACTAATGCCTACGTCATCGATCACATTCTTCCTACGATTCAGTCGGAAGAAGATGTTCAGAAAGCCAAAGGTAAGAAACGTGGAGACTATAACAATGTTCCACCACCCCTATGTGAAAATTATTGTCACAAAAAGGCTGAGGGGATGGAAAAGGCGCTCTACATTGAACTTTTAACTGAAAAGAAAAATGAGCTGCCTGAGAACATTGATATAACCTACACAAGTGATGATGGCGAAGCGGTGGTTAAGAATGTTGTTGAAAATGTTTTGAATGATTCTGATGATGGCAGCTTTGAGAGCGCCAACTCGAGTTTGAACAATTCTGATTCACAATCCGAAGATGACGATACATCATCGGAAGATAGCCTAAGTGATGATCACATTGTCATGTACAAAGTAAAGGTCTCTGATAGACTATACTTCGACGATAGCTTTCCGATTCGAAATGTGAAGGAGATCAGCTTGATAAATTTTTCAAACTCGTTGAGGTCTCATCAGAAGATTTGGAAATTAATGAAAATAAATTTTATTCTAAACCTAAAAGAAACAACTACCGAACAATTTTGATTCACAATCCGAAGATGACGATACATCATCGGAAGATAGCCTAAGTGATGATCCTAACATTGTCATGTACAAAGTTAAGGTCTCTGATAGACTATACTTCGACGATAGCTTTCCGATTCGGAATGTGAAGGAGATCAGCTTGATAAATTTTTCAAACTCGTTAAGGTCTCATCAGAAGATTTGGAAATTAATGAAAAGAAATTTTATTCTAAACCTAAAAGAAACAACTACCGAAGGAATGGTGGTGATTTTCCTGAGCATAGAAGAGCATGGTTGGGTTTAGAATTGGAAGATGAACCGAACAAGAAAAAGTCACCATTTCGCGAATACAAAGATAAAAACATGAAATTCGTATATGGGACGAGCACGGTTCAGGAAGAAAGTTTGATTGGAAAGCAATCAAACGATGAGTTTAAGAAAGCAAAAGAACTTCGAGATAAGGCTAAAGTCGCAAGTGGTGTAAAACCCACTAATGGACATTCTCATGATGATCGGACTTGCTTCAAGTGTAATGAAATTGGTCACATTGCACGCAAGTGTCCGAGATCTAAGCCGGTCTATCCTCGAAGAAAAACAAGTTTAGATGTTGAAAAACCTAAGCAACCAGAGTTTGAAACTGAAATTGTCAAACCTTCAAAAGATAAAATGAAAGTTCATTTTGAAATTGGTAACAACAGTGATATCTCGGATGATTATGAAGCTTTTTATCCCAAACCCAAGACCAAGAAGGCTTGAGTCGCGCTTTTTAACTGAATGATAACGTGTTAAGGGGCTCCAGAGATCCGTTCTTTCAAAGTGGATTCTGGATAGTGGAGCGTCAAGGCACATGACAGGGATGAAAGCTCTTCTCTTTGACATCAAGGCAATAAATGGAGGATATGTTGGTTTTGCCTGTAATCAAGGTGGAAGGATCGTCGCCGAAGGAAAACTTTCCAATGGCGTCGTATCATTTGATCGTGTGAATTACATTGCTGAACTAGAGAACAATCTTCTAAGCATCTCGCAGATTTGTGATGAACTGTTTACGGTTCATTTCAATGATAAAGAATGCATCATTCTAAAGCCGGGTTTCAAGATTCCTGATGATTGGATTCTGATGCGCGCCCCACGCGAGAACGATCTCTATGTGTTGATATGGGTGTCGCTACCACATCATCGAAAGCTGCTCAATGTTTTGTCACAAAAGCCACGGAGAAAGATTCTAT
This sequence comes from Scalesia atractyloides, assembly GCA_947069175.1. Classification (NCBI taxonomy): domain Eukaryota; kingdom Viridiplantae; phylum Streptophyta; class Magnoliopsida; order Asterales; family Asteraceae; genus Scalesia; species Scalesia atractyloides. Next base: position 53,775,542 of record CAMTDV010000015.1, on the reverse strand, counting down.
TCTATGGCACAGAAAAATGGGGCACATTCATCTTCGAAAAATGAATTTTCTGGTTCATAACAACTTGGTTGAAGGTGTGAATCTTCGTAGCTTCCATATGACCGATCACTGTCTTGAATGTAAAAAGGGGAAGCAGATCAAAAAGTCACATCCTAAGAAGATTCTGAATTCTATAAAGTTGCCGCTTGGACGTCTTCATATGGATCTTTTTGGTCCAGTGAACGTCCGAAGTATTTCAGGAGACCTATACTGCTTAGTCGTCACAGATGATTATTCTCGATATTCATGGGTTTTCTTTCAAGAGTCTAAAGATGAAACGTTCGACAATCTGGTGATTCTCTTCAAGAAACTCGAAAATCTATATCATCTCCCTGTCAGACGTATTCGTAGTGACAATGGCACGAAGTTCAATAACAAAAAGATGAAAGAGTTTTGCAACGCCAAAGGAATTCTGCACGAATTTTTTGCACCTTATACTCCACAACAAAATGGCGTAGCTGAGAGGAAGAATAGAACTTTGATTGAAACAGCAAGAACCATGCTTGCAGACTCGAAACTTCCTGTTAGCTTCTGGAGTGAGGCGGTTGCAGCGGCTTGCTACACTTTAAACAGGGTCTTAACTGTCAAACCGACTAAAAAGACATGTTTTTAAATGATCAACCGAAGGAAACCAAATTTGAAATTTCTAGAGCCATTTGCTGCACCATGTACAGTAATTGATCAAGATGGTAAATTTGGTGCTAAATCGCTTGAAGGTTTCTTTGTCGGGTATGCTAGTCCGCTAAGGAGAGTATATGTTCCTGCTTTGAGAAGGGTGATCGAAGCACAACATGTTGATTGCTTTCGGTATACAACTCCTATTCAGAGAAAAGGCGACGCGTGATTGTTCAATTACCAAGATTTGTGGAAGTCATTCGACTTGCCTGAAGAACCGTCTGATGAAGAACTTGCAGCTCTTTAATATCTTCAACAGTCGGCAAACCAAGAATAGATTATAAGGCCAACTGTGGTTAATCAACCCACTACTGGTTCTACTTCGTCTTCTGGTACAGGTCCAAGTAATAGTGGTGTTCTAGTTGAACAAGTTTATGAAGCAGAAGCAACACCCACTACAACTCCAGCAAATGTTTCCACTGAACCAGGAAATACAACCTCAGAGCCCAATACTTCTCAGAATCAAAATTCCGACTCTGATGAAGCACCAACTTTTGATGATGATGGAGAAGAATCCTTTTCAGATGATGAATCAGAGCAGATAACAAACATGTTGAATCAATCTGTTGGCCCGAGCAATCAAAATGAAGCAACATCAAGTACTCCTAATGTTGATTTGATCGTTGATCTGAATATCTCAAATCAAAACAGTACAGTTGATGTTCCTAGTGAAGAAATGCCACAATCTTATTCATACCATCCTTCAACGAATATTATTGGTGAATTACAAACTGGTGTGCGAACACGAAGCCAAATCAACAAAGCACTAAGTTGTTTCTATACCCGAGTAGCTCCAACTCAAGACTACTGCTATTATTCATGTTTCATATCTCAAATAGAGCCGAAGACTTTGAATGAAGCTCTGGGTGACAAGAACTGGGTGATAGCAATGCAAGAGGAATTGTTACAGTTTGAGAAACTGGGAGTCTGGAGGCTTGTTGACTTACCACCTAAGCAGAAAGCTAAAGACACGAAGTGGGTCTTCAAGTGCAAAAGGGATGATCGAGGTGTGGTCGTTAGAAACAAAGCTCGGTTGGTTGTCAAGGGTTTCCACCGGCAAGAAGGTATTGACTACACAGAAGTCTATGCACCAGTTGCACGCTTAGAATCAATCCGCATTTTCCTTGCATTCGAAGCTTGGAAAGGTTTAAGGTGTACCAGTTAGATGTGAAATCCGTATTTCTCTATGGTAAGCTCCGCGAACAAGTGTACGTCGGCCAACCACCGGGGTTTGTCGATCCGCTGAACAAGAACAAAGCTTATCTCCTAGATAAAGCCTTATACGGATTACATCAAGCCCCGAGAGCATGGTACGAGACGTTATCTCAACATCTCGTTGGAAACGGCTTTACTAGAGGCACAGTGGATAGTACATTGTTTACCAGAGAAGTCGGAAGTCATCTAATCATCGTACAAATCTATGTGGATGATATCATCTTTGGTTCAACGAACGATAGTCTTTGGAAAGAGTTCGAAAAGATCATGAAGAAGAAATTCAAGATGTCTTCTATGGGTGACATGAAATTCTTTCTCGGATTATAGGTGGATCAATTACCAGACGGCATATTCATTCATCAAACGAAGTATGTTCACGATATTCTCAAGAAGTTTGAAATGGATAGCTCGAAGCCGCTTTCGACTCCGCTGGCACTGAACCATTGGATTTGCATTGATGAAACTGGAACTAAAGTGGATGATACACTCTATCGGTCGATGATAGGATCTCTTATGTATCTGACGGCAACTCGCCCAGATATCATGTATCCTACCTGCCTTTGCGCAAGATATCAGTCCAGTCCCCGAGTGTCACACATGCAGATAGTCGAAAGAATATTCCGTTACCTGAAGGGATGTCCAAGCACCGTCTTGTGGTATCCAAAGAACGATAACTTTGATCTGACGGGATACGTTGATTCTGACTTTGGGGTGGACAAGCTGAATTCAAAGTCTACAACGGCTGGTTGCCAGTTCTTCGGTACTCGATTAGTAACGTGGCAATGCAAGAAACAAACCACGGTCTCTCTCTCTCTCTACATGTGAGGCAGAATACATTTCTACTTCCAGCTGTTGTTCTCAAATCTTATGGATTCAACAACAGATGAGGGACTATGGATTGCAATTCCTTGATACGCCTTTATATGTAGATAATAAGGCAGCAATCGACATAACCAAAAATCATGTTCATCACTCTCGTACTAAACACATAGAAATTCGTTATCACTTCATTCGTGACTACTACGAAAAGAAGTTGGTGCGAATAGAAAAAATACACACCGATGAACAAAAAGCTGATTTTTATACCAAAGCATTTCCTTTAACAAGATTTAAATATCTAATGAGGCTTAACGGTATTAAAAATTTGTTGACAGGTGTGGAAGAAGAGGTTGAATACGGATCGGACGACGAGTTCACGTGATCCACATTGGTTTGTATATCTTTTAGCTTAGTATTTCTTAAAAATTAAAATACAAAAATATGTTTTTGATTTTAGGGGGAGAAATATTTGAGAAAATACAAAAACATATGAAAAAATTCAAAAAGTACAAAAACATTGAAAAAGACAAAAAGAATTTTGTGTCACAAAAGGAAATGATAGTAAATCAGTAGACTATCACGGTATGCTAAAGAAATGTAAAGTTTAAAAGTGATAAACAAGTCTTACTATAAATGTGTCGATAGGCTTTACACGTTCAGTAAATTATTTCTGAGATATAAACTAAATTTTACAACTGCTTAATCTTGTGGATTAACATCTCTCGAATATATGGACTTAGTACTCCGAAATTTCATTTGAGAGATTGCCTGATTCTGAGATACGAGGTCTTTATAGATAGTTGATATCTGGGGTATTATACAAGTTCTTCTGATTTTGCGAAAGCAATAGCCTAGAACTTCTATAATGCTTTATGCTATAAACCCCAAACTGCATGCAAAACTTGAAAAGAATCGAAAGATCTAATAATTTGTAGTGCTTAAAAGATTCATTAAGTGGAACACACCTTTAAGTCGAGCCTTCATCTTTTTGTCGATACGATGGTATTAACCTGAGCTCTCAAGGCTTTACCCAGATACAGATATCAATTACGCTATACTCACCTGTAAGATGAAATCTAGGGAATCTTGATACGGGAGTATATTCTGAGATGGGAACCATAGTTAAGTCAAGTTTCATAATTCATACCTAACATATCTTAAAACAATTGAGAAATGTGTCGAAGTTTAAGTGGACAAACATATCGACAATCTAGGTAAACGAGTTTAAAACTTGAAGTCATCAAAAGGTCAACGGTACTGGTAATATGTCTCAATCAACTGATATGATCCTTAGACACGAATTCACAAAAAAATGTCTGTAAATATGTTTGTACATAGTTTACTTTGTTCTGTACATAGTTTATCTGCTTTACAGATTAAAACTAAAAAGATTTTCAGTGTGTTTTAGCATAAACTTTATAAAATACAAAAAGATTTTGTTTTTGCATTGTTTTCAGCAAACCAATGTTGGAGAACGGATCTTCCAAGTCTGGTAAGGTGCTAAACTGGTGGAAATCTAATTGACAACGGGCTGGGAGCTAATCTGTCAAATCTGATAAGCTAAAACGATTAAAAGTTCATTGATTTGAAACTTGATTTTGAGAAAATCCAACAGTTTGTTCATAACGGGTCAAACCGAGGTCATTAACTTGGACTCGGCAGACAAATTGGTTAACCAAGGTCATTAGCGTGGACTTAGTCAACTGAGTGGATTGTTAAAACTGGTAAAATCTGAAAAGTTCACGGTCTAAATTGATAATTTTGAAAAATTTTGGTTTGAAATTGATCAAGTTCGCCCGGACTTGTAATCAAGTTCGACCGAACTTGTTTATACTTGAAAACTGATTAACAGTTGACAAGTTCACCCGGACTTGTTGCTTATCTTAATTGATCAGTGATGCAAGTTCGCCCAGACTTGTTAAGGTATAAATAGATAACAAGTTCGACCGAACTTCATTATCAGTCTTTAACATTCGGAGCGAACTTACTGGCGATTTGAGCAATTTCTAAGATTGGCATTAATACGTCGAATTGCTGTCAAAATAGAACTTGATTAGTGGTGATTTACACACTACTCATCATGGCAATGGTGAGTGATTCAGATTTGGATCGTGTTTCGTTGAGAATTGAACATATTAGATCTGATTTGAACGAATGAACATGATTGAGATCATTAAAGAACAAATTAATCATTAAAACATGGTAAACAGTGATAAACAACCATAAATGAAACATCAATTTGAACAAGATCATCATGAAATGAGTTTGCAGGTTTTTGGTGAACAAGATGACAAGTTTGCCCGAACTTGTCTATTGGTTCGTTGAACCAAGTTCGGCCGAACGTGTCCTCTGATGATGATATGTTATAAAATTCATAAGTTCGCCCGAACTTACCTGATGAAATTCAAAACTGATAAATATCTGACAAGTCCGCCCAGACTTGTCTAAATTTGAATCAATTGATTAAACGTTTACAAGTTCACTCGCCCGAACTTGTATAGAATTTGATTAAAACTGATTAACAAGTTCGCCCGGACTTGATGATTTGTGATGTGTTTGTTTGTTTTGCAAGTCCGCCCGAACTTAACTTGATGAAATGATTATTTGGTCAATCAAGTTCGCCCGAACTTGATACAGGATTTGGGAAAATTGTAAAATTTTGACTAATTTTGTCTCGATCTTCGTGTTTGCAGAATATTCAGCTCTCGTTCAACAAATTCCACAACACATGCATCACGCTAGACAAGGCTATCTGTCCATCTCTGGAAGCATATGAAAGTATTCTCACGTTTATGCAACGCAATCCTATTCACAAGGCAATTACGGAAAAGACTGTGGTCTACAGGTCGCACGTCAACAGGTTTTGGAGTTCTGTAGCGATGAATGATGATGATACAACAATCAAATCAGTGGTGCGTGTTGGTGAAGAAGATAAGGATATTACTGTAACTGAAGCCGATATCCGAAAAGTTCTGAACTTCAACGACGACAAGAATGATTCGATGTTGCTCGACGAGAGGATGGTTAGAGGGTGTTTCTGTCGTATGGGATATAAGGGGCATGTCAATGAATCTACTCTGAAGAAAGGATCAGTCCCTAATCCTTACAAGTTTCTAATGCACGCTATTATTCACGCCTTCAGTCATCGAAAAGCAGGCTTAGACGATGTTCAAGATTATATGGCTTGCATGGCCACAACGCTTATTCTGAACAAGAGATTCAACTATTCGAAGCTGGTTTTCACGCATATGAAGAATAATATGGGATCAAACAGACTCGTGATGTATCCGAGGTTCATTCAAATGCTGATTGACGACAAATTCAAGAAGATAGCAAAAGATCCAAACGTTATTCTTTATCTTAGTCATCTGGATGATACTACTGTCAAGAAGCTTATCACATTCCAAAAGCAATCTTCTGCACCTATTCCAAAGTCTTTATTTGGTGCAATAGCTTCTCAGAATTATGTCGCACCACCATAGTATAAATGGCGTAAAGACGATAGTGGTGATGAAAAAGAAAGAAATGTTGAGTTGGAATGGCTATCAACATTCAAAGAAAAGAGAAGTGATTGGTTCTTGAAGAAAGTTGTTGTTCAAGAGAAAAAGAAAGCATCGCGAAAGCCGAAGAAAGTTGACACTATGCTGATTGATGAGAAAGAGCCTGAAAATGTTCAACATGAAGTTGGTTCAAGTGCAGCGGTTGTTATTGAAAGTCAAGAGGCAGAGAAAACAACGCAGGAAGACGATGTTATATCGGCTACATCTGATAATGAAGAAAATAGTGATGATTCATTGGAAAAGGCTACCAAGAAAGCTATCGCTGAAACTGCAGCAGAAAAAGTCAAAGAGACAGATGCTGATTATGAGCCAGAACATAAAAAAGATTCAGATGAGGAGAGACTGAAAAAGAAAGCGAAACAAGTAAAGTCTTCTGCAATAGCTACATCTACGAAGACTACAGGGTCTCCAAAGACAAAAGGCAAGAAAAGTCAGAAACCGAAGAGCAGATGCTATATTGGAAAGCCGAAGAGCACAGAAGTCCCACAAGAACCTTCTGGTGCAAAATCAACAGGAGTTACACAAGAACCTCCTACGGCTGAAACGATACAATCAATGGTGTTCAAGAAACTTTAGTACAGACATGAGTCACACAAGAACCTCCTGAGTCTGAATTGCTAGAGATTCTAGTTATTCAATCTCAAGATCCTCCAACTGCTGCTCAACCTGAAAGCTCAACTCCTAAAGCGTCTACACCAAAGAGTACTCCTAAATCTACACCAAAGACAACTCCGAAGTCGAAGTTATTTGGAGATATTCCTAATGAGCCGGTGGATATTCAGGACTTAAATGATTTCTTTCCAGAATCAGATGTTGATGAGCTAGAAAAACGTGTGAAAGTTCTGGAAGACAAAGTCGTAAAGAATGAAACAAAAAAGCTGAGTTAGAAAAGTTGGTGAAACAGAGTGAAATTGAAAAAGAGATTCTGAGTGATAAAGTCAAGTTCTTAGAAGGCGACAGAGGGTATTTAAAGGCCCTAATTGAAAGCTTGCAGGATGCGAACGAGTGATTACAGAATGAGATTGTAGAACTAAAATCTGAAAGGGATTTGAATGACCGAAGGTTTAACAGATTGCAGAAAGTGTTGACGAATAGTTTGGGTATTGACTTTGATGTTGAATATGCTCGAATAGATCTGCAGGAAGCGAAAGAAAAGGCAGAAAAGGAATTGGCTGAACAGGGTAAAGGAAAGAATGTTATAGAAAGTATGCTCGAGATTACAAAGCCTGTGATAGAGTCTGAAAAAGCTTCTGAGTCTACTGTTGTTCCAGAAACAGAAACTGAAAAAAAAGACAGTGAAGAAGCTGAAGATAAAGATGATGATGATAATGCAGATGATACTAAAGATGACTCCAACAACGATGATGGTAATAATGATGATGATCAGGGTGGAGTTGGTCTAAAAGTCGTTGATGCTAAAGTAACAGAAGAGTTTGATTTTTCTTCGTTGCTGGATGATGAAACTAATAGAATGGATGATCAAACTCAGGGGGAGCAGACAGGGGAAACAGGTCAGAAAGATGATGTTGACATGTGTGATGCTATTACAGTTATGCTTGTTGTTGCTATTCCTACAAATCCAATGATTCTGATGCTCGAACATAATGTTGAGGAAGGTGAATATGTGCATAACTATTCAAAAGAAGATTTGGCTAAGTTACTTGAAGTTGATGCTGAAACGTTCGATTTTGACTTTGAAGAGCAAGTGTTGAACGTGATTACATTTGAGCCAAACGAATATTGTTATAAAAGAAGGTATGAAGTTGATGATTACAACAAAGTGATAGTTGAAGATTGGTCTTTGGATGATGAGAAAGACGAAGCAGAAAAGTATGTTGGTGCAAACACTGATAGTTTTCCAACTTTCGAAGAGATGTATGAGCAGCTTAATGAAGATATGTTGAAAGAAAAGATTGAAGAGTCTGTACGTCAAGGCAAAATCCCTAAACCAATGATGAAAGAAGAGATTGCGCAAGCAAAGAAATCCTGGTTTAAAGAAATGCCAAGAGAACGAAAGTTTCGACGTCCATTAGCATTCTTTACCAGAGATAAAGATGTTTCATTGGGAGATATATTGAGCTGGGGATGGTTTAAAGAATTGAACGTTTATGCCATTAAACGTGAGTTTGGAGTTCAATACTTCAAATACTTGGCAGATTTCAAGACACTTCCGTATTGGGATGTTGAGGAACTGGTGCAGACAAGAAAGGTCACATATCATATGAAGTTTATTGATCAGTTACTATGGAAGATGATCAAATTTGAAGCGACACAAGGTTTCAGGTACTGGAAGCCATTCATTCCTAAACGCCGAATCAAAACAGATAAGAAGACTGGTATAAAGGATATAACGTTGATCATGAAGCGTCCGAGAACGATGAGGAATATGCCCCTAATGCTGATTGAACAGAATTTCTATCCATTGTTTAAGTGGTGGCAAATTGATCCGACAACGTGTGAAGCAGTGATTGTGCTGAGATTTGAAGATCATTTAGATATCACTAAAGAAAGGGTTGAAATGTTTGGGATAGAAGGTTTAAGAGGGCTGTAGAGAACGATTCGAATACTAGACCCAATGTGGCTAGTGAACTGCTCAAAGGAGGATATCAAATGTTTATTCTGCAGTAAGATCTGTTATGAAGAGTGTGAAAAAGAACAAGCGATGCAATATCAGAGGGTTGTGAATGTCTGCTATGTGCATGAAGTTAACTCTGGAAGAATGTGGGAATCAAGCTGAAGGGAACTAGAACGCAAAGAGTTTTTGAAGGAAGAAAAGCGTATTGAACGTATACATGAGATGGGTAGGGAGGCGAGACTGAGAAGGTTTCAATTCATGACTAAAGTGCCACCTACAGATCAAACGCCGATTCCAGAGCAAGAACGTAGAAAGAAGCCAATCAAGAACTTCTTTGGACATGTCTGGCAGAGATAGAGCTGTGAAGACTGATCAAGACGAAAACGATATCCAAGGGGGAGTCTGTTAGTACATAATGTCTATGTCTTAGTCTTGGATCGAGTCTATTTAGTTTGGGCTAGAATAAGTTAGATATAGTGATATTTATGTAAATGGTTATACAAGTTCGCCCGGGATTGTAATGTTAGAACAAGTTCGGCCGAACTTGTTCAAGACAAGTTCACCCGAAGTTGGTTCCTTCTAAGTGAACTTGTAAAACTATAAATAGGTGACTTGTTATTCCCATGTGTAACTTCTGCAACTTTGTCACTTGTACCGCAAAGCTCTATCCGATCAGGATTTGACATGTACTGAACATTTATGATCAATAAACAATGATTAAACAGTAAATCTTGCATATTCGATTAACACGTCATATAAATTCCGCTTATACGAACGTTAGATACCAATTTAGGTTTCTATGCTTACAATGGAGCGATCTAACAAAAAAATTGGAGTAACAATTATCCATGCACCTGTGCATATGTATCATTTCTTTGACAAATTCCATAATACATTACCAATATTGGACAATTGCACCTTCGTTTACACTACCATCCATAATACACTACTTTTTACATTAATAATATTAGAAATGCACATGTGCATCTATATGTATGAACATGATATAACATGCTTTGGTACACTACTTTGAATACACTTTCCATTTCATCTATCATACCCTTCCATAATACACTACCATTGCATCCTACCATCCATAATACAAACCATTACCTCATATCATCCATAATACAATACCATTACCAATATTTTCAATTTATTACGTGTACATCAACACCCTTTATACCATATCCAAACAACATATTACATCATAAAGTGACAAATATAACCAAACCATCAACCACTAGATATAACTAACCAAAAAACATGTATATGGGCCTACTTCATCATTCAAAATCACAAACTTTTTTATAACAAAACAAGTTATATCAATGTTATACATAATGATGCACATGTGCATTTTTAATATTGGTAATGTAAAAATTAGTGTATTACGGATGGTAATATAAATGAAAGTGCATTTGTCTACTATTGTTATTGTATTACGGAATTTGTCCAAGAAATGATACGTATGCACATGTGCATGGATAATTGTTACTCGAATTTTATTTTTTTTTTGCAACGAAATATGGCAATTTAAAAAAAATACTAAAAAAATTGTATGTTTTTTAGATTTTTTAGGTATTTTTTTTACATTGGTTCTCGCGCTATTCTCAATAATGGTGGTTCTCGTATAAACCATACCCTATATGTATATTGTCAAATCTTGAATTATACACATATGTATATAATCAATTTTAAACTATACCTAGGTGTATATTACGAAAATCTTAGGGGAAATGTGTGGTCCAAAATGTTTCTCAAGTTTCTCACTTAGCTTAGCGCTTCTCACATGATCCTAACCCTATATATATATATATATATATATAGGGTAAGGTTCCTGCGAGAACCACCTTTATTGCGAGAACCGCGAGAACCACCTTTATTGCAAAATAAAATCTAAAAAAAATCAAAAAAACACTCAAATTTTTTTTTACTATTTTTTTTTAAATCGCTATATTTCTTACCCCTAAAATAAAAAACTTTTTTTCCGAGTAACAGTTATCCATGAACATGCGCATATGTATCATAACTTCGACAAATTCCGTAATACATTATCAGTAGTAGACAATTGCACTTTAATTTACAATACCATCCGTAATAAACTACTTTTACATTACCAATATTCAAAATGCACATGTGCATCATTTTGTATAACCATTATATAACGTGTTTTGGTACAAAAATGTTTGTATTTTTGAATGATGAAGTAGGGCCATATACATGTTTTTTGGTTAGTTATATCTAGTGGTTGATGGTTTGGTTATAGTTTTAACTTTATGATGTATATGTTGATTGGATAGTATTAATGGTGATGATAAACATGTAATAAAGTGAAAATATTGGTATCATTATTGTATTATAGATGGTAAGAGGTAATGGTATTGTATTATGGATGGTAGGAGGTAATGGAAGTGTATTATGGATGGTATATAAATGAAAGAAAAAGGGTATTCAAAGTAGTGTACCAAAACACCTTACTTCATGGTGATACATATAGATGCACATGTGCATTTATAATATTGGCAACGTAAAAAGTAGTGTATTACAAATGGTAGTGTAAATGAAAGTACAATTGTCTAATATTTGTAACGTATCACGGAATTTGTCGAAGAAATGATACATATGCACATGTGCATGGTAGTGTATTATGGATGAAATGATGGATGAAAGAGAAAGTGTATTCAAAGTAGTGTACCAAAACACCTTATTTCATGTTGATACATATAGATGCACATGTGCATTTCTAATTTTGGTAACGTAAACATTAGTGTATTACACGTGGTAATGTAAATGAAAGTACAATTGTCCAATGTTTATAATGTATTACGGAATTTGTCAAAGAAATGATAAAAATGCACATGTGCATAGATAACGGTTACTCAATTTTTTTTGTTGACAAAATATGGCGAATTTTAAAAAAAAAATATAAAAAAATCAAAAAAAAAATTTTTGGCTGTTTTTTAGATTTTTTTAGGTATTATTGTTTGTGTTCACACTGGTTCTCGCGGTTCTCACAATAAAGGGTGGTTGCTAACGGATCCTTATCCTATATATCTATATACTATATATAATAAGGATATTAGAAGGATAGAGCAGGATTAGGTGATAGAAATGCTACCTGCGATGCTGGTTTAGAGTTCACTACACCATCAAAGCAGCTTGAATAACTAATGTGGACAATTCATGTTGGAAAAGGTTCCAGTCTTTCGATGGTGTGTGAAACACTAGAGATGCCAACCTGGACTGGTTGGTGCTGTACTGTTGTTGAGCCACTGGTCCCAATGGGCTTGGGTTGGTTTCATCCGGTTCAATTGACATGAAGCCTCTGTTGTCAATAGCGTGCGAGATGTGAGCCTAGGCGTTGAGACGCACTAAATACGCTGCGACTGGCAAGGCGCCTAGGCGCAACTTCAGTCCTATACTACTCATATTTATACTATTAATGTTGGAACCGGACAACAAAGGAAACTAAAATTCATCTCAGCAGTTAACTTTATGTTTCATCCATGCAGAAATCGAGGTTCATATGCATTGCGTCTACTACAAACATAAAAGCATCTTGAGGTACTTTAAATGATTATTTGACTCCTAAAGTGGACTGGTCGGGTTGGGTCACATGTAAGAATGGGTTCAAGTCAAAACAGGCCAATTTGGTTCTGGTCAAAACATGTAACTTTTGTGCAGCAGGTCTAGATGGGTCTGTCAGGTAGACCCTGGACACTTCTGGTCCAAAATTTGAAATTTTTAATGAGCTAATAAGTCAAGAAAAACTTATAAATAATTACAATTTAGGCGCTTGTCTACCCCCGTGCCTTAAATACGGGTACGAATTGACAGTTTTATCATTCTTTTCTTCTCAACAGGTACTTGTTGAAGGCAACCATGGATAGCGGCAGTACCGGGTTTTAGGCAAAACAAATTGCAAGTGACGATGGTGAAGTTTTCGTAGGGGTGTGAATTTCTGACACGACCTGAAACCCGACACGAACCTAATATGAAATTCGCGGGTTTATGTTTAGTCTAAACGGGTTCGGGTCAGTTTCAGGTTGAACCTGTGAACCCATTTAGGTTAACGGGTCGGGTTGGCGGGTTGACCGGTTTAATACATTTATACTAAATTATATTTTTTTACAGTATATTTTATTTCATAAATTAAACAGGGTGTGTGTTTTATGCCATGACTATAACTTGAAAGGAGAAATTAACATAGATTTTATAATTTAAATTACAATATTATTTTATAGATTTGTGTTTTTATGTAATTTTAGTTTTAATATACTAATTTCAGAAAAAAGAAAATTAAAAAAATCGGGTTAAACGGGTCTTGTTCGGGTCAACCCATGATACGATTTTCGGGTTCGGGTCGGGTTCGGGTTCATGTAAAATTTTCGGGTTCGGGTCGGGTTGAACCCGCCAACCCGCGAACACGGCCCGTTTAGCACCCCTAAGTTTTCGTCGGTCAATGAAGCTTCGAAGATTTGTCATTTGTATCATTGCCTCATTGAATCAAAACTCCGACAAATTGATTGGAGCAGCTATATGGGGAGAAATATATGGCGGCAGTGGGGATTGCTGGTGGTGGAGACGAGCTCTATGTAAGTTACTAATTTGTCGGCATCTATGTAATGTATCATATGTATTTGGTGTATAATTTAATTTTGTAGTTGTACACTTAAATGTTTGTGACTTTATATCAGTTATATGCTATTGTGACCACTTGGGATTTATGCCAGTGAATACTTAGGACAACAACTATTATAATGTATGAATTATTTTCAGGGAAAGTTTAGGTAGTGCATGCCTTAGTTCATATGGTGGATTACAAAGTGGATCATAGGAAAAGTAGGTTTTTCGTTTAGAATTTGATGTTTGCAAATTGAAACAAAAGAAGATGACATTAACTCTTGATAAGAAATCATTAATGTTGTGTTGTTTTGCAGCTGCTTATATCTCATCTGGAACCTTTAGCGGAACAATGACAAGAGTTCAATCACTATCTCAGCATGTGTGTGTATATATATTCATGTTATTTGTTAAGCAAAGCACATCCTAAAACGGCTGCGGTTATCCGCTGCGTTTATGACCCGTTCGCAGCCGTTAAACGGCTGCGTTTACGGCCGTATAACGGCTGCGAATGGGCCGTAAACGCAGCGGTTAAACATTGCGTTTGCATCCGTTAAACCATTACGTTTACGGCCGCTCGCAGCCGTTAAACGGCTGTGTTTAAGGCCGTATAACGGCTGCGAACGGGCTGTAAACGTAACGGTCGCGAACGGGCCGTAAACGCAGCGGTTGCCATACGGCCGCGAACGGGCTGTAAACGCAGCGGTTGCGGTTAACAGCTGCGCTTACGGCCCGTTCGCAGCTGTTATACAGCAGTAAATGCAGCCGTTTAGTGGCTGCGAACAGGGTGTAAACACAGCGGATAATGAAGCTGTTAAACCGCTGCGTTTACGACCCGTTCGCTGCCGTTAAACGTCTGCGTTTACAGCCGTTGACTCCATCAGATTCCAAACCAACTACAGAAAATATATTTTGCTTTGATCTAATATCTTAATAAATTAAAAATAAAAAACGACATGCAATCTACAATCTTATTATGTTATAATGCCATTTTCAGCGGTTGTATATAATGAGATGAAAGGTGTTTACTCCCAACCGGACAACATATTAGGCTGAACATCCTAGCAGATGGTGAAAGCCACCTTCTCGGTTAGAGGCCTAATCTATAACTCATAGAACATTATATGTATATATATGTGTGTGTGTATTTAATCCTTTTTTGTATAAAAATTGCACCAGGCGAGCCAGGAGGCAGCACAACCACGATACCCAGGTCTGATAACGACACATTGAACGAATCTGGCACAACCACGATACCCAGGTCATGTATTTTATATCCCAAGCATACTCAATGAAAGCTTGGGATAGGAGTTTGTTTGTTGGTTCATATAATAATTCATTTTTACAGGGTATTTTATCTTCCTATGGCCGTTGGCTGTAGCTGGAGCCGTGTAAGGCCCCATGGTCTCTGGTACTGCCCTTGGTTTATACGCAGTTGTGACGTCTATCAGGTCACAATCACAAACTTTTTATCAAGTATTGACCTCAAAAGTCAAAATTGCGCCTTTTCATAATTTTTTGTAGAGGAGGCCGCCCTCCTTTATGAGCAGTTGTCCAACAAGTTTTTGTCTAAGGGGTAATTTTATTTTGGTTGGGTACACTTGAACCAATTTTTGTCCAACCGATTTCTTTTGAAACTAAGTTTTTTAAAAACTACTGAGTTGACCCATCAAAATATATAACATTCATTTGTAACTAAACGGGTCGAAGTGTGCCACGTCTTTGATAAAAAAACTGAGGTAATTTCTAAGTTTAAGTTGACGTTCTATTTGGGGCTTTAATATACTGTAGCTACATTATTGTAGCTGCATTATCGATTTTTTATGAATAGAGCAATGGTTGTCTTGACATGCCTACAGGATCTTGCTTTTCCAAGTAATATTTCTTCGATTTATATTTTTTGCCATTAATTTGTACACTAAATGGGTAATATTTTCGATTTACTTGAATTTTGGTTCTGGAAGGATTAATAATTGTAAAAGAGATTGAAGATCAACAATCCATTTGTCTAGCCACTTATTGTATCTACCAATCAATTCTCTGCTCAACAAAAGCTATTATTTTTTGTTTAGTAATGTAAGTACCCGACGCTTCATTATTTTTGTATTTTGATTTGCTTTTATAAGAAAAAAAGATTTACTTTTAGAAATAATTTTTCTTATTTCCACTCCCACAGCTGCTGCTGAGTTAAATAAAGAAGAAACAGTCAAATAGAAAGAAGAGTCGGGTGATGTAAGCTCTCTTATAAAATCTTTGGATTTCAATTCTTTGTTTGATGATGGTTCTTTGAATTTTGAATTGAGTTCTTATATGTTTGTAAATTGTTGATCTTTAATTTTGTTTATTGTTTTTAGTAGGTTGATCTTAATTTTTATAAGGGCATTATTGCTGGGCTAATAAAGTCCTGTTAAATTAAAGGTTGGTTGCTAAGAGGAGGTGATTCGAGTGGAATTGGAGTGTAAAATATAGAGAGGAGTGAATGTTAAATATGAATCCAGAAACAACAAAAAACGACACAAAGTTGATGCTCTTCGTGAAGATTTAAATAAAGATTATGTGACCGATTGTGAGTTTGTAGTCATTTTCGATGCAAATTTCCAGCCGCATGTTTTTTTTTTTTTGAGAACTGTACTTTATTTTCTTAAAATCCAGAACTGGTTTGGCACATACGAGATGGAAATTCGGTAAAGTTCTCATTTCTCATATTTTCTTTATTTGAATACAACAATTTATTTAAACCAAATGATTGAAATCCCACATGAGTGGTTTGACTTGCATCTTTAACACGAGAAATGATCTTGGGTTATTCACTTAAAATGTTACTAAATTATCATCTGCTATGTTTCTGTTAATTTGATGTAGTGGAAGCTTTTGGGAATTTTCTTGCCATGAATGAAAGAAGTTGAAGACTTAATGGTGATGATGGCAGTCTTGATATTGTTCTAAAGTTGCCAGGCTATCTTAAGAAGCTAATGCTTGCAATGGATTTAATTGCAACATTGGAAACAATACCGATTGTCATGTCAAAAGGATGTATAAAAACCTTTTTTTTTATTTTTATTCGCTCATTGATGATTTCAGTTATCAAGTATGAGAACCTATGTTCCAAAATGAAAACACATTGACTTTAAAAGTCAAGCAATGCATTTTGTAATGCAATACATATAGGTTGGACCTACTTTTGTAAATCGGATGGTTGGTGTTTGAGTTTGTTTTAATTTGATTGGTTGGATTTTATTTTATTTTTATTTTTAAACGTTCTCTTTCAAACCCCTTCTACTCCATGCTTTTTTTACCACGTCCCTGGCTGATGTTGCTGTCACGTGATGTTTCATGTACCTAAATTCACTAACCTAAGTGATATGTTTCCCGCCGCATCGCGCGGGTAAACGACTAGTGTGTGTGTGTGTATATATATAGGATTCGGTTCAAATGAGAACCACCACGAGTTGCGAGAACCGCGAGAACTTTTTGATCCGGGGCGAGTTGGGTCAAAAAAATCTTTGCACAAACGTAGATAAAAATATTATAAACACATCTGTAAAAAAATTAAAAAAATTGTCGAGTCGGTTGTTTTGAGTGATGTAAGTTTTTTTACGCCTAACGTAATTTTATATTTAATTTTACGCCAGGCGTAAAAAAAAACTTGCATCAGTCAAAACTACCGCCTCAACAATATTATTTTTTACCTTTTTTACATACGTGTTTATAATATTTTCATCTACGTTTGTGAAATTTTTTTTTGACCCAACTCACCCCGGATCAAAAAGTTCTCGCCATTCTTGCAACTCGTGATGGTTCTCCTTTTAACCCATCCTTATATATACACACTAGCAGGATACCCGCGCGATATTGCGACAACGACAATTTACAATGTGATATTCGTTTCTGTTAGTTGATCAGCAACAAAAAGTCAACAAGTTGACCAGCAAACAAAAACAAATCTGCTGTTGCGTAAGAAGAATGGGTTGGTTTTTTGATTCTACTGCCTAGGAACGCTAGCACGGCTTCCACCTAGATGTTGTTCCTACTGACTTGGCGAAACCATTGGCATGTAAAAATTTGGCGTTGGGCTTCCACTCTGACTCATATATAAAAGAGACAAAGCTCAACTGTGAACCATACACAAGTTTTACAAAACATCACTCTGTCTTCCCTAAAATACATCTTCTTAGATCATTTTATCCATTAACACCTTACATGTCTCTTTAAACCTGTTTGACCTTTTCTTTTTAGTTAGTTTTTTAGTTTACATGTTTAAATATAAAAATAACCCAGATCAACTCATTAAGAAAAATGCAAACACCAAATCCAAGGAAAGAAAAATCATAAAAGTAGAGGATATAGATACCCACCTTCTAAAAAACTTTTCACGCTTTGAAAGTTGACCCATAGGACATGATTCGCAACTGAAAAGGCGTTGATACTTTCATCATTGCTTGTGCCTGGCAAGGAGTATCTAGGTGAAAATAAATACATATGCAACTTAGGTGGCAATTTATGAAGAGAACCATTCAAGGGATGTTTCAACCCATTTACACATGGAAAGGTCTATTTAAGTTGTGTTTTTTTCTCTTTTAACGGGTCACACAAATCAAACGAAATATATATATATATAAATGTATTACTGATGTGTAAATTCCCTCAACTTTTCTATCAATCCCACCTTGACCACGTCCCCATTTGAACAGTTTTGCCACCTCTTGAAGTAACCAAAAAAAAAGGAGACTTTACAAGGTACATGCCAGCTGGTTTAAAGACTTGCAACGTGTAGGTGGCTGGTGAACCCACATTCTTTAATCCCAAGAACCATAAATCCCAAGAACCATATACATCCAAAAAGCATATAGTACACATAATAACAACTGATCACCCTTCACAACAATAAAATTAGTAAACAACTTTTATAAGTTAGGTTATAGCTTAATGGTCAAGAAAAATTATCTGTTGTGAATAACCAAGATTCAATCGTTAAAAAATACAAGTATTTAAGGAGAATAAAATAGTCCTTAAAAATAAAAGTAAACAAAAACTTCAACAAAGCATTCGCAACTCACCTGTTCACAACCTCCTAAGTCGGTGATAAAAAATGGCTAAGCACACATCCAAAAAGATACTTTTGCAGCAAACAAAGAATCTTAGATAAAAGTATACCTACCGTTGGCTTTTAATCAAAACGGGTTTGATATATTTTATTAACTAAGTATATAATTAATAAAAACACAGTGGAATAAATATAAATAATCAACACTAAAAGGTAAACCAAACAGGATCATGGTTACAAACATGCAAATACGATACATAATATAATTAATCTACTGATGAGAATAAATATACCATTTTTGGTTAATAATGACCGTATGAGACACCAAGGTACAACGAACGAGTGCTAGACACGAACACGAACGGGGCTTGTAACAAAGACCAGTTGGCATCGGTGATGGATCCGACGGCAAATACTGATATCGCACCAAAATGATAACCCTTTTGGGGTTTTGACTTTTGCGACTGACTTATGCTTATCTCAAAGGCAATTTGCGGCAGAAGTTATACGTCCAAGAAAGATGATTACATTAAATATATATATATAGTAAATTTAGGTTAATTATAATAACCCAATAGCTCATATTTAGTTATCTCTTAGGCCCCAATATAATAAGTTCAAGCCTCGACGTGATAAGAAGCTCGAAAAACAAAGTTTAATTAAATAAGTAATTAAACGTTATATTATTTATAATCCATATAAATAATAAATCATGTTTTTCGTAGATATATAATTATTCTAGATAATTATATATTTCGTTCCGTTAATTGTTCGTGTCACCAGTTAACCAAGTTAAGTGGATTTAATGTTCATTGCCCAAGGTGTAACTCTTACGGGTCATAGCTCGGTCAGCAACATTGATTATCGAACCCGTACATATAAATCCAACAATCTCCCACTTGGACGACCTTCGATAAAATCCCCAACGCAGACAGTCAGCGGCGCTCTAGCTGCACATAGCTGCCCCCAACAAGGTATGACACTTTAAAGTCATTAACCAAAGCACCTTGCCATTAGTAAAAATCTACTATCGCAAGTCAACAGACTTATGGTAATTGTTGTCATTCATCATTTCTGTAAAAGACATAAATTGAATCAATGAGACATGGATTAAATTCATTCTCATATAGTGTTCAATCATTATTGTTTTCGATCAAGAGTCAAAGTGGTCCGAACAAAAACACAGTAAGTTTGGGTAAGGCCTTACACTTCACCAGTTTGAATCAACGAGGGCGCCACAATGTCTAACTGTTACATATCATGTAAGAGTACAGAATCCCTTATGGACTACATACAACTCCCACTGAACTTCAGAACCATTCCCAATTAAAGCCTTTATGACTGGCAGTTACGCGACAACGATTGACAGTAATCAAAGAATAATCCTTGGTAAACGGAAGTTCTAATATGTATCTCAGGTCAAAGGATACAAAATGAGTATACCAATATCAAAGCATCTTATGACTAACATCCATGAAGATGATTTGATGCGAGTTACATCCAACGTCATTCATAATGAGGTCTGTGAGTTTGAAAGTCAACTCCTTAAGTCCAAAGTCAGAATAGTCTTAATTCAGAATCGTTCCCACGAGTATGACCGACTTCGGATAGTTTAGAATGCAAGATTCACGGATTAAACGTATTAAAATCGAACACAGTTATAAGATTCAGAATTGCATTTAACTAGTAAATCAAGAATGAATTCAAAAGTACAACCGTTAAAAGTTCGTACATCCAAATACTAAATCAAAACATACAGGTAGCTAATCTAAGCCCGATAGCATCCATGTGCTGATCATGCGTGTCCTGAGTCATGGGCTTAGTAAACGGGTCTGCTAGGTTTTGATTTGTGTTCACTTTGCTTATCACGATGTCTCCACGTTCCACAATTTCCCGTATGTAATGGAACTTTCTTAGAATGTGCTTGGCCTGTGATGAGATCTGGGCTCTTTGGCTTGAGCAATAGCACCTGTGTTATCACAGAATATCTCGATGGGTTTCCTAATGCTTGGAACCACATCGAGGTCGATTATGAATTTCTTCATCCAAGCAGCTTCCTTTGCAGCATCTGATGCGGCTATATATTCAGATTCGGTGGTTGAATCCACCACCACACTCTGCTTGGAGCTCTTCCATGAGATAGCTCCTCTATTTAGAGTGAATACAAAACCTGATTGTGAGCGAGAATCATCTCAGTCAGTTTGAAAACTGGCATCAGTGTAACATCTTACAGTGAGCTCTTCTTCTACTCCTCCAAATACTAAGAACATATCTTTAGTTCTTCTCAGATATTTCAGAATGTTCTTGACAGCAGTCCAATGGGCAATGCCAGGAGTTTGCTGATAACGACTAGTCATGCTTAAAGCATGCAAGACGTCTGGTCTAGTACATAACATAGCATACATGATAGAACCAATCGCTGAAGCATATGGAACTGCTTCCATTCGCTTAATTTCAATGTCCGTTGAAGGAGATTAGATTTTTTCAACACAGTCCCTTTAGTCATAGGAACACCTCCTTTCTTGGAGTTTTCCATCTTAAAGCGTGCCATCATTTTATCTATGTATGTACTTTGACTTAGCCCTAGAAGCCGCTTAGATCTATCCCTATAGATCTTGATTCCTAGAATATAAGCTGCTTCTCCAAGATCTTTCATTGCGAAACAAGTTCCTAAATAGTGTTTAACTTCGTTAAGCATCGGGACGCTATTTCCAATGATCAGTATATCATCCACATACAGGATGGGGAATGATATAGTGCTCCCACTAGCCTTTCTGTAAACACATGGCTCATCTTCATTCTTGACAAAACCAAACTCTTTGATCTTCTGGTCAAAACGAAGATTCCAGCTACGAGATGCTTGCTTGAGTCCATAAATGGACTTATTTAGTTTGCACACCCTATTAGGATATTTTAGATCAACAAAACCGTCTGGCCGAACCATACAGACATCTTCAGAGAGATGCCCATTAAGAAAAGCGGTTTTGACATCCATTTGCCATATCTCGTAGTCATAGTACGCGGCTATGGCAAGCAATATCCTGATCGATTTGATCATAACAACGGGCGAGAAGGTTTCATCATAATCAATACCCTGAGTTTGAGTGAAACCCTTCGCAACTAGCCGTGCTTTATAGGTGTGTACATTTCCATGCATATCGGTTTTTCTCTTGAAAACCCATTTGCTCCCTACTGCCCGAGATTCAGGGGTAGCTCAACCAAGTCCCAGACTTGATTATCACGCATAGATTGCATCTCAGCGTTCATGGCTTCTAGCCATTTCGCAGATTCAGGATCTGAGAAAACAGATTTGTAGTTAGCAGGTACGTCATTAGACTCATCTACTACCAAGACTTCAGCACCTTCAAGTGTCACACCCTCAATTTCCACTTGCGGAGTTTTACCGCGAGGCGTGTGAACAAACCAGAATCTGAAACACTAGTACGTCGAACGACTCTATATGATTTGATAATACGTTTTCAAAAATCATTTGTCGTAAATTTTATATTGTCTTGATTAGTTACCAATATTTAGCGGAAGCATCAGTTTTTAAAGTTGAGCGGAAGCATAAATAAGTAGTGAAGCGGGCGCCAACACAAACGCCAAAACAAATGAAAAACCCCAAAACAATATTTATAAATAAGACTCGATAAAAGATGTCTTGTTCAATGCATGTGCGTGCACCTAGAGCTCCTAGCGTCCTGAGAAACATGTAAAGAAACAAGTGTCAACATTAAAGATGAGTGAGTTCACAGGTTTTCATAAATTCGTTTGTTCGGTTATAATTTGTTTTCCCCGTTATCCCTAACCCGGGATAACGTGTTGGTTCCATTATTCCAATCCCGGAATAATAAGTTGTTGCTTCCATTATCCTCAACCCAGGATAATATAGTTGTTGTTTCCATTATTCCATCCAGGAATAATAAGTTGTTGTTTCCATTATCCTCAACCCGGGATAATATAGTTGTTTCGTAATTAAGTTTAATGTTAACATATATAGGTAGCTAGCCTAAAGTTATGTCACGTAAGAGTTCGCGATCGAAGCTGACTGTTGTGCCTCCGTGTTGCCAGGCCTATCACTGACCATGGCGAAGTTAGGCCAAATTATTCACCCGTTGACCATACCCGGTCGGCTAGCGCGACTAGCTCGGATGGGGCTTGTCGGGCCCAGTAGTACTACTTATAATTCCCCCGCTAGTAAAACCCAATACTAACGATCCGAGAGATTGACGAGGACTTAAGTGATATAGCTACTTAGTGACCATAACATTACATTAACATTAACTTAGTTACCGAATAGTTATGTGACGTTAAATTCGTATAACGTAAAGAGATTGAGTTTGAAGAGTGTATACATGTTTCTCCCCCTGTTGTTTAAAAACCGGATAAAGTTAGGGGCCGTGAACTCACCTTTATTTGCTCGGTTAGTGTAGCAAAGAAGTTGTAAAGGATGGGACCGCTAATCGCGTCCTAACAAACCAATTGATTTCAAGTCAGTGTGTGATCACACCAATACAAATTCTACACTTAATTTATGCACAAAGTGATACACACAAACAACATATCTAACACTCAAACATGCATGCCAGTATACTCATGTGAACATAGTAATCAAAACAGTTTATCATGAACATAATCCAATCCATGCAACACCTTGGTGCACACAATCACAAGTTATCAATTTTCAGCTTAATACTCATAATTCAGCTGTTTTCTACGATTTTTTAAAAATAGTTCCAACGTTCCAAAAATTCCAATATTTTTACAGTAGGTGACATTTATACTGTAGAAATTTATATAAATTTTCCAAGTCCTAAATCTTTACCAATTAACCATAAATATTAATATACTAGGCTGCAGTCAGATTTATCGCTTTCTGACTGCAGTCCACGGAAGAATTTATTTAAAAATCACTGATCGTCCAATTAACAAAATTCCAGTTGGAGTTGCCCGGAAATTTCCATACCTAGTTTCTGTACAAAAATCATGACTCAACTCCCTACTGATTTTAAAATCCAACTCGATAAACAACTAAAAAAATTTCAGGATTTTCACAGTTTTAGTTACTGAACTTATTTGGCCCTTTAAAAATATCAAACGACTTCAGAAAAATATGAATCCAGCGCCATTAGATTCGTTATTCAAATCTCTACGTTCTAGACATCAGAAAATCCGTTTTTTGACAACTAACGACCGAGTTACAGCCAGATGAAGTCGGCTGTAACTATTACTCAGCAAACTGTTTCAGCATATCATTATCATAAACCGTTCCTATTATTAACCTAGGCGATCATGAACCGGTTTCCTAGTCATGGATCAATACTAATAACATATCTATGCAAAACCCTAGTTCATAACTCTAGTTTTTATGAACAAACAAAGCTTATGATTTCAGATTTTCAAACAACCATCCAATGTAAACATCATTAACAAATCGGCTAGCCTAACTTTTCATTCAAACATACTTGGCAAACTTATAAGTTCCGAAAACAATCATACTTGTAACAATGATACATCAGCCGATTCAAACATATATAGTCCGAAAACAACACAATCGTTTCATGCAATCATTCAATCCGGAAAAACAACAACAATCAAGACACATGTAACCGAATATGATCTTGTAACATATGCTGAATTCTAACCTTTAATAACTAGGTAAATAGGCCGAGACTTGGACAGGATTGATTCGGATGTGATGAAAGTTGCGATCGGGGAAAGTGATTAGCGAAAACTGCCGCGATCGAAGGAAGTGTAGGGCTGTTTGTTTGCGATTGAGAAGGTGAACAAGAGGCTGATCTCGATCGATCTGAAGAAGGAAGAGGCTGCCGTCGGCTTCTTTCTCCTTAGGGTTTTGTGTTGTCAATGAAACATGCATGGGGTTTGTATATATAGGCGCAAAAAGGGATAAGGGTTATGGTTTGGATTTGAATTCGTGGCCGAGGGACTAGGGTGGGTCGGTTTGGGTTTGATCTTGCGGCCGAGATATGTTTGGGTTGGTTTGGTTTGGTTTGCACTTGGCCGAGAATGGCTTGAGGTTTAAGGTTTAAATCTCGCGGCCAAGGACTTGGGTTGGTTTGGTTTGTGTACATATTTACCATACTTATTTTATAACTAAAACAATCACACAAACACACATCACGTATTCATTAACTCGTACACGTTTAAGACTTAGCATATACTTTATTCGGCAAGTGTCGCGTTTAAGTTATCCGAAAAACCCGGGATGTCACATTATCCCCATGTTGAAAGAATTTTCGTCCCGAAAATTGAGTAAACGCGGTTTAGAATGTAGCGTACATGTTTAGAGTGCCACGCACAAAGAGTTAGTTCGTTAATGATGGTACGCGAAGTTACAAGAAGTTCCCAAGTGCCATACACAAAGATTTCCAAGTGCCATGCACAAGAATTTAGTTAACAATAGTACACGAAAGTATGAGAAGTTTCCAGGTTGTCACATCATCCCCATGTTGAAAGAATTTTCGTCCCGAAAATTTAGTTACTGGTATCGTTAGATTGCTGCTCAGTTGCAAAGAGGTGTGGGTATTTGCTTTTCATTTGGTCCTCTCTTTCCCACGTGAACTCCGGTCCACGCTTAGAGTCCCAACGAACCTTAACGATCGGAATCTTGCTGTGCCTTCGAGTCTTGATCTCACGATCCATGATCTCGATAGGCTGTTCCACGAAGTGTAGTTGTTCATCCACTTGGATCTCATCCAATGGAATGACTAGAGTTTCGTCTGATAGACACTTCTTCAGATTTGATACGTGAAAAACGTTGTGAACTCCACTGAGTTCGGCAGGAAGTTCTAATTGATAAGCTACGGGTCCGATACGTTTCAAGATTACAAATGGGCCTACGTACCGTGGGTTTAGTTTGCCCCGTTTTCCAAAGCGGATTACACCCTTCCAGGGTGACACCTTTAGTAGGACGCGGTTGCCTACTTGAAATTCGAGCGGTTTGCGTCGTTGATCAGCGTAGCTTTTCTGTCGATCTCGTGCCGCCGCCATGCGGTTTCTGATTTGTACAATCTTTTCAGTAGCCTCAAGTATTAACTCAGGGCCTGTGAGTTGACTGTCACCGACTTCTGCCCAGCAGACCGGTGACCTACATTTACGACCGTATAATGCCTCAAACGGTGCTGCCGAAATACTCGTATGATAGCTGTTGTTATATGAGAATTCTACTAGAGGCAGGTGGATTTCCCAACTATTTCCGAAGTCTATGACGCATGCCCTAAGCATGTCTTCCAAGGTTTGTATGGTCCTTTCACTTTGACCATCAGTCTGGGGGTGATAGGCTGTGCTCATATCCAAGCGTGTTCCCAACGCTTTCTGGAGTGACTGCCAGAAGTTGGACGTGAAGCGAGCATCTCTGTCTGAGATGATGGATGTTGGCACTCCGTGCCGAGAAACTACTTCCTTAATGTAGATGCGAGTCAACTTCTCCATCTTATCTGTTTCTTTAATAGCTAGGAAGTGTGCGGACTTAGTTAAACGATCCACAATTACCCAGATGGTATCGCAACCACCCAAAGTTCGCGGGAGTTTAGTGATGAAATCCATCGAGATCTGATCCCATTTCCACACTGGGATCTCAGGTTGTTGGAGTAGCCCCGATGGCTTTTGATACTCCACCTTGACTTTTGCACAAGTCAAACATTTACTCACGTAGGTGGCTATATCGGCTTTCATGTTGGGCCACCAATACGCAGCTTTAAGGTCTTGATACATCTTATCCGAACCCGGATGGACAGAGTATCGGGATTTGTGAGCTTCATCCATGACTAGCTCTCTGAGGTTTCCGTAGAGAGGTACCCATATGCGATTCATGAAATACCGGGCTCCATTGGGTTTTACTTCCCAATCGCGTCCCATTTTTCCCACCGATTCGGCTTTGATGTTTTCCTCCTTAACTGCTTCTAACTGGGCGTCGCGTATTTGTTCGGGTAGCCCCGAATGAATAGTGAGTTGTAATGCTCACACACGACGTGGTTTCAAGTGTTCCTTCCTACTGAGGGCATCAGCTACCACGTTAGCTTTACCCGGGTGATACCGAATGGCACACTCATAATCGTTCAAGAGTTCGACCCAGCGACGCTGTCGCATGTTCAACTCCTTCTGATCAAAGATGTGTTGGAGGCTCATGTGGTCCGTAAAGATTGTGCACTTCGTTCCATAGAGGTAGTGTCTCCAAATCTTAAGTGCAAACACTACTGCTCCCAATTCCAGGTCATGCGTCGTGTAGTTTTTCTCGTGAACCTTCAGTTGTCGCGACGCATACGCGATGACCTTATCGCGTTGCATGAGTACGCATCCCAATCCCTAAATGGAAGCATCACAATATACTACAAAGTCATCTGTCCCTTCCGGCAAGGACAGAATGGGTGCACTGCAAAGTTTCTGTTTCAGCAATTGAAATGCTGCTTCTTGCTTGTCACCCCAAGTATACTTGATACCTTTCTGGGTGAGGGTAGTTGTGACAACCTGGAAACTTCTCATACTTTCGTGTACTATTGTTAGCTAAATTCTAGTGCATGGCACTTGGAAATCTTTGTGTATGGCACTTGGGAACTTCTTGTAAACGAACTAACTCTTTGTGCGTGGCACTCTAAACATGTACGCTACATGCTAAACCGCGTTTACTCAATTTTCGGGACGAAAATTCTTTCAACATGGGGATAATGTGATATCCCGGGTTTTTCGGATAACTTAAACGCGACACTTGTCGAATAATGTATATGCTAAGTATTAAACGTGTACGAGTTAAATGAATACGTGATGTGTGTTGTGTGATTGTTTTAGTTATAGAGTAAGTATGGTAGATATGTACACGAACTGAACCGAACCACGACACGAACCAACTTTGATTCATTGTAACTCTAGGAATTAATCAAGTTAGGACTCAAAAATGTCTTGGCCGCGAGATCAAAACCTAAAACTAATTCGGCCAAGATCAAACCCAAACCCGTAGCAAACCTAAAACTAGTCGGCCGATCAAACCCAAACCAAACCAACCCACCCTAGTCCTTGGCCGCGAGATCAAGCCCAAACCCAAACCGACTCAATCCAAGTTTCCTCGGCCACGGATGCTTATCCAAACCGTAACCCTTATCATCTTTTGCGCATATATAGATACAAACTCTCAACGCATGTTTCATTCTAAAACACAAACCCTAAGAAGAAAACTGCCGTCGGCAGCCCCTTCCTCCTTCCAACCGATCGAGATCAGCTCCCTTGTTCACCTTTTCAATTGCAAACAAACAGCCCTACACTTCCTTGGTCGCAACAGTCCCCACTGATCACTTTCCTCGATCACAAACAATCTACTTCATCATCACCTCTCGGCCGCAAGCATTGTTGATCACCGGTTCCTTAACATACTCACGGTTCGATTTCCTTATCATTAAAAGTCTAGAATTTACCATATGTTGCTAGATCATACTCGGGTATATGTGTATTGATTTTGTTGTTCTCGGATTTGCATGATTGAATGAGATGGATGATTGTATTGTTTCGGATTGTTAATACTAGATTGAAAGATGGGATGATGTTTGAAAACTGAATATATAAGCTGTGTTTTGTTTGTAAAAACTAGAAGTAAGAACTAGGGTTTGCATGGATAGGTTATTAGTATTAATCTATGATTAGAAATCAGTTCTTGGTCGCCTAGATTAATCGCATGAACGGGTTATACGAGTTTATGATAAAGATATACTGAAAACAGTCTGCTGAATAATAGTTACAGCCGACTTCATCTGGCTGTAACTCGGTCATTAGTAGTCGAAAAACAGATTTTCTGATGTCTAGAACGTAGAGATTTGAATAACGAATCTAATGGCGCTGGATTCATAATTTTCTGAGGTCGTTTGATATTTTTAAAAGGCCAAATAAGTTCAGTAACTAAAACTGTGAAAATCCTGAAATTTTGTTAGTTGTTTATCGAGTTGGATTTTAAGATCGGTAGAGAGTTGAGTCATGATTTTTGTACAGCAACTAGGTATGGAAATTTCCGGGCAACTCCAACTGGAATTTTGTTAATTGGACGATCAGTGATTTTTAAATAAATTCTTCCGTGGACTACAGTCAGAAAACAGTAAATCTGACTGCAGCCTAGTATATTAATATTTATGGTTAATTGGTAAAGATTTAGGACTTGGAAAATTTATGTAAATTTCTATAGTATAAATTTCACCTACTGTAAAAATATTGGAATTTTTGGAATGTTAGAACTATTTTATAAAAATCCTAGAAAACAGCTGAATTATGAGTGCTAAGCTGAAATTTGAGAACTTGTGATTGTGTGCACCAAATTTTGGCATGAATTGGTTTATGGTTATGATAAGTTGTTTTAATCACTAGAATCACATGAGGATACTTGCATGCATGTTTGAGTGTTAGATATGTTGTTTGTGTGTATCACTTTGTGGGTAAATTACGTGTGGAATTTGTATTGGTGTGTTCACACACTAACTTGGAAATTAATTGGTTTATTAGGACGCAACTAGCAGTCCCATCTCTTGTAACTTCTTTGCTACACTAACCGAGCAAATAAAGGTGAGTTCACGGCCCCTAACTTTATCCGGTTTTTAAACAACAGGGGGAGAAACATGTATACACTCTCAAACTCAATCTCTTTACGTTATACGAATTTAACGTCACATAACTACTCGGTAACTAAGTTAATGTTAATGTAATGTTATGGTCACTAAGCAGCTTTATCACTTAAGTCCTCGTCAATCTCTCGGATCGTTAGTATTGGGTTTAATAGCGGGGGAGTTATAAGTAGTTCTACTGGGCCCGACAAGCCCCATCCGAGCTAGTCGCGCTAGCCGACCGGGTATGGTCAACGGGTGAATAATTCGGCCTAACCTCGCCATGGTCATGTGATAGGCCTGGCAAAACGGAGGCACAACAGTCAGCTTCGATCGCGAACACTTACGTGACATAACTTTAGGCTAGCTACCTATATATATTAACATTGAACTTAATTACGAATCAACTGTAATATTCCGGGTTTGGAATATTGGAAACAACAACTTAATATTCCGGGTTTGGAATAATGGAAACAACAACTTAATATTCCGGGTTGGAATATTGGAAGCAACAACTTATTATTCCGGGTTGGAATAATGGAACTAATACATTATCCCGGGTTAGGGATAACGGAGTAAACAAACTATAACCGAACAAACGAATTTATGAAAACCTATGAACTCACTCATCTTTAATGTTGACACTTGTTTCTTTACATGTTTCTCAGGACGCTAGGAGCTCTAGGTGCACGCACATGCATTGAACAAGACATCTTTATCGAGTCTTATTTAATAATATTGTTTGGAATTTTTCATTTGTTTTGGCGTTTGTGTTGGCGCCGCTTCACTACTTATCTATGCTTCCGCTCAAACTTTAAAAACTGATGCTTCTTCTAAATATTGGTAATATAAAATCTACAACAAGTGATTTTGGAAAACGTATTATCAAATCATATAGAGTCGTTCGACGTACTAGTGTTTCATAGATTCTGGTTTGTTCACACGCCTCGCGGTAAAACTCCGCAAGTGGAAATTGAGGGTGTGACAGTAGTAAGCGGTTGTGCGATCTTTGAAAATCCCTCGATGAAACGTCTGTAGTAACCAGCCAATCCCAAAAATTGGCGGATCTCCGTCGGTGTCTTGGGTGCTTCCCAGTTTTTTATGGCTTCAATCTTGGCAGGTCCACGTGGATTCCCCTTTCATTCACGATATGCCCGAGAAACTGAACTTCCCGAATCCAGAAATCACACTTCGAAAGCTTGGCATATAGCTTTTCCTGTTGGAGTAATCCTAGCAGTAATCGTAGATGTTCAGCATGTTCTTCTTCACTTTTGGAGTAGATGAGTATGTCATCGATGAACACAATGACAAATTTGTCGAGGTATGGTTTACACACGCGGTTCATGAGGTCCATGAACACCGCAGGTGCATTGGTGAGACCGAAGGGCATGACCAAGAACTCGTAATGGCCATACCGAGTGCGAAATGCCGTCTTGGCGATATCCTCCTCCCTGACGCGTAGCTGGTGGTAACCGGACCGTAAATCGATCTTGGAGTAGTAACTTGACCCTTGAAGTTGGTCGAAGAGATCGTCGATGCGAGGTAACGGGTATCGGTTCTTGACAGTAACCTTGTTGAGTTCCCTGTAGTCGATGCACATGCGGAAAGTCCCGTCCTTCTTCTTGACAAACAGGACTGGAGCTCCCCATGGCGAAACGCTTGGTCGAATAAATCCTTTTTCTAATAGTTCCTGAAGTTGGGTAGACAGCTCCTGCAGCTCGGCTGGAGCTAGGCGGTATGGAGCCTTGGCGATAGGAGTTGCATGGTTCGCCAATTCGATTTCAAACTCCAATTGTCGATGGGGTGGAAGACCAGGTAGTTCTTCTGGGAATACATCGGAAAATTCACGGACGACGGGGATGTCTTCTATGCGTTTCTCGTCCTTAGGCTGTTCGGTAATCAGTGCGAGTAAAGAGAAGGAGTTCTTTCTCCGAAGATACTTCTGCGCTTGTATGTATGAGATGATGTTGGTGACGGCGCTTGCCTTATCGCCTTGTACTGTCAGGATTTCGTCGTTCGAGAGCGGAATACGGATAGATTTTTCAAAGCAGAGAACTTCAGCCCGGACGTCGGATAGCCAGTCCATTCCGACTACCACGTCAAAACTACCCAGAGTAGTTGTCATCCGATCAATGGTAAAGGTGTGGCCCGCGAGTTTGAGTTGACAGCCGGATACTATTTGGGTCACATCTACAGATTTACCATCGGCTAATTCTATAACATAAGGGGTCTCTAATGGTTTAAGCGTGATATTTAGGTTTTTCCTAAAAGACTCAGATATAAAGCTCCTATCCGCACCCGTATCAAAAAGCACAGAAGCAAAATGTTCATTAAGGGGAAACTTACCGGTGACCACGTTCGAGTCATTTCTGGCCTCTCCGTGGCCCAATGTAAATGCGCGACCTTTGGCACTTTCGGTGCCACCGTTCCCATTATTGTTGTTGTTGTTATTGTTGTTGTGGTTGTTCCCACCATTGTTGTTGTTGTTACGCAGCTGTGGGCAGTCTCTTTTGAAGTGAGCAGTGCTACCACACTGATAGCATCCCCGGTTAATACCCTGCTGCTGACCCTGGGGTTGATTTTGATTTTGTCGGGACATGATTTCCCCACGACAATCCTTTGCCGCATGTCCCATCTTGCCACATCGTTGGCAGCGATTTCCGGCACAAGGGTCGTTATGATGGAGATTACAGCGGTTGCACTGCGGCTTTCGACCTGCATAGCCGCTTGCGTTCTGGTTGTTGTTTTTATTGGTAGGCTGATTTTGGTGACCCCGGTGGCTGTTGTAATGATTGAACCGTTTCTGGTTCCCCTGCTGCGGCTGGGATGATGAAGACTGTCGAGCAGACGAGTCTTCAAACTTTCTTTTGTTATCCGGGGCAACTTCAGTTGTACCCCGTGCTGGCAGCTTCTTTTGTTTCACCGCCTTATCGGTGAGTTTGTGAGCCAATCGGATTGCTTGATGTTCAGTTGCAGGGTTACTAGCCATTACCATACCCTGAATCTCCGGAACCAGACCCCCAAGATAGAACTCGAGTCTTTTCTCCACAGTGTTGGCCAAATCGGGACACAGAAATACCAAGTCATGATGTTTTGCAGTGTAAGCTTCAATTTCCGATCCCACCATCTTGTGGTTCCATAAGGCTTGCTCTAACTGTTTCACTCTGTCCCGTGGGCAGTACTCCTCTTTGATTAGGGCCTTGAACTCGGCCCAGGCCATTGCATTCGCAGCTATAAGTCCACGTGTTTGGACTTGTGCATTCCACCATGTCAGTGCCCCATCTTCCAGTGTTGAGACTGCGTACTTGACCTTGTTGGCCTCTAGACAGTTGCACATTTCAAAAACGGATTCAGATTTTTCGATCCAGCGGACCAGTCCAATGGGTCCTTCCGCCCCCGAGAATTTGCTTGGTTTCGCGTCGAGGAACATCTTGTAGGGGTTAAAGCCCCCTCCTGCTGACAGAGAATAGGTAGTCAGCGAGGAATCCTACTAGCCCAACTATTAGATTTTCACACGAAAATTTAATAATGGTTACCTACCGGTTGGTTCTGAGCACCTGCTAAAGCTGCGTTCACGTGCTCTTGAATCATGGCAGCTAGCTCTTCGGGCGTTAAGTTAAGGTTTCCACGTCGTCCAGTTGCCATTTAGATCTTCGAAACACAACACAAACACACCCCGATAAGTCTATATATCCAATATAGTTATCCTACTTCGGACTTTCATAATTATCAAGTTATGTCAACTTAATATGTTAAATAGTCAAAAGAAATACTTGATTAACTGAAATTTCAACGTCTTACAAAAGTGCAAATCAAACATATGAATTCACTATAAAGTCTCAAGTTTAAACACAAGTGGGAAAATGAATAGACTGAAGGAAAATAAATAAAATAAGCGAGACGTGTCAGTCGTCTACGTCTCCATCCCCCAAGTCACTGTCGTTGCCGTCATCCTGCTCGGCATTTCCAGCTTCTACAGCTGGGTCCTCCTCCGGATCCTCCTCTGGATCCTCCTCAGGGTCCTCCTCTGGATCCTCTTCCGGATCCTCCTCTACCGGCACTGGAGGGGCCGGTGCTGGTGCAAGTGCTTGATTTTGCAGTTCCTGAATGTTCCAACTATTTTCCAGGACTCTGTCCTCAAGCCAGTCGGCTCTTATCTGCTCAGCACGCAGATCTCTGGCTATGGTGTTACGAGCTATCTTACTCGTATGATGCTCTTCCTCGAGCGAGTCGGTTTTACCTGTCAGTTGTCGGATCATCCATCCTTGTGCTAGGATGGTTTCCTGCATTCTTTCTAACTGTGCTTGTTGTTTATGTAATATGATTCTAAGTAGGTCAATTCCTACTTCTACAGGGTTAACCGGTTCAATCGGCACAGCAATGGTTGGGCGTGATGACGACTCCTCCCCCAGAGCGAGCCTTTTCCTCGCAGCTGAGCGTGTCTCCACGCCATAAGATGGTATCGGTTCCACCATAGGTGCCTTTCCTGGCGCTCTTGGTGGCGTAGGTCTGTCGGATGATGATGACGATGAGGATGATGACATTGCCTGTTAGGTCGTGTAGTTAGTTACGAGTTGTTTTCATTTCTTATTATGATGGCATAATCTACATAACACAGTTGTGGTATATTGCATAACAAGATATAATAGTTCGGTGCCAAACTAAGTCTAGTGTCGTGAAATCAGCTATAGTTTAGGTCTACTTCTAATGCAAACCTGGTTCTCTATAGCTAGTGGCTCTGATACCAATCTGTCACACCCTCAATTTCCACTTGCGGAGTTTTACCGCGAGGCGTGTGAACAAACCAGAATCTGAAACACTAGTACGTCGAACGACTCTATATGATTTGATAATACGTTTTCAAAAATCATTTGTCGTAGATTTTATATTGTCTTGATTAGTTACCAATATTTAGCGGAAGCATCAGTTTTTAAAGTTGAGCGGAAGCATAAATAAGTAGTGAAGCGGGCGCCAACACAAACGCCAAAACAAATGAAAAACCCAAAACAATATTTATAAATAAGACTCGATAAAATATGTCTTGTTCAATGTATGTGCGTGCACCTAGAGCTCCTAGCGTCCTGAGAAACATGTAAAGAAACAAGTGTCAACATTAAAGATGAGTGAGTTCACAGATTTTCATAAATTCGTTTGTTCGGTTATAATTTGTTTTCCCCGTTATCCCTAACCCGGGATAACGTGTTGGTTCCATTATTCCAATCCAGGAATAATAAGTTGTTGCTTCCATTATCCTCAACCCAGGATAATATAGTTGTTGTTTCCATTATTACATCCAGGAATAATAAGTTGTTGTTTCCATTATCCTCAACCCAGGATAATATTGTTGTTTCGTAATTAAGTTCAATGTTAACATATATAGGTAGCTAGCCTAAAGTTATGTCACGTAAGAGTTCGCGATCGAAGCTGACTGTTGTGCCTCCGTGTTGCCAGGCCTATCACTGACCATGGCGAAGTTAGGCCAAATTATTCACCCGTTGACCATACCCGGTCGGCTAGCGCGACTAGCTCGGATGGGGCTTGTCGGGCCCAGTAGTACTACTTATAATTCCCCCGCTATTAAAACCCAATACTAACGATCCGAGAGATTGACGAGGACTTAAGTGATATAGCTACTTAGTGACCATAACATTACATTAACATTAACTTAGTTACCGAATAGTTATGTGACGTTAAATTCGTATAACGTAAAGAGATTGAGTTTGAAGAGTGTATACATGTTTCTCCCCCTGTTGTTTAAAAACCGGATAAAGTTAGGGGCCGTGAACTCACCTTTATTTGCTCGGTTAGTGTAGCAAAGAAGTTGTAAAGGATGGGACCGCTAATCGCGTACTAACAAACCAATTGATTTCAAGTCAGTGTGTGATCACACCAATACAAATTCTACACTTAATTTATGCACAAAGTGATACACACAAACAACATATCTAACACTCAAACATGCATGCCAGTATACTCATGTGAACATAGTAATCAAAACAGTTTATCATGAACATAATCCAATCCATGCAACACCTTGGTCCACACA
This sequence comes from Scalesia atractyloides, assembly GCA_947069175.1. Taxonomy (NCBI): domain Eukaryota; kingdom Viridiplantae; phylum Streptophyta; class Magnoliopsida; order Asterales; family Asteraceae; genus Scalesia; species Scalesia atractyloides. Next base: position 53,740,348 of record CAMTDV010000015.1, on the reverse strand, counting down.
ATCACAAGTTATCAATTTTCAGCTTAATACTCATAATTCAGATGTTTTCTACGATTTTTATAAAATAGTTCCAACGTTCCAAAAATTCCAATATTTTTACAGTAGGTGACATTTGTACTGTAGAAACTTATATAATTTTCCAAGTCCTAAATCTTTACCAATTAACCATAAATATTAATATACTAGGCTGCAGTCAGATTTATCGCTTTCTGACTGCAGTCCACGGAAGAATTTATTTAAAAATCACTGATCGTCCAATTAACAAAATTCCAGTTGGAGTATCCCGGAAATTTCCATACCTAGTTGCTGTACAAAAATCATGACTCAACTCCCTACTGATTTTAAAATCCAACTCGATAAACAACTAACAAAATTTCAGGATTTTCACAGTTTTAGTTACTGAACTTATTTGGCCCTTAAAAAATATCAAACGACTTCAGAAAAATATGAATCCAGCGCCATTAGATTCGTTATTCAAATCTCTACGTTCTAGACATCAGAAAATCCGTTTTTTGACAACTAACGACCGAGTTACAGCCAGATGAAGTCGGCTGTAACTATTACTCAGCAAACTGTTTCAGCATATCATTATCATAAACCGTTCCTATTATTAACCTAGGCGATCATGAACCGGTTTCCTAGTCATGGATCAATACTAATAACATATCTATGCAAAACCCTAGTTCATAACTCTAGTTTTTATGAACAAACAAAGCTTATGATTTCAGATTTTCAAACAACCATCCAATGTAAACATCATTAACAAATCGGCTAGCCTAACTTTTCATTCAAACATACTTGGCAAACTTATAAGTTCCGAAAACAATCATACTTGTAACAATGATACATCAGCCGATTCAAACATATATAGTCCGAAAACAACACAATCGTTTCATGCAATCATTCAATCCGGAAAAACAACAACAATCAAGACACATGTAACCGAATATGATCTTGTAACATATGCTGAATTCTAACCTTTAATAACTAGGTAAATAGGCCAAGACTTGGACAGGATTGATTCGGATGTGATGAAAGTTGCGATCGGGGAAAGTGATTAGCGAAAACTGCCGCGATCGAAGGAAGTGTAGGGCTATTTGTTTGCGATTGAGAAGGTGAACAAGAGGCTGATCTCGATCGATCTGAAGAAGGAAGAGGCTGCCGTCGGCTTCTTTCTCCTTAGGGTTTTGTGTTGTCAATGAAACATGCATGGGGTTTGTATATATAGGCGCAAAAAGGGATAAGGGTTACGGTTTGGATTTGAATTCATGGTCGAGGGACTAGGGTGGGTCGGTTTGGGTTTGATCTTGCGGCCGAGATATGTTTGGGTTGGTTTGGTTTAGTTTGCACTTGGCCGAGAATGGCTTGAGGTTTAAGGTTTAAATCTCGCGGCCAAGGACTTGGGTTGGTTTGGTTTGTGTACATATTTACCATACTTATTTTATAACTAAAACAATCATACAAACACACATCACGTATTCATTAACTCGTACACGTTTAATACTTAGCATATACTTTATTCGGCAAGTGTCGCGTTTAAGTTATCCGAAAAACCCGGGATGTCACATCAAGATTCCAAAGGTATCTATCAGGTTCTTTACGAGCCTGCTACTTCTGCGAACGCCTATGTTTGTGTCTGATTCATCAGCAACAATTTCTTGTTGTTCAGACGTTTCGACTTCATCAGCGGTTGCTGTTGGTTCTCGAATTTCTTCAAGATCAACCACGTTATTTCTGGTTCCTCGATTAAGAAGTTCCTCCTCAAGAAAGCGTCCCTTCCTTTTGATGGAAATGACATTTGCATCAGGATGGTAGAAATAATGTCCGCTTCTTTTATAGTATCCGGCGAAAACAACCTTTTCGCCTCGAGGATCGAGCTGCTCATCAGAATCACTTGTGATGTATGCATCACATCTCCATACTCTAAGGTATTTTACACCCATGCCATATCTCATATGGAGTTTTGTTTACCTTTTTAGTCGAAGCTAGATTGACAATGCGGGCGGCAGTCATAAGAGCATGACCCCAAAAGGAGTGAGGCAAGTTAGTTCTACACATCATCGATCGAACCATATTAAGTAGGGTTCGATTTCTCCTTTCACTCACGCCATTAAGTTGGAGTGTGCCAGGTGGAGTGGGTTTTGAAATTATTCCACACTCTTTCAGATGATTGAGGAACTCTAAGCTGAGGTATTCGCCACCTCGATCTTATCGAAGTACTTTTATCTTTCTAGTAAGTTGGTTTTCTACTTCATTTTAAACTCTTTGAACTTTTCAAAAGTTTCATGCTTATGCTTCATAAGATAAACATAAGCATATCGACTATAATCGTCGATGAAAGTAACGAAGTATCTTTCATGGTTTCTTGTCATGGTTCTGAAAGGGCCACATACATTAGTGTGAATGAGTCCTAGCAGACCATTGGCCTGTTCACCAACACCAGTGAAGGGCCACTTTGTGAGTTTGCTAGCTAAGCAAGATCCGCAATCATTAAAGGAGTCCTGTCCAGTGGATTCAAGAATCCCCTCGGATTGGAGCCATTTTATGCATGCCTTACTTATGTGGCCAAGTCTACAATGCCATAGAAAGGTTTCATTAATACCAGCTTTGTTACGCTTAGAAAGATGATATATGTTATTACATGTTTGAACATCAATCTCATAAATACCATTTCGAGGTTTAGCCTCAAAATAAAAAAAAACATCATTCAAGTAGGCAGAAATAGAAAACACCATTAAAAACGTACTTGAAACCTTGTTCAAACAAAAGGGAAACCGAAATAATGTTTCTGGTTATACCAGGTGTAAACAAACAATTGTTTAAATTAACTACAAGGCTTGACCACCAGACTTGACCATCTTGTTGTTAGGATTCTTAACACCACCAGACTTGACCATCAGAACTTGGTTGGTTTTATGTGGAATGTTCATCTCGGCCGTTTTGAGCATACCATGTAGCTCAGGCACAGTCTTCACCCAAGCATTCATATTATAGTTCATAATGAGCTGGTCATAGGAGCTAGGGAGAGAGTTCAAGATGAAGTCCGCTGCCATTTCATCTTGCAGGGGATAACCAAGTTTGTTCATCTGGTCAATGTACCCTTTCATCCTAAGCACATGAGTACTGACACACGATCTTTCTTGCATTTTACAACTTATAAGCTGTTTCATGGTGTCATATCGCTCCTGTCGGGCTTATTTCCGAAACATGCCTTTCAGTTGCTGGATCATGTCAAAAGCATCTTTATCTTCCATGTTCTTCTGAAGTTCAGGAGACATGGTGGCTACCTCAACGACATCCTCGTTATGCTTTTCCAATGCCTTATGAGCAGCATTAGTGTTACTTTCAGGCTCGGTAGGGACTGGGCCATCTAAGATATATAGCTTTTTCGCCATCTTGAGAACTATTCTCAGATTGCGGTGTCATTCGATAAAGTTGGTGTTATTCAGTTTTTTCCTTTTCAAGTATAGACTTGAGAGCGAAGGAGTTGTTCTCATTAGACATCTGTTACATAAGCAAAGAGATTTTAATTACTATTTTTGATGTATATTTCCTTATTTAATTAATGATCCATTACAGTAATTTAGAACAAGGAATGAGAATCTGGCTATGTCAGTAGTAAAGGCAGCTGTCGCATGCACTTTAGTAAGTGACTAGGCAGACTGACAACGAGTGTCAATTGTGAGAATTGCACAACTCTCGAGTATGAGGCCGCTAAGACAACTCTTGTCTATGCATTGATACGTTTAGCCTCATCTATGTCGACTTTTTTACTTTCGAGACAGCTGGAGCATTTGCTGAGAAAAGAAAAAGTAATAGTCGTCCTAAAAGAGGTACTTGTGGAAGGGCCGGATGTGTAAACGAAACCCTTGCACCTTGGAAGGATAAGCTAGGCATCAAGTGTGGTGCTGTGGCTCCAAACACTAATGATTCGCTTTACGTTCCAAGTGTAGCTTGTGATAGGATGGCATAGACTATTGATTTAATTACGGGTTAATTTAATATTTACCAAATAGGGTCGTAAGAGCCAATTTTAGTATATATTTAGTCATGACATCTTGATGAACCCTTTCACCTCTCAGGACACTTAATTTTAAATAACCTATTAAAACTAAGTTTGTCGCGACCTTATAACTACATAAAAGTTAATAGTTTCAAAACTATTAAGTTATGAGTTTTTAAAAGTTAAAACATGTTAAATTTCAAAACTCTAACGATTATTATTTATTTTAAAATAAACTATTTGTTTTATAACAAATATTTAAAAGTTGTAAAAATCAGTTTAGAACTTGTTATAATTGATTGTGAAATTTTAAAACACCTTTTAAAAAGTTTTGTATTAGGTTGGTATCTTATATAACAATTTATAAGATAAAAGCAACCATAATAGCAAAAATAAATAGGTAAATCTTTAGGCTATTTTGTTTGTTCTTGCTAGAGCCAAATTGTCACAGCCCGATATTACCACATAGTCTGGTGGGCCCGGTGGGGAGTATCGTGACGTAGTTGATATATCATAGTCAATTATACACAGTTATAGCACAGCGGAAGGCTTGGAAGGAAATTACTATTACAACCCGAAAGTTTAAAGTACAAATAAAATAATATACAGACGGTTGTAAAAAAGGATCCACAGGCGGATCTATAAATGAATACATAAAACTGAGTTTCGCAGACTTAAGGCATCTAGGGATTTGCATGATCCTCTTATTTAATGCCAAGTAGCTCCAACCTATTTCGTGAGGTACCTGTCACTTAGTCTTTCTAAAATACGCCAGTTTTCACTGGTAAATACAAATAACTGACTCATTTTGTAAACATTTGAAAATGTTAATTCGGGTGCACAAGGCAAAAAAATCTTTTATAACTTAGGACAATTACAATTATAATCTTGTATACAGTTTTACATGTTTATCATACATTTGGGGCCGGTTTGGAGACCGGTCATGATTGACTGACTCACCACTTATAGAACCCACAAAGGAGTTATTTCCCAACTTTGTGGGTAATTTATTTAGCATTTTACATCTGTCAGGTCGTGGCCATTAGTAACTTAAATGAGCCAAGGATATCCAGGACATGGTCGTTAACCCCCAAAGCTTATGTTATCAAACAAAACAGATTAAAACGGGTTATGCGGATTTATTAATCACAATCCGACTAAATGATCCCATACTCGACCAAGCGGCAATAAATTGCCGTATCCCAAGCCCGTATAAGGGAAAATAAGTTAAATGTATTTACCTGAGTATTTAAGTGCAAGAATTTCTACTCAGCCGTATCTCACTAAGACTTTATGAAGGTATCTTCTACTGGGCTACCTAATCTGAAAGGAAGGTATTATTTAACCTATTAGGATACTAGCGGTCTTATAAATGTAAACTGAGGTTCTGGTCATAAACATTCTGTGAAAACATTTAATTCATGATATGAAAATGGTAGGATATCATACATAGGTGTGGGTCAAAGCGTATGGCCAAACTATGCCCCCGGAAGGTATTTTAGTCATTTCACACATGGTTTTAGGGACTTAATTGGGATCTGAGTTCTTGAATTATCCTTGCTATAAAAAATTTGAATTCATTTATAAATTTAGCAGGCAACAAGTCTTGGGTGCTAAAAATAGTTTAAAGTCAAACTATGTGCTTATTTAGCGTAAAAGTCGATAAATGACGATAATTTCAGAGTTTAAGCGATTCTGAGATTGTGACCAGCTTTGAAGTGTCAAAATAATTTATTTATCATTACATATCAGTAGCAAAAAGTTTTACATGTTAATTATATGTAAAACTTATTTTATTTGCAAAAAGGGTATTGTCGTCATTTATAAGCGCTAGTCAAGAACTCAAGGCTATGGTCAGCAACAAATCTGACCCGATATCCCAAAAATTCCTAAATATGATATCATAACAGTATGTAAAGAGTTTTGGGTCAAAATTATGTTTTACATTTGGTTTTCATGCTAAAGGGCATTCTAGTCCTCATAAAAGTATAAATTTCGCTTTTCTACATAACTTCAGTTTATGACCAGGTTTGGAGCATCAAAATACTCTAAATATGTTCACTAAACAGTACTTAAATTTTTTTTTGCATAACCAATTACCTTAAAAGTCTCGTTCTTAACAAAAAGGGTATACTAGTTAACATAATGCATAATAACGGAAACAAGTATATAATCTTAGATTTTTAAAGGACCATGCAATATAACCTCAGAGGGTTATGCTACAACATAATATGATCCTAAAGGAATCCTAATGCATAAAGGAAATAAGCTAATTCGGGTCAGAACTGAAAGTCAAAGTAAAAGTCAAGCTTTTGGGACTTTCGGTTGCGAACCGAGCTTAAACTTAGAATTGTCGGGTTGAACATGTTTAGACATGTCCTAATAATGTTTACCAAGTTATTAAAGTGATAAAACATGTTTTATAACCTTCACATTATCAGATTTGATTTTTATTTAAAATCTGACTAGTTTGACTTTTTATTTATTTATTTATTTTGACCCGATAATTAACTAAGTAAACGTACATAATTACGATCACGTAGCCATATTCGCCTCGAACAGTGGCTGGACCATTTAGGTCTAAACCGAAGGTCAAAGCCATTTTGCGGTAACTTTGACTTTCGGTCTTTAAACGCAAAAAAAACTGAACTAGAGTGGCTAAGAATACTTACCACTGGTCCTAGCATGAAAATGGAACTTAGAGGGGCTTCCTTTTTTATCAGGAATCCCAGAGATTGCCAAGCAAGAGAGAAAGAAGTGATTTTGAAAGGTGCAAGTTCAAGTGTTAACATAAGGCACCTATTTATAGTGCAAGAGGCCACCACAAGATCAATCCAGGTGTTTCCAAGTGTTGTAGGATGTCTCCAGGTGTCCTTGGACGAGTAATGAGCAAACATGCAGCCCATGGTTTCGAATAAGGCGGTTTGGAAGCTTATGTGTGGAGGCCAAGCAAAAATTCGCCCAGATACAGGCCTTACGGACCGTATGGGCAAGGCCTTACGGTCCGCAAGGCACATGCCCAGCGAATTAAAGTTTCAAAAATGGCAGTTTTGGTCCCCCGTCTTGTATAAACGTATTTTGGGACATGTATTTAGTATAATGCCATCAAAAGCCAATATTAGGCACATGTGGGAGTATAAATAATTATTTTTAAGCTCCCGGTTAGTCGGTAGACCATACGAAGAGACTAGTTTCGCTCGTTGACATATTCAACCCCTTAAAGTAGACTTTCAACGCTTAGGGTCTAGGACACGTGTCTTCACATCAATGGTCCCGATTTTGCGAGGTGTTACACAAATAGCAAGACCAAACCGGGTCACGGGGTAACAAACAACCACAAGGATGGACCTAGTGCATCTGGTTCTCTTGAGCACCTCCATGATTCTTGCAATGCCTTCAATTTTGTCTTCGGGTCTTCAACATTATAATATAAAAAAATAAAATAAAATTGAAACCCTAATCTATTACAACTTTGAGCAACAAAGTGGACCAAAAACCATAAAACAAAAAAAACAAAAAACAAAACAAGAAAAAAAATACAAGTACAAGGTCGGCCAGATTTGTATATTCAACACAATCATATTAAAGTGGACAATCTTTTGGTCAAATAAAAAATAAAAAAAACTTTTGGCCAAATAACTTGTTGCCCAAGAAATACTTAGATCTGAAACTTTTAACAACTTAAAGTTTGAGATCTATAACCGGTTAAAAGGACCGGTTCCGATTTGCATGTTGTAAGTGTGGCTTTGATACCATTGTTGAGTTTCAGTGTGTCAACTTTACCTTTTAATCAAAATGGGTTTGATATATTTTATTAACTAAGTATATAATTAATAAAAACGCAGCGGAATAAATATAAATAATCAATACCAAAAGGTGAACCAAACAAGATCATGGTTACAAACATGCAAATATGATACATAATATAATTAATCTACTGATGATAATAAATATAACCCTTTTTAGTTAATAATGACCGTGTGAGACACCAAGGTACAACGAACGAGTGCTAGACACGAACACGAACAAACGGGGCTTGTAACAAAGACCAGTTGGCACCGGTGATGGATCCGGCGGCAATACTGATGTCGCACAAAAATGATAACCCTTTTGGGGTTTTGACTTTTGCGGCTAACTTATGCTTATCTCAAAGGCAAAAGAAAAACAAAACAACCTTTTGTTTTGTTTTGCGGCAGAAGTTATATGTCCAAGAAAGATGATTAAATTAAATATATATATATATAGTAAATTTAGGTTAATTATAATAACCCAATAGCTCATATTTAGTTATCTCTTAGGCCTCGAGATAATAAGTTCAAGCCTAGACGCGACAAGAAGTTCGAAAAACAAAGTTTAATTAAATAAGTAATTAAACGTTATATTATTTATAGCTCATATAAATAATAAATCCTGTTTTTCGTGGATATATAATTATTCTAGATAATTATATATTTCGTTCCGTTAATTGTTCGTGGTTACCAGTTAACCAAGTTAAGTAGATTTAATGTTCATTGCCCAAGGTGTAACTCTTACGGGTCATAGCTCGGTCAACAACGTTGACTTATCGAACCCGTACAAAACTAATGGTCAAAGTAGTATTGTCTTATGGATAATCTCGAAGTATTATTATGATGTATATAGAAAAATATACCATTGTGTGACAATCAAAATAAAAAAAGAAAGAATTCTTGTAAATTACCATGGATATGATAATAATATAATAAAAAATACATATTTGAGAGTAAAATGCTAATTGGTTTAGGGATAGAAGGACCAAAACAAATAAAATATAAAAATAAATAAAAATCAGTATACTATGAGTCTACCTTGAGGAATTGATAAAAATGATGTTAGGTTTAAAATAAACTTAACATATTACATGAATTTTACATGTTTGGTTTTTCATATAAAGTTAAATTTTATTTTCTAGTTTACACAAAATCTTAACTCAATTAATGCTAGAGAAATTAAAATATAAGAATTAAAAATTAAACCATACATCTGACAATTTTTACCCTTAACTAATAAACATACAAAACATTTTAATTCTTTAATGACTAAAAAGGCATACAAAATATTAGTTTAGAAAGTTGGTTATGAATTTAACTTTTTTTCCCATTTAAGTACCACCTACTATACCAATACTCTTTGTTGTAAGAGATAGTATTGAGAAATCAGTTTTGTTTTATAATGAATGAATGAATGAAAACAAATTTACTATTACAAAGATTTGTAGTAAAAAGTCATACATTAATAATGAGCCTACACGTCCTTACATATATAAGACATCTCAATGTAACAAATGAATGACGTATTCATGTTGAGGGTATCATTATGTAAACACAAGCTTTTTCTCTACATCTTATAAAAATATATCTGATAAAATAAACAAAAATTTTATAATAAGCTCAAGGTTTGTAAAAAATGGGTTGACTAGGATAAGAAATTGAAGCCTACAATTGAAAGTGAAACAAGTTTTATAAACATCAATATAGCTTTTGTAAAATAGTATTCCATTATAAATACAAATGCTAGATGTAATAATACTACATTATTTTTTATCATTTATTACACTACATTTTTAAGCAAATTTTATAAAAATCAAAAACTTTTTTTATAAAATAGTATAACATTATAAATATATATGCTAGATGCAATAACCATACATGATTATTTGTCATTTATTACACTATATTATTAAATGCTAAAATTTCGAAGGACAAAATTGCAAATGACAAGTTACGTATGTATCAACACTTATACGAAATGCAACAACATTGTTCTTTTTTTTTTATAATGACACCGTTTGCTCCTATTTTATTCGATTAATAATTCTATATTATTCACCCTTATTTAGGATTGAACATGAGACATTTTCTCTAAAAGACATACACCTCAACTAGGTAGACTAGTCCCCATTAGTAACAATATTGTTATTAAGTGACTTAAAATTGAATCATAATTACATTATTATCCCAAACAGATACAGTATATAATAGTATAGATATGTATATGTGAAATCAACACAACATTGGCTACGACAAATATGTGGAATCAACATAAGTATAGATATGTATATGTGAAATCAACACAACATTGGCTACGACAAATATGTGGAATCAACATAAATATGAATTTTAGTTGGCTTAGAACTTATAGATTTTTTTTTCTTTAGTTGGCTTAGAACTTATAGATTTTTTTTTCTGAAGTGGAAACTATATCATCAAAGTTTGCTATTTTAAATTAGAACTACTACCACATTATATGATTAAATATGTTATCAACATCAATAATTTTGAACACAGACATTTTTCTTTTAAGTGGAAACTATATCATCAAAGTTTGACTATTTTAAATAAGAACTACTACCTTCTTATATGATTAAAAAACGTTATCTACATCAATAATTTTGCACACATGAATATTGTTTTTATCAATTTATGACAAGTTTAACGGTAACAAGTCAATTATAGAAAATAAAAAACTAAAGGGCTTCGATGAAACCGGTACTAAGGTATGATAAAAGGTGTTTCTTCTCAGATGACCGGACACTAGCGGGTAAGCCCAACCTGGGTTCTATGTCGCGCCAGAATACCGCCACCACCCTTGCGGGTTCGGCTAGCAAGTTCCACAACCCGTGTGTATTTTGACGATTTTGATGTTTTGACTGTTGCCCCCAACAGATTACCCGTTGCTTTTTATAAAAGTAAAATAAAATTCTAATTAAACAAATCAATTAATTTTCTCTATTTAACTAACACATTTCATTATTTAAATCTACAAACTCTCTCAATTTTATATTTCCATCTAAAAAAAACTCCTCTAAAAATGTCAAGAACTTCATGGACAGAAGAAGAAAGACATTTCGTTTTTGTGTAATCATTAAGTTTTATGTTATATTTGAGTTTATATGAGTAAACTTCCGTTTTGCTCCCTGTGGTTTGGTCGTTTTAACGGTTTTGCTCCAATCCTTTTAAAATAGCCATTTTACTCCCTGATATATGAAGCTTATCTCTATTTCACTCCCCGTCCCTAACGTCATCCAAAATGTTTGTTAAAAATAAGGGCAATTTGGTGATTTTACATATAACGAGATGGGTGTTTTAGTAACTTTACCAAAAGAATTTAATTGTTTATAATTATAATCTTTAAAAAACCATTTCTCATTCATCACCCTCATCTCACTCTGTATCTCTGCTCCTCTAATTGTAAAAACCACCAATCATCACCAGCACCATCAAACACCACTACCACCACCTCACCACCCAAACCCCAAGTCCGACTGCAACCACAACCCCAAATCCAATTGTCACCACCGCAACTCCAAATCCAGCCGTCATCACCTACCTCCTCCGCCGGCGGTCCAAGGAAGAAGGCGGTGACCCGTTCAGTCAGAGCCGATCTTCAATTCCCGGTCGGTAGAATCGGCCGGTTTTTTAAGAAAGGACTTACGCTCAACGTGTTGGAACCGGTGCGCGGGTTTACCTTGCTGCTGTCCTTGAGTATCTAGCAACAGAAGTAAGTATTCATTTTCATTGTTAGATATAATCAATTAAAGTTCAAATATATTTCTTGATCTGTTGTTTCTAATGGGTTCTTGTTTGATTGTTTGCAGGTGTTGGAGTTGGCTGGAAATGCGGCTAAGGATAACAAGAAGAACAGAATAATCCTGAGGCATGTGTTGTTAGCCATTAGGATCCGGGTCGGGTATCCTTCACCGCCGCTACAGATGTTGGCAATTGCTTGTATTTATTTGTTCTTGACACAGAGTTTGGATAGATTGGTGCTTTGTTTGGGGTGCTTTTGGATCTGGTTTAAGAGGATTAAACCGGTTGCCTGATCTTGAATCCATATGTTTCTTGTTCAGATCTGGGGATATACCGGTTTAAGAGGATTAATCCGATTGCCTGTCTTGAATTTGGGGATAATGAGGGGTTTTTTTTGAAGAAACTGTTAGATTTTCTAAATGCCCATTTGCAATTTTGTTTGATCTAGATAAAAAGATGAGATTTTTTGAACAAATTGTTAAATTTTCCAAATTTTGCACACCACTTGCTAGTGGTGGTGACGGGATGCAGAGAATGTATTGGGAGAGTGGGGGATGTGTTGTGTTAGAGAGAGATAAGTTTTTTTTAATTATATATATATAAATAAATCTTAAAATGGATTTTAGAACTAATAATAAAATTATTAAAATATTTATATGTAAAATTACCAACATACCCTTACTTGTAACATACAATTTAGACGAGGTTAAAGCCGGGGAGCAAAATGTTGATACGCTTCATAGATCAGGGAGTAAAATGACTATTTTTAAAGGATTGGAGCAAAACCATTAAAACGACCAAACCACGAGGAGTAAAACGGAAGTTTACTCAGTTTATATAGATAAAATAATTGGTTAATGGCATGGGTAGGTGTCGCTATTGTTTACTAGCTAATTGGTACATTAAACTAAAGAGTAAATTGTTATTTTTGTCCATGTGGTTTATACTAAATTGCTATATATTACAAAAATGAGAAATCTTGCAAAAAACACACTCAGGTTTTTTATCCTTGCGATTTTAGTCCACTTACCTAACATTCATCCGTTAATGACATTAGGTGATGGGCAACATTGTCATTTAATATCTAATATTACTGGAATTTTAATTTTTCCTTTTTAAACCACCAAAACCACATTTTACTTGTCTTATTACTTTTGGGTATGTTTGGCAAGGAGTTTTTAGGAGCTTCTAGCTTTAAGCTTTTAAGAAAAGACTCATAATCAATAAAAAGCCTTGTTTGGTTGAAGGAGCTTGAGGCTTTTGGTTAAACGCTACTACTAGTAGCGTTTAGAAAGAGCTATAAGCTTTTAGGGAAAAATGACCATTTTAACCTCTAAAGATAATAAACTTTTTAATGTACCAACTTTTTAATGTCCATTTTGGTAATTTTATACATATTATTAAAAGCTCCAGTTACTCTGCCAAATACCTAAATATTCTAAAAAGCTACAGCTACCAACTACCAGCTTTCAGCCACCAGCTACTTTTGCCAAACATACCCTTCATGTATAATTAGAAAAGGTAGTAACTTGAGATATTTATAAATTATGAGATGTGAAAATATTTTATGAGTTTTAACAATATATATAGGTAAAAATGGAAAATTAAATTGAGTTATAAAACTAAAATCATTATGTTATAAATTAAAGTGTGTCATATAGCTAAAACGAGTGTGTTATAAAACATAATTCTTTTAAAAATACTAAAACCATGGTGTTCAATATTTTTTAAAGCGATCAAAACGTGAGATCAGATTTTTACTATTATTATTGTTGTTTTTATTATTATTACTATATTATTATTATTATTATTATTATTATTATCTTTCAAAAATATGCCTATAACATATCGGATGTTAATCTAGCATATACATATATCTATATCCATACTATATAATGAAAGAAATCAATGAATGGATACTTGCCATTATTCTAGACCATCCTTAATTGTAGATAATTATTATTTTATTTAAATTATTAAATTTAGTATATGTTTCAAACATTTAAGAAATTACGGATAAAGTTCTATAAAATATCTTATTATTTATTTATATTAATTACTAGGTTAGAAATTTTAACTTAATTACTTAATTGTAGATAATTATTATTTAATTTAAATTATTTAATTTAATATATGTTTTTAATATTTAAGAAATTAGGGATAAAGTTTCAGAAAATATCTTATTATTTATTTATATTAATTACTATGTTAGAAATTATATATTTTAAGATTCAACTCACCAGATATTTAAATTTTAAATTTATATAATTTAATAATTACCCATAATTTATAATTATTTAATTAATTTAAATATTATTTTGTAGTTATAAGTTTATCAAATTGGCTAATTGCTATATGCCCAATATGGAAATTTCAACAATTTTTTAGAACTAATAAATTTACTATTATTTAAATAAAAGTTGTGTTATTAAATATATGTTCACATGATTGTTAAAACGCTTGAGAAAGTCGATAATACAGTTTTTCTTCTAATTGATGGTTCAAATGCGTTAATATTTATAAATTTGACAAACATCACAAGTTTTGATCATACATGACACAAAAATTTGTCTGGATATCAGAAAAGCGTCTTAAAAATATCGTTTTATAATTGTTAAATCTTTGTTATTAACTATTTGATTTTTTATTTACTTAACCCGTATAATATACGGGGTTATAACCTAATTCAAAGATATGATAAAATAGAACATCTTAAACAAAAACTACAAGTATTTAATTGCTTAATTGAAAGCCTCATGAAGTAAAGTGATATTAAATATTATTATTTTTTATTCACATACGTATTCGTATGAGTAGATTAATGTAACTAGAAAAAAATATAAGATATATATATATTGTTTCATCGAAAAAAACATAAGAAAGAAATTTCAAACAAATAAAACATACTATACATAATCTTTTGAAACCTTTTTCCTGTAAAACGTAATGATAAAGAAGATTCAAAAAGAAAATATAGTCCAACATAAAAAATACCATATAAATAAAAAATGTGAATAAATATGGCTGTGACACATTACATTTATAAAATCATTTATCATAATATAGAAAATAATAATGAATATGGATAAAGATTTATAAAATATTTTATGTCTCATAGCTTATAGATAACTTAAGTTACTACATTTTCTAATTATATAAGAAGATTAAAAAGAAGTGTAAATTATGGTTTTGGTTCATGCGGTTTAAAAGAAAAAAAATAATATTTATTTCATATTAGATATTGAATGATAATTTTGCCCCTTACTTAATGGCATTAATTGATGGGTAGTGGATTAAAATCGTAAGGATTAGAAACCTCAGTGAGTTTTTTACAAGACTTTTCATTTTTGTAATATATAATAATTTGGTATAAACCATAGGGACCAAAACAACAATTTACTCTAAACTAAATTTGACATGGCGAACCGTCACAACCCAACCGATGGCAGAATCATCGGGATGTGGCACTAGGCGAATCAGATTGTTCAAGAGAATCCATAATGACTATTACGGTGACAATACTTATAAAGTTCAATTTCCCATACAATTAAACAAATATTCCACGTTAGTCAAAACATATTACAAGTTTCTTTAACAATACTAATCCGACAACCTAGATTTTTAATGAGTTTCTAGCAATCCTATCCCTTTTCAGCATGAATTCCTTCAACCTGTCACATACGTTAAAATATAGGTCAATATAATAATGTAAAGGTGAGTACACAAGTTTAGCATAATAATAGTAGTAGAGCGTTTCGCAAACTAGCATATATACGCATGATATGTGAATATTGCAATTTACAGCATTGAAACAAGTACCCAAACTGCCCGTGATGTGCGCGTCACGTGTCCAAGTGGCCACGTGCGAAAAAGAAAATAAGTATAAATAAAATGCGAGCCTTAACAACCTCGGGTCTCCGGGTGGCGGGTCAACCTCTAGCAAGCTACCATGTTAAGGGTGGTCACAAGTCATCAAGCATAACATAAAACAATTCAGCGATTTACGTATAATCATGTGTAAGAAGGTTGTGTGTAAAGCGTTTTAAGCGTTGTGTGTAGTGTTATTTTGATAGAGAACGTATGTAACACCAAAAAGTGCATTTTAAGCGTAAAAGGATTCGAGTATACTCACAGTGAGTGCGTAACAGTAACCGTGAATGAGATGGAGTGGGAAAGAGCATCGGGTCACCCTGCGCGTAGAAACAGAAGTGCATCATTCTTCCACAGTGCTGAAAGGTTGAACAATGGGCTGCGTGGGACAAACAGGTCGGTCGTGCGAAGCAAGGCATCACCCTCATGCGATTAATAACTCGTACGAGTGATGGCTCGTACGAGGCATCACCCTCGTGCGAGTCATCATCCGTACAAGAGACTACTCGAGCGGGTGACCTGTTTTCGAGTCCAAAATCGAGTGTTTTCACGTCGTTTCTTCAGGAAATCGAGTGTCCATCCTTCAAACCTTAAGCTACTGAGCAAACCAAAAGCTGGGGAGGTCTTTAGAGCGAGTTAGTCGTTTGTGGAAACTCGGACTGGGCCGTACGAACACGAAGTGGTTCGTGCGAGCCAGTCAAGTTAGCATAAGTGACTGTTCCTGGGTCTCTGTGCAATCGGAACTGAGTTTTCACTTGGAATAGACGTGATTTTGAGTCCATTTCAGGCTGCTTTCGACACCGCTTCGTCCTCTAGTGAACGAAACATATGTCGGTTTAAGTCTGTTTTAGTGTAAAAATCGAGATTTAAAATAGTTTTGTTAGGATCTAACACTTGGTGAGTTGGAAACATTAAGTTTTCTAACTTGAGAAGCCAAAGCTTGATCAAACATACTCATTCAAGTGTAAATCCTTGATAAAACAGAAGGTTTTATGAAAAAGATGAAGATTTTCGTAAATAGAGAAGTTTAGATGAAATCGGTGATAATCTCGTGCAAAATCGTTGTGACGAAATCATAATCTTCTTACTTGGAAACAGCGAAAAGCGTATAGAGTAGGTTTCGTGCGAGTGACAGCAAGGAGAGCACGAATGGTTAAGTGTGGTATTTATAGGGGAAGTGAGGAGGATCAGAAAGATGGCTCGGGCGAGCGAGTCTTTGGTGCGACCAAAGCTTGCCTCGTGCGAGCAAGGTGTCACTCATGCGAGGCTAGAGTTCCTCGTTCGAGCGGTCCAGTTCCCGCGTTGGCTGTTTTGCTTGGCGTTTTCGCTTGTGTTAATTAGTTTTGTTTCGGTAAGCGCTTGAGTGAGGCGTTAAACGTTGCGTTGTATAATAGTGCGACAAAGCGAGGTGCGTGAGCGAGCAAGCGTTTGAGCGAGAATTAAACTATATAAAGAATAAGCATATATAACACACAACATAACATAATCAACATAAATAACTGCGTTTGCGATTTAGTGTGATAAGCGAGGTCGAATGCGAGAGCGAGTACCGAACAAACAAACACACTTGACACGTAAAGTAAAATAATTAACTGCGATTCGTGTTACGTTAGCGTTGCGAGTAATAAGCGTTTTCAGTGTGCAGCGATGCGGAGTTATGAAAATGTATTTACAATAACATAAACCACTTTTTATATCGAATCTCGGATAACAAGCGGTTACAACGGAATAAATGGTAATGACAGAACAACCGAAAATGTCGGGGTGTTACAGTCACCCCTACTTTAGGAAATTTCGTCGCGAAATTTAAGTAGTAGAAGTAGCGAAGAGATGTGGATATTTAGCTTTCATATCACTTTCGAGTTCCCAAGTGAACTCAGTGCCACGTTTGCCTTCCCACCTGACTTTCACAATGGGAATGCGAATACGTCGAAGTTTCTTGGTCTCTTGGTCCATGATTTCTACTGGCTTTCCATGAAGTGTAGAGTCTCGTTATTTGTAAGTCTTCGAGAGGTACATGAAGATTTTCTTCGGCTAAACACTTTCTGAGGTTTGAGACATGGAAAGTCGGATGTACGTTGCTGAGTTCTTCCAGTAATTTGAGTGGGTAAGCCAATTTGCCAATTCTCTCTAGAATCTTGAAGGGACCTATGTATCGTGGTGCTAGTTTCCCTTTCTTTCCAAATCAGATCACTCCTTTCCAAGGTGAAACCTTTAAGAGAACATGACCTCCAACTTCGAACTGTAGGGGCTTGCGTTGTTTATCGGCATAGCTCTTTTGACGACTGCGAGCTTTCAGGAGATTGTCTCTAATATCAAGAATCTTGTCTGTCGTTTCTTGTATTAACTCGGGACTGCTGATCTGTGCTTCTCCGATCTCGTGCCATACAATAGGCGATCGACATTTTCTACCGTATAGTGCCTTCAATGGTGCCATTTGAATATGATAACTGTTATTGTACGAAAATTATATTAAGGGTAAATGTGAATCCCAATTACCACCAAAATATATGACACACGATCGAAGCATATCTTCGAGGGTGCAAATCGTGCGCTCAGTCTGACCGTCGATCTGAGGATGGAATGCGGTAGTGCATTAAGAGTAGTACCGAGTGCGGATTGAAATGAATCCCAGAGACATGAGGTAAATCGACCATCGCGGTCAGGGATGATGTCACGAGGTGTCCCGTGTCGACAAATAACTTCGTCAGTATAGATCTGTGCTAATCGTTCAACCTTATAGCCTTCTCGTATGGCAAAGAAATGAGCAGATTTCGTAAGACGATCAACGATAACCTAAAGGCTATTGTGACCAGAGGTGGTGCGAGGGAGTTTTGTAACGAAGTCCATAGCTATACTTTCCCATTTCCACATTGGAATGTCGGGTTGCTCGTGTCACACCCCAACCAATGACGAAAACATCAGGGCGGGAAGAAAACGAGATTGCAAGAGACTTCATAACACTATTTGTGACAATATTTAATAATTCAAGGTTTCATTGATACTAGAATGACATACATTGTCTTGAATGAAAAAACCCCAAGTAACAAATTTCGATGCGACAAAAGTAAAGTACATAAATTCAAATCTAGGTGTGTTTCTAATCCACCCTAAGTACGTTTCTTCATCGCATAATAGTGAAAAAGAGGTTGTCTCATATCCAACATGGTAACATTGCATAAATTTGTTATTATCATACTAACATGTGTTCAATATATGTCAACCCAAAGTTTAACGTTATCGTGATTACCCAACATCGTCGAAACGAGAGGGTGTAAAATATTTTACTTAACAATACCACAAGAATACGGGCGGTGCGCTAATCCTATAGCACTACATTTGTTAAGTGAGGCTAGAAAAGTTAATGAGCATATGCACATAAGTTTAACCTAGCATGCGATAACAAGAATAAAGCAAGTATCATGTCATTAACGGATAGAGTATGTGTGTAAACAAGTTTAAATGTGATTTCCTGATTTGTAATAGTGTACATGTTGCACCCAAAGAATTTAAAACGGTAAATGGGATCGAGTATACTCACGGTTTTGCAAAGCTTTCCTTTGTTATTCCGTGAAAGTTTGGATAGTTTGTAGATGGAACACAGAGATTACCCTACCTGGGGTAAACAAAGGTGTGTGAGTGTTTGGAATGCTAACGGAAGATTTGGATTTGGAATATAAGGTACACAAAGTATGTATACGCAAAGTAATTATCTAGTCTTAAAACATTAGTTTTTGACACTATTACAACCCATATGGGTGAATGTGGTTTCATGGGTTAGATTACCCATTAGAATCATAACGATGCGTTTTAGACTTAGATAATGTATAATAATTATATATATATATTTTGTGTAGTAATTAATATGCCTACCATAAGTATCATAGATATCATGTAAGTCAAGCATGGAGGTTTAACCTCATTATATGATTCACCAATACACAAATTGTCACAAGGACAATTCGATGGTCATGAATGAAATAAAGAAAGTACAAGTGATCACTATACCAAGTAGCCAAGTAATCTTCAACCCGACTGAGCCAACATCGACATAGAAAGTATTAACTAAGTGTCGAAGGCTAGACGGGGACGTGTCACTTTTAGGCTAGCAAGCTACTTGGGATAGAGATGAGAAAACATCAAGTGAGGTGGTGGATTCAAGATAGGATAGCCATGGATTCCAAGGAATCACACTTCTTCTGTTACAAGTCTTGTTTCAAGAACAAGCTTGGTGGATACAACACTTGTGGGTTAAAACCCTTACAAAATAGAAAGTTTGGAGTGATTAAACACTACCTATTTGGATGAAATTACCTTGTTTAAGCTCACTAATCATAGACTTGATTTAAGAGCATAAGAAGATAGGTTTGTTTGAAGAAAACATGAGTTTAAAAAAGTTTTTATACACAACAGAAAGTTCATACACTTTTAACCTCAAGTATGGTGATGTTTCCACCTTGGTTTTTCGTGGAAAACCTATGAAAACACTCCTAGAGGTGTTCCAAGTGTAAAGAAGCAAGAAATAAGTATAAAGGTGAAGTATAAGTGAGCTAAAACTCACTTGGAAAGTCTTAAACTTTCTTATGTGTTACTGATTTGGAGCTAAGTTTACTGAGGTTTGAGAGGGAGATTAGAGTGCTTGCAAAGTGGGAGAAGTGTGGGAAAGAGGTGGGTTCTATAGGAGGGGATTAGGGTTGAGTTAGGTGAAGATTAAACGCAAGAAGCACACTTAACAAACACAAAACTGCCCAATCCATGATCTGGAAATAAAATTATGCGGATTGAGCCTTCTGGCGGGCCACGAGAGAGAAAGGAGGAGACGGTCGCGGGCCGCGAGAAGCCCTGGCCACGAAACTCCTTTATTTTTGTCAATTTTAGCCCCTGAAGTTTATGTTTGTTAGGTTTTAGGGTGTTCTATGAATAAAAGGCACATTATAAGGGGTTGTTATGTAATTTAAACACAAGAACAAGTATAAACATGTATGATTAAGCATATGAATCGCGAATAAGTATCGTGTATGTTCAAATGGTGTGTAATTCATGTATGTCAGGTATTTGCATGTTGAATTCCCTTTGATTGAAGATGTGCTGAAGGCTCTTATGGTCGGTGAAGACCACACACTTAGTACCACAAAGGTAGTGTCGCCATATCTTCAATGCAAAAACAACTGCACTAAGTTCAAGGTCAGGCGTAGTGTAGTTTTTCTCATGAATCTTGAGTTGTCTTGACGCGTAAGCGATCACTTTGTCCTGTTGCATAAGAACGCAACCAAGACCTCGGTTTGAAGCATCAGAATACACGACAAAATCATCGTTTCCATCAGGAATAGCGAGAATATGAGCATTACAAAGCATGTCCTTGAGCGTTTGGAAGGACTCCTCTTGTTCGGAACCCCAAACAAAAGGTTTATCTTTTTGAGTCAAAGACGTGAGAGGAACGACGATTTTTGAAAAGTTCGAAATGAAGCAACGACAATAACCAGCTAGACCAACAAACAAATGAATTTCGGAAGGAGACTTAGGAGCAATCCAATTCTTTCCAGCTTCGATTTTCTCGGGATCAACGTGAATGCCTTTCTTGTTCACAACGTGACCAAGAAATTGAACTTCTTTTAGCCAAAATTCGCACTTGGAGAATTTGGCGTATAGTTTTTCACGTTGTAGAATTTCGAGGATAAGACGCAAGTGTCGCTCGTGTTCGTCTTGTGTCTTGGAATAGATAAGAATGTCATCTATGAACATGATCACAAAGCGATCCAAGTATAACATATACATCCGATTCATTAAATCTATGAAGACCGCGGGTGCATTCGTTAAACCGAATGGCATGACTAGAAATTGTAGTGACTATATCTTGTATGAAAGGCGGTTTTGGGAATATCCTCTTCGAGGACTTGAAGTTGGTGATAACCAGAACGAAAATCGATTTTGGAGAAACAAGTTGCGCCTTGGAGTTGAACGAAAATGATGTCGATGCGGGGTAGAGGATAACGGTTTTTGACGGTGAGTTTGTTGAGCTCACGATAATCAAAGCACATCCGAAAGGATCCATCCTTTTTCTTAACGAATAAAACGGGGGCGCCCCTAGGAGAAGTACTAGGGCGTATAAAACCTTTATCAAGAAGTTCTTGAAGTTGGCTAGATAACTCTTGCATTTCTGAGGGTGCTAGATGATAAGGGGATTTAGCGACAGGCGTAGTGCCATGAATGAGGTCAACGAGGATGAGGAGGACCGGGTAGGTCTTCGGGGAAAACATCAGGAAAATCACACACCACTAGGACATCACTTACATCTTTTCCCTTGCCCTTTTCTTCCACAACATGGGCTAAAAACGCAAAGTACTCCTTACGCAAGTACTTGTTCTCTTGGGTACATTGTTGATGCACGATGTCTATTGTCTATGTCTTAGATCTAGTCTGATTGTACAGGGTTAGAAGAGTCAAATGTTAAGTTTTTGTTTGTGTTGTATGTAGGAACGTCCACGATTAGCATGGGAACCTAAATTTGTTATCTACTGTCCAATTAGGCGGAAACTAATGACAAGTTAACCAAATAACAAGAATTACTCATTTAAACATTGTTTTCATTGATCTAAAGTTCAATACATTCAAGAACCGGATCCGACAGAGCTTCGCCGTCTCTGTGCCAAAATCTCTCCAAGTTTTTATAGCTAAACAAGTTCGCTGGAGGGAGGTTGAGTTCGGGCGAACTTGACTTCTCACAAT
Organism: Scalesia atractyloides; assembly: GCA_947069175.1. NCBI lineage: Eukaryota > Viridiplantae > Streptophyta > Magnoliopsida > Asterales > Asteraceae > Scalesia > Scalesia atractyloides. The sequence goes on along the minus strand of CAMTDV010000015.1, from coordinate 53,718,202 downwards.
CCATGACCAGCGAACTTGGCCTATGCCTCACTTAAATACTCTTCGTTTCTAACAGATTAAGCCCTATTCACTCAGACTCAATACATAATGACGTAGGCAACAGACATATGCACCAACAGACTCCCCCTTGGATGTTACTGTAGTCATTGACTTTTAAAATCTTCTGAGTCTTCCGATCTTTAGTTCTTGGATAAACTTTAACGTATTGATCTTTATATTCTCTTCCTTCTTCTCGAGCTTTGTCTTGATAAAACTTTAAATCATAATGCTCCCCCTTGCTTTAAGCTTTGCTCCCCCTAGCTTTAAGCTTTCCGGTGTCTTCAGATTTTGCTTTATCAACTCCCCCTCAATCTTTACTTCCTGTCTAAATACTTTCTGACATTCAAATAAACATTTCAGATTCAAAAGTCTGTTATAAAATCTCAAAGTTTGAATCTTCCATTTAAACTTTTCAAATCTTTTAGATGTTTCAAGTTGAACGTAATGACCTTGAATACATTTTACTTTTAAATCCTTCAACTTTCACACTTTTATCATTTGGTTTATGAAAATCCACTTAGTTGATCAAGTCCAAGTTAATGACCTTGATTAACCAAATATTGCAATCTGAGTCCAAATTAATGACCTCAGTTTGAAAACCGTTATGAACAATCTGATTTTAAAGTTTCAAATTAATGAACTTTTAAACATTCATCAGGTTTTCTTACTAGACTTCGAAGATCCGTTCTCCATCACTGGCTCGTTTGAAACTAATGTAGAAACAAAATCTTTATGAATTTTATAAAGTTTATGCTAAAACACACTGAAAATCTTTTTGATTTTTATCTTGAAAAACAAGTAAAGTATTTACAGAATTTTTAACAAGTAAAGTAAACTATGTACAAACATATTTACAGACATATTTTTGTGAATTCGTGTCTAAGGATCATATCAGTTGATTGAGACATATCACCAGTACCGTTGACCTTTTTAATGACTTTAAGTTTTAAACTCGTTTACCTAGATTGTCGATATGTTTGTCCTCTTAAACTTCAACACATTTCTCAATTGTTCCAAGATATGTTATGTAATTATTATGAAACTTGACTTAACTATGGTTCCACCTCTTGAAATTACTCCCGTATCAAGATTCCCTAGATTTCATCTTACAGGTGAGTATAGCGTAATTGATATCTGTATCTGGGTTATGCGAGGCCTTGAGAGCTCAGGTTAGTACTACCGTACTGACAAAGAGATGAAGGCTCGACTTAAAGGTGTGTTCCATTTAAGGAATCTTTTAAGCACTGCAAATGATTAGATCTTTCGATACTTTTCAAGCTTTGCATGCAGTTTTGGGGTTTATAGCAAAAGTAATATAGAAGTTCTAGGCTATTGTTTCCGCAAAATCAGAAGAACTTGTATAATACCTCAGATATCAACTATCTATAAAGACCTCGTATCTCAGAATCAGGCAGTCTTTCAAACGAAATTTCGGAGTACTAAGTCCATATATCCAAGATATGTTAATCCACAAGTCTAAGTAGTTGTAAAATTTAGTTTATATCTCGGAAAACAATTTACTGAACGTGTAAAGTCTATCGACATGTCCACAGTAAAACTTTTTTTTATCACTTTTAAACTTTACATTTCTTTAGTATACTGTGATAGTCCACTGATGTACTATTATTTCCTTTTTGTGACACCTAATTCTATTTGTCTTTTTTCAATGTTTTTGTACTTTTCGCATTTTTCATATGTTTTCGAATTTTCAATTTTTCCATATGTTTTTAATTTTTCTAAAAATTTTTCTTACTCCCCCTAAAATCAAAAAACATACTTTTGGATTTTGGATTTTTAAGAAATACTATTCTAAAAAGATAACAAACCAATGTGGATCATGAGAACTTGTCGTCCGATCCTTTTTCCAACATCTGTATCTGCATCTGTTCAACAGATAGAACCATTAAAATTTCTTTTAACATGAAAGCATAAATGGTTATAAAATCAGTGTTTCGTTTAACGGTGTGGATTTGCACAAGTGGATTGTTGACAAATTTTCTTTTTCCAACTTCTTCTTTCTCAAAATTATTAAGATTTTTGACTTTCTGAATAAGTTAAGAATCATGAAGCTCCGGTATCCAGTTTTGACTTTGACAAAGCAGATCTTTTGGAACTGCTGCACACAAAGCAACTATTTGAATAAGGAAACCCAAACCTTTTTGGTTTTGGGTTTGACATGATAAGCATCATAAACACTTTCAAAATCATCATCGTAATCAAAATCATCATCAAACATTTCGTCCGATGTCAATTCTGAAAAGTTTTTTATTTTTTCTTTCTTTGTATGTTTAACTACTGACTCGGTTGATTTGACATTTTCAGTTTTATCAGCATCAGACTTGTGGTTTTTCTGATGATGAAAGCCTTTTCTTAGCAACCCAGGATTGTAGCTTGCTTCTCGCTTTCTTGATATAGAATCTAGAATCTTTGTTTTCATTTAATTTTGAAGTTTCACCTTTTTCAAATGTTGAATTTTCAAACTTTAATCCAGTTTTAGTTTTTACTTCGCAATTAGATTCATAGTTTCTATTTGACACTGTATCAGAATTCACAATCTCTGGTTGTTTTTTGTGACACCTCAAAAATTTCATCCAATAAAATTCCGACATGTGTCCCGAAATCTTTGGTTGCCACGTGCTAAACGAGAGGTACAAAAATCGCCAACATGTTATTTTATAACCTCTGAGTGGTGAATATTAAAGTCGAGGGGTTAAACGTGTCAACATGCTTAAACTATGAGTGACCTTTTAACGAACCCGGAGCTTAAAGATGTTCGGTTATACTCCCGAGAGTGCTAACCAGGGGCCATATTGAATAAAACATGCTTTTATGTTGAAATATGGGAGTTTGGAGAAGTTCAGGGGCCAAAATGGAAATTTTGTGTTTTGACACCTCAGGCGCCATGCGCCAGGGACTGGGTGTCCCCGCGTGACGCGCCGGAGAGGTCACTTCACAGAAACAGCATGCCAGCTGCTGATCTGCATGCTTGTCCACCTCTAAACCCACCTGCACTCTCACAGCTCGAAACCATGGCCTCAATTCCGGTTTTGGACACCTCCTAGCACACTTGGAGTGATCTCTAGTGTTCCCATAACACTTGTCTCAATCATAGACCACCCACTTCAAGTATAAATAGGGGAGTTCATCAACCCCATTTCTTGCACCTCTCAAAATCTCTTCTCTCTATCACTCACTTGGAAGGCTCCTAATCTTCAAGGAGCAATCCCCTGAGTTTCTTATGTCATCCTTGGTTCACTTGTAAGTGTTCCAATCCTTTCTTTTCATTTTTATAGGCTTTAAGCCAAAGTCAAAGCGTTGACGTAAAAACGCTTTGACTTTGAGATAAGACCATTACGGTCCAGCCATTGTTCGGTACGAACGTGGCTACGTGATCGTAATTAGGTAGGTGTTAATCCCTCAAGAGGGCACCTCCTGATGACCACGTTTGCTTGGTCAATTGATGGGTCAAAGCTATTAATAAAAAGTCAAACTGGGCCAGTTTTTAAAATAAATTCATATATGATAATGTAGGTGTTATAAAATACATTTTAACACTTTAATAACTTGGTAATAAGTATTAGAACATTTATACATGTTCGGCCCGTCAAGTCCAGGTCTAAGGTCGCTTCGCAACCGAAAGTCGCAAAAGTTGACTTTTTCTTTGACTTTCAGTTCTGACCCGATTTAGCAACCTTAGCTTTTGATTCTAAGTTTCATTGTGACCATGTTTAGTTGTAGTATAATCCTCTGGAGTTATATCACATGGTTCATAGTAATCCGAGCATTTTGCAAGTATCTGTTAAATATGCCTAAAACGCCCTTTTAACACATAAAATGGTTTAAACATAATTTTGACATCAAAACTCAATACCTACTGATGTAATATCATTATTAGGACTATTTGGGATATTCATTCAGGTTGCAAACTAAGTTTAAGCTATAGTTTGCCCACCATGCCTTTAAATGACGATATTGCCCTTTCGACACTTTAAATGGGTTATAAACATTTTATGAATCAAAACATCATACTTACTGATGCAATATATATCTTAACATATTTTGGTCATTCAAACCTGGTCACAACAACAGTTTTACTTAAATATCGTTTAATTCGTCATTTAACGATTTAATCGCCATTTCGGCGCATAATGTGGTTTAAAACCATATTGGAGCATTGAGACTTGATACCTGCTGATTTCAAAACATATTTTAAAATTATTAACAATGGGTACAGGTCCCAAACTCAGATTCCCAAATAAGTTATCAATTACATGTGAAATGACCAAATTACCATTTCGGGATATAGTTTGATCTTAAACTATAAACCACGCATATAATTGATGTCCTATTGATATAAAACCATAAAATAAGTATTTTTACATAATGTTTATGTTAATAACATCAGTTTACGTATAAGCTCGTTTTATTATATTTTCAATGACGAAACGCCCTTTAAGGCATAGTTTGCTTTTAAAACAATAACGGGCCGTCATATCAATTACCTGTTGTTATAATAACATATTTTAAACTTAACGGCATATGAAACTTGAATAGGACTCACCCGGTTACCCAGTTTCGCTTATATGCGTACGGTTAAGCCTACGTGACTAGTTTACGCAACTTAACCGAAAACGGGTTTACCCATATCAAAATATTCTCAAATTCCAGAATGTAAAATGGTAACCCATATTATACAAGTCCTTGTACTTGTCGGGTCCAAAATACATTCTTTTTCGGTCATCGCTTAATCTAGCGTTTTCATACCGTTATCTTTATTTTAAGTTAGCCGGTCTAAGTCAATGACTAAATAAAGACCCGCTAACTAACTAATCGGTTAATAATACCATCTATTCCAGACTAGAGACTTCCGGTAGATTGTCGCCAAGCTAGTTTATTTTGATTACGGCTGTGCTTTGCTTATTTTCTTATTATTTAGAAGATTTTGCAAACCAGGTAAATACTTTAACTTATTTTCCCTTATACGGGCTTGGGATACGGTATAATATTACCGCATGGTTGGATATGGGATCAAAGACCAATGAGTCGAGAATTCAAATAATCCATTTTAATTCGTATTGCTTAATATTAAACATTTGAGGGTTAAAACGACCGTGTCCTAGATATCCACGGCTCATTTAATTGCAAATGGCCACGACCTAAGCACGGGGTGTAGGCATACACCCGTCAGATGCTAAAATAAAGTATTACCCAATAGGGTGCACCTATTAAAGGTGTTAAAGTGGCGTGTCGATTAATCAGGATCCCGACATAGTTTTCCGGCTCTAAATGTATTATTAGCATGTAAAACTGATAACATGAAATTATTTATCCCAAGTTATTTATAAAACAAAGTACCATTGTGTACACTAAATGTTTTCGAAATGTTTTCAAAATGAGTCGGTTAAATGTATTTACCCACTGACGTATTTTCAAAAGACTAAGCGTAGGTGACAAGTATACGTAAATAGGCTGGGAGTACTCGGTGAAGCTTAAGAGGAATTGCAACCCTTTGCTTAGAAGGCCTTAGTCTGTCAAGTTTCATTTTGTATTCACATTTCGATCCGCCTGTGGATCTAGTTACAAGCGTTGTATTTATTATTTTTGAATTTTGAACATTCAAACGTTTGTAATAGTAACTATCCAGACTTCCGCTGTGTATTATTGTATTGTTTGGTAACGATGATATCAACTTACGTCACGATATTCCCCAACCGGGCCCACCAGGTTACACGTGGAAATTAGGGGTGTGACATTTTTCTTTTTCATTTTTTGACTCAGTTTTTCTTCGTGGAAACACATGCTTTAGATTCAGACACTTGGGAGAAATATGACCAACAGTATTGCATTTAAAGCAAGTCCGATTATCAAAAACATTTCCACTAGTGGGATTTACTTCACTTGTGGACTTTGTTTTAGCCTTGTCCCGAAGTTCTTTTTCTTTCTTGAATTCATCATTCGATTTCTTACTGATCATACCTTCTTCTTTGTAGGACCGATCCTTGATGCTAAGGAACCTAAATTTGATATCTAACGTCCATAATAGCGGAAATATTACAACATGTTTACCAATAGACAAGAATTAATCAATTGAACATCAGTTTTATTGATTAAACGTCAAGAGTACAAACTGAGAGAGCTTCGCCTCCAAAATGCCAAAGTTACAAATGAGAGAGGCTAGCTAGCTATATATAGATATTCAAGTTCGCTAGAGAAGGATCATGAGTTCGCCCGAACTTGACTTTATAATGTTCTCATGGGCGAACTTGACTCATCATTACATAAATACTTCGTATCGCTAGCCTATTCAACTCTATTCTATACAGACTCGATATAAGACTAAGACATAGACATTATGCACCAACAGACTCCCCCTTGGATATCGTCTTCGTCTTGTATCAGTCTTCAAAACTCTGTCTTCAAATAAACATTAACGCACATGACCAAAGTAGTTCTTAAACGGTTTCTTTCGTCGTTCTTGTTTCGGATCCGGCATCTGGTCTGTAGGAGGCACTTTGTTCATATACTGAAATCTTCTAATACTTGCCTTTCTAGTTTTCTCATGAATAGCCTCGAGACGCTTCTCCTCTTTCAGAAATGCAACTCTTTCTAAATCTCTCCAACTTGTTTGCCCCATCTTCCCTGAATTTACTTTTCTTGCATAGCAAACATTCACAACTTTCTGATACTGCATAGCTTGTACCTTTTCACGTTCTTCAAATATGATCTTGCTGTAGAAAAGGCATTTGATATCTTCTCTCGAGCAGTTCACCAACCACATAGGATCTAAAATCCTGATTATTCTCCATAACCCCCTCATGCCCTAAGACCCAAGTATTTCAACTCTTTCCTTCGTAATATCCAAGTGTTCTTCAAACTTTAAAGCAATAACTGCTTCACAAGTAGATGGATCTATCTGCCACCACTTGAACAATGGATAGAAGTTTTGCTCAATCGGCATCAATGGCATGTTTCTCATTGCCCTTGGTCGCTTCATTATCAACGTTATGTCTTTCTCCCCTGTTTTCTTGTTTGTTTTGATTCGGCGACCTGGAATAAATGGCTTCCAATATCTGAATCCTTTGACCGCTTCATACTTTATCAACTTCCACAGTAATTGATCAATCACTTTCATGTGGTATGTAACATTAACAGTCTGAACCAGCTCTTCCACATCCAAATATGGTAAAGTCTTGAAATCAACAAGACACTTGAAGTATTGCACTCCAAATTCTCTTTTGATTGCATATACATTAAGTTCCTTGAACCATCCCCAGCTTAAGATATCCCCCAATGACACATCTTTGTCTTTGGTAAAAAATGCTAGAGGACGTCGAAACTTACATTCGCGCGGCATTTCTTTAAACCAAGACTTCTTTGCTTGAGCTATCTCTTCTTTCGTCATCGGCTTTGGTACTTTACCTTCTCGAACTGATTCTTCAATCTTTTCTTTTAACATATCTTCGTCTAGTTTCTTGTACATCTCCTCAAATGTAGGAAAACTATCAGTATTAGGACCAATGTACTTCGCAGTTTGATCTGTTTCATCATCAGAAGACCAATCTTCAACAATCACTCTATTGTATTCATCAGCTTCAAATCTTCTAACGTACTGATAATTGTTTGGCTCAAAAGTGTTAACATTCAACACATCCTCTTCAAAATCAAACTCTAGATTTTCAGCATCAACTTCAATTAACTTCGCAAGATCTTCTTTGGTATTTTTGTGCACATACTCTCCTTCCTCCACATTATGCTCTAACATCAACAATAAAGGCTTAGTAGGTACTGCAACAACCGACTTTACAAATCTTTCAACGTTAGACATATCAATTTCATCAGATGGCCCTGTCTGCCCTGACTCCCCCTCAATCTTATCATCCATTCTATTAGATTCATCATCCATTAATGAAGAGAAATCAAAATCATCTAAGACTTTAGCTTCAGTAATTTTCAGACCAACACCACCGTGATCATCATCATCGTCATCATCAGCAACATTCCAATCTTCATACTCAGAATCATCTTTCTTTTCATCATCTTCTTTGTCCTCATCATCAGTTTCTTCATCGTCCTTATTTTCAGAAGCTATAACAGGATCAGAAGGCTTGACAGATTTGTCAAACTTTGGAATATCGGATTCAGAAGCTTTAGTAACATCATCAATAGACTTCTCTGCAGCTTCATAAGAAGTAGGTGCTTCACCTTCAACACTTTTTCCTTTACAACTCGCTACTAATTCTTTCTCAGCTCTTTCTTTAGCTTCTTGTTGATCCAGAAGATCATACTCAGCAATGAAATCGATATTTAGAGCATTTGATAAAACTTTCTGCATCCTGGAAAATCTAAGATCATATAGGGCTTGAATTGACTTCAGATCGGCAATCTCTGTTTGAAGCTTTTCATTTGCATCCTGCAAACTCTCGATCAAGGCTTTAAAATATTCACGTTCATTCTCCAATACTTTCACTTTATTGTCCAACATCTCTTTTTCAACATTGCTTTGATTCATTTTCTGAATAAGGGCTCAGCCTTCTCTTCTTCATTCTTAGCTATCTTTTCTTCCAAGATCTTGGCACGTTTTTCAAGAAGATCAACGTTAGTATATGGAAATAAATCACTCAGTTCTTGAAGACTGATTGGATCAAGCGGCATATCATCAAATAAATTCCCTCTTGGGGTTTTCGGTGTAGACTTTGGTGTTGCATCTTTTGGTGTTGACTTCTTTGGAGTAGAACTTTCAATATGAGAAGTCGTTAGAGCAACTGGAGATTGAATAACAGGTACTTCGAGCAATCCAGTCACAGGAGGTTCTTGTGTAACTCTTGGACGTTCAACTTCGGCAGAAATAATGACAGGAGGTTCTTGTGTTGGAGGTTCTTGTGTAACTCCTCTCTCCTGTGCGCCAGAAGGTTCCTGTGTTACTTCTGCGCTTTTGGGCTTTCCGATATATCTCCTGTTAGTTGCTTTCTTTTTCTTTCCTTTTGCTTGTGGAGAACCTGTGGTTTTAGTTGTTGAAACCACTGCAGACTTAGCACGCCTAGCCTTTTTCTTCGCCTTTCTTCATCGGATTCTTTCTCTTGATTAGGATCAAAATCAGCATCCATTTCTTTTTCTCTTTCAACTTGTTTCTCTGCTTCTGTCTTTTCTGGTTCTTTCACTGGAGTTTCATCTGAATCATCATCGTTTTCAGATGTAGCAGAGATAACATCATCTTGTGTTGTCTTTTCAATCTCTTGACTTTCAACAACTACTGCTGCACTTGATCCAGCCTCGGTTTGAACATTCTCTGGTTCATCTTCATCTATGAGCATCGTATCAACTTTCTTTGCAGCTCGTTTCTTCTTAGACTTTTTGTCTTCAACTTTTATGAACCAATCGCTTCGAGCTTTCGGCTTGAAACCTTTGAACCATTCTTTTTCTGCGTTTAGCTCTTTCTCATCACCGCTGCCATCGTTTCTCCATTTGTTTTCTGGCGGCGTCACATAATTTTCATCTTTAATAGCTCCAAACACTGGCTTAGCAACAGGAGCTGACGCTTGCTTCTGAAACTTTAAGAGCTTCTTCACCGTTGTATCATCGAGGTGACTTAGATATAGCACATCATTCGGATCTCGGGCAATGTTTGTGAATTTCTCATCTATCAGCATTTGCACGAACCTCAGATATAGACATAGCCTTGAATCCTCCATATTCTTTGACATATGCATGAAAACCTGCTTAGAATAGTTAAACGACTTCTTTAAGATCAATGCTGTTGCCATGCAAGCCAAATAGTCTTGGACATCGTCTAGACCTGCCTTGCGGTGACTGAAAGTATGAATGATTGCATGCATTGAGAGCTTGTAGGGGTTAGGCACTTCCCCTTTCTTCAGAGTCTTCTATAAAAACAACCTCTGACCATCTTCTCATCAAGAAATATCAGATCGTCTTTGTCATCATTGAATTGAAGAACTCTGCGAATATCATCTTCTGTAACAGCGATTGGTTTGACTTCATTCCCGACTTGCACTGATGATGTAATGGTCTTTTTATCATCACTTAAGCTTGCGTTCATCCAGAAGTCGTACGTGTGAGATCTATACGACACTGTGCGCTCCGTAATCGCTCGATGAATAGGACATTCTTTCAAAACCTTTAAAATGCTGTCGTATTCTTTCAATGATGGACATATCGTCTTGTCGAGCGTAATACAAGTGTTATGGAATTTTGAAAAATCCATAACAATCACCCTTGCTGGTTCTTGAGCATGAAAAACGACGCAAAACAATTAGCTCGCAATATGAGAAAAAATTACAAATTTTCAAACACTTTTCATCAAGTTCGGGCGAACTTGATAAGTGTTATAAACATTCTGATTTTGTCAAGTTCGCCCAAACATGTCTTACACAACATGTTCCTTCTTCAAATATAAGTTCGGGCGAACTTATATTCATTACAAAGTTAAAATCCAAACCCTAAGTTCGGTCGAACTTCCACAAATCACTCTTTCACTTTCAGCTTTTTATGAAGTTCGGTCGAACTTCTGTTTTGGAACATATTTATTTAAATTTGATAGCAAGTCCGGTCGAACTTGATAACAAGTTCGGCCGAACTTGTCATCTCTTTCAAACAACAACCTGCTATTCACCACAACCATCAATTTGTCAAATTAAACACAATTATATGATCGTTTTATGTTACGAATCAAGATTTATGATTAAATCGTTCATTAAACCCCTAGATCTAACAGATTTTATTGATTCAGATCTGAGTTTATCATTTACGGTTCAAATTATGGTTCAATCAAGCAATACACACCTCTTCCATTGAATGGGGTGTGCAAATCAACAAGTTCAAATCAAATTTCGGCAGAATAACGACTCTATTATGCCAAAATCACTCAATCGCTTTTGTCGCTAACAAGTTCGCTCAGAGATGGTTTTTGCAGAAATTAGTTCGGCCGAACTTGCACGGTATTTATACCATGGCAAGTTCGGGCGAACTTGATAGGCCCATGCCATAAGCCCAATCAAGTCCGGGCGAACTTATGTTCATCAACTAACAGCCATCACTGCAAGTTCGGTCGAACTTGCTGAAAAGTTAAACTCTGATCAGTTTGACAAGTTCGGCCGAACTTACCAAAACCAAATTCAATTTTTTCAAATTTTAGAATTTAATCCCTGAACTTTCCAACTTTTACCAGTTATGAAAATACACTCAGTTGACCAAGTCCAAGTTAATGACCTTGATTAACCGATTTGTCTGACGAGTCCAAGTTAATGACCCCGGTTTGACCCGTTACATACAAACTGTTGATATTTTTCAAAAAACAAAGTTTCAAATTAATGAACTTTAAATCGTTTGGCTTTTCAGATTTTACAGATTTGCTCCCAGCCCATTATCAAAGAGATTCCCACCAGTTCTAGCATCTTACCAGACTTCGAAGACCTGTTCTCCAACATCGGTTTGCTGAAAACAATGTAGAACCAAAATCTTTTTGTATTTTTTGTAAGTTTATGCTAAAACACAATGAAAATCTTTTTGGTTTGAATCTGTAAAGATGATAAACTATTTACAGGACAATGTAAACTATGCACAAACATATGACATATTTTTGTGAATTCGTGTCTAAAGGATCATATTAGTTGTATGAGACATATCACCAGTACCGTTGACCTTTAGATGACTTTAAGTGTAACAACTCAGAAATTCGTTGTTATCTTTTTAATTGTTTTATCGCTGTACTCCTTTTTGTATTACCGAGATTCGGTTAATAATAAAGTTTATGTTAATTAATTATGGTGTTGTACGTTATTATCACATCTAATCGCTTAATAAATCGCATCGCTAATCTCATCGCATCGCAAATCGCAATTGTTTATGCGGTTTTATATTATTTATGTGTTATGTGTGTTTGTGGTTATGTTTACGCTCGCTATCGCATCGCTCTCGCACTCTCGAATCGCTAAATCGCAATATTATATCAACTATAACGCTTAACGCTTTAATTTAACACTTAATATAACTATCTAATGCGAACCGGATAACCAAACGAACTCTTAACGCGAAACAAACGAAGAAAATCCAATATTTGGACAAGTTCGCTCGAACTTGGTGACCCCAAGTTCGGCCGAACTTGGCTGGTTAACTCAGAACTCCCAACTCTCCTCAAGTTCGCTCGAACTTGCCCTTCTAGGGTCAAGTAAGGCCGAACTTAGCTCAAACCTTTCAAATATTTCACAAGTTCGCGCGAACTTGCATGCTTTCATGCAAGTTCGGCCGAACTTGGTCTCATCAGCTCTACTTTTTGCCTTCTCCAATAAATACCAAGCTCTGTTCACTCATTCGAACTTGCTGCATGTTTGCCCAGAGCTCCCTCACTCCAAATCTCTCGTGTTCTAAGTAAGAATCAACCTGATTTCACTGCAACAACGTTTATCAACGATCTACAAAGGTTTACAACGATTTTGGCACAAGGCATAGCCTTTGTTTTCATCAAAACTCATTCTTTTACAAAAATCTTCATCTTTTTCTTCAAAAGCTTCTGTTTTAAACTTAGATCTACACAATACGATTTCGTTGGCGATAGTAGAGACTTCCCAAACACGAGATCTGCAAGATCTCGACTTGTAAGTGATAGATCTGAGAAAAACCTTTGAAAACCATTGATTTCTACACAAGATACAGACTTTTGATGATGTTTTGTTCATTTTCTGGTATGAAACGAAGCATCTATCATTCAAGATCCTAGATCTGGAAGCACAAGGACGTTTATGTCTGTTTACACAAGCCGGACTAACCCGAACGAACCCCGAGTTCGCCCGGATTAGCCCACGCTTTTGTAAAATGGTTAAAACTGCTCTAAATGACCTCTTTGACCCAAGTTTGCTCAGTAGCACAGGGTTGGAGGGATGAACACTCGATTTTCCTCAGCAAATGACGCGAAAATGCAAGATTTTGGACCCGAAAACATCAAGTTTGCTCAAGATTTCATCAACTCTCTGGTCAAGTTTGACCGAACTTGTGCCCAAGAAGGCCAAGGTTGACCGAACTTGGGCTATTCTCCTCAAGGATCCTAATAAATTCGACCGAGCTTGTCTAGTTCCTTAGGAAACTACACAAGTTCACCCGAACTTGTCTTTTCAGTAAGATCTCTTCACAAGTTCGCCCGAACTTGACAAGATTATTAAGAATCTTACCAAGTTCGACTGAAGTTGGCACCAAATTCAGCAAAACCACACAAGGTTGCTCGAACTTGTGTGTTTACACACAAGTTCGCCCGAACTTGTCTACTGCCCAACCAAGACTTAACCGTTTCAGCTTTTCGGGGACTGCTGCACTTCCGTTCGCGTATGCAGGCTGATCCGGCGCTCTTCTCGACTTTCCTTAGATCCCGAACTCTTACCTAAATGCACCCACAGTGACTATACTTGACCCGTTTTCGCTTTAACGCACTTTTTGGGTGTTACATACGTTCCTATATTAAAATCACTCCACAAATCAAACTGTTTATCGCACGCGAATAATCTGATTATATATGCTCAATACGTGATACTAGAACCCTTTGACTAGGACTTACTTTCGTTAACTTGCCTCCTTAGCTAGTATGGTACTATAGTGTGGCTTACACCCGACGGGGTCTAGTTAGGATGGACGCGCAAGCCTTCTCACGCTAGTTAGCATGAGAAATGAGCCTATGTTATGATTGTCTTTTGATGTATCATGATATATAATTAGATTTTTTTGCAAACGCTTTCTCGAGTATGCTAGTAGTACTTAAAATTGTATGCTCACCTTTACTTAATTGTACTGACTTGTATTTTAACGTATGTAACAGGTTGAGGATTTTAGCTATGGATGCTTGGATGTTGCATGCTTAGCGTAGTTTAGTTTTGTTTAGTTAGTTTGTTGATGTATTTTAGTTTTGGAACTTATGTATGGAATCTAGGGGAAATCGAACCCGGTTGAATTTCATGAGAAATCTCCGTTTTGTAATAATTGTTTAAATGTTACGTTTAATAGTATGGGATATTAAGAAGGTTGTGATATGTTAAATGATTGTTATGGAACATCTCGTGAAATCAATCTGGTCGCCCAGAGCCACTAACCCCGATGTTTCCGCCATCGGTTGGGATGTGATAGATTGGTATCAGAGTGCCATAACTTTAGGATAGTAGGTAGAATTGCCATGTTCGACCTAGTAGCATGTTTAAGTACCCGACTGACCTATCTATGACTTAAATGTTAAACTACTTGCCATAACTGCTTAAATGTGCCTTTCCTAAGGCTAATACAATAATACACGCTTGGAAACGCTCGCATCACACAAAACGAGTGATCAAATTGAGAATAGGTGTGAAAACCGGGAACTCTCAATGAGATCATTCACGCCACGCATTCTCTCACACGAGGTATCTTCATTGAGTTAGGAGTGACATCCAAACCTCGACGAAAATCTCCATTTCTAACTAGGAATGATGTTGTTAAGTTAGGGGTGAAACCCGCATCTTAATAACTAATTCCATGCTTCGATGTTCAATCTCACCAAAGTCTTGATTATGCCGATGGTTTGGAGCACGTATTAAATGGAAGGGTAAGCGTCGTTAGCCGCTTGCGGTGAGAACGTTTATCTATTAGATCAAAGCGTGGGTCCAAATGCAAAGGGTAGTCGAATCACTTTGGCGTGTCAACGTCTCAAAACCCCGGACACTCCCAATTGATTTAAGCCTATATCATCGATTTACGCGGGTCGTCGAATTTATTAATATTTATGTGTTTAAATTTTGAGAATTTTCGCTTTATTCGATTTCTCGCTTTGATGATTTATCATATCATCGGTTTCTCGATTTATTGCATTTACGCTCCATTGAATGTATGCACAACTCGCACAACTCTCGAAATCTAAAATGCTAAATTAATACACCAACCAAACTAATCGCTTAACTCGCTTACGCCTATGAGGACGTGTGCCTCATGCGCGGTATCATCTCTCTTATCTTGCTATTATATATCGCTTTATCTCGCTTATACCTCGCATCTCGTATCGCGCTACGCATTGTTATTATTAGAAGGTGAATATGTGCAAATATGTGCTTACGTGATTATGTGCCTACGTGTTTATGTGATTTTGTGCCTTGTATGAATTATAATAATAATAAATATTTAAACATAACTCTATTATAATCGAATCTCATCTAATCTAAATCCTTCGTGTAGATGTCTTCTGTGGGATCGCACAACAAGGAATCTCCAGCACAGCAACGCCGACAAGCGTATCGCTACAATGGTAGCCAGGGAGATAGCTAAAGTCATCCCGCAAGTTGTCTCAGAAATTCATGCTGTAAGTAGAAACTCTTCAGTTGACTCCAAGGGAGATGCCCCAAAACCCCACTTCAGCTTTAAGCAGTTCAAAGCATGTGGACCGCTTACTTTCTCAGGCACCGAAGGGCCAAGTGCCATGTTCCACTGGTTTGACTCTATCGAGGTCACATTCCGGCAAAGTGGATGTACCAAGGCTCTGCGCACTATCAACGCTACCGGCGTGTTTCAATCAAGGGCTCTCGATTGGTGGACAGCCGAGCGCAACAGGCGTGGGAACGAAGAAGCTTACGGACTCACTTGGGAGGAACTTAAGGAAATTATGATCAAGGAATTATGTCCTCCCTACGAGATCCAGAAGTTAGAGAACGAATTCTCGAATATCAAGCACGATGGTCCTAATAACGCTGGTCTCACTGCTCGCTTCAAATAGTTGAGCATCATCTGTCCCGGTCAAGTGGATACGACCGAGAAAGCAATCAAGAAATACCTCAACCTTCTCCCCGATTGCGTCGCTGAATTTATCCAAGCAGCACGCCCTGCTGCTATCGAGGAGACCTACCAGCTAGTCGCTGAAATTAATGACAAACAAGTTCAGTCTGGTTACTTTAAAAACAGCAAGGTCGCAAATTAGGCAGTCACCGAATCAGCAGCTCCTACTACCGAACAGCCCCGAGAGCCAAAGAACAGTCGCCGTGGTCGCAAAAGGGAAAACCGAGCAAGAACTATGCACTTATTACTCCAGCGAACCCTCAGCCACTCTAGTCAGCAGCACCAAAACGCACCGCAAGCAAAGCGTGCGAACACTGGCCCGCACCCTATGAGCCCTAAGTGCACATATCATCATGCCGTTGGAGGCAATTGCCGTTTTTGCACGAACTGAAACATCTACGGCCACTTTACAGTCAGCTGCCATAGTGGTACTCGTCAGCCAGCTACTCAGGCTCCAACAGCTCCAGCTTTACCTGCTCCTCCTCAAGCCAACCAGCAGCAAGCTCCAAAGGCACGAGTGTGCTTCGTGTGTGGTGATCTGAACCACTTTGCTAATGTTTGCCCAAACCGCACCGTGAAACAAGAGCCGCAACAGTAGCAGCCATCACCGCAGCCTCAGCACTAACAACAAGCTGCGTGGAAGAGCCTTAAATCTCAATCACCGCCAGGCTCAGAATGACAACAATGTTGTCAATGGTACGTTCCTCGTCAATGGTATTTATGCTTCATGTTTATTTGATACTGGTGCCGATAATTGTTTTGTATCGTTAGAATTCGAAAGGTTTTAAAATATAAACGAGCAAAACTCCCAAAGACTTTCGATGTGGAAGTCGCCACCGGAATAACTGTTACCGTTGATTCTGTCTTACGTGGTTGTTCTCTCGATCTTAACAACCATGTCTTCTCAATCAATCTCATACCTATGGAGTTAGGTAGTTTCGATATCATAGTAGGCATGGATTTTCTTCGTGAGATCATACTGAAGTTGTATGCTTCGATAAAATGATTCATTTCCCTCTTCCCAACGGTGATCAACTTCATGTTTATGGTGAAACTCCCTCAAAGAAGTTGATGCTTTTGTCATGTACTCGAGCACACAAATGCTTGCAAAAGCGATGTGTTCTTTTCCTCGCTCATATCGTGAACCTGGAGAAAGAAAAGAAGACTTATAAAGATGTTCCCGTTGTTTGTGAATTTCCCAAAGTCTTTCTCGACGATTTACCCGGTTTACCCCCTACTTGAGATGTTGAATTCCGTATCGATTTAGTTCCCGGAGCTACTCCCGTTGCTAAAGCTCCTTATCGCCTCGCACCATCAGAAATGTGCGAGCTATCAAGCCAACTTCAAGAGCTTCTTGATAAAGGTTTCATACGCCCGAGCACTTCGCCATGGGGCGCTCCTGTCCTTTACGTGAAAAAGAAGGACGGATCAATCCGTATGTGCATAGATTATTGTGAACTTAACAAACTCACGATAAAGAACCGTTACCCTCTTCCTCGTGTCGACGACTTATTTGATCAGCTTCAAGGTGCTACTTGTTTTTCCAAGATCGATCTTCATTCCGGTTATCATCAGTTACGCGCGTTGGAAGAAGACATTCCTAAAACCGCCTTTCGTACTCGCTATGGCCATTTCTAATTCGTGGTCATGCCTTTTGGTCTAACCAACGCACCCGCAGTCTTCGTGGATTTGATGAACCGTGTGTGTAAAGCTTTCTTAGATCGTTTCTTCATTGTTTTCATCGATGATATCCTTATCTATTCGAAGTCGAGAGACGAACACGCGGGTCATCTCCGTTTAGTCCTCGAACTTCTTCAAGGAAATTGCCTTTATGCTAAGTTCTCTAAGTGTGAATTCTGGCTCGAAGAAGTCCAATTTCTCGGCCACATCGTTAATAGTCAAGGAATTCACGTCGACCCTACAAAGATTGAAGCCGTCAAGAGTTGGATTATACTGAAGAATGCTTCCGAAATCCATTCATTTCTCGGATTGGCAGGTTACTACCGTCGATTCATCACCGACTTATCAAAAATCGCCGTTCCACTTACCGCTTTGACTCATAAGGACAAACCTTTTGTTTGGGAAACCAAGCAAGAGGAAGCTTTTCAAACTCTCAAGCGTATGCTATGCGACGCTCCCGTACTCGCTTTACCCGACGGAAACAACGATTTCGTTTTTATTGTGATGCCTCTAACCTTGGTCTTGGTTGTGTGCTTATGCAACGAGACAAGGTCATCACGTATGCATCTCCCCAACTCAAGATCCATGAGAAGAACTACACAACCCACAATCTCGAACTCGGTGCAGTTGTTTTTGCATTAAAGATATGGCGACACTACCTTTACGGTACAAAGTGTACGGTCTTCACCGACCATAAGAGCTTACAACATATCTTTAATAAAAAAGAACTAAACATGCGACAAAGTCAATGGTTGAACTTCTCAACGATTACGATTGCGAGATACGCTACCATCCTGGCAAAGCAAACGTCGTCGCTGATGCTCTAAGTCGATGAAGCTATGTATATAGTGTTCGTGACTCTCAAGCTTTCAATGATCTCGAAATCATGATTCGCTCCGCTCAATTTGCTTTTTTAACGAGGATACCCTTCAAGACGAAATGAAATGTGGTGCCGAAACTCAGCTTGTATCTAAATCCGATGGTATTTATTACTATCTCGATCGTATTTGGATTCCCAGTCATGATAATCTTCATAAGTTGACGAAGCTCACAAATCTCGATATTCCATTCACCCTGGAGCCGACAAGATGTACCAGGACGTTCGTCCTGAGTACTGGTGGCCGGGCATGAAAAGGATATCGCCTTGTACGTCTTAAAATGCTTGACTTGTTCGAAGGTCAAAGCCGAACATCAAAGGCCCTCTGGTTTACTCAAACAACCTAAAATCCCGATGTGGAAGTGGGAGAGTACAGCTATGGACTTCGTTACTAAACTTCCGCGCACTTCATCCGGTCACAATAACATTTGGGTTATCATTGATCATCTTACCAAATCCGCGCACTTTATTGCTATACGAGAAGACTTTAAGGTCGAACGGTTAGCCCGAATCTATACCGACGAAGTTATATGTCGACACGGGACGCCTCGTGACATCATCTCTGACCGCGACGATCGCTTCACCTCGCGTCTCTGGGAAACTTTTCAGTCCTCTCTCGGTACTACGCTTAATCTAAGTACCGTTTTCACCGTCAAACCGACGGTCAGACTGAACGAACGAGAATCTGCATGTCCCTCTCGAAGATCTCCAAATAAATGAGACTCTCCATTTCGTGGAAAAGCCTGCGGAAATCATGGACCGAGAGACCAAGAAACTCCGACGCTCTCGCATACCTATCGTGAAAGTCCGGTGGGAAGGCAAACACGGCGCCGAGTTCACTTGGGAACTCGAAAGTGATATGAAAACGAAATATCCGCATCTCTTTGTTACGGCCACTGCCTAATTTCGGACGGAATTCCCTAAAGTAGGGGAGACTGTAATAAGTCGCAATTGTTTATGCGGTTTTATATTATTTATGTGTTATGTGTGTTTGTGATTATGTTTACGCTCGCTATCGCATCGCTCTCGCACTCTCGAATCGCTAAATCGCACTATTATATCAACTATAACGCTTAACGCTTTAATTTAACGCTTAATATAACTATCTAATGTGAACCGGATAACCAAACGAACTCTTAACGCGAAACAAACGAAGAAAATCCAATATTTGGACAAGTTCGCTCGAACTTGGTGACCCCAAGTTCGGCCGAACTTGGCTGGTTAACTCAGAACTCCCAACTCTCCTCAAGTTCGCTCGAACTTGCCCTTCTAGGGTCAAGTAAGGCCGAACTTAGCTCAAACCTTTCAAATATTTCACAAGTTCGCGCGAACTTGCATGCTTTCGTGCAAGTTCGGCCGAACTTGGTCTCATCAGCTCTACTTTTTGCCTTCTCCTATAAATACCAAGCTCTGTTCACTCATTCGAACTTGCTGCATGTTTGCCCAGAGCTCTCTCACTCCAAATCTCTCGTGTTCTAAGTAAGAATCAACCCGATTTCACTGCAACAACGTTTATCAACGATCTACAAAGGTTTACAACGATTTTGGCACAAGGCATAGCCTTTGTTTTCATCAAAACTCATTCTTTTACAAAAATCTTCATCTTTTTCTTCAAAAGCTTCTGTTTTAAACTTAGATCTACACAATACGATTTCGTTGGCGATAGTAGAGACTTCCCAAACACGAGATCTGCAAGATCTCGGCTTGTAAGTGATAGATCTGAGAAAAACCTTTGAAAACCATTGATTTCTACACAAGATACAGACTTTTGATGATGTTTTGTTCATTTTCTGGTATGAAACGAAGCATCTATCATTCAAGATCCTAGATCTGGAAGCACAAGGACGTTTATGTCTGTTTACACAAGCCGGACTAACCCGAACGAACCCCGAGTTCGCCCGGATTAGCCCACGCTTTTGTAAAACGGTTAAAACTGCTCTAAATGACCTCTCTGACCCAAGTTTGCTCAGTAGCACAGGGTAGGAGTGATGAACACTCGATTTACCTCAGCAAACGACGCGAAAATGCAAGATTTTGGACCCGTAAACATCAAGTTTGCTCAAGATTTCATCAACTCTCTGGTCAAGTTTGACCGAACTTGTGCCCAAGAAGGCCAAGTTCGACCGAACTTGGGCTATTCTCCTTAAGGATCCTAATAAGTTCGACCGAGCTTGTCTAGTTTCTTAGGAAACTACACAAGTTCACCCGAACTTGTCTTTTCAGTAAGATCTCTTGACAAGTTCGCCCGAACTTGACAAGATGATTAAGAATCTTACCAAGTTCAACCGAAGTTGGCACCAAATTCAGCAAAACCACACAAGGTCGCTCGAACTTGTGTGTTTACACACAAGTTAGCCCGAACTTGTCTACTGCCTAACCAAGACTTAACCGTTTCAGCTTTTCGGAGACTGATGCACTTCCGTTCGCGTATGCAGGCTGCTCCGGCGCTCTTCTCGACTCTCCTCAGATCCCGAACTCTTACCTAAACGCACCCACAGTGACTATACTTGACCCGTTTTTGCTTTAACACACTTTTTGGGTGTTACATACGTTCCTATATTAAAATCACTCCACAAATCAAACTGTTTATCGCACGCGAATAATCTGATTATATATGCTCAATACGTGATACTAGAAACTTGTGACTAGGACTTATTTTCGTTAACTTGCCTCCTTTGCTAGTATGGTACTATAGTGTGGCTTACACCCGACGGGGTCTGGTTAGGATGGACGCGCAAGCCTTCTCACAGTAGTTAGCATGAGAAACAAGCCAATGTTATGATTGTTTTGATGTATCATGATATGTAATTAGATTTTTTCGCAAACGCTTTCTCGAGTATGCTAGTAGTACTTAAAATTGTATGCTCACCTTTACTTAATTATACTAACTTGTATTTTAACGTATGTAACATGTTGAGGATTTTAGCTATGGATGCTTGGATGTTGCATGCTTAGCGTAGTTTAGTTTTGTTTAGTTAGTTTGTTGATGTATTTTAGTTTTGGAACTTATGTATGAAATCTAGGGGAAATCGAACCCGGTTGAATTTCATGAGAAATCTCCGTTTTGTAATAATTTTTTAAATGTTACGTTTAATAGTATGGGATATTAAGAAGGTTGTGATATGTTAAATGATTGTTTTGGAACATCTCGTGAAATCAATCTGGTCGCCTAGTGCCACTAACCCCGATGTTTCCGCCATCGGTTTGGATTTGATAGATTGGTATCAGAGTGCCATAACTTTAGGATAGTAGGTAGAATTGCCATGTTCGACCTAGTAGCATGTTTAAGTACCCGACTGACCTATCTATGACTTAAATGTTAAACTACTTGCCATAAATGCTTAAATGTGCCTTTCCTAAGGCTAATACAATAATACACGCTTGGAAACGCTCGCATCACACAAAACGAGTGATCAAATCGAGAATAGGTGTGAAAACCGAGAACTCTCAATGAGATCATTCACGCCACGCATTCTCTCACACGAGGTATCTTCATTGAGTTAGGAGTGACATCCAAACCTTGACGAAAATCTCCATTTGTAACTAGGAATGATGTTGTTAAGTTAGGGGTGAAACCCGCATCTTAATAACTAATTCCATGCTTCGATGTTCAATCTCACCAAAGTCTTGATTATGCCGATGGTTTGGAGCACGTATTAAATGGAAGGGTAAGCGTCGTTAGCCGCTTGCGGTGAGAACGTTTATCTATTAGGTCAAAGCGTGGGTCCAAATGCAAAGGGTAGTCGAATCACTTTGGCGTGTCAACGTCTCAAAACCCCGGATACTCCCAATTGATTTAAGCCTATATCATCGATTTACGCATCGTCGAATTTAATAATATTTATGTGTTTAAATTTTGAGAATTTTCGCTTTATTCGATTTCACGCTTTGATGATTTATCATATCATCGGTTTCTCGATTTATCGCATTTACGCTCCATTGAATGTATGCACAACTTGCGCAGCTCTCGAAATCTAAAATGCTAAATTAATACACCAACCAAACTAATCGCTTAACTCGCTACCGCCTATGAGGACGTGTGCCTCATGCGCGGTATTATCTCGCTTATCTCGCTATTTTATATCGCTTATATCTCGCTTATACCTCGCATCTCGTATCGTGCTACACATTGTTATTATTAGAAGGTGAATATGTGCAAATATGAGCTTACGTGCTTATGTGCTTACGTGATTATGTGCCTACGTGTTTATGTGATTTTGTGCCTTGTATGAATCATAATAATAATAAATATTTAAACATAACTCTATTATAATCGAATCTCATCTAATCTAAATCCTTCGTGTAGATGTCTTCTATGGGATCGCACACCCGAAGGAATCTCCAGCGCAGCAACGCCGGCAAGCGTATCGCTACAATGGTGGCCAGGGAGATAGCTAAAGTCATCCTGCAAATTGTCTCAGAAATTCATGCTGTAAGCAGCAACTCTTCAGTTGACTCCAAGGGAGATGCCCCGAAACCCCACTTCAGCTCTAAGCAGTTCAAAGCATGTGGACCGCTTACTTTCTCAGGCACCGAAGTGTCGAGTGCCATCTTCCACTGGTTTGACTCATTCGAGGTCACATTCCGCCAAAGTGGATGTCCTAAGGCTCTGCGCACTCTCAATGCTACCGGCATGTTTCAATCAAGGGCTCTCGATTGGTGGAGAGCCGAGCGCAACAGGTGTGGGAACGAAGAAGCTTACGGACTCACTTGGGAGGAACTTATGGAAATTATGATCAAGGAATTCTGTCCTCCCTACGATATCTAGAAGTTAGAGAACGAATTCTGGAATATCAAGCAAGATGGTCCCGATAACGCTGGTCTCACTGATCGCTTCAAACAGTTGAGCATCATCTGTCCCTGTCAAGTGGATACGACCGAGAAAGCAATCAAGAAATACCTCAACGCTCTCCCCGATCGCGTCACTGACTTTGTCCAAGCAGCACGCCCTGCTACTATCGAGGAGACCTACCAGCTAGCCACGGAAATTAATGACAAACGAGTTCAGTCTGGCTACTTTAAAAGCAGCAAGGTTGCAAATCAGGCAGTCACCGAATCAGCAGCTCCTACTACCGAACAGCCCCGAGAGTCAAAGAACAGTCACCGTGATCGCAAAAGGGAAAACCCGAGCAAGAACTTTGCTCTTTCTACTCCAGTGAACCCTCATCCACTCCAGTCAGCAGCACCAAACGCACCGCAAGCAAAGCGTGCGTACACTGGCCCGCACCCTATGTGCCCTAAGTGCACATATCATCATGCCGTTGGAGGCAATTGCCGTTTTTGCACGAACTGCAACATCCACGGCCACTTTACAGTCAGCTGCCGTAGTGGTAGTCGTTAGCCAGCTCCTCAGGCTCCAACAGCTCCAGCTTTACCTGCTCCTCCTCAAGCCAACCAGCCGAAAGCTCCAAAGGCACGAGTGTGCTTCGTGTGTGGTGATCCGAACCACTTTGCTAATGTTTGCCCAAACCGCACAGTGAAACAAGAGATGCAGCAGCAGCAGCCACCACCGCAACCTCAGCAGCACCAACAATCTGCGCGTGGAAGAGCCTTCAATCTCAATCACCGCCAGGCTCAGAATGACAACAATGTTGTCAATGGTACGTTCCTCGTCAATGGTATTTATGCTTCATGTTTATTTGATACTGGTGCCGATAATTGTTTTGTATCGTAGAATTCGAAAAGGTTTTAAAATGTAAGCGAGCTAAACTCCCAAAGACTTTTGATGTGGAAGTCGCCACCGGAAGAACCGTTACCGTTGATTCCGTCTTACATGGTTGTTCTCTCGATCTTAACAACCATGTCTTCTCAATCAATCTCATACCTATGCAGTTAGGTAGTTTCGATATCTTAGTAGGCATGGATTTTCTTCGTGAGAATCATGTTGAAGTTGTATGCTTCGATAAAATGATTCGTTTCCCTCTTCCCAACAGTGATCAACTCCATGTTTATGGTGAAACTCCCTCAAAGAAGTTGATGCTTTTGTCATGTACTCGAGCACACAAATGCTTGCAAAAGCGATGTGTTGTTTTCCTCACTCATATCGTGAACCCGGAGAAAGAAAAGAAGACTTATAAAGATGTTCCCGTTGTTTGTGAATTTCCCAAAGTCTTTCTCGACGATTTACCCGGTTTACCCCCTACTTGAGATGTTGAATTCCGTATCGATT
This sequence comes from Scalesia atractyloides, assembly GCA_947069175.1. Classification (NCBI taxonomy): domain Eukaryota; kingdom Viridiplantae; phylum Streptophyta; class Magnoliopsida; order Asterales; family Asteraceae; genus Scalesia; species Scalesia atractyloides. Next base: position 53,693,648 of record CAMTDV010000015.1, on the reverse strand, counting down.
TAGTTCCCGGAGCTACTCCCGTTGCTAAAGCTCCTTATTGCCTCGCACCATCAGAAACGTGCGAGCTATCAAGCCAACTTCAAGAGCTTCTTGATAAAGGTTTCATCTGCCCGAGACTTCGCCATGGGGCGCTCCTGTCCTTTTCGTGAAAAAGAAGGACGGATCATTCCGTATGTGCATCGATTATCGTGAACTTAACAAACTCACGATAAAGAACCGCTGCCCTCTTCCTCGTATCGACGACTTATTTGATCAGCTTCAAGGTGCTACTTGTTTTTCCAAGATCGATCTTCGTTCCGGTTATCATCAGTTACGCGTGTTGGAAGAAGACATTCCTAAAACCGCCATTCGTACTCGCTATAGCCATTTCGAATTCGTGGTCATGCCTTTTGGTCTAACCAACGCACCCGCGGTCTTCATGGATTTGATGAACCGTGTGTGTAAAGCTTTCTTAGATCGTTTCGTCATTGTTTTCATCAATGGTATCCTTATCTGTTCGAAGTCGAGAGACGAACACGCGCGTCATCTCCGTTTAGTCCTCGAACTTCTTCAAGGCAATCGCCTTTATGCTAAGTTCTCTAAGTGTGAATTCTGGCTCGAAGAAGTCCAATTTCTCGGCCACATCGTTAATAGTCAAGGAATTCACGTCGACCCTGCAAAGATTGAAGCCGTCAAGAGTTGGATTACACCAAGGAATGCTTCCGAAATCCGTTCATTTCTTGGATTGGCGGGTTACTACCGTCAATTCATCACCGACTTCTCGAAATCGCCGTTCCACTTACCGCTTTGACTCATAAGGACAAACCTTTCGTTTGGGAAACCAAGCAAGATGAAACTTTTCAAACTCTAAATCGTATGCTATGCAATGCTCCCGTACTCTCTTTAACCGACGGAAATGACGATTTCGTTGTTGATTGTGATGCCTCTAACCTTGGTCTTGGTTGTGTACTTATGCAACGAGACAAGGTCATCGCGTATGCATCTCGCCAACTCAAGATCCACGAGAAGAACTACACAACCCATGATCTCGAACTCGGTGTAGTTGTTTTTGCATAAAAGATATGGCGACATTACCTTTACGGTACAAAGTGTACGGTCTTCACCGACCATAAGAGCTTACAACATATCTTTAATAAAAAAGAACTAAACATGCGACAACGTCGATGGGTTGAACTTCTCAACGATTACGATTGCGAGATACGCTACCGTCCCGGCAAAGCAAATGTCGTCGTTGATGCTCTAAGTCGACGAAGCTATGTATATAGTGTTCGTGACTCTCAAGCTTTGAATGATCTCGAAATCATGATTCACTCCGCTCAATTTGCTTGTTATAACGAGGATACCCTTTAAGCCGAAATGAAATATGGTGCCGAAACTCTGCTTGTATCTAAATCCGATGGTATTTATTACTATCTCGATCGTATTTGGATTCCCAGTCGTGATAATCTTCGTAAGTTGCTAATTGACGAAGCTCATAAATCTTGAAATTCCATTCACCCCGGAGCCGACAAGATGTACCCGGACGTTCGTCCTAAGTACTGGTGGCCGGGCATGAAAAAGGATATCGCCTTGTACGTCTCAAAATGCTTGACTTGTTCGAAGGTCAAAGCCGAACATCAAAGGCCCTCTGGTTTACTCGAACAACCCGAAATCCCGATGTAGAAGTGGGAGAGTATAGCTATGGACTTCGTTACTAAACTTCCACGCACTTCATCCGGTCACGATAGCATTTAGGTTATTGTCGATCGTCTTACCAAATCCGCGAACTTTATTGCTATACGAGAAAACTTTAAGGTCGAACGGTTAGCCCGAATCTATACCGACAAAGTTTTATATCGACACGAGACGCCTCGTGACATCATCTCTGACCGCGACGGTCACTTTACCTCGCGTCTCTGGGAGACTTTTCAGTCTTCTCTTGGTACTACGCTTAATCTAAGTACCGTTTTTCACCCTCAAACCGACGGTCAGACTGAACGAACGATTCGCACCCTCGAAGACATGCTTCGTGCGTGCATCATAGATTTTGGTGGTAACTGGAATAAGCATTTACCTTTGATCAAATTCTCGTACAATAATAGTTATCATACCAGCATTCAAATTGCTCCTTTTGAGGCACTGTATGGAAGAAAATGCCGATCGCCTATTGAATTGCACGAGATCGGAGAAGCACAAATCACCGGTCCCAAGCTAATTCAAGAAACGACGGACAAGATCCTCCAAATCAGAGACAACATCTTGAAAGCTCAGATTCGTCAAAAGAGTTACGCCGATAAACGCCACAAGCCCTTACAGTTCAAAGTGGGAGATCACGTTCTCCTAAAGGTTGCACCTTGGAAGGGGGTGGTCCGCTTCGGAAAGAAAGGAAAGATAGCGCCTCGATACGTTGGTCACTTTAAGATTCTGGAAAGAATCGGTAAGGTAGCCTATCGTCTCGAATTTCCGGAGGAACTCAATAATGTACATCCGACTTTCCACGTGTCTAATCTCAAAAAGTGCTTAGCTAAAGAGAATCTGCATGTCCCTCTCGAAGATCTGCAAATCAATGAGACTCTCCATTTCGTGGAAAAGCCTGTGGAAATCATGGACCGAGAGACCAAGAAACTCCGACGCTCTCGCATACCTATCGTGAAAGTCCGGTGGGAAGGAAAACGCGGCGCCGAGTTCACTTGGGGACTCGAAAGTGATATGAAAACGAAATATCCGCATCTCTTTGTTACGGCCACTGCCTAATTTCGGGACGGAATTCCTTAAAGTAGGGGAGACTATAATAAGTCGGAAATTCGTTGTTATCTTTTTATTTGTTTTATCGCTGTACTCCTTTTTGTATTCCCGAGATTCGGTTAATAATAAAGTTTATGTTAATTAATTATGGTGTTGTACGTTATTATCACATCTAATCGCTTAATAAATCGCATCGCTAATCTCATCGCATCACAAATCGCAATTGTTTATGCGGTTTTATATTATTTATGTGTTATGTGTGTTTGTGGTTAAGTTTACGCTCCCTATCGCATCTCTCTCGCACTCTTGAATCGCTAAATCGCACTATTATATCAACTATAACGCTTATCGCTTTAATTTAACGCTTAATATAACTATCTAATGCGAACCGGATAACCAAACGAACTCTTAACGCGAAACAAACGAGGAAAATCCAATATTTGGACAAGTTCGCTCGAACTTGGTGACCCCAAGTTCGGCCGAACTTGGCTGGTTAACTCAGAACTCCCAACTCTCCTCAAGTTCGCTCGAACTTGTCCTTCTAGGGTCAAGTTCGGCCGAACTTAGCTCAAACTTTTCAAATATTTACAAGTTTGCGCGAACTTATATGCTTTCATGCAAGTTGGGCAGAACTTGGTTTCATCAGCTCTACTTTTTGCCTTCTCCAATAAATACCAAGCTCTGTTCACTCATTTGAACTTGATTCATGTTCGCCCAGAGCTCTCTCACTCCAAATCTCTCGTGTTCTAAGTAAGAACCAACCCGATTTAACTGCAACAACGTTTATCAACGATCTACAAAGGTTTACAACGATTTTGGCACAAGGCATAGCCTTCGTTTTCATCAAAACTCATTCTTTTACGAAAATCTTCATCTTTTTCTTCAAAAACTTCTGTTTTAAACTTAGATCTACACAATACGAGTTCATTTGGCGATAGTAGAGACTTCCAAAACACGAGATCTGCAAGATCTCGGCTTGTAAGTGATAGATCTGAGAAAAACCTTTGAAAACCATTGATTTCTACACAAGATACGGACTTTTGATGATGTTTTGTTCCATTTCTGGCATGAAACGAAGCATCTATCATTCAAGATCCCAGATCTGGAAGCACAAGGACGTTTATGTCGGTTTACACAAGTCGGACTAACCCGAACGAACCCCGAGTTCACCCGGATTAGCCCATGCTTTTTTAAAACGGTTAAAACTGCTCTAAATGACCTCTCTGACCCAAGTTTGCTCAGTAGCACAGGGTTGGAGGGATGAACACTCGATTTTCCTCAGCAAACGAAGCGAAAACGCAAGATTTTGGACCCGAAAACATCAAGTTTGCTCAAGATTTAATCAAATCTCTTGTCAAGTTCGACCGAACTTGTGCCCAAGCAGACCAAGTTCGACCGAACTTGGGCTATTCTCCTCAAGGATCCTAACAAGTTCGACCGAACTTGTCTAGTTTCTCTGGAAACTACCCAAGTTCACCCGAACTTGTCTTTTCAGTATGATCTCTTCACAAGTTCGCCGAACTTGATAAGATTCCTAAGAATCTTACCAAGTTCGACCGAAGTGGGCACCAAATTCAGCAAAACCACACAAGTTCGCCCGAACTTGTCTACTGCCCAACCAAGACTTAACCGTTTCAGCTTTTCGGAGACTGATGCACTTCTGTTCGCGTATGCAGGCTGATCCGACGCTCTTCTCGACTCTACTCAGATCCCGAACTCTTACCTAAATGCACCCACAGTGAGTATACTTGACCCGTTTTCGCTTTAACGCACTTTTTGGGTGTTACATACGTTCCTATATCCAAATCACTCCACAAATCAAACTGTTTTTCGCACGCGAATAATCTGATTATATATGCTCAATACGTGATACTAGAAACTTGTGACTAGGAATTATTTTCGTTAACTTGCCTACTTAGCTAGTATGGGACTATAGTGTGGCTTACACCCGACGGGGTCTAGTTAGGATGGACGCGCAAGCCTTCTCACGCTAGTTAGCATGATAAATGAGCCAATGTTATGATTGAGTGTTTTGATGTATCATGATATGTAATTATATTGTTTCACAACGCTTTCTCGAGTATGCTAGTAGTACTTAAACTTGAATGCTCACCTTTACTTAATTGTATTGACTTGTATCTTAACTTATGTAACAGGTTGAGGATTTTAGCTATGGATGCTTGGATGTTGCATGCTTAGCGTAGTTTAGTTTTGTTTAGTTAGTTTGTTGATGTATTTCAGTTTTGGAACTTATGTATGAAATCCAGGGGAAATCAAACCCGGTTGAATTTTATGAGAAATCTCCGTTTTGTAATAATTGTTTAAATGTTACGTTTAATAGTATGGGATATTAAGCAGGTTGTGATATGTTAAATGATTGTTATGGAACATCTTGTGAAATCAATCTGGTCGCCTAGTGCCACTAACCACGATGTTTCCGCCATCGGTTGGGATGTGATAGATTGGTATCAGAGCACCATAACTTTAGGATAGTAGGTAGAATTTCCATGTTCGACCTAGTAGCATGTTTAAGTACCCGACTGACCTATCTATGACTTAAATGTTAAACTACTTGCCATAAATGCTTAAATGTGCCTTTCCTAAGGCTAATACAATAATACACACTTGGAAACGCTCGCATCACACAAAACGAGTGATCAAGTGGAGAATAGGTGTGAAAACCGAGAACTCTCGATGAGATCATTCACTCCGTGCATTTTCTCGCACGAGATATCTTCATTGAGTTAGAAGTGACATCCAAACCTCGACGAAAATCTCCATTTCTAACTAGGAATGATGTTGTTAAGTTAGGGGTGAAACCCGCATCTTAATAACTAATTCCATGCTTCGATTTTCAATCTCACCAAAGTCTCGGTTATGCTGATGGTTTGGAGCACGTATTAACTGGAAGGGTAAGCGTCGTTAGCCGCTGGCGGTGAAAACGTTTATCTATTAGGTCAAAGCGTGGGTCCAAATGCAAAGGGTAGTCAAATCACTTTGGCGTGTCAACGTCTCAAAACGCTGGACTCTCCCAATTGATTAAGCCTATATCGCCGATTTACGCATCATCGAATTTATTAATATTTATGTGTTTAAATTTTGAGAATTTTCGCTTTATTCAATTTCTCGCTTTGATGATTTATCATATCATTGGTTTCTCGATTTATCGTATTTACGCTCCATCGAATGTATGCACAACTCACACAGCTCTCGAAATCTAAAATGCTAAATTAATACACCAACCAAACTAATCGCTTAACTCGCTTACGCCTATGAGGACGTGTGCCTCATGCGCGGTATTATCTCGCTATTATATATCGCTTATATCTCGCTTATACCTCGCATCTCGTATCGCGCTACGCATTGTTATTATTAGAAGTTGAATATGTGCAAATATGTGCTTATGTGCTTACGTGCTTATGTGCTTACATTATTATGTGCCTACGTGTTTATGTGATTTTGTGCCTTGTATGAATTATAATAATAATAAATATTTAAACATAACTCTATTATAATCGAATCTTATCTAATCTAAATCCTTCGTGTAGATGTCTTCTATGGGATCGCACACCCGAAGGAATCTGCAGCGCAGCAACGCCGACAAGCGTATCGCTACAATGGTAGCCAAGGAGATAGCTAAAGTCATCCCGCAAATTGTCTCAGAAATTCATGCTGTAAGCAGCAACTCTTCAGTTGACTCCAAGGGATATGCCCCGAAACCCCACTTCAGCTTTAAGTAGTTCAAAGCATATGGACCGCATACTTTCTCAGGCACCGAAGGGCCGAGTGCCCTGTTCCACAGGTTTGACTCTATCGAAGTCACATTCCGGCAAAGTGGATGTCCCGAGGCTCTGCACACTGTCAACGCTACTGGCGTGTTTCAATCAAGGGATCTCGATTGGTGGACAACCGAGCGCAACAGGCGTGGGAACGAAGAAGCTTACGGACTCACTTGGGAGGAACTTAAGGAAATTATGATCAAGGAAATCTGTCCTCCCTACGAGATCCAGAAGTTAGAGAACGAATTCTGGAATATCAAGCAAGATGGTCCCGATAACGCTGGTCTCACTTCTCGCTTCAAACATTTGAGCATCATCTGTCCCGGTCAAGTGGATACGACCGAGAAAGCAATTAAGAAATACCTCAACGCTCTTCCCGGTTTGCGTCGCTGACTTTGTCCAAGCAGCACGCCCTGCTACTATCGAGGAGACCTACCAGTTAGCCACGGAAATTAATGAAAACGAGTTCAGTCTAGTTACTTTAAAAGCAGCAAGGTTGCAAATCAGGCAGTCACCGAATCAGCAACTCCTACTACCGAACAACCCCGAGAGTCAAAGAACAGTCACCGTGATCGCAAAAGGGAAAACCCGAGCAAGAACTTTGCTCTTTCTACTCTAGCGAACCCTCAGCCACTCCAGCCAGCAGCACCAAACGCACCGCAAGCAAGCGTGCGTACACTGGCCCGCACCTATGTGCCCTAAGTGCACATATCATCATGCCGTTGGAGGCAATTGCCGTTTTTGAACGAACTGCAACATCTACGGCCACTTTACAGTCAGCTGCCGTAGTGGTACTCGTCAGCCAGCTCCTCAGGCTCCAACATCTCCAGCCTTACCTGCTCCTCCTCAAGCCAACCAGCAGCAAGCTCCAAAGGCACGAGTGTGCTTCGTGTGTGGTGATCCGAACCACTTTGATAATGTTTGTCCAAACCGCACCGTGAAACAAGAGCCGCAGCAGCAGCAGCCACCACCGCAGCCTCAGCAGCAACAACAAGCTGCGCGTGGAAGAGCCTTCAATCTCAATCACCGCCAGGCTCAGAATGACAACAATGTTGTCAATGGTACGTTCCTCGTCAATGGTATTTATGCTTCATGTTTATCTGATAATGGTGCCGATAATTGTTTTGTATCGTTAGAATTCGAAAAGGTTTTAAAAGGTAAGCGAGCTAAACTCCCAAAGACTATCGATGTGGAAGTCGCCACCGGAAGAACCGTTACCGTTGATTCCGTCTTACGTGGTTGTTCTCTCGATCTTAACAACCATGTCTTCTCAATCAATCTCATACCTATGCAGTTAGGTAGTTTCGATATCATAGTAGGCATGGATTTTCTTCGTGAGAATCATGCTGAAGTTGTATGCTTCGATAATTCGTTTCCCTCTTCCCAACGGTGATCAACTCCATGTTTATGGTGAAACTCCGTCAAAGAAGTTGATGCTTTTGTCATGTACTCGAGCACACAAATGCTTGCAAAAGCGATGTGTTATTTTCCTCACTCATATCGTGAACCCGGAGAAAGAAAAGAAGACTTATAAAGATGTTCCCGTTGTTTGTGAATTTCCCAAAGTCTTTCTCGATGATTTACCCGGTTTACCCCCTACTTGAGATGTTGAATTCCGTATCGATTTAGTACCGGAGCTACTCCCGTTGCTAAAGCTCACTCGCACCATCAAAAATATGCAAGCTATCAAGCCAACTTCAAGAGCTTCTTGATAAAGGTTTCATACGCTCGAGCACTTCGCCTGGGGCGCTCCTGTCCTTTTCGTGAAAAAGAAGGACGTATCATTCCATAGGTGCATCGATTATCGTGAACTTAACAAACTCACGATAAAGAACCACTACCTTCTTCCTCGTATCGACGACTTATTTGATCAGCTACAAGGTGCTACTTGTTTTTCCAAGATCGATCTTCGTTCCGGTTATCATCAGTTACGTGTGTTGGAAGAAGACATTCCTAAAACCGCCTTTCATACTCGCTATGGCCATTTCGAATTCGTGGTCATGCGTTTTGGTCTAACCAACGCACCCGCGGTCTTTACAGATTTGATGAACCGTGTGTGTAAAGCTTTCTTAGATCGTTTCGTCATTGTTTTCATCGATGATATCCTTATCTATTCGAAGTCGAGAGACGAACACGCGCGTTATCTCCGTTAATCCTCGAACTTCTTCAAGGCAATCGCCTTTATGCTAAGTTCTCTAAGTGTGAATTCTGGCTCGAAGAAGTCCAATTTCTCGGCCACATCGTTAATACTCAAGGAATTCACGTAGACCCTGCAAAGATTGAAGCCGTCAAGAGTTGGATTACACCGAAGAATGCTTCCGAAATCCGTTCATTTCTTGGATTGGCGGGTTACTACTGTTGATTCATCGCCGACTTCTCGAAAATCGCCGTTCGGCTTACCGCTTTGACTCATAAGGACAAACCTTTCGTTTAGGAAACCAAGCAAGAGGAAGCTTTTCAAACTCTCAATCGTATGATATGCAACGCTCTCGTACTCGCTTTACCCGATGGAAACGACGATTTCGTTGTTTATTGTGATGCATCTAACCTTGGTCTTGGTTGTGTGCTTATGCAACGAGACAAGGTCATCGCGTATGCATCTTGCCAACTCAAGATCCACGAGAAGAACTACACAACCCACGATCTCGAACTCAGTGCAGTTGTTTTTGCATTAAAGATATGGCGACACTACCTTTACGGTACAAAGTGTACGGTCTTCACCGACCATAAGATCTTACAACATATCTTTAATAAAAAAGAACTAAACATGCGACAACGTCAATGGGTTGAACTTCTCAACGATTACGATTGCGAGATACGCTACCATCCCGGCAATGCTAACGTCGTCGCTGATGCTCTAAGTCGACGAAGCTATGTATATAGTGTTCATGACTCTCAAGCTTTGAATGATCTCGAAATCATGATTCGCTCCGCTCAATTTGCTTTTTTAACGAGGATACCCTTCAAGACGAAATGAAATGTGGTGCCGAAACTCATCTTGTATCTAAATCCGATGGTATTTATTACTATCTCGATCGTATTTGGATTCCCAGTCGTGATAATCTTCTTAAGTTGCTAATTGACGAAGCTCATAAATCTCGATATTCCATTCACCCCGTAGCCGACAAGATGTACCAGGACGTTCGTCCTAAGTACTGGTGGCCAGGCATGAAAAAAGATATCGCCTTGTACGTCTCAAAATGCTTGACTTGTTAGAAGGTCAAAGCCGAACATCAAAGGCCCTCTGGTTTACTCGAACAACCTGAAATCCCGATGTGGAAGTGGGAGAGTATAGCTATGGACTTCGTTACTAAACTTTCGCGCACTTCATCCGGTCACGATAGCATTTGGGTTATTGTTGATCGTCTAACAAAATCCGTGCACTTTATTCCTATACGAGAAGACTTTAAGGTCGAACGGTTAGCCCGAATCTATACCGACGAAGTTATATGTCGACACGAGACGCCTCGTGACTCATCTCTGACCACGACGGTCGCTTTACCTCGCATCTCTGGGAGACTTTTCAGTCCTCTCTCCGTACTACGCTTAATCTAAGTACCGTTTTCACCCTCAAACCGACGGTCAGACTGAACGAACGATTCGCGACCTCGAAGACATGCTTCGTGCGTGCATCATAGATTTCGGTGGTAACCGGGATACGCATTTACCTTTGATCGAATTCTCGTACAATAATAGTTATCATACCAGCATTCAAATGGCTCCTTTTGAGGCACTGTATGGAAGAAAATGCTAATCGCCTATTGCATGGCACGAGATCGGAGAAGCACAAATCACCGGTCCCTAGCTAATTGAAGAAACGACGGACAAGATCCTCCAAATCAGAGACAACATCTTAAAAGCTCGGAGTCGTTAAAAGAGTTACGCCGATAAACGCCGCAAGCCCCTACAATTCGAAGTGGGAAATCACGTTCTCCTAAAGGTTGCACCTTGGAAGGGAGTGGTCCGCTTTGTCAAGAAAGGAAAGCTAGCGCCTCGATACGTTGGTCCCTTTAAGATTCTGGATAGAATCGGTAAGGTAGCCTATCGTCTCGAATTACCGGAGGAACTCAATAATGTACATCCGACTTTCCACGTGTCTAATCTCAAAAAGTGCTTAGCCGAAGAGAATCTGCATGTCCCTCTCGAAGATATGCAAATCAATGAGACTCTCCATTTCGTGGAAAAGCTTGTGGAAATCATGGACCGAGAGACCAAGAAACTCCCACACTCTCGCATACCTATCGTGAAAGTCCGGTGGGAAGGCAAACGCGGCGCCGAGTTCACTTCGGAACTCGAAAGTGATATGAAAACGAAATATCCGCATCTCTTTGTTACGGCCATTGCCTAATTTCGGGATGGAATTCCCTAAAGTAGGGGAGACTGTAATAACTCGGAAATTCGTTGTTATCTTTTTATTTGTTTTATCGCTGTACTCCTTTTTGTAATCCCGAGATTCGGTTAATAATAAAGTTTATGTTAATTAATTATGGTGTTATACGTTATTATCACATCTAATCGCTTAATAAATCGCACCGCTAATCTCATCGCATCACAAATCGCAATTGTTTATGCGGTTTTATATTATTTATGTGTTATGTGTGTTTGTGGTTATGTTTACGCTCGCTATCGCATCTCTCTCGAACTCTCAAATCGCTAAGTCGCACTATTATATCAACTATAACGCTTAACGCTTTAATTTAACGCTTAATATAACTATCTAATGCGAACCGGATAACCAAACGAACTCTTAACGCGAAAAAACGAAGAAAGTCCAATATTTGGACAAGTTCGCTCGAACTTGGTGACCCCAAGTTCGGCTGAACTTGCCTGGTTAACTCAGAACTCCCAACTCTCCTCAAGTTTGCTCGAACTTGCCCTTCTAGGGTCAAGTTCGGCCGAACTTAGCTCAAACCTTTCAAATATTTCACAAGTTCACGCAAACTTGCATGCTTTCATGCATGTTCGGCAGAAGTAGGTCTCATCAGCTCTACTTTTTGCCTTCTCCTATAAATACCAAGCTCTGTTCACTCATTTGAACTTGCTGCATGTTCGCCCAGAGCTCTCTCACTCCAAATCTCTCGTGTTCTAAGTAAGAATCAACCCGATTTCACTGCAACAACGTTTATCAACGATCTACAAAGGTTTACAACGATTTTGGCACAAGGCATAGCCTTCGTTTTCATCAAAACTCATTCTTTTACGAAAATCTTCATCTTTTTCTTCAAAAGACTCCTGTTTTAAACTTAGATCTTCACAATACGAGTTCGTTTGGCGATAGTAGAGACTTCCCAAACACGAGATCTGTAAGATCTCGGCTTGTAAGTGATAGATCTGAGAAAAACCTTTGAAAACCATTGATTTCTACACAAGATACGGACTTTTGATGATGTTTTGTTCATTTTCGGGTATGAAACGAAGCATCTATCATTCAAGATACCAGATCTGGAAGCACAAGGACGTTTATGTCGGTTTACACAAGCCGGACTAACCCGAACGAACCCCGAGTTCACCCGGATTAGCCCACGCTTTTGTAATACGGTTAAAACTGCTCTAAATGACCTCTCTGACCCAAGTTTGCTCAGTAGCACAGGGTTGGGGGGATGAACACTCGATTTTCCTCAGCAAACAACGCGAAAACGCAAGATTTTGGACCCGAAAACATCAAGTTTGCTCAAGAATTCATCAACTCTCTGGTCAAGTTCGACCGAACTTGTTCCCAAGTAGGACAAGTTCGACCGAACTTGGGCTATTCTCCTTAAGGATCCTAACAAGTTCGACCGAACTTGTCTAGTTTCTCAGGAAACTACACAAGTTCGCCCGAACTTTTCTTTTCCGTAAGATCTCTTCACAAGTTTGCCCGAACCTGACAAGATTCTTAAGAATCTTACCAAGTTCGACCGAAGTTGGCACCAAATTCAGCAAAACCACACAAGTTCGCTCGAACTTGTGTGTTTACACACAAGTTAGCCCGAACTTGTCTACTGCCCAACCAAGACTTAACCGTTTCAGCTTTTCGGAGACTGATGCACTTCCGTTCGCGTATGCAGGCTGATCTGGCGCTCTTCTCGACTCTCCTCAGATCCCGAACTCTTAGCTAAACGCACCCACAGTGAGCATACTTGACCCATTTCCGCTTTAACGCACTTTTGGGTGTTACATACGTTCCTATATCAAACCCTCCACAAATCAAACTGTTTATCCCACGCGAATAATCTGATTATATATGCTCAATACGTGATACTAGAAATATGTGACTAGGACTTATTTTCGTTAACTTGCGTCCTTAGCTAGTATGGTACTATAGTGTGGCTTACACCCGACGGGGTCTAGTTAGGATGGACACGCAAGCCTTCTCACGGTAGTTAGCATGAGAAATGAGCCTATGTTATGATTGAGTGTTTTGATGTATCATGATATGTAATTAGATTTTTTCACAAACGCTTTCTCGAGTATGCTAGTAGTACTTAAACTTGTATGCTCACCTTTACTTAATTGTATTGACTTGTATTTTAACGTATGTAACAGGTTGAGGATTTTAGCTATGGATGCTTGGATGTTGCATGCTTAGCGTAGTTTGGTTTTGTTTAGTTAGTTTGTTGATGTATTTCAGTTTTGGAACTTATGTATGAAATCTAGGGGAAATCGAACCCGGTCGAATTTTATGAGAAATCTCCGTTTTGTAATAATTGTTTAAATGTTGCGTTTAATAGTATGGGATATTAAGCAGGTTGTGATATGTTAAATGATTGTTATGGAACATCTCTTGAAATCAATCTGGTCGCCTAGTGCCACTAACCCCGATGTTTCCGCCATCGGTTGGGGTGTTACATTAAGCTTTAAACTCGTTTACCTAGATTGTCGATATGTTTTTCCGCTTAAACTTTACCATGTTTCTCAATTGTTTCAAGATATGTTAAGATAAGATTTATGAAACTTGACTTATCTGTGGTTTCCACTTCTTGAATATACCCCCGTATCAAGATTCCCTAGATTTCATCTTACAGGTGAATATAGCATAATTGATATATGTATCTGGGTTATGCGAGACCTTGAGAGCTCAGGTTAGTACTACCGTACAGACAAAGAGATGAAGGCTCGTCTTTAAGGTGTGTTCCACTTAAGGAATCTTTTTAGCACTGCAAATGATTAGATCTTTTGATACCTTTTTAAGTTTGCATGCATTTTAGGGTTTATAGCGAAAGTATTATAGAAGTTCTAGGCTATTGCTTCCGCAAACCAGAAGAACTTGTATAATACCCCAGATATCAACTATCTATAAAGACCTCGTATCTCAGAATCAGGCAATATCTCAAACGAAATTTCGGAGTACTAAGTCCATATATCCAAGATGTGTTAATCCACAAGATTAAGCAGTTGCTAAATTTAGTTTATATCTCGAAAACAGTTTACTAAACATGTTAAGCCTATCGACGCATCCACAGTAAGACTCGTTTATTACTTTTAAACTTTCCATTTCTTTGGCATACTGTGATAGTCCACTGATGTACTATCATTTCCTTTTTGTGACCCCGAATTCTTTTTGTCTTTTTTTCAATGTTTTTGCACATTTTTGAAAATTTTCATATGTTTTTGTATTTTCCCAAATATTTCTCCCTCTAAAATCAAAAACATATTTTTGGATTTTACATTTTTAAGAAATACTAAACTAGAAAGATAGTTACAAACCGTACAAACCAATGCAGATTACGTGAACTCGTCGTCCGATCTGTATTCAACCTCAGCTTCCGCACCTGTAAGCAAATTTTTAATACCGTAAGCCTCATTATATATTTAAATCTTGTTAAAGGAAATGCTTTGGTATAAAAATCAGCACTTTGTTCGTCAGTGTGGATTTTTTCTATTCAAACCAATTTCTTTTCGTAACAGTCACGAATGATAACGAATTTCAATGTGTTTTGTACGTGAGTGATGAACCAAATTTTTAGTTATATCGATGGCTGATTTGTTATCTACAAATAAAGGCGTGTCAAGAAACTGCAGACCATAATCCCTCATCTGTTGCTGAATCCAGAGGATTTAAGAGCAACAGCTGGAAGAAGAAATGTATTCTGCCTCACAGGTTGAGAGAGAGACCGTGGTCTGTTTCTTACACTACCACGTTACCAAACGCGTTCCAATGAACTGGCATCCCATAGTTGTAAATTTTAAGTTCAGTTTGTCCACTCCGAAGTCTGAGTCAGCGTATCCCGTTAAGTCGAAATTGTCGTTTTTAGGATACCATAAGCCCGTGCTAGGACATCCCTTAAAGTAACGGAAGATTCGCTTGACTATTTGCATGTTTGACATTCGAGGACTTGACTGATATCTCGCACATAAGCAGGTAGGATACATGATGTCTGGGCGAGATGCCGTCAGATACATCAGTGAACCTATCATCGATCAATAGAGTGTGTCATCAACTTTCGTTCCCGTCTCGTCTATGCAAATCCCATGGTTCAGTGCTAGCGGTGTCGAAGGCGGCTTCGAGCTATCCATTTCAAACTTTTTGAGAATGTCATGCACATACTTAGTCTGATGAATGAATATCCCGTTTGGAAGCTGATCCACTTGTAAACCTAAGAAGAATTTCATTTCACCCATCAAGGACATCTCGAATTTCTTCTTCATGATTTTTTCAAACTCTTTGCACAGACTGTCAACCATAGAACCGAAAATGATATCATCCACATAGATTTGTACAATTATCAGATGAGATCCAACTTCTCTAGTAAACAAAGTGCTGTCCACTGTGCCTCTTGTAAAGCCATTTCCAACGAGATGTTGCGATAATGTCTCGTACCAAGCTCTCGGGGCTTGGTGTAGTCCGTACAAGGCTTTATCCAGAAGATATACTTTGTTATTGTTCAGTGGATCGACGAAACCCGGTGGTTGGCCGACATATACTTGTTCTCGAAGTTTACCGTAGAGAAATGCAGATTTTACATCCATCTGGTACACCTTAAATCCTTTCCAAGCTGCGAATGCTAGAAAAATGCGGATAGACTCTAATCGCGCAACCAGTGCGTATACCTCTGTATAATCTATACCTTCCTACTGGTGGAATCCCTTGACAACCAGCCGAGCTTTGTTTCTGACTATTACACCCAGATCATCTCTTTTACACTTAAAGACCCACTTTGTATCGATAGCTTTCTACTTCGGTGGCAAGTCTACAAGCTTCCAAACACCCAACTTCTCGAACTGTAAAAGTTCTTCCAGCATAGCTATCACCCAATTCTCGTCAGCCAGAGCCTCATTAACTGTTTTTGGCTCTATTCGAGAAATGAAACATGAGTAGTAGCAGTAATTCTGAGTTGGTGCAACTCGGGTATAGAAACAACTAAGTGCTTTATTGATTTGGCTTCGAGTACGCACACCAGTTTGTAGTTCTCCTATAATATCCGTTGAAGGATGGTAATAATATGATCGCGACATTTCCTCTGTTGGAACATCAACTGAGCTTTGCTGATTTGAAACAATCAGATCACTGTTCACATCAACAATAGGAGCACTTGATGAAGCTTTGTTCTGATTTCGCGGACTGCAGATTGATTCAACATGTTAGATATCTGCTCAACTTCTTTATCCGATGAAGTTTCACCATTAGCATCAAATGCCGGTGCTTCATCTGAGTCAGAATTCTGATTCTGAGGCATGCTGGAACCTGATGTTGTAGTTCCTGGTTCATTAGAAACATTCATTGGAAGTGTAGCAGGTGTTACTTCTACTTCAGAAATATTTTCAACTTGAACACCGCTACTATTGCTTGGACCTGCTTCGGAAGATGAAGTATCCAACGTGGGTTGATTAACCACAATTGGTCTAATAATTTGTTATTGATTCGCCGATTGTTGAAGATAGTATAACGCTGCAATTTCTTCTTCAGACAGTTCTTCCGGCAAGTCGAATGACTTCCAAAGATCTTGGTAGTTAAACAGCCACGCGTCACCTCTCATTTGAATAGGATCCGTATAGTTAAAACAATCCACGTGCTGTGCTTCAATAACCTTTCTCAACGAAGGAACATATACTCTTCTTAGCGGACTCGCATATCCGACAAAGAAACCTTCAAGTGATTTAGCTCCGAATTTGCCATCTTGATCGATTATAGTACATGGCGCACCAAATGGTTCTAGGAATTTCAAATTGGCTTCCGTCGGTTTATCATCTCAAAACATGTCTTCTTTGTTGGTTTGACAGTGAGAACTCTGTTTAGCGTGTAGCAAGCCGCAGCAACCGCTTGACTCCAAAAGCTGACTGGAAGTTTAGAATCTGCAAGCATGGTTCTCGCAGTTTCAATTAAAGTTCTGTTCTTCCGTTCAGCTACTCCATTTTGCTGTGGAGTATAGGGAGCACTAAACTCGTGCAGAATCCCTTTTGCGTTGCAGAATTCCTTCATTTTGTTATTCTTAAACTCTGTGCCGTTGTCACTTCTAATGCGTCTGACCGGCAGATGATAAAGATTCTCGAGTTTCTTGAATAGAATCACCAAGTTCTCGAACGTTTCGTCTTTTGATTCCTGAAAGAATACCCACGAATATCAAGAATAGTCATCTTTCACGACCAAGCAATATAAGTCTCCTGAGATACTTCGAACATTAACAGGACCAAATAAACCCATGTGGAGACGTTCTAATGGCAACTTGATTGAGTTCAAAATTTTCTTCGGATGAGATTTCTTTATCTGCTTTCCCTTTTTACATTCTAAGCAGTGACTAGACATATGAAAGCTCCAAAGATTTACACCCTCTACAAGATCATTATGAACCAAGAAATTCATTTTTCGCAAATGAATATGCCCCATTTTACAATGCCAAAGAATAGAATCTTTTCAGTAGCGTTTGTCACAAAACATTGCGCTGATTTTGATGAAGTGGTAGCGACACCCATATCTAGAACATATAGATCATTCTCACGTGGTGCTCGCATCAGAATCCACTCATCTGGTATTTTGAAACCGGCTTCAAGATAATACATTCTTTGTCGTTGAATTGCACTGTGAACTTCTTGTCACAAATCTGCGATATGCTCAGAAGATTATTCTCAAGTTCTGCAATATAGTTCACACGATCGAATGAAACAACGCCATTGGAGAGTTTTCCCTCGGCGACTATCCTTCCACCCTGGTTACCCGCAAATCCAACATATCCACCATTGATAGCTTTTATGTTGAACAACAACGCCTTCATACCCGTCATATGCCTGGATGCTCCACTATCTAGAATCCACTTGGAGAGTACGGATCTCTGGAGCCCCTACACATCTCAACAATTAGTTAAACAACGCGACCCAAGCCTTTTTGGTCTTGGGTTGAATTGGATAACCATCATCGTAATCAAACTCATATTCGTCAGCATAATCAAATTCATATTCATCTTCTGGATTTTCTACGATGTTTATGGTTGAAAACTTCACTTTCTTTTATCTTTTGAAACATTGCTACTTGTGGATTTGACAGTGTTGGTTTCAATTTTAGATTTTGAT
This sequence comes from Scalesia atractyloides, assembly GCA_947069175.1. NCBI lineage: Eukaryota > Viridiplantae > Streptophyta > Magnoliopsida > Asterales > Asteraceae > Scalesia > Scalesia atractyloides. The sequence continues at coordinate 53,675,661 of CAMTDV010000015.1, read as the reverse complement.
TCTTTCGTGTTATCAGTCTTTACAGGCTCAGACTTAATAACATCGGATGTTGTTGACCATTTCTTTGCAATCCAGGCTTGAGATTTGATGTTAGCCTTTTTGATGTAAAACTTGTTTTCATTAGCTTTTGAAGTTTCACCTTTTTTGAAAGTTGAATTTTCAAACTTCTTTTCTGTTTTAGGTTTAACTTCAGCTTTTGATTCATTTCTTTTCAAAATCTTTACAGGTTTTACAAACTCTGGTTGCTTCGGTTTCACAACATTTGAACTTTCTTTCCTTCAAATATAAGCCGACTTTGATTTCGGACATTGGCGTGCAATATGACCAATTTGGTTGCACTTGAAACAAGTCCGAGAATCATGTGGATGTCCTTTAGTGGGTTTTACACCACTTGTTTTGGCACCACTTGCAGTTCTGGCTTAATCTCGAAGTTTTTCTGTTTCTTAAACACATCATTTGATTGTTTGCCAATCAAACTTTCCTCATGAACCGTGTTCGTCCCATATACAAAATTCATGTTTTATTCTTGTATTCTTGAAATGGTGACGTTTTCTTTTTAGGTTCATCTGAATCTTCTAATCCCAACCCAGCTCTCCGGTTTTCCGGATGATCACCACCATTCCTTCGGTAGTTATTTCTTTTAGGTTTGGAATAGAATTTCCTTTCATTGATCTCCAGATCATCTGATTTAACTTCCACGAGTTTAAAGAATTTGAATGCAATCTGAATCTTTGGGCTTGAAATGTTATCCTGCATTCCACTCTTGTAGTACAAACCAACGTCGTGAACAACATTAGCGTTCTTTGACTTTGCAATCTTCAGGAGTTCCATTTCATGACCTTCGAGTTTATCGATAAATGTTGACAGCTTGAAGAATTCCCATTTTTCACTTTCCTTCAGAACCATTAGATAAGTAGTCCATTCTCCATCTGATCGAGCGTCTGCAAGCTTGTCGATGTATTCTTGTTCCGTCTTCTCGAGACCATGTCTTCCCATTTGGACTTTAAGATGACAGAAACATTCAATCATCTGTTTCATGGTTTCTCCCTTCAGCATGTTGAAGATATCAAACTCTTTCATGATGAGCGCTTTCTTACTTTTGATCATCTCCGCGCTTCCTTGATACTTCTTTTGAAGCGATAGCCAGAGTTCTCTTACAGTTGTGTATTCTGGTAGCAAGACGAGAATATCTTCTTTAACAAATTGTTGTATAAGACTGATCATCTTTTTCTCAGCAATGTATTCTTCTTTCTGTGTCATGGAGTATTTGTATTTCTCCAAAACTTGCTGATGTTTGTCCAACGGAACTGTATAACCTCTCTCGATTGACACCCGCCTAGGAAATGCATGGCTTGAACCCAATATGTAAACTTCTCTTTCCATCCTTCATACTCATCCATGCTCATTATCTTTGGCGGTTTAACAGTCGTGCCCATCTGGTTGTCTAAATTGACTTGTTGGATCACGTTGGCATTTGACAAACCCGCTGCTGTCATATATGCTCTTTGTAGGTCATCCACCGCGAATAACGAGATGTGTATACTGAAAACACTTGAAAACTTTGAAAACAATTAGTTTTACTACAAGTTCGGTCGAACTTGTAGTGGAAATGAAGAATTCTTAGAATTTATCACAAGTTAGGTCAAACTTGTGACTCTTGATATGAAAATTTTCTTATGCAACCTCGGAGGAACTTGTCAAGTGAATTTTATAAGATTTTCACAAGTACGGGCGAACTTGACTAAAATTTTTCTTGAATTTTATCAAGTTCGGTCGAACTTGATAGAAAATCAATGAAGTTTTAGTAAGTTTGAGCGAACTTAGCAATAAATCCTTTAAAAACACCTCAAGTTCGAGCGAACTTGGTAAAAAACCACTGAAAAAGTGAGTTTTTAGCACAAGTTCGATGGTTGGGTTTTGCAAAACATGGTTTTTTCAAAATTTTGACATCAATTCGGTTGAATTTGGTCTCCAATCTTTCAAGGGTTTATCTTTGTTGTATTTTACATGATATATTCAAATTGAAAATATTTTGACCTTGAATTCTTCATTTTTGTGAAAAGGTAATGAAAAATAGAAGAATGGAGTAGAAATAGAAGTGTTCTTGTCTTGATTACTTTCAAATCAGGCTGTTCTAGGTCTGTTACCACTTGTAGGTCCGATCCTCGATGCTAAGGAACCTAAATTTGATATCTAACGTCCATAATAGCAGAAATATTACGACGTGTTTACCAATAGACAAGAATTAATCAGTTTAACATCAGTTTTATTGATTAAACATCAAGAGTACAAACTGACAGAGCTTAGCCTCCAAAATGCCAAAGTTACAAATGAGAGAGGCAAGCTAGCTATATATAGATGTTCAAGTTCGCTAGAGAAGGAGCATGAGTTCGCCCGAACTTGACTTTATAATGTTCTCATGGGCGAACTTGACTCATCATTACATAAATACTTCGTATTGCTAGCCTATTCAACTCTATTCTATACAGACTCGATATGAGACTAAGACATAGACATTATGCACTAACGTTCTTGAATTGTATTTGTCCCATACACAAACTTCATGTGTTTACCTTTGTATTCATGAAATGGCGACTTCTGGTTCCTTCTCGGTTCTTCTTCATTTTCTTCCAAACCCAATCCTGATCTCCTGTTCTCAGGAAAATCACCACCAATCTTTCGATAATTGTTAGCATTCCTTTTGGGTTTCGAGTAAAATATTTTTTCATTTTTCTCAAGAGCATCTGATGAAACTTCTACAAGTTTGAAAAATTTATCAAGTTGATCCTCTTTCACGTTCCGAATCGGAAAACTATCATCGAAGTGTAATCTATCAGACTTTTTAATCTTGTACATGACAACATTAGGATCATCACTTAGATCATATTCTGATGATGTATCGTCATCTTCAGATTGTGATTCCGAGTTGTTCGAACTTGATTTGGCGCTTTCAGAGCTGCCTTCATCAGAATCATTTCCTTTTACCACATCTTTTACCACCGCTTCATTGTCATCATTTGATTTCGTAAAGTCTACGTAAATGTTCTCAGGCAATTTATCTTTCATTTCTGATAAGAGTAATATATTAAATGCCTTTTCAATCTCATCATCTTTCTTGCAGGAATAACTTGCAAGAAGTGGTGGAGGAACACTTCCGTATTCTTTATGCTTTGATTTATCAACATTTTCCTCTGACTTGATCGTAGGCAAAATGTGATCAATGATATAAGCTTTTGTAGTGTAACTTTTCAGCAATTGTCTTACCCTTTATGTTTCTAACTTTATGTCATGAAGCTCACGTTTTGTTTCAGCAATAGTATTATTGTACATGTTAATTGCTTTTTGTTTTTCAATTACTGTGGCATTTAATGTTTTTACATTAGCAGAGAGCTCAAGATTAGCTTTTTTGACATTTTTATATTTCCCTTTAATTTTTTCATAAGCTTCTTTCATGGTTCTGTAATCATAATGAAAATTTTCGTTGTGTATAGTCATTTCTCTTATGACTTTGACCTTTTCAATACAAGATTCACAAGGATTTGCGCACTTTGTGCAAGGTTTTTCAACCTTCACAACTTTCACAATTTCCTTTTCAGACACACTTACCTTGGCTTTTACCTTTTCTGCCTCTGATTTCAATGCTTCTTGCCTTTGCATCTCAAGGTAAGCTATTTCTTCTTCCTCAGCTCTCTGCATATATCCTTCCAGAATGGCATTTTCCAAAGCAGCATCAACATACGATGTCTCAGAATCATCTACTACCTCTTCCATCATAGCAACACCAGTTTTCTTTCCGATGTATCTGTTCCAGTCAAAACCATCTTCTTCATGAGTAGCAACAAGAGCTTGTTCGGTTGTCTTTGCAGATTTATCTTCTACTTCGACTTGTGTTCTCTTTGGATATGGCTTGTATTGAAGAGCTTTCTTGTAGTACTCGTAATTATTGCCGAAAGGATTTTGGTTTCCACCTGCTTCTTGATTGTCGCATTCACGTTTGAAGTGTCCCTTTTGACGACACCTGAAGCGTGTGACTTTTGACTTGTCAAATCCAAGCTTGTTGCTTGAATTTCCAATATCTCTTCCAGTGAGTGCCACAAATTTGGTAACTCTTCTGATGATAGATGCTAGACTCCATTTTATATCCATCAGCTCCAACTCTTCTTCGTCCACCTGATCATAATCCTCGGCGGTCATTTCCGGATTACCGATCTTTCCAGCAACAAGACTTTCATATGATTCTAGAACAGTAACAAGAAGTGCTATGTGCTGTTTGGCCACTTTTCAGGAAATACATTCTTCAAATCAATTGCTATATTGCACTGGAAAACATTTGAATCAGAAATAGATTGGTTTGTCTGATGCGACTGATTGTTCTGATTTTGGAATGAAGAGTTTGAACTTGCACTTGTATATCCAGCATATGGAGAACTCTGATTTTGTGATGAATTCATGTTTGCACTAAATGCCGTTTGGATTTTTGGACTTTGGATTGGAGTATCTTGAACACCTCCTTTGTAATAAACACCGACATCTTGAACAACATTAGCATTTTTTGATTTTGAAATCTTCATCAACTCCATTTCATGACCTTTCTAATTTGTCGATGAAAGATGACAACTTGAAATGTCTCCAAGATGGACTTTTCTTCAGAATCATCAGATATGTTGTCCATTCTCCTTCAAGAAGTGCATCTGCCAATTTCTCAATTTGTTCTTCATTCGATCTCTTGATATAATGTCTTCGCAACTGGACCATAAGGTGACAGTATCTATCAATCATCTGCTTCATAGTTTCTCCTTTGATCATCGTGAAGATCTCAAACTCTTTCTTAATCAAGGCCTTTTTACTCTTGATCATTTCATCACTTCCTTTGAATTTTTCACAGAGAGAGTGCCACAATTCTTGCGAAGTATCATATTCTGGAAATAATATCAAGATATCTTCCTTCACAGATTGTTGTATCAAGCTGATCATTCTTTTCTCTGTAACATAATTTTCTTTGTCACCTGGTGAGAACTTGTTCAGCGGAAAATCTTGATCACGCTCATCCTTTGGCCACTTGTAACCATCTTCAATTGCAACCCAACTGTTGAATTGATTTGCTTGTATCCAATTCACAAATTTTTCTTTCCACCCTTTGAATTCGTCCATACTCATTAGCTTTGGTGGGTTTGTCGTAGTACCCATTTCATTTTCGATATTCATCTGATTCGCCGCAAGAGTATTAGCATTTGATGAAGAAGCCATTTGTGAAACGAAAACGTTATGGAAATCTTCCATTCTGACAATCTGAATACTTATATGAAAATACTATCAATAACACTCGAAACTTGATTAGTAATCGACAATTTTAGTAAAATTTGACTTTTTAACCGACAATATTAACGTATCGGTTTGCTTAAAAACGTTTAAAATTTTTCGGAAAACTGTGTTTACCAGATTAGAGCTTTAAATTCGTCTCGTCGATACGAATCAAATGATATATAATGTCCGAGACGTTTTTCAGGATTCTTTTTTCTTTTTAAGGAACCTTAGACAAGTTCGGGCGAACTTGTATTAGCTTGTGAGACAAGTTCGAGCGAACTTGTGCAGAGCGAACTTGTGACAAAGTTTCAAAGAAAATCAGTTAAGTTCGATCGAACTTAGGAAGGATTTTCAAGATAATAACTAAGTTCGAGCGAACTTATGCTAAATTTCAACAAATTTTATACAAGTTCGGTCGAACTTGATAAAGTTGAAGAATTTTTAGATGAGTTCGAGCGAACTTGAGATTAAATCCTTGAAAATCTATCAAGTTCGGGCGAACTTGATTGAAATTCAAAGAATTTTAGTCAAGTTCGGTCGAACTTGATCTCAAGTTCGGCAAAAGTGATTTTGCAAATCATGGTTTTTTGAACTTTTTGTTATCAATTCGTTTGAATTTGATGTCCAAACTCTTAGGGGTTTACCACAAGTGTATTTTACATGATATGTTCAAATTTTAGCCAATTTTTCCCATGAAATCTTCAAATATGTGAAAATATTAAGAAAAATGATAGAATGGAGATGAAATAGAGAAATTCTTGTCTTGATTCCAGCAAATTTAGGTATCCAGGCTCTGATACCACATGTAGGAATGTCCACCATTAGCACGGGAACCTAAATTTGTTATCTATTGTCCAATTAGGCGGAAACTAATGACAAGTTAACCAAATAATAAGGATTACTCATTCAAACGTTTTTTTCATTGATCTAAAGTTGAATACATTCAAGAACCGGATCCAACAGAGCTTCGCCGTCTCTGTGTCAAAATCTCTCCAAGTTACAAATGAAATAACCAAGGCACCTATTTATAGCTAAACAAGTTCGCTGGAGGGAGGCTGAGTTCGGGCGAACTTGACCTAGTCAAGTTATGCCGAACTTGACTTCTCACAATCCATAACCAGCGAACTTGGCCTATATCTCACTTAAATACGCTTCGTTTCAAACAGATTAAGCCCTATTCACTCAGACTCAATACATAATGACATTGGCAACATACATATGCACCAACATTGTACACACTTCGTACAAAGTGTCTAATTCGTACGAAGTGGCTGCTTCGTACGAATTGAACATGCTTCGTACGAATTGGCTGGTCTAAATATAGTTTCGTTGGGTCTTTCATTGTAACATTTTTTGCGAAGTAGACGGCGAAGCTCTGCTGGATTTCAGACTGATTGTAAACATTTACCTAATCAATGAAATCAATGTTTAAACAGTAATTCTTGTGTATTGTCCCTAATTCATATAAATTTCACGTATATGGACTAAAATAAATCTAGAAACCTTTGCTAAGGAGGAAAACGGTCCTACAAGTGGTATTAGAGCTCAGGGAGACTGATTTGAAGACTTTGACACAAGATTTACTTCTACTTCTACTCCATTCTTTTCATTTCCCTTTTAAAAGGAATATATGGTTAAAATGGACTGATTTCAAGTATAATTTGTAAAATTGACCATAGGTAAACCCTTGAGAAAATCAGATCATAAAACAATCGTTTTCATAACAAAACTTGAAAATTTCATAATTTGTGGAACATAATTCGCACGAATTGATAAAGGGAGTTCGTACGAAGTGCATAGGTGATTCGTACGAAGTGACGTTATCAAACAATTCACACAAAATTTTAAACCATTTCGTACGAAGTAACGTGTTCAATTCATACGAAGTGGTCAGTTGCTAAGTATTTTCAAAATTTTGACTGATTTCAGGAAATTTTGTCCGATACGATGGATAATACGAAGTTTTACAACGCGTTTGCCACGAATGTAGTCAAGATAACGAATGTTGTTGCACAGATGAACCTTGAAAACGAGATGGCAACTACTGTTAAACCGCCGAAGCTCATGAATCTCGAAGATTATGAGAGCTGTAGAGAAAAGTTCGAAAACTAGGTTCAGGCCAAGCACTTTAAAAGTTGGCTTGCAATTACAACCAAATATTATCCGCCAAAAGACGAGAATGATCTTGAGAAAACTATTACTAATTATACTCCAGAAGAGAGGGACAAATTTGTTAATGAAAATAAGATGATGACTTTGTTATTGCAATCCGTCAAAGAAGATATTCTGATGCTATTACAACATGACAATCATTCTCAAACTCTGTGGAATGCACTGCGAATGAAAGATCATGGAAGCACTGAAATGAGGAAGAGCAAGAAGGCGTTATTGAGGAAAGAATTTGACATTTTCAATCTTATGAAGGGAGAATCCATGAAGAAGCTAATTGAACGACATTGTCATCTAGTTGTCCAGTTGAAGAGACATGGTATTCTAAAGACTGATGAGGAGCTTGTAGATAAACTGGCAGATGCTCTGCCAGAGGGAAAATGATCCACATATTTGATGGTGTTAAAGAATGGAATTGAATACAATGGATACAATCTACCACGGTTTACAGAGAAACTTGAGGGTCATGAAATGGAGCTACAGTAGATGGTAAGATCTAAGAGTGCACAAATAGTACAAAAGGTTGGTTTGTATTACAAAACTGGATCATCTGAAACACAAAGCCCAAAAATACAAACAACATTTAGTGCTAACACTTCTGGAAATTCATTTTTAAATCAATCAAGTTCTCAATCATTTTCAAGCTTCAATCTAAACACTCCTTAGACACCTCAAAGCTCAAACTCTTTTCAAAGCCAATCAAATCAATCAAGTCAAGTAAGTTCAAATCCAAAGATTCTACAATGCAACATTGCTGTAAATCTGAACAATGCTCAAGATTTTACAGAACAGACAGCCAAACAACACATTGCATTACTTGCTTCAGTTCTCGAGTCTTATGAAAGTTTAGTTGCTGGAAGAATTGGAAATCCAGAAATGACAAATGAAGAGTATGATCAAAATGATTCAGAAGTGCTGTAACTAATGAATATAAAATGGTGTATGGCATCTATTGTTCGACGAGCGTAAAGATTTATTGAAATCACTGGAAGAAAGGATTTGGGCACTATGGATGGAAAACTTGGGTTTGACAAGTCAAAGGTTACGTGTTTTAAGTGTTGGGAAAAGGGAAATTTTACGAGAGAGTGCATGAATCGGGAAGTGAATGGTAATCTGCATCCGTTTGGCAACGACTATTACAAGAAGGCATCTATCATCAGCTATCTTCTTCTCGATCAAGGGCTATTCAAATAGAAGATGGTTCATCAAATACAAGAGAAAAAGCATTGGTCGTAGCACATGAGGATGAAGGATTCAACTGGAATAAGTATATCTCCAAAAATGAAAGCTTGGCATTACTGGCAGAATTCATTGAGGAACTAGAACCTGAAATGGAAGAATGTTCGGAGAATGTTGTCTTTGATGAAGAAGCATTGGAAGAAAGTATTTTAGAAGAATATCTTCAATAACGATCCGAGGAAGAAAACATTTTACATAATGCTTTCAAGAATATAATTCCACCTGATATGATTTCTTCTTTTGTAGGATATTTCAGTACTGGATTCCATGGTGAGTCAGTTGGGACAATGAAACCAGAGGTTGAAGAAGTGATCAACGTTGAGAAAGAGATGACAGTTGGAAATTTGACAAAGTTTGCAGATAAAGCAATGATGGAAAATTTGAAAGAGGTAGATTCTGATATAGAGAAAAAGGAGTCAGATAATGAGAAAGGATTGGTAAAGGAAGTGGTGAAAGTGCAAATTGTCGAGGTTGAAAAACCTTGTACAAAGTGCACTAAGGCATGTGAAAATTGTGTTGAAAAAGATAAAATCATTAAGGAAATTAGAAAACATTCAGAAAATTTCAAGTATGATTACAGAACAATGAAAGAAGCTTATGATAAAATAAAAAGAACTTACGAGATGGTAGAACAAGCAAATTTGGAAACTGGTAAAACAATGGATATGTTGAAAGCAACCGTAATGGAAAAACATATTGCAATTAACATAAATCTAACTACGATTGCTGAACTTAAGAATGAATTAGAAAAGATAAAAATTGAAACTGAAAGGGTAAATAAACTTTTGATCAGTTACTCGAGCAGTTCATATGTCATTGATCACATTCTACCTAAAACTGAACAGGGAGAAAATGATCAAATTGAAAAGTGTAGATTATAGACATGTTCCGCCACCCATGTGGCAAAGTTATTCTAAAAAGACACAAGATGGGATGGAAAAGGTGCTTAACATAAAACTCAAAACTGAGATGATGGATGAGTTGCCTGAGAACATAGATATAATACACACTAAATCTGAAAATGACAACGAAACTGAGTTAATAAAAAATGTTGTTGAAAAAGTATTGGAAAGTGACTCAGATGATTCAATTTTTGAAAGTGCTGAATCAAGTTTGAAAAGTTCTGAATCAAATTCACAATCTGAAAGTGAAGACAATGTTTACATAAATTCTTTTGTATCATCAGAAAACAATTGAAGTGATGATCCTAATGTTGTTCTTTACAAAGTTAAGGATTCTGATAACTTGTATTTTGATGAGACATTTCCGATTTAGAATGTGAAGGAAGATCATATTGATAAACTGTTCAAACTTGTTGAAGTAAATTCAGCTGATCTTGAGAAAAATGTGAAAACGTTTTATTCAAAACCTAAAAAGACTTTCAACAATTATCGAAGAAAGGGTGGAGATTATCCTGAGAATAGGAGAGGTGGTTTGGGTTTTGAACAAAACAAGAATGAAAAAAAATTTTAAAAACAAGAAGATTGAGTTTGTTTTTGGAAACAACAAGGTAAGTGGAAAGGAAAACATTGGTAAAAAATCCAATGATGAGTTCAAGAAGGAAAAAAGAGCTTCGTGGACAGACTAAGAACATCAAAATTGCTGATAATAAGACTTGTTTCAAGTGCAATGAGATTTGTTAGATTGCACGGAAATGTCCTAAACCTAAGTTTGTTCATCAAGACAAAAAGAAAACAGAAGATGTTAAGTCAAAGAAACCAGATTTTATGCCTAAATTCATCTTGAAACAAAATCATGAAAAACCACAAGTTGTGAATTTTTCAAACTATGAAAAGGGTGAATCTTCAAAAAGAGTTGAACAAAAAGATTCAAAATTTTATATCAAAAAGGTACATTTGAGATCACAAAACTGGATTCCAAAGACAAAAACATCTTCTGAGGTTCCAAATCAAATGTGATGGTAAAATCCAAAGAAAACCATGAAGTAAAAACTGAACAGTGGGTTCCAGTTAAAAAGGAAGTTAAATTTCCGACATTTGACATTCCTATCCCACCCAAGACCGAGAAGGCTTGGTTCTCCCTGTTTAAATAATTTCTTATTTGCATGTGCAGGGCTTCCAAGGTCTATTATATCTAAGTGGATCATGGACAGTGGAGCTTCCAGGCATATGACAGGGATGCTAGCTTTGCCTTATGACGTCAAATCAATCAAAGGAGGCTATGTAGGCTTTGCAGGGAATCAAGGAGGTCAGATGATCGGAGAAGGAAAGTTATCAAACGGAGTGGTATCATTTGATGCAGTAAACTACATAGCGGAGCTGGAAAATAATTTGCTTAGTATCTCCCGATATGTGATAAAAAGTTCACCACTCATTTTAACGACAAAGAATGCATGATTTTGAAGCCAGGATTTAAGATTCCAGAGGAATGGATGTGACACCCAGCTATTTAGGCTGTACGGTACAAATGTAACACGTGTCATGAATGAATAAAAGGCCGTATTTTATTATTTATGATGTTTTTATATGGTATTTGATGAGTTGGTAAATCCAAAGTTTGATAAAAATTATGTTGGCAATATTAAGATAAACGCTTATCGCGTAACGGTTAAAATGCGAAACCAACGTGGGTGACCGCCTGGTTAATGTTAAAATCTTAAAAGTAGTCCGTTATGATTGAAATTATATATTTAATCATATTCGTGAGGAAAAATAATTAAAAACGCTACGAAACTCTACTTTTCGAGTTTAAGCGCGTACTGCGCGATACTGCGCGTATCTGACAAAATACTGTCAACACAGCCAGTCCAGGGCAACTAATAATTATTATGGTAATAATTTGAGAATTTTATTTTTATAGAATGATAAAGATAAATTAGAACGCTTAAAATCCCTATTTTGCGAATTTAAGCGCATACTGCGCAACACAATGCGCATACTGCCAAATACCGACAACGTAGCCGGACCAGGCAAATAAAATATTGTTCAGTAATATTGTGGAGTGTTTATTTTCATAGAGCATTAAAAATAAATTAAAACGCTAGATAAAACACCTGGTATCCAGTAAAAAACCAGTTTAAAGCCAATGTATGTAATATATATGTATATATACGAAATGTGTGGGGGGGGGGCAATAGGTGGCAGCTTGGGGGGAGGTTCAAAACACTCTCTTGCCAAGTGTTCACCTTGGAAACACAAGTCATGATTGCAAATTTAGTAATATCTTCCAAGATCTTCACAAATCCAAGACATAATCTCAAAACAATTCACTCTCTCTCTCTCTTGAATACCCACTGCCGAACACCCCTAAACACCACCATTTTTCAAGTTCCTAGCTTGTTCTTGAAGATTAAAGGCCCTTCCAATTAGTTCCAAGGTGTTTTGAAGGTCCTAAGGTGTTTCTAAGCAAGAATCAAGCTCCATACCATCATACTTAGCTAAAAACCCCTCAAAAACAAGAAGGTATAAAATTATTTTAAAAGTTGTTCTTGATTCTTGATGAGTTTTGATGAAGATGAAGGTTTCTCTTGTTCTTGGATTTAAACATAAACTTGAAACAAAAACAAATGGGTTTCTAAAGAAAATAAAAATGGAGGTGTATGTATACATATGTATGGTCGTGAGTGTGTATGTATGTATGTTAGAGATGAGATTTTGAGTTTTGATATGTGAGTTGATCTTGCATGATAAGATGTTGATATGTGATAGAATGTGTGATCTTGGAAAGTTCTAAAAATGTTTTTGTAAAAGTCTCATATGATTAGAGAAGAATATATGAAAAGTGAGATTTGGAAGTATGTATATATATATATATGCATGTGTCGTGTGTATGTATATGTGTGTATATGCACATGAGTTTTGTTGTTAGTTCTTAAATGTGCAAGAATATGATGCATGCATTTATGTCCAATGATGAGATGATGATCATATGAAGATTTCAATGTCATGGATTATATGAACATGAAATAAATATGTGTCTGGATGCATATGAGTACATGGAAGTTTAAAATAATATGTCATGGATGCATTAGGTGCTTATACATGGACATGCATGTTGATATATAATCATGAAAAGATGAATTGAGCATGATTTGATAAAAATAAATTTTGAACAGATCCTAAACACTGAAATATGAATATTTGAAGTGTTAAAATGATATGAAACTTTTTCACAAAGTTTACTAGCTTTACATGTAGTACTTAGTGTTTAAAAAGTTGTAAAATGTGTGAAATCGCATGATTTATGTGCCTTACACAAAAACTACACTAATCTGATTATAACCATCATTTTATTCAGTATATAACATGTATTGTGTTAAAATATGAAGTCGTTTCGAGTTCGGATGGTTATGGTAACGTTTGGCGCAAACTATGCGGTAGCAACGGTAAAAATCACATTCTTAGGAGGTTTTTACGAAACTGTTTTAGATCAGTAACTAAACTGATATTTTTGATACAAATATAATTATTTTAACTTATATTAAGTTTATTTGGTGTTTGGTTGGTCGTACGTGACTTCCGATGCCCGAAAACGTTACAGAATCACAAAAATACGCATTTTTCAACATACACTAGAATGGGTTGCTCATGGGTGAATGATGTACTCCAAAGTACATATGTTTTTAGTGTATATTTTGGTCTGTTTTTAGATAGTTTGAGTCTAGTTAAGGTTAGAATTTCGATACTGCTGACGTTAGGTTTTGATATCAGGTCCCGTTGCTTAAAGTTGTGAAAAACGAAGAAATACAAGCAGTTTGGAAGGAAAATGGGAACCGAACGCGTAACCGAGAGCTGAACATTGAATGAAAGACAAAAGCAACAGCCATAGGGGCGCCACGCTACGCGACGCCTGGCCCTTACCCGGCGCGCTACACGACGGGGTATCTGATCGTGAATTTAATTTTTGTTGAGTTGGTTTGAGCTGGATTTCGAGGTATATAATGAAACGTAATCATCCTTGACTAGGGTTACGGATTTTGGAGTTCTTTTAGCCGGTTTTGGAGACGTATCAGCTGAGTTTGAAGATTTCGAAGCTTGAGAATCATTCTGTCAAGCAAAGATTGAAGATTAGAGACTTTCTCGGGTTTTCACGATCCTTGTTTGTCTTGTTTTCTCTTTTCTGAACTTGTAATGATGAATTCCAGTTTAACTTACTTGGTTTTATTTTCATTAATGACTATGCTTGGCTAAAGCCCTAGAACTACATAGACTTTGATGAATGGATTGATAAAGTTTGAACCTTTTTAGTTGATTGCATGTTTTTATGGGTTAATTGTGTTCTGTAAAGAGTTTGTTTATCTTGCTTGTTGTGTATGCGTACTTTAATTTGGTTTATTGTTTTCCAGTGCTTCGTATGATTCTTGGTGACTGTCTATATCACGGAATAGATTCATGCTAGGTTGTAAATTTTGGTCAGTGTCTATATCACAGAATAAATTTATAATCTTTAGGGTTAATCGGCCAATAAACCTTAGAAGCATTAGTTAATAGTTTGCTAGATTTTAGTGTTCTACTAGTCCTAATAGCTGGAAGGTGAGGGGCTATTGGTAGGTCTTACCCGACGAATTGCTGTAGATAGGCTTTGGAAAAGTTATGAGTTAGTTGACCCGTCGGTTTATTAATCTACCAAGTCAAGTTAGGACATTCAAACTACCCTAGATCTATAATTGGAAAAGAGTAGGTCAACATTAGGGTACTTGCACAATCATTAGACAACTGGAAAGACGTCTGATCAACCGGTAGGATTAACAGCCAAGGTAATGCCATAAGTTTCACCTCGAGAAGGGTTGAGGGGCTTAGTTGGTATTTAATAGGTTTAGTATCATAAGATCCCGGTTCCATAAAACATGTATTGAATTAATTGGTAAATTCTTAACATCAATCTAGGATTCTAGTCTAGGTAGTCTCCATCATCACTGGAGAACAATCTCCATCTTAGTTCGTATTAGTATAATCTTAGTTAATATTTAGTTTAAAATAGATTTCCTTAGATTTTCCGTAACCCCCCCCAAAAAAAAACAATTAAAACAGTTTGAGTCGTGTCTTTCCGAGTCTTTCCGAGTCTTTCAGAGTCTGATTAGCGTAATTAGTAGAGTCCCGTGGGTTCGATATCCGGACTTACTTATGTTATATTACATTGATCGGTACACTTGCCGATTGTGTGGTTTAGGTTTAAGTTGAGTCTAGCTTAGAGAGTTATGAGCTGTAGATAGGTGGCATCTTCTGGGGCTCCATGGTGGCTAAAGGTGGCGAGCATACGAGAGAAACGATTTATGTTGGCGGGCGCATTCTCGTCATCGCGACCATGGAACTGAATGTTATTGGTGATGGCTGTCATGGCATATGAGGGAATTTGCCATGAGTTTTCGTTTACTATGGGTGGGACAATGATGGGTGAGGCGAGACTAGTGAAACCTTGGGTGGCTTATTGGTGGAAGGTTTGTCTACGGTCGGCCATTTGGACGACGGGTGGGCTTCGTGGACGGGAAGGTGGTGGGGAATTATGGGGTGAAGACTTCGGGGTGAAGTTAAAGTTTGGTAGTTTAGATTGGAGGGTAGAGTTAGAATGGGTGGAAGATGAAGGAAGTGGGGTACTTACCTGGGAAGATGAAGAAGATGAGGTTGATTGTCCGTCGGTGGCTTTGGCGGAGGTCCTGTGAGCGCAGATGTGGCATCCACTGCAAGCAAAGAACACCTACCAAAGAAAAACAGACAATAGTTACTAAGACTCAAACAAGAAATAAAAGACTAAACAAAACAAAACAAAACAAGTAGCACGTATATGTCAATGAAGTCAATCAAAGCTAATAAATGCAATTGACAAGAGACCTCGGCAACGGGCGCCAAAAACTTGATGTGTGCTAAACAGACTATAAAAACTAACTACTTTAGACTCTCTAAGCTAGACACTAAAAAAGCTTTAAAGTTTAGACTCGACTTAAACCTAAACCACACAATCGGCAAGTGTACCGATCAATGTAGTATAACCTAAGTAAGTCCGGATATCGAACCCACAGCACTCTACTAATAACACTGATTAGACTCTGAAAGACTCGGAAAGACACGACTCAAATTGTTTTAATTGTTTTTTTTTGGGGGGGGTTACGGAAAATCTAAGGAAATATATTTAAAACTAAATATTAACTAAGATTATACAAATACGAACTAAGATGGAGATTGTTCTCAAGTGATGATGGAGACTACCTAGACTAGAGTCCTGGATTGATGTTAAGAATTTACCAATTAATTCAATACATGTTTTATGGAACCGGGATCTTATGATACTAAACTATTAAATACCAACTAAGCCCCTCAACCCTTCTCGAGGTGAAACTTATGGCATTACCTAGGCTGTTAATCCTATCGGTTGATTAGACGTCTTTCCAGTTGTCTAATGATTGTGCAAGTACCCTAATGTTGAACTACTCTTTTCCAATTATAGATCTAGGGTAGTTTGAATATCCTAACTTGACTTGGTAGACTAATAAACCGACGGGTTAACTAACTCATAACTTTTCCAAAGCCTGTCTACAGCAATTCGTCGAGTAAGACCTACCAATAGCCCCTCACCTTCCAGCTATTAGGACCAGTAGAACACTAAAATCTAGCAAACCATTAACTAATGCTTCTAAGGTTTATTGGCCGATTAACCCTAAAGATTATAAATTTATTTTGTGATATAGACACTCACCAAAATTTACAACCTAGCATGAATCTATTCCATGATATAGACAGTCACCAAGAATCATACGAAGCACTGGAAAACAATAAACCAAATTAAAGTACGCATACACAACAAGCAAGATAAACAAACTCTTTACAGAACACAATTAACCCATAAAAACATGCAATCAACTAAAATGTTTCAAACATTATCAATCCATTCATCAAAGTCTAGGTAGTTCTAGGGCTTTAGCCAAGCATAATCATTAATGAAAACAAAACCAAGTAAGTTAAACTGGAATTCATCATTACAAGTTCAGAAAAGAGAAAACAAGACAAACAAGGACATGAAAACCCCAGAAAGTCTCTGATCTTCAATCTTTGCTTGACAGAATGATTCCCAAAATCTTCAAACTCAGCTGATACGTCTCTAAAACCGGCTGAAAGAACTCCAAAATTCGTAACCCTAATCAAGGATGATTAGTTTCATTATATACCTCGAAATCCAGCTCAAACCAACTCAACGAAACTCAAATTCACGATCAGACATACAATAGTTTTTTTCCGAATTTGACTCTTAGCAACCCCTATGTTCGAAGCAAGATGTTTTCTAATTAGGTCATGAATTACAAATGCCTGGAAAAGTTCTATTGCAATTTCGCGAGGCAATCCACATCGATGTAATGAAAGTGAAGGGCCCACGACAATCACTGACTGCCCTGAATAATCGACTCGTTTACCAAGCAGAGTCTCGTGAACTCTTCCTTCTTTGCCTTCAATTA
This sequence comes from Scalesia atractyloides, assembly GCA_947069175.1. NCBI lineage: Eukaryota > Viridiplantae > Streptophyta > Magnoliopsida > Asterales > Asteraceae > Scalesia > Scalesia atractyloides. Next base: position 53,658,545 of record CAMTDV010000015.1, on the reverse strand, counting down.
CATCTGAAAGAGACTTGTAAATTCTATTATGATCATCCCTCATTGGTTTTCCGCATATTCCATTATCAAGAAGTACATCCACGGCTTCTTGTAGCAATTCTTCCTGAGATATTATTAATTCTTCCCCGTCGCGTAGCGCGACGGGTAAGGGCCAGGGCGTCGCGTAGCGCGGCGCCGCTATGGCTCTATCAATCTTGGCCCAAACAAGTCTGCCACTCTCGTGTAATCTAGAGAGGCAATGCACTTCCATGGAAGTGTTCATGGATGATTTTTCGGTATATGGCAACTCTTTCGATCAGTGTCTGAGTAATCTAGAGAGGATGTTGAAGAGATGTGTCGAGATGAAGTTGATGCTAAATTGGGAGAAGTGTCACTTCATGGTGACCAAGGGGATTGTGCTAGGTCATAAGATCTCGAGGGATGGCATAGAGGTAAATATGGCAAAAATAGACACTATTAGTAGGTTGCCTCCACCCACTAGCATGAAGGTTATTCGTAGTTTCTTAGGTCATGCGGGCTTCTATAGACGCTTCATTAGGGATTTCTCTAAGATCATGCGCCCCATGACCCGTCTGCTAGAGAAAGACGTTCCTTTCGTCTTCGACGAGGAATGTCTCAAGGCCTTCAACTTTTTGAAGGAATAGCTTGTTAGTGCACCCATTCTTATCTCACCTGACTGGAGCTTGCCCTTTGAGCTCATGTGCGATGCGAGTGACTATGCCGTTAGAGCGGTTTAGGACAAAGAAGGGAAAAGCACTTTCACCCGATTTACTGCGTGAGCAAAACATTGAATGATGCTCAAGAGAACTACACCACGATCGAGAAGGAGCTCTAAGACGTAGTATTCGCTTTTGACAAATTCCGTTCATACCTCGTGCTCTCTAAGACCATAGTATTCACCGACCATTCCGTGTTGCGTTTTCTCTTCCAAAAGAAAGATGCCAAACCTCGACTCATTCGGTGGATTCTCTTGCTTTTCGAGTTTGACTTCGAAATTAGGGAAAAGAGTGGGGCTGAGAACATAGCCGTCGACCACCTTGCACGTCTAGAGCACCCTAGGAGAGAGGAGATTCGTGAGGAGGAGATAGGGGATAGGTTCCCTCACGAATCAATTGAGTTTGTAGAGGCCGAGAGGGCAGGACTGCCGTGGTTTTTGTGACTTAGCGAATTATCTTTCTAGTGGCGATATTGTTAATGTAACATCCGCCAAAAACCGGGTTAACCAAACCCACTCCGTTTATTAACCGAACACCCAGTTAAAAATTTCGTTGCATATTTAATGCTCAAATTAATTTTAAACGATACATAATTAATAAGTATATTAGAATATAAAGTTTATATTTGAAAATGTATTAAAAATAATGAAATAAAAATTAAATGCTGATGCCGGGTTTCGAACCCGGGTCAGCCGGGAACCTCAAAGACTTAACACGCAAACATTCAACCGCTCCGCCACTTGTGTTACTTGTTGAATTATTGAAACAATTAATACATATAATAAAACTGGAAATCAAACCCAGTCACTCAGCGCGCCCAAATCACTCTCGCCGGAAATCCCGATGAAATCGTCAATCATTGACATTTTCTTTTGACATAATGGATGCAATTACAGCAGCGCCGGTTATAACTGAAAGACCTTAATGTCACTCATTCAAATCATCAAAGCGTAACCGAAAAATATTGAATTCGAAACTGGAAATGCAATTAAATCTGAGTTATGCCTTATTCATCAGTTGAGCTCGCGAGTTTATCAAAATTACACTCTTCATTTCGCTCAGAAAACCTCGCCGCAGTCGCCGGAATCCTCTACAAATTAACCGGAAATTATCGCCGGAAAACCGAATTCATTCCATCCTTTCTGGTTACTCTAAAATAAGATTTTTAGAGCTCATACCGACATCACCCACACTCACCTTAAACTCCCTGAAGAATCTCTGTCGCAAGAAATACATCGCCGGAATTCTCTGCAAGTCACCGGAAAACCGAGACTCACCTCAAAACGGTAAATACCTCGACTCTTTCTGTCTCAATCCGTTGTTAGACTATTACTAACTTCAATCCATCACCCAGAATCAATCCCAGACGACGTTGCTGAATATTCAGCTTTCGCCGGAAAACTTCTGGAATTTCCGAACTCACGCTGTTAATCGGTATGATCAACTAAACTTTCTGATAATCATTGTTTAGTAGTTCAATTTCACGTCTAAGCAATCAAAACTGTTAATTGAACCGAACAGACGGAATACACAAAACAGAACCGGCGATCCTTGCCGGAGTTCTGAAAAAGACAACCTGTTCCGGTACATCCTCTCCCCAAACTTTCTCTGTCCACTGCATTTAAACCGCTGATATTGTCCGTTAATCAAATTAAACATGAAACAATTGATTTATCATTTGTCTGTGTTCTTGAGCGAAGAAGACGAAGTCGTTTATGTTATAAGTCTAATTAAAATCAGTATTATGAACGGGTTAGACACACAGTCCAGCGGTGGACTGTGTGCAAACAAACACACATACGTCCCGAGTTCGATCCTTGACACAAGCACATGCGCTGTAATAAAAATGTTTTTTTTTTAAAACTGAACCGGATCCACTCGCAGTCAGCTGTTAAGTATAATAACAACCGGAATATTTACCAAGTTAGACACACAGTCCAGCGGTGGACTGTGTGCCAAACTAAACCACAGGTCCCGGGTTCGAGACATGTGGAGAGCACCGATTCGATACAATTAAATCCTTTTTAAAATAAATGATTTTCGGATTAACTTAAATAGTGTATAAATATAATTAAAATAGAAATATTTCGGGTTAGACACGTAGCTCAGTTGGTAGAGCTGCGTGCACGCGTACGGGAGGTCACGGGTTCGAGTCTCACTCAGTGCAATAATATTCACAACCGAACCGGTCAACGGTCAACAGTCATGGTCAATGGTCAAAAGTCAACATTTTTTTATTATTTTTATTTATTTATTTAATTTAAAAATCAATTAAAAATACTAAAAAATAAGGTTTTTAAAGTTAGAAAATAGCCTTAAACTCAAAAAAATTTATCCAAAAATCCTATTAAATTGTTGATAAAAATCCACTTATTTACCTTACCTTTTCGTTATTAATTAGGTCAGTTTTTCCTCGTCGATCAATCTTCTAAACTCGTGCGCATTCAACATCATCAACCGAACGCACCCAATGTGAGTGAATCTCTACAAATTCCCCGTTTTAATCACGTTTTTGGGGTGTATCATGTGTCTTATTATTTATCACATTTAAACTATTGTGCATCTATCATATCCATGAACAAATGTGTATTCAACATGTATCAACTGTTTGTGTGGTTATTGTTTAGATTAAATTTATCATTTTCAGTACATACATTATCATAGGCCGCCGCTCCCCATTACATATGAGCGTTGAGCTGTTCCCCATTACATTATGAGCGTGAACCAGGCGTTGCCAACATACGATCGGCTCCGTTTGATTGAGCCTTGATCGCACAGACATTTATCATAGGCCGTCCATTCCCCATTACCTATGAGCGTGAACGTGACGTTGCCAACATATACAGTTTCATTCATGTTATATATTCATGCAAGTTGGTTTGTTATTGTATGTTATTGTTTGTTATTGTATGTTATTGTTTGTTGTTGTTATTGTTATTGTATGATTATTTACGTTTGCTCACATATGATTATTGCACAATTTGCCATAATAAAGATAACTAGAGATCAATAATAAATGTTTTTCTAACAAGGTTCACTCGCCAACTTTTGTTGATCCAAAAACCATTTTTACACATGATACAGGTGGACAGGATGAAGCAAGGAACACATAGGAAAGTGCCTTAGAAGAAAAATAATGAAGTTTAGAAAGATGTATAGAACATGTTGTATTTGTATGATCTCCTTTAAATTCTAATAATAAATATGAGACATTATAATAAATGTCATGAGCTTTGACGAAAACCCAATCATGCCCCGATCACTTATTTCCGCTGCGGGTCGGGGTGTGACAGATTGGTATCAGAGCTTTTGACTATAGGGATATAGGATAGGTTATTAGACCCTTAGAGCCTATACTATAGTTGATTAGATTTTAATTGTTTATGTGGTTACATGCAAACTCATGATGTTTATTTATTTCATATTTATTACATACACAAAAGCATGCAAACACTTCCGATACTACATTTTGTGATACATAGTGAATTATACTTACAGTCAAACATACATACTTACATACATATTCATCATACATATTTCAATGTTCACATATTCAAATCATCTTCATACTTTTTTATTCAAGACTTTGTTGCATTTTTCATTTTTTTCAAATCTCATCAAAGTGAGTTCTGCGACGGGCATGTAGTAACTGTAAGGGTACAAGTACCGGTAGTCGGAACGTTCTAGGTTGGCATTCGTATAAATCCAATATAACGGACCAGTTTGCCTACCTAGGGACTAACGATGAGAGTACGAAGGACCTATTAGGCCAAAGCATGGCACACCAAACGTCGTTCGAACTAACCCACTTTGAGGTGTCACCGTGTCCACACCTGGATACATTCCGAATATCATACGTTACATACATATTTCTCGATTTTCTCTGGGTTTTAGTGTACGTAACCAGGCTAACACATGCGAACCATATGAAAAACCCGGTAATCATGGGGCCCACATGATTACGAAGGTGAAGTATGGCGGCATGCAAGGCCCAATTACGAGCAAAGCCCAAGACATCCTATGGATGTAGTAGATTTATTATTCTATATTTATTTTATGAATGTTCATTCCTAAATACGACACATGATCCCAAAAACATCCAACTCATACTCTTGATATGTATTCCTTGTAGATGTCTTCTAATTCCGCTCGTAGGAAGATGAGATCAAGAAAAGCCCGCGAGCGCATGGCTGCCCAAATCGCTCAACAAATGGCTGCCGTAATACCCAACATTGTAGTTCAAGTCCAACAAGCCCTTACCGCTAATCCCGTCAATCAAGAAGATCAAAACATTGTCAATCCTCCCCCAAAAACCACTAAATGCACCTACAAGCATTTCAAATCCTGCGACCCTCCAAAATACGAAGGGACTGAAGGTGTCACCGCTCTCCTCCATTGGTTTGAAGAAATGGAAAACACTTTTCTAAATTGCGATTGCCCTGATGATCGCAAAGTGCGATATGCTACTGGTCGTTTACATGGAATAGCACTTACATGGTGGAATATAGAAAAGGCCAAACGAGGTGTTGAAGATGCTATGACTTTGACTTGGGAAGAGTTGAAGGAAATCATGACAAGACGGTTTTGCCCAAGAAGCGAAATCAAGAAATTGGAGGATGAGTTCTATTCTTTGAAACAAAAGGAAGGCGACCACACCACATACAACAAGAGATTCCTCGAGTTAAATCAAATGGTTCCCAACTTGTTCACTCCTCTTTACCGTTTGATCGAGCACTACATTCGAGGTCTTCCTTCAAAAATTCAAGACTCTGTAATAAGTACCACACCTGCAACTTTGGAAGCAGCTATGGAGCTAGCTACAGAACTCACTGAGAACCGCATAAGAAATAAGGATTTCAAGGAGGAGAAGAAGAAGGATAAAGCATCAACTGAAACCTCGAACTCCACCCAAACCGAATCCCCTTCACGATTCATTTCTAAGAGAAAATGAGATGGGCAACTTCTCGCTGTCACCCAACGCAATCAACCAGCCTCACAAGTCGTACCCCTCCAAACTATCCCAATCACTCAAGTAGCACCCAACTCAACTTACCCAAATAAGAAACCTTACTTTGGACCTCACCCTCAATGCAATACCTGTTCTTATCACCATCCATTTACCTTACCTGTCGACTATGTGCGAATTGTGGACGCTATGGTCATTCGAGCAAGGTTTGCCGCACCTATCAAAACCAAACCTTACCCCTTACTCAAAACATGATCCAAACATATCAACAACCACAATACCCCATGCTCCCATATGTTCGAGCTTGTTTCAATTGTGGCGACCCTACCCACTTTAGAAACACGTGTCCTCGATTGATTAACATCATACACGCCCAAGCTCAAGCAAACCCAGTTAACCAAGCAAATCAAGAAAACCTAACCACTAGGCCACCAGCAAGAGGAAGAGTTTTCAACATCAACGCCAATCCTGCTGAAGATAATGACGGCCCAAATGAACCACCCAACTAGTCTCCTTCACCAAAAATCGAGATTCAACTCCAACCGCTTCGTTTTTATGTTTTCTTTATGTTATCTCAATTTTCACGTGTCTCAATTATAAATTGGAAATTTATCCAAGAATCTTAATGCGAATTACTACTCTAGTTTTGTTTTTATACTCATTGATTTAACATTCCTATCATCATACCTCACGACGTATCTCAGTCTCATCATTTAAAGAAGTTGAGTTGTGTCTCACTTCTACATAGACTAACCTCTCCATCATGACAAACGAGAGAGGTACTGTCATCATTCAAACATGTATACTATCAGAATTAGGACTCAAGCTTTGGTTATTGTGTTTGTTTATGTCTAGAGTCACATCAAACTAATCATAACTTACGGATAAATCCAATTAAAATTTGACAAATACGCCGCTGGTACTTCCTATATATAAGTATTCTTGCCAAAGGATCAGAGGCATTGTCAGGCGGTTATGAGAAGTTCCATATAGGATTTAGTAATGTCTTGGTTGAAGTTTGTTTTATACTCACTGATTTAGCATTCATATCATTTCAATCTCATCATTTAAAGAAGTTGGGCTGTGTCTCACTTCTACATAGACTAACCTCTCCATCATAACAAACGAGAGAGGTACTGTCTTTATTCAAACATGTATACTATCAGAATTAAGACTCAAGCTTTGGTTATTGTGTTTGTTTATGTTCTAGAGTCATATCATAGAACCAATCATGACTTACTGATAAAACCAATGAAAATTTGACAAGAATATGGTGGATACGCCGCTGGTACTTCCTATATATAAGTATTCTTGCCAAAGGATCAGAGGCATTGTCAGGCGGTTATGAGAAGTTCCATGTAGGTTTTAGTAGTAGAAGTTTTGTTTTAGGATATAACCTTATCTTTCCAAACGTATCAAAACTCTTATGCATTAAATCATACTTAGTCAATCAACTCTGTTTCTAAATATTCTTTATCGTAGGCAACAAAAAGCGATTCCTGTAGCAGGGTACTCAACCCTTACAAGGAACGTTACCGCCTCAAAACAAAATTTAAACACTTACTCCCTTCTAAGTATGTAATTGTCAAATTAAAACACCATCCTTTTGATTCAAACATGCCACTACTTAAATTTCGGGACGAAATTTCTAAAAGTAGGGATACCGCCAAAAACCGGGTTAACCAAACCCGCTTCGTTTATTAACCGAACACCCAGTTAAAAATTTCGTTGCATATTTAATGCTCAAATTAATTTTAAACGATACATAATTAATAAGTATATTAGAATATAAAGTTTATATTTGAAAATGTATTAAAAATAATGAAATAAAAATTAAATGCTGATGCCGGGTTTCGAACCCGGTTCAGCCGGGAACCTCAAAGACTTAACACGCAAACATTCAATCGCTCCGCCACTTGTGTTACTTGTTGAATTATTGAAACAATTAATACATATAATAAAACTGGAAATCAAACCCAGTCACTCAGCGCGCCCAAATCACTCTCGCCGGAAATCCCGACGAATTCGTCAATCATTGATGTTTTCTTTTGACATAATGGATGCAATTACAGCAGCGCCGGTTATAACTGAAAGACCTTAATGTCACTCATTCAAATAATCAAACCGTAACCGAAAAATGTTGAATTCTAAACTGGAAATGCAATTAAATCTGAGTTATGCCTTATTCATCAGTTGAGCTCGCGAGTTTATCAAAATTACACTCTTCATTTCGCTCAGAAAACCTCGCCGCAGTCGCCGGAATCCTCTGCAAATTAACCGGAAATTATCGCCGGAAAACCGAATTCATTCCATCCTTTCTGATTACTCTAAAATAAGACTTTTAGAGCTCATACCGACATCACCCACACTCACCTTAAACTCCCTGAAGAATCTCTGTCGCAAGAAATACATCGCCGGAATTCTCTGCAAGTCGCCGGAAAACCGAGACTCACCTCAAAACGGTAAATACCTCGACTCTTTCTGTCTCAATCCGTTGTTAGACTATTACTAACTTCAATCCATCACCCAGAATCAATCCCAGATGACGTTGCCGAATATTCAGCTTTCGCCGGAAAACTTCTGGAATTTCCGAACTCACGCTGTTAATCGGTATGATCAACTAAACTTTCTGATAATCATTGTTTAGTAGTTCAATTTCACGTCTAAGCAATCAAAACTGTTAATTGAACCGAACAGACGGAATACACAAAACAAAGCCGGCGATCCTTGCCGGAGTTCTGAAAAAGACAACCTGTTCCGGTACATCCTCTCCCCAAACTTTCTCTGTCCATTGCAGTTCAAGCGCTGATATTGTCCGTTAATCAAATTAAACATGAAACAATTGATTTATCATTTGTCTGTGTTCTTGAGCGAAGAAGACGAAGTCGTTTATGTTATAAGTCTAATTAAAATCAGTATTATGAACGGGTTAGACACACAGTCCAGCGGTGGACTGTGTGCAAACAAACACACATACGTCCCGAGTTCGATCCTTGACACAAGCACATGCTCTGTAATAAAAATGTTTTTTTTTTAAACTGAACCGGATCCACTCGCAGTCAGCTGTTAAGTATAATAACAACCGGAATATTTACCAAGGTAGACACACAGTCCAGCGGTGGACTGTGTGCCAAACTAAACCACAGGTCCTGGGTTCGAGACATGTGGAGAGCACCGATTCGATACAATTAAATCCTTTTTAAAATAAATGATTTTCGGATTAACTTAAATAGTGTATAAATATAATTAAAAACAGAAATATTTCGGGTTAGACACGTAGCTCAGTTGTAGAGCTGCGTGCACGCGTACGGGAGGTCACGGGTTCGAGTCTCACTCAGTGCAATAATATTCACAACCGAACCGGTCAACGGTCAACAGTCATGGTCAACGGTCAAAAGTCAACATTTTTTTTATTATTTTTATTTATTTATTTAATTTAAAAATCAATTAAAAATACTAAAAAATAACGTTTTTAAAGTTAGAAAATAGCCTTAAACTCAAAAAATTTATCCAAAAATCCTATTAAATTGTTGATAAAAATCCACTTATTTACCTTACCTTTTCGTTATTAATTAGGTTAGTTTTTCCTCGTCGATCAATCCTCTAAACTCGTGCGCATTCAACATCATCAACCGAACGCACCCAATGTGAGTGAATCTCTACAAATTCCCCGTTTTAATCACGTTTTTGGGGTGTATCATGTGTCTTATTATTTATCACATTTAAACTATTGTGCATCTATCATATCCATGAACAAATGTGTATTCAACATGTATCAACTGTTTGTGTGGTTATTGTTTAGATTAAATTTATCATTTTTAGTACATACATTATCATAGGCCGCCGCTCCCCATTACATATGAGCGTTGAGCTGTTCCCCATTACATTATGAGCGTGAACCAGGCGTTGCCAACATACGATCGGCTCCGTTTGATTGAGCCTTGATCGCACAGACATTTATCATAGGCCGTCCATTCCCCATTACCTATGAGCGTGAACGTGACGTTGCCAACATATACAGTTTCATTCATGTTATATATTCATGCAAGTTGGTTTGTTATTGTATGTTATTGTTTGTTGTTGTTATTGTTATTGTATGATTATTTACGTTTGCTCACATATGATTATTGCACAATTTGCCATAATAAAGATAACAAGAGATCAATAATAGATGTTTTTCTAACAAGGTTCACTCGCCAACTTTTGTTGATCCAAAAACCATTTTTACATATGATACAGGTGGACAGGATGAAGCAAGGAACACATAGAAAAGTGCCTTAGAAGAAAAATAATGAAGTTTAGAAAGATGTATAGAACATGTTGTATTTGTATGATTTGATTGCATGATCTCCTTTAAATTCTAATAATAAATATGAGACATTATAATAAATGTCATGAGCTTTGATGAAAACCCAATCATGCCCCGATCACCTATTTCCGCTGCGGGTCGGGGTGTGACAGTTAAGGGCACAACAGCGTAGGAAGTTCCTTAGTAAGTCGAGGAAGTATGTGTAGGATGACCCTTTCCTTTATAGGATAGGAGGAGATAGGATTTTGAGACGTTGTGTGTCGAGAAAGGAGGGTTGGAACATCCTTAAACATGTGCATGAGGGTCTAACGGGAGGCCACCATGGTGCCCATGCGACCGCACAAAAGGTGTTCGATTGTGGTTTCTATTGGCTAACCGTACTTCGTGATGCCGGGTTTGCGAAAACGTGTGACGCTTGTCAACGAACCAACAACATTTCAGCCAAGGATGAGATGCCTCAAAACCCGATCCAAGTGGTAGAGGTTTTTGCTGTCTGGGCATTGACTTCATGGGACCTTTCCCCGCCTCGAAAGGGAATCGATATATACTTGTGGCGATCGACTCGTGTCCAAATGGGTTGAGACTCAAGCTCTTCCTACCGTTTCGGTACACCTAAAGCCTTAATTAGTGATTGTGGTACTCACTTTTGCAATGCAATGATGGAGAAGTTACTTGCACGCTACGGAGTCACTCATCGTTTGTCAACCGCCTACCATCCACAAACGAGTGGACAAGTGGAGAACGCGAATAGTGGTATCAAGCGTATCTTAGAGAAAACAGTCGGTAAGAATAGGAAAGATTGGTCCAACAAGCTTGACGATGCATTGTGGGCATTAGAACCGCCTAAAAGACGCCATTAGGAACCACACCATTCATGATCGTCTATGGAAAAGCTTGTCATCTCCCCGTAGAGCTAGAGCACTGTGCCCTTTTGGGCATTGAAATCCGTTAACCTTGACATGACCGAAGCCGCGAGAAAACGTTTCTTTCAAATTCATGAGCTCGAGGAGCTTAGGGATGCGGCTTATGCTCGATCTTGGGGCATTAAGGAAAAGAAGAAAGCTCTTCATGATCGAAAGTTGAAGAAGATCAAAGAGTTTAGTAAGGGCGATCGAGTGCTACTTTACAATTCTAGGTTGAAGTTGTTTGTGGGAAAGTTGAAATCGAAGTGGTCGGGTCCTTACATGGTGCATGATATCTTTATGTATGGAGCGGTTGAGATTATGGACGAGTTTGATGGTTGAAGTTGGAAGGTGAATGGCCATTGTTTGAAGCACAACATTGGCGGACCACTAGATAAGAATGAGAGGGAGGACACTCCTCTCGAAATTCCACCGAACGCCACCACTTAGTGTTTTAGGTGCAAACCCAAGTGTACTGTTTGTACCTTTTGTATACGAGTCGTAGTTGTTTATTTTCTTGCTTTCTAACGTTATTTTGGTAGTTTGTCGCTCTTTACTTTGTGCGTTTGAGAATTTTCGCAGGTTACATGATCGTTACGGAACGGAAAAAGCATGAGGAAAGAAGTTTCAGGTTTGTTTGTTTGGTACTTAGAAAAAATTTTGGGGTTTTGAATGGGTGAAAGTGATTGAAATTTTTTCTAAGGCATTGGGGAGCCGATTTTCGGAACTTGAAAATTTTTCTAAGGCAAATCTAAGAAACTTTCTGTAAAAAAGGCACCCTCGTGCCCCGCTAAGGCCCGTCACGCTATGCAACGGGGTAGTTCAAAATTTAATTAAAATGGGTAGCGCCGCATTACGCGACGCCCCTGGATCATCCTTCACGGTACACGAGCCCCCCCCCCCCCCCCCTCCTGCATATCATCTTCCACTCATCCATACGAAACCCTAGCCGCATTTAACACAAAAACCATTATATCTCAGCCATTTTACCACCAAATCGCCCCGTTTTTCTTCCTACATCACTACAATCACTTCCCCTACAATCCCCACCAACCGGTTTGCCGAATTTCACGATATCTCTTCGCGTTTTTGGATGATTTCGAGCACCACAACACCAAGTTTTAGTTTTTCTTGCTTAATCCGACCCCAAGGTATGCTTTTTGTGATTTCTCTCTTGTAGGTTACTTTATTTACTGTTTTTAGTGTCGGTTCAGTTGTTGGTTAGTTTTAGGGTTTGGTTGGTTTGATAAATTGCGATTTTTTCCCGATTAGATGATGATTAGAGGTTGTCGTTGGGTTGGTTTGGGATGAATATTCACAATGTGGTTTGTGGGAGGTCCGGTTTGGTTTGCTTGAGGTTGTTTGAGTCTTGCGGGTTGTGTTTGGACATTGGGGCTACTAGTATGGATGTTTTGGGTTATGTTTGGCTAAACTAAGTTATGTTTTGTTAAAAAGATAAGTTTTTGAACTAATTTTTCGAATCACAGTTGTTTTCCAAATAAACTGTTCCCACAAGGCGTCTCATTGATGATTCAAGGTTTCAAACTTTCACTTGTTTAGCCTCAATGTCGGGATTTGTTGGCACTTATGCTTAATTGAGGACAATTAAAGTACCGGGAGGAGAAAGTGTACATTGAGTCCTTGAATCTAGCTTGGTTTTAGAGTTTAGTGTGGGGTTTACTAATATGCACGTACAAGTTTAATACATCTTGCCCGTACTCAATCTCCATTCGGGCAAGTTTGTTGACAAATTCAAGCTTTTGTAAAAGGTAACCCATGTTTTTAGTCATCTTTATTTTCGGTTTCAGTCGCGAATGTAATGCTATACGGCTGCTTCTAGGTTAAAAAAAAAGAAAAAAAATAAATAAAAAAATAAAAAAATAAAAAAACGAAAAATAGCTTATTTTAATATGATTCGTATTGCTTAAATCTTTATCTTGTGTTTTCAGGAAATGTCAGGTGCAGGTTCTTCAAGGGATCCAAAGAGACAAAGAGGCCCATCTCCTCAGCCTCAAGGAGACCCGGCACCAGACCTAAGGAGAAGAAGAATAAATTACCGTAATCGGGATCGGAGACTTTATGGTCGACCTGAGAGGCTCGTCGAGCACCCAGTTCTGGAATTTGAGGAAGACACTTTAGAGAGAGAAAAATTGGTCAAGTATGTGAAAACCAATCTGTTGGAGCATCGTACGATTGACTAGGATTGGTTACAGACGATGGGGGTTCGTGATAGAGTGGCAGACTTGTTTCGGCCAAGAATGATAGAGGCAGTGGATTGCCGTTGGCCTCAGTACATAGAGTTGACCATTGAGTTTCATTGCACTTTCCATCACAAAGAGGGTACTTTTGCTGAAAAGAACGCGATATCATTTTTGTTGGGTAGAAATATTTATGAGATGAGTATAGCCGAATTTGGGGTGGCTTTAGGTTTTTACTCTGAGGAAGAAGTTCAGACGAATGAATTTGTTGAGGGGTTAGAGGGGTGTACAATCACCTGAGGGATAATTGTTTAGCTCCGAGTGTTATAGCCCGATTTGGGAGTCGATTTCTACTGCACCGTTCGCGGGCACGAACCTCACCACAACAGTTCGTGACCCGGTCTACAGGTACATACTTAAGGTACTAATGACTACCATTGTGGGAAGGAAGTCAGGTGAGAATAAGGCAAACTGGTTGGATATTTCGCCTTGATGTGCATGGTGGAGAGGAGGAATTGGAATTTAGCAAGTTGCTTTGTTTGGTCGTGTAATAGGACCCAGAGGGGAGGAGCCAGGGCATCGCTAGATCTTAGGCCCTATATTGCTAGGTTTGGCAACTAATTTGAACACGTTTACAAAGTATAAAGTGGAGCATATGCATGCGGGTACCCCAATAGTTTTCTTGAGCATTAGGGATTTACAGTCGGCGGGCATTTTGACATTTTCGGACCTGCCGGAATGGGAAGATTATCCGGGTGCGCAGGTCCAACCTCCACCAGGTACGGAGGCGGCTAATGTCATGCAGGGTGCTATCCCGCCACGTTCATAGAGGCCTAGGCAGAGAGATGAGATCCCAGCTCCACAGTACCCACTTCGCCAGCCACCACAGCCACGACCCGACCCGTTTACACACGAGGCAGTTTATGATTTGACCCAGCAGAGGTTCGACAGGCTAAAGAACAGGATGCATGTGGACGAGCAGTGGAATATGCAGAGCCACCACAGGTAGGATGACATGCTGCGATATATGATGCAAGGTATGGATTTTAATGTACCACCACCGTTCTTTGGGCTATTTCCCCCGCCTGATTATGGTGCTGAGCAGCAGCACCCTTATGTTTATGGTCAATACCTAGGGTATGACCAGTGGGGAGGCAAGAGTGGCTATGGGTATGACTACGGTGGTCAGCAAGGAGCGGGAGGCTCGGGTTCACACCACATGGATGAGTGAGACGATGAGTGTTGAAGATGGTTCGAAGCAGCATATATCCTTTCATGTTTATTATCATTTTATGATGTTTTAGGTAGTTCGATTTGGTTGTATTGGTTAAGACAATTTACTTTATGTTTGTTTGAATTTCGAATGCTTGTACTCGGATATTTTTGTTTGTTTGGTTGGTATGGTATGTGTTCTTAGGTTGATCTTTGGAGCCGCTTTCCGTTCGTGTGAGAGAGTTTGGTATAGTTTGCTGAGCACATTCGGTATTGGAGGGCATATGTGGAATTGACTGGCACGTTGACAGTCTCACATTTTTCGAGGTAAGTCTTTTTCATTGTAGAGTTTTATATTTTTGCTTTCTTTAGTTTTTGAATTCGTAGGTAGTGTTTAGTTTAGTTCGATTCTTGCATTAGGGACAATGCAAATCTCGAGTGCAGGGATGGGACATTACGAGTCTACGCTAGAGTCTAGTATAGTTGAGTCTTTGAGTTATTCTTTTTGGTTTGATCTGAAAACAAAAAAAAAATAAAAAACCCAAAAAAAAAATCCAAAAAAATTGAAATAAATTAGAAATTGTCTTTTGAATAAAGAAGTTTGCAGAAAAATAAACAGAAAATGATAGAAAAAATAGATTTTGTTCGGGGTCGAATAATGATAATATGAGAATAAAATAGTCGAGTTTGTGTCTAGTTCGGGATATGCGGGTAGGCTCGAGTCGGTTCTAGGTTCCTTTGATTTAATATAACTTAATTATCGGTTTACTAGTGGGTGCTCATCTAGAAAAAAAGGGGAATTTGAACCGCCAAAAATAGTATAAGGAATGCCGTTATAAGCCAAAATTGTCAGAATATTTAATCATGAAAAAAACTTGAAAAAAATAATAAGTTGAGCTAGAAACTAAGAAAAGTAGCGAAGGTCTACGTAATCTTCGTTGGGGATAGTGACTCTGACTTAGATTGCCACTGGGATGTGTGAAATCAAGTTGCATAAAAAAAATATTACCAAAGCGTATTGTACTCCGAGTTGGGGATAGCGACTCTACAGTCGACGCTTAAGGCAAGGCAACGTCGACACTTCAATAAAGAAAAAAAGAGAGAGAAAAAAAAATTTGATTTCATATTCTTTTGATTGTGGTATAAAACGGTTAGGAATTGGTCCAGTGATCGTTCCTTTTGTTCTATAAGCTTGAGGCGGGAGTAGATGTACTGTGGCTTCTAGTGTGAGACCCTAGGTAGATTGACCGCACATGAATTAAATTGCATGATAAGGGCTTGGAACCGGGTTTGGGTTTAAGAGGACAAGTATACCTGCAATCGTGGCTAACAGAGTCTTGGTTTTAACAATGTAATCTATACTTTGGCTCGGACAATTTTCTGTTTCTGATTCCGTTTTGCATAGATTTTTTCAGGGACGAAAAAGTCTTAAGTGTGGGGATGTTTGATGTACTGCAAAGTACATATGTTTTTAGTGTATATTTTGGTCCATTTTTAGATAGTTTGAGTCTAGTTTAGGCTAGAATTTCGCTACTGCTGACGTTAAGTTTTGATTTCAGGTCCCGTTGCTTAAAGTTGTGAAAACCCAAGAAATACGAGCAGTTTGGAAGGAAAACGGGAACCGAACGCGTAACCGAGAGCTGAACATTGAATGAAAGACAAAAACAGCAGCCATAGGGGCGCCGCACTACGCGACGCTCTGGTCCTTACCCGTCGCGCTACGCGACAGGGTATCTGATCGCGAATTTGAGTTTCGTTGAGTTGGTTTAAGCTGGATTTCGAGGTATATAATGAAACGTAATCATCCTTGATTAGGGTTACAAATTTTGGAGTTCTTTCAGCCGGTTTTGGAGACGTATCAGCTAAGTTTGAAGATTTCGAAGCTTGGGAATCATTATGTCAAGCGAAGATTGAAGATTAGAGACTTTCTCGGGTTTTCACGATCCTTGTTTCTCTTGTTTTCTCTTTTCTGAACTTGTAATGATGAATTCCAGATTAACTTACTAGGTTTTGTTTTCATTAATGACTATGCTTGGCTAAAGCCCAGAACTACCGAGACTTTGATGAATGGATTGATAAAGTTTGAACCTTTTTAGTTGATTGCATGTTTTTATGGGTTAATTGTGTTCTGTAAAGAGTTTGTTTATCTTGCTTGTTGTTTATGCGTACTTTAATTTGGTTTATGGTTTTCAGTGCTTCTTATGATTCTTGGTATTTGTCTATATCACGAAATAGATTCATGCTAGGTTGTAAATTTTGGTTAGTGTCTATATCACATAATAAATTGATAATCTTTAGGGTTAATCGACCAATAAACCTTAGAAGCATTAGTTAATGGTTTGCTAGATTTTAGTGTTCTATTAGTCCTAATAGCTGGAAGGTGAGGGGCTATTGGAAGGTCTTACCCGACGAATTGTTATAGACAGGCTTTTGAAAAAGTTATGAATTAGTTGACCCGTCGGTTTATTAGTCTACCAAGTCAAGTTAGGATATTCAAACTACCCTAGATCTATAATTGGAAAAGAGTAGGTCAACATTAGGGTACTTGCACAATCATTAGACAACTGGAAAGACGTCTAATCAACCGGTAGGATTAACGGCCTAGGTAATGCCATAAGTGTCACCTCGAGAAGGGTTGAGGGGCTTAGTTGGTATTTAATAGGTTTAGTATCATAAGATCCCAGTTCCATAAAACATGTAATTGACTGAATTGGTAAATTCTTAACATCAATCCAGGATTCTAGTCTAGGTAGTCTCCATCATCACTTGAGAACAATCTCCATCTTTGTTCGTATTAGTATAATCTTAGTTAATATTTAGTTTAAAATAGATTTCCTTAGATTTTCCTTAACCCCCCCCCCCCCAAACAATTAAAACATTTTGAGTCGTGTCTTTCTGAGTCTAATCATCATAATTAGTAGAATCCTGTTCGATATCTGGACTTACTTAGGTTATACTACACTGATCGGTACACTTGCCGATTGTGTGGTTTAGTGTCTAGCTTAGAGAGTCTAAAGTAGTTAGTTTCTATAGTCTGTTTAGCACACTTCAGTGAACCTTATGTGTTTAAATGTGTTATGTGATACAAATGTATGAATATGAGAATATGTTAAGTGTTGACATGATAGCGGGAATTAAGTCTATGTATGTTACGCTTGTATGTTTAAAACGGTAGAATTGGTAAAATCGCGTTAAAGGTGTAACTTATTTGTCGAGCATGAGAATTGATACATAGGTTAACTTAATAATTTATTTCATGTATGCATGCTTTAAAATGATAAAATATATAAGTTAACAAGTTTTCGCGTGTTATGATATTGTGTATATGTGCACGTTTATGTATATATATTACGACGCGCACATCGTAGATATATAGTACTTATAAACGGGAGTGTTAACGGATATAACATTAAGGTCACCAATAAAATCGTTGAAGTCGCGAAATATTAAAAAATATATATAATAAAAAAATAATGACTTTTCAAGAAAATCTCAAAGTTATGTGAAAGTTCTAAGTATTGGAGAAACTTAGGAATATTGTGAAATATTGATTATTAAATCGTTCCTACATATATTAGGACGTGTAGAATCAAATTGTGGGATCACGCTAATTTAATTACGGGAGTGTTAACGGATATAACACGCCTTAAAAGGATTAAACATGTTTTTGAATAAAACATACCTTTGCTTATATAAAATGTATATTTTTATGGAAAATATATGATTCTGATGATATCAATATGTTTTGGGTAGAAACGGTTTTGTGAATAAATATGTTTCGGGGATGAAACGGGGATTTTACGGTGTTTTAGAGAAAACGACCGTGTAGATTTAAAAATGCTTAAATCTAAAGTTGGGACGAATTAGCTCGGTCTCAAGAGAGTAAGTATCAGGATTAGGCTTACGTTTCGGTGGGGACGTCGGGGATTCTTACAACTTGTTACATATTAAATTTATCATTTTAGTAGGATATATATTGTTCATGAGGCAAGTGATATAGATGGCCCATATGGGCGCATGCGCAAGTATTGTTGTTAATCATTTAAGTATTGAACATGTAGAATTGTTGGTAGATCTATCGTGTTGACTACCCTGTCGTGATCGGTCGCTCCGATCAAGTTAAACGACGAATTGATATTCTATTATAGTCTAGTCTTGATTATACCCTTATTGTTAATATATAGTTCGTATTGTCTTGCAAAGATACGAGTCTGAACATTTGATACTATATGTAAAAATTGAGAAGATGCTTTAGATCGGAGGTTTCGTGGAAACGCTTGCAACAGCTGACTCATAGATTTATTAAGGAAATAAATTAACTTTCGAAAATATTATTTGGATGTTTTGATAATAAACACATAATTAGAATGTTTTCCTTGTTTTAAATTTGACTATGTGAGCTCACCCTCCTTTGTGTTGACACTTGATTTTAATGTGTTCTTTAGGTACTTGAGCATGGCTTCGGGAATCTTTGGCGTGTTTTGTGGTTGTGATGCATGTTTTTTAATAAACTTTGGACAACTTTTAAAACTTATTTGGGACCGACTGTATTAAGATCCATAAGGATCAAGACAACTTAACTATGTTATGGTTCTAGTATATTTTTAAATTTGAAAACAATGTTTTAACCAAGTAATATGTCCAAAATTAACGATTCATCGTCCACTAAGATATTTATGGGCACCAACTTCCGTCACCATTATGTTCGTACTTCCGCTGCGATGTTTTTGGGGTGTTACAATGGATTCTGATGCGTGCCCCGAGAGAGAACGATCTTTATGTTCTAGACATGGGCGTAGCTACCACAACATCAAAGTCGGCATAATGTTTTGTTACTAAAGCTACAGAGAAATGATAAAGTGTTATGGCATAGGAAGATGGGTCACATACATTTGGAAAAAAAATGGATTTTCCAACCTAGTGGAGGGTGTTAATTTGAAAAGTTTCCATTTGAACAATGATTGTTTGAGATGCAAGAAAGGGAAGCAGCACAAGAAATCTCACTCGAAGAAGCTATTGAATTCAATCAAGTTACCACTAGAAAGGCTTCACATGGATCTCTTCGGACCTGTCAATGTTAAAAGCATTTCTGGAGATCTATATTGCCTGGTTGTTACAGATGATTATTCAAGATTTTCGTAGGTATTCTTTCAAGAGAGTAAGGATGAAACTTTTCAGAATCTGATGATACTCTTTCAAAAGCTTGAAAATTTGTGTCATTTGCCAATAAGAAGAATCAGAAGTGATAACAGAACAAAATTCAAGAACAACCATATGCTTGAATTTTGCAACGATAAAGGCATTCTTCACGAATTCAGTGCCCCCTATACTCCTCAACAAAATGGAGTAGCTGAACATAAGAGTCGCACACTTATTGAAACTACTAGAACAATGCTTGCAGATTCGAAGTTACTTGTAAGTTTCTGGAGTGAGGCTGTTACGTCTGCATGTTATACACTAAACAGAGTATTAACTGTCAAACCTCATAAAAAGAAATGCTTTGAACTTCTCAAACAACGGAAGCCGAACTTGGAATTCCTTTAAACCTTTTGGATCTCCTTGCACAATTATTGATCCTGATGGAAATATGGTGCAAGATCTTTAGAAGGATTCTTTGTTGGTTATGCTAGTCCACTTCGACGTGTATTCTTACCAAGTTTGAATCAAGTGATTCCAGCACAACACGTTGAACGTCAAAGTTATATGATGCCAACACAGAAGGCAGGTGACTCTTGGATGTTCAATTATGAAAGTTTATGGAATTATTTTGACCTACCAGAGGAGCCAAACGAAGAAGAACTTGCAGTGTTGTATCATTTACATCAAACTGCAAATCAAGAACAAGTTCCAAGGCCAATAGTGGTAACTCAATCATCTACTGGATCAAACAATTCTAGAGAGGGTCCAAGTAATTCACAAGATGAACCAGTTGTTGAACCAGTAATAGTTTCAACAGAGCCCAATCCTTCTCAAACAAATGATTCTGATTCTGAAGATACACCGACTTATGATTAAGATGGCGAATCTAGTTCCGATGATGAATCTGAGCAGATAACAAATTTGTTAAATAAATCTGCAGGTCCTAGTACTCAAAATGAAGCATCTACAAGCAATACTATTGCTGATCCAGTGGCTGAACAAAACATCACTAATCTGGAGAACGAGGTGGTCGTTTCTGATGAAGTGATGCCTAGGAATCTATCTTATCATCCTTCTGACAACATCATTGGCGAACTGCGTGCATGAGTTAAAATAAGAAATCAAATTAATAAAGCTCTTAGTTGTTTCTATACTAGAGTAGCTTCTGTTCAAGAATATTGTTTTTATCGTTGTTTTATCTCATAGATCGAACCAAAGAATGTAAAAGAAGCAATAGTTGATGAAAGTTGGGTCAACGCTATGCAGGAAGAACTACA
Source organism: Scalesia atractyloides (assembly GCA_947069175.1). Taxonomy (NCBI): domain Eukaryota; kingdom Viridiplantae; phylum Streptophyta; class Magnoliopsida; order Asterales; family Asteraceae; genus Scalesia; species Scalesia atractyloides. Next base: position 53,637,826 of record CAMTDV010000015.1, on the reverse strand, counting down.
GTAATTTGAGAAGTTGGAAGTCTGGAAATTTGTTGATCATCCAGCAAATCAAAAGGCCATTGATACCAAATGGGTCTTCAAGTGTAAGCGTGACGATAGAGGAGTAATTGTTCGGAATAAAGCTCGGCACCTTTTCAAAGGATTTCATCAACAAGAAGGAATTGATTACACAAAATTCTATGCTCCGGTTGCAAGAGTAGAAGCTATTCGCATATTCCTAGCGTTTGCGTCATGGAAGAGCTTCAAGGTGTACCAGCTAGATGTCAAATCAGCTTTTCTCTACGGAAATGTGAAGGAGTTAGCGTATGTCGGACAACCACCGGTGTTTGTCGATCCACTGAACAAGGACAAGGTTTATCTACTTAATAAAGCTCTATATGGTTTGTATCAAGCCCGAGAGCCTGGTATGAGACTTTATCTCAGCACCTGTTAGACAATGGCTTTACAAGAAGAACAGTGGATAGCACGCTCTTTACACGAGAAGTTGGTAGTCATTTGCTGATAGTACAAATCTATGTGGATGACATCATTTTTGGTTCCACAAATGACGAACTATGCAAAGAATTTGAGGAAATTATGAAGAAGAAGTTCGAAATAAGTTCTATGGAGAAATGAAATTCTGTGTGGGATTACAGGTTGATCAACTGCCTGATGGTATTTTTATTCATCAAACTAAATATGTTCATGACATTTTGCAGAAGTTTGAGATGACTAGCACTAAGCCGCTTTCAACACCATTGGCGATCAATCATGGAATCTACCCAGACGAACATGGAGACAAAATTGATGAGACTTTATATCGGTCAATGATAGGATCTTTGATGTACCTGACAGCTTCACGTCCTGACATCATGTATCCTACCTGCCTATGCGCCCGTTATCAGTCCAGTCGCTGAGTATCACATTTGATGATCATGAAAAGAATATTCAGATATTTGAAGGGTTGCCCTAGCACCGGCTTGTGGTATCCAAAGAACGACTACTTTGATCTCACGGGATATGCTGATTCTGATTTCGGTTGCGAAAAACTTAATGCAAAGTCTACAACGGCTGGTTGCGAGTTCTTCGGAACACACTTAGTAACGTGGCAGTGCAAGAAGCAAACCATGTTTGCTCTCTAAACTTGTGAGGCTGAGTATATTTCAACTTCCAGTAGTTGTTCACAATTACTGTGTATTCACCAACAAATGAGAGACTTTGGATTGCAGTTTCTTGACACACCTTTATGCGTAGTCAATAAGGCAGCAATTGACATAACTAAAAATCCAGTTCAACACTCTAAAACCGAACACATTGAAAGTCAATATCATTTTGTTCGTGATTTCTATGAAATAAAGTTGATTCGAATAGTAAAAATCCACACTGATAAGCAAAAGGTTGATTTTTACACCAAACCATTTCCTTTAATAAGGTCTAAGTACTTAATGAGATTAAATGGTATGAAAAATCTTTCATCAGATGTGGAAGATGAGATTGAATACCCATCGGATTGTCATTTTTATTAGGTTATAGAATTTCTTTCTTTAAAAACAAAAATCCTAAAATTTGTTTTTGATTTTAGGGGGAGAAGTTTGAGAAAATACAAAAACATTATAAAATCAAAAAGTACAAAAACATGAAAAAGACAAAAATGAGTTTTCGTGTGAAAATAGGAAACGATACTGCAAAGAGGAAATGAGTTTTCGTGTGAAAAGTGGACTATCACAGTATGCTAAAGATTTGTAAGGTTAAAAAGTTAAAAAAAACAAGTTTCACTGATGATGTGCTAGTAGGCTTCGCACATTCAGTAGATTGATTCTGAGATATAAACATAAACAAATAACTTCTTATTTTGTGGGTAACATCTCTCGGATATATGGACTTGGTACTCCGAAATTTCGTTTGAGAGATTGCCTGATTCTGAGATACTAGGCCTTTATAGCGAATTGATATCTGGGGTATTATACAAGTTCTTCTAACTTTTCGAAAGCAATACCTAGAACTTGTAGAATACTTTTGCTTATAAACCCAAACAACTACTAAAAATATTGAAAGTATCGAAAGATATCACAATAAATTGTTCAAAAGATTCCTAAGTGGAACACACCTTCAAGATGAGCCTTCATCTCTTTGTCAGTACGGTGGTACTAACCTGAGCTCTCAAGATCTCGCACTACCTAAATTACATATATTAGTTATCTATATTCACCTGTAAGATGAAATTTAGGGAATCTTGATACCCGAGTATATTATGAGGTGGGAAACACAATTAAGAAAGTGCCTAAGAATACCTAACGTATCTCAGATCAATTGAGAAATGTGATGAACTGACAATCTAAGTGAATTTGTTTTGAAACTTAAAGTCAAAATTAAAGGTCAACGGTACTGGTGATATGTCTCAAAAACTGATATGATCCTCTAACACAAACTCACAAAAATATGGCTGTCAATACGTTTGAACATAGTGTATTACATTTCATTTAAGAAAAGCCAAAAAGTTTTTCAGTGTGTTTTAGCTTAAATCTTAGGAAAATTCAAAAAGATTTTATTTCTATCTTAGTTTCGACTACTGATGATGGAAAGCTGATCTTCAAAATCCAGAGGTTTTGAATGCTGATGAAAATCATGAGACAACGGGTTGGGAGCTAATTTGAAGTGAAAAAAACGTTTTGAAAAGATTAAAAGTTCATTAATTTAAAACTTTACACTGCCATAAACATCAGTTTGTTATCAAAAAGGTCAACCAAGGTCATTAACTTGGACTTGGGAGACAAATAAGTTAATTAGGGTTATTAACTTGGACTTGGTTATCTGAGTGGGTTGTTAACACTGTTTAAAAGTTGAAAACTGAAAAAGCTTGGAATTTTGAAAGGATAATTCGTACGAAGCAGTCAATTCGTACGAAGTGCATACTTCATACGAACTGACCAAGAGAGGGTATAAAAGAAAGCAATTCATACGAATTACTCACTTATCACTGTTTGTCACTGTTGAGTGTTTGTGCGAATTGAGAGAAATTGCATTTGAAGTAACGTTACTCTGCCAAAATTCACATTGATAAGGTTGATTGGCACACTCTAATCAATGGGCAAGGTAATGAATCATGTTTTAAACATAAATTTTTGATGATTTTGGACTGTCGGACTTTTGAACTTAGATCTAGGGTGATTTAGCGGATAAAATCTAAAATTGTACCTAGATATACTTTAATCGGCATTTTTGGTTGCTATTGAACGATCAATTGTTGAAAATTGTGAAAAATGATGTTGCAGGTTCTTTGGAGACGATGATCACTTCGTACGAAGTGTCAGTTCGTACAAAGTGAAGGAATCATTATTTTACAAATCCAATTCGTATTAACTGGCTGTTTAAAAACTGAAAATCTTAATCCGTACGAAGTTGCTATTGTAAAGTGTTTGTAGAATTGTTAAAATCAATTCGTACGAATTGATGTTAATCCAATTCGTACGAACTGTAATTGCAAAATGTTTGAAAATTTTGGAAGGTTTTAAGTGTTTAATGTGTTTTGTGATGTGCAGGAAAAGAAATCGAATTATTCGAAGTTCCACAACACATGTTGTGTGTTAGATAAGAAGAAATTTCCAAGACTAGCACCGTTTGTGGATATACGGGATTTCATGGGACGTATTCGAGTTACCAAAGCGTTAACACATTATCATACTGCTTACAAATCACATGTAGAATACTTCTGGAATGTTGCAAAGTATGTCGAAGCTAAAAAGACTTTATATTCTGTGTTGAAGATTGATGATAAAGATATGGAAGTCAAGATAACCGAAGCTGATGTCCGTAGGGTTTTAGATTTTAAAGACAAAGAAACAGATCCGACTGGCTATCTTGAACGAATGGTGAATGATGCTTTTATCGCATGGGATATAGAGGATACGTGAATGCACCGACATGGAAGAAAGGAAACCTTGGGCGTCCTTACAAGTTTTTCAGTCACTCTCTAGTACACGCGTTGAGCCAAAGGAAAGGTGGTTTCGATGACATTCAAGATTACCATATGTGTATGGCCACGACGTTAGTTCTGAATTTGCTGTTCAACTTTTCACATGTTATCATTGACTATATGATGAAGAATACTGATGTTAACAACTTTCTTCAGTATCTAAGATTTGTACAGATGCTGCTTGACGATAAATTCAAGAATTTGAAGAATGAAGATAGCGATATCTTGTATTTGCATCACATAGATGATGATACGTTATTGAAGCAGAATCAATAATTGAGGCAAGCTATAGAGCCACCTTCAAAGGCAATGTCTTGTGCTAAGCAAAAACTATGTTGCACCAGAGGAAGGCAAATGGGGGAAAGATACAAGTGGTGATGAGAAGGATGAGATAGAGTGTTTAGAAGGGTTTGTCGAGAAGAGGAGTCAGTGGTATATTAAAGTTGAAATAGAAAAGAAACGTAAACGATCTGTGAAGAAAACTCCTAAGACTATGCTGATAGGTGAACCAGAAGATGAGCCAGAGAACATTGTTGAAGATACACCAGAGACAAATGTTGATACTAAGAATGTTGAAATAGAGAAAGATGAGTCTGAATATTCAACAGGTGTACGTGAAAGACAGATCAGAGAAGAACTAGAACAAGAGAGGTTGAAAAAGCAGCGGGATAAGGTTTATGTGCCATGAATCTGAAGAGGAAAGGCCTAAAAATAAAACTAGACATGTTAAAATAAAGGCATGGGAGGTTAAAAAGACTACAGGGTCACCAGCTACGAAAGTAAGAAGAAAGTTGATGAAAAAGTCAAAGCCTGTGTCCGAGATAACTGTTTCTACTCCACCAACCATACCCATACATATTACACCACCTGTTTCTCCCAGTCACGTACAACCTCCACCTACTACTTCACAACCGTCTATATCTCCTCAACCACAATCAACTCCAAAATGATCCACTCCCAAATATGCACCTAAACAAACAACACCTCAAAGCCAAACTTCAGAACATGAATTTCATGATGCTTTTGGTAAAATTCTATTACAACCAGAACATTTTGCATCAGGGATAACTATAGATGAGTTGGCAGATATGTTTAATGAATCCAAGATTGTTGAGTTGGAAAAACGAATCAAAGCTTTGGATGATCAGATTAAAGCTAACAATGATGGGAAAGTGGTGTTAGAGGCAAGAATCAAATTTAATGAGAATGATCAGGAGTACATGAAAGCCGTTAGTGAAAGCTTGGGAACTGATAATGAAAGATTAAGGAAGGTTGTTAACAATCTGGAGAATGAACGAGCGCAAAGAAACAGAAGGTTTGATATGCTTCAGCATGTTCTCGCAAACAACCTGGGAATAAATTTTGCCGCTGAGTACAACCGTATGGAAGTACAAGAAGCAAAACAAAGAGTTGAAGAAAGAGAAAGAAAGGTTGCCGCAGATTCAGCAGCACAACGCAAAGGAAAGAATGTATCTGAAGGAATCATTGAACCGTTAACGATTGCCAACTGTTGAAGCTTTAAAGACTGTTGAAGAACTGGTAATGGGATTGATTGCTATGGGACAAGTAGTTGATGTTGTTGACAATCCTATGTTACAAAGGATTGCTGAGCTAAGACGTCTAAGAGCTGAACGTGCTAAAGTAGCAGAGGAAGTAGAAGATGATAATGATGATGAATCAAAGAAAGATTATTCAGACAAGAAAGACGACGAAGATGATGATGATAATCAGGAAGGTGTTGGCATTACAGTAGAAACTGCAAAGTTCATAGGAGAGTTTGATTATGATGCTGTCCTAAATGATGAGGTTAATCTTGAGGATGTTCAAGCTTAGGGGGAGCAGAAAGGGCCAACAGAGACTGAAGGAGCATCAGGAATCTTCACAGCTACTCCTTATACAGTTGTTCCTGATAGCTATAAGCCGATGACGTTAATGCTGGAACAAAATGTTGAAGAAGGTGAATACGTTCACAACTATACGAAGGAAGAATTGGCCACACTGTTAGAGATTGATGTTGATTTAATTGAGTTTGATTTTGAAGAAGATTTGGTGAACATAAGTACTTTTGAGGCAAACAGTTATGTTTATAAACATGTACCTGAAGCAGATAACTACGATCGAGTGATAACCGAAGATGCTTCAGATGATGAAGATAATGTTGAGAAATATTCTTGTGCTGATACAAATAGTTTTCCTACGTTTGAAGAAATAATAAGCCAGATAGATCAAGATTTGTTAAAAAAAGATTTACGAAGTGGTTAAAGATGGTAGTATTCCGAGGTGAATGACTAAGGAAGAAATTGCAGAAGCAAGGAAATCATGGTTCAGGGAACTGCCTGAGGAAAGAAAGTTTAAACGAACTCTGGCGTTTTTCACAAGAGATAAAGACAAATCTTTGGGAGATATTTTGAGCTGGGATAGATTAGAGAAATGAATGTTTATGCTATCAAGCGCGAATTCGGAGTTCAATACTTCCGATACTTGAATGGTTTAAAGAGTTTGCCATTCTGGTATGTGGAAGAATTGGTGTAGATAAAGAATATCATCAGTTATTAGATGAAATTCCACGATCAGCGACTATGGAAAGTAATCAAGTATGAAGCAACTCATGGCTTTGATCAAGATAGACAAAGTGACGAAAGAAAGGGATATTACTTTAGTGATGAAACGTCCAAAAGCGATGAAGAATATGCCACTGATGCGGATTGAACATGATTTTCATACATATTTTCTATTGTGGCAAATAGATCCTGAAACGTGTGAAGCAGTGGTAGTATTATGAGCTGTAGATAATTGGGATATCACAACAGAAATGACTCTAGAAATGATTGAGAGAAAGAGGATCTGAGGTTTATGGAGAACAATTAGGATACTAGACCCGATGTGGCTAGTGAATTGCTCAAAAGATGACGTGAAATGCTTATTCTTCAACAAGATTTGCTATGACAAGCGAGAAGAGACACAAGCAAGCAATACCAGGGTGTAATCAACGTTTGCTATGCACATGGTATTAAATCAGGGCGTATGTGGGAATCAAAGTTGAGAGAAACTTGAACGTGAAGAATTTCTAAAAGAAGAACAAAGATTGGAAGAGATTAGAGAAAAAAGGTAAAGCGGCACGTCTCAGGAGGTTTCAATTCATGAAGTGGGCACCTCCGACTGATCAAACACCGATACCATCACAAGAGAGACGTACGAAGGCGTATAAGAATTTCTTTGGGCTATAAACGTTACTTTGAAGATTTGAAGTTTTTGAAGACCGACCAAGACTGCGACAACATCCAAGGGGGAGTTTGTTGATGCACGATGTCTATTGTCTACGTCTTAGGTCTAGTCTGATTGTACAGGGTTAGAAGAGTCAAATGTTAAGTTTATGTTTGTGTTGTACACACTTCGTACAAAGTGTCTAATTCGTACGAAGTGGTAGCTTCATACGAATTGAACATGCTTCGTACGAATTGGCTGGTCTATATATAGTTTCTTTGGGTCTTTCATTGTAACAGTTTTTACGAAGTAGACGGCGAAGCTCTGCCGAATTTCAGACTGATTGTAAACGTTTACCTAATCAATGAAATTAATGTTTAAACAGTAATTCTTGTGTATTGTCACTAATTCATATAATATATAGACTAAAACAAATCTAGAAACCTTTGCTAAGGAGGAAAACGGTCCTACATGCATGAATGAGTTTGAGACCTTTTGAAGGTCGTCCTCCATAGACGTGTAAAGTATCTCCTGATGGAAGAGGAAATCAAACACACTTTCCGTGACAATCGATTTCAGAACGGTTCTTACGAAGCCAATCCATACCTACTATGATATCGAAGCTACCCAATTGCATGAGTATAAGGTCGATAGAGAACACATGGTTGTTAAGAGTGAGAAAACAATCGCGAAGAACAGAGTCTACGGTGATAGATTTGCCATTGGCAACTTCGACGGTGAAAGATTTTTGGAGCTTAGAGCGTGCACATTTTAACATTGGTTCGAATTCTACGGATACAAAACCCTTCACAACTTCATTATCGTGTTGCACTTGATTGGCATTGATCTTGAATGCGTGACCATGTGGGTGCTGCTGTTGCTATTGCTCTTGATTGTTTTGAGGGCATTGAGGACGAAGGTGATTTGGATCACCACACTTGAAGCAGGCTCGAACATTGTTGTCAGGAGCTTGACGGTTTTGCGGTGGTTGGGCCTGGTTGCCTTGTGGTCCGGGAACATTTCGGCAGGCAGCAGTTGAATGCCCAAACCGATTGCAATTCGTGCAATGGCGGCATGCAATGTTGGCTGGGTTATGGTAGTGGCAAGTGGTACACTTGGGATGAGTCCCAGTGTATGGCTTTTTTAGCGGGTTCTTGAGGGGGATTTGGGTTGGCAACAGTTGTGATTGTGTTGCAACGTTGGTTTTGAAACTTTCATTTCTTACCATTGTTGTTTCGCGGTTGAGACTTGGGTTCTTTAGGTTCGGTGGTGGCTTGGTTAACGGATTTGGTGGTGATGGGGGTTTTAGATTGCTTGTCTCGTACTTGATTGTCGTTGATTCCAGCACCTAGGTGGTAAACCACCTCTATGGTGTCGGGTCTTGTGGCTTGGATAGCGTAACGAATGGTGGGAGGAAGACCGTTGAGTACTTCCTAATCGCACCTTCGGGCATGTTAACAAGGTGAGGAACAATGATGCTTAATTGCTAAGGTTATCGTTACCCACTTGTCTGAGGTGCCAGAATTCTTCCTCGAGCTTTTCCTGCTCGTGTGGAGGACAAAATTCCATCATCATCATTTCCCTAACCTTGATCTAAGGAAGGGCACAAGCATCTTCATTGGATTGGATGTTACGCTCGTTTATCCACCAGTCGAGGGCTCGTGACTGGAAGACGCCCACCGTGCTACGGGTTTTTAAGTGTTCGGGACACTCACTGTTGATGAATGTCACTTCAATGCTATCGAACCATTCAAGCATTACAGTGACACCTTCATTGCCGGTGAATGACTTGGGGTTGCAAGTGGCAAAGTGTTTGTAGATAAACGAGGTTGGCTTAGGTTGGGTGGCTTTGGAATCGACCGATGAGTTGGGAGTATTAGCAGTAATCTTGCTCACAATGTCGGGGATCACTTGAGCCATTTGCTTAGCCATGAACACAAGTATCTTCTTGCTTGAGCTCACTAATCTTCTTGCGGTTGGAAGACATCTACAAGGTTGATGAAGAGGGATGAGACTTGATTATAATGTTTTTGAAAGGATAAATTGCATAATTTAACATGTAATATGCCACGTAGCACATAGTTTCAAGTAGTTCACATAGGGTTAACAAGAATTCACATTGTATAATCACAGATATTGGCATGAAAGATTGTAAATTTAGTTTGTTCACGAAGGATTATTATCGTTTGAGATTGCGGGATGTGTGAATTGTGCATTAGTTTTTGAAATGAAAGAGGTAACAAGTATTAAAACACATAGAAATTGAGATAACATAAAAGATAGGCTTGATAAAACATTGGAGTGTTTCGGGTTTAGAAACGTCGACTATTCCAAAGTGAGTCGACGATCCTTTCGAGTTAGGGAAACATGCTTTGGCCTAATAGGTAGAATACTCTCATCGAGAAGCGACTAACGGTATTCACCCTTCCAGTTAATACATGTCCCTAGTCGATCGAAAATTCGAGACTTTGGCGAGATTGAAAATCAAGGAGTGGGACTAGTTAACAAGGTGCGGGTTTCACCCCTAATTTGATAAGATCGTACCCTAAATGTGGTTGGTACTTACCAAACGAGGAGGGAATTCGACTCGTTGGTAAGGGTCCATTAGAGTTTGAAATGGAAGTTTTCCATCAAGATGTGGATATCACTCCTAACTTGATGGGGTAACTTCGTGTAAAAACAAAAACTCAGAATGAGGGATTTCACCAAAAATTGTGGGCCATTGGGCCTATCTTGGTGCAAATCGCCTTATTTGTATCACGAGTGTCTTCAAGTCTTCAAGTGTGTATTGTGTAAGATGTCTTAGGAAACACACATTGTATAATAAAGACAAAAGAAGAGATATAAGCAAATAAGATGAATCAACATATTAAGCAAGAATAAAAAAGGGTCAAGTTGGTCACTTAAACTATAGACTAGGTCAAAAGCATGATAGTTTCCTATTCCCTATAGTTATAGCTCTGATTGTGATATCTGTGGCAATCCGAGCATGTAACAATATCAAACAAGTTATCAATGAATGGAATTTTATGTTTTATATGTGAATTTTGGTTATTCATTATGATTATTGCACACATTCGATTCTTGCACGAACCGAACTCTTGATTCGCTTCTATGAGCAAAACTGGTAAACCGGTACACAAACGAAACCAATTTAACGCAACATATGTATCAGAATAGTGATGTAAGATAAACATACCTTAAATAACCTTTACATAACTTAGAAATAAGTTTTGAAGGGTTTGGTATGTCAAAAACAAGTTTATTCGATCGTAGGGACTAAATACGACAAACTGCGAAAGTCTGACGATTCTCGCAGCAACGTACACTCCGGAACAAGAAAAAAAATCCTAACTTACCTTACATATCCTTTACATAACTTAGAAATAAGTTTTGAAGGCTTCGGTATGGCAAAATCACACTTTTGTAACTTCAGGGGCTATTTTTCAAATTTCGCGAAACTATGCCTTTTTGCGTATATCGCTATCCGAAACATGTTCGGACATTCAAAAATTTTTCTTGTCATCAATATATTATATGTTAGTGATTGGAATGCGAAAAATCTGTTCGTTACGCATTTACGGTCACGCACGCGTTCGTTACGATTTTCATCGTAATTAACCGAAAACTGCGATCGTACGGCCAAACGAACCGACCTATGGAATATTTTTAAACACATTTCAAGTTCCCTATACTTATTCTACCTTATAGATCTTAGAAATGGGGTTAACGGGTGTCAAAAGTGCCAAAACGTGTCGAAAAGCAAGTTTGTAGGCTGCAGGGACCATTTCTGCCAATTCTGCTATTTTGGCTTCTGGCGGGGCGCGAGCCCCTTAGCCTAAACGGCTGGCGGCCTGCGAGAAGGCATCAAATGCAAAAAATTAATAGCTGGCAACGGCATGTTCATTGTGGACACTAAGCATTCGAATTTGATCTCATTTCCTCTGCATTTGACACATCAAATGACACTAATCCAAGCCTTAAACACATGTCCTAACACTTGTCAAGTTGTGATGAGTTCATGAACATTATAAATACCAAGTTCATGGTAAAATATGAACTCTTTGATCACTTTCTTGCAACACTCTGCCAAATCCGAATTTCTATCATCTTGGAGTTTTCTCTGGTGTTCTTGATCATTTCCCTTGTGTTTGTAAGTGTTCCTTCATGACTTGTTCAATTATTATAGCTTAAATGAACTAAAAATCAAGCAGTTTGACTTTTTGTTTGACTTTTAGTTTTGATCATGAATTGATCAAGATAAAGATCAATTGAAACTTGCAATATGATGGTAATCAAGGTGGTCATGATCCCTAAAAATCATACATACTGATTTCCATCATTTCTAGTCATTTTGACAAGACAAAGTTTCGGTCAAGATGCGATTTTTGCGCATTTTGCAACGGATCTAATTCCGGGTGTCAAAACAGTTTGTTTTGATGCCAAAAGTCCTTTATAAACTTAAACATGTCTAAATCGTCACTCTCATTTTAGTGCTTGTTTAGAGTCGAAAGTTGAACGGTTTGACCACCGCTTTGACTTCCGAATCGGACCCGTTTGGTTGATCTTTAGATCCGACCAAATACATAATTGTGACCATAAATATATAGGGAATAACCCTCTGAGGTTATACCTTATGGTCATGATGTTTGGATTGTGTTATGATAAATGATTGTAATATTACTTAAAAATGACCAAAATGCCCTTTTCGCAAACAAATCAACTTTAAGCACATGTAACATAAATTTTGACATGTATTCTGATCAAATAACATTTTCAAACATATTTAAGCTTTAAAGGCTTATTATAACACATATCTAACCATCCGAATACGTAGTTACGCAAATAATGCGTTAAAGTGGCTTAAACTACCTTAATGTGTCATAACGGGACAAAAGCACTTATAAATTTTCCAACTCAGATTGTAAACTTATTAAACCATATTATATGAGTTCCGACACTCACTTGGTTTATAAGATCTCATTCTATCCGAATCTTCCGATTTCAAGCCTCGATGTTTAACTATTATTCATTTTTAGGACACGCGTGATTTCTCGGATCTTTGAGCTTCGGTTTTCTTATTGATCCAAGATTTACTTTGCTATCACAAGTGAGTACATAGTTTCCCCTATTTTATGTTTTACAATTGTTTTGGGGTGATTCATATGTGCCAAATGTTTTCAAGTTTTCAAATGCAAATACTATGGTTTATATTAAACACAACGATTTCAATAATGTGAACGGATTTGTTGGTGCGATGTATTTATTTGTCAAGAATGACATTCATTAACAATGGCCAAGCCGACCAGTAGTAAGTTACGGCGCCTAGGACTGACAATCCCATTACCAAATTTCCCGGGGTTTGTGGGGAAATTTGGGAAGCGACTGAAACTGTATGTAACAAACCCTTTGGTGGTATGTTATACGATTAAGGGACACCGTGGGTGGTCCCGAATAAGTCAACAAAGGTTTGTATGTATTCATGAAACGACCAAAAGTTTTCAATTAAAACAAGGAACGATGAACAAATGGTTTATAACAAGGAACGATGAACGATGAACAATGAACGATGAACGAATGAACAATGGTTTATAACAAGGAACCACGAACAATTGATTTATGACAAATGGTTTATGATAAGTGATTTAGATAACGGAATGGGTGTAATGTACTAAAAGCATGGTGGATACGTCGCTGGTACTTCCTATATATAAGTGCTTTTATCACATTACATACGTGTTGTATTTACATTACTTGGACAAATGGTTTCAAACAATGACACACAACGATTTTTCGATTAACGATATAAACCATACGAGTTATGTCAAGACGATTTACAACTTGGATTTACAATACAAATGATTTTGAGTCAAGGTTCATGGCTACTAGATTTTTATAAACTCTATCTCACGTGTTTACAAAATTATTGCAATATCAAAATATTTTCAAAACAAAGTTTTCAATTACGACTCTAGGAGTCGGGTTATATGTTGCAATGTATTTAAAGCCATGAACTTGACACACTCACAAAACCTATGTACTCGCCGGCATATTTTTGCTGACTAATGTTTCAGGAAATCAAGTTTGATGTCGATGCATGCTCACGTAGGATGGGACGTGGACCGTAGTGCCTTAAAATAAACAAGACAATAACTATATTTGTTTAGTGTGTTTTAAATTCTCAAAGGACAATATAAACTATGTTTAATAATCAATAAAACGAAACATCAAATGCCATGTATTGTTGAAACAAACTGTTAACGTGACTCCCCAAGTGTTTCCGCCGCGGTTGTTGTTTTACGCGATTTGGAGTGTTACAGGTTGGTATCAGAGCACTGGTTATAGGGAATTAGGTTATTAGTAATGTATTAACCTAGACTATAACCTTCCTAGGACCCTAACGCAAGTTTACCTGCGTTTAGATTTAAAATACAATACAATCACCTATCCTTAGGTGATTACTAAAACAAATCCACAAATTTCAAATTCCCTTTCGAAAACCAATCATCTATCCTTAGATTATTTGTTTTTGACTTTAAGCCTTCAAAGTTTTCAAAATCTCGTCAAGGTTTGGGTTTTAATAATGTGAACAAGTGTAATCTGTTCGTCGAGATAATTTTATGCTTGTTTTGATTTTCCGAATGTCAATCTCACACATCTTTCATCATGTTTCTTTTCTAGAATGCCTCCTCGACGTGATACAACTCAAAATGCCGAGCTGGCTGCACTTATCGCTCAACAAATGGCTGTGATTCTCCCAAACCTAGTAACTCAACTGAATCAAGCTAACAACAATAACAATAATAACAACAATGCTCCGTGTAGCTACAAACAGTTCTGTTCGGCTAAACCACTTGCATTTTCTGGGTCTGAGGGAGCAACAGGACTTCTTCAATGGTTTGAGAGTCTCGAGAGCACATTTCGTTTTGTTCAATGTCCGGATGAGCGAAAAGTTGAGTTTGCATCGAGTGTGAGACCCATTTACTTTGATTAGTCAACGTGAGTCATTTGTTTGCTTTGTGAAACAAACGAATGACCACCATCCTTGTTTCGTCGAGATAATTTTTATGCTTGTTTCAGTTTTCCGAATGTCAATCTCACACATCTTTCATCATGTTTCTTTTCTACAATGCCTCCTCGACGTGATACAACTCAAAATGCCGAACTGGCTGCACTTATCACTCAACAAATGGCTGCGATTCTCCCGAACCTAGTAACTCAACTGAATCAAGCGAACAACAATAACAATAATAACAACAATGCTCCGTGTAGCTACAAACAGTTATGTTCGGCTAAACCACTTGTATTTTCTGGGTCTGAGGGAGCAACGGGACTTCTTCAATGGTTTGAGAGTCTCGAGAGCACATTTCGTTTCGTTCAATGTCCGGATGAGCGAAAAGTTGAGTTTGCATCGAGTGTGTTCAAGAAACGAGCTTTGACATGGTGGAATGGCGTTATGAGAGATAGGGGTGCTAATGTGGCCTTAGCCCAAACTTTAGGAGAGCTTCGAGCTCTAATGATGAGGGAGTTCTGTCCTCGTCATGAACTTAGGGCTTTGGAAAGGGAATTCGATGATCTTAAGCAAGACAGTGGTGAGATTTGTTCTTACACCGATCGGTACGAGGAATTGAGCTTACTTTGTCCTTCAATGGTGATGCCTTTGGATAAGGCGATTGAGAAATATATCGATGATCTGCCTGATCCTGTTCAGGACATTGTTACGGGAAGCCACCCCACTACCGTTTGTCAAGCTATTGAATTGGCTGCTACTCTGACTGATTCTCAAGTCAGAAAGGGGAAGCTTCATCGCAAAGGTGACAAGAAATAGACTGACAAAAGCACCCAAGAGAAACCGAAGAAAGACAAAGCCGGATCATCCAAGAGGTCAAAGAAGCGTAAGGCTTCTCAAAACTTTGCTGTGACCACACCACCTGCTCCAACTGCTCCGCAAAACCAAGCAGCTCCACCACCGGCAAAGAAACCATATGAAGGAACTGCACCACTCTGCAACCGATGTAACGGTCACCATCAGGTTCATGTACCATGTCGACAATGTACTACCTGTGGAAAACTTGGTCATCTGGCGAACATTTGTCGCTTTAACCCCAACCAAGCTGCACAAAACCAAGCTCAACCACAAGCAAATCCTGCTCGACCTCACTTTCCACCTGGTTCCTGTTTCAATTGTGGTGAAATGGGTCACTACAGGAACAATTTCCCAAGGTTAGCCAATGCAAATCCAGCTCGTGGATGAGCTTTTAACATGAACGCCAACGAGGCTCGTGCTGATAATGAAGTTGTTAACGGTACGTTCTTTGTTAACAATCATGCTGCTACTATTTTTTTTGATTCGGGTGCCGATAGGAGCTTTGTATCATTAACTTTTGAGCCTTTGCTCTCGATGCCTAGAACTAAACTAGGAAAGCCCTTGTCAGTCGAGATAGCCAATGGTGAACCTCTCTTACTTGATTCCGTCATTCGTAACTGCCAGTTGAACCTCAATAACCATCTTTTTCCTATCGACCTTACACCAATGTAACTCGGAAGCTTCGATATCATTATTGTAATGGATTGTTTAACCAAACATCATGCCCCCAAGTTATTTGTTTTGACAAGATTGTTCGAATACCTCTTCCTTCTGGTGAAACCTTGAAAATTCATAGAGAGAAACTCGCTGGTAACATAAAACTCATGGCATGTGCACAAGCCCAAAAGTACTTACGAAAGAATTATGTGGCGTTCTTGGCACAAATCGTAGAGGGGAAAGTAAAGAACAAGAGTATTCGAGACATTCCTGTTATTCGAGATTATCCTGAGGTATTTCCCGAAGATCTACCTGGTTTACCCCCGGTACGTCGAGTTGAATTCCGTATTGATCTTGTACCTGGTGCTAATCCGATAGCCAAATCTCCTTATCAACTTGTACCGTCTGAGATGCAAGAGTTATCGAAGCAACTTCAAGAATTATCTGACAAAGGTTTCATTTCGTCCAAGATATTCTCCGTGGGGTGCACCTGTCCTATTTGTGAAAAAGAAGGATGGATCCTTCCGGATGTGTATCGATTATCGTGAGCTCAACAAACTCACGATCAAGAATCGATATCCCCTACCTCGCATTGATGATCTGTTTGATCAACTACAAGGTGCCACATGTTTTTGGAAGATCGATCTGCGTTCTGGGTATCATCAGCTTCGTGTTCACGAGGAAGATATTCCCAAGACTACTTCCGCACACGATATGGTCACTACGAGTTTACTGTTATGCCTTTCGGTTTGACGAATGCTCTAGCTGTATTCATGGACTTGATGAATCGGGTTTGTAAGCCTTATTTAGCCAAGTTCATCATTGTGTTCATCGACGACATTCTTATTTATTCAAAGTCTCGAGCCGAGCACGAGCAACATCTTCGTCTGACAATGGAACTTCTAAAGAAAGAGCAACTATACGCCAAATTCTCCAAGTGTGAATTCTGGCTGAAAGAAGTTTAGTTTTTGGGACACATTGTTAATGAGCAAGGTATTCATGTGGATCCTTCTAAAATTGCTGCAATTAAGGATTGGAAAACACCCACTACACCCACAGAAGTTCGCTCATTTCTTGGTCTTGCTGGTTACTATCGGTGATTTATTTCGAATTTCTCAAAGATCATTGTTCCCCTCACTGCTTTGACTCATAAGAATAAGCCATTTGAGTGGGGATCCAAACAAGAGGAAGGTTTCTAATCCTTGAAACAGAAACTCTGTGATGCTTCTATTCTATCTTTACCCGATGGCAACGATGATTTTGTAGTTTATTGTGACGCGTCAAATTTAGGCCTTGGTTGCGTTCTCATGCAACGGGATAAGGTCATCGCCTACGCGTCAAGACAATTGAAAACCCACGAGAAAAATTATACAACTCATGATCTTGAGTTGGGAGCTGTTGTCTTTGCTCTAAAAATCTAGAGACACTATCTCTATGGTACGAAATGTGTGGTTTTCACGGACCAAAAAAGTCTCCAACACATATTCAATCAAAAGGAGTTGAACATGAGGCAACGACGTTGGATCAAACTTTTAAACGATTACGACTGTGAAATTCGCTACCATCCTGGTAAGGCGAATGTTGTGGCTAATGCGCTTAGTCGCAAAGAACGTGTTAAGCTTCATTGTGTTCGAATTCGATCAGATATCCAAACACGTATTCTTGCAGGTCAACACACTTGTGTAACCCAAGGTTTGTTGAAAGATGAACTACCTCATCAACTCGAACTTCAATTGAAACAAAAGACGAAGGATTACTTTACTACATGAACCGTTTGTGGGTTCCGAATCGACACAATCTCCATACTTTATTGATGGACGAAACACATAAGTCTCGATACTCAATTCATCCTGGTGCTACAAAAATGTACAAGGATCTTCGCACCCAGTTTTGGTGGCCGGGTATGAAGAATGACATTGCCCTGTATGTATCGAAATGCCTTACTTGTCTCAAAGTCAAGGCCGAGCATCAATGTCCGTCTGGTTTGTTAGAATAACCAGAAATTCTGGTATGGAAGTGGGAGAACATTGCGATGGATCTCATCACTAAGTTACCGCGCACATCTAGAGTTCATGATGCAATTTGGGTGATCATTGATCGTCTAACAAAGTCAGCACATTTCATAGCGATTCGTGAAGACTATTCTGCTGACAAACTCGCAAAGATCTATGTTGATGAGATCATATCTCATCATGGTGTACCTTTGAACATCATATCTGACAGAGATGCTCGTTTCTCATCTCGTTTTTGGAAGACCTTGCAATCTGCAATGGGAACCAAACTCAATCTAAGTACTGCTTATCATCCTCAAACGGATGGACAATCTGAGAGGACAATTCAAACATTGGAGGATATGCTTAGAGCTTATGTGATCGATTTTGGTGGTAGTTGGGATTCGCATCTCCCGTTGGTCTTATAACAATAGTTATCACGCCAGCATTAACATGGCGCCTTTCGAAGCTTTATACGGTCGAAAATGTCATTCACCTGTATGTTGGAATGAAGTTGGAGAGTCTCAGCTCACTGGACCTGAACTCATCCACAACACAACCGAGAAAGTCAAGAAAATACGCGATAACCTTCTGACATCTAGAAGCCGTCAAAAGAGTTATGCGGACAAGCGACGCAAGGCTTTGGAATTCCAAGTTGGTGATCACGTCCTACTCAAGGTATCCCCTTGGAAAGGAGTGGTCAGATTTGGGAAGAAAGGAAAACTTGCTCCACGATACGTTGGACCATTCAAGATCGTCGAAAGAATCGAAAAGGTCGCCTACCGACTTGAGCTACCTCCTAAACTCAGGAATATTCACCCAACATTCCACGTGTCCAATTTAAAGAAATGTTTAGCCGATACGAATCTCCATGTTCCACTCGACGAGATTCAAGTTGATGACACTATGCATTTTGTCGAGAAACTTGTGGAGATAATGCACCGTGAAGTCCAGAAACTCAAACGAAGATGAATCCCGATAGTCAAAGTTCACTGGGAATCCAAACGTGGCCCAAAATTTACTTGGGAATGAGAGGATCATATGAAAGCGAAGTATCCACATTTGTTTTCACAAGTTTCCTCTAACAAAATTTCGGGACGAAATTTCCTGAAGTAGGGGAGACTGTGATATCTGTGGCAATCCGAGCATGTAACAATATCAAACAAGTTATCAATGAATGTAATTTTATGTTTTATATGTGAATTTTGGTTATTTATTATGATTATTGCACACATTCGATTCTTGCAAGATTCCGAACTCTTGATTTGCTTCTATGAGCAAAACTGGTAAACAGGTACGCAAACAAAACCAATTTAACGCAACATATGTCCCAGAATAGTGATGTAAGATAAACATGCCTTAAATAACCTTTACATAACTTAGAAATAAGTTTTGAAGGGTTTGGTAGGTCAAAAACAAGTTTATTCGATTGCAGGGACTAAATACGACAAACTGCAAAAGTCTACTGATTCTCGCAGCAACGTACAATCCGGAACAAGAACACAAGCCTAACATACCTTAAATATCCTTTACATAACTTAGAAATAAGTTTTGAAGGCTTCGGTATGGCAAAATCACACTTTTGTAACTTCAGGGGCTATTTTGCAAATTTCATGAAACTATACCTTTTTGCGTATATCGCTATCCGAAACACATTCGGACATTCAAAAATTTTTTAATCATCAATATATTATATGTTAGTGATTGGAATGCGAAAAATCCGTTCGTTACGCATTTACGGTCACGCACGCGATCGTACGGCCAAACGAACCGACCTATTGAATATTTTTTAACACATTTCAAGTTCCCTATACTTATTCTACCTTATAGATCTTAGAAATGGGGTTAACGGGTGTCAAAAGTGCCAAAACGCGTCGAAAAACAAGCTTGTAGGCTGTAGGGACCATTTCTGCCAATTCTGCTATTTTGGCATCTGGCGGGGCGCGAGCCCTTAGCCTAAATGGCTGGCGGCCCATGAGAAGGCATCAGATGCAGAAAATTAATAGCTGGCAATGGCCTGTTCATTGTGGACACTAAGCATTCGAATTTGATCTCATTTCCTCTGCATTTGACACATCAAATGACACTAATCCAAGCCTTAAACACATGTCCTAACACTTGTAAAGTTGTGGTGAGTTCATGAACATTAAGTAAAATATGAACTCTTTGATCACTTTCTTGGAACACTTTGCCAAATCCGAATTTCTATAATCTTGGAGCTTTCTCTGGTGTTCTTGATCATTTCCCTTGTGTTTGTAAGTGTTCCTTCATGACTTGTTCAATTATTATAGCTTAAATGAACTAAAAATCAAGCAGTTTGACTTTCTGTTTGACTTTTACTTTTGATCATGAATTGATCAAGATAAAGCTCAATTGAAACTTGCAATATGATGGTAATCAAGGTGGTTATGATCCGTAAAAATCATACCTACTGATTTCCATCATTTCTAGTCATTTTGACAAGACAAAGTTTCGGTCAAGATGCGATTTTTGTGCATTTTGCAACGGATCTAATTCTGGGTGTCAAAATAGTTTGTTTGATGCCAAAAGTCCTTTATAAACTTATTTAGACATGTCAAAACATGTCTAAATCGTCACTCTCATTTTAGTGCTTGTTTAGAGTCGAAAAGTTGAACGGTTTGACCACCGCTTTCACTTCCGAATCTCACCCGTTTGATTGATCTTTAGATCCGACCAAATACATAATTGTGACCATAAATATATAGGGAATAACCCTCTGAGGTTATACCTTATGGTCATGATGTTTGGGTTGTGTTATGATAAATGATTGTAATATTACTTAAAATGACCAAAATGCCCTTTTCGCAAATAAATCAACTTTAAGCACATGTAACATAAGTTTTGACATGTATTCTGATCAAATAACATTTTCAAACATATTTAAGCTTTAAAGGCTTATTATAACACATATCTAACCATCCGAATGCGTAGTTACGCAAATGATGCGTTAAAGTGGCTTAAACTACCTTAACGAGTCATAACGGGTCAAAAGCACTTATAAACTTTTCCAACTCAGAATATAAACTTATTAAACCATATTATATGAGTTCCGACACTCACTTGGTTTATAAGATCTCATTCTATCCGAATCTTCCGATTTCAAGCCTCGATGTTTACACTATTATTCATTTTTAGGACACGCGTGATTTCTCGGATCTTTGAGCTTCGGTTTTCTTATTGATCCAAGATTTACTTTGCTATCACACGTGAGTATATAGTTTCCCCTATTTTATGTTTTACAATTGTTTTGGGGTGATTCATATGTGCTAAATGTTTTCAAGTTTTCAAATGCAAATACTATGGTTTATATTAAACACAACGATTTCAATAATGTGAACGAACTTGTTGGTGTGATGTATTTATAACAAGAATGACATTCATTAACAATGGCCAAGCCGACCAGTAGTAAGTTACGGTGCCTAGGACTGACAATCCCGTTACCAAATTTCCCGGGGTTTGTGGGGAAATTTGGGAAGCGACTGAAATTGTATGTAACAAACCCTTTGCTGGTATGTTATACGATTAAGGGACACCATGGGTGGTCCCGAACAAGTCAACAAAGGTTTGAATGTATTAACGAAATGACCAAAAGTTTTCAATTAAAACAAGGAACGATGAACAATGAACGATGAACGAATGAACAATGGTTTATAACAAGGAACAACGAACAATTGATTTATGACAAATGGTTTATGATAAGTGATTTAGATAACTGAATGGGTGTAATGTAATAAAAGCATGGTGGATACGCCGCTAGTACTTCCTATATATAAGTGATTTTATCACATTACATATGTGTTGTTATTTACATTACTTGGACAAATGGTTTCAAACAATGATACAAAACCATACGAGTTATTTCAAGACGATTTACAACTTGGATTTAAAATACAAATGATTTCGAGTCAAGGTTCATGGCTACTAGATTTTTATAAACTCTATCTCACGTGTTTACAAAATTATTGCAATATCAAAATATTTTCAAAACAAAGTTTTCAATTACGACTCTAGGAGTCGGGTTATTTGTTGCAATGTATTTAAAGCCATGAACTTGACACACTCACAAAACCTATGTACTTGCCGGCATATTTTTGCTGACTAATGTTTCAGGAAATCAAGTTTGATGTCGATGCATGCTCACGTAGGATGGGACGTGGACCGTAGTGCCTTAAAATAAACAAGACAATAACTACGTTTGTTTAGTGTGTTTTAAATTCTCAAAGGACAATATAAACTATGTTTAATAATCAATAAAATGAAACATCAAATGCCATGTGTTATTGCAACAATCTGTTAACGTGACTCCCCAAGTGTTTCCGCCGCGGTTGTTGTTTTACGCGATTTGGGGTGTTACGCCGATACCAATCAGTCACACCCCAACCGATGCTGAAACATCAGGACGGGACGAAAATGAGATTGCAAGAGACTTCATAACCCTATTTGTGACAATATTTAATAATTCAAACTTTCATTGATACTAAATGATAATACATTGTCTTGAATGGAAAATACACAAGTAACAAATGTCGATGTGACAAAAGTAAAGTACATAAATTCAAATCTAGGTGTGTTTCTAATCCACCCTATTACGTTTCTTCATCGACCTCAACTAGTTTCCTGCAACATGTATTAAAATAATATATCAACAAAAGTTGGCGAGCATACAAGTTTTCATACATAGCATAATAGTGAGAAAGAGTTTGTCTTATATCCAACATGGTAACATTGCATAAATTTGTTATTATCATACTAACATGTGTTCAATATACGTCAATCCAAAGTCTAACGCAATCGTGATTACCCAACATCGTAGAAACAAGAGGGTGTAAAATAGTTTACTTAACAATACCACAAGAATACGGGCGGTGCGTTAATCCTATAGCGCTACATTTGTTAAGTGAGGCTAGCAAAGTTAATTAGCATATGTACACAAGTTTAACATAGCATGCGATAACAAGAATACACAAGTAACAAAGCTTTCCTTTGTTATTCCGTGAAAGGTTGGAGAGTTTGTAGATGGAACACCGAGATTACCCTACATGGGGTAAACGAAGGTGTGTGAGTGTTTGGAATGATGACGGAAGATCTTGGATTGGAATGTATGGTATAAAAATTATGTATACGCAAAGTAATTATCTAGTCTTAAAATATTCGTTTTTGACACTATGACAACCCATATGGGTGAATGTGATTTCATGGGTTAGATTACCCATTAGAATCGTAGCGATGCGTTTTAGACTTATAATGTATAATTACATAAATATATTTTTTATAGTAAGTAATATGTCTACCATAAGTATAATAGATATCATGTAAGTCAAGCATGGAGGTTTAACCTCATTATATGATTCACCAATACACAAATTGTCACAAGGACAATTCGGATGGTCATGAATGAAATAAAGAAAGTACAAATGATCACTATACCAAGTAGCCGAGTAATCTTCAACCTAGGTGAGCCAACATCGACATAGAAAGTATTAACTAAGTGTCGAAGGCTAGAGGAGGTCATGTCACTTTTAGGCTAGCAAACTACTTGGGATAGATATGAGAAAATATCAAGTGAGGTGGTGGATTCAAGGTAGGATAGCCATGGCTTCCAAGGAATCACACTTCTTCCATTACAAGTCTTGTTTCAAGAACAAGCTTGGTGGATACAACACTTGTGGGTTAAAACCCTTACAAAACAAAATGTTTGGTGTGATTAAACACCTCCTATTTGGATGAAACAACCTTGTTTAAGCTCACTAATCATAGACTTGATTTAGGAGCATAGGAACCTAGGTTTGTTTGAAGAAAACATGAGTTTAAGAAAGTTTTTATACGAGACAGAAAGTTCTTACACTTTTAACCTCAAGTATGGTGATGTTTCCACCTTGGTTTTCCTTGGAAAACCTATGGAAACACTCCTAGAGGTGTTCCAAGTGTTAAGAAGCAAGAAACAAGTAGAAAGGTAAGTATAAGTGAGCTAAAACTCACTTGAAAAGTCTTAAGCTTTCTGATGTGTTACTGATTTAGAGCTGAGTTTAGTGAGGTTTGAGAGGGAGATTAGAGTGTTTGCAAAGTGGGAGAAGTGTGGGAAAGAGGTGGGTTTTATAGGAGGGGATTAGGGTTGAGTTAGGTGAAGATTAAATGTAAGAAACACACTTAACAAACACAAAACTTCCCAATCCATGAGCTGGATATAAAATTTTGCGGATCGAGCCTTCTGGCGGGCCGCGAGAGGAAAAAAGGAAACGGTCGTGGGGCGCGAGAAGCTTCGGCCTCAAAACTCCTTTGATTTTGACAATTTTAGCCCCTGAAGTTTATGTTTTATAGGTTTTAGAGTGTTTTATGAGTAAAAGGCACGTTATAAGGGGTTGTTATGTAATTTAAACATAAGAACAAGTATAAATATGTATGATTAAGCATATGAATCTCGAATAAGTATCGTGTATGTTCAAATGGTGTGTAATTCATGTATGTCACGTATTTGCATGTTTTCAAGAATTATAAAGAAAGTATCATAAGTATGATGGATTCGGACGTATGAACATGTACAAATATGTAAAACATGAATTGTAAAAAATAATAAATTTCATTTATGATCCAAGTCTCGGATGGTACAACGGAGTTACGATTACAAAGAATACAAGGTTCCCAAAAATAGAAATCCAAGACAGGCTTTCTAATTAAGGAAAGTGTGAAAAAGCAGGGCGTTACAGCTCGAGTAAACCAGAGGGTCGTTTATGAGGCTTTAACTTTCGCACAAGTTAAGCATTTCGAAACATACAGAGCGATATCCTTTTTCATGCCCGGCCACCAATACCTAGAACGGAGGTCCTGGTATATCTTGTCGGCACCGGGGTGAATGGGATATCGAGATTTATGAGCTTCAATCATTAATAACTCTCATAGATTATTGCGACTAGGGATCCAAATACGATCGAGAAAATAATAGATACCATTGGTCTTGTTCACCAACTAGGTTTCGGCAACACATTTCATTTCCTCATACAAGGTATTCTCAATGAATCATGCATTCTGCGCTTCATGAATCTGGGTTTCGAGCTCAGTTTAGGCTTGAACATCGCGAATGCTATACACAAATCTTCGTCGACTGAGAACATCGGCTACGACTTTTGCTTTGCCGAGATGGTAGCGTATGTCACAATCATAGTCGTTGAGAAGTTCAACCCATCTGTGTTGGCGCATGTTTAGTTTTTATGGTTGAAGATATGTTGTAAGCTTTTATGGTCGGTGAAAACCATACACTTTGTACAATAAAGGTAGTATCACCATATCTTTAACGCAAAAACAACTGCACCGAGTTCAAGATCATGGGTAGTGTAGTTCTTCTCGTGGATTTTGAGTTACCGAGACACGTACACGATAACCTTGACTCGTTGCATAAGAACACAACCAAGACCTAGGTTAGAGGCATCACAATAAACAACGAAATCGTTGTTTTCGTTAGGAAGTGAGAGAATGGGAGCATCGCAAAGCATACACTTGAGAGTTTGAAAGGCTTCCTCTTGTTAGGAACTCCAAACAAAAGGTTCATCCTTTTGAGTTAACGCGGTGACAAGTACAGCAATCCTTGAAAAGTCGGCGATGAATCGACAATAATAACCCGCTAATCCGAGAAAAGAACGGATTTCGGATGGAGTCTTCGGTGTATTCCAACTCTTTACAGCTTCTATCTTTGTGGGATCGACATGAATTCCTTGGTCTTTAACGATGTGACCGAGGAATTAGACTTCCTAAAGCCAAAATTCACACTTGGAGAATTTGGCGTAAAGACGGTTTCCTTGAAGGAGTTCGAGAACTAAAAGGATATGTCGCGCGTGTTCGGCTCTCGACTTCGAGTAGATAAGAATATCATCGATAAAAACAATGGCGAAATGATCCAAGAAGGCTTTGCACACAAGGTTCATCAAATCCATGAAAACTGCGGGTGCGTTTGTGAGACCAAAAGATATGACCACGAATTCAGAATGGCCATTGCGAGTACGAAAGGCGTTTTTCGGAATGTCTTGCTCATGTACACGTAGTTGGTGATATCCGGAATGTAAATCAAACTTCAAAAAACAAGTAGCTCCTTGGAGTTGATCAAACAAATCATTGATTCGAGGAAGAGGATAGCGGTTCTTAATCGTAAGCTTCTTAAGTTCCCTATAATCGATGCACATTCGGAACGATCCATCCATCTTTTTCACAAAAACAACGGGTGCGCCCTGTAACGCCTGCTATTTCAAACTTTCTATATTTGGAAAGTTCATGTTGTAATTCTATTTTTGGAAACTCATGTAATCTTTGTGTTCATCTTTCCGTTGTAATCAATATTCCGAGACTTGAATCATAATGAGGCGTGTATTCTATTTTATCATGTCAAACTTGTTTGTGCTATGCAACTATATTACTTGATCCACAACATGCTTCAACGTTGACAAAAATTGCAAAAAATGTGAATTTCATGTTAAAACGAAAATTATATGCAATATTTATGCTTGATTTATTTCAAAATATATCTATGACACCTTTGACATATGTTAAATGTACCTAGGAACCTTTGTTTGTTCTTAATACATCGTTATTTAACTTATAATTGTGCATCAAATTTAGAAAATCAAAAAAATAAAAATTGTTGCCCTGACCAGGCCCTTGCGGACCACAAGGGACACCCCTTACGGTCCGTAAGGGGTACTGGCAGGCAACAGATTCAAATTTCGTCGCGGGTTTGCACGAATCCACACCCAAACCTCTCCTCCAATGGCCTTAAACCTCCATTAAACCTCCACCAACTTAACCTAACTCAACCCCTATTATACCAACCTATTCCACACCATTTTCCACTTTACAATCCTTCAAATCACTCCCAAATCCTCCCTTAATCAGATGAAAGTTCTAAGTTCGAGCAGAAATACCCATCTTCACTAAAGTGAGTGTAACTCACTCATTTCTTAACGAAATCCTTCCATTCTTCTTCCCACTTGCTTGGATTGACCATGTGCACATCTCCAATGGTTTTCCTTGGAAAATCAGACCCTAGAATGTCATGAAAATGGCTTCAAAGTGGACTGTTTGTTTTTGTTTTCATCAAAACTTGTTTAAACTTGTTCAAACTTGAGTTATCTCATCTCAAACCTATGTCCGAATGCTTACAACACTATTAGTGGTTGGTTAGGCTTAAGAACAAGGTTGAGACATGTCAAACTAGAGGTGAAAACCTCACAAAATTTCTGTTTTTCCAACTTGGGTTTACACCCACAAGTAGTGTCCAAGTTTAACTTGTGCATGTGTGAAGTTAGTCTAGCCTTGGCAACCCATCTTGAAACCACACACTACCTGATGCTTTCCATTAGATTAGTTGTTATTATTATTTAGTTCATGACCCTCCTTGTGTTTCTAACACAAGTGTAGTGGTGAACATCCGAGGTACCTAAATGGGAGCTTGTTCTTCCTACCTCCTACATGAATTCTATGACACTAGAGGTACCTAAATGAAGACTTGATCTTCTACCTCATGCTTGAATATATATATATATATATATATATATATATATATATATATATATATATATAACCTAAGTATAACATAAATGAAAAAGACTTGATAATAACTTATTAGTTATTCACTAAGAAACTAGTCACATCATCTAAGGACCATACGCTTGTCACGATTCTTATGGGTCTTGAATCCATGAAAACACACACAAAAACCTAGAGGTTTCCTAAAGTGTCAAGAACAAGTGTCATGTGTACAAAGATGATTATTTTCAATATATTACTTTCATGATATTTACATTCCAAAATCTATAATCTTCCGCCAAACTCCATACTCATACACCTTTGCTTCTTCTTGTAGAAGGACAAGATGCTCCAAGATAATCAACCTACCACACTCTCGGAATTCAAGTCGGGTTACCTTGCAAAACCGTGAGTATACTCAATGCCGTTTTTCCTATTTTAATATTTCGGTTGCAACATGTACAAAAACCATAAAACTAGTTTACAAACTGCTTTATCCATTATAACATGATACTTGTTTATATACTCAATTACCTCATGCTATGTTAGACTTGTGATATATGATCATTAACTTTGCTAGCCAACCTTAACAAATATAGCGCTATAGGAGTAACGCCCGCCCGTATGCTTATGGTATTGTTAAGTAAACTATTAAACACCCGTTTATGACAATGTTGGGTAATCAGAATTGCGTTAGACTTTGGTTTGACATATAATTTCACATGTTCTAGTATGCAATCACCATTTATGTACAAGTTGCCATGTTGCTATGTATCAAACTTGTATGATCGCCAACATTTTTGTTGATATATATTATTTTGATACATGTTGCAGGAAATTAAGTTGATGACATGGAAGAAACACAACTAGGGTGGATTAGATACACGCCCAATTTTGATTATGTACTTCGTTTATGTTGAAATTCTTATTTGGAACTTGTTGTAATTTTATTCTCGAAACATTGTATTTCCCTTTAGTATCAATGAAATTTGAGTTGTTAAATATTGTCGCAAAGTAGTGTTAAGACGTTTTGAGCAATTTGTTCATCTCATCCCGATGTTTCCGCCATCGGTTGGGGTGTGACAGATTGGTATCAGAGCCATAACTATAGGGAATTAGGAAAATCGACATGCTCTTGACCTAGTCTATAGCTTAAGTGTCCGACTTTTGACCATTCTTTATTCATGCTTAAAAATATTAATTCTCCCTACTTTGCTTCTATATCTTCTTTTTGTCTTAAACATACAATGTGTCTTTCCAAAGACATCTTACACAAATTACACACTTGAAGACACTCTTGTTACATCAACGAGACGATTTGCACCAAGATAGGCACAATGGCCCACAATTTTTATTGAAATCCCTCATTCCACGTTTATGATTTTTACATGAAGTTACGCCATCAAGCTAGGAGTGATATCCACATCTAGATGGAGACTTCCATTCCAAACTCTAGTGGACCCTTACCAATGAGTCGGAGTTTGCTCCTCGTTGGTAAGTACCAACCACATTTAGGGTACGATGTTATCAAGTTACTGGTGAAACCCGCACCTTGTTAACTAGTCACATTCCTCGATTTTCAATCTCGCCAAAGTCTCGAATTTTCGATCGACTAGGGACATGTAGTAACTGGAAGGGTGAATACCGCTAGTCGCTTCTCGATGAGAGTATTCTATCTATTAGGCCAAAGCATGTTTCCCTAACTCGAAAGGATTTCGATCCACTTTGGAATTATCGACGTTTCTCTACCCGAAACATTCCAATGTTTTATTGAGCCTATATTTTATGCTAATTCAATTTCAATGTGTTTTATACTTTGAACGTTACTAGCTTCGATTCGTTTACACAAGTTGCACTTATATCGCAATCTCAAACAACATTAATCCTTCATGAACAAACTAAATTTACACTCTTTTATGTCAATATTTGTGATTATACCATGTAAATTCTTATTTTGCCAATGTAAAACTATTTGAAACTATGAGCTACATGTTACATGCTAAATTATGCAAAATGTCTTTTCCCAAAAACATTATGATCAAGTCTCATCTTTTATCATCACCCTTGTAGATGTCTTCCAACCGTCTTTTCAACACCAAAAGGAACTCCAAGTCTAACTCAAGCAAGAAGATGTTTGTGTTCATGGCCAAGCAAATGGCTCAAGTGATTCCCGACATTGGTGGCAAGGTTACCGCCAATGTCGCCAACTCGTTTGTCAACTCCAAAGCTGACCAACCTAAGCCCACCTCTTTCAACTACAAGCACTTCATTGCTTGCAACCCTAGGCCATTCACTGGCAACGAGGATGTCACTGCTATGCTCGAATGGTTTGAGAGCATCGAACTAACATTCATCAACAGTGATTATCCCGAGCACCTTAAAACCCGAAGCGTGACGGGTGTCTTCCAGGCTCGAGCTCTCGAGTGGTGGACGAACGAGCGTAACATTCTTTCCAACGAAAAATCCTATGCCATCCCTTGGATCGAGGTTAGGGAGATGAAGATGTTGGAGTTTTGTCCTCCACACGAACAAGAGAAGCTTGAGGATGAATTTTGGCACCTCAGGCAAGTGGGTGACGATAACCTCGGTTACACCACCCGCTTCAAACAACAAAGCATCATCATTCCCCACCTCGTTAACACGCCTACACGTGCAATCCGGAAATACCTCAACGGTCTTCCTCCTGCTATATGTGATGCCATCCAAGCCTCGAGACCTGACAACATCGAGATGTGTTATCGCCTAGCCGCGGAAATCAATGATAACCGCGTGCGCGATAAGAAACCCAGCTCAACTAAATCTGCCCACCAAGCCACCACCAAACCTAATGAACCCAAAATCCAATCGCGAAACAACAATGGCAAGAAACGAAAGTTTCAAAACCAAAGTTGCAACGCGATTACACCAGCTGCAAACCCAAATCCCCCTCAAGAACCCGCAAGAAAGCCGTACGTTGGGAATCACCCCAAGTGTACCATATGCCATCACCATCACCCAGCCAACATCGCTTGCCGTCATTGCACCAACTGCAATCGGTTTGGGCATGTGACTGCCGCTTGCCGAAGTGGTCCTGCACCACAAGGCAACCAAAACCAGCAACCTCCCAAAAACCAAAACCGTCATGCACCTGCCAACAATGTCCTAGCTTCCTTCAAGTGTAGTGATCCAAATCACCTTCATCCCTAACGTCCTGAGATAAACCTAGAGCAGCAGCAACAAGCTCCTCGTGGCCGCGCTTTCAACATCAACGCGGACCAAGCGCAACACGACAATGAAGTCATGAATAGTACGTTTCTTGTCAATGGCTTATATGCTTCTTTACTATTCGATACTGGTGCAGATAAAAGTTTTGTATCCATAGAATTTGAACCAATGTTAAAATGGGCACGTTCTAAGCTTCCAAAATCTTTACCGTCGAAGTTGCCAACGGCAAGTCTATCACCGTCGACTCTGTTCTTCGCGATTGTTTTCTCACCTTCTATAACCATGTGTTCTCTATCGATCTCATACCTATGCAATTAGGTAGTTTCAATATCATAGTAGGTATGGATTGGCTTCATAAGAACCATGCTGAAATCACTTGTCACGAAAAGTTTGTTCGATTGCCTCTTCCGTCCGGTGACACTTTGCACGTCTATGGAGAAAGACCCTCGAAAGGTCTCACACTCATGTCATGCACCCAAGCGAACAAATACTTACGTAAGGAGTACTTTGCCTTTTTAGCCCACATTGTGGAAGAAAAGGGCAAGGGAAATGACGTAAGTGATGTCCCAGTGGTGTGTGATTTTCTCGACGTTTTCCCCGAAGACCTTCTTGGTCCACCTCCTCCTCGTTCAGTTGATTTCCATATCGATCTCATTCCTGGCGCTACGCCTGTCGATAAATCTCCTTACCGCCTAGCACCCTCGGAGATGCAAGAGCTATCAAGCCAACTTCAAGAACTTCTTGATAAAGGCTTTCTACGCCCTAGTACTTCTCCTTCGGGCGCTCCCGTTTTATTCGTTAAAAAGAAGGATGATTCGTTTCGAATGTGTATCGACTATCGTGAGCTCAACAAACTCACAGTCAAAAACTGCTATCCTCTTCCTCGCATCGATGATCTCTTTGATCAACTTCAAGACGCAACTTGTTTTTCCAAGATCGACCTTCATTCCGGATACCATCAACTTCGTGTCCTTGAAGAAGATATTCCTAAAACCTCCTTTCGAACTAGATACAGCCATTACGAATTTGTAGTTATGCCATTCGGTTTAACGAATGCACCTGCGGTCTTCATGGACTTAATGAATCGGGTGTGTAAGTTATACTTAGATCGCTTTGTGATCGTGTTCATAGACGATATCCTCATCTATTCTAAGACCCAAGACGAGCACGAACGACACCTCCGCCTTATCCTCGAACTCCTTCAACGTGAACAACTATACGCCAAACTCTCTAAATGTGAATTTTGGCTAAAGGAAATTCAATTTCTCGGTCATGTTGTGAACGAGAAGGGCATTCACGTCGATCCCGCAAAGATCGAAGCCGTAAAGAATTGGATCGCTCCAAAATATCCCTCTGAAATTCGTTCTTTCCTTGGTTTAGCCGGTTATTATCGTCGCTTCATTTTGAACTTTTCAAAGGTCGTCGTTCCTCTCACGTCTTTGACCAAAAAAGATAAACCTTTTGTTTGGGGTCCTGAACAAGAGGAGTCTTTTCAAAGCCTCAAAGACATGCTTTGTAATGCTCCTATTCTCGTTCTTCCAAATGGAAATGATGATTTTTTTGTATATTGCGATGCTTCAAACCGAGGCCTTGGTTGCGTTCTTATGCAACAGGACAAGGTTATCACTTACGCTTCAAGACAACTCAAGATTCATGAGAAAAACTACACTACGCACGACCTTGAACTTAGTGCGGTTGTTTTTGCATTGAAGATATGGCAACACTACCTTTATGGTACTAAGTGTGTGGTCTTCACCGACCATAAGAGCCTAATGAAAAAGAACTCAACATGCGTCAACATCGATGGGTAGGGTTGCTCAACGACTACGACTTCGAAATTCGCTATCACCCTGATAAAGCGAATGTTGTAGCCGACGCTCTAAGTCATCAACCTCATGCAATGGGCATCCACTATTTCAAGATCCTAAGCAATCTTCAGGACCGAATTCCTAGGGCACAACACTCATCCATCAACGAGAAGAACTTATACAACAAGATGAAGTGTGGTGCCGAAGATCAACTCTCTTCCAAAACTGATGGTATGTTATACTATCTCAATCGAGTCTGATTCCGAATCGTGACAACCTTCGTGACTTCTTGATGAAGGAAGCTCACAAATCCCGATACTCAATTCATCCTAGCACCGACAAGATGTAAAGACCTGCGTACGTCCTATTGGTGGCCTGGCATGAAGAAGGATATCGCTCTTTATGTCTCAAAATATCTCACGTGTTCCAAGGTGAAAGCTGAACACCAACACCGCTCTGGCTTACTCGAACAACCAGAAATTCCCGTCTGGAAAAGGGGAGAGCATCGCTATGGACTTCATTACTAAACTTCCTCGTACGTCCTCAGGTCACGACAACATCTGGGTCATTGTTGACCGTTTGACCAAGTCCACGCACTTCCTCCCAATTCGTGAAGATTACAAGGTCGAGAAATTGGCTCATGTCTACATGAAGGAGATCATTTGTCGTCATGGTATCCCCATTGACATCATTTCCGATCGCGATGCTCGTTTCACCTCCCGCCTTTGGCAAATGTTTCAAACCGCCGTTGGTACTCGTCTAAATCTTAGCACCGCCTTTCAGCCTCAAACCGACGGTCAAACCGAGCGTACCATTCAAACTCTAGAGGATATGCTTCGTTCATGCGTAATCGATTTTGGTGGCAATTGGGATTCACATTTACTGTTGGTAGAATTGTCATACAACAACAGTTATCACGGCAGTATTCAAATGGCTCCATTTGAAGCATTATACGGTCGAAAATGTCGATCACCTATCTCTTGGCACGAGATTGGTGAAGCTCAAATCACCGGTCCCGAACTTATACAAGAAACAACGGACAAGGTTCGACAAATACATTATAACCTACTCAAAGCTCGAAGTCGCCAATAGAGCTACGCTGATAAAAGACGCAAACCCTTGGAATTCAAAGTTGGTGATTTGGTACTTCTCAAGGTGTCTCCTTGGAGGGGTATAGTTCGTTTTGGCAAGAAAGGTAAACTCGCACCTCGTTACGTATGTCCTTTTAAAATTCTCGAAAGGATTGGTAAGGTTGCGTATCGACTGGACCTGCCTGAAGAACTCAACAACGTTCACCCTGTCTTTCATGTTTCGAACCTCAAAAAGTGTTTAGCTAAAGAAGGACTTCAAGTTCCACTCGAAGATCTTCAAATCAATGATACTTTGCATTTCGTGGAAAAACCGGTCGAAATCATGGACCGAGGAGTCAAGCAATTGAGGCGCAGTCGAATTCCTATCGTCAAGGTTTGATGGGAAGGAAAGTGGGGCGCTGAATTTACTTGGGAACTCGAAAGTGATATGAAGACCAAGTATCCGCATCTGTTCGTTACGTCTTCCTAAATTTCGGGACGAAATTTCCTAAAGGAGGGGAGACTGTAACGCCCTGCTATTTCAAACTTTCTATATTTGGAAAGTTCATCTTATAATTCTATATTTGGAAACTCATGTAATCTTTTTGTTATTTTTCCGTTGTAATCGACATTCCGAGACTTGAATCATAATGAGGCACGCATTCTATTTTGTCATGTCAAACTTGTTTGTGATATGCAACTATATTACTTGATCCACAACATGCTTCAACGTTGACAAAAATTGCGAAAAATGTGAATTTCATGTTAAAACGAAAATTATATGCAATATTTATGCTCGATTTATTTCAAAATATATCTATGACACCTTTGACATATGTTAAATGTACCTAGGAACCTTTATTTGTTCTTAATACATCGTTAGTTAACTTATAATTGTGCATCAAATTTAGAAAATCAAAAAAATAAAAATTGTTGCCCTGACCAGGCCCTTGCGGACCGCAAGGGAAACCCCTTACGGTCCGTAAAGGGTACTGGCGGGCAACAGATTCAAATTTGGTCGCGGGCTTGCACGAATCCACACCCAAACCTCTCCTTCAATGGCCTTAAACCTCCATTAAACCTCCACCAACTTAACCTAACTCAACCCCTATATATACCAGCCTATCCCACACCATTTTCCACTTTACAATCCTTCAAATCACTCCCAAATCCTCCCTTAATCAGCTGAAAGTTCTAAGTTCGAGCAAAAATACCTATCTTCACTAAAGTGAGTGTAACTCACTCATTTCATAACGAAATCCTTCCATTCTTCTTCCCATTTGCTTGGATTGACTATATGCACATCTCCAATGGTTTTCCTTGGAAAATCAGACCCTGGAATGTCACGAAAATGGCTTCAAAGTGGATTGTTTGTTTTTGTTTTCATCAAAACTTGTTTAAACTTGTTCAAACTTGAGTTATCTCATCTCAAACCTATGTCCGAATTCTTACAACGCTATTAGTGGTTGGTTAGGCTTAAAAACAAGGTTGAGACATGTCAAACTAGAGGTGAAAACCTCACAAACTTTCTGTTTTTCCAACTTGGGTTTACACCCACAAGTAGTGTCCAAGTTTAACTTGTGCATGTGTGAAGTTGGTCTTGCCTTGGCAACCCATCTTGAAACCACACACAACTTGATACTTTCCATTAGATTAGTTGTTATTATTATATAGTTCATGACCCTCCTTGTGTTTCTAACAAAAGTGTAGTGGTGAACATCCAAGGTACCTAAATGGGAGCTTGTTCTTCCTACCTCCTACATGAATTCTATGATATTAGAGGTACCTAAATGAAGACTTGATCTTCTACCTCATGCTTGAATATATATATATATCTATTTATAACCTAAGTATAACGTAAGTGACAAAGACTTAACAATAACTTATTAGTTATTCACTAAGAAACTAGTCACATTATCTAAGGACCATGCGCTTGTCACGATTCTTATGGGTCTTGAATCCATGAAAACACACCAAAACCCTAGAGGTTTCCTAAAGTGTCAAGAACAAGTGTCATGTGTACAAAGATGATTATTTTCAATATATTACTTTGATGATATTTACATTCCAAAATCTATGATCTTCCGCCAAACTCCATACTCATACACCTTTGCTTCTTCTTGTAGAAGGACAAGGTGCTCCAAGATAATCAACCTACCACACTCTCAGAATTCAAGTCGGATTAGCTTGCAAAACCGT
This sequence comes from Scalesia atractyloides, assembly GCA_947069175.1. Classification (NCBI taxonomy): domain Eukaryota; kingdom Viridiplantae; phylum Streptophyta; class Magnoliopsida; order Asterales; family Asteraceae; genus Scalesia; species Scalesia atractyloides. The sequence goes on along the minus strand of CAMTDV010000015.1, from coordinate 53,602,343 downwards.
GAGTATACTCGATCCCGTTTTTCCTATTTTAATATTCGGGTGCAACATGTACAAAAACCATAAAACTAGTTTACAAACTTGCTCTATCCATTATAACATGATACTTGTTAATATACTCAATTAACGCATGCTAGTTAGACTTGTGATATATGATCATTAACTTTGCTAGCCAACCTTAACAAATATAGCGCTAAAGGAGTAACGCCCACCTGTATGCTTGTGGTATTGTTAAGTTAACTATTAAACACCCATTTATGACAATAATGTTGGGTAATCACAATTGTGTTAGACTTTGGTTTGACATATAATTTGACATGTTCTAGTATGCAATCACCATTTATGTACAAGTTGCCATGTTGGATACGAGACAAAATTATTCTTTATTATGCTATGTATCAAACTTGTATGCTCGCCAACATTTTTGTTGATATATATTATTTTAATATATGTTGCAGGAAATTAAGTTGATGACATGGAAGAAACACAACTAGGGTGGATTAGATACATGCCCACTTTTGATTATGTACTTCGTTTATGTTGAAATTCTTATTTGGAACTTGTGGTAATTTTATACTCGAAACAATGTATTTCCCTTTAGTATCAATGCAATTTGAGTTGTTAAATATTGTCGCAAAGTAGTGTTAAGACGGTTTGAGCAATTTGTTCGTCTCATCCCGATGTTTCCGCCATCGGTTGGGGTGTGACACTTCCCATGGTGATGCGCTCGGCGTATAAAGCCTTTATCAAGCAACTCTTGAAGTTGGCTAGATAGCTCGCACATTTCGGATGGTGCAAGGCGATAGGAAGCTTTAGCGACAGGTGTAGCATTGGGAACTAGATCGATATGGAAATCAATATCACAAGTAGGGGGTAAACCAGATAAATCATCGGAAAGACTTTAGGGAAATCACAAACGACATGTATGTCTTTTAAGGTTGTCTTCTTGTTTTTCTCACCACAATATGGGCTAGGAAAGCGATGTACTCCTTGCGTAAGTACTTGTTCGCTCGAATACACAACATAGTTTTACTTCCTTCGAGGGTCTTTCTCCGTAAACATGTAGCTGATCACCATTTGGAAGTGGAAAGCAAATCATTTTATGACAACAGACAACTCCGGCACGATTCTTGCGAAGAAAATCCATGCCTACTATGACATCAAAGCTTCCTAATTGCATAGGTATGAGATCGATGGAGAAGTTGTGAGTGTTGGGTTCGAGAGTACAATCACGTAGGATGGAGTTAACGGTGACGGTTCTTCCGGTGGCGATTTCGACAATGAAGGTCCTTGGGAGCTTAGCGCATTTACATTTTAAAAGCTTTTCGAATTCAAACGATACAAAACAGTTATCGGCTCCAGTATCAAATAAGCAAGAAGCATAAATACTATTTATGAGGAACATACCATTGACAACATTGTTGTCATTCTGAGCCTGGCGGTGGTAGATGTTGAAAGCTCTTCCACGTATAGCCTATGGTTGTTGCTGTTGTTGCGGCTAGGGTGGCTATTGTTGAGGCTGCTGCTGTGGTTCTTGTTTCACAACTCGATGCGGGCACACGTTGCTAAACTGACTAGGATCGCCACAAGTGTAGCAAGCACGTACCTGAGCGGCTGGTGCTTGCAGTGCTGGGTTGCCTGAGGAGCGTGAGGTGGAGTTGGCAGAGCAGCGATAGGCTGAGGAGCTTGCTGATGAGGGCCTGATCGGCAGCTGACGGTGTAGTCACTGTATATGTTGCAGTTGACACAGAAACGGCAGTTACCTCCAACTACATGATGATAAGTGCACTTAGGGCATAGAGGATGAGGACTAGTATACCCACGCTTAGCAGGAGGTGTGTTGGGAGTAACAACTTGATGAGACTAGGAGTTTGGTGTTGTGACTACCGCGCAGTTCTTGTTGGAATTTCTTCGCTTGCGATTCTGACGGGTTGACTTGGCGGCTTGAGACGAAGTAGCATCGACACTTGGCTCAACAATGGCTTGACTAAGGTTCTTGGTCGGGACTTTTAAAGTTGTGACAAACGGAAAATAACCGGTAATTCTGTACAATCTAATCGCCTATTTTATTTATTAATCTCATGCATTTAAACGTAATTAAATTACGTAATGGAGTCGTACGACATATAACAAATATTAGGACAAGAAAAACATGATATAACATCTATTGATTTTTGTTACAACGCGAAACAATCAAAACTATGTCCTAAAAGTGTTGGTAGAGAGTGCTGGGCGCACTATTCACTGTTGCACTATTCATGCCAGCAACCGCTATAGAACAATGAATCAAGACACACGAATGACAAAACTGAGTCCATATATACGAAAACACTAACGTGGGAATAAGTCCTAAGATATTACACAACCTTCCGGTGCAACGCCCTAAATATAAAATTGTCCGATCGACTAAAAATATAATATTTTTAATTCGTCCGTAATAATAATTCAGCAATTCTGGACCTCTAGAAATATGTTAAGGGATGAAAACACACTAAAACATTTAATGGATATCATTGGAACATTAAAAAATATAAGCTTCCGGTATTATATCACTATGGATATGATTTGTCCGTTAGCGAACCGACGAGCTAGTAAGCGGTATTTCTGACATCGTAACAACTAAACAAAGAAGCTAGTGAACTAGTTAAGCTTATTTTGGGACCCCAAAATACTTCATACAACCCTAAGATAGAATTTCATATCTTGCGAAAATTTCTTATCGTTATGACACGAAGCTTTGTTAGTGCAGCGACGCCTAACCGGAAACCATCCGAACTAGTTAAATATTATTTTGACTAGTCTAGTGAACTAGTTAATAATAATTCTAGCCCTAATCCCTAATTACCCCTCTAATGGTGTGTTTAAACCCCTAATCATCGTACTTAACCTAATGACCAAAATATCTAATAATTAGTAACTTTTATAAAAAAAATAAACATCCTACCCCCCCCCCCCGTCACAATTGACAGTCACAAGGTGGGCGCCATGGCCACACCTTCCTTTCTATAAAATTGGTGAAGTATGAGGCATGTAAGAGTTGGTTTTGACTAAGAAAGGAGCATGCTTATAACCTAACCTATACCATCCTTCCATCATACTTCATTCTCACATTTTCAAACTCAAAGAAACCCCCCATTAACCCTTGAATTCGGCCCACCTTATACCACCATACTACCACCACATTTCACCATTAAACACCACATTATTCACCATTTCAAGACATCTTAAGAGCATTCAAGGAAGAAGGAAGCAAGGAGGAGCTTAGGAGTCTTCTTTGGAGCTTAAATTCGTCTTGTTTTTCTACTTGAACTCTTACAAAAGTTGTAAGAATTCTAAACACTATTTACATGCTTCTTATTACACGTAGTTTTCAAAAGTATAAGTTGATGATCTTGAAATTCAAGTTTAACATAATCAAAAACCCTAAACATAAACATAAAGATCACTAAATATAACTATTATTATGTGTTTACTTGTTATATGTATGTTGATTGTTCATGAAATTACGATGTTCATCTTGTTTATGTTGTGTATGTTAAAACAAGTTCATAGAAAAATAAAGATATGATGATCTTGAAGCTTGTAAGTTGTAGTAACTTACAAGCATGATGATATTAGTATGATGAACACAAAAATATGATTTAAACATGAATATGTTTAAATCATGTAAGATCATCATATTCATGTTCATGAGTTATATATATATATATATATATATATATATATATATATATATCTTGAGAATAATAAAAGAAACAAGGATTTAAAAAGGATTATAACTTGATTTAGAAGGATATATAAACTTGTTTTTGCAAGATGAGAATTATTTAAAAAGTTGTTTATAAAAGTTATAAGTCTATAAAAGATGTTGATGCAAGAACTTATTATTTTTGGAAGTATAAAAATATATATACATGTAACTCATGAAGATGGAAGTGGTATGCGTGATATATGTGTTATTTGTAAATCTTGATAAAATATATTGTTTAGGAAAATTGAATATGGTTTAAATACGTTTTTTTAAAACGTGAAAAACGTCATAGTTTTAGGGGAAACTATGGCGAAATTTTTTCTAGAAACTAATCGTGATTAAAAGTATAACTAAGGGGTGATTAACAAGTTAAACGTGATTATCGGACTTAATTGTCATTATGGAACTTTTTGTGAAAATAATTAAGTCTTAAATATATAAGAGTTCTTGTGAACTAAAATATATATTTTCACCAAAATAATTCGATGAAAATAATGACAAAGTAAAAATATATTTTTTGTTAAAATTATATTTTAAAAGAACTTCAAGTATATGAGATATGTGATATGGGTAATTTGTTATGACATAGGATGATAAAAATAATATTACCATGACACAAACAAATACTTACATGAAATAAGTATGAATATGACATAAAAACACACATACACATACTTATGTATTTCCAAAGAAATACCACAAAGCGGACGAATGAACAAATCGGACATATAGACAAGTTATATATATATATATATATATATATATATATATATATATATATATATACTTATGAAATAACAATATTTTCACCCGACAAGAAAAATATGCGTAACCTATTTTTGGAGAAATAAAAAAAATATATCGTCAACGGTTATAAAGAGACATATCCACGAGGAGAATCCTACAACACTTGGACGTTATCGACACAAAAATATATATTAAAAACGATCACAAATATATTGACACCAAACAGATATATATTTTCGATAGCTAAAATCTGGAAGTTTAAAAAGTGTAAATACCTCTAAGTATGAAAAATAAGTATATGAAGATACTTGATATATATACTTAGTAAAAATATATAAACACAATACTTCCCACTAAAATGGACTCAATTTAACTTATCATTGTGGGCTAGGCCCAATGACAAAGAAACTATGGGGTAGGCCCAATGACAAAAAACCAATGACATGCATGAACATATATATATATATATATATATATATATACATATATATATATGTGTGTGTTTACAATATATATATATATATGAATAAATAATAATAAAACGCACAAGCTACCAACACTATAAAAACAATAAAGTTGTTCAAAGAAAACAAATAAATACATAACCATATATTTCAAGATGAACAACTTGTACGAGGTCCGCAAAGACCTAAGGGTCTAACGAACTTAATACACCTGTATGGTATACACGTGTACGGACACTCGCAGATTAAAAGTATAATTAAGGGGTGATTAACAAGGTTAAACACGATTAGTGGACTTAATTGTCATTATGGAAATTTTTATGAAAATATTTAAGTCTCAAATATATAAGAGTTCTTGTGAACTAAAATATATATTTTCACCACAATAATTGGATGAAAATAATGACAAAGTAAAAATATATTTTTTGTTAAAATTATATTTTAAAAGAACTTCAAGTATATGAGATATGTGATATGGGTTATGTGTATATATATGTAGATGCACATAGGATGATCAAAAATAATATTACCATGACACAAACAAATACTTACATGAAATAAGTATGAATATGACATAAAAACACATACACATACTTATGCATTTCCAAAGAAATACCACAAAGCGGACGAATGGACAAATTGGACATATGTACAAGTTACAAATATAAATATATATATATATATATATATATATATATATATATATATTCTTATGAAATAACAATATTTTCACCCGACAAGAAAAATATGCGTAACTTATTTTTGGAGAAATAAAAGAATATATATCGTCAACGGTTATAAAGAGACATATCGACACCACGAGGAGAATTATACAACATTTGGGTGTTATCGACACAAAAATATATATTAAAAACAATCACAACAACATCTTCAAAAATATAAATATTTTTGACACCAAACAGATATATATTTTCGATAGCTAAAATCTGGAAGTTTAAAAAGTGTAAATACCTCTAAGTATGAAAAATAAGTATATGAAGATACTTGATATATTATACTTAGTAAAAATATATAAACACAATACTTCCCACTAAAATGGACTCAATTTAACTTATCATTGTGAGCTAGGTCCAAATATATAAACACATGGGCTAGGTCCAATCTCAAACTTGTTAAATAGATAAAAGACATGGGCTAGGCCCAATGGCAAAGAATCTATGGGCTAGACACAATGACAAAAAACTATGGGGTAGGCCCAATGACAAAGAACCTATGGGCTAGGCCCAATGACAAAAATCTATGGGCTAGGCCTAATGACATGCATGAATAAATATATATATATGAATAAATAATAATAAAACACACAAGCTACCAACACTATAAAAATAATAAAGTTGTTCAAGGAAAACAAATAAATACATAACCACATATTTCAAGATGAACAACTTGTACGAGGTCCACAAAGACCTAAGGGTCTAACGAACTTAATACACATGTAGGGTATACACGTGTACGGACACTCGAAGATTATTTGTACGACTAGCAAACGCAGGCTCGTGAGTTCATGTCCCCCTTTTCTTTTAAACGTTTTCAGTTTTATAACACTCGGGGGGGGGGGGGAATACATGTTTATGACAAATCGGATGTTAGCTACGGGTTAGAAAATGACAATGATCAATATGCGTAAGTAGGAAGTTGAGGACAAAGACACAACAATAACCATTAATCACTTAGTGACCAAGGTGCAAAAGGTAGATCTATTGAGCTTGAGACACGCTCCACCCCTAGTTGTTGACTATGGAGTGCTTTTGTGAGCCCAAAATGTCAAAGTTGTCTCGGGTTGGTTATTTACTTAAGGCACATAATATCGGGGGCTTGCTACCCACTGATAGATCCTTAAACCCATGATTAATGACAATAACATACAAAATTTTATTATGATCGATTTCATACTATGACACTTATACGAAACAAAAACTACATGAACTCGCTGAACTTTTGTTGATTTTTCATATTACATATATTTCAGGAAACAAGGCTTGATCGGTTATAGAGTCCGGGCTTTTGGGAAGACATAACAATGGATTGCCACTTTTGGAGGGGTTTCCTTTTATATCCCAACTTTATCTGGGTATATAGAAGTCAAAACCTCGACTTATTTTATGATGAAAACAACGTTATTTTGGTGATGTAATGAAACTTGAATTCTATTTTGGATAACAAAAAAAAGTTAACTATTTCTAAACTTGTAACGATGGTTATATTTGATGTATGACATGGCATTCATTGTTAATTATTATTAGTTCATATGATTGGATGCAATGATTACCTCATAGTCACACACTTGCGCTTCTGCTACGACCAGGGTGTGATAGATTGGTATCAGGGCTCCGATGGTAGTGAACCGGGGACAAACTTTATTAAAGTTTGGTCTACAATCACTAAGGGCTCTCACTTGAAAAAAAAGTTTATAACATCGCGAAAATGTTTTCAAAATAAGACAAAAATGACAAAAGGTTTTCATTATGTCGCGATAACATAAGGATCTACCACACAAGCTCAATCCTAAGTAGTGGCTTAGGATATACATGTTAGTCTATGGAAGTGAACAAAGTTTGCATGAGAATTGGTGATTAATAATATATATATATATATATATATATATATATATATATATATATATATATATATATACAAGTAATATTAAATGTCTAACCCATATATATATATATATGCATTGTACGGATTATTTGCCAGGATCATGTCGTCTTCTAGCTTAGAGGAGGACCCTAGTGAGTACATGTCCGACGGAGGATATGCATCAGATGCAGCGGCTATACCCCAGGTCGACAGGGTAGCCCAGGAGGTCTCGGATGACGAGGACCTCGACAACTATCAGCCCTTCGCACTTCCTGATCACCCTATGGAGGACGATCCCGAGCTCCCGCATGACATGGATGATGATGTTTTGGCCATCCCTCAGCCCCCGTATTACGTGGCCATTCATGGTTACCCTGAGGGAGAGCACGCAGTTGTGCACCAAGTCATACCGCTAGCCATTGTCCCACCTGTCATCGACCTGGACGATGACGATGACGACATCCATGTGTTCCACGTTGACCACCTAGAAGACGAGCTAGGTGACGGAGAGGTTATTGACGAGATTGCCATCCTCGAGTTACCCCCACCAATGATACCAGTTATTGACCTTTCTTCATCTTCATCGGATGCCGACAATGGGCATTTGTCTGATGATGCCTCTTCAGCCGCCCCAGCACCACCCTCTCGGATACATTCACCCCCTGCTCAACTATCACCAGTACCCCCATATCCTATAGCTTCACCCGCTCATGACGGACCCATCCCTACCGGTATCCCTGACCCCAGACCTGCCTCTTATACCGGACCCCCTCGACATTACTCCCTGAGCGGTGCTCCTCGACGCATCGAGCAGACACCCCACCTTTCTTTAGCAGATCCACCTACCACCCGATACATGACCCACATGCAGTTGGACCCTCTCATTGGGCCGAATCCCCACCCCCAGTTGCACCAGCACCCATGTATGCCACCCACCCTTCATCTCCTGCCCATAGCATGTACACCCGCATACCCCCACTGGGCATGAGCCCGTCTGACCCGTACCACCCCTCCCACTTTCATCCAGTTTCCCTACATGAGAGAGTGACGTCTCATGACTTGCAGCTGTCCCTGATCTTTCGGAGGATCTGGGAGTTACAGACACAGTATGATACCCGTCCCACTGCCAACGCTCCACCACCTCCACCACAATCATCTCCTCCGCCACCCCCACCATCATACCCACCACCATCACCACCACCACTACCATCCTCACCACCACCACAGACTTCACCACCTCATTGCCACTACCATCACACAGAGTGTCTGTATGCGGCATGAGTGCATGAGTTGGAGCGCATCCAGCGCATTTATATCAAGCATATCTACGGTATGGAGGAGGAGTTAGCTTATCACCGCAGCTTGCTTCACCGATCACCCACCCCGCCACCTCCTCCACCGCAGTAGTATGGTTACTATCATCTTTTGGTGATCAGTCCCGCTTATATGGATCTAGCTTTTGGATGACTCAGCCCAGAAGATCCAACCTTTTGGAGACAACTCGAAGACATGAAGAAGCAATGTAGAAGAAAATTTTACTTTTGTATTGTATTAACTTTTTTTGTCTAGGGCTTTGTACCCCTAAGTCCTTTTGATTCTTCATGAACAATATGTAACAAGTTGTCGTTATATATGAAAGTGTATTTTCTTTATTTCACATTGTCTATCTTTTATGTTGTGGTTGATATTATTGTGATGTGGTGATATGTTGATTGTTATTGTTATGATATGGTGATGTTGTGGACGATGTTCCCTATTATGTTGTGGGTGATGCTCTTTTTTTTCATTTAGTTGTGGGGATTATCTACGTATTGAGGTTCCATGATTCTGTGATGATTGGTGTGTTCTTGCATACTCGCCATTGTGTGATTACGCCGGTTATATATGTTTGTTTATTACATACCCGACGTGTTAGTGATATATATATACAAAAAAAACATATATATATATATATAGAATAATAATAATAATAATAGACATATAACATTTTTATGTATATATTGATGATAATAAATATTTATTTTATTATCAAACGATCGTCTAATTGCGAGCGATATTTCTACTATTAGATGATGCCGCCACGACGAAGGAGGATCAACACTAACGTGCTACCGACGACCCCGGAGGAACTGAATGATCATATCTCTCAGGCAATTGCTCAGTACGAAGCCAACTGCACCGAACATAGCGGTGGAACCGGAGGGACATCCGGAATCAACCTTCCGATTGGTAACTTTTGGTTATTTATATAACCACATAGCACCCTCGTTTATTCCATTCGCGCTTTTGTTAATCTCATTCTTAAATTAGTGCGTGTAATGATTTCAGGTTGCACTTACAAGCAGTTCCTAGACTGCAAACCTCTAAATTTTGACGGTATAGGAGGTGTTGTTTCCTTCGTACGCTGGACTGAGAAGACTGACTCAGTCATTCGAATGAGCAAGTGCCTTGCTGAACAAAGAGTCACTTATGTCACTGGACTCTTCGTTGATGGAGCATTATCGTGGTGGAACCTCCAGGTTCAAACCAAAGGTGACAATGCAGCATACGGTCTAACCTGGGAGGAGCTGCAAGAACTTATGAGGAAAAAGTATTGCTCGAGGTCGGAAATTCAAAAGCTAGAGACAGAATTCTGGAATCTAAAGATGGTTGGCTCAGACATCGCAGGATACTAACAGAGGTTTCATGACTTGTCACGAGTGGTTCCGTATTTGGTGGAACCAGAGTTCAAAAGGATGGAAAGGTTCATTTGGGGACTCGCCCCTGAAATTCTGAGTTTGGTTACCTCTTCAAAACCCATCGACATTACTGAAGCCATTCAGCTAGCTGTCAGCCTTACTGAGGAGGCTGTACGTCAGAAGAGATTACCTAAGTTGGGGGAGAACAAAAAGGAAGCTACTGTGGAGACTACGGACTCCAACAAAAGAAAACTTTCCCATTTCAAGAAAGGCTCACGAGGTGGTAAGAATAACAACAACAACAACAACAAGAGACAAGCTAGGTCTTATGCTACCACCACTCCAAACAAAACCAACAGGAAGCCTTACACTGGGAATGGCCCTAAATGCAACAAATGCCCCTTTCACCACTACGGGGATTGCCGATGCACCAAATGTGGAAAGTGTGGTAAGATCGAGCATACCACAAATGCGTACCGGGGAACAAACTTTGGGGAAAATCAAGGCTGTTATTCCTGTGGTGACAAAGGGGCACTTTAAGAAGGATTGTCCAAAGGAGAACCAAGCTCGGGGAAGAGCTTTTGTAATGGGAGCTAAGGATGCTTGTCAGGACCCGAATGTGGTCACCGGTACGTTCCATATAAACAATCACTTCGTATCTATACTTTTCGATACTGGTGCAGATTTTAGTTTTATCTCTAAGGAATTTAGAAATATACTTGGGGTAGAATCGAGTAAACTAGATATTCCATACTCGATAGAACTGGCCAATGGGAAATTAATAGAGTCAGGAGAAATCATAAAGAAATGCACCTTAGAACTGGGTGAACAAAAATTCGATATAGACCTAATCCCAGTTCAATTAGGTAGTTTCGACGTTGTCATTGGTATGGATTGGCTATCCGACAATCGAGCCGAAGTCATATGTCACGAGAAGATCATTCGTATTCCCTTACCTGACGGAGAACACTTGATAGTTCACGGAGAGAAACATGACACGCCTTTATGAATTATTAATTGCATGAAGGCTCAGAAGTGTTCGAGAAAAGGATGCATCGCCTTCCTTGCCCACGTGGTTGACAAGAAGGCCGAGGAGCGCAAGGTGGAAGACATACCTATAGTGAAGGAGTACCCTGAAGTCATTCCAGAAGACTTGTCGGGACTGCCTCCACAATGACAAGCCGAGTTTCGTATCGAGTTAGTGCCAGGAGCCGCGCCTGTCGCAAAAGCCCCATATCGACTAGCGCCCTCGGAGATGCAGGAATTATCTACTCAGCTTCAAGAACTACTTGACAAAGGATTCATAAGACTGAGTTTCTCACCTTGGGGAGCTCCGGTGCTCTTTGTGAAAAAGAAAGATGGAACTTTCCGAATGTGCATAGACTACAGGGAGTTAAACAAGTTAACTATCACGAATCGGTATCCACTACCGACGATTGATGATTTATTCGATCAGTTGCAAGGTTAGAGTTTTTATTCCAAGATTTATTTAAGATCCGGATATCATCAGTTGAGAATCCAAGAGGAAAGTATTCCTAAGACAGCGTTTAGGACTCGCTATGGTCATTACGAGTTCCTTGTTATGCCCTTTGGCTTAACCAACGCTCCGGCCGTGTTTATGGATTTGATGAACTGAGTATGTAAACCATATCTCGATAAGTTCGTGATTGTATTCATCGATGACATATTAATATACTCACGAACCGAGAAAGAACACGAGCAACAATTGAGAACTTTTTTGGAGCTACTAAAGAAGGAGCAGTTATACGCTAAGTTTTCAAAATGCGAATTTTGGATTCGCGAAGTACAGTTTCTCGGTCACATTGTGAATGAGAATGGAATTCATGTTGATCCAGCTAAGATTGAAGCCATAAAGAACTGGATTGCTCCTAAGACCCCCACGGAAGTACGACAATTTCTAGGCTTAGCGGGATATTACAGGAGATTCATTGAAAACATTTCTAAATTTCTCAACCGCTAACCTCACTTACACAAAAGGATAAAAAGTTTGACTGGGGAGAGAAACAAGAATCGGCTTTTCAAAGGTTGAAGGACAAACTGTGCCAGGCACCAATCTTATCCCTCCGGACGGCACCGATGACTTTGTGGTGTATTGTGATGCGTCGCATCAAGGATTGGGTTGCGTGCTAATGCAATGTGAAAAGGTCATCGCGTACGCGTCGCACCAACTAAAAGTTCACGAGAAGAACTATACCACACATGACCTAGAGTTAGGTGCAGTGGTATTTGCCTTGAAAATCTGGCGTCACTATTTATATGGCACTAGGTGTACCATATTCACAGATCATAAAATCCTGCAACACATATTCGATCAGAAAGAATTTAATATGCGCCAACGACGTTGGGGGGAACTGTTGAATGATTATGATTGTGAGATCAAGTATCACCCGGGCAAGGCAAACATTGTGACCGATGCTTTGAGCCGGAAAGAACGAGTCAAGACACTACGAGTAAGAGCTTTGGAAATGACAATTCAGACGAACTTCACTACTCGTGTGCGTGATGCACAACAAGAAGCTCTTAAACCAGAAAACATTCCAGCAGAATCATTAAAGGGAATGGAAAAACAAATGGAACCAAACAAGGATAGAACTTTATACTTCATGGGAAAAATCTGGATTCCCTATTTTGGTGAACTACGAGACTTAGTTTACTAGACGAGGCACACAAGTCTAAATACTCAATTCATCCAGGATCTGATAAGATGTATCAGGATCTGAAGGAGTATTACTGGTGGCCTAATCTCAAAGGAGATATTGCGACTTACGTTGGGAGATTCCTAACTTGTGCAAAGGTCAAGGCCGAATATCAGAAACCATCTAGATTGTTACAACAACCCGTTTGGAAATGGGAACAGATATCAATAGATTTCATTACAAAGTTGCCACGGACCTCTCAAGGTCATGACGTGATTTGGGTTATTGTTGATCGATTAACCAAGTCAACTCACTTCTTAGCAATTTGAGAAAAAGACAGTACCGAGAAGTTAGTTGAGTTGTACCTCAAAGAGATTGTGGCACGTCAATGAGTGCCAGTGTCTATAATCTCGGATAGAGATGGTTGTTTTGTGTCGCGAATATGGCAATCATTTCAGGCTTCGTTTGGATCTCGGTTGGATCTAAGCACAGTGTTTCATCCGCAAACTGATGGTCAAAGTGAGCGGACCATCTAAACTTTGGAAGATATGCTTCGCGCCTGTGTAATGGACTTAGGCGGAAACTGGGATACTCACTTACCGTTGATAGAGTTTTCCTACAATAACAGTTATCACACTAGTATAAAGGCTTCACCGTTCGAAGCACTTTATGGACGTAAGTGCCGATATCCGATATGCTGGGTGGAAGTCGGTGACAAACAACTCAATGGTCCCGAACTAGTCCAAGAATCCACAAACAAGATATTCAAGGTTCGCAAGCGAATCAAGACAGCTCGGGATAGGCAAAAGAGCTACGCAGATCGACGACGCAAACCATTATCCTTCCAGGTCGGAGACAAAGTGTTACTGAAGGTCTCGCCTTGGAAAGGCGTCCCTAGGTTCGGGAAGCGAGGAAGCTAAACCTGAGGGTATACACGTGTACGGACACTCGTAGATTATTCGTACGACTAGCAAACGCAAACTCATGAGTTCATGTCCCCCTTTTCTTTTAAACGTTTTCGGTTTTATAACACTCGGGGGGAAATACATGTTTATGACAAATCGTATGTTAGCTACAGGTTAGAAAATGACAATGATCAATGTGCGTAAGTAGGAAGTTGAGGACAAAGACACAATAATAACCATTAATCACTTAGTGGTCAAGGTGCAAAAGGTGTAGATATTGAGCTTGAGACATGCTCCACCCCTAGTTGTTAACCATGGGGTGCTTTTGTGAGCCCAAAATGTCAAAGTTGTCTCGGGTTGGTTATTTACTTATGGCACATAATATCGGGGGCTCGCTACCCACTGATAGATCCTTAAACCCATGATTAATGACAATAATATACAAAATTTTATTATGATGGATTTCATACTATGACACTTATACGAAACAAAAACTACATGAATTCGCTCAACTTTTGTTGATTTTTCATATTACATGTATTTCAGGAAACAAGGCATGATCGGTGATAGAGTCTGGGCTTTTGGGAAGACATAACAATGGATTGCCACTTTTGGAGGGTTTGCCTTTTATATCCCAACTTTGTACGGGTATATAGAAGTCAAAACCTCGACTTTTTTTATGATGAAAACAACGTTATTTTGGTGATGTAATGAAACTTGAATTCTATATTTGGATAACAATAAAAAGTTAACTATTTCTAAACTTGTAAGGATGGTTATATTATGACAAGGCATTCGTTGTTAATTATTATTAGTTCATATGATTGGATGCAATGATTACACTATAGTCACACACTTGCGCTTCCGCTACGACCAGGGTGTGACAAAAGTTCCAGCCAAGACTCTCTTATCATTGATTTCTACAGCGAGTTTATAAGCTTCTTCGATAGTAGTCAGCTTCGATGCATAGCAACATAATCAGGTATTGCAGTTTACATCATTGAAACAAGTACCCAAATTGACTGCGATGTACGCGTCACGTGTCAAGTGGCCATGTGCGTAAAAGAAAATAAGTAGAAATAAAATGCGAGCCTTAAACAACCCGGGCCTCCGGGTGGCGGGTCAACCTCTAGCAAGCTATCATGTTAAGGGTGGTCACAAGTCATCATGCATAACATACAACAATTCAACAATTTACGTATAGTCATGTGTAAGCAGGTTGCGTGTAAAGCATTTTAAGCGTTGTGTGTAGTGTTGTTTTGATAGAGAATGTATGTAACACCCAAAAGTGTGTTTTAAGCGTAAAAGAGTTCGAGTATACTCATAGTGAGTGCGTAACAGTAACCGAGAGTGGGAAAAAGCGTCGGGTCACCCTACGCGTAGAAACAGAAGTGCATCAGTCTTCCAAAGTGTTGAATGGTTGAACAGTGGGCTGCGTGGGATAAACAAGTGGGTCGTGCGAAGCACCACTCTCACGAGGCATCACCCTCGTGCGAGCCATAACTCATACAAGTGATGGCTCATACGAGGCACCACCCTCGTGCGAGTCATCATCCGTACGGGCGGCTACTCGTGTGGGTGACCTGTTTTCGAGTCCAAAATCGAGTGTTTTCGCGTCGTTTCTTCAGCAAATAGAGTGTCCATCCTTCCAACCTTAAGCTACTGAGCAAACCAAAAGCTGGGGAGGTCTTTAGAGCGAGTTAGTCGTTTGTGGAAACTCGGATTGGGCCGTACGAACACGAAGTGGTTCGTGCGAGCCAGTCCAGTTAGCACAAGTGACTGTTCTTACGTCTCTGTGCATTCGTAACTGAGTTTTCGCTTGGAATAGACGTGATTTCGAGTCTATTTGAGGCTGGTTTCGACACCGCTTCGTCCCACTATCTAGGGAACGAGACACATGTCGGATTAAGTCTGTTTAGTGTAAAAATCGAGATTTAAAACAATTTTGTAAGGATCTAACACTTGGTGAGTTGGAAACATTAAGTTTTCTAACATGAGAAGCCAAAGCTGAAGATTTTATGAAAAAGATGAAGATTTTCATAAATGGATAAGTTTAGATGAAATCGGAGATAATCTCGTGCAAAATCGTTGTAGAAATCGTTTTGATTCGCATGGAAATCATAATCTTCTTACTGGAAACAGGGAAAAGCGTATAGAGTAGGTTTCGTGCGAGTGACAGCGAGGAGAGCACGAATGGTTAAGTGTGGTATTTAAAAGGGAAGTGAGGAGGAGCAGAAAGATGGCTCGTACAAGTGGGTGACTCGTACGAGCGAGTCTTCGTGCGAACGAGTCCTTGGTGCAATCCAAGCTTGCCTCATGCGATCCAGGTGTCACTCGTGCGAGGCTGGTATGCCTCGTGCGAGTTGTCCAGTTCGCGCGTTGGCTGTTTTGCTTGGCGTTTTCACTTGTGCTAATTAGTTTTGTTTCCCTAAGCATTTTAGTGAGGCGTTAAGCGTTGCGTTGTATAAAAGTGCGATAAAGTGAGGTGCGTGAGCGAGCGTTTGAGCGAGAATTTGACTATATAAAGCATAAACATATATAACACACATCGTAACATAATCAACTGCATTTGTGATTTAGTGTGATAAGCCAGGTCGAAGGCGAGAGCGAGTACCGAACATACAAAGACACTCGGCACGTAAAGTAACATAATTAACGGCGATTCGTGTTGTGTTAGCGTTGCGAGTAATAAGCGTTTTAAGTGTGCAGCGATGCAGTGTTATGAATTGTATTTAGAATAACAAACCACTGTTTATATCGAATCTCGGATTACAAGCGGTTACAATGGAATAAACGATAATAACAGAACAACCGGAAAAGTTGGGTTGTTACACGAACGTTGGTTGGTTGGGGATAAAGTACTACTCCTGATTGCTTCTTCATCCCTCATAATATTGAGAGTTCAAGTCTAATAGTAAATAAATTGATTCATGGGTAGACTTAATGAGTATGAGTTTTTCGATATATATATATATAGGATGGGTAAAATGAGAACCACCTCTTGTTAAGAGAACCGTGAGAACCACTTTCTAACCATTAGATCTTTGGAGATGGATGGATAAGATTAAAAGTAATTAAGACTAATAATAAATCATTTTTGTCTTATTATGTTTTTAATATTTTAATGTTAAAAGGGTAGTTTAGTAAAAAAAAAATTTGTCTTTTTATATTTATTGTTTTTTGTTACTTTGTGTCTTATTATATTGATTATTTTTTATTTAAAATCAGATTTTTTTATTAAAAACATTTTAAAATCAAATTTTTTAACAAAAAAACAAAAAAATTTCAAGTATTTAAAAAAAAACATTTTTACATGCCGTTTTTTTACGTCAAGTTTTGTACGCCCCATTTTTTTATGTTAAGTTTTTTACGCGCCGTTTTTTACATCCTGTTTTTTTACGCCTGGTTTTTTTTCACGCGCCGTTTTTATACGCGTCGTTTTTTACGCCCCGCTTTTTTACGCGTTGTTTTTTACGGCCCGTTTTTTACGCTTTGTTTTTGCGCACCGTTTTTTATGCCCCTGTTTTATTTACGCGCCGTTTTTTACATCTAGTTTTTTACGCCCCTGTTTTTTTAAGCCTCGTTTTTTACGGCCCGTTTTTACGCCCGTTTTCCCCCGGTTTTGTTACACGCCGTTTTTTATGAGCCGTTTTTATACGCCCCGCTTTTTTTACGGGTTGTTTTTACGGCCCGTTTTACGCGCCGTTTTTTTAAACCCCGTTTTTTACGAAGTTTATTTACAAAAAAAAAATTTCGAAAAGTTTTTTACGAAAAACTTTTTTTATATATTGAATACAATGAATTAAATATATTTTTTTAATCTCTATTTCCTTTTGTAAATGTAAAAATAAGAAAAAGAAAAATACGAGAAAAATACGAATATTCTATTGTAAAAGAAAAATGGAGAGAAAAATAAAGAAAAAAAATTGATGTGTCTTTTAAAAAAGTAGAGAGAGAAATGATATGACATTAAGAGTAAAAGACTATATTAACATTTTTATTTAATTTGAATATAGATATTGTGTTACAATTCTATTGGATGGGTGAGTTCTCATGGTTCTCACAACTAGGGGTGGTTTTCTCTTATACTGGATCCTATATATATATATATATATATATATATATATATATATATGGATGTATTGTTAGAAAACTAGTTTAAATGAGAATACAAAAACAAACTTAAAAAGTTTAAAAACATATCAAATTTTTTTGACTTTTTTTATTAAAATCGCTTTAAAATAATGTATAAAAAACTTTTTTTTCAAAAAAAATGGTTCTATTGCACATGTGCGTTAATAAGGAAAAACCTAAACCACCTAAACCACCTAACCCACTCCCACCGACACCCCCCCCCAAAAAAAACAAACAAACTCCACCCTCCTACCAAAAGCCTAACCCCCCCCCCCCTCCCAAAAAAAAAAAAAACCTAAAACTAAAGCATAAACATAAACCCCAAAAAACCCAAACCCCTCACCCACACCCCTCAGAAAACCTAACACACCCCCCCACCCACACACACACACACACACCCAAAAACCTAATCCTAATCCTAATCCTAAATCTTCAAAAAAAACTATCTTTAAAAGCTAAATTAAACTCAACGACTAACTTTAAGCATATAATGCACATGTGCAACATATACATATAATGCACATGTGCAGTATAAGTTTTTTTTCGAATAAATTTTTTTTATACATAAAAAGTTGAGAATTTTAAATAAAAAAATTGTAAAGAAAATTGTATGGTTTTAGGCTTTCTTTAGTTAGTTTTTTAGTCGTAACATCCGTCAAAATGGGCTCCCGAAATATGACCTGTTTTGAAATTCGGATCCCAACCTTGGAGCCATGGAAAATTTTCGTGAAATAAATCATCGTTGAAGGATTTTTCTTTATCTAGTAAATTAGGTTGTTTAATTAATTTAATTAATATTAAATTTTTGTACTTTTATCTATTTCATAAAATAACCTAGATAGCTATGTTAGGTTGTAAAGTTAGTTTTATTTTTTTAAGGAAATCTAAGTTAAACAAAATTAATCCAACTATTTTATTAATTCTTCAATCTAAAGGGGCCTTTTCGTGTATTGTTTTGAACTAAGGGACTTCAAAGGAAAAAAAAGAAAAAAAAAAAAGAACTATAAACCGCGGGATCGAACCCGGGTCTACACGGTTTAACAAAGCCACACACCATTATCTGGCTAAACACTCATCACATTAAAACTTAAAGTCTAATACTGAGTTCAAACATTACACCTTTGCCGCCCAAAAGACTAGAAACAGCGTACACATTGCTGTCTTTCCCTTTTCGATTGACTGGTGCTATTTTCTGGATGATTGATCGTGATAGAGGTTTCCTTCCTTACAAAATCACGAACCTGGACGCCATCCCGACCATAGTTATCGATAGCGGCCGTAGCGACCGGTATCGCGAATTGCAATGCGTATCGGTGGTTGTCCGCTATTTGGTTCTGGGGAGTAAAAAGCGGGAAAATAGCGACATTGTGTTTTTTTTTTTTTGTTTCCTTATAAATAGGCACGTATTAGGTTTTATTTTATTCACGTATACACTGCCGTTTCAAATACCACGTATTCAACTCTTCATCGTCTCTTCAACTCCTGCCGACCTCTGCCTCCTTCAAGCAAAATTCATCTCTCAACTCTCAATTAATATTAAAGGTACGATCTTTAATGTCGTTTATCTCTTGAATGTTGTTTCTTTCTTGATTCTCCATTATACTTCATGCTTCTTTCTCTATTATTTCAATGATCAGCAGTTATTATAAATATCAAGCATGAGTTTTTAAAAACCACAATTTTGAATGTTATTTATTACTTGGGAATTATTTATTGTGACATAATACTTGCTTCAGTTCTGAATCTGATGATTGATTGTTATTTATTACTTGAGTTAGTATCATTGTTACTGTTAGTCTGATGTATAAGTATAATTGTATCTATATCGAATATGCATTTACTGTTAGTCTACTCTGATGTATAATTGTTATTACTGTTACTGTTGTTAGTTTATTGATTGTTATTTGTTATTGTTAGTCTGATCACTGATGTCTGTCATATATCGCGTTAATTGTTGAGTGTTAACAACAGAATGGGTAGTAAAAAGCCAGCTGATCCTGGTTGGACTTATGGGACGCTGGTAGAAGGAACTAAGAGCTCGGTAAGGTGCAACTTTTGTTCTTTTGTTTCGAGTGGCGGGATCACAAGGCACAAACATCACCTTGCTTGGGAATCCCCGGATGTGGCGAGATGTCCCAAGGTTCCCGATGACGTGAAAAATCTATTCAAAGAATTGTTTGAGAAGAAGAAACGTATAAAAGAGACGTCAAATAGCATACCACATTTTGATGAAGTGGTTGATTTAGAAGAAAATGATGAAGATGAAGAAGCGGCTCAACTTCAATCAAAGGGCAAGCGAGCTGCTTCATCAGCTGCTGCTAGTGATTCTAATAAAAAAGCAAAAGGCCCTTTGTATTCAATGTTCAAGCCATCGCTTACATCGGGGAAGAAAGGGGGAAACTTGGTAGGAAGCGTAGAGCACAATGAAACACAAAAGAAACTAAGACTTGATGCGGTTCAAAAGTTCTCTCGTTGGATGTACGATGCGGGGCTTTCTTTCAATGCGGTGACGTACGATAGTTTAGGGCCCGCAATTGAAACGATTGGTAGATATGGGTGCGGTATGAAACCCCCTACATATCATGAGGTACGTGTTCCTATGTTGAAGTTAGAGATGGAACACACCAAAAAGATTATGCATGATAATGAGGTAGAAAAGTCAACCTATGGGTGTTCCTTGATGGCTGATGGTTGGAGAGATAGGAAAGGAAGGGCGTTAATCAACTTCCTAGTAAACACTCCTCGAGGGAGTATGTTCGTTGAATCAGTCGATGCTTCTAGCTATTCTCACACGGGTAACCATTTAAGTCGTTTCTTTATGTTAATACTTATTATAGGTGAAATGTTTAGTAACTTATAAAATCTCTTGTAGGTGATAACATGTTCAAACTGTTTGACCGGTTAATTGAGGAGGTTGGACCGAAGGATATTATTCAAATCGTGACTGATAGCGCAAGTAACAATGTAGCAGCGGGTAAACTTGTGGAACAAAAATACCCGCACATATATTGGACTCCATGTGCGGCCCACTGCATTGATTTAATGTTTGAAGACATCTTCAAGTTACGACTTAAAGGGTTGTCTTGAAAGGGCAATTGCGGTGAACACATACATATATAACCGCACATTGCTACTGAACATGATGAGAGAGTTCACCGGGCAGAAAGACATGGTTAGGCCCGCGAAGACTAGATTTGCGACTACTTTCATCACTCTAAATTGTTTCAAGGTAAACAAGCCGAAGTTAAAAAAAATGTTCTCCTCCGAAAAGTGGACCACAAGCAAGTTTGCAAAGCAGGCGGGAGGTGCACGGATAGCGAATATTATATTGTTACCAACCTTTTGGAACAATATAAACTTTGCGGTGAAAGTTGGGTATCCTTTGTTAGGAGTGCTTCGTTTAGTTGACGGAGAGAAAAAGCCTCCTATGGGTTATATTTACAACGCTATGAAAATGGCAAAGGAGTTGATTGCTACCTCTTTCAAAAATAAAGAAGCAAAGTATAAAGAGATTTTCAAGATAATTGATAAAAGGTGGGATTGTCAGTTACATCAACCTTTGCATGCAGCGGGATATTATTTGAATCCTAGTTTGTATTACAACAATCCAAAGGTGGAGGATGATACTGCGGTGATAACAAGCATGCATGACTAAGTTGATAGTAACCGTAGACGAGCAGATACAGATTAACACTGAGCTCCCGCTATATCGACGTGCTGATGGGATTTTTGGATATCCAATGGCAAAGCAAATGCGAACAAAGCTTGCACCAGGTATATCTTTTATAAATATAACTTATACGAAAGTGTAACTTACTTCTGTTTATTTTCTATTAAATTAGCGGAGTGGTGGATGCAATACGAAGCATCGGCACCGGCGCTAAAAAGTGTGCAATCAAGATGCTTAGTTTGACGTGTATCTCATCGGGTGCGAACGCAATTGGAGCGTATTTGAACATGTAAGAAGCGATTTGTTTAGTATTTAACATGTAATAGTTATTTACTTATTAAAATTTTATTTATGTAGCTTCATTCCAAAAAGAGAAACCGACTTGAGCAAAGCAAGCTTAATGATCTTGGTTACATAAAGTATAATCGGGCTTTAAGAAGAAGGTATGATATGCGTGATACGATTGACCCGATTATTTTAGAGGATGGAAATCTACAAGATCCAAATAAGTGGTTGAAGGGAGCTTTAGAGGGGTTAGAAGAGAATGAAGAAAATGCCCTTGTTCATGAGGGTGAAGATTTGACATACGGTGATGTTGCGACGGCTGTCGGAGCGAATGAACCGGTTTATTATACGAGAAGAAGTGCAAATACTAGTCAAAGCGGTGAGGGAACGTCAAGGGGTGAGGGAACATCAGCATCGAGGTCAAGCTCAAGGCCCAAGCCTAAGAGAAGAACTTTAATAGATGAAGATGAATTTGATGCGGAAGTCGAAGAAAATGATGTTGCGCCTTATAAGCATTTTGTGCCGACATTGGATGGCGTTGATGATGATGATGATGAGCCGGAATATGAAGATTTAGATGATTTAGATTATTAGTCATAGCATATATTAGCTATTTTGAAACTATGGAAGGTTTATTTTTGGATTATAATTGCTACAATATTTGAATGCTTGATGTGAAATATTTTTGAATTTTTCTACTACCTTATCGCTATTTACGAAATAGCGGGCGCTATTCTATCACTATCGCGACGTAGCATATAGGTGCATTATCGCTATTTGTCGCTATTTGCTACCGATAACTATGATCCCCACCTAATCCCGTATATTCTTCAACTCATACCTTGTTATAAGTTTCTGACTTTACAAAGTTACCAAATCAAGAATCAACTCGTGTTATAACTCGAATTATAGATATATATACTCGTTTGGATGGACCCTAAGAACTCAACACCATCAAAAAAATCACTCCAAAAACCCTCATCCGAGCAATCTGCAGTCCGCCGGGGTTCCGCCGGAGCAAACGGAGTCGCCGGACCTCATTCTCTCACTCCTTACGCTTACGGAAGGTATATAATACGTCTGTTTGTTCTTATTTTATGAATGATCAAAAACCCGAACGTTTTGTAATCAAACAAACACTGATATGTATTAATTTTATGAAACAAAGGGGATAGGGTTCGGTTTGAGTAATATATATGAAGAAGATGATGTTGTCAAATGTTGTTTATAAGATATAACGTTTTTCAGAAAACTAAAATTGTTACACACTGCAATGGTTAATGTTGACTGAAAATACAAAGGGGGCGTGGATTCGAGTCCTGGCCCCGACTTATTCGCTTTCCCTTTTTTTTTCTTTTATCATATATGAAATCCTCCTATAACAATATAAGTATAATTAAAAACTAATATCTAACAGGTTAGATACACAGTCTTGTTGGTCAGGTTGTGTGCACATAAACTAAAGGTTACTGGTTTGATTCTGGTTTTGGCCGGTTTTGGGTATTTTTTTTATCCATTTTTTTAAAACCCTTAGTTTAATATCAACAGTTTATGTTTCTTTTATTTAAAAAAAAACTTTAAAATCCTTAATAACAATTAACACTTTGTTCTTTGTTTTAAAACCTTAAGTTCCTTAATAATAACTAACAGATTTATTTAATTCTTTTCCTTTATAATTAGATTAAATTACAAAACTCGTCCTTTATGTATTCTACTTATTGCAAAGTGTGTCCTTTGTCTTCAATATATACAAGGAACGCACTCGATGTTTGCAAATCTTTACACGTTATGTCTTTTAGCCATCACCCAGTTAGTTTTTGTGGTTAAATCTGACCAAATGGACCCCACATAAGGGTATTTTAGTCATTTTACCCTAAATACTAAAATAAATAATCATAATCTAATCTAAAAAATAAAAAATAAAAACAATTATGTTTATAAATATATACACACACACAACACAATACAAACTCTCTCCCCATCTCTATCCGCCCTACCACCACCACCACCACCACACTATCACCACGGACCTGCCACACCTGTCTTCTGCTCTGGTGAAGCACCACCGTCACCTCCCCCATCTTAACCACTCTTAACATCACCACCACCACACCACCTTCACCCTTAACGTCACCACCACCTCGCCTGCAGCCATCGACAGCCGCCCAACATCGCCTCTCCATCCCTTACCGCCGGCGGCATCCAACCCCCAAGAAAGCTTGGGTTTCAAATAAGAGAAGAGAAAGAAATCCAGTGACGACGTCGTTTCGCCGGTTGGTTTTCTCGACCTGGTAAGTGATAATCGTCTTGTAAGTGATAATGTGAGTATTTGGGGATTTTAAGTTTTTGTTTACATGAAGATTTGGGGATTTTGATGGTTGTGCTAGTGGCCGGTGAGAGTATTGTGGTGGCAGGTGGGTGTTGGTGACGATGGTTGTGGTGGTGGCCGATGGGAGTAGGTGGGGGTGGTGGCAGGTGGGTGTTGGTGACGGTGGTTGTGCTGGTGGCCGGTAGGAGTAGTGTGGTGGCAGGTGGGTGTTGGTGACGGTGGTTATGCTGGTGGCCGGTGGAAGTAGGTGGGGGTGGAAGGGAAGTTAGAGAGAGAAAAAGAGAGACTGAATTGAGATACAGAGAGTTTCATATGTATAAATGTATAATCTTTTAAACATAATTAATGTATTTATTATATTTTTTATTATTTATCTTTAATATTTAAGGTAAAATGACTAAGGTACCCTTATGTGGGGTCCAATCGGTCAGACTTAACTATGAAAATAAACCGAGTTAGGGTCAAAGGACATAACGTGTAAGGATTTGCAAACATAGAGTACGTTCCTTGTATATATTGAAGACAAAGTACACACTTTGCAATAAGTAGCATACATAAAGGACGATTTTTTGTAATTTACTCTTATAATTAAAAACTTTAAACCTAATAAAAACATAAATAATCGACAAATTATTATAATTCTATTATGATAATTAAATGTAATAAGGAGATCAGTTATAATATCTAAATAATCGAGGTCTAAGCCATGAATATTATCAATTATATTTAACCTATAAATATTAACAAGATTGTTATGTGATATTTTAAAATATAGGTTAACTGTTTCGTTCGGTTTCTCAACTTTTACTCATGCATTATTTTACAAGGGATCTCTATATGCAAAATAGTGAGTGAATCTTACAACTTCTCATTTTTATATTATTTACTTGTTTCTGGGGTGTAACATGTGCCGTTTTGTATTATTACACTTTCTATCAATTATGTGCAATTACCCACTTGTGCAATATATGTGTTATGTGTTGTTTGGTTATTTATCACTTGGTGCATTTCATTCATTATTGGACATCATTTCATCATAGGCTCGTCGGTTCCCCATTAACTATGAGCGGAACTTGACGTTGCCAACCATATGAGCTCAGCTCCGTTTGATTGAGCTAAAACTTGCAGCACACCATAATACCGTGCAACATGCATACATTCATTAGCACACCATAATACCGTGCAACACGCATACATTCATTGAATCAGTTTAGTTGGTTTGTTTATTGTGCGAGGTTGTATTATGGATTTTTATATATGGCATACAACATATTTATTCACAATGGTTAACGCACATTTTCTCAATAAACCAAACTTAAACATATTATTTTCCTAATAACAATAAGGTTCACTCGCCAACTTTTGTTGATCCAAAATACCATTTTTTTACACATGATACATGTGAACAAGCATGAGGAGAAAATCGCACATAAGATGAGGCTTAGTTAACAAGAAACGGATTTATGAAGCTTTATTATTTTGAACCATGTTGTATATATATAGGATCCGGTTCAAATGAGAACCACCACGAGTTGCGAGAACCGCGAGAACTATGTCATCCAAAAGGTTTTTCCGAATTTGTTTTCTCAAAATTCGTAAAAACAATCACTTGTTCCCGTAAAAAAGAAAAAAATTGAAAAAAATGGCATATACCCACATTTACAAGAGGCGTAAAAAAATATTTATCTTTTTCCAAAATTTACATCTGCCGTAAAAAAACTTGCATCAGTCAAAACTACCCACTCGGCAATTTTTTTTTTAAATTTTTTTTACAATTGTGTTTATAATTTTTCCATCTACGTTTGTGCAAAATAATTTTGACCTAACTCACGCCGGATCAAAAAGTTCTTGCGGTTCTCGCAACTCGTGGTAGTTCTAATTTTACTCATCCCAATATATATATATATATATATATATATATATATATATATATTGTAACATCTGTTAAAAACCGGATTTACCAAACCCGCTCCGTTTATTAACCGAACAATCAGTTAAAAATTTCGTTGCGCATACAATGCCCAAATTAATTTTAAACGATACATAATTAATAAGTATATTGGAATATAAAATTTATATTTGAAAAAGTATTAAAAATAGTGGTTTAAAATAAAACAAGGCTGCCGGGTTTCGAACCCGGGTCAGCCGGGTCAACCTGGTCAACAACGCCTTAACTTCCAACCATTCAACCACTGCGCCACTTGTGTTCTTTAGTAACATATCAAAACAATTAATTCAAATATCAAACTCGAATTTAAAACTGACGCGCCCAATCGCAGTCGTCGGAAATCCCGACGATTTCACCTAGATTGGACGGTTTCTTCTGATTTAACCGAAGCCTTAACTATTACATCAGTTATAACCGACGTCTGAACCCGCGACACAAGTCATAACCGCCGGAAAATTATTGACCGACGAATCAAGACGGAAAACGGACCAAATTCGTCGATGTTCTGCCCTATAAATACACCCTCTAACTTCTGTTAGCCTTTTCGCTCACAATCACACCCTTTCCTGACGTAATTTCACTCGCCGGAAAACTTTTGCAACTCGCCGGAAAACCGAACCCTTTCACCTCTGTGCCTTACTCTAAAAACTGAACACCCAGAGCTCATACCGAAGCCACTCACACTCATCTCAAGCTCCCTGAAGACCCTCTGCCGCAAGACAAACGTCGCCGGAATAACTTGCTATCACCGGAATTTCGCCGGCGAAACAGAGGATCTCTGTTCGGTATATCTTGCACATAATCTCTCATTCTTTTTATTTATCTCACATGTAATTAATCACAACACACTAAAGAACTTGATTAAATCGTCGAACCAGTCGGACATCGATTCTGGTTAAGATTAACGAAGAAGATGAAGTTTTCGGTATTATATATGTTTAATTTAAATCAAGATATATCTCGGGTTAGACACACAGTCCAGCGGTGGACTGTGTGCAAATAAACACGCATACGTCCCGAGTTCGATTCTTGTCCCACGCATACTCGCCTTAATAAAAATGTTCTTTTTTTTAACTGAACCGGATTCACTGCAAATAGATGTTAAGTTTAATAAAAAACCGGAATAATAACCAAGATAGACACACAGTCCAGTGGTGGACTGTGTGCGCGTTTAAAACATACGCCGCGAGTTCGAGTCCAGACTACCGCACCGGTTCTGGCAATTATCAAACTTTTTATATAAGGCAGAAATGAAATTATCTAGTTTGTATATAAGTATAATAAAAATCAGATTATTTACCAAGTTAGACACACAGTCCAGCGGTGGACTGTGTGTCAACCTAAACCACAGGTCCCGGGTTCGAGACCTGTGGAGAGCACCGAGCGAGACATTAAAATCGTTTTTAAATAAATGATTTTCGGATTAATTCAATTAATATATAAATATAATTAAAAACAGAAATATTTCGGGTTAGACACGTAGCTCAGTTGGTAGAGCTGCGTGCACGCGAACGGGAGGTCTCGGGTTCGAGTCCTGCCCGGCGCATACATTTACACAATAAAACCGGTCAACAGGTCAACGGTCAAAAAGTCAACATTTTTTTTATTATTTTTATTTATTTATTTTATTTAAAAATCAATTAAAAATACTTAAAAATAACATTTTTAAAGTTAGAAAATAGCTTTAAACTCACAAAAACATATCCAATAATCCTACTAAAATTGATTAATAAAATCCGCTTATTTACCGAACCATTATGTTATTATCTAGGTTAGTTTCACTCGTGGTTAAATCAAACTTCGTGCGCATTCAACATCATCAACCGAACGCACCCACTGTGAGTGAATCTTACAACTCCCCTTTTTAATTACACGTTTTGGGGTGTGTCATGTGTCACTAAAATTAACTCGTTTATTTAAACTTGTGCAATACCATATTGTGATCTAAACTTAGAATGTATATATTGTTTGTAGTCATGTATTTCATATTGTCAAGTTGTATGCAAATAATTCATTAGGCCCATCAGTTCCTCGTGAGAGACGGGTTGAGCAACGCGTGCCTCAAAACAATTTATTATTGTATGTGTGTGCATTATCTGATATTAAGTGTTTTATGAATATGTTTACATCTATATTTAATCATATGTGGTTGTGCACTTTATTTTATAATCAATTCAATAAACTTGTTCAAATGCTTTTCATAGGATTCACTCGCCAACTTTTTGTTGATCCAAAAACCATTTTTCACATGATACAGGTGAACAGGATGAAGCAAGGAAAAACATAGGAAATGCCTTAGAAGAAAACAGTGAAGTCTAGAATGATGTTTAGGACATGATGTAATTATGATTGTATGTTTCCCTTTAAATTGTAATAATGAATATGAAACGTTATAATAAATGTCATGAGCTTTGATGATAACCCAATCATGCCCCGATCACCATTTCCGCTGCGGGTCGGGGTGTGACATATATGTAATTGTTTATTTGGATTATTTGTAATGTAAAACAACTGAAATGAATTAAATGATTATTTAAAACAAGTGATAGCAAGTCATAAGCTCTCAAGTTAACTCAATCATGCTCCGATCACCTATTCCGCTACGGGTCGGTGTGTGACATTATTTTTCTTATTTATATATAGTTTTCTTATGATCCTCTTCCTATATATATATATATATATATATATATATATATATATTTATATATATTTACATATATTTATAGGATTCAGTTCAAATGAGAACCCCCACGAGTTGCGAGAACCGCGTGAACCTCTTGATCTGGGGCGAGTTGGGCCAATTTTTTTATTTTTTTTTTGCTTGCAAAAACGTAGATGAAAATATTATAATCAATTCTTTTTACTTTTTTACGGATGTGTAAAAAATTTTTGGTCCAACTCACCACGGATCAAAAAGTTCTCGCAACTCGTGATGGTTCTTATTTTAACTCATCCTAGGAAACCATTTATTAGTGAGAAAACTAAGGAAACCAAATAATAGACATAGATCAACAAGATCTAATGGTTGATAAAATTAGATGCTTTTTGTACTTGTTTTATTACTTGAATATTGTGTCTAAAGTGACTTAGGGGGTGTTTTGATCATTTAGCCACCAACAAAAGGTACATATATATTAATAAAATATAAGAAAGTACATAAAGTAGATGAGTGATTGAAAAGGTACTTCATGTGTCGTTCTCTCTCACACAATTCAACTGCATCTCTCACATAGACACCTTTTATCTATCCCATGTTCAAATTCAACATCTCTCTCCTCTTTCTTCTCAAGAAATCAACAGATTTATTCGATTAATCAGGTCTCAACTACCCTTAAATCATGAATATTTGAGAGAACATGGCTCAAACGAAGTTGTCATCCATCGAGGTGAATCTGGTTTGAAGATTGTTGTTTCAGGGAGAGAATCAGGTTTGATGATTACTGTTTTGGAGAGACAATCAAGTTAGAAGATTGTTTGAAGATTGATGTTTTAGAGAGAGAATTGGGTTTGAAGATTGATTTTTTAGAGAGAGAACGATGGTAGGATGAAGGTTTTTAGAGAGAGAAAGTTGTTGTTTTAAAGAGGGAAACAACAATCTTCATCATGTTCATCTAGAACACCAAGAACACACGCATAAATGTGTGAGATAGAAGTAGGTTTGAAGATCTTCATCTTGTTCATCGGACGGTTCTAGATCCGGTAAGTGTTCTACTAACAGCAAGAACACATATGATTTTTTGTCAAAATGATTGTTAATATCTTTTTGTGTGCTCAAAGTGTTCTAGTAATGAGTTAATCTTCATGTATTGTGCAGGTTTTTGTGTTTATGTTAAAATCATTTTTAGTTTTTGATATTTTTAGTTTGTTGGCTAAAAGAAGAAGGAAGGATAACGAAGAAGAAAATGAAGCATGCACTGAGAAAGGGGCGAAGAGGACGATGAAGGGAATGTGGTTGGTCGTGTGAAGAAGAAATTAAAGAGGGACGCGTGGCCAGGGATTGTGTTATTTTATGTTTTTTTCTTTTAATGGTTGTATGGACTGTTTTTTATAAACTTCCAGAATGCAAGAAGTTGGTGGTTTTTATAGCTGATAGAAATGTAACATGCATAGCTAACATGTGTTACAACATATAGGACAAGTAGTTTAGAATATAGTTGACAGAAATGTAACATGCGTAGCTAACATGTGTTATAACATATAGATCACATATCAAACCTATATGTGTTGTAACATCCGTCAAAAAACGGGTTTCCAAAACCCGCTTCGTTTATTAATCGAATATCCAGTTATAATTTTTCGTTGCATATTTATTGCACAAATTAATTTTAAACGATACATAATTAATAACTATATTAGAATTTAAAAACCATATTTTATAAATAATCGTAAATAGTGAGAAAAAAATTAAAATGGGGACGCCGGATTTCGAACCCGGTCGCCCACAAACTCAAACACACAACACACCGCTCCGCCACATGCCTTATTTGTGAATATACTGAAACAAATAATACTTAAAATAAAACTCGAATTCAAAACCGGAAATCATCGCGCTCAGAACTCGCAATCACCGGAAAATCCGGCAATCCGCGAGTTTAGCCATTTTCCTTTTGACTAAAATACTATAACCGACGTCTAACAGTCAATTGCGGTCATAACCGCCGGAGAAACTTTGACCGCGAATCAAGACTCAAACTCGGACAAAATTCATCCAGTTCTACCCTATAAATACCCCCTCAACCTTCCAGAAATCCTTTCGCTCAAGACCGCACACTTTTTCGTAGTTGAAACTCTCAGAAGCTCGTCGTCGGAGATTTCCAATTTCGCCGGAACATCGCCGGAAATCCTTGACCAGAAAACCGTATTCATTCCTCGACCGGTATATCTATCTAAAACTTCTCTGCTATCTCTTAATTCATACTTTAATCGTTCAAATCAATAATAAAAACTGCTAAACAGTTCATACAGCCGGACATCGCAAATCGGAGCCGACGACACTTGCCGGAAAACCAAAGCAAACCTGCTGTTCCGGTACACCATATCATTTAATTTCTCTGTTCATTTCAATCAAGTTTAAATCGTGAACGACTAAACAAGAACAGTCGGAATTCACTGTTCTGTGTTTTTAAACGAAGAAGATGAAGTCGCAAATAAGTATAAGTATAATTAAAATCAGATATTCGAATGGATTAGACACACAGTCCAGCGGTGGACTGTGTGCACAAACAATACACACGTCCCGGGTTCGAATCGCACACGTTACCGAATTTCAGAATTAAAACCAACATTTTTACAACTGAATCGGATCAGGTCACCGAATGTTAATAAGAATAATTTGATCCATAAATTAAACAGATATGACACACAGCCCAACTGGTTGGGCTGTGATCACTCGAACCGAAGGACCCGAGTTCGACTCCGGGTCCCTGCAACCGGTTCGGCAATATAAACCATTTTTAAATAAAACCAAATAAGTTTAAAATTAATTAGTATATAAGTATAATTAAAACAGAGAATATTTCGGGTTAGACACGTAGCTCAGTTGGTAGAGCTGCATGCACGTAAACGAGAGGTCCCGAGTTCGAACCTCACCCAGCGCATAATTAAACACAATCCGACCGGTCAACGGTCAACGGTCAAAAGTCAAAAAAAAAATTTATTTTTTTTATTTATTTTTATTAATTTATTTAATCAGAAAATCATTTAAAATACTTAAAAAATAAGATTTTAAAGTTAGAAAACCTTCTTAAACTCACAAAATAAATCTAAAAATCACATTAAGAGTATAAATTAAAAGTACTAATTTACCGAATCATTTCGTTATTATTTTAGGTTAGTTTTCCTCGTCGATCAAATCCTAAAACTCGTGCGCATCCAACGTCATCAAAGAACGCACCCAAAGTGAGTGAATCTCTACCAATTCCCCGTTTTAATCATATTTTGGGGTGTATCATGTGTCGTTTAATTCCTTATTATATTTAAACACTTGTGCATCCATCATATCCGTGATCAAATGTGTATCAAATGTGTATCAATTGTTGTGTGAATTATATTTAGATTGAAGTTATCATTTTCAGTGCATGCATTTCATTAGGCCCATCAGCTCCCCGTGGGATACGGGTGCCTCATTCGATCGGCTCCGTTTGATTGAGCCTTGATCTCACATACATCATCATTCATGTCACTCGATCGGCTCCGTTTGATTGAGCCTTGATCTCATATATATCATCATTCATGTCATTTACTCATCCAATGTGGTTTGTGTTTTGTTATATATATGTTTGCTCACATGTGATTATTGCACAAATTTTCAATATTAAATACAACAAGAAATTAATAACAATGTTTTCTCAAGTTTCACTCGCCAACTTTTGTTTACCCAAAATATCCCCCGTTTTACACATGATACAGGTGATCCAGTTGAGGCAAGAAACACATAGGAAGGCCTAGAAGAATAAATCAGTTTAAGCTTGGGATTGTTTTACTTAGTTTCATTTCCTTGTAATTGTATGGATTTGATTTGAATATTTAAGTTGTAATTTGAATTTAATAAATATGAAACATTTTAGTAAACATCATGAGCTTTGGTGATAACCCAATTATGCCCCGACTCTTATTCCGCTGCGGGTCGGGGTGTGACAGATTGGTATCAGAGCCATGACTATAGGGATATAGGATAGGTTATTAGACCCTTAGAGCCTATACTATAGTTGATTAAAATTTTAAATTGTTTATGCGTTACATACAAAATTCATGATGTTTATATGCTTTATGTTTGTTGTTACATTCAATATTATGCAAGCATGTTCATAAGTACATAGTATTATACAATGCTCATCATGAATCATATCCTCATAACATATCATATTCATGAGAGCACACACCTCACAATTCCCATGATTTTTGCAACGATTTTTGTATTTTTCAAATCACATCAAAGTGAGTTCTCATGACGGCCATGTAGTAACTGGAAGGGTACGAGTGCCGGTAGTCGGAACGTCCTGTCTAGGCTTGGCATTCGTATAAATCCAAAATAAAGGACCAGTTTGCCTACCTGGGGACTAACGATGAGAGTACGAAGGACCTATTAGGCTAAAGCATGCTATACCAAACGTCGTGTGAGCTAACCCCACTTTGAGTTGTCATTGTGTCTACACCTGGACACCCTCCTACCATACATCTCGCAATCGTATTTCATGGTTTTCATTCGGGTGATGCGAGTGTTAAACCGCCAACACCAATGTGAATCCTACTAAGCCAATAGTCATGGGGGCCCACATGACTATACAGGCGATGGTATGGGGGACATTGGAGGCCCAAACATGAGCAAACCCAAGACATCCTATGGGTGTAGTTGCATTATTGATAGTTATGTTATTTGTATTCTTTTAACGACACATGACACCTAAAAACTTCTTAAACTCACAGTCTTCCTATGTATGTTCCTGTAGATGTCGGCTAGGCAACTACGTGGAGGTAGAAAGTCAGGAAGATCCAATGAACGCTTGGCCACTCAAATTGCTAAACAAATGGTCGCGGTACTTCCTGACATCGTGATTCAAGTTCATCAAGCTCTCGCCGCAAATCCTATCAACCCTCCCAATCAAGAAGACCAGAGCGTTGCCAACCCTCACTCCAAAAAGTGCTCCTACAAACACTTCAATCTTGCGATCCCCCAAAGTATGAAGGGACCGAAGGTGTTACTGCCCTCCTCCACTAGTTTGGAGAAATGGAGAACACCTTCCTCAATTGCGATTGTCCCGAGGATCGCAAGGTACGTTATGCATCAGGGAGACTGTTTGGAGTAGCCCTTACCTGGTGGAACACAGAAAATGGTAAGCGAGGAGTCGAAGATGCCATGGCCTTATCATGGGAAGAGTTAAGGGAACTCATGACAAGGCGCTTCTGTCCAAGAAGCGAAATCAAAAAGTTGGAAAATGAATTCCACTGGTTGAAACAAAAGGAAGGAGATCACACTTCCTACAACAAAAGATTTCTCGAACTGAACCAAATGATCCCTAATCTGTTCACCCCCGTGTACCGCTTGGTTGAACACTACATTCGAGGCCTCCCCTCGAAAATTCAAGACTCGGTTCTAAGCACTTCGCCTGCAACACTTGAAGCCGCAATGGAATTAGCTACCGAACTTACCGAGAATCGCATCCGAAACGGGAAATTCAAGGATGAGAAAAAGAAAGCCCCCAATGAGGCCCAAACTCCAAATCATTCCATCTCCTCTTCAAAGTTTGCTGGTAAGAGGAAACGAAACAGCAGAAATTTTGCCGTCATACAAACAAACCCTCCTATCACTGCCACGCCAATTACCCAAATTGCTCCCTCAGCTACACCATTTAAAAAAAGCCATACACCGGCCCATACCCAAAATGCAACCGTTGTCAATACCATCACCTCCCCGAAACTCCTTGCCAACATTGCACCAGTTGTGGCCGTGCGGGTCACACTATTCAAACTTGTCGCACGCTTCAACGAATGAACCGCAATCAACCCTCAACCCAAACCTACCATCAGATAGTGGGTCAAGCCCAACAACCTTTACTTCTACCACCTGCACAACATATAGCCCAATCCTACTACCAACCAACTACCCCATGATGCAACCCATGCGAGCATGTTACAACTGTGGAGACCCAAACCACTTCAGGAACACATGTCCACGCTTGGTGAACATCATCCATGCCCAAGCTCAAGCAAATCCGGTAAACCAAGCTAACCAAGCTCCTCCACCTGCTAGAGGAAGAGCTTTCAACATCAATGCCAACCAAGCTAGGGCTGACAACAACGTGGTTAACGGTACGTTTCTCATCAATGGTAATTATGCATCCATGTTATTCGATACTGGCGCGGATAAGAGTTTTGTGTCCTTAGAATTTGAACCTATCCTCAACCAAACTCGTGATAATCTCATGGAATCTCTAATGGTGGAAGTTGCTGACGGAAAGCCCGTTTCATTAAATTCTATTATACGAAATTGTACTCTCACTCTAAACGATCACGATTTTCCAGTTGACCTCATTCCTATGAAGTTGGGAAGTTTCGATATTATAATCGGCATGGACTGGCTCAGCCAGCATCATGCTGAAGTAGTATGCCGCGAGTTTCGATATTATAATCGGTATGGACTGGCTCAGCCAGCATCACGCTGAAGTAGTATGCCGCGAAAAGTTCATTCGCATTCCTCTTGTAGACGGTCAGACCCTATGTATCTTTGGAGAAACCCCTTCGAAAGGACTCAAATTAATGTCCTGCCTTCAAGCCTGAAAATATCTCCGCAAGAACTATGTAGCATTCCTAACTCACGTCGTCAAAAAGGGAAACAAGGAGAAGAAACTCGAAGATATACCAGTGGTGAAGGAATTCCCACAAGTCTTTCCCGACGACATCCAGGACTCCCTCCTATGAGAGAAGTCGAATTCCGCATCGATCTTGTACCTGGCGCTGCACCAGTCGCAAAATCTCCTTATAGGTTAGCCCCATCCGAAATGCAAGAGCTGGCCAGTCAACTGCAAGAGTTGACTGACAAAGGATTCATACGTCCTAGCTCCTCGCCTTTGGGTGTACCTGTTCTTTTTGTGAAGAAAAAAGATGGAACGTTTCGCATGTGTATCGACTACAGAGAACTCAACAAGTTAACGGTTAAGAATCGCTACCCACTACCTCGCATCGATGACCTCCTAGATCAACTTCAAGACGCCACCTGCTTTTCAAAAATCGACCTTCGTTCTGGTTATCATCAACTTAGAGTACATGAAGAAGACGTCCCAAAGACCGCCTTCCGGACTCGTTATGGTCATTATGAATTCATGGTCATGTCATTCGGTTTAACCAACGCCCCAGCTGTCTTCATGGATCTAATGAATAGGGTATGCAAACCCTACCTCGACCGCTTTGTCACAGTCTTCATCGACGACATCCTCATCTACTCTAAGTCTAAATCCGATCATGAACGACACCTTCGACTTATCCTTACACTCTTAAGGACTGAAAAGCTCTACGCTAAGTTCTCTAAATGCGAATTCTGGTTAAGAGAAGTACAATTCCATGGACATGTCGTTAATGACAAGGGAATACATGTCGATCCTTCGAAAATCAAGGCAGTACAGGAATGGCAAGCGCCACGTACCCCTACCGAAGTAAGGTCATTTCTTGGTTTGGCTGGTTACTATCGCCGCTTCATTGCCAATTTTTCCCGTATTGCTGTACCACTCACGGCCTTGACTCATAAAGGAAAACCCTTCATATGGGGACCTAAGCAAGAAGAGGCCTTCCAAACTCTAAAGCAAAAACTTTGTGATGCACCTATTCTCACACTTCCTGAAGGTTGCGATGACTTTGTAGTATATTACGACGCATCAGGGCAAGGGCTAGGCTGTGTATTAATGCAAAGAGGAAAAGTGATAGCCTATGCTTCTAGGCAACTCAAAGTTCATGAGAAGAATTACACCACCCACGACCTGGAACTTGGAGCTGTTGTGTTCGCTCTCAAGATATGGAGACATTACCTCTACGGTACCAAGTGTGAAATATACACTGACCACAAAAGTCTTCAACATATCTTCAACCAAAAGGAGTTGAATATGAGGCAACGAAGATGGGTCGAACTTCTTAACGACTACGACTGTGAAATTCGGTATCATCCTGGCAAGGCAAACGTAGTGGCTGATGCACTCAGTCGAAAAGGTTATGCGAACTCCATTCGTCTTCTATGTTCGCAAATCATAACCGACATCAAAGATCGAATCCAAGAAGCTCAACATGTTTCTGTAACAGAAAACGACGTACGCGATGAGCTGTCATGTGGAGTGGAACTCAAAATCGAAACCAAATCCGACGGTATTCTATACTATTTAAACCGCATATGGATTCCTGATCGCGATAACCTTCGTGATTTCCTTATGAATGAGGCGCACAAAACACGGTACTCTGTACACTCAGGAGCCGACAAGATGTATCAAGACCTACGATACACCTACTGGTGGCCGGGCATTAAAAAGGATATCGTTGTTTTTGTTGCCAAGTGCCTTACCTGTTCCAAAGTAAAAGCTGAACATCAAAGACCTTCAGGACTTCTAACCCAACCTGAAATACCTGTATGGAAGTGGGAAAACATAACCATGGACTTCATTACCGGGTTACCTCGCACCTCCAGTGGGTATGACACCATATGGGTAATCATTGATCGTCTTACAAAATCAGCTCACTTCATTCCGATTCGCGAGGACTTCAAGAACGAGAAGTTAGCTCGTATCTACATCAGCGAGATCGTAAGCCGTCATGGTGTACGTTTAAGCATCATTTCAGACCGTGATGGTCGT
Source organism: Scalesia atractyloides (assembly GCA_947069175.1). Taxonomy (NCBI): domain Eukaryota; kingdom Viridiplantae; phylum Streptophyta; class Magnoliopsida; order Asterales; family Asteraceae; genus Scalesia; species Scalesia atractyloides. The sequence continues at coordinate 53,564,847 of CAMTDV010000015.1, read as the reverse complement.
TTCACTTCACGAACATGGCGAGCCGTACAAACCACCTTGGGTACACGATTAGACCTCAGTACCGCTTTTCATCCTCAAACTGATGGACAATCTGAACGCACCATCCAAACTCTTGAAGACATGCTTCGAGCATGTGTCATAGACTTCAAAGGGAATTGGGACGCCCATCTACCATTAGTTGAATTTTCGTACAACAATAGCTACCATTCAAGTATCGGCATGGCTCCTTTCGAAGCTTTATATGGTCGTAAGTGCCGATCTCCAGTATGTTGGCACGAAATTGGGGAATCACAAATCACCGGTCCAGAGTTAATTCAAGAAACAACCGACAAGGTCATTCAAATTCGAAACAATCTTCTAGCGGCTCAAAGTCGTCAAAAGAGTTATGCAGACAAACGACGAAAGCCCTTGGAGTTTGACATTGGGGATCAAGTACTTTTAAAAGTATCACTGTGGAAGGGAGTGATTCGTTTTGGCCAGAAGGGCAAGCTAGCACCACGCTACGTAGGACCTTTCAAGATACTCGAAAGAGTAGGTCCTGTAGCATACAAGCTTGACCTACCAGAAGAGCTCAACATAATTCATCCCACATTCCACGTATCAAACTTGAAGAAGTGCCTCGCCGATGAAAACCTCCATGTTCCTCTAGAAGACATTCAGATCGATGAATCTATGCACTTCATTGAAAGACCAGTAGAAATCATGGACTTCAGAGAGAAGCGTTTAAGACAGAGTCGTATTCCAATTGTCAGGGTACATTGGGAGTCGAAACGAGGACCTGAGTTTACTTGGGAACGTGAAGACTCAATGCGCGAGAAATACCCGCATCTTTTTCCTGTTACCACTACTACTTAAATTTCGGGACGAAATTTCTAAAAGTAGGGGATACTGTAACATCCGTAGAAAAACGGGTTTCCAAAACCCGCTTCTTTATTAATCGAATATCCAGTTATAATTTTTCGTTGCATATTTATTGCTCAAATTAATTTTAAACGATACATAATTAATAACTATATTAGAATTTAAAAACCATATTTTATAAATAATCGTAAATAGTGAGGAAAAAAAATAAAATGGGGACGCCGGGTTTCGAACCCGGGTCGCCCACAAACTCAAACACACAACACACCGCTCCGCCACATGCCTTATTTGTGAATATACTGAAACAAATAATACTTAAAATAAAACTCGAATTCAAAACCGGAAATCATCGCGCTCAGAACTCGCAATCCCCGGAAAATCCGGCAATCCGCGAGTTTAGCCATTTTCCTTTTGACTAAAACACTATAACCGACTTCGACATCGGTTATAACCGACGTCTAACAGTCAATTGCGGTCATAACCGCCGGAGAAACTTTGACCGCGAATCAAGACTCAAACTCGGACAAAATTCATCTAGTTCTACCCTATAAATACCCCCTCAACCTTCCGGAAATCCTTTCGCTAAAGACCGCACACTTTTTCGTAGTTGAAATTCTCAGAAGCTCGTCGTCGGAGATTTCCAATTTCGCCGGAACATCGCCGGAAATCCTTGATTAGAAAACCGTATTCATTCCTCGACCGGTATATCTATCTAAAACTTCTCTGCTATCTCTTAATTCATACTTTAATCGTTCAAATCAATAATCAAAACTGCTAAACAGTTCATACAGCCGGACATCGCAAATCGGAGCCGACGACACTTGCCGGAAAACCGAAGCAAACCCGCTGTTCCGGTACACCATATCATTTAATTTCTCTGTTCATTTCAATCAAGTTTAAATCGTGAACGACTAAACAAGAACAGTCGGAATTCACTGTTCTGTGTTTTTAAACGAAGAAGATGAAGTCGCAAATAAGTATAAGTATAATTAAAATCAGATATTCAAATGGGTTAGACACACAGTCCAGCGGTGGACTGTGTGCACAAACAATACACACGTCCCGAGTTCGAATCGCACACGTTACCGAATTTCAGAATTAAAACCAACATTTTTACAACTGAATCGGATCAGGTCACCGAATGTTAATAAGAATAATTTGATCCATAAATTAAACAGATATGACACACAGCCCAACTGGTTGGGCTGTGCGCACTCGAACCGAAGGACCCGAGTTCGACTCCGGGTCCCTGCAACCGGTTCGGCAATATAAACCATTTTTAAATAAAACCAAATAAGTTTAAAATTAATTAGTATATAAATATAATTAAAACAGAGAATATTTCGGGTTAGACACGTAGCTCAGTTGGTAGAGCTGCGTGCACGTAAACGAGAGGTCCCGAGTTCGAACCTCACCCAGCGCATAATTAAACACAATACGACCGGTCAATGGTCAACGGTCAAAAAGTCAAAAATTTTTTTTATTTTTTTATTTATTTTTATTAATTTATTTAATCAGAAAATCATTTAAAATACTTAAAAATAAGATTTTAAAGTTAGAAAACCTCCTTAAACTCACAAAAATAAATCTAAAAATCACATTAAGAGTATAAATTAAAAGTACTAATTTACCGAATCATTTCGTTATTATTTTAGGTTAGTTTTCCTCGTCGATCAAATCCTAAAACTCGTGCGCATCCAACGTCATCAAAGAACGCACTCAAAGTGAGTGAATCTCTACCAATTCCCCGTTTTGATCACATTTTGGGGTGTATCATGTGTCGTTTAATTCCTTATTATATTTAAACACTTGTGCATCCATCATATCCGTGATCAAATGTGTATCAATTGTTGTGTGAATTATGTTTAGATTGAAGTTATCATTTTCAGTGCATGCATTTCATTAGGCCCATCAGCTCCCCGTGGGATACGGGTTGAGTATCAGGTGCCTCATTCGATCGGCTCCGTTTGATTGAGCCTTGATCTCATATATATCATCATTCATGTCATTTACTCATCCAATATGGTTTGTGTTTTGTTATATATATGTTTGCTCACACGTGATTATTGCACAAATTTTCAATATTAAATACAACAAGAAATTAATAACAATGTTTTCTCAAGTTTCACTCGCCAACTTTTGTTGACCCAAAATATCCCCCGTTTTACACATGATACAGGTGATCCAGTTGAGGCAAGAAACACATAGGAAGGCCTAGAAGAATAAATCAGTTTAAGCTTGAGATTGTTGTACTTAGTTTCATTTCCTTGTAATTGTATGGATTTGATTTGAATATTTAAGTTGTAATTTGAATTTAATAAATATGAAACATTTTAGTAAACATCATGAGCTTTGGTGATAACCCAATTATGCCCCGACTCTTATTCCGCTACGGGTCGGGGTGTGACATGTGTAACATAGGTATACATCTCTAACCCACTGGATGTAACACATGTAAAACCCTGTATGTAACACATGTTACCCGTAGTGTAACATGTGTTACAACATATAGGTCGCATGTGTAACCTGGCTATACATGTTTTAGCCTCTGGTGTAACTCATGTAACTACATATAGGACAAACAGTTTAGAATGTAGCTGGTAGAAATATAGTTGACAGAAATGTAACATGCATAGCTAACATGTGTTACATCATATAGGTCACATATGTAACCTATATGTGTAACATATGTATACATCTCTAACCCACTGGGTGTAACACATGTTGTATGTAACACATGTTACCCGTAGTGTAACATGTGTTACAACATATAGGTCGCATGTGTAACCTGGCTATACATGTGTTAGCCTCTGGTGTAACTCATGTAACTACCTATATTTGTAAAAAAATGGTATCGGGGAGTATGTTCTTGATCACTGTTGACATGTAAGGGGTATGTATATGTCTGGGCAGAAGTTAAAAAAACAGTAACATGGTGAAACGTGTGTAACATAACTTTACGTGTGTTATGAGAAGTTTGACAATTGTAACACCTTATGTTATAAAAGGTATAGAGCATGACTTGTGTGACCAGGTTAAAACACATGAGTTTAAGAAAAAAAAATCAAACAACATCACATATCGCAAACCCTTTAACGTACTAGTAAGTTTAAATATTGAAATATTGTTTATATGGGTTGTTAGATGTTTTGTATAAACTTCACTATGATAGTACATTTTCATTACCTTTAGAAAGTCCATAACGTATGTGTGATTGGCGACTGTTACATGTGTATCATGTTTGGGAAAAAATGTAACCAGTACAAATTAGGTAACCCATGAAACCACGAAGTGTAACAGATGATAGTTCATGTTGTTTTGAAATCAGTGTTTGCAAGCAGGTAGTTGGCTATTTCATTACTTCATGGACATTCCCTGTGCTTACATTCCATGTGAAACATGTTATTACAAGGCGTATGAAACATTCTTAATATGATATAGTAAAAACAAGGTACATGTATATGTTAGTACAGTTGTAGGCTACAAATGTTACATGAGTATATGCAAACATGTTAGTACATGTGCTATGTAACACAAGTTACAAAATGATACATATGTTACATGTGTGTATGAAATACATTTGGTATATGTGTATTATATGTAACTTGTGTACATACAAATATGCTAGTACATTTGTACTTAGACATGGTACATGTGTATATGCAAATGTATAGCCACGATGCATTGGTGTTAATAGGATAACACATGTATAGCCACAACAAAAGTTCACACATGTATAACATAATTGTTGTAACATCCGCAAATTTCTAGCCTTGTATTTAATATTTATTTCATTTGCTATTCTGCTAATAGTTCCATTTTTATTAGTAATACAATCTAGACATTTTTTTAATTTCAATTTAAAAGTGTGCGTGTCATTTATACATATTCCATACAAGATTACACAAACATCCCATTAACAAGTTTTTTTATTATAATGAATATTTTATCTAAATAAGGATTTAATAAATAAAATTTTATTTTTATACCAATTCTCCATCTATTAATGATATTTTATTTATATCATTAAAAATAATTTATTATCTGAAAACATATAAAAAATTTAAAATATAAATATTTAGTTTTTTTTTTCCAAAAGAAATATTTTATAAAAGGTTCTAAGTTCATAAAGTTAGCTTCTTGTTTTTTTTATAAATGTTTAAAGTATATAGACTAATACAGGGTCTGGTTGTGCTATTTTAGAAATTTCTTTATGAGTACAAAACTTGAGAAAACAATTTATGAAAAACTAATGAAAACACAAGGACCTGTTTATATTTTTCTTCAAAACTTGAAATCAGACTTTGGCGCCAAGTTTGTTTCACGCTTACACCTTGGATCCGCCGGATCTTCGTTTAATTTCGACGCGTTCTTCACCTAATCGATTTCCAAATTGATATCATGAATCAGGACGTAAATGAAAACAAATATTGCAAATTTTGGAACCGTATAAACCGAATCACGACTTTCAATCAATCCTCGATCCTACTCAAATTCGTGTATAAACACAAGCGTACCTACAACGCCTCAAACCTTCACAATAAAATTCCCCTTAAACTTTATTCGATACAACAAATTGGACTTCGTCGGAATCGTCCTACTCACAAGAGTTTCAAGTTTGCCAGAATCATCTAATCTCGTCCATTCTTTACAACCGGTATCACTTCTTAATGTTTTCTGTTTATTTTTCTTTGTAAAACCTTATCGACTCTTGGATTTAGATTGAAGGGTATGATAGAAACAATTAGAGTGAATGTTTGATTTGGGAAACTAAGAATTGGCTAATATGTTTTTAAAACGGATATAATTAACACCACCTTTGCTTTGATCTTAATACACGTTGCACATGATCTTCGTTAAAAAAAAAGAGGTCAAACAGATTTAAACCAAAAACGGACTCGAGCTCAGATTGTGGCGTCAAGTTATTGAACCAGTGTAGACTCGGGTTCGAATCCGGGCTACACCGTCTTGTTGTCTTTATTTTTTTTACACACTTCTGTCCGTTTTTATTTCTTGACAAAAAACTCCATTCTAACCTTTCTAAACAATTGTTAGACCAGTTTCAATTCAAAGGGATATGAATTAGGGTCCTATGATGGTTTGGGAGAATTTGGATTAACTGCAGGCTTGAGTTAAATATACTAAAGCTGCCATGGATTGTTTCAATTGTTAAAAGTGTTGTCAAACATAGTACAACGTTAAAAAATGGCAACAAAATGTTTTTCGGTTTCTTTTAGACAAACAAGAAATGTGTCATTCTTTAATACTTTAATGGTGTACTAGTATCACCTGGGTAATGAGTATAGTAATCATTCAAACATATATGAGTATAGTAATCATTCAAACATATATATATATATATATATATATATATATAGCTTGCTGAAACCTTTTTCAAACCCACTTACGAGTTAATATTCGTGCTCTTGTAAATCATTATACTAATATCCCCTTTTTATATATAAACTAGAGGCGTCGATGTAAAGACCAAATCAATGATGTTCTATTTCTTAAAAAAACTAGTATTTGGTTTACTAAATTAAACAAACTTATAACAATTAAATTAATTGTTTCTTTAAATTGCATCCTCGTAAGTAATACGTTTTTTTATGTGATCTTTACAACAAAATATTCATATTAATAAAGTAGAATTTAAGTCAATAACTTTTATAGGGATTTGATATTTATTATATAAACACATATATATATATATATATATAACGGCTTAAATAACACCAGATTCGTCTTTGACGAAGCTCGAACCATTGACCTCAAAGAGAGCAACACCATAACTTCAGAGGCTTTGCCAATTAAACCCAACCCACCACCTCACTCATTTAATATTTATTTAAACCTTATAATAGAAATATTATTGTGTCTTATTAACTATTCTTGGTTACTTTTTATCATAAATCAATTCTTTTAACATATAATTTATAACCATTTTCACTATGAATTATTTATTTTGATTAAATAAATAATTCAACTTTTCCACTTAAAATCCTAGATGTTCCCAAATAGATTCAGAATCTCTAATTGCCTATAGTCATAGAATGTATTAGACTTTAAATCTACGACCAACACTTTTTGAAAAATATCTTTTGACTAACTTAGGATAATTCTTTGGAACTCTTCTCTCATAATCTACCACAACTTTGTGTGAACACTTGTTTGCACCCTAAGGTGAGTACATAGTTCCCTTTTTACCTTTTTTTGGGATGATACAAATGTTGCAAAAATTTTGCTTAAACATTTATACAGTTATTTTTATGGCTTATGTTATCACTATTTGCTTTGTATGAAACTTGTTTGGTTTGCTTCAACATGTGCATTCATTAACTCCGTAAGAGCTGCCCGGTAGTATATTATAGGTGTGACGACCCATCTCCACTTTCATTTGGTTTTGCTTATTTTACACATTTTGCTTATTTTGCTTTTGGGAAGTGGAGGATGATAGAATCCGTTAAACATGTCAGCTTAGGTTTAAATGTGCCACCGTGACCCATACTCGTTAAATGCAATATGCTTAGTGTTCTACTTATGCCATATAAATTGTAAATAAAATATTTTTGTTACATGTTTTACTATAAAACCTATGTTGCTCGCCAGCTTTTAGTTGACCCATGTTTTTCTCACATATGTTTCAGGTGGTAACTATTGATGATGCTTTGCAAGCTTTCTATCACTTAGGATCATGGAACTTTTTGCCTTAGTTAAACTTTAAAATGAATATTATATCTTGTTTTGGACAAGTTGTTTTGTTGTTCGTTTGATTTGGTTGTTGAACATGAATTTGACTTAATATTATATATGAACTTTAATTATTGCCATGTGTCTTTGAGCATCCTATCATACGTGGCGCCCTGACGTTTCTGTCTTCGGTTGGGGTGTTACAGATTGATATCAGAGTCATGGTTATAGTGAATTAGGTTATTAGAATGCTTTTGACCTGGACTATAACCTTTCTAGGACACCAAACTTAAGTTATCTCATGTATCTTATGTTTTTCTTATCTTCATTTGCTCTATGTTACTAAATCGTCATCTATCCTTAGATGATTAAATTCTGTCTTTAGACTTAATGCCTTAAAACATTTTAAAAATCTCGTCAACATCTTTGGCTCAGACAATCATTATGTGAACCAATATATTTTGACTAGTCATTGTTTTCGTTTATTTAATAAATAATTATGATCTTTGTGTCATTACTTTACCATGATACCTCCTGTGACATTTTTTTTTCTCTTTCAAAATTTTCATCATGCGTATACCTTATGACCTGATGATCTTTTATGTGTCCTCATTATGTTCTCAATTTCTTTTAAAAATTTCACTTGTGTTTATATCCCTCATACTTTTGATTATTCAATTACACAAAATTTTAAATGTGATTCATACAATTAGTTATCTAAACATTATCTAATTAATTTAATTAGTTAAGTTTTAATTTAAAATAATTTTGTCCTTTAAAAAAATGGATAACTAATAAATTATATGAATCATTAATTTGTTTTCTATTTTATGAAAACATAACAACACCTACAATTCAAAAGTTATAGAATCATTTTTTCTCATTCAACTCTATAAAGTTTCCCAGCAAATATCTATTGAGCATGTTTTCTTTAAAATATTTTTTATAAATTCATTTTATTAACCTAAAGAAAGAAAAATGAGTTCTAATTTAATATATATATATATATATATGTCTTCATCAAATTGATTCTTTTTAGAAATGCAAATATTGTTTATAATTTTTTTCTTTCTAATTTCTTTTTATAAGAATTCATTTATTTAATTTAGTTAGATAAATTTACCAATGCTGCTTTTATAAATAAAATCTTACTTATCTAGTGTAATTAGATAAATTTCCACTACTTACTTTATAAAAAGAAAAAAAAAACTTATTTGACTAATTTAACTGGATAAATTTACACATGCTTCGTTTATGAAACTTATTTATCCAATATAATCAAATAACTAATCAGTGCTTCTATTTTTTAAAAGAAAATTGTATATCTAACTTAGTTATATAAATTTGTTAGTATTTATCAAGCTGTTTTTATCCCATTGCTTTTAGATTTCATATCTCTCATACATATCCACATAGTTTTATATCAAATTTACATTATGATGTCATCTTACAACTATCAGTATAACAACAATCCCCTATATTTTTTTTCTTTCTTTCTTGATAAGACACATTCAAGAAGGAATATTTCACTATCTAAGGTTTGAAAATCTCACGTTTACTTCCCCTATACATATACCTTGTTCCGTACATGTACGTCTTCTCCCATCTAGCACTTTGTGTGGGACACGCTCTTAACCTCAAGTTGGTGCCCTGAAGACGTCTCATTTCATGATTTAATTGACAAATAAATGTTAACCGTGGCAAATTTTCTTTTTCCTCAAACCTAACCTTGGATTTCACACATTTAGAAAATGATTTCTTTTTGACAAATAATCTTCGTTACAAAAAGGTTTTTGATTTTCAAAATTTGGAAGAAACCTGCATTGATAAAATTTTTAAAATAATAAAAACATCAGTTAACATTTTCAACTTCTTTCGAAGATTCATAACCAACACAATACTTGCTTTTTCCCAATTCATGGAAATCATCCAACCTAATCCAACGTAGACTACATTACCCATCTTCAACAGTCAATCATCTTTGCACAACTCAAGATCTATTTTTGAAAAAACCTTCCCATCTATGGGAGGATTAAACACTTCTAATTCTCATACGCGTTGGTAGTCTTTTCGAAACCCGTTCTAGCAACATCTTGCCTCATACACTTGAACATAATGTTTTGTGAATCTTGTCATACTCGTTGTTACACCCATGACGCGTTGTCACTCTAAAAAGTATGATTTCTATAAAATCTTATCTTACTATGAAGCATGAAATTTTCCTTGAGTTACGATCCTTCTTTCTAACTCAATCCTATATAAAACTGATTACTCCATATAACATGAGCTTCTAGGAACTTGATTATTACACATGAGTTTGATATTCCCTTACATGCAAATTTGTTTATTCCATAAACGTGCTTACTTACTTAAATTTTCCATGAGCATGATTACTTGCGAATATGATTGCATAGGAACACGTTTCCTATAAACCTAATTACACATAATTTGAGTTTTTTTTACGAACATTAGGCGTCGTTATCTATGTGCTTTGTTCATACATAAAACAACATCCTGTGAGTTAAAATCTAGTTACAATTACATTTCAACTCAGTGGTTTTGTATGATATCTTGGTTGTTATTTATGTATACTTGCTTGGTTAAGTACATTATATTGTAACTTTTACATTGTCAAGAGGTTAAATTGTTCCTCGCATACCTAAAGAGGTTAACTTGTCGCGGTTCACCACATATAGTTGTATCGAATTAGGGTTCCTCATTCTCATGTCATCTTAGATTTGGATATTTTGAGTTTATTTTGTCCCACAATAATAAGACGAACTATGCAGACTATGCAACGAATCGAGTAATTTCGGGTGCACACGTAATTATAAAATTCAGTGCATGGAAGTCATAGTGAGTTTTGTCGTGTGTTATAGCACCGAACCTATATATATAACAACGAGAGGAATGTGTATGATAGGGACATAATGGATAAGCCGCTGGTACTTCCTATATACAAGTGTCTCTTATATATATTATCAAACGTAACATTATTTAAGTCACTTGAAATATTTGAGTCATTTGAAGTTGCTGACCTTGACCATATTTAGTAGGAACTATTATCTAGTAGTATATTTTGAGACATGTTAAACTTCTATTTTAAACTATTTTCAACCGACTTCTCACCATCCCAACTTCAATTTATGCATCCTATCATTAGGAATGAAACCCACACGTTAACCTTTTCCCAACTCTCCAACAACTCAATCTTCTACCACAAAAAAAATCATCATTCTAAATATTTTTGAAGCAATCCCTTTCATTACTAACACCCCCTTAGACTCCTCCAAACTTGACAATATAACCCACCTCCTACATACCACTTTTTTAAGTATTCGCAACTTTAACCAGCAGCCTATTCAAAAAAATAAAAAAATAAACAAAACCAGTTTCGAGACGAAATTCCTAAAAGAAGGGGAGACTGTAACATCCATAAATTTCCAGCCGTGTATTTAATATTTATTTTATTTGCTATTCTACTAATAGTTCCATTTTTATTAGTAATACAATCTAGACATTTTTTTAATTTCAATTTAAAAGTGTGCGTGTCATTTATACATATTCCATTCAAGATTACACAAACATCCTATTTACAAGTTTTTTTTATTATAATGAATATTTTATCTAAATAAGGATTTAATAAACAAAATTTTATTTTTATACCAATTCTCCATCTATTAATGATATTTTATTTATATCATTAAAAATAATTTATTATCTGAAAACATATAAACAAATTTAAAATATAAATATTTAGTTTTTTTTTCTTTCCAAAAGAAATATTTTATAAAAGGTTCTAAGTTCATAAAGTTAGCTTCTTGTTTTTTTTATAAATGTTTAAAGTTTATAGACTAATGCAAATTAGTTAACTACAGGGTCTGGTTGTGCTATTTTAGAAATTTGTTTATGAGTACAAAACTTGAGAAAACCATTTATGAAAAACTAATGAAAACACAAGGACCTGTTTATATTTTTCTTCAAAACTTGAAATCAAACTTGGGCGCCAAGTTTGTTTCACGCTTACACCTTGGATCCGCCGGATCTTCGTTTAATTTCGACGCGTTCTTCACCTAATCGATTTCCAAATTGATATCATGAATCTGGACGTAAATGAAAACAAATCTCGCAAATTTTGGACCAAATCGATTAATTTTGGAACCGTATAAACCGAATCACGACTTTCAATCAATCCTCGATCCTACTCAAAATCGTGTATAAACACAAGCGTACCTACAAAGCTTCAAACCTTCACAATAAAATTCACCTTCAACTTTATTCGATACAACAAATTGGACTTCGTCGGTATCACTTCTTAATGTTTTCTGTTTATTTTTCTTTGTAAAACCTTATCGACTCTTGGATTTAGATTGAAGGGTTGATAGAGACAATTAGAGTGCATGTTTGATTTGGGAAACTAAGAATTGGCTAATATGTAGTTAAAACGGATATAAATAACACCACCTTTGCTTTGATCTTAATACACGTTGCACATGATCTTCGTTTAAAATAAAAGAGGTCAAACAAATTTAAACCAAAAACGGACTCGAGCTCAGATTGTGGCGTCAAGTTATTGAACCCGTGTAGACTCGGGTTCGAATCCGGGCTACACCGTCTTGTTGTCTTTATCTTTTTTACACGCTTCTGTCCGTTTTTATTTCTTGACCAAAAACTCCATTCTAACCTTTCTAAACAATTGTTAGACCGGTTTCAATTCAAAGGGATATGAGTTAGGGTCCTATGATGGTTTGGGAGAATTTGGATTAACTGCAGGCTTGAGATAAATATACTAAAGCTGACATGGATTGTTTCAATTGTTAAAAGCGTTGTCAAACATAGTACAACATTAAAAAAAATGGCAACAAAATGTTTTTCGGTTTCTTTTAGACAAACAAAGAAAGGTGTCATTCTTTAATACTTTAATGGTGTACTAGTATCACCTGGGTAATGAGTATAGTAATCATTCAAACATATATATATAGCTTGCTGAAACCTTTTTCAAACCCACTTACTAGTTAATATTCGTGCTCTTGTAAATCATTATACTAATATCCCCTTTTTATATATAAACTAGAGGCGTCGATATAAAGACCAAATCAATGATGTTCTATTTCTTTAAAAAAAACTGGTATTTGATTTACTAAATTAAACACATTATAACAATTAAATTAATTGTTTCTTTGAATTGCATCCTCATAAGTAATACGTTTTTTTATGTGATCTTTACAACAAAATATTCATATTAATAAAGTAGAATTTAGGTCAATAACTTTTATAGGGATTTGATATTTATTATATTTACATATATCTATGTATATATATATATATATATATATATAACGGCTTAAATAACACTAGATTCGTCTTTGACGAAGCTCGAACCATTGACCTCATAGAGAGCAACACCATAACTTCAGAGGCTTTGCCAATTAAACCCAACCCACCACCTCATTTATTTAATATTTATTTAATCCTTATAATAGAAATATTATTGTGTCTTATTAACTATTCTTGGTTACTTTTTATCATAAATCAATTCTTTTAACATATAATTGATAACCATTTTCACTATGAATTATTTATTTTGATTAAATAAATAATTTAACTTTACCACTTAAAATCCTAGATGTTCCCAAATAGATCCAGAATCTCTAATTGCCTATAGTCATAGAATGTATTAGACTTTAAATCTAATACCAACACTTTTTGAAAAATATCTTTTGATTAACTTAGGATACTTCTTTGGAACTCTTCTCTCATCATCTACCATAACTTTGTGTGAATACTTGTTTGCACCCTAAGGTGAGTACATAGTTCCTGTTTTACCTTTTTTTGGGATGATACATATGTTGCAAAAATTTTGCTTAAACGTTTATTATTTTTATGGCTTATGTGATCACTATTTGCTTTGTATGAAACTTGTTTGGTTTGCTTCAACATGTGCATTCATTAACTCCGTACAAGCCGCCCGGTAGTATATTATAGCCCTATAGGTGTGACGACCCATTTCCACTTTCATTTGGTTTTGCTTATTTTACACATTTTGCTTATTTTGCTTTAGGGAATGGAGGATGATAGAATCCGTTAAACATGTCAGCTTTGGTTTGAATGTGCCACCGTGAACCATACTCGTTAAATGCAATATACTTAGTGTTCTACTTATGCCATATAAATTGTAAATAAAATATATTTGTTATATGTTTTACTATAAAACCTATGTTGCTCGCCAGCTTCTAGTTGACCCATGTTTTTCTCACATATGTTTCAGGTGGTAACAATTGATGATGCTTTGGAAGCTTTCTATCACTTAGGATCATTGAACTTTTTGCCTTAGTTCAACTTTAAAATGACTATTATATCTTGTTTTGGACAAGTTGTTTTGTTGTTTGTTTGATTTGGTTGTTGAACATGAATTTGACTTAATATTATATTTGAACTTTAATTAGTGCCATGTGTCTTTGAGCATCCTATCATACGTGGCGCCCTGACGTTTCCGTCTTCGGTTGGGGTGTTACAATTGTTGTTACATTTGTGTTAATAAGTTTAACTGTATGAGATTAACACTAATGTACTTGTTTTGTTAATAGGTGAAAAGATGTGTGTATTCAAGATGAAGATGGTATTTATGAAGCGAAACATAGTTATATTTTTGTTACCTTATGATAGTTTTTGTATCATTTTTATATATTACCCTTTTAATGAAGTTATGGGTAACATTTAATGTTATATTACCATTTTCTGACATTATGGTTTATGTTTAATGTAATGGTTTACAACAACATTTTTATGGTTTACTTTTAATGATGTTATGTGGTACATGTAATGTTATATTACGTTTAACGTAATGGTTTGAAGTACTAGATCATACCCTACATTCAACAATACTCCTCTTTATGAGATGTAATACGTCTTCTGATTTTAAGAGAAATCTATTTATGTTAACATATGTAACACCTTCAGGGTTTTGGTTCCTGAAAGTTGTAATGTAATACATAAGGTAACAAAAGTTGCAAAAGTGTTTTATATGAACTTAAATATATAAAAATGATCCAAAAAATATCATAAGTTAACAAAAATCTAGTTATGCCTTGCTTCTTGATAACCATCTTCATTTTAAACACAAAACATCCATGCACCTATGAACAAAACAAGTACATCAGCATAAATCTCCTATATGTTATAACAAGTGTACTTGTGTAAAGTTTTGTTGTAACACATGTAACAACTATATGTAACATGGCTATACATGTGCTACATCTCTAATATAACACAAGTTACAAAAATGTGTTACATATGTGCAGCCCCCTTTGTGTCTAAAAAGGGCTGGGATAACTATAAGTAACATGTGTAACGTTGTTACTACATATATATCTAATTATCCCATAAAAGAAACTACTTTTTATTTGTAAAATCAACGAGATATTCCAAATAAATTATGAAGTTTCTAAAGGTAACACATGTTATAACATATAGGATAAACCATTTAGAATGTATCTGGCATAAATGCTGCTAGCATAAATGTAACATACATAGCTAATTATGCCAACAAAAAAACATGACTTTTTATTTGTAAAGCAAACGAAATATTCTGATTAAATTTTGGACTTTCTAAATGTAATGAAACTTTGATATCTGAGCGAAGTTTATACAAAACAACTAAACCAACAAAAGTTTGAAACTTATAGCGTAAAAATTATGAATTTTCAAAATAATTATCTACCATAAAAAACCTGCAAAATACATGAACATTTAACCATTACTAGAACACTTCGAACAAACAAAAACTTATTAACAATCATCTGAACAAAAAAAATATGCGTGAAATGATTTTCAAAATAAAACACTACAAAAAAACCATATTAAAACACTGCTTCTCTCTAACACACACTTGTATATATAATCTTGGTATTCTTGATGAACATGATGAAGATTGTTGTCTCACTCTAGAAATCAGCTTTCTCTCTCTAAACACATCAGCTTCTCTCACCATAAACAACAACTTTCTCTCTCTCTCTCTCTCAAACACACACACACACTTGTATATGTGTTCTTGGTGTTTTTGATGAACATGATGAAGATTGTTGTTTCTCACTCTAGAAATCAGCTTTCTCTCTCTAAACACATCAGCTTCTCCCACCATAAACAACTCTCTCTCTCCCTCTCTCTCTCTCTCTCTCTCTCTCTCAGACACACGTGTATGTGTGTTCTTGGTGTTCTTGATGAACATGATGAAGATTGTTGTTTCTCACTCTAGAAAACAGCTTTCTCTCTCTAAACACATCAGCTTCTCTGCTCATAAAAGATAACTTTCTCTTTCTCTTTCTCTCTCACACACTTTTATGTGTGTTCTTGGTGTTCTTGATGAACATGACGAAGACTCATCAAGGAGAAAGCGGTTCGGGATAACATTGGTGGGAGAGTATGCCGAAAGATCTTGCATGAATTCGTGTGGATCGCCCATTTAACAAAGAGAAATTTGAACAATGAAGAAAGAATAATGGAGGTTTGAAATGAAAAGGGTTTCTAGGAAGAAAATAAGTAGTACAAAAGGTGATGGGTTGGGGTTGGGTATAATCGAGTGGATGGTTGTTGGGGAAATGTGATGGTTGGTGAAAAGTACAAACTCCAAACAAAAAGACCAAAACACCGTTAAAGCATGTGGATGAATGGGGTGATGTGGATGAATGAGGTTCACATATTCTAGTTTGTTAAATTTTCTCAATAAAATGAGTTTTCTCCTATATATATATAGGAGAAGGATCCGTTAGGAACCACCATTTATTGTGAGAACCGCGAGAACAGTATGAACACAAACAATAATACCTAAAAAAATGTAAAATACACCCAATTTTTTTTTGATTTTTTAAATATTTTTTTGAAAAAATCACTATATTTTGTCAAAAAAATTAATTTTTTTTCAAAAAAAATTAAGAAAAAAAATTGAGTAACAGTTATCCATGCACATGTGCATTTTTATCATTTCTTTGACAAATTCCGTAATACATATAAAAATTAGACAATTGTACTTTCATTTACACTGCCACGTGTAATACACTAATGTTTATGTTACCAAAATTAGAAATGCACATGTGCATCTATATGTATCAACATGAAATAAGGTGTTTTGGTACATTACTTTGAATACACTTTCTCTTTCATCTATCAGTTCATCCATAATAAACTACCATGCACATGTGCATATGTATCATTTCTTCGACAAATTCCATAATACGTTACAAATATTAGACAATTGTACTTTCATTTACACTACCATCTGTAATACACTACTTTTTACGTTACGAATATTAGAAATGCGCATGTGCATCTACATGTATCAACATGAAATAAGGTGTTTTGGTACACTACTTTGAATACACTTTCTCTTTCATCTATCACACTATCCATAATACACTACCATTACCTCCTACCATCCATAATACAATACCATTACCTCCCACCATCTATAATACAATACCAATACCAAGATGTTCACTTTATTACATGTATATCATCACCATTTATACCATCCAATCAACATATTACATCATAAAGTGACAATTATAACAAAACCATCAACCACTAGATATAAATAACCAAAAAACATGTATATCGGCCTACTTCATCATTCAAAAACACAAACTTTTTGTACCAAAACACGTTATATAATGGTTATACAAAATTATGCACATGTGCATTTTGAATATTGGTAATGTAAAAAGTAGTGTATTACGGATGGTATTGTAAATTAAAGTGCAATTTTCTACTACTGATAATGTATTACGGAATTTGTCGAAGTTATGATACATATGTACATGTGCATGGATAACTATTACTCGAAAAAAAAGTTTTTTTAAGGGGTAAGAAATGTAGCGATTTAAAAAAAATAGTAAAAAAATAAAAAAGAATTGAGTTTTTTTTTAATTTTTTTAGATTTTATTTTGCAATAAAGATGGTTCGTGCGGTTCTCGCAATAAAGGTGGTTCTCCCATGAACCTTACCCTATATATATATATATATATATATATATAGGGGATGGATCATGGGAAAATTAGTTAAAATGGAAAACCAAAAAACTAACTAAAAAGCCAAAAAAACATATCAATTTTTTTTGATTTTTTAATAAAAAATCACTATATATATTATATAAATAAAACTTAAAAAAAAATATATATAATGCACATGTGCAGTACAAGTTTCTTTTTTTATTTAAAAAAAAAAGTTTTTTATATATAAAAGCAGCGATTTTTTATAAAAAAAATTGTAAAAAAAATTGTTTGTTTTTTTATGATTTTTATGGCTTTTTTAGTTAGTTTTCTAGTTTTCTTATTTATATCTAGTTTTCTCATGATACTCCCCCAATATATATATATATATATATATATATATATATATATACATATATATATATATATATATATATATATATTGTAAGGTTCATTGGGGAACACTAAAAAATGGGGAACAGGGGAGCACTTTTAAAAATTTAATTAACATGTTAAAAATCATTTTTTAGAAAAAAATTCGGCGCTTCTTCTTATATATATATAGGACAAGGATCCGTTAGGAACCACTCTTTATTGCGAGAACCACGAGAACCAGTGTGAACACAAACAGTAATACACAAACACTGGACAATTGTACTTTCATTTACACTGCCATGTGTAATACACTATTTTTTACGTTACCAATATAAGAAATACACATGTGCATCTATATGTATCAACATGAAATAAGCTGTTTTGATACACTACTTTGAATACACTTTCTCTTTCATCTATCATACCATCCATAATGCACTTCCATTACCTCCTACCATCCAGAATACAATACCATTACCTTCTACCATTTATAATACAATACCAATACCAATATTTTCACTTTATTACATGTATATAAACACCGTTTATACCATCCAATCAACATATTATATTATAAAGTGACAACTATAATGAAACCATCAACCACTAGATATAACTAACCAAAAAACATATATATGAGCCTACTTCATCATTCAAAATCACAAACTTTTTGTACCAAAACACCGTATATAGTTGTTATACATAATGATGCACATGTGTATTTAATGTAAAATTGAGTGTATTATGGATGGTATTGTAAATTAAAGTGCAATTCTCTACTAGTATTATTGAATTTGTCGAAGTTATGATACATATGCACATGGATAACTGTTACTCGAAAAAAAAGTTTTTTTTTATTTGTTAACGAATTATAACGATTTTTATTAAAAGGTTATTAAAAAATTGAGTGCTTTTTTGATTTTTTTAGATTTTATTTTGCAATAAAGGTGGTTCTCGCATGAACCTTACTATATATATATATATATATATATATACATACATATGAGAAGGATAAAATGAAAACCCGCTTGAGTTGAGAAAACTCAAGAAAACCCTACGTAACATTTTTATTTTTTTTTAAAATAAGGAATGTAAGTTACATCTTAATGAACGTTTTGTAACAAAAAAAAAAAAAACACGAGTGGATTTTTTTATAAAAATTACAAAAATTCAGTTTTTTAGCGTTTTTTGTAAACATTGAAATTTTCAAAAAAATTTATAAAAAAACCATTCGGCGCTTTTTATTTTTATTTTTTTTTGTTACAAAATGTTCATTAACATGTAACATACATTCTCTATTTTTTTTAGAAAAAAATTAAAATGTTACATAGGGTTTTCTTGAGTTTTCTCAACTCAAGTGAGTTTTCTCTCTATACTTCACCTATATATATATATATATATATATAAATATATATATATATATATATATATATATATATAAATATATATATATATATATGTATATATATATATAGGGTAGAGTTAGTTTAAAAAATGGTGGTTTTGTGAGAAGTGTAAGAAATGTCTTAAGTCCTTAGATCTTGTAGTTAATGATTGAGGTCAAGAAGGGCTTAAAATGTAAATTATGTTTTATTTATTTATTTTTGACAAATTTGGCTAGATTAGGGGTAATAGTGTCTTTTTATACTGTATTTTTAAATAAAGAAACTGCCATTAACTTTATTGCACATGCAAGTTCCACCCATCTTTTTTGAGCGTCAATAACTTTTTATACATAATGTTTAACAAAAATTACTCCATATTAACGAGTTTTTTATCTTCAATATCAGTACCATATTGTTATATTTATATAGACAAAAAAAGTTACGAAGAACATACGAAGAACACATACTAGACTGCAGGTTTAAAACATCATGAATGCATGTTTAAAACACCATACGAAGAACACATACTTGACTACTGGTTTAAAACACCATGAATGCATGTTTAAAACACCATACGAAAAACATACGAAGAACACATACTAGACTACAAGTTTAAAACACCATGAATGCATGTTTAAAACACCATATGAAGAACACATATTGGACTGTAGGTTTAAAACACCATGAATGCAGGTTTAAAAACACCATATGAAGAACACATACAAGACCTCAGGTTTAAAACACGATGAATGCGAGTTTAAAATATGAAGAACACATATTGGACTGTAGGTTTAAAACACCATGAATGCAGGTTTAAAACACCATATGAAGAACACATACAAGACCTCAGGTTTAAAACACGATGAATGCGAGTTTAAAATACGAAGAACACATATTGGACTGCATGTTTAAAACACCATGAATGCAGGTTTAAAACACCATAAGAAGAACACATACTGGACTGTAGGTTTAAAACACCATGAATGTAAGTTAAAAACACCATATGAAGAACACATACTAGACTGTAGGTTTAAAACACCATGAATGTAGGTTTAAAACACCATACGAACAACACATACTGGTCTGCAGGTTTAAAACACCATGAATGCAAGTTATGGAAGGTTATCAATTAACTGAGCCAATGGGTGGCGGTTATGGAAGGGTGGCGGTTATGAAAGGTTATCAATTAATTAAGTGAATCATAAAATTACCTGTTTACCCTTTTGAATTAATTTAGATTGAGGATACATGTGACATGTCATCTTCACAATACTTCTCACACTTTAGGCACTTTGTACATGAGAGAATCAGTGTGAACACAAACAAGTGTGAACACAAATAGTAATACCTTAAAAAATCTAAAAAAACACCAATTTTTTTTTTTATTTTTTTAAATATTTTTTTTGGAAAAAATGCTGTATTTTGTATACAATAAAAAAATTCAAATTTTTTTGAGTAACAGTTATTCATGCACATGTGTATTTTTATCATTTCTTTGACAAATTCCGTAATACATTACAAACACTGGACAATTGTACTTTCATTTACAGTACAACGTGTAATACATTAATTTTTACATTACCAATATTAGAAATTCATACGAGCATCTATATGTATCAACATGAAATAAAGTGTTTTGGTACACAACTTTGAATACACTCTCTCTTTCATCTATCATTCCATACATAATACACTACCATGCACATGTGCATATGTATCACTACCATCCATAATACACTTCCATTAGACAAATTGTGTAATACGTTACAACTATTAGACAATTATACTTTCATTTACACTACCATGTGTAATACACTACTCTTTACGTTACGAATATTAGAAATGCACATGTGCATCTATATGTATCAACATGAAATAAGGTGTTTTGGTACACTACTTTGAATACACTTTCTCTTTCATCTATCATACCATCCATAATACACTTCCATTACCTCCTACCATCCATAATACAATACCATTATCTCATACCATCTATAACCCAATACCAATACCAATATTTTCACTTTATTGTCTAGTATTTGTAACGTATTACGGAATTTGTCGAAGAAATGATACATATGCACATGTGCATGGTAGTGTATTATGGATAAAATGATAAATGAAAGAGAAAGTGTATTCAAAGTAGTGTACCAAAACACCTTATTTCATGTTGATACATATAGATGCACATGTGCATTTCTAATTTTGGTAACATAAACATTAGTGTATTACACGTGGCAGTGTAAATGAAAGTACAATTGTCTAATTTTTATATGTATTACGGAATTTGTCAAAGAAATGATAAAAATGCACATGTGTATGGATAACCGCTACTCAATTTTTTTTGAATTTTTTATTGTTAACAAAATATAGCGAATTTTTCAAAAAAAAATATTAAAAATTTTTTTGGGTGGTTTTTAGATTTTTTAAGTATTTTTGGTGGTTCTCGCGGTTCTCGCAATAAAGGGTGGTTCCTAACGGATCCTTCTCCTATATGTGTGTATATATATATACATATATATATATACATATATATATATACATACATACATACATATATATATATATATATATATATATATATATATATATATATATATATTGCCCCCATTTTTTCACACCCCTATATTAAAATATTAGAAAACACTGTCGTAAAAAAATTTTGAAAAAAATTCGAAGTAGTGTTTTTTGGCCTATTACAATTGTTGTAAAATAGTGTTGAAAAACGCATGACATCACTTTTGGTAAATTTTTTTTTGAAAAAACCTTTGGTAAGGCCGAGTTCTCTAAGTTATCGCAACTCGTATATGTTTTTATTTTACCGTAACCCTTATATACATATATATATATATATATACACACACACCAAGACACTCTTAAAAATCCAACTTAACATGTTAAAATTCAATTTTGTCAAAAAAGTTCGATGCTTTACCTTATAGATACATAAAGAAGCATTTTTAATAAAAAAAATCGAAAACGAAAAATTAAAAAATGGTGAAAAAACAATTAAAATAAAAATATCTTACAAAATTAAGTTAACATGTTAAAAATCAGTTTTTTAAAAATTTCAGCGCTTTTCCTTATAAAAATGGGTAGAAACTATTCCAATAAAAACATATTTGTAAATATATATAATATATATATATATATATATATATATATATATATATTAGCCTTTTTAAACTTTTCTAAAACATTTTTTAAGGTTTTCGTTTTTGATTTTTTTATTATAAGTACTTCTATATGTTTTATAAATAAAACCTCTGATTTTTAAAAAAAAATGTTTTAACATTTTAAGTTGAATTTTTAAGAGTGTTCCCCGGTTTCCCACTTTTTTTGTGTTCCCCCTCCCTATGTATATATAAATTAAATTTGATGGACAAAAATGTAATTTTACATCACGTCCAACTTTTAAAGCAATATGTACAATTAATAAAAGCTTATTTTGTGAGGGTGAAATTGTAAGGATGTCAAATGTTTGAGACACTATAAGGGTATGATAGTAATTACACCTACACCTCATACTCACACACACTTAAAATCCTTTCCTTCTCTGCCCTTAAGAAGCCTAATCAACAAAATCAAACTCCATCCACTATTATTTTGCCACATTCGCTTAGGAATTTTAAAGATCTTCCTCTTCTCAAAACCTCCCATTGCCATCTCATTTGCGTTTCAATCCAAATTAGATACCTACAATCGCCCCCATTACTCTATTCTGGTGTTCTGCGTTAAAGACCTTCCACCAGTCAGTGTGACTGTCATCACCGACTATTGTTCTACAATTTCTCGACTGATTTTTTAAATTTCGTCACATAATCACTCTACCAACTTTTGAGTCTCATATTATCGGTATGATATCTATTCGTTATCTAATCATTTTCTTCTTCGATCTCAGATTCCCTCACTAAGTTTCTCATAAACACTATTGATGCAGCTAAGAAAGTATTAGTTTTGTTGGTGCGGAATGTTTATCGCATACGTCTTAGGGTCACGTTATTGTAATAGGGCTTTGCATGTTGTAAATTTGATGTTTTGTGTGTTTTGGGGCCTATTCGTACGAGGAGCATCCTACTCGTACGAGGAGCTCCCTACTCGTACGAGAAGCCATTGCCCTCCTTGTACGAATAGCCCCTGACACCCTTGTGCGATTTTTTAGCATGTCTATAAATAGCAAGCTCAATGGTGTTGTGTAGTTAGCTGTTTTTCTGGTCAAGAGGCAAAGCCCTGTTCATTTGCGTCTGTAATCTTTTCAAGTTTATTAATACAAGAAGAAGACGTGTTAAACAGTAGATCCGATCTTGTGTCAAACTTCCTAACGATGGATTCCGCACACGTTAGCTAGTTCCAGTCCGGTCAGTTGCTTTCGGGGGAAAACTGATCCCCCTACAAGTGGTATCAGAGCAGGAGGCCTTATTCGATGACTTTTGATCCAAATTCAACCATTGAAGATCTCTATTTCTACTCCTTCTTAAACTTTTCTCAGATCTGGACATTTTCATGGTCAAATTGGACTAATATTCTAGTATAACATGTTCAAATCTGGTTAAACAAACCCTTAAAACTTTCAGACCTAAAATCAACTAAAATCATGTCGAAAAATGCGAAAAACACGAGTCTGTGAAATCAACTCGCACAAGTGACCAAAGCATCTCGTACGAGGAAACTGGACACCTCGTACGAAACGCTACTCGCACAAACAACAAACTTTTAAAATCAACTGTTATACTTCTCGCACGAGGAATAACTTCCCTCATACGAAGACAGGGATCACCTCGTACGAGGCATCATGTTTTCATCTCGTACGAATAACATCCTGGCACGAGTGATGACACACACCAAATCAGTTTGTTAAACTAGTTTTTCGATAAAGTTTTTCAATAAAAAAAGGAAGAGGAATTTTTCAATGCGTTTGCCACATCTGCTGTCACAACTTCAGCAGCACAGAGCATGAATCTAGAGAACGAAATGGGGACGATGGTGAAGCCTCGAAAGCTCATGAATTTAGAAGATTATGACGGTTGGAACGAACGATTCACCAATTGGGTTCAGGCTAATCATTTCACATGCCGGTTCACAATAGAAGAGAAATACAAGGCACCAGAAGATGAGAATGGATTAGATAAAACATTGTCTCAGCTCACGGGTATAGAAAAAGAAAAGTTCATAAATGAAAAGAAGATGATGAACATCCTACAATAAGCAATTAAGGAAGACATTCTAGCATTGTTACAACATGACGATAATGCTCAGTCATTGTGGAATGATTTACACCTTAAATTTCAAGGAAGTTCTCAGATCAGAAAAAGTAAAAAGGCGTTACTAAGAAAAGAATTTGATATTTTCAACGTATTAAAGGGCGAAAGCATGAAACAATGATAGAAAGATACTATCATCTAGTGGTTCAAATGAGGAGAATGGGAGTTCAGAAAAGCAATGAGGACTTAGTGGATAAACTGGCAGATGCCTTGCTAGAAAGTGAATGGTCGACTTATCTAACCATTTTGAAAAATGGAACAGAATACAGTAATTTCATATTGCCACGGTTTATTGAAAGATTGGAAGGACATGAGCTGGAAATATAAAAGATGGAAAAGAACAAAGGAGCTCAACTTCAGCAAGATGTAAAATTGTACTTCAAAGGCAGTCCTGAAACAAATGTTCAAAGTCCAAAAATCCAGACAGCCTTTAGTGCAAACCAAAACACAAGCCCACCATCAAATCAATCCAATGGCTTTCAATCGTTTTCCTCGTTTGATCCTAATACGCCTCAAGCCCCTCAATCTTCACAGAGCTCCAATAATCCAAAGAATGGTCAAAATAATCAACCTAATTCAAACCAGCGAATATTGCAGTGCAACATTGCTGTAAACCTTGAAAATGCTCAGGACTTCAATGAGCATACAGCAAAACAACATATGGCCTTGCTTACATATGTGCTCGAATCGTATGAAAGTCTAGTAGCTAGAAGAATCAGAAATCCTGAGATGACCAAGGAATATTACAATCAAATAGATCTAGTTGAATTAGAGTTGATTGATATCAAGTGGTGTATGGCCTCAATTGTCCGAAGAGCTCAGCGCTTTATTGAAATTACGGGTAGAGATAACTTGGGAGGACTCGACGGTAAACTGGGTTTTGATAAGTCCAAAGTAACGTGCTTCAAATGTCGTGAAAAAGGACATTTCAGGAGAGAATGCCCAAACAGAGAAGTTAAGGGCAATCATAATCCTTTTGCTGATGATTACTACAAGAAGGCCCTATATCATCGACCTCAACCTCAAAACAGGGTAGTGCAGATTGAAGACGGTCTGTCAAACTCAAAAGATAAAGCTCTAGTTGTTACTCCAGATGATGAAGGGTTCAACTAGAAAAAATTCATCACAAAAAATGAAAGTCTCGCATTGTTAGCTGAAATAATTGAAGAACTTGAACAAGCTGAAGAAGAATATGCTGAGGCATCCTTTCATGAAGCACTAGAAGAACATTACAACACTTTGTTTGAGGAAGAAAAACTCTTAAACAGTGCATTTAAACATCTGTTGCCTACTGATATTCTTAAAAATTTTGCAGGTTACTTTGATTCAAGCTACAGACCATAATATGAAGAAAAGCCAAATCAGAGGTGACTGATTTGAGCAAAGAAACGACCGTCGACAATCTAACATAAATTTCCAACAAAGGCTTGATGGCTAATCTAAAAGAGGTAGTTACTGAGGAAGCTCAGGTAGCTAAGGTCGAATCGGTACACAATGGTGTTGAGGAATCAGTAAAGGAAGAAAGAAAAGTTCAAACTGCTGAAATAGAAAAATCTTGCAGGAAGTAAGAAGAGCCTTGCAATGAATGTTTTGAAAAAGATAAAAACTACAATGAACTGAAAAAGCATGCTGATAATTTGTCATATGACTACAACACAACAAAAGAAGCATATGACAAATTAAGCAAAACTATTAAACAATTTGAACAAACCATTAGGGAAAACGATAAAACACTTTCAATGCTCAAGGCAACCGTAATGGACAAACAAATGGCCATTAATATTCATTTAAACACAATTTATGAACTGAAAAATGAATTGGAGAAAGTGAGAATCGAAGCTGAGCGGGTTAACAAACTGTTAATAAGTTATTCCACCAGTTCATATGTATAGGTTACAATCGAGTTCCACTACCCATGTGGAATAGCTATGCTAGAAAGAAACAACCTGGGGTGGAGAAGACACTTAACTTGAATTTGAAAACAGAAAAGAAAATGAGCTGCCTGAAAACATCGATGTAACCTACACCAAAACTGAAAATGAATATGAATCTGATGTAGTGAAAACAGTTGTCGAAAAAGTTTTGGAAAATGAGTCTGACAGCACCAATTTTGAAAGTGTTGAATCAAATCTTGAAAAATCTGAGTCAGGTTCACGATCTGGAAGTGATGAAAGCTTTAACTAGAACTTCATTTCAACATCAGAAAGCAGTTTAAGTGATGATCCAAATGTAGTTGTGTACAAAATGAATGGATCAGATAAATTGTATACTGATGAAGAATTTCCCATCTAGAATGTAAACTTAGAGCGTGTTGATAAAATTTTCAAGCTAGTTGATGTCAACATCTCTGATCTTGAAAAACAAGATGCTTCTTTCTACTCCAAACCAAAAAGGATTTACAAAAATTTCCATAAAAAGGAGGAGATTATCCTGAAAAAAGAGAAACGGTTTAGGGTATGAAAAGAAACAAAAGAACAGAAGATCTAAAAACAAAAATTTTAAAGAAAATTGACTTTGTTTTCGGAACCAACAAGGTAAGTGAAAAAAATCATTGGTAAGCAATCCAATGATGAGTTCAATAAGGAAAAAGAACTCCGAGAACAGGTTTTGGACTTCTCTGTTAGTAAGGACAGTAGGACATGCTACAAATGCAACAAAGTTGGGCATATCACACGACAATGCTTGCAAAACAGTCCAAAACCTGCTCATGATGTGAAGAAATTAACAAAAGATGAGAAACCAAAGGGTTATGGGTTTGTGCCAAAACAGATTTTAAAAAGAAACACTGAATCCAACTTAAATGTGAAACCAGCAACTACAGATTTTTCAAATTTTGAGGTTGGTGAATCATCAAGAGGAAACAAACAAAAGGATTCTAATTTCTACTCAAAGAAAGCTTTTTCAAAGGCACAAACATGGGTAGTAAAGGCAAAACATCATCTGCAGTTATAAAAACAACCACTGTTCCAGCCTAACCAAAAGATAATATTGAATCAAAGGTTGGACAGTGGGTTGAGGTCAAGAAGCAAGTTCAGCTAACTTTTGATATCCCAAACCCACCCAAGACCAAAATAGCTTGGGTTTCACTGTTTAAGTATGTTGGGATTGAACCCTTACCAAGGAACAGATGATATAAACCCAAAACTACATCAGAGGATTGATCTTGAATAACAGAGCTTACAACCTCTGATGCAAGCCACTGATCCAAGTAAACTCTGCTTTACAAGATCTGTTGATACAAATCTCTGCTGTGGAACCTCTGATTAAGACCAACAGTTGATAGGGTCATCAGTGTTTGTTTATATTAATGTAACAGTGTTTAGCCTAGTCAATGGTTAGAGTTAGTTATTTAGTTGTTAGCTGTCACTATCAAACCCTGACGTCAGCAAAGGTGCTCAGAGGTTTGACATTCTATATAAATAGAACAGTACATTGTACTGTTCCATCTATCTATCTATCTATCTATCTATCTATCTATCTATCAAAAGATCATTTTACGCATTTCCTTCCAATCATCTTTCTTACTTTATGTACTAACAAACTAATATTGGGCTGAGGGGGAGTTTGTGATTCACATGCAAAAGTTACAAGTTTGAAAGCATGATGATCAAAGCAATCTTCCATTAGTTGTGATATAAAGTTTATTCCGCTGCAAATTCACTCTGTTTTATCTTTAATCGTAAACCATTTTCTAAAACAATCACAACTAATTAAAACTCAGATCCTAACCATTGGTATAAGAGCTTGGTCAATCAAAATTTGATTTAACTATAAATATGATTTGAAAGATCGGCTCTCGCTGCTAATTAGTTTGTTTGTTTTCATTAGAAAACAGAGTTTAATTATGTTCAATGTTTTTAAAACAAAATCTTTTTAAATCAATCAGAATGTCTAAGACACACCAGATTCATGTTTAAACCTCCGATGCTTGTCAGGAACGAGTATTACATATGGCAGCGTCGGATGAGTCACATTTTAGCTTAGCAAAACATCGGTTGCTGGAGGTCTGTTGTATTTGGACCACATGTTCCTTTGGTTACAAGTACAGAGGACCCTACAAAACAAGTGCCAAAAAATCCTGAAAATTACTCCGAGCAGGATTTCCAGAAAATAGAGTTAGATGCTAAGGTGTTTAGCATTGTTTCCTCTGCCTTACCTAACAAAATCTATGCTGGCCTGCTCCACTGTAACAGTGCAAAGGAGTTATGGGAGGCCTTGAAAGACAATTCAGTGGGACTGAGGAAGTGATAGAAAACAATAGAGAAGTCTTGAATCAACAATATGAAACTTTTTGTCATGTCAAAGGAGAGTCCCTAACTAAACAGTTCGAGCGATTTAGCTATATCATAAGTGAGTTTAAGCTGGTTAACGTTGAACTTCCTAATTCAACTATCAATAGTCGTTTCTTAAGATCGTTACTAGATAAGTGGGACACCATAGCTTTCGTGACACGAACATCTGTTGGGTTTAAATAAATGAATCTTACGCAACTTCATGGTAGACTTCTCACATATGAGAGCGAGTTAAACCAGAAAAAGAAGTTGCAAGAATCAGGCAAGGTTGCTGATGGTTATACTTTTGGTAACACAACACTTTTAGGCCAAGAAGAGGGTTCTGGCAGTGGAAAGGATCAGAGTTATGATCATTTTATTGGCATAACATCTGGTGCAAATTTTAACTTTGATTCTAACTCACCTAACTATGCATTTACTGCAAGTGGGGAAAGCAAAACCTCTGACAACCATTCCTTTGAGTTGAATGATCTTCAACACTTTGAACCATCTGATTTAGAAGAAATGGACATCTTACTCCTGCATCTCAAAGCAAAGCACTGCTCATTTTTCACACCCTGCTGCCACCATTCCTGTGCATTATGTTCAAGCCACTGTTCCACAGATTCAGTATGTTCAAGCACCATCTCCTCAAGTGCATGTGCAACCTACACCTCATGTCCCTCGAACTACTCAAACCACTGCTCCGGCAGAGGTTAATCAATAAAGCTTTTTCACTCAAGGTTTTTGTTGGTGCATATGTCTGTTGCCTTCGTCATCGTATAACATCGAGTCTGTACTTTGGAGCGTAATGTTGTAGTTTATGTATGTTTGAGGTGTAGTTCGCACGAAGTAGGGTATGACATGTACCTAGTTTGTACGAACTAGAACCTGGTTGATTTGGTGCAAACTAGGTTGCCTATAAATAGGTGTTAGCTCATTTGAATGTTTAGGAGTCAGAGATTTTGCAATTTGGACGGCGGAGCTCTGTCCAACTGTTTCCAGGAACTATAAAGTCTGACAATTAATGAAATAATCATTAAATATATATAAACTTGTCTACAATGTCGCCTAAGTAAACCGATTCTGCACGTTTACGTTAGGTTTGCCAAATTAGGGCCTGAACAGATCCGTCAACGGACGTAACAAGTGGTATCAGAGAAGGAGAGGCCTGATTTGAGGACATTGAACATCACATCTTTTACTCATTTCTTTCTATTTTTGACTTCTCTTGGACATTACACGGATAAAATGGACCGATTTTCAAGTATAATACATAAAATCCATAATAGTAAAACCCTTGAAAGTTTCAGACCAAAAAACAAACGAATTCATGTCAAAAAAATTGCAAAAATCAACAAATTGTACACCTAATCCGTACGAACTGCTAGACGTCAATTCGTACGAAGACATTTGTAATTCGTACGAATTACAAGAACAAATTTTAAACAAATTTCAATATCTAGTTCGTACGTATTAACCTTTCTCAATTCGTACGAAGTGGAACCTAAAACCAGTTCGTACGAAGTAAGTTTCTAAAAAAAGGCATGAAAATTCCGAAAAAGGTCTCGGACATTATACATCATTGAGTTCGTATCGACGAGACGATTTTATTGCTATAATCTGGTAAAAACATTTTTCGAAAAAAATTTAAATATTTTGAGCAAACCGATACGTTAAAATTGTCGATTAAAAAGTCAAATTTTGCATAAAGTTTTCGAAAAACAATTTTTTTTGTCGAAAATGGAAGAAGTTCGTTATGATGAAGTTCCCGAAGAGTCTAATCATTGTTTTTATGATGAAAAAGAGAATTTGTGCAAGCATATTTTCCTCCTGAGTTTTATAATGTTCTTTATGGTAATCAGGAAAATTGTCAGAATACGCAACGTGAAGAAGAGATGATTGCAGAGAAAATGTATATGGATCAAAGAGATGAAGAAGAGGCATATTCTAGGGTCGCACAGGACAGGAAAGTTGAAAGTGTCCAGAAAGAAGAAGTTGTGGTAGAACGACAATGCACAAAATGTCTCGAACCATGCAAGTCGGGTTTAGAGAAAGATGAGATCATTGAGGAGCTTAAAAAACACAATGAACTTTTTAAATATGATTACAGAATGAAAGAAGCATATGATAAAATGAAGGGAACATATTGCATGGTTGAGCAAGCGAATTTGGAACAGGCAAAACAATCGAAATGTTAAAGGCTGCAATGATGAGTAAACAAATAGCAATAAATACTCATATTGATACAATAGCCAAATTGAAAAGTGAGCTGGAAGCAATGAGAATAGAGACTGAAAGGGTTGATAAAAAGTTAATCAGTTACTCAACAACTTCATATGTTTTGGATCATATTCTCCCGAAGCCAACTGGAAAAGATGATAATGGAGAAGATACTTACAATCAAAACTAAGGTTTAGATTACAATCGATGTCTACCTCCGATGTGGAACAGTTATGCTATAAACAAGCCTGAGGGGTGGAAGAGGCGTTGAACTTGAAATTAAAGACAGTAAAACTTGAATAAGAAGATCGGTTGCCTGACAACATCAATGTTACCTATTCAAAATCTGATGGGAATGGATGTGATTAAGAAAGTGGTTGAGAATGTTTTGGGAAATCTGATGGGAATGGATGTGATTAAGAAAGTGGTTGAGAATGTTTTGGGACAAGAAAAAGATAAAAACATTTTTGAAAACACTCAGCCGAAACATGAAAAAGCTTGTTTGAGTTCACAATCCGGAAATGACGAAAATTTTCATGATGCTTTTATCAAAACATCAGAAAATAGTTCAAATGATGATCCAGGTATTTTAATGTACAAAATGATTGGATCCAATGAACTACATTCTGATTCTGAATTTCCGATTCAGAATGTGAACTTGAATAGAGTTGAAAAGGTTTTTAAACTTGTCGAAATCAAAATTTCTGATATAGAAAGTTTAACAAAAGAATCAGAAGTTTTGAACTTCAATAGAAATAAAGCTTACTACTCCAAACCTAAAAATGTTCATTCAAATAGTCAACAAAGAAATTACACTGGTTCGAAAGAGTATGGGAATGGTAAGAAAAATAATAACAAGTTTGAAAAACCAAACTATGTGAAGAAAATGACTTTTGTACATACAAAGTTAGAAAACATAAACGAAAGTCATTTTTATAAACAATCTAATGAAGAATTTTTCAAAGAGCAACAAAGTAAACATGTTAAGGAACCTTCTGTTATTGACAATAGGACATGCTTTAATGTAACAATGTTGGACACATTGCAAGAAAATGTCCACAAAATAATCCTAAACATGTACATGATGTAAAGAAAAATTCTGAAGATTTGAAACAAAAATCGTCACTCATGTTCGTACCAACACAAGTTTGGAGACAATGTACAGAAACCACAAACAAGGTGAAACCAGTTATTACTAAGTTTTCAAATTTTGAAACTGGTGAATCCTTGAAAAGTAATGAACAAAAAGTTTCCACATTGTATTTCAAGAAAACTTTAAAGAAAAATCAAACATGGTTGGTAAAAGAAAAAGAAGTTAAACAATCAGTGAAAATTGAATGTCTCAAGGATTTTCTGAAACTTCAGAAAGGCCAAAATAAACCTGATTGTGATAAGAAAATTAAAACTGAGGTTGAAGAAACAACAACTAAGACTGAAAAGACTTAGGTGTCACTATTCAACTAATTGTTTGAATTTTTGTGTCGGAACTTTCGAGATAAAAGCAAATTATTGAGAGTGAAGTTCCGAGGCACTCAATGAAGAAAAGGGCCGGGTTAACAAGTTCTTTACAAAGGCCATTTTTACAAAATTTTGAAATTCCAAAAATGTTTACTTTAAATTTTTTTGCAAATTTTTGAAGAAAAATTGAAATTTTTTCACAGAACCATTACTGTTGAACATACAAAACTCATGGAAATAAATGTTTTATAAATGTGTGTGTCAATGTTTTTGTCATCATGAGGGGGAGAGAGCTTAAAAGTAAAATTGTGAAGCAGTAATGGATGGTGAATTGAAGTGATTCTCATCGGTTGGTCAATGTTTTTCTATAAGTCAAAAATATAAAAATATGTTTTTGAATTTTAGGGGGAGAAAAAAATTTCACAAAATCCAAAAACATATTGAATCCAAAAAATACAAAAACATGAAAAAGGCAAAAAGAGTTTTGTGAAACGAGGAAATGATAGTACATTAGTGGACTATCACAGTATGCTAAAGAATTGTTGTGTTTAAAAAGTTAAGAAAATGAATCTCACTGTGGATGTGTCAGTAGGCTTTGCACGTTCAGTAGATTGTTTTTGGGATATAAACCTAAAGTTACAACTTCTTAACTTGTGGGTCAATATCTCTTGGATATATGGACTTGGTACTCTGAAATTTCGTTTGCGAGATTGTCTGATTCTAAGATATTAGGTCTTTATAGATAATTGATATCTGGGGTATTATACAAGTTCTTCTGATTTTGCGTAAGCAATGGCCTAGAACTTATATAATACTTTTGCTTAAAAACCCCTAAACTACAACATATTGAAAGTATTGAAAGATCTAATCAATTGCAGTACAAAAAGATTCCATAATTGGAACACTACCTTAAAGTCGAGCCTTCATCTCTTTGTCGGTTTCGGTGGTACTAACCTGAGCTCTCAAGGTTTCGCACAACCCAGATATAGATATCAGTTAAGCTATACTCACCTGTAAGATGAAATCTAGGGAATCTTGATACGGGAGTATATTCTAAGATGGGAAACACAGTTAGGTCAAGTTCTTAATTCCACCTAACATATCTCGGAACAATTGAGAAATGTGTTGAATTTTAAAAGGACAAATATACTGACAATCCAGGTGAATTGGTTTTTGAAACTTAAAGTCTTATAAAGGTCAACGGTACTGGTGATTTGTCTCAAAAAACTGATATGACCCTCAAACACAAACTCACAAAATATGCCTGTAAATATGTTTGTACATAGTTAGAGTTTGTTATTCATTTCATAAAAAACAAAAAGATTTTATCATCTTTTAGTTTCGACCAATAATGATGAAAAACCGATTTTCAAAGTCTAGAGTTGCTGAACAAAATCTAAAAATTGAAATTGTTATGAAAAGTTTAAAAGTTCATTAATTTGAAACTTACATTTGAATAAATGCATCAGTTTTTGTTTCAAAATGTTTAATTAAGATCATTAATTGGAACTTGATACATAAATCAGATATTCAAGGTCATTAATTTGGACTTGATTAACTAAGAGGGTTTAAAACTGATAAGAAGATTAAAATTTGAAATGTTTATGCTTAGAAATTTCAAAGTTTGAATCTGAAATGTTTATTTGAATGTGTGAGGTACTTTGAAACAGAAAATAGATTTTAAAGGGGAGCTGGATAAACATGTTGATTGAAGATAACAGAAAACTCAAAGAAAGGGGAAGCATGTTGATTCAAGTTTTTATCCAGACAAGCTCAAGAAAAGAGAATAGGATTGATGAAGACTTGAAGATCATAGATGTTAAAGTTATTCACGAATTAAAGATCAGAGAATATTAAAGACTTTGGAGTTTAATTGAAGATTGATGACTTCTGCAACATCCAAGGGGAGTCTGTTGGTGCATATGTCTGTTGCCTTCGTCATCATATAACATCGAGTTTATACTTAGGAGCGTAACATTGTAGTTTATGTATGTTTGAGGTGTAGTTCGTACGAAGTAGGGTATGACATGTACCTAGTTCGTACGAACTAGAACCTGGTTGATTTGGTGCGAACTAGGTTGCCTATAAATAGGTGTTAGCTCATTTGAATGTTTAGGAGTCAGAGAATTTGCAACTTGGACGGCGGAGCTGTGTCCAACTGTTTCCAGGAACTGTAGTTTGATAATCAATGAAACAGTGATTAAATATATATAAACTTGTCTACAATGTCACGTAAGCAAATGGATTTCGCACGTTTACGTTAGGTTTGCCAAATTAGGGCCTGAACAGAGCCGTCAACGGACCTAACAGTTTTGTTGATTGGAGTTGCTTGCATGAGGAGTTAACTGATGAAAACTTTGTTCTAGTAGCCAAAAATGATTTTGAAAATGATTTTTGCTTTATGGCTCTAGACATAATAGTTGAAGGTGATGAATCTGTGGAAGAAGTGTCTAAATCTGATGTGTCTGAAGTTCATGATGAAACAGTGGTTACAATAGAGAATGTTGATGAAGAAAATGACTCTCTGTCTGATCCATGGGATACCAATGTGTGTGAAGGTGATTGTGACTGTGCAATGATGGCTGCTGCTAAGGGAACTTCTACTTGCCTTGATAGTGTATGGTTGTATATAGTGGAGTCTTCAGGCACATGATAAGATGTAGAGCCATTCTCAAAGATTTCATGGCACATGAAGGGGCGATATATCCTTTGGTAACAATTCAAAAGGGAAGGCGTTGGGGTTAGTGTCTGTTCAGGCTGGGAAACTCAAATTTGAACATGTTAATCTCATTGATAATATAAAATTCAACTTACTGAGTGTCTCACAAATGAGTGACAAAGGATATGGATCCTTCTTTACAAAGAAAACATGTCAAATTATAGGACCAGAAGTTGTTAAAAAGATTGATCAAATCATTTCTGAGAGTAAAGTATAACTTGTTGCTCATTGGGGTGGCAATGTGTATGTGGTGGATATGTTAAAGGATAATCTAATGTCCATTGCATGCCTGTTCTTTGTTGCTTCTAGCAAAGATACAGAGTTATGGCATAGAAGACTTGGACACACAAATCTGAAAACTATCACCACTCTCTTAAAACAAAATCTTGTCAGACGTTTACCCTCAAAGCAATTCACTTGTGAAGAACATTGTGTTTCCTGTTTAAAAGGCAAACAACATAAAAGTTCTTACAAGTCCATTGAAGAGTCCAACATAACCCAGTGCTTGCAATTGCTACACATGGACTTGTTTGGCCCTGTAAAAATCACAAGTCTCAAAAAGAAAAGATATTGTCTTGTCATTGTAGATGATTTTTCAAGGTTTACATGGACATTTTTCATGCACTCTAAAGATGAAACTGCTGGCATTTTGCAAAATTTTGTGAAACAAGTTGAAAAGCAATTTGACCTTCCAGTAAAAATTTTTAGAAGTGACAGAGTTTAGGAATATGGAGTTGAATGCTTTCTGTGAGTCAAAAGGGATTGTTAGACAGTATAGCATGCCAAGGATTCCACGAACAAAATGGGGCGGTTGAAAGGAAAAACAGAACTTTAATTGTATCTGCAAGAGCAATGCTTACAGACTCAGGTTTGCCCTTGTCTTTTTGCGCAGAGGCTGTAAACACTGCTTGCTATGTGTAGAACAGAGTTTTGATCAATCCCAGGCATCAAAAGACTGCCTATGAAATTCTTTATAAAATCAAACCTCTGATCTCATATTTCAAAGTCATTGGCTGCCCATGCTTCATTTTAAACTTAAAAGATTCAATTTCAAAGTTTGCAGCTAAAATTGATTGTGGTTATTTCCTGGGATACTTAACCACTGCTAAAGCCTACAAATTTTTTAACTCTAGGACCAAGTGTGTTGAAGAAACTTTGAATGTGAAGTTCAATGAACTTTCTTCATTGAAAATCCCAGCAAATCCTGCTGAACTTGATCTAGATATGTCTATCAAGACTAACCATGCAGGTATATCACGATCTTCTCATCAAGATCATGGATATGACAATGTGCTTCCACGATTCAAAGTCAATCCATCCATCCATCCATCAGAGGAGGAGCAGATGTTAATAACAACTGTGAAAACTCTGCCATTGTTGGCTCAACAGTTGTTGATCTCCAAAACTCTGCTAGCTCACAAAATCAAACCACTGTTGTTAAAAGTCCACACTTTGTGAACAAAAATCAACAAACTTACACATCCATTCCTCCTATACCTCCACCACCATTCCAAAAAGATGTTGGCACTTCAAATTTGCCAATAGATGTTAGCTCAGATGATTACCAACTGCGACCTTCACCTCAAAACGCCATCATTCCATATAAGGGTGATCTTATCTTCCTTAAAAGTCATCCATCTGATCAAGTTATTGGTAACATCAATGAGGGAGTGCTCACAAGAAGCCGATCCCAAAACATTTGTCTTTTTGCTGGTTTTCTGTCACTCACACAACCTGTCAAGTACCAAGAGGCACTGAAAGACAATGGTTGGGTAGAAGCCATGCAAGAGGAGCTCCTACAATTCAAAAGACAACAAGTATGGGAACTTGTACCACTACCAAAGGATGTATGTCGAATTAGCACAAAGTGGGTCTTAAAAACAAAACTGATGAAAGGGGTATTGTTGTCAAGAACAAAGCTAGGCTCGTGGTTCAAGGCTATAGACCAGAAGAAGGCATTGATTATGATGAAACCTTTGCTCCTGTAGCAAGGTTAGAAGCCATCATATTGTTCTTAGCTTATGCTGCCAATCATAATATCAAAGTGGTTCAAATGGATATCAAAAGTGCATTCTTGTATGGGAAGATCAAAGAAGAGGTGTATGTTTGTCAACCTCCTGGATTTGAAGATGCATTTTATCTTGATCATGTCTAAAAGCTCAACAAACCTTTATATGGCCTACCGAGTGCCTGGTATGAAACTCTTTCCACTTTTCTCTTATCCATTAGTTTCACAAGAGGTAAAATAGATAAAACCTTATTTTTGAAATGGAAAGGAAAAGATTTGATACTTGTCTATATTTTTTTGGATGACATCATTTTTGGATCCACATGCACTGCCATGTGTGAAGAGTTTAGGCAACTCATGGCAGTAGAGTTTGAAATGAGTGCAATGGGTGAAGTCCAATGTTTTCTTGGTCTTCAAGTAAAACAATTGCACAATGGTACTTTCATTCATCAAAGCAAATATGTCAAAGAACTACTCACAAAATTTGATATGAATGATTGTAAACCATGTAGAACACCCATGGTAGCCCTAAAGCTTGTCACTATTGATGACAAAGATGACTTGGTTGATCAAACTCTTTACAGAAGTATGATTGGGTCTTTATTGTACCTAACTGCTTCTAGGCCAGATATCATGTTTGCAACATGTGTTTGAGCCAGATCCCAGCCAGCACCTAGAAAGTCTAATCTTATTGCTGCAAAAAGGATATTCAGATACATAAAAGGTGCTCCCACACTTGGTATCTGGTATCATTCTAATGGAAACATTGACCTTTCAGGTTACTCAGGTAGTGATTTTGCTGGTTGCCACACCACAAGGAAGTCCACATCAGGAGGAGTTCAGTTCCTAGGTGATTGCCTAGGGTCTTGGCAAAGTAAAATGCAAGTTGCAGTATCCACATCCACTACTTAGGCAGAATACATTGCTGCTGCAAGTTGCACTGCTCAACTTTTGTGGCTTCAAAACCAACTGCTGGATTTTGGTGTAACTACTTTAAAGACTCCTCTCAAGTTAGATAGTCAAAAAGCTGAAAACATCATTAAAAATCCAGTGTCCCACTCCACAACAAAGCATATTGACATCAGACATCACTTTGTGAGAGATTGCTATGAAAAAGGTTTGATTTCTCTACTTCATGTTCCAACTAAAGATCAACTGGCAGATGTTCTATCAAAAGCGTTAGATACATCCACCTTTGAAAGTTTGATCTCTTGGATTGGTATGCTAAACATGGAATAAAAACATTTTTATGTGTTCCATGTGTAAATAGCAATAAAATGTTTTCAGGAAATCAAAAATCCATCCTTAAAAATAGTTTAAAATTGAAATTTTCAATAAATCTCAAAAGTCTGTTATATTGTTGGGATTGAACCCTTTACAAAGGAACAGATGATACAGAGCCAAATACACTATCAGCGTTTTGGTTCCATTATCAGAGTTCAAAACCACTGTTAGTTAAACTCTGCCTTTCCAAAGATCTGTTGTCTATCATCTGTCTTCTATTATATGCTGCCATAAAACGACAATTTGCCAAAGGTCTGCCAGAAGATAAAGAGCAGAGGATAGTTATTAGTATAATAATCAATGTAACAGTGCTTTCTACTATCAGCGTTTAGAAATCAGAGGTTAGGTTAGGTATTTTTGTTTGTTAGATGTCACTTTCAACCCTGACGTCATCAAAGATGCTTAGAGGTTAGAAGGTTAGTATAAATAGGTGATCGATGTAACAGTGTTTCTTCATCTATCAAAAGATCATTTATCAGTCTATCTTCTTTGCATTTCTGTACTTTCAAACGATTATTATTAGGCTAAGGGGGAGTTTGTAATTCACATGCAAATACAACATTTAGTTCAAAGCATGATGATGAAAACAAACGGCCATCAATTGTGATAAAAGTTTTCCGTTCATTCCGCTGCATTAAAACTTATTTTACATTCATATTTCCATTCTTGAAACAAAAATCAAAATTGGTTCAAACTTAGATCCTAACAATTGGTAACAAAGCTTGGTCAATCAAAATTTGTTTTAATTCAATTTGATTTGAAAGATCAGCTCTCCCTGCTAATTCGTTTGTTAATTTTTGTTGAGAAATAAAGTTTTATTACGTTTAAAGTTTTTAGAACACAAATATGTTGAAATCAATCAGAAATGTCTCAAAACACATCGATTCCAACATTAGATCTATGTTTAAACCACCAATGTTGAAACGAAATGAATATTTCATATGCCAACGTCGGATGGGTCACATTTTAGCTCAGCAAAGCACCGGTTGTTGGCGATCCGTTACGTTTGGACCACATATTCCATTAGTTCCTAGCATAGAGGATCCCAATACTCAAGTGCCTAAAAATCTTGAAAACTACTCTGAGCAGGATTTATAGAAAATAGAGTTGGATGCAAAAGCGTTTAGCATTGTTGCTTCCGCGCTACCCAATGAAATATATGCTGGACTGCTTCACTGTAATAGTGCAAAAGTGTTGTGGGATGCACTAAAAGAGCAGTTCGGTGGGACTGAGAAAGTGATAGAAAACAATAGAGAAGTTTTGAATCAACAGTATTAAACGTTTTTTCATGTAAAAGGTGAGTCGTTAACACAACAGTTCAAACGTTTTAGCTGTCTCATCAGTGAATTGAAACTGGTTAACATGGAATTTCCTAATTCGACTGTCAATAGTCGTTTCTTAATATCGTTACCAGAAAAAAGGGAGATTGTACCTTACGTTACTCGAACATCTGTTGGGTTTAAAAAAATGACCCTAACACAACTTGATGGTCGACTCCTCACATATGAGAGAGAATTGAATCAGAAAAAGAAGTTGCAAGAGTCAGGGAAAGTAACAGACGTCTATACTTTGGGTAACACTACTCTTTATAGTCATGAAGAGGGTTCTGGCAGTGGAAAAGATCAGAGTTATGACCATTATATTGACATAACCTCTGGAAACAATTTCATCTCTGATCCTTACACACCCAATTTTGCTTTTTCTGCAAATGGGGAAAGCCAAAACTCTGACAATATGTCTTTTGAGATGAATGACTTACAACATTTTGAACCCACAGATATGGAAGAAATGGATATTTTACATCAGCTGGCACTCTTGAGTGTTAGAACAAGTAAATTTTACAAAAGGACTGGTAGGAAGTTTCCTGGATTGCATGGGTGTGACATCTGTGTAATTCAATCTTGTATCGACTTCTGAACAATTTTATTATTAATGAAATTTTGTGTTGTTTACAATTTGTGTATTTACTTGTGACTTTTGTGCATTTTCAATATTGTTCGATTTTGACCTTTCAAACCTTTTCGGGAAGTGTAATCGCAAAATAAAATCAGTTAAACAAAACATATAGTCCGGAATAGTGACATAATCTAAACATACGCTAAATATACTTTACATAACATAGAATAAGTTTCGAAGGGTTTGGTATGTAAAAAAAAAGCTTATTCGATCACAGGGACTATTTACGACACACTATGAAAGTCTGCTGATTCTTGTAGCGACGCACACTCCGGAACAAGTTCTGAAGCTTAGCATACCTTAAATAACCTTTACATAACTTAGAACTAAGTTTTGAAGGCTTCGGTATGGCAAAATCATGCTTTTGCAACTTCAGGGCTATTTTGCAAATTTTGCGAAACTATGCCAATTCGCGTATCTCTTAATCCGGAACACGTACGCACATCCAAAATTTTTTGTAATCATTAAAATCTTGTATTTTAATGATTGGAATGCAAAAATATCATTCGTTACGCTTTTACGGTCATGCACGCGTTTGTTATAACTTTCGTCGTAATTAACTGAAAACCACAACCGTACGACCAAACGAACTAACAACCGGAACATTTTTGGACACATTTCAAGTTCCCTATGTTATTTCATCCTTATGAACCTTGAAAATGAGTTTAACGGGTGTTAGAGGTGCCGAAACGCGACGAAACGTGTACAGGGGCCTGTTCTGCCAACTTTTGATACTATCTGCCAACTAAAGGGCTTACGGACCGTAAGCCCAAAGCCCTTATGGTCTGTAAGGACCCTCCAGCGTAGCAGAAAGGTTGCAGCAGCTGGTTGACTCTCTTGGACACTAATCAAATCGAATTTGCCACCAATTCTCCTACTTTTGACACTTGTTTAAGCCCTCCTAGGATCATGACAACACATGGGATATGTGTAATGATCTTGTTGCTTCAAGATTACTATAAATAGGTGCTTGATGCAACCTCATTCCTTTCTCAATTCTTTTCTTTCTCTCAAACACTCTAAGTGGAGGCTACCACATTGTTGGATGCCTCTTACCTGAGTTGTTCTTGTCTTCTTGGAGCTCTTGGGTGTTCTTTAACACAAGTAAATGCTCTATCCTTGTATTGTTTCATTTGTTTAGCTATTTCAAGCTAAAAGTCAAACAGAGTTTGACTTTCAGCTTTGAACATTAATTGGTCAAGTCAAAGTACAATTCGACTTTGCAACGTGATCGTAATAACGATGGTTCTGATCCATAGCGATCATGCCTACTGATTACCACGTTTTCTAGTTGTAATGACGAGTCAAAGTTTCGGTCAGTAATGCGCAAAGTGCGCATTATACGACGGAACTATTTTCGGGTATCAACACACTTTGTTTTGATACCAAATCATTTTTATAAACTAGGTTAGACATGCTTAACATGTCTAACTCGTCACTTTTGGTTTAGTGCTTGTTTAGGGTCGTAAGTCGAGCGGTCTTGACCACCGCTTTGACTTTCGAATCTGACCCGTTTAGTCGATCTTAGGATCTGACCAAACTCATATTAGGGACCATATTTGTATAGGGAATAACCCTCTGAGGTTATACCTTATGGTTACGTCGTTTGATTAGAATTATGTTAAGTCATTTATTATGCCTTTATAAATGACCAAAATGCCCTTTTTGCGCATAAATTGATTTTAAGCTTATGTAACCAATGTTTTGCCCTATAGACTGATGTTACAACAATATTAAACTTTTTTGGCATATAAGACTTATCATAGGGCATATCTAACCATCCGATCACGTGTTTACGCAAATGAACCGTTAAAGTAGCGTAAACTACCTTAACGAGTCATTATGGGTCAAAAGCACTTAGGAACCTTTCCAAATCAGAATGTTAACTTTGTTAACCATTTCATAAGAGTTCCAACACTCATTTGGTTTACAAGACTTCATTCTATCCTATCCGCCGATTATATTCCGATATTAACATAGTTATCCGATATTAGGACATACTTATCTTCTTGAACAAGGACTTTCTTGCAATCCCAAGTGAGTACATAGTCCCCTCTTTTACTTTTTCAAATTCTTTGGGTGAAACATATTGTGCCTATAGTTACTTTCGCAATTTCATGACATTATATACATGCTTTGATTACACAGTACATATAGTACATGATTTCCATTGCATTTTGCTTCATATGTTGACTTAGCATATTTAGCACATTGATTTCAAAGACATTTCTTGCTATGTATGTTGATTGAGCATACTAGTACATTGGTTTACAAAGACATTTCTTGCTATGTTGGTTTACTAAGACATTTGTTGCTATGTATGTTGACTGAGTATACTAGTACATTGGTTTACAAAGAGATTTCTTGTTATGTATGTTGACTGAGCATACTAGTACATTGGTTTTCAAAGACATTTCTTGCTATGTATGTTGACTGAGTGTGTTTGCCAACAAACTAAATATATGTTTTAGACAATAAAAGCATGACCTATAA
Source organism: Scalesia atractyloides (assembly GCA_947069175.1). Lineage (NCBI taxonomy): Eukaryota > Viridiplantae > Streptophyta > Magnoliopsida > Asterales > Asteraceae > Scalesia > Scalesia atractyloides. Next base: position 53,521,880 of record CAMTDV010000015.1, on the reverse strand, counting down.
AATAAAACGTTTAATTATTCAAAGACATTGTTTTATACAAGACTTTCGACTATACAAGACATTGGTTTACATTTGACATTTTGGTTACAGAAGACTTTATCCATACATGACATTTGTTTACTTGACACTAGTTTACATGACATACCTATTACAAGACATTTCTTTGGTTTAAACAAGACTTTTTGATTGTTGGCTTATAGTAAGTGATTTAAATAACGGGATAGGTTTAATATGATAAAAGCATGGTGGATACGCCGCTGGTACTTCTTATATATAAGTGTTTTTATCATATTGCATATCGTGTCGTTATCTAAATCATTTCAAACAAAGTACAAGACAAGACATTTTTATCTATGACATGACATTTTTTCATGAGACATGACTTATATTTTGGTTAATGATTTAACTATGCATTATTTCTTTTATATCATTGGATTTATCTTATGATTTTATAAAAGAAAACATTTTGTAAGTTTCATGGCCACTTTTTAACTAAGTATTCCCTTAAACATTCTAGGCCATGAATCTTGAACGCGAAACCTATGTTTCTCACAAGCATTTTTATGCTGACGTACTTTATTTTCACATATGTTTTAGGAGCGAATGCTTAAGGTTGATCATGCGACACTCAGGACGGACTTTGGGCTTTAGTGACTTAAAACTTGAAGAAAATTTAACTTATGTTATGTTTTATGTTTAAATTTCAGACAATGTAATCAATTATATTCAATAAAACTTAACATTTTATGCCATGGTTATTGAAACAATAATTCTGTTATGACACTCCCCGACGATTCCGCCGCGGTTTGTTGTTTTACGCGGTCGGGGTGTGACAAAAAGATTGGTATTAGAACCAATGGTTATAGGGAATTAGGTTATTAGTAATGCTTTGACCTAGACTATAACCTTTCTAGGACCCTAACACAAGTTATCTTGTGTTTAGATTCTTAAAGCAATATCATCACCTATCCTTAGGTGATTACCAAAAACAAAACATAACTGAAGGCATAAAGTCTAAGACGAATCATCAGTCTCCTTATGCCTTTGATGTTTTCTAAATCTCGTCAAAGTTTGGGTCTTATTAATCTGAACACATGCAATCTGGAAGGGTGGGTGCCTGTACCCTGAGTTTTCTGTCTAAGGCTAGAGTGTTCGTACAAATCCACTTAATCGGACCAGTCACTCTTACCTGGGAACTCTTGGGGTGAGTGTCCACTTATAGGCTAAAGCATGTCTTCATGACACATTATAAAGACCCATTTACTTTGATTAGTCACTGTGTGTTGTTTTTTTGTTTTGAGTAAACAAATGAATGACTACCATCCTTACGTTTGTCGATATTTATTCATCTATTTTGATTATTCAACATTCATCTCACTCGTTTTCTCTCATGTTTTTCTCTCTTATAAAATGCCTCCTCGACGAAACGTAAATACGGACGCCAACATGGCAGCTCTAATCGCTCAACAATTTGCTGTTGTGCTTCCAAATCTCATAACATAGATAAACCAAGCTAACAATAACAACAATGCACCTGCTGCTTGCAACTTTAAACTGTTCAATTCGGCTAAACCGCTCATGTTTAGTGGTTCTGAGGGTGCAACTGGGCTCCTACAGTGGTTTGAGAGTCTTGAGAATAAATTTCGCCATGTTCAGTGTCCAAATGAGCGGAAAGTTGAGTTTGCTTCTAGTGTGTTTGAAAAGAGAGCGCTCACGTGGTGGAGCGGAGTGATGAGAGATAGGGGTGTTGATGTCGCTATGGGTCAAACTTGGGAGGAACTCAGAGCTCTTATGATGAAAGAGTTCTACCCTCGTCATGAAAAGCGGGCGCTTCAGAATGAGTTCCATGACTTGAAGCAAGATAGTGGTGAACATCGTGCGTATACTGACAGGTATGAGGAATTGAGCTTGTTGTGTCCCGAGATGGTGACGCCTTTGGATAAGGCAATCGAGAAATACATAGATGGTCTTCCTGACCCTGTTCAGGATATTGTCACCGGCAATAACCCGACTACTGTTAGACAACCCATTGCTATCTACAACTCTGACTAAATCGCAGATCAAGAAGTGTAAGCTCCATCGTAAGGGTGACAAGAAACCGCCAGACAAGTCTGAGAAGCAAAAGGGTAAGAAAGCTGAAGGGTCAAAGAAGTCGAGGAAACGTAAGGATTCTAAGAACTTTGTTGTCACTACACAACCCAATCAAGCCGTTCCTAACCAGCTTGCTCAGCCTCCTGCCAAGAAACAGTAGACCGGCACTGCCCCTCTATGTATCTGTACAAACTGTGGGCGATCTGGCCATCTGGCCAACACTTGTCGTTGTCCTCCTGCTCAGAACCAAGCTGTACAAAACCCTGTTCAGCAGCCAGCCAATCCTGCACAACCTCACTATCCACCCGGTTCTTGCTACAATTGTGGGGATCTTACCAACTACAGAAACAATTGCACGAGATTGGCAAATGCGAACCAGGCTCGTGGACGAGCGTTTAACATCAATGCAAACGAGGCACGTGCATATAATGAGGTGGTGAACAGTACGTTCTTTCTTAACAACCATCCTACTTCTATACTTTTTGATTCGGGGGCCGATAGAAGTTTTGTATCCTTAACATTTGAGCCTTTACTTTCAAAGCCAAGAACTAAACTAGGAAAGCCCTTGACAGTCGAGATAGCTAGTGGCAAACCTCTTAAACTTGATTCTGTCATTCCCATTTGTCAATTGAACTTCGACAACCATCTTTTTCCTATTGACCTCACACCTATGCAACTCAGGAGCTTTGAGATTATAGTGGGAATAGATTGGTTAACTAAACATCATGCCGAGGTGGTCTGTTTTGATAAGATTGTTCGAATACCCCTTTCGTCTGGTGAAATTTTGTAGGTTCGTGGAGAAAAACCGGTTAGTAGCCTCAAACTCATGACTTGTACTCAAGCCCAAAAATACCTACGCAAGAATTATGTGGCTTTCTTGGCACATATCGTAGAGGAGAAAGGCAAAGATAAAACTATTTAAGATATTCCTATTGTTCTGGATTATCCTGAGGTGTTTCCCAAAGAATTACCTTGTTTACCTCCAGCACGACAAGTTGAGTCCCGTATCGACCTTGTACCTGGTGCCAACCCCATTGCCAAATCTCCATATCATCTTGCACCGTCTGAGATGCAAGAATTGTCAAAACAGCTTCAGGAGTTATCTGACAAAGGATTTATTCATCCTCGTTTTTCACCTTGGGGTGCTCCTGTATTATTTGTGAAAAAGAAGGATGGGTCTTTCCATATGTGTATCGATTACCGTGAGCTCAGTAAACTCACAATCAAGAATCGATATCCCCTACCTCGCATTGATGATCTCTTTGATCAGCTACAAGGTGCTACTTGCTTCTCAAAGATTGATCTGTGTTGTGGGTATCATCAGCCTCGTGTATTCGAGGAAGATATTCCCAAGACAGCTTTTCGTACACGTTACGGTCATTATGAGTTCACAGTTATGCCTTTTGGTCTGACAAATGCTCCTGCTGTTTTCATGGACTTGATGAATAGGGTTTGTAAGCCTTATTTGGACAAGTTCATCATTGTTTTCATTGATGACATTTTGATTTATTCTAAGTCTCAATCCGATCACGAGCAACATCTTCATTTAACTTTGGAACTCCTGAAGAAAGAACAACTATATGCCAAGTTCTCCAAGTGTGAATTTTGGCTAAAGGAAGTTCAATTTTTGGGATATATTGTCAACGAATAACGTATACATGTTGATCCCGCCAAAATCACTGGATACACCTACAAGTCCTACCAAAGTTCGTTCATTTTGGGTCTTGCGGGTTATTACCGCCGTTTCATTGCCAACTTCTCCAAGATTTCGGTTCCTCTTACTGCTTTAACTCAAAAGAATAAACCTTTTGAGTGGGAACCTAAACAAGAAGAAGCTTTTCAGACTTTGAAACAGAAACTTTGTAATGCTCCTATTCTATCTCTACCTGAAGGCAACGACGACTTTGTTGTATATTGTGATGCATCAAACTTAGGCCTTGGCTGTGTTCTCATGCAAAGAGACAAAGTCATAGCCTACGCATCAAGACAGTTGAAGATTCATGAAAAAGAACTACACATATCATGATCTTGAGTTGGGTGCTGTTGTCTTCGCCCTCAAAATCTGGAGACACTACCTTTACGGTACAAAATGCATGGTTTTCACGAACCACAAAAGTCTCCAGCACATTTTCAATCAGAAAGAACTGAACCACTATGACTGTGAAATTCGCTACCATCCTGGTAAGGCGAATGTCGTAGCCGATGCTCTTAGTCATAAAGAACGTGTCAAGTTACATTGTGTACAAGTTCGATCTGATATCCAGACACGTATTCTTGAAGCTCAACGTACTTGTGTTGCACAAGACAAAATGGGTAATGAATTACCACATCATCTCGAGCTTCAACTGGAAACAAAAGACAATGGGTTATCTTATTATCTGAACAGTTTATGGGTGCCAAGTCTAGACAATCTCCGCACCTTGATAATGGATGAAGCTCATAAGTCTCGTTATTCAATTCATCTAGGTGCAGACAAAATGTACAAAGATCTTTGTACTCAGTATTGGTGGCTAGGCATGAAGAAAGACATAGCTATGTATGTTTCCAAATGCCTTACTTGTCTTAAGATAAAGGCGGAACATCAATGTCCTTCTGGTTTGCTTGAACAACCAGAGATTCCGGTTTGGAAATGGGAAAACATTGCTATGGATCTTATTACCAAATTGCCACGCACTTCTAGAGGTCACGATGCCATTTGGGTAATCGTTGATCGTCTAACAAAGTCAGCACATTTTATAGCCATTCATGAGGATTTATCTGCTGACAAACTTGCTAAGATCTATGTGGATGAAATAGTATCTCGTCATGGTGTCCCTTTGGATATCATATTTGATCGTGATGCTCGATTCACATCTCATTTTTGGAGAACCATGCAGTCTGCCATGGGATCCAAACACTGGAGGATATGCTTAGACCCCGTGTGATTGACTTTGGTGGTAGTTGGGATTCGCATCTGCCATTGATCGAATTCTCCTACAACAACAGTTATCACTCCACAATTGACATGGCACCTTTCGAACACCTTTCGAAGCTCTATGTGGTCGAAAATGTCGTTCACCTGTATGTTGGAATGAGATTGGTGAATCTCAATTCACTTGACCTGAACTCATTCATGATACAACGGACAAAGTGAAGAAAATTCGCGAAAACCTTTTGACAGCTAGAAGCCGTCAGAAGAGTTATGCGGATAAACCATGCAAGCCCTAGGAATTCCAAGTTGGTGATCACGTACTCCTTAAGGTATCTCCTTGGAAAGGTGGGATTAGATTCGGCCAGAATGGAAAACTTGCGCCACGATACGTTGGACCATTTAAGATCATTGAGAGAATTGGTGAAGTGGCCTACAAACTTGAGCTACCTCCACAACTTGGTAACGTTCATCCAACTTTCCACGTGTCCAATCTGAAAAAGTGTTTGGCTGATGAAAACATCCACATCCCTCTTGATGAAATTCGTGTTGATAACACGATGCATTTTGTTGAGAAACCTGTGGAAATTTTGGATCGTGAAGTCAAGAAGCTCAAACACAGACGGATACCGATTGTTAAAGTTCGCTGGGAATCCAAATGTGGCCCAAAATTTACTTGGGAACGAGAGGATCAAATGAAGGCGAAGTATCCACATCTTTTCTCACAAGTTTCCTCTAATTAAAATTTCGGGACAAAATTTCCTTAAGTAGGGGAGGCTGTGACATTTGTGTAATTCAATCTTCTGAACAATCTGTTGATTAATGAAATTTTTGTTTTTTACAATTTGTGCATATACTTGTGACTTTTGTGCATTGTCAATATTTGTTTGATTTTAACCTTTCAAACCTTTTCTAGAAGTGTAATCGCAAAAAAAATCAGTTAAACACAACGTATAGTCCGGAATAGTGACATAAGCTAACATACCCTAAATATCCTTTACATAACTTAGAAATAAGTTTCGAAGGGTCTGGTATGTCGAAAACAAGCTTATTCGATCACAGGGATTATTTACGACAAGCTCTGAAGGTCTGCAATTCTCGTAGCGACGCACACTCCGGAACAAGTTCACAAGCTTAGCATACCTTAAATAACCTTTAAATAACTTAGTATTATTTTTTGAAGGCTTCGGTATGGCAAAAATATGCTTTTGCAACTTCAGGGGCTATTTTGCAAATTCTGTGAAAATATGCGAATTCGCGTATCTCTTAATCCGGAACACGTACGCACATCCAAAAATTTTTGTAATCATTAAAATCTTGTATTTTAATGATTGGAATGCAAAAATATCATTCGTTACGCTTTTACGGCCATGCACGCGTTCATTATAACTTTCATCGTAATTAACTAAAAACCGCAATCGTACGACCAAACGAACTGACAACTGTTACACCCCGACCACGTAAAACAAAAAACCGTGGCAGAAATGTTGGGGAATGTTGTAATAGAATTATTGTTTCAATAACCATGGCACATAAGTTAAGTTTCATTAGTTAATATTGTTTACATTGTCTTGGATAAAAAAAACGGAAATACAACAAGAGTTAAGCTATTATTCTGATTTTATAGTCACTAAGGCCCAGTCCGCCCTATGTGTAGCTAGCTTGACATCAAACATTTACACCTGGAACATATGTGAAACTAAAGTCAGCAAAAAAAATGCCGGCGAGTACATAGGTTTTGTGTTGATGCTTCATGGCTTTGATTATTGTAAGAAAAGTTTAAAGTAGTACAAAAGTCGCCATGAACCATAAAAAGTTTCTTTTATAAAAACCATATGAAAAATCATTCTGATACAAAAGAAATAATATATGGTTAAATAAATAACCATAAGTACGTTTTGTATTGTGTAAAACTGTTATGTCTTGTATTTTGTTTAACATGATTTAGGTAGCGCCACAATATGTAAGGTAATAAAAGCACTTATATATAGGAAGTAGCATCGGCGTATCCACCATGCTTTTATCACATTACATACGTCACATTATTTAAATCACTCACCATAAACCAATAATCAAATGTCGAGTAAATGAATGTCATGTAAACAAATGTTATGTAAACAATGTCGAGTAAACAATGTCATGTAAATAAATGTCATGTAAACAATATCGAGTAAACAATGTCATGTAAACCAATGTCGAGTAAACCAATGTCGAGTAAACCAATGTCCTGTAAACCCATGTCGAGTAAACAATGTCGAGTAAACAAATGTCATGTAAACCAATATCGAGTAAACCAATGTCATGTTTTATAAACCATTGTCTAATATTATGGATTGTTGGTGAATACATTCAAGCCTTGTTGACTGCGGATAAACCCCTATCCGGTCAAGGGTTTATCAATGTTCATCGGATTCTGTCATTCCCTAAGGTCGCTTCCAAACATACATAGGAAGTTGGAACGGGATTGTCAACCCAATGGTACCATTACATACTACCGGTCGGCGTGATCATTGTTAATAAATGTATCATTGTCGAGTTCAACGAACCAAATGTCAAATAACAATGAAAGCATATCTTGAAAATGTCTTTGAAAACCATGTATTAGTATGCTAGGTCAACATACATAGCAAAAATGTCTTTGAAAACCCAATGTGTTCATTATGCAAATCACATGTAAATCAAATGCAATAAAAGTCATGTAGTATATGTACTAGTAATCAAAGCGTGTAATATGTCATGAAAACACGAAAGTAATCATAGGCACAATATGTTTCACCCCAAAACATTAGAAAACGTAAAAGAGGGGACTATGTACTCACTTCTGATTGCAAAGGATCCTTGTTCAAGAAGATAAACCAAGATCAAGAGTCTGTGAAATCAAGCGTGTCCTATAGTGGATAACTATATAAATATCGGAACTTGAAAACGGAGGATTCGAATAGAATGAGGTATTGTAAACCAAATGAGTGTCGGAACTCATATGATATGGTTTAATAAGTTAATATTCTGAGTTGGAAAGATTTTTAAGTGCTTTTGACCCGTTATGACCCGTTAAGGTAGTTTAAGCTACTTTAACGCATCATTTGCGTAACTACGCATTCAGATGGTTAGATACGTGTCATGATAAGTTTTAAATGCTTAAACATGTTTAAAATGTTATTTGATCAGATTATATGTCAAAATTTATTTTACATATGTGTTTATTTGGTTTTCTTTGCGAAAAGGGCATTTTGGTCATTTTAAAGGGATATTACCATTGATTATCATAACACTATCCAAAAGACATGACCATCAGGTATAACCTCAGAGGGTTATTCCCTATATATTTATGGTCATAAATATATATTTGGCCGGGTCTAAAGATCGACAAAACGGGTTAGATTCAAAAGTCAAAGTGGTGGTCAAACCTCTAGACTTTTGAACCCAAATGAGCACATTTAACAAAGGTGACGAATATGACAAGTCTTGACATGCCTTAATAAGTTTATAAAAGTATTTTGGCATCAAAACAACCTGTTTTGATACCTGAAAACAGATCCATTGCAAAATGCGCAAAAATCGCATTTTGACCGAAACTTTGACTTGTCAAATTAAATAGAAATGGTGGGAATTAATAGGTATGATTTTTAGGGATCATAACCACCTTGAGTACCATCATAATGCAAGTTTCAATTGAGCTTTATCTTGATCGATTCATGATCAAAACTAAAAGTCAACAAAAGTCAAACTGTTAAGCTATAATAATTGAACATAGCAATAGTAGAATGCTTACAAACACCAAGGAAATGATCAAGGACCAGAGAGATAGCTCCAAGATGGTTGTAATTCGGATTTGAGGCAGGTTATAGCATGAACATTATCAAACAGTTCAAGAATGGCCATGATTATGGTATTATAATGATCATAAGTCACCAAATCATGACATGTGTTATAGCAAGTGTTAGGGGCTTGGTTAGTGTCCAAATAGGTGTCAAATGCAGAGAAGAAGTGGCATAATTCGCGAGCTAGGTGTCCCTAAAACAACAGGCTGTTGCCAGCTTGCATTAGCTGATCTGGGCACCCCATACGGACCGCATGGGTCCCTGGATGCGGTCCTCATGGACCCCTGCTGGTCAGCAAGTTTCAAATTTGGCAGAACAGGCACCTGCACTTGTTTTTGACGCGTTCGGGCACTTCTAACACTCGTTAACCCCATTCCAAGGCTTTATAAGGACGTTAAAGTATAGGGAACCTGAAATGTGTTGAAAAATGTTACAGAGGTCAGTTCATTTAGTCGTATGGTCGCGGTTTTCGGTTAATTACGACGAAAATCGAAACGAACGCGTGTGTGACCGTAAATGCGTAACGAACAACATTTTTGCATTCCAATAAATAAAATATGATATTTTAATGATTAAATTTTTTTTGGATGTCTGTACATGTTGCGGATAGCGATTTACGCAAAAAGGCATAGTTTCACAAAATTTGCAAAATAGCCCCTGAAGTTACAGAAGTGTGTTTTTGCCATACCGAAGCCCTCGAAACTTATCTCTAAGTTATATAAAGGGTATTTAAGGTATGTGAAGCTTGTGTAAATGTTCTGGAAAGTACATCGCTATGAGAATCGGCAGACTTTCATAGTTTGTCATATTTAGTCCCCATGATCGAATAAGCTTGTTTTTGACATCCTAAACCCTTCAAAACTTATTTCTAAGTTATGTAAGGGATATTTAGGGTATGTTTAGCTTATGTCACTATTCCAGGACACACGCTGCGTTAAACTGGCAACGTTTGCATAACGGTTTGCGATTTCACTTCCGGAAAATGTTTACAAGGTCGGATTTGAAAAAGGATTAAAAATACACAATATCATGAGTAAAATACAAAACTCATAAATGTAACACAAAATTTCATTGATATAACATTGTCGGATAAAATTACAATGATCGAAAAGCACAGATGTCACAGTCTCCCCAGGAAATTTCGCCCCGAAATGTAACTTGAGGAAACTGGTGAGAAAAGATGCGGATATTTCACCTTGATCCTCTCGTTCCCAAGTAAACTCTGGGCCACGTTTGGATTCCCAGCGAACTTTAATGATCGGTATACGTCTGCTTTAGCTTTTTGACTTCACGTTCCAAAATTTCCACAGGCTCCTCAACAAAATGTAACGTGTCATCAACACGAATTTCATCAAGAGGAATGTGGAGGTTTTCATCAGCCAAACATATCTTTACATTGGACACGTGGAATGTTGGATGAACATTACCAAGCTATGGAGGTAGCTCAAGTTTGTAGGCCACTTTTCCAATTCTCTAAATGATCTTAAACGGTCCAACATATCGTGGCGCAAGTTTTCCTTTCCCGAATCTAATCACTCCCTTCCAAGGTGACACCTTGAGTAGGACGTGATCACCGACTAGGAATTCCAAAATTTGCAAAATAACCCATGAATTTACAGAAGGTTTTCGCGAATTAACTTGACTTTATCCGTCGTGTCATGAATAAGTTCAGGTCCATCTCATCCCAACAGACAGTTGAACGACATTTTCAACCATAAAGAGCTTCAAAAGGTGCCATATCAATGCTGGAGTGATAACTGTTGTTGTAAGAGAACTTGATCAAAGGTAGATGCGAATCCCAACTACCACCAAAGTCAATCACACAGACTCTTAGCATATCCTCCAGTGTTTAGATCGTCCTTTCAGATTGTCCATCCGTTTGAGGATGATAAGCAGTACTCAGATTAAGCTTGTTCCCATGGCAGATTGCATGGTTCTCCAAAAATGAGATGAAAATCGAGCATCACGATCAGATATGATATTAAAAGGAACACCATGACGAGATACTATTTCATCCACATAAATCTTAGCAAGTTTATCAGCAGAGAAATCCTCACGAATAGCTATAAAATGTGCTGACTTTGTTAGTCGATCAACGACTACCCAAATAGCATCATGTCCTCTAGTTGTACGCGGTAATTTGGTAATGAGATCCATGGCGATGTTCTCCCATTTCAAAACTGGAATCTCTGGTTGTTCAAGCAAACCAGAAGGACACTGATGTTCTGCTTTTACCTTCAGACAAGTAAGGCATTTAGATACATATAAGGCAATGTCTTTCTTCATACCCGGCCACTAATACTGGGTACGAAGATCCTTATACATCTTGTCTGCACCAAGATGGATCGAATAACGAGATATATGTGCTTCATACATTATTAAGGTGCGGAGATTGTCTTGACTTGGAACCCACAAACGGTTCAGATAATAAAGCAACCCATTGTCTTTCGCTTCAAGTTGAAGCACAAGATGTTGTGGTAATTCATTACCCATCATGCCTTGCGTAACACAAGTACGCTGAGCTTTAAGAATGTGTGTCTGGATATCAGATTGAACTTAGACACAATGTAGCTTAACGCGTTCTTTACGACTAAGAGCATCAGCTATGACATTCGCCTTACCAGGATGGTAACGAATTTCGCAGTCATAGTCGTTCAGAAGCTCGACCCAACATCGTTGTCTCATATTAAGTTATTTCTGATTGAAGATGTGTTGAAGACTTTTGTGGTCTGTGAAAACCACACATTTCGTACCGTAGAGGTAATGTCTCCAAATCTTAAGAGCAAACACAACAGCACCCAACTCAAGATCATGAGTGGTGTAATTCTTTTCATGAACCTTCAGTTGTCTTGATGCATAAGCTATAACTTTGTCTCTTTGCATAAGGACACAACCGAGGCCTAAGTTGGACGTATCACAATATACAACAAAGTCGTCGTTACCCTTGGGTAAATATAGAATAGGAGCATCACAAAGCTTTGCTTCAGTATCTTAAAAGCTTCTTCATGTTTGGGTCCCCACTCAAAAGGTTTATTCGTTTGAGTTAGAGTAGTGAGAGGAACCGCAATCTTGGAGAAAATGAAACGGCGGTAATAACCCGCGAGACCCAAGAATGAACGAACTTCAGTAGGAGTAGTAGGTGTACTCCAATCCCTAATTGCATTGATCTTGGCAGGATCTACATGTATACCTTGTTCATTGACAATGTGTCCCAAAAACTGAACTTCATTAAGCCAAAATTCACACTTGGAGAATTTGGCGTAAAGTTGTTCTTTCTTTAGGAGTTCCATTGTTAAACGAAGATGTTGTTCATGATCTGCTTGTGTCTTGGAATAAATCATGATGTCATCAATGAAAACAATGATGAACTTGTCTAAATAAGGCTTACAAACCCTATTCATCAAGTCCATGAAAACAGCAGGAGCATTCGTTAAACCGAAAGGCATAACTGTGAACTCATAATGACCATATCGAGTGCGGAAAGCTATTTTGGGAATATCTTCCTCGAGTACACGAAGCTGATGATACCCAGATCGTAGGTCAATCTTCGAAAAACAAGTAGCACCCTGTAGTTGGTCGAAAAGATCATCAATGCGAGGTAGGGGATATCGGTTCTTGATTGTGAGCTTGTTGAGCTCACAATAATCGGTACACATACGAAAAGACCCATCCTTCTTTTTCACAAATAGAATAGGAGCACCCCAAGGTGAAAAGCTCGATCTAATGAATCCTTTGTCAGAAAGTTCCTGAAGCTGTTTTGACAACTCTTGCATCTCAGACGGTGCAAGACGGTATGTAAATTTAGCAATAGGGTTGGCATCGGGTACAAGATCAATACGGAACTCAACTTAACGAGCTGGAGGTAAACTGGGTAGCTCATCTGGAAACACCTCAGGATAATCCTGAACCATAGGGATATCTTGAATAATTTTGCCCTTGCCTTTCTCCTCTACAATATGCACCAAGAAAGCCACATAATTCTTCCCCAAGTATTTCTGAGCTCGGGTACAAGTCATAAGTTTACGGTTACTAACGGGTCTTTCTCCACGAACTTCCAGAATTTCACCAAACGTAAGAGGTATACGAACAATCTTATCAAAACAAACCACCTCGGCATGATGTTTGGTTAACCAATCCATTCCCACTATAATGTCAAAGCTCCCAAGTTGCATAGGTGTGAGGTTAATAGGAAAAATATGGTTATTAAGGTTCAATAGGCAACCAGGAATGACAGATTCGAGTACAAGAGGTTCACCACTGGCTATTTCTACTATCAAGGGCTTTCCTAGTTTGGTCCTCGGTTTTGCAAGTAAAGGCTCAAATGTTAATGACACAAAACTTCTATGAGCGCCCGAATCAAATAGTATAGAAGCAGGATGGTTGTTAACAAAGAACGTACCATTCACCACCTCGTTATCTGCTCATGCTTCATTTGCATTGATATTAAAAGCTCGTCCACGAGCCTGGTTCGCATTTGCCAATCTTGGGCAATTGTTACGATAGTGGGTGAGATCCCCACAGTTGTAGCAAGATCCTGGTGGGTAATGAGGTCGTGCAGGATTGGCTGGCTGCTGAACAGGGTTACGAGCCACATTGTTCGGGTTACGAGGTGATCGACAAACATTGGCCAGATGGCCAGATCTACCATAGTTTGTACAAATACGACATGGAAGATGAGGCTGGTGATGACTGTTGCACCTGTTGCACAAAGGTACAGTACCAGTATACTGTTTCTTGGCAGGAGGCTGAGCAGGCTAGTTAGGAGCAGCTTGATTAGGTGTGGCTTGGCTGGGTTGTTTAGCGATAACGAAATTCTTGGAAGCCTTGCGCTTCCTAGACTTCTTCGAAGACTCAGCTTTCTTACCCTTTGGTTTCTCAGACTTGTCAGATGATTTCTTGTCACCCTTATGATGGAGCTTACCCTTTTTGATCTGCGATTCAGTCAGAGTCGAAGATAGCTCAATGGCTTGCCTGACAGTAGTCGGGTTGCTGCCGGTGACAATATCCTGAACCGGGTCAGGAAGACCGTCTATGTATTTCTCGATTGCCTTATCCAAAGGCGTCACCATCTCAGGACATAATAAACTCAACTCCTCATACATGTCAGTATACGCACGGTGCTCACCACTATCTTGCTTCAGATCATGAAACTCATTTTCAAGCGCCCTCTTTTCGTGACGGGGGCAGAACTCTTTCATCATTAGAGCCCTGAGTTCCTCCCAAGTCTGACCCATAGCAATATCAGCACCCCTATCTCTCATCACTCCGTTCCACCATGTGAGTGCTCTCTTTTCAAAGACACTAGAAGCAAAATCAACTTTCCATTCATTTGGACACTAAACATGGCGAAATGTATTCTAAAGACTCTCAAACCACTGTAGGAGCCCAGTTGCTCCCTCAGAACCGCTAAACTTGAGCGGGTTTAGCCGAATTAAATTGTTTAAAGTTGTACGCAACAGTTGCATTGTTGTTATTGTTAGCTTGGTTTATTTGAGTTATTAGAGCCGCCATGTCAGCATCCGAATTTACGTTTCGTCGAGGAGGCATTCTATAAGAGAGAAAACTTGAAAGGAAACGAGTGAGATGAATGTTGATTAATCAAAATGAGATGACAAAATATCAAAAAATGTAAGGATGGTGGTCATTCGTTCGTATGCTAGGTCAAAGCATTACTAATAACCTAATTCCCTATACCCACTGGCCCTGATACCAATCTTTCTGTCACACCCGACCACATAAAACAACAAACCGTGGTGGAAACGTCGGGGAATGTTGTAACAGAATTATAGTTTCAATAACCATGGTACATAAGTTAAGTTTCATTAGTTAATATTGTTTACATTGTCTTGGATAAAAAAACAAAAATACAACAAAAGTTAAGCTATTATTCTTAGTTTATAGTCACTAAGGCCTAGTCCGCCCTATGTGTAGCTAGCTTGATATCAAACATTTGCACCTGAAACGTATGTGAAAATAAAGTCAGCAAAAAATGCCGACGAGTACATAGGTTTTGTGTTGATGCTTCATGGCTTTGATTATTGTAAGAAAAGTTTAAAGTAGTAGAAAAGTCGCCATGAACCATAAAAAAAGTTTCTTTTATAAAAACCATGTGACAATTGTGAAAAATCCCAGTAAACTTTGATTGGTACACGTCCGTGGTAACCGGACGTGATATGTATATCGTGATATTGTTGTGATTATGTGTGATGATAACTGTGATACCCATGACGAACCAGGTACACCTTAATTGGTCCTAAACTTAAAGCATGATTAAAACATTAATTGCGCATAAACCTTGTAAACTTGTATGACTTGTGTGCTATGCTGAGCATTCGTTATTACGTCTCGAAAGAATCCGAGAGCATGTCATGGTTAACATGACACTACTAAGGACCAACGATGAGAGGTTGGTGTCCTTAGCCTTGAACAACGTGTTAAACAGAGACTTGATGTTTAACAGCGCATTAAACCTTTGATGTTGATTATTAGGTTATCGGTAGCATCATTTAAGATTTCGAGTTCGAGAAATAACTTAGTTTTGTGTCATAGACTGTGGCATAAGGTTTGAAAATAATCAAAGCCCGGGCACGTAGCGTGAGCAGCTCCCGGTTAGGGAAACGCCTTCGTTTCGGGCATAACATAAGGCAACCAAATGTGCAAGGAACGATCGATGAAGCTTAAAAATACTTAAACTACCCTAATACGAGACTTTTATGATTAAAACGTAACTGGGTTCGGATTTCAGGACGGTTATGCACGTTTTTAAAACCGAGTCTTTTGACACTAAGAACACGCAAAACGGAGCCCGTTTCGCAAATCGAGAACGCGTTCGGGACCCGAAAACGAACCTAAACGCAACACGGAAGATAAACATCATCTTTTAACACGTGATACGAAGCACGAGGTGGCTCCATGGACCCCCCATATTTTATTATTTTTTCTTTTAAATTCTTTTTCTTATTTCAATTTTCGTAATTTCTTCTTCTTCCCTGCACTAAAAGACTTTCAATTCAGCTGATTTCAACCTTAAACATCACCAAATCAAAGGTATAACTCTTGTTTCTTAAGGTTTTAATCATAATTTCTTGAGAAAAATGGTTTTAGTCATGAAAACACTTTTTAATCCATGATTTTTGAAGGTTTAATCAAGTTTATGGGCTGAATAAGAACACCTTGGGAATTCCCTGGTGTTATATGGCAGCCATGGTCACAAATATTTGGGGTTTGATACCCTAATCAACACCTATTCGACAAAAATGCATAACTATTCGATTAACCGAAAAACCATGAAACAAAGCTTGATTGATCTAAGTTCTAGCATATTTGGGTTGTACTTGATGTGTAGGTACTGAATATAGCACCCACCCACTTCTGGACTCACAAGAAAGGGTTGGACACGAAGCTTTCGCTAGGTGTATCATCCGAAAACCGAAACTAGCATAGGAAGAATCTTGTTTTAGGTATAACTTAGTCCTTGAAACATGGATTGACCTGATATTTAGTGTAGTTATGTAGGGTATTGTCAGGAGGGTCCACATAAAATTTTAGAATTTTTGTAATTTTCTACGAGTTTTGGTGAATTTTTAACTTTTTTACAAAAAGAATTTCAGAAAAATTACCAAACCAATTTAATAAATCACCAAATTTTACAGAGATACTAAAGAACATATGGGGAATGTTCTGGAAAAATTCGGAGTCCATTGGTTGAGTTTTGATTTGGGATAAAAATCCGTGTTTTTTCGAGTTTTCGGTAGCCGGGAACGCACCGAAACGAAATCAGAAAAATCTCAAAATGTTGTGAGAAGTTCTTGAACATGTAAAAGGTGTTCTGAATGTTTTTTGGAATTTTTGAACCGCTGATGGTATTTAGTGGTAATTATGTGGTTAAAAATGGTTTTATAAATAATTTATTTAAATAAGTAAAATGCCAAAATAAATTCCCAGAAAATTTCCCAAAATCTACAGATTTTTAAGTTATAAAAAATTTACAGATTTTTATTCAAATTATAAATTAAATGAGAATTTATGGAATTAAAAATAAGTTATTTAAATCAATTTTGACGGTTTACCGTATAACGAACCTGCCGGAACTGGGAATTGACCCAACCCGACAAATGCTATAATTGGAACACCGGAGTATTCTGGGAGATTCTCGGGTAAATTGGGCACTATGGGTGTGTCCTAAGACAATTCGGGAGAATTCCCGACGGTGAAAATGGAAACTCAAATTTGGGTGATCTAGACTCCCCAAATACTCAACTCCCTTGATGAAAAGTTAATCACTCTTAAATAACCACGTGTTGGCATTATAGGTATTCCCGTACCATTATCCGAACACGTTAAACTATCGACTTTGGCTGGCACGCGAAACGGTGCCCGGAAGCCAAACTGAAAACTAATACTACCCTGACGTCCATCACCATACTAGGGTCCTACAGACTCAATCCGGAGTAAAAACTCCTGACCAGATCCAAGTTATAACCATTACCAACTTAGATACTGATTTGAGTCCATACTAGCATGGGTGTTATTAAAGTTGATCCAGTTGCTTGATCACTCGTGTGTTGAAACTACTACTCGCACTGTGAGTTTTCACTTCCCCGCTTTTAAACTGTTTTTACTGTATTTTAGAGACTTGCTTGTTAAAAACTGTGTTGATTACACCATGTTGGGAGTGAGTTTCACTTCCTCGCTTTTGAATTGTTTTACTATTTTCTGGGGACTTGCATGTTAAAAACTGTGTTGATTACACCAAGTTGGGAGTGAGTTTCACTCCACCACTTTTAAACTGTGTTACTGTTTCCTGAGGTGATTTGCATGTTTCAAAACTGTGTTAATTGCACCAACTTGTGATGATGTAAATTTTATAACACACGGTTCAGCGAGTTGCAGGTGTCTGTTATAACATGGTTAAGGCAAGCCGCAGGTGCTTGTTGTAACACGGTTCGGCAAGCTGCAGGTGTCTATTATGACACGGTTCGGCGAGCTGCAGGTGTTTGTTGTAACACGGTTCGACAAGCTGTAGGTGTCTTTTATGACTGTTCGGCGAGCTGCAGGTGTTTGTCGTAACACGGTCTTGCTAGCTGAAGGTGTTTGTGGTGATAAATCTGTGACTGTGACTATGACCAGTGCAATTAAACTTGTTAACACATATTGTTACACAACAATTAAACCAGTGGAACTCACGCAACGTTTAGCTGACCCTTTTTTTAAAACTAACATGCATTTCAGGTAACTTGAGATTGATGTGATCCATGTATGTTATTCAAGACGTGTTTGTAGACGAATCCTGATATAGACACATGCAGCTTAGAAGACTTATGTGGTTCATGGGAACACGCAGTTGTAACATACATGTAGTATGTAATCAACGTTTTGTAAGTAATAAAATGTAGGGTCTTTATAAACAATGTGCTTGTACCAGAGGTGTCTGTTGCATCCCGTATTTTTTCTTCCACTGCAAGTTGGGGTGTGACAAAACATATGAAAAATCAATATGATACAAAAGAAATAATATATGGTTAAATAAATAACCATAAGTACGTTTTGTGTTGTGTAAAACTGTTATGTCTTGTATTTTGTTTAACATGATTTCGGTAGCGCCACAATATGTAAGGTAATAAAAGCACTTATATATAGGAAGTACCATCGGTGTATCCACCATGCTTTTATCACATTACGTACGCCACGTTATTTAAATCACTCACCATAAACCAGTAATCAAATGTCGAGTAAATAAATGTCATGTAAACAAATGTCATGTAAACAATGTCGAATAAACAATGTCATGTAAATAAATGTCATGTAAACAAATGTCATCTAAACAATGTCGAGTAAACCAATGTCATGTAAACCAATGTCGAGTAAACAATGTCGAGTAAACAAATGTCAATGCAAACCAATGTCGAGTAAACCAATGTCATGTTTTATAAACCATTGCCTTTATTATTAAAACATATATTAGGATTGTTGGCGAATACATTCAAGCCTTGGGAACGGGATTGTCAATCCTATGGTACCATTACATACTACCGGTCGGCGTGATCAATGTTAATGAATGTATCATTGTCGAGTTCAACGCATCAAAATGTCAAATAACAATGTAAGCATGTCTTGAAAATGTCTAGAAAATGTCTTTGAAAATCATGTATTAGTATGCTAGGTCAACATACATAGCAAAAATGTCTTTGAAAAACCAATGTGTTCATTATGCAAATCACATGTAAATCAAATGCAATAAAAGTCATGTAGTATATGTACTAGTAATCAAAGCGTGTAATATGTCATGAAAACACGAAAGTAATCATAGGCACAATATGTTTCACCCCAAAACATTAGAAAACGTAAAAGAGGGGACTATGTACTCACTTCTGATTGCAAAGTATCATTGTTCAAGAAGATAAACCAAGATCAAGAGTCTGTGAAATCAAGCGTGTCCTGTAATGGTAACTATATAAATATCGGAACTTGAAAACGGAGGATTCGGATAGAATGAGGTATTGTAAACCAAATGAGTGTTGGAACTCATATGATATGGTTTAATAAGTTAACATTCTGAGTTGGAAAGATTTTTAAGTGCTTTTGACCCGTTATGACCCGTTAAGGTAGTTTAAGCTACTTTAACGCTTCATTTGCGTAACTACGCATTCAGATGGTTAGATACGTGTCATGATAAGTTTTAAATGCTTAAACATGTTTAAAATGTTATTTGATCAGATTATATGTCAAAATTTATATTATATATGTGTTTATTTGGTTTTCTTTGCGAAAAGGGCATTTTGGTCATTTTTAAGGGATATTACCATTGATTATCATAACACTATCCGAAAGACATGACCATCAGGTATAACCTCAGAGGGTTATTCCCTATATATTTATGGTCATAAATATATATTTGGTCGAGTCTAAAGATCGACAAAACGGGTCAGATTCAAAAGTCAAAGTGGTGGTCAAACCGCTAGACTTTTGAATCCAAATGAGCACATTTAACAAAGGTGACGAATTTGACAAGTCTTGACATGTCTTAATAAGTTTATAAAAGTATTTTGGCATAAAAACAACCTGTTTTGATACCTAAACACAGATCCGTTGCAAAATGCGCAAAAATCACATTTTGACCGAAACTTTGACTTGTCAAATTAACAAGAAATGGTGGGAATCAATAGGTATGATTTTTAGGGATCATAACCACCTTGATTACCATCATAATGCAAGTTTCAATTGAGCTTTATCTTGATCGATTCATGATCAAAACTAAAAGTCAACAAAAGTCAAACTGTTTGATTTTTAGTGAAATTAAGCTATAATAATTGAACATAGCAAGAGTGGAATGCTTACAAACACCAAGGAAATGATCAAGGACCAGAGAGATAGCTCCAAGATGGTTGTAATTCGGATTTGAGGCAGGTTATAGCATGAACATGATCAAAAAGTTCAAGAATGGCCATGATTATGGTATTTATAATGATCATAAGTTCACCAAATCATGATGTGTTATAGCAAGTGTTAGGGGCTTGATTAGTGTCCAAATAGGTGTCAAATGCAGAGAAGAACTGGCATAATTCGCAAGCTAGGTGTCCCTAAAACAACAGGCTGTTGCCAGCTTGCATTAGCTGATCTGGGTACCCTAGCGGACCGCATGGGTCCCTGGATGCGGTCCTCATGGACCCCTGCTGGTTAGCAAGTTTCAAATTTGGCAGAACAGGCACCTGCACTTGTTTTTGACGCGTTTCGGGCACTTCTAACACTCGTTAACCCCATTTCAAGGCTTTATAAGGATGTTAAAGTATAGGGAACTTGAAATATGTTGAAAAATGTTCCAGAGGTCAGTTCGTTTAGTCGTACGGTCGCAGTTTTCGGTTAATTACGACGAAAATCGAAACAAACGCGCGTGTGACCGTAAATGCGTAACGAACGACATTTTTGCATTCCAATCAATAAAAGATATTTTAATGATTACAAAAATTTTTGGATGTCCGTACATGTTCCGGATAGCGATTTACGCAAAAAGGCATAGTTTTGCAAAATAGCCCTTGAAGTTACAGAAGTGTGTTTTTGCCGTACCGAAGCCCTCGAAACTTATCTCTAAGTTATATAAAGGGTATTTAAGGTACGTTAATCTTGTGTAAATGTTCTTGTATGTACGTCGCTTCGAGAATTGTTGGTGTGGAATGTCTATGTCTTAGTCTTACATCAAGTCTGTATAGATTAGAGTTGAATAGGCTAGCAAAACGAAGTGTTTATATGTTAAAGGGTCAAGTTCGCTTGTGATATTCATGGACTGTCAAGTTCGGCCGAACTTGCTTAGGCAAGTTCGCCCGAACTCACCTCCTCCACCAGTGAACTTCTATCCCTATATATAGCTAGCTTGTCATTCTCATTTGTAACTTTGGCATCTTTGAGGCAGAGCTCTGTCAATTTGGAGACTCGGCGTTATATCAATAAAATTGATGATTAATTGACTAATTCTTGTTATTTGGTAATCTTGTCATAATATTTCTGCTATTATGAACAATAGAGATCAAATCTAGGTTCCTATGCATTGAGGATCGGTCCTACAAGTGGTATCAGAGCTAGAATAGCCTGATTTGATTGATTTCAAGACAAGAACACTTCTAATTCTACTCCATTCTTTTATTTTTCTTAACTTTTACACAAAAATGAAGAATTCACGGGCAAATTATATCCAATTTTCAAATATAACATGTTAAATACATCATAGATAAACCCCTGAGAGTTTGGAGACTAAATTCAAACGAATTGGTGTCAAATTGTTGCAAAAACCATGTTTTCAAACACATCTTGATCGAACTTGACTTAAAAAGTCACTTTTTGAGTGAGTTTTTTATCAAGTTCGACCGAACTTGACGTTATTTTGAGAAAATTCAGCTAAGTTCGCTCGAACTTACTAAAAAATCATTGATATTTTATCAAGTTCGACCGAACTTGATAAAAATCAAGAAAGTTTTAGTTAAGTTCGCCCGTACTTGCAATCTTTTCTTATAAAATTCTAGTGCAAGTTCGACCAAGTTTGTCTCAGGATATTTTCAAAACAGAATCACAAGTTTTGCCGAATTTGTGATAAAATCCGAAATTCTACATTCACCACTACAAGTTTGACCGAACTTGTAGTAAATCTAACTTTTTCAAAAGTTTGTACGTGTTTTTCAGTGTACGTGTCTCGATATTTGTGATGGATGATATTCAGAGAGCGTTTATGTCCGGAGTGGGTACATCAAATGCTAATGTCATACAACAAGTCAACCTAGACAACGAGATGGGAAACTCCGTTAAACCGCCGAAGTTAATGAGCATGGACGAGTATGAAAGATGGAAGGAGAAATTTTCATATTGGGTTCAGGCCATGCATTTCCAAGGCTGGGTGTCGATTGAGAGAGGTTATATTGTCCCGTTGGATGAACATCAACAAGTTCGAGAGAAGTACAAGTACTCTACAATTCAAAAGGATGAGTACATTGCTAAGAAAAAGATCATTAGCCTCATTCAACAATCTGTTAAAGAGGATATTCTGTTCTTGTTGCCGGAATATACGACTACGAGAGATCTCTGGCTATCATTGCAAAAGAAATACCAAGGAAGCGCAGAGATGATCAAGTGTAAGAAAGCTCTCATCATAAAGGAGTTCGATATCTTTAACATGTTGAAAGGAGAGCAATGAAACAGATGATTGGGCGATTCTGTCATCTAAAAGTCTAAATGAGAAGACACAGTCTCGAGAAGACAGAACAAGAGTACATCATTAAGCACGCAGATGCGTTACCTGACGGAGAGTGGACTACTTACCTGATGGTTCTGAAAGAAAGTTCGAATTGGGAATTCTTCAAGCAATCAACATTCATCGACAAACTCGAAGGTCATGAAATGGAACTTTTAAAGATCGCAAAGTAGAAGAATGCTAACATTGTTCAAGATGTTGGTTTGTATTACAAGAACGGGATGCAAGACAACATTTCAAGCCCAAAGATAGTGCTAATATGAACTCTTCACCACAGAATCAGAACCAATCATATCCACAATATGATCAAAGTCCACAGAGCTCTTCGTTCTCAAGCACTGGTTCAAATTCATCTTATCAGAATCAAGAAAACCAGAACCAACAAACAAATTCTGATCCAAATGTGTACAAGTGTAACATTGCTGTCAATCTAAACAATGTTATTTCTAAGCAAGTTGTAAAACAGCACATGTCACTTCTCGCCACTGTTCTAGAATCATATGAAAGTCTTGTAGCTAGAAAGATCGAAAATCCCGAGATGACCGCCGAAGACTACGATCAGGTGGACGAAGAAGAGCTTGAACTGATGGACATAAAGTGGGCATTAGCTTCTATCATTCAAAGAGTCACAAAGTTCGTTGCACTCACAGGCCGAGATATCAGAAATTCAAGCAACAAACTAGGGTTTGACAAAACGAAAGTCACATGTTTTCCATGCCGCCAGAAAGGGCATTTTAAAAGAGAATGCAAAAACCCTGAAGCAATGGGCAATCAGAGTCCATTCGGAGGTGGCAACGAGTACTACAAGAAATCACTTCAGTATAAACCATTCCAGAAGAAGCCTCAGATCAAAATCCAAGAGAAACCAAACAGTAGCAACACTAAGAAAGCTATGGTTGCATCAAATGAAGATGATCTCGACTGGAACTCTTATATCGGTAAGAAGAGCGGAGTTGCATTGATGGCTCAAATCATTGAAGATACTGTTGGGATTGAACCCTATGAAAGGAATAGATGATACAAATCCAAATAACACTATCCGAGCTTTGGTTAAACTATCAGAGGTTACAACCTCTGTTGTACATACATTGCTTTCCCTAAAGACTGCTCTCCTATCATCTGACTTCACAAAGTTGCAAAGGTCTGCCAGAGTTACAAGGATCAGAGGATAGAGATCAGAGCTTAGTCATTAGATAGTCAATGTAATAGTGTTAAGAACTGATAGTTGTATTAGCAATGTTTGTAGTTAGTTACATATTGTTTCCGGTCACTATCAACCTTGACATCATCAAAGATGCTCAGTGGTTAGATAGTTTAGTATAAATAGGTAACTTGCGTAACAGTTTAACTTGTCTATCAAAAGATCAACTTTCGCATATCATCTTCTCTGCATTTTCTTACTACCAAACTTCAATTGCAAAGGCTGAGGGGGAGTTTGTGAATCACGTGCGAGTTTACCAACTTGAAAGCATGATGATGATGAAAACAAATGACCATTGCTTGTAGTAAAAGTTTTCCATCAATTTCCCCTGCAAATCTCTTTTAGAACTCAATCATTTTCCATTTTTGAAACAAAAACTACAAGTAATTCAAACTCAGATCCTAACAATTGGTATCAGAGCTTGATTCATCAAATTCGATCTAACAATCGATTTGATTCGAACAGATCAGCTCTCTGCTATTAGTTTGGTTGTTTTTGCTTGATAAACAGAGTTTTATTACGTTCAAAGTTTTTAAAGCAGAAATCTGTGTAAAATCAACTAAAAATGTCTCAAAACACACATGATGCCAACTCTGGATCCTTATTCAAACCGCCGATGCTCAAAAGAAATGAATATTTCATTTGGCAACGACGAATGGGTCATATCCCTGCTCAGCAAAACACCGGTTGCTAGAGATCTTTTTGCTTATGGACCTCACGTTCCGATGGTTCCAAGCACATAGGATCCAACTAAACAAGTGCCAAAAAATCCTGAAAACATTTCGGAGCAGGATTTCCAGAAAATTTAATTGGATGCTAAGGCATTTAGCATAGTCGCTTTGGCCTTACCCAATGAGATTTATGCTGGTCTACTCCATTGCAATAGTGCAAAGGAGTTATGGGATGCACTAAAAGAGCAATTCGGTGGGACTGAGGAAGTGATAGAAAGTAACGGAGAAGTTCTAAATCAGCAGTATTAAACGTTTTGTCACTTGAAAGGAGAGTCTCTAACACAACAGTTCGAACGTTACAGCTGTCTCATCAATGAACCTAGACTGGTTAACGTGGTTTTTCCTAATTCGACTGTCAATAGTTGTTTCCTTAGGTCGTTACCAGATAAGTGGGAGACTGTAGCTTATGTAACACGAAAATCTGTTGGGTTTAAAGAAATGTCGTTGACACAACTTCATGGGATAGTCCTCACTTATGAGAGAGAGTTAAAGCAGAAAAAGAAGTTGCAAGATTCTGGCAAAATGACTGATGATTACTCATTGGGTAATACAACTCTTTTTGGCCAAGAAGAGGGATCTGGCAGCAGTAAGGACCAAAGTTATGATCACTATATAGATATTACTTCTGGTGGGAACTTTGGATCTGAAACATATGCACCCAACTATGCTTTCACTGCTAGTGGGGAAAGCCAAACCTCTGATAATCTATCCTTTGAGCTGAATGACTTGCAACACTTTGAACCTTCTGATCTTGAAGAAATGGATATTTTGCACCAACTGGCCCTATTGAGTGTTAGGGCTAGTAAATTCTATTAGAGAACTGGTAGGAAATTCCCAGGATTGCATGGGGGATTGAAGGTTGGGCTGGATAAATCAAAGGTCAAGTGTTATAAGTGTAATAGGTTAGGATACTTTGCCAAAGAATGCAGGTCTCAAAATTCTGGACCAATAGTGACTCATCCTGGCCCTAGACCTCAGCACACATAAAACACTGTTCATTATTCCCAATATACCCCTACTCAACATGTTCAAAACACTGCCCATTTTACACATCCTGCTACTACTGTTCCAGTGCATTATGTTCAATCCACTGCTCCACAAATTCAATAAGTTCAGGCACCATCACATCCTCAAGTGCATGTACAACAAGCACTCATTGTCACACAACCTGCTCAAACCACTGCTACTCCAGCAGAGGTTGGTCAACAGAGCTTTTTCACACAAAGTTATGTGACTGGAGTAGCTTGCCTGAGGATTTGACTGATGAGAATTTTGCTTTAATGGCCAAAAATGATGTTGAACAAGAATTTTGTTTAGTGGCCTTAGAGACAATTGCTAAAGGTGTTGAATCTGTGGAGATAGTGTCAAAAACTGATGAAGTTCAAGTTTGTGATGAAACAGTGCTTTCAAGTGAAGAAAAGGAAAATGCTGCTGATAAGGAAATGAACTCTCATGCTGACCCATGGAATGTTGATGTGTGTGAAGATGAGTGTGATTGTGCTCTCATGGCTGCTACAAAGGTATCACCTCAGATACTTAAAGATCTATGTTATGACAAATGCATCATTGCTTTTGCAAACATTAAGTAGGTGAATGAAAACCTGAGGAACAAAATTTTAGAAGATGAACTTAATTTTGAAAAACTGATTAAAGAGTTAAAATCAAAGTTAAGTGAAAAAGATTCTGAAATGAGTAGCCTGAGACATGAATCAAGCATAACCAAGGACCAACTCCAAACTATGGTAGAAAAATACCAAGTTTGTAAAAAGGAGTTAGAAGAAACCCAAATTACTTGTGAAAAATGGGTTGAGTCCTGTAAAGGTTATGAGATTATGCTTGATGCTCAGATCAAGAGCAACATTAAGTTTGGTGTAGGTTTTAGAACCTATGACCAAAATGAGAAAAATGTTGATGAAATTGATTCTGAGTTGGTTGAAATTGTCCCAAGAAATTTGGTTGGTGAAGAAATAAAAAATCACAGATAAATCTAGAAACAAAATTGTTTTGGAAAAATCAGAGGTTTCAACAAAAGATAAAGAAATTGAAAAATATCAGTTTAAACTAACCTGGTCAGATTTATGTGATATTTTAGAAAACTTTATGCCAATGGACTTTACAACCTTTGATGGTATTAAAGCCCCAAAAGCACTGGTGATCCCTATCAAAGATGTACCAGCAGAGGTTACCACCACTACTGATAAAAAGTCTGATAGGAAAAGAAGAGTAAAGATTAAAAACTTGTTTTGTGAATTTTGTGTAAAAAGAAATCATGTGGCTGCAGATTGTTTTCTTTTAAAACCCTATGACATTAACAAAACTTGTGTTATCAAAAATTCTTCAAGATCCACCATTTGCAACAAAACAAATCACTTAACTCAAGAGTGTGCCTATCTCAAAACCTATAAGCTAAAAGTAAAAGAGATCAAGGCAAAAGCACTAGAAAGAGAAGGTTCAAGTTCTGCTGGAAATAAATCTAAGCAGATTTTTGAACCAACTGAAACATCTGTTACAAAAGCTTTAAACAAAACCTCTGTTCCTAGAGAGGTGCAAGTGACAGATGCCCCACCATCAAATTTATTTCCAAGAGGGTATGGCCAACCAGCCTATAAAAGGGTTCCTTTTACTTATGAAGGATACACAAAGCCTTCAAAGAAAAGAGTGAATAAGCATCCCTATGGATACAATCATCTGATAGGAAATGGTCAAGAGCAGAGGTTACAAGAAAATATCCAAACCACTGACCATTGTCCTAGACTTGAGGCTGGACCATCTGTGACCCCATCCAAAGCCATTTTGACTCTGGAGACCTATTTTCACTGATCTATTTACTTGATGTGCAGGGACCCTCTACTTGTCTTGATAGCTTATGGTAGGTAGATAGTGGAGGTTCCAGGCACATGACAGGATGTAGTGCCCTTCTCAAGGACTTCATGGCTCATGGGGGGGGGTGATATATCTTTTGGTAATAACTCAAAGGGAAAGGTTTTAGGGTCTGGGTCGGTTCTGGCTGGTAAACTCAAGTTTGAAAATGTGAATTTAATTGATAATCTGAAATTTAACCTGCTGAGTGTCTAAAAATGAGTGAAAGAGGGTACGGATCCTTCT
Source organism: Scalesia atractyloides (assembly GCA_947069175.1). Lineage (NCBI taxonomy): Eukaryota > Viridiplantae > Streptophyta > Magnoliopsida > Asterales > Asteraceae > Scalesia > Scalesia atractyloides. The sequence continues at coordinate 53,494,288 of CAMTDV010000015.1, read as the reverse complement.
TCACTAAGAAAACTTGTCAAATTGTGGGACCAGAGGTTGTTAAAAAGATTGATCAAATCATTGCTGAGAGCAAAGCACAACTCACTATACACAGAAGTGGGAATGTGTATGTGGTAGATATGCTAAAAGATAATCCTATGTCTGGAACATGCTTATTCTCAGTTGCTTCTAGCATAGAGACTGAGTTAAGGAATCGAAGACTTGGACACACAAATCTTAAAACTATCACCACGCTCTCAAAACAAAGTCTTGTAAGAGGTTTGCCTCACAAGAAATTTTCCTGTGATGAACATTGTGTCTCCTGCTTAAAAGGAAAACAACATAAAAGTTCTTTCAGATCAATTGAAGAGTCCAAAACAAGCCAGTGTTTACAATTGCTTCACATGGACTTGTTTGGCCCAGTGCAAATCACGAGCTTAAAACACAAAAGGTATTTCCTAGTGATAGTTGATGATTTCTCTAGGTTTACATGGACCTTCTTTCTCCACTCTAAGGATGAAACTGCAGTCAGTTTGCAAAACTTTGTTAAACAAGTATAAAAGAAATTTGATCTTCCAATAAAAATCTTTAGGAGTGACAATGGAACAGAGTTTAAAAACAGGGAGTTGGATGCTTTTTGTGAGTCAAAAGGAATTGTTAGACAATATAGCATTCCAAGAACTACAGAGCAAAATGGGGTGGTTGAAAGGAAAAATAGAACTTTAATTGAATCAGCAAGAACTATGCTTGCAGACTCTAGTTTACCCTTGTCCTTCTGGGCAGAGGCTGTAAACACTGCTTGCTATGTCCAAAACAAAGTTTTGATTAACCCCAGGCATCAAAAGACTGCCTATGAGATTTTGTATACAATCAAACCTCTGATTTCCTATTTTAAAGTTTTTGGCTGTCCATGCTTTATTTTGAACTTAAAAGATTCTATATCTAAGTTTGCAGCCAAAATTGACTGTGGTTATTTTCTGGGATACTCAACCACTGCTAAAGCCTACAGAGTTTTTAAATCTAGGACCAAGTGTGTTGAAGAAACTATGAATTTGAAGTTCAATGAACTTTCATCACTGAAAATCCCAGCAAATCCTGCAGAGCTTTTTGATTTAGATAAATTCACATTTGCTGATGTTTCTATCAAGCTAGACAATGCAGGTACACCACAATCATGTAGAGAAGATCAAGATCAAGAATATGACTGTGTGCTTCCACAAACAAAAGTCAATTCTTCTAACAGAGGATCAGGTGTCACAAGCTCTTGTGTAAACTTTGCCACTTCTGGGTCAACAGTGGTTGATCCTCAAACCTCTGCCAGTTCACAAAATCAAACATCTGTTGATAAAAGTCCTACAATTGGGCAACAAAATCATCAGAATGTTATCTCTATACCCCCAATACCACCACCTCCATTCCCATCAGCGCTTGATACTTCAAATTCACCAGCAGAGGTTAGCTCAGATGATACACATTTGCAGCCATCACCTCAAAATGCTATTGTTCCATACCAAGGTGATTTGATTTATCTCAAAAGCCATCCAGCAGATCAAGTTATTGGCAACATCAAATCGGGGGTGCTCACACGGAGCCAACCCCAAAATATTTGTCTTTTTGCTGGTTTTCTATCACTCACACAGCCAGTCAAGTACCAAGAGGCATTGAAAGACAACAGCTGGGTAGAAGCCATGCAAGAAGAACTCCTTCAGTTCAAAAGACCACAAGTTTGGGAGCTTGTGCCACTGCCAAAAGATGTAAGTCCAATTGGCACAAAGTGGGTCTTCAAGAACAAAACTGATGAAAGGGGTATTGTTGTCTAAAACAAAGCAAGGCTCGTGGTTCAAGGCTACAGACAGGAAGAAGGTATAGACTATGATGAACTTTTTCTCCTATAGCAAGGTTGGAAGCTATTCGTCTGTTCTTAGCTTTTGCTGCTAACCACAACATAAAGGTGTATCAAATGGATATAAAGAGTGCATTTTTGTATGGAAAAATCAAACAAGAGGTGTATGTCTGTCAACCTCCAGGTTTTGAAGATGCATTCCATCCTGATCATGTCGACAAGCTCAACAAAGCATTGTATGGCTTGAAGCAAGCACCAAGAGCCTGGTATGAAACTCTATCCACTTTTCTCTTATCCATAGGGTTTACTAGAGGTAAAATAGATAAAACCCTATTCTTAAAATGGAAAGGAAAGATCTAATGCTTGTCCAAATTTATGTGGATGACATCATTTTTGGATCCACAAGCACTGCTATGTGTGAAGAGTTTCGAAAACTTATGGCAGCAGAGTTTGAGATGAGTGCAATGGGTGAGCTCCAATGTTTTCTTGGTCTCCAAGTTAAACAATTGCAAAATGGTACATTTATCCATCAAAACAAGTATGTGAAAGAACTGCTTAAAAAGTTTGATATGGATGATTGTAAACCATGTAGCACACCCATGGCAACCACCAAGCTAGTCACCATTGATGGTAAAGATGACCTTGTTGATCAAACTCTTTATAGAAGCATGATTGGGTCTTTATTGTACCTAACTGCATCAAGGGCAGACATCATGTTTGCAACATGTGTTTGTGCTAGATCACAGGCTTTACCTACAAAATCTGATCTTATTGCTGTAAAAAGGATATTCAGATACATAAAAGGTGCTCCCACACTTGGTATCTGGTATCCAGCTAATGGGAATATTGAGCTTTCAGGTTTTTCAGATAGTGACTTTGCTGGTGCAAAACTACAAGGAAGTCCACATCAGGAGGATGTCAATTCCTAGGTGATTGTATAGTGTCTTGGCAAAGCAAAAAGCAGGTTGCAGTTTCAACATCCACTGCTGAGGCAGAGTATATTGCTGCTGCTAGCTGCACTGCTCAACTCTTGTGGGTTCAAAACCAGTTGCTGGATTTTGGTGTAACTGCACTAAAGACTCCACTCAGATTGGACAGTCAAGCTGCTGAAAACATCATTAAAAATCCGGTTTCTCATTCAACTACAAAGCACATTGACATCAGACATCACTTTGTGAGAGATTGCTATGAAAAAGGTTTGATTCCTTTGCATCATGTCCATACTTCAGATCAGTTGGCAGATGTTTTAACCAAGGCATTGGATACATCTACCTTTGAAAACTTGATCTCAAGAATTGGAATGCTAAACATGGATTAAAAACAAGTTTTCTTGTAAATCCATGCGTTCATAGCATCAAAATGTGTTCAGAAAATAAAAAACTCATCCTTAAAAATAGTTAAAATTGAAATTTTTCAATAAACCTTTAAAAGTCTGCTCATAACATCTGTTTGCTCAAAACCTCTGATAAGCTTCAACATCTTATCCACTGTTAAAGTGTATCCTCTGACTTCCATTTTTACCACTTTTTTAAAACACTGATAGCTATCCACTGATAGTGTTAAAAATCAGTACTTTTCTCATCAGAGGTTACACGTGGCCAGATGTTAGCCATCAGATCTTGCATCAGATGCCACGTCACGTTCACTTTTTCAAAACCCTATAAAAACCTTGTTTTATCCCTCACCAGTGTTTACCCTAAACTGTGTCGATTTCAAAAATCTCAAAACAGTTTTTCTCTCAAACACAATGGCTCCCAAATCAAAATCTTCAAAGAAATCCACACAAGCACTTCCACCCTACACTCTCATAATCAAAACCCCACATAATTACAATGCCATACTTGAAGCAAACGACGTAAATACTCGCTATCATCCAATGATTCGAATTTTGCAAAAGTCAAAATTCAAGCACATGTTAGAAGTCAAAGCCCCAATTTACATTGATTCTCTTCGTGACTTCTGGAACAATGCTAAGGTTCACTCAACTGCTGCTGGTGTTCCTTATAGGTTAATCTCAAGAGTAGGGGGAGTGTTAATGCACATTAGACCCAAATCGATCTCTCAAGTTTTCAAGTTAAATGACATAGAACACCCTGTGTCATTTCCCCAAAATGAGATCTAAGTAAAGTTTCTAGAAAGAGGTTATGTAGGCCCGATGAAAGGTATGACCATCTTTAAACCTAACTTTCCTGCTGAGATGAGATTTTTCTTTCACACAATTATAACTTGTCTCTTAGCAAAAACCACTGCTTTCAATGAAGTTCCATTGAACATGCAATATCTGGGGTATGCAATTTTAACTGACACAGATTTTAACTACTCCCGGATACTGTTCAATGATCTTGTGAATAATTTTCAAAATATTGCAAAAAGAAAAGTTTTTTTTTTCTTCATCCACGTTTTCTGAGTGTTTACTTACAAGATCAAATCAAAGGTCCTGAAAGTAAAAAAGGCATTGTGACTAAACCAGGCTGCCTCACTCATGAAACCTTCACTAGAATAACAAACCAAGATAAAGTTGCGAAAACACAAATAGAGGAGGCTGAGCAAGTTTTACCTGAACAAAATGTTCATACTCAACCTCTTACTACTGAGCCCACTGCTCTTGGTGATCAGGGCACCACAACCGATGCTCTGAAGCCCATACCAAAAATTTTTAAAAAGAAAACCAAAACACTTACCAAAAAGCCCACCAAAACCAAAAAGGGTCCTCTGGAAGATGAGATCCGAGAGGTTAACCTAGTGACAGCACCAAAATCACAAACCACTGCTGTATTTCTTCACAGTAGATGGTTCAAAGATCTCTAACCGGCTTTGAAACTCCTCCTTCTTCCTTACAAAAGGAAAAGGTTGTAGACACAGGGACACAAAATTATGAAGCTCTAGATCCACTTGGTTCTATCTTCCACAGCCCCTCTCCCAGGGTACTGTCGCTTTCTACACAGCCATCTTCACCAATAACTACACTTCCACCTACTATGTTACCATTGCTGAATGCAATTGAATTAGACCAGACACAAACCAGCACTTGTCAACAACATATTACTGAGAATATACTTCATCAAGAGGCTGGGTCAGACTCTTTATTCATTGCTAGCCCATCAGCACTTGAAGAGGCTACATCCCTTGGGTTACATGTAACCCTTGGTGATAGTTCAACTCAAGCAGCCACTACAATTGCTGAACTCCCAAGTTCTCGGTTGGACAGTGGTTTCATAAATAAGACTTAGTTGAAGGCAACCACTGTTGAGGCAACAACTGTTACCTCTGTTATGGGACGTCCCCAGTTCCAAGACAAAGGGGCATTATGGTTGAAGCTGGTACTAAAACCACTGCTAATGATACCTTAGATACAACTACCACTTCATGTAGGAGTTCAGATGATCCTATTAACTTAGGTGATGAGCTAAAATACCAAGATTTGATGGAGAGAGTGACAAGGATAGAAAATTTTGTTGATGAAATCAAAAGTTTACTGAAGCAGATGATAGATACAAAAAGTCAACCCTCTGTTCTATCCACTGCTGATCTTAAAGAGGCTCTTAACCCTCTGTTTCAACATCAACAACATTATTTGGATCTACAACACAAACACCAGATGAATGATGTTAGAAACATGGTTGAATCAAGATATCAAGACACTGCAGCAGACATTAAAGCCATCAAAGCTCATTTACTCACAACCACTGGCCATGCACCTCCAACGGTTATCTTTGTTACAACAGATGAAGCCAAAAAAGGGGAGAAACCTTTGGGAAACAAAAAGCTGAAAATAGATGATGATAAGGCCAGACCTACTTTAAATATTCCAAGGCCTGATGGTTCAAAGAAGATAGATTTAACTAATGAAATTGTGGCCAAGGAAAGGGCTAGTCACAAGAAGACAGTGATCGAGGAGAGCAAAGTGTTGGTTGAGAAAAAGATTGAACAACAAAAAGACAAATGAGAGGTTGGTACATCATTAAAGAGGATACCTGCTAGAAAAGCCAGGCAACCAACATCCACACCTCCTAAAACTAAGCCTGCAACCAATCAAACCATTAAAACCTCTGCCTCTCAAAAACCTATCACATCTTCAAAACCACAACCCACATCCACACAAGCAGATGTTACAACACCTGTTGTTTCAACATCTGTTGATACAACAGAGGTTGCAACAGATGCGACTCTATCCACTGCCATGATCACATTTCCCACATCAACTCATCCATTATCCACACCACCTAAGATCCCACAACCACCATCACCCACTTTAAGGTTTAAAAGGAGAAAGATCACAAAAGTGATAAATGATGATAAGGTTCCTGCACCTCTTCCACTATCATCACAACCAAGGACCTCCACATCAGTGATTGCAACATCTTCAACTCTTGAAGTTACTCCTTCAGCAAAGCTGTATCCTCTTGATTTACCAGCAGTCTGGGAAGAGATACTAAGTTTCTTTTCAGAGGATGACACTGACAAAAGAAACATCCCATCCCTTGATGGCTATCAAAGACCTGCAAATGTTGATGATTACCTGAAATTGAAACGGAAGCAAGCAGAGGATATTTCCCAAAGAGAAACAGCTCTTAAAGGTGATAGTTAAATACAGATTGCCATGTCTTTTCAAATAAGTAAAGCCAACATTTTACAAAACTTTGTCAAGAACCTGAGCAACCAGTTGTTAGAAAGGGAAGATAAGCTACTTAAAAGTGAACTCATTGAGTATATCATGGAGAAGAAGATCTATAAGGCAACAAGGGCATAGTTCAGGGATTGGAGCATAGATGAGCTAAGAGAAGAAATCAACAGAAATGCAAGAAATGCTGAAAGACACTCTCAAAATGCCAACTCCTCCCAACTGGGATTTATACAAGAAAGATATGACTGAAAGAGCCTTGAAGTTGAAGAGAATGAAGAATGAACTAATTCAGAATAATTATGGTTCAAAGAACCAAGTGATGAGATGGGGTGAGGTCAGGATGATAGACACTTACAAAAAGTTGGAAGAAAGGAGGAAAAAGGATCCATCCATGCCTCCTAAACCTGATTATTAAAACAAAGATGCTATTCTCAAAGCCCAACTCTCCAAAAAGTCCAGCACAACATCTGCCCATTCCACACTTGCCCTGTTACACAGAAAAAGGCAAGGGGAGATATCTGAAAAGACTGACAAAGAGTTTGAGGATACATTTATCAAAGAAGGTATACAAAACATGATTGATTATCCAACAGATGATTCAAGTGCCAAGCTGGCTAAAGATTTATCACAAATAGCTCCTTCGCAATCCTCAACAATAAAAGCTCCTTCAAGAAAACCTTCAGACCCAAAAATTCTAAAGTGGAAGGTCGACAAGACACCCATGAATTGACAGTGCTCAAGTCTGATCGTAATGCCACTAAACCATCCATGGAAGCTGCTTATGGGCTTACAGTAGAAGACTTCCAAGAATTATTATATTTAGAGCTGGAGAAGGATGCTGATGACATAGAATCTCTTAACTTTGAAGTTTAATTCAAAGGTCAAATAAGAGAATTCTTACTGAGGAATAAAGACCAAGAATAAAGTTTTTTTGGCATCATCTGTTCTAGGGGGAGATTGTTGGGATTGAACCCTATGAAAGGAACAGATGATACAAAGCCAAATAACACTATCCGAGCTTTGGTTAAACTATCAGAGGTTACAACCTCTGTTGTACATACACTGTTTCCTTAAAGACTGCTCTCCTATCATCTGACTTCATAAAGTTGCAAAGGTCTGCCAGAGTTACAAGGATCAGAGGATAGAGATCAGAGCTTAGTCAATAGATAGATAATCAATGTAACAGTGCTAAGCACTGATAGTTAGTATTAGCAGTGTTTTTAGTTAGTTACATATAGTTTCCTGTCACTATCAACCCTGACGTCATCAAAGATGCTCAGTGGTTAGATAGTTTAGTATAAATAGGTAACTTGTGTAACAGTTTAACTTGTGTATCAAAAGATCAACTTTCGCATATCATCTTCTCTGCATTTTCGTACTACCAAACTTTGATTGCAAAGGCTGAGGGGGAGTTTGTGAATCACATGCGAGTTTACCAACTTGAAAGCATGATGATGATGAAAACAAACGACCATTGCTTGTAGTAAAAGTTTTCCATCTATTTCTGCTGTAAATCTCTTTTAAAACTCAATCATTTTCCATTTTTGAAACAAAAACTACAAGTAATTCAAACTTAGATCCTAACAGATATATCTGCCGAAGAAGCAGCAGTTCTAGAGAATATTTTATTGGAACAATATCTGCAACAACAAGAGGAAGAGGAGTATCTTCACATGAAGAATCAAGGCATTTTATCTCCTAACTCTTGTGATACTTTTGCAGGTCACTTTGATGGAAGTTCTCAGGAGCAAGTTGCCGAGGAGAAATCGATCGATGAAGAAGTTGTCAATGTTGCTCAAGAAATGACTGCAAAAACCTCAAGGACATTGCGGATAAAGCTTTAATGGCAAATCTTACCAAGGTAGGTTCAGAGGTAAAATTGTCGAAAAAGAGGTTGGCGAAGTACAAGTTGTAGAGGTTGAGAAACCTTGTACAAAATGTACCGAGCCATGTGCTGAATGTGCCAAAAATCACAGATCATCGCTGAACTCAATGTACATAGCAAACATTTCAAATACGATTCTCGTACAATGAAGGAAGCGTATGGCAAGTTGAAAAATGATTATGGCAGGCTAGATAGAAACAATATCGAACAACATGATACTGTAAGGATGTTGAAAGGTATAGTAATAGATAAACAAAAAGCCATAAACATCTATATAAACACCATTGCTAAGACCAAGCAACAACTCCAGAACATGAAAATTGAAACAGAACGTGTTCAACAACTTTTAAGAAGTTACACAACTAACGCATATGTCATTGATCACATTCTTCCCACAATCCCAACGGAAGAAAAACCTAAAAAGAAAATTGGTAAAGAATACAACAATGTTCCTCCTCCCCTATGCGAGAAGTACTGTCGCAAAAGTGTTGATGGGATGGATAAGGCACTCAACATTGAGTTGTTATCTGAAAAGAAAAATGAGTTCCGGAGAACATTGATGTAGTCTATACTAAATCAGATGATGATAGTGCGGTAGTGAAAAAGGTGGTTGAAAATGTTTTGAACGATTCTAATGATGGCAGCTTCGAAAGCGCCACCTCGAGTTTGAACAGTTCTGACACAAATTCCGAAGATGATAATACATCAACGGAGGATGATCTATGTGATGATCCTAACGTCGTAATGTACAAGGTTAAGGAATCTTATAGATTATACTTTGATGATAGTTTTCCGATTCGGAACGTCAAAGAAGATCAAATTGGATAAACTGTTCAAGCTGGTTGAAGTCACATCAGATGACCTGGAGAAAAATGAAAAGAAATTCTATTCTAAACCCAAAAGAAATTACAATAACTACCGAAGGAATGGTGGGGATCATCAGATAAAGCCAAAGCTGCAAGTGGTGTAAAATCCACTAGTGGTCATTCACATGATAATCGGAATTGCTTCAAGTGCAACAGAGTTGGTCATTACGCAAGTGTCCGATGTCTAAACCAGCCTATCTTTGAAGAAAAGAAAGTTTAAATGTTTGAAACCAAAGCAACTAGAGTTTGTAAAACCTGTAAAGATTTTAAAAAGAAATGAATCAAAACCAGAAGTCAAACCTAAAACTGAAAAGAAATTTGAAAACTCAACTTTAAAAATAGGTGAAACTTCTAGGGCAAATGAATCACGGTTTTACATCAAGAAGGCTAATATAAAATCTCAATCCTAGATTGCTGAGAATAAGTAAACAACATCCGATGTTATTAAGTCTGTGCTTGTAAAGACTGATAACACGAAAGAATCAAAATGTGAGACCAAATCCGAAACTGTCAAAATTACAAGTGGTAACAATTCAAAAGGTAAAAAGAAAGTAAGTTTTGAAAATGTAAACTGTTGATGCAGAATGTCTATGTCTTAGTCTTATATCGAGTCTGTATAGAATAGAGTTGAATAGGCTAGCAATACGAAGTATTTATGTAATGTTGAGTCAAGTTCTCCTATAATTGACAGTCAAGTTCGGGCGAACTTAGCTCTTCCTCTGGCGAACTTGTAGGTCTATAAATAGCTAGCTTGTTGTCCTTATTTGTAACTTTGGCGTCTTAGAGGCGAAGCTCTGTCAATCTGGATTCTTGACGTTTAATCAATAAAATTGACGTTTAACTGATTAATTCTTGTCTATGGTAAACTTGTCGTAATATTTCTGCTATTATGGACAATAGATATCAAATCTAGGTTCCTATGCATTGAGGATCGTCCTACAAGTGGTATCAGAGCTAGAACAGCCTGATTTGATTGTAATCAAGAGAAGAACACTTCTATTTCTACTCCATTCTTCTATTTTTCTTAACTTTTTCTAAAAACATGAAGAATTCACCGTCAAAATATTTTCAATTTTGAATATAACATGTAAAATACAACAAAGATAACCCCTTAAAAGACTGGAGACCAAAATCAAATGAGTTGTTGACAAAATTGTGCGAAAACCATGTTTTCCAAAACATTGATCATCGAACTTGTTAGCCAAGTTCGACCGAACTTGTGCTAAAAAGTCACCTTTTCAGTGAGTTTTTACCAAGTTCGCTCGAACTTAAGGTGTTTTTGAAGGAATTGTTGCTAAGTTCACTCGAACTTACTGAGATTTCATTGATTTTTGTCAAGTTCGACCGAACTTGATAAAATTCAAGAAAATATTAGCTAAGTTCGCCTGTACTTGAAGAATTCTTACAAAATTCAAATAGCAAGTTCGCTCGAAGTTCAAACTAAGGAAAATTTTCAAAAACAAATCACAAGTTCGACCGAACTTGTGATAAAATCAAAGAATTCTTCATTTCACTACAAGTTCGACCGAACTTGTAGTAAAGCTAATTGTTTTCAAAAGTTTTGAATTGTTTTCAGTCTACACGTCTCGGTATTCACGATGGATGATCTACAAAGAGCATATATGATAGCAGCGGGTTCGTCAAATGCCAACGGGATCCAACAAGTCAATTTAGATAACGAGATGGGCACGACTGTTAAACCGCCAAAGCTAATGAGCATGGACGAGTATGAAGGATGGAAGGAGAAGTTTACATATTAGGTTCAAGCCATGCACCTCCTAGGCTGGGTGTCGATCGAGAGAGGTTATACTATTCCGTTGGATGAACATCAGCAAGTTCCGGAGAAGTTCAAATACTCCACGACACAGAAAGTAGAATACATTGCTGAGAAAAAAGATGATCAGCCTTATCCAACAATCTGTTAAAGAAGATATTCTGGTCCTGTTGCCGGAATACACTACTGCAAGAGAACTCTGGCTTTCACTTCAAAAGAAATACCAAGAAAGCGTTGAGATGATCAAAAGTAAAAAAGGCGCTCATCATGAAAGAGTTCGATATCTTTAATATGCTGAAGGGTGAGACTATGAAACAGATGATTGAGTGTTTCTGTCATCTTAATGTCCAAATGAGACGACACGGTCTAGAGAAGACAGAGCAAGAGTACATCGATAAGCTTGCAGACGCACTACCTGACGGAGAGTGGACTACTTATCTGATGGTTCTGAAAGAAAGTGCAAACTGGGAATTCTTTAAGTTGTCAACATTCATCGACAAACTTGAAGGTCATGAAATGGAACTTTTAAAGATCGCGAAGTCGAAAAATGCTAATGTTGTTCAAGATGTTAGTTTGTATTATAAAACTGGAATGCAAGACAACATTTCAAGCCCAAAGATTCAGACAACATTCAATGCGAGTTTAAATTCCTCGAACAATTCGCAGCAGAATCAGAACCAATCATACCCTCAATATGATCAAAGTCCACAGTCTTCATTCTCAAGCACTGGTGCAAATTCTTCATACCAGAATCAAGTAAATCAGAATCAACAATCAAATTCTGATTCAAATGTATTCAAATGTAACATCACTGTTAATTTGAACAATGCTGTTTCTGAACAAGCTGCTAAGCAACATATGGCACTTCTCACCACTGTTCTAGAATCATATGAAAGTCTTGTAGCTGGAAAGATCGGCAATCCCGAGATGACCGCCGAAGACTACGATCAGGTGGATGAAGAAGAGCTTGAACTGATGGATATAAACTGGTGTTTAGCATCTATCATTCGAAGAGTTACAAAGTTTGTTGCTCTCACAGGCCGAGATATCGGAAATTCTAGCAACAAGTTGGGCTTCGACAAATCGAAAGTTACGTGCTTCAGATGTTGCCAGAAAGGGCATTACAAAAGAGAATGCAAAAGCCCTGAAGCAACGGGAAATCAAAGTCCATTCGGAGGAGGCAACGAGTATTACAAGAAGTCACTTCAGTACAAGCCTTTCCCAAAGAAGACTCAGATTGAAATTCAAGAGAAACCAAACAGTAGCAACACTGAGAAAGCTATGGTTGCATCAAACGAAGATGATGGCTTCGACTGGAATTCTTATATCGGTAAAAAGACCGGAGTCGCATTGATGGCTCACATTGTTGAAGATACATCTGCTGACGAAGCAGCAGCTCTAGAGAATATTTTGCTGGAACAATATTTGCAACAACAACAAGAGGAAGATGAGTATATTCACATGCAGAATCAAGGGATTTTATCTCCTAACTCTTGTAAAAGCTTTGCAGGTCACTTTGACGGAAGTTCTCAGGAGCAAGTTGCCGAGGAGAAATCAACTGATGAAATAGTCATTTATGTTACTCAAGAAATGAATGCTGCAAACATCAAGGACATTGCTGATAAAGCTTTGATGGCAAATCTAACAAAGGTAGGTCCAGAGGTAAATGAAGTTGTTAAAGTACAAGTTGTAGGGGTTGAAAAACCTTGTACAAAATGTACCGAGCCATGTGCTGAATGTGCCAAAAAATCACAAATCATCGCTAAACTCAATGTACATAACGAACATTTCAAATACGATTATCGTACAATGAAGGAAGCGTATGGCAAAATGAAAGATGATTATGGCAAGCTCGATAGAAATGATATTGAACAACATGATACTGTGAGAATGCTAAAAGGTACAGTAATGGATGAACAAAAAGCAATAAATATCTATATAAACACCATTGCTGTGACCAAACAGCAACTCCAGGACATGAAAATTGAAGCACAACGTGTTCAACAACTTTTGAGAAGTTACACTTGTAACGCATATGTCATTGATCACATTCTTCCGACAATTCCATCGGAAGATAAACCTAAAAAGAAAATTGGTAAAGAATACAGCAATGTTCCTCCACCCCTATGCGAGAAGTATTGTCGCAAAACCGTTGATGGGATGGATAAGGCAGTCAACATTGAGTTGTTATCTGAAAAGAAAAACGAGTTGCCGGAGAACATTGATGTAGTCTATACTAAAACAGATGATGACAATGCAGTAGCGAAAAAGGTGGTTGAAAATATTCTAAACGATTCTGATAATGGCAGCTTCGAAAGCGCCACCTCGAGTTTGAACAGTTCTGACACAAATTCCGAAGATGACGATACATCATCAGAGGATGATCTATGTGATGATCCTAACGTAGTAATGTACAAGGGTAAGGAATCTGATAGATTATACTTTGATGATAGTTTTCCGATTCGGAACGTCAAAGAAGATAAAGTAGACAAAGTGTTCAAGCTGGTTGAAGTCACATCATATGACTTGGATAAAAATGAAAATAATTTCTATTCTAAACCCAAAAGAAACTATAATAACTACCGAAGGAATGGTGGTGATCATCTAGAAAACCGGAGAGCTGGGTTGGGATTAGAGGAATCTGATGAATCGAAAAAGAAAAAAATCATCATTTCATGAGTATAAAGATAAAAACATGAAATTTGTTTATGGGACGAACAGGGTTCATGAAGAGAGTTTGATCGGAAAACAATCAAATGATGAATTCATGAAACAGAAAGAACTTCGAGATAAGGAGAAAGCCACAAGTGGTGTAAAATCCACTAGTGGTCATTCACATGATAATCGAACTTGCTTCAAGTGCAACGAAGTTGGTCATATTGCACGCAAGTGTCCGTTGTCAAAACCAGCCTATCTTCGAAGAAAAGAAAGTTCAGATGTTGTGAAACCAAAGCAACTAGAGTTTGTAAAACCTGTAAAGATTTTGAAAAGAAATGAATCAAAACCTGAAGATAAACCCAAATCTGAAAAGAAGTTTGTAAATTCAACTTTCAAAAAAGGTGAATTTTCAAAAGCAAACGAAACAAAGTTTTACATCAAAAAGGCTAATATCAAATCACAAGACTGGGTTGCTAAGAAGAAGTCAACAACATTCGATGTTATTAAGTCTGAGCTTGTAAAGACTGATAACACAAAAGAATCAAAATCTGAAATCAAGTCTGAAACTGTCAAAATAACAAGTGGTAACAATTTGAAAGATAAAAATAAAGTGAAGTTTTCAAACATAAACATTGTAGAAAATCCAAAAGATGAATATGAATTTGATTATGCTGACGAATGTGAGTTTGATTACGACGATGGTTATCCAATTCAACCCAAGACCAAAATGGCTTGGGTCGCGCTGTTTAACTAATTGTTGAAATGTGCAGGGGCTCCAGAGATCCGTACTCTCCAAGTGGATTCTGGATAGTGGAGCGTCCAGACATATGACAGGAATGAAAGCATTGTTGTTCGAAATAAAAGCTATCAATGGCGGATATGTTGGATTTGCGGGTAATCCGGGTGGAAGGATAGTCGCCGAGGGAAAACTTTCCAATGGCGTCGTTTCATTCGATCGTGTGAACTATATTGTAGAACTTGAGAATAATCTTCTGAGCATATTGCTGATTTGCGACAAGATGTTCACGGTCCATTTCAACGACAGAGAATCTATTATCTTAAAGTCGGGTTTTGTGATTCTAGATGAGTGGATATTGATGCGTGCACCACGTGAGAATGATCTATATGTCTTGGATATGGGCATCGCTACCACTTCATCAAAAATCAGTGCAATGTTTTGTAACAAAGGCTATCGAGAAAGATTCTATTCGTTGGCATCGTAAGATGGGGCATATTCATTTGCGAAAAATGAACTTCTTGATTCATAATGATCTTGTAGATGGTGTGAATCTTCAGAGCTTTAATATGTCTGATCATTGCTTAGAATGTAAAAAGGGAAAGCAGATCAAGAAATCACATCCGAAGAAAATTCTAAACTCAATCAAGTTGCCGCTAGAACGTCTTCACATGGATTTATTTGGTCATGTCAATGTTCGAAGTATTTCGAGAGACTTATACTGCTTGGTCGTGATAGATGACTATTCCAGATATTCGTGGGTATTCTTTCAGGAATCAAAAGACGAAACGTTCGAAAACTTGGTGATTATGTTCAAGAAACTCGAGAATCTTTATCATTTGCCGGTCAGACGCATTAGAAGTGACAACGACACAGAGTTTAAAATAACAAAATGAAGGAATTCTGCAACGCTAAAGGGATTCTGCACGAGTTTAGTGCACCTTATACTCCACAACAAAACAGTGTTGCTGAAAGGAAGAACATAACTTTAATTGAAACTGCGAGAACAATGCTTGCAGATTCTAAACTTCCAGTCAGCTTCTGGAGTGAAGCGGTTGCTGCGGCTTGCTACACACTAAACAGAGTTCTCACTGTCAAACCAACAAAGAAGACATGTTTTGAGATGATAAACCGATGGAAGCCAAATTTGAAATTCATAGAGCCATTTGATGCACCATGTACTGTAAATAATCAAGATGGCAAATTCAGAGCTAAATCTCTTGAAGGATTCTTTGTCAGATATGCGAGTCCGCTAAGAAGAGTATATGTTCCTTCGTTGAGAAAGGTTATTAAAGCACAGCACGTGGATT
This sequence comes from Scalesia atractyloides, assembly GCA_947069175.1. Classification (NCBI taxonomy): domain Eukaryota; kingdom Viridiplantae; phylum Streptophyta; class Magnoliopsida; order Asterales; family Asteraceae; genus Scalesia; species Scalesia atractyloides. Next base: position 53,478,613 of record CAMTDV010000015.1, on the reverse strand, counting down.
GCTTTAACTATACGGATCCTATTCAAAGGAGAGGTGACGCGTGCCTGTTCAACTATCAAGATCTTTGGAAGTCTTTCGACAGTCCGCGAATCAAGAGCAAATAATTAGACCAATTGTGGTTAATCAACCCACCTTGGTTCCTTCATCTTCCGAAGCAGGTCCGAGCAATAGCGGTGTTCAAGTTGAAAATTTTTCTGAAGTAGAATTAACACCTACTACACCTCTAGTGAATGCTTCTAATGAACCAGGAAATACAACATCAGGTCCCAGCATGCCTCGGAATCAGAATTCTAACTCAGATGAAGCACCGACATTTGATGCTGATGGTGAAACTTCATCGGATGAAGAAGTTGAGCAGATATCTAACATGTTGAATCAATCTGCTAGTCCGAGAAATCAGAACGAAGCTTCATCAAGTGCTCCTAATGTTGAAGTGAACAGTGATCTGATTGTTTCAAATCAGCAAAGCTCAGTTGATGTTCCAACAGAAGAAATGCCGCGATTATATTCTTACCATCCTTCAATGAATATTATAGGAGAACTACAAACTGGTGTACGTACTCGAAGCCAAATGCATAAAGCATTTAGTTGTTTCTACACCCGAGTGCTCCAACTCAGAACTACTGCTACTACTCATGTTTCATTTCTAAAATAGAGTCAAAGACCGCTAATGAAGCTCTGGGGGACGAGAATTAGATGATAGCAATGCAAGAAGAACTGTTACAGTTCGAGAAGTTGGGTGTTTGGAAGCTTGTAGACTTGCCACCAAAGCAGAAAGCTGTTGATACGAAGTGGGTGTTCAAGTGTAAAAGAGACGATCAGGGTGTAATAGTCAGAAACAAAGCTCGGCTGGTTGTCAAGGGATTCCACCAGCAAGAGGGTATAGATTACACAGAGGTATATGCACCAGTTGCGCGACTAGAGTCTATCCGCATTTTCCTAGCGTTCGCAGCTTGGAAAGGATTTAAGGTGTACAAGTTGGATGTAAAATCTGCATTTCTCTACGGTAAACTTCAAGAAAAAGCGTACGTCGGCCAACCACCGGGTTTCGTCGATCCACTAAACAAGAATAAAGCATATCTCCTGGATAAAGCTTTGTACGGACTACACCAAGCGCCAAGAGCTTGGTACGAGACGTTATCGCAACATCTCATTGGAAATGGTTTTACGAGAGGAACAGTGGACATCACTTTGTTTACCAGAGAAGTTGGATCACATCTGATAATTATACAAATCTATGTGGACGACATCATTTTCGGGTCTACGGATGATAGTTTGTGCAAAGAGTTTGAAAAGATCATGAAGAAGAAATTCGAGATGTCCTCGATGGGCGAAATGAAGTTCATCTTAGGTCTATAAGTGGATCAGTTTCCAGACGGGATATTCGTTCATCAGACTAAGTATGTGCATGACATTCTCAAAAAGTTTAAAATGGATAGCTCGAAGCCGCTTTCGACACCGCTTTCACTGAACCATGGGATTTGCGTAGACGAGACGAGAACGAAAGTTGATGACACACTCTATCGATCGATGATAGGATCGCTGATGTATCTGACGGCATCTCGCCCAGACATCATGTATCCTACCTGCTTATGTGCGAGATACCAGTCTAGTCCTCGAGTGTCAACATGCAGATAGTCAAGAGAATCTTCCGTTACTTAAAGGGATGTCCTAGCACGGGCTTATGGTATCCTAAAAACGACAATTTCGACCTAATGGGATGAGCTGACTCAGACTTCGGAGTGGACAAACTGAACTTGAAATCTACATCGCCAGGATGCCAGTTCTTTGGAACACGTTTGGTAACGTGGCAGTGTAAGAAACAGACCGTGGTCTCTCTCTCAACCTGTGAGGCAGAATACATTTCTGCTTCCAGCTGTTGCTCACAAATCCTCTGGATTCAGCAACAGATGAGGGATTATGGTCTGCAGTTTCTTGATACGCCTTTATTTGTAGATAACAAAGCAGCGATTGATATAACCAAAAATCCGGTTCATCACTCACGCACAAAACACATCTAAATTCGTTACCATTTCATTCGTGATTGCTACGAAAAGAAATTGGTGCGAATAGAAAAAATCCACACCGACGAACAAAAGGTTGATTTTTATACCAAAGCATTTCCTTTAATAAGATTTAAATATCTAATGCGGCTTAACGGTATTAAAAATTTGCTGACAGGTGTGGAAGCTGAGATTGAATACGGGTCGGACGATGAGTTCACGTAATCCGCATTGGTTTGTATGGTTTTAAATATTTTTCTAGTTTAGTATTTCTTAAAAATCTAAAATCCAAAAATATGTTTTTGATTTTAGGGGGAGAAATATTTGGGAAAATACAAAAACATATGAAAAATTTTAAGAATGTACAAAAACATTGAAAAAGACAAAATTAGTTCGATGTCACAAAAAGGAAATGATAGTAAATCAGTGGACTATCACAATATGCTAAAGAAATGTAAAGTTTAAAAGTGATAAACAAGTCTTACTATGGATGTGTCGATAGACTTAACACGTTCAGTAAATTGTTTTCGAGATATAAACTAAATTTTACAACTGCTTAACCTTGTGGATTAACATACCTTGGATATATGGACTTAGTACTCCGAAATTTCGTTTGAGAGATTGCGTGATTCTGAGATACGAGGTCTTTATAGATAGTTGATATCTGGGGTATTATACAAGTTCTTCTGATTTTGCGGAAGCAATAGCCTAGAACTTTTATAATACTTTCGCTATAAACATAAACTGCATGCAATCTTGAAAAGATTCCTTAAGTGGAATACACTTTAAAGATGAGCCTTCATATCTTTTTCTGTATGGTAGTACTAACCTGAGCTCTCAAGGTCTCGCATTACCCAGATACAGATATCAATTACGCTATATTCACATGTAAGATGAAATCTAGGGAATTTTGATACGGGAGTATATTCAAGAAGTGAGAACCATAGATAAGTCAAGTTTCATTAATCATTAACATATCTTGGAACAGTTGAGAAACGTGGTAAAGTTTAAGTGGACAAACATATCGACAATCCAGGTAAACGAGTTTAAAACTTAAAGTCATTAAAAGGTCAACGGTACTGGTGATATGTCTCATACAACTGATATGATCCTTTAGATATGAATTCAAAAAAATTGTTTGTAAATATGTTTGTACATAATTTACATTGTTCTGTACATAAAATATTAGCTTTACAGATTAAAACCAATGTTGGAGAACGGGTCTTCGAGTCTGGTAAGGTGCTAGAACTGGTCGGAATCTCTTTGACAACGGGCTGGGAGCTAATCTGTAAAATCTGAAAAGCCAAAATGATGAAAAGTTCATTAATTTGAAACTTTGATTTTGAAAATATCAACAGTTTGTTCGTAACAGGTCAAACCGGGGTCTTTAACTTGGACTCGGCAGACAAATCGGTTACCCAAGGTCATTAACTTGGAGTTGGTCAACTGAGTAGATTTTCATAACTGGTAAAAGTTGGAAAGTTCAGGGGCTAAATTGTAAAATTTGAAAAAGTTTGAATTTGTGTTTTGCAAGTTTGGCCGAACTTGCTAAACTGAATCAAGTTTAACAATTAAGCAAGTTCGACCGAACTTACCGATGATGGCTGACTGTTTAAGATAACATAAGTTCCCACGAACTTCTGATGGGCTTTAGACTTAGGCTTATCAAGTTCGCCCGAACTTGCCAAGGTATAAATACCTAGCAAGTTCGGCCGAACTCATTACAAGCACCCCAAAACACTCTGAGCGAACTTATCAGTTTTGAGCGATCTTGTGAGATTGGCAAGTTAGAAACGTTACTCTGCCCAAATTTGAGTTGATATTGGTGATTTGCACACCACTATCAATGGCCGAGGTGTGTATTCGACATTTGATCCGTGATTTGAAAGTTAGTTCAACATATCAGATCTGAAAATTCAAAAAAGTGATAGATCTAGGATTTGTTGGACAAAATTGATCATAAGATCTTGATTCATAACAGAAATCGACCATGAAAACGTTTTAAATTTGTTTAAAATGGATTTGTTGTGATAAGCAAGTTATGGTTTGAAGGAGATGACAAGTTTGGCCGAACTTGTTATCAAGTTCAACCGAACTTGCATAAAAAGTCTGTATAAATTTGATAAAACACATGTTCGACCGAACTTCTAAGAGAACTGAATTGTTAATAATTTGGAAGTTCACCCGAACTTAGTGTTTAAGGTTTTTTGAAAAATGACAACTATAAGTTCGCCCGAACTTATGTTTTTTGATGTTGAACATGTATATTGTGCATGTTCGAGCGAACTTGACTAAACCAGAATGTTATAGCACATATCAAGTTCGCCCGAACTTGATAAGAAGTGTTGAAAAAAATTGTAACTTTGTAGGACCGATCCTCGATGCTAAGGAACCTAAATTTGATATCTAACGTCCATAATAGTGGAAATATTACGTCGTGTTTACCAATAGACAAGATTTAATCAGTTAATCGTCAGTTTTGTTGATCAAACATTCTGGTTACAAACTGACAGAGCTTCGCCTCCAAGATGCCAAAGTTACAAATGAAGTAGGCTAGCTAGGTATTTATAGAGACACAAGTTCGCCCCTGGAGATACAAGTTCACCCGAACTTGCTACTGCAAGTTCGCCCGAACATGCCTTTACATGATACTTCATGGGCGAACATGGTTATTACAAACATAAATACTTCATATACCTAGCCTATTCAGCTCTATACTATACAGACTCGATATAAGACTAAGACATAGACATTATGCACCAACAGACTCCCCCTTGGATATCGTCTTCGTCTTGTATCGGTCTTCAAAACTCTGTCTTCATATAAACATTAACGCACACGAACGAAGAAGTTCTTGAATGGCTTCCTTCGTCGTTCTTGCTTTGGATCAGGCGTTTGATCAGTTGGCGGTGGTCTCTTAAAATTAGCCATTCTAAGAGAACTTTGTCTTACCGCTTTTTCCATTCTTTCTTTAATCGTCTCATTTCTGTTTTCCTCCTTTAAAAACTCAACTCTCTCCAGATCCCTCCACTTCGTTTGCCACATCTTTCCAGAATTTACTTCGCGCGCATAACAAACGTTCACAACCTTTTGAAACTGCATAGCTTGTACCTTTTCACATTCTTAAAAAGCAATCTTGTTGTAGAACAAGGTTTTGATATCTTCTCTCGAGCAGTTCACAAGCCACATAGGATCTAGAATCCTTATCGTTCTCCATAAACCCCTCATGCCCTGATGACCAATCACTTCAACCCTTTTCTTGGTAATATCCAAATGTTCTTCAAACTTTAGCACAATCACAGCTTCACACGTTGCTGGATCAATCTGCCACCACTTGAACAAAGGATAGAAGTCTTGTTCAATCGGCATTAGCGGCATATTCCTCATGGCTCTTGGACGTTTCAATATTAACGTCATGTCCTTTTCTCCAGTTACCTTGTTTATCTTAACTCTGCGACCAGGAATAAAAGGCTTCCAATAATTGAATCCTTTAACTGCTTCTACTTTATCATCTTCCACAACAACTGATCAGCAACCTTCATATGGTATGTGACATTAACAGTTTGCACCAACTCTTCCACATCCCAGTACGGTAATGTCTTGAAATCAGCAAGGTATTTGAAGTATTGCACTCCAAACTCCCTTTTGATTGCATAAACATTCAGCTCCTTGAACCATCCCCAACTCAATATATCACCCAAAGAAACGTCTTTGTCTCTGGTAAAAAATACAAGAGGACGTCGAAACTTACGTTCGCGTGGCATCTCTTTAAACCAAAACTTTCTCGCTTGAGCTATCTCTTCTTTGGTCATGGACTTAGGTACTTTACCCTCTCGAACTGATTCAGCACTCCTTTCCTTCCACATATCTTCATCAAGCTGCTTATACATCTCTTCAAAAGTAGGAAAACTATCTGAATTAGAACCGACGTACTTCGCTTTCTGATCTAATTCGTCATCTAAAGACCAATCTTCCACAATTACTCGATTGTATTCATCAGCTTCGAATCGTCTTTGATATTGATAATCATTTGGCTCGAAAGGATCTACAGTCATCACATCCTCCTCAAAATCAAACTCTAATGATTCAGCTTCAACTTCAATCAATCTAGCTAAATCCTCCTTCGTGTAGTTATGTACATATTCACCTTCCTCCACGTTGTGTTCTAACATTAACATTAAAGGTTTCGCGGGAATAGCAGCAACTGGCTTTGCAACACGATCAACATTTGCCATATCTATATCATCATCAGTTGGCCCTTTCTGCCCTGACTCCCCCTAACTTTTATCTTCCATTCTATTTGATTCATCGTCCATTAGGGCAGTAAAATCAAAATCATCAGAGATTTTGGCTTCAGAAACTCTAATACCAACATTAACTGATCATCGTCATCATCATCATCACCAACATTCCAATCCTCGTAACTTCCTTCCTCTTCATCCTCTTTATCATCTTTCTCAGCTTCTTCATTGTCTTTTTCTTCAGAAGCAGTGATAGGATCAGAAGGCTTGACAGATTCGTCAACCTTTGGAATATCAGACTCAGAAGCTTTCGAAACATCTTCAACTGGTTTCTCTTTAGCATCAGAAGACTTAGGAGCTTCACCTTCAACTCCTTTACCTTTGCCACTCTCAGCTAATTCTTTTTCAGCTCGTTCCTTAGCTTCCTGTTGATCTAGACAATCATATTCAGCGATGAAGTCGATACCTAGTGCATTAGATAACACTTTCTGCATCCTGGAGAATCTTTGATCATTTTGGGCTTGAATTGACTTTAACTCTGAAATTTATGTCTGCATTTTCTCATTCGAGTCCTGCAGACTCTCAATCAAGGATTTAAAGAACTCTCTTTCATTCTCTAACACCTTCACCTTGTCATCCAACATTTCATTTTCGACAACGCTTTGATTCATCTTGTTAATCATTTATGCTTTTTCAGCTTCATTCTGCGCTACTTTTTCTTCTAACGCCTTGACGCGTTTTTCCAGAAGTTTAACATTTGTTTCTGGGAAGAAATCGTTTAGATCCTTCAAACTTATTGGATCATTGTTTATATCACCAAACACATTAGGCCCTCCTGGAGTCTTCGGTGTTGACTTTGGTGTTGCAACTTTTGGTGTTGACTTCCTTGGAGTAGAACTTTCAATATTTGAAGTCGTTGGAGCAACAGGAGATTCAGTGATAGGAACTTCAACAAAGCACGACACAGGAGGTTCAGCTTCTACATGAATAATAACAGGAGGTTCTTATGGAGGAGGTTCTTGTGTGACTCCTTTCTCCTGAGCACCAGAAGGTTCTTGTGGGGCTTCTGTGCTTTTCACACTTCCTTTGTACCTCTTACTCACCGCCTTTTGAACTTTCTTCGGTTTCTTTCTACCTTTGGTTTGTGGCGAGCCTGTAGTCTTCTTCGATCTTTCTGTTGCTGAAAACTTTGTACATTTAACCTTTTTCTTAGGCCTTTCTTCATCAGACTCCTTCTCAAGATTCAGATCAAAATCAGCATCAATCTCTTTTTCTTTCTCTGCCTCAGTCTTTTCTGGCTCTTTCACCAGAATTTCTTTATCAGAATCATCTTCATTTTCAGAAGTAGCAGATATAACATTGTCTTGAGTCGTTCACAGTCTCTTGACTCTCAATAACACCTACAGCACTTGACCCAACAACTGCTTCAACATTCTCTGGTTCATCTTCGTCAACAAGCAAAGTTTCGACTTTCTTCGCAGCATATTTCTTTTTAGGCTTATCAGCTTCTGCCTTTAAGAACCATTCGCTCCTTGCCTTTGGTTTGAACTCTTTAAACCACTCCTTCTCAGCGTTAAGCTCTTTCTCATCGTCGCTACCATCTTTCCTCCATTTATTTTCTGGTGGCGAAATATAGTTATAATCTTTGATTGCTCCGAATACAAGCTTTGCAATAGGAGCTGAAGCTTGATTCTGAAATTTGATTAGCTTCTTTATTGTGGTCTCATCAAGATGAACTAAGTATAAAACATCGTTCGGATCTCTCACAATATTAGAATACTTCTCGTCAATCAACATTTGAATAAATCTTGGATAGAGACATAATCTAGAATCTTCCATGTTCTTCGACATGTGAGTGAAAACTAACTTTGAGAAATTGAACGGCTTATTCAGAATAAGTGTCATTTCCATGCAAGCCAAATAATCTTGAACATCATCTAAACCTACCTTGCGGTGATTAAATGTACGAATTATGGCATGCATCAGGAGCTTGTAGGGGTTTGGCACTTCCGCTTTCTTCAGCGTCGGCTTGTTTATGCTCCCCTTATATCCCATACGGAAGAAACAACCACGAACCATCTTTTCGTCAAGGTAAATTGGATCATCTTCTTTATCGTTAAACTGTAATACTCTGCGAATATCATATTCCGTTACAGTATCGGCTTAACTGCATTACCAACTTGCACGGTAGAAGTAATTGTCTTCTCATCAGTACTCAAACTTGCATTCATCCAGAAATGAACAATGTGTGATCGATACGACACCGTGCGCTCTGTAATCGCTCTGCGAATAGGGCTTTCTTCTATAAACTTTGATATACTGTCGTATTCTTTAAGTGACGGACATATCGTTTTGTCGAGCGTGATGCACGTGTTGTGACTTTTCGAGAACTCTACTGAAATTACACGTGCTGGAACCTGTGTACTGTGCCTGAAAAATGACGTAAAACAATTAGCACGTTTATCGAGAAAAATCGCAAAATTTTCTAACACTTTATCAAGTTCGTGCGAACTTGATTGAGAGTTAAACATTCTGTTTTTTTAACAAGTTCGCCCGAACATGTCTTAGACACATGTTCTATATATAAGTTCGGGCCAACTTATATTCTAAACAACAATTCAGAATTCCAAACTTATATTCTAAACAACAATTCAGAATTCCAAAACCCAAGTTCGATCGAAGATATTTGTATCAGTTTAATAGATCTTTTGATGCAAGTCCGGTCGAACTCAGCAACAAGTTCGGCCGAACTTGTCTTCTTCCCCAAATTTAATGATTGTTAACATGCCAAAGGCCATTACATTACAATTAAACACAATTTTACGGCCGATTTTAAATGTTGATTATGATTTTGAGTTCAATTTTGATCACAAACACCTAGAACTATCAGATTTGAGGTTTTAGATCTTGTTTGTTCATTAAAGGTTCAATTTACGGTTCAATATCCAAATAACTACCTCAGCCATTGTGGTTGGTGTGTAAATCACCAAGAACAATCGAAAATTTGGCAGTATAACAACTCAAAAGTGTCAAAAATCATAAGATCTCTCAAATATGCTTAAGTTCGCTCAGAGGTTTTTGAAAGCAGTTGAAAAAGTTCGGCCGAACTTACTCAGGTTTTTATACCTAGGTAAGTTCGGGCGAACTTACAAGATCATTAACAAAGCCCAGACAAGCTTGGGCGAACATATGAAAAACCAGCCATCTGTAAGTTCGGTCGAACTTGCTATTTGTTAAACTTGAACTGAGTGGATTTTTCATAACTGGTAAAAAGTTGGAAAATTCAGAGGTTAAAATGAAAAATTGAAAAAGTTTGAAATTGTTGGTTGCAAAACCAACAATTTCAAACTTTTTCAATTTTTCATTTTAACCTCTGAATTTTCCAAGTTTTTACCAGTTATGAAAAATCCACTCAGTTAACCAAGTCCAAGCTAATGACCTTGGTTAACCGATTTGCCTGTCGAGTCTAAGTTAATGACCCCGGTTTGACCCGTTACGAACAAACTGTTGATATTTTCAAAATCAAAGTTTCAAATTAATAAACTTTTTATCGTTTTGACTTTTCAGATTTTACAGATTAGCTCCTAGCCCGTTGTCAAAGAGATTTCCACTAGTTCTAGCATCTTACCAGACTTCAAAGATCCGTTCTCCAACATTGGTTTGCTGAAAACAATGTAGAAATAAAAACTTTTTGTATTTTTGCAAATTTATGCTAAAACACACCGAAAATCTTTTTGATTTTAATATGTAAAGCTGAAATACTATGTACAGAACAATGTAAACTATGTACAAACATATTTATAGACATATTTTTGTTAATTCGTGTCTAAGGATCATATCAGTTAATTGAGACATATCACTAGTACCATTGACCTTTAACAGACTTTAAGTTTTAAACTCGTTTACCTAGATTGTCGATATATTTGCCCACTTAAGCTTTACCACATTTCTCAACTGTTTCAAGATATGTTAATGTATGATTTATGAAACTTGACTTAACTGCGGTTCCCATTTCTTGAATATACTCCCGTATCCGGATTCCATAGATTTTATCTTACAGGTGAATATAGCATAATTGATATCTGTATCTGGGTTGTGCGAGACCTTGAGAGCTCAGGTTAGTACTTCCGTACAGACAAAGAGATGAAGGCTCGACTTTAAGGTGTGTTCCAATTAAGGAATCTTTGAACACTGCAAATGATTAGATCTTTCAATACATATCAATTTTGCATGTAATTAGGGGAATTTGGCCTAATTATAATAGAAGTTCTAGGCTATTGCTTCCGCAAAATCAGAAGAACTTTTATAATACCCCAGATATCAACTACTATAAAGACCTCGTATCTCAGAATCAGGCAATCTTTCAAACGAAATTTCGGAGTACTAAGTCCATATAGCCAAGATATGTTAATCCACAAGAATAAGTAGTTGCTAAATTTAGTTTATATCTCGAAAACGGTTTACTGAACGTGTTAAGCCTAACGACACATCCACAGTAAGACTCGTTTATCACTTTTAAAACTTTACATTTCTTTAGCATACTGTGATAGTCCACTGATGTACTATCATTTCATTATATGACACTGAATTCTTTTTGTCTTTTTCAATGTTTTTGTATATTTTGAAATTTTCAATGTTTTTGGATTTTAAAAATTTTCAAATGTTTTTGTATTTTCTCTAACATTTCTCCCCCTAAAATCAAAAACATCTTTTTGGATTTTAGTTTTTAACAAAATTCTAAACTAGAAAGATATTTATAAACCAATGTGGATCACGCAAAATCGTCGTCCGATCCGTATTCAACCTCACCTGTCAGCAAATTTTTCATACTGTTAATTCTCAGCAAGTATTTAAACCATGACAAAGAAAATGGTTTGGTATAAAAATTAGCCTTTTGTTCATTGGTGTGGATTTTTCTATTCGCACCAATTTCCATTCGTAGCAATCACGAATGAAATGATTACGAATTTCAGTGTGTTTTGTGCGTGAGTGATGAACCAGATTTTTAGTTATATCTATGGCTGCCTTGTTATCAACAAACAGCGGAGTGTCAAGAAATTGCAGACCATACTCTCTCATCTGCTGTTGAATCCATAGAATCTGTGAACAACAGCTGGAGGCCGAGATATACTCAGCTTCACAGGTAGAGAGAGCGACTGTAGTCTGTTTCTTACACTGCCAGGTTCCCATTCTTGTTCTGAAGAACTGGTATCCGCTGTAGTTGATTTTGAATTCAACTTATCTACACCAAAATTAGAATCAACATTGCCTGTGAGGTCGAAATTGTCTTTCTTCGGGTACCACAAGCCGGTGCTTGGGCATCCTCTTAGGTATCTGAAGATTCGCTTCACGATCTGCATGTGTAAGATCCTCGGGCTTGACTGATATCTGGCTCAGAGGCAGGTTGGATACATAATATCTTGGCGCGATGCCTTCAGATACATCAGCGATCCAATCATCGTTCTGTATAACGTCTCGTCCACTTAGGCTCCAGTCTCGTCAACACAAATCCCGTGATTTAGAGCAAGAGGCGTAGATAGAGGCTTCAAGCTTTCTCATTGCTGCTTCTATTTGGTTTCTCTTGGATTTCAACCTGAGTCTTCTTTGGAAATGGCTTGTATTGAAGTGACTTCTTATAATACTCGTTGCCTCCTCCGAATGTACTTTGATTTCCCGTTGTTTCAGGGTTTTTACATTCTCTCTTGAAGTGACCTTTTTGGCGACATCGAAAACATTTAACCTTTCACTTGTCGAAGCCCAACTTGTTGCTAGAATTTCCGATATCTCGGCCAGTGAGAGCAACAAACTTCGTGACCCTTCGGATAATAGATGCTAAACACCACTTGATATCCATCAACTCAAGTTCTTCTTCATCCACTTGGTCATAATCTTCTACCGTCATTTCGGGATTTCCAATTTTACCGGCTACAAGACTTTTGTATGACTCCAGAACAGTGGCGAGAAGAGACATATGTTGTTTTCCAACTTGTTCTGAAACAACATTGTTCAAATTCACTGTGATGTTGCACTTGTAAACATTCGGATCAGAATTTTGCTGTGGATTCTGATTTTCTTGACTTTGATAAGATGAATTTGAACCAGTGCTTGAGTACGAACTCTGTGGACTCTGATCATAATGAGGTTTTGATTGACTCTGGTTCTTCGGAGAAGCATTCATGTTCGCACTAAATGCTGTTCCAATTTTTGGACTTGAAATGTTATCTTGCATTCCACTTTTGTAGTACAACCCAACATCTTGAACTACATTAGCATTCTTTGACTTTGCAATCTTCAAGAGTTCCATTTCATGGCCTTCGAGTTTATCGATAAATGTTGACAACTTGAAGAATTCCCACTTATCACTATTCTTCAGAACCATTAAATAAGTAGCCCATTCACCATCTGGTAGTGCGTCAGCAAGCTTGTCGATGTGTTCTTGTTCTGTCTTCTCGAGACCATGTCTTCACATTTGAACTTTAAGATGACAGAAGCGCTCGATCATTTGCTTCATGGTCTCATTCTTTAGCATGGTGAAGATATTGAACTCTTTCAGAATAAGTGCCTTTTTTACTTTTGATCATTTCGGCACTGCCTTGATACTTCTTCTGTAATGACAACCAAAGATCTCTTGTAGTAGTATACTCTGGTAGCAAAATCAGGAATTCTTCTCTGACAGACTGTTGGATGTGACTGCTCATCTTTTTCTCAGCAATGTATTCTTCTCTCTGCGCTGTCGAGTAATTATACTTTTCAAGGACTTGGTGATGTTCATCTACCGGAACAGTGTAGCCTCTTTCAATCGACACCCAGCCAGCAAAGTGCGTGGCTTGCACCCAATAGGTAAATTTCTCCTTCCATGCTTCATACTCGTCCATGCTCATTAGCTTGGGCGGTTTAACAGTCGTTCCCATCTCGTTATCAAGATTACTTGATGGATCACGTTGGCATTTGACGAACTAGCTCCGGACATAAAAGCTCTTTGCATATCATCCATTATGAATAACGAGACATGTACACTGAAAATATTCAAAAACTTTGAAAACAATTAGCACTATACAAGTTCGGTCGAACTTGTAGTAACAATGAAGAATTCTTGAGTTTATCACAAGTTCGGTTGAACTTGTGATATTTGTTTTGAAAAATTTTACTTATCTTCGGTTGAACTTATGACACAAACCAATTAGATCTTCGAACGAACTTGTTAACAAGACTTTGATGTAACACAAGCAAGTTCGGGCGAACTTACTTAAAATATCTTTGATATTATACAAGTTCGGTCGAACTTGCTATAAAATCAGTGAAAAGTTAGTAACTTCGAGCGAACTTGGCAAGAATTTCCTCAAAAATATCTCATGTTCGAGCGAACTTACTAAAAAATCACTTGAAAAGTGATGTTTTAGACCAAGTTCGGTCAAACATGCTTAACAAGTTCGATCTTGAGGGTTTTCCAAAACATGGTTTTTCAAAATTTTGACATGAATTCTGTTGAATTTGGTCTCCAATCTTTCAAGAGTTTATCTTTGTTGTATTTTACATGATATACTCAAATTTGAAAAGATTTTGACCGTGAATTCTACATTTTATGTTCAAAAGTTAAGAAAAATAGAAGAATGGAGATGAAATAGAAGTGATATTGTCTTGATACTATCAAATCAGGTTGTTCTAACGACCGATCCTCGATGCTAAGGAACCTAAATTTGATATCTAACGTCCATAATAGCGGAAATATTACGTCGTGTTTACCAATAGACAAGATTTAATCAGTTAATCGTCAGGTTTATTGATCAAACGTTCTGGTTACAAACTGACAGAGCTTCGCCTCCAAGATGCCAAAGTTACAAATGAAGTAGGCTAGCTAGGTATTTATAGAGACACAAGTTCGCCCTTGGGAGATACAAGTTCGCCCGAACATGCCTTTACATGATACTTCATGGGCGAACTTGGCTATTACAAACATAAATACTTCATATACCTAGCCTATTCAGTTCTATACTATACAGATTCGATATAAGACTAAGACATAGACATTATGCACCAACAAACTTTTTCTCGTAAAGTGTGCTAATTGTTTTGCGTTGTTTTTCAGGCTCAAGAACCAGCTAGGGTGATTTCTATGGATTTCTCAAACTTTCACAATATGTGTATCACGCTCGACAAAATGATATGTCCATCACTGAAAGAATACGACAGTATTTTGAAGTTTCTTAAGAATGTCCGATACACAGAGCCATAACAGAGTGCACAGTGTCGTATAGATCACACACTTATCATTTCTGGATGAATGCGAGTCTCAGCGAAGATAAGAAGTCTATTATTTCATCTGTGCAAGTCGGGAATGAAGTCAAACCAATCACTGTTATTGAAGACGATATTCGACGGATCCTACAGTTTAATGATTACAAAGATGATCCGATATTTCTTGATAAAAAGATGGTTAGAGGTTGTTTTTATCGAATGGGCTACAAGGGGAGTGTGAACAAGCCGGCACTAAAGAAAGGGGAAGTGCCTAACCCTACAAGTTCTTGATGCATGCAATTATACATACTTTCAGTCACTGCAAGGCAGGTCTAGACGATGTTCAGGATTACTTGGCCTGTATGGAAACGGCTTTGATCTTGAAGAAGTCGTTCAACTATTCTAAGCTGGTTTTCACACATATGTCGAAAAATATGGAAGATTCAAGACTATGTCTTTATCCGAGGTTCGTGCAAATGCTAATCGATGAAAAGTTCACAAACATTGCACGTGATCCGAATGATGTGTTATATCTAAGTCATCTCGGCGATACAACAGTGAAGAAGTTGATTAAATATAAAAAACAAGTGTCAGCACCAATTGGTAAACTAGTTTTTGGGGCGATAAAGTATGAAAATTATTTTGCGCCACCAGAAAACAGATGGAGAAATGATTGCAATGGTGATGAAAAAGAATTAACTGCTGAAAAAGAGTGGTTTAAATGTTTCAAGCCGAAATCTCGAAGCGATTGGTTCTTAAAAGCCGAAGTTGAAAAGTCGAAAAGAAGCGCGCTGCAAAGAAAGTCGATACAATGCTCATAGATGAAGATGAACCAGAGAATGTTCATGCTGAAGCTGGATCAAGTGCAACAGTGGTTGTTGAGAGTCAGGAAACAGTTAAAACGACTCAAGAGGATGATGTTATTTCAGCTACCTTAGAAAATGATGAAGATTCTGATGAAACTCCAGTGAAAGAACCAGAAAAATCAGAAGCTGAAATTAGAGCTGAAAAGGAAAAAGAAATGGATGCTGATTTCGATCCAAATCAAGAGAAAGAGTGATGAAGAGAGGCCTAAGAAAAAGGCGAAACGTTCAAAGTCTGCAGTGGTTTCTACAACTAAAACCACAGGTTCTCCACAGACAAAAGGTAAGAAAACAAAGAAAGCCAAGAAGCCACCAAGTAGGAGATATATCGGAACGCTAAAAAGCGCAGAAGTTACACAAGAACCTTCTGACACATAGGAGAGGGGAGTTACACAAGAACCTTCTGACGCATAGGAGAGGGGAGTTACACAAGAACCTCCTACACAAGAACCTCCTGTTATTGTTTCCGCTGAAGCTGAACGTCCAGGAGCTACACAAGAACCTGCTGAGACTGAATTACTCTAAGTACCGATCATTACATCTCCAGTTGCTCCAATGACTTCTCATATTGAAAGCTCTACTCCGAAGAAGTCTACTCCAAAATATGCTACTCCAAATTCTACACCGAAAATTCCAAGAGGAAATTTATTTGGAGATATGCCGCATGATCCAATCAGTCTTCAAGATCTGAATGCTTTATTTCCAGATACTAACGTTGATCTTCTCGAAAAGCATGTCAAGATCTTGGAAGATAAAGTGGCCAAGAATGAAGAGGAGAAGGCTGAGCTTATTCAGAAAATGAATCAAAGTAATGCTGAAAAAGAGATGTTGGACGATAAAGTAAAGGTATTGGAAAATGAGCGTGAATATTTCAAAGCCCTAATTGAAAGTTTGCAAGACGCAAATGAGAAATTGCAAATAGAGATTGCTGATTTGAAGTTAATCCAAGCCCTAAATGATCGAAGATTCACCAGGATGCAGAAAGTTTTGTCTAATACTCTGGGTATCGATTTCATTACTGAATATGATCGTCTAGATTGACAGGAAGCTAAAGAAAGATCCGAAAAAGAGCTTGCAGCAAGTGGCAAAGGCAAAGGGGTTGAAGGTGAAGCTCCTAAATCATCTGAAGTTGCCGAAAAGCCTGTTGATGAATAAGAGAAAGCTTCTGAGTCTGATATTTCAAAGGTTGACAAATCTGTCAAGCCTTCTGATCCAGTAACTGCTTCTGAAAATAAGGACGATGAAGAAGCTAAAAAAGAGGATAAAGATGATGATGAAGAGAAAGATGAATCTGATTACGAGGATTGGAATGTTGCATATGATGACGATGGTGATGATCAGGGTGGTGTTGGTCTTAAAATTACTGAAGCAAAAGTCTCTGATGACTTTGATTTCTCTTTGTTAATGGATGATGAATCTAACAGAATGGATGATAAGATTGATGGGGAGTTAGGGCAGACAGGGCCATCTGATGAGATTGATATGTTGAATGTTGAAAGATTTGTGAAGCCTGTTGCTGCAGTACCCACAAAGCCTTTAATGTTGATGATTGAACATAATGTAGAGGAAGGCGAGTACGTGCATAACTATACGAAGGAAGATCTGGCCAAGTTAATTGAAGTTGATGCTGAAAATCTAGAGTTTGATTTTGAAGAGGAAGTGTTGAATGTTAACACTTTTGAGCCGAATGATTATCAGTACGTTAGAAGATTTGAAGCTTATGAATACAGCAGAGTGATTGTTGAAGATTGGTTTTCGGATAATGACACAGATCAAACTGCTAAGTACGTCGGTCCTAATACTGATAGTTTTCCTACATTTGAGGAGATGTACAAGCAACTAGATGAAGACATGTTGAAAGAAAAAATTGAAGAATGGATTCATGAAGGCAAAGTTCCTAAGCCGATGACGAAAGAAGAGATAGCTCAAGTGAAGAAATCTTGGTTTAAAGAAATGTCGCGCTAAAGTAAGTTTCGACGTCCTCTAGCATTCTTTACCAGAGACAAAGACGTGTCATTAGCTGATTTCAAGACTTTGCCGTACTGGGATGTTGAGGAGCTTGTCCAGACTGTGAATGTTACTTATCATATGAAGTATATTGATCAGTTATTGTGGAAAATGATCAAGTTTGAAGCGAAAAAGTGATTTAAATACTGGAAGCCATTTATTCCAGGGCGTCGCATTAAGACTAATAATAAGACAGGAGAAAAGGATATAACG
Organism: Scalesia atractyloides; assembly: GCA_947069175.1. NCBI lineage: Eukaryota > Viridiplantae > Streptophyta > Magnoliopsida > Asterales > Asteraceae > Scalesia > Scalesia atractyloides. Next base: position 53,461,051 of record CAMTDV010000015.1, on the reverse strand, counting down.
TTGATAATGAAATGACCAAGAGCAATGAGGAACATGCCCTTAATGCCAATCGAGCAGAATTTCTATCAGATATTCAAGTGGTGGCAGATTGATCCTACGACGTGTGAAGCTGTTATTGTGTTATGTTTGAGGAACACTTGGATATCACGAAGGAAAGGGTTGAAATTCTTGGGTTTCAGGGCATGAGAGGATTATGGAGAACGATCAGGATTCTAGATCCAATATGGCTTGTAAAGTATTCCAGAGAAGATACCAAAACCTTGTTGTACAGCAAGATTATATTCGAAGAACGTGAAAAAGAACAAGCTATGTAGTATCAAAGAGTTGTGAATTTTTGCTATGCGCATGAAGTAAATTCAGAAAAGATGTGGCAAACAAGCTAGAGGGATCTGGTACGGGTTGAGTTTTTAAAGGAAGAAAAGCGTCTAGAAGCTATTCATGAGAAAGGTAGAAAGGCAAGTATTAGAAGATTTCAATTCATGAACAAAGTGCCTCCTACAGACCATACGCCGGATCCTAAACAAGAACGATGAAAGAAGCCATTCAAGAACTTCTTCGGTCGTGTGCGTTAATGTTTATTATGAAGACAGAGTTTTGAAGACTGATATAAGACGAAGACGATTTCCAAGTGCAGAATGTCTATGTCTTAGTCTTATATCGAGTCTGTATAGGATAGAGTTGAATAGGCTAGCAATACGAAGTATTTATGTAATGTTGAGTCAAGTTCGCCCGTAATTGACATATAAAGTCAAGTTCAGGCGAACTTAGCTCTTCCTCTGGCGAACTTGTAGGTCTATAAATAGCTAGCTTGTTGTCCTCATTTGTAACTTTGGCATCTTAGAGGCAAAGCTCTATCAATCTGGATTCTTGGTGTTTAATCAATAAAAGTGACGTTTAACTGATTAATTCTTGTCTATTGGTAAACTTGTCGTAATATTTCCGCTATTATGGACAATAGATATCAAATCTAGGTTCCTATGTATTGAGGATCGGTCCTACATAAATGACAGTGGAGGATCAGATTCAGATTATGAAGATGATTACCAAGCTTTCTATCCAAAACCCAAGACCAAAAAGGCTTGGGTCGCGCTCTTTAACTAGATTTTACCATGTGCAGGGGCTCCAGAGATCCGTACTTTCCAAGTGGATTATGGATAGTGGAGCGTCCAGGCATATGGCGGGAATGAAAGCGTTGTTGTTCGACATAAAAGCTATCAATGGCGGATATGTTGGATTTGCTGGTAATCAGGGTGGAAGGATAGTCGCCGAGGGAAGACTCTCCAATGGAGTTGTTTCATTCGATCGCGTGAACTACATTGTAGAACTGGATAATAATCTTTTGAGCATATCGCAGATTTGTGACAAGAAGTTCACGGTACATTTCAACGACAAAGAATGTATTATTCTGAAGTCTGGTTTCAAGATACCAAATGAGTGGATTCTGATGCGAGCCCCGCGTGAGAATGATCTATATGTCTTTGATATGGGCATCGCTACCACGTCATCGAAATCAGCGCAATGTTTTATAACAAAGGCTACTGAGAAAGATTCTATTCTTTGGCATCATAAGATGGGGCATATTCATTTGCGAAAAAATGAATTTCTTGGTTCATAATGATCTAGTAGAGGGTGTAAATCTTCAGAGCTTTCATATGTCTGATCATTGCTTAGAATGTAAAAAGGGAAAACAGATCAAGAAATCACATCAGAAGAAAATTCTGAACTCAATCAAGTTGCCGCTTGAACGTCTCCACATGGATTTATTTGGTCCTCCTGTTAACGTTCGAAGTATTTCTAGAGACTTATACTGCTTGGTCGTAACAGATGATTATTCGCGTTACTCATGGGTTTTCTTCCAAGAATCAAAAGATGAAACATTTGAAAACTTGGTAACGCTAGAAAACCTTTAGCATCTTCCTGTATGACGAATTCGCAGTGACAATGGCACAGAGTTCAAGAATAATAAAATAAGAGAATTCTTCAAGGCTAAAGGGAGTTTGCACGAGTTTAGTGCACCTTATACTCCGCAACAAAACGGTGTCGCTGAAAGGAAGACCAGAACTTTAATTGAAAATGCGAGAACCATGCTTGCAGACTCAAAGCTTCCAGTCAGCTTCTGGAGTGAAGCCGTTGCTGTGGCTTGCTACACACTAAACAGAGTTCTCACTGTTAAACCAACGAAGAAGACATGTTTTGGGATGATTAACCGACGGAAGCCAAATTTGAAATTCTTAGAGCCATTTGGTGCGTCATGTACTGTAATCGATCAAGATGGTAAATTCAGAGCCAAATCTCTTAAGGGTTTCTTTGTTGGATATGCTAGTCCGCTAAGAAGAGTGTATGTTCCCTTGTTGAGAAAAGTTATTGAAGCACAGCACGTGGATTGCTTTAACTATACGGATCCTATTCAAAGAAGAGGTGACGAGTGGCTGTTCAACTATCAAGATCTATGGAAGTCATTCGACTTGCCGGAAGAATCGTCTGAGGAAGAAATTGCAGCGTTATATTATCTTCAACAGTCGGCGAATCAAGAACAAATTATTTGACCAATTGTGGTTAATCCACCCACGTTGGATTCTTCATCTTCCGAAGCAGGTCCGAGCAATATTTCTGAAGCAGAAGTAACACCTGCTACAACTCCAATGAATGTCTCTAATGAACCAGGAAATACATCATCAGAGCCCAGAATGCCTCAGAATCAGAATTTTGACTCAGATGAAGCGCCGACATTTGATGCTGATGGTGAAACTTCATCGGATGAAGAAGTTAAGCAGATCTCTAAATGTTGAATCAATCTGCTAGTACGAGAAATCAGAACGAAGCTTCATCGAATGCTCCTAATGTTGAAATGAATAGTGATTTAATTGTTTCAAATCAGCAAAGCTCAGTTGATGTTCCAACAAAGAAGAAATGCCGCGATCATTTTCTTACCATCATTCAACAAATATCATTGGTGAACTACAAACTGGTGTGCGTACACGAAGCCAAATCAATAAAGAACTTAGTTGTTTCTACACCCGAGTTGCTCCAACTTAGAATTACTGCTACTATTCATGTTTCATTTCTCAAATAAAGCCAAAAACTGTTAATGAAGCAGTGGGTGAGGAGAACTGGGTGATAGCAATGCAAGAGGAACTATTACTGTTCGAGAAGTTGGGTGTTTGGATGCTTGTAGACTTGCCACCGAAGCAGAAAGCTATTGATACAGAATGGGTCTTCAAGTGTAAAAGAGACGATCGGGGTGTAATAGTCAGAAACAAAGCTCAACTGGTTGTAAGGTTTCCACCAGCAAGAAGGTATTGATTATACAGAGGTATATGCACCGGTTGCATGATTAGAGTCTATCCGCATATTCCTAGCGTTCGCAGCTTGGAAGGGTTTTAAGGTGTACCAGTTGGATGTAAAATCTGCATTTCTCTACGGTAAACTTTGAGAACAAGTGTACGTCGGTCAATCACCGGGTTTCTTCGATCCACTGAACAAGAATAAAGCATATCTCCTGGACAAAGCCTTGTACGGATTACACCAAGCCCCAAGAGCTTGGTACGAGACGTTATCGCAACATCTCGTTGGAACGGCTTTACAAGAGGAACAGTGGACAGTACTTTGTTTACCAGAGAAGTTGGATCTCATCTAATAATTGTACAAATCTATGTGGATGATATCATCTTCAGTTCTACGGATGATAGTCTTTGCAAAGAGTTCGAAAAGATCATGAAGAAGAAATTCGAGATGTCCTCCCTGGGTGAAATGAAATTCTTCCTCGGATTACAGGTCGATCAATTACTAGACGGCATATTCATTCATCAGACAAAGTATGTTCATGACATTCTCAAGAAGTTTGAAATGGATAGGTTGAAGCCGCTTTCAACTCCGCTGGCACTGAATCATGGGATTTGCATAGACAATATGGGAACTAAAGTTGATGACACACTCTATCGATCGATGATAGGATCTCTGATGTATCTGACGACATCTCGCCCAGACATCATGTATCCTACCTGCTTACGTGCGAGCTATCAATCTAGTCCTCGAGTGTTACACATGCAGATAGTCAAGCGAATCTTCCGTTACTTAAAAAGATGTCCAAGCACAGGCTTGTGGTATCCAAAGAACGACAATTTCGACCTAACGGGATACGATGACTCAAACTTCAGAGTGGACAAGCTGAACTCGAAATCTACAACGGCAGGATGCCAGTTCTTTGAAACACGTTTGGTAACGTGGCAGTGCAAGAAACAGACCACGATCTCTCTCTACCTGTGAGGCAGAATAAATTTCTGCTTCCAGCTTTTGTTCTCAAATCCTATGGATTCAACAACAGATGAGGGATTATGGTCTGAAGTTTCTTGATACGCCTTTATTCATAGATAACAAAGCAGCCATCGATATAACCAAAAATCCGGTTCATCACTCACGTACTAAACATATTGAAATTTGTTACCATTTCATTCGTGGTTGTTACGAAAAGAAATTGGTGCGAATAGAAAAAATCCACACCAATGAACAAAAGGCTGATTTTAATACCAAAGCATTTCCTTTAACAGTAGTTAAATATCTAACGAGGCTTAAGGGTATTAAAAATTTGCTGACAGGTGTGGAAGCTGAGGTTGAATACGGATCGGATGACGAGTTCACGTAATCCGCATTGGTTTGTTATTTATTCTTTCTAGATTAGTATTTCTTAAAATCTAAAATCTAAAAATATGTATTTGATTTTAGGGGGAGAAATATTTGAGAAAATACAAAAACATACGAAAAATGTCAAAAGTGTACAAAAAACATTGAAAAAGACAAAAAGAATTCGGTGTCACAAAAAGGAAATGGTAGTACATCAGTGGACTATCATAGTATGCTAAAGAAATGCAAAGTTTAAAAGTGATAAACAAGTCTTATTGTGGATGTGTTGATAGGCTTAACACATTCAGTAAACTGTTTTCGAGATATAAATTAAATTTTATAACTGCTTAATCTTGTGGATTAACACATCTTGGATATATGGACTTAGTACTCCGAAATTTCGTTTGAGAGATTGCCTGATTCTGAGATACAAGGTCTTTATAGATAGTTAATATCTGGGGTATTATACTAGTTCTTCTGATTTTGCGGAAGCAATAGCCTAGAACTTCTATAATACTTTTCCTATAAACCCCTAAACTGCATGCAAACTTGAAAAGTATTGAAAGACCTAATCATTGGAAGTGCTGAAAAGATTCCTTAAATGAAACACACCTTAAAGTCGAGCCTTCATCTCTTTGTCGATACGGTGGTATTAACCTGAGCTCTCAAGGTCTCTCATTAACCAAGATATAAATATCAATTACGCTATATTCACATGTAAGATGAAATCTAGGGAATCTTGATACGGGAGTACATTGAAGAAGTGGGAACCACAGATAAGTCAAGTTTCATAAATCATACCTTAACATATCTTGAAACAGTTGAGAAACCTGGTAAAGTTTAATTGGACAAACATATCGACAATCTAGGTAAACAAGTTTAAAACTTAAAGTCATTAAAAGGTCAACGGTACTGGTGATATGTCTCATACAACTGATATGATCCTTTAGATATGAATTCACAAAAATTTGTTTGTAAATATGTTTGTACATAGTTTACGTTGTTCTGTACATAATGTATTAGCTTTACAGATTAAAACCAAAAAGATTTTCAGTGTGTTTTAGCATAAACTTACAAAAATACAAAAAAGATTTTGTTTCTACATTGTTTTCAGCAAATTAATGTTGGAGAACGGAACTTCGAAGTCTGGTAAGGTGCTAAACCGGTGAGAATCTCATTGACAACAGGCTGGGAGCTAATCTGTAAAATCTGAAAAGCTAAAAGCGATAAAAAAGTTCATTAATTTGAAACTTTAATTTTGAAAATATCAACAGTTTGTTCGTAACTGGTCAAACCGAGGTCATTAACTTGGATTAAACAGACAAATCGGTTAACCAAGGTCATTAACTTGGACTTGGTCAACTGAGTGGATTTTCAGAACTGGTAAAATTTGAAAAGTTCAGGGACTTAATTGCAAAATCTTGAAATTTTTGAAAATTGGTTTTGGCAAGTTCGGTCGAACTTGCTAAACTAATTAAAGTTTAACATTTAAACAAGTTCGACCGAAGTTGTGACTGATGGCTGATTGAAAATTGGTAAGTTCGCCCGAACTTACTTGGGCCTTATAACTTGGGCTTACAAGTTCGCCCGAACTTGCCAAGGTATAAATACCTTGCAAGTTTGGCCGAACTTCATAACCTGCAAACTTCTTTCTCTGAGCGAACTTATCAAATTGTGAGCGATCTTGTGAAATTGTCATTTTAAGGCCGTTATTCTGCAAAGTTTTTAGTTGATCTTGGTGATTTGCACACCATTATCAACGGAAGAGGTACAAATCCATGCATTGAACCATGATTTGGACATGAATTGATGAAACTAGATCTGATTTGTTAAAACCTGATAGATCTAGGGGTCTAATGGATGAATTGAACTTAAAAACATGATTAACAACATAAATCAACCGTATATTCAACCTGAATCTGATTAAAATGGTTGTTAATGTGTTGAGCAGGTTTTTATTTGTTGAAGAAGACAACAAGTTCGGCCGAACTTGTTATCAAGTTCGACCGAACTTGCTAATAAAACTTAGATAAAACTGATCAAGACACTTGTTCGACGAACTTAAGGTTTATATAAAATTTATAAATGAAAAGAAAGTTCACTCGAACTTGAGCTTTTGATATCTGGAAATAAGTGTTGATTATAAGTTCGCCCGAACTTAGATTTGAAAGACTGAACATGTGTGTATAGCATGTTCGGGTGAACTTGACAAAATCAATTTGTTTTATCCACATCGAGTTCGCCCGAACTTGATGTTAATGTGTTGAAAATTTTGTGATTTTTCTCGTAATACATGCTAAGTCTTTTACGTTGTTTTTCAGGTATAAACTCCAGCTCGGGTAATCACAATGGAATTTTCCAAGTTCCATAACACCTGCATCACGCTCGATAAGGCGTCACGTCCGTCGCTGAAGGAGTAAGAGAGCATATTGAAGTTTTTAAAGGATTGCCCTATACATCGAGCTATCACAGAGCGCACAGTATCTTATCGTTCGCACACTTATCATTTCTGGATGAACGTGAAGCTCAGCAAAGATAAGATGACCATTATTTCATCAGTACAAGTCGGAAATGAAGTCAAAGAGATCATTGTCATAGAGGATGATATTCGAAGGATCTTGCAATTCAATGATGATAAAGATGATCCGATATTCTTAGATGAGAAGATGGTCCGAGGTTGTTTCTATCATACACACTTTCAGTCACCATAAAACGGGCCTTGATGACATTCAAGATTACATGGCCAGTATGGCAACGACGTTAATTCTGAAGAAGCAGTTCAACTATTCTAAGCTTGTTTTCACTCATATGACGAAGAATATGGAAGATTCGAGATTATGCTTATATCCGAGATTCGTGCAGATGCTAATTGATGATAAGTTTACAAACATTGCACGTGATCCAAACGATGTTTTATATCTCAGTCACCTCGATGATACTACGGTGAAAAAGTTGATCAAATTCCAGAAACAAGATTCAGCACCGGTGGCAAAGCCAGTATTTGGGGCGATTAAAGATGAAAATTATATTGCGCCGGCCGATAACAAGTGGAGGAAAGATGGAAGTGGTGACGAGAAGGAGTTAAACGCTGAAAAGGAATGGTTTAAGGCTTTCAAGCCTAAAGCTCGTAGTGATTGGTTTCTTAAAGTTGAAACTGATAAGCCTAAAAAGAAGCATGCAGCAAAGAAAGTAGATACGATGCTCATTGATGAAGATGAACCAGAAAATGTTCAAGCCGAAGCTGGTTCTAGCGCAGCGGTTGTTATAGAATGTCAGGAGACAGAAAAGGCTACGCAAGAAGATGATGTTATATCGGCTACTTCTGAAAATGATGATGATTCTGATGAAACACCAGAGAAAGAAACTGAAAAGTCAAAAGCAGAAATAGAAGTTGAAAAGGAAAAAGAGATTGATGCTGACTTTGATCCGAATCTGGAAAAGGAATCTGATGAAGAAAAGCCCAAGAAAAAAGCAAAAAGAACAAAGTCTTCTGCAACTGAAATCTCAAAGAAGACTACAGGGTCTCCATTAGGAAAGGGCAAAAAGAAAAAGAAAGCCCAGAAACCATTAAGTCGTCGTTACATTGGAAAGCCGAAAAGCGCAGAAGTTACACAAGAACCTTCTAGCGCACAGGAGAAAGGAGTAACACAAGAACCTCCTACATAAGAACCTCCTGTTGTTATTACTGCTGAAGCTGAATGTCCAGGAGTTACACAAGAACCTCCTGAGACCGTATTGTTAGAAATTCCGGTGATGCAGTTTCCAGATCCAAAATCTGTTCAACCTGAAAGATCTACACCAAAAACAACACCAAAGGATGCTACTACAAAAACTCCAAGATCAAATCTGTTTGGGGATATGCAGAATGAGCCAATAAGTCTTCAAGATCTGAATGATTTCTTTCCGGACACTAATGTTGATCTTCTTGAGAAGCGTGAAAATCTTGGAAAATAAAGTAGCCAAGAATGAAGAAGAAAAAGCTGAGTTGATCAAGAGATTGAATCAAAGCGCAGTTGAGAAAGAGATGATGGATGATAAAATCAAAGTGTTAGAAAGCGAAAGAGAATTTTTCAAGGCTTTGATCGAGAGTCTACAAGATGCAAATGAGAAGCTGCAGACAGAAATTGCTGAGTTAAAGACAATTCAAGCCCTAAACGATCGAAGGTTTACAAGGATGCAGAAAGTATTATCTAATATTCTTGGTATTGATTTCATTTCTGAGTATGATCGTCTGGATAGGCAAGAGGCAAAAGAAAGATTTGAGAAAGAACTTGCTGCAAGTGGCAAAGGCAAAGGTGTTGAAGGTGAAACACCTAAATCTTCTGAAGTTGCAGAAAAATCTGTTGAAGAGAATGTTTAAAAAGCTTGTGAGTCCGATGTTATTAAGGTTGTTGAAACATCTATCAAGCCTTCTGATCCTGTAATTGCTTCTGAAGAAAAGGACGATGAAGAAGCAGAAGATGAGGATAAAGATGCTAACGATAATAAAGATGATTCTGATTATGAAGATTGGAATAATGCTGATGATGATGATCAGGGAGGAGTTGGTATGAAGATTAGTGAACCAAAAGTCTCTGATGAATTTGATTTTTCTTCTCTGATGGATGATGAATCAAACAAGATGAATTATCAAATTGAGGGGGAGTCAGGGCAAACGGGGCCAACTGATGAATTAGATATGATTAATGTTGATAGGTTTGCAAAGCATGTTGCTGTCGTACCCACAAAGCCTTTATTTTGATGCTTGAACATAACGTAGAGGAAGGCGAGTACGTGCACAACTACACTAAAGAAGATTTGGCTAAGTTGATCGAAGTTGATGCTGAAACACTTGACTTTGATTTTGAAGAGCAAGTGATGAATGTTAACACGTTTGAGCCAAATGATTATCAGTACATACGAAGGTTTGAAGCTGATGAGTATAACAGGGTGATAGTAGAGGATTGGTCTTCGGATGATGAAAGTAATGAAACTGCGAAGTGCGTCGGTCCTAACACTGATAGTTTTCCTACATTTGAGGAGATGTACAAGCAACTTGATGAAGATATGTTGAAGGAAAAGATCGAAGAATCTATTCAAGAAGAAAAAGTTCCGAAACCAATGATAAAGGAAGAGATAGCTCAAGCAAAGAAATCCGGGTTTAAAGAAATGTCGCGCAAATGTAAGTTTCGACGTCCTCTAGCATTCTTTACCAGAGATAAAGATGTGCTGTTGGGGGATATCCTAAGTTGGGGTTGGTTCAAGGAGCTGAACGTGTATGCAATCAAAAGGGAATTTGGAGTGCAATACTTCAAATATCTAGCTGATTTCAAGATTTTACCGTACTGGGATGTGGAGGAGCTTGTCCAAACCGTGAATGTTACTTATCATATGAAGTATATTGATCAGTTACTATGGAAGATGATCAAGTTTAAGGCGACAAATGGATTCAGATATTGGAAGCCATTTATTCCAGGCCGTCGCATTAAAACAAACAAAAAGACAGGAGAAAAAGATTTAACATTGATTATGAAACGACCAAGAGCGATGAGGAACATGCCCTTAATGCCAATCGAACATAATTTCAATCCGGTATTTAAGTGGTGGTAGATTGATCCTACTACATGCGAAGCTGTTATAGTATTACGATTTGAGGAACATCTAGATATCACGAAGGAAAGGGTTGAGATACTTGGGTTTCAGGGTATGAGAGGCTTGTGGAGAATGACCAGGATACTAGACTCGATGTGGCTAGTTAATTGTTTGAGAGAAGACATCAAGTGCTTGTTCTACAACAAGATAGTGTTCGAAGAACGTGAAAAGGAACAAGGCTTGCAGTATCAAAGGGTCGTTAATGTATGCTATGCTCGAGAAGTTAACACTGGAAGGAGGTGGGAAACAAACTGGAGAGAGCTAGAGTGAGTTGAATTTCAGAAAGAAGAAAAGCGTCTAGAAGCTATACACGAAAAAGGTAGTGCGGCAAGGCTGAGAAGGTTTCAGTACATGAACAAAGTGCCTCTTACAGATCAGACGCCAGATCCGAAGCAGGAACGACGAAAGAAGCCTTACAAAAACTTCTTCGGTCGTGTTCGTTAATGTTTATTTTGAAGACAGAGTTTTGAAGACTGATACAAGACGAATACGATATCCAAGGGGGAGTCTGTTGGTGCAGAATGTCTATGTCTTAGTCTTATATCGAGTCTGTATAGATTAGAGTTGAATAGGCTAGCAAAACGAAGTATTTATATGTTAAAGCATTAAGTTCGCTTGTGATATTCATGGATTGTCAAGTTCGGCCGAACTTGCTTAGGCAAGTTCGCCCGAACTCACCTCCTCCACCAGCGAACTTCTATCCCTATATATAGCTAGCTTGTCATTCTCATTTGTAACTTTAGCATCCTTGAGGTGGAGCTCTGTCAATTTGTAGACTGGACGTTATATCAATAAAATTGACGATTAATTGACTAATTCTTGTTATTTGGTAATCTTGTGATAATATTTCCGCTATTATGAAAATTAGAGATCAAATCTAGGTTCCTATGCATTGAGGATCGGTCCTACAAGAATTTTTTTTAGTCAATTAATCATTAATTTTATTGATATAACGTCGAGTCTCCAAATTGACAGAGTTTCGCCTCTAAGATGCCAAAGTTACAAATGACCAAGACAAGCTAGCTATTTATAGGGATACAAGTTCGCCAGTGGGGAAATGAGTTCGCCCGAACTTAACATAGTCAAGTTCGGCCGAACTTGACTTCACAAACACTTCATGAGCGAACTTGTCCTATTTACATATAAATACTTCATTTTGCTTGCCTATTCATTTCTAATCTATACAGACTCGATATAAGACTAAGACTCGAAAACAAAATAAAAATTTTAGAAAATGAAAAATTACAAATGGTAATAGATTTTCAAATGAAATAAAAATGTTTAAAAATGAAAAAAAATGTTTTTAAAAAATTAAATATAGAAAATGAAAATGCAATAAATTCTCATATTGAGAAAATTGCTCAACTTGAAAAAGTAGTTGAGACTGTTAAAAATAAAGCTGTTAATTCAGAAAAATTATTGAATGGTTTTGTGACCTCCTCTTTAAAGTTAGACCATATATGTCCAAAACCGATCAATTATAATAAAAAGGAAATTTCAGTAAGTAAAATTGTTACAAATTATGACGATGTCATAACTGAAGATTATGATGATAATACCGATGATGAAAGAGCTAAATATGATAAACATGAAATATTATTAAACTAAAAGAAAAAATTTCAAGAAACTGTTCTACAATCTACTGAAAAAGGTGAATGCTCAACGCAAAAACCTTTTAAGCAGAATGAAGAACGAAAACAAAAGGAAACACAAAGTTATAAAAATTCTGAAAATTTTCAAAAGAAGAATAAAAGCTTATCGGTACGATCATCCAATCAATATAGAAATTCACAAAAATTTGTAAATCAAAAGTCAGAAAGATTTGAAAATAAGTGGTGCAGGGCAGACCGCAGTGCTTCAACGTCAAATCAAAGTTACAGACAAAACAGAAAAGATGGATACCACACATCAAATCAATGTTATGATTTGAGTGTATGGTTTGATAAAAAAGATCGATATGAGAACATGAAGTGCCATAAATGTGAAGTAACTGGACACATTGCTAGTAAATGTTTACAAATTAAACGTAAACCTGCTCATATTGATAACAAAAATTCTGGAGTATCAACTCAGGTTTTGAAACAATGTACAGAAACTATAAGCAAGGTGAAACAGTGAATACTAAGTTTTCAAATTTTAAAACTGGTGAATCCTCGAATAGTAATGAACAAAAAGTTTCAACATTGTATTTCAAGAAAGCTTTAATGAAAAATCGAACATGGTTGGTAAAAGAAAAGAAGTTACACAATCAGTGAAAATTGAAAGTTTAGAGGACTTTCCAAAATTTGATAAAGTTTAAAATAGACCTGATTGTGTAATGAAAATCAAAATTAAGGTTGAAGAAACAACGCCTAAGACTGCAAAGGCTTGGGTGTCACTATTCAACTAATTGTTTGAATTTTTGTGCAGGAACTTCTGAAATGAAATAAATTACTGAGAATGGAGTTCAGTAGCACACATTGAAGATGGGACGGGTTATCAAGTTCTATATAAAGGCCTTATTACATTTCAAATAACGTTACTTTAAAATTTTTGGAGAAAATTTTTCGAAAACATATTTTAATAACGTTTACTTAAAAATTTTTACAAAATTTTGAAGAAAATTTGAAAAGTTTCACAGAACCCTCACTGTTGAGCAAGATTCACTTTCCAAAAATTGTTATAAATACAAAAGTGTCAAGGTTTTTGTCATCATGAGGGGGAGAGTGCTTTAAATGTAAAAATGTGAAGCAGTAATGGATGGAGATTTGAAGTGATTCTCATCAGTTGTTCAATGTTTTTTTATAGATCAAAAATTCCAAAAAAATATGTCTTTGAATTTTAGGGGAGAAAAAATTTTCAGAAAATCCAAAAACATTTTATATGCAAAAAGAACAAAAACATGAAAAAGGCAAAAAGAGTTTTGTGGATAAAAGGAAATAATAATACGTCAGTGAACAATCACAGTATGCTAAAGATTTGTAAAGTTCAAAAAGTAATAAACAAATCTTACTGTGGATGTGTCGATAGACTTTACACGTTCAGTAAATTATTTCCGGGATATAAACTAAATTCTACAACTGCTTAATCTTGTGGATTAACATCTCTCGAATATATGGACTTAGTGCTCCGAAATTTCGTTTGAGAAATTGCCTGATTCTGAGATACGAGGTCTTTATAGATGATTGATATCTGGGGTGTTATACAAGTTTTTCTGATTTTACGTAAGCAATGGCCTAGAACTTCTATAATGCTTTTGTAAAAATCCCCTAAAACTGCATTCATTTGAAAATATCGAAAGATATTACAATTGCAGTCCGAAAAGATTCCATTTTGGAACACTACCTTATAAGTCGAGCCTTCATCTCTCTGCCGTACGATGGTACTAACCTGAGCTCTCAAGGTCTCGTACAACCCAGATACATATATCAATTACACTATACTCACCTGTAAGATGAAATCTAGGGAATCTTGATACGGGAGTATATTCTGAGATGGGAACCATAGTTAAGTCAAGTTTCATAATTCTAACTAAGATATATATTGGAACAATTGAGAAATGTGTTGAAGTTTAACAGGAAACATATCGACAATCTAGGTAAATTTGTTTAAAACTTAGTGTCATAAAAAGGTCAATGATACTAGTGATATGCCTCAGAAACTGATATGATCCTTTAACACAAACTCAACAAAAATATTCCTGTAAATATGTTTGTACATAGTTAGAATTTGAAATTCATTTCATAAAAAAAACAAAAAAGATTATATTATCTTTTAGTTTTGACCACTGATGATGAAAAGCTGATTTTCAAAGTCCAGAGTTGCTGAACAAAATCTAAAAACTTTTGAAAATTGATTTGAAAAGTTTAAAAGTTCATTAAGTTGAAACTTACATTTGAATAAATGTGTCAGTTTAGTATCAAATCGTTTAATCAAGATCATTAAGTTGAACTTGATACATAAATTAGATATTCAAGGTCATTAATTTGGACTTGATTAACTGAGAGTGTTTAAAAACTGATAGAAGATTAAAATTTGAAATGTTTGTGTTTTGAAATTTCAAAGTTTCAATCCGAAATGTTTATTTGAATGTTTGAGGAACTTTGAAACAGGAAGTTGATTTAAAGGGGGAGCTAGATAAAATACGTTGATTGAAGATACCCGAAAGCTCAAAGCAAGGGGGAGCATTGTGATTAAAGTTTTGTCAAGACAAGCTCAAGATAAAAGGAAAGGATTGTAGATGCTATGAAGATCAAGGAAGTTAAAGTTATTGAAGAAATAAAGATCAAGAATACATTAAAGACTCAGGAACTTATTTGAAGAATTATGACTACGACAACATCCAAGGGGGAGTCTGTTGATGCATATGTCTGTTGCCTACGTCATCGTATAATGTCGAATCAGTATTTAGGAGCGAAATGTCGAAGTTTATGTATGTTTATAGTCAAGTTCGCTTGAAATGTATATGTTGTAGTGAAGTTCGGCCGAACTTGACTAAGCAAGTTATCCCGAACTTGCACTCTCCAAGCGAACTTGTATCTCCTATATATAGGAGTCTTGACATTTCATTTGTAACATTCAGAGATTTTGTAACGACAGAGGCGAAGCTCTGTCCAAGTGTTTCCAGGATCTGTAAGGTCTACTAATCAATGAAATAGTGATTAATCGGTGAATAACTTGTATCCAATGTCGCCTATATAAACGGATTCCGCACGTTTACCTTAGGTTTTCCAAATTAGGACCAGAAAAATCCGTATAACAAAGCCTTAAGAATCGGCAGGCTTTCGTAGTTTGTCATATTTAGTCCCTGTGATCGAATAAGCTTGTTTTTGACATCCTAAACCCTTCAAAACTTATTTCTAAGTTATGTAAGGGATATTTAGGGTATGTTTAGCTTATGTCACTATTCCAGGACACACGTTGCGTTAAACTGGTCACGTTTGCATAACGGTTTGCGATTTCACTTCTAGAAAATGTTTACAAGGTCGGATTTGATCAAGGATTAAAAATACACAATGTCATAAGTAAATATACAAAACTCATAAATGTAACACAAAATTTCATTGCTATAACATTGTCAGATAAAAGTACAATGATCGGAAAGCACAGATGTCACAGTCTCCCCTATTTCAGGAAATTTCGTCCCGAAATTTAACTTAAGGAAACTGGTGAGAAAAGATGCGGATATTTCGCGTTCATTTGATCCTCTCGTTTCCAAGTATACTCTGGGCCACGTTTAGATTCCCAGTGAACTTTAACGATCGGTATACGTCTGCACTTTAGCTTTTTGACTTCACGTTCCAAAATTTCCACAGGCTTCTCAACAAAATGTAACGTGTCAGCAACACAAATTTCATCAAGAGGAATGTGGAGGTTTTCATCAGCCAAACATTTCTTTAAATTGGACAGTTTGACTTTCAGCTTTGAACATTAATTGGTCAAGTCATAGTCCAATTGGACTCTGCAACGCGATCGTAATCACGATGGTTATGATCCATAGCGATCATGCCTACTGATTACCACGTTTTCTAGTTGTAGTGACGAGTCAAAGTTTCAGTCAGTAATGCGCAAATTGCGCATTATACGACGAAACTATTTTCGGGTATCAAAACACTTTGTTTTGATACCAAATCCGTTTTATAAACTAGGTTAGACATGCTTAACATGTCTAACTTGTCACTTTTAGTTTAGTGCTTGTTTAGGGTCGTAAGTCGAGCGGTCTTGACCACCGCTTTGACTTTCGAATCTGACCCGTTTGGTCGATCTTAGGATCCGACCAAACTCATATTAGGGACCATAGTTGTATAGGGAATAACCCTCTGAGGTTATACCTTATGGTCACGTCGTTTGATTATCATTATGTTAAGTCGTTTATTATGCCTTTATAAATGATGAAAATGCCCTTTTTGCACATAAATTGATTTTAAGCTTATGTAAACAATGTTTTGCCATATAGACTGATGTTACAACTATATTAAACTTGTTTTGGAATATAAGACTTATCATAGGGCATTTCTAGCCATCCGATCACGCGTTTACGCAAATGAACCGTTAAAGTAGCGTAAACTACCTTAACGAGTCATTATGGGTCAAAAGCACTTAGGAACCTTTCCAAATCAGAATGTTAACTTTGTTAAACTATTTCATAAGAGTTCCAACACTCATTTGGTTTACAAGACCTCATTCTATCCTATCTGCCGATTATATTCCGATATTAACATAGTTATCCGATATTAGGACATACTTAAATTCTCGGACTCTTGATCTTTGGTTTATCTTCTTGAACAAGGACTTTCTTGCAATCCCAAGTGAGTACATAGTCCCCTCTTTTACTTTTTCAAATGGTTTGGGGTGAAACATATTTTGCATATAGTTACTTTCGCAATTTCATTACATTATATACATGCTTTGATTACATAGTACATATAGTACCTGATTTCCATTGCATTTTGCTTCATATGTTGACTTAGCATATCTAGCACATTGATTTCAAAGACATTTCTTGCTATGTATGTTGATTGAGCATACTAGTACATTGGTTTACAAAGACATTTCTTGCTATGTATGTTGACTGAGCATACTAGTACATTGGTTTTCAAAGACATTTCTTGCTATGTATATTGACTGAGCATACTAGTACATTGATTTCAAAGACATTTCTTGCTAGGTATGTTGACTGAGCATACTAGTACATGGTTTTCAAAGACATTTTTGTTTACATTATTCATGACATAATGGTGCGTTGGAGATTGACTTAATACATTCATTAACATTGATCACGCCGACAGGTAGTATGTAATGGTACCATAGGATTGGCAATCCCGTTCCCACTTCCCAGGTTTATTTGGAAGCGACTTTAGGGAATGACAGAATCCGATGAAACAGATAGACCTTTATCTTTATTAGGGTCTATTTGACTGTCAACAAGGTTTGAGTGTGTTTGCCAGCAAACTAAATGTATGTTTTAGACAATAAAAGCATGACTTATAAAACAAAACGTTTGATTATTCAAAGACATTGTTTTATACAAGACATTTCGACTATACAAGACATTGGTTTACATTTGAAATTTTGGTTACACAAGACTTTATTCATACATGACATTTGTTTACTTGACACTAGTTTACATGACATATCTATTACAAGACATTTCTTTGGTTTAAACAAGACTTTTTGATGGTTGGTTTATAGTAAGTGATTTAAATAACGGGACGGGTTTAATATGATAAAAGCATGGTGGATTCGCCGCTGGTACTTCCTATATATAAGTGTTTTTATCATATTGCATATCGTGTCGTTATCTAAATCATTTCAAACAAAGTACAAGACAATACATTTTTATCTATGACATGACATTTTTACACGAGACATGACTTATATTTTGGTTAATGATTTAACCATGCATTATTTCTTTTATATCATTCGATTTATCTTATGATTTTATAAAAGAAAACATTTTGTAAGTTTCATGGCCACTTTTTAACTAAGTATTCCTTTAAACATTCTAGGCCATGAATCTTGAACGCAAAACCTATGTTACTCACATGCATTTTTTATGCTGACGTACTTTATTTTCACATATGTTTCAGGAGTTAATGCTTAAGGTTGATCATGCGACACTTAGGACGAACTTTGGGCTTTAGCGACTTAAAACCTGAAGACAATTTAACTTATGTTATGTTTTATGTTTAAATTTCAGACAATGTAATCAATTATATTCAATAAAACTTACATTTTATGCCATGGTTATTGAAACAATAATTCTGTTACGACACTCCCCGACGATTCCGCCACGGTTTGTTGTTTTACGCGGTCGGTGTGTGACAATTGGGGGTTAAAAGTGGGGTTGGATAAATCAAAAATTAAATGTTATAAGTGCAATAGGCTAAGGACACTTTGCCAGGGAATGCAGATCTCAAACTACAGCTCCAATTGTGACTCACCCATGCCCTAGACCTCAAAGCACTGCTCAGTATTCCCATTATACCCTTGCACCATAGATGAAAAACACTGCACAATTTGCACATCCTGCTACTACAGTTCCTGTCCATTATGTCCAAGCACCTGCTCCACAGATTCAGTATTCAAGCACCACCTCAAGTGCATGTGCAACAAGTTCCACATGTCACTCAAACTACTCAAAGCACTGCTCCAGTAGAGGTTACCCAACAGAGCTTCTTTACACAAGGCTTTGTTGACTGAATAGTTTGCCTGAGGATTTAACAGATGAAAACTTTGCTCTAATGGCTAAAAATGATCTTGAAAATGAAAATATTTGTTTAATGGGCTTAGAGTCTGTAGTTAAAGGTGATGAGTCTGAGGAATAAGTGTCAAAATCTGATGAGGTTCAAACTTGTGATGAAGCAGTGGTTACACTAGTGGTTTAACAAAACAATGTTGATGAAGAAAAGACCTCTCTATCTGATCCATGGGATACAAAGGTGTGTGAAGAAGACTGTGATTGTGCTCTTATGGCTGCTTCCAAGGTATCACCTTAGATCCTTAAGAATCTCTATTCAGAAAAATGTATAATAGCTTTTGCTAACATTAAACAGGTTAATGGAAACCTTAGGTACAAAATCTTAGAAGATTAACTCAATTTTGAAAACTTATCAAAGAGTTAAAAACAAAATTGATCTTAAAAGAATTTGAGATAAGTAGCCTAAAGCATGAAGCTAGCATAACCAAGGACCAACTCTAAACTATGGTAGACAAATACCAAGTTTGCAAAAGGAAGTTAGAAACTACCAAGATCACATGTGAAAAATGGGTAGATTCTTCCAAAGGTTTTGAAATTATGCTAGACAAACAGATTAAGAGTAGCATAAAATTTGGCATTGGTTTTGAAAATGAATAACAAGCCACTGAAAATGTTATAAAATTGATTCTGAAAAGGTTGAAGTGTTTCCTAAAAATTTGGCTAGAAATGAGATAAAAATCACTGATAAAAAATGGTAACAAAATTTCTCTAAAAAAATGAGGGGTCCTCAACTTTTAAGGAAATTGAGAAATACCAATTCAAACCCAC
Organism: Scalesia atractyloides; assembly: GCA_947069175.1. NCBI lineage: Eukaryota > Viridiplantae > Streptophyta > Magnoliopsida > Asterales > Asteraceae > Scalesia > Scalesia atractyloides. The sequence goes on along the minus strand of CAMTDV010000015.1, from coordinate 53,441,793 downwards.
ATGGTCAGATGAATGTGATATTCTGAAAAATTTCAAGCCTATGGACTTCTCAACCATTGAAGGTGTCAAGGCACTAAAGGCTAGAATCATTCCCATTAAAGATCTTCCAAGAGAGGTTACAACATCTGCTGAGAAGAAATTAGATAAAAATAAAAACGAAAAGATCAAATGCTTTGTCAATCATCTAACTCATGAGTGTGCTTATCTTCAAACGTATGATCAAAAGGTAAAAGAGATCAAAACAAAAGCTCTTGAGAGAGAAAGTTTAAACTCTGCTAGAAATAAATCTAAGCAAACCTTAGAACTTGTTGAAACATATGTCACACAATCATTGAATAAAACCTTTGTTCCCAGAGAGGTACAAGTAACAGATGCTCCACCTGCCAACAGGTACCCAAGAGGACATGGACAACCAGTTATCAAAAGGTTCCTATGAGCTATAAAGGTTACAAAAAACCTTCAAAGCCCAAAGTGAATAGATATCCTCATGGTTACCAACATCTGAGAGGAAATTGTTCACAACAGTGGATACAAAGCAAAATTCAAACTACTGACCATGTTCCTGGATTTGAGAGTGGACACTCTGTGACCCTATCCAAAGCCATTCTGGCTTTGGAATCTCATCTAAACTAGTTGTTTACTTATGTGCAGGGAGCTTCTACTTGCCTTGATAGTTTATGGTATGTAGATAGTGGAGGCTCCAGGCACATGACAGGATGTAGAGCCCTTCTCAAAGATTTATTGGCTCATGGAGGGGGTGATATATCCTTTGATAACAATTCAAAGGGGAAGGTGTTGGGGTCAGGGTGTGTTCAGGCTGGGAATCTCAAATTTGAAAATGTTAACATTTTCAAATTTGAGATTCCCAGCCTGAATTTTAGATTGTCAATTAAGTTAACATTTTCAAATTTGAGATTCTCAGCCTGAACACACCCTGACCCTAACACCTTCCCATTGTAATTGTTACCAAAGGATATATCACCCCCTCCATGAGCCAAGAAATCTTTGAGAAGGGCTCTACATCCTGTCATGTGCCTGGAGCCTCCACTATCTACATACCATAAACTATCAAGGCATGTAGAAGCTCCTTCAAAATAAGTAAACGATAAGTTTAGATGAAATTCCAAAGCCAGAATGGCTTTGGATGGGGTCGAAGAGTGTCCACTCTCAAATCCAGGAACATGGTCAGTAGTTTGAATTTTGCTTTGTATCCACTGTTGTGAACCATTTCCTGTCAGATTTTGGTAACCATGAGGATATCTATTCACTTTAAGCTTTGCAGGTTTTTTGTAACCTTCATAGCTCATAGGAACCTTTTGATAACTGGTTGTCCATGTCCTAGTGGGTACCTGTTGGCAGGTGGAGCATCTGTCACTTGTACCTCTCTGGGAACAGAGGTTTTGTTCAATGATTTGTGTGACATATGTTTCAACGAGTTCTAAGGTCTGCTTAGATTTATTTCTAGCAGAGTTTGAACTTTCTCTCTCAAGAGCTTTTGCTTTGATCTCTTTTACCTTTTGATCACATGTTTGAAGATAAGCACACTCATGAGTTAGATGATTTGTTTTACCACAGACAAAGCATTTTGAATCATTTGGGATCACATGTGTTCTGTTTATGTCATATGCTTTTAAGCTGAATACATTGCTGCTGCAAGTTGCACTGCTAAACTCTTGTGGCTTCAAAATAAACTTTTGGAATTTGGTGTAATTGCTTTAAAGACTCCACTCAAGATTCATAGTCAAGCAGCTGAAAATATCATTAAAAATCCTGTGTCTCATTCCACCACCAAACACATTGACATCAGACATCACTTTTTGAGGGATTGCTATAAAATGTTTGATTTCTTTACAACATGTTCATACTAAGGATCAGCTGGTAGATGTTCTAACAAAAGCTTTGGATACATCTACCTTTGAAAGCTTGATCTTTAGGATTGAAATGCTAAACATGGATTAAAAACAGTTTTCTAGTAATCCATATGTAAATAACATTAAAATGTTTTCTAAAAATTAAAATTACATCCTTAAAAATAGTTTAAAATTGAATTTTTCAGTAAATCCTCAAAGTCTGCTCAAACCACTGATATCATTACAACACTGTTCGTTTAGAAAAGTCTATCCACTGTCAAAAGTGTATCCTCTAATAGTGTCAAAACATTGTTCACAATCCACTAGCCATACTCTCAATCAGTGTTTTCCAAACAACTGTCTTCCATTTTCAAACAGAGGATACACGTGGTCAGACGTTATTCGTCAGTCAATTGCATCAGATGAGACGTCATCATCACTTTTTCAAAACCCCTATAAAACCCTGTTCTATCCATAATGGAGGTTCCACTTTACCGTGTCGAATTCCAAATTCTCAAAATAGTTTTTTCTCAATCATGGCACCTAAAACCAAATCCAAACCAGCACCACCACCATTCACCTTCATAATCAAACTCCTCATAACTACACAGCAATCTTAGAAGAAACCGATTCTAACACCAGATACCATCCGATGATTAATATCTTGAAAGAATCGAAATTCAAGCATATGTAGAACGTCAAAGCCCCAATTTATCAAGAAGCACAACGACAATTTTGGGCAAACGCAGAGGTTCATTCACAAAACGATGTTCCTTATGGCATAATATCCAGAGTGGGCAAAACACTAATGTAAGTCAGCCCTCAATCGATCTCACAAGTGTTCGAACTAAATGATATGCAACATTTTGTGTCGTTTCCTATCAACGAGATGCATGTCGAATTTCTAGAAAGAGGTTATATTGGGCAACTTAAAGGTATGACAATCTACAAACCCAATTTTCCTGCTGAGATGAGATTTTCCTTTCACAGACTTTTAACTTGTCTCTCAGCAAAGACCACAGCTTTTAATGAAATTCCATTGAACATTCAATATCTAGGCTATGCTATTTTAACTGCATCAGATTTGAACTTTTCCTAGATATTGTTCAATGACCGTGTGGCAAATTTTAATAATATTGAAAAAAGAAAAGCTTTTCTAATACATCCATGATTCTTGAATGTTTATATTCATAGTCAGTTACCTGATGATGATATTAAACAAGGCGCTATTACAAAAGCAGGCAGCCTAACTCATCAAACTTTAACAAGAATTACAAATCAGGATAAAGTTTCCAAAACCCAAGTAGAGGAGGAAGAGCAAGCTTTACAAGAAGAAAATGTTCAATCTCAACCTCCTACTACTGAGCCCACTGCTCCTGGTAATCAGGGCACTATAACCACTGCCCTAAAACCCACACCAGCTATCTCTGAAAAGAAACCAAATAAAATTACCAAAAAGCCCACCAAACCCAAAAAAGGCCCTCTGGAAGATGAGATCCCATAGGTTAACCCTGTGATAACACAAAAATCACAAGAAAACATTACTACTACTTCTTCACAGTAGATGTTAGAATCTCAACCCGGCTTTGAAACTCCTCCTTCTTCCTCACAAAAGGAAAATGTTGTATACACAGGGACACCAAATTATGAAGCTCTAGGATCACTTGGTTCTATCTGCCATAGCCCTTTTCCTAGGGCAATGTCTCTTTCTACACCACACCTTTCACCAATCACCACACTACCACCTACCATCTTGCCTTTGCTGAGTGCAATTGAATTAGAACAAACATTCACCTGTTCTTTACGCAATCCTATTACTAAGAATATACTTCAGAATGTGACTGGGTCTGATTCTTTATTCATTGCTAGCCCATCAGCAACTGAAGAGAATACATCCCTTGGGTTACATGTAACCTTTGGTGATAGTTCATCAAGAGCAGCCCCTTCAATTGCTAAACTCCCAGGTTTGCAGTTGGACAGTGGTTACATCCCTAAGACTCTAATAAAGGGAACAATTGTTGAGGCTACTAAGGTAACCTCTTTTCATGTGGGAAGTCCCCAGATCCAAGACAAAGGGGCATCTATGTTTGAAACTAGGTTTAAAACCTCTGTTCATGATGACACAGATATAACTACCACATCTGGTAGGAGTTCAGATGATCTTATTAAGTTAGGTGATGAGCTAAAATAAAAATATTTGACGAAGAGAGTCATAAACATTGAATCTTCTGTGGATGAAATCAAAAATTAGCTGAAGCAGATGTTAGCTACAAAGAGCCAATCCTCTGTCATATCCACTGTTGAGCTGCAACAAGCCTTAAACCCTATGTTTCAACAACAACACTATGCTGATCTTCAACATAAACATCACATGCAAGAAATCAAAAAACATGGTTGATGCACAATACATGGATACATCTGCAAACATCAAGGCAATTAAGGCTCATCTTCTCCACTCCACTGGCACTGGTCCTCCCACTGTCATTTTAGTTGACAACGATGATGCCAAAAAGGGGGAGAATTTTTACAAGAGAGAAGAAGGGCTGGTACTTAAGACAGACAAACTTTCAAGACCAACAATGGTTATCCAAAGCCTGATGGTTCAAAGAAGGTAGATGAAACAGAAAACATCTTGGCAAGGGAAAAGGAGAGAAACAAGGAAAGGGTAAGGGATGAGAGCAGAGCTTTGGTTGAGCAAAAGATAGATCTGCAAAAAGCAAAAGAAGAAGTTAGTACTTCAACAAAGAAGATGCCTGTAAGAAAAACAAGGCAACCAGCATACATACCTTCTAAGTCTAAGTCAGTTGCTAATCCAACCACAACCTCTGCTCCCACAAAATCCATTACACCTCCTCCTACAAAATATAAACCTATTATCACACCAACAGATGATACAACATCTGTTGTCACAACATCTGTTATCACAACAGAGGTTATAACAAATATTAACCCATCCACTACCATGATCATTTTTCCAACATCCATCTAATCTCTACCAACACCCACAAGAATTCCTCAACCACAATCACCCAACATCAGTTTCAAGAGAAGGAGAATCACAAATGTAGCACTTGATGACAAGATCATCCGTTCTCTGTTACCTTTGTCATCACAACCACTGACCACCACAATAGCGGTTAAACCTCGTTCTTCTCAGATTACCATATTGCCTCTCGCCACTCAATTCCCACTAGACTTACATGTTGTCAAAGAAGAATCAAATCCTTCTTTTCAGAAGAAGATCCAGAAAAAAGGGAATTTCCATCTCTGGAAGGATATCCCAAGCCTAGAAACTTGGATGGTTATTTGAAGGTTAAGGCTAAACAAGCAGAGGATATCATAAAAAGGGATACCCGGGGAAAAGCTGATAGGGAAATACAAAATTAATTAAAGTACTAACTGAGCAAAGTCAGAAGTCTAGAAGATTTTGCAAGAGACTTAAGTAAACAGCTGTCAGAGAGAGAGAGAGGATAAAAGCTTTAAAGATGATTTTAGTGATCACATCATGAATAATAAGCAATACAAGGCTACAATGCCACAGTTTAAAGACTGGACTGTGAGTGAGTTGGAAGAAGAGGTGCAAAGAATGCAAGAAATGTGGAAAGATCCCCTCAAAAAGCCCACTCCTCTAAATTGGAACAAATACAAGAAAAATGTGCCTGAAAAGACTTTGTGGTTAAGAAGAATGAAGGAAGAGTTGATTGATGCAAACTATGGGTCAAAGAACCAAATCATGAGGTGGTCAGAGGTTAAGGTGATTGACACATATAGAAGGCTTGAACAAAGAAGAAAAACTAATCCAACACTGCCAAAGAAGCCTGTATATGCAACAGAGGATACAGCTCATCAGACCCAACCTTCTACAAAACCATCTGAAATATCTGCTCAATCCATCCTGGCCTTAAAACGAAGAAAAAGGCAGAGAGAGATGTCCAAAGAAGATGTAAGAAGGTATGAGCATGACCTCATCAAACAAGGAATCATGGACCAGATCCATTTCCACTTTGATGATGCAAGCAATATGTTAAGAGAAACATTATCTAAGATTGCTCATTAGTTACAACCACCACCCTCAACAATAAGCCATCCTAGAAAACCATCTGACCCAAAAATTATAAAATGGAAAGTTGATAAAAACTCCCATGAATTGACATTGCTCAAGTCGGATGTTAAAGCTGCCAAGATAAGCATGGAGAATGCATATGGGTTAAATATATAGAAGACCTTTAAGATCTTTTGAATCTAGAGCTTGAAAAGGATGAGGAGGACGCAGAGTCTTTCAACTTTGAATTACAGTTCAAGGGCAAATTAGAGAACTCCTATTGAGGAATAAAGACCAAAAATAAGTGTGTTTTGTCATCATCTATTCCAGGGGAGATTGTTGGGATTGAACCCTTTACAAAGGAACATATGATACCGAGCCAAATACACTATCAATGTTTTGGTTCCATTCAGAGTTACAACCACTGTTTGTTAAACTCTGCCTTTCCAAAGATCTGTTGTCTATCATCTGTCTTCTATTATCTGCTGCCACAAAACGACAATTTGCCAAAGGTCTACCATAAGATAAAGAGTAGAGGATAGTTATCAGAGTTTTACTTTTATTAGTATAATAATCAATGTAACAGTGCTTTGCACTATCAGTGTTTAGCAATAAGAGGTTAGGTTAGTTATTTTGTTTGTTAGATGTCACTTTCAACCCTGACGTCATCAAAGATGCTCAGAAGTTATAAGATTAGTATAAATAGGTGATCGATGTAACGATGTTTCTTCATTTATCAAAAGATCATTTATCAGTCTATCTTCTTTGCATTTCTGTACTTTTAAACGATTATTATTGGGTTAAGGGTGAGTTTATAATTCACATGCAAATACTACAATTAGTTCAAAGCATGATGAAGAAAACAAACGACCATCAATTGTGATAAAAATTTTCCATTCATTCTGCTGCATTAAAACTTATTTTACAATTCTTGAAACAAAAATCATAATTGATTCAAACTTAGATCCCAACATATATCCACTGCTTTCTTAAAACCACTGATTGGCTTGATATTCTATCTACTGACACAATTGTATCCTATGTTTGGTCAAACTAATGTGTTGACCATATCCACTGATATCTATCCACTAATAGTGTAAAATCAAAACACTGTTCTCATCCATTGTTGAAACACAACAGTGGTTCTCTATAACACCTATCTTTCATTCACTATCATAGAATACATGTGGATGGATGTTAGCCGAAATATCTTTGCCACATCATCATCACTTTTTCACTTTATAAAACCCTGTTTTATTCCAATCAGAGGTTTTCACTCAGCCGTATCGAATTCAAAATTCCAAAAGTGGTTTCTCTTAAATCTTCTTCTCCTTTGCAACTTTCCTCACTCAAAATCCTTCATCATGACGCTCGTCATTAAAACACCCCACAATCACACACCACTTCGTGAAGAAACTAACTCAAACAAACAGTATCATGCATTGATCAAAGTCTTAAAAGAGTCAAAATACAAGGATATCATGGAAGTTCAAGCCCCAATTTATCAAGATACACTACGACAGTTCTGGGCAAATGCTGAGGTCCATTCAACAAAGAAGAAACCTTATGCTATTGTTTCCACTATAGGCAAAACATTGTTTCAAATAAGCCCAGCTTCTATTTCACAGGTTTTTGGTTTGAATGACCTAACTCATCCTACATCTTTTCTGATCCCTGATCTAAATAATGAATTCATTGAAAGAGGGTATGAAGGTCAACTGACAGGTAAAACCATTTACAAACCAAAATTTCCTGCTGAAATGAGGTTTTCTTCCATACTTTGTTGACTTGTTTGTCTGCCTGCCAAGACAGCTGCTTTTAATGAAATACCTTTAAACATGCAATACTTGGGTTACGCAATTTTGATAAAATCTGATTTCAACTTTTCCGAAGTATTGTTCAATGACTTGGTGGCAAACATTAGCAACATTAAAAATGGCAAAGCTTTTCTAATGCATCCAAGGCTTTTAAGTGTTTATATTCAAAACAAGGTTGGTGATGCTGATGCTAAACAAGGTGTTGTGACTTCTCATGGTAGCCTTACACATGAAACTTTTATACGCATCACCAACCAATCAAAAGTTTCAAAAACACAAGTAGAAGGGGATGAGCAAGTTTTAGATGCACAAACATCACAAGCTCAACCCACTGGTACTGAGCCCACTGCTCCTGGTGATCAAAGTACTACAACCAGTGCTTTGAAACACACCAGCCATTTCTAAAAGGAAACCAAAACCAAAATCCAAAAAGCCCACCAAACCCTAAAACAAAAATGGTCCTTTAGAAGATGAGATCCTAGAGGTTAACCAAGTGACAGCACCAAAGTCACTTGAAACTGCTGCTGCTACTTCCTCGCAGCATATGGTAGAAAGATCTAAACCAATAAGCCAAACTCCTCTTGAATCCTCACAAAAGGATCAAGTTGTAAGCACAGGGACACCTCATTATGAATCACTAGATCCACTTGGTTCTATCTTCCACAACCCCTCTCCCAGAGCAATGTCACTTTCAACACCACAACCCTCACCAACAAATATACCACCCACCATTTTACCCCTGTTGAATGCAATAGACATGGATCAGACAAATATCAGTTCCTCTCACTCACATATCACAGAGAGTTTTCTCTACATGTGAGTAAGTCTGATACTCATGTCTTTGCTATCCTATAAACAGCTGAGGAGGCTACATCCCTTGGGTTACATGTAACCCTTGGTGATTTTTCAAGTGGAGCAATCACTACAATTGCAGAACTTCCTGGTTCTCAATTGGACAATGGTTACATAATTAGGATTCCCTTGAAGGGAACAATTGCCGAGGCTACCCCGAGAACTTGGCCCGCGGTTCCATATAACAAGAAAATTTCAGGAACTTGGGGAGCTATAGCAAAGCTGGAAAATTATACAATAACTTTTAATACCGAGTTGGGAAAAGCTATCAAAGCAAAAGTGGGAAACGACGAAAAAGTGAGATTTTGGATAGATCCGTGGCTTTTAAACGAGCCATTAAGGCTTTCCTTTCCAGCTTTATATACTCTCGAGAAAGAAAAAGGATGTATAATTGCTGATAGGTGTCGTCGTTCGGGCGAGGAATACGGGTTCAGCTGGAAGTGGAAGTCGAGTATCGGGCAGGGGAAACGCAAGCTGAGTTCGCCAACTTAATGGGGCTCATTAACAATTATAAATTTGGTGGAGGTGAGGATGAATGGAGCTGGAATGTTGAGGGGGAGGCTGAATTCTCTGTTCAGGAGATTAAGGAAAGGCTGATGGTGGAAGATTCATACAATTCAAGCAGAGGTCATGTGTGGAATAATTGGGCTCCAAGCAAAGTTAATATTTATGTTTGGAGACTCCTCTGGGATAGACTCCCACGGCAAAAAACCTGTTTGATAGGGGTATAATGCAACAGTTAGTAGATTGAAAATTGTGTGGCGAAACGACGGAAATGGCAACTCATTGTTTTCTTGTTGTTACACTACTTGTTCGGTTTGGCAAAGGATCGGAGTATGGTGTCGCATCCCTCATATATCATTCTCATCAGTTCTGGATTATATGAATATCCATAATCAAACTAATGGTTCAGAGCAAAGAAGGAAAGCGATAAACATGGTCTTGATGGCGTCCCTTTGGTGTATTTGGTTAGCAAGGAATAAAGCGGTTTTTGAAACGAAGAAGTGAAGCCGGAGAAGATCCTAGGCTATATCAAGGCCATCAGCTATGTGTGGATTAAAAATCGATCAAAAAAATGTGATGTAGATTGGAAACATTGGATGTTATTTGATTTGTAATTTTTGTTTTGGCCCGATCTTAGCAGCTTGTTAGGGGGGCGTTTTTAATGAAATTTGTCATTCAAAAAAAAAACTAAGGTAGCCTTTGTTCCAGTTGGAGGTCCCAGAACCAAGAAAAAGGGGGTCACACCCCGCCAAAGCGGAAATGCGCGAGTGTAACCAAAAAGGTTTTCGGAGCATATGCTTAAGCAAACACTTACATGATACAAATCTAAACATTTTACATGTCACACCCCGACCCGCAGCGGAAATGGTGATCGGGGCATGATTGGGTTTTCATCAAAGCTCATGACATTTACTATAAAGTTTCATATTTATTATTTCTTTTTAAGAACATTACAATCAACATACAAGTACAACATGTTCTATACATTTATCAAGACTTCATTATTTTTCTTCTAAGGCAATTTCCTACGTGTTCCTTGCTTCAACCTGTCCACCTGTATCATGTGTAAAAATAGGGTTTTGGGTCAACAAAAGTTGGCGAGTGAATCTTATTTAAACATTTGAAAGGATTAGTTATGTTGGTTATTTGAATAAAATTGTGCATAACCAAATATGAATAAACGTAAATGTAAATTTAATCACAAAACACATAATATTAATTAATACACACGCACACTAATGAATGATTTTGAGGCACGCGATGTTCAACTCGTCTCCCACGAGGAACTGATGGGCCTAATGAATGATTTTGAGGCACACGATGTTCAACTCGTCTCCCACGAGGAACTGATGGGCCTAATGAATGTTTTGCACGCAACTTGACAAAATGTAAACACGTATTACAACAAACAATATTTACATCATAAGTTTAGGTCATATAATGGTAATAGCACGAGTTTGAATAAATGTAATAATTATAGCGACACATGATACACCCCAAAACATGAATAAAAAGGGGGATTTGTAAGAATTCACTCACATTGGGTGCGTTCTTATGATGTTGTTGGATGCGCACGAGTTTTGGGATTTGATCGACGAGGAAGAACTAACCTAAAATAATAACGAAATGGTTCGGTAAATAATTGGATTTTATTGGAGACTAATACTTTTAATTAACAATTTTAATAGGATTTTTAGATTTATTTTTTTGAGTTTAAGGTCATTTTCTAACTTTAAAAATATTATTTTTAAGTATTTTTAATTGATTTTTAAATTAAATAAATAAATAAAAAAAATTGACTTTTGTTGACCGTTGACCGGCCGTTGACCGTTGACCGGTCGGACTGTGGTTGAGTGTGCACTGAGTGAGGTTCGAACCCGGGACCTCTCGTACGCGTGCACGCAGCTCTACCAACTGAGCTACGTGTCTAAACCGAAATATTCTATGTTTTAATTATATATATATATTACTTAAATGTTAATTTATTTGGTTTATATTAAAAAGGGTTTATATGTCGAACCGGTTGCAGGGACCCGGAGTCGAACTCGGGTCCTTCGGTTTGTAAGCGCACAACCCAACCAGTTGGGATGTGTGTCTAATCTGTTTAACTTATGGTTTATATTATTCTTATAAACTTACTGTGACTTGATCTGATTCAGTTTTAAAAATTTTGGTTTTAATTCGGAAAGTCGGTGCGTTGTAAGGTTCGAACTCGTGACGTGCGCTGTGTGATTGCACACAGTCCACCGCTGGACTGTGTGTCTAGCTCGGTTTAACATCCTGTTTTAATTAAAGTTATACACAATGTTCGACTTCGTCTTCTTCATTCATGAAGACACAGACCAAGATGTTCGACTGTTCTTGTTTAAATCGTTCGTCGAACATATAATTGATTGAAATGTAATGGAAAAAGAGAGTTACGGATTCGAATGTACCGAACAGGATGTTTTTCTCAGAACTCCGGCAAGGGTTGTCGGCTCTGATTTGTGAATTCTGTCTGAGCGGATCAATTAACATTTTTGATCAATGAGTTGTGAAATTAAGTGACTAAACAAGAGATATCAGGGGGTTTAGATGATTGTACCGATTTACAGTGTGATTTCAGAATTTCCAGAGATTTTCCGGCGAGTGCAGAATTTCCGGCAACGTCGTCTGGAACCGATTCTGGTTGAAGGATTGAAGTTAGTATATGTCTAACAATGGATTGAAAACGAAAGAGTCGAGAAATTTACCGATTTGGTGTAAGTCTCGGTTTTCCGGTGAATGTCCGGCGAGTGCAGAATTTCTCTGGCGAGTGCTAAGACTTCGATAAATTGTGCGATTTTGAGTGAAAAGGTTACCAGAGACTTGGGTGTGTATTTATAGGGAAGAAACAGAATGAATCGAGTCCGAATTTGATCTTGATTCGTGGTCAAAAACTTTTCCGGCGGTTATGACTGGGATTGCGGGATTAGACATCGGTTATAACCGATGTCGAAGTTAATACACGCGTTCAGTCAAAGGAAACGGTCGAAGTCTCGCGAAATCGTCGGTAATTCCGGCGACTACGGATTGGGCACGCTGATTACTGAATTTGATTTCGAGTTTTATTATAAATATTATTTGTTTTAACAGTTATCACAAACGAGTCAGGTGGCGGAGTGGTGAGATGTTTGTTTGTTTGATCCGGCTGACCCGGGTTCGAAACCCGGCAGCTTGATTTTATTTTTTTAGCACTTGTTTTTACCATTTAATGATTATAGTTTTTAAATTCTAAAATGTTTATTAATTATGTATTGTTAAAAATTTATTTGAGCATTAAATAAGCAACGAAAATTTTTAACTGGTTATTCGATTAATAAACGAAGCGGGTTTTGGAAACCCGTTTTTCGACGGATGTTACAGTATCCCCTACTTTTAGAAATATCGTCCCGAAATTTAAGTAGTGGTATGTTTGACTCGAAAGGAGGGTGGTTTTGACAATGACATACTCCGAAGGGGGTAAGAGTTTAAATTTTATTTGAGGTGGTAACGTTCCTAGTAAGGGTTGAATACCCTGCTACAGGAATCGCTTTTTGATGTCTAAGATAAGGAATATTGATAAACAGAGTTGATTGACTAGGTATGATCTCATGCATGAGAGTTTTGAGAGAATCGATACGTTTGGAAAGATAAGGTTATATCCTAAAACAAAACTTCTACCACTAAAACCTACATGGAACTTCTCATAACCCCCTGACAATGCCTCTGATCCTTTGGCAAGAATACTTATATATAGGAAGTACCAGCGGCGTATCCACCATATTCTTGTCAAATTTTCATTGGCTTTATCAGTAAATTATGATTAGCTCTATGTGACTCTAAAACATAAACAAACACAACAACCAAAACTTGAGTCTCAAATCTGAAAGTATACATGATTGAATGATGACAGTACCTCTCTCGTTTGTTATGATGAAGGGGTTAGTCTAGGTAAAAGTGAGACACAACCCAACTTCTTTGAATGATGAGATTGAGATACGTCGAGATGTATGATGATATGAATGTTAAATCAATGAGTATAAAACAAAACTTGAAATAGTAATTCGCATTAAGATTCTTGGATACATAAATTTCAAATTTAAAATTGAGATACGTAAAGATTGAGATAACATAGAGAAAACATAAAAACTAGACGGTTGGAGTTGAGTCCTGATTTTTGGTGAGGGAAGACTAGTTGGGTGGTTCGTTTGGGCCGTTATTATCTTCAACAGGATTGGCGTTGATGTTGTAAGCTCTTCCTCTTGCTGGCGGTGGAGCTGGGTTTGCTTGATTTACTTGGTTAACTGGGTTTGCTTGAGCTTGGGCGTTTATGATGTTAACCAATCGAGGGCACGTGTTTCAAAAATGGGTAGGGTCGCCGCAATTAAAACAAGCTCGAACATATGGAAACATGGGGTATTGGGGTTGTTGATATGTTTGGATCATGTTTTGAGTAGGGGGTGATGTTTGGTTTTGAGAGGCGTGACAAGCCTTGCTCAAATGACCATAGCGTCCACAATTCGCACATAGTCGACAAGGTAAGGTAGATGGATGGTGATAAAAACAGGTGTTGCATTGAGGGTGAGGTCCAATGTAAGGTTTCTTATTTGGGTAAGTTGAGTTGGGTGCTACTTGAGTGATTGGGATAGCTTGGAGGGGTACGGCTTGTGAAGCTGGTTGATTGTGTTGAGTGACAGCGAAAATTTGCCCATCTCGTTTTCTCTTAGAAGTGGGTTGAGAAGGGGATTCGGTTTGGGTGGAGTTTGAGGTTTTAGTTGATGCTTTATCCTTCTTCTTCTCCTCCTTGAAGTCCTTATTTCGTATGCGGTTTTCGGTGAGCTCTGTAGCTAACTCCATTGCTGCTTCCAAAGTTGCAGGTATGGTACTTTTTACAGGGTCTTGAATTTTTGAAGGAAGACCTCGAATGTAGTGCTTGATTAAACGGTAGAGAGGAGTGAACAAGTTGGGGACCATCTGATTCAACTCAAGGAATCTCTTATTGTATGTGGTGTGGTCGCCCTCTTTTTGTTTCAAAGAATAGAACTCATCTTCCAATTTCTTGATTTCGCTTCTTGGACAGAAACGTCTTGTCATGATTTCCTTCAACTCTTCCCAAGTCAAAGTCATAGCATTCTCAGTACCTCGCTTGGCCTTCTCTGTATTTCACCATGTAAGTGCTACTCCAAACAACGACCGGTAGCATATCGCACCTTACGATCATCGGGGCAGTCGCAATTGAGAAAAGTGTTTTCCATCTCCTCAAACCAATGGAGGAGAGCGGTGACACCTTCAGTCCCTTCGTATTTTGGAGGATCGCAAGATTTGAAATGCTTGAAGGTGCATTTAGTGGCTTTTGGGAGAGGATTGACAATGTTTTGATCTTCTTGATTGATTGGTTGACGGGATTAGCGGTAAGGGCTTGTTAAACTTGAACCACGATGTTGGGTATTACGGCAGCCATTTATTGAGCGATTTGGGCAGCCATGCGCTTGCGGGATTTCCCTGATTTCATTTTTCTACGAGAGAGGCTAGAAGACATCTACAAGAAATACGTATCAAGAGTATGAGTTGGACGTTTTAGGGATCATGTGTCGTATTTAGGAATGAACATTCATAAAATAAATGAAGAATAATAAATTTACTACATCCATAGGATGTCTTGGGCTTTGCTCGTAATTGGGCCTTGCATGCCGCCATACTTCACCTTCGTAATCATGTGGGCCCCCATGATTACCGGGTCTTTCATATGGTTCGCATATGTTAGCCTGGTAACGTACACTAAAACCCGAAGAAAATCGAGAAATATGTATGTAACGTGTGAAGTACGGAGTGCATCCAGGTGTGGACACGGTGACACCTCAAAGTGGGGTTAGTTTGAACGACGTTTGGTGTGGCATGCTTGCCTAATAGGTCCTTCGTACTCTCATCATTAGTCCCCAGGTAGGCAAACTGGTCCGTTTTATTGGATTTATACGAATGCTAACCTAGACAGGACGTTCCGACTACTGGTACTTGTACCCTTACAGTTACTACATGCCCGTCGTAGAACTCACTTTGATGAGATTGAAAAATGAAAATTGCGACAAAGTCTTGAATAAATGAAATATGAGGATGATTTGAATATGTAAACATTGAAATAGGCGTGATGAATGTATATGTAAGCTTGTTATGTTTGACAATAAGTATAACTCATTAAGTATCACACGAATAATAGTGGAAGTGTTTGCATGCATTTGTGTGTGTAATAAATATGAAACAAATAAACATCATGAGTTTGCATGTAACCACATAAGCAATTAAAATCTAATCAACTATAGTATAGGCTCTAAGGGTCTAATAACCTATCCTATATCCCTATAGTTAAAAGCTCTGATACCAATCTGTCACACCCCGACCCGCAACGGAAATGGTGATCGGGGCATGATTGGGTTTTCATCAAAGCTCATGACATTTACTATAAAGTTTCATATTTATTATTTCTTTTTAAGAACATTACAATCAACATACAAGTACAACATGTTCTATACATTTATCAAGACTTCATTATTTTTCTTCTAAGTCAATTTCCTACGTTTTCCTTGCTTCAACCTGTCAACCTGTATCATTTGTAAAAATAGGGTTTTTGGTCAACAAAAGTTGGCGAGTGAATCTTATTTAAACATTTGAAAGGATTAGTTATGTTGGTTATTTGAATAAAATTGTGCATAACCAAATATGAATAAACGTAAATGTAAATTTAATCACAAAACACATAATATTAATTAATACACATGCACACACTAAATGAATGATTTTGAGGCACGCGATGTTCAACTCGTCTCCCACGAGGAACAGATGGGCCTAATGAATGATTTTGAGGCACGCGATGTTCAACTCGTCTCCCACGAGGGACTGATGGGCCTAATGAATGTTTTGCACGCAACTTGACAAAATGTAAACACGTATTACAACAAACAATATTTACATCATAAGTTTAGGTCATATAATGGTAATAGCATGAGTTTGAATAAATATAATAATTATAGCGACACATGATACACCCCAAAACTTGAATAAAAAGGGGGATTTGTAAGAATTCACTCACTTTGA
This sequence comes from Scalesia atractyloides, assembly GCA_947069175.1. Classification (NCBI taxonomy): domain Eukaryota; kingdom Viridiplantae; phylum Streptophyta; class Magnoliopsida; order Asterales; family Asteraceae; genus Scalesia; species Scalesia atractyloides. The sequence continues at coordinate 53,425,639 of CAMTDV010000015.1, read as the reverse complement.
GTGCGTTCTTTTGATGTTGTTGGATGCGCACGAGTTTTGGGATTTGATCGACGAGGAAGAACTAACCTAAAATAATAACGAAATGGTTCGGTAAATAATTGGATTTTATTGGAGACTAGTACTTTTAATTAACAATTTTAATAGGATTTTTAGATTTATTTTTTGAGTTTAAGGTCATTTTCTAACTTTAAAAATATTATTTTTAATTGATTTTTAAATTAAATAAATAAATAAAGTTTTTTTTACTTTTGTTGACCGTTGACCGGCCGTTGACCGTTGACCGGACCATTGACCGGTCGGACTGTGGTTGAGTGTGCACTGAGTGAGGTTCGAACCCGGGACCTCTCGTACGCGTGCACGCAGCTCTACCAACTAAGCTACGTGTCTAACCCGAAATATTCTATGTTTTAATTATATATATATATTACTTAAATGTTAATTTATTTGGTTTATATTAAAAAGGGTTTATATGTCGAACCGGTTGCAGGGACCCGGAGTTGAACTCGGGTCCTTCAGTTTGTAAGCGCACAGCCCAACCAGTTGGGCTGTGTGTCTAATCTGTTTAACTTATGGTTTATATTATTCTTATAAACTTACTGTGACTTGATCTGATTCATTTTTAAAAATTTTGGTTTTAATTCGGAAGGTCGGTGCGTTGTAAGGTTCGAACTCGTGACGTGCGCTGTGTGATTGCACACAGTCCACCGCTGGACTGTGTGTCTAACCCGGTTTAATATCCTGTTTTAATTAAACTTATACACAATGTTCGACTTCCTCTTCTTCATTCATGAAGACACAGACCAAGATGTTCGACTGTTCTTGTTTAAATCGTTCGTCGAACATATAATTGATTGAAATGTAATGGATAAAGAGAGTTACGGATTCGAATGTACCGAACAGGATGTTTTTCTCAGAACTCCGGCAAGGGTCGTCGGCTCTGATTTGGGAATTCCGTCTGAGCGGATCAATTAACAGTTTTGATCAATGAGTTGTGAAATTAAGTGACTAAACAAGAGATATCAGGGGGTTTAGATGATTGTGCCGATTTACAGTGTGATTTCAGAATTTCCAGAGATTTTCCGGCGAGTGCAGAATTTCCGGCAACGTCGTCTGGAACCGATTCTGGTTGAAGGATTGAAGTTAGTATATGTCTAACAATGGATTGAAAATGAAAGAGTCGAGAAATTTACCGATTTGGTGTAAGTCTCGGTTTTCCGGTGAAAGTCCGGCGAGTGCAGAATTTCTCCGGCGAGTGCTAAGACTTCGATAAATTGTGCGATTTTGAGCAAAAAGGTTACCAGAGACTTGGGTGTGTATTTATAGGGAAGAAACAGAATGAATCGAGTCCGAATTTGATCTTGATTCGTGGTCAAAAACTTTTCCGGCGGTTATGACTGGGATTGCGGGATTAGACATCGGTTATAACCGATGTCGAAGTTAATACACGCGTTCAGTCAAAGGAAACGGTCGAAGTCTCGCGAAATCGTCGGTAATTCCGGCGACTGCGGATTGGGCGCGCTGATTACTGAATTTGATTTCGAGTTTTATTATAAATATTATTTGTTTTAATAGTTATCACAAACGAGTCAAGCGGCGGAGTGGTGAGATGTTTGTTTGTTTGATCCGGCTGACCCGGGTTCGAAACCCGGCAACTTGATTTTATTTTTTAGCACTTGTTTTTACCATTTAATGATTATAGTTTTTAAATTCTAAAATGTTTATTAATTATGTATTGTTAAAAATTTATTTGAGCATTAAATAAGCAACGAAAATTTTTAACTGGTTATTCGATTAATAAACGAAGCGGGTTTTGGAAACCCGTTTTTCGACGGATGTTACTATCATTCTAATACAATCCTACGCTAAAAAGGTGATCATGAGGCTCTCCCAAAAGTGCGGTATTCCTAGTATGCATGCAAAGTCAAATGTAATCTCCCTCTTGGGTTACAACGCCTGAAAAACATGCTTAAAAACGTTAACATAAAGTTGGTGAGTTCACTGGTTTGTTCTTTTGGATGAAAACCCATTTTCATGTAAAACCTTTGAACGAATATCATGTAAACCAATTGAAGAACAATTCACCAATCATTTTCATGAAAACTCAATGAATGAAAAACCAGTACCCGAAGTCGTTCCCCCGGAACAGTTCAAAACCATCCCCATAGATATTTATGAAAATCATTTCCCATAATACTTGAAAACCATCCCCACGGAATATTTATGAAAATCATTTCCCCGGGAACAATTATAACCATAAGTCGTCCCTGAAACACTTGAAAACCATCCCCATGAGATATTTATGAAAAAACATTTATCCCCGAATACCTATAGACATAAGTCATTCCCCGATACACTTGAAAACCCGTCCCCTTAGAATACTTGACGAAACAAGTCCTTCCCCCCAGACACATGAAACCCATCCCCTTCGAATACATGACGATACAACTACTTCCCCTAGGACACCGATGAATACCCATAATCGTATATGAAAATAAATAGTACTTGTAGCCATCGAATTATATGATGATCAAATCAATTTCTAGATAGGAAACCAACGTATGTGTCGACTTAAGCCCGTAACCAAACCATGACAAACTTTGCCTCACCATATCATACACCATGACGATGCCAATTCAGACATAATTGCACCGCCACAGGGTCACGACAGACCAAGAGCGGGGATTGTCAATCCCAATAGATCTATTCGATTGTTCCGCGGTCTCGACCGACTAATGGTTACTAAATAACAAAACGAGGACTTCTCGAGCTCCAACCAACTAAACTTTTGCACACATAGATCTATTGGATTTCGTTCATAACTACCATACATCGTAAATGAAAAACATGTATACTATATACTATGCATGTTATCTTAAACCTTTTATGCATATTATGAAAAACATATGACTTAATATAAAAACAAGCATGTTTTCCCCCAAAATATGAAAACTGTAAAAAGCGGGGCCGTGAACTCACCTGGAACTCCATGAAAATGCTAGCAATAAAATAAATAGTCCGACAATGAAACCCAACCTACAAGTGTCCTAAACCGTATACGACATTAAAATCTAAACACAACTTGCTTAGACCAAATGGGATGCTTTCGTTTAAAAAAACATTTAAGTTAACAACCCGTTGGTGACTAATACACATGCTATCATTATATATATATTTACACACCACATATATAAAATAAACATGTAATTCCATCAAAGTCGGGATTCCATCCTAAAACTTCATTTGAAAACCCGTGTCAACACATGTCTCAACAGTTTAATAAATAAATATTTTTAGGAAAGTAATCCACTTTCATCGCAGATGCGAAAATCTATTAGGGGTCTATAATTATTTTTCATATAAATATATACTTTTTAAAGTTCGTCGTCAGAATGAAAAAATAATGTATTCCCATGTCGTTATTTCCCAAACACGTTCGTTTATAACAACACATGTGTGTGTATATATATATATCCACCTAGCGATAAATCACCCAAATATATGTTTAGCTGGTTATGCATATAACTCGACAAGAATGGATTAAAATCACATAAATCCATATACTTTACTAAATATATAATTATTTTATTATATTTAGTAAAATATATACTCATACGTTTCAACACTTATCATTTTACATTAACACCTGAAGTCATACACTTGCTTTAGAATTCATCGTTTCTACCAACCATAAATATTTTTTTATACACTTATGAACTTCACAAGTCTATGATTCACCATTTTTGTCAATAATTTTCTAAGAAATTATTTTAGTCGTTTGAAAGATAATTTTCCTTAGAATATATATTTAAGGTTTTTGGTCACATTTTACGAAAAATATACATTTGCCTTATTCTAGTAAAACAACTTATATTTATACAAAATCTATAGGTTTTCACTAAAACATGTTTAAAGTCTTGAACTTCACATTTTTTTTCTATAAAAAAACACCATGTTTATCATCTAGAATACCCATATCAACTACAATGAGGTTTATTATACAAACTACCAACATTTATATAAACATCACATGTACGAAACACCCGTCTACATATTGATCTCTAAATAACATGTATAGTTTAGATACCAACTCATATTATATCTATACATAATATATTTAAGTGTATTTTAGCCCAAAACAAGTATTTACATGGTTTATACATATAGTCACCAACACATAAAGTTCATGAGAAAGCAAAACAAGATATGTACATACTTATTTACCCACGCCCCAAATACATACACCACACCAAACAAGTTTATTTACCATGTAGCTTATTTGTAAAAGAAAACTTTAAGAAAACATCCCACACTTAGGTGAACTAACATGCCTTTTTCTAGGATTTTAAAGCAAAAAAGATAGGGTTAGAATGATATCCATACCACAAGCAAGCAAGGAGAAGGCGGGTCAAAGGATAATTAATCTTGAACCCTTGAGATAAACAAAGCTTGCTACACTAGAACATCACTAAAACTTGATTTTGTGTGTTGATTCTTGCGGAATTAAACAAGAAAAAGACAAGAGTGAGTGGGAAAGGGTGGGTTCGGTTTTGGTGTATAGAGCCGAGAGAGATGATGAGGGGAAGAGTTGAAAAGTGTTGAGGTAATTAATTTGTTGTTGTATATAGCCCTCATATCATATGAACTCACAATCTTCATTTTTTTAGTATGAAGAATTCTTGACAGCTTGTTGTACTCCTTTTTGATTGAGATTATTAGCAAGAAGTGTATTTGCTGTCTTAAAATTCATCTATCCAAGACAATATATGGTGAAAGGATAGCCCCATGTATTTTTTAACCATTATATGTATTGTAATTAAAAGTCAAGAACTACATACCAAACCATGTCATACCATTTTTCTTACTTTTGGCAGAAGCATGCATGGAGTGTATGGGATTGCCATTTTTTTAATACCTCAAATGTACTAACATTTTCTAGAGATCCTTTTATGTAGTAATTTTGTTTGCATAAAAAGAATTTCAAGCACCTTGAATATAGACTTTGTTTTAAATGATTACAAAAGCAAATGACCTCTTTTTCTCATGTTCCTTTTATGTAGTAAGTAGTAGGTCGATAGAAGGGAAGGAGGTGCAGGATAGGGTCGTGTTGACTTGTCTAGCTTAATCATTAATCTTGGTATGGTGTAAACAAATATAATAATACAATGCATCATGAAATCTAGCATGTTAGTGAATGGTGGTGTATAAAAATCAGTCCAGTAGATAGATAGGGATCATCAATGAAGTTGTGGTGGAGTGCTTGGGGAAAGACTTGGTGTTCCTACTGACCCAAGTTCGACTCCCACTCATCCCATTATTTTCTGCGACATCCAGGTGAAGGGCGAATACGGGTGGCACCGGTTCGTCTTGATGGGAGGCGAGGTTTTACCGATTATCCTACGGTCGTGTCTTCGGGCGGGTGGAGGTCGGGTTTCCGCGCATCTGGGAGAGCCAAGGGGCTGTTGGCGGTCGAGTAGTCGACTTTGTCCACAACGCTCGGTGTCACGGTGGTTGGCACGTCGTTCCTTGCCGTTAAAAAAAGATAGATAGGATCGAATTTATTCTTTTTTTTGTGGTTTCTACATTCTTGAACTTAGAGAAGTCATTAGGAGGTTTAAATATGAAAGTTTATTAAAACAAAGCTTAATCTTGACTAGAAAAAAATCAAATCTTGAATTTTAATCTAATAAGATCAAAATGCTTGAAATTTATAATTATACATATCAGTATCGTGTATATATGCATAATCATATACACGCGTGTGTTCCAAAATCTCTAAAATCTTAATAATACGTAAATATGTATAAATATGAAAGATCACCTAAAATCTTGATATACAGAATTTATTATAAATTCGCTGCTAGAATTTTGACATGTGTGCGCACATAATAAACTAAAAAATAAACAATCTATATATCATATCTTGTTATTCCGAGTGTCTTATCGCCAACATTCGTTTTGGAAACTTTTATTGTAATGCGAGAAAGCTATATCTAATGGTTATCAAATGCATTCCCATGCATTTATCCGGACCTTACTAGACTTCATGGACTCAATTATCAATAATTAAGTCTAAATGCACATAATCAATGCAAATCATGACTAATTAGATGTACGGATAATGTTGCGAATTTATCGGTTGTCATATTCTCTCCCTGTTAAAAGAATTTCGTCCCGAAATTCAGTTCGAGTCGTCTTAAACAAGAGCCTTCTCAAACAGGGATAAGGTAGAACCACTTGCCCTGACCATTCGCTCAAGATGACAGGCCGCTAGCAATGATTGACAAAACTTGAAAGCAACCGTTGTCTCTAAAAGTTGACACACCATGTGTCACCACAAATCTTTTCATGAGAAACCTTGTCGACCTTTCAACCATAACAATCCCCTTGTGGGGTATGAAAGGCACATGTTTGGTCTAAAGATCGATAACCGCTGGATAACACCCAGGGTCGTTTAAGTAGAAAGATTCGATGAGGTCAAGTGCCCTCTAAGACTGTCAACGGAGATCTAGCTATATCGAATTAGATGCACGTTCCAACAGATGGTCCTATCAGACCAGGTAAACCGATTGGAACTCACCAAGGAAGAACACCAAGGCAGACCACGAAGTACCAAAATAATAGATCCAAACTATCATTCCGGTTAGAGAACCTGTAGCTCAACGCTACACGAATTTCAAATGATTATGGCACTAAGCTAGATATCTAAAGAGCATGACACATATTTCAATACTCCAAGCAGGTAAAAGGAGAGGGTAATACCATACATTATTGTCATCAACAACCGTTACCTTCAACAGTCAGATTACTCCAAATAAGATGGTACCAACAAGGCACCAAATGGATTGATTTCTGGTAATGCATAAAAAATATAGCATCACAGAGAGACAACCTACCCCTTTACTTGGGTACGAAGAAAACAACGAAACGCTTGTCATAAGAGCATGAATAACCACGTAAGATTTCAAGGGACTAGCTCAACAACTAACGAGTGTCATACCAATACTCATGACTACGGGTCCAAATTTGGATGACATAAAATGCACACCCACGGATCAATGAATATGATTGGACTCGTGACCAATGAAATCCTAATGTGCCAATTTAACAACCAAGGTAAAACGTCAACGGGGGTAGGTTCACCTATTAGTCACATAGGATTTACCTAGAACAGCAAGGTATCCTTCACCAAATGTAACGAGGATGCACTGAAAAGCCACATATAATTGCGTAGAAGTACTATTGTTTGTATTCCCACGCATGTATTCCCCACAAAATACCATATTTGTATAAAATGGGAGTTTTGACTTTTAAGCTAGTACAAAAATACACCTCAAAATGTTTTTATATGTTGAGTAGACACTCGTATAAATACTCGTAAGGTGTCACCGCAAAGTTTAGGGTTTTCTAATTGAAAGCACCTATCAACCCTTAAAACATTTTCAAAAGGTTTTAAGGTGGTTTCTTGAATTTAAAAACCTTTTATGTTATTGCATCAACAATTTTGCAAAAAAAATGTATCCATTTACTTCGTAATACCTAAAACTTTATGTACACATTTAACTTTAAAACAAAACCCCCAAGTGTTTTCCATAGTCCGTGGGGGACTATTCATCGTCAACAATTTTCCTCATACTAAAAGTATGTGTATATATATTCTCCCAAAAATATGTAATTTTTTCTATTTCAACGAAAAGTTACGTATCTTTTTCTTTTTTTATTTTAATTATGAATTTCTACCATGGATCACTTTTCGATGTGCAATACTTGTGACATCCCGGTTTTTCAGACATCTTAAACGCACTACTTCACGGTTATTCGTTCCTACGCTAAATTGATTCGGAGACATAAATTGCACACTCGAAATAATTACGATAATTTCATGAACTTGTCAAATGAATTACGTGCTATGTGTATTAAACGTTTATAAGTTGGTGAGTTATTATGTGATGTTCCGATTTCGTGATTTGTTTTAGTTATAAAATATAGATATAGTAAATAGATAAATGAATCGAACCGAGCCGCGAAACGAGTCGACCTCACTTCCTTGCGACTCAAGTAGTTAACCGAAACTTGAGGACCAAGTTATAGACCCAAACCGACCCACCCAAACCCTTGCGGCCGCGAGCACCCACCAACCGCAAACCCTTCCCCTTTTTCTTGACCTCTTGCACTATATATACACATACATGCATGTGTTATGTTTCAAAAAAAAAAAACACACATAAACCCTAATCAAGAAACAGCCGACGGCAGCCCTTCCATTCATTCTCTCGGTCGCAGACAGCCTTCCTACACTTCCTCTTGATCGCGGCAGCCCCCCTCGCCATTCTCCTTCTCGGTCGCGACCTTCATCATCATCCGATTCGGCTCCCATCTAATTCTCGGATCATTGATCTTCATTGTTAAAGGTTAGAGTTTATCATTGTTTGGAAAATCATACTAGGATTTATAAACTCTTGATCATGCTTGAATGTAGTGTAGAATCAATGTTTAGTTCGATAAATTGTGCTAGTTTGCGATTATGATGATTAGTGGAATCAAGAATCATTAGGCTGCGTTTTGTGATAAAAACTATATGTTATGATTAGGGTTTGCATGGGTATGATGTATATGATGATATATGATTGGAAAAATCTGTTCTTGATCGTTTATATTTAACATATCGATTGTTTAAGCGTGTTATATTGCGATAAAATGCTGAAAACAGGATGCTGAATGGTGTTTACAGCCAACTTCAACTGGCTGTAACTTGGTTATTATTTATCGAAAAACGGATTTTCTGAAGTCTAAAACGTAGATTTTTGAAAAACGCTTCTAATGGCGCTGGATTCATATTTTTCTGAAGTCGTTTGATATTTTTAAGTGGCCAATTAAGTTCAGTAACTGAAGCTGTGAAAATTCTGAAAATTTGTTAGTTGTTTATCGAGTCGGATCTAATAATCTGTAGAGAGTCGAATCACGAAATTTGTACAGTAACTAAAGATAGAAATTTCCGGGAAACTCCCACTGGAATTTTATTAATTGGAGGAACGGTGATTTTTAAATAAATTCTCCCGTGGACTGCAGTCAGAAAGCGACGAATCTGACTGCAGCCTAGTATATTAATATTTATGAATAATTGGTGACGTGTTAGGACTTGAAAAATTTATATAAAATTCTACAGTATAGTTGACACCTTTTGTAAAATAATTGGAATTTTTGGGAACGTGGGAACTATTTTATAAAAATCCTCGAAAACAGCCTAATTATGAGTATATAAGCTGAAACTTGATAACTTGCGAATGTGTGTACCAAAGTGTTGTATGGATTGATTTGTGTTCATGATAGGTTGGTTGGATCACTATGTTGGTATGATGATACTTGCACGCATGATTTGAGTTTTAGGAATTGTTATTGTATGTACCGCATTGTGTGTTAGTATGTGTAGGGTTTGTATCAGTGTGTTCACACACTAACTCTAAATCAAATTGACTTGTTAGGACGCAATTAACGGTCCCATCATTTGCTACTTCTGTGTTACACTAACCGAGCAACTAAAGGTGAGTTCACGGCCCCTAATTTTATCCGGTTTTAAACAACAGGGGGAGAAACATGTATACACTCTACAACTCTATCTCTTTACGTTATATGAAATTAACGTCATTAAACTATTCGGTAACTAAGTTAATGTTAATGTACGTTATGGTCACTAAGCAGCTATATCACACAAGTCCTCGACAAACTCTCGGATCGTTAGTATTGGGTTAGATAGCGGGGAAATTATAAGTAGTACTACTGGGCCCGACAAGCCCCACCCGAGCTAGTCGCGCTAGCCGACCGGGTATGGTCAACGGGTGAATAATTTGGCCTAACTTCGCCATGGTCAGTGATAGGCCTGGCAACACGGAGGCACAACAGTCAGCTTCGATCGCGAACACTTACGTGACATAACTTTAGGCTAGCTACCTACATGTTAACATTGAACTTAATTACGAATCAACAATATTATTCCGGGTTAGGGATAATGGAACCAACAACGTTATTATTCCGGGTTAGGAATAATGGAACATCATTATTATTCCGGGTAAGGAATAATGGAACCATCAGTATTATTCCGGGTTGGGAATAATGGAACTAAATCGTTATCCCGGGTTAGGGATAACGGGGGAACAAACTTATAACCGAACAAATGAACTTATGAAAACCTGTGAACTCACTCTTCTTTAATGTTGACACTTGTTTCTTTACATATTTCTCAGGACGCTAGTAGCTCTAGGTGCACTTACTTGCATTGATCAAGACATCTTTTTATCGAGTCTCATTTACGAACATTGTTTGAGTTTTTCTTTAGTTTTGGCGTTTGTGTTGGCGCCCGTTCCTTTACTTTACTTTAAATGCTTCCGCTCAACTTTAAAAACTAATCCTTCCGCTAAACATTGAAATCAAACTAAGACAATCTAAAATTAACTATGAATGGTTAAACAAATGATTTTGGAAAACGTATTAACAAATCATATAGAATCGTTCGACGTTACTAGTGTCTCAGATTCTGGTTTGTTCACACGCCTCGCGGTAAAACTCCGCAAGTGGAAATTGAGGGTGTGACAGATTGGTATCAGAGCCTCTAGCTATAGAGAACCAGGTTTGCATTAAAAGTAGACCTAAACTATAGCTGATTACACGACACTAGACGTAGTTTGGCACCGAACTGTTATATCTTGTTATGTGATGTACCACAACTGTGTTATGTAGAATATGAAGGCATAATAAGAAATGAATGCAGCTCGTAACTAACTACACAACCTAACAGGCAATGTCATCATCATCATCATCATCCGACAAACTTTCGCAACCAAGGGCGCCGGGAAAGGCACCTATGGTGGAACCCTCACCATCTCATGGCGTGGAGACACGCTCAGCTGCGAGAAAAAGGCTCGCTCTAGGGGAGGAGTCGTCCTCACGCCCGACCATCACTGTGCCGGTCGAGCCGGTTAACTCGTTAGAAGTAGGGAACGACCTACTTAGAGATATGATAAGAAAACAACAAGAACAACTAGAAAGAATGCATGAAACCATCCTAGCACAGGGATGGATGATACGATAATTAACAGGTAAGACTGGATCGCTCGAGGAAGAGCAACATGCGAGTAAGATAGCTCGTAACACTTTAGCTAGAGATCTTCGTGCTGAGCAGCTAAGGGCTGACTGGCTCGAAGACAGAGTTCTTGAGTCTAGCTGGAGAATTCAAGAACTAGAACAGAATCAGGCACCTGTACCAGTACCCGCACCCGCACCGGCCCCTCCAGCGCCGGTAGAGGAGGATCTAGAGGAGGATCCAGAAGAGGATCCAGAGGAGGATCCAGAGGAGGATCCAGAGGAAGATCCAGAGGAGGATCCGGAGGAAGACCCAGCTATAGAAGCTGGAAACGCCGCGGATGATGACGGCAACGATAGCGATATGGGGGATGGAGACGTAGTAGACTGACACGTCTCGCTTATTCTAGTTGCTTTCCTTCAGTCTATTTATTTTCCTACTTATGTTTAAACTTGAGACTTTATAGTAAACTGATGTGTTTGGTTGGCATTTTGTAAGACGTTGGAAATTTTATTTAATCGAGTATTCCTTTTGACTGTTTAATTTATTTGGGTTGACATAATTTGAGGAATTATTTAAGTATGGAATAGGATAACTATATTGGATATATAGACTTATCGGTGTGTGTTTATGTTGTTTTACGAAGATCTAAAATGGCAACTGGACGTCGCGGAAACCTCAACATAACGCCCGAAGAATTAGCCGCAATGATCCAAGAGCACGTGAATGCTGCTTTAGCGGGTGTTCAAAACCAACCGGCAGGTAAGCATTATTAAATTTTCATGGGAAAATCTAATAGTTGGGCTAGTAGAATTTCTCGCTGACTACCTGTCCTCTGTCAGCAGGAGGGGGTCTTAACCCCTACAAGATGTTTCTCGATGCGAAGCCAAGTAAATTCACGGGGGCAGAAGGACCCATAGGACTGGTCCGCTGGATCGAAAAGTCTGAATCAGTGTTCGAAATATGCAATTGTCTGGAGGCCAACAAGGTCAAGTATGCTGCCTCAACATTGGAGGATGGGGCACTAACTTGGTGGAATGCACAAGTCCAAATGCGTGGACTTATTACTACAAATGCAATGGCTTGGGCCGAGTTTAAGGCCCTAATCAAAGAGGAGTACTGTCCACGAGACCGGGTTCAACAGTTGGAGCAAACATTATGGAACCACAAGTTGGTGGGATCTGAAATCGAAGCATACACAGCGAAACATCACGACCTGGTATTTCTATGTCCCGATCTGGCCAACACTGTTGAGAAACGACTCGAGTTTTACCTTGGGGGTCTGGTCCCCGAGATCCAGGGTATGGTAATGGCTAGTAACCCTGCAACTGAGCATCAAGCAATCAGGTTGGCGCACAAACTCACCGATAAGGCGGTGGAACAAAAGAAGTTGCCATCTCGGGGTACAACTGAAGTGGCCCCTGATAATAAAAGAAAGTTTGAAGACTCGTCTGCTCGACAGTCTTCGTCATCCCAGCCACAACAGGGGAACCAGAAACGATTCAATAATTTCAACAGCCACCGGGGTCACAATAATCAGCCCGCCAACAACAACCAGAACACAAGCGGCTATGTAGGTCGAAAGCCGCAGTGCAATCGCTGTAACCTTCATCATCACGGCCCTTGTGCCGGGAATCGCTGCCAACGATGTGGCAAGGTGGGACATGCGGCAAAGGATTGTCGCGGGGAAATCATGTCCCGACAAAATCAAAATCAACCTTAGGGTCAGCAGCAAGGTATTAACCGGGGGTGCTATCAGTGTGGTAGCACTGCCCACTTCAAACGAGACTGCACACAGCTTCGTAACAACAAAAACAATGGTGGGAACAACAACAACCACAATAACCACAACAACAACAATAACAACAACAACAATGGAAATTGTGGCACAGGAGGTGCCAAAGGGCGTGCATTTACGTTGGGCCGCGGAGAGGCCAGAAACGACTCGAACGTGGTCACCGGTAAGTTTCCCCTTAATGAACATTTTGCTACTGTGCTTTTTGATACGGGTGCGGATAGGAGTTTTATATCTGAGTCTTTTAGGAAGAACCTAAAACTCACGCCCAAACCTCTAGAGGCCCCTTACGTCATAGAACTAGCCGACGGTAAATCTGTAGATGTGACCCATATAGTATCCGGCTGTCAACTCAAACTCGCGGGTCACACCTTTACCATAGATCTGATGACAACTACCCTGGGTAGTTTTGACGTGGTAGTCGGAATGGACTGGCTATCCGACGTCCGAGCTGAAGTTCTCTGTTTCGAAAAATCTATCCGTATTCCGCTCTCTAACGACGAAATCTTGACGGTGCAAGGCGAGAAGGCAGGCGCCGTCACAAACATCATCTCTTACATGCAAGCACAGAAGTATCTTCGGAGGAAGAACTCTTTCGCTTTACTCGCACTGGTTACCGAACAGCCAAAGGACGAGAAACGTATAGAAGACATCCCCGTCGTTCGTGATTTTTCTGATGTATTCCCAGAGGAGTTACCTGGTCTTCCACCACATCGACTATTGGAGTTTGAAATTGAATTGGCGAACCATGCAACTCCTATCGCCAAGGCCCCATACCGCCTAGCTCCAGCCGAGCTGCAAGAGCTATCTACCCAACTTCAGGAACTGTTAGAAAAAGGATTTATCCGACCTAGCACTTCGCCATGGGGAGCTCCAGTCCTTTTTGTCAAGAAGAAGGACGGGACCTTCCGCATGTGCATCGGCTACAGGGAACTCAATAAGGTTACTGTCAAGAACCGATACCCGTTACCTCGCATCGACGATCTCTTCGACCAACTTCAAGGGTCAAGCTACTACTCCAAGATTGATCTACAGTCCGATTATCACCAGTTACGCGTCAGGGAGGAGGATATTGCTAAGACGGCATTTCGTACTCGGTATAGCCATTATGAGTTCTTGGTCATGCCCTTCGGTCTCACCAACGCACCCGCGGTGTTCATGGACCTCATGAACCGTGTGTGTAAACCATATCTCGACAAATTTGTCATTGTGTTCATCGATGACATACTCATCTACTCTAAAGGCGAAGCAGAACATGCTGAACATCTACGATTAATGCTGGAATTACTTCAACAGGAGAAACTATATGCCAAGCTTTCAAAGTGTGATTTCTGGATTCGGGAAGTTCAGTTCCTCGGGCATATCGTGAATGAAAAGGGTATCCACGTCGACCCCGCCAAGATTGAAGCTATCAAAAACTGGGAAGCACCCAGGACACCGACGGAGATCCGCCAATTTTTGGGTTTGGCTGGTTACTACAGACGTTTCATCGAGGGATTTTCAAAGATCACGCAACCGCTTACTACCCTCACCCAGAAAGGTATCAAGTATGCTTGGGGTGATAAGCAGGAAGCGGCATTTCAATTGCTGAAACAGAAACTTTGCAGTGCACCCATTCTGTCCTTGCCGGAAGGGACAGATGATTTTGTAGTATATTGTGATGCTTCCATTCAGGGATTGGGATGCGTACTCATGCAACGTGATAAGATCATCGCGTATGCGTCCCGACAATTGAAGGTTCACGAGAAAAACTACACAACACACGACCTGGAATTGGGAGCAGTGGTGTTTGCGCTTAAGATTTGGAGACACTACCTATATGGAACAAAGTGCACAATCTATACAGATCACAAGAGCCTCCAACACATCTTTGATCAGAAGGAGTTGAACATGCGACAGCGTCGCTGGGTCGAACTCTTGAACGATTATGAATGTGCCATTCGGTATCACCCGGGTAAAGCTAACGTGGTAGCAGATGCCCTCAGTAGGAAGGAGCACTTGAAACCTCGTCGGGTACGAGCACTACAGTTCACCATTCATTCGGGGTTACCCGAACAGATACGCGACGTGCAGTTAGAAGCAGTTAAGGAAGAAAACATCAAGGCCGAATCGGTGGGATAAATGGAACGCGATTGGGAAGTAAAACCCAATGGAGCCCGGTATTTCATGAATCGTATATGGGTACCTCTCTACGGAGACCTTAGAAAGCTAGTCATGGACGAAGCTCACAAATCCCGATACTCTGTCCATCCTGGTTCGGATAAGATGTATCAAGACCTTAAAGCTGCGTATTGGTGGCCCAACATGAAAGCTGATATAGCCACCTACGTGAGCAGGTGTTTGACTTGTGCAAAAGTCAAGGTAGAGTATCAGAAGCCATCGGGGCTACTTCAACAACCTGAGATCCCAGTGTGGAAATGGGATCAGATCTCGATGGACTTCATCACTAAACTCCCGCGAACTTTGGGTTGTTGCGATACCATCTAGGTAATCGTGGATCGTTTAACTAAGTCCGCACACTTCCTAGCTATTAAAGAAACAGATAAGATGGAGAAGTTGACTCGCATCTACATTAAGGAAGTAGTTTCTCGGCACGGAGTGCCAACGTCCATCATCTCAGACAGAGATGCTCGCTTCACGTCCAACTTTTGGCAGTCACTTCAGAAAGCGTTGGGTACACGCTTGGATATGAGCACAGCTTATCACCCTCAGACTGATGGTCAAAGCGAAAGGATCATACAGACCTTGGAAGACATGCTTAGAGCATGCGTGGTAGACTTCGGGAATAGTTGGGAAATCCACCTGCCTTTAGTGGAATTCTCGTATAACAACAGTTACCATACGAGTATATCGGCAGCACCGTTTGAGGCATTATACGGTCGTAAATGTAGATCACCGGTCTGTTGGGCAGAAGTCGGTGACAGTCAACTCACAGGCCCTGAGTTGATACTTGAGGCTACTCAAAAGATTGTACAAATCAGAAACCGCATGGCGGCGGCACGAGATCGACAGAAAAGCTACGCTGATCAACGACGCAAACCACTCGAATTTCAAGTAGGCGACCGCGTCCTACTGAAGTTGTCACCCTGGAAGGGTGTAATCCACTTTGGAAAACGAGGCAAACTAAACCCACGGTACGTAGGCCCGTTTGTGATCTTGAAACGTATTGGACCCGTAGCTTATCAATTAGACCTTCCTGCTGAACTCAGTGGGGTTCACAACGTTTTTCACGTGTCAAATCTGAAGAAGTGTCTATCAGATGAAACCCTAGTCATTCCATTGGATGAGATTCAAGTGGATGAACAACTGCACTTTGTGGAACAACCTATCGAGATCATGGATCGTGAGATCAAGACTCGAAGGCATACCAAGATTCCAATCGTCAAGGTTTGTTGGGACTCTAAGCGTGGACCGGAGTTCACGTGGGAAAGAGAGGACCAAATGAAAAGCAAATACCCACACCTCTTTGCAGCTGAGCAACAAGTTAACGATGCCACCAACTAAATTTTCAGGACGAAAATTCTTTTAACATGGGGATGATGTGACAACCTGGGAATTTCTTGTAATTTCGCGTACCATTGTTAACGAACTAAATCTTTGTGCGTGGCACTCTAAACATGTACGCTGCATTCTAAACCGCGTTTACTCAATTTTCGGGACGAAAATTCTTTCAACATGGGGATAATGTGACATCCCGGTTTTTCAGACATCTTAAACGCACTACTTCACGGTTATTCGTTCCTACGCTAAATTGATTCGGAGACTTAAATTGCACGCTCGAAATAATTACGATAATTTCGTGAACTTGTCAAATGAATTACGTGCTATGTGTATTAAACGTTTATAAGTTGGTGAGTTATTATGTGATGTTCCGATTTCATGATTTGTTTTAGTTATAAAATATAGATATAGTAAATAGATAAATGAATCGAACCGAGCCGCGAAACGAGTCGACCTCACTTCCTTGCGACTCAAGTAGTTAACCGAAACTTGAGGACCAAGTTATAGACCCAAACCGACCCACCCAAACCCTTGCGGCCGCGAGCACCCACCCAACCGCAAACCCTTCCCTTTTTCTTGACCTCTTGCACTATATATACACATACATGCATGTGTTATGTTTCAAAAACAAAAACACACACAAACTCTAATCAAGAAACAGCCGACGGCAGCCCTTCCATTCATTCTCTCGGTCGCAAACAGCCTTCCTACACTTCCTCTTGATCGCGGCAGCCCCCCTCGCCGTTCTCCTTCTCGGTCGCGACCTTCATCATCATCCGATTCGGCTCCCATCTAATTCTCGGATCATCGATCTTCATTGTTAAAGGTTAGAGTTTATCATTGTTTGCAAAATCATACTAGGATTTATAAACTCTTGATCATGCTTGAATGTATGTAGAATCAATGTTTAGTTCGATAAATTGTGCTAGTTTGCATTATGATGATTAGTGGAATCAAGAATCATTAGCTGCGTTTTGTGATAAAAATATATGTTATGATTAGGGTTTGAATGGGTATGATGTATGATGATATATGATTGGAAAAATCTGTTCTTCATCGTTTATATTTAACATATCGATTGTTTAAGCGTGTTATATTGCGATAAAATGCTGAAAACAGGATGCTGAATGGTGTTTACAGCCAACTTCAACTGGCTGTAACTTGGTTATTATTTATCGAAAAACGGATTTTCTGAAGTCTAAAACGTAGATTTTTGAAAAACGCTTCTAATGGCGCTAGATTCATATTTTTCTGAAGTCGTTTGATATTTTTAAGTGGCCAATTAAATTCAGTAACTGAAGCTGTGAAAATTCTGAAAATTTGTTAGTTGTTTATCGAGTCGGATCTAATAATCTGTAGAGAGTCGAATCACGAAATTTGTACAGTAACTAGAGATAGAAATTTCCGGGAAGCTCCCACTGGAATTTTGTTAATTGGACGAACGGTGATTTTTAAATAAATTCTCCCGTGGACTGCAATCAGAAAGCGACGAATCTGACTGCAGCCTAGTATATTAATATTTATGAATAATTGGTGACGTGTTAGGACATGAAAAATTTATATAAAATTCTACAGTATAGTTGACACCTTCTGTAAAATAATTGGAATTTTTGGGAACGTTGGAACTATTTTATAAAAATCCTCGAAAACAGCCTAATTATGAGTATATAAGCTGAAACTTGATAACTTGCGAATGTGTGTACCAAAGTGTTGTATGGATTGATTTGTGTTCATGATAGGTTGGTTGGATCACTATGTTGGTATGATGATACTTGCATGCATGATTTGAGTTTTAGGAATTGTTATTGTATGTACCGCATTGTGTGTTAGTATGTGTAGGGTTTGTATCAGTGTGTTCACACACTAACTCTAAATCAAATTGACTTGTTAGGACGCAATTAACGGTCCCATCATTTGCTACTTCTGTGTTACACTAACCGAGCAACTAAAGGTGAGTTCACGGCCCCTAATTTTATCCGGTTTTAAACAACAGGGGGAGAAACATGTATACACTCTACAACTCTATCTCTTTACGTTATATGAAATTAACGTCATTAAACTATTCGGTAACTAAGTTAATGTTAATGTACGTTATGGTCACTAAGCAGCTATATCACACAAGTCCTCGACAAACTCTCAGATCGTTAGTATTGGGTTAGATAGCGGGGAAATTATAAGTAGTACTACTGGGCCCGACAAGCCCCACCCGAGCTAGTCGCGCTAGCCGACCGGGTATGGTCAACGGGTGAATAATTTGGCCTAACTTCGCCATGGTCAGTGATAGGCCTGGCAACACGGAGGCACAACAGTCAGCTTCGATCGCGAACACTTACGTGACATAACTTTAGGCTAGCTACCTACATGTTAACATTGAACTTAATTACGAATCAACAATATTATTCCGGGTTAGGGATAATGGAACCAACAACGTTATTATTCCGGGTTAGGAATAATGGAACATCATTATTATTCCGGGTAAGGAATAATGGAACCATCAGTATTATTCCGGGTTGGGAATAATGGAACTAAATCGTTATCCCGGGTTAGGGATAACGGGGGAAACAAACTTATAACCGAACAAATGAACTTATGAAAACCTGTGAACTCACTCTTCTTTAATGTTGACACTTGTTTCTTTACATGTTTCTCAGGACGCTAGGAGCTCTAGGTGCACTCACTTGCATTGATCAAGACATCTTTTTATCGAGTCTCATTTACGAACATTGTTTGAGTTTTTCTTTAGTTTTGGCGGTTGTGTTGGCGCCCGTTCCTTTACTTTACTTTAAATGCTTCCGCTCAACTTTAAAAACTAATGCTTCCGCTAAACATTGAAATCAAACTAAGACAATCTAAAATTAACTATGAATGGTTAAACAAATGATTTTGGAAAACGTATTAACAAATCATATAGAGTCGTTCGACGTTACTAGTGTCTCAGATTCTGGTTTGTTCACACGCCTCGCGGTAAAACTCCGCAAGTGGAAATTGAGGGTGTGACAATACTCACATCCTTCCTTCCCATAGAGGCATTGTTTAATAAGTTACCCTTACCATAAAAGACTTCGGAGAATACTCATATATGTGCACTTGGGTATACAACAAAATGAACGAGATAACAAAACTGCAATCAATTGTGGTTTGCATAAAACGTTATGCGATCCACTAAGCACATAAATACCGCATCACAAGAATCGAGGTAAACAGTGGTCGATGACGACTGCAAGTAACCAACACTAATTGTTACTGTCAATGAACAGTCAATGAACAGGGAGACCACGACATTTCATCGGTTATCATAGGCCGGCCAATAGGACGTTCATAATGCCATCATTGCATAAGAAATTGACGAGTGTGTGTACCACTAATGCTGACACACGATTAAAATGAGGTTCAATTAGCCATATAACAAGTTATACAAACCCTTAATTTACCTAATATTCAGATGACCACTTTCAAAATAGTTGTACCATTCAAGATCACACGAAACCCACATGTATCACGAGGTGTTTACCAAAAATAGATGTTATGAAAATTTGACAATTTTCCTTCGAAGATTCTAACAAGGTTTATTTTTGAAAAAAAATAATTTCAAAACTGTTGGTGCATATGTCTGTTGCCTTCGTCATGAATGTTATTATGTATCAAGTTTGAGTGAATAGGGCTTAATCTGTGAGAAACGAGGCATATTTAAGTGAGTTTGTAAGCAAGTTCGCTTGAGAAGGAACTTGAGAAGTCAAGTTTGGCCGAACTTGACTAGGTCAAGTTCGGGCGAACTTCATATCATGTTCGGCCGACATGCTATATCTTCGGGCAAACTTGGTGTCTCCATGAGCGAACTTGCAAGTCTATAAATAAGTACCTTGGTTATTTCATTTGTAACTTCAGAGATTTTGGCACAGAGACGGCGAAGCTGTGTCGGATCTGGTTCTCGAATGTATTGAACTTTAGATCAATGAAATCAATCTTTAAATGAGTAATTCTTGTTATTCGATTAACTTGTCATTAGTTTCTGCCTAATTGGACAATAGATAGCAAACTTAGGTTCCCGAGCTGTTCGTGGACGTTCCTACAAGTGGTATCAGAGCCTGGATACCTCAATTTGTTGGAATCAAGACAAGAATCTCTCTATTTCATCTCCATTCTGTCATTTTTCGTAACATTTTCAAATTCTTAGTGATTTCACGGTCAAAAATGGATGAATTTTGAATATGTCATGTTAAACACGCTAATAACAAACCCCCTGATAGTTTGGACATCAAATTCAATCATTTTGATATCAAAAAGTTCAGAAAACCATGTTTGTCAAAACTAATTCCATCGAACTTGTGACAAAGTTCGACCGAACTTGACTAAAATTCATTGAATTTTAATCAAGTTCGCCAGAACTTAGTAGTTTTTTCAAGGTCTAGACACCAAGTTCGACCGAACTTCCTGAAAATTTGTTGAAATATTGCATAAGTTCGACCGAACTTGTTGATTTTGTCTCTATAAATGTCAAGTTCGCTCGAAGCTTAAAAATTCTCAAAATTTTTCTTCAAGATCGACCGAACTTGAAGTGTTTGTTAAAGTCAGAAAAAAATACACTTAAGTTCGACCGAACTTGTTAAAGGTGAAACAAAAATTTAAGTTTCACACAAGTTCGACCGAACTTGCTTGTTACTAATCAATTTCCAAGTTGTTTTTGATCATATTCTCAGATAATCCATCAGATTGTTAAAATGGAAGATTTCCACAATGTGTTTGTTTCTCAAGTGGCTTCCTCGTCAAATGCTAATATCCTTGCAGCGAACCAGATGAATATCGACAACGAAATGGGTACTACTCAAAAGCCACCGAAGCTAATGAGTATAGATGAATTCGAAGGATGGAAAGAAAATTAATGAATTGGATACAAGCGAATCAATTCGACAGCTGGGTTGCAGTTGAAGATGGCTATAAATGGCCAAAAGATGAGCGTGATCAAGATCTTCCGTTGAACAAGTTTTCAACAGGCGACAAAGAAAAGTATGTCGCTGAGAAGAAGATGATTAGCTTGATTCAACAGTCAGTAAAAGAAGATATCTTGATATTATTGCTAGAGTTTGATACTTCTCAAGAATTATGACACTCTCTCTGTGACAAATCAAAGGAAGTGATGAAATGATAAAGAGTAAGAAGGCCTTAATCAAGAAACAATTCGAGATCTTTATGATGATTAAAGGTGAAACTATGAAGCAAATGATCGATAGATACTGTCACCTCATGGTCCAGATGCAAAGACATGACATCAAAGGATCTACCGAAGAGCAAATCGAGAAGTTTGCTGATGCACTTCCAGAAGGAGAATGGACTACATACTTAACGATTCTGAAAAATAGTCCATCTTGGAGATATTTCAAGTTATCATCTTTCATTGACAAATTAGAAGGTCATGAAATGGAATTGATGAAGATTGCAAAGTTAAAAAACGCTAATGTTGTTCAAGATGTCGGTGTCTATTACAAAAGAGGTATACAAGATACTCCGATTCAAAGCCCGAATATTCAAACGGCTTCTAGTGCAAATGCAAATTCTACTCCGAATCAAAATTCTTCATATTCTGGCTATTCTAGTGCTAGTTCAAGCTCTACATTCCAAAATCAGACAAGCCAAGCTAGTTCCGATTCAAATGTTTTCCAGTGTAACATAGCACTTGATTTGAAGAATATATTTCCAGAAAAAGTGGCTAAACAACACATAGCACTTCTCGCTACCGTCCGTGAATCGTATGAATGTCTTGTTGCTAGAAAGATCGGAAATCCAGAAATGACAACAGAAGATTACGATCAGGTAGACGAAGAAGAATTGGAGCTGATGGATATTAAATGGAGCCTTGCGTCCATCATCAGAAGAGTTACTAAATTCATGGCACTCACTGGAAGAGACATTGGAAATTCAAGCAACAAGCTTGGATTTGACAAAACAAAAGTCACATGCTTCAGGTGTCGACAAAAGGGACACTTCAAACGCGAATGTAGCAATCAAGAAGCAAGTGGAAGCCAAAATCCTTTCGATAGCAGCAATGATTACTACAAGAGAGCTCTTCAATACAAACCATATCCAAAGAAGACGCAAATTGAAGTAGAAGATAAATCTGCAAAGAAATCCGAACAAGCTCATGTTGCTAATCATGAAGAAGATGGCTTTGACTGGAACAGATACATCGAAAAGAAAACCGGTGTGGCTATGATGGTAGAGGTTGTGAATGAACCAGAGACATCGTATGTTGATGTTGCTTTGGAGAATGCGTTTCTGGAAGCATACATGTGGAGAACTAAAGAAGAAGAAGAGAGAGCTTATGCTGAGATGCAAAAACAAGAAGCTTTGAAAGCAGAGGCCGAAAAGGTAAAAGCTGAGGTAAGAATGTCTGAAAAGGAAGTTGTGAAAGTTGTGGAGGTTGAAAAACCTTGCACAAAGTGCACAAGTCCTTGTGAACCATGCCTTGATAAGGTCAAAGTCATAAGAGAATTAACTGAACATAATGAAACTTTTCGTTATGATTACAGAAACATGAAAGAAGCTTATGACAAGATACAAGGCAAATATAAAAATGTCGAAAAAGCTAATCTTGAACTTGGTGCTAATGAAAAAATGTTAAAAGCCACAGTACTTGAAAAACAAAAGGCAATTAACATGTACATTAACACAATTGCTGAAACAAAAAGAGAGCTTCATGCTATGAAGATTGAAACTGAACGAGTAAGCCAATTGCTAAAATCTTATACCACTAATGCTTATGTCATTGATCATATTTTACCTACGATTAAATCGGAGGAAAATGGTGAAAAATCAAAATGTAAAGTGTACGGAAATGTTCCTCCACCACTTCTTGAGAATTACTGTTGCAAGAAAGATGATGAAGTTGAAAAGGCATTTAACATTCTTATCTTATCAGAAATGAAAGATCAATTGCCTGAGAATATTGACGTAGACTTTACAAAATCAAATGATGACGTTAAAGCGGTAGTAAAAAATGTGGTTAAAAACGTTTTGGGAAATGATTCCGATGAAGGCAGCTCTGAAAGCGCCAAATCAAGTTCGAAAAACTCGGAATCACAATCTAAAGATGAAGATACATTATCATAAAATGATCTAAGTGATAGATTATATTTTAATGATAGTTTTCCGATTAAGAATGTGAAAGAGAATCAACTTGAAAAATTTTTTAAACTTATAGAAGTTTCATCAGATGATCTCAATAAAAATGAGAAAAGATTTTACTCCAAACCCAAAAGGAATGCTAACAATTATCGAAAGTTTGGTGGTGATTTTCCTGAGAACAGGAGAGCAGGATTGGGTTTAGAGGAGGACGAAGGTGAACCGACAAAGAAACCAAAGTCAACGTTCCAGGAATACAAAGGTAAACACATGAAGTTTGTGTATGGAACAAATACGGTTCAAGAAGAAGGTAAGATTGGTAAGCAATCTAATGATGAATTCAAGAAAGAAAAAGAACTTCGGGACAAGGCTATGACCAAATCCACAAGTGAAGTAAAACCCACTAGTGGAAATGCTTCAGATACACGAACATGTTTTAAATGCAATGTTATTGGTCATATTGCTCCAAAGTGTCTGAATTTAAAGCCTGTGTTTCCACGAAGGAAGAATGAATCAAAAGAAGAAAAGCTAAAACAACCAGAGATTGTAAAATCCGAAAAAGAATATGTTTCTGAAATCAAACCCAAAAATGAATCAAAGTTTGAAAACTCAGTTTTTGTAAAAGATGAAACTTCAAAGTCAAACAAAAACGATGATTCACGGTTTTATATCAAGAAAGCAAGATTCATGTCACAATCCTAGGTTGCGAAAAAGAAGTCCTCTGAGAAAGGAAAGTCTGTTGCTGATAAAACTGAAAATGTCAAATGAACTGAATCAGTAATCAAACAGACAAAGAAAGAAAAACTCAAAACGTTTTCAGAGTCGACATCAGACGATATGTTTGATGATGATTTTGAATATGATGATGACTTTGAAAGTGTTTATGATGCTTATCATGTCAAACCCAAAACCAAAAAGGTTTGGGTTTCTTTTTTCAAGTAGTTACTTTCGTGTGTAGGAGTTCCTAGATCCACTTTATCAAAGATGATTCAGGATTAAGGAAGCTTCAGTTTGTTTTAACTTATCCAGAAATGTCATATCTTTGTCATTTTAAAGGGGAGTAGTTAAAAAGAAAAGTTTTTGAAATTACAAGTGGTTGTTAAAAAGAAAAATTTTGAAAAATCAAAATTATGAAAATCCACACCGTTGAATAGAAAAACTGATTTCAAAGTTCTTACAAGTTCAAACTGCGTGTACAAGTAATAAATGAGTCTAATGATTGTTTTTTTAAACAATTGCAGATGCAGGATTGAGAAAAAGGATAGGACGATGAGGTCACGGGATCCGCATTGGTTTGTTACATTTTTAGAAGAATTTCTTTAAACTTAAAATCCAAAAATATGTTTTTGATTTTAGGGGGAGTAAGAAAATTTTAAAAATTGTTGAAAAATCAAAAACATATGAAAAAGTTGAAAATTCAAACACATTGAAAAATTCAAAAAGTACAAAAACATGAGAAAGACAAAAAGAATTTGTTGTCAAAAAGGAAATGATAGTACATCAGTGGACTGTCACGGTATGCTAAAGAATTGAAAAGTTTAAAAGTGATAAACAAGTCTTACTGTGGATGTGTCGATAGGCTTTACACGTTCAGTAAATTATTTCCGGGATAAAAACTAAATTTTACAACTGCTTAATCTTGTGGTTTAACACATCTTGGATATATGGACTTAGTACTCTGAAATTTCGATTGAAGGGTTACTTGATTCTGAGATACGAGGTCTTTATAGATGATTGATATCTGGGGTATTATACAAGTTCTTCTGATTTTGTGGAAGCAATAGCCTAGAACTTCTATAATATTTTTGCTAAAAACCCCAAAATAGCATGCAAACTTGAAAAAATCGAAAGATCTAATCATTTGCAATGCTTAAAAGATTCCTTAAGTGGAACACACCCTGAAAGACGAGCCTTCATCTCTTTGTCGGTACGATAGTACTAACCTAAGCTCTCAAGGTCTCGCACAACCCAAATACAGTTATCAATTATGCTATATTCACCTGTAAGATGAAATCTAGGGAATCTGGATTCGGGAGTATATTCAAGAGGTGGGAACCATAGGTAAGTCAAGTTTCATAATTCTTATCTAACATATCTTGGAACAATTGAGAAACGTGATGAAGTTTAACTGGACAAACATATCGACAATCTAAGGTAAACAAGTTTAAAACTTAAAGTCTCAAAAAGGTCAACGGTACTGGTGATATGTCTCAAACAAACTGATATGATTCTTAGACGCAAATTCACAAAAAAATATGTCTGTAAATATGTTTGTACATAGTTTACTTTACTTGTTAAAAGTTCTATAAATACTTTACTTATTTTTAACTCTAAAAAGATTTTCAACGAGCCAATACGGATCATCGAAGTCTGGTAAGAAAAAGTTCTTTAATTTGAAACTTTAGAATTGACAAAAAAACCAGTTGTTCGTAATGGGTTTAACCAAGGTCATTAACTTGGACATGGTAAACAAAATTGGTTAATCAAGGTCATTAACCTGGACTTGGTCAACTAAGTGGATTTTTTAATAATTGAAAATCATGAGAATGCTCAAGGTCTTAAATGTTAAAAGTAATTCAAGGTCATTAACTTGACTTGAATAACTAAAAAGTTTTTTTTTAAAAAGACACGTTCTTACAAGTAAATCTGAAACGTTTACTAGTATGCTTAAGAACTTTGTAACAGGAAGCAAAGTTTTAGGAACAGCAGGATGAAACATGATTTATAGTAAAGCTCAAAGCAAGGGGGAGCATAGCTCGCAGCTTAGGAGGAGCTTGGATCTTAAAGTTTTATTCAAAGAAAAAAAATAAAGACTCAGGAGATTAAACAAGTTTACTGGCTACCAAGCATTCAAGAAAAGACTATGTCACAGATGATATCCAAGGGAAGATGTCAACGGAGTCTGTTGGTGCATATATCAAAAGGATGTCTACATCAAGATGACTATGGCAACATCCTAGGGGGAGTCTGTTGGTGCATATGTCTGTTGCCTTCGTCATGAAAGTTATTATGTATCGAGTCTGAGTGAATAGGGCTTAATCTGTGAGAAACGAGGCGTATTTAAGTGAGTTTGTAAGCAAGTTCGCTTGAGAAGGAACTTGAGAAGTCAAGTTCGGCCGAACTTGACTAGGTCAAGTTCGGGCGAACTTCATACCATGTTCGGCCGAACATGCTATATCTTCGGGCGAACTTGGTGTCTCCATGAGCGAACTTGCAAGTGTATAAATAGGTGCCTTGGTGATTTCATTTGTAACTTCAGAGATTTTGGCATAGAGACGGCGAAGCTCTGTCGGATCCGGTTCTTGAATGTATTGAACTTTAGATCAATGAAATCAATCTTTAAATGAGTAATTCTTGTTATTCGATTAACTTGACATTAGTTTCCTCCTAATTGGATAATAGATAACAAACTTAGGTTCCCGAGCTATTCGTGGACGTTCCTACAAAAACCACCCCTTTATTATGAGATACGTGTTTTTTTAAACTCATTCGTAAAACAATACGACTGGTCATAATATCCCGTAATACCCTGTTTTTAGACTTTCACCCAATCAAGTCGATGCCGTCTGTGATCCCTTGTAATGCTTCAAACATTTGGATGGCTGTTGTGAAAAAATTACTTTTTAGTTCGGTAATCCTGTTTAGAAAACTCGTATTTTCTGCCCTTTTATTCTTTTAAGTCTCCCCCAAAACAACAAGTACTTTGTTGAAAGCAAAGAACTTGCGGTTCACAACAACTCGAGGGAATTCTCATAAACAAAACCAACTGGAAAATTGTAACAAGATATAAAACAGATTACGAGGACAAAACGAATGAAACCTCATGAACCCGATCCATGAACAATGGAGAAACACCAATGGACACACTTAGTTAACATAATCCAAAGAAAGATTTACTTGGCGAATACCGGTGCGATTGGAGATGAGTCCCGTCATCACAACAATCATGGTCACAGACCAACAATCAAAAGGTGGGAACCAAGAACATTTAATCAACATGAAGCACAACTGGAGAATGGTAGGATTGCAAAAAGGCAGCCAACCATTTGACAAAAGCTCCGCGACAACAAAGTCCGCTAGGAATAGGAAAAAAAACTTATAGTGTCTTGTCGTGAACAATGACAAGGACCACATAGCTAGCAGCTAAACACTGGTATACATAAGAATATTTGCCTCTTGAAAGGCAAGGCAACTCTGAACACAATGAGGGAACCCTCCACTGAACTATCGCATGCAACATATGTACCACTAACACTTGAGCTCCACCAGCTCAACAAGATCACTAGAAGTCTCCATAGACATCATATAGAATGTAATAAGGGAGGTCATAACATGAATTGTGCCAATTTATCCCCGGGGACGAAATGTCATCAAATGGTGGAGTTTGTCATCACTACTCCAATGGATGAAAAAAAATGCTACAAACACCCCTGAAACTGACCGGATAAAAGAATCTCATAACATCAAGGAGAAATCCCCACTGGGTGGTTGCCTAATTTCATTTGCTAGGTATTGAGCCTTGTCAAACCTAGACAAAAGAAAGAAATGCTAAGCATCACCAACAAACAAGGGGAGGTACCCTCGCTGTACGGTGTTATTACACTCACCCTAGTTAGTGCTCTATCAATTCAAAACTTAAATCACAAGTAACAAACTTTTAAGAATGAAGAACAAATACGATCATTAGTCGACCCACCGAGGCCACCTAAATTCTAATGCATTGCAAATTATGATTACGTGTGCACCCGTAATAATAAATTGCCACTCTCCCCATTATTTTCTGCGACATCCAGGTTAAGGGCGAATACGGGTGGCACCGGTTCGTCTTGGATGGGAGGCAAAGTTTTACCGATTATTCCACAGTCGAGCCTTCAGGCGGGTGGAGGTCGGGTTTCCGCACATCTGGGAGAGCCAAGGTGCTGCGGCGGTCGAGTAATCAACTTTAGCTACAGCGCCCGGTGTCACGGTGGTTGGCACGTCGTTCCTTGCCGTTCAAAAAAAAGATAGATAGGGATCAAATTTATTCTTTTTTTGTGGTTTCTACATTTTGGAACTTAGAGAAGTCATTAGGAGGTTTAAATATAAAAGTTTATTAAAACAAAGCTTGATCTTGACTAGAAAAAATCAAATCTGGAATTTTAATCTAATAAGATCAAAATGCTTTGAATTTATAATTATACATATCAGTGTCATGTACATATGCATAATCATATACACGCGTGTGTTCTAAATCTCTAAAATATTAATAATATGTAAATATATGAAAGATCACCTAAAATCTTGATATATAGAATTTATTATAAATTCGTTGCTAGAATTTTGACATGTGTGCGCACTCAATAAACTCAAAAATAAACAATCTATATATTATATCTTGGTATTCTGAGTGTCATATCGCCAACATTCGTTTTGGAAAATTTTACTTTAATGCGAGAAAGCTATATCTAATGGTTACCAAATGCATTCCCATGCATTTATCCGGACCTTGCTAGACTTCATGGACTCGATTATCAACAATTAAGTCTAAATGCACATAATAAATGTAAATCATGACTAATTAGATGTACGGATAATGTCGCGAATTTATCAGTTGTCACAAAGGGGCATCTGGTTTTGATGATATTGGATTTATTTCCATTGAGAATCCAGATACAACCACCACTGGTGGGAGTTCAGATGATCCTATTAAATTAGGTGATGAACTAAGATATAAAGAATTGATGGAAAGAGTATCAAATATTGAAACATCTGTTGCTGACATCAAAAATATGATGCAACAGATGTCATCGAAAGATCGGTCACATCCATCTACGGAAAATGAATCATTTGGTGCAAAACAATCTAGTGGAAGTTGTTAATCTCAAAAGCTTTCATCTAAATGATGATTGTCTTAGCTGCAAAATGGGGAAGCAACATAAGAAATCACACCCGAGAAAACTGCTTAATTCAATCAAATTACCACTAGAGAGGCTTCATATGGATCTTTTCAGACTAGTAAACGTTAAGAGTATATCTGGTGATCTTTATTGCCATGTTGTGACAGATGACTATTCAAGGTTTTCATGGGTGTTCTTTCAGGAGAGTAAAGACGAAACATTTTAAAATTTAATGAACCTCTTCAGAAAGTTGGAGAACTTATACCATTTTCCTATAAGAAGAATCAGAATTATGGAGTTCAAGAACAACAAAATACTCGAATTTTGCAATGCAAAAGGTGTTCTTCATGAATTCAGCACCCCTGATACTCCGCAACAGAATGGAGTAGATGAACGAAAGAATATAACTCTCATTGAAACAGCACGCACTCTGCCTGCCGATTCATAGACCGTTAGTGATTTCACCATCACAAACCGACACAAATGATTATGGAGCAGGTCCGAGCAACACCCATCAGGAACCAATAGACGAGCCAAATGAGAACCATGAAACTCATTCTTTTGATATGTCAGAAGACTCAGATTCCGATGCTGAGCAATCCTATGATAATGGAGGATCCAGTTCCAATGAATGATCAGAACACATTCAGAGTTTATTAAATAGTCAAGCTGGAGAATCAAGTGCTGGGAATGAAGCTACATCTTCAGAACAAGTTGCTGAACAAAATGTTACGAATCTTCATAGCGAAGTGTGTGTTCCCAATGAAATGACGCCAAGATCTTACTCTTACCACCCATATGAAAATATCATAGGAGAATTTCAATCGGGAGTGAAAACGAGAAATCAGATCAATAAGGATCTCAGTTGTTTTTATACAAAAGTTGCTCCACTCCAAGATACAATTTCTTATAGTTTCTTTATTTCGCAGGTTGAACCAAAAACTTCGAAAGAAGCTATTCAAGAAGAAAGTTGGGTCGAGGCTATGCAGGAAGAATTGTCACAATTTGAAAAGCTTGGAGTCTGGAAGCTTGTAGATCTGCCTGATAATCACAAGAAAATAAATACACGGTGGGTCTTCAAGTGTAAAAGAGATGATCGAGGGGTTGTGGTTAGAAACAAAGCTCGGCTCGTGGTCCAAAGCTTTCATCAATAAGAGGAGATAGATTATACTGAGGTCTATGCTCTTGTCGCATGACTTGAAGCTATCCGCATATTCCTGTCCTTTGCGTCATGGAAAGGGTTTAAAGTGTACCAGTGGGATGTAAAGTCTACTTTTCTGTACGGTAAGGTCAAAGAGGAAGTGTCTGTTTGTCAACCACCGGGGTTTACTGATCTGGTACACAAAGACAGGGTTTACCTACTGAATAAAGCTCTTTACAGTTTACACCAGGCCGTGAGTGCCTGGTAAAGTCTGTTTTTCTATGCGGTAAGGCAAAGAGGAAGTGTATGTTTGTCAACCACCGGGGTTTACTAATCCGGTACACAAAGACATGGTTTACCTACTGAATAAAGCTCTCTACGGTTTACACCAAGCCCCGAGAGCCTGGTACAAGACGCTTTCTAAATATCTTCTAGAGAATGACTTCACCAGAGGAACAGTAGACAGTACCCTCTTTACCAGAGAAGTGGATGGACATCTGATTATCTTACAAATCTATGTGGAAGATATCATCTTTGGATCGACAAATGAATCGCTGTTTAAAGACTTTGAGGAAGTAATGAAAAAGAAATTCCAAATGAGTGCAATGGTGGGGAGATGAAGTTCTTTCTGGGACTTCGGGTCGATCAGTTGCCTGATGGGATCTTTATCCATCAGACGAAGTATGTCAACGACGTGTTGGAGAAATTTGACATGACGGGAACATTGGCATTATCTAGTCCATTAGTCACAAATCACGACATTCATCTAGATCATAACGGAGTTAAAGTTGAAAAAACATTATATCGCTCCTTGATCGGTTCAATGATGTATCTTACAGCTTCTAGGCCAGATACCATGTATCCAGCATGCCTTTCCGCTCGATATTAGTCCAATCCCAGAGATTAAAACTTGCTGATCATCAAAGGATAATGGGCTACTTAAAAGGATACCCAATCACCGACTTGTGGTATCCACGAAATGACGACTTAAATCTTACAGGATATTCGGATTCTGATTTCAGTTGCCACAAAATCAACACTAAATCAACAACGGTTGGTTGCCAGTTCTTCAGAACTCCTTTGGTAACATGGCAGTACAAGAAACAGACCGCGGTCGCTCTCTCTATGTGTGAAGCTGAATACGTTTGAGCATCCAGTTGTTGTTCCCAAATTTTGTGGATACAACAATAGATGAGAGACTTCGGACTGCAATTTCTTGACACGCCCATATACGTAGATAACAAGGCAGCCATTGATATATCAAAATCGGTTCAACACTCTAGAACTAAACATATCAAAATTCATCACCACTATATCCGTGATTGCTATGAGAAAAAGTTAGTACGAATACAAAAAATCCACACTGATGACCAAAAGGAGATTTTTACACAAAAGCTTTTGATAAGCAAGATTTAAAAATCTTTTGAAATTAAATGGTTTAAAAAATCTAACATCAGGGGATGTAACTGAGGTCGAATTCAAGGATGACGATGACTCGACGTGATCCTCATCGGTGTGTCATGTGTTTTCTGTAAATATTTACTTGCTTTCTTAAAAAAACAAAAATCCAAAAATATGTTTTTAATTTTTGGGAGGAAATAGTTGTGGAAAATATAAAAACATTGATAAATTTGAAAAACAAAAAAACATTCGAAAAAAGAAAAAGAGACAAAAAAAGAATTTTTTGTAAAAGAGGAGATGGTAGTACATCAGTAGACTATCACAGTACGCTAACGAAATGGAAAGTTTTAAAAGTTGTGAAACAAGTCTTACTGATGATGTGCCAATAGGCTTCGCACATTCAGTAAATTGTTTTCAAGATATAAACCAAAAGCAAAACTGATTAATCTGTGGGTTAATATCTCTCGGATATATGGACTTGGTACTCCGAAATTTCGTTTGAGAGAATGTCGGATTCTGAGATACTAGGTCTATATATTTAGTTGATATCTGGGGTATTATACGAGTTCTTCTGGTTTTGCATCGGCAATGGGCTAGAACTTGTCTAATACTTTACGCATTATTCACCACAAAAAGCTGCATAAAAAATAAGAATGTGTCAAAAAGATACGACATCTCCAGTAAAAAATATTCCAAAAATGGAACATCATCTTAAAGTCGAGCCTTCATCTCTTTCTCTGTACGGAAGTACTAACCTGAGCTCTCAAGGCCTTGCATTCACCCCCATGTATATATCAGTTAGATATATTCACATGTGAGATGAAATCTTGGGAATCTCGATGCAGGAGTATTAACTGAGGTGGGAAACATTGTTAAATCATGTTCCTAAAATTACCTAATGTATCTTGAAGTAGTCGAAAAATGTGTAGAGGGTTAAGTGGACAAATATACTGACAATCTAAGTAAATTTGTTTAACTCTTAAAGTTTTATCAAGATTAACGGTACTGGTGATATGTCTAAAAAATTGATATGATCATCTAACACAAACTCACAAAAATATGTCTGTAAATATGTTTGTACAAAGTTTACTCCTCTATTTCAGAAAAACAAAAAGTATTTTCAATGTATTTTAGCATAAACTTTGGAAATACAAAAAGATTTTATTTCTATCTTAGATTTTCGACTACCGATGATGGAAATACCGATTGTCCAAGTCTAAAGCGACAGTTGCTGAAGGAAAGCTGAAGGATTACGGGTTGGGAGCTAATTTGGAAAGAGAAAAATGTTCTGAAATGTTTAAAAGTTCATTAACTTGATACTTCAAATTATGGAAAAACATCAGATTTGATCATACAGTGGCCAACCAAGGTCATTAACTTGGACTTGGTGGACAAATCGGTTAACCAAGGTCATTAACTAGGACTTGGTCAGCTGAGTGGGTCGATAAAACTGAAAAATACACGAAAAATGAAAAAATCCAAGTGTGGAGGGTCTACTCGTACGAGGAAATTGCCAATTCGTACGAGAGAAAAATGCCAATCCGTACGAGAGGCATATGCCTGCCTCATATGAGAGACCAGGCCTATATATAGTGGCCAACTCGCACGAATCCTTCATTTCAGCTTGTGCGATCTGAAGAGAACCTCTGTGCGATTTGTATTCTTTGTCCATCTACGTACTTGTACCACATTGGGGAGGTTGATTTGCACACCTCTCACAATGAGAAAGGTAAATAACAAAGATTTGACCGTGAATTTGATGATTTTAGGACCTCATGGACTTTAAACTTAGATCTAGGAAAACAAGCTGGTAAAAAGCAAAATTTAACACTCCATTAAGATTATGGGCACTTTTAGTCTTAGATTGACCATTCAATTTCCCAAAAATCACAAGTTTTAAGTTTAGATTCAATGGGTTTTCTCTATGCGATTTCCCTTCCCGTACGAGGAGGATGTCTCCCTTGTATGGGTAAACAATGTTAAAACAATTAAATAATATGTTAAATGATCCTCGTACGAGGAGCAATGCTCTACTTATACGAGATTCACATGCCCTGCTCGTACGAGATAACTTTTTCTCCGTGTTTATATCTGACTTGTACGAGGAACACATGAACTGCTCGTATAAGATGACAATTTCTTAGTTTTAGAAAATTTTTAGATGTTTTAACTCCTACTCGTACGAAGCACATGCCCTGTTCATACGAAATGCACAAGTGTGTAAAATTATGAAAATTTTTCTAAGTGCTTGATCTCTCTAAATGTGTAGGAAAAGAAATCGTCGTTTGAGCCGATCCACAATACCTGCTGCTTATTAGATGACAAGATTACAGAAATTGCTCCATTTAGAGATGTGTTGGACTTTATGAAGCGTCTACCCATTGTAAAAGCATTAACTTACCGTCATGATGCTTACTGGTCACATGTTGAACGTTTCTGGGAAGCTGCAAGATTTGAAGAAGAGCCGAGAGCTATTATTTCTGTAGTCAAAAACAAAAGTCAGGATATTGAGGTTACTATTACTGAAGAGCTGATTCGTAAGGTGTTAGATTTTATGGATAAAAAGGAGTATCCCATAGGCTATCTAGAACGTATGGTGAAAGGATGCTTTTATCGTATGGGATACAATGGTCACGTCAATGCTGCTCCGTTCAAATTAAATAACCAGGAGAAGCCCTACAGGTTTATTGATAATTGTGTTATACACGCCCTTAGTCACCGAAAGGGAGGTTTCGATGATCTCATTGACTATCAGATGTGCATGATAGTAGCTTTGGTGCTTAACTTACCATACAACTTCAGCAAGCTAATTTTTGAGCAAATGGTGCTGAATCTAGCGCGAGAAAGATTTCTAGAGTATCCATGTTTTGTTCAAATGTTGTTATATAATCAATTTCCAAATATGGAGAAGAATAAAGATGATTTGATAGATTTTTATCATATGGATGTTTCAACACTAATAAATCTGAATTAGTATAAGAACAAAGCTAAGGAGCCCACTGCTAAACCATTATTTGGAGCAATCATAAACAAAGACTATGTGGCACCACCAAAGGGTAAGTAGCGTAAGGATTCAAGCGGAGATGATAAAGAAGAAGAAACAATGTTAGAGGATTTTGAGGCAAAAAGAAGTCTATGGTATGAAAAGGAAGACAAAAAGAAACGAAGAAAGTCTTCTAAGAAGCAAACAGTTGGATCCTCATCTTCTGCTCCACGTCAGAGAAAGAGTGCAATAGTTCAAACCATGCTAATTGATGAGCATGAGAATGAAGAGGCTCCTGAAAGGAACCTACTCATGTTGAGGTTCAAGGTGATGCAAATATTTATGAAGAAGTTTAGTCAGCCACATCTGAACATGATAAAGACCAAGGAGAGAATATTGTAGATGTGGCTGTTGATACTGAGAAACAGACATTTAAGGGTGTTGAAGGAGGAGATGGTGATGATGATGGTTCTTCCTCTGATAGTACAAATACATATGATGAAATTGCTGCTAGGAAATAAAGAGAAAAGGAAAAAGAGCAAAAACGTAAAAAAAGAACAACAAAAACGTAAAGAAGAACGTAAGCGAAAAGAGATTGGCGATGACGATGCTTCTTATGAGCCATCCAAGTCTGATGAAGAGATTGAGGTCACAAAGACTGCTAGGAGGCAAGCAAAACGTGCAAAGACTTCAGTTCCTAAAGCTGCAGCTAAGCCTATAGGTTCTCTAGCAGCCCGTCCTAAATTCAAACTGAATAGGAAGACACCTGAAGCTGTAGTAGTTACACCAACTGTTGAGACTACCATCCCTCCACCACCATCACCACCACCACATTCCTCACCACAAAAACCACCAACTCCAGCACCATCACCACCACCACAACCATCTCCATAACCAATACCACCACAGCAACCATCTCCACAAATACAAACAACTCCAAAATAGCCTACTCCTCCATTACAACAAAGAACACCACAGTCTAGACCAAGTTTGTTTCCGAGAGATCAATTCCCTAACATTGAGGATATCTCTTATGGTGAAGGATTTGGAGAAGACATGTTTAACGAAGGAAGAATTGGGTAGTTAGAGAGACAAATTAAAGAACATGAAGGTCGAATCAAGGGTTTGGAGGAAGATAAGGAACGAGTGTAGGAAATACTAGAAATGTTGGTCAATGACAATGACAAGTTCAGAGAGATGGAAAATATGGTTAAAGAGCATGACGACAAGATCAAGCAGCTTCAAACGGAAAACTTTAACTTGGTAATGAAGTTGTCAACGATTACTACTGAGAATGAAAGGCTACATCTGCTGGTAAAAGAATTGGAGACTGAGAAAGCTGAAAATACAAAGAAGTTTGATATGCTCTTCAAAGTACTGGAAAAGACAAGGTATCAACTTCGAAGCAGAATTTGCAAATATTGAGATTGAAGAGACTCAAACTAGAGCAGCAGAGCGTCAACGTATTGCTAGAGAAGAATATGCCAAATAGGGAAAAGGAAAAGCACCTATCATTGAGCCAATAGATCTCGTCGTTGATTCAAGCACTCCTATCTCTGAAGCTCAACATGTTGAATCAAGCGCATCAGCTATTGTTCCTTATGTTCCAAGTGCTGATAAGAGCTAGAGTTAAAATTTATAATCATTGATGAAGGGATTATCATACCGCAAGTGTTCTCAAGACAGAAGATTCTAAAGAAGCGTAGAATGGAAGTTGAGATAGATGATATGGTAGATGAGAGTTTTGACAGTCTTTTTGGTCATGGAGGTGATGGTGTTGATGTAAAAGACGCTAATTTTAATGGAAATTTGACTTTGATGTGTATATGAATGACTCTACTAACGAAGTAAGTGAAATAGAATTTCAAGGGGAGTCTAAGGCTGAAGACTATGGTTGAGACATCGGGAATCCTCACAGCGAATTCTACATCAGCTGTTCCCGATATGCAAAAGCCTAAAGTTATATATCTTGAGCATGATGTTGAAGAGGGAGAATTCGTGTACAACTACACCAAAGAAACATTGCTGCATTGTTGGCCGTAGACGAAGGATCTTTTGATTTTGACTTTGAGGAAGAACTGAATAACTTAGGGCTACTCAGCCTAATGATTGTATTTATGAACATGATAATTATGATCGGGTTGTTGTGGAGGATTATTCCGACGAAGACGTAAATGCTAAATATTGAGGTGAAGGAATGGATGACTTCCCAACCTTCGATGAGATGTTTGCAAATGCTAATGAAGATATGCTGAAACGATAGATATATGAAGCTGTGAAAGAAGGCTATGTTCCTCAAAGTTTATCAAAAGAAGAGATTGCATAAATGAAAAAGCTTTGGTTTAGAGAAATGCTTGCCGAACAAAAAATTAAATGTCCTCTAGCATTCTTTACACGTGATCCTGATGTATCATTAGGAGATATCATTTGTTGCGGATGGATTGAAGAACTTGATGTGTATGCTATTAAAATGGAGTGTGGGGTGCAATACTTCAGATATCTGAAAGATATAAAGTCATTACCATATTGGCATGTTAAAGATCTGGTGCAGATGAAAATGTTTAATCTCAAGATGAAATTTCACGATCTACATCTCTGGAAGCTGCTTAAGCATGAAGCGCTTCATGGTTTTAATCGCTGGATTCCTCACAACCCTAAGAAAATTACTATGGTTGATCCAGTGACGAACGAGAATGATATAATGTTGATTGTCAAAAGACCACGAGTCATGAAGAATATGCCTTTGATGAACATGGAGCAAGATTTTTACAAAATATTCAAAAGGTGGCAATATGATTCAGCATCTTGTGAAGCAGTGATTATAGTGGAAAAAGATGATTCATGGAATATCACTGATGAAATTGTCTGAAGTGGTGATTACTCACAACCGGATTTATGGTTTGTGGAGAGGACTTCGTGTACTAGACCCGATGTGGCTAGTAAACTGCTCAAAGAAAGATGTTGAACTGTTATTCTATAGCAAGATCAGTTACGAAGAAAAAGCCAAGGAGCAGGCGTTGCAATTCAAGAAGGTTATTAATGTTTGTTATGCTAATGATATTAATTCAGGTGAAATCTGGAATACCGATTAGAGAAAGCTGGAAGATAAAGAACAACGCAAGAAAGATCGCAAAGAAGCAAGAATTGATGAGACAGTAAAGAAAGCATCGGCAAGGAGATTCCAGTTCGGGAACACATACAATAGACCTACTCCGACAGATCAAACACCAAGTTACACTGAGGAGCGTCGAAGACCGAAAAAGCACTTCTTTGGGAAATAGCGTCAAATATTGTTTGAAGATTTTGAAGGCTGACCTAGACTATGGCAATATCCAGGGGGGGTTTGTTGGTGCAGAATGTCTAACGCCTATGTCTTAGGGTCACGTCTATTTTAATAGGGCTTTGCATGTTAGTAAATTTGATGTTTTGTATGTTTCGGGGCCTATTCATATGAGGAGCTCCTTACTCGTACGAGAAGCCTTTGCCCTCCTCGTACGAATAGCCCCTGACACCCTTTTGCGATTTCTGAGCATGTATATATATAGCAAGCTCAAGGGTGTTGTGTAATTAGCTGTGTTTCTGGTCAAGAGGCGAAGCCCTGTCCATTTGCGTCTGTAATCTTTTCACATTTATTAATACAAGAAGCAAACGTGTTTAAACAATAGATCCAATCTTGTGTCAAACTTCCTAACTATGGATTCCGCACACGTTAGCTAGATCGAGTCCGATCAGTTATTTTCGGGGGAAAGTCGATCCTCCTACAAGTTCATGACTGATATTCCAATATGTGAACTTTTGATTTCTCAGTTTCGCTTGTTTAGTTACTGTCACACCCCGATTTTTCACATAGATCTCGGTGGGCCCGGTGTGGAATATCCTGACATAAGATTGATATCATCATAACCAAACAACACAGAGTAGACAGCAGAAGTCTTGGATTTAAAATAATATTACAAACCGAAATGTTCAAATGTTCAAATTACATATACAACGGTTTGTAATAAAATGTACAAAAGAGATCAACAGACTTTGGGTACAACTAAGGACTTGCAAGATCCCCTACGTCGCTACCGAGCAGCTCCCAACCTATTATGTGTTGTACCTATAGCTTAGTCTATTGAAAATACGTCAGTTTACACTCGTAAATACAAATAACCGACCCATTTTGAAAATCTTTTCAAAATTGTTTTAAGTGCATATGGCACATTTTAATAATAACTTGGGACAATTCAAAATGATCTTGTATACAGTTTTACAAGTCTGTCAATACATATGGGGTCCGTTGCAAAAACTGAATAACCTGATTAACTGACACGCCACTTAAAAACTCACAAGGAATATATAATTTAATTTAGCGTCAGCTTCTGACGGGTGTATGCCTACAACCTGTTCTTAGGTCATGGCCATTAGTAACTTAAATGAGTCAAGGATATCCAGGACACGGTCGTGTTAACCCCCAATGTTTAAGTTATCAGACAATACAGATTAAAGCGGGTTATGAGATTTAGTTAAATCACAATCCGACAACATGATCACATACCCGACCAAGCGGTAAAAATGTTTCGTATCCCAAGCCCGTATAGGGAAAATATGTTAAAACTATTTACCTAAGCTAGTTCTTCAAAAGATTAATAACTCAGCCGTTAATCAAATAGATAAGTAAATGTAGCAATCTACTGGAAGGCTCTAGTCTGCAATGATGGTATTAAAACCAATTAGAATGCAAACGGGTCCTATGAAAGTCATAGACTCGGACCAGCTAGTCTTAAATATGAAAACAGTATGATACACTAAATTAAGTGATTACTGGAATAGAATGTAATTTAAACCCGACAAGTACTATGACTTGTATAAGATGGGAAAACATATAACATTCTGGATTTTGAGATAAAACTGAGAAGGTTAAACCCATTTCGGTTAAATTACGTAAACTAGTCACGTAGGCTTAATCGTACTCATATAAGCGATACCGGGTAACCTGATGAGTCATATACAAGTTCCATTTGCCATTATACTTTAAACATGTTATAATATCAGTTGGATATCAACATGTATACCCTTTAAGGTTTTAAATCAAATTAAGCCTCAAAAGGGCATTTCGGTCATTTTACGAATTATAAAAGGAGCTTGCAAGTAAACTGATGTCATGGTCATAAATATTCTGGAATTAATGATGTTATATCAGTAGGATATCAAATATATGTGTCGTTTATATTTTGGGACCAAACTATGTTTCGTAGGGGCATTTTGTTCATTTCACACATAGTTTTGATAGCTCATTTGGGATTCTGAGTTTAGAACATGTAACTACTGTAAAAGTATTTGTTAACAAGTCTTGATGGTTAAATATGGATTTAAACCATACTATGGGCCGAAATGGCGATAAAGTCGCTAAATGACAATTTAAACGATGATTAATGAAAATTGTTATTATGATCAGGTTTGTATGATGGAATTATGTTATTTCATATAACATATTAGTAGTTAAAAAGGTTTTATATAAAATCCATGAATAAAACCCATTTAGGTCTCGTAAGGGCATTATCGTCATTTGAGGACTTCATATAAGAACTTGCATGTAAACTCAGTTTATATTGTGACTTGACATACCAAATAATCCTACTGATGATATTACATCAGTAGGTAAAGAACTTTATTGAAGATATTATGTTTAAAACCATTCTAGATGCCAAAATGGCGATTTGTCACTTTTAAACATAATTTACGTCAGAGAAACTCAGTTTAGGACCAGATTGTTGGCACCAAAATATGTTTAACACATTAACATATCAGTATATAACTCATTTGCATGCTCATTGATATTTAAAACTTTATTTTTAACAAAAAAGGGCATAATAGTCAAAGCATGACAATATAACGGAATTTGTGCATAAACTCGGATTATGATTGTGATCTTGTAGTATGACCTCAAAGGGCTATACTACATTCATTTAGGATCATAATGCTACTTTGGATCAGTAACTAAAGTTACTAATTCAGGTCAAAACTGAAAGTCAAAGCAGAAGTCAAACTTTGCGACTTTCGATTGCGAGCCGACCTTAAAAATGGAATTGAAGAGCCGAACATGTTTACACATGTTGTAATAATTATTACCAAGTTATTAAAGTGATAAAACATATTTTATATCACCAACATTATCAGATATGGATTATTTTAAAAACAGACCCGTTTGACTTCTTAAATTAATAACTTTGACCCGTCAATTGACCAAGCAAACGTGATTCTCAGGAGGTGCCCTATTGAGGGATTATCCCCTAGCTTATTACGATCAGGTAGCCATGTTCGTACCAAATAATGGCTGGACCATAATGGTCTTAACCGAAAGTCAAAGCATTATTAAAATAACGCTTGACTTTTGGCTTTAAAGACTATAAAATGAAAGAGGAATGGTAGGAACACTTACAAGTGATCCTTGGTGAATATAAAACTCAGTTAGGATGCTCCTTTAGATCAGAAACTTCCATATGAGGATTTAAGAAGAGATTTAGAAGTGAGCAAGGAAGAGTGAAAGCTAACACTCATTTTTATAGTTAGAGGAGGAGATGCAGATCAATACAGGTTTTAAGGGATGTTGGGAGGTTAGTACAAGTGTCCCCAAATGTGTGAAACACCACCATGAAGCCCATGGTTTCAGAATGGTGGTAAACATGGAGCTCAAACAAAAATTCTGCCAGATACCGTCCTTACGGACCGTATGGGCTTCTAGCTTACGGTCCATATACATATCTCGTGCACCTGGACTTGAACACCTTACGGTCTGTAAGACATGATGTCTTACGGTCCGTAACCAACTCCCAGTTACAAATTTAATTCATTCTTACGATCCGTAAGCACAAGGCCTTACAGTCTATAAGGGGCACTTAGAGGCCAAAAACTTGATATGTTGACACTTTTGACCCCTCAACTATATGTTCATCATTTAGATTTAGTCCCTCTCGGCCAACACGTGAAATATTCGAGGATCAGCGAACACGTGTCGGCATAATATTGGACACGATTTTTACGTGGTGTTACATCCTCACCCCTTAAAAGAAATCTCGACCTCGAGATTTTATTCAATAAGATGGTGTACTTTTGTTGTACAGTGGACTCGATCTCCCATGTATATTCGGGGCCTCGACGGGCATCCCACTTGACCTTTACAATAGGTACATGCTTCCTTCGGAGCTTTATAACATGTCGATCTTGGATCGCTATTGGTTTCTCAATGAACCGCAGGTTTTCATCAATTTGCACATCTTGATGTGACATTGCTAGCGACTCATCGGCTAGACATTTCTTTAAGTTAGAGATGTGGAACACGTCGTGAATTCCATTTAGCTCCTCAGGTAGCATAAGCTTGTAAGCTACCGATCCGACACATTCGATAATCTCGAGTGGTCCAATATATCTTGGGCTCAACTTGCCCTTCTTACCGAAATGCATCACGCCTTTACAGGGCGACACTTTCAGAAGAACTTTGTCCCCTAACTGAAACTGAAGAGGTTTACGCCTCTTATATGCATAACTTTTCTATACGGCAGCTTTGAGACGATCATGGATTTGTATTATCTTATCCATGGTCTCTAGGACAATCTCAGCTCCTGATAGTTGGGCTTCCCCAACTTCTGCCCAACAAACGAGCGTTCGACATTTTCTCCCATACAAGGCCTCAAAAGGAGCAGCCTTGATGCTTGTATGATAACTGTTATTATAGGAGAATTCAATTAGGGGTAGGTGGTCATCCCAGCTACCACCTAAGTCGATTACCCATGCACGTAGCATGTCTTCTTAAGTCTGGATGGTATGCTCACTCTGTCCATCAGTCTGTGGATGGTAAGCCATACTGAAATTTAGTCGGGTGCCTAATGATTGTTGGAAGCTCTTCCAAAAATGAAATGTGTATCTTGTATCTCCATTGGATATAATAGACACCGGCACTCCATGTAGGGACATAATCTCGTTCACATACAACTTAGCCGATTTATCAGAACTATACATCTCTTTTATTGGCAAAAAGTGAGCCAACTTAGTCAGCCTATCCACGATAACCCAAATCGTGTCATTACCACGCTTTGTCTTAGGTAACTTAGTAATCAAGTCCATAGTTACCATTTTCCATTTCCAAGTGGGAATTTCAAGTTGTTGTAGAAGTCCTGACGGTTTCTGATGTTCGGCTTTAACCTGTGAACATGTCAGACACTTAGTTACATAGGTGGCTATGGATTTCTTCATACCCATCCACCAATAATTCTTTTTCAAATCTTGATACATCTTGTCACCACCAGGGTGAACTCAATATCTTGAATTATGTGCCTCTTGGAGGATTAGATCTCTAAGTCCTCCAAAGATTGGAACCCAGATTCTGCATTAAGTGCAAATATAACGACACCCAATTCAAAGTCATGGGTGGTGTCATTCCTTTCGTGCACTTTAAGTTGTCATGATGCATAGGCAATCACTTTGCCCCTCTGCATTAGCACACAACCCATTCCAGTGTGCGAAGCATCACAATAAACAACGAATTTGTCAATACCTTCTGGCAGAGTAAATACTAGAGCATTGCTGAACTTTTGTTTAAGAGTTTCAAAGGATTCTTGTTGCTTTGGAACCCAGTCAAACTTGACATTCTTGCA
This sequence comes from Scalesia atractyloides, assembly GCA_947069175.1. Taxonomy (NCBI): domain Eukaryota; kingdom Viridiplantae; phylum Streptophyta; class Magnoliopsida; order Asterales; family Asteraceae; genus Scalesia; species Scalesia atractyloides. Next base: position 53,382,116 of record CAMTDV010000015.1, on the reverse strand, counting down.
GGTCAAAGTAGTCAAAGGAGTAGCTATTCTTGAGAAGTTCTCAATGAATCTTCTATAACAACTAGCAAGTCCTAAGAGGCTACGAATCTAGGATGGGGTCTTTGGTGCTTCTCAGTTCATAATCGCTAACTACATGTCCAAGGAACTGGACTTCGCGAAGCCAAAATTTGCATTTGGAGAGTTTAGCATAAAGCTTCGCCTTCTGTAATAGCTCTAGGATGCACCTTAGATGTTTCTTGTGATCAGAATGATTATGAGAATAGATAAGTATGTCGTCTATGAAGACAATGACAAACTTATCTAAATACGACATGTAGACTCTATTCATGAGATCCATGAATGCTGCATGCGCATTAGTGAGCCCGAAAGGCATCACTAAGAACTCATAGTGGTCGTATCTAGTTCTAAAAGCAGTCTTCGCAACATCTTCACTTCTGACCGTCAGTTGATGGTAGCCCGACCTTAGGTCTATTTTTGAGAAGTAGCTTGCCCGTTGAAGCTGGTCAAACAAATCGTCGATCTTGGGCAAGGGATAACGATTTTTGATCGTTATCTTGTTGAGCTCACGGTAGTCAATGTACATACGCATTGAACCATCCTTCTTTTTGATGAACAAATTTGGAGCTCCCCATGGTGATGAACTAGGCTGTATGAAACCTTTCTTCAGAAGTTCATCAAGTTGGGTTCTTAACTCTTTCATCTCTGATGGTGCTAGGCGATAAGGAGCTCTTGCAACTGGTGCAGCTCTAGGTAGGATATTTATGCTAAACTCCACTTGCCTATTAGGGGGTAAACTGGGTAATTCTTCAGGGAATACATCTGGGCACTAAGAGATGATAGGTATATCTTCAATCTTTGACTTTGGCTCATTGACAATCACTTGTGCTATGTAAATGACACATCCTCTCTTCAGACATCTAGATTCTTTAAGCAAAGAACTCTAGCAAAGATGTCATTAATTAGGAACATACTCGTTATGACATTGTTTTCGTTTACAGCCTGTCTTGCATTCATTTGAAACGCCCGGGCATTTCCCTTTTTCGCCTCACCAGACTTCGCAGTACCATCTTTGGTAGCCTTGGGCAGTTGGTTTTAATGTGGCCTTTTTCACCACAACCACAGCAGGAGGCGTCCTTTAAATCCTTTCAGTCTAAAGTCTTAGGCCCGAGTCTCTTGCAGATACCGCAAGGTTTTGCTTGTGGGTCAAACCAGCATTGTCCTCCGTGCCTTCTATTACAAATTTTGCACAAAGGTCTTTCATCAGACCTATTCTGGTTCTTATGGAAACCAAACTTTCCCTTTTTCTTAAACCTGTGGGAGTTATCATCCTCCTGCTTTCTCTACCCGTCAGTCTCAGACTTGACTAACCTATGTCTCACAAGATCCTGAGTGAGAGTCAGAGCTAGGTCAGGTCCATAGTAGACCTATAGGTACTTGGCTTTGAAGCCGTAACCATACCCTTTATCTTCGGTGCTAAGCCACCAATAAAACATGCAATGCGTTTAGGTTCAAGGGTGATCAAGTATGGCATTAGTCTTGACAGAGAATTGTAATCGGTGACATACTTTCGACAGTCCAAAGTCTTCATAGCGAGAGTCAAGAAATCCGATTCAATCTTTTCCACCTCGTAAGGTGGGTAGTAGGTATCTTTAACAAGGTCCACAAACTTGGACCAACTCAGATTGTACAAATGTACTTTACCTACTGATTGTACCATGGCCTTCCACCAGATTAGGGCATCACCCTTGAATGATTATGAAACAAACTTCACAATATCTTTATCAGCACAACCGCTGATTTGAACAATAGTTTCCATCTCTTCTAACCATCTTAGGGCTTCCACAACCCCTTTGTCCGCATTGAAATCTCGGGGTTTACACGACACAAAGTATTTGTAAGAGCAACCGTCCTTAGAGAAATGTGTCTTATTCTGATGTTCTTGGCTCTCACTCCTCACATTCAAGGAATGTACAAAGCTTTCATTTCAATCTGAAGGAGGAGGCTTGGAGAAGGGTTTTAAGCGAGAAACACTCAACTCCTTTTGCTTTTCTACATATGCATTCATTACTTTACCCACTTCCGTGGCTATTATAGCCTGAAGATCATTTCTAGTAATGTTGATATTAGCATTCACATAATCATCGCTGCGTCTGCTATTGGCTTCGTCAGAATTAGCCATTTATCTGCTTAGTACTGAACACCAATTTATCATAATTAGTCATTCGCATTTGATGAATCATTATGTAATTGTCATGGTATTATTAAACCATATAAACTTTAAGATGGATATGTAAATATTTTGCCTTTTAGAGCTAATGCGCATGATGCCACAATTGCTAGGCTTTAACATTTTAAATGAATGTTATATGTAATTGGCTTAGCTCTCCAAATGACCATCAAAGGCAACTAAATTTTAGGGCAGTGTCCTTCAGTTATTTGGACAATGGATCATAAAGTCACAACTGTCATTGTCATAAAGATATTCTTTGAAGCCCAAGGGCTTGTCACAAAGAACGTTAAAATAATATGGCACAAAGGCCTATCCCGAGGGATATCAAAAGGTGGCACAAAAGGCATGTTACCAAGGACTTATAGATATGGCACAAAATGCCTTGTCACTAAAGGAGATTTAGATGTAGCACAATTGGCTTGTCACAAAAGGACATTAAACATCTCAGCCGTGATCTCAGTTAATCACTAGGCTTTTAAGGCTTGAACATAGTTCATTACCTTTGGATAGGAAGTCATAGACCCCAATTGTCATTGTCAAAATGGAGGATATGTTATAGCCCGTAGGCGAGTCATCATTAATGGATGTTTTAACAATAATCGCTCGTAGGCTATACACTACTAATGAATGTTTTAATAATAATAGCTCGTAGGCTATATATCGCTAATGGATGTTTTAATAATAATACCCCGCAGGCTATGCATCACTTAATGGATGTTTTAATAATAATAGCCCGTAGGCTATACATCACTAATGGATGTTATGATCATCGTCTTGATGATACCATTCATGATCTAATCTTGATCATATAGACTTATAAGGCTTGGACGTGGTCCAAATACCTTGGCGGCTAGTGTGGTTCCTCAAGTCACACTGCCAAGAGTGTTATCATTACTTGAATGTTAGCATAGAATAACTGTCTTAATGGTAAAATGATATAGCCATGGTCGCATTGACCATAGAGGCTTGGAGGCTTAAACATAGTCCACCACCTCTGGATAAAAGAGATACTCTTCCTTAACTATCATGGTAGAAGTTTATTCATCTTAACTACCTTCTTATGTTTGCCAAATAATGTGAACTTGTCACTTGGCTGGTGTAAACCATTAAGAAGACTTTTGGAATATTATAGCAGACTGATAAAGATCAGATTAATATCGAGACGATCGCTTTGAACAAAGGAATAAATGAATACTTGAATAATAAAACTCCAAGATTTCCATTAATTGATAAGAAATTACAATAGTGCCTTAAACATGACTTTTGAAACTAAATAAACTAATTGTCCACGCAGGGACTAAAAGAAATAAATGTCCACGCAGGGACTTTTGAAATCCAAATAAAATAAAAGGACTTTATTCATCCTTCTTCCCTCTGACCATTCTGGAGAATTTCTTGAAGAATTTGCTAGCTTTCTTCTCCATTTTCTCAGTTTGACGCTGAATTTCCTTCATCCGCTCTATGGCATCATTCATGGCCTCGAGTTGTGGTGGTGGTTGAGGTTGCGGTGGTGGCATAGCTAGATATTGGTACCCATAATTGGGATATCCAGTAGTTGGATAGGTGGTAGCTGAATAAGGAGGGAAAGGGGAAGGGTAAAGTGAATTAAACATAGACCCTTGCACATAAGGGTCGTATGACAGCTTAGGAAAATTAAAATAAACAGACGCCGTTGTTTGGTTTAAAGGATTATATCCAGACGTATCGGGATAAGCGGGTTATCATAACCCGATGGTGGCGGTTAAACCACATGTGGTGGTGTCGGATCAACCGCATGTGCAGGGTTTGAGGGTCCACCCATTTGGGGATCCTCAGGAATGGTTGGGTATGTTGGAGGCAAAGGTGGTAGCGGTCCCGACCTTTGCCCCGCACGCACTGACATGCGTGCACCACGTTTTCGTCATGGTTGTGGTTCAGGTGGTGGTTGTGGTTGTTCCAACGGTTCCATATGAATATCTTCAGGACGAGGTGGCGGAGAAGGGGTGTTAACAAACTCGTATTGGTACCATCATTGTTTAAATTCATCGGGACCTTGGTATGGCGACCCAGCATAAGAGTTTGAACCACTGGATAATTCAATGGGGTGTCCATATGACCCCGATGACGGCATCACCGGTTCGGAGTTCTCGTCCTTAACATTAAGTTGATTTTGATCTACTGGAGGAGTGTTATTGTTGTGATTGAAATGATTGGGAAGTGGTGTGAATGGTGCGAGTGGTGAGAATTGTTAGAATGGTAAGAATGTTGAGAATGTGGGGGTGAATATTCGTGCGATAAATGTCTTGTAGGTTGCCATGGTGATAGAGAATCCCCCGATTCCAAATATGGATTGGAACAATGCGATCGAGACGGTATTTGCCTTGATGGTCCTCCCCTCATAGGACCTTTGCCTTTTCCTCCACATCCTCGAATTCTAGGCGGCATTGTTCCTGCTCCAAAAACAAGTTAAAACAAAACAAAACAATAATAGTAACTTAATAATGAAACGAGTAATCCTAGGTCAAAGCCTAGACTCAGAAGTCTAAGGAATGTGTTACTGTGTCGTTTGAGATCATACACAAAAGACTAGTGTTGAATTCCCTCAAACATTGGCTCTAATACCAACCTGTCACACACTAAGTTTTCACGTAGATCCCGGTGGGGAATATCGTGACGTAAGATTGATATCATTATAACCAAACAACATAGAGTAGCACAGCGGAAGTCTTGGATTTAAAATAATATTACAACCGAAATGTTTAAATGTTTAAATTACATATACAACGGCTTGTAATAAGATCCACATGAGAATCATAAAATGTACAAAATAGATCAACAGACTTTGGGCACACTTAATGACTTGCAAGATCCTCTACGTCGCTACCGAGTAGCTCCCAGCCTATTACGTGTTGTACATGTAGCTTAGTCTTTTGAAAATACGTTTTACACTGGTAAATACAAATAACCAACACATTTTGAAAATATTTTCTAAATTGTTTTAAGTGCACATGTAACACCCCAAATTGCGTAATATACAACAACACACGGAGAAACACTTGGGGAGTCATGCTACAAATTGTTGATAGTCTTAGTGCTGCAAATGAAAAATTAGAGAAAGAGATTGCTGAGCTTAGAACAGAACATGATCAGAATGACAGAAGATTTGCCAGGCTTCAGAAAGTGTGAACAAACAGCTTGGGCATTGATTTCAAGGCAGAATATGAAAGGCTTGATCTGCATGAAGCAAAAGACAAAGCTGCAAAAGAATTGGCAGAATAGGGAAAAGGCAAAGGGGTTATTGATGGTGTTCCTAAACCGTCAGAGGAGCCTGTTATAGAAAAGTCTGTTGAAGCTGAAAAAGCTCCTGAATCAGAGATTGTGTCTGGAAATGTTCATGAAAAGAATGTTGAATCTCAGGAAGCAGAAAAGTAAGATGATGATGAGGAAGATGATGATAAAGACGACGACCCGGCAGGTGATGATACTAAAGATGATTCAGGTCACGATGATGATGACAATGATGATCAGGGGCGTCGGTCTAAAAGTTGATTCTGCTAAAGTCGATTCTGAGTTTGATTTTGAATCTTTCATCAATGATGATGTGAATATGGAAGACGATCAAAGTAAGGGGGAGCATACAGAGCAAACACGGCCTAAAGAAGTGATGTTTCTGACGCTATAGTTGCTATGTCTGTTGCTGCTGTTCATGAGAAACCTTTGATGATAATGTTAGATCCGAGTATCAAAGAAGGGGAATTTGTACATGATTACACCAAAGAAGAGTTGGCGAAGATGTTTGAAGTTGATGCTGATTCGTTTGAGTTCAATTTTGAAGAAGAATTAGCGTACATCAAAACATTTGAACCAAATTAATATGTCTACAAGCGTGTAGCAGAAGCTGATGACTACGATCGTGTTATCTTTGAAGATTCCTCTGATGATGAAATTGAAAAGTATTCTAACATCAATACCAACAAGTTTTTGGCGATTGAAGAGCTCATGAGTCAGATTGATGTGAACTTATTGAAACAAAAGATTGATGAAGTTGTGAAGGAAGGTAATATCCCTAAACGCTACACGAAAGAACAGATTGCCAAAGCAAAGAAGTCGTGGTTCAAGGAAATGCCGAAAAAAAGAAAGTTTAAAAGACCACTGGCGTTCTTTACACATGACAAAGACAAATCGCTGGGCGATATTCTAAGTTGGCGGTGGATTAGGGAACTTGACGTTTATGCTATAAAAAGAGAGTTCGGTGTGCAGTACTTCAGACATCTTACAGACATAAAGACATTACCATTTTGGGATGTTGAAGAGTTGGTGCAGACAAGAAATATCAGTCTTCAGATGAAATTCAATGAACAAAGGCTATGGAGGGTTATAAAGTTTGAAGCGTCAAGGATTTTCGAGTTATGGAAGCCATTCATACCAAAGCGCAGAATAAAGACTGATAAAAAGACGGGTGAAAAGGATTGTACGCTGGTGATGAAACATCCAAGAGCAATAAAGAATATGCCATTAAAGCCTATTGAACAAGATTTTCATCCTTATTTCTTGTGGTGGCAAACGGATCCAGAAACTAGTGAAGCAGTGATCGTATTACCAGCAGATGAAAATTGGGATATCACAAAGGAAAAAGAACGGAATGCATAGAGAAACGAAGGATTTGGGGTTTGTGGAGAACTATTCGTATACTAGACCCGATGTGGTTAGTTAACTGCTCGAAAGAAGATGTGAAACGCTTGTTCTTCAACAAGATATGTCTCGACAAACGTGAAGAAGTCCAAGCAAAGCAAAACCAAGGTGTAATTAATGTTTGCTATGCATATGGTATTAACTCTGGCCATATGTGGGAATCGAGGTGGAGAGAGTTGGAAAGAAAAGAGTTCTTGAAAGAGAAAAAGCGTCTTGAGAAGATACACAAAAGGGGTAGAGAGGCAAGGATCAGATGATTTCAGTTCATGAAATGGGCGCCTCCTACTGACTAAACGCCTATTCCTAAGCAAGGGCGACGACGTAAACAATACAAGAATTTCTTTGGAAGATGCTGAAGATTGAAGACTGATCAAGACTACGACAATATCCAAGGGGGAGTTTGTTGATGCATAATGTCTATTGTCTAGGTCTTGGATCGAGTCTGTATGTTTAGGGCTTGATTTGTTAGAAATTGGAAAGTACTTATGTGTATGTACACAAGTTCGGCCGAACTTGTGTCAGGATTGATCAAGTTCGCCCGAACTTGATCTATCCATACCACACTTCACCCGAACTTGTAGGTCTATATATAGCTCATCTTGGATCTTTCATTGTAAGAACTTTACGTTGACGACAACAAAAAAAATCTGATACCAAAAACAAAGAAATCTGATCTGAAACGAGCCGTAAACGCAAAACCGGACACGCAAAACGAGACCCGATACGAAAAACAAAGAAATCTGATCTAGGCGTCCCAGGCGACACGCGCCAGGATCCCTAGCATCTCCCGCAACGTGCGAGAGACGTCCAGGTGACGTGTCACCGTTTCGCACCATGTGGCAACCCTAGCTCGTTACGATGCTGACCTAGCCCTAGCTAGGTGTCTCAGGCGCCACGCGAGGGAGGTCCAGGAATCCCGAGCGACGCGCGGGAGAAGTCAATTTTGGGTATAAAAGGCTAGGCCTGGGACTGGAAAATTTGCACCTGTTCGATCGAAATTCTCCGATCAGAACTCATTAGTACCTCCGTTCTCTTCAACAACACCGCCCTAAACCCCTAAACCTTCGAAGCACTGCCCGCTGTAAGTATCTTAACCCCCTGATCACTAATTTACTATCCTACCCGATGTAGGACCAACGCATGTCAAGGCTCTGCCCGACTACGTTCATTGGAGTCCAATCTCGTGTTGTATGGACACCCTACCCGATCGATTTAGAATCGCCAACGCATGTCTAAAGTGACTTGGGTTAATTTACAAACACATGTGCATTTTATGTTTTAATAGAAATTCCAGGGAGTAATCAAGAATTGTCACCAGGAACTCTGTAGGAATACCTAAGTGTTCAAGGCGAGTACATTCTCTTTTTGTAAATCTTTTTGTGAGTCAAACTGTTTTACAAAAACCTCAAATGCTTTAATTATGCTTAACAGTAATTGAGTGTATGTATTCTACAATTACTACCGATATGTTGGGGTTTTGTATACATTACTAGTCCACAGTCATAGGATTGTGACTGGAACCGTTACTGTTGGGTGACAGGGCCCAAAGTAATATGACCCACAAGTCAGGAATGACAGTACTGAATGAGTAATTGCGTAGAATAAACATTGTAAATGCGGATGCTCTCAATACTGTCAAGTGTAAACACTTGTTTTGATTAAACTGGGATGCATTCGCCAGTATTTCTTGCTGATAAAATATTTTTAAAACGCGTTTCAGGTAACTTAATGTGAAGCTAATGGAAGCCATCTGGAGAGCACTGAAGGCTTAGAAAAGTGGCTATAAAATTTACCTAAATGAAAAGGAGTTTATGTTTTTCATAAATTGGGGTTACCCTCTACGAATATATTGTAAGGGAAACATGGGTTTTATCCCATTTGTTTATTTATAAAAGTTGGGTTTTGAAACCCTGATAATATTTCCTAACTACGATCCTGATGTTTTAATTCCGCTGCCAAATTAATAAACACCGGTACCACCAGCTCTGTGTCTCGCGGCTCCGGCTCCCGGGGAAGGGTCTGGGGTTGCGACAGAAGGTGGTATCAGAGCCACTGATTTAAGCCATTTAGGTGTTCTTTTGAAATACCTAAATTTTAAACAAAAGTGTTAGGAAATATCCGCGACTTCTATGTTACTCTGTGTAAATATATATAATTATTCTTTGTTATTTTAATAACTTCTTTAGTTTACAGTATGAGTGATCAGGGTACTCTGACGCTTATCGTCACCTACCTCATTCTCTCATGGATAGGAACATCCCAGCCAATCACCGACTACACTGCCGATTCTGAAGATATCTTTGTATTCAAAGCAAAATCCACAGAACCTTTTCCCCCTAAAAAGAGCCAAAGAAGAAAAGAGGAAAAGAATGAGACAAGCACAACAACAAGCCATAGTAGTTAGAACTGAGAGAAATACCCGAAACCCAGAAGTTAGACCCTATGGGAAGAAGAGTTGGATAGACAATTTGCTAATTTTCACATGTTTGGAAATGTAGGAGGAGAACCTAATTTCAACCAAGTAGCAAATCCAGAACCACTGTTACTTCCTTTGTTTCCTAACTAATCCATGAACCTAGAATAGAACCAGGGAAATCAATTTCCAATCCCAGCCTTTGACCCCAATGAGATACCTAGATTCCCAACACCAAACCCTTTAGATCAGTGGTGAGCTAACAACTGGGCAATTCAGAACCTACTAGAAAACCCATTTCCCACTAAAGAACCAGTTCCACCTTACCCTGAACCAGTGCCAGCCCCAATACTGCCCAGGGAACATGTGGAAGAACTCCGCCAGCTTGGAGATGAACTGGTGGAGGAAGGAAACCGGATTCGGCAAATCGGGGAGAAGCTCGTCTGGAAATATGACGAGTGGGAAATGCAATTTTAAGAAAGCAGTAACCTAATATATTATATATGTGTGTGTGTGTGTATATATATATGTATATATATATATGTATATTTTGTTACCTTAAAAAAACCCACAAAAAGAATAACTAAAATAGATAATAATATATATCACCTATATATATATATATATCGATGCATAGTTACTAATGTTTGAATTCCAGTTATGTTTGTAATAGATGCATATATATGAAAAGAGTAAAAGTCGCGATGCTCGTGGTTCACTGTGTTGTGTGATTATTATTTATTCTGTGATATTAATATCTGATAAATGTTTACCATTCAGATGTTAGACGAAGTAAATCAGGAAATCCAGAATAACGATAATAATGAGAATCAAATGAATAAAAGTGTTATCGAACACATAATGGCCCAAGGAATCATAGATGTTATGCCCTATATTATCGATACTATTAAAAAGGTAGAAAATAATGATTCCATAAACGAGAATAAACGTGTACCCCATGAATCAAATCACAACGTGAATGGAAATCACGAACTGTTAATCCAAGCTCCAATTCCAAAAAGAAGAAGAACCATCTCATATGGTTGTTCTTGTAAAGAATTCTCATCATGCAAACCGATAGAATTCTCAGGCAATGAAGGAGATATTTCAACCTTGCGCTGGATAGAAAAGACAGAAGCAGTCCTCAAGATAAGTAAATGTGCAAATGTAGATAAAGTCATGTATGCTTCTAATCTTTTTAAAGATGCCGCTTTAGAGTGGTGAATACCATTCTTCTTTGAAGGAAGTGACAGGGTTTATAGTATGGAATGGAAAAACTTTAAGAAAATAGTTGAAAGGAAATTCTGTCCTCCTAATGAAAAGGAACAAATTTCTAATAAATTCCTAAATCATAGAATGATCGGGGTAGATTGCAGAGAATATACTACCACATTCTTTGAATATGCAAGGATTGTACGAACCCTAGCTTCACCTGAACCAGTCTTGATCTCTCGTTACATCTGGGGATTAATCAGTGAGATGAGACATGTAGTCAAGGCAACTAGACCACAAACCACAGAAGAAACAGTGGGATTGGCGAATACCTTGACAAATGAGTTGGTACGTACGCAAGAAGAAAACCAGAAAAGGAACCTAGCTCAAAAGATCACTCAGGAGCTACGTTATGGAAATTCCTACCGTGGGAAAGGGGCAAGTTCTTCTTCACCCCCGTGTAAGTACTGCAAAAGGAAACATTCAGGGAAATGCTCTACATACTGCAATTTCTGCAAATTCCCAGGGCATAAGGAAGAATACTGCAGAAAGAAAGTTAGCAATAGGCTATGCTACAATTGCAAAGAAGCCGGTCTTATTAAAACTAATTGTCCGAAACTAGCTCTAGCGGCAAACAATAAAGCAAAGACAACCGAAGGACCCAAGAAGACTGCCAGAGCGTTCGTGCTGACCGCTAAAGAAGCAAAGATGACTCCGGATGTGATTGCCGGTACGTTTTTAGTTAATGATGTTTATGCAAAAGTATTATTTGACTCTGGTGCAAACCAAAGTTTCATTAATACTTCCTTCTGCAATCTTCTTAATCAACCATTAACTAAACTTCACCAAAACTGTCTGGTGGAGATGGCAAATGGGTCTTCTATCCAAATAAGCGAAATCCTGCAAGGAGCAAAGACAGGAATTTTAAATCATATTTTTTCTGCTAACCTTTTTCCCATGGATCTAGCCGGATTTGATGTCGTGTTAGGAATGGATTGGTTGATAGCCAATCAGGCACGAATAATATGTGATCAAAAGTCTGTAGAAGTAAATGTGCCATCTGGCGAAAGGATCACAATTAAAGGAGATAAGTCGACAAGATCAACCAAGTTCATCTCTGTGATGAAAGCTGTAAGCTATATACGGAAAGGAGGAATAGTGTATATGATTCCCTAATCATTAACACTAAAGGAAAGAACTAAAAGATATTCCGGTAATATCCGAATTCTCTGATGTATTCCCAAAAGAGTTGACTGGATTACCGCTATATCGAGAGGTTGAATTTAGAATTCACCTAATACCAGGAACGGCACCGATTGCCAAAGCACCCTATCGCCTAGCACCGACGGAGATGCTGGAACTGAAGAAACAACTGGACGGATTACTAGAGAAAGGTTTCATACAACCTAGCTCATCACCATGGGGAGCACCAGTGTTATTTGTTAAGAAGAAAGACGGATCAATGCGAATGTGCATTGATTACCGAGAATTGAATAAGGTGACAATCAAAAATCGGTACCCGTTACCAAGAATTGACGATTTGTTCGATCAACTCCAAGGAGCCCGATTCTTTTCTAAGATCGACTTACGCTTAGGATATCATCAGTTGAAAGTACAGGAAGAGGACATTCCTAAAACTGCTCTCAGAACGAGGTACGTTCATTATGAATTTACAGTCATGCCATTCAGTTTTAACCAATGCCCCAGCTGCATTTATGGACATGATGAACATGATATGTAAACCATACCTGGATAAATTCATAATTGTCTTTATAAATGATATTCTAATTTACTCTAAAAGTAAGGAAGATCATGCAGAGCATTTGCATATACTCCTGTCATTGCTAAGGAAGGAAAAGCTTTATGCAAAATTCTCAAAATGTGAATTCTGGTTACAAGAAGTACAATTTCTTGGACATCTGGTAAACCACGAAGGAATTCATGTGGATCCAACAAAGATCGAAGCAATTACCAAATGGAAGGTCCCAGAATCACCAACGGAAATAAGAAGTTTTCTTGGATTGGCAGGATGTTATTGAAGTTTTATTCAAGATTTTTCTAGAATAGCCATCCCGTTAACCAAGCTAACATGCAAATCGGTTAAGTTTGAATGGGGACCAAAGTAAGAAGATGCATTTAGGATTTTGAAGCAAAAGTTAACCAACGCACCAATACTCGCTTTGCCAGAAGGAACTGAAGACTTTGTAGTTTATTGTGATGCGTCTAAGTTAGGATATGGATGTGTGCTGATGCAACGTCAAAAAGTAATTGCTTATGCCTCTAGACAACTTAAGAAGCATGAAGAAAATTATACTACACATGATCTAGAATTAGGAGCAATAATTTTGCCCTTAAGATATGGAGACACTATCTTTACGGTAGTAAGTTTGTAATATTCACAGATCATAAGAGTTTAAGATATGTCTTTGGACAAAAGGAATCAAACATGAGACAGAGGTGATGGATGGAAATCCTTAGTGATTATGATTGTGATATCCAGTATCATCCAGGAAAAGCTAACGTAGTAGCTGATGCTTTTAGTCGAAAGTATCATGAGAAGCCAAAAAGAATACGCTCTCTTAGACTAAACCTGCAGATAGATTTAAATGAGCAAATTAAACTGACATAGGAAACAATAATCAAGGACGATGCAGAAGGATTAAAAGGAATGCTTAAGGAATTTGAGAAAGGAACAAATGGAATTTGGAGATTCCATAAGGAAAGGATTTGGATTCCTATCCAAGGAGACCTACAAAATCGAATTTCAGAGGAAGCCCATAAGACTAACTATACAATGCATCCTGGAAAAGATAAGATGTACAAAGATTTATGAAAGAATTTCTGGTGGATAGGAATGAAGAAGGATCTAGCAAGCTATGTTGCTAAATGTCTAACATGTTCACAGGTCAAAGCCGAACATCAGAAACCTTCAGGACTGTTGCAACAATTGGAAATTCCGATTTGGAAATGGGAATTGATAACAATGGACTTTGTTACCAAACTACCCAGGACACGAAAAGGTAATGATACAATCTGGGTGATTGTAGACAGGTTAACCAAATCTGCTCTTTTCTTACCGATGAAGAAAACTTTCAGTATGGAACAATTAGCTAAGTTATATGTAAATGAAATAGTCTCATTACATGGAATTCCTTTGTCCATTGTGTCTGATAGGGACAGCCGTTTTACTTCTCATTTTTGGACAAGTTTCCAAAAAGTAATGGGAACTAGGCTAAATCTAAGTACAGCATATCATCCTCAAACAGACGGTCAAAGTGAAAGGACAATCCAAACAATGGAAGATATGCTTAAAGCCTATGTAATTGATTTTGGAGGAAATCGGGATGAACATTTACCTTTGATAGAATTTTCCTACAACAACAGTTATCATACCAGCATCAATGTTGCACCATTTGAAGCACTAAATGGACGAAAATGCCGAACACCAGTATGTTGGGCAGAAATTGGAGAAAAGCAACTATCAGGTCCTGAAAACGTGCAAGAAACAACTGAAAAGATCATTCAAGTCAAGGAAAGACTAAAAGCGGCCCGAGATCGTCAAAAGAGTTATGCAGATAACAGAAGCAAACCTTTGGAATTTCAAGTTGGAGACAAAGTGCTATTAAAAGTCTCACCATGGAAATGAATTATAAGATTCGGTAAGAAAGGAAAACTAAGCTCAAGGTATGTTGGACCTTTTAAGATTATCAAACAAATAGGGCCAGTAGCTTATCAGCTACAATTGCCAGAGGAAATGGCAGGAATACATGATGTATTTCATGTATGTAATCTTAAGAAATGTTTAGTAGATGAATCATTGGTGATACCTCTTCATGATATAGAGGTAAATGAAAAGCTTAAGTTTGTAGAGAAACCCATTCAGATTGAAGATAGAAAGATCAAGAATCTCAAACGCAAGAGATTAGTTCTAGTCAAAGTAAAATAGGATTCAAAGAGAGGACCATAATACACATGGGAGCTAGAGTCAGAAATGCAAAGGAAATATCCATACCTATTCTAGTGAATCTCGAGGACGAGATTTAAAACAAGGTGGGGAGGATGTAACAACTCTCCATAAACCCACTAAAAGGAGCCGTAAACGCAAAACCGGACACGCACAACAAGACCCAATACGAAAAACGAAGAAATCTGATCCGGGCATCCCAGGCGACACGCGCCAGGATCCCTGGCATCTCCCGCAACGCTCGGGAGACATCCAGGTGACGTGTCACCGTTTCGCGCCATGTGTCAACCCTAGCTCATTACGAGGCTGACCTAGCCCTAGCTAGGTGTCTCAGGTGCCACGCGAGGGAGGTCTAGAAATCCCGCGCGACGCGCGGGAGAAGTCAATTTCGGGTATAAAAGGCCAGGCCTGGGACTGGAAAATTTGCATCTGTTCGATCGAAATTCTCCAATCAGAACTCTCTCATACCTCCGTTCTCTTGAACAACACCCCCCCTAAACCCCTAAACCTATGAAGCACTGCCCGCTGTAAGTATCTTAACCCCCTGATCACTAATTCACTATCCTACTCGATGTAGGACCAACACATGTCAAGGCTCTGCCCGATTACGTTCGATGGAGTCCTATCTCGTGTTGTATGGACACCCTACACGATCGATCTAGAATCGCCAACGCATGTCTAGGCTCTGCCTGACTAAGCTCGTTGGAGTTCTATCGCGTGTTGTATGGTTAAAGTGACTTGGGTTAATTTACTAACACATGTGCATTGTATGTTTTAATAGAAATTCCAGGGAGTAATCAAGAATTGTCACCAGGAACTCCGTAAGAATACCTAGGTGTTCAAGGCGAGTACATTCTCCTTTTGTAAATCTTTTTGTGAGTCAAAGTGTTTTACAAAAACCTCAAATGCTTTAATAATGCTTAACAGCAATTGAGTATATGTATTCTACAATTACTGCCGGTATGTTGGGGTTTTGTATACATTACTAGTCCACAGTCACAAGATTGTGACAGGAACCGTTACTGTTGGGTGACAAGGCCCAAAGTAATATGACCCACAAGTCAGGAGTGACAGTACTGAATGAGTAATTGTGTAGATATAAACATTGTAAATGCGGATGCTCTCAATACTGTAAAGTGTAAACACTTGTTTTGATTAAACTGGGATGCATTCGCCAGTATTTCTTTCTTGCTGATAAAATATTTTTCAAACGCGTTTCAGGTAACTTAATGTGAAGGTAATGGAAGCCAGCTGGAGAGCACTGAAGGCTTAGAAAAGTGGCTATAAAAGTTACCTAAATAAAAAGGAGTTTATGTTTTTCATTAATTGGGGTTACCCTCTACGAATATATTGTAATGGAAACATGGGTTTTATCCCATTTGTTTATTTATAAAGGTTTGGTGTTTTGAAATTCTGATAACATTTCCTAACTATGATCCTGATGTTTTAATTCCACTACCAAATTAATAAACACCGGTACCACCAGCTCTGTGTCTCGCGGCTCCCGCTCCCGGGGTAGGGGTCGGGGGTTGCGACACTGTCTGTTTGGATACTCGATGTACTATTGATTTGAACTAATAAACAGACAATTTAAATAGTAAATCTTGTGTATTCGATTAACAAGTCACATAATTTCCGCTTATGTTGGACTTTAGATACAAATTAGGTTCCTTAGCAGTGGAGGAGCGATCCTAACAGTGTATCACCCCAAAGCATAAAAGAGGGGACTATGTGAGGGTCCGTTGTATGGATCGTTCGGATCCTAATTTGGCAAATCTAAGGTAAACATGCTGAATCCGTTTGCATAGGCGACATTGGATACAAGTTTGTTACTGATTAATCACTGTTTCATTAATGTGTAGACGTTACAAATCCTGGAAACACTTGCACAGAGCCTCGCCTCTGTCGTGACAAAATCTCTGAATATTAC
The DNA here is from genome assembly GCA_947069175.1 of Scalesia atractyloides. Taxonomy (NCBI): domain Eukaryota; kingdom Viridiplantae; phylum Streptophyta; class Magnoliopsida; order Asterales; family Asteraceae; genus Scalesia; species Scalesia atractyloides. The sequence goes on along the minus strand of CAMTDV010000015.1, from coordinate 53,365,696 downwards.
AAATGAGAACACAAGTCACATATTTATAGGAGAACAAGTTCGCTCCAAATGTGCTTTGAACAAGTTCAGGCGAACTTGTTCACGCATCATACAAGTTCGGGCGAACTTGTTCATGCATCATACAAGTTCAGGCGAACTTGTATCTCATGATACATAAACTTAACATTTTGCTCCTATACACAGACTCGACGTAGTACGATGACGTAGGCAACATACATATGCATCAACAGACTCCCCCTTGGATGTTGTCGTAGTCATCATTCTTCAATTAAGTTCCTGAGACTTTAACGTTCTCTTGATCTTTATTTCTTGAATAACTTTATCTTCCATGATCTTCATAGCATCTACAATCCTTTTCGCTTTTCCTAAGCTTGTCTTGATAAAACATTGAATCTCCATGCTCCCCCTTGCTTTGAGCTTTCTGTTATCTTTAATCAATGTTTTTATCCAGCTCCCTCTTAAAATCTACTTCCTGTTTCAAAGTTCTTCAAACAGTCAAAGAAACATTTTAGATTCAAACTTTGAAATTTCATAACACAAACATTTCAAATTTTAATCTTCTATTAGTTTTTAAACCCTCTCAGTTAATCAAGTAAAAATTAATGACCTTGAATATCTGATTCCTGTATCAAGTTCAACTTAATGATCTTGATTAAATGTTTTGACACTAAACTGACATATTTATTCAAATGTAAGTTTCAACTTAATGAACTTTTAAACTTTTCAGATCAAATTTCAAAAGTTTTTACATTTTGTTCAGCAACTCTAGGCTTTGAAAATCAGCTTTTCATCATCAGTGGTCGAAACTAAAATATAATATAATCCTTTTGTTTTTATGTAATGAATATCAAACTTTAACTATGTACAAACATATTTACTAACATATTTTTATTGAGTTTGTGTTAAAGGATCATATCAGTTTTTGAGACATATCACTAGTACCATTGACCTCTTCATTACACTAAGTTTTAAACTCATTTACCTAGATTGTCGACATATTTATCCTCTTAAACTTCAACACATTTCTCAATTGTTCCAAGATACGTTATGTAGAATTAAGAAACTTGACTTAACTATGGTTCCCATCTCTATTATATACTTACGCATCAAGGTTCCCTATATTTCATCTTACAGGTGAATATAGCGTGATTGATATATGTATCTGGGTTATGCGAGACCTTGAGAGCTCATGTTAGTACCACCGTACCGACAAAGAAATGAAGGCTCGTCTTTAAAGTAGTATTCCAGTTTTGGAATCTTTTGAACTGCAATTGTAGTATTTTTCGATACTTTCAATTGAATGTAGTTCTTAGGGGATTTTTGTAAAAGCATTATAGAAGTTCTAGGGCATTGCTTACGCAAAATCAGAAGAACTTGTATAATACCCCAGATATAAATCATCTATAAAGACATCTTATCTAAGAATCAGGCAATCTATCAAACGAAATTTCGGAGTACTAAGTCCATATATCCGAAAGATGTTAATCCACAAGATTAAGCAGTTGTAAAATTTAGTTTATATCCCGGAAACAATTTATTGAACGTGTAAAGCCTATCGACACATCCACAGTAAAACTTGTTTATCACTTTTTAAACTTTACAAACCCTTAGCATACTGTGATAGTCCACTGATGTGCTATCATTTCCTTTGATCCATAAAACTCTTTTTGCCTTTTTCAATGTTTCTGTACTTTTCGCTTTTAATATGTTTTCGGATTTTGAAAATTTTTCTCCCCCTATGTGACATCTATGTTTCTAATCTTTGTACTATATCCGCCAATATTATATTAATGAAATTTTGTGTTACATTTTATGAGTTTTGTTTATTTACTTATGACATTTGTGTATTTTTAATCCTCGTTCAAATGCGATCTTGTAAACATCTTCTGGAAGTGAAATCGTAAACCGTTACGCTAATGTGACCAGTTTAACGCAACGTATGTCCAGGAATATTGACATAAGCTAACATACCCTAAATATCCTTTACATAACTTAAAAATAAGTTTTGAAAGGATTGGGATGTCAAAAACAAGCTTATTCAATCACAGGGACTACTTATGACAAACTATGAAAGTCTGTCGATTCTCGTAGCTACGTACACTCAAGGACATTTATACAAGCTTAACATACCTTAAATCCCGTTATATAACTTAGAAATAAGTTTCGAGGGTTTCGGCATGGCAAAATCACACTTTTGTAACTTCATGGGCTATTTTGCAAATTTTGCAAAACTATGCATTTTTGTGTATATCGCTCCCAGGAGCATGTACGGACATCCAAAAATTTTTTCTAAACATTAAAATATCATATTTTAGTGACTGGAATGCAAAAATGTCGTTCGTTACGCATTTACGGTCATACACGCGTTCGTTACGATTTTCGTCGTAATTAACCGAAAATCGTGACCGTACGACCAAACGAACCGAACTCTGGAACATTTTTGACATATTTCAAGTTCCCTACACTTTTTTATCCTCATGGAGTTTAGAAATCAGGTTAACGGGTGTTAGAAGTGCCCGAAACGCGACGAAACGAGTGCGGGGGCCTGTTCTGCCAAAATTCAAACTTGCTGACCAGCTAGGGGCCATACGGACCACATGGAGAACCTCATACGGTCCGCATGGGTGCCCAGCTCATCAGAAAGGTGGCAGCAGCTGGGTTTCTCCCTTGTTGACTCATGATCCGACTTTGCCACCCTTAATTCTGCACTTGACACCTATAAGACACTAAGCTAACTTGTGGGTGAGTCATAGGACACTTGTTAATCACCTACAACATCAAGAAAATTATAAATACCATAGTGTTCTTTACATTTGAACTCTAGCAACCATTGTTCTTGCTATAACCTACCACAAATCCGAATTTGCAACCTCCTTGGAGCTATTCTCTGGTTCTTGAATCATTCCTTGGTGTTTGTAAGTATTCCGCTCTTGCTATGTTCAATTATTATAGCTTAATTTGACTAAAAATTAAACAGTTTAACTTTTGTTTGACTTTTAGTTTTGATCATGAATTGATCAAGATAAAGTTCAATTGAATCTTGCAATATGATGGTAATCAAGGTGTTTATGATCTCTAAAAATCATGCTTACTGATTCCCACCATTTCTAGTTATTTTGGTAAGTCAAAGTTTTAGTCAAAATGCGATTTTTGCGCATTTTGCAATGGATCTATTTTTGATATGAAAACAGGTTGTTTTGATGCTAAAATACTTTATAAACTTATTAAGACATGTTAAGATATGTCAAATTCGTCATTCTTGTTATAGTGCTTGTTTAGAGTCAAAAGTCTAGCGGTTTGACCACCACTTTGACTTTTGAATATGACCCGTTTGGTCGATTTTTAGACACGACCAAATACATATATATGACAATAAATATATAGGGAATAACCCTTTGAGGTTATACCTTATGGTCATGTCTTTCGGATAGTGTTATGTTAACCAATGGTAATATCTCTTAAAAATGACCAAAATGCCCTTTTCGCAAGAAAACCAATAAACACATAGGTAACATAAATTTTGACATATAATCTGATCAAATAACATTTTAACCATGTTTAAGCATTTAAAACTTATCATAACACATATCTAACCATCCGAATGAGTAGTTACGCAAATGACGCGTTAAAGTAGCTTAAACTACCTTAATGGGTCAAAAGCACTTAAAAATCTTTTCAACTCAGAATGTTAACTTTATTAAACCATTATATATGAGTTAATATTCATTTGATTTATAAGGTCTCATTCTATCCGATCCTCCGATTTAAAGTTCTGATATTTATATAGTTATCCATTTATAGGACACGCTTGATTTCACGGACTCTTAATCTTGGTTTATCTTCTTGAACAAGGATACTTTTTCAACCACAAGGGAGTACATAGTCCCCTCTGTTACGTTTTCAAATGTTTTAGGGTGAAACATGTTCTCCCTATGATTGCTTTCGTGCTTTCATGACACTATATATGCTTTAATTACGTAGTACATATAGTACATTGATTTCAAAGATACTTTTGCAGCATATGCTGACTTAGCATATGAGCACATGATTTATATTACATTTACTTGCAATGTATGTTGACTGAGCATACTAGTACATTTGTTTTCAAAGACAATTACTTCCTATGTATGTTGACTGAGCATACAAGTACATTGGTTTTCAAAGACATTTTTGCTACATTGTTCATGACATTTTGGTGCATTGGAGATTGACTTAATACATTCATTAACATTGATCATGCCGACCGGTAGTATGTAATGGTACCATAGGACTTGACAAATCCCGTTCCCGCTTCCTAGGTTTGTTTGGAAGTAGGGAATGACAGAATCCGATGAAATGGATAGACCTATGACTGAAAGGGGTGTATTTGACTGTTACAAGGTTTGAATGTGTTTGCCAACAAATCTGAATACATGTTTAACAATAAAAGCAGTGGTTTATAAAATATATCTTTTCATTATTTCAAAGATGTATTTTATTACAAGACATTCGGTTTGTACTTGACTTTGGGTTATACAAGACTTGTTTATATATGACTTTGGTTTACATGACTTGGGTTTGCATTAATTTGGTTTAAACAAGACTTTTCGATGATGGTTGGTTTATGGCGAGTGATTTAAATAAAGTGACGTGTGTAATATGATAAAAGCAAGGTGGATACGCCGATGATACTTCCTATATATAAGTGCTTTTATTATCTTACATATTGTGGCGTTATCTAAATCATTTCAAACGAAATACAAGACTCGACATATTATATACAAAACATGACATTTTATACAGATACAAGATTTACTTTTAGTTATCTATTCGACCATGCATTACTTCCTTGATTTCGTATTGACTTTCATATGATCTTTATAAACGAAACTTTTATGGTTCATGGCTACTTTTGTATTAATTCAAACATTTCCTTACAATAATCAAAGCCATGAAACATCATCGCAAAACCTATGTTACTCACAATCATTTTTTTGTTGATGTACTTTATTTTCACACATGTTTCAGGAGCGAATGCTTAAGGATTGATCATGCGTCACATAGGACGGACTTTGGACTTTAGTAGCTTAAAACTTGAAGGCAATTTAACTTATGTTATGTTTTATTGTAGGAACGTCCACGAACAGCACGAGAACCTAAATTTGTTATCTAATGTCCAATTAGGCGGAAACTAATGACATGTTAATCAAATAACAAGAATTACTCATTTAAACGTTGTTTTCATTGATCTAAAGTCATATACATTCGAGAACCAGATCCGACAGAGCTTCGCCGTCTCTGTGCCAAAATCTCTAACTCTTACAAATGAAAACCCAAGGCACCTATTTATAGGAACACAAGTTCGGCCATAAAAGACACAATTTCACCCGAAGATGGTTAAGTTCGCCCGAACTTGACTTTATTCAAGTTCGGCCGAACTTGACTTCTCAAGTTACTCTCCAGCTAACTTGGTCTCTATTTCACATAAATACGCCTAGTTTCTAACAGTTTAAGCTCTAACCACTCAGACTCGATACATAATGACATCAATGACGAAGACAACATACATATGCACCAACAGACTCCCCCTTAGATGTTGCCGCAGTCATCTTGATGTAGATATCCCTTTTGATATAAGCACCAATAGACTACCCATACAACTTCTCTTTGGATATCTCCAGTGTCATAGTCTTTCTTGAGTACCCCGTAATCATCAGACTTCAAATAAGCTTCTGAGTCTTTAACTTTGCTCTTGAATAAGTATAATCTTTTTGATCTTCAAACGTTCTCTTTTCTTCAATTTAATCTTTGATAAAACTTTAATCTCCAAGCTCCCCCTTACTGTGAGTTGTGCTCTCCCTAGCTTTGAGCTTTATATTCAATCATATTTCTTCCTGCTTCCCCTAAAACTTTACTTCCTGTTTCAAAGTAATTGGGAATTCAAATAAACATCTAAGATTCTAACTTTGAAATTTTGTATCACATGAATTACATACCACCTGTTCCAAACTTGTTCTTCAAATTTAATCTTCATTTTTTAGTTATTCAAGTTCAAATTAATGATCTTGAAACATTTTACGTTTAAAACTATCAACCTTCAATTATTGAAATGAAATCCACTTAGTTGATCAAGTCCAAGTTAATGACCTTGATTAACTAATTTTGTTTACCAAGTCCAAGTTAATGACCTTGGCTATAACCGTTGTGAACAACTGATGTTTTTGTCAATTTTTAAAGTTTCAAATTAGTGAACTTTTTCTTACCAGACTTCGATGATCCGTTCTCCAACATTTGCTCATTGAGAATCTTTTTAGAGTTGAAAAGTAAGCAAAGTATTTACAGAACTTTTAACAAGTAAAATAAACAATGTACAAACATATTTACATACATATTTTTGTGAATTTGCGTCTAAGGATCATATCAATTGTTTGAGACATATCACCAGTACCGTTGACCTTTTTTGAGACTTTAAGTTTTAAACTTGTTTACCTTAGATTGTCGATATGTCTGTCCACTTAAACGTCATCACGTTTCTTAATTGTTCCAAGATATGTTAGGTAAGAATTATGAAACTTGACTTAACTATGGTTCCCCCCTCTTGAATATACTCCCGAATCCAGATTTCCTTGATTTCATCTTACTAGTGAGTATAGCGTAATTGATTTCTGTATTTGGGTTGTGCGAGACCTTGAGAGCTCAGGTTATTACTACCGTACTGACAAATAGATGAAGGCTCGTCTATAAAGGTGTGTTCCACTTAAGGAATCTTTTCAGCATTGCAAATGATTAGATCTTTCGTTTTTTTTCAAGTTTGCATGCTATTTTGGGTTTTTAGCAAAAGCATTATAGAAGTTCTAGGTTATTGCTTCCGCAAAATCAGAAGAACTTGTATAATACCCCAGATATCAACTATCTATAAAGACCTCGTATCTCAGAATCAGGAAACCCTTCAAATGAAATTTTGGAGTACTAAGTTAATATATCCAAGATGTGTTAAACCACGAGATTAAGCAGTTGTAAAATTTAGTTTATATCCCGGAAACAATCTACTGAACGTGTAAAACATATCGACACATCTACAGTAAGACTTGTTTATCACTTTTAAACTTTTCAATTCTTTAGTATACCGTGACAGTCCACTGATGTACTATCATTTCCTTTTTTACACCGAATTCTTTTTGTCTTTTTCAATGTTTTTTTACTTTTTGATTTTTCTAATGTTTTTGAATTTTTCAACTTTATCATATGTTTTTGATTTTTCAACAATTGTTAAAATTTTCTTGCTCCCCCTAAAATCAAAAACATATTTTTGGATTTTAGATTTAAAGAAATTCTTCTAAAAATGTAACAAACCAATGGGGATCCCGTGACCTTGTCGTCTGATCCTTTTTTTCAATCCTGTATCTGCAATTGTTTAACAAACAATCATTAGACTCATTTACCACTTGTAAAAGCAGTTTGAACATGTAAGAACTTTGAAATCAGTTTTTCTGTTCAATGGTGTGGATTTTCTTAATTTTGACTCTTCAAAATTTTTCCTTTTAACAACCACTTATAATTTCAAAAAATTTTCTTTTTAACTACTCCCCTCAAAATGACAAAGATATAACATTTCTGGATAAGTTAAAACAAACTGAAGCTTCCTTAATCCTGAATCATCTCTGATAAAGTGGATCTAGGAACTCCTGCACACTAAAGTAACTACTTGAAAAAAGAAACCCAAGCCTTTTTGGTCTTGGGTTGAACTTGATAATCAACGTAATCAAATTCGTAACCATCATCCTAATCAAAATTTTCATCAAACATTTCGTTCAATGTTAATTTTGAAACTTTATCGACCTTTTCTTTTTCTGTCTGTTTTAAAAAATCATTTTTCAACTTTGAAAGATCATTTTTAAAAACTGCTTCTTTTGATTTGGCATTTTCAGTTTTAGCAGCAACGGACTTCCCTTTCTCAAAGGACTTCTTTTTCGCAGCCTATGATTGTGACATGAATCTTGCTTTCTTGATATAAAATCGTGAATCATCGTTTTTGTTTGACTTTGAAGTTTCATCTATTACAAAACCTGAGTTTTCAAACTTTGATTCATTTTTGGGTTTTATTTCAGAAACATATTCTTTTTCGGATTTTACAATCTCTGGTTGTTTTAGCTTTTCTTCTTTTGATTCATTCTTCCTTCGTGGAAACACAGGCTTTAAATTCAGACACTTTCAAGCAATATGACCAATAACATTGCATTTAAAACATGTTTGTGTATCTGAAGCATTTCCACTAGTGGGTTTTACTCCACTTGTGAATTTGGTCTTAGCCTTGTCCCGAAGTTCTTTTTCTTTCTTGAATTCATCATTAGATTGCTTACCAATCTTAGCTTCTTCTTGAACCGTATTCGTTCCATACACAAAGTTGATGTTTTTACCTTTGTATGCTTGGAATGTCGATTGTGAGTTCTTCATCGGTTCTTCTTCAGCTTCTAAACCCAGTCCAGCTCTCCTGTTCTCTGGAAAATCACCACCATTTCTACGGTAATTGTTATAATTCTGTTTGGATTTAGAGTAAAATCTTTTCTCATTCTTTTCAAGATCATCTGATGAAACTTCCACAAGTTTAAACAGTTTATCAATTTGATCTTCTTTTACATTCTGAATCGGAAAACTTTCTTCAAAGTACAATCTATCAAATTCCTTAATCTTGTATAATAAAACATTAGGGTCATCACATAGATCACTTTCTTAAGATGTATCGTCACTTTCGGACTGTGAACAAGAACTGATTGAACTTTCATCAGAATCATTTCCTAAAACATTTTTCACCACTTTATTTACAACCGCTTTAATGTTATCGTTTGATTTTATAAAGTCCACGTAAATGTTCTCAGGCAATTCATCTCTCATTTCTGACAAAAGAAGAATGTTAAATGCCTTTTCAACTTCATCATCTTTCTTGCAACAGTATTTTTCAAGAAGTGGTGGAGGAACATTTCCATACACTTTACATTTTGATTTTTCACCATTTTCCTCCGACTTAATCGTAGGTAAAATATGATCAATGACATAAGCATTAGTGGTATAAGATTTTAGCAATTGGCTTACCCGTTTAGTTTCAATTTTCATAGCATGAAGCTCTCTTTTTGTTTCAGCAATTGTGTTAATGTACATGTTAATTGCCTTTTGTTTAACAAGTACTGTGGCTTTTAACATTTTTTCATTAGCACCAAGTTCAAAATTAGCTTTTTCGACATTTTTATATTTGCCTTGTATCTTGTCATAAGCTGCTTTCATGTTTCTGTAATCATAACGAAAAGTTTCATTATGTTCAGTTAATTCTCTTATGACTTTGACCTTATCAAGTCATGGTTCACAAGGACCTGTGCATTTTGTGCAAGGTTTTTCAACCTCCACAAATTTCACAACTTCCTTTTCAGACATTCTTACCTCAGCTTTTACCTTTTCGGCCTCTGCTTTCAAAGTTTCTTGTTTTTGCATCTCAGCATAAGCTATTCCTTCTTCCTCTGTTTATTGTATGTATCTTTCCAGAACTGCATCCTCCAGGACAGCTTCTTCCTCTGCCCTCTGCATTAATGCTTCTTGAATAGCATTTTCGATAGCAGCTTCCACCAATGATGTCTCAGATTCATTCACAACCTCTACCATCATAGCAACACCAGTCTTCTTTCTGATGTATTTGTTCCAATCGAAACCATCGTCTTCATGATTGGCAACAAGAGCTTGTTCGGCTAAGGCTAGAGTGTTCGTGCAAATGGCGGCTCTAATTGCTCAGCAATTTGCTGCAGTGCTTCCAAATCCCATAACTCAGATAAACCAAGCTAACAATAACAACAATGCACCTGCTGCGTGCAACTTTAAACAGTTTAATTCGGCTAAACCGCTCAAGTTTAGTGGTTCTGAGGGAGCAACTGGGCTCCTACAGTGGTTTGAGAGTCTTGAAAATACATTTCGCCATGTTTAGTGTCCAAATGAGCGGAAAGTTGAGTTTACTTCTAGCGTATTTGAAAAGAGAGCGCTAACATGGTGGAACGAGGTGATGAGAGATACGGGTGCCGACATTGCTATGGGTAAGACTTGGGAGGAACTCAGGGCTCTTATGATGAAGAGTTATGCCCTCGTCATGTAAAGCGGGCACTTAAAAATGAGTTTCATGATCTAAAACAAGACAGTGGTGAGCACTGTGCGTATACTGACATGTATGAGGAATTGAAATTATTATGTCCTGAGATGGTGACGTTTTTGGATAAGGCAATTGAGAAATACATAGATGGTCTTCCTGACCCGGTTCAGGATATTGTCACTCGCAGCAACCCCACTACTGTCAGGCAAGCCATTAAGCTATTTGCAACTCTGACTGAATCGCAAATCAGAATGGGTAAGCTTCACCGAAAAGGTGACAAGAAATCGTCTGACAAGTCTGAGAAACAAAAGGGTAAGAAATCCGAAGGTTCGAAGAAGTCTAGGAAGCATAAGACTTCCAAGAACTTTGCTTTCACTACTCAGCCCAATCAAGCCGCTCCTAACCAGCCTGCTCAGCCTCCCGCCAAGAAACAGTATACCGGCACTGCACCTTTGTGCAACAGATGCAACGGTCACCACAAACCCAAGTTACCATGTCGTGTTTGTACCAATTGTGGGCGATCTAGCCATCTTGCCAACACTTGTCGGTGTCCTCCTGCTCAGAACCAAGCCGCACAAAACCCTGTTCAGCAGCCAACCAATCCTGTGCGACCTCACTATCCACCAGGGTCTTGCTATAACGGTGAAGCCCTTACTCATTACCGGAACAACTGCCCGAGGTTGGTAAATGCAAACCCTGCTCGTGGACGAGCTTTCAACATTAATGCGAATGAGGCACGGGCAGATAACGAGGTGGTAAACGAAACGTTCTTTGTTAACAACCATCCTGCTTCTATACTATTTGATTCAGGTGTTGATAGAAGTTTTGCGTCCTTAACATTTGAGCCGTTACTTGCGAAACCAAGAACCAAACTAGGAAAGCCCTTGACAGTAGAAATAGCTAGTGGTGAACATCTTGTACTTGACTCTGTCATTCCTGGTTGCCAATTGAACCTTAATAACCATCTTTTTACTATTAACCTCACGCCTATGCAACTTTGGAGCTTTGACATTATAGTGGGAATGGATTGGTTAACCAAACATCATGCCGAGGTGGTTTGTTTTGATAAGATTGTTTGTGTACCTCTTCCGTCTGGTGAAATTCTGGAAGTTCATGGAGAAAGGCCCGTCAGTAACCTTAAACTTATGACTTGTACCCGAGCTCAGAAATACTTGTGGAAGAATTATGTGGCTTTCTTGGCGCATATTGTAGAGGAGAAAGGCAAGGGCAAAATTATTCAAGATATCCCTGTGGTTCGGGATTATCCTGAGGTGTTCCCTTAGGAGCTACCTGGTTTACCTCCTGCTCACCAAGTAGAGTTCCGTATTGATCTTATACCCGGTGCAACCCTATTGCTATATCTCCATACCCTCTTGGACTGTCTAAGATGCAAGAGTTGTCAAAGCAGCTTTAGGAGTTATCTGACAAAGGATTCATTAGACCGAGTTTTTCACCTTGGGGTGCTCCTGTGTTATTTGTAAAAAAGAAGAATGGGTTTTTGTATATGTGTATCGATTATCGTGAGCTCAACAAACTCACAATCAAGAATCAATATCCCCTACCTTGCATTGATGATCTTTTTGACCAACTACAGGGTGCTACTTGTTTTTTGAAGATTGATGTACGTTCTGGGTACCATCAGCTTCGTGTACTCGAGGAAGATATTCCTAAGACAGCCTTCCGCACTCGTTATGACCATTATGAGTTCACTGTTATGCCTTTCGGCTTAACCAATGCTCCTGCTGTCTTCATGGACTTGATGAATAGGGTTTGTACGCCTTATTTAGACAAGTTCATCATTGTTTCATTGATGACATCTTGATTTATTCCAAGACACGAGCCGATCATGAACAACATCTTTGTTTAACAATGGAACTCCTAAAGAAAGAACAACTTTACGCCAAATTCTCCAAGTGTGAATTTTGGCTTAAGGAAGTTCTGTTTTTGGGACATATTGTCAACGGACAAGGTATTCATGTGGATCCCGCAAAGATCACTGCAATCAGGGATTGGAATAGACCTTCTATTCCTACTGAAGTTTGTCCATTCTTGGGTCTCGCGGGTTATTACCGCCGTTTCATTGCTAACTTCTCCAAGATTGCGGTTCCCCTCACTGCTTTAACCCAAAAGAATAAACCTTTTGAGTGGGGACCCAAACAGGAAGAAGCTTTCCAGACATTGAAACAAAAGTTTTGTGATGCTCCTATTCTGTCTTTACCCGAGGGTAATGACGACTTCGTTGTATTTTGTGATGCGTCTAACTTAGGTCTCGGTTGTGTCCTCATGCAAAGAGACAAAGTTATAGCCTATGCATCAAGACAGTTGAAGGTTCACGAAAAGAACTACACCACTCATGATCTTGAGTTAGGTGCTATTGTGTTTGCTCTTATGATTTGGAGACATTACCTATACGGTACGAAATGTGTGGTTTTCACGGACCACAAAAGTCTTCAACACATCTTCAATCAGAAAGAACTTAACATGAGGCAACGACGTTGGGTCGAGCTTCTGAACGACTATGACTGCGAAATTCGTTACCATCCTGGTAAGGCGAATGTCGTAGCCGATGCATTAAGTCGTAAGGAACAAGTCAAGTTGAATTGTGTTCAAATTCGATCTGATATTTAGACTCGCATTCTTGATGATCAACGTACTTGTGTAGCACAAGGCATAATGGGTAATGAATTACCACATCAACTCGAGCTTCAACTTGAAACTAAAGACAGTGGATTATCATATTATATGAACCATTTGTGGGTCACAAGTCTTGACAATCTTTGCACCTTATTGATGAACGAAGCTCATAAGTCTCGTTATTCAATTCATCCAGGCGCAGACAAAATGTATAAGTATCTTCGTACTCAGTATTGGTGGCCGGGTATGAAGTTAAGGCAGAACATCAATGTCCATCTGGTTTACTTGAACAACCAGAGATTCCAGTTTGGAAATAGGAAAGCATTTCCATGGATCTCGTTACCAAATTACCGCGCACTTCTAGAGGTCACGATGCCATTTGGGTAGTCGTTGATCGTCTAACAAATTCAGCACATTTTATAGCCATTCACAAGGATTTTCCTGCTGACAAACTTGCTAAGATCTATGTGGATGAAATAGTATCTCGTCATGGTGTTCCTTTGGATATCATATATGATCGTGATGCTCGATTTTCATCTAATTTTTTGAGAACCATACAATCTGCCATGGGAACCAAGCTTAATTTGAGTACTGTTGATCATCCTCAAATGGATGGACAATCTGAAAGGGCAATCCAGACATTGGAGGATATGCTTAGAGCCTGTGTGTCGACTTTGGTGGTAGTTGGGATTCACATCTACCATTGATTGAGTTCTCCTACAACAACAGTTATAACTCCAGCATTAATATTGTACCTTTTGAAGCTCTTTATGGTCGAAAATGTCTGTTGGAATGAGATCGGTGAATCTCGATTCACTTGACCTAAACTTATTCACGGCACAACAGACAAAGTCAAGAAGATTCGCGAAAACCTTCTGACAGCTAGAAGCCGTCAAAAGAGTACGCGGATAAACGACGCAAGCCTTTGGAATTCCAAGTCGGTGATCACGTCCTACTCAAGGTATCCCCTTGGAAGGGAGTGATTAGATTCGGGAAGAAATGAAAACTTGCACCATGATATGTTGGACCATTTAAGACCGTTGAGAGAATCAGAAAAGTAGCCTACAAACTTGAGCTACCTCCACAACTTGGAAATGTTCATCCAAAATTCCACATACCAACTTGAAAAAGTGTTTGACAGATGAAAACCTCCACATCCCTCTTGACGAAATTTGTGTTGATGACACAATGCATTTGTGGAGAAACCTGTGGAAATATTGGAACGTGAAGTCAAGAAGCTAAAGCGCAGATGTATACCAACAGTCAAAGTTCGCTGGAAATCCAAACATGGCCCAGAGTTTACTTGGAAACGAGAAGACCAAATGAAGGCGAAATATCCGCATCTTTTCTCACTAGTTTCCTCAAGCTAAATTTCGGTACGAAATTTCCTGAAGTAGGGGAGACTGTGACATCTGTGCTTTCAAATCTTCGTACTATATCCGAAAATATTATATTAATGAAATTTTTTGTTACATTTTATGAGTTTTGTATATTTACTTATGACAATTGTGTATTTTTAATCCTCGTTCAAATCCAATCTTGTAAACATCTTCTGGAAGTGAAATCGCAAACCGTTACACTAATGTGACGCAACGTATGCCTAGGAATAGTGACATAAGCTAAACATACCCTAAATATCCTTTACATAACTTAGACATAAGTTTTGAAGGGTTTGGGTTGTCAAAAACAAGCTTATTTGAACACAGGGACTATTTACGACAAACTATGAAAGTCTGCTGATTCTCATAGCGACGTACACCCCAGGACATTTATACAGGCTTAACATACCTTAAATACCCATTATATAACTTACAAATAAGTTTCGAGGGCTTCGGTATGGCAAAATCACACTTTTGTAACTTCAGGGGCTATTTTGCAAATTTTGCAAAACTATGCCTTTTTGCGTATATCGCTACCCGAGCATGTACGAACATCCAAAAAAAAATTTCTAAACATTAAAATATCATATTTTAGTGATTGGAATGCAAAAATGTCATTCGTTACGCATTTACGGTCATACACGCGTTCGTTACGATTTTCATCGTAATTAACCAAAAACCGCGGCCGTACGACCAAACGAACCGACCTCTGGAAAATTTTTGGCTTGTTTCAAGTTCCCTATATTTTTTTGTCCTTATGGAGCTTAGAAATCAGGTTAACGGGTGTTGGGAGTGCCCGAAACGCGACGAAACGAGTGCAGGGGCCTGTTCTGCCAAAATTGAAACTTGCTGACTAGCTAGGGGCCATACAGACCGCATGGAGAGCCCCATATGGTCCACATGGGGTGCCCAGCTCATCAGAAAGGTGGCAGCAGCTGGGTTTCTCACTTGTTGACTCATGATCCGACTTTGCCACCCTTAATTATGCACTTGACACCTATGGGACACTAATCTAACTTGTGGGTGAGTCATGGGACACTTGTTAATCACCTACAACAAAAAGAGAACTATAAATACCATAGTGTTCTTTACATTTGAACTCGTGCGACTATTGTTCTTGCTATAACCTGCCATAAATCCGAATTTGCAACCTCCTTGGAGCTATTCTCTAGTTCTTGAATTATTCCTTGGTGTTTGTAAGTATTCCACTCTTGCTATGTTCAATTATTATAGCTTAATTTGACTAAAAATCAAACAGTTTGACTTCTGTTTAGCTTTTGGTTTTAATCATGAATTGATCAAGATAAAGCACAATTGAATCTTGCAATATGATCGTAATCAAGGTGGTTATGATCTCTAAAAATCATGCCTACTGATTCCCACCATTTCTAGTTATTTTGGTAAGTCAAAGTTTCGGTCAAAATGTGATTTGTGCGCATTTTGCGACGGATCTATTTTTGGATATCAAAACAGGTTGTTTTGATGCCAAAATAATTTAAAAACTTATTAAGACATGTCAAGATATGTCAAATTCGTCACTCTTGTTATAGTGCTTGTTTAGAGTCAAAAGTCTAGCGGTTTGACCCCCAGTTTGACTTTTGAATCTGACTCGTTTGTTCGATTTTTAGACCCGACCAAATACATATTTGTGACCATAAATATATAGGGAACAACCCTCTGAGGTAATACCTTATGGTCATGTCTTTCGGATAGTGTTATGTTAATAAATGGTAATATCTCAAAAAAATGACCAAATGCCCTTTTCGCAAGAAAACCAATTAAACACATAGGTAACATTAATTTTGACATATAATCCGATCAAATAAGATTTTAACCATGTTTAAGCATTTAAAACTTATCATAACACATATCTAACCATCCGAATGCGTAGTTACGCAAATGACGCGTTAAAGTAGCTTAAACTACCTTAACGGGTCAAAAGCACTTAAAAGTCTTTTCTACTCAGAATGTTAACTTTAATAAACCATTATATATGATTTCCAATACTCATTTGGTTTATAAGGTCTCAGTCTAACTGATCCTCTGATTTCAAGCTCCGATATTTATATAGTTATCCATTTATAGGACACGCTTGATTTAACGGACTCTTAATCTTGGTTTATCTTCTTGAACAAGGATACTTTTGCAACCACAAGTGAGTACATAGTCCCCTCTTTATGTTTTCAAATGTTTTGGGGTGAAACATGTTGTGCCTCTGATTACTTTCGTGCTTTCATGACACTATATATGCTTTTATTACATAGTACATATAGTACATTGATTTCAAAGATACTTTTGCGGCATATGATGACTTAGCATATGAGCACATTGATTTATATTACATTTACTTGCTATGTATGTTGACTGAGCATACTAGTACATTGGTTTTCAAAGACATTTTTGCTACATTGTACATGACATTTTGGTGCGTTGGAGATTGACTTAATACATTCATAACATTGATCACGCTGACCGGTAGTATGTAATGGTACCATAGGACTTGACAAATCCCGTTCCTGCTTCCTAGGTTTGTTTGGAAGTAGGGAATGACAGAATCCGATGAAATGGATAGACCTTTGACTGAAAGGGGTCTATTTGACTGTTACAAGGTTTGAATGTGTTTGCTAACAAATCTGAATACATGTTTAACAATAAAAGAAATGGTTTATAAAATATATCTTTTCATAATTTTCAAAGATGTGTTTTATTACAAGACATTCCGTTTATACTTGAATTTTGGTTATACACGACTTGTTTATATATGACTTTGGTTTACAAGACTTGGGTTTGCATTACTTTGGTTTAAACAAGACTTTTCGATGACGGTTGGTTTATGGCGAGTGATTTAAATAAAGTGACGTGTGTAATATGATAAAAGCATGGTGGATACGCCGATGGTACTTCCTATATATAAGTGCTTTTATTATCTTACATATTGTGGCGTTATCTAAATCATTTCAAACGAAATACAAGACTCGACATATTATATACAAAACATGACATTTTATACAGATACAAGATTTACTTTTAGTTATCTATTCGACCATGCATTACTTCCTTGATTTCGTATTGACTTTCATATGATCTTTATAAATGAAACTTTTATGGTTCATGGCTACTTTTGTATTAATTCAAACATTTCCTTACAATAATCAAAGCCATGAAATATCATCACAAAACCTATGTTACTCACAGGCATTTTAATGCTGACGTACTTTATTTTCACACATGCTTCAGGAGCGAATGCTTAAGGATTGATCATGCGTCACATAGGACGAACTTTGGGCTTTAGTAGCTTAAAACTTGAAAACAATTTAACTTATGTTATGTTTTATGTTTAAATTTCCAGACAATGTAAACAATATTAATGAAACTTAACTTATTATGCCATGGTTGTGAAACATTAATTATGTTACAACACTCGCCGACGTTTCCGCCACGGTTTGTTGTTTTACGTGGTCGGGGTGTGACACCCTAAAATTCAAACACATATTTTGGAATTTTTTATTTATAGAAAAACATTGACCAACCAATGAGAATCACTTCAATTCATCATCCATTACTGCTTCACAAATTTCTTTTATAACCTCTTCCCCACATGATGACAAAAACCTTGACACTTTTGTGTTTATAACAATTTATATTCATGAGTTTTGTCTGTTTAACATTGAGGGTTCTGTGAATTTTTTTCAAATTTTTCTTCAAAAAGATTTGTAAAATTTTTTAAGTAAACGTTATTAGAACGTAATAAGGCCTTTATATAGAACTTGATAACCCGGTCCGTCTTTATTATGTGCCACAAAACTCCATTCTCAGTAATTTACTTTTTTCCCAGAAGTTCCTGCACAAAAATTCAAACAGTTAGTTGAATAATGACACCCAAGCCTTTGCAGTCTTAGGTATTATTTCTTCAACCTTAATTTTGACTTTCTTTTCATAATCATGTTTATTTTGGACTTTCTCAAGTTTCAAAAAGTCCTTTAACCTTTCAATTTTCACTGATTGTGTAAATTCTTTTTCTTTCACCAACCATGATTGATTTTTCGTTAAAGCTTTCTTGGAATACAATGTAGAAACTTTTTGTTCATTACTATTCGATGATTCACCAGTTTCAAAATTTGAAAACTTAATAATAACTGGTTTCACCTTGTTTGTAGTTTCTATACATTGTTTCAAAACCTGAGTTGGTATTTTCAAATCTTCAAAATTTTTCTTATCAATATGAACAGGTTTATGATTAATATGAAAACATTTTCTAGCAATGTGTCCAGTTACTCCATATTTATGACACTTCCTGTTCTCATACTGATCCATTTTAACAAACCATACACTCAAATCATAACATTGACTTGAAGTGTGGTAGCCATCTTTCCTGCTTCTTCTGTAACTTTGATTTGACGTTAAAGCACTGTGGGCCAACCTGCACCACTTATTTACAAATTTTTGTGCGTTTCTATAATAATTGGATGATCGTACCGATGAGCTTTTATTTTTCTTTTGGAAGTTTTTAGAATTTTTAAAACTTTGTTTTTCCTTTTGTTTTTGTTCTTCATTTTGCTTAGAAGGTTTTTGCGTTGAGCATTCACCTTTCTCAGTAGATTGTAGAACAATTTGTTGAAAATTTTCTTTTAGCTTTAAAAATATTCATTTTTATCTTTTTAGTACTTTCATCATTGATATCATCATCACAATTCTCAATTATGACATTGTCATAATTTGTGACATTATCACTTATTGGAATTTCCTTTTTATTCACATTGATCGGTTTTGAACATATATGATCTAACTTTAATGAGCAAGTCACAAAACCTTTCAATAACTTTTCTGAATTAACAACTTTATTTTTAACAGTCTCAACTTCTTTTTCAAGTTGAGCAATTTTCTCAATATGAGAATTTATTGCTTTTTGATTTTCTATATTTAATTTTTCAAAAACATTTTTTTTTTATTTTTAAACATTTTTATTTCATTTTGAAAATCTATTAACATTTGTAATTTTTCATTTTCTAAAATTTTTATTTTATTTTCAAAATTCTTTTCATTTTCTTTTAACTTTTTATTTTCTAATGTCAAACTCGCTAGATTGTGCAAGAGCTTGGCATTATATGCCAGATAATCATTCATATCTACATCAAATCCTTGGCAGACTGGTTTAGAACTTGAAGACTCTTTTCCTTCACAGTTCTTCGCCATTAAACTCCCTTCTCTCTTCAACTGAATATTTGAACTTTGTGCTTCCCAATCATTTCCTTGATCACTAACACGATCAGACTTCTTCTTGATTAGCACCTTCTTGTTCTTAATCATCTCATCTCTTTCCAAATATTTAGCGCCTAGAGATTTTCACAAATCCTGTGCAGTTTTGTACTCTGGTAAACAAAACCAAGCTATCTTCTTTTATCGATTGCTGTAACGAGGTTAGTATCATTTTCTCATGGGCATATGCATCATTCAGTTTAGGTGTAAACTTTGATACTGAAAGCTCAGCTCCACGTTCATCGACTGGACATTTAAATCCAGTTTTAATAGCAACCTAACCATAAAGGTGATTTGCTCGTACCCAGTTCTCGAATTTTTCTTTCCAGCCTTCATACTCGTTCATACCCATCAACTTTGGCAGCTTCACGGACTCCATTTTGATTTCCAAATTTAACTGTCGTTCGAAATCACTTGAAAAATGATTAGCAAACAGACAATTTTAGTAAAATTTGACTTCTTAATCGACAATTTTAACGTATCGGTTTGCTAAAACGTTTAAAATTTTTCGGAAAACTGTTTTTATCAGATTAGAGCTTTAAACTCGTCTCGTCGATACGAATCTAACGATATACAATGTTCGAAACGTTTTTTGGGATTTTCATGCCTTTTTTTAGAAACCTTGGACAAGTTCGGGCGAACTTGTCACAACTTGTGAAAATCAGCTACTTAACAAGTTCGGGCAAACTTGTGTTAAGATTTATGAAAAAATCACCCTAGGAACAAGTTCGAGCGAACTTGTAAGAATTTCAAGAGATTTATCATGTTCGGGCGGACTTGTACTAGATTTTCAACCAGATTTGATCAAGTTCGGGCGAACTTGATTAAATTTGAAGAATTATCTAGCAACTTCGAGCAGACTTGATTAAAATCAGTGAAAAAACATTCAAGTTCGGGCGAATTTGATGAAAAATATGAATTTTTCAGTCAAGTTCGAACGAACTTGATGAGAAGTTCGAGCGAACATGTGTTTTCAAACATGGTTTTTTTAAATTTTTGACATGAATTCGTTTGTTTTAAGCTCTGATCTATTCAAGGGTTTTACTATTATGGATTTTTATGTATTATACTTGAAAATCAGTTCATTTTGTCCGTGTAATGTTGAAGAATAGTTTAAAAAGAATGAAATGAGTAGAAGATGAGATGTTCAATGTCCAGTGTCTTCAAATTATGCCAATCCTGCTCTGATACCAATTGAGGGTCCGTTGTACGGATCGTTCGGGTCCTCATTTGGCACACCTAAGGTAAACGTGCGGAATCCGTTTGCATAGGCGACATTGGATACTAGTTTGTTACTGATTAATCACCGTTTCATTAATGTGTAGACGTTACAAATCCTGGAAACACTTGGACAGAGCTTCGCCTCTGTCGTCACAAAATCTCTGAATATTATAAATGAGAACACAAGTCACATATTTATAGGAGAACAAGTTTGCTCCAAATATGCTTTGAACAAGTTCGGGCGAACTTGTATCTCATGATACATAAACTTAACATTTCGCTCCTATACACAGACTCGACGTAATATGATGACATAGGCAACAGACATATGCATCAACACTATGTACTCACTTGGGATTGCTTAAGTCTTGTAGTGTAGATCAAACAATTCTTGAAGGAACTAGGAATCAAGTGGCACCTAGTATCGGATACTATGTTTATAAGTCGGGACAAAACGGTGGATAGAATAGAATGAAGTTCTATAAATCAAATGAGCATTGGAACTCATATAGCGTGATTTAATGAACCTGACATTCTGATTAGATAGTAATCCTAAGTGCTCTTGACCCGTTATGACTCGTTAAGGTAGTTTACGCTACTTTAACGGATCATCTACGTAAATATAAGGTCGGATGGTTATATATGTTATATGATAATTCCTATATGCCCAAACATGTTTGAAAATGTTATTATATGAATTTAGATATCAAAATTTGATTACATATGCTCAAAATGAATTTATGCGCAAAAAGGGCATTTTGGTCATTTTTAAAGGGCATATAAACAATTTATCAAATAACTAACCAAACAAAGTGACCATAAGGTATAACCTCAGTAGGTTATTCCCTACACAACTATGGTCACAAAAATGTGTTTGGTCGGATCCTATGATCGACCAAACAGGTCGGATTCGAAAGTCAAAGCGGTGGTCAAGACCGCTCGACTTACGATCCTAATAAAGCACTAAACTAAAAGTGACGAGTTAACATTCTAAAACATGTTTAATTAAGTTAGAAAACTGATTTTGTATCAAAACATGATACCCCAAAATAGTTCCGTCGCAAAACGCACCTAATGCGCATTTTGACCGAAACTTTGATTCGTCACTTCAACTAGTAAACGTGGTAATCAGTAGGCATGATCGCTAAGGATCATAACCATCGTGATTACAATCACGTTGCAAAGTTCAATTGAACTTTTCTTTGACCAATTAATGGTCAAAGCTAAAACTCCAACACTGTTTAACTTTTAGCTTGAAATAGCTAAAAAAACAAATAACAAGACTAGAATGGAACACTTATATGTGATCTAAGGATGAAGGAAGAACCAGAAAACTCATATGGGAGACCTCCAACAATATGGTAGTCTCCACTTAGAGTTATAGAGAGAAAAAGAATGAATGAGCAAGGAATGAGGTTGCATCAAGCACCTATTTATACTTGTGGATGATTCACAAGATCATTCCAGGTGTTAGGGGAGTTTGTAGGATCATTACAAGTGCCTCCTAACGTGTTACAAGCAGCAGGGAAGCTCATAGTTTCAAATTAGCGGTTTAAACATCAGTCTGCCACATTTCTGTGTTATGCTGGAGATGCCTTACGGACAGTAAGGTATAGGGCTTACGGTCCGTAAGCCTTGTGAAGGGGTTGCAGTTCAAAAAATGACAGCTTTGGCCCCTGAACTTGATTCGTCGCGTGTTGGCACTTCTAGCACTCTTTAATACCATTTTCAATCTCCATGATGAAGTTAAAGTATACTTAACTTGAATTATGCTCAAAAATGTCATGGTTGTCAGTTCATTTGGCAGTACGGTTGCGTTTTTCGGTTAATTATGACAGAAGTTGTAACGAACACGAAAATGATCCAAATTGCAAAACGAAAGGAATGTTTGCATTCCCATAACTAAAACAACATATTTTAATGATTATAAAATTTTTTTGGATGTACTGTTATGGTCTGAACACAAAATATACGCGAGTTGGCATACTTTCGCAGTTTTTGACGCTCTTAGTCCTTGTGACCAAATAAGCATATTTTCACACACTGAACCCTCAAAAACTTATTTCTAAGCTATGTTAAGGGTATTTAGGGTATGTTTTAGCTTATGACCTTGTTCCGTATTGTGCGTTGCTACGAGAATCGGCTGACTTTCGTAGTTTGTCGTAAATAGTCCCTATGATCGAATAGGCTTGTTTTTGACATACCAAACCCTTCAAAACTTATTTCTAAGTTATGTAAAGGAAATTTAGGGCATGTTTAGCTTATGTAACTATTTTGGAATATACGTTGCGTTAAACTGATTATGTTTACGTAACATTTTATGTATAACTTTCCAGAAATTGTTTAAGAGCTCGATTTTGAACAAGGATTGATATTGTGCAATTGTTATGGATAAGTTTCATAATTCAATGAAACCTGAAGGCACAGTTGTAACAAGTTTTTATTGCTTATGAAATTGTTCGGATTTGATAATGAAACCTGAAGGCATAGTTGTCATAATGTCCCCTACTTTAGGAATTTCGTCCCGAAATTTATTCGTAGGAATCCGTATGCATAAGTTGTATCAAGCAATTGTTTTGCACGGAATCTAGGGTTTCATCTATTTATATAGAATAACTCATCAAGGATCTCCATGTAAGGCATAACTTTATCATTCCATAGTGGATACTTCCTCAGATAATGTGGGAAGTAGGAATAGGCTGTTATACCTGTGATGTTCATCTCCAAATAGATACTTCCTTGATTAATGCAGAAAGTGGAGATGAGGGATTTGATTTATGGTAAAACCAAATCAACCAATAGTACCATGAGTATCCTTTAAGAATCTGACTGTTGAGATAGAAGGTTCTATAAGGATTTAGCTTGTGTTTCATGTCTCCGTGGATGCTTCTTCGAAAGAGAAAATGAATGGATAATTCATCAGAAGTGGAAATGAAGGATTACGAATGGATAATTCATTCCCTGATGGATATTTCTTCAGAACCATAAATGAGTGGATAATTCATTTTCCTATGGATACTTCGTCAGAAATGGAAATGAAGGATTGTTGAATAGATTATTCATTTCCCCGATGGATTTTCTTCGGAAGCGAAAATGAATGGATATTCATTTTCCAATGGATACTTCGTCATAAGTGGAAATGAAGGATTGTTGAATAGATTATTCATTCCCCGCTGGATATTTCTTCGGAAGCGAAAATGAATGGACAATTCATTTTCCAATGGATACTTCGTCAGAAGTGGAAATGAAGGATTGTTGAATAGATTTTTCATTTTCCGATGAATATTTCTTCCGAAGCGAAAATGAATGGATAATTCATTTTCTAATGGATACTTTGTCAGAAGTGGAAATGAAGGATTGTTGAATAGATTATTCATTTCCGTGATGGATATTTCTTCGGAAGCAAAATGAATGGATTCATTTTCCAATGGATACTTCGTCAGAAGTGGAAATGAAGGATTGTTGAATAGATTATTCATTTCCCTGATGGATATATCTTCGGAAGCGAGAATGAATGGATAATTCATTTTCTAATGGATACTTCGTTAGAAGTGGAAATGAAGGATTGTTGAATAGATTTTTCCTTTCCCCGATGGATATCTAACGAAATGAATGGATAATTCATTTTCCAATGGATACTTAGTCAGAAGTGGAAATGAAAGATTGTTGAATAGATTATTCATTTCCAGATGGATATTTCTTCGGAAGTGAAAATGAATGGATAATTCATTTTCTAATGGATACTTTGTCAGAAGTGGAAATGAAGGATTGTTGAATAGATTATTCATTTCCGCGATGGATATTTCTTTGGAAGCAAAATGAATGGATTCATTTTCCAATGGATACTTCGTCAGAAGTGGAAATGAAGGATCGTTGAATAGATTTTTCATTTCCCCGATGGATATATCTTCGGAAGCGAGAATGAATGGATAATTCATTTTCTAATGGATACTTCGTTAGAAGTGGAAATGAAGGATTGTTGAATAGATTTTTCCTTTCCCCGATGGATATCTCTTCGAAAGCGAAAATGAATGGATAATTCATTTTCCAATGGATACTTCGTCAGAAGTGGAAATGAAAGATTGTTGAATAGATTATTCATTTCCAGATGGATATTTCTTCGGAAGCGAAAATGAATGGATAATTCATTTTCAAATGGATACTTCGTCAGAAGTGGAAATGAAGGATTGTTGAACAGATTATTCATTTCTCTGATGGATATTTCTTCAGAAACGAAAATGAATGGATAATTCATTTTCCAACGGATACTTCGTCAGAAGTGGAAATGAAGGATAAGGACATGAGTATTCATTCCCCAAATGAGTATTTCTTCTGAATCGAAAATGAAAGTAAAATTCATTTTCCTTAACGGATACTTCATCAGAAGTGGAATGAATTCATTCATTTTCACAATAGATAATTCTTCAGAAGCAAAAACGAATGGATAATTCATTTTCCTCGATGGATACTTCATTAGAGCTGAAAAATGAATGTGGATTTTGAATGGGTTATTCATTTCCCAATGGATATCTCTGCAGAAGCGAAAAATGAGTAGCTAGTTCATTTTTCCTCAATGGATACTTCAGGAGAAACGTAAATGAATATAGATGGCTTTCGATTCTTGTTTAAGTTAATATATATGGGTCTGGGGTAACATAAAATCCCCAAGTGTCTTGGATAATGCTACGACGGATAATACAATAAGAACACTTATATATAGGAAGTACCAGCGGCGTATCCACCAAGTTCTTATGATATTATAATCGCCTCGTTATCTAATCACTCTTGATTTTATATCACCACACTTAACAGGTTTCACTATGGTTTCCATGCATCAAATCTCATAGTTATGTGTGCACCCACAATTACTTGATTCGTTGCATAGTCTGCATAGCTTATCTTGCCAAGTGATAAATTATGGACATGGTCAAAGAAAATGTTTTGTTTCGACAATTGAAATAATGCATGCGTCTCACGTGTTTCACGCCAGCCAATAAGACTGTACGTTTTCCACGGATAGACGAGTTCATAGGTTTGGTAAAGAATGTGCGACCACAATGAGATTTATTACGAGTCTCGTTCAAATTTTTAAAGAATGAGGATTTTTGCAATTATATATTAACACACATTACACAACAAAATTTATTTATAGACAATCAAAGTGTATTCAAGATATTAGGAAATAAACAGAAAACATAAAAGTTCAAGTGTTTATTCAGACATTAGTACTAGCCTTGACATTTCCAGTGTAAATCTTGTATCCAAACGTTGAGTCGTCATTTTGCCAACCAGGTCAACTGATGTGATTAGGATAACCACAATTGAAGTAGGTTTCATGCGGGTAGTTAGGACACACTGGTATCGCATGAGAGGTGGCGATTGGTTGAGTAGGAACTGCCATAACTTGGTTTGACGCAGTGGCTAAACGACAAACATTAGTTATATGACCAAAACGTCCATAGTTTGTACATTTTTGGCAACGGACACCGGTATAGTGATGACGGTTACCTTGATTACACAGAGGTGCTCTTCCTCTATAAGGCTTCTTATAGGGTGGTGGGGCCACCTGGCTAGGTCCCACTTGGTTAAGCGGAATTGGAGCAATCATTGTACCATTATTTGAAGCTTTACGCTTCCTTGAGTTTTTTGAAGGGTTGGCTTCCGTCTTCTTTGGTGCCTCGTGAGTAGTCTTATTATCAAAGCTGGATAAGGCTACAACTAACTTAAGGGTCACACTGAGTATTATGCCTATCTGTTGGACGATGGTAATAGCCAGTTCAGACATTTGAGTATCGGTGTGAGGACGCATCATTCTAAAAGAAAGTAAACATGAGAGAAATGTGTGAGATTGACATTGAATAAACAGAACAATTATTAAAAATATCGATGAAATACAAAGATTGCGATCATTTGTTTGTTACTTAAAACTAACAAACGACACAGTGACTAATCAAAGTAAACGGGTCTTTATAATGCATCGCGAAGACATGTTTTAGCCTATAAGTGGACACTCACCCCAAGAGCCCCTAGGTAAGAGTGACTGGTCTGAAAATGCGGATTTGTACAAACACTCTAGGCCTTAGAAAGAAAACTCAAGGTACAGGCACCCACCTTTCCAGATTGCACGTGTTCACATTAATAAAACCCAAACTTTGATGAGATTTGAAAACCTTGAAGGCATGAAGCCCAAAAACAAACCATGTAAGGATAGGATGATTTCTTGTGAGATTTTGGAAAAATTCGACTTTCAAGAAGGTGTTGTGTTCTGTTTTGGGTAATCACCTAAGGATAGCTGATGATATAGTTTTAAGAATCTAAACGCAAGAAAACTCGCATTAGGGTCCAGGAAGGTTATAGACCAGGTCAAAGCATTACTAATTATTGGGATTGAACATGTACAAAGGAACAGATGATATAAAGCCAAAATACTCTATCTGAGGATTGGTCCTTCTATCAGCACTTAGAACCTCTGATCGACTAAACTCTGCCTTCAAAAGTCTGAATTCATGCAACATCTGCCTTCACAAATGTCAAAGGTCTGACAGAAGAAACGAAGCAGTGCTTAGCCATCAGAGTTTAGTTTAGTTATTTTACTTTTAATTTAACAGTGCTTTTGCACTATCAGTAGTTAGACATCAGTGGTTCTAGTTAGTTATTTTCTTGTTAGATGTCACTATCAACCCTGATTTCATCAAAGATGCTCAGAGGTTAGATAGTTAGTATAAATACCAGTGTCAATGTAACAGTTAAATTTCTTCTTCTTAAAAAGATCTTTACACCAATCATTTTCTTCCATTTTCTGTATTATCAAGCTTTATAATAGGCTGAGGCGGAGTTTGTGAATCACATGCAAAGTTTACACACTTGAAAGCATGATGATGGAAACAAACAACTTTTACTTGTAGTAAAAGTTTTCTTTATTTCCGTTGCATTTACTTTGAATTTCAATCAAATTTACATTCCTTGAAACAAAAACTACAAGTAAATCAAACTCAGATCTTACAACTGGTATCAGAGCTTGGTCAATCAAAATTTGATTAATATCAATTTGATTTGAAAGATCAGCTCTCCCTGCAAATTAGTTTGATAATTTTACTTGAATACAAAGTTCTATTACGTTCAAAGTTTTTAAAACAAAAATCTGTTGTAAACAAGCAGAAATGTCTCAAAACACACAAGAATCTAACATTGGATCTATGTTTAAACCACCGATGCTGAAACGTAATGAATATTTCATATGGCAGCATCGGATGGGTTATATTTTAGCTCAACAGAACACCGGTTGTTGGCGATCCATTGTATATGGACCACATGTTCCTATGGTTCCCGGTACAGGGGATTCCAATACTCAAGTGCCAAAAAAAATCCTGAAAATTACTCCGAGCAGGATTTCGAGAAAATAGAATTGGATGCTAAGGCATTTAGCATTGTTGCATCTGCCTTACCCAATGAGATCTATGCTGGACTGCTCCACTGTAATTGTGCAAAGGAGTTATGGGATGCACTACAAGAGCAATTCGATGGTACTGAAGAGGTGATCGAAAACAATAGAGAAGTTTTGAATCAACAGTATGAAACATTTTGTCACGTAAAAGGTGAGTCGTTAAGACAACAGTTCGAACGTTTTAGCTGTCTCATCAGTGAATTGGAGCTGGTTAACGTGGAATTTCCTAATTCGACTGTCAATTGTCGTTTCTTAAGAGCGTTACCAGAAAAATGGGAGACTGTAGCTTACATCACTCGAACATCCGTTGGGTTTAAAGAAATGTCCCTCACACAACTTCTCCTCACTTATGAGAGAGAGTTGAACCAGAAAAATAAGTTGCAATAGTCAGGGAAAGCAACTGACGACTATACCTTAGGTAACACTGCTTTATATAGTCATGAAAAGGGTTCTAGCAATGAAAAGGATCAGGGTTATGATCATTTTATTGATATAACCTCTGGAGGAAACTTTAACTCTGATTCTGATCCTCCCAACTATGCTTTTACTGCTAGTGGGGAATGCCAAACCTCTGATAATCTTTGTTTTGAACTAAATGATCTTCAACACTCTGATCCAAATAACTTAGAAAAAATGGACATTTAGCATCAAGTTGCTTTGTTAAGTGTTAGAGCAAGCAGGTTTTACAAAAGAACTAGTAGAAAATATCCAGGGTTGCATGGGGGGTCAAAGGTTGGGTTAGACAAATTAAAAATCAAGTGCTACAAATGTAACATGTTAGGTCACTTTGCTAGAGAATGTAGATCTCAAGTTTTAGGACCAATTGTGACACATCCTGGCCCTAGACCTCAGCACACATAAAGCACTGCCCAATATTCCCAATCACTGCACATCAAGTACAAAACACTGCTCATTATGCACACCCTGCTGCCACTGCTCCTATGCATTATGTCTAAACCACTATTCCACAAATCCAATATGTCCAGACATCACCACCTCAAGTGCATGTGCAACAAGCACTACAAAGCACTCAAACTACTCAAACCATGCTCCAGCAGAGGTCAATCAGTAAAGTTTTTTCACACAAGGCTTTCTAGATTGGAGTAGTTTGCCTGAGGGTTTAACTGATGAAAACTTTGCTCTTATGGCCAAAAATGATTTAGAACATGAAAACTTTTGTTTAATGTCCTTAAAGAAAATTGTAGAAGGTGATGAGTATGTGGAGCAGGTGTCAAAGTCTGTTGATAGTCAAAATTGTGATGAAGCAGTGGTTACACCAGTGAATACTCAAAACACTGTTGATGAAGAAAAGAACTCTCTATCTGATCCATGGGATTCAAAGGAAGGTGAAGATGATTGTGATTGTGCTCTAATGGTTGCTACTAAGGTATCACCTTAGATCCTAAAGGATCTCTGTTCTGAAAAATGTATAATAGCTTTTGCTAATAACAAATAGGTGAATGAAAACCTTAGAAACAAAATGTTAGAAAATGAACTTAGTTTTGAAAAACTTATCAAAGAGTTGAAATCAAAGTTATGTTCAAAAGATTCTGAGATAAGTAGCCTAAAGCATGAAGCTAGCATAAGCAAAGACCAAATCAAAACTATGGTAGATAAATACCAATTTTGAAAAATGGGTAGTATCTTCAAAAGGTTTTGAAATTACGCTAGAAAAACATATCAAGAGTAACATAAAATTTGGCATTGGTTTGAAACTGAAGAAGAAGCTATTGAAAATGTTACAAAAATTGATTCTGAAAAGGTTGAAGTTGTTCTAACAAACTTGGCTGGAAATGAGATAAAAATCACTGACAAAAAGGGTAATAAAATTTCTCTTGAAAAACAGAAATCAACTTTTAAAGAAATTAAGAAATGCCAATTCAAACCCACTTGGTCTGATGAATGTGATATTCTTGAAAATTTCAAGCCAATGGACTTCTCAACCATTGAAGGTGTCAAGGCACCAAAGGCAAGAATCATTCCCATCAAAGACACAACATCTGCTGAGAAGAAATCTGATAAAAAGAAAAGGGAAAAGATCAAACATCTGTTTTGTGAATTTTGCAAAAAAAGAAACCATGTATCTGAAAACTGTTTTCTTTTAAAAGCATATGACATAAATAGAACCCTTATAATCCCAAATGATTCAAAATGCTTTATTTGTGGGAAAACAAATCATTTAACTCATGAGTGTGCTTACTTTCAAACATATGATCAAAAGATAAAAGAGATCAAAGCAAAAGCTCTTGAGAAAGAAAGTTCAAGTTCTGCTAGAAATAAATATAAGCAGACCTTTGAAATTGTTGAATCATCTGTCACAAAAGAATTGAACAAAACCTTTGTTCCCATAGAGGTACAAGTGACAGATGCTCCACCTGCCAACAGGTACCCAAGAGGACATGGACAACCATTGTATCAAAAGGTTCCTATGAGCTATGAAGGTTGTAAAAAACCCTCAAAGCCCAAAGTGAATAGATATCCTCATGGTTACCAACATCTGACAGGAAATGGTTCACAACAGTGGATACAAAGGCAAACTCAAACCACTGACCATACTCCTGGATTTGAGAATGGACCATCTGTGAACCAGTCCAAAGCCATCCGGGCTTTGGAATCTCATCTAAACTAATTGTTTACTTGTGTGCAGAGAGCTTCTACTTGCCTTGATAGTGTATGGTATGTAGATAGTGGAGGCACCAGGCACATGACTGGATGTAGAGCCCTTCTCAAAGACATTTTGGCTCATGGAGTGTAGGTCCGTGATCAGGCGGTTCTAGGCGGAAGTTAGTGCATAAACTTAATGATTACATTTCGGTAGAATATTGTTAAGATGGAGTAGAAGTAGAATGCAGCGAAAGTCTTCATTCATACTGAAAGAGTATACATCTTTAAGTCCAGCTGGCGGAGTTCCTGGAGAGAATCCGGCAGCAACTTTCCGTAGGGATGCCAAAAACTTAAACTACAAATGAACACACATATATATAGTTGAAAAAGTTCGCCCGGAATGTGTATTGGACAAGTTCGGGCGAACTTGTCCTTCACAGGACAAGTTCAGGCGAACTTGACCAACACATGTCAAGTTTGGGCGAACTTGACCTTCACAGGTCAAGTTCGGGCGAAATTGTTCCCAAATTCACTATACGCTCCGTATTTTGGTCGTGTGTTCGATTCTAACCTATACAATATTCAACACAGGCTCAATCTAGCCTATTCGACAAGTGACGAACACAATAGTGCATCAACAGATTACCCCTTGTTCGTTACTGTCGAAGCTTGATCTTGAACTTCAAAACTTTGAGCCGTGTTTGAATATTCTGCAACTTCAATGAAGGTGTCTGTCGATGTCGTCAAGACGCGTCAACAAATTCCCCCTTAATTGATGATCCGAGTTTGCATTATCAACTTTCAATTCCGCTGAAATCTCCAGTTCAGATCTTTGGTTGTACGGTTTCCGACCTCCTCTAATTTGCTTGACCGACAAATTTTCTCGAATAACCACCAACTTGAAGCTAATCAATGCAGCAGCTTCTCCATTTCGACGATAACCGCATCCGAGTTCAGTTTTTTAATAAGCGTTGAGCAATGAGAGTTTATTCCGCACACTCCTAAAATATCAAAAACTCAACCGGCAATTGATAGAAACTTCGAATCACCGCACCGGAAAACTTCAAATCAACGAATATCCTCGAAAATCCGAAATCCCAATTTTCGTAATCGCATTTAAGCACCCTTCAAGAAAGATTTGATCAGCAAATCGGCAATCTGCTCAATCAGAAAATCTTCATCGGAAATAGATAATCTGGTAACACATCAAATCTGAGAAACATACGTCTGTGACCAAAATCACATTCTTCCTCTTCAGTCACAATGACAGATATATAGTTATCTCCGGTAGACCACCGCCACTTAATCACCAAACATCATCATCCAACGGCGGTTAGTCCAAAGAGAAAAATGATTCATCTGCTTGAAGACTAAAAATAATGGCTACCAAAGGCTATCATCAAATTTTCTTGGTAATTTTGAAACCACCCGTCTGCGGAGCTAGTCGTTAATTCCTAAGACCATCATCGAACATTTTGAACATCCTCAGTTCCTCACTGGTACTAACGACTGCTAATCCAGCTAATTGTTCCTTCCACGGAGATCAGGACTCTAACCCTGAAGCATCACTCTGTGTCATGATCTGAAAAATCTGAACTTCCTGTGATCACCCGATGAATCTCGATCCTCTGCATTTCTAGATAATCTGCAATGGTAACCACCCAGATACTGTTGCAGCAGTCACGAATTTCAAAAATGCCGGAATCTTCATATATTGAAAAATTTTTATTCCCCCCATTTTTGTAAATTCTGACCATACTAAATTTTTCACTGAAATTCCCCCTCAAATCTGGAATTTTCAGTATTCATCAAATGCGGATTTAACATTTAGGCCCGTTACTAGTCACGACACCCAATTGATCAACATTCTGCACCGGTATCAATGACTCTCCCGTTATCTTCAAAATTTTGTGACCGTATCACCAAATCTGTACTTTGAAGCTCTAGACGGTGCCCCCGAACATCCCGGTTCGGTCTTCGAAAACTCAAAAAAATTTCTATCGCCAAATTTTTTCTGGACACTCATCCCATCAATACGATCAACAAATTTTTTTTAGGCTCCTGGACAAGTTCGGGCGAACTTGTCCATAATGTCACCAAGTGCCAAGTTCGGGCGAACTTGGTTGGCCAACACTATGTTCGGGCGAACTTGATTAATATGATACAAGTTCGGGCGAACTTGATCATTTTGATACAAGTTCGGGCGATCTTGATCTAAAATCCAGCACTTTTTCCACAATTTTTGATCCAGAATCTTTATTTCTTTGAATTTCGAGATGATTCCACCATAGTTCTGGTCGAAAATGGTTTTCTAACAATCTATCCGTTCAATTTTACTTTTTGTCCGTGGATTGTATGTTTATTTGATAATTTACGTCTAAAACCCCTCCTAATGTCCATAAATGTCCAAAATCATGAGCTTAGGTGATAACCGTAGCTCTGATACCAGTTGTAGGTCCGTGATCAGGCGGTTCTAGTCGAAAGTTAGTGCATAAACTTAACAATTACAGTTTCGGTAGAATGTTATTAAGAATGGAGTAGAAGTAGAATGCAACGGAAGTCTTCATTCATACCGAAAGAGTTTACATATTTAAGTCCACATGTCGGAGTTCCTGGAGAGAATCCGGCAGCACCTCCCCGTAGGGATGCCAAAAACTGAAACTAAAAATGAACACACACATATATAGTTGAACACGTTCGCCCGGAATGTGTATTGGACAGGTTCGGGTGAACCTGTCCTTCACAGGACACGTTCGAGCGAAGTTGACCAACACATGTCAAGTTCGGGCGAACTTCTTCCCAAATTCACTATACGCTCCGTATTTTGGTCGTGTGTTCGATTCTAACCTATACGATATTCAACACACGCTCAATCTAGCTTATTCGACAAGTGACGAACACAATAGTGCATCAACATGGAGGGGGTGATATATCCTTTGGTAACAATCCAAAAGGGAAGGTGTTAGGTTCAGGATGTGTTCAGGCTGGGAATCTCAAATTTGAAAATGTAAACTTAATTGAAAATCTAAAATTCAATATTTTGAGTGTCTCACAAATGAGTGAGAAAGATATGGATCCTTCTTTACAAAGAAAACCTGTCAAATTGTAGGACAAGAGGTTTTTAAAAGATTGATCAAATTATTGTGGAGAGCAAAGCACAACTTGTTGCTCATAGGAGTGGCAATGTGTATGTGGTTGATATGTTGAAAGATAATCCTATGTCCAATGCATGCCTGTTCTCAGTTGCTTCAAGCAAAGACACAGAGTTATGGCATAGAAGACTAGGGCATACAAATCTGAAGACAATCACCACACTCTCCAAAAATTGTCTTGTCAGAGGTTTACCACATAAGCAATTTACTTGTGAAGAACATTGTATTTCCTATTTAAAAGGTAAACAACATAAAAGTTCTTACAAGTCAATTGAAGAGTCCAAAACAACCCAGTGTTTGCAATTGTTGCACATGGATTTGTTTGGCCCTGTAAAAGTCATGAGCTTAATGAAGAAAATATTTTGTTTGGTCATTGTAGATGACTTTTCAAGGTTTACATGGACATTCTTTTTACACTTCAAAAATGAAACAGTAGGTATATTGCAAAATTTTGGCAAACAAGTTGAAAAGCAATATGACCTTCCTGTAAAATCTTTAGGAGTGATAATGGGACAAAGTTTAGAAATAAGGAGTTAGATTCCTTCTGTGAGTCAAAAGGGATTGTTAGACAATCTAGGATCACAAGAACTCCAGAACAAAATGGGGTAGTTGAAAGGAAAAACCGAACTCTTGTTGAAGCTGCAAGAACTATGCTAGCAGACTCAGGTTTACCCTTGTCTTTTTGGGCAGAGGCTGTAAACACTGCTTGTTATGTTCAGAACAGAGTTTTGATTAACCCCAGGCATCAAAAGACTGCTTATGAATTGCTTTACAAAATCAAACATCTGATCTCATATTTCAAAGTTTTTGGCTGTCCTTGCTTTATTTTAAACTTAAAAGACTCTATCTCAAAGTTTGCAGCCAAAGTTGACTGTGATTATTTTCTGGGATACTCAACCACTGCCAAAGCCTATATAGTGTTTAACTCTAGGACCAAGTGTGTTGAAGAATCTCTAAATGTGAAGTTCAAAGAACTCTCATCTTTGAAAATCCCAGCAAATCCTGCTGAATTGTTTGATCTAGATAAATTTACATTTGAAGATGTGTCTGTCAAGACTAACACTGCAGGTACATCACAATCATCAACACAGAGCACGGACATGATTGCATTCTTCCAAACTTCAAGATAAGTCCTTCAAGCAGAGGAGCAGATGTTAGTAACAATGGTGAAAGCTCTGCTGGTTCAACTGTGATTAACTCTCAATCCTCTGCTAGCTCGCAAAACCAAAACGCTGTTGAAGATCCATCAAATTTGGATAAAAATCAACAAACCTCTACTACAATACCACCAATACCACCACCTCCATTCTAATCAGAGGCTGGACGATCAAATTCACCAACAGAGGATAACTTAGATGATACACATTTGCAAGCTTCACCTCAAATGCAATTGTCCCATATCAACGTGATTTGATCTTCCTCAAAAGCCATCCATTGGATCAAGTTATTGGCAACATAAATGCGAGAGTGCTCACAAGAAGCCAATCCCAAAACATTTGCCTCTTTGCTGGCTTTCTATCACTCATCCAACCTGTCAAGTACCAAGAAGCACTGAAAGACAACAGTCGGGTAGAGGCTATGCAAGAGGAGCTCCTTCAGTTTAGAAGACAACAAGTTTGGGAACTTGTACCACTGCCTAAGGATGTGAGTCCAATTGGCACAAAGTTGATCTTCAAGAACAAAACATATGAAAGGCGTATTGTTGTCAAGAAAAAAGCAAGGCTCGTGGTTCAAGGCTACAGACAGGAAGAGGACACTGACTATGATGAAACCTTTGCTCCTGTAGCAAGGTTAGAAGCCATCAGACTGTTCTTAGCTTTTGCTGCTAACCACAACATCAAAGTGTTTCAAATGGACATCAAAAGTGCATTGCTATATGGAAAGATCCAGGAAGAAATGTATGTGTGTCAACCTCCTGGATTTGAAGATCCATTTCATCCTAATCATGTATACAGGTTAAACAAAGCATTGTATGGTCTTAAACAAGCACCCAGAGCCTGGTATGAAACTCTATCCACTCTTCTCTTATCCATAGGTTTTTCAAGAGGTAAATTGATAAAACCTTTTTTTTTAAATGGAAAGGAAAAGATTTGATGCTTGTCCAAATTTATGTGGATGACATCATTTTTGGATCCACATGCACTGCCGTGTGTGAAGAGTTCAGAAAACTCATGGCAGCAGAGTTTGAAATGAGTGCAATGGGTGAGTTGCAATGTTTCCTTGGTTTACAAGTTAAACAAATGCACAATGGCACTTTCATCCATCAAAATAAGTATGTCAACGAACTGCTTAAAATGTTTGATATGGATGATTGCAAACCTTGCAGCACACCCATGGCAACTTCAAAGCTGGTCACTATTGTTGATAAAGATGACTTGGTTGATCAAACATTGAATAGAAGTATGATTGGATCTTTATTGTACCTAACTGCTTCTAGGCCAGACATCATGTTTGCAACATGTGTTTGTGCCAGGTCCCGGTCACAACCTAGAAAGTCTGATCGTATTGCTGTCAAATGGATATTCAAGTACATAAAAGGTGCTCCCACACTTGGTATCTGGTATCCTACTAATGGAAATATTGAACTTTCAGGTTAGTCAGATAGTGATTTTGTTGGATGCAAGACAACAAGGAAGTCCACATCAGGAGGTGTCCAATTCCTAGGTGATTGCCTAGTGTCTTGGCAAAGTAAAAAGCAAGTTGCAGTTTCCATATCCACTACTGAGGCAGAATACATTGCTGCTGCAAGTTGCACTGCACAAATCCTGTGGCTTCAAAATCAACTTTTGGATTTTGGTATCACTGCTTTAAAGACTCCTCTCAAAATTCATAGTCAAGCAGCAGAAAATATCCTCAAAAATCCAGTTTCTCATTCCACAACAAAACACATTGACATCAGACATCACTTTGTGAGGGATTGCAATGAAAAAGGTTTTATTTCTTTACAACATGTCCATACTAGGGATTAGCTAGCAGATGTGCTAACAAAAGCATTGGATACATCTACCTTTGAATGCTTGATCTCTAGGATTGAGATGCTAAACATGGATTAAAAACAGTTTTTCTGGTGATCCATGTGTAAATAGCATAAAAATGTTTTTAGAAAATCAAAATTTCACCCTTAAAACTAGTTTAAAATTGAATTTTTCAATAAATCCTTAAGTCTGTTTCAAACCACTGATAGCATCAAAACACTGATCGTTTAGAAAAGTCTATCCACGGTCAAAGTGTATCCTCTGATAGTGTCAACACACTGTTCACATCCACTACCCAAATTCTCAACAGTGTTTGCCAAAACAACTGTCTTCCATTGTCAATCAGAGGTTACACGTGGACAGCCGTTATTCGTCAGTTGTTTGCATCAGATGACACGTCATCATCACTTTTTCAAAACCCTATAAAACCCTGTTTTAACTAGAGCAGAGGTTCATTTTTCCGTCTCAAATTCAATACTTTCAAATCAATTTTTCTCTCAATCATGGCACCCAAGGTTAAATCAAAAGCGAAATCTCAACCTTAACCACCTCCATTCAAGCTTATAATCAAAACTCCTCACAACTATACAACAATTCTTGAAGAAACTGATTCAAAAACAAGATATCATTCAATGATAAAAATCTTGAAAGAACCAAAATTTTTGAAAATGTTAACTATCAAAGCTCCTATCTATCATGACGCACTTCGACAATTTTGGGTAAATGCAAAGGTTCATTCATGTGACAACTGTGAAAAATCCCGGTAAACTTGCTTGGTACATGTCCGTGGCAATCGGACGTGATATGTGGGTCATGATATTGTTATGATTATGTGTTATGATACGAATTCTGGAGCATGTTACACCGACCATAATAGGAGTATATGCCAAGTAATTACCAAAAACATTACATTGACGCTATGCGTCACCTACATGGTAATACAAAGTCATGAATGAATTGATGACTCTGGGAATACATATTAGTAAACATGCATGACTGGTGTGCTATGGCATATGTGATACCCATGATGAAACCAGGTACACCTTAATTGGTCCTAAACTTTAAGCATAATTAAAACAATGATTGCGTAAACTTTGCGAACTTGTATGACTTGGTGCTCTAATGAGAAATCGTTATTATGTCTCATAGGAATCCCAGAGCACGTCCTGGTTAACATGACACTATTAAGGACCAACGATGCGAGGTTGGTGTCCTTTGCCTTGAACAACGGGTTAAACGGAGACTTGACGTGTAACAGCGCATCAAACGTTTAACGTTGATTATTAGGTTATCGGTAACATCATTTAAGATTCTGAGTTCCAGAAACAAGTTAGTTTTGTGCAATAGACTGTGATATAAGGTTTGAAGCTAATCGAAGCTCGGGCATGCAAAACGAAGCAGCTTCCAGGTTAGGAAAACACCTTCGTTTCGGGTATAACATAAGGCAACCAAATGTGCAAGGAACGATCGATCAAGCTTAAAAACACTTAAACTACTCTAATACGAAACTTTTATGATTAAAACGTAACTGGGTTCGGATTTCGAGATGGTTATGCACGATTTTTAAAACCGAGTCTTTTGACACTAAGAACGCGAAAAACGGAGCCCGTTTCGCAAATCGAGAACGCGTTCGGGACCCGAAAACGAACCTAAACGCAAGCGGAAGATAAACATCATCTTTTAGCGCACAATACAAAGCACGAGATGGCCCACATGGGGCCCACCCCAAACCGCCACCCCCCTCTTTTATATATATATTTTGATTTTTTTTTCTTTTCTTTTAATTCCTTTCAACTTCACCCAAAATTCTGCCATAAGAAGCTTAGAATCAGCTGATCATCCTCCCATCCATCACTAAATAAAGGTGATTTCACAAGTTTCAAGTGATATTGATTGATATTTCTCGATTAAACGCGATTGATAACTGAAAAACTCGTTTTAATCTATGAAATTTGGAAGTTTAAACAAGTTTATGGGCTGAATAAGAACACCTTGGGAATTCCCTGGTGTTATATGGCAGCCATGATAAAAAATCTTTGGGTTTTGATACTCTAATCAACACCTATTCGACAAAAATCACATAAAAATTCGATTAACCGAAAAACTATGAAACAAAGCTTGATTGATCTAAGTTCTAGCATATTTGGATTGTACTTTATTTTTAGGTACTGAATATAGCTCCTACACCCTTATAGACTCAAGAAAAACCTGTGGGAACAGAGCTTGCGCTAGGTATATCGCCCGAAAACCTAATCTACAGTAGGCAGATTATTGTTTTGACTATAACTTAGTCCATGATATTTGGATTGAGCTGAAATTTGGTGTGGTGATGTAGAGTATTGTTAGAAAGCTCCACGTAAAATTTTAGAATTCTTAGATTTTTCTATGAGTTTTGGTAAATTGTTTACTGTTTTACTAAAACAAATCCAGAAAAATACTAAACAGGGTCAATAAATCACGACATTTTTCATGAACACTAATAAACATATAAGAAAAGTTTTGGGAAGTTTCAGAGTCCATTGGTTGAGTTTTGATTCGGGTTAAAAAACCGCGTTTGTGGGAGTTTTTGGTAGCCGAAAACGCACCGAAACGAAATCAGAAAAATCTGCAATTTTTTCTGAGAAGTTCCTGGACATGTAAGGGATGTTCTAGAATTTTTGGGAATTTTTAGACCACGGATGATAATTAATGATACTTATTCGGTTAAATACTGTTTTACAAAGAATTTATTTAAATAGTTAAAATGACTAAATAAATTCCCAAATTATTTTCCCATAATCTACAGGTTTTTACTGATTTGTATAAAAATTTATAGATTTTTATTCAAAGTATGGATTAAACGGGAATTTATGGAAGTAAAAACGGGTCATTTTAAAATAAATTCGGCAGTTTACCGTATAACGAAACTGCCGGAACCGGGAACTAACCAAACTCGACTAGTACATAATTGGAACACCGGGAGTATTCCGGGTGATTCTAGGGCGGATTGGACACTAGGGGTGTGTCCTAGGCCAGTTCGGGAGTATCCCCGACGGCGGGAATGAAAACTCAATTTTGGGCAACCTAGACTCCCCAAACCCCGAACTCCCTTAATAAAAAGTTAATCTTCCTTAAATAATAACGTGTTGGCACTATTGGTATTCCCATAACATCATCCGAATATGTTAAACAACCGACTTGGGCTGGCACGGGAAACTGTTCCCGGAAGCCAAATTGAAAACTAATATTACCCTGACATCCATCACCCTACCAGTGTCCTATAGACTCAATCCGGGGTGAAAACTCCTGACCAGATCAAAGTTATGACCATTACCGACTTAGATACTGATTTGAGTCCCTACTTGCATGTGTACTATTAAAGCTGATTTCGTTGATTGACCACTCTTTGATCGGGACTACTATTTACACTGTGAGTTTTCACTTCCTCACTTTTAAATTGTTTTACTTTTTTCTGGGGACTTGCATGTTACAAACTATGATAATTGCACCAACTTGTGATAATGATGTGAATTATCTAACACAAGAACCACATCCCCACTACAAGTGATTAACGTAAGCCGTGGACAGTGGATAGTACTATTGGCTTGACAAACCCGGGCCGCGCCCGATAGGATGTCGGCAACAAGGTCTGCACGTGTACTAAACTCGGTTATGTTGTTAGGCATAACTACACTGGGGCGTTGAACTGCACGTGACGTAGTTAGTGGGCCGAGAGTGTCTGGGTGACACGGTCCGGTGGGCGGCAGTGTCTATGATGGCACGACGCTAGGCAAAAAAAAGTCAAGGTTTCACTTATGTTCTCGTGTAATTCCATCCGTGACTATGAGCAGTGCAATTAAACTTGTTAACACATATTGTTCCACAACAACTAAACTAGTGGAACTCACCAGCAGCGTTTAGCTGACCTTTTTTTTAAACTAACATGCATTTCAGGTAACTTGAGACTGGCGTGATCTGTGTATCTTGTTCAAGACATGATTATAAGCAAACCCTGATATAGACGCATGTGGCTTAGAAGACTTATGTGGCTCATGGGAACACGCAGTTGTAACATACATGCAATATGTAATCAACCTTTTGTAAGTAATAAATGTAGTGTCTTTATAAACAATGTGCTTGTACCGAGGTGTTTGTTGCATCCCGTATTTTTTTTCTTCCGCTGCAAGTCGGGGTGTGACAGAAGATGGTATCAGAGCCCTTGGTTATAGAGAATTAGGTTCCTTTAAGGAAACCTAGACTATAACTACAGGCTCAGACCTTAGTGGACATCATTGGAAAAATTAACCTCTACTAAAAGTCGTTAGTGAACACTGTAAAGTATCATATTTGCAAGTACCAGGATAGCCTTGTGGGGCAAGTGGGTTATTATGGTCCGGAATGTAATAACAGACTTGCTCATACGAGGCAGTGTTGGGAAAGCCGCAGTAATAAACACACCTAAATATGTGGAATGATACATACGTGTACCAAGGTGATAGTGTGTGAATGTTTG
The DNA here is from genome assembly GCA_947069175.1 of Scalesia atractyloides. Classification (NCBI taxonomy): domain Eukaryota; kingdom Viridiplantae; phylum Streptophyta; class Magnoliopsida; order Asterales; family Asteraceae; genus Scalesia; species Scalesia atractyloides. Next base: position 53,324,434 of record CAMTDV010000015.1, on the reverse strand, counting down.
TGCGTGAATTGATACATGAATTGGGATTGATGGATAATGCGTTACTACATATGCCTACGGGATAGGCAGAAAACTAGTATTATAGTCCATTCCATATTCCTACTGACCCCATGTTTAATATACACTAGAGTTGGATTCATATCACGTCCACAGTTGTTACTTATACTTGATGATGTGAGAACCCAAGCCTTTAGTGTGATACGATCTCACCAACTCTATTCTTATAGCTACTATAACGACGCTTATGTACCAGACTGAGACTTCAATAAGAACATAGATACCAAAAGAACGACCCGTCATTCTGATAGACTGGGAGGATGTGTACGAATCCTTATTCCGCTTCTCGTTGCTTCGTATTTGATTGTTATACAATCGAAGAATTCAAACATTTTACGGAACCTTTCAGCCTTGAATCCACGATTCATTTGATTGTCTGATGGATTCCTCTTCTGCTTATAATATTGGCTTTAGCTTTCATGTCATGTGATACTATGATACTCAGTGGTATTCCTTAGCACATGTTTTGGTATATGTTATATCTGAATATGACGATCTCCGGGCCATGGAGATGGCATAGATTGTGTGAATAAGTTACCCTTACTGTTGTCATTCGATTCCTTGGGATATAAATTTGTGATGGTACAGATTCCTTTGAAATGCTTTGCGTTGTGGAACATCGTTTCGTGTGACCATCGGTTACATTGTGTTCTATTACGATTATTGATTGTTTCAAATTTCAGTTGGCTAGTCGCGAAAACCAATATTAGGTCGAATATCTTGGTGAACGGAACGTTGATCAGGTATATGGGTGTGGTGGATACGTTGCGGTACTTCCTATATAAAAAAACATGGCTACATGATCAAGGTGCCGTTACTTAGGGTAGACAGGCTTCATGTTATGATTCGTTTGGTTATGTTTGGGCAACGTGGTGTTGAGACTTCGACCCTGTTTGATGCGATAGATGATGCCATAGTTGTCATAACCACAATATCTATATATGTACGCGGTGATTTTAAATGAAAGGTTGTTTGGGTAAACATATAACAACCTTTTGGGTTAATCCTGGGAAGGTCCTTCTTAGAATATGTAGTTCAACTCTCTAGGGGTTCTATACCCTGGTAGTACTCTCTACTGAGCTATGCGAGTATAGCCGGTAATAGCTACCCACATCGATTTACCCAATGATTGATTCATGATAGGTAGCAATCCTTCTGCCTTTGGTAAGAAAATTCAGCGTAACTTATTTCGTTGGCGGGATTTGCTAGAACGTACAGTCATATATTCGAAGTCACTACCTTACAACAAGCCAATTATACTTATGTCACCGACCGTCGTCAATGAAACTATTCAGTTGAAACATATATTTCGTTTACTAGCTGTCATTCACTAATGATATAATCTCCAATTCTTAATAAGGACGCGCAATTAGCATCGGTGTTGATAACCCAATGGGATTTAGGGGTAACACATAAATGGAGAAACTTATTTGATGTAATCAAAGTTTGACAAGGAGTTGTGTGGATGCGGATCTGATGGTGATAAGGCTTGTGGAGGTGAGAACAATTTTGCCTATATTCCTCGTAACCGTTAATACTTTGTATTCACAGGACACTCATATGCATACATTTATTTATAAATATACAACATTAACCGCGGTCCAATCCAAGTGTCAATTTGGTAAATTTCGGTGGATGGTGACGTAACCCCGATGCGAAGTAAGAAAACTATAATCATGAAGTAATCTGACTCACTGCTTCAAATCAATTCAATTCTCCTACTAACACTATTGGAAAGTGTTAAGGTCCGGTACATAAATTTCTAATTTGATGCGCCCTATCGATTTAGTTCAAACTAATACAAGTTAAATCCCCAGTAACTCGAAGAAGTAGTGAATGAACGGTACAAAGGACCGTAACGAAGCTACCTCTTAATGAATATTTAATAAACAAATAACACAAAGCGAATTTTTCGTTGAACGATTAGTTTATTTACATACACACACACACACACACACACACACATATATATATATATATTATATATATATATATATATATATATATATATATATATATATATAATTCGAAGGACGATATTTAAAAGGATTGTATAAAACTTTTATATATCAAACGACCCCTTGTTTTCAGCCTCGCATAACTTAGTGAAATTTGTTCTAATGAAAGACGAGATCGCCTTCGAGTACCATAATACGATGATTAACCTATGTGACACCTCTTATTGACATCTTCAAACTCTAGACTACACGGGGTCCTGACCTGAATTCTTTCGGTAACCTTGAGATACTTAGTCTTGAATCAATATCACCCGTATGAGGGCAGTGCATTCATGCTAGAAATCTCATAAGGGGATACATGGTTCTTTCATTCCTTTCGATTACGACTTTTCATGTCACGATACCCTATGCTTGTGAGAAACCAAGAGTATGCGTTAAACGGTCTTGCTTGTCCTCGTGAGTATACGAGAAATAAATTCTTTAGACCAGGGGAGTATTGTTGAACCACCCTTCGTCTTCCTTTGAATGGTTGGTACCTTCAATTGATTTCAGTTCGACCGATTTAAATGAGTATTCGTAAAATACGATGCTACCAAGAAACCTGATTCTTCGTTATTTTCGAGTGACGAAAATTCTTGTGTTACTTAAGGAAACAAGAAGGAGAGAAATCTTAAGTATAATACTATATATACATATATACTTGGGTATTTGTACCACGAGTGAAATTCACGACCGGGGGGATGATTGTCGGACGCTGTTGCGCGATCATTTGCGCGATATCCGCCTCGGTCATTGGTGATGAGCGTTTCGGGGCCAGTCTATTATAAACAATACTTATATACATGTATCAATGTCACATATTAATCATCCCATATCACACAATTTCGTCGCAAGCATGAGTCCACAACGTGTATAACCAACATCATTATCATGTACGTAATAATAGCCGTCATCATAACACTGTTAAAATTGCACTTAGACTTAAAGCAAAAAGAGCCAGTGCTTATATGTGTGGTCAAAACATGTCACTGGAGTGACGTATATACGCCATCCTATGAAAAGCAAGAACTACTCTGCATGAAAGAACACGGTCAAATCCAAACTCTCTTTGAAATAGGAATAGTCACGAGTTGTCCGAATATCGTAATTTGTGTCTTTTGTGTGCTGAACCCACCTGGGGAAAGCTAAACCAGAAATCTAGTAGTCCCGATCATTCCAGATGAAGGGACTAGTGAATCTTCCGAATACATCCCTCGGATATCATGTCCATCCAGAGGGGGAATTCCTTTTATAAGCACGTATTATATACTTAAAATAAGAATAAGATTTCGAAGCTACAACTAATTCTCCTCAAACTTGGGGAGAGTTATTTAACATACGATATGAATTGTAATACCTTGATGTGTGATACCAAATCAAACCCAACAACCAAAGTGTAAATCAGTGCTTGGGTGGATGCACCGACTGGCAGTGAGATGGCATTCATAACTTCTATTCGTACCCTAGCCGTCAGATTGCTAGACTTACCTCGATTGATTACGACTTTCATTTAGCCTTTCTTAAAGTTACTTTTTTATTTCAAGAGGTTGCCGAGCGATTGTGGATCTATGTTACTACATTTCCCAGCCGCACGTATTCCTTCCGTGCCCTATTGGGAAACAGAACTGACTAATCCTACGACCAAGGGGTCGAGAAACTCAACGACCCTAGTCTCGACCAACCCGGGGGCCGGGTCTTCATTTCTTGTTTACATTATTACAAATATGAGACTAACGGGAGAAATCAGATTCAATGGTCAACTGTCCCTATCGGACTAGGGTGACTATGAATTCGGGCTTTAGCCCATGGTTTCATAAAATAACACGAATTTCTCAATCTAAACCAAGAAGGTTTGGCATGAACAAACTCGACGAAACCCTTACGTTTAATCGGTGATTCAAATGGCGGAGGTGCCAAGATGGGAAGGCATTACATCTTTTTATACTCATATACAGTTCACATCATACCAAGTCCGAAGTTGACTAAAAAAACCATGAGACCGAGACAGTCAAGTGGTGATTAACCACCTTGTGACTAGTATGGGCTATATTCGCCTATGCATTAGGTAATCTTTCGAGAACATGATTTTGGAAGTGATTACTTCTCGTTGGGTCCATTAACGACATCTTTATGAAACGTTAGTCCAGCATGGCTATGTTCCTACCCTGTGAGGGGTACTCCGTTGATGGGGAATCTTGACTCGATGACTCGTTACTTAGTCATCTTTTACAAAATTACTTGTACGTCTACGATTAAATCTGGTCCCACGTGTAGGGCATCATGGTGATACTTGTGGTGACACTCGTTACACCTCAAATATGTCTATGTAAGAGTAGCGTTCTAGAGGTGGTGTTACTTTAAAGAAAACCGCATTGGGTACACACTCTACCATTCCCGGTATATAGGAATTTTTATACGATTATCTCCCTGAGAATCACATCGATGTTATCAAAGCTACTAAGTTGTTTCCTTCTGGAGAGACATAAACAGTTGTACAACAGCTAAAGCCAAGCTCCCGAAATGTAACGCAAACTAGAAGTATGATTATAGAAATTTCATATCCTTCTGATGTAATCCGACTACTGGTGAGTAGTGCGAGCACACCACTGATGTAAGTATGCAGATTTGTTATTACTCGTGTACATGCTCGCCTTATGGCAGCCTTAGGCCCTTAAAGGCCTTTCTCTTTCTTATTCTCTACCATTGTCACACCCCGACATCCACGTGTCTACCGGTGAGGAGCACCGTGACGTAAAGTTGACATCATCATAACCAAATATAAGATAACACAGCGGAAGGCTTGGATAACATAAACTATTACAAACCATAAGTGTCCAGAGTTCGGAAACACAAATAATATACAGACCAGGCTTGTAATAAGATCCACAGGCGGATCGAAAAACATACAAAATGAAAGTAGACTCTACAAGCAAATCCTAAGGTCGCAACTCCTCGGTATATGCCCTGCAGCTTCTGGCTTATTTCGTACTTGTACCTGTAACTTGATCTTTGAAAATACGTCATTTACACTGGTAAATACACTCAACCGACTCATTTTGAAAATCTTTTCGAAAATGGTTTTAGGTGCACTTGGCACATTTTCATAAATAACTTGGGATAGTAGAAATGACCTTGTATACAGATTTTCATGTCAGACTTTTACATATGGGGCCCAATACAAAAATCGAGAGATGCTATATTGTCATGGCCACTAACACTTTAGTGAGCCAAGGATATCCCGGACACGGTCAAGTCCACCCCCAATGTTTTAGTTTTAGACAAAACAGATCAAAACCGGGTTATGCAAGATTTTAGTTAATTATCACAACTTGATAAAACATGATCCCATACCCGACCAAGCGGTAATAATTTACCGTATCCCAAGCCCATATAGGTAAAATAAGTTAAGGGTATTTACGTGAAGTTAAGTCCTATAAAAGATCCGAACTCAACCGCAGATCAGAAATAAGCACAGGTACAATCTACCGGAAGGCGTTTAGTCTGGGAGTGATGGTAATTATTAACCAATATTAGAATGCTAACGGGTTCTTTATGAAGTCTTAGACTTGAATCGGAATAGGATGTTAGTTGGACCCGAAAAGTATATACATACTTGTCTAATATTGGTAAGCCAGCAACATTCTGGATTTTGATAAGAAAATGACAAAGTTAAACCCGTTTCGGTTAAATTACGTAATACTAGTTACGTATACATAACCGGACGCGTATCAGCAAAACCGGTAACTGTAGGAGTCATATACGAGTTCCATAAGATAATATGTTTGAAAATGTTATAAAATCAGTAGCTTTGCAAAAGATAGACCCGTGATGTATTTAAAACCGAATTATGCCTTACAAGGGCATTTTGGTCATTTAAAATTTTATAAAGATGTTAAATATGAATCTGATGTCAAGGTCCATATTAACTTGTAAAAATATTTAATTTTTGAAGTTATAACAGTAGGATATCAAATATATGTGTGCTTGATGGTTTTGAAACAAATCGTGTCCCGTAGGGGTATTTTAGTAAATTCACACATAGCTTTGAAGCCAAAATTGGGATTCTGAGTTGGGGACTTGTGCTTACTGTTAAGATGTTGAAAATAAGTTTATAAATCACTAAGTAACAAGTCTTGGCTCATAGTTATGGTTTTAAACCATACTATGCGTCGAAAAGGCGTAAAGTCGATAAATGCCATTAAATTCGATGTTTATGATAAACCGAGGTTAGGACCTGTTTTATATAACCATATATGTTATTTATCATGTTTCAATAGTAGGTAAAAGATTTGATTGTAAAAAGTGTAGTTAAAGTCATTTTTCGTAAAAAAGGTAAATCGGTCATTTATCGGCATTTAACGAACCGTAGGTCTTCATTCAGGTTATAATCTGAATGAACATCTCAAATGGTCCTACTTATTATACTACATGAGTAAATGTATCTTCTTGATGATAAAACCATTTTAAATCTTTCTAAAATGCTGAAAAGGGCATTTTAGTCATTTTGATGCCATAAATGCATCTTTTACTAAAACTCGGATTAGAATCAGATTCTTGGCACAAGCATGATCAAATTATGTTTATGAATCAGTTTATATCATATTTTTACATACATGGATGTTTAAAACCTTGATTTGTACGAAAAGGACCTTTTTGCAAAGTTTTAATAAATAATTATGGAACTTATATAAAAAAGACTCAAATTTCTAATTAATCGAGTAACGAAATCTCAGGAGGTCATCCTATACATAAATATGGTCTCAAAGTAACCAAAAGTCAGTAGCCAAAATGGTTAAATTGGGTCAGAAGCGACAGTCAAAGGAGAAGTCAAATCTTGCGACTTTCGGTTGTAAACCGATTCTAGACCGAGTCTTGATGAGTCAAATCAGTTGGTATAAGTTCTAATACTTATTTTTAGGTTGTTCATGCCTCAAAATGTATTTTATAACATCTAGATCATTAGTTATGAATTTTTATAAAACTGGTCAGTTTGACTTTTGTTGACTTGTAGTTTGACTCGTCAATTGGTCATGAATTCGTGGTAATCTGGAGGTGCCCTTTTGAGGGATTAACACCTACATTATTACGATCACGTAGCCACCTTCGTTACGATCAATGGCTGGATTATCATGGCCTTAGCTCAAAGTCAATGCGAATTTATGACAAGACTTTGACTATGGCTTAAAACTTAAAGAAAGGACTTAGCATGAATTTGGAACACTTACAAAATGTCCAGAGATTTGCTAAGAACAGAAGGAGATGCACAAAGTTGCCTGGAACCTCTCCAAGGTAATCTTGTTTGAGTTTGAGGTAGTGAAGAACAATGTTGCAACATAGAGTGCATTATAAAAGGTTAATGAGGAGCTAAGAAGTGTTGCCAGGTGTTGGGACATGATTTCAGATGTTTACAAGTGTTTTGAAGTGTCAAACACTGAGCAAAAGGTGGCAAACTCGCGAGAGAAGTGGCAGGTGTGGTGGCCAAGGCAGGAAATTGCAGCTGGCACACACTTGCTGGAAACCTTGCTCCCTCGCGCCACGCGTAGGGACAATATTGCTCTTTCGCGTGGCATGAGCGAGTAAGGTTTTTAGAAACTTTCAATTCAGCCCCTGGACTTCTCCAAACCTCCATATTTTGATATTTTGCATGTTTTAGTCAATATAGCCACCATTTAACATCCTCGGGAATAAGACCAAACATCGTTAAGCTCCGGGTTCGTTAAAGGTCACTTAGAGGCATAGTTTTAGCATGTAGACACTTTTAACCCTCCGTCTCACAAACTTTTGAATTAATCATAAACGATTTCGTCTGTCCAACAAGTGGCTCATTAATAGATTACAAACACCGTATAGGGTCACTCAGAGGTATAAATTAACATGTTGACACTTATAGTCCTTCCACAATCTTGTTTCATTGTTTGGCAAAATTAGTCCCTCCTAGTCAATGTTTTGCAGTCTTAGGTTTCGAGACACATGTTAATACATTATTGGAAACGTTTTTACAAGGTGTTACATCCTCACCCCCTTAAAAGAAATCTCGACCTCGAGATTTCAATCAAACAAGTGTGGATACTTATGTCGCATGACAGACTCCACTACCCACGTATACTCGGGACCTCTATGAGCGTCCCATCTAACCTTTACAATAGGTACATGCTTCCTACGAAGCTTCATGACCAGTCGATCTCCTATCGCCACAGTTCTTTTCGATGAACCGTAGGTTTTCATCAATCTTCACGTCATCATGTGGCATAGCTAGTGATTCGTCAGCTAAACACTTCTTCAATTTTGAAATTTGAAACATATCATGAATTCCGCTGAACCTCTCATGCAGCTTGAGTTTATATGCTACATACCTGACACGTTCGATAATCTCAAACAGTCCCATATACCTTGGGCTTAACTTGTCCTTCTTACCAAAATGCATAACGCCTTTCCAAGGCGATACTTTTAACAGAACCTTGTCCCCTACTTGGAAGTGAAGAGGTTTACGCCTCTTACCTGCGTAGCTTTTCTGCCGATCCCTGGCAGCTTTAAGACGATCACGAATCTGCAAAATCTTATCAGTCATCTCTAGGACAATCTCTGGTCCTGTAAGTTGTGCTTCACCAACTTCGGCCCAACAAACGGACGTCCTACATTTCCGGCCGTACAATGCTTCAAACCGTGCAGCTTTAATACTCGTATGGTAGCTGTTGTTGTAGGAAAACTCAATAAGTGGTAACTGACTATCCCAACTACCACCTAGATCAATCACACAAGCGCGTAGCATATCTTCTAACATTTGTATTCTGCGCTCGCTTTGCCAATATGTCTGCGGATGATAAGCCGTACTAAATTTTAATCGGGTGCCCAATGCTTGCTGGAAACTTTCAAAAAATAAGAGGTGTATTTTGTGTCCCTATCCGACACAATACATATCGGCACGCCATGTAGAAATACAATATTGTCCACGTACAACTTAGCTAACTTATCCGAGCTAATGGCTTCCTTGATTGGCAAAAAGTGGGCTGACTTAGTCAACCTATCCATGATAACCCATATAGTATCATTGCCGCGATTTGTCTTTGGTAACTTGGTGATGAAATCCATTGTTACGCATTCCCACTTCCACGTAGGAATTTCTAACTGTTGCAGTAATCCTGACGGCTTTTGGTTTCAGCTTTAACCTGCGAACACTTCAGACACTTGGCAACATAAGCAGCTATATCCTTTTTCAAACCCATCCACCAGTAGTTGGGTTTCAAATCTTTGTACATCTTATCACCTCCTGGGTGAACAGAATATCTCGAACTATGAGCTTCCTAAAGGATTAAATCTCTTAGTCCTCCAAAAACGGGAATCCAAACTCGACCATTTAGTCTAAGGGTTCCGTCATTTCCTGGTGTTAACTATTCAACATTTTTGCCCAATTCCTCACTTCGGAGGTTAGCCTCTAGCAAGGCTTGTTTCTGCGTTTCACGTATCTTTTCATTTAAGTTATTCCTTACTTCCATACTTTTGGCGTTAACCCGAATGGGTTTAACTCTTTCCTTGCGACTCAAGGCATCGGCAACCACATTTGCCTTGCCCGGATGATATGGGATCTCATAATCATAGTCATTTAGCGTTTCCATCCATCGATGTTGTCGCATATTCAAATCTTTCTGATTGAACAAATGTTGGAGACTTTTATGATCCGTGTACATAATACACTTAGTTCCATACAAATAATGTCTCCATAGTTTAAGCGCAAATACCACAGCACCTAGCTCCAAGTCATGCGTGGTATAGTTTCTTTCATGTACCTTCAATTGCCTTGACGCATACGCGATTACCTTCCCTCGCTGCATAAGTACACACCCCATGCTAGTGTGTGATGTGTCGCAATAGACTACAAAATCCTCTATACCTTCGGGTAAGGTTAAAACACGACCATTGCTTAGTTTCTGCTTCAATACATCAAAGGCTTCCTGCTGTTTCGGACACCAAACAAATTTTACATGCTTGCGAGTCAGCGTGGTCAAAGGAGTTGCTATTCTTGAGAAATTCTCGATAAATCTCCTATAGTAGCCTGCCAAACCTAGGAAGCTATGGATCTCTGATGGAGTTTTAGGAGCTTGCCAACTCACAATGGCTTCCACTTTAGCGGGATCTACTTGGATTCCGCGTTTAGTGACGACATGTCCCAAGAACTGGACTTCCCGTAACCAAAACTCACACTTTGAAAATTTCGCATAATGTTTCTCTTGTCTCAGCAACTCTAAAATACACCTTAGATGTTTCTTGGTCAGCCTGATTACGAGAATAAATAAGTATGTCATCAATAAAGACGATGACAAACTTATCAAGATATGGCTTGCAGACCCTGTTCATCAGATCCATGAATGCTGCAGGTGCATTAGTGAGCCCAAATGGCATCACTAAGAACTCGTAATGTTCATATCTTGTCCTGAACGCTGTCTTCGGTACATCTTTCCTTTGGATTTGAATTGGTGGTATCCCGACCTTATATCGATCTTGAAAAGGTAGCTTGCTCCTTGAAGTTGATTAAATAAGTCATCGATCATGGGTAACGGGTAGCGGTTCTTGATAGTTAACTTATTCAGCTCACGGTAGTCAATACACATCCGCATTGAACCGTCTTCTTTTTCACGAACAAAATTGGAGCTCCCCAAGGCGAAGAGCTTGGTTGGATAAAACCTTTTTCACGAACAAAAAGGTCTTCTAGCTGCGTCTTCAATTCTTTCATCTCTGTTGGTGCTAGTCGATACGGAGTTCTAGCAACAGGAGCTGCACCAGGTATAATATCAATTCTAAATTCCACTTGCCGGTCCGGGGGTAGACCAGGCAACTCTTCGCGGAGTACATCTGAGAATTCAGAAATGATGGGCAAGTCTTCAATCTTCGGTTTTGAGTCATCAATGGTCACTTGTGCCATATAAATGACACTACTCTTCTTTAAACACTTCGAGCTCTTAAGCAGCGATTCCTTTTCCAATAATCCATAATTTATATCTCCTTGTATAGACAGCAAATCACCAGACGAGGTTTTGATCTCGATAAGTTTCTTGTTGCAGGCTATATGGGCTTGGTTACTAGACAACCAATCCATACCAAGAACTACATCGAATCCTGCCAACTTCATTAGCAATAGTGAAACAGGAATGGAGTGATTCTTAATGGATATGAAGCATCCATCGAGAATCGTAGAAGCGGTTTTCATTGTTCCATCAGCAAGTTTTATGTCATATGTTATGTCTAGAGTTCTTATGGTCAAGCTTAATAAGGCACTAAACTTATGATCTACAAATGATTTATCAGCCCCTGAATCAAAGAGAACTCTAGCATATACATTATTTATCAAGAATGTACCTGTTATCACATTGATGTCGTTCACGGCTTCCTTAGCGTTCATTTGGAAAGCGCGTGCACTTCCTTTTTTTGCCCCTCCGGGCTTCTCAGCGTCATCCTTTTTGAATTTGGGCAGTTTGGCTTTATGTGCCCCTTTTCACCACAGTTGTAGCAAATAGCTTCCTTTAGCTGTTTACAAGCAAGGGCCTTGTGTCCTGACTTCTTGCAAATCCCACAAGGCTTGTCTTGGGATTCATTATGACACGCATCAAAGTGTCGTCTGCTACACTTTCTGCACCTAGGCCTATTGTCATACCCATGGCGATTCTTGTTTGATCCAAACATCCTATTCTTTTTTTACCGATGAGATCGGTCGTCTTCTCTCTTCCTCTTTCCGTCTTTCTCTGCCCTAAGAGATCTTTGTCTCTTCAAATCTTACGTCAGAACCATAGAAAGGTCTACAGCAGACCTAAATGTCACGGGCCTAGATGCCCTGACATCACCTTTGATTTCCAACTCCAATCCACCAATAAAACACGAGATGCGTTTTGCTTCCGGAGTTATCCAATAAGGTACCAACCTGGAGAGAGAGTTATACTCCGACACATATTTCCCACAATCAAGATTTTTCATAGTCAGTCCAATAAACCCAGTCTCAATCCTTTCCACCTCGTGAGGTGGATAGTAAGCATCCTTAACTATCTCCACGAACTTCTCTGTTGGTGCATAATGTCTATGTCTAAGTCTTATATCGAGTCTGTATAGTATAGAGTTGAATAGGCTAGCAAAACGATGTATTTATGTATCTATAGTCAAGTTCGCTCATGTGTTAACTTGTAAAATCATGTTCGGGCGAACTTAGGTCTCCCACAGGCGAACTTGTAGGTCTATAAATAGCTAGCTTGTTGTCCTTTTTCTTACTTTGGCATCTTGGAAGTGAAGCTCTATCAATCTGGATTCTTGACTGTTACATCAATAAAATTGACTATTAACTGATTAATTCTTGTCTTTGGTAAACACGTCGTAATATTTCTGCTATTATGAACGTTAGATATCAAATTTAGGTTCCTTAGCATTGAGGATCGGTCCTACAGGTGGTATCAGAGCTAGAACAGCCTGATTTGATAGTAATCAAGACAAGAACACTTCTATTTCTACTCCATTCTTCTATTTTTCATAACTTTTTCACAAAAAAGAAGAATTCACGGTCAAAATCTTTTCAATTTTGAATATAACATGTAAAGTACAACAAAGATAAACCCTTGAAAGATTGGAGACCAAAATCAATCGAATTGGTGTCGAAATGTTGCAAAAACCATGTTTTTCAAAACCCTCATTTTCGAACTTGTTAGCCAAGTTCGACCGAACTTGAGGTAAAAAATCACTTTATGAGTGAATTTTTTCCAAGTTCGCTTGAACTTGAGGAGTTTTTGATTGATTTTTAGTGAAGTTCGCTCAAAGTTGCTTAAAATTTCATTGATTTTTTTGTCAAGTTCGACCGAACTTGATAAAATTCAAGAACTTTTAGACTAAGTTCGCCCGAACTTGCGAAATTCTTATCAAATTCTTTTGGCAAGTTCGCTCGAGGTTGAATCAGGGTTATTTTGAAAACAGAATATCAAGTTCGACGAATCTTGAGATAAAACTTCATTCTCATACCATAAGCTCAACCGAACTTAAGGTTTAAAATCTGAATTCTTCATTCTAGCTACAAGTTCGATCGAACTTGTAGTACATCTAATATTTTCAAAAGTTTTCAAGTGTTTTCGGTGTAGGAGTCTTGTTATTCGCGATGGATGATCTACAAAGAGCATATATGACAGCAGCGGGTTTGTCAAATGCCAACGTGATCCAACAAGTCAATTTAGACAAAGAGATGGGCATGACTGTTAAACCGTCAAAGCTAATGAGCATGGACGAGTATGAAGGATGGAAGGAGAAGTTTACATATTGGGTTCAAGCCATGCACTTCCTAGTCTGGGTGTCGATCGAGAGAGGTTATACTATTCCGTTGGATGAACATCAGCAAGTTTTGGAGAAATTCAAATATTCCACGACACAGAAAGAAGAATACATTGCTGAGAAAAAGATGACCAGCCTTATCCAACAATCTGTTAAAGAAGATATTCTGGTCCTGTTGCCGGAATACACTACTGCAAGAGAACTCAGGCTTTCACTTCAAAAGAAATATCAAGGAAGCGCGAAGATGATCAAGAGCAAGAAGGCGCTCGTCATGAAAGAGTTCGATATCTTTAACATGCTGAAGGGTGAGACTATGAAACAGATGATCGAACGTTTCTGTCATCTTAAAGTCCAAATGAGACGACACGGTTTAGAGAAGACGGAGCAAGAGTACATCGATAAGCTTGTAGACGCAATACCTGACGGAGAATGGACTACTTACCTGATGGTTCTGAAAGAAAGTGCAAACTGGGAATTCTTTAAATTGTCAACATTCATCGACAAACTTGAAGGTCATGAAATGGAACTTTTGAAGATCGCGAAGTCGAAAAATGCTAATGTTGTTCAAGATGTTGGTCTGTATTATAAAACTAGAATGCAAGACAACATTTCAAGTCCAAAGATTCAGACAGCATTCAACGCAAGTTTGAATTCATCGAACAATTCACAGCAGAATCAGAACCAATCATACCCTCAATATGATCAAAGTCCACAGTCTTCATTCTCAAGCACTGGTTCAAATTCGTCTTATCAGAGTCAAACAAATCAGAACCAACAAACAAATTCTGATTCGAATGTATTCAAATGTAACATCGCTGTTAATTTGAACAATGTTGTTTCTGAGCAAACTGCTAAGCAACACATGGCACTTCTCGCCACTGTTCTAGAATCGTATGAAAGTCTTGTGGCCGGAAAGATCGGCAATCCCGAGATGACCGCCGAAGACTACGATCAGGTGGACAAAGAAGAGCTTGAACTCATGGATATAAAGTGGTGTTTAGCTTCTATCATCCAAAGAGTTACCAAGTTTGTTGCTCTCATAGGCTGAGATATCGGAAATTCTAGCAACAAGTTGGGCTTCGACAAATCAAAGGTCACATGCTTCCGATGTCGTCAAAAAGGGCATTTCAAAAGAGAATGCAAAAACTTGAAGCAACGGGAAATCAAAGTCCATTCGGATGAGGCAACAAGTATTACAAGAAGTCACTTCAGTATAAGCCTTTCCCGAAGAAGACTCAGATCGAAATTCAAGAGAAACCAAACAGTAGCAACACTGAGAAAGCTATGGTTGCATCAAATGAAGATGATGGTTTCGACTGGAATTCTTATATCGGTAAGAAGACCGGAGTCGCATTGATGGCTCAAATTATTGAAGATACATCTGCCGAAGAAGCAGCAGCTCTAGAGAATATTTTACTGGAACAATATTTGCAACAATAACAGGAGGAAGAGGAGTATGTTCACATGTAGAATCAAGGGATTTTATCTCCTAACTCTTGTGAAAGTTTTGCAGGTCACTTTGACAGAAGTACTCAGGAGCAAGTTGTCGAGGAGAAATCTGCTGCTGAAGAAGTCATTGATGTTACTCAAGAAATGAATGCTGAAAACCTCAAGGACATTGCTGATAAAGCTTTAATGGCAAATCTGACCAAGGTAGGTCCAGAGATAAAGGAAGTTGTTAAAGTAGAAGTTGTAGAGGTTGAAAAACCTTGTACAAAATGTACCGAGCCATGTGCTGAATGTGCCAAAAAATCACAAATGATCGCTGAACTCAATGTACATAACGAACATTTCAATACGATTATCGTACAATGAAGGAAGCGTATGACAAAATGAACGATGATTATGGCAGGCTCGATAGAAATAATATCGAACAACATGATACTGTGAGAATGCTAAAAGGTACAGTAATGGATAAACAAAAAGCAATAAACATCTATATAAACACCATTGTTGAGACCAAACAACAACTCCAGGACATGAAAATTGAAACAGAATGTGTTCAACAACTTTTAAGAACTTACACTTGTAACACGTATGTCATTGATCACATTCTTCCGACAATTCCATCGGAAGATAAACCTAAAAAGAAAATTGGTAAAGAATACAGCAATGTTCCTCCACCCTTATGCGAGAAGTACTGTCGCAAAACGGTTGATGGGATGGATAAGGCACTCAACATTGAGTTGTTATCTGAAAAGAGAAACAAGTAGCCGGAGAACATTGATGTAGTCTATACTAAAAGAGATGATGACAGTGCGATAGTGAAAAAGGTGGTAGAAAATGTTCTGAACGATTCTGATGGCAGCTTCGAAAGTGCCACCTCGAGTTTGAACAGCTCTGACACAAATTCCGAAGATGACGATACATCATCGGAGGATGATCTATGTGATGATCCTAATTTTGTAATGTACAACGTTAAGGAATCTGATAGATTATACTTTGATGACAGTTTTCCGATTCAGAACGTCAAAGAAGATCAATTAGACAAACTGTTCAAGCTGGTTGAAGTCACATCAGATGACTTGGAGAAAAACGAAAGGAAATTCTATTATAAACCCAAAAGAAATTATAATAACTACCGAAGGAATGGTGGTGATCATCCGGAAAACCGAAGTGCTGGGTTGGGATTGGAGGAATCTGATGAACCGAAAAAGAAAAAGTCGTCATTTCATGAGTATAAAGATAAAAACATGAAATTTGTTTATAGGACGACACGGTTCATGAAGAGAATTTGATCGGAAAACAATCAAATGATGAATTCAAGAAACAGAAAGAACTTCGAGATAAGGCGAAAGTCATAAGTGGTGTAAAATCCACTAGTGGCCATTCGCATGATAATCGAACTTGCTTCAAGTGCAACGAAGTTGGCCATATTGCACGCAAGTGTCCGATGTCAAAACCAGCCAATCTTTAAAGAAAAGAAAGTTAAGATGTTGTGAAACCAAAGCAACCAGAGTTTCTAAAACCTGTAAAGATTTTGAAAAGAAACTAATCAAAACCTGAAGATAAACCCAAATCTGAAAAGCAGTTTGTAAATTCAACTTTCAAAAAAGGTGAATCTTCAAAAGCAAACGAAACAAAGTTTTACATCAAAAAGGCTAACATCAAATCGTAAGCCTGGGTTGCTAAGAAGAAGTTAACAACATCAGATATTATTAAGTCTGAGCTTGTAAAGACTGATAACACAAAAGAATCAAAGAGTTAGTCAAAATCTGAAATTCTCAAACTTACAAGTGATAACACTTTGAAAGATAAAAACAAAGTGAAGTTTTCAAACATAAACATCGTAGAAAATCGAGAAGATGAATATTAATTTGATTATGCTGACGAACGTGAGTTTGATTATGATGATGGTTATCCAATTCAACCTAAGACCAAAAAGGCTTGGGTCGCGCTATTTAACTAATTGTTGAAATGTGCAGGGGCTCTAGAGATCCGTACTCTCCAAGTGGATTCTGGATAGTGGAGCGTCCAGGCATATGACGGGAATGAAAGCGTTGTTATTCGACATAAAAGCTATCAATGGCGGATATGTTGGATTTGCGGGTAACCAGGGTGGAAGGATTGTCGCCGAAGGCAAATTGTCAAATGGCGTTGTTTCAATCGATCGCATGAACTATATTGCAGAACTTGAGAATAATCTTCTGAGCATATCGCAGATTTGCGACAAGAAGTTCACGGTGCAGTTCAACGACAAAAAATGTATTATTTTGAAGCCGGGATTTAAGATTCCAGATGAGTGGATTCTGATGCGAGCACCACGTGAGAATGATCTATATGTCTTGGATATGGGAATCGCTACCACTATATCAAAATCAACGCAATGTTTTGTGACAAAGTACCGAGAAAGATTCTATTCTTTGGCATCGTAAGATGGGGCATATTCATTTGCGAAAAATGAATTTCTTAGTTCATAATGATCTTGTAGAGGGTGTAAATCTTCGGAGCTTTTATATGTCTGATCACTGCTTAGATTATAAAAAGGGAAAGCAGATCAAGAAATCACATCCGAAGAAAATTCTAAACTCAATCAAGTTGCCATTAGAACGTCTCCATATGGATTTATTTGGTCCTGTAATGTTCGAAGTATTTCAGGAGACTTATATTGCTTGGTCGTGACAGATGACTATTCCAGATATTCGTGGGTATTCTTTCAAGAATCAAAAGACGAAACGTTTGAGAATTGGTGATTCTATTCAAGAAACTTGAGAATCTCTATCATCTGCCGGTCAGACGCATCATAAGTGACAACGGCAAAGAGTTTAAGAATAACAAAATGAAGGAATTCTGCAACACTAAAGAGATTCTGCACGAGTTTAGCAACAAAACGGTGTTGCTGAAAGGAAGAACAGAACTTAAATTGAAACTGCGAGAACCATGCTTGAAGATTCTAAACTTCCAGTCAGCTTCTGGAGTGAAGCGGTTGTTGCGGCTTGCTACATGCTAAACAGAGTTCTCATTGTCAAACTAACAAAGAAAACATGTTTTGAGATGATAAACTGACGGAAGCCAAATTTGAAATTCTTAGAGCCATTCGGTGCGCCATGTACTGTAATCGATCAAGATGGCAAATTCGGAGCTAAATATCTTGAAGGTTTCTTTGTCAGATATGCGAGTCCGCTAAGAAGAGTATATGTTCCTTCGTTGAGAAAGGTTATTGAAGCACAGCACGTGGATTGTTTTAACTATACGGATCCTATTCAAAGGAGAGGCGACGCATGGCTGTTCAACTACCAAGATCTTTGGAGGTCATTCGACTTGCCGAAAGAACCGTCTGAAGAAGAAATTGCAACCTTATACTATCTTCAACAGTCGGCAAATCAAGAACAAATTATTAGACCAATTATGGTTAATCAACCCATGTTGGATTCTTCATCTTCCGAAGCAGGTCCAAGCAATAGCAGTAGTGTTCAAGTTGAAATGCTTCTGAAGCAGAAGTAACACCTGCTACACCTCTAGTGAATGCTTCTAATGAACCAGGAAATACAACAGCAGAACCCAGCATGCCTTAGAATCAAAATTCAAACTCAGATGAAGCACCGACATTTGATGCTGATGGTGAAACCTCATCGGATGAAGAAGTTGAGCAGATATCTAACATGTTGAATCAATCTGCTAGTCCAAGAAATCAGAATGAAGCTTCATCAAGTGCTCCTAATGTTGATGTGAACAGTGATATGATTGTTTCAAATTAGCAAAGCTCAGTTGATGTTCCAACAGAAGAAATGTCGCAATCATATTCTTACCATCCTTCAACGAATATTATAGGAGAACTACAAACTGGTGTGCATACTCGAAGCCAAATCAATAAAGCACTTAGTTGTTTCTACACCTGAGTTGCTCCAACTCAGAATTACTGCTACTACTCATGTTTCATTTCTCAAATAGAGCCAAAGACCGTTAATGAAGCTTTGGCTGATGAGAACTGGGTTATAGCGATGCAGGAGGAACTTTTACAATTCGAGAAGTTGGGTGTTTGGAAGCTTGTAGAATTGCCACCGAAGCAGAAAGTTATTGATACAAAGTGGGTCTTCAAGTGTAAAAGAGACGATCGGGGAGTAATAGTCAGAAACAAAGCTCGGCTGGTTATCAAGGGATTCCACCAGCAGGAAGGTATAGATTACACGGAGGTATATGCACCAGTTGCGCGATTAGAGTCTATCCGCATTTTCCTAGCGTTCGCAGCTTGGAAAGGATTTAAGGTGTACCAATTGGATGTAAAATCTGCATTTCTCTACGGTAAACTTCAAGAACAAGTGTACGTCGGCCAACCACCGGGTTTCGTCAATCCAGTGAACAAGAATAAAGCATATCTCCTGGATAAAGCCTTGTATGGACTACACCAAGCCCCGAGAGCTTGGTACGAGACATTATCGCAACATCTCGTTGGAAATGGCTTTACGAGAGGCACAGTGGACAGCACTTTGTTTACCAGAGAAGTTGGATCACATCTGATAATTGTACAAATCTATGTGGATGATATCATTTTCGGGTCTACGGATGACAGTCTATGCAAAGAGTTTGAAAATATCATGAAGAAGAAATTCGTGATGTCCTCGATGGGTGAAATGAAGTTCTTCTTATGTTTACAAGTGGATCAGCTTCTAGACGGGATATTCATTCATCAGACTAAGTATGTGCATGATATTCTCAAAAAGTTTGAAATGGATAGCTCGAAGCAGCTTTCGACACGCTGGCACTGAACCATGGGATTTGCATAGACGAGACGGGAACGAAAGTTGATGACACACTATATCGATCGATGATAGGATCGTTGATGTATCTGACGGCATCTCACCCAGACATCATGTATCCTACCTGCTTATGTGTGAGATATCAGTCTAGTCCTCGACTGTCACATATGTAGATAGTCAAGCGAATCTTTCGTTAATTAAAGGGATGTCCTAGCACGGGCTTATGGTATCCTAAGAACGACAATTTTGACTTAACAGGATACGCTGACTCAGACTTCGGAGTGGACAAACTGAACTCGAAATCTACAATGGCTGGATGCCAGTTCTTTGGAACGCGTTTGGTAACGTGGCAGTGTAAGAAACAGACCACGGTCTCTCTCTCAACAAGTTCGGCCGAACTTCTAAGAAATCTGAATTGAATATCTTTTGGAAGTTCGCCCGAACTTAGTGTTTAAATGTTTGAATTTTGATAACATGAGTTCGCCCGAACTTATTAAATAAATAATGAACATGTGTGTAATACATGTTCGGGTGAACTTGACAAAATCAGAATGTTTTAACACTTCTCAAGTTCGCCCAAACTTGATATAAAGTGTCGAAAAATTGTAACTTTTTCTCGTAAAGCGTGCTAATTGTTTTTCGTTGTTTTTCAGGCTCAAGTACTAACGCGAGTGATTGCTATGGATTTCTCAAAATTCCATAACACTTGTATTGCGTTCGACAAGACGATATGTCCATCATTGAAAGAATACGACAATATTTTGAAGTTTCTTAAAGAATGTCCAATACATCGAGCTATTACGGAGCGCACAGTTTCATATAGAACTCACACTTATCATTTCTGGACGAATGCGAGTCTCAGCGAAGATAAGAAGTCTATTATTTAATCTATGCAAGTCGGGAATGAAGTCAAACCAATCACGGTTACAGAAGATGATATTCGCAGAGTTCTAAAATTCAACGATGATAAAGACGATCCGATTTTCTTGGATGAAAAGATGGTTAGAGGTTGCTTTTACCTCATGGGCTACAAAGGAAGCGTTAATAAGCCGGCACTGAAGAAAGGGGAAGTGCCTAACCCTACAAGCTCTTGATGCAGCGATTATTCATACATTCAGTCACCGCAAAGCAGGCCTTGACGATGTGCAAGACTACATGGCCTGTATGGCAACGGCACTGATTTTGAAGAAGCCGTTCAACTACTCAAAGCTTGTGTTTAATCTTATGTCGAAAAACATGGATGATTCGAGATTGTGCTTATATCCGAGGTTTATTCAGATGCTAATCGATGAGAAGTACACAAACATTGCACGTGATCCGAATGATGTGTTATATCTAAGTCATCTCGACGATACAACAGTGAAGAAGTTGATTAAATTTCAAAAGCAAGCATCAGCACCTGTTGCTAAACCGATATTTGGGGCGATAAAGAATGAAAATTATGTTGCGCCACCAGATAACAGATGGAGAAACGATGGCAGCAGTGATGAAAAAGAATTAAACGCTGAATTAGAATGGTTCAAAGGTTTCAAGCCGAAAGCTCGAAGCCATTGGTTCTTAAAAGTCGAAGTTGAAAAGCCGAAAAAGAAGCGAGCTGCAAAGAAAGTCGATACGATGCTAATAGATGAAGATGAACCAGAGAATGTTCAAACTGAAGCTGGATCAAGTGCAACTGTGATTGTTGAGAGTCAGGAAAGAGTTAAAACGACTCAAGAGGATGATGTTATCTCTGCTACATCTGAAAATGATGATGATTCAGATGAAACTCCAGTGACAGAACCAGAAAAGACAGAAGTAGAGAAACAAGTTGAAAAGGAGAAAGAAATGGATGCTGATTTGGATCCGAATCAAGAGAAAGAGTCTGATGAGGAGAGGCCTAAGAAAAAGGCGAAACGTTCAATGTCTGCAGTGGGTTCTACAACTAAAACCACAGGATCTCCATAAGCAAAAGGCAAGAAAAAGAAAGCTAAAAAGCCACCGAGCAGGAGATATATTAGAAAGCTGAAAAGCGCAGAAGTTACACAAGAACCTTCTGACGCACAGGAGAGAGGAATTACACAAGAACCTCGTACGCAAGAACCTCCTGTTATTATTTCTGCTGAAGTTGAACGTCCAGGAGCTACACAAGAACCTCCTGTGACTGGATTGCTCGAAGTACCTGTTATTCAATCGTCGGTTGCTCCAACGACTTCTCATATTGAAAGTTCTACTCTGAAGAAGTCTACTCCAAAAGATGTAACACCAAAGTCTACACCGAAAACTCCAAGGGGGAATTTATTTGGTGATATACCGCATGATCCAATTAGTCTTCAAGATCTGAATGATTTTTCCAGATACTAATGTTGATCTTATCGAAAAGCGTGTCAAGATCTTGGAAGATAAAGTAGCCAAGAATGAGGAAGAGAAGGCTGAGCTTATTCAGAAAATGAATCAAAGTAATGTTGAAAAAGAGATGTTGGACGATAAAGTAAAGGTATTGGAAAATGAGGGTGAATATTTCAAAGCCCTAATTGAAAGTTTGTAAGACACAAATGAGAAATTGCAAACAGAGATTGCTGATTTGAAGTCAATTCAAGCTCTAAATGATCGAAGATTCACCAGGATGCAGAAAGTTTTATCTAACACCATGGGTATTGATTTTATTTCTGAATATGATCGTCTGGATCGACAAGAAGCTAAGGAAAGATCTAAGAAAGAACTAGCAGGGAGTGGTAAAGGAAAGAGTGTTGAAGGTGAAGCACCTACTTCTTCTGAAGCTGCAGAGAAGTCTGTTGATGATGTTACTAAAGCTTCTGAGTCCGATATTCCAAAGGTTGACGAATCTGTCAAGCCTTCTGTTCCTATTATTGCTTCTGAAAATAAGGACGATGAAGAAGCTGAAAAAGAGGATAAAGATGATGATGAAGAGAAAGATGAATCTGATTACGAGGATTGGAATGTTGCTGATGATGACGATGATGATGATTAGGGTGGTGTTGGTCTTAAAATTACTGAAGCAAAAGTTTCCGATGAATTTGATTTCTCCTCGTTAATGGATGATGAATCTAACATAATGGATGATAAGATTGAGGGGGAGTCAGAGCAGACATGGCCATCTGATGAAATTGATATGTTGAATGTTGAAAGATTTGTGAAGCCTGTTGCTGCAGTACCCACAAAGCCTTTAATGTTGATGCTTGAACATAATGTAGAGGAAGGCGAGTACGTTCATAACTACACGAAAGAAGATTTGGCAAAGTTAATTGAAGTTGATGTTGAAGATCTAGAGTTTGATTTTGAAGAGGAAGTGTTGAACGTAAACACTTCTGAGCCGAATGATTATCAGTACGTTAAAGATTTGAAGCTGATGAATATAACAGAGTGATAGTTGAAGATTGGTCTGCTGATGATGAAACAGATCAAACTGCGAAGTATGTCGGTCCTAACACTGATAGTTTTCCTAAATTTGAGGAGATGTACAAGCAACTAGACGATGACATGTTGAAAGAAAAGATTGAGGAATCAGTTCGAGAAGGTAAAGTACCAAAGCCGATGATGAAAGAAGAGATAGCTCAAGCAAAAAAGTCTTGGTTTAAAGAGACGCCGCGCGAACGTAAGTTTTGACGTCCTCTAGCATTCTTTACCAGAGACAAAGACGTGTCATTGGGGGATATTCTTAGTTGGGGTTGGTCTAAAGAGCTAAATGTTTATGAAATCAAAAGGGAATTTGGAGTGCAATACTTCAAGTATCTTGCTGATTTCAAGACTTTATCGTATTGGGATGTTGAAGAGCTGGTTCAGACTGTGAATGTTACATATCAGATGAAGTTCATTGATCAGTTGTTATCAAAGATGATCAAGTATGAAGCGGTAAAAGGTTTTAACTATTGGAAGCCATTCATTCCAGGTCGTCGAATCAAAACAAACAAAAAGACAGGGGAAAAAGACATAACTTTGATAATGAAACGACCTAGAGCTATGAGAAACATGCCATTGATGCCAATTGAGCAAAACTTCTATCCATCGTTCAAGTGGTGGCAGATAGATCCATCTACATGTGAAGCAGTTATTGTTTTAAAATTTGAAGAACACTTGGATATCACGAAGGAAAGGGTTAAAATACTTGGGTCTCAGGGCATGAGGGGATTATGGAGAACGATCAGGATTATAGATCCAATGTGGTTGGTGAACTGTTCAAGAGAAGATATTAAATGCTTATTCTACAGTAAGATTGTATTTGAATAACGTGATAAGGTACAAGCTATGCAATATCAGAAAGTTGTGAATGTTTGCTATGCACGAGAAGTAAATTCAGGGAAGATGTGGCAGACAAGTTGGAGGGGTCTAGAAAGAGTTGAATTTCTGAAAGAGGAGAAGCGTCTAGAAGCGATACATGAGAAAGGTAAAAAGGCAAGTATTAGAAGATTTCAATTCATGAACAAAGTGCCTCCTACAGATCAGATGCCGGATCCTAAACAAGAACGACATAAGAAGCCTTTCAAGAACTTCTTCGGTCGTGTGCGTTAATGTTTATTATGAAGACAGAGTTTTTGAAGACCTATACAAGACGAAGACGATATCTAAGGGGGAGTCTGTTGGTGCATAATGTCTATGTCTTAGTCTTATATCGAGTCTGTATAGTATAGAGTTGAATAGGCTAACAAAACGATGTATTTATGTATCTAGTAGTCAAGTTCGCTCATGTGTTAACTTGTAAAGTCAAGTTCGGGCGAACTTAGGTCTCCCACAGGCGAACTTGTAGGTCTATAAATAGCTAGGTTGTTGTCCTCATTTGTAACTTTGGCATCTTAGAGGCGAAGCTCTGTCAATCTGGATTCTTGACTGTTACATCAATAAAATTGACTATTTACTGATTAATTCTTGATTTTGGTAAACACGTCGTAATATTTCCGCTATTATGAACGTTAGATATAAAATTTAGGTCCCTTAGCATCGAGGATCGGTCCTACATTCTCCCAGCTCATATTGTACAGGTGGACTTTCCCAATTGAATGAATCATTGATTTCCACCAAGTAAGGGCATCACCCTTGAATGGTTGCGCAACATACTATATCACATCCTTCTCTTTACATCCACTTATTGCAACTATCGTCTCAATCTCGTCTAACCAACGTAGAGTCTCTACAGCTCCTCCTGCGCCCGTGAAGTCACCTGGTTTGCATGACACAAAGTATTTGTAGGAACAACCTTCTTTAGAAAAACGGGTTTTCTTTTGGTAACTCTTTCTCTTTCTTTCGACGTTAGACGAGTGTTCAGAAATCTCATCTCTATCGGAGGGATGCTCAGATTTCGTCTGTGATGAGTGCTTCGAAAGGTATTGGGAAGAATGCTTTGAAGTGCTTAGAATGTGAAGCACTAGATTTCTGATTTCTTCCGTCATATTCCTTCATAGCCTTGCCAACTTCTGTGGCAACAATGGCTTGTAACTCACCCTTCGTCATCACGATCTTATCGTCTGCATTATCGTCTCCATGCTTGCTGCTTACTTCATTAGAGCTCACCATTTTCTCTGCTTGATGCTAAAGTAACAATGTAGAGTTAATTAGCCTTACTTGTTTGATAATGGCACCAATGGCCCAAAAATTTCTTAAGGGGGTTTAAATGTGGCACAAAGGCCTGTCGCACAGGACATCATGAGAATAGCACTAATGGCTTATCTAAAGGACTTGTCTTAAACAAGTCGGATCTCAAAAGGTTCATAAAACTTCGAGGTTTGAACATAGTTCATTTCCTCGAGACATGGAGTCATAGACTCACTGTTGCTGTCACTAATGGACATAATATAATCATAGGCGATACATCACTAATGGATGTTATATCACGGCCGTAGGCACTACACCACCAATGGATATTTATACATTATGATCATCGCGCTGATGATATTTAATTGGATCACAATGATCACGTAGGTTTGGACATAGTCCATTACCTAGATGGCTCGTGTGGCTCCTCAAGTCACACTGCCAGGAGGTTAATACCTTAAACATGTTAACTTTTTGGACAAATCTTAAAATGGTTTAAATAACTAACCCAGATCGGGTAGGCTAGTGAGGTTTAGAACGTAGTTCACCACCTCTGGATAGAAGGGACTCGACAAAAGGGATTTCTCAACCTTAACTATCAGGGTAAAAGACCATCTTAACTACCATTTCGCCAATATATGTGACCTATTGCACTCGGCGGGTGTAAACCATTAAGAAGATCTTTTGGATATGTTTCGCAAATCATAAATTTCGAATTAAAATCGAGACGTTTGCTTGAACAACGGATAAGGTGAAACATAATAACTAAAATAACTGAAAAGCTTTCATTAATCAAAACAGGATTACATGTGCCTAATATATTAGGACTTTAAATAAAAGAAGCAATGTCCACGAAGGGACTAAATAAAACTTCTCCACGTAGGGACTAAATTTAAAATAACAAAATACAAAGATAAATATGAATTTAATCCTTTTTCCCTCTTAGCTTCTTTACTAGCCTTTTCAGCAGCTTTTTGTTCTTCTTATTATCCTTGGCTGTTTGCACCTGAAGCCCCTTGACTTTTTCTATTGCTTCAGTAAGAACTTCCATTGTTGGCGGTGGCTGCTGCGGTTGCGTTTGATGTTGGGGTAATGGTGCAACCGGATGTTGATAACTATAACAGGGATATCCGCCTGGTTGGTAGGGATAGGGGTTAGGATAGTGAGCATTTATGGCCATTTCTAAATATGGGTCATGAAGAGGTACATTATGACTGTGGCTATGCTCCGGCCAGGTAGAAGGTTCAAATGGGTTGTATCCAGATGGGTTTGAATAAGAAAGGATAGGGTTATCAAAACCCGATGGTGGTAGTGGGGGTAGTGGTGATGACTCACCTGTAGAAAATGGTTGTTGAGGTTGGTTGTGGATGGTTCTCCACAAAAGGTGAAGTATGTGAGGATCCACCCATTTGTGGGTCCTCGGGAATAGTAGGGTAAGGGTTAGGTGAGAGTGACCCTACTCTCGGTCCTATGCGCACTGACATGCGCGCTCCACGTCTTCTTGGTGGTGGAGGTGGTAGTGGCTGCTCCGCTGGTGGTTCTTGTGGTGGAGTGTGGTATGAAGGTGTGTTGTGGTAGGATGGGGTATCATGGACTGAAGGGGTATTGTAGAAAACGTATCAGTGTAATGATTAGGGGTTCCAGCGTACGAGTTAGAACAGTTGGATATGTCAATGGGGTGACCCATCGATCCTGTTGCTGGCATTTCGGGGTCGGAGTCTTCTTCCATTGGTTCCAAAGAATCTTCTGGACGAGTTACCGAAAGTGAGGGAAGTTGAATATCGGTGTTATAATTCCCATGAAAAGAATGGGAATGTGAATGGTGCAATTGGTGGCTATGGTGCGAATGCTGTGAATGATGGAAGTTTGGCGTTGGTGAGTACTCGTGGGAGATAGAATGTCGATATGGCTCCCATGGTGATGAAGAGTCATCTGACCCCTTATACGGGTTGAAGTTATCTGGGTTGGATGGTCCTTGACCTGATAATCCTCCTTTCCCCTTGGCTCCCCGAGAAAACTCTGGCGGCATGATTCCTGCTCCAAAAACAAGTCAAAACACAAAACAAAGCAGAATAATAATAAAACAAGAAAAGAATAATCCTAGGTCAAAGCCTAGACTCGAGAGGCTAAGGAGTGTGTTACTGTGTCGTTTGAGATCAAACACTAAAGACAAGTGTCAAATTCCCTCAAACGATGGCTCTGATACCAACCTGTCACACCCCGACATCCACGTGTCTACCGGTAGGCCCGGTGGGGAGTACCGTGACGTAAAGTTGATATCATCATAACCAAATATAAGATAACACAGCGGAAGGCTTGCATAACATAAACTATAACAAACCATAAGTGTCCAGAGTTCGGAAACACAAATAATATACAGACAAGGCTTGTAATAACATACAAAATGAAATCAGACTCTACAGGCAAATCCTAAGGTCGCAACTCCTCGGTATATGCCCTACAGCTTCCGGCCTATTTCGTACTTGCACCTGTAACTTGATCTTCGAAAATACGTCAGTTTACACTGATAAATACACTCAACCGACTCATTTTGAAAATCTTTTCGAAAATGGTTTTAGGTGCACTTGGCACATTTTAATAAATAACTTGGGATAGTACAAATGACCTTATATACAGATTTACATGTCAGGCTTTTACATATGGGGCCCAATACAAAAATCGAGACCTGATCGACTGACACACCACTCTGAACTTTCACATAGAAAGCAGATATCAATTACCCAGTGTATGCCTACACGCCATGCTATATTGTCGTTGCCACTAGCACTTTAGTGAGCCAAGGATATCCCGGACACGGTCAAATCCACCCCCAATGTTTTAGTTTCAGACAAAACAGATCAAAACCAGGTTATGCAAGATTTTAGATAATTATCACAACTGGATAAAACATGATCCCATACCCGACCAAGCGGTAATAATTTACCGTATCCCAAGCCCGTAGAGGGAAAATAAGTTAAGGGTATTTACATGAAGTTAAGTCCTGTAAAAGATCCGAACTCAGCCGCAGATCAGAAATAAACACATGTATCATCTACCGGAAGGCGTTTAGTCTGGGAGTGATGGTAATTATTAACCAATATTAGAATGCTAATGGGTTCTTTATAAAGTCCTAGACTTGAACCGGTTAGACTTACGTTAAAACAATACGGTACGATACGCTAGATTAAGCGGTGACTGGAATAGGATGTTAGTTGGACCCAAAAAGTATATATATACTTGTCTAATATATGTAAGCCAACAACATTCTGGATTTTGATAAGAAAATGACAAAGTTAAACCCGTTTCGGTTAAATTACGTAATACTAGTTACGTATACATAACCGAACGCGTATAAGCGAAACCGGTAACCGTAGGAGTCATATACGAGTTCCATAAGATAATATGTTTGAAAATGTTATAAAATCAGTAGCTTTGCAAAAGATAGACCCGTGATGTATTTAAAACCGAATTATGCCATACAAGGTCATTTTAAAGTTTATAAAGATGTTAAATATGAATCTGATGTCAAGGTCCATATTAACTTGTAAAAATATTTAATTTATAGTAGGATATGAAATATATGTGTGCTTGATGGTTTTGACACAAACCGTGTCCCGTAGGGGTATTTTAGTAATTCACACATAGATTTGAAGCCAAAATTGGGATTCTGAGTTGGGGACTTGTGCTTACTGTTAAGATGTTGAAAATAAGTTTACAAATCAGTAGGTAACAAGTCTTGGCTCATAGTTATGGTTTTAAACCATACTATGCGCCGAAAAGGCGTAAAAGTCGATAAATGCCATTAAATTCGATGTTTATGATAAACTGAGGTTAGGACCTGTTTTATATAACCAAATATGTTATTTATCATGTTTCAATAGTAGGTAAAAGATTTGGTTATAAAAATTTTAGTTAAAGTTATTTTTCGTAAAAAGGGTAAATCGGTCATTTATCGGCATTTAACGAACCGTAGGTCTTCATTCAGGTTATAATCTGAATGAACATCCCAAATGGTCCTACTTATTATATTATATCAGTAAATATATCTTCTTGATGATAAAATCATGTTAAATCTTTCTAAAATGCCGAAAAGGGCATTTTAGTCATTTTGATGCCATAAATGCATCTTTTGCTAAAACTCATATTAGAATCATATTCTTGGCACAAACATGATCAAATATGTTTATGAATCAGTTTATATCGTATTTTTACATGCATGGATATTTAAAACCTTGATTTGTACGAAAATGACCTTTTTGCAAAGTTTTAATAAATAATTATGGAACTTATATAAAAAACTCAAATTTCTAATGAATCGAGTAACAAAATCTCAGGAGGTCATCCCATACATAAATATGGTCTCAAAGTAACCAAAAGTCAGTAGCCAAAATGGCTAAATCGGGTCAGAAGCGAAAGTCAAAGGAGAAGTCAAATCTTGCGACTTTCGGTTGCAAACGGATTCTAGACCGATTGTTGATGAGTCAAATCAGTTGGTATAAGTTCTAATATTTATTTTTAGGTTGTTCATGCCTCAAAACATATTTTATAACATCTAGATCATTAGTTATGAATTTTTATAAAACTGGTCAGTTTGACTTTTGTTGACTTTTAGCTTGACTCGTCAATTGGTCATGAATTCGTGGTAATCTGGAGGTGCCCTTTTGAGAGATTAACACCTACATTATTACGATCACGTAGCCACCTTCCTTATGATCAATGGCTGGATTATCATGGTCTTAGCTCAAAGTCAATGCGTATTTACGACAAGACTTTGACTATGGCTTAGAACTTAAAGAAAGGACTTAGCATGAATTTGGAACACTTACAAAATGTCCAGAGATTTGCTAAGAACAGAAGGAGATGCACAAAGTTGCCTGGAACCTGTCCAAGGTAAGCTTGTTTGAGTTTGAGGTAGTGAAGAACAATGTTGCAACATAGAGTGCATTATAAAGGGTTAATGAGGAGCTAAGAAGTGTTGCCAGGTGTTGGGACATGATTTCAGATGTTTACAAGTGTTTTGAAGTGTCAAACACTGAGCAAAAGGTGGCAAAATCGTGAGAGAATTGGCAGGTGTGGTGGCCAAGGCAGGAAATTGCAGCTGGCACACACTTGCTGGAAACCTTGCTCCTTCGCGCCACGCGAAGGGACAATATTGCTCTTTCGCGTGGCATGAGAGAGTAAGGTTTTTAGAAACTTTCAATTCAGCCCCTGGACTTCTCCAAACCTCCATATTTTGTATATTTGCATGTTTAAGTCAATGTAGCCACCATTTAACATCCTCGGGAATAAGACCAAACATTGTTAAGCTCCGGGTTTGTTAAAGGTCACTCAGAGGCATAGTTTTAGCATGTTGACACTTTTAATCCCCCGTCCCACAAACTTTGGAATTAATAAAAAACGGTTTCGTCCGTCCAAAAAGTGGCTCATTAGTAGATTACAAACACCGTATCGGGTCACTCAGAGGTATAAATTAACATGTTGACACTTATAGTCCTTCCACAATCGTTCTTTCATTGTTTGCAAAATTAGTCCCTCCTAGTCAATTTTTGGCATTCTTAGGATTCGAGACACATGTTAATACATTATTGGAAACGTTTTTACAAGGTGTTACAACCATAGAGCAGGGACTCTCGTGATCGGTTAGTATTAGCCGAAGATATTCACGTACATGACAACAAGGGTAGATTGTCGCGCACCACTTGGTGAGACCAGATTTATTCCCTTAACACAAACATGCGGAGCACGATGCGCACCATTGCGACGTTCGCAACAAACCCTAGGAGGGTATCCATACTCCTCCTCTATAGGGGGTGTTCCATAACTAGTAACCGAAATCGTAAATAAACTTATGGTGTATGAATGGTGAAGAGAATGAATGCGAAGAAAACGTAATAATTGCAGTTATCTGCAAACGGAATACGAGACTCCTATTCTACTGTGGTCCAACAACACTCTCACTTTCAGATTGGAAGTAATGAGAAACGTTACGTTAGCAATACGTAGGAATTGTAGATGGACAAATTACAAAGCTACTATGTAGCACCATTATCATCTCCGTACGATGATGATACTAAACAAAAAGCGAAAACAGACTTGGCTGTCAGATGATTGCGATGATATATAAATACAGAGCTTTCCAATGTACTACTAAACGAAATTTCGAGGACAAAATTCTTTTAACCGGGGGAGACTGTGACAACTGTGAAAAATCCCGGTAAACTTTGCTTGGTACAAGTCCGTGGAAATCGGACGTAATATGTGGTCATGATATTGTTGTGATTATGTGTTATGATACGAATTCTGGAGCATGTTACACCGACCATAATAGGAGTATATGCCAAGTAATTACCAAAAACATTACATTGACACTATGCGTCACCTACATGGTAAGAAAAAGTCGTGAATGAATTGACGACTCTGTGAATAGGTATTAGTAAATATGCAAGACTGGTGTGCTATGGCATATGTGATACCCATGACAAAACCAGGTAAACCTTAATTGGTCCTAAACTTTAAGCATAATTAAAACAATTATTGCGCGTTAACTTTGCGAACTTGTATGACTTGGGTTCTATACTGAGCAATTGTTATTATGTCTCGGAGGAATCCGAGAGCACGTCATGGTTAACATGATACTATTAAGGACCAACGATGCGAGGTTGGTGTCCTTAGCCTTGAACAGCTGGTTAAGCGGAGACTTGATGTTTAACAGCGCATCAAACCTTTGACGTTGATTATTAGGTTTCGGTAGCATCATTTAAGATTGCGAGTTCCAGAAACAACTTAGTTTTGTGCCATAGACTGTGACACAAGGTTTGAAGCAAATCGAAGCTCGGGCATGCAAAACGAAGCAACTTCCCGGTAAGGGAAACGCCTTCGTTTCGGGTATAACATAAGATAACCAAATTTGCAAGGAACGATCGATCAAGCTTAAAAACACTTAAACTACCCTAATACGAGACTTTTATGACTAAAACGTAACTGGGTTCGGATTTCGAGACGGTTATGTGCGATTTTTAAAACCAAGTCTTATGACACTAAAACGCGAAAAACGGAGCCCGCTTCGCAAATCAAGAACGCGTCCAGGACCCGAAAAGAACCTAAACGCAAACAGAAGATAAACATCATCTTTTAGCACGCAATACGAAGCATGAGGTGCCCCACATGGGCCCACCCCAAACCTCCACCCCCCCTTTTATATATATATATTTTGATTTTGTTTTCTTTTCTTTTATTCCTTTCACCTTCACCCAAAACTCTGCCATAAGAAGCTTAGAATCAGCTGATCATCCTCCCATCCATCACTAAATCATGGTGATTTCACAAGTTTCAAGTGATTTTGATTGATATTTCTCGATTAAACGCGATTTATAACCGAAAAACTCATTTTAATCCATGATATTTGGAAGTTTAACAAGTTTATTGGCTGAATAAGAACACCTTGGGAATTCCCTGGTAGCTACTCTAATCAACACCTATTTGACAAAAATTGCATAACTATTCGATTAACCAAAAAACTATGAAACAAAGCTTTATTGATCTAAGTTCTAGCATATTTGGATTATAATTAATGTGTAGGTACTGAATATAGCTCCTATACCCTTCTGGACTCAAGAAAAAACTATGGAAACGGAGCTTGCGCTAGTATATCGCCCGAAAAACGAATCTAGAGTAGGCAGATTATTGTTTTGACTATAACTTGCTCCGTGATACTTGGATTGAGCTGAAATTTGATGCTGTCATGTAGGGTATTGTCAGGAAGATCCACGTAAAATTTTAGAATTTTTGGAATTTTCTATGACTTTTGATGACTTTTTTACTGTTTTACAAAAACAAATCCAGAAAAATACTAAGCATGGTCAATAAATCACCAAATTTTTCATGAACACTAAGAAATATTAGAAAAGTTCTGGGAAGTTTCGGAGTCCATTGGTTGAGTTTTGATTCGGGTTAAAAATCTCCGTTTTTGGGAGTTTTCGGTAGTCGGAAACGCACCAAAACGAAATCAGAAAAATATCGGATTTTTCTAAGAAGTTCCTGGACATGTAATGGATGTTCTGGAATCTTTTGGGAATTTTTAGACCATGGAAGATAATTAATGATACTTATTCGATTAAATACTGTTTACAAAGAATTTATTTAAATAGTTAAAATGACTAAATAAATTCCCAAATTATTTTTCCCATAATATACAGGTTTTTACTGATTTGTATAAAAATTTATAGATTTTTATTCAATGTATGGATTAAACGGGAATTTGTGGAAGTAAAAACGGGTCATTCTAAAATAAATTCGGCAGTTTACCGTATGACCATTACCGACTTAGATACTGATTTGAGTCCCTACTTGCATGTGTACTGTTAAAGCTGATTTCGTTGATTGTCACTCTTTGATCGAGACTACTATTTACACTATGAGTTTTCACTTCCCCACTTTTAAATTGTTTTACTGTTTTCTGGGGGCTTGCATGTTACAAACTGTGATAATTGCACCAACTTGTGATAATGATGTGAATTATCTAACACACGAACCACATCCCCACTACAAGTGATTAACATAAGCCGTGGAAAGTGGATAGTATTATTGGTTTGACAAACCCAGGCCGCGCCCGACAGGATGTCGGCAACAAGGTCTGCACGCGTCCTAAACTTGGTTATGTTGTTAGGCATAACTACACTGGGGAGTTGAACTGCACGTCACGCAGTTGGTGGGCCAGGAGTGTCTGGGTGACATGGTCCGGTGGGCGGCAGTTTCTGTGATGGCACGACCCTAGGCAAAAACTTTCATGGTTTCACTTGTGTTCTCATGTAATTCCATCTATGACTATGACCAGTGCAATTAAACTTGTTAACGCATATTGTTCCACAACAACTAAACCAGTGGAACTCACCAGCAATGTTTAGCTGACCTTTTTTTTAAACTAACATGCATTTCTGGTAACTTGAGACAGGCGTAATCCGTGTATGTTGTTCAAAACATGATTATAAGCGAACCC
The DNA here is from genome assembly GCA_947069175.1 of Scalesia atractyloides. NCBI lineage: Eukaryota > Viridiplantae > Streptophyta > Magnoliopsida > Asterales > Asteraceae > Scalesia > Scalesia atractyloides. The sequence goes on along the minus strand of CAMTDV010000015.1, from coordinate 53,290,373 downwards.
TGATATAGACGCATGTGGCTTTGAAGACTTATATGGTTCATGGGAACACGTAGTTGTAACATACATGCAGTATGTAATCAACCTTTTGTAAGTAATAAATGTAGTGTCTTTATAAACAATGTGCTTGTACCAGAGGTGTCTATTGCATCACGTATTTTTTTCTTCCGCTGCAAGTCGGGGTGTGACAATTCACAAAAGGAGGTCCTTATGCTATTACATCAAAAGTGGGCAAAACACTGATGCAAATTAGCCCTCAACCGATATCTCAAGTTTTTGAACTGAATGATATGGCACATCCTATCTCAAGTTAAAAGGAAAGCTTTTCTAGTAAGTGTTTATTTTCATTGTCAGTTACCTGATGCTGATGTTAAACAAGGCGCTGTTACAAATCCAACCGGCCTAACTCATGAAACTTTTCCAGAATAACAAATCAAGATAAAGTTTCCAAAACAAAAGTAGAGGAGGTTGAGCAAGCTTTACATGAACAAAATGTTCAATCTCAACCTCCTGCTGCTGATCCCACTGCTTCTGGTGATCAGGGCCTTATAACCATTGCCCTGAAACCCACACCAGCAATAACCAAAAAGAAACCAAAGAAAATATCCAGAAAACCCACCAAACCCAAAAAGGGCCCTCTGAAAGATGAGATCCCAGAGGTTAACCCAGTGATATCACAAAAATCACTTGAAAACACTGCTGCTACTTCTTCAGAGTAGATGTTAGAAAGATCTCCACCTAGCTTTAAAACTCCTCCTTCTTCCTCACAAAAGGAAAAGGTTGTAAACACATGGACACCAAATTATGAAGCTCTGGATCCACTTTGTTCATCTTCCACAGCCCCTCTCCCAGGGCGAAGTCTCTTTCTGCACCACAACCATCATCAAAAAAATACTCCTACCAACAATCTTGCCTTTGCTGAATGCAATTGACCTAGAACAAACATTAACCAGTTCTTCTCAACAACCTATCAATGAGAATATACTCCAACAAGTGACTAGGTCTGATTCTATACTCATTGCTAGCCCATCTGCATTTGAAGAGGATACATCCCTTGGGTTACATGTAACCCTTGGTGATAGTTCAACAAGAGCAGCTACTACAATTGCTAAACTACCGTGTTTACAACTGGATAGTGGTTACATACTTAAGACTCTTTTGAAGGCAACCACTGTTTAGGCTACCATGGTAACCTCTGATCTAGTGGAAAGTCCCCAGTACCAAGAAAAAGGGGCATCTATGTTTGAAACAGGGGTTGAGACTCTTGTTTATGATGACATGGATAAAACTACCTTTTCTGGTAGGAGTTCAGATGATCCTATTAAATTAGGTGATGAACTAAGATATCAGAATTTGACAGAGAGAGTCACCAAAATAGAAAACTCTGTTGATGAAATCAAGGATTTGCTGAAAAAGTTAATAGCTACAAAGAGCCAATCCTCTGCCCTATCCACTGATGACCACATAAAAGCCGTAAACCCTCTGTTTCAACAACAAAAGTATCTTGCTGATCTTCAACACAAGAACCAGATGCAAGAACTTAGAAACATGGTTGATGCTAGGTATATAGATACAACTGCAGATCTCAAGGCAATCAAGGCTCATCTCCTACAAACCGCTGGTACCTCTCCTTCTACAGTAATCTTGGTAAACACTGATGATGCTAAAAAGGGGGAGAGACCTTTAAAGAAATAAGTGCTAAAGCTTAATGACAAAGATGCACATCCAACAATGGTTATCCCTAAGCCAGATGGTTCCAAAAAGATTGATGAAACAGATAACATCTTTGCAAGGGAAAAGGAGAATATAAAGAAAGGGTAATGGTTGAGAGTAGAGCTTTAGTGGAGAAAACGATAGCTCTGCAAAAAGAAAAGGAAAATGTTGGGTCCTCAACAAAGAAGATGCCTCCTGTTAGAAAAACAAGGCAAACAACATCAACATCAATCCCTTCTAAGACAACTGCTATCCAAACCTTATCCTCTGCTTTCTCAAAAACACTTACACCTACTTCTTTAAAAGCAGTTGATACACCAATCTCAACAGATGTTACAACATCTGTTGTGTCAACATCTGTTGGCACAACAGAAGTTATAACAAATGTAAATCAAACCACAATCACCAAATCTTAGCTTCAAAAGGAGAAAAACCACAAATGTTGTATTTGATGACAAGATCATTCCTTCTCCCAGACCTGTGTCATCAAAAGCAGTGTCCACCACAGCAGTTGTTCAACCTTCTTCTCAAATTACTAAAGTGCCTCTTGCTTCTCAATTCTCTCTGGAATTACAAGCTGTCAAGTCTGAAATCAAATCCTTCTTCTCAGAAGAAGATCCAGATAAAAGGGATTTTCCATCTCTGCAAGGTTATCCTAAACCAAGAAACTTGGAGGAATACAAGAACCTCAAAGTCAAACAAGCAGAAGATATCATCAAGAGGGATACCCAGGGAAAGTCTGACAAAGTGATACAAAGCTACTGGCAATATCAGTTGAGCAAAGTCAAAAGTATAGAAGACTATGCAAGAGACTTGTCCACTTTAATGTAGTTGTAGTATCTTTCGATATTTCCAATTTAATGCAGTTTTAGGGTTTTAATGCCAAAGTATTCTACAAGTTCTAGGCCATTGCTTACGGAAAATCAGAGAACTTTTATAATACCCCAGATATCAACCATCTATAAAGACCTCGTATCTCAGAATCAGACAATCTCTCAAATGAAATTTCGAAGTACTAAGTCCATATATCCGAGAGATGTTAATCCACAAGTTTAAGCAGTTGTAAAATTTAGTTTATATCATAGAAACAATTTACTGAACGTGTAAAGCCTATCGACACATCCACACTAAGACTTGTTTAAGCTTTTTAAACTTTACAAATCCATAGCATACTGTGATAGTCCACTGATGTACTATCATTTCCTTTTTGACACAAAATTCGTTTTGCCTTTTTCAATGTTTTTGTACTCTTCGTATTTAATATGTTTTTGTATTTTCTGAAAATTTTTTCTCCCCATAAAATTCAAAAACATATTTTTGAAATTTTTTATATAGAGAAAAACATTGACCAACTGGTGAGAATCACTTCAATACTCCATCTATTACTGCTTCATAGTTTTACTTTTTAAAGCACTCTCCCTCTCATGATGACAAAACTGTGACACTTATGTGTTTATAACAATTTATACCCATGAATTTTGTTTTTTTCAATAGTGAGGGTTCTGTAAAGTTTTTCAAATTTTCTCTAAAAATTTGTAAAATTTTCAAGTAAACGTTATTGGAATGTGTTTTCGAAAAATGTTCTCCAAAAATTTCAAAATTTGAAAGTAAACGTCACAGAAATGTAATATGGCTCTTATGTAGAACTTAATAACCCGTTATATAAATGTAATACAGCCTTTATGTAGAACTTGATAACCCGGCCTATCTTCAAAGTGTGCCAAGGAACTCCATTCTCAGTAATTTGCTTTTCCTCGTAAGTTTCTACACAAAAATTCAAACAATTAGTTGAATAATGACACCCAAGCCTTTTCAGTCTTAGGCATTGTTTCTTCAACGTTAATTTTGATTTTCTTTTCACAATCAGGTTTATTTTGGACTTTCTCAAGTTTTGGAAAGTCCTTTAAACTTTCAAGTTTCACTGATTGTATGACTTCTTTTTCTTTCACCAACCATGTTTGATTTTTCGTTAAAGCTTTCTTGAAATACAACGTAGAAACTTTTTGTTCATTACTATTCGAGGATTCACCAATTTCAAAATTTGGAAACTTAGTAATAACTGGTTTCATCTTGTTTATAGTTCATGTACAATGTTTCCAAACCTGATTTGGTATTTTCAAATCTTCAAAATTTTTGTTATCAATATGAACAGGTTTAGGATTAATTTGTAAACATTTTCAAGCAATGTGTCCCTTTGTTCCACATTTGTGACACAACCTGTCATCATATCGATCTTTTTCTATCGAACCATACACTTAAATCGTAACATTGGTTTGATGTGTGGTAACCATCTTTCCTGTTTCTTCTATAAACATGATTTCACGTTGAAGCACTGTGGTCCGACCTGCACCACTTATTTTCAAATTTTTGTGAATTTTTATAATGATTGGATGATTGTACCGATGAACTTTTATGTTTCTTTTGAAAATTTTTAGAATTTTTAAACAATTGTTTTTCCTTTTGTTTTCGTTCTCCATTCTGCTTAGAAGGTTTTTGCTTTGAGAATTCACCTTTTTCAGTAGATTGTAGAACAGTTTCTTGAAATTTTTCTTTTAGTTTTTAAAATATTTCATTTTTATCCTTTTTAACACTTTCATCATCAGCATCATCATCGCAATCCTCAATTATGACATCGTCATAATTTGTGATCTTGGCACTTATTGGGATTTCCTTTTTATTCTCATTGATCGGTTTTGGATATATATGATCTAGAATCAATGACGAGGTCACAAAACCTTTCAATTTCTTTTCTAAATCAACAGCTTTATTTTTAGCAATCTCAACTTTATTTTCAAGTTGAGTTATTTTCTCAAGATGAGAATTTATTGCTTTCAAGTTGAATCAAACTCTCAAGATTGTTCAAGAGTTTGGCATTATCTGCCAGATAGTCAGTCAGATCTACGTCATAAACTGGGCAGATTGGTTTATAACTTGAAAACTCATTTGTAGAAATCATCAGTCAAGAATGAAACTGTCAATGACACAAAGACTGATCAGAAAGTTCTGAATGATGATTTGCAAGTTCCTACTTACGATATCCCGATTCCACCCAAGACCAGAAAGGCTTGGGTTTCCCTCTTTAAATAGTTTCTTTACATGTGCAGGGGCTCCAAAGATCCATCTTGTCGAAGTGGATTATGGATAGCGGAGCTTCACGTCACATGACTGGGATGCGTGCCTTACTCTTCGATATTAAAGCAATCAATGGAGGGTACGTGGGATTCGCGGGTAAACAAGGAGGTAGAATCATTGCAGAAGGAAAGCTATCTAATGGTGTGGTGTTGTTTGATAAAGTCAATTATATTGCCGAGCTGGAGAACAATCTTCTCAGTATCTCTCAGATCTGTGATAAGCAGTTTACCACCCATTTCAACGATAAGGAGTGCATGATCATTCAAACGGGCTTTAAAATTCCAGAAGAGTTCTCATGCATGCTCCTCGCGAGAATGATCTTTATGTGCTAGACATGAGCGTTGCTACTACTACTTCAAAGTCGGCTCAATGTTTCGTAATGAAGGCCACAGAGAAGGAATCAATTCTTTGGCACAGAAAGATGGGTCATATTCACCTCAGAAAGATGAATCATCTAGTTCATGATGATTTGGTTGAAGGAGTGAATCTTAAAGGCTTTCACATGACGGATAGTTAACTGGAATGCAAAAAAGGAAAGCAGACTAAAAAGTCACATCCAAGGAAGATTCTTAACTCCATCAAGCTGCCGCTCAAAAGATTGCATATGGATCTCTTCGGTCCAGTGAATGTTCGTAGTATATCTAGAGATCTGTATTGTATTGTCGTCACTGATGATTATTCAAGGTTTTCATGGGTCTTCTTCCAAGAGAGCAAAGACGAAACGTTCGATAATCTCATGATCCTCTTCAGGAAGATTGAAAATATGTACCATCTCCCTATTAGGCCAATTCGAAGTGATAACGGTACAGAATTCAAGAATGCCCGAATGAGAGAGTTTTGTAACGAAAAAGGCATATTACACTAATTCAGTGCTCCATACACCCCGCAACAGAATGGAGTAGCTGAGAGGAAGAACAGAACGTTAATAGAAACAACAAGACCTATGCTTGCTGATTCAAAACTTCCTGTCAACTTCTGGAGTGAAGCAGTCGCAGCAGCATGGTATACATTGAAGGGTCTAGACGGTTAACCTACCAAGAAGACTTGCTTCGAAATGCTTAACCGAAGGAAACCCAATCTGAAATATTTAGAACCGTTTGGTACACCTTGTACTGTTATTGACTCAGAAGGAAAGTTTGCTGCCAAATCGATAGATGGTTTCTTTGTCGGCTACGCAACTCCACTCAAGAGAGTCTATCTTCCAAGTTTGAGAAGAGTGGTAGAAGCACAGCACGTCGATTGTTTTCGTTATACAAATCCTATTCAAAGAGCATGCGATGCTTGGTTGTTCAACTATAGTGAATTGTGGAAATCATTTGACTTGCCAGAAGAGCCTTCTGAAGAAGATCTTGCAGTGTTATATTATCTACATCAGTCGGCTAATAAAGAGCAGATTATCATGCCAATAGTGGTTAATCAACTAACTGTTGGATCATCATCTTCTTCTGGTGCAGGTCCAAGCAATAGCGGTGTTCAAGAAACTCAAGCAGAACTAGTGACACCTACTACAGAACCAATTAATGCTACAGAGGTACCCAATATTTCTCAAGCACAAGATTCCGACTCTGATGAGGCTCTGTCGTTTGATGATGATGGAGAACCTTCTTCTGATGAAGAAACGAGTATGTTGAATCAATCTGCTGGCCCGAGTAATCGTAATGAAGCATCTTCTAGTGCTCCTGAAATTGAAGCGGTGGTAGATCAAAATATTACTAATCAGGAGAATACTGTTGATGTTCCAAGTGAGGTGATGCCTAGATCCTATTCATACCACCCATCGAATCCCATAATTGGTGAATTGCAAGTTGGTGTATGAACAAGGAGCCAGATCAACAAAGCTTTGAGTTATTTTTATACTCAAGTAGCTCCATATCAAGAGAATTGCTATTATTCATGCATCATATCCCAAATAGAGCTAAAGAATGTTACTGAAGCTTTAGGAGATGAGAACTGGGTGCAGGCGATGCAAGAAGAATTATTACAGTTCGAAAAGTTGGGAGTGTGGAAGCTTGTTGACCTACAGGAGAATCAAAAGGCGATATATACCAAATGGGTCTTCAAGTGCAAACGCGATGATCGTGGAGTTATAGTGCGCAACAAAGCTCGGCTCGTTGTCAAAGAATTCCATCAACAGGAAGGAATTGATTATACAGAAGTATATGCACCAGTTGCTAGATTGGAGTCCATTCGCCTTTTCCTTGCATTTGTTGCTTGGAAAGGATTTAAAGTGTACCAGTTAGATGTGAAATCAGCTTTTCTATATGGTAAGCTACGTGAGCAAGTGTACGTCGGCCAACCACCAGGTTTTGTCGATCCGCTGAACAAGTAGAAACTTATCTCATGGATAAAGCATTGTATGGTTTGCATCAGGCCCCGGTAGCCTGGTACGAGACGTTATCTCAACATCTCATCGGCAACGGCTTATCAGAGGGACAGTGGATAGTACGCTCTTTACCAGAGAAGTTATAAATCATCTGATTATCATACAAATTTATGTGGATGACATCATTTTTGGTTCGACAAATGATGATCTTTGCAAAGAGTTTGAGAAAATCATGAAGAAGAAATTCGAGATGTCTTCTATGGGCGAAATTAAATTTTTCCTCGGATTGCAAGTTGATCAATTATCCGATGGTATTTTCATTCATCAAACTAAGTATGTTCATGACATCTTGAAGAAGTTTGAAATGGAAAGCCCGAAGCCGTTTTCTACTCCTCTTGCACTCAATCATGGAATTTGCATTGATGAAACCGGAACCAAAGTTGATGATACTCTTTACATGTCAATGATAGGATCACTTACGTATCTGACGGCATCTCGCCCAGATATCATTTATCCTACCTGCCTCTGCGCCAGACATCAGTTTAGTCCTAGAATTTTTCACATGCAGATCAGGAAGCGAATCTTCATATACTTGAAGGGATGTCCAAGCATCTGCTTGTGGTACTCGAAGAATGACAACTTCGATCTAACAGGATATGCTGATTCTGATTTTATTGTAGATAAATTGAACTCAAAATAAACTACAGCGGGCTGCCAGTTCTTCGGAACACGTTTGTTAACCTGGCAGTGTATGAAACAGACTTCGGTTGCTCTCTCCACCTGTGAAGCTGAGTATATCTCGGCCTCCAGCTGTTGTTCACAAATTATGTGGATCCAACAGCAGATGAGAGACTATGGTCTGCAATTTCTTAACACTTCGCTCTATGTTGATAATGAGGCAGCAATCGACATAACGAAAAATCCAGTTCGTCACTCTCGAACTAAACATATCGAGATTCGTTACCAGTTTATTCGTGATTGCTATGAAAAAATATTGGTACGAATTGAGAAAATTCACACCGGTGAACAAAAAGCTGATTTTTATACCAAACCTTTTACTCTTTCACGGTTTAACTACTTAATGAGGCTTAACGGTATGAAAAATTTGTAGACAGGTGTGGATGCAGAGGTTGAATATGGAACGAACGACGAGTTCTCGTGATCCTCATTGGTTTGTTACCTTTTAGGATTAGATTTTCTTAAAAACTAAAATACAAAAATATGTTTTTGATTTTAGGGGAGAAATATTACGAGAAAATACAAAAACATATGAAAAACTAAAAACTACAAAAACATGAAAAAGACAAATAGAATTTTGTGTCAAAAAGGAAATGATAGTACATCAGTGGAATATCACAGTATGCTAAGGATTTGTAAAGTTTAAACAAGTCTTACTATGGATGTGTCGATAGGCTTTATCCGTTCAGTAAATTGTTTCTGGGATATAAACTAAATTTTACAACTGCTTAAACTTGTGGATTAACATCTCTCGGATATACGGACTTAGTACTCTGAAACTTCGTTTGAGAGATTGCCTGATTGTGAGATACGAGGTCTTTATAGATGATTAATGTCTGTGGTATTATACAAGTTCTTCTGATTTTGCGGAAGAAATATCCTAGAACTTCTATAATGCTTTTGCTAAAAACCCTAAAACTACAGCAAAAATTGAAAGAATCGAAAGATCTAATCAATTGCAGTGGTTAAAAGATCCCTTAATTGGAACACACCTTAAAGTCAAGCCTTCATCTCTTTGTCGATACGGTGGTATTAACCTGAGTTCTCAAGGCTTCGCATAACCTAGATACAGATATCAATTACGCTATACTCACCTGTAAGATGAAATCTAGGGAATCTTGATACGAGAGTATATTCTGAGATGGGAACCATAGTTGAGTCAAGTTTCATAATTCTAACTAGGATATCTTGGAACAATTGAGAAATGTGTCGAAGTTTAAGTGGACAAACATATCGGCAATCTAGGTAAACGAATTTAGAGCTTAAAGTCATCAAAAGTTCAACGGTACTGGTGATATGTCTCAATCAAGTGATATGATCCTTAGACACGAATTCGCAAAAATATGTCTGTAAATATGTTTGCACATAGCTTATTTTGATTTCAGGTATAAACCCAAAAAGATTTTCAGTGTGTTTTAGCATAAACTTTCGAAAATTCAAAAAGATTTTATTTCAACATTGTTTTCAAAAGCCAATGATGGAAAGCGGATCTTCAGAGTTTCGAATGGTGCTAAGTTGTTGGAATCTTGACACCACTCCTCCACTGTTAAGGAACCTAATTTGTATCTAATGTCCAATATAAGCGGAAATTATATGACATGTTAATCAAATACACAAAAATTACTGTTTAATTGTCTGTTTATTAAGTCCAAATCAATAATAAATCGAGTTTCCAAACAGACAGCGCTTCGCCGTCAATGTTGCAAAGTTCTTACAATGAAAGACCTTTCACATCCTATATATAGACACACAAGTTCGCTCGAAGAGAGACTTGGCTAGATCAAGTTCGGCCGAACTTGATCAGCCTACTATAACTTCAGCCGAACTTGTTGTTTACACATCAATACTTTCAAGTTCTAACATTTCACAAGCCCTAAACATACAGACTTGATCCGAGACCTAGACAATAGACATTATGTATCAACAAAATCCCCCTTGGATATTGTCGCAGTGTCTTGATCAGTCTTCAATCTTCAACATCTTCCGAAGAAATTCTTGTATGGCTTCTTTCGACGTTCTGGCTTAGGAATAGGCGTTTGGTCAGTAGGAGGTGCCCATTTCATGAACTGAAATCTTCTAATCCTTGCCTCCCTACCCCTTTCGTGTATCTTTGCTAAACGCTTTTCCTCTTTTAAGAATTCTTCTCTTTCTAGCTCTCTCCATCTCGATTCCCACATATGACCTGAGTTAATACCATGTGCATAGCAAACATTAATCATACCTTGGTATTGCTTCGCTTGGACTTCTTCACGTTTATCAAAACATATCTTGTTGAAGAATAAGCATTTCACATCTTCCTTTGAACAGTTACTAGCCACATTGAGTCTAGTATTCGTATCGTTCTCCAAAGCCACATTTCAGGAAGGTCCACGTAAAATTTTAGAATTTTTAGAATTTTCTACGATTTTTGGTAACTTTTTGACTGTTTTATAAAAAATCCAGAAAAAATACTAAACTGAGTCAATAAATCACGAAATTTTTCATGAACACTAAGAAATATATAAGAAAAGTTCTGGGAAGTTTTGGAGTCCATTGGTTAAGTTTTGATTCGGGTTAAAAATCCACGTTTTTTGGGAGTTTTCGGTAGCCGGAAACGCACCGAAACGAAATAAAAAAATCTCCAATTTTTCTAAGAAGTTTTTGGACATGTAAGGGATGTTCTGGAATCTTTTGGGAATTTTTAGACCACAGATACTAATTAATGATACTTATTCGGTTAAATACTGTTTTACAAAGAATTTATTTACATAGTTAAAATGACTAAATAAATTTCCAAATTATTTTTCCCATAATCTACAGGTTTTTACTGATTTTTATAAAAATTTACAGATTTTATTCAAAGTATGGATTAAACGGGAATTTATGGAAGTAAAAACGGGTCATTTTAAAATAAATTCGGCAGTTTACCGTATAACGAACCTGCCGGAACCAGGAACTAACCAAACCCGACTAGTACTATAATTGGAACACCGGGAGTATTCCGGGTGATTCCTGGGAGGATTGGACACTAGGGGTGTGTCCTAGGCCAGTTCGGGAGAATCCCCGACGACGGTAATGGAAACTCAATTTTGGGCAACCTAGACTCCCCAAACCCCCGAACTCCCTTAATGAAAAGTTAATCTTTCTTAAATAATAACGTGTTGGCACTATTGGTATTCCCGTACCATTATCCGAACATGTTAAACAACGAACTTTGGCTGGCACGTGAAACGGTGCCCGGAAGCCAAACTGAAAACTAATATTACCCTGACATCCATCACCATACCAATGTCGTATAGGCTCAATCCGGGGTGAAAGCTCCTGACCAGATCCAAGTTATGACCATTACCGACTTAGATACCGATTTGAGTCCCTACTTGCATGTGTACTATTAAAGCTGATTTCGTTGATTGTCACTCTTTGATCGAGACTACTATTTACACTATGAGTTTTCACTTCCTCACTTTTAAATTGTTTTACTGTTTTCTGGGGACTTGCATGTTACAAACTGTTATAATTGCACCAACTTGTGATAATGATGGGAATTATCTAACACCACGAACCACATCCCCACTACAAGTGATTAACGTAAGCCGTGGATAGTACTATTCGTTTGACAAACCCAGGCCACGCCTGATAGGATGTCGGCAACAAGGTCTGCACGCTTCCTAAACTCGGTTATGTTGTTAGGGATAACTACACTAGGGCGTTGAACTGCACGTGACGCAGTTGGTGGGTCGGGAGTGTCTGGGTGACACAGTCCAGTGGGCGGTAGTGTCTATGATGGCACGACCCTAGGCAAAAACAGTCAAGGTTTCACTTGTGTTCTCGTGTAATTCCATCTATGACTATGACCAATGCAAGTAAACTTGTTAACACACATTGTTCCAAAACAACTAAACTAGTGGAACTAACCAGCAACGTTTAGCTGAACTTTTTTTTAAAACTAACATGCATTTCAGGTAACTTGAGACTGGCGTGATCCGTGTATGTTGTTCAAGACATAATTATGAGCGAACCCTGATATAGACGCATGTGGCTTTGAAGACTTATGTGGTTCATGGGAACACGCAGTTGTAACACACATGAAGTATGTAATCAACCTTTTGTAAGTAATAAATGTAGTGTAATGTGCTTGTACCAGAGGTATCCGTTGCATCCCGTATTTTTTTCTTCCACTGCAAGTCGGGGTGTGACAATTCACAAAAGGATGTCCCTTATGCTATTACATCAAAAGTGGGCAAAACACTGATGCAAATTAGCCCTCAACCGATATCTCAAGTGTAACACCCCAAATCGCGTAAAACAACACGCAGCGGAAACACTTGGGAGTCACGTTAACAGATTCTCTCAACACATAGTATTTGAAGTTTCATTTTTATTTGAATATTGAACATAGATTACATTGTCATAAATGTCTTAGAAATTTTTAAACAACGAAACAGCAAGCATGCATAATTATTGCCTTTCTTGTTATTAAGGCACTAGGTCCAACTCCGATCCTACATAAGCACGCATCAGTATCATCTAGCATCTTTCCCTGAAACATATGTGAAAACGAGTCAGCAAAAATATGCCGGCGAGTACATAGGTTTTGTGAACATGTCAAGTCCATGGCTTCGTATATATTGCAGTATAAATAACCCGACTACTAGAGTCGTAAGTGAAACCTTGTTTTGAAAGCATTTGATATTGCAATAGTCATTCAACTAAAACCAATTGTTAAAAGTTAAAAAATCTAGTAGCCATGAACCTTGACTCGAAAACATTTGTTTTGTAAATCGAACTTGTAAATCGTCTTGAAATAACTTGTATGGTTTATATCTTTAATCGAAATTCGTTGTGTGACATTGTTTGAAATCATTTGTTCGTCGTTCATTGTTCCTCATAATAAACCATTTGTTATAAACCAATTGTTCATCATTCCTTGTTGTAAACCAATTGTTCATCGTTCAATGTTCATTGTTCTTTGTTCCTTATTATAAACCAATCGTTCCTTGTTATAATTGTGAAAACTTTTGGTCGTTCTTTAATGAATACATTCAAACCTTTGTTGACTCGACTATACCCCAAGGGTATCTTAAATAGATTGTCACACCCCGACCCGCAGCGAATAAGAGTCGGGGCATAATTGGGTTATCACCAAAGCTCATGATATTTAATAATATGTTTCATATTTATTAAAGTCAAAATTACATTCTCAATAATCCAAACATGTTCATACAAATACAAAGAAAAATAATCAACTAAACAATCCAAGCTTTAAACCAGTTTATTCTTCTAAGCCAATCCTATGTGTTTCTTGCTGCAGCTGGATCACCTGTATCATGTGTAAAAATGGGGGTTTTTGGGTCAACATAAGTTGGCGAGTGAACCTTGTTAGATAAACATTTATTATTGATTTCTTATTATCTTTATCAAGGAAAAATTGTGCAATAGTCATATATGAGCAAATGTAAATAATCATACAATAACAATAACAACCACAAACTATAACATACAATAACATACAATAACTTATCAACTTGCATGAATATATAACATGAATAAAACTGTATATGTTGCAACGTCACGTTCACGCTCATAATGTAATGGGGAACGGACGGCCTATGATGAATGTCTGTGCGATCAAGGCTCAATCAAACGGAGCCGATCGTATGTTGCCAACACCGGTTCACGCTCATAATGTAATGGGGAACAGCTCAACGCTCATAACGTAATGGGGAGCGGCGGCCTATGATATTGCATGTACTGAAAATAATAAATTAAATCTAAACAATAACCACACAAACAGTTGATACAAGCTGAATACACATTTGCTCATGGATATGATGTATGCACAATGATTTAAATATAATAAATGGTAAGACACATGATACACCCCAAAAACGTGATTAAAACGGGGAATTTGTAGAGATTCACTCACATTGGGTGCGTTCGGTTGAAGATGATGAAATGCGCACGAGTTTGGAGGATTGATCAACGAGGATTAACTAACCTAAATAATAACGGAAGGTATAGTAAATGAGTGGATTTTATTAATAATTTTAATGGGATTTTTAGATATATTTTTGTGAGTTTAAGGCTATTTTCTATCTTTAAAAACATTGTTTTTAAGTATTTTTAATTGATTTTTAGAGTAAATAAATAAATAAAAATATAAAAAAATGTTGACTTTTGCGTTGACCATTGACCGTTGACCGGGACTGTTGACTGTTTGACCGGTTCGAACGTTTATATGTATGCGCTGAGTGAAGCTCGAACCCGAGACCTCCCGTACGCGTGCACGCAGCTCTACCAACTGAGCTACGTGTCTAACCCGAAATAATTCTGTTTTTAATTATATTTATATACTATTTTAGTTTATTCAAAATTCTTTTATTTTCAAAAAGGGTTTTAATCATCGAGCCGGAGTGTGCAACAGGTCTCGAACCCGGGACCTGTGGGTTAGTGTTGCACACAGTCCACCGCTGGACTGTGTGTCTAACCTGGTTAATATACCGATTTTTATTATACTTAACATCTACCGTGAGTTAATCCAGTTCAGTTAGAAAAATAAAACATCTTTATTACAGACATACGTGTGTGTCAAGGATCGAACTCGCGGCGTGTGATATATGTGTGCACACAGTCCACCGCTGGACTGTGTGTCTAACCCGAGATAATATCCAAATTATATTAAACTTATAAACAACCTAACTTCGTCTTCTTCGTTACAGAATCACAGACTACGATTACTCTATTGTTTCTTGTTTAATTCGATTGACAAACATTCAAATGACTAAAATGAAATGGCAGAGACGATTTTGGAAGTAAACATACCGGAGAAACGATCTATCTCAGAATTCCGGCGAAGTCGTCGGCTCTGTTTTTACGGATTTCGTCTGAGCGGACAGATTAACAATTTTGATTAGCTAGATGCGGAATTTAAGCACTGAACAAGAATTATCAGAAGGTTTAGAAGGCTATACCGTTTCACAGCGAGAATTTAGAACTTTCAGAAGTTTTCCGGCGAGAGTTAATTATCCGATATCGACGTCTGAAACTAATTCTATTTGAAGGGTTTGAGTTAGCAAAAGCTTAACAACTGATAGACGATGAAAGAATTGAGAGACTTACTGATTTGATGGAAAACACGGTTTTCCGGCGAAAGTCCGGCGAGTTCAAAAAGCTTTTCCGACGAACTGAAAGTAGTGCGAAAATGAAATTGAAGGTCTGCAGATGAGTTTGAGTCGCGAGAGGGGGCTAAGGTTGGAGTAATTCAGGAAGTGCAGATTTTTCGGTTATTAAAACCGATCAACTCATGAATTCAAGTCCATTCAAGCCTAAATTGATTGAAGGTGTCGGTGTATCGGTTATTGTCAGTAAACCGCGAACACTCAAACGTTTTTGGACGTTTGGAGACCGATTTCGGTTACAGTTGGCGTAAACCGGTTGATTCATGGTTGAACATAAGACTTAATTGATTCCTAGAACTAACAGAAAACATCAAGTGGCGGAGTGGTTATAAGTGCGCGTGTTAAGTCTTTAAATCCTTTCCGGCTGACCCGGGTTCGAGTCCCGGCAGCCTGTTTTTCATTTTATTTATTTTATTTTTACTTTTTATCAATTATAACTTTTATATTCTAGTTTGTTTATTAGTTATGCATCATTAAAAATTAAAATCGACATAAATACGCAACGAAACATTCATAACTCGATATTCGATTACAAACGAAGCGGGTTTGGAAAACCCGTTTTTGACAAATGTTACAGTATCCCCTACTTTTAGGAATTTCGTCCCGAAATTTAAGTAATAGAAATAGGAAAAAGATGCGGGTATTTTTCGCGCATTGAGTCTTCACGTTCCCAAGTAAACTCAGGTCCCCGTTTCGACTCCCAGCGTACCCTAACAATTGGAATGCGACTTCGTCTTAGACGTCTTTCTTCGAAGTCCATGATCTCTACTGGTCTTTCAATGAAATGCATAGATTCATCAATCTGAATATCTTCCAGAGGAATGTGGAGGTTCTCATCGGCGAGGCACTTCTTCAAGTATGATACGTGTAATGTGGGGTGAATTCTGTTGAGTTCTTCTGGTAGATCAAGCTTGTATGCTACAGGTCCTACTCTTTCGAGTATCTTGAAAGGTCCTACGTAGCGTGGTGCTAGCTTGCCTTTTTAACCAAAACGAACTACTCCCTTCCACGGTGATACTTTTAAAAGTACATGATCACCAATGTTAAACTCCAAAAGCTTTCGTCGTTTATCTGCATAACTCTTTTGATGACTTTGAGCTGCTAGAAGATTGTTTCGAATTTGATGGATCTTGTCTGTGGTTTCTTGAATCAATTCTGGACCGGTGATTTGAGCTTCCCCAATTTCGTGCCAACATACTGCGATCGGCACTTACGACCATATAAAGCTTCAAAAGGTGCCATGCCGATGCTTGAATGATAGCTGTTGTTGTACGAAAATTCAACTAATGGTAGATGAGCATCCCAATTTCCCTTGAAGTCTATGACACATGCTCAAAGCATATCTTCAAGAGTTTGAATGGTGCGTTCAGATTGTCCATCAGTTTGAGGATGATAAGCGGTACTGAGGTCTAATCGTGTACCCAAAGCGGCTTGTACTACTTGCCATGTTCGTGAAGTGAAACGACCATCACGATCTGAAATAATGCTTAACGGTACACCATGTCGGCTTACGATTTCACTGATGTAAATACGAGCTAGCTTCTCGTTCTTGAAATCTTCGCGGATAGGAATAAAGTGAGCTGATTTTGTAAGACGATCAATGATTACCCATATAGTGTCATACCCACCAGAGGTGCGAGGTAACCTGGTAATGAAGTCCATGGTTATGTTTTCCCACTTCCATACAGGTATTTCAGGTTGGACCAGAAGTCCTGAGGGTCTTTGGTGTTCAGCTTTCACCTTTGAACATGTAAGGCACTTGGAAACAAAAACAGCAATATCCTTTTTCATTCCAGGCCACCAATAGGTGTATCGAAGGTCTTGATACATCTTATCGGCTCCTGGGTGTATAGAGTATCGTGTTTTGTGAGCCTCATTCATAAGAAATTCACGAAGGTTGTTGTGGTCAGGAATCCATATGCGATCTAGATAATACAGAATACCGTCAGATTTAGTTTCAATTTTAAGTTCAGCTCCACAGGACAGCTCCTTTCGTACGTCGTCTTCCGTTACTGAAACATGTTGGGCTTCTCGAATTTGATCTTTAATGTCGGTTTTGATTTGCGAACATAGAAGACGAATGGAGTTCGCATAACCCTTTCGACTGAGTGCATCAGCCACCACATTTGCCTTGCCAGGGTGATACCGAATTTCACAGTCGTAGTCATTTAGAAGTTCGACCCATCTTCGTTGCCTCATGTTTAACTCCTTTTGGTTGAAGATATGTTGAAGACTCTTGTGGTCAGTGTATATTTCACACTTAGTACCGTAGAGATAATGTCTCCATATCTTAAGAGCGAACACAACGGCTCCAAGTTCTAGATCGTGGGTGGTGTAGTTATTCTCATCAGTCTTGAGTTGTCTCGAAGCATAAGCTATAACCTTTCCTCTTTGCATTAGAACACAGCCTAGTCCTTGCCCTGACGCGTCGCAATAAACCATGAAGTCATCACAACCTTCAGGAAGAGTGAGGATTGGTGCATCACAGAGTTTTTGTTTAAGGGTTTGGAAGGCTTCTTCTTGTTTGGCTCCCCATATGAAGGGTTTTCATTTATGAGTTAAAGCCGTGAGTGGTACAGCAATGCGAGAGAAGTTTGAAATGAAACGGCGATAATAACCAGCCAAACCAAGGAATGATCTTACTTCAGTTGGTGTACGTGGCGCTTGCCATTCTTGTACCGCTTTGATTTTTGAGGGGTCGACATGTATTCCCTTGTCATTAACAATATGTCCAAGGAATTGTACCTCTTTTAACCAGAATTCGCATGTGGAGAATTTGGCGTAGAGCTTTTCATTCTCTAAGAGTGTAAGGATGAGTCGAAGATGCCGTTCATGATCAGCCAACTTTGAATAAATGAGGATGTCGTCGATGAAGACTATAACAAAACGATCGAGATAGGGTTTGCAGACTCTGTTCATTAGATCCATGAAGACAGCTGGAGCGTTGGTTAAACCAAATGGCATGACCATGAATTCATAATGACCATAACGAGTTCGGAAGGCGGTCTTTGAGACGTCTTCTTCATGTACTCTAAGTTGATGATAACCAGAACGAAGGTCGATTTTTGAAAAACAGCTGGCGCCTTGAAGTTGGTCAAGAAGATCATCAATGTGAGGTAATGGATAGCGATTCTTGATCGTTAACTTGTTGAGTTCTCTGTAGTCGATGCACATGCAAAACGTTCCATCTTTCTTCTTCACAAAAAGGACAGGTGCACCCCAAGGCGAGGAGCTAGGACGTATAAATCCTTTGTCAGTCAACTCTTGCAATTGACTGGCTAACTCTTGCATTTCAGAGGGGGCTAACCTATAAGGAGACTTTGCCACTGGTGTAGCACCAGGTATAAGATAAATGCGGAATTCGACTTCTCTCAAGGGAGGAAGTCCTGAAATGTCGTCAGGAAAACTTGCGGGAAATCTTTTACTACTGGGATGTCTTCGAGTTTCTTCTCCATGGTTCCCTTTTTGACGACATGAGTTAAAAATGCGACATAACTCTTGCGAAGATATTTTTGGGCTTGAAGACAGGATATTAATCTGAGCCCTTTCGATGGGGTTTCTCCAAAGATTCGTAGAGTCTGACCGTTTGAAAGAGGAATGCGTATAAAGTTTTCGCGGCATACAACTTCAGCCTGATGTTGGCTGAGCCAGTCCATACCAATTATAATGTCAAAGCTACCCAACTTCATAGGAATGAGGTCAACTGGAAAGTCGTGATCGTTTAAGGTGAGAGTACAATTTCGTATAATAGAGTTTAATGAGATCGGTTTCCCGTCAGTAACTTCTACTGTTATGGATTCCATGAGCTTATCACGAATTTGCTTTAGGATGGGTTCAAACTCTAAGGACACAAAACTTTTATCCGCGCCAGTATCAAACAACATGGATGCATAACTACCGTTGATAAGAAACGTACCGTTAACCACATTGTTGTCAGCTCTAGCCTGATTAGCGTTGATGTTGAAAGCTCTTCCCCTTGCAGGTGGAGGAGCTTGGTTAGCTTGATTCACCGGATTGTCTTGGGCTTGAGCATGAATAATGTTCACCAAACGTGGACAAGTGTTTCTAAAGTGGCTTGGGTCTCCACAATTGTAGCAAGCCCGCATAGGTTGCACCATGGGATAGTTGGGTTGGTAGTATGATTGGGCTAAATGTTGGGTAAGTGGTAGTAGTAGGGGTTGTTGGGCTTGACCCATTATTTGTTGGTGGGTTTGGGTTGAAGGCTGGTGGCGGTTCGAGGTATGCGACAGGTTTGAACAGTATGACCTGCGCGACCACAGCCGGTGCAATGTTGGCAGGGATGATCAGGAAAATGATGGTATTGGCAACGGTTGCATTTTGGTAGTGGGCCAGAGTATGGCCTTTTATATGGTGCAGGTGAGGGGGCAACTTGGGTAATGGGTGCAGTAGGGATAGGGAAATTGGTTTGTGTGACAGTGAAGTTTCTGGTGTTACGTTTCCTCTTGTTAGCAAACTTAGAGGAGGAGGTGAAATGGTTTGAAGTTTGGCCCTAAACGGGGGCTTTCTTTTTCTCCGCTTTAAATTTACCGTTGCGAATTCGATTCTCGGTCAGTTCAGTAGCTAGTTCCATAGCAGCTTCAAGTGTTGCTGGCGAAGTGCTGAGAACTGAATCTTGAATTTTCGAGGGAAGACCTCGAATATAATGCTCGACTAAGCGGTAAACTGGGGTGAACAAGTTAGGGACCATTTGGTTCAACTCTAAGAACCTCTTGTTGTAGGAAGTATGATCTCCCTCCTTTTGCTTCAATGAGTGAAATTCATCCTCTAACTTTTTAATCTCACTTCTAGGACAGAATAGTCTCGTCATGATTTCCCTTAACTCCTCCCACGTTAAGGCCATTGCATCTTCGATTCCCCTCTTACCCTTTTCAGTATTCCACCAGGTAAGAGCTACCCCAAATAGTCTCCCGGTTGCGTATCGTACCTTGCGATCCTCGGGACAATCGCAGTTGAGGAAAGTGTTCTCCATTTCCTCAAACCAGTGGAGGAGAGCAGTAACACCTTCGGTCCCTTCAAATTTAGGAGGATCACAAGACTTGAAATGTTTATATGAGCACTTTTTGGTAGGAGGGTTGCCGATGTTCTGGTCTTCTTGCTGGGGAGGATTGGTGGGATTTGTGGTGAGAGCTTGTTGTACTTGAACCACAATGTCAAGAAGCACCGCGACCATTTGCTTTGCGATTTGAGTGGCCAAGCGTTCGTGTGACCTTCCTGATCTTCTACCCCCTCGTTGTTGTCTAGCCGACATCTACAGGAACATACATAAGAAGATTGTGAGTTTATGGAGTCTTTTTAGGTGTCATGTGTCTTAAAGAAAATGAAAATAACATAAATATCAATAATGCAACTACATCCATAGGATGTCTTGGGTTTGCTGATGTTGGGCCTCAAATGTCCCCCATACCTTCACCTGTATAGTCATGTGGGCCCCCATGACTATTGGCTTGGTAGGATTCACATTAGTATTGGCGGTTTAACACTCGCATTACCCGAATGAAAACCACGAAATATGTTTACGAGATGTATGGTCGGAATGTGTCCAGGTGTAGACACAATGACAACTCAAAGTGGGGTTAGCTCACACGACGTTTGGTATAGCATGCTTTGGCCTAATAGGTACTTCGTACTCTCATCGTTAGTCCCCAGGTAGGCAAATTGGTCCTTTATTTTGGATTTATACGAATGCCAGCCTAGACAGGACGTTCCGACTACCGGTACTTGTACCCTTCCAGTTACTACATGCCCGTCATGAGAACTCACTTTGATGTGATTTGAAAATACAAAAATCATTGCAAAAACAATCATGAAAATGATGTGGTGTGTGCTCGCATGGATATGATATGTTATGAGAATATGATTTATGATAGGCATTATATAATATGTACTTATGAACATGCTTGCATAACATTGAATGTAACATTAAACATAGAACATATAAACATCATGAATTTTGCAAGTAACACACAAAAATCTTAAAAATTTCTAATCGACTATAGTATAGGCTCTAAGGGTCTAATAACCTATCCTATATCCCTATAGTCATGGCTCTGATACCAATCTGTCACACCCCGACCGCAGCGGAATAAGAGTCGGGGCATAATTGGGTTATCACCAAAGCTCATGATATTTACTAATATGTTTCATATTTATTAAAGTCAAAATTACATTCTCAATAATCCAAACATGTTCATACAAATACAAAGAAAAATAATCAACTAAACAATCCAAGCTCTAAACCAGTTTATTCCTCTAAGCCAATCCTATGTGTTTCTTGCTGCAGTTGGATCACCTGTATCATGTGTAAAAATGGGGGGTTTTGGGTCAACATAAGTTGGCGAGTGAACCTTGTTAGATAAACATTTATTATTGACTTCTTATTATCTTTATCAAGGAAAAATTGTGCAATACTCATATATGAGCAAATGTAAATAATCATACAATAACAATAACAACCACAAACTATAACATACAATAACATACAATAACTTATCAACTTGCATGAATATATAACATGAATGAAACTGTATATGTTGGCAACGTCACGTTCACGCTCATAATGTAATGGGGAACGGACGGCCTATGATGAATGTCTGTGCGATCAAGGCTCAATCAAATGGAGCCGATCGTATGTTGGCAACGCCCGGTTCACGCTCATAATGTAATGGGGAACAGCTCAACGCTCATAATGTAATGGGGAGCGGCGGCCTATGATATTGCATGTACTGAAAATAATAAATTAAATCTAAACAATAACCACACAAACAGTTGATACAAGCTGAATACACATTTGTTCATGGATATGATGTATGCACAATGATTTAAATATAATAAATGGTAAGACACATGATACACCCCAAAAACGTGATTAAAACGGGGAATTTGTAGAGATTCACTCACATTGGGTGCGTTCGGTTGAAGATGATGAAATGCGCACGAGTTTGGAGGATTGATCAACGAGGATTAACTAACCTAAATAATAACGGAAGGTATAGTAAATGAGTGGATTTTATTAATAATTTTAATGGGATTTTTAGATATATTTTTGTGAGTTTAAGGCTATTTTCTATCTTTAAAAACATTATTTTTAAGTATTTTTAATTGATTTTTAGATTAAATAAATAAATAAAAATATAAAAAAATGTTGGCTTTTGCGTTGACCATTGACCGTTGACCGGGACTGCTGACTGTTTGACCGGTTCGAACGTGTATATGTATGCGCTGAGTGAGGCTCGAACCCGAGACCTCCCGTACGCGTGCACGCAGCTCTACCAACTGAGCTACGTGTCTAACCCAAAATAATTCTGTTTTTAATTATATTTATATACTATTTTAGTTTATTCAAAATTCTTTTATTTTCAAAAAGGGTTTTAATCATCGAGCCGGAGTGTGCAACAGGTCTCGAACCCGGGACCTGTGGGTTAGTGTTGCACACAGTCCACCGCTGGACTGTGTGTCTAACCTGGTTAATATACCGATTTTTATTATACTTAACATCTACCGTGAGTTAATCCGGTTCAGTTAGAAAAATGAAACATCTTTATTACAGAGCATACGTGTGTGTCAAGGATCGAACTCGCGGCGTGTGATATATGTGTGCACACAGTCCACCGCTGGACTGTGTGTCTAACCCGAGTATCCAAATTATATTAAACTTATAAACAACCTAACTTCGTCTTCTTCGTTACAGAATCACAGACTACGATTACTCTATTGTTTCTTGTTTAATTCGATTGACAAACATTCAAATGACTAAAATGAAATGGCAGAGACGATTTTGGAAGTAAACATACCGGAGAAACGATCTATCTCAGAATTCCGGCGAAGTCGACGGCTCTGTTTTTACGGATTTCGTCTGAGCGGACAGATTAACAATTTTGATTAGCTAGATGCGGAATTTAAGCACTGAACAAGAATTATCAGAAGGTTTAGAAGGCTATATCGTTTCACAGCGGGAATTTAGAACTTTCAGAAGTTTTCCGGCGAGAGTTAATTATCCGATATCGACGTCTGAAACTGATTCTGTTTGAAGGGTTTGAGTTAGCAAAAGCTTAACAACTGATAGACGATGAAAGAATTGAGAGACTTATTGATTTGATGGAAAACACGGTTTTCCGGCGAAAGTCCGGCGAGTTCAAAAAGCTTTTCCGACGAACTAAAAGTAGTGCGAAAATGAAATTGAAGGTCTGCAGATGAGTTTGAGTCGCGAGAGGGGGCTAAGGTTGGAGTAATTCAGGAAGTGCAGGTTTTTTGGTTATTAAAACCGATCAACTCATGAATTCAAGTCCATTCAAGCCTAAATTGATTGAAGGTGTCGGCGTATCGGTTATTGTCAGTAAACCGCGAACACTCAAACGTTTTTGGACGTTTGGAGACCGATTTCGGTTACAGTTGGCGTAAACCGGTTGATTCATGGTTGAACATAAGACTTAATTGATTCCTAGAACTAACAGAAAACATCAAGTGGCAGAGTGGTTATAAGTTCGCGTGTTAAGTCTTTAAATCCTTTCCGGCTGACCCGGTTTTCATTTTATTTATTTTATTTTTACTTTTTATCAATTATAACTTTTATATTCTAGTTTGTTTATTAGTTATGCATCATTAAAAATTAAAATCGACATAAATACGCAACGAAACATTCATAACTCGATATTCGATTACAAACGAAGCGGGTTTGGAAAACCCGTTTTTGATAAATGTTACATAGATCCTAAAAGATCTCTTTGATAAGACTAGCAAATCAACAAATTATTTGTTAGTCACAAACAGTTTCTGTCATTCACCAAACTACCCACCAAATCCAGCGAATAGCCTAGTAACGGGATTGTCAATCCTATGGTACCCTAAATTACTACTGGGCGGCATAACAATGTTAATGAATGTCATTCGTATCTTGGATAACGCACCAACAAGTTGTATCGTATTATTGAAACCATATTGTTATATAAACCATAGTATTTGTACTTTGAAAACTGGAAAACAATTAGCACATATGAATCACCTCAAAACATGTGTAAACATAAAAGAGGGGAGCTATGTACTCGCCTGGGATTTGCGAATAAGCCTTGTACAAGTGTATGATGAACGTCCGAAGATCAAGGAATCAAGTGTGTGTCCTAATGAATCAGATAACAAGTAAATATCGGAACTTGAAAACAGAGGATTTGGATAGAATGGCACCTTATAAACGAAATAAGTATTGGGACTCGTATGACATGGTTTAATAAGTTATCATTCTGAGTTGGAAAGATTTTTATGTGCTTTTGACCCGTTATGACCCGTTAGGGTAGTTTAAGCCACTTTAACCCGTTATTTGCGTAACTACGCATTCGGATGGTTAGATATGTGTTATGATAAGTCTTTAATGCTTAAACATGTTTGAAAATGTTATTTGATCAGAATACATCTCAAATTTTATGTTACATAAGCTCAAAGTTGATTTATTCGCGAAAAGGGCATTTTGGTCATTATTGAGGATTATAACAACTAGTTATCATAACACTATCCAAACAACATGACCATAAGGTATAACCTCAGAGGGTTATTTCCTTTATATTTATGGTCACAAACTTATATTTGGTCGGATCCAAAGATCAACCAAACGGGTCAGATTAGAAAGTCAAAGCGGTGGTCAAACCGTTCAACTTTCGACTCTAAACAAGCACTAAAATAAGAGTGATGATTTAGACATGTTTTGACATGTCTAAATAAGTTTATAAAGGAGTTTTGGCATCAAAACAAACTGTTTTGACTCCTGGAATTAGATCCGTTGCAAAATGCGCAAAATTCACATTTTGACCGAAACTTTGACTTGCCAAAATGACTAGAAATGGTGATAATTAGTAGACAAGATTTTTAGGGATCATAACCACCTTGATTATCATCATTTTGCAAGATTCAATTGAGCCATAACTTGATCAATTCATGATCAAAACTAAAAGTCAAACAGAAGTCAAACTGTTTGATTTTTAGTCAAATTAAGCTATAGAAATTGAACATGGCATGAAGGATCACTTACAAACACAAGGGAAAAGATCGAAGACACCAGAGGAAGCTCCACAATGAGTACAAATTCGGATTTGTGGCAGGTTGAAGCAAGAAGGTGGTTAAAGAGTTCAAAATTCACATGATCATTGGTATTTATAATGATCCAAAGGTGTTCAAGATCATGCCATGTGTTAGGCCAATGCTCTAGGATGATAACAAGTGTTATTAGGTGTTAGATGCAGATTAAGTGTGGCAAAAAGCAAGATAGGTGTCACAATTTGCGTATTGGTGGCAAGGGAATGAGCTGGGAAGCTGCCAGCTAATGTTTCTGTGAAAACAGGGGCATCACGCTACGCGACGGGTAACCCCTTGGAGCTACGCGCTACACCTAGCCACCATACTCAGTTCTGAAGTTTCAAAAATGGCAGAACAGGTCCCTGGACGTGTTTTCGACGTGTTTTGGCATTTCTAACACCCGTTAACCGAATATTTAAGTTCCATAAGGACGTTAAAGTATAGGGAACTTGAAATATGTCCAAAAATGTTCCAGAGGTCGGTTCGTCTTTTCGTACGGTTGCGGTTTTCGGTTAATTACGACGAAAAGCGTAACAAACGCGCAAATGACCATACACACGTAACGAATGATATTTTTGCATTCCAATCACTAAAATACCATATTTTAATGATTACAAAATTTTTGGATGTCCGCACATTTTTCGGATGGTGTTATACGCAAAAAGGCATAGTTTCGCCGAATTTGCAAAATAGCCCCTAAAGTTACAAAAGTGTGTTTTTGCCATACCGAAGCCCTCAAAACTTATTTCTAAGTTATGTAAAGGGTATTTAAGGTAAGTTAAGCTTGTGACTTTGTTCCGGAGCGTACGTTGCTGCGAGAATTGGCAGACTTTCGCAGTTTGTCATAAATAGTCCCTATGATCGAATAAACTTGTTTTTGACACACCAAACCCTTCAAAACTTATTTCTAAGTTATGTAAAGGATATTTAAGGTATGTCTAGCTTATGTCACTAGTCAGAAATATACATTGCATTAAATTGGTTTCGTTTGCGTAACAGTTTGCGTATAACTTCCATAGAAACTTTGAGGAGTCGAAACTGTACATGGACCTAAATGTATGAATGTCACATGTAATTATACAATTCTCGGGAATGAAACACAAGATTTCATTAGAGTCGGAATTGATTGGTATTGTTTGATGCTTGAAAAGGCTCAGATGTCACAGTCTCCCCTACTTTAAGAAATTTCGTCCCGAAATTTAAATTTAGATAAAACTTGTAAAAACACAATAGAGGGTATCGTCATCAAGTGGTCCTTCGTTTCCAGCGAAAAATCTCTAGAAAACATTTGGACTCCAGCGAACTTTGTTTATTGTAGTCGTTTGTTGTTCATGGTGATGAGTTGAGATTCGAAAATCTTAACCTCATTCCAACAGGTAGGTGCATGACACCTTTGATTGTACTGAGCCTCAGAAAATATTCTTTTAAATGTCATAGTGGTATCTTTTTGTCGCAACACAACATTAAAAGAGCGTGAACTTGAAGGAGAAGAGTCGGATTTCGAATAATGAACGAAAGATTGTTTATAAGGGTTTCCCATGAAGACTAGTATAGGAAACTTGTGTGTGCTCGAAATTAGAATCAGAGAGTGTATGATAGAACAACATTAGTCAAGGTCCAGAAATTCTGGTAACTTAAATAACGCCATGCTTGCAATGTAATTAGGAACCCTTATATATAGGAAGTACCAGCGGCGTATCCACCATGCCCTTATTACATTGTTCCCGTTTCGTTATTCTTATTACTATAGGTTCTCACACATAACAAAACTTGCTATGGTTTTCTATGCAAGGGATTTTATAATTATGTATGCATCCATAATTACTCAATTCGTTGCACAGTCCGCATAGTTTTTTTTTTTATGTGTAGGGGAAAAATCATATGAGTAAACATGGAATAACTTCTCTAGACCTTATCAGGATCTCTTAAATTAGATCAACGCATGATCCCTTTAAGTAGACCACCAAAGAGTCTCTTCAACTAGATTGAAGAACAATCTCTTTAACTAGATCAACACATGATCTCTTTAACTAGATTGACGAGCAATCTCTTTAACTAGGCCCTAAAAGACCTCTTTAACTAAGCCCTGAAAGACTTCTTTAACTAGCCCCTGAAAGACCTCTTTAACTAAGCCCTGAAAGACTTCTTTAACTAGGCCCTGAAAGACCTCTTGAACTAAGCCCTGAAAGACTTCTTTAACTAGGCCCTGAAAGACTTCTTTAACTAGGCCCTGAAAGATCTCTTTATCTAGATCAATGAATGATCTTTTTAACTAGACCCTGAAAGGCCTCTTTAACTAAACCCTGAAAGGTTTCTTTAACTAGATCAATAAATGATCTCTTTAACTAGACCCTGAAAGGCCTCTTTAACTAAACCCTGAAAGGTTTCTTTAACTAGATCAACAAATGATCTCTTTAACTAGATCCTAAAAGACCTCTTTAACTAATCGCTGAAAGGTTTCTTTAACTAGACCAACGAATGATCTCTTTAACTAGACCCTAAAATGCCTCTTTAACTAAACCCTGAACGGTTTCTTTAACTAGACCCTGAAAGGTCTCTTTAACTATGAATCGAATTAGGAATAGTACTTTGGAATCCAAGGGCTTAACTATTTGCATAGAATAACCCATTCAAGGATTTAAGATAGTACTTTCGGATATCCTTCTAAGAATCTATCATATGAAGATATGGAAGATTCTACAAGGATTTGGATAACGGACATTTGAATCAACTTAACACATAAACACATAATCACATAATTGTCAATTTGGTCATCAACTTGTTATTAACTTGTCATCAATTTGTACATAAGTAGTTAAAGTACACTAGGAACCAATCAAGGAGTTCATTTAGTACTTCAAGCATCCGCAAGAATCTAACTATGAAGATAGAAAGATTTTGTAAGGATTTGGTTTAGTCACATCGTCTTGTCACATTGTCTTGCATTAAAGTACACAAAGAATCCAATTAAGGACTTCGATTTGCACTTTAAACATCCAGAAGAATCTAACTATAAGGATAGAAAGATCTTATAAGGATTTGTACACGAAAATGTTTTGAAACACACTAAGTATGTTTGGTCAATATATGGAGCAAAATGTCGTTGAAAATCATGCATGGAGTCTTTGAAAATATGTTCAATGATTTTGGAAATCATACATATAATGTTTTTGAAATTATGCACTAGCTATTAGGTAAATATACCATATTAAAATGTTTTGAAACATATGAAAAATCTGTGATTTAAGACGTATGGTTTATGAAAATATGCATGAAATCATGCACTATGTATATTTGGTAAATATGCTATGTTAGAATATTTGAAAACCATGTGAAATGTCTTTTGAAATCATTATGTATGGTATAATGAAAACGAGAGAACATTGAAATGCTCACAAACATATTGCATAAGACCATTTAAGGACTCATGGAAGTATCCTTAGGTATCCAATCAAGGATTTAAAGTGATACTTTAAGTATTTGTTAAGAGTTGTAACTTGTACCTTGTACATTGTTTCTTAAAAGAAACGAGTACTTAGGATTTTTGTAGAGATCGCAGGCGATCGCAAAATGAAAGAAACTATAAGAGTTGTTTGATTCGCAAGGAACCATGTTATTGGTATTGGTATTGGTATTGTAGGGGAGGAACACACATATGTAATCGCATTTGTAAATAATATGGAAACAACCAAATTTATTTATAGACAATCAAAGTGCTTTCAAGGTTCTTGGGAAATAAACAGCAAACATAAAAGTTTAAGTGTTTATTTAGACATCAGCACAAGCCTTAACATTGCCAGTGTAGATCTTGTGTCCATACGTTGAGTCGTCATTTGCCAGCCCGATTAGTTGAAATGATTAGGATAAGCACCATTGAAGCAGATTCCATGTGGGTAGTTAGGACAACCTAGTATCACATGAGGAGTTGCGATAAGTTGAGTAGGAACTGTCATTGCTTGGTTTGGTGAAGTGGCTAAGCGACAGACATCAGCTGTATGACCAAAACGTCCACAGTTTGAACATTTTCGGCAACAGACACGAGTGTAGTGGTGATGGTTACATTGATTGCACAGAGGCGCTTTTCCTCCGTATGGCTTCTTAGCGGGTGGCAGGGTCACCTGGCTAGGTCCCACTTGGTTAAGCAGAATTGGATTAATCAATGTAGGATTCTTTGAAGCCTTACGCTTCCTTGATTTTTTTGAAGGCTTGGCTTCCGTCTTCTATGGTGCCTCGTGATTAGTCGCATCAAAATTGGATAAGGCTATGGTAACTTAACGGCCCCACTGAGTATTGTGCCTATCTGTTGGGCGATGGTGGCAGCCAGTTCAGACTTTTGAGTATCGTTGCGACTAGGAGGCATTCTAAAAGAGAAAAAGAAAATATGAGTGAAACCGAATGAGATTGATATTGGATAGCCAAAATGAATTTTTAAAAGAAATATCGGCGAAGCATAAGGATTATGATCAATTGTTTAGTACTAAGAACAAACAAATGACACAGTGACTAATCAAAGTAAATGGGTCTTTATAATGTATCGCGAAGACATGCTTTAGCCTATAAGTGGACACTTACACCAAGAGTTCCCAGGTAAGAGTGACTGGTCCAATTAAGTGGATTTGTACGAACACTCTAGCCTTTGATAGAAAACTCGGGGTACAGGCACCCACCCTTCCAGATTGCACGTGTTCACATTAATAAAACCCAAACTTTGATGAGATTTTGAAAACTTTGAAGGCACAAAGCCCAAAAATAAATCATCTAAGGATAGATGATTTCTTGTGAAGTTTTGGAAAAATTTTGACTTTCAAAAGATGTGATATGCTTTGTCTTTTATTTGGTAATCACCTAAAGATATGTGATGGTAATGTTTTAAGAATCTAAACACAAGTAAACTTGCGTTGGGGTCCTAGGAAGGTTATAGTCTAGGTCAAAGCATAACTAATAACCTAATTCCCTAGAACCAGTGCTCTGATACCAACCTATAACACCCCAAATCACGTAAAAAAACACGCGGCGGAAACACTTGGGGAGTCAATTTAATAGATTGTCTCAATAACACATAGTATTTGAAGTTTCAGTTTTATTTGAATATTGTGCATAGATTACATTGTCATAAATGTCTTAGTAATTTTTAAACAACGAAACAGCAAGCATGCATAATTATTGTCTTTCTTGTTATTAAGGCACTAGGTCCAAGTCCGATCCTACATGAGCACGCATCAGTATCATCTAGCATCTTTCCCTGAAACATATGTGAAAACGAGTCAGCAAAAATATGCCGGTGAGTACATAGGTTTGTGAACATGTCAAGTCAATAGCTTTGTATATATTGCAATATAAGTAACCCAACAGCTAGAGTCGTAAGTGAAACCTTGTTTTGAAAGCATTTGATATTGCAATAGTCATTCAACTAAAACAAATTGTTAAAAGTTATAAAATCTAGTAGCCATGAACCTTGACTCGAAAACATTTGTATTGTAAATCCAACTTGTAAATCGTCTTGAAATAACTTGTATGGTTTATATCTTTAATCGAAATTCGTTGTGTGACATTGTTTGAAATCATTTGTTCGTCGTTCATTGTTCCTCATAATAAACCATTTGTTATAAACCAATTGTTCATCATTCCTTGTTGTAAACTAATTGTTCATCGTTCATCGTTCATTGTTCATTGTTCTTTGTTCCTTGTTATAAACCAATCGTTCCTTGTTATAATTGTGAAAACTTTTGGTTGTTCGTTAATGAATACATTCAAACCTTTGTTGACTCGACTATACCCCAAGGGTATCTTAAATAGATCCTAAAAGATCTCTTTGATAAGACTAGCAAATCAACGAATGATTTGTTAGTCATAAACAGTTTCTATCATTCACCAAACTACCCACCAAATCCAGCGAATAGCCTAGTAACAGGATTGTCAATCCTATGATACTATAACTTACTACTGGGTAGTATAACAATGTTAATGAATGTCATTCGTATCTTGATAACGCACCAACAAGTTGTATCACATTATTGAAACCATATTGTTATATAAACCATAGTATTTGTACTTTGAAAACTTGAAAACAATTAGCACATATGAATCACCCCAAAACATTTGTAAACATAAAAGAGGGGAGCGATGTACTCGCCTGGGATTTGCGAATAAGCCTTGTACAAGTGTATGATCAACGTCCGAAGATCAAGGAATCAAGTGTGTGTCCTAATGAATCAGATAACAAGTAAATATCGGAACTTGAAAACAGAGGATTTGGATAGAATGGCACCTTATAAACCAAATGAGTATTGGGACTCGTATGACATGGTTTAATAAGTTATCATTCTGAGTTGGAAACATTTTTATGTGCTTTTGACCCGTTATAACCCGTTAAGGTAGTTTAAGTCACTTTAACGCGTCATTTGCGTAACTACGCATTCGGATGGTTAGATATGTGTTATGATAAGTCTTTAATGGTTAAACATTTTTTAAAATATTATTTGATCAGAATACATCTCAAATTTTATGTTACATAAGCTCCAAGTTGATTTATTCACGAAAAGGGCATTTTGGTCATTATTGAGGATTATAACAACTAGTTATCATAACACTATCCAAACAACATGACCATAAGGTATAACCTCAGAGGATTATTCCCTTTGTATTTATGGTCATTAATTTATATTTGGTCGGATCCAATGATCAACCAAACGGGTCAGATTAGAAAGTCAAAGCGGTGGTCAAACCGTTCAACTTTCGACTCTAAACAAGCACTAAAATAAGAGTGACGATTTAGACATGTTTTAACATTTCTAAATAACTTTATAAAAGAGTTTTGGCATCAAAACAAACTGTTTTGACTCCTAGAATTAGATCCGTTGCAAAATGCGCAAAATTCACATTTTGACCGAAACTTTGACTTGCCAAAATGACTAGAAATGGTGATAATCAGTAGACATGAATTTTAGGGATCATAACCACCTTGATTATCATCATTTTGCAAGATTCAATTGAGCCATAACTTTATCAATTCATGATCAAAACTAAAAGTCAAACAGAAGTCAAACTGTTTGATTTTTAGTCAAATTAAGCTATAGAAATTGAACATGGCATGAAGGATCACTTACAAACACAAGGGAAAAGATCAAAGACACCAAGGAAGCTCCACAATGAGTGAAAATTCGGATTTGTGGCAGGTTGAAGCAAGAAGGTGGTTAAAGAGTTCAAAATTCACATGATCATTGGTATTTATAATGATCCAAAGGTGTTCTAGATCATGCCAAGTGTTAGGCCAATGCTCTAGGATGATAACAAGTGTTATTGAGGTGTTAGATGCAGGTTAAGTGTGGCAAAATGCAAGATAGGTGTCATAATTTGCGTATTGGTGGCAAGGGAATGAGCTGGGAACCTGCCAGCTAATGTTTCTGTGAAAACAGGGGCGTCGCACTACGCGACGGGTAACCCCCTGGAGCTACGCGCTACACCTAGCCCCCATACTCAGTTCTGAAGTTTCAACAATGGCAGAACAGGTCCCTACACGTGTTTTCGACGTGTTTTGGCATTTCTAACACCTGTTAACCGAATATTTAAGTTCTATAAGGAAGTTAAAGTATAGGGAACTTGAAATATGTCCAAAAATGTTCCAGAGGTCGGTTCGTTTGGTCGTACGGTTGCGGTTTTCGGTTAATTACGACGAAAAGCGTAACAAACGCTCAAATGACTATACACACGTAACGAATGATATTTTTGCATTACAATCACTAAAATACCATATTTTTATGATTACAAAAATTTTTGGATGTCCGTACATGTTCCGGATGGTGTTATACGCAAAAAGGCATAGTTTCACAGAATTTGCAAAATAGCCCCTGAAGTTACAAAAGTGTGTTGTTTGCCATACCGAAGCCCTCAAAACTTATTTATAATATATGTAAAGGATATTTAAGGTGTTTTAAGATTGTGATCTTGTTCGGGAGCGTACGTTGCTGTGAGAATCGGCAGACTTTTGCAGTTTGTCATAAATAGTCCTTGTGATCGAATAAACTTGTTTTTGACACACCAAACCCTTCAAAACTTATTTCTAAGTTATGTAAAGGATATTTAAGGTATGTATAGCTTATTTCACTAGTCCACAATATACGTTGCATTAAATTGGTTTCATTTGCGTAACAGTTTGCGTATAACTTCCATAGAAACTTTGAGGAGTCGAAACTGTACATGGACCTAAATGTATGAATGTCACATGTAATTATACAATTCTCGGGAATGAAACACAAGATTTCATTAGAGTCGGAATTGATCGGTATTGTTTGATGCTTGAAAAGGCTCAGATGTAACATCAAGTTTTTGAACTGAATGATATAGCACATCTTGTGTCATTCTCTACCAATGAGATGCATGCTGAGTTTATGGAAAGAGGTTATATTGGGCTACTCAAAGGTATGACCATCTTCAAACCCAATTTTCCTGTTGAGATGAGATATTTCTTTCACACTCATTTATCATGTCTCTCAGCAAAGACCACAACTTTTAATGAAATACCATTGAACATCCAATATCTTGGCTATGCTATTTTAACTGGACCAGTCTTCAATATTTCTCAGATACTGTTGAATGATCTTGTGGCAAATTTTATTAACATTGTTAAAAGGAAAGCTTTTCTGATACATCCGCGATTCATGAGTGTTTATTTTCAGAGTCAGTTACCTGATGCTGATGCTAAACAAGGCGCTGTTACAAATCCAAGCTGCCTAACTCATGAAACTTTTTCTAGAATAACAAATCAAGTTAAAGTTTCCAACACAAAAGTAGAGGAGGCTAAGTAAGCTTTTTACATGAACAAAATGTTCAATCTCAACCTCCTGCTACTGAGCCCACTACTCCTGGTGATCAGGGCCTTATAACCATTGCCCTGAAACCCACACCAGCAATAACCAAAGAAAATATCCAGAATACCCACCAAACCCAAAAAGGGCCCTCTGGAAGATGAGATCCCAGAGTTTAACCCAGTGATATCACAAAAATCACTTGAAAACACTGCTACTACTTCTTCACAACAGATGTTAGAAAGATCTCCACCTAGCTTTGAAACTCCTCCTTCTTCCTCACAAAAGGAAAAGGTTGTAAACACAGGGACACCAAATTATGAAGCTCTGGATCCACTTGGTTCCATCTTCCATAGCCCCTCTCCCAGGGCGATGTCTCTTTCTACACCACAACCATCATTAAAAAAATTACTCCCACCAACAATCTTACCTTTGCTGAATGCAGTTGACCTAGAACAGACATTAACCAGTTCTTCTAAACAACCTATCAATGAGAATATACTCCAACAAGTGACTAGGTCTGATTCTATACTCCTTTCTAGCCCATCCGCATTCGAAGAGGATACATCCCTTGGGTTACATGTAACCCTTGGTAATAGTTCAACAAGAGTAGCTACTACAATTGCTAAACTACCATGTTTACCATTGGACAGTGGTTACATACTTAAGACTCTTTTGAAGGCAACCACTATTGAGGCTACCAAGGTAACCTCTGATCCAGTGGGAAGTCCCAAGTACCAAGAAAAAGGGGCATCTATGTTTGAAACAGGGGTTGAGACTCTTGTTTATGATGACATGGATAAAAGTACCTTTTCTGGTAGGAGTTCAGATGATCCTATTAAATTAGGTGATGATCTAAGATATCAGGATTTGACAGAGAGAATCACCAAAATAGAAAACTCTATTGATGAAATCAAGGATTTACTGAAACAGTTAATAGCTACAAAGAGCCAATCCTCTATCCTATCCACTGATGACCACATAAAAGCCGTAAACCCTCTGTTTCAACAACAAAAGTATCTTGCTGATCTTCAACACAAGCACCAGATGCATGAACTTAGAAACATGGTTGATGCCAGGTATATGGATACAACTGCAGATCTCAAGGCAATCAAGGCTCATCTCCTGCAAACCACTGGTACCTCTCCTTCTACAGTAATCTTGGTAAACACTGATGATGCCAAAAAGGGGGAGATACCTTTAAAGAAAGAAGTGCTAAAGCTTAGTGACAAAGATGCACATCCAACAGTGGTTATCCTTAAGCCAGATGGTTCCAAAAAGATTGATGAAACAGATAACATCTTTGCAAGGGAAAAGGAAAATACAAAGAAAAGGGTAATGGTTGAGAGTAGAGCTTTGGTGGAGAAAAAGATAGCTCTGCGAAAAGAAAAGGAAAATGTTGGGTCCTCAACAAAGAAGATGCCTCCTGTTAGAAAAACAAGGCAAACAACATCAACATCAATCCCTTCTAAGACAGCTGCTATCCCAACCTTATCCTCTGCTTTCTCAAAAACACTTACATCTACTTCTTCAAAAGCAGTTGATACACCAATCTCAATAGTTGTTACAATATCTGTTGTGTGAACATCTGTTGGCGCAGCAGAAGTTATAACAAATGTAAATCGAACCACTGCTATGGTCATAATTTACGCTTCCACCTCATCTCTACCCATATCACAAATATTTCACAACCACAATCACCAAATCTTAGCTTCAAAAGGAGAAAAACCACAAATGTTGTATTTGATGACAAGATCATTCCTTCTCCCATACATGTGTCATCAAAACTAGTGTCCACCACAGCAGTTGTTCAACCTTCTTCTCAAATTACTAAAGTGCCTCTTGCCACTCAATTCCCTCTGGAATTACAAGCTATCAAGTCTGAAATCAAATCCTTCTTCTCCGAAGAAGATCCAGATAAAAGGGATTTCCCATCTCTGCAAGGTTATCCTAAACCAAAAAACTTGGAGGAATACAAGAACCTCAAAGTCAAACAAGCACAAGATATCACCAAGAGGGATACCTGGGGAAAGTTTGACAAAGTGATACAAAGCTACTGGCAATATCAGTTGAGCAAAGTCAGAAGTATAGAAGACTATGTAAGAGACTTGTCCAATTTAATGCAGTTGTAGTATCTTTCGATATTTCCAATTTGATGCAGTTTTAGGGTTTTAATGCAAAAGTATTCTACAAGTTCTGGGCCATTGCTTACGCAAAACCAGATAAACTTTTATAATACCCCAGATATCAACCATCTATAAAGAACTCATATCTCAGAATCAGGCAATCTCTCAAACAAAATTTCGGAGTATTAAGTCCATATATCCGAGAGATGTTATTCCACAAGTTTAAGTAGTTGTAAAATTTAGTTTATATCCCAGAAACAATTTACTGAACGTGTAAAGCCTATCGACACATCCACATTAAGACTTGTCTAAACTTTTTAAACTTTACAAATCCTTAGCACACTATGATAGTCCAATGTTGTACTATCATTTCCTTTTGACATAAAATTCTTTTTGCCTTTTTCAATGTTTTTTTACTTTTCGTATTTAATATGTTTTTGGATTTTCTGAAAATTTTTTCTCCCAATAAAATTCAAAAACATATTTTTGGAATTTTTTATAGAGAAAAACATTGACCAACTGATGAGAATCACTTCAATTCTCCATCTATTACTGCTTCACAATTTTACTTTTTAAAGCACTCTCCCTCTCATGATGACAAAATTGTGACACTTTTGTGTTTATAACAATTTATACCCATGAATTTTGTTTTTTCAACATTGAGGGTTCTGTAAAGTTTTTCAAATTTTCTCTAAAAATTTGTAAAATTTTCAAGTAAACGTTATTGGAATGTCTTTTCGAAAATTTCTCTACAAAACTTTCAAAATTTTAAAGTAAACGTTATAGAAATGTAATAGGGCCCGTATGTAGAACTTGATAACCCGTTATAGAAATGTAATACAGCCTTTATGTAGAACTTGATAACCCGGCCTATCTTCTAAGTGTGCCAAGGAACTCCATTCTCAGTAATTTGCTTTTTTCTTGTAAGTTTCTACACAAAAATTCAAACAATTAGTTGAATAATGACACCCAAGCCTTTTCAGTCTTAGGCGTTGTTTCTTCAACCTTAATTTTGATTTTCTTTTCACGACCAGGTTTATTTTGGACTTTCTCAAGTTTTGGAAAGTCCGTTAAACTTTCAAGTTTCACTGATTGTATGACTTCTTTTTCTTTCACCAACCATGTTTGATTTTTCATTAAAGCTTTCTTGAAATACAATGTAGAAACTTTTTGTTCATTACTATTCGAGGATTGACCAGTTTCAAAATTTGAAAACTTACTAATAACTGGTTTCATCTTGTTTATAGTTCCTGTACAATGTTTCCAAGCCTGATTTGGTATTTTCAAATCTTCAAAAATTATTCTTATCAATATGAACAGGTTTAGGATTAACTTGTAAACATTTTCTAGCAATATGTCCCTTTATTCCACATTTGTGACACAACCTGTTATCATATCGATCTTTTTCTATCAAACCATACACTCAAATCGTAACATTGATTTGATGTGTGGTAACCATCTTTCATGTTTCTTCTATAAACATGATTTCACGTTGAAGCACTGTGGTACGACCTGCACCACTTATTTTCAAATTTTTGTGAATTTTTATAATGATTGGATGATTGTACCGATGAACTTTTATGTTTCTTTTGAAAATTTTTAGAATTTTTAAAACATTGTTTTTCCTTTTGTTTTCGTTCTCCATTCTGTTTAGAAAGTTTTTGCTTTGAGCATTCACCTTTTTTAGTAGATCGTAGAACAATTTCTTGAAATTTTTCTTTTAGTTTTTAAAATATTTCATTTTTATCCTTTTTAACACTTTCATCAACAGTATCATGATCGCAATCCTCAATTATGACATCGTCATAATTTGTGATCTTATCACTTACTGGGATTTCCTTTTTATTCTCATCGGTTTTGGACATATATGATCTAGAATCAATGACGAGATCACAAAACATTTCAATTTCTTTTCTAAATCAACAGCTTTATTTTTAGCAATCTCAACTTCATTTTCAAGTTGAGTTATTTTCTCAAGATGAAAATTTATTGATTTCAAGTTGAGTCAAACTCTCAAGATTGTTCAAGAGTTTGGGATTATCTGCGAGATAGTAAGTCAGATCTACGTCATAAACTGGGCAGATTAGTTTAGAACTTGAAGACTCATTTGTAGAAATCATCAGTCAAGAATGAAACTGTCAATGACACAAAGACTGATCAGAAAGTTCCGCATGATGATTTGCAAGTTCCTACTTACGATATCCCGATTCAACCCAAGACCGGAAAGGCTTGGGTTTCCCTCTTTAAATAGTTTCTTTACATGTGCAGGGGCTCCAAAGATCCATCTTGTCGAAATGGATTATGGATAGCGGAGCTTCACGTCACATGACTGGGATGCGTGCCTTACTCATCGATATTAAAGTAATCAATGGA
This sequence comes from Scalesia atractyloides, assembly GCA_947069175.1. Classification (NCBI taxonomy): domain Eukaryota; kingdom Viridiplantae; phylum Streptophyta; class Magnoliopsida; order Asterales; family Asteraceae; genus Scalesia; species Scalesia atractyloides. Next base: position 53,251,930 of record CAMTDV010000015.1, on the reverse strand, counting down.
GGGTACGTGGGATTCGCGGGTAATCAAGGAGGTAGAATCATTGCAGAAGGAAAGGTATCTAATGGTGTGGTGTCGTTTGATAAGGTCAATTATATTTCCGAGCTGGAGAACAATCTTCTCAGTATCTCTCAGATCTATGATAAGCAGTTTACCACCCATTTCAACGATAAGGAGTGCATGATCAATAAACCGGGCTTTAAAATTCCAGAAGAGTGGATTCTCATGCGTGCTCCTTGCGAGAATGATCTTTATGTGCTAGACATGAGCGTTGCTACTACTACTTCAAAGTCAGCTCAATGTTTCGTAACGAAGGCCACAGAGAAGGAATCAATTCTTTGGCACAAAAAGATGGGTCATATTCACCTCAGAAAGATGAATCATCTAGTTCACGATGATTTGGTTGAAGGAGTGAATCTTAAAAGCTTTCACATGACAGATAGTTTCCTAGAATGCAAGAAAGAAAAGCAGACTAAAAAGTCACATCCAAGGAAGATTCTTAACTCCATCAAGCTGCCGCTCGAAAGATTGCATATGGATCTCTTCGGTCCAGTGAATGGTCGTAGTATATCTGGAGATCTGTATTGTCTTGTCGTCACTGATAATTATTCAAGGTTTTCATGGGTCTTCTTCCAAGAGAGCAAAGACGAAACGTTCGATAATCTCATGATCCTCTTCAGGAAGATTGAAAATATGTACCATCTCCCTATTAGACGAATTCGAAGTGTAACGATACAGAATTCAAGAATGCCCGAATGAGAGAGTTTTGTAATGACAAAGGCATATTACACGAATTCAATGCTCCATACACTCCGCAACAGAATGGAGTAGCTGAGAGGAAGAACTGAACGTTAATAGAAACAATAAGAACTATGATTGCTGATTCAAAACTTCCTGTCAACTTCTGGAGTGAAGCAGTCGCAGCAACATGCTATACATTGAAGGGTCTTGACGATTAAACCTACCAAGAAGACTTGCATCGAAATGCTTAATCGAAAGAAACCCAATCTAAAATATTTATAATCGTTTGGTGCATCTTGTACTGTTATTGATTCAGACGGAAAGTTTGGTGCCAAATCGATAGATGGTTTCTTTGTCGGCTACGCAACTCCACTCAAGAGAGTCTATCTTCCAAGTTTGAGAAGAGTGGTAGAAGCACAACACGTCAATTGTTTTCATTATACAACTCCTATTCAAAGAGCCGATGCTTGGTTGTTCAATTATAGTGAATTGTGGAAATCATTTGACTTGCCAGAAGAGCCTTCTGAAGAAGATCTTGCAGTGTTATATTATCTACATCAGTCGGCTAATAAAGAGCAGATTATCAGGCCAATAGTGGTTAATCAACCAACTGTTGGATCATCATCTTCTTCTGGTGCTGGTCCAAGCAATAGCGGTGTTCAAGAAACTCAAGCAGAACCAGTGACACCTGCTACAGAACCAGTTAATGCTACAGAGGTACCCAATATTTCTCAAGCACAAGATTCCAACTTTGACGAGGTTCTTTCGTTTGATGATGATGGAGAACCTTCTTCTGACGAACAATCTGAGCAGATTACAAGTATGTTGAATCAATCTGCTGGCCCGAGTAATCGTAATGAAGCGTCTTCTAGTGCTCCTAAAATTGAAGCGGTGGTAGATCAAAATATTACTAATCAGGAGAATACTGTTGATGTTCTAAGTGAGGTGATGCCTAGATCCTATTCATACCAGCTATCGAATCCCGTAATTGGTGAATTGCCAGTTGGTGTACGAACAAGGAGGCAGATCAACAAAGTTTTTAGTTATTTTTATACTCGAGTAGCTCTGATTCAAGATTATTGCTATTATTCATGCATCATATCCCAAATAGAGCCGAAGAGTGTTACTGAAGCTTTAGGAGATGAGAACTGGGTACAGGCGATGCAAGAAGAATTATTACAGTTCGAAAAGTTGGGAGTGTGGAAGCTTGTTGACCTACAAGAGAATCAAAAGGCGATAGATACCAAATGGGTCTTCAAGTGCAAATGCGGTGATCGTGGAGTTATAGTGCGCAACAAAGCTCGGCTCGTTGTCAAAGAATTCCATCAAAAGGAAGGAATTGATTATACAGAAGTATATGCACCAGTTGCTAGATTGGAGTCCATTCGCATTTTCCTTGCATTTGCTGCTTGGAAAGGATTTAAAGTGTACCAGTTAGATGTGAAATCAGCTCTTCTATATGGTCAGCTACGCGAGCAAGTGTACGTCGACCAACCACCAGGTTTTGTCGATCCGCTTAACAAGTAGAAAGCTTATCTCCTGGATAAAGCACTGTATGGTTTGCATCAGGCCCCGAGAGCCTGGTACGAGACGTTATCTCAACATCTCATCGGCACGGCTTTCGGGATAGGCAGAAAACTGGTATTACAGTCCATTCCACATTCCTACTGACCGCATATTTAATTTACACTAGAGTTGGATTCCTATCACTCATACAGTTGTTACTTATACGTTATGATGTGAGACCCCAAGTCTTTATTGTGATACGATCTCACCAATTCTACCTGTATAGCTACTATAACGATGATTATAAACCAGACTGAGTCATCAATAAGAACATCGATACCAAAGAACGCGCGGGTCGCTCTGATAGACTGGGAGGATGTGTACGGATCCTTATTCCACTTCTCGTTGCTTCACACTCGATTGTTATACAATCACAGAGTTCAAACATTTTACGAAACTGTTCATCCTTGAATCCACGATTCATTTGATTGTCCGCTGGATTCCTTTTCTGCTTATAATATTGGCCTTAGCCTGTACGTCGTGTGATACTATAATACTTTGTGGTATTCCTTAGCACATGTTTCAATATATGTTATATCTGAATATGACGATCTCTAGGCTATGGAGATGGCATGGAATGCGTGAATAAGTTATCCTTCCCGTTGTCATTCGATTCCATGGGATATACAGTTTGTGATGATACAAATTCCTTTGAAACGCTTTGCGATGTGAAACATCGTTCGTGTGACCATCGGTTACATTGTGTTCTATTACGATTATTGATTGTTTTGGATTTCAATTGGCTAGTCGCGAAAAGCAATATTAGGCTGAATATCTTGGTGAACGGAACATAGATCAGGTATATGGGTGTGGTGGATACGCTGCGGTACTTCCAATATATAAACACCCGGCTACATGATCAAGGTACCATTACTCAGGGCAGACGGGCTTCATGCTAAGATTCGTTCGGTTATGTTTTGGGCAACGCGGTGTTGAGACTTCGACCCTGTGTGATGCGATAGATAATGCCATAGTTGTCGTAACCATGATATCTATATGCATTTGTGGTGATTTTAAATGAAAAATAGTTTGGAGTTTGACATATAACGAACCTTGGGATAATCCGGGAAAGGTTTTTTTTTTTCAAAATTATAGTACGACTTTCTAGGGGTACTACACCCTGGTAGTACTCTATACTGAACTATTTGGCTATAGCCGGTAATAGCTTACCCACATCGATGACCCAATGATCGATTCGCGATAAGTAACAATGTTTTGTCTTTGGTAAGACGATTCAGCGTAACTCATTTCTTTTGGCGGGATTTGCTAGAATGTACAACCGTTTATTTGAAATCATTACGTTACGACAAACCAACTATACTTATGTCCCCGACCGTCGTCTATGAAGTTATTCGATTGAAGTATATATTTCCTTTACTAGCGATTGTTCGCTAGTGATACAATCTCTAATTCTTAGTAAGTACACGTACTTAGCACGGGTATGGAGAACCCAAGGGGATTTAGGGGAACACATAAATGGAGGAACTTATTCGATGTAATAAAAGTTCGGCAACGAGTTGTGTGGATGCAGATCTGATTGTAATAAGCCTTGTGGAGGCGAAAGCATTTTTGTCTATATTCCTTGTAATTGCTAATACTTCGTATTAACAGGACACTCCTAGGTATACGTTTATTTATAAATATACAACATTATACGTGGTCCAATCCAAGTGTCAATTTGGTAGACCACGGTTGGGGGTGACGCAACCTAATATGAAGTACGAAAACTATAATCATTAAGTAATCCGATTCATCGCTTAAAAATCAATTCAATTTTTTACTAACACTGTTGGAAAGTGTTTAGGTCTGGTACTTGTAGTTACTAATTGGATACACCCTATCCTTTTAATAAATGTTCAGCCATGCTACGGAACGTTAGCTTCCTATAGAATTACGGTAGGTATTTCGGGGATAGAACCAAGTGACATACAACCTTGAATCCTCCCGATTTAGTTTAAACTAATACAAGATAAATCCCCAGTAACTCGAGGTAATAATAAATTAGTGGTACAAAGGAACTGTAGTGAATCTACCTCTTAAGGTATATTTAATAAACAAAATGACGCAAAGCAAATTTTTCGTCAAACGATTATTTTATTTATATATACGATGATTAACCTATGGGACAACTCTTATTTACATCTTCAAACTCTAAACTAAACAGGGTCCTAAGTAGGGAGTAACTCAGATACTTGTATGCCTATAAGACATATTGACTCACCACGCTACGATATTAATACCTGGAGAACACCACACGTCTCCTCCTCTTCCTTGAAACACCCGAGGAGACCAAAATTTATACATGATGAACTCACGATTCATAGTGGATGATCGAAATTCCCTTTGGGCCATTGTAAATGTGTCATTTGGTAGTGGTCTCCTACATGAGTAGGAGAATGATGCATGAGATACATTGACTTTCATCCGTCGATTGGACACAAAGTGAACGTTACCGTATGCTTGTGAGTAACCAAGAGTATGCCTTAAACGGTGTTGTTTGTCCTTGTGAGTATACGAGGTGTACATTCTTTTGATCAGGGGAATATTGTTGAACCACCCCTCATCTTCCTTCGACTGATTGGTACCTTCAAGTGATTTTCATAAGTATTCGTAAAATACGATGCTACCAAAAAGAAATAAAACCCGATTCTTCGTTATTTTTGAGTGACGGAAATTCTTGTGATACAGAGAGAAATAAGAACGAGAGAAATCTTAAGTATAATATTGTATGTATACATATATACCTGAGTATTCGTACCACGAGTAAAATTCATGATCGTGGGGATGATTGTCGGAAGCTGTTGCGCTATCATTTGCGCGATTTCCGCCTCGGTCATTTGTGATGAGCCTTTCGGGGCCATTTTATTATAAACCATATATATATATACATATATCAATGTCACATATTCAATCATCCCATATCACACAATTTCGTCACACACATGAATTCACAACATGTATAACCAACATCATTATCATGTATATAATAATATCCGTCATCATACAACTGTTAAAATTGCACTTAGACTTAACCCAAAAGGGCCAATGCTTAAATGTGCGGTCAAATCATGTCACCAGGGTGACGTACATACGCCATACTACGAAAAGCACGAACTACCCTGCATGAAGGAACACGGTCAAAACCAAAATCTCTTTGGAATGGAGTAGTCATGAGTCGTCTGAATATTGTAATTAGTGTCTTTTGTGTATTGACCCACCTAGGGAATGCTAACCCGTAAATCTAGTAGTTCCGATCATTCCAGATGAAGGGACTAGTGAATCTTCCGAATACGTCCCTCGGATATCATGTCCATCCAGAGGGAGGATTTCCTTTGATAAGCACGTATTATATACTTAAAATAAGAATAAGACTTCGACGCTACAATAATTCTCTTCAAACTTGGAGAGAGTTACTTAACATACGCTACGAATTGTAGATACCTTGATGTGCGATACCAAGTCAAACTAAATGACGAAAGTGTAAATCGGTGCTTGGTTGGATGCACCGACTGGCTATGAATGGCATTCATAACCTTTGTTCGTATCCTAGCCGTCAGAGTGCTAGATTTACCTCGATTGATTACGACTTTCATTCAGCCTTTCTTAAAGTTACTTTTGTTAATTCAAAAGGTTGCCGAGCGATTGTGGATCTATGTTACTACATTTCCCAGCAGCACGTATTCCTTCAGTGCCCTATTGAGAACCAGAACTGACTAATCCAACGATAAAGGGCCGAGAAACTCAACAACCCTAGTCTTGAGCAACTCGGGGGCTAGATCTTCTTTTCTTGTTCACATTATTATGAATATGAGACTAAAGGGAAAAAAGCAGATGCAATGGTCAACTGTCCCTAGCGGAACTAGGGTGACTATGGATTCGGACTTTAGCCCATGGTTTCATAAAACCACACGATTTTTTTCCAATCTAAACCAAGCTGGTTTGGCGTGAGCAAACTCGACAAAACCCTTACGTTTAATCGGTGATTTAGATGGTGGAGGTGCCAGGATGGGCGAGCATTATATCTTTCTATACTCATATACCCTTTCAGATCATACCATGTCCGAGTGTGAGTCGGAAAACCACAAGACCAAGACGGTCAAGTAGTGATTAACACCGTGTGACTAATATGGGCAATATCCGCCTGGGCATTAGGTAATCTTTCGAGAACATGATGGGAAATGATTACTTCTCGTGTTTCCATTAACTATATCCTTATGAAACATTAGTCGAGCGTGGCTATGTTCCTACCCTGTGAGGGGTACTCCGTCGATGAGGAATCTTGCTTCGATGACTCGTTACTTAGTCATCTTTCAAAAGAATTACATGCCCGTCTATGATCAATTCTGGTTCCATGTGTAGGAACATCCTGGTGATACTTGTGATCATTAGACACTCATCACGCCTTAAATATTTCCACATGATATAGTAGCATTCTAGAGATGGTACTACTTGAATTAAAGCCGCATCGGGTACACACTCTACAATTCCCGGTGTATAGGAATTTTTATACGATTATCTCCTAGAGAATAACATCAATGTTATTGAAACTGTTAAATTATTTCCTTTAAAAAAGACATATACGGTGTACAACAGTTGAAGCCAAGCTCCCAAAACTTAACGCAAACGGGAAGTACTATTATAAAAATTTTGTACCCTTACGATGTGATCAGACTACTGGTGAGGAGTTCGAGCATATCCTGGAGGTAAGTGTGCAGATTCGTTGTTACTTATGTGCGTGCTTGCCTTATGGCAGCCTTAGGCTCTCAAAAGCCTTTCTATTTTTTATTCTCCATAGGGTAGGGACTCTCTTGGTTGGTTAGTATTAACCAAAGATACCCACATACACGACAACAATGGAAGACTGTCGCTTACAACCCGATGAAGCCAAGTTATTCCGTTGACACAAACATGCGGAGCATGGTGCTCATTATTGCGACGTTCGCAACGAACCCTGGGAGGGTATCCATACTCCTCCTCTATAAGAGGTGTTCAAGAACTATTAAACAAAATCGTAAATGAAACCTATGGTGTCTGAATGGTGAAGATAATAAATGCGAAGAAAATATAATAATTGCAGTCAGCTGTAAGCTGAATACGAGACTCCTATTCTACTGTGAGTCCAACAATACTCTCACTTTCAGATTGGAAGTGATGACAAATGTTACTCTAATAATGCGTAGGAATTGTGGATGGACAAATTACACAGCTACTATGTAGCACAATTATCACCCCTGTACGATGATGATACTAAACGAAAAGCGAAAACACACTTGTCTGTCGAATGATTGACGCAACTGTGAAGAGTGAGCTTTTCAACGAATTACTAAACGAAATTTCGAGGACGAAATTCTTTTAACAGGAGGAGACTGTGACAATTGTGAAAAATCCCGGTAAACTTTGCTTGGTACAAGTCCATGGTAACCGGACGTGATATGTATATCATGATATTGTTGTGATTATGTGTGATGATGCAAATTCTGGAAAATGTTATACCGACAATAATAGGAGTATATGTCAAGTAATTACCAAAAACATTACATTGGCGCTATGCGTCATCTACATGGCAAGACAAAGTAGTGAATGGATTGACGACTCTGGGAACACGTCATGGTTGAAATGACACTATTAAGGGCCAACGATGTGAGGTTGGTGTCCTTAGTCTTTGACAACGTGTTAAATGGGGACTTGACGTTTAACAGTGCATTAAACATTTGATCATGATTATTAGGCCAATGGTAGGGCCGTTTAAGATTCTGAGTTCACGAAACATCTTAGTCATATGCCATAGACTCTGACATAAGATTTGAAATGAATCGAGGCTCGGGGACGCAAAACAAGGCAGTCATGGTTAGGGAAACGTCTTTGCATTAGGAGCAATGAAAGACAAACCAAACATGCAAGGAATGGTCAATCAAGCCTAAAAACACTTAAACTAACCTAAAACGAGGCTTTTATGATTAAAACATAACCATGCTCGAGTTTCGAGACGGTTATGCTCGATTTTTAAAACCGAGTCTTTTGACACTAAGAATGCGAAAAAATGGAGTCCGTTTCGCAAATGGGGTACGCGTCTGAGACCCGAAAATGAACCTAAACGCGTCACCGAAGATAAAAATCATCTTTTAACACGAGACGAAGCACGACAAAGCGTAGGTGGGGTAGGGGCACCCCACTTGTGCCCCCCTCTTTTTTAAATGTTTTTTTTTCCTTTTTAATCCATTTTTCTTTTAATTCTACACCAAAAATATGGTCATCTTCACCAATTCTTAGCTGCTCAAGCCATTAACAGCTTCAAATCAAATGGTATCAACCTTGGTTCTTATGGTTTTAAGCACGTTTTCTTGACTATACATGATCTAGATCATGAAAACCCTTTCTAATCCATGATTTTTGAATGTTTTAAACAAGTTTATGGGCTTAATAAGAACACCTTGTGAATTCCCTGGTGTTCTATGGCAGGCATGATCACAAACCTTTGGATTTTGGTATCCTAATCAACACCTATTCGACCAAAATCGCGTAACTATTCGATTAACCGAAAACAATGAAACAGGGCTTGATTGACATGGGTTATGGCATGGTTGGATTGTTCTTGGTGTATAGGTACTGAGTATGGCTCACAACCACTTCTGGACTCAAGAAAAACACTTGGAATCGAAGGAATCGCTAGGTATATTACCCGGAACTCGAATCTAGAATAGGCAGAAACAATTTGGACCCTAACTTGTCCGTGGGTATTGGATGCGCTGAAATTTTGTGTGGTGATGTAGGGTACTGACATGAAGGTCCACGTAAAAGTTTAGAATTTTTGGAATTTTCTACGAAACTTGTTGAATTTTTGACTGTTTTACCAAATGAAATTCGGAAGATATAACAAACAAGGTCAATAAATCACCAAACTTTACATGAATACTAAGGAACATATGGGAAAGGTTCTGCAAATTTTTGGAGTCTATTTGTTGGGTTTTGATTTGGGTTAAAAATCCGCGTTTTTTAAAACGCTTATTTTAACTAAATTTGGCAGTTTACCGGACAACGAACCCGCCGAAACAGGGAACAAACCAAAACCTATTTTGAATATAATTGGAACACCGGTAGTATTTTGGGAGGTTCCAAGATAAGCGGGACACTCTGGGTGTGTTCCACCACCGTTCGGGAAATCCCCAATGACGAAAACGGAAACTCAAATTCGGGGGACCTAGAGCCTCAAAACGTCCGGATTTCCTTAATGAATACTTAATCTTTTCTTAATAAAAATGTATTGGCACTGTATAAATCTTAGTGCCGTTATCCGAACACATAAAACAACCGACTTTGGCTGGCACGTGAACCGGTGCCCGGGAGCCAAACGTGAAACTAATCCTAACCTAACATCCATCACCACACCAAGATACTATATGAACAACATGAACTGAAAATACTCAGTCGGACCCAAGTTATAGGCATTAGGGACCTAGCGACTGATATTAGTAATTACTTGCATGATTGTTGTTAAAGCCGAACAAGCTTACATATACTCCTATTGCTACCTGTGATGCTACTATCCTTTGAGTTCACTTCCCCACTTTTAACTTGTTTTCCTGTTTTCTGGGGACTTGCATGTTAAAAACTGTGTTGATAACACCAATGTGGGAGTGAGTTTTCACTTCCCCGCTTTTAAACTGTTTTACCGTTTACTGGGTGACTTGCATGTTACTAATTGTGTTAATTGCACCAACTTATGATGTGAATTACCTAACACACGAATAATCCCTAACTAGTGCAGGTGATTAACGTAATCTGTGGGCAGTGGATAGTACTATTGCTCTAAGGAACCCAGTTGCTACGACCGGACTGTAACCCGGAAACAGGCAACTGCAAGCGTCCTATACTCGGTTATGTTGTTAGGCATAACTACATCTGGGGCGTTGGGCTGCACGTGACGCAGTGAATGGGCTGAGGTGTCGAACGTGACACGGCCTGGTGTGCTGAGGTGTCGAACGTGACACGACACAGTTATAACAGTCAAGGTTTCACGGGTGCATACTCGTGTAATTCCATCTTTAATTTTAACCTGTGCAATTAAACTTGTTAACACATATTGTTACACAACAACTAAACCAGTGGAACTCACCGGCTAGTTTAGCTGACCCTTTTTAAAACTAACATGCATTTCAGTTAACTTGAGACTGGTATGATCCGTGTATGTTGTTCAAGACATGTTTATTGGCGAATCCTGATAGAGACGCATGCAGCTTAGAAGACTTATGTGGTTCAGGGGAGCACGCAGTTGTAACATACATGTAGTATGTAATCAACATTTTGTAAGTATTAAAATGTAGTGTCTTTATAAACAATGTGCTTGTACCAGAGGTGTCTGTTGCATCCCATTTTTTTCTTCCGCTACAAGTCGGGGTGTGACAACTGTCTCTTCCACTCTACATTTCAACATATCCTCATTAGCTTCACTGAATAACTCTTCAAATGTAGGAAAAGTATCAGTATCAATTCCAGAATATTTCACAAAGATCTAAAGCATCTTCAACAATCACACGATCATAATTATCAGCATCTGGTACGTGCTTGTAAACATAATCTTTTGGTTCTAATATGCTGATATTGTCCAGTTCTTCTTCAAAATCAAACTCAAAAAGTTCTTCATCAACACCAAGCATAATAGTAATCTCCTCCTTGGTATAATTGTGCATGAATTCGCCTTCTTCAACATTATGTTGCAAGTATATAATTCGGGGCTTGTAATAATCAGGAACAACTATAAAAGGAGTAGCTGTGATGATTCTTGACTGTTCTTCATTCTGTGTTGTTCCTTCTGCCCCCCCTGGCGATGTGCATCATCATCTTGATTAACTGAATCATCATGATATGCATCAAAGTCAAATGATTCATTAATCTTAGTAGTTTCAACTATCAACCATGTTCCAACTTATGTTCATCATTATCATATCCCTTATCATCTTTGTCATCTTTTTTATCACCAGGCTTATCATCATCTTTCTTTTCTTTGTCATTTTTATCGTAATTAGCCTCACCATCACCATCAAACAACTTATCCACCTCTGCATATAACTTCATTTTGTCAACAAGGTTTTCTTTCAAAGTTGGATTTGAAACATCAACAGGTTCTCCAATAAGTAAGACCCTGGATTAACCACAACTGCAATCTCTGCTTCTTTGGCAGTTTCTGTTTCGTTCACACTGTTTCAACTATAGATTCAACTACCGGCACTTCATCAACTTTTTGTTTACCCTTTCCTTGTGCATAAGATTCAGCTTGAATTTGTCGTTCTCATTCAGCTGTCTTTTCTCTTGCCTCTTCTTTTTCAACCAGATCAACTTCCGCTTCATAATCAATACCGAACTTTCTAACTAGAATATTCTGAAATAAATCCATTTGCCTCCTATTTCGTTACCGTTCAGCATCATATTCAACGATTAGCTTTCTCAATCTTTCATTTTCTGATAGAAATTTGACAAAACAACTTATAAATTCTTCCTGTCATCTTCCATGCATTTAATACGACTTTCAAGATCTGCAATTTTCACATCATTCATCACGATATGACATCTAATTCTGCAATCTTTGAATCATTGAACATATCTGGATTGGAATCATCATCGATTGGAATATCATCAAAATCTATCTTCCAAAGACACTCTTGTACCAGATCTTGGTGTAGAACGACGTTGTGGTGTTTGTGTTTGTGAAGAAGATTGTGGAGGTGTAATATGTTGTGGTGTTGGCTGAGGTGGTGGTGGAATAGGTTGTGATGATGCTTGTGGTGATGGTGATGGTATTGGTGGTATAACCGTTTCAATATTCGGTGTAACAGGTGGCTGTTGTAGTGTTGGTGATGTATGAATTTGTGAAGTAGGTTGTTGTTGAATGTTTTCTGTTTGACTCTCGAGTGTTTTCTTCTGCTTATACTTTCTTCAAAGTTTCTTAACATTTGGAGACCCTGTATATTTGTGTTGCACTATAGATTTGCTCTTTACTCGTCGTGCTTTATTCATTGGTCTCTCTTCTTCAGATTCATGCTCAGATGGAACATACACATCATCATCTCCACCTTTCTTATTTTGTGCCTCTTGTTCTCTATGTTCTTGTTGAAATTGTTTCAACCTTTTATCTAGAGAATCATCAGAATCTTCATTATCATCAACAACAGTTTGTTTCTCATTATCTGATGTCGCAGAAATCACTTCATCATTACTGTTCTCCTCTACTTCAACATTATGTTCTACATTAGCTTCTGTCTGAGCTTCAGCATTAACTTCAGGTTGATCTTCAGGTTCATCAATAATATTGTCCTAGCAGCAGCTCTCTTTCTTTCAGAAATAGAAGATGATTCCCAAGGTGTTTGTTTCTTTGTTGGGATTTGTCTTTTTTTGTTCTACTTCTTTCTCATACCACCTGCTTCGCTTCGCAACAAAATCTTCTAAGCAAGCTATCTCTTCTTTTTCATTGCAACTTGTATCTTTACACCATTTTCCTTTTGCTGGTGCAACATAGTCTTTATCTATGATAACTCTGATTATTGCTTTAGCTACAGGCTCAGATCCCTGGTTTAGATATAAATATAATCTTAGTAGCGTTTCAACATCCATAAGATCTTGCTTAAACACATCTCCTTCATGTTTTTCCAGATTACGGAATTGATCATCTAATAACATCTGGATGAAATGTGGATATTGCAGGAACTTTTCTTTGCCAGTGTTTTCACCATTTGTTCGAATACCATTCACGAAAAGTTGTAGGCAGATTAAGTATTAGCACAGTTACCATGCACATCTGGTAATCAACTATATCATCAAAACCTCCCTTCCTGTGGCTTATCGTGTGGATGAGTGAATGAACGGAAAATTTGTACGAACGACCAAGATTAGCTTTTTTGAATGTTGTTGCGTTCACATATCCTCTGTTTCCATTCCATAGAAGCAACCTTTTACCATGCTTTCCGGATATCCCTTTGGATCTTTTTCATCATCTTTAAACTCCAACACCCTTCGAATATCAACTTCTGTGATTTTAACTTCAAAATCGTTATCATCAATTTTAACTGCAGAGAATATTACCTTTTGTTCTTTATCGTATCTTGCAGCATTCCAAAAATATTCTATATGAGATTTGTAAACTCTGTGCTTATGTGTTAATGCCATTGTAACGCGTATTCATCCCATAAATTCTAGAACATCTATGACATGTTTAATCTCTGGAATCTCTTTATCAATCAAGCAACAAATGTTATGAATTGTTGAAAACGACGCCTTCTTTTCATACATAATCATACAATTTTAATACTTAGAAAGATTTTAACAAAAAATTCAACTTTTCAAGCACTTCGTACGAGGTGTATAAAACACACGTCGTACAAGTTGATATTTTAAATATGACATTAAAAACACAAGTTCACTCCTACGAGTTGTTTTTGAACTCTTTATAATGTTGAACTTCGTAGGAGTTGGATATTTCCACCTCGTACGAGGTGTCTCCTCGCACAAGCAAACTGTTGTGAGCACATCCTGAAAAACTTATGGATTTTAATCAATTGATGGTTCATTAAGGCACTATTATCTCCGATTTACACTTTTTGTGTTCAATTTCAAGTTTCACGGGTTCAATCTTCCTAGATCTAGCTTTAAAGGTCCGCCAAGTACAAATTAATCAATTAAATTGTTCTAGTACCTTAACCAGTGTAAGAGGTGTGTTAATCAACCTCCCCATTGTAGATTTAGGCAGCACTTCGTTACTTAGAGTACAAAATCACTTATATCGCACTAAGAGTTTTTCAGATCGCACAGAAAGTAACTGAGCAACTTGTACGAGTTGTCCCAATTTATAGGATGATGACACATCGTACAAGACTGGTATCACCTCGTACAAGGTGTACACCTCTTCATACGATATGATTCCTCGTCGTACGAGGTGTGCCTCCAATTTTTCCAACTTTCCATTTTTCGGTCGATTGTTAGTTTTAACAACCCACTCAGTTGACCAAGTCCAAGTTAATAACTCTGGTTAATCAATTTGTCTACCAAGTCCAAGTTAATGACCTTGGTTGAACACTTTGTGAACAAACTAATGTTTTTCTGTACTGTAAAGTTTCAAAGTAATGAAATTTTGATCTTTTCAAAACATTATCTCAATTCATATTAGCTCCCAACCAGTCGAAACTAACATACTGAAAATACTTTTTGAGTTTTTTTAAATGAAATGTAATGAACTATGTACAGACATATTTTTGTGAGTTTTGTGTTGGAGGATCATATCAGTTTTTGAGACATATCACTAGTACCGTCGACCATAGTAAGACTTTAAGATTTAATCAGATTCACATAGAGTGTCATTATACTTGTCCACTTAAACCTCTACACATTTCTCAATTGATCCGAGATACGTTAGGTAATTTTTTAGAAACTTGACTTAACTATGTTTTCCACCTCAGAATATACTCCCGTATCAAGATTCCCTAGATTTCATCTTACAAAAGAGTATAACTGTGACATTTGTGGCATTTCAATCATTGAACAATTCCGAACAATTTGTAGATCAATGAAACCTTGTGTTTTATTTCCAAGATTTGTATAAATTTATGACAATCGTACGTTTTCAATCTTTGCTTAATTCCGATCTTTCAAACCTTTTCTAGAAGTGAAATCGTAAACCGTTACGCAAACGTAATTAGTTTAAAACGACATACACTCCGGAACAAGGAAATAAGCCAAACATATCCTAAATACCCATTAAATAACTTAGAAATAAGTTTTGAAGGGTTCAGAATGGCAAAAACATGCTTATTCAAGCTCAGGGACTATTTGCGACAAAATGTGAAAGTCTGCCAATTCTCGTAATTTTTAATACGAACCTTGTGTAGACGTCCAAAAATTCTTGTAATCAATACAATCTTGTATTTTATTTATGAGAAGACAAAAGTTTCAATCGTTACACAATTTCGGTCATATTCGTGTTCGTTTTAGCGTTCGTCGTAATTAAGCGAAAAACGCAACCGTACAACGGAACGAACCGACATCCATGATATTTTTGGACATAATTCAAGTCACATATACTTTAGCATCCTCCTAGAGCTTAAAAATTAGGTTAACTGGTGTTAGAAGTGACAAAACGCGACGAAACAAGACCAGGGGCCAAATCTGCCAATTTTTAAAACTTCTGCCCATGCTAGGGCCTTACGGACGTAGAACCATAGTCCATACAGCCCCTATGGAGTCCCCAGCTGAATAGGTTTGTTGTCACCTCCTTGTTCCATCTCTTGCTCCCCAAGTCGCGAATTTTCCAGCTTTTTACCTCCATTTGACATGTGTTGAGACACCCCTCAGATCTTAACACCTCAAGGGACACTTAGCATGATCAAATGAGCTATTGAACACTATAAATAGCCATCAAGTTCAACCTCACTTCCTTGCTCATTTCCATTTTCTTTCTCCCATTCTCTTGCAATTTGTTTCCAGCTTTTAGAGGCCTCCAACTCTGAGTTCTGAATGTGTCTGAAAGTGTTCATCAACCCAAGTAAGTGCTCTCCTTTTTTCTTTAATTATTTTTGGCTATTTGAGACAAAAGTCAAATAGTTTGACTTTCTGTATGACTTTAGGTTCTGACCATGTTTGGTTGAGTCAAAGTTCAATTGAACTTTGCAATGTGATCGAAATCACGAAGGTTATAATCCCTAACGATTGTACAATCTAATTACCACGTTTACTAGTCGAAGTAACGAGTCAAAGTTTTGGTCAAAGATGCGCATTATGTGCATTTTACGACGGAACTATTTTCGGGCATCAGAACACTAAGTTTTGATACCAAATCAGTTTTGCAACTTAGATAGACATGTTTTGGCATGTCTAACTCGTCACTTCCAGTTTAGTGCTTTGTTAGGGTCGTAAGTCGAACGGTCTTGACCACCGCTTTGACTTTCGAACCCGACCCGTTTGTTCGATCTTAGGATTCGACCAAACCCATAATTGTGACCATAGTTGTATAGGGAATAACCTACTGAGGTTATACCTTATGGTCACGTCATTTGGTTAGTGTTATGATAAGTCACTTTTATGTTCTTTAAAAATGACCAAAATGCCCTTTTGGCGCATAAATCCATTAAGTCATATAAGATATTTAAATCATTAAGTCATATAAGATATTTAAATCTGGTTCGATCAAAAGGTTTGGTATAAAAATCAGCTTTTTGTTCATCAGTGTGGATTTTCTCTATTCGTATCAACTTTTGCTCGTGACAATCATAGATAAAGTGATGGCAAATTTCAATGTGTTTAGTGGTAGAGTGTTAAACATGGTTTTTAGTTATATCGATGGTTGCCTTATTATCTAAGTATATTGGTGTGTCAAGAAACTGCAATCCAAAGTCTCTCATCTACTGTTGAATCCACATAATCTGGGAACAACAGCTGGAAGCTGAAACGTATGCAGCCTCACATGTATAGAGAGCGACCGTGGTTTGCTTCTTGCACTTTCGTGTGACAAGTCGTGTTTCGAAGAACTGGCAACCGGCCATTGTAGATTTAGCGTTCAGTTTGCAGCATCCGAAATCTGAATCAGAATATCTAGTGAGGTCAAAGTTGTCGTTTCACAGATACCACAAGACGGTGCTTGGGCAACCCTTCAAGCATCTGAAAATCCGCTTAACTATCATTAGATGTGACACTCGAGGACTTGATTGATATCGGGTGCAAAGGCAGGTTGGATACATGATGTCAGGCCTTGATGTTGTGAGATACATCAATGATCCAATCAGCGATCTGTATAAGGTTTCATCAATATTGGCTCCTGTTTCGTCTAGACAGATGCCATGATTCATTGCAAGTGGGTTAGATATTGGTGATGTCCCCTACATTTCGAATTTCTCCAAAATATCGTGAACATACTTCGTCTGATGTATGAAAATACCATCAGGAAATTGATCAACTTGGAGTCCCAAGAAGAACTTCATCTCCCCCATTGAACTCATATCGAATTTCTTCTTTATGACTTCTTCAAACTCTTTGCAGAAGTCATCATTTATTGAGCCAAAGATAATGTCATCCACATAGATCTGTACGATCAGCAAGTGTCCTTTTAATTCCTTTGTGAAGAGTGTGCTATAAACAGTGCCTCTGATAAAGCCGTTGTCTAACAGGTGCTGAGAGAGTGTCTCATACCAGGCTCTCGGGGCCTGATGCAACCCATATATTGCTTTATCTAGTAAGTAAACCTTGTCATTATGCACTAGATCGACAAACCCCGATGGTTGGCGAAATACACAAGCTCTTTCGCTTTTTCGTAAAGGAAAGCAGATTTGACGTCTAGCTGGTACACCTTAAAACCTTTTGTGACGCAAATTCCAAGAAAATGCAGATTGTTTCTAGTCGTGAGACTGGAGCATAAACCTCTGTATAATCAATGCCTTCATACTGATGAAAACCTTTGACAACCAATTTGTTGCATACAATTACCCCTCGATCGTCCATTTTGCATTTAAAAAACCCATTTTGTAGCAATAGCTTTTTGATTGGCCGGAGAATCTACAAGCTTCCAGACTCCGAGTTTCTCAAATTGTTGCAGCTCCTCCTGCATTGCGTTTACCTAGCTTTCGTCGGTAAGCGCTTCTTTGTTCGATTTAGGCTCTATCTGGGTGAATTAAAACAACGATGTAAGCAAAATATCTTGAGTTGGTGCAATTTTAGTATAGAAACAACTTAAATCCTTGTTGAATTGATTTTTCATCTTCACTCCATCTCTCAATTCCCCATTAATGTTTTCCGAAGGATGGTAGGAAAGATTCCTTGGCAGAACTTCATTAGGAACATTTAGTTCACTCTCTAATTCGTGATGTTCTATTCACCAACTTGTTCACTTGTTGAAGCTACATTCTGATTGCTAGGACTAGCAGATTCATTTATAAAATTGTTATCTCCTCAGAACCTTCAGCGGAGCTGGATTCACCTCCATTGTCGTATGTTGGCTCAGCATCAGAATTATAATCAGTAGACTGGTCAAAAGTGGGCTATGTGTTGTTTACTACTGGTTCGACAGTGGGTTCTGCTTGAGTAGCACTTGGACCTGCACTAGGAATCATTTGTTTCAACAGTTGGTTGTGTAACCACTATTGGTCTTGGAACTTGTTCTGGATTTGATGCTTGATGTTGTTGATATAACAACACAAGTTCCTCTTCACTGGGTACATCTGGCAGATCGAATGAATTCCGTAGACTCTCATAATTGAACATCCAGAGATCACCAAACTTTTGTGTAGGCATTGTGTATTTCGGACAGCCGACATGTAGAACAAGAATCACTCTGTTTAAACTTGGCAGATATACACATCTCAACGGACTAGGGTAACCCACGAAGAAACCCTCCAAAGATCTGACACCAAATTTACCATCCGGGTCAATGACTGTACACGGAGATCAAAATGGTTCCAAAAACTCTAAGTTTGGCTTTCGTTGATTAAGCAGTTCGAAACATGTCTTCTTGTGAGCCTTGATGGTTAATACCCTGTTCAAAGTATAACAAGCAGAGCAACGGCTTCGCTCCAGAAACTAAACGGTAACTTTGAATCGGCGAGCATCGTGCGTGCTGTTTCGATGAGAGTTCTATTCTTATGTCCAGCTACTCCATTCTATTGTGGAGTATAAGGGGTGCTGAATTTGTGAAGAATACCTTTGTCATTACAGAATTCGAGCATTCAATTGTTTTTTAACTCAGTACCATTGTCGTTGTGGATTCTTCTGATTGGAAGATTGTACAAGTTCTCTAAATTTCTAAACAGAATCATAAGATTCTCGAATGTCTCATCTTTACTTTCTTGAAATATGACCCACGAAAATCTCGAATAATCATCTGCAGAACTAGGCAATAAAGATCCCAGATATGCTTTTGACATAAATGGATTGAAAAGATCCATATGAAGCCTCTCTAGTGGTAATTTGATGGAAGTCAGAAGTTTCTTCGGGTGTGATTTCCTATGTCGCTTCCCCTTTTAGCAACTAAGACAATCATCATTCAAATGAAAACTTTTCAGATTAACACCCTCTACTAGGTTGTTGTGCACCAAGTAGTTCATTTTTCTCAAGTGGATATGCCATATCTTTCTATGCCATAAGATTGATTCTTTATCTGTTGCCTTCGTTACGAAACATTATGCCTTTCAAGGTAGTAGATGCGACGTTAATGTCTAGAACATAAATATCATTTTCTCATGGAGCTCGCATGGAAGCCACTCCTCAGGTATTTGAACCCCCGGCTTCAGAATCAAACGTTATGTGTCGTTGAAGTCCGTTGTAAACTTCTTATCAGAAATTTGAGAGATGCTCAGTAGAAGTTCTCTAATTCAGCAATATAGTTTACTTTATCAAAATAGACCACTCCGTTCAAAACTTTTCCTTCTCTGACAATTCATCCTCTTTGATTTCTGGCAAACCCTACATAGCCGCCACGAATAGATTTAACATCATAGAATAAGGCTAGCATTCGTGTTATGTGATGAGAAGCTCCACTGTCCATAATCCATTTTGAAATAATTGACCTTAGGAGCCCTTGCACATACAAGTAAAAAATTACTTAAACAGTGAAACCCAAGACATCTTGGTCTTGGGTGGGTTCGGAATATCAAATTTTGCAACCTTAACTCTAACATCCTGTCCAGTTTCATATTTATCAGGAACAGAGGTTTTGATATCAACAGAATATGGTTTTGTCTTAACTACCCAAAATATATTTTATCGGATCCATTCATTTTATACACAACTACATTAGGATCGTCATTTAAACTATTTTCTGATAATGAAACATAATTCATGTGAAAACTTTCTATTGGGATTGATCCCTGCAAAAAGGAACAGATGATATAAAGCCAAATACACATCAGATGTTTGATCCTGTTAATAGAGTTTACAAGCTCTGTTCAATAATCTCTGTTATGCCTAAGATTTGCCTTCTATCATCTGGCCTCGCTAAACGACAAACCTCAAAGGTCTGCCAGAAGACTCAAGCAGATGATAGAGATCAGTGTTTAGCTTTTATTAGTTTTATATTCAATGTAACAGTGCTTGGCACTGATCAGAGTTTAGGTAGAGTAGTCCTTAGAGTTAGTTTTATTTGTTACATGTCACTATCAACCCTGACGTCATCAAATATGCTCAGAGGTTAGAAGTGTAGTATAAATAGTTCATTACTTATACTATTTTAATCATCTATCTAAAAGATCATTCGCCTATCATCTTCTCTTCATTTCTGTACTATCATCGTTCCTATTGGGCTAAGGGGGAGTTTGTGACATGCAAAAACTATAAGTTTGAAAGCATGATGATCAAAACAAACGACCATTAGTTGTGATAAAAGTTTTCCATACATTTCCTCTGCATATCACTTTGATTTCTACGTTCACTTTCCATTTTTAAAACAAAAATCACAACTAATTCAAACTTAGATCCTAACAATTGGTATCAGAGATTGGTCAACCAAAATTTGATTTAACTATCAATTTGTTTGAAAGATCAGCTTTCCTGCTAATTCGTTTGATAGTTTGTGGAACACAGAGTTTTATAGCATTTAAAAGCTTTTAAAACAAAAATCTGTTGAAAACCATCAAAAATGTCTCAAAACACACATGATTCCAACATTGGATCGATGTTAAAACCACCTATGCTGAAGAGAAATGAATATTTCATCTGGCAGCATAGGATGGGACATATTTTAGCTCAACAGAACACCAGTTGTTGGCGATCTGTTGTATTTGGACCTCACATCCCAATGGTTCCAAGTATAGAGGATCCCAATACTCAAGTGCCAAAAACTCCTGACAACTACTCTGAGCAGGATTACCAGAAAATAGAATTGGATGCTAAGGCATCTAGCATTGTTGCTTCTGCCTTACCCAATGAGATCTATGCTGGACTGCTCCACTGCAATAGTGCAAAAGAGTTATGGGACGCACTAAAAGAGCAATTCAGTGGTACTGAAGAGGGCATTGAAAACAATATAGAAATTCTAAATCAACAGTATGAAACCTTTTATCACGTCAAATGTGAGTCGTTAACACAACAGTTTGAATGTTTTAGCTGTCTAATCAATGAACTCAAACTGGTGAACGTTGTATTCTCAAATTCGACTGTCAATAGTCGTTTCCTTCGATCGTTACCAGAAAAAAGGGACACTGTAGCTTAAGTTACACAAACATCTGTTGGTTTTAAAAAGATGTCACTCACACAGCTTCATGGCATACTCCTCACTTATTAGAGAGAGTTAAACCAGGAAAAGAAGCTACAATAATCTGTAAAATAAGTGACGATTACACTTTGGGTAACACAACTTTATTTGACCAAGAAGAGGGTTCTGGCAGTGGAAAGGATCAGGTTATGATCATTTTATTGATATAACCTCTAGAGGAAACTTTAACTCTGATTCTTACTCACCAAACTATGCATTTACTGCAAGTGGGGAAAGCTAAACCTCTGACAACATTTGGAAGAGATGGACATTTTGCACCAACTGGCTCTATTAAGTGTTAGAGCTAGTAAATTTTACAAAAGAATAGGTAGAAAATTCCCTGGGTTGCATGGGGGGTTGAAGGTTGGGTTAGACAAGTCTAAAATCAAGTGCTATAAGTGTAATAGGTTTATCACTTTGCCAGAGAATGCAGATCTCAATATTCTAGACCAATTGTAACACATCCTGGCCCTAGACCTCAGCACACACAAAGCATTGCCTAGTATCCCCAATATACCCATGCTCATCAAGTTCAAAATGTAAGAACGTCCACGATTAGCACGGGAACCTAAATTTATTATCTATTGTCCGATTAGGCGGAAACTAATGACAAGTTAACCAAATAACAAGAATTACTCATTTAATAGTTGTTTTCATTGATCTAAAGTTCAATACATTCGAGATCCGAATCCGACAGAGCTTCGCCTCTGATTTGACAAAGTTATAATTGAATTGGGCAAGCTAGGTATTTATAGGCAACGAAGTTCGCTTGAGATGGATAGAAGTTCGCCCGAACTTGACCTAGTCAAGTTCGGCCGAACTTGACTTCTCATCAACACCCTCGAGCGAACTTGTCCTAAAATACACATAAATACGCCTCATTTCACCTATTCTATACAGACTCGATACAAGACTATTCTATAGACATTATGCACCAATAGACTCCCTCTTGGATATCTACTTTGTCTTGTTCGGTCTTCAGAAACTCTCATTTATTCCAGACTCGTTCTCGTGTAATGACGAAGGCAACAGACATATGCACCAACAGACTCTCCCTTGGATGTTGCCGCAGTCATCTTCTTTCAAAGACATCTTTGACAATAATCATCCTCGTCAGTCTTCAAGTGTCATAGTCTTCTTTGAACGCCTTGTAATTATTATACTTCAAATAAGTTCCTGAGTCTTTATCTTTATCCTTGAATAAGCATTAAACTTTATGAACTTCAAACATTCTCTTTTCTTCAATTTAACTTGATAAAACTTTAAACTCCAAGCTCCCCCTTGCTATGAGCTGTGCTCCCCCTAGCTTTGAGCTTTATCTTCAATCACTTTTCATCCTGCTCCCCCTAAAACTATACTTCCTATTTCAAAGTACTTGAGAATTCAAATAAACATTTCAGATTCTAACTTTGAAATTTTGTACCACCTGTACAAAACTTGTACTTCAAATCTTCATTTTTCAGTTATTTCAAGTTCAAATTAATGACCTTTAAACATTTTATGTTTAAAAACCTTCAACTTTCACTTTTTTTTATCATTTGATTTGTGAAAATCCACTTACTTGATCAATCCAGGTTAATGACCTTGATTCACTAATTTTGTTTACCAAGTCCAAGTTAATGACCTTGGCTAAACCCGTTGTAAACAACTGATATTATCTTCAATTTTAAAGATTCAAATTAATGAACTTTTCCTTACCAGAGTTCGATGATCCGTTCTCCAACATTGACTCGTTGAAAATATTTTTGGATTTAAAAAGTAAGTAAAATATTTACAGAACTTTTAACAAGTAAAGTAAACTATGTACAAACATATTTACAAACATATTTTTGTGAATTTGTGTCTAAGGATCATATCAGTTTGTTTGAGACATATCACCAGTACCGTTGACCTTTTTGAGACTTTAAGTTCTAAACTTTGTTTACCTAGATTGTCGATATGTTTGTCCATTTAAACTTCATCACGTTTCTCAATTGTTCCAAGATATGTTAGGATATGATTTATGAAACTTGACTTAACTATGGTTCCCACCTCTTGAATATACTCCTGAATCCAGACTCCCTAGATTTCATCTTACAGGTGAGTATAGCATAATTGATATCTGTATTTGGGTTATGCGAGGCCTTGAGAGCTCAGGTTTATACGTAAGCAGAGATGAAGGCTCGTTTTTTCAGTGTGAATATCACTTATGAATTTTCAATTGCAGATAGTATTAGATCATTATTTTTAGTTGCATGTATTTGAGGTTTATAGCGAAAGCATTTATAAGTCTAGGTTATTACTCTGCAACAAAAGAAGAACTTGTATAATACCAGTTATCAATCACTATAAAACTCTATTTCAGATGGCAACCTAATTACAGAAATTTCGAGTTTCTAAGCTATTTAAGAGTTTATCAAAGATTAAGCAGTTTAAATTTAGTTTAATATCAAAAATCTTATAGATACCAGATTAAATCTATATCGAACTCCACATAGAACTTTTTATCAATTTTAACTTACAATCATTTCATATGTGTAATCCACAGATTAACATTCAATTTATTTATCCTGAAACAATCTTTATGTAACCCTTTCTCATGTTTTTATCATTTTGAATTTTCAATTTTGATATTATATCACTATTACATAGTTTTTATTTTTGACAAAATTTTTTATCTTTTCTTTTCCTTAAATCAATGTTTTTGAATTTTAATTTTTCAATTTATTTAAAATTTTAAAATTATCCTTACTCCCCATCCTTTTTTGAATTTAGATTCAATTTTTGAAAAAACAACATTGATAACTCCGATTTAAATCTCATTGTTAAAACAAATATTAAACTTTTTGGAAAGAACTTATTTAAATCAGTTTTTCTGTTCAACGGTGTGGATTTCATAATTTTGATTTTTTTCAAAATTTTTTCTTTAACAACTCCCCCTCAAAATGACAAAGATTTGACATTTCTGGATAAGTTAAACTGATATGTAGCTCCGCAATATAGAATCAACTTTTGATCAAGTAGATCTTGGAACTCCTGCACATGAAAGGATTTAGTTAAAAAGTTCAACCCTAGCCTTCTTGGTCTTGAGTTTGGGATACGACTCCTCATACACTTCTTCTTAATCACTTTCGTATGCTCTTTGATAAGCATATTCAACATCACAAACTTCAAACTCACAATCAACTTTACTTTTATCTTTCTTGATTGATTTTACATTTTCGGTTTTATCACAAACAACCTTCATTTTTCAGGTGATTTCTTTTTAGCAATCCATGCTTGAGAATTAACTCTAGCTTTCTTGATATAAAACCTAAAATCAATGTTTGACTTTGAAGTCTCTCCTTTTTGAAAAACTGAATTTTCAAATTTAGATTCATTTTTAGGTTTTATTTCAAGATTGGATTCAACATTACGTTTCATTTCTTTGATGTCAACGTTTCTTTTTACAATCCTGATAAGATCATTTTCAGATTACTTTTGTTTTACCTCTTTTGAAACTTCTTTTCTTCAGGGATACACAAGTTTAGACTTTGGACACTTGCCAGCAATGTGACCAACTTCATTGCATTTAAAGCAAGTCTGAGTATCATGAACATTTCCATTAATGGGTTTTACTCGACTTGTAGACTTGGTCTTAGCCTTGTCCCGAAGTTCTTTTTCTTTCTTGAATTCATCATTCGATTTCTTACCTATCAAGTTTTCCTCCTGAACCGTGCTCGTTCCGTACACAAACTTTATGTTCTTACCTTTGTACTCTTAGAACGTTGACTTCGGATTCTTCTTTGGTTCATCCTCAGCTTCTTCCAAACCTAAACTTACTCTCCTGTTCTCAGGAAAATTGCCATCGTTTCTACGGTAATTGTTAAAATTCCGTTTCGGTTTAGAATAAAACTTCTTTTCATTTTTCTTGAGATCATCTGAAGAAACTTCCACAAGTTTAAACAGTTTATCGATTTGATCTTCTTTCACATTCTGAATCGGAAAGCTATCATTGAAATACAATCTATCAGATTCCTTAACCTTGTACATGACAACGTTAGGATCATCACTTAGATCATTTTCTGATGATGTATCGTCACATTCAGATTGTGAACCAGAACTGTTTGAACTCGAGTTGACGCTTTTAAAGCTGTCGTTATCAGAATCATTTCCCAAAACATTCTTTACCACATCTTTTACCACCGATCCATTGTCATCGTTTGATTTCGTAAAGTCTACATCAATGTTTTCTGGAAATTTATCTTTCTTTTCTGAAAGAGGTAGAAGATTAAATGCCCTACCAATATCATCATCTTTCTTGCAGCAGTAACTTGCAAGAAATGGTGGAGGAACATTTCCGTAAACTTTACGCTTTGAATTATCAACATTATCCTCCGACTTGATCGTAGGAGAATGTGATCAATGACATATACATTTGTGGTGTAACTTTTTAGTAATTGTCTGACTCTTTCTGTTTCAATCTTCATTTCATGAAACTCACGCTTTGTCTCAGCAATTGTATTAATGTACATCTTAATTGCCTTTTGTTTTTCAATAACTATGGCATTTAACATGGTGACGTTAGTATTGAGTTCACTGTTAGCTTTTTCAACATGTTTATATTTGCCTGATCTTTTGTCATAAGCTTCTTTTATGGTTCTGTAATCATAACGAAAGTTTTCGTTATGTTAAGTCAAATCTCTTATGACTTTGACTTTATCCAGACAGGGTTCATAAGGACTTGCGCACTTTGTGCAAGATTTTTCAACTTCCACAACTTTCACAACTTCCTTTTCAGACATGCTTACCTCTGCTTTTACCTTTTTGGCTTCTGCTTTCAACTCTTCTTGTTTTTGCATCTCAAGGTAAGCTATTCCTTCTTCCTCTGTTTGTTGTATGTATCTTTCCAGAACTGCATCCTCCCGGATAGCTTCTTCCTCAGCTCTCTGCATTAATGTTCTTGGATAGCATTTTCGATAGCAGCTTCCACAACTGATGTCTCAGATTCATTCACAACCTCTGCCATCATAGCAACACTAGTCTTCTTCCCGGTGTATTTGTTCCAATCGAAACCATCGTCTTCATGATTAGCAACAAGAGCTTGTTCGGCTTTCTTTGCAGATTTATCTTCAACTTCAACTTGTGTTCTATTCAGATATGATTTGTATTGCAGCGCTTTCTTGTAATATTCATTGCCGGTTCCAAAAGGGTTTTGGTTTCCACTAGCTTCTTGGTTATGGCAATCACGTTTTAAGTGCCCTTTTTGTCGACATTTGAAACAAGTAACTTTCGTTTTGTCAAAACCAAGTTTATTGCTTGAGTTACCAATATCCCTTCCAGTGAGTGCTACAAACTTTGAAACTATCCTGATAATCGGTGCTAAGGACCATTTGATGTCCATCAGTTCCAACTCTTCCTCATCTACCTGATCGTAATCCTCGGGTGTCATTTCAGGATTTCCGATCTTTCCAGCAACAAGACTTTCATACGATTCCAGAACTGTAGCAAGAAGTGCTATATGTTGTTTTGCAACTTTTTCAGGAAACACATTCTTTAAATCAACTGCTATGTTGCATTGGAAAACATTTGAATTAGAAGTAGATTGGCTTGTCTGATGAGATTGACTTTGAGAAGAAGAACTTGAACCAACATATGAATAACCAGTGTTTGGAGAATATTGATTTTATGACGACTGATCTGATGTATTCATGTTTGCACTAAATGCCATTTGGATTTTGGGACTTTGAATCGAAGTATCTGGAACACCACCTTTGTAATAAACTCCGGCATCCTGAATAACATTAGTGTTTTTGGATTTTGCAATCTTCATCAATTCCATTTCATGACCTTCAAGTTTGTCAATGAAAGATGACAACTTAAAATCATCAGATACGTTGTCCATTCTTCTTCTGGAAGTGCATCGGCCAGCTTCTCAATTTTCTCTTCGTTAGTTCTCTTGATATCATGTCTTCGCATCTAGACCATGAGGTGACAATATCTATCCATCATTTGCTTCATTGTCTCACCTTTGATCATCGTGAGTATCTCAAACTCTTTCTTAATCAGGGCCTTTTTGCTCTTAATCATTTCATCACTTCCTTTGAATTTTTCGCAAAGAGAATTCAATAATTCTTGAGAAGTATCATATTCTGGTAATAATATCAAGATATCTTCTTTGACAAATTGTTGTATCAAGCTGGTCATCTTCTTTTCAGCAACATATTTATCTTTGTCAATCGCTGAAAACATGTTCAGTGGAAGATCTTGATCACGTTCATCTTTGGGCCATGTATAACCATCTTCAATCGCAATCCAACTGTTGAATTGATTCGCTTAAATCCAATTAACAAACTTTTCTTTCCATCCCTCGAACTCGTCCATACTCATCAACTTCGGCGGTTTCTGAGTAGTACCCATTTCATTATCGAGGTTCATCTGGTTAACCGCAATTGAATTTGACGTTGAGGCTTGTGCTTCTCCAGCTGCAAATGCGTTATGGAAATCTTCCATTTTGAAAAACAAGGCACGTACTCTGAAAATACGATAAAACTTTGAAAATTGTTAGATTTACTACAAGTTCGGTCGAACTTGTAGTTGAGAATGAGAAATTTCATGTTTTAAACAAGTTCGGTCGAACTTGTGTCAAAACATATTTTGAAATCAAGTTTCAACAAGTTCGGTCGAACTTAGAAATCAATTTTCAGAATTTTATCACTTATACTCCAGTTCGGTCGAACTTGGTATTACTTTTGTGAACAAACACACTTCGAGCAGACTTGTGTAAGGTTTTAAGACAAACACTTAAGTTCGGTCGAACTTAGGTAATCTTTCAATGATTTCGTCAAGTTCGGGCGAACTTGTGAATAAAATCAATGAGATTCAATCAAGTTCGGTCGAACTTAACCAAAACTATTGAATTATCCTTCAAGTTCGAGCGAACTTCTTACAAAAACCTTGAAAATCCTATCAAGTTCGGTCGAACTTGATGAAAATCAGTGAGATTTTAATCAAGTTCGGTCGAACTTGATGTTAAGTTCGGCCATGACTTGTTCCAAAAACATGGTTTTTGCAACTTTTTGATATCAAACGTTTGAATTTGATGTCCAAACCCTCAGGGGTTTGTTATTAGTATGTTTTACATGACATATTCAAAATTGGACAAAATTTGACCGTGAATTCTTCGTTTTTGTTCAAAAGTTAAGAAAAATAGAAGAATGGGGATGAAATAGAGAGATTCTTGTCTTGATTTCAACAAATTCAGGTATCCAGGCTCTGTTACCACTTGTAGGAACGTCCACGATTAGCACGGGAACCTAAATTTGTTATCTATTGTCCGATTAGGCGGTAACTAATGACAAGTTAACAAAATAACAAGAATTACTCATGTAATAGTTGTTTTCATTGATATAAATTTCAATACATTCGAGATCCGGATCCGACAGAGCTTTGCCTCTGATTTGACAAAGTTACAAATGAATTGGGCAAGCTAGGTATTTATAGGCAACGAAGTTCGCTTGAGATGGATAGAAGTTCACCTGAACTTGACCTAGTCAAGGTCGGCCGAACTTCACTTCTCATCAACACCCTCGAGCGAACTTGTCCTAAAATACACATAAATACGCCTCGTTTCACCTATTCTATAGACATTATGCACCAATAGACTCCCTCTTGGATACAAGACTATTTTATAGACATTATGCACCAATAGACTCCAGACTCGTTCTCGTGTAATGACGAAGGCAACAGACATATGCACCAACACAAAACACTGCTCACTTTATACACCTAGCAACCACTGTTCTTGTGCACTATGTTCAAGCCACTGTTCCACAAATTCAGTATGTCCAAGCACCATCACCTCAAGTGCATGTGCAACAAGCACCACATGTCACTCAAACTACTCAAACAACTGCTTCGACAGAGGTTAACCAATAAAGTTTTTCACTCAAGGCTTTGTTGATTGGAGTAGTTTGCCAGAGGAATTATCTGATGAAAACTTTGCTCTTATGGCCAAAAATGATTTTGAAAATGAAAATATTTGTTTAATGGCCTTAGAGACAATTGTTGAAGGTGATGAGTCTGTGGAACAAGTGACTAAGTCTGATGCATTTCAAAGTTGTGATGAAGCAGTGGTTTCAAAAGATACTGTTGATGAAGAAAAGATATCTCTATCTGATCCATGGGATTCAGATGTGTGTGAAGATGATTGTGACTGTTCTCTCATGGCTGCTTCTAAGGGAGCTTCTACTTGCCTTGATAGTCTATGGTATGTAGATAGTGGAGGCTCCAAGCACATGACAGGATGTAAAGCCCTGCTCAAAGATTTCATGGAGGGGGTAATATATCCTTTGGTAGTAATTCAAAAGGGAAGGTGTTGGGGTCTGGGTGTGTTCAAGCTGGGAAACTCAAATTTGAAAATGTAAACCTCATTGACAATCTAAAATTCAATCTTCTGAGTGTTTCACAAATGAGTGACAAAGGATATGGATCCTTCTTTACAAAGAAAACATGTCAAATGGTAGGACCAGAGGTTGTTAAAAAGATTAATCAAATCATTGCTGAGAGTAAAGCACAACTTGTTGCTTATAGGAGTGGCAATGTGTATGTGGTTGATATGTTAAAAGATAACCCAATGTCTAATGCATGCTTGTTCTTAGTTGCATCAAACAAAGAGACAGAATTATGCCATAGAAGACTTGGGCACACAAATCTCAAAACTATCTCCACTCTCTCAAAACAAAGTCTTGTCAGAGGTTTGCCTCAAAAACAATTTTCCTGTGAAGAGCATTATGTTTCTTTTAAAAAGGTAAACAACATAAAGCTCTTACAAATCCATTGAAAAGTCCAAAACAACCCAATGCTTACAATTGTTGCATATGGATTTGTTTAGCCCTGTAAAAATCATGAGTCTCACAAAGATAAGGTACTGTTTGGTCATTGTTTATGATTTTTCAAGGTTTACATGGATTTTCTTCATGCATTCTAAAGATGAAACTGCTTGCATTTTGCAAAATTTTGTCAAACAAGTTGAAAAGCAATTTGACCTACGAGTAAAAATTTTTAGAAGTGACAATGGGACAGAGTTTAGGAGCAGGGAGTTGGATGCTTTCTGTGAGTCAAAAGGGATTGTTAGGAAATATAGCATCCCAAGAACTCCAGAACAAAATGGAGTGGTTGAAAGGAAAAATAGAACTTTAATTGAATCGGCAAGAACAATGCTTGCAGACTCAGGTTTACCCATGACTTTTTGGGCAGAGGCTGTAAACACTGCTTGCAATGTTCAAAAAAGAGTTTTGATTAACCTCAAGTATCAAAAGACTGCCTATGAAATTTTTTACAAAATCAAACCCGTGATCTCACATTACAAAGTTTTAGCTGTCCATGCTTCATTTTAAACTTAAAAGATTCAATTTCAAAGTTTGCAGCCAAAGTTGATTGTGGTTATTTTCTAGGATACTCAACCATTGCAAAAGCCTGTAGAGTTTTTAACTCGAGGACAAAGTGTGTTGAAGAAACTTTGAATGTGAAGTTCATTGAACATTCTTTATTGAAAATCCCAGCAAACCCTGCTGAGTTATTTGATTTAGAAAAATTTACATCTGAAGATGTGTATGTCAAGACTAACCATGCAGGTACATCACAATCAACAATTCAAGATCAAGGATATGACTGTGTTCTTCCAAACATCAAAGTCAGTCATGCTACTAGAGGAGCAGATGTTAGTAACAATGATGAAAGCTCTACTGGTTCAACAGTTGTTGATCCCCAAACCTCTGCCAGTTCTCAAAACGAAACCACTGTTGATAAAAGTCCACACAATATGGACAAAAATCAACAAAATCACACATCCATACCTCCCATACCTCCACCACCATTCCAATCAGAGGCTGGACCTTCAAATTCACCAACAGAGGTTAGGTCAGATGATACACATTTGCAACCTTCACCTCAAATGCAATTATTCCATATCAAGGTGAATTGATTTTCCTCAAAAGCCATCCATTGGATCAAGTTATTGGCAACATAAATGAGGGAGTGCTCATAAGGAGCCAATCCCAAAACATTTGCCTCTCTGTTGGTTTTCTACAACAGTTGGGTAGAAGCTATGCAAGAGGAACTCCTTTAGTTCAAAAGACAACAAGTTTGGGAACTTGTACCATTGCCTAAGGATCTATGTCCTATTGGCACAAAGTGGGTCTTCAAGAACAAAACTGATGAAAGGGGTATTGTTGTTAAGAACAAGGCAAGGCTCGTGGTTCAAGGCTATAGACAGGAAGAGGGCATTGACTATTATGAGACCCTTGATCATGTAGCGAGGTTAAAAGCCATCAGACAGTTCTTAGCATTTGCTGCCAACCACAACATCAAAGTGTTTCAAATGGACATCAAAAGTGCATTCTTGTATGGAAATATCAAGGAAGAAGTGTATGTGTGTCAATCTCCTAGATTTGAAGATGCATTTTATCCTTATCATGTCTACAAGTTGAACAAAGCATGGTATGGTCTAAAACAAGCACCCAGAGCCTGGTATGAAACTCTATCCACTTTTCTCTTATCTGAAAAAACCTTATTTTTGAAATGGAGAGGAAAAGATTTGATGCTTGTCCAAATTTATGTGGATGACATCATATTTGGATCCACATGCACTGCCATGTTTGAAGAGTTTAGACAACTCATGGCAGCTGGGTTTGATTCATTTTCAGAATGTGAATTGATTTAGAACTCTCAAGACTTGATTCAGCACTTTGAAATTCAGTGCTATCTGACTCATATTCCAAAACCGTTTCAGTCACAGTTTTTACCACATCAGATCATGGTCATCTTCTGATTTAGTGTACGCTACATCAATGTTCTCAGGAACTAATTACTCTTTTCACTTTTCAGTTTTAAATGGAGCTCATTTTCCACCCAAATGCTTTCTTTCTAGCATAACTTTCCCACATGGGTGGTGGAACCCGATCGTAACCTACACTTTTGTTTTTCTTAATTTTATCATCTTCTTCCTTTTCCATTTTTTGAACAATATGATCGATGACATATGCACTGGTGGAACAACTAAATAACAATTTATTCACTCTTTTTGTCTCGATTTTCATTTTTCCAATTCATTTTTTAGCTTAGGAATCGTGTTTAAATGAATATTTATGGCCATTTGCTTGTCCATCACGATTGCTTTGAGCATTGAAAAAGTTTTGTCATCTTCTATGTTTATCTGTTCATACTGTCTAATTGTTTTGCTTAATTTGTCATAAGCTTCTTTTGTTTCGTTACAATCGCTTGAAAAATTATCAGCATGTTTTTTAAGTTCAGAATATTTGTTATCTTTCCCGATACATTCCTTGCAAGCTTCAGTGCATTTCTTGCAAGGTTTTTCAACCTCAACGATCTGAATTTTTACCACTTCTTTCACACACTCTTTCTTGATTTCGTCGGAATCTACCTCTTTTAAATTGGCAAATCGTAGCTATATTCGCAATTTCTGTCATATTTTTTACGTTCATCTCTTTATCCACATTGATCACTTCCACAATTTCTTGCGTTGTTTCCTCAACTGAAGTTTTTTATAGCTCGAATCAAAATAACCTACAAAAGAAGGAAACATTTCAGGTGGGGTCAAGTTTTTAAAAGGACTATGTAACATGTTTTCTTCTATAGAACGTTACTCCTGTAAATATCTCTCCAGCACAGCTTCTTCAATTGCCTCATCAAAGACTGCTTCAGAATATTTTTCTGGTTCTGGATATTCAATAATTTCAGCCAGCAATGCTAGACTTTCGTTTTTCGTGATATACTTGTTCCAATTAAAACCTTCATCCTCCTGAGCGACTACCAAAGCTTTTTCCTTTAAACTTGAAGAACTGTCTTCTATTTGAACCATTCTAGAATTTGTCCTTGGTGGTGAAGGTCTGTGATATATAGCCTTTTGTAGTAGTCTTCGCCAAAAGGATTTTGATTACCATTAACTTCACGATTTGTACATTTTCTTTTAAAATGTCCTTTTTCATGACATCTGAAACAAGTGACCTTAGATTTGTCAAATCCAAGTTTTTCCTTTAAATCTCTTAAATTATCTCTCTCTGTTATTTCCATAAACCTCTGTGCTCTTCGGACTATGGAAGCCATGCACCATTTAATGTCGATCAGTTCTAGTTCTTCCTGATCAATCTGATCATAATCTTCTTTTGTCATATCCGGGTTTCCGATTATCCCCGCGATCAGGCTTTCATAGGATTCCAGAACAGAAGCGAGCAATGTAATGTGCTGTTTCGCAGTATGTTCATTGAAATCTTGGGCGTTGTCAAGCTTTACAACAATGTTGCACTATAAAATCTTCTGGCTTGAACTAGACTGGTTTGTTTAGCTTGTTTGGTTGTTTTGGAAATTATTGGAATTTTGTGATGTTTGTGGAGTTTGAGGAGTGTTAGGTTCAAAGCTTGGAAATGATTGAAAACTTGATTGGCTAGGAAATGAACTCTCAAAGTTATTAGAATGAATGCAGTTTGCAATTCCATTTCATAACCTTCGAGTTTTTCTATAAACTTTAATAAACTGTAGCCACTGTATTCTGTTCAAATCTTCAGAACTGTTAATTATGTGGTCCACTCACCTTCTGGTAAAGCATCTACCAGCTTATCAACTAACTCTTCATCTGTTTTCAAATTTCCCAACCTCTTCGTTTGAGCTACCAAGTGACAATATCGTTCTCTCAACTGTTTCATGTTTTCTCCCTTCATCAAACTGAAAATGTCGAACTCTTTCTTTAGGAGAGCTTTCTTGCTTTTTCTCATCTCCGAGCTACCATGATATTTAAATCTTATTGCGTTCCATATTGATTGAGCACGATCATCATGTTGCAGAAGTACCATAAAATCTTCTTTCACTGATTTTTGCAATAAGCTGATCATTTTCTTCTCATTGATGAATTTCTCTTTTTCAACTGTTGAGAACTGAGATAGCGTCTTTTCCAGATGAAATTCTTTACAAAATAAAACCCGTGATCTCATATTACAAAGGTTTTAGCTGTCCATGCTTCATTTTAAACTTAAAAGATTCAATTTCAAAGTTTGCAGCCAAATTTGATACTGGTTATTTTCGAGGATACTTAACCATTGCAAAAGCCTACAGAGTTTTTAACTCTAGGACAAAGTGTGTTGAAGAAACTTTGAATGTAAAGTTCAATGAACTTTCTTCATTGAAAATCCCAGCAAACCCTGCTGAGTTGTTTGATTTAGAAAAATTTACATCTGAAGATGTGTATGTCAATACTAACCATGCAGGTACATCACAATCAACAATTCAAGATCAAGGATATGACTGTGTTCTTCCAAACATCAAAGTCAGTCATGCTACCAGAGGAGCAGATGTTAGTAACAATGATGAAAGCTCTACTGGTTCAACAGTTGTTGATCCCCAAACCTCTGCCAGTTCTCAAAACCAAACCACTGTTGATAAAAGTCCACACAATATGGACAAAAATCAACAAAATCACACATCCATACCTCCCATACCTCCACCACCATTCCAATCAGAGGCTGGACCTTCAAATTCACCAACAGAGGTTAGGTCAGATGATACACATTTGCAACCTTCACCTCAAATGCAATTATTCCATATCAAGGTGAATTGATTTTCCTCAAAAGCCATCCATTGGATCAAGTTATTGGCAACATAAATGAGGGAGTGCTCATAAGGAGCCAATCCCAAAACATTTGCCTCTCTGTTAGTTTTCTACAACAGTTGGGTAGAAGCTATGCAAGAGGAACTCCTTTAGTTCAAAAGACAACAAGTTTGGGAACTTGTACCATTGCCTAAGGATCTATGTCCTATTGGCACAAAGTGGGTCTTCAAGAACAAAACTGATGAAAGGGGTATTGTTGTTAAGAACAAGGCAAGGCTCGTGGTTCAAGGCTATAGACAGGAAGAGGGCATTGACTATTATGAGACCCTTGATCATGTAGCGAGGTTAAAAGCCATCAGACACTTCTTAGCATTTGCTGCCAACCACAACATCAAAGTGTTTCAAATGGACATCAAAAGTGCATTCTTGTATGGAAATATCAAGGAAGAAGTGTATGTGTGTCAACCTCCTAGATTTGAAGATGCATTTTATCCTTATCATGTCTACAAGTTGAACAAAGCATGGTATGGTCTAAAACAAGCACCCAGAGCCTGGTATGAAACTCTATCCACTTTTCTCTTATCTGAAAAAACCTTATTTTTGAAATGGAGAGGAAAAGATTTGATGCTTGTCCAAATTTATGTGGATGACATCATATTTGGATCCACATGCACTGCCATGTTTGAAGAGTTTAGACAACTCATGGCAGCTGGGTTTGATTCATTTTCAGAATGTGAATTGATTTAGAACTCTCAAGACTTGATTCAGCACTTTGAAATTCAGTGCTATCTGACTCATATTCCAAAACCGTTTCAGTCACAGTTTTTACCACATCAGATCATGGTCATCTTCTGATTTAGTGTACGCTACATCAATGTTCTCAGGCAACTAATTACTCTTTTCACTTTTCAGTTTTAAATGGAGCTCATTTTCCACCCAAATGCTTTCTTTCTAGCATAACTTTCCCACATGGGTGGTGGAACCCGATCGTAACCTACACTTTTGTTTTTCTTAATTTTATCATCTTCTTCCTTTTCGTTTTTTGAACAATATGATCGATGACATATGCACTGGTGGAACAACTAAATAACAATTTATTCACTCTTTTTTGTCTCGATTTTCATTTTTCCAATGCATTTTTTAGCTTAGGAATCGTGTTTAAATGAATATTTATGGCAATTTGCTTGTCCATCACGATTGCTTTGAGCATTGAAAAAGTTTTGTCATCTTCTCTGTTCATCTGTTCATACTGTCTAATTGTTTTCTTAATTTGTCATAAGCTTCTTTTGTTTCGTTACAATCGCTTGAAAAATTATCAGCATGTTTTTTAAGTTCAGAATATTTGTTATCTTTCTCGATACATTCCTTTCAAGCTTCAGTGCATTTCTTGCAAGGTTTTTCAACCTCAACGATCTGAATTTTTACCACTTCTTTCACACACTCTTTCTTGATTTCGTCGGAATCTACCTCTTTTAAATTGGCCATCGTAGCTATATTCGCAATTTCTGTCATATTTTTTACGTTCATCTCTTTATCCACATTGATCACTTCCACAATTTCTTGCGTTGTTTCCTCAACTGAAGTTTTTTATAGCTCGAATCAAAATAACCTACAAAAGAAGGAAACATTTCAGGTGGGGTCAAGTTTTTAAAAGCACCATGTAACATGTTTTCTTCTATAGAACGTTACTCCTGTAAATATCTCTCCAGCACAGCTTCTTCAATTGCCTCATCAAAGACTGCTTCAGAATATTTTTCTGGTTCTGGATATTCAATAATTTCAGCCAGCAATGCTAGACTTTCGTTTTTCGTGATATACTTGTTCCAATTAAAACCTTCATCCTCCTAAGCGACTACCAAAGCTTTTTCCTTTGAACTTGAAGAACTGTCTTCTATTTGAACCATTCTAGAATTTGTCCTTGGTGGTGAAGGTCTGTGATATATAGCCTTTTGTAGTAGTCTTCGCCAAAAGGATTTTGATTACCACTAACTTCACGATTTGTACATTTTCTTTTAAAATGTCTTTTTTAATGACATCTGAAACAAGTGACCTTAGATTTGTCAAATCCAAGTTTTCCCTTTAAATCTCTCAAATTATCTCTCTATGTTATTTCCATAAACCTCTTTGCTCTTCGGACTATGGAAGCCATGCACCATTTAATGTCGATCAGTTCTAGTTCTTCCTGATCAATCTGATCATAATCTTCTTTTGTCATATCCAGGTTTCCGATTATCCCCGCGATCAGGCTTTCATAGGATTCCAGAACAGAAGCGAGCAATGTAATGTGCTATTTCGCAGTATGTTCATTGAAATCTTGGGCGTTGTCAAGCTTTACAACAATGTTGCACTATAAAATCTTCTGGTTTGAACTAGACTGGTTTGTTTAGCTTGTTTGGTTGTTTTGGAAATTATTGGAATTTTGTGATGTTTGTGGAGTTTGAGGAGTGTTAGGTTCAAAGCTTGGAAATGATTGAAAACTTGATTGGCTAGGAAATGAACTCTCAAAGTTATTAGAATGAATGCAGTTTGCAATTCCATTTCATAACCTTCGAGTTTTTCTATAAACTTTAATAAACTGTAGCCACTGTATTCTGTTCAGTTTCAGAATTGTTAAGTATGTGGTCCACTCACCTTCTGGTAAAGCATCTACCATCTTATCAACTAACTCTTCATCTGTTTTCAAATTTCCCAACCTCTTCGTTTGAGCTACCAAGTGACAATATCGTTCTCTCAACTGTTTCATGTTTCCTCCCTTCATCAAACTGAAAATGTCGAACTCTTTCTTTAGGAGAGCTTTATTGCTTTTTCTCATCTCCGAGCTACCATGATATTTAAATCTTAGTGCGTTCCATATTGATTGAGCACGATCATCATGTTGCAGAAGTACCATAAAATCTTCTTTCACTGATTTTTGCAATAAGCTGATCATTTTCTTCTCATTGATGAATTTCTCTTTTTCAACTGTTGAGAACTGAGATAGCGTCTTTTCCAGATGATTTTCCCCAATTGGTGGTGTGTATTTCTCTTCTATAGCAAACCGGCAACCGAAATGATTTGCTTGCACCCAATCAACAAACTTGTCTCTCCAGCTATCATAGTCTTCCAAGTTCATCAACTTCGAGGGTTTCACTCTCGTTCTCATTTCGTTTTCTAAACTCAGTTGTGCGGCTGAAGCTGATGCATTAACAGTTGTTGTAGCAAACGCGTTGTAAAACTCTTCATTGTCCATCTTGTCGAACAAACTTCTAGAACAAATTTGATCACGAAAACGATTAAAAAGACACTTTTGTAACATTTGTCAAAAACGGGTTTTCCAAACCCTCTTCGTTTGTAATCGAATATCAAGTTATAAATTTTTCGTTGCGTATTTATGTTTATTTTAATTTTAAACGATGCATAATTAATTAACAAATTAGAATTTAAAAACTATAATTAATAAAAATTGAAAAGAAAATAAATAAAAAAGAAAACCGGCTGCCGGGATTCAAACCCAGGTCAGCCGGGTGAGTCTAAAGACTTAACACGCACACATATAACCACTCCGCCACTTGATGTTTTCTGTTAGTTCTAGGAAACAATTAAATGATAACGTCACTCAGGAATCAACCGGTTTACGCCAACTGTAACCGTAATCGGCTTCCAAACGTCCAAAACGTTTGAGTGATCGCGGTTTTCTGATAATAACCGATTCACCGACATTTTTAATCAATTCAGTCTTGAATGGACTTGAATTCAAGTGATGTTCGGTTTTTATAACCGAAAACATTCATTTCTGGATTTACTTCAACAAAAGCTTCATCTCGCGACTCAATTACATTCCCAGAACTTCTATTCTCACGTTTACTCTAGTTTCTGATCGTCGGAATTGCTTTTTGAACTCGCCGGACTTTCGCCGGAAAACCGTGTCTTCCATCAAATCAGTAAGTTTCTAAATTCTTTCATCGTCTATCAGTTGTTAAGCTTTGGCTAACTCAAATCCTTCAATCAGAATCAGTTCCAGGCGACGATATCGGATAATTAACTCTCGCCGGAAAACTTCTGAAAGTTCCCAATTCTCGCTGTGAAATGGTATAGCCTTTTAAATCTTCTGGTAATTCTTGTTCAGTGCTTCAATTCCGCATCTAGCTAATCAAAATTGTTAATTTGTCCGCTCAGACGAAATCCATAAAAACAGAGCCGACCACTTCGCCGGAATTATGAGAAAGATCGTTTCTCCGGTATGTTTGCTTCCAAAATCTTCTCTGCCATTTCATTTTAGTCATTTGAATGTTTGTCGATCGAATTAAACAAGAAACAGTAGAGAAATCGTTATCTGTGATATTGTAACGAAGAAGATGAAGTTAGGTTGTTTATAAGTTTAATATAAATTGGATATTTTCTCGGGTTAGACACACAGTCCAGCGGTGGACTGTGTGCGCACATATATCACACGCCGCGAGTTCGATCCTTGACACAAACGTATGCTCTGTAATAAAGATGTTTTCTTTTTCTAACTGAACCGGATTAACTCACTGAAGTTGTTAAGTATAATAAAAATCGGTATATTAACCAGGTTAGACACACAGTCCAGCGGTGGACTGTGTGCAACACTAACCCACAGGTCCCGGGTTCGAGACCTGTTGCACACTCCGGTTCAACGATTAAAACCCTTTTTGAAAATAAAAGAATTTTGAATAAACTAAAACAGTATATAAATATAATTAAAAACAGAATTATTTCGGGTTAGACACGTAGCTCAGTTGGTAGAGCTGCGTGCACGCGTACGGGAGGTCTCGGGTTCGAGCCTTACCCGGCGCACACTTACACTTTAGCGAATCGGTCAAACAGTCAACAGTCCCGGTCAACGGTCAATGGTCAACGCAAAAGTCAACATTTTTTTTTATATTTTTATTTATTTTTAATTTAAAAATCAATTAAAAATACTTAAAATAATGTTTTTTAAAGATAGAAAATAGCCTTAAACTCACAAAAATATATCTAGAAATCTTATTAAAATTATTAATAAAATCCACTCATTTACCATACTTTCCGTTATTATTTAGGTTAGTTAATTCTCGTCGATCAATCCTCCAAACTCGTGCGCATTTCATCATCTTCAACCGAACGCACCCAATGTGAGTGAATCTCTACAAATTCCCCGTTTTAATCACGTTTTTTGGGTGTATCATGTGTCTTACCATTTATTATATTTAAATCATTGTGCATCCATCATATCCATGAACAAATGTGTATTCAACATGTATCAAGTGTTTGTGTGGGTATTGTTTAGATTAAATTATCATTTTCAGTACATACATTATCATAGGCCGCCGCTCCCCATTACATTATGAGCGTTGAGCTCCCCATTACATTATGAGCGTGAACCAGACGTTGCCAACATACGATCGGCTCCGTTTGATTGAGCCTTGATCGCACAGACATTTATCATAGGCCGTCCGTTCCCCATTACATTATGAGCGTGAACGTGACGTTGCCAACATATACAGTTTCATTCATGTTATATATTCATGCAAGTTGGTTTGTTATTGTATGTTATTGTTTGTTGTTGTTATTGTTATTGTATGATAATTTACATTTGCTCACATATGACTATTGCACAATTTTTCCATGAAAAAGATAACTAGAAATCAATAGTAAATGTTTATCTAACAAGGTTCACTCGCGAACTTATGTTGACCCAAAAACCCCTATTTTTTACACATGATACAGGTGATCCAGCTGCAACAAGAAACACATAGGATTGGCTTAGAAGAATAAACTGGTTTAGAGCTTGGATTGTTTAGTTGATTATTTTTCTTTGTATTTGTATGAACATGTTTGGAATATTGAGGATGTAATTTTGACTTTAATAAATATGAAACATATTAGTAAATATCATGAGCTTTAGTGATAACCCAATTATGCCCCGACTCTTATTCCGCTGCGGGTCGGGGTGTGACAGATTGGTATCAGAGCCATGACTATAGGGATATAGGATAGGTTATTAGACCCTTAGAGCCTGTACTATAGTTGATTAGAAATTTTTAAGATTTTTGTGTGTTACATGCAAAATTCATGATGTTTATAAGTTTTATGTTTAATGTTACATTCAATGTTATGCAAGCATGTTCATAAGTACATATTATTATATAATGCCTATCATGAATCATATTCTCATAACATATCATATCCATGCGAGCACACACCACATCATTTTCATGATTGTTTTTGCATCAAAGTGAGTTCTCATGACGGACATGTAGTAACTGGAAGGGTACAAGTACCGGTAGTCGGAACGTCCTGTCTAGGGTGGCATTCGTATAAATCCAAAATAAAGGACCAGTTTGCCTACCGGGGGACTAACGATGAGAGTACGAAGTACCTATTAGGCCAAAGCATGCTATACCAAACGTCGTGTGAGCTAACCCCACTTTGAGTTGTCATTGTGTCTACACCTGGACACATTCCGACCATACATCTCGTAAACATATTTCATGGTTTTCATTCGGGTGATGCGAGTGTTAAACCGCCAATACTAATGTGAATCCTACAAAGCCAATAGTCATGGGGGCCCACATGACTATACAGGTGAAGGTATGGGGGACATTTGAGGCCCAACATGAGCAAACCCAAGACATCCTATGGATGTAGTTGCATTATTGATATTTATGTTATTTTTATTTTCTTTAAGACACATGACACCTAAAAAGACTCCATAAACTCACAATCTTCTTATGTATGTTCCTGTAGATGTCGGCTAGGCAACAATGAGGGGGTAGAAGATCAGGAAGGTCACACGAACGCTTAGCCACTCATATCGCAAAACAAATGGCCGCGGTGCTTCCTGACATTGTGGTTCAAGTACAACAAGCTCTCGCCACAAATCCCACCAATCCTCCCCAGCAAGAAGACCAGAACATCGGCAACCCTCCTACCAAAAAGTGCTCATATAAACATTTCAAGTCTTGCGATCCTCCGAAATTTGAAGGGACCGAAGGTGTCACTGCTC
This sequence comes from Scalesia atractyloides, assembly GCA_947069175.1. Classification (NCBI taxonomy): domain Eukaryota; kingdom Viridiplantae; phylum Streptophyta; class Magnoliopsida; order Asterales; family Asteraceae; genus Scalesia; species Scalesia atractyloides. The sequence goes on along the minus strand of CAMTDV010000015.1, from coordinate 53,209,843 downwards.
TCCTCCACTGGTTTGAGGAAATGGAAAACACCTTCCTCAACTGCGATTGTCCCGAGGATCGCAAGGTACGATACGCAACCGGGAGACTATTTGGGGTAGCTCTTACCTGGTGGAATACTGAAAAGGGTAAGAGGGGAATCGAAGATGCGAGGAGTTAAGGGAAATCATGACGAGACGATTCTGTCCTAGAAGTGAGATTAAAAAGTTAGAGGATGAATTTCATTCATTGAAGCAAAAGGAGGGAGATCATACTTCCTACAACAAGAGGTTCTTAGAGTTGAACCAAATGGTCCCTAACTTGTTCACCCCAGTTTACCGCTTGGTCGAGCATTATATTCGAGGTCTTCCCTCAAAAATTCAAGATTCAGTTCTCAGCACTTCGCCAGCAACACTTGAAGCTGCAATGGAACTAGCTACTGAACTGACCGAGAATCGAATTCGCAACGGTAAATTTAAAGAGGAGAAAAAGAAAGCCCCCGTTGAGGGCCAAACTTCAAACCATTCCACCTCCTCCTCTAAGTTTGCTAACAAGAGGAAACGTAACACCAGAAACTTCGCTGTCACACAAACCAATTACCCTATCCCTGCTGCACCCATTACCCAAGTTGCCCCCTCACCTGCACCATATAAAAGGCCATACTCTGGCCCATTACCAAAATGTAACCGTTGCCAATACCATTACTTTCCTGATCATCCCTGTCAACATTGCACCGGCTGTGGTCGCGCAGGTCACACTGTTCAAACCTGTCGCATACCTCAGCGAACGAACCGCCACCAGCCCTCAACCCAAACCCACCATCAAATAATGGGTCAAGCCCAACAACCCCTACTACTACCACCTATCCAACATTTAGCCCAATCATACTACCAACCCAACTATCCCATGGTGCAACCTATGCGGGCTTGCTACAATTGTGGAGACCCCAGCCACTTTAGAAACACTTGTCCACGTTTGGTGAACATTATACATGCTCAAGCCCAAGCAAATCTGGTGAATCAGGCTAACCAAGCTCCTCCACATGCAAGAGGAAGAGCTTTCAACATCAACGCTAATCAGGCTAGAGCTGACAGCAATGTGGTTAACGGTATGTTTCTTATCAATGGTAGTTATGCATCCATGTTGTTTGATACTAGCGTGGATAAAAGTTTTGTGTCCTTAGAGTTTGAACCCATCCTAAACCAAATTCGTGATAAGCTCATGGAATCCATAACAATATAAGTTGCTGACGGAAAACCGGTCTCATTAAACTCTATTATACGCAATTGTACTCTCACCTTAAACGATCACGATTTTCCAGTTGACCTCATTCCTATGAAGTTGGGAAGCTTTGACATTATAATTGGTATGGACTGGCTCAGCCAGCAACAGGCTGAAGTTGTATGCCGCGAAAAGTTTATACGCATTCCTCTTTCAAACGGTCAGACTTTACGAATCTTTGGAGAAACCCCATCGAAAGGGCTCAGATTAATGTCCTGTCTTCAAGCTCGAAATTATCTCTGCAAGAATTATGTCGCATTTTTAACCCATGTCGTCAAAAAGGGAACTAAGGAGAAGAAACCTGAAGACATCCCGGTAGTAAAAGATTTTCCGCAAGTTTTTCCTGACGACATCTCAGGACTTCCTCCCGTGAGAGAAGTCGAATTTCGCATCGATCTTATACCTGGTGCTACACCAGTTGCAAATTCTCCTTATAGGTTAGCCCCATCCTAAATGCAAGAGCTAGCCAGTCAATTGCAAGAGTTGACTGACAAAGGATTCATACGTCCTAGCTCCTCGCCTTTGGGTGCACCTGTCCTTTTTGTGAAGAAGAAAGATGGAACGTTTCGCATGTGCATCGACTACAGAGAACTCAACAAGTTAACGATCAAGAATCGCTATCCATTACCTCGCATTGATGATCTTCTTGACCAACTTCAAGGCGCCAGCTGTTTTTCAAAAATCGACCTTCGTTCTGGTTATCATCAACTCAGAGTACATGAAGAAGACGTCCCAAAGACCGCCTTCCGAACTCGTTATGGTCATTATGAATTCGTGGTCATGCCATTTGGTTTAACCAACGCTCCAGCTGTCTTCATGGATCTAATGAACAGAGTCTGTAAACCCTATCTCGATCGTTTTGTTATAGTCTTCATCGACGACATCCTCATTTACTCAAAGTCTAAGTCTGATCATGAACGGCACCTTCGACTCATCCTTACACTCTTAGAGAATGGTAAGGCAAATGTGGTGGCTGATGCACTCAGTCGAAAGGGTTATGCGAACTCCATTCGTCTTCTATGTTCGCAAATCATAACCGACATCAAAGATCAAATTCGAGAAGCCCAACATGTTTCAGTAGCGGAAGACGACGTACGAAAGGAGCTGTCCTGTGGAGCTGAACTTAAAATTGAAACTAAATCTGACGGTATTCTGTACTATCTAGATCGCATATGGATTCCTGACCGCAACAACCTTCGTGAATTCCTTATGAATGAGGCACACAAAACACGATACTCTATACACCCAGGAGCCGACAAGATGTATCAAGACCTTCGATACACCTACTGGTGGCCTGGAATGAAAAAGGATATTGCCGTTTTTGTTTCCAAGTGCCTTACATGTTCCAAGGTGAAAGCTGAACACCAAAGACCCTCAGGACTTCTGGTCCAACCTGAAATACCTGTATGGAAGTGGGAAAACATAACCATGGACTTCATTACCGGGTTACCTCGCACTTCTGGTGGGTATGACACTATATGGGTAATCATTGATCGTCTTACAAAATCAGCTCACTTTATTCCTATCCGCGAAGATTTCAAGAACGAGAAGCTAGCTCGTATCTACATCAGCGAAATCGTAAGCCGACATGGTGTACCATTAAGCATTATTTCAGATCGTGATGGTCGTTTCACTTCACGAACATGGTAAGCCGTACAAGCCGCTTTGGGTACACGATTAGACCTCAGTACCGCTTATCATCCTCAAACTGATGGACAATCTGAACGCACCATTCAAACTCTTGAAGATATGCTTCGAGCATGTGTCATAGACTTCAAGAGAAATTGGGACGCTCATCTACCATTAGTTGAATTTTCGTACAACAACAGCTATCATTCAAGTATCGGCATAGCACCTTTTGAAGCTTTATATGGTCATAAGTGCCGATCTCCAGTATGTTGGCACGAAATTGGGGAAGCTCAAATCACCGGTCTGGAATTGATTCAAGAAACCACAGACAAGATTCATCAAATTCGAAACAATCTTCTAGCGGCTCAAAGTCGTCAAAAGAGTTATGCAGATAAACGACGGAAGCCTTTGGAGTTTAACATTGGTGATCATGTACTTTTAAAAGTATCACCGTGGAAGGGAGTAGTTCGTTTTGGCCAGAAAGGCAAGCTAGCACCACGCTACATAGGACCTTTCAAGATACTCGAAAGAGTAGGACCTGTAGCATACAAGCTTGATCTACCAGAAGAACTCAACAGAATTCACCCCACATTCCACGTATCAAACTTGAAGAAGTGCCTCGCCGATGAGAATCTCCATATTCCCCTGGAAGATATTCAGATCGATGAATCTATGCATTTCATTGAAAGACCAGTAGAGATCATGGACTTCGGAGAAAAACGTTTAAGACGAAGTCGTATTCCAATTGTTAGGGTACGCTGGGAGTCGAAACGGGGACCTGAGTTTACTTGGGAACGTGAAGACTCAATGCGCGAAAAATACCCGCATCTTTTTCCTATTACCACTACTACTTAAATTTTGGGACGAAATTTCTAAAAGTAGGGGATACTGTAACATTTGTCAAAAACGGGTTTTCCAAACCCGCTTCGTTTGTAATCGAATATCAAATTATAAATTTTTCGTTGCGTATTTATGTTTATTTTAATTTTAAACGATTCATAATTAATTAACAAATTAGAATTTAAAAACTATAATTAATAAAAATTGAAAAGAAAATAAATAAAAAAGAAAACCGGCTGCCGGGATTCGAACCCGGGTCAGCCGGGTGAGTCTAAAGACTTAACACGCACACATATAACCACTCCGCCACTTGATGTTTTCTGTTAGTTCTAGGAAACAATTAAATGATAACTTCACTCAGGAATCAACCGGTTTACGCCAATTGTAACCGTAATCGGCTTCCAAACGTCCAAAACGTTTGAGTGATCGCGGTTTTCTGATAATAACCGATTCACCGACATTTTTAATCAATCCAGTCTTGAATGGACTTGAATTCAAGTGATGTTCGGTTTTTATAACCGAAAACATTCATTTCTGGATTTACTTCAACAAAAGCTTCATCTCGCGACTCAATTACATTCCCAGAACTTCTATTCTCACGTTTACTCTAGTTTCTGATCGTCGGAATTGCTTTTTGAACTCGCCGTACTTTCACCGGAAAACCGTGTCTTCCATCAAATCAGTAAGTTTCTAAATTCTTTCATCGTCTATCAGTTGTTAAGCTTTTGCTAACTCAAACCCTTCAATCAGAATCAGTTCCAGGCGACGATATCGGATAATTAACTCTCGCCGGAAAACTTCTGAAAGTTCCCAATTCTCGCTGTGAAACGGTATAGCCTTTTAAATCTTCTGGTAATTCTTGTTCAGTGCTTCAATTCCGCATCTAGCTAATCAAAATTGTTAATTTGTCCGCTCAGACGAAATCCATAAAAACAGAGCCGACCACTTCGCCGGAATTATGAGAAAGATCGTTTCTCCGGTATGTTTGCTTCCAAAATCTTCTCTGCCATTTCATTTTAGTCATTTGAATGTTTGTCGATCGAATTAAACAAGAAACATTAGAGAAATCGTTATCTGTGATATTGTAACGAAGAAGATGAAGTTAGGTTGTTTATAAGTTTAATATAAATTGGATATTTTCTCGGGTTAGACACACAGTCCAGCGGTGGACTGTGTGCGCACATATATCACACGCCGCGAGTTCGATCCTTGACACAAACGTATGCTCTGTAATAAAGATGTTTTCTTTTTCTAACTGAACCGGATTAACTCACTGAAGTTGTTAAGTATAATAAAAATCGGTATATTAACCAGGTTAGACACACAGTCCAGCGGTGGACTGTGTGCAACACTAACCCACAGGTCCCGGGTTCGAGACCTGTTGCACACTCCGGTTCAACGATTAAAACCCTTTTTGAAAATAAAAGAATTTTGAATAAACTAAAACAGTATATAAATATAATTAAAAACAGAATTATTTCGGGTTAGACACGTAGCTCGGTTGGTAGAGCTGCGTGCACGCGTACGGGAGGTCTCGGGTTCGAGCCTTACCCGGCGCACACTTACACTTTAGCGAATCGGTCAAACAGTCAACAGTCCCGGTCAACGGTCAATGGTCAACGCAAAAGTCAACATTTTTTTATATTTTTATTTATTTTTTTAATTTAAAAATCAATTAAAAATACTTAAAAATAATGTTTTTTAAAGATAGAAAATAGCCTTAAACTCACAAAAATATATCTAGAAATCTTATTAAAATTATTAATAAAATCCAGTCATTTACCATACTTTCGGTTATTATTTAGGTTAGTTAATTCTCGTCGATCAATCCTCCAAACTCGTGCGCATTTCATCATCTTCAACCGAACGCACCCAATGTGAGTGAATCTCTACAAATTCCCCGTTTTAATCACGTTTTTGGGGTGTATCATGTGTCTTACCATTTATTATATTTAAATCATTGTGCATCCATCATATCCATGAACAAATGTGTATTCAACATGTATCAAGTGTTTATGTGGGTATTGTTTAGATTAAACTATCATTTTCAGTACATACATTATCATATGCCGCCGCTCCCCATTACATATGAGCGTTGAGCTGTTCCCTATTACATTATGAGCGTGAACCAGGCGTTGCCAACATACGATCGGCTCCGTTTGATTGAGCCTTGATCGCACAGACATTTATCATAGGCCGTCCGTTCCCCATTACATTATGAGCGTGAACGTGACGTTGCCAACATATACAGTTTCATTCATGTTTTATAATCATGCAAGTTGGTTTGTTATTGTATGTTATTGTTTGTTGTTGTTATTGTTATTGTATGATAATTTACATTCGCTCACATATGACTATTGCACAATTTTTCCATGAAAAAGATAACTAGAAATCAATAATAAATGTTTATCTAACAAGGTTCACTCGCCAACTTATGTTGACCCAAAAACCCCTATTTTTTACACATGATACAGGTGATCCAGCTGCAACAAGAAACACATAGGATTGGCTTAGAAGAATAAACTGGTTTAGAGCTTGGATTGTTTAGTTGATTATTTTTCTTTGTATTTGTATGAACATGTTTGGAATATTGAGGATGTAATTTTGACTTTAATAAATATGAAACATATTAGTAAATATAATGAGCTTTGGTGATAACCCAATTATGCCCCGACTCTTATTCCGCTGCGGGTCGGGGTGTGACAACTTTGAACTAGGTGATATATGATCACTTTGTACGAGGTGTAAGAAAACTGTTTAAAATGGTCACTTCATAAAGGTGAAAGGACACGTCGTACGAAGTGTAGGTATAGATCGTGTGATGTGATGTTAAAATTTTGATGTTTTTTAACATTTTCAACATGAAATCGTGTGTATTAAGATCTGCTCTTCTCAAGGGTTTATCTCAAGGGTTTATCTAATGGGTAGAAATAGAAGTCTTCCCGTGTTATTATCTGCAAATCATGCTCCTTGGGCACTAATACCACTTGTAGGATCGTGTTCCTCCTTTAGCATAGGTACCTAATTCGTTTATAGTCCATAATCGCTAAATTATTATGAATTAGTGACAATTAACACGTTTATATCTTTAATTCAATGATTTCATTCAATTGTTTCTGAATCCGACAGAGCTTCGCCGTCTGTCACGCAAAAGTTCTAACATCAAAATGACCTACCACCTACATGTAGGCTAGCCCACTTCGCAGAAAGGCCAACACACCTCATACGAATGTTTTCCCTTCATACGAGGTGATCACTACCTTGTACGAAGTGTGCTGAATACATACAAACGTCATATCTAACATTCATCCTCCCTATTACATGACTTAACTAGACCTAAGACAAAGACAATAGACATTCTGTATCAACAGAAACGTATTCAGCTTCACAAGTAGAGAAAGCGACCGCGATCTGTTTCTTGCATTGCCATGTTACTAATAATGTTCCGAAAAACTGGCAACCGCCATTGTAGATTTGACGTTAAGTTTGCAGCAACCGAAATCAGAATTTGAGTATCCCGCAGGACTGAAATCCTTGTTTTTCACTAAGTAATATAAGAGATTAGCAAAGCATGGCCTTTGTTTGACAAGAACTCTTACGATCAATCTTGGATCCTAAGATTACAAAGGAGTTGATCCGAACAGTGTTGGATATTAAAGACAAGAAGGAGTATTCCACGGGTTATACTGAGCGAATGGTCAAGGGATGTTTCTACCGCATGGGTTATGATGGTCACGTGAATGTTGCTCCATTCAGTATCAACAATCAGGGGAGGCCTTATCGTTTCATTGCACGCAGTGTTATTCACGCCCTCAGCGACAAGAAGGGATGTTTTGATGACTTAGTAGATTATCACCTATGTATGATAGCAGTTTTAGTACTGAACCTGCCATACAACTTCAGCAAGTTTATTTTCAAATAGATGGTGCTGAACATAGAAAAAGAGATATTCATGTAGTATCCTTGGTTTTTACAGATGTTATTGGATCACTTATATCTGAATCTTGAGAAAAAGGAAGACGATTTGATGAAGCTTGAGCACATGGATGCCTCAGTACTGGTGAATCTAAACTTGTAGAAGAAGAAAGGCAAGGAGCCCACTTCAAAGCCACTATTCGGGGCCATCATCAACAAGGATTACAAAGCACCGCCAAAAGGAAAATGGAGAAATGTGGGAAGTGGTGATGAGAAAGAAGAAGAAGCGTGGTTAGAAGATTTCAAACCAAAAAGATGTAGTAGGTATGAGAAAGAGGGGGCTAAGAAGCAAAGTCGCCCATCAAAGAAACAATATACTGTTGGATCTTCATCATCAGCCCCACGCAAAAAGAAAAGGGGTACAATTAGAACAGGGTTAATCGATGAGCCAGAGATAGAAGAGGTTTAGCTAGAGATTAAAGAAAATATTGAGAATGTTAAGGATGTTACTGCCGACATTGAGAAACAAGCTTATGGAAGTATTAAAGGGGGAGATGATGATGATGGCGAAGGTTTTTCATCCTCGAGCACAGATACTGAAGATGAGATTGCGGCAAGAAAAGAAAGAGAACTAGAAAAAGAACGAAAGCGTCAAGAAGAAGAACGAAATTGTCCCGACGAACGTAACCGGAAGGAATGGTGATGTTGATGTTACATATGAATCAACTGAGTCTGAGGAAGACTTAATAGTTGTGAAGCTTGCTAGAAGGAAATCTAAACGAGCTATGAAATCAATGCCTAAAGCTGCAACAAAACCCACGGGTTCTCCAGTAGCACGCCCAATGTTCAAACTGAAGAAAAAATGACCTCAAGGTACTGAAATTACACCAACGGTTGAGGCCACTATTCCCCAAAACCTTCATCACTACCTCATCCCTTACCACAAAAGCCACCATCACCAGAAAAATAACCATCTACACAACCAACACCACCACTTCCAATACCACCTCATCCAACACAACCACTTCCAACGCCACCTCATCCAATACAACCATGTCCTACACCACCACATCCAACTCAACCTCATCCACAATCACTAAGGGGAATGGATTTGGAAGATCAATGTGATATTGACTTCGATAGTATTCCAGGAGGAGAGGAGTTTACTGCAGATATGTTTCATGATCCAAGGATAGAAGAGATAGAGAGTCGTATAGTGATGAATGATGTGAAGATTGCTGCCTTAGAGAATCAAATCAAGTTCTTGGAGGATGACAGAAAGAACTTAATGGTTGTGTTACAAAGTTTTATGTCCGAAAACGAAAGGTTGAGAAAGCTGATAGTCGAATATGATGCTGAACGTCTAAGGAATAGAAGACATATGGATTTACTCCAAAAAATTCTGATAAAGAAACTCAGAGTCGACTTTGTAGCTGAGGTTGATGAGATTGAAAGGGAAGAAGTGAGAGAAAGAATCGCTGAAAAGGAAAGACTAGCTAAGGCCGCATCTGATGCACTTGGAAAAGGAAAGGAAAAGATTGATGAAATATTTGTTATTGCTCAACCTAAGCTAGAAGTTGTATCTGCGCTAGAACCAAGGATGGTTGAAGTGCCCGTTAGTGTTCAATCTAAGCCGGAAGTTGAGTGTGTGCCAGAATCAAGGATGGAAGATGTGCCAGTTCATGCTCAATCTGAGCCAGAAGCTGAGTCTGCGCCAGAAACTAGGATGGTTGTGTGCCAAGGGAAACAGAGACAATATTTGTGGTTGTTGATGTGGGAGTTATCATTCCTCAAACACTGACAAGAGAGAAGATTCTAGCAACGCGAAAGTTGGAAGCTGAGATAGATGATTTAGTAGATGAGGCTAATAATGATCTTGTTCCAAAAAATTCTGATAAAGAAACTTGGAGTCGACTTTGTAGCTGAGGTTGATGAGATTGAAAGGGAAGAAGTGAGAGAAAGAATCGTTGAAAAGGAAAGACTAGCTAAGGCCGCATCTGATGCACTTGGAAAAGGAAATAAAAAGATTGATGAAATATTTGTTATTGCTCAACCTGAGCCAGAAGCTGTATCTGCGCCAGAACCAAGGATGGTTGAAGTGCCCGTTAGTGTTCATTCTAAGCCGGAAGTTGAGTGTGTGCCAGAATCAAGGATTGAAGATGTGCCTGTTCATGTTCAATCTGAGCCAGAAGCTGAGTCTGCGCCAAAACTAGGATGGTTGTGTATGTGCCAAGGGAAACAGAGACATGATTTGTGGTTATTGATGAGGGAGTTATCATTCCTCAAACACTGACAAGAGAGAAGATTCAGCAATGCGAAAGTTGGAAGCTGAGATAGATGATTTAGTGGATGAGGCTTATAATGATCTTGTTAATCAAGGATATGCTGGTGTAAAAGACGCGGTTTTTAATGAAAAGTTTAACGTTGATGCATACATGAACGACTCTACTAATGAAGTTGAATTTCAGGAGGAGTCTAAGGCTGAAGAAACCATGATTGATACATCAGGAATCCTCACAACGACTTCTACATCGGTTGTTCCCGATATACCAAAGCCTAAACTTATTTATTTGGAGCATGATGTTGAAGAAGGAGAGTTCGTGACTACTCAAAGGAAGAAATTGCAGAGATGTTGGGTGTTAACGAAGATTCTTTTGATTTTGATTTCAAAGATTATCTAAACAACATTAGTGTTGTTCATCCGCATTATTACATTTACGAGCACATTCCTGAAGCAGACAATTATGATAGGGTTGTCGTGGAGGATGATTCTGATGAAGATACTAACGGTGGTTATTCTGGAGAAGGAACGGATGACTTCCCAACCTTCAACGAGATGTTTTCTGAAGTAAATGAATATCTGCTTAAAAGAAATGTTGAGGAAGCTGTAAAAGAGGGCATGTTCCAAAACGTCCATCACGTGAAAAGATAGCTGAAATGAAGAAGAAATGGTTCAAAGAAATGTCGGTTGAACGAATGTATAAACGTCCTTTGGCTTTCTTCACCAGAGATCCGTTTTTCACTGGGGGATATCATCAGTTGGGTTGGATCGAAGAGTTGAATGTGTACGCAATCAAGAGAGAGTATGGCGTGCAATACGTCAGATATTTAAAAGATATTCAAACACTGCCGTTTTGGGAAGTTAAAGAGTTGGCACAAACCAATGTTATTAATCTGAAGGTCTGATTTCATGATCTGAGTTTGTGGAAGTTGATCAAGTATGAAGCGTTGCATGGTTTTGCTCACTGGAAGCCAAACATTCCTAAGCTGATAACAAAGATTGATCTAGTGACAAAGGAGAAAGATGTTAGTCTGCATATTAAAAAGCCTCATGTTATGAAAAACATGCCCTTAATGAAGATGAAACAAGATTTTCATAAGATCTTCAAGTGGTGGCACTATGATTTTGGAACTAGAGAAGCGGTGATATGTGTTCAACCTGATGAAGATTCCTGGAAGATCTCTGAGGAGCTATGAGAATATGTGATTGCGCACAAAAGAATATATGGCTTATGGAGAGGGATCCGTGTGCTAGACCCGGTGTGGCTAGTCAACTATTCAAAGAAGGATATTGAACGTTTATTCTATGTAAAGATCAGTTATATGGATAAAGACATAGAGCAGGCATTGCAGTTCCAGAGAGTGGTTAATGTTTGTTATGCAAATGATATTAATTCAGGTAAAGTATGGAACACTGAATGGAGAATGCTGGAAGCTAAGGAACAACGCAAGATAGATAAAAAGGAAGCGAGGATTGCTGACACTATAAAGAAGGCAACAACAAGAAGGTTCCAGTTTGGAAACACATACAACAGACCTCCTCTATCAGACCAAACGCCTAGCTATATTGAGGAGCGTCGGAAAAAGAGGAAACATTTTTTTGGTTGATAACATCAAATATTTTGAAGATTTTTGAAGACTGACCAAAGACTGCGGCAATATCCAAGGGGGAGTTTGTTGGTGCAGAATGTCTATCGCCTACGTCTACGGTCATGTCAGTCTTGTAATAGGGCTTTGTATTTGTCATATATTTCATTTTGGATGATTGTAAGTCTTTTCGTACGAATGGAGTCCATTTCATACGAAAGACACTTTTGGTCATTTTGTACGAATAGCTTTTCATACGAAAGCAACACCCTTGTCCCTTGAGCAATTCTTGTTCCCTATATATAGTGGAACTTGGGTGCTGTGTTTGATAGTTGTTTAGCGTCTGTATTTCTTCCACGTTTATTAATATAAGAAGCAGTGACATTAAACAGTAGATCTGATTGTTTGTTAAACTTGCTAACAATGAATTCCACCTATGTTAGTTAAGTCAAGTCGGTCCGGTGCTCACGGAGAAGAGGCAGTCCTCTCACAGGAGTCTCCGGTGAATGAATCTGAGCAGTCAGGCATCCTCACAGCAACTCCTATGTCGGTTGTTCCTGACATGCATGAACCGCGAGTTATCTATCTTGAGCATGACGTATAAGAAGGTGAATTTGTACATAACTACACTAAGGAAGAGATTGCCCAGATGCTAGGTGTAGACGAAGAATCCTTTACCTTCGACTTTGAAGAGGAATTGAATGACATTAGTGCTACTCAACCTAATGATTATGTTTACAAGCCAGAGGCTGATGATTACGATCGGGTTGTTGTGGAGGATGATTCTGACGAAGACATTAATGCTAAATATTCAGGTGAAGGAATAAATAACGTCCCAACCTTTGATGAAATGTTTGCCAAAGCTATTGACGAATTGCTGAAGCGAAAGGTAGATGAAGCTGCGAAAGAAGGCAATGTTCCTAAGCGTTTATCAACAGAAGAGATTGCCGACATGAAAAGGCTATGGTTTAAAAATATGCCTGCTGAAAAGAAATTCAAACGATCTTTAGCATTCTTTACACGTGATCTTGATGTATCATTGGGAGATATCATTTGCTAGGGATGGATTGAAGATCTAGACGTATATGCAATTAAAAGAGAGTTTGGGTGCAGTACTTTAGATACTTAAATGATCTAAAGTCATTACCTTTTTGGAATATTGAAGAGCTGGTGCAGACAAAAACGTTCAATCTCAAGATGAAGTTTCACGATCAACATCTCTGGAAGCGGATAAAGTATGAAGCTCTTCATTGCTTTAAATACCGAAAGCCTCATTATCCTCAAAAGATTACAAAGGTTGATCCAGTGACGAAAGAAAAGGATGTAACCTTGATAGTCAACGGCCACATGCCATGAAGAATATGCCATTGATGAAGATCGAGCAAGAGTTTTATAAGATATTCAAATGGTGGCACCATGATTCAAAGACTTGTAAAGCACCCGTGGTTCAGAATGATGATTCATGGAAGATCATCGAAGAGTTGACTGAAGCCGTGATTGCTCACAAAAGGATTTATAGCTTGTGGAGAGGTATTCGTGTGCTAGACCCGATGTGGCTAGTAAACTGCTCGAAGAAGGATATTGAACGTCTATTCTATATCAAGATCAGTTATGAAGAGAAAGACAAGGAGCAGGCATTGCAATTCCAGAGGGTTATTAACGTTTGTCATGCTAATGATATAAATTCAAGTAAAGTCTGGAATACCAACTTGAGAATGTTGGAAGACAGAAGAACGCAGGAAATATCGTAATGAAGAAAGAATTGCTGAGAAGGCGAAAAAGGCTTCATTGAAGAGATTCCAGTTCGGGAACACTTACAACAGACCTCCTCAGACAGATCAGACACCAAGCTATACTGAGGAGCGTCAAAACCCAAGAAAGTACTTCTTTGGGAAATAGCGTCAAATATTTTGAAGATTATGAAAACTAACCAAAACTGCGGCAATATCAAAGGGGGAGTTTGTTGGTGAAGTATGTCTATAGCCTACGTCGTAGGGTTCCGTCAGTTGTAACATGGCTTTAAATGTTAGATTTATTAGTGTTTTGTATGTTATGTGGTCACCTCGTACGTGGTGTTGCAAAACTCGTATGAGGTGATGTTTGTCCACCTCTTACGAGGTGCTCTTGCCACCCTTATGTGAGGTTACCCTGCCTATAAATAGTAGTGCAAGGGTGTTTGAGTCTTTAGCTGTTTTTCTGATTAAGTGGCGAAGCCCTGTCTGTCTGCGTCTTTAATCTTCAACGTTTATTAATACAAGAAGTAGAAGCATTGAAATAGTATACCCAATTGTTTGTCAAACTGATTAACGATGAATTTCGCGCACGTTAGTTAGCTCAAGTCCGGTCCGGTGCTTTCGAGGGAAAGCCAATCCTCCCATAAATAACATGTCGTTATCGAAGGTTGAACAAGACTTTTATGAAATCTTCAAATGGTGGCATTATGATTCTGAGACAGGTGAAGCGGTAATTGTGGTACAAAATGATGACTCCTGGAAAATCACTGAAGAATTGACTGAAGTAGTGCAGCAACAAAAGAATTTATGGCCTATGGAGGGGTATTCGAGTACTAGACCCGATGTGGCTAGTTAACTGCTCAAATAAAGATATCGAATGTCTGTTCTACGCAAGATCGGTTTTGATGAGAAAGACAAAGAGCAGGCGTTGCAGTTACAGAAGGTTATTAATGTTTGTTATGCGAACGATATTAATTCAGGAAAGATATGGAATTCAGACTGGAGAAAGCTGGAAGGTAAAGAGCAAAGAAAGAAAGAGCAAAACGAAGCAAGATTGTTGAAAGGGTTAGAAAGGCATCTTTGAGAAGGTTTCAGTTTGGAGACACCTACAACAGACCTCCTCCCACAGATCAAATGCCTATTCCTTCTAAGGAGCGTCGAAGACCAAGAAAGTATTTCTTTGGGCGATAACTGTTAAAGCTTCTGAAGTTTTTGAAGACTGACCAAGACTACGGCAATATCCAAGGGGGAGTGTGTTGGTGCATAATGTCTATAGCCTACGTCTTAGGGTTATGTCGTGTATGAAACAAGGCTTAAATGTTAAATTTCTATTTGGTTTGTATGTAAATGGGCCACTTCGTACGAAGTGTTGCTCACCTTGTACGAAGTGATGCATGTCACTTCGTACGAAGTGCACTTCGGACGAAGTGGCAGGACACCCTTAGCTGTTTTTCTAATTGTGAGGCGAAGCCCTGTTAATTTTATCTCTAATACACATTTATCAAGATTAATGAAGCAGAGGCACTGAAACAGTAAATATTATCATTGTCAACTAGTTAATGATGAATTTTGCGTACGTTAATTAGCTCAAGTCGGGTCCTGTGCTTTCGGAGGAAGCCAATCCTCTAATATTTAACAACATGAAAAGAAATTTGGGTTCTAAAAAGTGGATCATGTACGTGCGGTTTCTACAACTACTGGTTGATCATCAAGCACCAAATCTTGCGAAAGAAGACAATGATGTAATGAAACTGGAATATATGAACAGTGCTACATTTGAACATTCGGTTGCTTATAGAGGAAAAGATGAATCGAAGATTCCTAAGTTTCATGGTTTATCTGCTCGTCCAAACAATAAAGATTACAAAGCTCATGAAATTGGAAAATGGAGACACGATGGTAGTGACTCAGATGGTAAAGCTGGGAAAGAGATTGAAAAGATGAAGAAGTTTTAGTATTCTAAAAGCAAACGTATCAAAAAGGAAGATGATGGTGTGGAGGGTTCTCAACAGAAACGTAAAAGAAAGCGTGCAAAGGAAGTGATAGACGTTGAAGAACCTGTTGTTGAAGAGGAAGTGGTTGTATCTGGTACGTCTGATAAAGATAAAGATGAAAAGAAGTCTATGACGAAGCAACTAAATCTGAACCAAATTTTCATCACAAGGTGGAAACTGTTAAGAAAAGAAAGCATACGAGGAACAAGATGCTGATTATGTTCCTAAGGTGC
Source organism: Scalesia atractyloides (assembly GCA_947069175.1). Classification (NCBI taxonomy): domain Eukaryota; kingdom Viridiplantae; phylum Streptophyta; class Magnoliopsida; order Asterales; family Asteraceae; genus Scalesia; species Scalesia atractyloides. The sequence continues at coordinate 53,194,374 of CAMTDV010000015.1, read as the reverse complement.
CGGTAGTTTAGAAGACAAAGGCTGTTGGTCATAAGAAAAGCAAAGCTAGCCTGAATTTCAAGGCGACAATATCACCGGTAGTTTAGAAGAAAAAGACTCTTTCACCTGAAACGAAGAAGAGAAAGAGTCCTGGTTTGAAATTAGTTGATGAACCAGAAGAAACAATTCAAGGTGATAAACCAGTTGAAGAATAACCGGTGGTAGTTAAGAAAGGAACTGCAGTAGTTGAAGAAGTTGTTGACATTCAAACAAAAGAAAGCATTCACATCAAAACCCCAACATCATTACCGTCACAACAAACAACGAAAACTACACCGAAGAAGCCTGAACAAGCCGGACCTTCTACTACTCATCAACAGACTCCGAGGCTTGAAGATATGGATATTGATTATGATTATTTTAATGAGCCGAATGATGAGAAAGTAGAGTTGGAGAAACAAGTTGAAGTTCTAAATGTTAAAGTTAAGAGTTTGGTTGAAGAGAATGAGAGATTAAGAATTCAGAATGCTCAGCAACAAGCTAAGATTGATGCAACTACAGAATGAAGAGGTCACCATGCAAGCTTATTGGTCAAATACAAAAATTATTCAAAGTGTTGGAGAATAAACTGCAGATTAATATTGATGGTGAACTTGATTTGATGAAAGAATTAGAAGTTGAGAATGCAGGTCTTGCAGCAAAAGTAGCTAAAACCATAAAGTTTAAAACTGATGGAAAGAAGCCTGTGGATGGTGTTCCAGAAGCTTCTACTGAACCTCCAAAAGAACCTATATCTGAAACTCTACAAGAAGTTGTATCTATACCAGAAGCTGAGGTAGAAGTTGAAGCTGAAAAATATGTTGAACCAAAGCTTACTTCTCAAAATATAAGGATTATGAATGCTTTGTATAGTCTAGAGACCAAAGAACATGAAGATGAGGTAGAAAAAGATAATGAGGATGATGAAGAACAACTTGAATTCGGTGATTCTATTGATTTCAATGATGAAGATGATGATGATCAGTGTGGTGCTCGTATTACTACACCTGAGACAACTACAGCGGTACAAGATGCTACTTAGAAACAAACTAAAGATGACAGAACTGAAGATGTATCTGATATTTAGGGGGAGTTAGGTGAAGGATTGAAAGATACTAGTGAGGATACTACAATATTCACGTCTGTTCCTACTAGTCCAATAGCTGAACAGTTTATGGATTCTGAGTACGATGTTGATGTGAGAGAATACGTTCATAACTATACTAAAGAAGAATTGGCCAAGTTGTGTGAAATTGATGAAGAAGACTTCGTATTTGATTTTGAAGATGAGATGTTGGATATTGAAAACAATGATAAACAGGTAGCTTATGTATTCAAACCAGTTTCAGATGCTAACGATTATGATCAAGTCAAGACTGAAGATGACTTTGATGATGCAGAAGTTTGTTGTGCTAACGCTGTTAATGAGCAGTTTCCTACATTTAAAGAGATGACTGCTAAAGAAGTTGTAGATATACATAAGGGAAAAGTAAAGTAAATAAAGAAAGAAAGTGGTACTTTTCTGGTGATCAACACAAGAGAGACTTTAACGGAAAGATTGAAATGGCTAAGAGGTGTTCCAGTTGAAAGAAAATATCGAAGACCGTTATCATTCTTTAAGAAACAAAGATTTGTCTCTAGGCGTATTATTAGTTGGAGTTGGACTCCGTAATCGAAGGTGATTGCAATTCGAAGAGAATACAAGGTGTAATATTTCAGAAATATAAATCATATTAAATGACTATCGTGCTGGGATGTGACTGAGTTATTCCGGTTGGGTCTAATAAATTACGAGCTAAGTCAGTATAATCAACGCGTATTGAGGTTTGACAAACAACTAGCCAGAAATCATTTTAAGTGGTGGAAACCTTAGGAACCGAAGCGTATTGTGTCAAAGACTGAGATAGATCCAAAACCGGAAAAACCTAAGGTAACATTAAAGTATAAAAGGCCGAAGACGATTAGAAACAAACAATTGATGGAGATGGAACATGATTTTCATAGTGAATTCAGATGGTGGCATTACGACGAGAAAACTAGAAAAGCAGCGATTGTTTTGAACAAAGACGCAAATTGGAGGAAGATTAGATTGTATAGATTTTATGATTGTATGATCCAATGTGGATTGTCAAAATGTCAAGAAAGATGTTGAGATGTTATTCTACAACATTTATTTTACAAAGGTAGATCGTGATCAAGCATTACAGTTTCAAAGGTTTGCAAATGTATGTTATACTTATGATATAAATTCCAGAAGGATGTGGGAGACGAACTGGAGAACCATCGAGAAGCAGAGGATACGAGAGAGAAGAAAAGCCGCTTGTTGATTGAACGCAGAAAGCTACTATTATAGAATACCAATATATGAAGAAACCTCTTATTACAGATCAAACGCCAATTGAAAGATTGAAAAGCGCAGACAGGATTACAAAAAAAGGTTATTTGGCAGCAAAGGATAACGACCAACAAAGACAAGACTACGACATCATCCAAGGAGGAGTTCGTTGATACATAATTTATGATGCCTGTGTCTTAGTTGTGTCTAGATTAATGTATATGGTAGAATAACAGAGTGTTTAAATAGTTTGGAATTGATTCTATTGTAAACAAGGCTCATACGCACACATCACATACGTGCATATGAGACTTTCCACATGTGTCCGCATGAGCTCATACTCATGGAATGCCTATATAAACCCTAGGCTCATACGCATATGGTGACTTTCACACTTTGGAGCTTTGGACTGGATTTATTCTTTGTATTGTTATACTGCCCATTTATCAATCAAACAACAAAATTATGAATCAAGTGTCTCATACGAGAAATCAAGGAGACCGAAGACTCTGGGAAAATTTACGAGAAGGTGATTGTTGCTGAATCCCAATAAGTATTCGGTTAATACATTAATCTAGGAGTTAATTACATAGATGGACCTTGTGGTTTATAGCTAGTTTCGCCTTTGGGTATTAACTTTTTTTTAACAGGTTCAGGTTTCATGGTTTCAATTTTATAACACCTTTGGGTATTAACACCAAACTTAGTTAATTTTAAAGTTAAATTAAGTAAAATGACTAAAATACCCTTCCATTTTAAAGGACTATTTATGTCATTACTCTATTTTCAATTTAAGGACCATTTGTGTCATTACTCTATTTAAAAGGAACACAACCTAGTCGGACCAAAACCGTTTCATCGCCGTCTGTTCCCGTCAAAAAACAACAAATGGAGAAGAAACCCTTAGTTGCTAAAGTAGAACGAGGTATTGCAACAAACATAACGGTAATGGAGGTGAGGAAGATATTATTATTATTATTATTATTATTATTATTATTATTATTATTATTATTATTATTATTAACTTTAATATTTATTTTAAAATACAAAATTGATTTAGATTAGTGTTATGTAATAAAAATTGTATTTACAAAATATACTTCATGGAATAGCCACGCTTTAATTGACTGAAAAAACTCAAAATTAAATGATTACGTAAAAGAATTATAATCTGCGTAGTGAAAAAACTCAAAAGTAAATGATTGCGTAAAAGAATTATAATATGCGTTTGGGTTATAAATACACAATATATCATGAATAACTGTTGTAAAATGGAAATAAACTTCTGTGATATATCGTTCAACATTATATTTATATTATGAGTTATTAGTTTATGACAATCGTTCAATATTATATTTATATTATGAGTTATTAGTTTATGAAAAAAAAAAAAAAACAAGCCTACAGACTTTATATTATCAGTTATTAGTTTGTGGGAATATTTTGTGGTCCTTTTAAATAGAGTAATGCCATAAATGTTCCTTAGAATTAAAAAAGTAATTAAAAAGTAATGACATAAATAGTTCTTTTAAAATGGAAGGGTATTTTAGTCATTTTACTGAAACTTAACTTAAAAATTAACTAAATTTGGTGTTAATACCAAAGGTGTTACAAAATTAAAACCCTGAAACCTGAACCTTTTAAAAAACAAGTTAATACCCAAAGACGAAACTAGCTATAAACCACAGGGTCCATATATGTAATTAACTTTTAATCTAGACATAATTAAGACGTAGACATTAGACATTCTATTACGTAACATACAACCAAACCAAACTGTTCTAGACACGTTGCCACATCCTAACACCTAAGACCTGCTGACCGACCGGCTATAGACATCTAAATGCATTTACAAAAGACTCTACCTAGCCAAACCCTAATAATATTAATAGCCCCAAGCGTTAACTTATTTATTTTTTACAGTCAAGCCATTCATGATGATCACTTAGATCCAGTAAATCAACAGAATTTTTTTACAACTATAAGATTAAAGAAAACATTAATTCAACATATAAAAAACCAATTGCTATAGCTACAAAAGATATAAAAACCACCAATTTAACATTCAATACAAATAAGCTTTTTGTATATAACATCTCATAATTTTAATGAAACAAAGGGATTTGGAAACCCCGACATGGAATAAAAGCCCACTATTGGAAAGTGCTTGCCAAAGCTCCATATGAGGGGCATTATGTTCATTATCTTAGACCCCTAATATGATAAGAAAACATTCTAACCACCTTCAACCTCATTTATACAATCCACTTTGATGCACATAAAGAGTAGTGAGAGAAAGTTGTTTTACAAGCCAAGTTCACCTATGTCTTCATAGTTTTGCAAAAGAAGTCTAATTTGTTGTGGTTCCTTGTAATTTTTTAGTGTCATTAATGTGTATTTCAAGCTATTCGAAGGAGTTTCGTGACTAATCATATTGAACCGATTCAAAAGATATTAAAGGTGAGTTGTTTTATTTATTTATTTTTTTTTTTGCAAATGCTTTTATATTCGTGATGAGTTGTACATTGGAACATTATAGACATATATTGCAAAGTGATTATTTAATAAAGCACGTAGCTTATATGCTTACAGCTTTGCATCATCATAGCCGTCAAGTATTTACATCCTTTGAATTTTGAAAAGTTACCGTATTCCCATAGTTAGAGTATTAGCATCAATAATTGTTGGGTATATATTGTTTTCTCAACCCTATGATTGCGAATAGACAGTTGAGAATAGTATTGCCATAGTAAAGTATACACATAGCCCATGCCACAAGTTTAAAGACATTTGCGAAAATATTACTATTTCACATGTTTTGGAGTAGTATGTTGTAAGTTCCGAAAATCCGGATCTAACAATGATATCAAACAATCACTAAGGATGGGGGAATCCAAACTTGATGATATTCAAGAAAAACCAAAAAATAAGAAGATCGAGATGAACGAGAATAACGCACGAATCACTTCAAACTTGCATATGATTCTATTACTATCAAATAGCAAAACCATCTGATACAAGTTCTTCCACCCCTCTCTCTCTCTCAATGGTTTCTCTATCAATGGAGGATCCTAAGTTCTTCTCTAAAGGCTTAACCTAAAAATGACATAAAGTTGTTTACATATCTAGTAAGCCCATCCCCCTCATGGACTCCCTTTGGGCTTATGTGACCCACATGGCCTAAGGCATGCCCAAATGACCTATACAAGGTCTAAAACCTAATATAAACTAACCCAATTAATCCCAGTTCGCTACCATAGCTCTTTGCGTATATTTGATGCGTCGGTCTCACACTTCTAGGGCCTAACAATCTCCCCCTAGACTGATGCATCAAATTGTCTTCATAGCACGAATTCATCAACGTCTTCAAGGGAGTCTATGGTTGTCACTATGCTGTAGAAGTTGTGAAAGTTCTTGATTTCTGTACTCTAAGCATATGGTCTCTTTCTTCTTCTCTTGTGGTTAGCTTCATATCAGAATCTTGATCAGCTTTCCATGAGACATCTTGTCAAAAAGAATGCGAGTGGTGGATTCTCAACAGCTCTTTTCTTCTTCAATCTTTCTCTTTCAAGCAGGTTCACAAGTACTTCTTCAAATGTACTATCATTTTCAGACGACAATGTGTATCCGGCTCTTCTGACTTAGGTACATCTGGATGTTGTGATGCTTCATGCTTTGTCAGCAACTAACAACATCTCACTCTTCATCAACCCCTGTTTGTTGCTCTAAATCAAGTTCTTTTTCGCTGATCTTATCTTCCTCCATTATCTCCTCCAAAGGAAATATATCATCTGTAAAAAAAATTGAACTTTTGCAACAGTGAGATGTTACCCTTTTTTATCTCTAGAACAACCGCTATCAACATTCCAGAGATTGTCAACAGCTTCTCCTTGGTTGTCCCTGAAAGATAAGAAGATTAGTAAGACAATGGTACCCAGACCATCGTGGTCCTGGGATTTCCTGAAGGATCAAAATAAGACACTTCCTTTAGACACAAGTCCCCTTTCGTTTCAAGGATCAGTGATGTTGCTGCTTTTTGTTTTACTTTCCAAATTTGTTTAGGCGTTTCTAATTTCTTAGATGCCTTTGGCAAAGCAGTTGGCTTTTCAACGTTGTTATTTTTCAAGACTTGTGTAGGTTTCAAAGCTTGTTTTCTACCGTGGGATTCACATTCTTTATTGCTTAGGTGATAATACCTTCATCGGTTTGGAATGATAGTTATCCTTTGGGGTAATCCTCTAATTGTGCACATACAAATAAGTAGGGACGATGTCTGCAGTTTCTAGCAATGTGACCCGCAATGCCATAGTTGTAGCAAGTTTGTCTTTTCATAGGAAATACATTCTGAGCAGCTTGATTTGCTCTTGAAGGTCCTGAAGGACAAACTAGTCCTTTCTGTGGTTTATTCTTATGCACTTATTTTGCAGATGAAGATGAGTTTGGGTGCTTGTATTTCCTGCTTGTAGAAGTTTTTTGTTGTGAAGATTTATTTTGATCTTCTTGTATGGAATAAACTGTATGTCTTGTTTAGAAATCTCACTTATCTTTCCAAAGGCTTTGTTAGCACAGTCAAATTCATATTTCTCACATTTGCCATTACTGACTGGCTTAACAAACGCTTTGTTCACATGACAAGCCTCTTTAGGACTATTGCTGCCCGTTGATGAACTCGGAGAGTGTGACTGTCTTTGACGCTTGGACAAGCTTTCTTCGTCTCCGAGCTGCTTGTTTCGGTTCTTGTTTCATGATCTGAACCTCTACATCACTGACAGAAGGTTCAGATTTGTTCGGTTTGCATACTTGTAGCCTTTGTCATGCCAGTCTTCACTTCGTCAGCTTTGATAGAATCGGAGAGTCCTGGTTTATCTGATGAAAGGCCAGACATTTCAACAGAATCATTAGAAGAGTCAACAGCACATGATGCTTCTGCACATGACACTTTTTCTGCACATGAAGTAGAAGCATTAGTATTATTCATACAATTTTTTTTCCTTTTAACATTGACAGATTTAATAGAACCCCGTGTGTCTGATGTGTAATTATTGGGTTTGCCAGACACTATATGTTGTGCGTTTTCAAGCTCTTCCTCGGTTTCAGGCATGCTTGTGATTATATGGTGGGGTAACCTGATTGTATCCCCAACCCTTCCCTTTGTTCGCTTTGTATGCCAGTTGCACATTGTAGACATCTTGAACAAACTTGCTGGTTGTATCAAACTTCTTTATATTTACTTCATTTTGTTGATACTTGCCAGTCAGGAGTTCTAGCTCAGCTCTCACATACTTAAGTTCCATATTCTTCACATTGAGTCTGTTCTAGTAGTCATGAACCCAACACTGTTGTTGGTTAAGATCTCTGTGAAGTTAAGCTATGTCTTGCTGTTGCACTTCAACCTTTTTAGTATGCAACTTGTTGCTTTGTCTAAGGCCGATGCACTGAGTCATGACACTGTATAATCATTACCCATTTTATAGTTCAGAGCCCTGATTTTTGCAACCTTATTCTTGTAATTTACAAAACACAAATGATACTTGACCGTCGCAATGAGCAATTTTGGTTTGTTAGTTTGTGGTTGGGCTTGTTTATTTCATCGGGATGAGATTTTGTTGATTGTGCGTAAAGATCTGGGTTTGATTGTAAATGATCGCACAACCAAGATACAAAGGGGTCTTTGTCATCACGTAAAAAAGTATTCATCTCATTCCTTACTTCCTCTTTTCATTCACTCCACCCCGTAAGAAAGCGCATCACATATTCCACAATAGAGTCAATATTGTAGTCCCCTATACACTCATTCAGTTTTTCCTTCACTCGACCCCACAACCTTCCAGCTCCATCACTAGAAAGAATAATTTTAAAACACAAATCGCCAGCGCTATCCGTCACATCCGGGTATTGATTTTGAGCTAGGCTAAAAACAATGTTTGGGTACTGAGTTTGGGCTGTAGACATCTTGCAAAAACAATTACTAGTTTGTTTCTTGCCCATTATCAAGAAGCCGAGAAACACAATCCGGAGTGAAAAACCAATTTTCTTGCGAGCTCGAACACTTCACAAATGTATAAACCGCTTCCTTCACCTCACTTCAAAACTCTGTCTAAAATTTTACAAAACCAGCACTTTTTTTAATCAAACTAAAACCCCCTTTTTAAGTAGAAAATAGGTTAATTAATTTTTTTAATTTAATTTTTTAATATAATTATTATATAACTAATATATACTATTTTTTTAATTATCTATGATTTATGTTAAAAGAAAAACTAATTAGTATGATATTATAATTATTATTATTATTAAGCATGGTTGTTAAACAAGGTGTCCAAGGCCGAGTATTCTCCGAGTAATCGATACAAGGTAGGCTGCCGAGGCGACTTTTTTCAACTCCGACTAATTACTCGGTATCAATCAAACGCAGTCAACCTCGGTCAGAATCTGATCTAGTATGTTAACTCAGGCCGAATTTGACTTAAAAAAATAAAACGTAATTTCTATGCCTATCATAATAAGGAGTAAATATCATTTTCACATATTTTGTTATAAATATTAGTAAATTTATGTTATTTGACATATATTTAATTTTCAAAAACTAATTTCATTATAATTTAGCATGTCCGAATACTTCCCGAGTACTCTCAACTCCCTCATCGACCGACTAGGGAGCGCCTAGCGACTTTTGCAACCATGTTATTAAGTAATGATTATTATAATTAAGATAAACCTTAAAAAAAGAGAAGAATCCTAAACATCAAATTAATTTTTTTAAACAAAAACCTTATTAAACATAAACAGCCGCCAATACCAATCCCTTTTTTCGTTTTCATGCAGCGATGGTCGATGGGTGATGGATGTTGACGGAATGATGATCGGAGAAGACGGAGGTGATTTAACGTGGTCGAAGCTGAACAGTTGTTGACGTTGAACGTCAGTTTACCGGAGACGGGGTTCACGGAGGTGATTAAGTGGTGAATGAAAAGATGGAGGTTGACGGTGAACGATGGTCGGAGGTGATGACGCTGGTCGGAGTTAATGATTGTCGGAGAGTTAACGATGGAACAGCCTTGTTGAAGACGATGGACGTGGTTCGGTGATCAAGAGTTGGAGGGCGACATGAAGATTGTGATGTAGTGGAGTTGCAGTTGATGACGGAGATGAGATGTAACAGTGGAGACAACGAGTGATGGTGGTGGAGGTCACGTCGGAGAAGATGGTGTCGAGGGTGGTAGTTGCAGGTTATTGGGTTATGGTGGTTAAAGGTGAAAGACAGAGACGATGATGATCGGAGGTTAAGAAGAGACTCAAAACAGAACTTGAAATCTGTTTCGAACGACTGTTTCGAAACCCTAGTAAGTCGAAAAACGTTTCGGAAAGATTCGAAACCTGGTTGCTTCGAAAGGATTCGAAATGTTTTTCGGAATGTGTTTCTGAAACTTGTTGCTTGTGGTGTTCCGGTGATGGTGATGACGACGACCGGTGGTGATGAAGATGATCGCAGATGATTGAGGAATCACGGTGAACGACGGTGATGACCAGAAAAGATGGAGATTGTTGTGTGGCCGGAGATGAGGATGGCTATGTGCAGGTAGATGATGATGAATTCGGATGGAGATGAAGATTTCGGATGATGAATGATTGATTTCGGATGAATGATAATGTGTGTTTCGAATGAAGAGTTCGAAAGAGAAAATGAATTTCGGATGAACAGTGATGAATTTTCGTATGAGAAGGATGATGATTTGACCGATGATGATGAGTATTCGAACGAAAGTCTGACAAAAAAGTTTTTTTTCTTCTTTTTTTTCTAATCAAATTTTTTAATTTTATCAAATCCTTTTTAAGAAAAAAAATATTATTTTTAATCTTTTAACACTTTTTTTTCAACGGATCGACGAAGCAAAATATAACGATTATTATAGAAAAACCGATGAACACGTTAAAAAACACGAAAAACACCAATCCAAAACTTCAAGAAAACGGGAATATTTGATATCAAAACGAGCCTAGAAACAGGTTCTAAAGGCTTTGATACCAATTGTAATTCCCGAAAATCAGGATCTAACAATGATATCAAACAATCACCAAAGATGCGCGGAATCCAAACTTGATGGTATTCAAGAAAAACCGACAAAAATAAGAAGATCGAGATGAACGAGAATAACACGAGAATCACTTCAAACTTGCATACGATTCTATTACTGTCCAATAGCAAAACCGTCTGATACAAGTTCTTCCACCTCTCTATCTCTCTCTCTCTCTCTCTCGCGCTCTCTCTCTGGGTTTCTCTATCAATGGAGACTCCTAAGTTCTTTTCTAAAGGCTTGACCTAGAAATGACATAAAGTTGTTTATATACCTAGGGTAAGCCCATGCTCCTCATGGGCTCCCCTAGGCCTTGTCTGGACCACTTGGCCTAAGGCATGCTTAAATAACCTATACAATGTCCAAAACCTAACATAAACTAACCCAATTTATCCCAGTTTGCTACCATAGTTCTTTGCGTATGTTTGATGCGTCAGTCTCACACTTCTAGGACCTAATATATGCATACTCGATGAAGCGTTTTAAAACACTGTATGATTTTTTAAGAATGTAATAGTTTTGGCTTTAAGCTCTAAAGGTTTCGAAAATATTTCATAAGACATGTCTAAAGTTAACATTTCTCTAAGATGCAACTCAAACAAATCTGAAAATATCTATAGTAAAAACTAAGTGATAAAGAGATAGAGGTAACATAATCAAAGCATTTGTTAATAGTTAAAGCTAAAGGCCACTAATTGCATCTAAAGTTAACATTGGTGTCTAAAGTTATCACTGATGTCTCAACTGTGTTTAAAGTTAACGCATGGTCTTAATGTGTCTAAATATAACTTATGTTTCTCAAGTAAACCCTATGACCATGAAATAAGAGCAATGTCCATGAAATAAGAGGAATGTCTTTGTGGCTTGCCAATGGTTATGCAACTAAATATTGTATAATTATGCATGTTAAAGTTCATAATAAGTGCTATGTTATGTGATACTATGTTATGTAAGGTTTTCTACTGTAAAGATATGTCATTTGCTTATGTTATATTATATATTAAACTTAAACTCATTCAGAGTAGTTGACTTTTAGTATACCTATCAAGTTAATTACAGGTCATCTTGTGAGGTTATAGACGTCTATGCATCGGTTGTAGGCTTAATCCAAAAGAGTGGATTGGCATGGGCATCCTAGTTATATTTATTGTTCACACTGTATATTTTTTTAATTTTGGGCATGTACTTTTGAATGATATCCTTCCTGGTAAGGATTTTATATTCGGCTGCTTATGGTTAATTTATTGTTGAAGAACTAATTGTCGATCAGTAAATCTAACTGATGAGACCCCTGGATTTGGGGTGTTTTATGTATTACAAGTGTACAAAAAGCACATTAATCATCAATTTAGTAGCAACAGGAGAAAAAACCAGTTATCCATTGTTATGCATGAACATATCATGTTTTGAACCCAAATTTGAAGAAATGATAGGCATAAGTTCTTAATACTATGTTGTCACACCCTGCAAAATCAGAGTTGGTGTGATCTGACTGGTATCTTCATTGAACTCGGAAGTATATAATGCTAAGACTTCTAGAAAGTGAACGCCCGCTACGTACTCGAATCCCCATGGGTTCTCCTATTCCAACTGTGCCATAATTTGAATATGTAACCTGAGAAAGAACATGCGAAAAATCAACATAAAGTTGGCGAGTTCATAGTTTGTTTGAAAAAAGATTTGAAATAAATCTTTTTTGAAAAAAATATTTTTAATAACCGGCTTAAATAATGTTGAGAAAACCGTAATAAAACCAATTTCTTCTCGGCATGTCATTTGAAAGCTTTGTATTTGTAAAACTTGTTTAACCGTCAATGTCCGCATACGACAAGACAACATGCTCGCATGAGCCTATAACCAACATCAAGCTAGAGAGTGCTCGTCAAACAGTTTACTCAAGAGGGTAGACTAGAAGGCGGTTATAGTTTAGATATGTAGTCAGGACTTCACTGTACAGTTTTGAGAACCCTACGGCCCATACGGTTGAGTAGAGGACAATCTAGTCCTTGTGTTCATAAGCAGGACAAATCGGTCCGCTTATTTGTATGCAGGACAAACCAGTCCCGTTATTCGTATGCAGGACAAACAGTTCCGTTGTTCGTATGCAGGACAAACCAGTACCGTTGTTCGTATGCAGGATAACCTAGTCCCGTTATTGTAACTAGGACAATCCCGTCACTAGTCATGAAACTCACGCATGTTCGAAAATACGCGTGTTTTTGTAAAGCCGGTATGTTTAGCATAAATCTTTCATAAACCATTTGAGTGAATTGGAATTCGTTTGCAACATGGTTTAGAAATATGAACTTTCGTTCATCAAAATATTGTGTACTTTTGCAAAATTTGCATGTCTTTCTACCCCCGAAAACATTTATAAAAATGTAAAACAGTAAAAAGTGGGGGTTATGAACCCACCTGATGCACAAGCAAATGTAGCAAAGCAAATAGCGAAAATCAAAGTCCGCGGACGTGTTACACGACCTAGTTGTATCCTAGAATGCCAAAGGCACCATGAGGTCTATGTATAAATTTCCAGCATATTGTAATATGTATCAAATCACCCAACTAGCTAAATGTTATTCTACTTATCTTTGAACACGTACTTTGAAATATGCCTAACTGTTAGTGACACGTATATACTTTTAGAAAATATATTTAAACAGTATATATATATATATATCATGTGTGTAAATGTAACTCGTCTTGTATTCCAATGTTGGAATCCATGCCGAAGATTTGTAAAAAAAAAAGTACAACTTATTCAAACCCGAAAGTTGACAGAATTAATTTATGAAATAAATATATTTATATTTAGGGAAATAACTCAATGAAATTGAGATTTATAGTGTCTTTGTTTTGAAAACCGAAAGTGGTTGATCGTCAAATGTTTATATACAAAGCTACCCGGGAAACAAATATATACTTTCGTCGGGTTTTAGTTTTAACTTAGTATTATATATATATATATATATATATATATATATATATATATATATCCAAAATTCCATAAAGTACGTATCTTGCATCACAAATAACGTGACCGACATATATGTAAAAAGAGATATTCATTAATATTTCTACATGAAAATCTCTTTAGAATTATATATATAAAAGTACTCTTGTATGTGTAAAAGAATAAACTTGGTTGTACTTTCACTGTGCATTCCATATAAATTATATTTATACATAAATATTTTAAAGACCAAGCATTGTAATAGGCTTTTTAAATCTGAAAACATGTTTCTTGAAGGTAACAATATGTTAAAATACATGGTTCATAACTTAGACTATATTCTAAAAGTAATCATGAAGACTATATAAACTTGAAATATAAAAAGACCACTAAGGTTTTTAGTTATACCACCAACTAAACTCATGGATATCAAGAAGGTTCATGAAGATATATATCTAAAAATACCCATTTATGCTCATGACCTTTATATATTAATAACACTAAAATAGTTTTTTTTTTATGAAGTTTATAGTAAACAAGACTAGAACAGCCATATAAACTCATCAAGTTACAAAATAATGAATATGGATTTTATAACAAGAAATAAAACAAACTTTTCTTATATTTTTAACCATTAGATGTAGTTAGTAAAAGTCCATGTAATTTCCGTACGAAAACCAAGTCTTAAAACATGAGTTTTTGTATTTTATAAAAGCTAAGAACTTTTCATGAAAATCTAACTTGGGTGATTTCTTCTTTTTTTTTTAAATCTAATTTACTAAAAATAGAATCTTTATGAATAAAAGCTTACAAGATGCTCTTGGGAGGGTTCTAGCCGAACCAAGATGCTCAGAGAATAACAACTTGATCTTTAACATGAATCCATGAACTTGAATTTGAGTCTTGGAAGTCTGGGATTAAAATTTTTGATTTGTGAATGCTCTTGGGAGGGTTCTAGCCGAACCAAGTGACTAAAAGAGAAAGGAATTTATGTTGTGATATTTTCTAAGTGATAGGTAGTTTTAGTTGTATGACATATTTATTCAATAAATAAGACAAAAGTCATATAAGCATGTAAGGTGTGTTGAGTGTTTAGGCATCCAAGATCACATGGTTGAGAGATGTTGGAATGGGCTCGGCTGACAAGAAGGAAAGGAGGAAGAAAAAATGTGATGGGGGTAGGGTGATGATGTAAAATAATAATACCTGTGGCATGAAATTCACCACCTTCAATCAACTATTATGTGCAAGATTAACTTGTTCAAGGTTATAGGAAAAAGCGACTGGAAATGGAGGTTAGCATTGGGCGATTGGATGGTATTCGGGTGGTGTCGCACGGTGTCGAGTTGGTGTAGTTTCGAAAAAAACGAGCGTTTTCCACTTATATATTTGGCACCAAACATAAATCATTTTTTTAGTTCCGTAAAAATAAAACATAAGAATCTGATTTTAATACCTATATATATATATATGTGTGTCAGGTGTATATAATTTTTACGTATAAATATCCATACGTGCGTGTTTGTAAACCGTTAGCCTTTATAAAAATGTCGACACACGTAAAAATATAAAGGTTAAACCAAATCTTATATAAATGCATATTATAATATTTTATGAATGAACTAAATATGTGAAACATTTTCTAGTCATCCGCTTAATCATCATCTCTGTTCTTGCGCGTCGGGTTAACTCGTATATGACGCGGTAATTTTTAATAATTACCAATGAAAGATGTGACTTGAATGGACTTTGCTATTCATATGAAGACCAAATTAATAAAATTTAAGTCTAAAACTAAAGATCACGATGCGTGCGAGATTCTGGCATGTACGGATATTAGCATGAATTTGCCCGTTGTCAAATATGCTACATAAATCAGGATAACAATAAGAGTTAAGTCGAAAGCACAAAGTAGGTCTTAAACATAACATAACTTAGGTTTTTCAGAAGAACGTCTTCGTTGAATTTACCCTGAGGCATTTCAAATCTTCAAAGTGCTTATCTTGTTCCTGGAAACAACTCTTTACATATACGATGGTCCACCGTTTAGGTGTTACGATGAACTCGAGATTCTTGAAAATGGTTCTCGAAGCATCTGAAGAAGAATGAGAAAAAGACATCATTGAACTTTTCCACATAATATAATATAATTTAGTTTAACAGCTTGCCTTGCATTCTAAATTTATATACTTTTTATTGCTCACAGAATGTGAATGGCATAGGACAAGTAGGAAAAAAAAAAGATAATTATGACAATTAAAGAGACAATCTCATGGTTTATAAAGATGGGCATGCAATGCCATGTTTAGTGTTGAAAATAACTGGATCAAAAATGCAGCAACACTACTATTTTGTGAGAACTCCTCACGACTCTTTTATATATTAGAAAGAACAAAGTAAAACATCCAAATAATTACATAACGTAACCATCTATTTATACTAAACCAATTACTTGCTAAACAAGCTATCCAAAACCTATATAACTTAATTAACCAATTTAATTACTTTAACTAGATAAACATATCACTTCAACTAATAATTATCTCTAACTATGTAATTACTCCTTCCTATATAAAGAATAATCCTTCATTCACCTCCTTAATCTTGATATGAACACTTTATTTTTCAAAATAGTGACGGATCATGCTCTTCGGCTAAATTTGCTACTTCTTCCTTTGACTTATTCTTAAAACATTCACTTGCATAATGACCTTTTTTTCTTAACAATTATAACATATGATATACCTTTTATCTCGTTGGTAATGACCTCCTCGACCACGACCACGATCTCTTCCACGATCACTTTGGCAAGACCATCCTCGTCGACAACACTTACAACCAGACAATTCATTCTTATCCTGGTCATCGGTTTTAGAGTCTTGTCCACCGGTATTAGAACTTTGGCCATCAGTTTTAGATAGTAATACATTACTTTGATCATTCTCACCGGTCTCGTCTTGCTCCTTGATTCGTTCCTCATAGGCCTTCAACGTGCCTATTGCTTCTTCGAATGGCATGCTCTCGATATCCGGATACTGTTCTATAGAGGCAACAATTTGAAGATACTTCTTTGGTACAGAATCTAACAACTCCCGGACTATCACTTCATCTTCAAGACTTGATCCAAAATTGCTTAACTTTTAGACGAACCCACTTAATTTACCAGCAAATTCTTCAATCGTGTCTATGTCTTTCATGCGAAGTTGCTAGAGTTCTCTTCTTAAAGTAGCTAGTCGAGCCTTTTGAACCCTGTCAGCACCAAGAAATCTTACTCGTAAAGCCTCCCAAATATCTTTCGCACTTCGATTTTTAGCAACTTTTAAAAATATGTCTTCCGGTGGCGCTTGAAAAATAACCGCCCTAGCAACTTTGTTTTTCTTCTCGTCCACGGCATCGCCCGTTACCGGATCAATCGCTTTCCAAAGTACTTGGACGTCTAATACCAACTCCATCAAGATAGTCCAAGTGTTGTAATTCTTTGACGTCAATTATAGAACTTGAAACGAGGTATTGTTGTTTTCTCGTACATGAACAATTACTGTATTAACTAGTTGTTCTCTTACCGTCTTTCACCTTCTTTTCTTACTTCGATCGGTTGTCGAAATCCTCACCGAATACACGTTGCTTGTTCCTCGGTTGTACTTTTTTCAAAAATATATTAAATAAAAAAAATACTAAATAAAAGCACCTTTGCCTTTTTTTTTTTGCTGCGTTGAGTTTTGCTAACAAAAAACAAATAATTCTTATCTGCCTTTTCTTAAATAATTCACCACGTCAGCAACACCCCTTTCTAGACTACACTTTGATTTCCTCATTGCACTTTTATTTGGATGATTTTTCAATCCTTAATTGCGACGACTTAAAAGAAAATCACAATTGCTTACTGTTTCTTTAATTTGCAACCGACTTCGTTCACTTATGTTTCAGTTTTTTGTTGGTTCACAAAGATTGCAACACCTCTCTGTTGATTCACTCAGATTTCGACTGCTTTGTTCGATTCTTTCAGATTTCGTTCTTCTCCTTGTCGATCCACTTAGGTTTCGACTTTCCTGCTCGATCCACTAAGGTTTCGAGTCTTCTTCCCCTTGTCGACCCACGGAGGTTTTCGACTTCTCCGGGTTGATTTGCTTTAGTTCTTCTTACTTCCCTTTTGATCGTTACACGACTCTGATACCAATTGTTGGAAATAACTGGATCAAAAATGCAGCAACACAACGATTTTGTGAGAACTCCTCACGACTCTTTTATATATTAGAAAGAACAAAGCAAAACATACAAATAATTACATAACCTAACTATCTATTTATACTAAACTAATTACTTGCTAAACAAGCTATCCAAAACCCATACCACTCTAATACTTAATTAACCAATTTAATGACTTTAACTAGATAAACATATCACTTTAACTAATAATTATCTCTAACTATTTAATTACTCATTCCTATATCAAGATTAATCCTTTAGTTAGGACAATGAGCCATATTGATCCTTGTTACTCTTTCCATCGTTAAAGTATAGAGGTGTGAATTTCTGATTTGACACAATCTTGAGGCAGATCTAGCCAGTTTTGTTTTAGGCTAAAGGATCGTATTCGTGTCTACCAACAGGTTCCCAGGTTTACGTGTTCAACCCATTTGTGTAATATCCATACTTTTTTAATTATGTTATGTATAATAAATTAAAAATACTTTTGGCATTTTTAAGCCAAAATCTAACATAATAGATGATTGCATAAATAATGTTATTTAGAATTATAGAGTATTAGTATGAAATAATTTGGAATAGTTTAAAGTAATTGGGTTGAAAGGGTCGTACTCATTTTAACCTGTGAATTTAGGTGTGCTATTCAAGTTCATGTGTGTGTGACTCGATTTTGTGTTTATGTAAACTTTTTAGGTTTTGTCAAGTTCTCTCTCAAACTATAAACACAATCATTTAACAACCTACGTTAAACGTTAAAATGTCTAAACGTATTGATTTTGTTTGAGCAATTCAAAAAGTTTGAACAATTATTAAACCCCTTCCATTAATTTAAGATTTCCATTATCTCTCATCAAACCAACACAATCGAGCCACAATACCCAAAATAAAAGGGTTGAATAATACCAATGGGGTGGTGGTCCATTGGCAAATGCAAACCCTTTAAACACCTGGATTTGAGAGAGGTATTGAGTTCAAGTCCTAAAAATTTGCATTTCAACAAAAAGTTTGAATAACATATGTTATTTCTGCATCGTATGCAATGTTTGCTATGGGTAGCATATCTGTATCGAATTGAACTGAAACTGAACAAACAACATCTGTTCCCCGATCAATATTCAGTTTTATGATTTTTGGTTTTGATACAAGTCAGGTTCAATATTTCTTGATAAGTATTCACTATTGGTAGCAGACCATTATTGTACAGCCACTATCAATGCGTGTTCAGTTTGTGTTTTTACTCATTTTCAGTTACGGTATTTTCGATGCCATCTCCGAATAACTTTTTTGGTTTACATTGAGATATAAGTTTTATTGAAAGAAAAGTTTTATTCAAAATAAAGTATTTATTATTGTTTCATAAACTATAACGAGTACCGGTACCGTACCGAGGCATACCGATACTGACCAAATAACATCAATAGTTCAATGCTATTTCAAGTATTTATATTTATGGTTTTCGATTGATGCAAAACACTTTTCGATATTCTTTTAGGCATGTCATGACTCTACCTTTTTGTTTATATAAGGCAACTTAATTATCTTGTACCAACCTTTTTTTGTAATACATATATTTTTCCCTACATCGTTCGACGTAGGCACCCTCATCATCACTAACACCACTACCATTGTGGTTGTCACCTCCACGGCTACCACCAATCGCCTATGTTGCCACCACTACCGCCATCTCTGCTATTGATTTTGCTACATCCATCACCACCGACACTTTGACGTAGGCCCAAGTGTTGAAGATCTAGCCATAATATTTCTGGAGGCCCATGATCAAGCTTCCAATGGTGTTTTACAAAAACAAACATAACTTTGGCTACGCATTCTAATGGGAGTTATGGACACTTTTATGTTTTTTTTGGTGTTTTAAGTATTTTGTTTTTGGACTTGTGTTTGGCCTATGGCCTTTTTGTGGCCCATTTCAAGTTTCAGTCTTTATTTATATATTGTTCTTGTAATTCTAAAAGGCAGAATTTAATTTTGAGAATAACCACTTTTTACTTCGAATTCTTTGCTATTTGAGTTAAATTTTGGGGTTGGGGAAGATCATCACGAGTATTCGTAGAATCAACGTTTTTGTTCTTCGTTATCATTTCATACGCTACATCACACTTACATGTCTGCACCACCATAGCCGTTGTCACCATCACTAATCCCACATAAAATATATAGTGGATGAACCCATGCCGGTACCTTGTTTATACCCCGGACCCATTAAAGTAAAATTATCCTGACCTGTGAATTTTACCACTCATAGTCATAATTTCCGGGGGGCAACTTTCAAGGGGTCGGGGCCGCCTGACCCACCGAACTTTTCGCTCGGTAGTGTTGTGTATGTATGTTTCGTATAAAATTTTTTAGGTATATACGTTTTCGACCCTCGGTTTTATAGATTTTTTATGTCCGATGACTTCCGACCCCTCGGTGGAAATTTTCAATCTTCGCCACTGATCATGTCACCTTCCTAATCTGTTCTATTGTATTTTGTTGGTTCTAGATGAAGGCTTGGTTTTCAGATTTCACAACCTTATTTTTTATGTTGAAAGTATACTTGTTTTTCACGTTCTAGATGTCATTCAGATATATGTTCAAATAAAATCTATTTTTTCCAAATTTTAAAAAATAAACACCATGTATATGGTTGCATGCATATCCTTAATGCGAGCACTCCTTTGACTTTTTATCCACCAATAACTTTTTCTAGATGTGCTTGAACCACAAAGTCACTGAAATCACTAATACAGCACAAAAACAAAACCTACATCACATATAGTTTGTCCAATGACGTCATTTGGTAGCTTCCTTTCTGTTTTTATAATTCATACGGGAAAACAGACTAGTTGAAATTTCTAGATTGAAAGAACTTAGAAGCTTCCATGAAACAAAAGGGAGATGGAAACTAACTCTAATATTATTACTAGTGGTGAACCCATGTACCGATACAGGGCGGTGTTTAGAAAATTTACATAACACATTTTATTAAACAACGAATCACTATACATTTTAGAAAACCATGTACACCACATTTTACATACCAAATTTTATTAAATAACGAATCACCATGACATAACATGTCATCAAAAACCAAAACAATATATATCATATTTATACTAAACTTGACACCATGACATAATATGTCATCAAAAATCATTTAAAATAACTAACAAAAACAATACATATCATATTTACATCAAAGTGTATCTAATATTCACTTGTTTTGTAATCATCTTAACATGCTCCTCCACATCCTTTTCCATCATTTCCTTATCTAACCAAGAATAAACAAAACCAAATTAAAAAAGATATATCTCTAATATGTTAAAAAGATATATCTCGAAGCATTATTTATATTTGTCAACCTTCTAAAACAATTCATACAAACAGATTATATATAACCTTAATTGTATACCTTATATAAGTACATTATTTAAAAGATTACCGGTAACATCCAACTGATACATCCAATCCTTAATATTCGAATTAGTCAAAACATCATTACATGACCATTAATTTGCAAAAGTTAGACTCCCGCTTACCGATCCAATAACTCTAATCTCCTCTCTGCAGCAACAGCTCTCTTCTCCATCTCTTCAACATCAATATCATTCTACAATGCTCAACTTCTATATATATCAATACTCAGAAAGTAAATCAAATGCAGAAATAATTTAACAATTTATATATATCAATACTCAAAAAGTAAAATGTTATAAGAAAGATTAATAAGATTAAAATTTATGGCATTAAGAACAGCAACAGTTACATCGAGTACTAAACTAAAAAACTTTCAGATTTAACAATAACAATCAGAAATTTAAAAATTTAACAACAAGAATTAAGAAATTTTAGCTTCAACTCAATCGAGTGCTGAACATCTCAATGTATATCCTTGAGCTTCACCATGAACTCCACGTCTTTATCACCGCACTCTATAATACTAATGACATACAGGTCATGAACAGTAGTCGAAGGCATCACCATTAGGTTTCTGGGAACCTGGACTGTCGTGAACAGGCCAAGGTGCAGTCCACCAAAACACCTCTTCAGCATACATTAAAGCAATTAGATGATTTCGATTAAACTCACGACCAGTGGAATCCACAGCAACAGATCTAATTCAGACACAGTCGTCGACAAAATTAAGTAATACCAAAGAAATTCTGCATAAAGGAAGTATTAGAAGATCGATAAAACATTAACATATGTTTCCAATATTATCCCTAAATCAGTTCTATCATATTCAACTGACCAACTGTTAGATTAACCTCTAAAGAACCATGATACTTGATCTAAAAAAATAATGTGCAAAATAAAGTTTGAACTTACAATATACAAATGACATGTTACTTCAAAAAAGGAGACAAAAGTGTGAATTTACTGGTGGTGGTGGAAGAACTCGAGTATCAATAGAAGTGAATTGCTATCTCACTCGCATGCCAAATTCATTGTTCACAAGAGCATCGTCGTTATACTTGTTACTCTGCATGGTTTAAACAACTATATTGTTAACAACCAGAAAACCCGTAAGTAACTAAATTGTTAATAACAGATATATAAAAATTATACTATAAACAGATTATATATATATATATATATATATTCAAAATGGTATAAATATCCAAAATATAGGTTGATAATGATTAAACTGAACTCGACGCTATATATATATATATATATATAGAGAGAGAGAGAGAGAGTGGAGTTCCTGCGCAAAGTGTGTTTTTCCTACAAAGTGTAGGAAGCGATCTGGGCCATCCGATTGGTGTGTATGATGGTTGAGATCATCTTGGTGGCATTTTGGTAATATGTGTGTCTTAATAATAGGATGATTTAATTAATTAGGGTTAGATGTGTCTTTTAGCTTGTTTTAAATATGGAATAACTGTCATTCCATAAACCACCCCACATTTGCGATTTTCCCTCTCTCTCTCCCTCTCTCACAAAGAACCCAAAAATTATAAAACACATTATCAAGAAACCACAAAAGACATGTCATTTGTGAATTAACTTGTAACTGGTAAAATATAGCATCAAGAAATTATTCATGAAGGATTGCAGCTGGTAAAACACATCGTCAAGAAATTGTTCATGAAGGATTGCATTTGGTAAAACACAACGTCAAAAAATTGTTCATGAAGGATTACAGCTGGTAAAACACATCGTCAAGAAATTAGTCTGCTTGCTGCTAAAACACAACGGTATTAATCTCTTTGCTGTTAAAACATAATGTTAAGAAACCACCAGCATTACCAGCATGAATGGTAAAACACAACATCAAGAAATCCTCCAGCATTACCAGCATGAATGGGAAAACACAGCGTCAAGAAATCCTCCAGCATTACCAGCATGAATGCTAAAACACAACGGTATTAATCTACTTGCTGTTAAAACACAATGTCAAGAAATCCTCCAGCATTACCAGCATGAGTGGTAAAACACAATGTCAAGAAATCTTCCAGCATTACCAGCATGAGTGGTAAAACACAATGTCATGAAATCCTCCAGCACTACCAACATGAATCGTAAAACACAACGTCAAGAAATCCTCCAGCATTACTAGCATGAATGCTTAAACACAATAGTATTAATCTGCTTGCTGTTAAAACACAGTGTCAAGAAATCCTCCAGCATTACCAGCATGAATCGATACACAACAAATAATTAGAAAAACAGAAACAAAAGTGTATTTACCATCTCCATAATCAACAATCGTGTTTGAAGCCATAACTT
This sequence comes from Scalesia atractyloides, assembly GCA_947069175.1. Classification (NCBI taxonomy): domain Eukaryota; kingdom Viridiplantae; phylum Streptophyta; class Magnoliopsida; order Asterales; family Asteraceae; genus Scalesia; species Scalesia atractyloides. The sequence continues at coordinate 53,171,051 of CAMTDV010000015.1, read as the reverse complement.
TCTCTCACGAAAAAAATTATTTGCGAAGAAGATTATGAAAAAACGAATTTCCTAGTTGATTGATATGTACGTATGAATGTAATTCGAAACCACCATTCAGAAAATCATGGAGACATAGCTTCCATAATCTCGTGCATGGTTAGTTAATGAGAGATAACTTCCGAAAATAAAATAAAATGTCAAATACACAAGTGCCCTTTTAGTTAAAATCCCTCCATGCCACGTGTCACATTCTTATTGCTTCCTACACTTTCTAGGAAACTTAGGCTTTGTAGCCAACTCCCACTATATATATATTTATATATATACATATATTCAAAATGGTATAAATATTCAAAATATAGGTTGATAATGATTAAACTGAAATTTACCAAGAGTATGGTTCCAAACTTCCTTTGCTTGCAGAGTATAGAATCATCAATAAACAACTTACTTCTAATTGACTTATAAAACAAATAATCATCAAGAAGGTTATAAAAAACATACCAAGATGATGCATTCCATCCACTTATAATCGAGAGAAACTTCTTCGAGCTAATCGCCGATATCTCATCCTTCTTATCTATTTCACAACCAAAACTTTTCTTATGTCATGCCCATCTTTCTTTTATTAGACAACTCATAAACAACCAAAATCTCCAAATGCAAAATGAGTTGAAAAATGATATTTTTCTAACCAGTTGTATATAGAAAGCCATTAAGCATAAACCACAACTGTAACTCTAGCAAATCCAATTTCCTTGAACTTTTTCTCATAGGAATACGATCAAACAGTTGGTATGCATCTTAGTAATATTTAAAAACTAAAGAATCAAACTTATAATATAAACTATTGAGACCGTGTATGTACCTTTCTGGTGAAGAGTAATCCAGCACAAAACTACAGATACACAAGAAAATTTTAGAAAGAAGAACAGAGAGAGAGGTCGGAGAATATAAACAGGTTCCTCTTACCTGTGAGTGTAGGATCGGACCCAACTCGTGAGCTACCGGACTGACTCGCTCAGCTAACAGTGGCGTAATTTTATTGTTAACCGAGTGAACAAACAAACGACAAGTGTGAGGATACTGTTTAGCACATCCGAATCTTTTATAAATCAACGTTGAACAGATTATAGAAACAAACGAGCAGGGCTTCGCCTCTAGTCTCCAAAAACAACATGCTAGACTAACATCCCAAGTCACCTATTTATAGGCTTGACAAGATAGCACCACGTGACTGGGACAAAAGGAATTTTCGCACGAAATTTTCATGCGAAAATATCTCAGAATTTTTCGTGCAAAAATAATTCTGAATAAAATACAAAACTTCTAACAAAAAACATTTGACGCTGCGAAACCTATCTATACAATAGACTCATCCTAGACGTAGGCGATAGACATATGTGCACCAACAGAGTTCCCCTTGGATGTTGCCGCAGTCTTGGATGGCCTTCAAAACCTTTCTTCAAAAATCTTCAAACATATTTGACCACCGAAAAAATGCTTATGAGGCTTTCAACGCTCCTCAGAAGGAATAGGTGTTTGGTCTGTTAGAGGAGGTCGATTGTAAGTGTTGCCAAACTTGAATCTTTCTCGAGTAGCAAGCTTTCGTCTTTCTTCGATCCTTGCCTCCTTCTTATCTTCCTTTTTCTTCTCTTTCGCTTCAAGCTCTCTCCAGGATGTGTTACACGTTTTACCTGAGTGAATATCATGTGCATAACAAACATTAACAATATTTTGAAATTGCAGAGCTTGAGCTTCATCCTTATCTTCATAGCTGATCTTCACATAGAATAAATGTTAACCACATAGGATCCAATACCCGAATTCCTCTCCATAACCCGTAGATACGTTTGTGAGCGACGACAGACTCTGATAATTCTTCAGTAATCTTCCAAGAGTCTTCATTGGGTTCGACACAAATAACAGCTTCCCTGTACTAGAATTATAATGCCACCATTTAAAAATCTTATAGAAGTCTTGTTCCATCTTCATTAGGGGCATATTCTTCATCGCACGTGGACGTTTCACGATCAAAGTAACATCCTTTTCCTTAGAGTCTGGATCAATCTTTGTCACCTTTCTCGGGTAAAGAGGCTTCCACAGAGGAAAGTTGTGCTTTGCTTCATACTTTATCACTTTCCACAATTCCAGATCATGAAACTTGATCTTTAAGTTGAATAATTTGCATTGTGTCAGCTCCGTTACGTCCCAATGCGGCAAGGTCTTTATGTCTTTCAAATGCTTGAAATACTGAACACCAAATTCCCTTTTGATAGGGTACACATCCATTTCTTCAATCCATACCCAACTAATAATATCTCCTAATGAAGCATCAGGATCTCTAGTAAAGAAAGCCCAAGGACGTAAGAGCTTTCGCTCAGCTGGAAGATCTTTGAACCACATCTTTTTCATCTCAATAATCTCTTCCTTTGTCATTTGGTGAGGCACTGATCCAGACTTTACTACCTCTTCAACCATGTTTCTCAATAACTCTTCATTCTCAGATGCGAACATTTAGGCAAAGGTTCGGAAGACTTCTGTACCCTCACCAGCATACGTAGCAACATTGTCATCAGAATCGTCTGAATCCCAATCTTCAATCACCACATGATTCATAATTTTCAGTATCTGGAACAAGCTGGAACCCATAGTCATTAGGCTCAACACTTGTGTTGTTCAGATCCTCTTCAAAATCAAACACAAATGATTCTTCATTTAGCCCATATAGTTCTGCTAGCTCGACCTTGGAGAAATTATGTACATATTCCCGTTCTTCAACGTCATGCTCAAGACAGAATATTCTCGGTTTAGGCATAACAAGAACAGACGACGATGAAGTCGCTATGAGGATTCCTGCTTGCCCTGAGCCTTGAGCCAAATCACTGGACACCCCCTGAAATATATCTGTAGAATGTTGGTTAGCAGAGTCGATCAAGTACACAGAAATATCCATATTTTCATTAATAACATCATCAAATACATGAACCCCATATTCACCAACATCCTTATCATCCTTCCTACCACTAACACCACTATCAACTTCTACATTCTCGAAGTAAGACTCAACTTCGTCCTCAATCTCTTAATCCATCTGACGCTTCTTTTCTTGCTACTTTTCCATAAACTTGCGATGTTTCTCAGGAAGCCCTGAATAATCAATCTCTATATCACGAGGCAACCCAACCATGATAAACCTTGGAGGAGGAGGCTTGTAAATAACCATGTCAAGACATACTGGCATGGATTCAGCTTCCCGCGCAGATTGATCGATCACAGGTTCTTCAGACATAATAACCTTAGGCTCTGACTCTTTCTCAACAAATAAAACCTCTATCTTCTTTTTCCCTTTGCCTTCAGCGTCAGAAATTGCCTTAGCGGCTTGTTCTTGTCTCTGCCACTCTCTATCTAGCTTCCTCTCTTTCAATTTGTTCAATCTCATCTAGAGAAATCCCAAGAGTTCTAACAAGAATTTTCTTCATCAGCTCAATCTGCCTGTTGTTTGAAGTTCGTTTTGCCTAATCCTCATCCATTTTCTTAATCATTCTTTCATTCTATTTCTCGTAGCTCTTAAGAGTTGCCTTCAAAACTTCTCTCTCATTCTCCAATACTTTGATTCTCTCCTCATAAGCAGACACTTTCTATGAAGCATTCATAAACCTGTCATTGTCATCAACCACTATCCTCAGAATCTCCCTCATGTTGTCTCTATCCGACTCTAACACTTTGATTCTATCTTCAGCTCTCTTTATCTCTACTTGCAATTCTCCCAACCTGCCCTCTTAAACTTTATCTGCTGAGAAGGCTTCTCCACCGGGAACATCTCCAAAATCTAGAATGAAATAGTCAAACCCTGTGGCAAATGTTTCTTGAGTAGGGTGAGACATTGATTGATGCTATGGCTGAGAAGAGGTAGGTGGAGTGATAATAGGTGGATGTGGAGGAGATGTGTCACACCCTTAAAAATCCACATGCAGAGTTCTACCGCGAGGCGCGTGACAAATCAGGATCACAGTCATTAGTCATATTGAATGACCACTCTATGAGTTTAAAAAAAATCATGTTTGCTCATTCATGAGAAAAAAAATAATGTTTGTACAATTGAGTTGCAGAAGCGTAACAATTACAAAACCAGAATAGCTAATGTAATTCAAAGCTGAGTTTTTATTTAATAAAATCAATGCCACTCCATAATGCATCCTAGTCCTGATGTGTGCTACCTTAGCAACCTGAGAAAGACATGCAAGAACAAGTGTCAACACATAATGATGAGTGAGTTCACATGATTTTGATTATCATTATAGAATAAGTTGTTTCCACTGGTTCAGCCCCGAACCAGTGTGTTATAAAGTTTCCCTGATCCAACCCGAATCAGATTATTGTAAGTTTCCCGATTCAATTCCCGAATCGCTTTGTTATATTGTTTAGCAGTATATGTTATATGTTTAGGTAGCTAGCCTAGGTTACGTCAACGAAATGTTAGATCCGAAGCTGACATTGTTGCCCTTGTTGTGCCATGTCTATCACCAACCATGGATAAGTGTTAGGCAAATTCTACACCCGTGATCATCAATGTTCGGTCTAACTGGCGCGACCAGCAAGAGTGGGGCTTGTCGGGCCCAGTAGTACTACCAAAAATTCCCTCGCTATAATCCAATACTAACGACATCGTAAGTTTTAAGGGGACTGCCATGTGATATAGTGCTTCCTTATGACCATAATCGTATAACATAACCCTATTAGTTGTGACGTTACTTTACCGTAACATTATGACATTACTTTACCGTAATGTAGCACATGCTTTCTCCCCCCTTTTGTTTTTAAAACATTTAAAAGAGTAGGGGCCGTGAACTCACCTTTGATAGCTCGGTTAGACTTTTAAAGTGATTATGAGTTGAGGTTGGTCAATCACGTCCTAATATGATTACCATTTAGTTTGTTAGTGTGCTCATGTAAGACACGAAATCCATACACGTATCTTAACACGTATCATGCAATCACGTTGACAACTTATACATATTCCACGTATAGATATGTATATATATATATACACACATATGTAGATATGTGATCATAGCACACAACAATTCAAATAATATCTAATTTGACAATAACAGGTTCGATCATTCTCAGGTAGCACAACCAACATTTAGAAACACACATTGCAACTTATTACGTTTCAACATTAACACTCAAAACCTGATTGTTTTCGGGAATTTTTTTATAAAATAGTTCTCATGTTCCAAAAATTCCCATTAATTTATAGAACGTGTCAAACGGTCTGTAAAACTTTGTGTAAAATTTCCAAGCCCTAACTCATTACCAGTTATTTATAAAAAAAATATTTACTAGGCTGCAGTCAGATTCGTCACTTTCTGACTGCATTCCATGGAAATATTCATTTAAAAATCATTAGCCATCCGATTGATGAAATTCCAGTGGGAGATTTTCAGCGAGACCTGTGTCCAACTACTGTACGAATTTCATGACCTAATTCTATCCAGATTACGAGATATGACACAGCAAACAACACGCAATTTCTGCAGAAAAAATGAAGCTTCAGGTGCTGCACAAAATAATTCTTTTAAAATAGTAAAAACCTTAGAAAAATGCAATTCCATCGCCACTAGAAGCATTTTTCAAAAACGTACATTTTAGACTTCAGAAACTTCGTTTTTCGTTACGTTACGACTTGTTTACAGCCAACTGAAGTTGGCTGTAAATGCCAAACAGTTTTCTGTCTTCGTTCACTGGCTTTATAAAACAAGTTTTATGATTCCTTTACACATACTTAGCGAGTTACGAGGACATTTGGCCATATTAACAGCAGGTTACTAGGTACCTGCTTCAGGTTTGTCAAGACAAATAACAATAACACCAAGAATTTCAAATCCTAGTTAACTCATGTAGGCTTATGCATATCAAAACGGTATAAATGAACATCCTACGCGAATCTCATGCATTTTACTTATCAAGTTAACCCTAAAATCAACATGATCACCAAGAAACACCAAAAACACAGCCATGTATACAAAGATTTCAGACCAACATAATCACCAAGAATACCTGACCGAATGAATACTAACAATGACTAACCTGAGAGTGAACGAGAGCGCAATAGAGAGTTACGATTGGGAGGGGGGCTGCACTTGTTGCCGTCGCACACCAGAGGGAGGGAAGGACTAGGGTTTTGAGAAAATGAAAAGGGGAAGGATGATGAGATGCTTAAATACTTAGGGTTTGGGTAGGTTAGGTGTGTTGGGCTTAGCCCGTGTGCACAAACCCGCTAAATGTCACATGTCTCGCGTTAAAATAATTCATGGCATAAATATACCATTTAAAGTGTATTTACCAATTTAATAAAAACGAATATGCTACACTTATATATATAGATATATATGCTCAAGTCTAGAAATATGCGTGTAGAATTTGCGGCAAGGCGTCACCGTGATTGTCCGTAAAATAACCTGTTCGTTCGTTATAAGTTGTTATTATTTACACAATTACTAATAAATATTTTAAGATGTTTAAGCCTTTCCGATCATAAGGGTCAAAATTACGAGTTGCCACATTCTCCCCATGTTACTAAAATTTCGTCCTCGAAATTTAGGCTAAGGTATACATTATACTCCAGTTATGGGTTCCTCCATAACACGTTGTTACGCTTATACACGGTTTCACATAAATTTACAAGATGAACATATAAGTCACATAACATATAACTTCACATAATTTGTATTTATTTAATTGCCCGGGAATAGCATTCAGGTTGTTCGCTAATGTTCAAGTACATACTCGTGTGTGATTTCGTAATTCCCCGAATTACCGTTACGCAAGTGTTTGTGTAATAATCGACACACTTCATTATCCCTAATCAAGTGAAATGCATGAATGAATGTTTGAGACAATGGAGTTTGTGGTAACATTGTTAACCTGAAAATATCGGGCGTCACATCATCCCCTTGTTGAAAGAATTTTCGTCCCGAAAATTTAGATTATGATACTTTTTGGACCATGATTGAAAGTTCATTTCCAAGGAGAGAGTAAAAACATATGGCGTACAATGAGATGGGACAAAATTAGACTACATGATTGTGATGATTCAGTTGTTCATCCGAACAAGTTACAAGGAATTATATACGTAGAGAATAGTCAATTGTCATAGCAACCAAATCGATTCCAGCAAGAGTAGGTGTTCATAAGTGTGACTAGCAAGAACTATAGAAAGCCGCTTACAATGAAGGTGCACACGAAAGTAAGGAGATGACGCAATTTCAAAATGGTATCATGGTATTGAAGTCTGGTGGTCCAGTTTCTTTTTCACGAATAAGATAGCATAGCACACTGCCTAGTAATCAGGTATAGCTATTGTCATGGAAATGACACCAAAGATCGGAATTTAGTAGGTGAAGCCTCTATGGTTTGAAGGGGTCGTAATATAACAAAGTGAATTCTTGCATATGGATTTCAAATGGAGTTTACGTTAGGCTATCAAGGAATACACTGATACATGTCATTTTGTATGTAGTCTTAAGTATAATTATAAGTTGAGTTGATGGGAGATCGATGATAAACAATGTTGTAACAAGTTATGTTAAGCATAAGCGACACTCACGAGAGTTAGAACACCAACGGGTCATACATCGATATGTCATTGACGGATGAGTTTAACATGTATGGCGCGGGGGGGGGGGGGTTGTTGCACAAAATATAGTTTAGGTGGGCTCAACAAAATATAGTTTAGGTGGGCTCAATACGTTTGAATTCGAGTAACTTGTAGAAGGCATTAATTTGTTATCACAGAGTGATTTGAATATTAAGTAACCAACACTTCACAAATCAAGTCTATCTAATGTATATTTTGAGATTACCCGAATGGGCACGAATGTCGTACGTTATAAACAAGGGGTCGACGAAATAAACCGAACTCGAATTGTGTTAAGGTAGTTTGTTAGTGGCCAAATTGCTCAAATTATAGGGTCACGTGTGTTGGGTGCACTACCAAGAACCTACTCATCGTAACCAGGGAGGAAGTAATCCAAGGTGAGTGTTAGAGAGATTTGTTGTTATGAGGTATCGCTACCGAAGATCATAAATGGTGCAGTTACCATTACCAATTGGCAGTGCAGATGCCATTATACGTAAAGATTCTAAAAAGGAAATAATAATAATACTAATTTTATGAAACTGGTGATTCGGGTAAATTCATCAACGAATTGGATTAAAACTCAAGTCGTGCATTATGCCCTTCATTTCAGAATGTTAGCGTCTCGACGCATTCATACGGAGGGAAATGAGATTTTTGGTTAAAATTGATCATGACATTTTGGTTGTAGTTGGTTGTACTAGATGGCCAGCTTTCGGTCAAAAAGGGATAAATACGGACAAAGAAATCAATGAAGCTATACATAAGTATGGCCATTTAACACGGAAGGGTGTTAACCTTGGCATACTTCACGGAATTAGAAAAATTTATTTTATGCTCCTGCACTTGATGAACTTAAGTATGGCTCGTCGCTCCTCGAGTAACGTTCGTAGAAAGTGATTTAGCCATGCGAGGATTAGCGTATAACAAGGTCAGTCAAGACTATGACATTCACTTTAGCACAACAAGATAATACCCAAAGAATATACCAAGACGCGATTGTCATCAATCCGTTCTACATAATTGTTTTAGAATCACTAGTGAGACATTAAATTCGATGATGTGGATGAAGTTTGTCGCACACAAGCGGTATAAATAGAATTAAAATGACGCTGCTAGTCATTGGAAGCTTTACATTGAAGCTGTTGATGCAAAGAGAGTTATGTAGCAAAGTGATGGTCCGTTGAATTCGTAGTGCTCCGGTTCAATCGGAGCGTTCTCCACAGTCGTCGAGCTTACCCGCATGTAAATAAGAATGGATTTACTAAAATCCATATATGAACTTAAGGGTGTAATTAGTCGAACGTGTATGCAAACAAGTTTGAAAGATTGAACTAAAACGTGTGCGTGAATTAGGAGCATCACATACGTCACCAAGAGGTTTCATTATAAAACGCGGAAATATGTTCAAAATGGCATGGTCGTAATAACAATACATCACCATCTTCAAAGTTCAAAAAGTGATCACCAAGGATCAAAAAGACGAGTTCATCGAGTTCTTTTTTTAAATTAGAACACAAATTTGATGGGAGTATATGCGTAAGGTTTCAAAGATGTACTGCGACCACGACCATGGAGTGAGAGCTTCGTCTACGTCAACAACAATAACTAACTGTCACATTAAACGATAAGCATCCACTAGTGCAACAGCTAGGGGATAGACTAGCTTAGAAGTTTGAAAACTGTTATGGAATAATAAATCTAGCAATACAAGGGGTAAGATTATTTTGTAGACCATCACTTTCGTCTGGGTGTTGATAAAATTGTATCTCTGTCTTCCAATGTTCTTGAGATGATGGAACCATTATGTGGAAATATGCTAGCAAAGTTAGGTATGCGGGGACGTAAATCAGGTTAGACTAAAGATTAGTTAAAAGTCACAGAGTAATAGGTTCAAAGGAAATTTTGTGGTTAAGCGTAAGGGATAAAGTGTAAACGCACGAGAGCTTCTTCATATTTTGTTTATGCGCTGTGTTGAAAGGTTTACACTAAAATTCTGGTAGGGTTTAAACCATAATGACAGGTTCTGAGGGGAATCTTAGTTTCACTAAGACTCTTACATGAGTAAAATAAAATAGAAAAGATAATAATGACAATAATAGTAATATTGAGGGATTCCATTCACGAAAGCTTAATGTGCCTGATAATATCTTGAATTTAATTGTTGTGTCCATCAACTACTGAACACATTTAATGGTACCAGTTAGTTGCTTAGTGGATATGAGAACTTCTACCGATAGTGAAAGTTTTTAATGAGGAATTCACAGGTTAGGACAATTTATACACACACAAGGTTTCACAAGGATTCACATGCATCGCAAATTACTATTACGTGTGCACCCGTATGATAAGTTGATTTACATGCTCACACGAGTTCGACCTATCTTGTGTCAAAATGTCCCTCGGATTAAATTGTCGAGGATTGTCAAAATGATAAGGTCATCAAAAACTTAGTTAATCAGCCAAATGTTGATCAACTAGGAATTATATCAAAAGAGCAATCTGGAATCGATTGACCTGAGGACTCATTCAAGTTGAAACACACCATGTGAATCCAATCCAATGGATTATAGATGTAAAAGTGCGCATGGAACAAACATGCACATAAATTATGATTTCGAGAGTTAAAACGGATTCATTAACACATGTTACTGGAAGCCATCCGACTTAGAAGAAAGTTCGGGTATGAAATGAGCATGGCGCTCCGACTTCATGGTCAATCCATCTTCAAAAAAAAATATATCAACCAAAGATGTGAATCAGGGTTCGGGAAAATAAAAATGATGACATTTCAGTGTAAACGGATTTACGCAATAATGTGTGCAAGGGTCTGCCCTAACGCAGGGTGCCTCAAGCGAGGCCACGTGCTCAGGTTGACGGAAAGTAAAACTAGTGGGGCCGTGGTGTTGTTGGTAGGTGGATAAGGGACACGTTTTCGATGAACCAAACTCCCAAGAGATATTTGTCAATGTTGGATGTCGTCCCAATCATGGACTTAAGAAAGCTCACCATACCCAATAGTACCATCGGTAGGCTCAAGCCGGTGATTTGTTCATCTATGTAGTGTAGGAAGAGGTAAAAATGATTATGACGTCAGAAACTCCTCCAGAGGCTCTGTCTCACGGCCCTCGGACATGATTAGATACTGGTTGTTGGCACTCCCACGAACGTCGCCACTAGGGATGAAGATACAAAGAGTTTGGTGTGTTCCTCGTTAGTAGAGGGTTAAGTGGATGATGTCGACATGCCCGCAATTTCAATGTAAGTTTTGATGCCATGTGCGTAGGCATATCATGTATGAGTGTTCTTGTATGTCATGTATAAGTGTCTGTGTTGGTGTATGACTAATGCAGTGTCTAAGGCTATAGACTAAGTCTACTCTCAAATGCAAACCTAGTTCACTATAACCATTGGCTTTAATACCAATCTGTCACACCCTAAAAAATCCACATGCGAAGTTCTACCGCGAGGCTCGTGACAAACCAGGATCACAGTCATTAGTCATATTGAATGACCACTATATGAGTTTAAAAAAAATCATGTTTGGTCATTCATGAGAAAAAAAATAATGTTTGTACAACTGAGTTGCGGAAGCGTAACAATTACAAAACTAGAATAGCTAATGTAATTCAAAGCTGAGTTTATTTATTTAATAAAATCAATGCGACTCCAAAATGCATCCTAGTCCTGATATGTGCTACCTTAGCAACCTGAGAATGACATGCAAGAACAAGTGTCAACACATAATGATGAGTGAGTTCACAGGTTTTTGATTATCATTATAGAATAAGTTGTTCCCACTGGTTCAGCCTCGAACCAGTGTGTTATAAAGTTTCCCTGATCCAACCTGTATCAGATTATTGTAAGTTTCTCGATTCAATTCCCGAATCGCTTTGTTATATTGTTTAGCAGTATATGTTATATGTTTAGGTAGTTAGCCTAGGTTATGTCAACAAAGTGTTAGATCCGAAGCTGACGTTGCTGCCCCTGTTGTGCCAGGTCTATCACCAACCATAACTTAGGTGACCATCAACGTTCGGTCTAACTGGCGCGACCAGCACGAGTGGGGCTTGTCGGGCCCAGTAGTACTACCAAAAATTCCCTAGCTATAATCCAATACTAACGACATCGTAAGTTTTAAGGGGACTGACATGTGATATAGTGCTTCCTTGTGACCATAACCGTATAACATAACCCTAATAGTTGTGACGTTACTTTACCGTAAATTATGACATTACTTTACCGTAATGTAGTGCATGTTTTCTCCCCCTGTGTTTTTAAAACATTTAAAAGAGTAGGGGCCGTGAACTCACCTTTGATAGCACGGTTAGACTTTTAAAGTGATTATGAGTTGAGGTTGGTCAATCACGTCCTAATATGATTACCATTTAGTTTGTTAGTGTGCTCATGTAAGACACGAAATCCATACACGTATCTTAACACGTATCATGCAATCACGTTGACAACTTATACATATTCCACGTATATATATATATATATATATATATAGAGAGAGAGATATGTGATCATAGCACACAACAATTCAAATAATATCTAATTTGACAATAACAAGTTCGATCATTCTCAGGTAGCACAACCAACATTTAGAAACACACATTGCAACTTATCACGTTTCAGCATTAACACTCAAAACTGGACTGTTTTCGGGAATTTTTTTATAAAATAGTTCCCATATTCCAATTAATTTAGAGAATGTGTCAAACGGTCTGTAAAACTTTGTTTAAAATTTCCAAGCCCTAACTCATTACCAATTATTTATAAAAAATCATTTACTAGGCTGCAGTCAGATTCGTCACTTTCTTACTGCAGTCCACGGAAAAATTCATTTAAAAATCATTAGCCATCCGATTAACGAAATTCCAGTGGGGAATTTTCGGTGAAACCTGTGTCCAACTACTGTACGAATTTCATGACCTAATTATATCCAGATTACGAGATATGACACAGCAAACAACACGTAATTTCTGCAGAAAAAACGCACCTTCAGCTGCTGCACAAAATAATTATTTTAAAATAGTAAACGACCTCAGAAAAATGCAATTCTAGCGCCATTAGAAGCATTTTTCAAAAACGTACGTTTTAGACTTAAGAAACTTCGTTTCGTTATGTTACGACTTGTTTATAGCCAACTGAAGTTGGGTGTAAATGCAAAACATTTTTCTGTCTTTGTTCGCTGGCTTTATAAAACAAGTTTTATGATTCCTTTACACACACTTAGCGAGTTACGAGGATATTTGGCCTTATTAACAGCAGGTTACTAGGTATCTTCTTTAGGTTTGTCAAGAAAAATAACAATAACACCAAGAATTTCAAACCCTAGTTAACTCATGTTTGCTTATGCATATCAAAACGGTACAAACGAACATCCTACGCGAATCATATGCATTTTACTTATAAAGGTAACCCTAAAATCAACATGATCACCAAGACACAGCAAAAACGGAGCCATGTATACGATGATTTCAGACCGACATAATCACCAAGAATACCTAACCGAGTGAATACTAACAATGACTAACTTGAGAGTGAACGAGAGCGCAATAGGGAGTTGCGACGGGGGGGGGGGGCTGCACTTGTTGTCATCGCACACCAGAGGGAGGGAGGGACTAGGGTTTTGAGAAAATGAAAAGGGGAATGAGAAAGAGATGCTTAAGTACTTAGGGTTTGGGTAGGTTAGGTGGGTTGGGCTTAGCCCGTGCGCACAAACCCGCTAAATGTCACATGTCTCGTGTTAAAATAATTCATCGCATAAATATACCGTTTAAATTGTATTTACCAATTTAAATAAAAATGAATATGCTACACGTGTATATATATATATATATACATACATATATATACACATATATATATATATGCTCATGTATAGAAATATGCGTATAGAATTTGCGGCAAGGCGTCACTGTAATTGTCCGTTAAATAACCTACTCGGTCGTTATAAGTTGTTATTATTTACCCAATTACTAATAAATACTTTAAGATGTTTAACCCTTTCTGATCTTAAGGGTCAAAATTACGAGTTAGCACAAGATGGCAAAGGAATTTCTGTAGTAGAGTGTTGTGGAGTAGGAGATTGCGGCTTTTGTGGAGATGCAGGATGAGGAGATGGTTGAGGAGGAGGAGGAGCAGACTCTTAAGCAGAAGTTGGAATTACCGGAGGATCTGCAGTTTTAGTCTTGAACTTAATCCTTAATTTTCCTGCAGCAGACTCAGGCTTTTTCAACACAGCCCTCGTAACACATTTAGCGGCTGGCTTTCTTACAGGTTTAACTCTTGAAATCTCCTCTTCAGACTCAGATGGCTCATATGTTGTATCATCTTCTCCAGTAGCCTTTCGTTTCTTCTCTTCAGCAATTCTTTTCTCTCTTTCGATTCTTTCTAGCTCCATCGTTTCTTTGTCTTTTCTTACTGCCTCTCTCATATCCTCAGAATTTGTACTGGATGATGGCCCTTCATCATCACCACCACCAGCTTCGGTATCACCAACTACCATTCTTTCAATCTCGACCGTGGTATCTTTAACAAATTTTTCAACATGTGTTGTTTCTTCAACTTGTACTGTTTCTTCAACTTATACTGTTTCAATATCATGTTCATCAACCAAACCTGTAGCAACACTAGGCTGCTTCTTTTGATGTTTTGAGACAGAAGATGAAGTTTCGGTAGCTTTCTTTCTTTTGGAGATAGTAAAGGTAGATCCAGCCTTTTGTCAAGCATACTGTCCCTTACTTTTCTCTCCCTCGGCTTTGATGAACCATGTACTTCTCTTCTCAACCAAATCTTCCATCATGTTTGATTCTTCATTCTCATCATCGCTTCCCTCATTTCTCCACTTTCCTTCTGGAGGGGCAACATAATCTTTGTTTACAAACGTACCAAAAACTGGCTTGAAAGCCGGTGCTTTTCCTTTCTTTCGATAATTGCTGATATTGTGAAGATCTGACGGTGACGTGCTCTAATTCCAGTAGATCATCTTTCTTCTTTTCTAGATTAGGGTGTAAATGGTCGAGAACCATCTGAATGAATCTAGGATACTACAATAATCGACCCTTTCCCAAATTCATGATCATATTCTCAAAGATCAATTTACTGAAGTTGTATGGCTTGTTCAGAATAAGTGCCACCATCATGCACATATGATAATCCACCAGGTCGTCCCATCCCCCCTTTCTGTGACTCAAGGAACGAGTAACACAGTGAGCTAAGAATCTGTAGGGTAGACCTAGTCTGTTGATCTTGTATGGTGCTGAATTTACATAACCGTTGTACCCCATTCGAAAGAAACATCCTTTGACCATCTTTTCTGTAAACCCTGTAGGATCGCCACTTTTGTCTTTCTGCTTCAAAACTTTTCGGATAAAATCTTCTGTAATAGTCACTTTAATATCATCCTTCCAAATTCTCACTGCTGACTTGACAGCCCTGGGTTCTGGTTGTCACTCTGCTGCACCCCAGAAACGGTCAATGTGTGACACATACACATTATGCATATGCGTGAGAGCATGAAATATAAGTAGTCGTTCCAAAAACGCGAAGTACTGTGAGAATGGAGCAAATTCCGGCACCTCTTTGTCAATAAGGCAGCATGAATTATGCATAGGATGAAACTTGTGTCAAATTTCCTGTGAAGCAGAGAGATATGCAAAAGTTAGACAAAAATTTTCAAACACAAAAATCACCAGAATTTTCGTGCGAAAATCCTTTAGGTTTTCTTTCAGTTAATTTTCGTACGAAAATTTCAACAAAGAATAGAACAGTTTTTTTTAACAGCATTTTCGTGCGAAAATCTTTGATATTTTCATGCGAAAATCTTCATCATCCCCAAGTTAATTCAAACTTGAACCGATATGAAAGCTTGTGATTTTTATGAAATTGAACCGGTAAACCTAGGTTAAATAAGACAATTTTAACATTGGTGAGTTCAATTTTAAGTTTTACCGGCTAGTTTATCCTAGAACTACGTGTTAAGTCCGTTTTGGTCCAAATAACTTAAAATTATGGTTCGTTTTCGATAGTATACATTCACCGTTATGAGAGGTGTGCGGATCAACCTCCCTAATGTGACAAACGTGATAGAAACGAGTAGAAACAGAGATTCTCTCAAGATCTTTCAGAGAGAAAACAAAGGAAGCAGATGACAGATTTCATACGAAATCTTTTTCATCTCTTCTTATATATAGGTATTTATTTTCGTACGAAAATGTTGCTTAAATTTTCGTGCGAAAATTTTGGCTTCATTTTCTTTGGAAAATTTTTCATTCTTTTAAACCTTTTAAACTTTCTAACTTTTTCACGTGTTTTCAGTTTTATTTACCCACTCAGTTGACCAAGTCCAAGTTAATGATCTTATTTAACTGATTTGGCTACCAAGATTAAGTTAATGACCATGGTTGACCGCGTTTTAACCAAAACTGACATTTTCCTTTAATTTTATGTTTCAAATTAATGAACTTTTAAACGTTTTAATCCAGACTTTGTTTCTAGATTAGCTCCCAGCCCATGGTTGCTTAGCTTTCCTTCTGCATTCTGTCACTTTCGACTTTGAAGATCAGTTTTCCATCACCGGCAGTCAAAGAACTAAAGTAGAATATAAAATCTTTTTGAATTTTTGAATATTTCCTAAACTAAAGATGCTTATCGAAATATGTAAAAAACATATTTACTGACATATTTTTACGATTTTGTGTTAAAGGATCATATCAGTTTATTAAGACACATTACCAGTACCGTTGCTCTAGATAAAACTTTAAGTTCTCAAACAGATTTTCTTTAGATTATCAGTATACCGATCCACTTAAACCTCTACACGTTTCTCCACTGCTTCAAGATACATTAGGTAACTTTTATCAACATGGCCTAATCTGTGTTTCCTAACTCAGAATATACTCCCGCATCGAGATTCCCTAGATTTCATCTCACAGGTGAATATATCTAACTGATATCTGTACAGAGTAAAATGCGAAACCTTGAGAGCTCAGGTTAGTACTTCTGTACAGAGAAAGAGATGAAGGCTCGAATTTAGGTAGTGTTCCTCTTGGGAATCTTTTAATTTTTGTAATGCAGAATGTCGTATCTTTTTATGACATTTTTCTTCATTTTTTATGCAGCTTTGGGGGTGAATAATGCGAAAGTATTATACAAGTTCTAGGCCATTGCTGACATAAAATCAGAAGAACTCGTATAATACCCCAGATATCAACTAAATATAAAGACCTAGTATCTCAGAATCTGGCATTCTCTCATATGAAATTTCAGAGTACCAAGTCTATATATCCAAGAGATGTAAAGCCACAGATTTACCAGTTTATCTTTTTAGGTTTATATCTTGAAGGCAGTTTACTGAACGTGCGAAGCCTATTGGCACATCCTTAGAAAGACTTGTTTAGACACTTTTAAACAATACATTTGTTTAGCGTACTATAATGGTCCACTAATGTACTATCATCTCCTTTTATACACAAAACTTTTTTTGTCTTTTTTTAATGTTTTTGTATTTTCCACAACTTTTTGGTGTTTTTGTATTTTTCAAATTTTTAATGTTTTTGTATTTTCCACAACTTTTTCTCCCCCTAAAACCAAAAACATATTTTTGGATTTTTGTTTTAAGAAAGCATGAAAAATATTTACAGAAAAACGTTTGGCTTACCAGTGAGGATCACATCACAACGCCGTCATCCTCAAATTCAACCTCATAAACATCCCCTGATGTCAGATTCTTTAAACCATTTAATTTTGAAAGATTTCGAAATCTTGCTCTGTCAAAAGCTTTGGTGTAAAAATCTGCTTTTTGGTCATCAGTGTGGATTTTCTCAATTCGTACCAACCTTTTCTCGTGACAATCACATATAAAGTGGTATCGAATCTCAATATGTTTAGTGCATGAGTGTTGACAAGGATTGACTGTGATATCAATAGCAGCCTTCTTATCTACATATATGGGCGTATCAAGAAATTGCAGTCCGAAGTCTCTCATCTGTTGTTGTATCCACAGTATTTGGGAACAAACACGTTCCGAAGAACTGGCAGCCGGCCGTTGTAGATTTAGCATTCAGCTTGCAGCAACCAAAATCAGAGTCAGAGAAACCCGTGAGGTTGAAATCATCATGATGTGGATACCACAAGCCGGTGCTTGGGTATCCTTTCAAATAGTGCATGATTCTTTTGACGATCAACAGATGTGATTCCTTCGGGTTTGACTAATATCTGGCGCAAAGGCATGTGGGGTACATGATATCTTGTTTTGAAGCTGTGAGATACATCAAGGATCCGATCATGGAGTGATATAATGTTTCATTGACTCTTTATCCATGCTTGTCTGAAAAAATGCAGTGGTTGGTGGCTAAAGGGGTAGATGCGGGTTTAGTTCCTGTCATCTCAAATCTCTCCAACACGTCATGAACATACTTGTTGGGATTGAACCTTTGGAAAGGAACAGATGATACAAAGATAAAACACACCATCCGAGCTTTGGTCCAACTATCAGAGGTTTGTATCCACTGATAAGCTCTTACTGCATTTAATAAACTCACTGATACCTATCCTCTGACAGAAGAAGTTCCCAACCGCTGATAGAGCATTACAAGGACAAAGGATAGCAAGCAGTGTTTAGTCTAGTCTTAGTTAAATCAATGTAACAGCGCTATGCACTGATAGCTTTAGCTAGCAGTGTTTACAGTTAGTTGTGTTTGTTAGCTGTCACTATTAACCATGACGTCATTGTAAGACGATCAGTGGTTAGATAGTTAGTATAAATAGGCGCTCATTGTAACAGTTTTACGTATCTTCTTAAAAAGATCAATTTCGCATATCTTCTTCATTTCTTACTATCAAACGATCGTTATTCGGCTAAGGGGAAGTTTGTGAATCACTTGCAATAGTTTAATTACTTAAAAGCAAGATGGATGAAAACAAACGACCAATTGATTGTTGTAAAAGTTTTCCATTAATTCCGTTGTACTTAGTCTCTGTTTTCAATCATTTTCCATTATTTGAAAAAAAAACAACAATCAATTCAAACTTAGATCCTTACTATTGGTATCAGAGCTTAGTCAATCAATTTTGATTTAAACGTCAAATTGATTTGAACAGATCATCTCTTTGTTGCTAATTTCGTTTGATAAGTTTTGCTTGAATACAGAGTTTTATTACTACAAAAGTTTTTAAAACACAAATCTGTTGTAAACAAGAGAAATGGCACAAAACACACAGGATTCCAATATTGGATCCATGTTTAAACCACCTATGTTGAAACGAAATGAATATTTTATCTGGCAACGTAGAATGGGTCATATTCTCTCTCAACAGAACTCCGCAAAATCATGTATATTTTCCTAATTCGGTTCCTTTATATTTTCTACTTTTTATAAAATATAATTAACACACACGTCCTGTATAACTAGTAGTTTATAAAATGTGTTTATGTATAGTACAATGAAACCCGAACCAAACCCGAGGCTACGTTGAGGCCAAACTGGCTTGGCGGCCCAACCCGAAACCCAAACCATGTGCGCACCACACCTAGCGGCCCAACCCCACTATTTCCCTCACTCTCGGCCCAAACCGACACAACCCAACCCTTACCCTCGGCCCAAAACCGTAAGCCCACTAAGGGGTATTATGTTATGTGCGTATGATTATACAAATGTATGCAACCACAAGTTCCCAAGCCCAAGTTCTCTCTCTCCTTCACACGTCGCCTCTTTCTCTATCTTGCTCTTGGCTCTCTCTTCTCACTCGGTTCCAACCGGGGATCACCAAGACTCGACTAGGTAACCCCCTTGGGTTTAGTGATGTATTTTTATGTATACATGTATCTTGCAAACGTGGTATATGTGGGTTTGTGGGCAGCCGTGGTTCGCCTTAGAGGACTAGGATGACCGGTCAAGTTTATGTGTCTTGTTATGTTGTTTTGGTACGGTTTGATGTGATACATGTCCTTGATTTTGTAGATGTGTTTGCGAATGGGCTGCATGATTCTCGTTTAGAAGTGTTGGTTAGTAGTCTTGAAGGATTGTAGTTGTATAAACTTGTAGGAGCAAGATTATGCGGGTTCGGGTATGTGTATGATGTGTAGTTGCATGATTAGGCGTAGTAGGGTTTATGTTCTTGTTAATGGTTTAACAAATACGGGTGGGTGTTCTGATGAATAGATAATTGACACATATAATCTGATATATATATATATATATATATATATATATATATATATATATATATATATATATATATATATAATGTCGTTAGGTTGTATGATCACTAAATACGCTAAAGGAATAAATGGAACTTGATTTAGAATAGTAGGATTTGAAAACAAGAATATGTCCAACAATTTCAGCCGACTTCAGTTGGCTGTAACCGGGTCAAAATGTAACAAAAATGAGATTTTTTGACACCTAAAATGAACCTCTTTGAAAATGATTCAAAGTGCGCTGGTTTCATAATTTTTCGACCTCGTTTGGCCAGTCAAAAGATTTAAACCGTTTCAGTGGTCAAAGCTGTAATTTTCTGCAGAATTTGTGTGTTATGTTTTATGTTATATCTTGGTGAATATTTGGAGTTAGGTCACGAAATCTATACAGTAGATAGCCGTATGTCTCGATATGAAATTCCAACTAGAATCGTGACAATCGGATAATTGAGTATTTTTAAATAAATTTTTCCGTAAACTATAGCCAGAAAATGACGAATCTGGCTACTGCTTAGTAAATGATTTTTCTTAATTTTTCAGTAAAGAGTTAGTTTAGAAAATTTTACAAAAGACCGACCCCACCTAGAGGCACGTCACATAAAAAGATCATCATTTTAACAACTTCGTAAGTATGGTCAACGAGCTCCCGAAAACAGACTAATTTTAGTGAATTTGCAATACATAATTTATAAACTTGTAAGAGTCGAACTTGCTATTCTAAGTGTCCACACTTGTTTGATGATTGTATAAATATCATATATCATGTCGTAGGGTTGGTTGTGAACATGTGAACGAAACCGCACAATAGAATGACGATGTGACAACTTGTTCGCGTGCTGTTTGCTAGATACACGTAGGACTTATGTGATTTGCGTAAACATCCACAATAATCCATGGTAACCACAATAGGGTGTGGTTGACCATCAGAATTCCCATACACTTATATCTTACCGAGCAACACTAAGGTGAGTTCACGGTCCCTATATTTAAACTTTTGAAATATAGGGAAAGGAAACACGAGCACATTACGGTAATGTAATGCCTTAACGTTATGGTAATATAACACCTTTAATTTAATAGCATGTTGTTATATCGTTATGGTCACAAAGTAGCAATTATCACATAAAGTCCTTGTAAACCTCAGATCGTTAGTATTGGGTTAATAGCGGGGGGATTTTGAGTAGTATTACTGGCTCGACAAGCCCCACTCGAGCTAGTCGCGCTAGTTAGACCGGTAATGGCCATCGGGTGTAGAATTAGCCTAACATACCGCCATGGTCAGTGATAGACCTGACAAACAAAGCCAACAACAGTCAGCTTTGGTTTTGAACTCTTTAGTGACGTAACATGGGTTAGCTACCTACTAATATGACAATAAACTATTAGATACTGATACTCACTGTTCTCTTTGAAACAGTGGAAACTTGTAAAAACGAAATATGTTATAACTGTAAACTACATTTATGAATTCACTCATCATAAATGATTGACACTTGTATCTCATGTGTTGTCCTTAGGTCGCTAAGGTACTTGCTCACGGTTTAGGTGCACAACATGGGCGTAAAAAACTTTTTATCTTGACGATGTATTATTACATTCATATTCTGTTTGGTTTGGGCGTTTGTTTTGACGCACGCTTTTACGTTACATTTATTAAGCTTCCGCGTTACTTTTACTTTCGTTGGTTGTTTGGTTTAAAATATTTTCTCTTATAGAGGTCATTCAATTCAATATGACTGGTGTCTTAGATCCTGGTTTGTCACGCACTTCACGATAAAATATCTCAGATGGATTTTGAGGGTGTGACACATCAAATATAACCTTGCTAAGTTTTACTATGTTTTAGGTTTATAAAATTCACGTTGCGCAGAGTTCAATAACAATAAAAAAAATATAGCTTAGTTATACTTTAGATAAATCCAGATTCTCTAAAATCATATCCGTTTCTGTATTGAATTTTTTTTTTCTAACGACCAACTAAATCACCGGATAAGCATTTTGGGATGCCCTTAATCGAGCAAATGCATCCCCTTCTTCATAACGGTCAGAGTGGAATGTATACCCGAGCCACCAAGCCGCCAGTTCCGGGAAACCCGCCGCCCAAAGGCCCATTGCGTTAAAACACGGTTTAGCTCGGTTTCAAACTGACGACCTCTATAGAGGCCTAGTTCTAGACTTCATTGTCACTACCAGTGTCCATGATAATATTTTGAATGTTTGTTTTTTTTGGAAACTAAGCAACCTTCTTGAATTTAAAAGGTCGAGTTGCAAGGATCCTCGTAAAAAACAATATCCCCTACCGATTTTATTTAACGATGTTGTTTACCAATTTTCTCATTTGTGACGCTTTTTATTTGTTTTTCTAAATTAATAGAACATTCTGCCAAGAGCAAGAAGACATCAGGGGATCGGGAGCCACGTTATGAAGAAACCATCACGAGTTCTAGGAAGTGATACACCATCGCCATTTCTTCTTATCACTCGTGCATTTGAGTACGTGTGGCCACCATCACGCGTAATTGTTTGAGGGAAATTGTTGGGTTGTGAGGGAAATTGTTGAGTGTGGTGAGTGATGGGACATTTCCACTAAAATCCATCACTAGTGATGGAATAAAGCTCGATGACGTGACGGAACTTGATTGAATGTTGTGAGTGATGGGTGGATGGTGATTGATGGACGCCCCTACCCCTCACAAGAACCTACAAATACGAAAAGCCAAGAATAATAATTATTTTTGGGCATGTTTATATTGTGTGTGGATATACTAAATTGTTTCAAGTTATTTCATGACAAATATCTGGATGTTGCAGTATGCTTAGGTGAAGAGGCACCAAGTCTAAACTAACGGTTTATCTTTGAAGGAATGATCTCGTTAAAAAGGTTAATTCTTAACTTTCCTTGATCAATAGCTAGGGGAGTAATCTGCTAAACAATACAGCGTTGGACTCGTTACAAGAAGGAGACGTGAGATAGTGGGTCCTAGCAACGATGGATTGGGATTGGCTAACTAACGTTGATAATTTGTATAAAAATAATGATTCTCATTATATGATTATTTTAAGAGCATAGTACATGTGAAATATTGATTTTAGATTTTTTTTAAACCACAATATCCTTTTATAACTCAAAAGACTTGTGCCTGGTTAACAATATCCAAGAACGAAAGACCAGATGTATATATAACATCAAACATAAATTTATTGATAAATCTTCAACTAATTTCATCGAATCGTCACTAAAACTCAATGTTTTTTAATGACGGATCCTGGTTAACAATATCCAAGAACGAAAGACCAGATGTATATATAACATCAAACATAAATTTATTGATAAATCTTCAACTAATTTCATCGAATCGTCACTAAAACTCAATGTTTTTTAATGACGGATACGTAGTTTGTCATCGAAGAGCTTTTGAGAGCGGACTTCGCATCAAGTGGAAAGAAAAAAGGATACAATTCATATCTAACATAACAACTGCTATATATAATTCGACACCCTTTCTTGCTGTCGCAGTAAGTTGGAAAATTCCCAACAGCAATCGCTAAGCATTGCCTACACGAAAGCTGTGACAAATCTTGTGTACACTGAGACAAAGCATAAAGTGTCACAAAATCTGACAGCTTAGTCTCGTCTTTCGCGATACCTTTGTTACCAGGCGCACTCGCTAATGAATTAATCCGATACATAAGTGCTCCGAGAACGCTATTGAACGTTTTTGGGTCCGTTACGTTTTCAACATTATAGTAAAACGTTCCGTAGCCCGTGTCAACTTGCCCAAAGAAGTTTTCTGTGTTGTACCGGATGAAGCAATATTCGTACCATAGCCTAGCGTCAACCCGGTCTGGACAAACTTTTTTTATTTCTTTTGCGGCAGTTTGGATGCAAGTCAAGCACTCGTCGCTGGGAACATCCCCTCGGCATTGGGCTAGACCATAAACTCGGGATTGACCTGAGCCTAATGAGGTGGCACTGTAGCCCGATTTGGAAGTGGCTTGGACCAGTGTGGTTAGAAGTGAATCGATGTTCTTTTTTATTTCAGAGGTTGTGGTGTTTGAGTTTTCGTTGCATAACTGGGCAGATGGGTTTGTTGATTCTACATAGAGAATGCATAGGGAAAAGATAATGAGATATTGGAGAGTAAAGGCCATTTTTCTCGATGGTTATTTTGAAAATGGATGAGCTAGGTTGAGTATATATAGTTAGTCCTCACACTCATTGGCAAGGTAATTAACCCATTCACACGATCGCTTATCTTTGACCATTGGTAATCTAGTTTGTCATCAATTTCATATCCGCCTGAAAGGCCACTATGATAAAACACCTGGCTTGCACATGACATTTTGTCACAAATAAGACTTCGACCAGCGACCTCTCCTACAGATCTCATTGGGATACTGCTAGATCGAGCACTGGCCTTTTTGAGAAATATCACAAAAAAATTAAATGGTTTGCTACTTTAAATTAAAAGTCTTTGAATCTAGTTTATTTTAAAATACGTTTATTTGTGATTTTTAGATGGCTTGTTTTGATTGAACTAATATTCCAAAGTGTACATAAAATAGATGTGGGTATTTTTTTGGTTATAAAAGATGGTATTAATTTGACTTAAAACGTTGAAAAATTGTTGAGATTATTATGAACGTTAGGAGAAGAGTTTATATATATCTTCGTTTACATACAATTCACATACATATATTGTCTCAACATATATAATGATTATGCTGAAATATGTTTTATTTTTTATTTCACGAATACATGAACTAATGGCCGGGTTAAGTGTGATTTATGTATAAGATATCTCCCAGGGCCGTCCCCGAGAGTGATATAAAAAATTTGAGCCCTGTGTGAGACAAAAAAAATTGAGCCCCATCTCTATAATATAAACTCATCAATCATATATCAAAAAACCACAATACGACGATAATAATTAAAATAAATTAACATAACAAAAGTAGTGTAACAAAAAGAAGTGTAATATGTGTAAACATATCCAAATTAGTTTGAAAATACAAACCTTTTCATACAAATAAAATTAATAGAACTAAATATTAAGTTCCTCTAAGTTTATATTGTAAATGGTTAAATGAGAAATAAAAAACCTATACTTTTAAACAAGAAAACGTGTAAACGTTGTTATGTAAATGGTTAAATGAGAAGAAAAAAAATGGAAGAACTTGCAAATTTATGGATGCCCAAATTTAGATGTGGCAATTAGAATTAAAACTAAAAAAATAAGCTTATAAAAGTTGCAATCAAAACAAAGATGAAACAAAAATTAAGAAAAGAAAAAAGATGAAGCAGAAATTAGCCCCTTGAGGCCCAAGCCCCAAACAAAACAAAAACAAAACATGAAAAAGCCAAAATAACAAGAGAGGGACTCGAACTTGATACAGCCAACTCACAGTCAATTTCCGCATCCACTGAGCTAAAGTTGAATTTGTGCCCTATATACTACAATATGTCTATATATAAATATATAATACTTGTTTGAAACAAATTTGGGCCCTTAGATATTTTGGGCTCTGTGCGTTGGCAACTCTCGCACAGACCCAAAACCGGCCCTGATATCTCCTATAATAAGAACAAAAGAATGCACAAATTGTGCATGGTAATTAGGTTTTTATGTTTAATTATAATTATAATTATAATGATAGTAGGGACAATAGTTTGACTAAATTTTCAATGAGCTGACTTTTTGGATATATTAAAAGTCAACAGTTTGACTTTATATTAGTTGCGATGGCTGTATTTTATTATCATCTTACGGTTCACACCACCAGTCAAAGTTGGTTAACATGGAAACAGAGCATTCAACTGTGAAGATATTTCTACCGGTGCATAAGGTGTTTGTATCTGAGGCCTGAGCAATTGCACATGTACAGTTGTGGTTCGTGTGGACCTGGTTATAAGCCACTAATTATATAGCCAATATTTTTGAACATCTTTATCATGGACTTAGTCAATGAACCATTATCAGGACCTATTCCACCATTCCATATGATCTTTGTTGTTATGCTTTCAAAACTAGAATGTACTACGAAAATAATATTCCATGAAGGTGGAACTGTTTTACAAAAGCTAAGTTAGTTTAAAAAAGCTATAAATCGCATATTTAGATGAAATAATTATTATGTATCAATACATGATCAATCATAGATAACAAAATCAATCACGCATGTCACAACATCATCAATGAAATCAAGCACAGAAATGAATCACATAACAAAATTCTTGAGCGATGCCTTAGACCTTCACTTAGAAAAAGTAAAGGGATCTTGTGTTGGGTATGTGATTGTTTCGAGTGGTTTACACAAAGACACTGAAAACAATGTTCAGAAGTGTATAACTCGTACAAAAGTACTGAGTTGGGTGTCATGAAGAGATACTAATTATGACGATTCGAGAAATATATAAATGAATAAATTAAGGACCGAGTCATTGTGCACCAATAGTAATTGCTGAATAAAGGTTTTATGTAAATAAATTAAATTCATTAAGCATTACGATTGTGCCTTATGACTTGTGAGGTCACCTGTTGTTAGTATAGGGGTCTGTCAACCCCTGATATACTTTTTGTTGAACAGCAAAATCGGAAACCATATATTCAAAAGAGATACAAGTACAGACCCGCCGGTATTACCAACATACATCCTTCATTAGTTTATATACTATTACACTTTGAATTTGCATCAACTTTCCCATTAATATTTGCAATTTTGCCTTATTCTTGACCCAAAAAATACAAGCTTTGTATCTCTTCAACGAGTCTATCAATCACCAAACTTTTCACCGAGAAAACCAGGTTGTATCTTGCTCTCCAAACTGCCCAACACGCCGTTAGAATAACCCCATCATCACACCCCAATCGATGGCGGAATCATCGGGGGAGTGGCACTTGGCGAATCAGATTGTTCAAGAGAATCCATAACAACTATTAATATGACAATATTTAAAGGTTTAACTTCCCATACAATTAAACAAAAATAATCCACATAGTCATTACAAATTTCATGTTTCTCAAACAAAACTAATACGACAACCTAGATTTCTAGATGAGTTTCTAGATGTCCTATCCAGTTTGCAGCATAGGCTAATCCATCAACCTGTCACATACGTTAAAATAAAAGTCAATACAATAATGTAAAGGTGAGCATACAGGTTTAGCATAAATATAGTAGATAAGCGTTTCGCATAAACCGCATGACATACGTAAGAGATGTGAACTATGTTAACAGCATTGATACAAGTAACCAACAAACCGCGAGTACGAGTCACGCGAACAAGTGTCTACGTACTTAAGAGAAAATAAAGCGAAATGTAAGATTGTGAGTATTAACAACCCCGGGCCTCCGGGTGGCGGGTCAACCTCTAGCTAGCTATCATGTTAAGGGTGACATACAAGTCATCAAGCAAATAACATATAATTAAGCGATTCACGTATAGTCATGTATGAGCGGGTTGCTTTTTAAAGCGTTTGAGCGTTGTGTGTAGTGTTTTGATATAGAGAACGTATGTAACACCCAAAAGTGCATTAAAGCAAAAAGGGGTCAAGTATACTCACCGTGAGTACGTAAACAGCGATGTAAGAGTAGGGAGCGGGGAGAGTGCAGGGTCAGTCTGTAAGCAGGAACATAAGTGCATCAGTCTTCCATAGTGTTGAAACGGCCGAAACGGAGTGACGGTGTGGGAGAAACAGGTCAATTCGTACGAATTGGTTCCAGTTCGTACAAATGCTAATTCGTACGAAATGGGTCAATTCGTACGAATTGGGTCAATTCGTACGAATTGAGCTCTTTTCGTGCGAATTGAGCTGTTTCGTGTCCCAAATCGAGTATTTTCGCGTCGTTCCTTCGGGAAATCGAGTGTCCATCCTTTCAACCTTAAGTTACTGAGCAAACCAAAAGCTGGGGAGGTATTTAGAGCAGTTTAGTCACTTGTGGGAATTTAGATTGGTTCGTACGACCTAATCAGTTCGTGCGAGCCAGTCCAGTTTGCACGAGTTGGCTCTCTTGCGTCTTCGTGCGTCCGAAACTGAGTTTTCGTCTGAATCGGATGTGATTTCGAGTCCTTTTCATGATGATTTAGACACCGCTTCGTTCCACTGTTCAGTGAACGAAACATATGTCGGTTTGGTCTGTTTTTGTGTAAAAATCAAGTTTTAAAACAGTTTTATTTGGATAAAACACTTAGTGAGCTTGAAACAACAAGGTTTCTATCTTGAGAAGCCAAAGCTAACTCAAATACACTCGTTTAAATGTGAATCCAAGTTAAAATCAGAAGGTTTTATGAAAAAGATAAAGGTTTTCATAAACAGAGAAGTTTAGATGAAATCGGAGATAAACTCGTGTAAAATCGTAGTGGAAATCATTGTGTTTACGTGGAAAATAGTTGTTTCTTACTTGGAAATTAGAGAAAACGAGTAGAGAGAGTTTCGGTGCAAAGTGGCAGCAAGAGGGGGACATGAGTGTGCTGAGTATTTATAGGGGCTGAGGGGAAAAGAGGCAATTCGTACGAATTGGTCAGTTCATACGAATTGGTCAGTTCGCACGAAGTTGTCACTTCGCACGAATTGGGCAATTCGTACGAACGGGCCAGCTTCGAACGAATTGTTTCCAATTCACGCGTTGGCCGTTTGTTTGGGGTTTTTATTCGTATTAATTAGTTAGGTTTTGCATTTTAGCGAAGCGTTAAGCGTTGTGTTAATATAATAATGCGATAAAGCGAGTTGTGTGAGCGAGAGCGTTGCGAGAGCGAGTACAATCCATAAAAAATATAAAGTACACATAACACATAAGCAACATAAGGTAAAATAAATAACTGCGATTGAGATTAGTGTGATAAACGAGGTCGTAGGCGCGAGTGGTTACCGAACAAACAAACACACTCGGCATATAAAGTAGCATAAGCTACTGTGCTTCGTGTAGCGTTTTGCGTTGCGAGTATTATGCGTTTTAAGTGTGATGTTATGCAGTGTGATGAAAATCTAGTTAATATAACATAAATCCATCATTATATCGAATCTCGGATTACAAAAGCGGTTACAAGAGAAATGACGGTAGTAACAGAACAACCGGGAAAAGTCGGGTTGTTACACCCATGTACCACCTTTGTTTTATTTTTGGCTAACTTTACGTGCTTATGGCACTCCAATAAATCATTACCCGAGAAACTTATTATATCAGGGATATTGCACCACAAAGCCACCCATTGCCATATCCTGCTCGTCACATATGATGATGATGTCAATAAATGCTCCACAGTCTATTCTCTCTCACCGCAAAAATGACAATCAGTGGAACCCAGATGTATGTTTCCCTTTGAGACGGCTGTAGGTGTCGGGGGGTTCTTTTCATTTCTGCTCACCACCCTAGCAAATTCACTTTAGACGGAACCCGAGAGTTCCAATCCATGATAAACCCGCAAGGTTGAGCCGATGAGTTTAAAATGTGTTTCACAGATTTAACTGAGAAGGATTTGTCCTTATTTGTTGTCCATAACCATTTGTCCCTGCAAGAAGAAAGACGAACCTAAGACAATCACGTTGATAGCAGAGTTCATCAGCCTCATTTAGTTGCTCTGGCTCAAGCATCCAACGCCAATGCGGTGTTGTAACTCCTACCTGGATCAGGTAATAGTCTAAATCAGAGCAATTTTTGACAACTTCTATATCATATAGGGCATGAAAGATTTCTTTAAAAGGACTTGAAGTGGCACGTGTCGATCCAGAAATGAATACTACTCCCATATCCGATTGAGCCTTTGATCAGGCGGGTCAGGCTAACATTTAAAACAGCAAGATCAACACCAAATTTTACAATGGTACCCCGGGTTCCAGAGTCAGAGACTTTATCTGGAAAGAAGTTACCCAGGTTGCGAACTGTAACAACCCAAATTATTATATCAAATCCTAGCATGACACGTGTCTCAAAAACCCTCCATAAATGTCAGATTTCTTGAAGGAGAGGTTTAAACATGATCAAAATGGGCAAGATAAGAGTTGAGAGGCTAAAACTACCAAAAGGGAGAAATTTAGCTTCAGGCTGTCCCTTGCAGACCGCAACATAAAAATTTTTGTGGTTCGCATGAGCCTTCAAAAGTGCGCGCCTTAGGTCCCTTGCGGACCTTGGCCTAACCACTTACGGTCTGCAAGGGGTGCATTGATGGGAGAATGCAGTTTTCAGTTGCAGCCTGCTTCGTGTGCCACCTTTGCACGGTTTTGTCACTCTTAAACCTCCTTCCTCTATCTGTTATAACACTAATCTGCACCTGGATATGGAAACACCTGTAATGCTCTTAAGAACTTGAGGTTAGGATAAATAGGCCTCATTAGTTCACATTTTCACTCACACCTTCACTTCACTCTCTAAGTCTGCTTGGAACTTGCTTCTTGATCATTAGGAGCCTCCTTGTTTGCGTCTAAGTGTTCCTCCAAGTTATAGTAAGTGTTCTCTTTTGTCAATTTCAGTTTATTACTTAAATTTTATATGAAAGTTAAGTAGTTTGATTTTTGCTTTGACTTTCCGTTCTGATCACTTTGGTCAAGTCAACGTTCAATTAAAATTTCCTGCGTGATCATTATATCATATGGTATAACTCCCTGCAATTATATCCCATGATCATCACGTTCAAGTGGGTTAAGTGACGAGTCAAACATGTATTAATAAAAGTCAAACGCAACTTTATGTGATTTGCGCAAATGAAAATTTTAATATTATAACTAAGTGTTTTGACACCAAAATAGTTTGTATAACACTTTTAAATATATTTTTACATGTCGGGCGTGTCACGAACCCATTTGACCACCCGGACCCGTTTCTATATGCGCGATTAGTTAAAATGGCATAAACCATATAAACTAGTCGTACCGGGTCAAACTTTCAAAACCTTTCCAAATCTGAATGCTTGGTTGAATAACCAATATCATACGAGACTCTTCACTCGTGTGGGTATAAACCACATTCTATCCGGTCAACACTCAATCTAGCGAATCCGGGCTTAATTCTAAGTTGCCAGGTCAAAGTCTAAATACTTACCAATGACCTGCAAACATTTTAACGGATAACAATTCTATTCATTTCGGACTATAGAGCCTTCCATATAATCGCATTGAGGATTAATATTCTTTGAATACGGCTTTGCTACAAGATTCAAATACACTGTTTTAACACCTAACTAAGGTAAATACTTTTAGCCTATTTTTATTAAAAAACTTTGGATATGGAATTAGCCACTTGGAGTAGGTATTACAAAAGGGCGACTGATGTCATAGAAATGCAATAACCTGGTTTAATCCATTTTGCTTGATAACATTAAACACTTGGGGGTTAATAGTACTGTGTCAGGGCGTCCCGACTCGTTAATTGTAATAGCCATATAAAATAAGCGCGGGTGGTAGGTATACACCTAACAGACGCAGAATATTAAAGATGGTGTTTATACTGATCATGTGCAGGCATTTGATTCCGGTCCCTGACTGTATTGACAAGAACTCAAAATTGGTAACAAGAATCTATCTCAATAGAAAAATAAAGTGATTACCATATGGTTTCATATATATATATATATATATATATATATATATATATATATATATATATATATATATGGGATGGATCATGAGAAAACTAGTTTAAATGAGAAAACAAAAAAACTAACTAAAAAAGCCAAAAATACACATCAAATTTTTTTTATTAAAATTCACTATATATATTATATAATTTTAAAAAAAAAAATAAATATAAAAAAAGCATATAATGCACATTTGCAACATAAACATATAATGCACATGTGTAGTACACGTATAGTGCACATGTGCAGTACAAGTTTTTTTTCTTTTTTGAAAAAAAAGTTTTTTTATACATAAAATCCAACGATTTTTTATAAAAAATTGTAAAATAAATTGTATGTTTTTATGTTTTTTTTGGCTTTTTGAGTTAGTTTTCTAGTTTTCTCATTTATATCTAGTTTTCTCATGATCCTCTCCCTATATATATACATATATGTATGTATGTATGTATATATCAAATGATTTTCAAAATGATTTTCAAAAAGGGTCAGCTAATAGCATTTACCATTGTAAACTCACGTATTTTTAAAGATTAAGCACAGGTGACGAACGCCAATAGTTGGTTCGGCCATAAAGCTTTTGCATTTATTACTCCAATACGAACGCCTTGTGTGTATTTGTACCAAACTCATGTTATAAATTGTATTTAGTATAATTTCAAGTGTGATATTGTTATTCAACCGTCACGCATAAACCCCAAGTCTAGGCCCACCAGGATATCAGGGTGTGACAGGTTGGTATCAGAGCTACAATTTGAGTGAATTAGACACTAGCCTTTTGTGTCTAAACTCAAATATCACAATCGCAAATTCCATAGGAAAACTCCGTGTCTAAATCCGTTAAGACTTACTCCTATATAGTTATTGATTTTAAAATATATATTTGACAAGAAAATGTCGCCAAGACAAAGAGGACACGTAAAGGGACCGATGCGAGGACAGGTGTTAGATCGCTCCTTGATAGCACATGAACCTAAATTGGTATCTAATGTCCAGATAGGCGGAAACTAAATGACATGTTAATCAAATATGCAAGAATTACTCGTTAAATTGTTTGTTTATTGATCTTAAAGTGAATTACATTCAAGTTCCGGATCTGGCAGAGCTTCGCCTCAATTCTGCCAAAGTTACAACTGAGATCCTAGAGGCACCTATTTATAGACATACAAGTTCGCTAGGGGATAAACAAGTTCGGGCGAACTTTTTGAACAAGTTCGGCCGAACTTGTTCACACATCAATACTCTGGGCGAACTTGATGCTATTTACCTAAATACTTCTCGTTTCTAGCATAATCTAGTCCAATCTAAACAGACTCGATACAAGACTAAGACATAGACATACTATACTAACAAACTCCCCCTTGGATATCGTCTTCGTCTTGATCAGTCTACAAAACTCTATCTTCCAATCCTTTATCTGCAGCGCCCAAAGAAATTCTTGAATGGTTTCTTTCTTCCTTCTTGCACAGGAATCAACGTTTGGTAAGTAGGTGGCACTTTCGTCATGAACTGAAAATGTCCGAGTCTCGCCTCCCTACCCCTTTCATGTATACGTTCTAGACGCTTTTCTTCCTTTAGAAACTCTTCTCGTTCTAACTCTCTCCAGCTAGACTCCCACATCCTTTCTGAATTTACGCCGTGAGCCTAGTAAACATTAACGATTCCCTGATACTGTTTCGCCTGATCCTCTTCACACTTTTCGTAACAAATCTTATTGAAGAATAGACATCGTATATCCTCCTTCGAACAGTTCACTAGCCACATCGCGTCTAGTATGCATATCATTCTCCATAACCCCCACAAACCTTCTTTCTTAAACACTTCAGCTGATCTTTCTTTCGTAATATCCTAGTGTTCTTCAGACTTCAACACTATTACTGCTTCACACGTCGTTGGATTAACCTGCCACCATTTTAACAACGGATAGAAATCTTGTTCTATTGGCATTAGGGGCATGTTCTTCGCGCGTGGACATTTCATAATCAATGTTATGTCTTTCTCACCCGTTTTCTTGTTTGTTTTGATTCGGCGCTTCGGTATAAACGGTTTCCAGTACTTGAATCCTTGCGTCGTTTCAAACTTTATCATTTTCCACAATAATTGATCAATAAACTTCATCTGATAACTCACATTCCTCTTCTGTACTAACTCCTCCACATCCCAATACGGTAATGTACTGAAGTCTGCCAAGTATCGAAAGTATTGAACTCCAAATTCACGTTTGATGGCGTAGACATTCAGTTCTTTCAACCAACCCCAGCTTAGAATATCACCTAATTACTTATCTGCATCTCTGGTAAAGAATGCTAACAGCCGTCGGAACTTTCTTTCTCTAGACATTTCTTTAAACCAGGATTTCTTAGCTTCAGCAATCTCGACTTTAGTCATTGGCTTAGGAACTTTTCCTTCTCGCACAGACTCTGCTATCTTTTCCTTTAACAAATCTTCATTCAACTGTTCGTACATCTCTTCAAACGTAGGAAAGTTATCAGTATTCAGACCAACATACTTTTCTGCTTCATCCTTTTCATCATCTGACCAATCTTCAATGATAACTTTATTGTAATCATCAGCATCAGATCTTCGTTTGTAGCAGTATTAATTTGGTTCAAATGTATTTCGAAATCGAAATCAAACGTTTCAGCATCCACATTTAGCAGCTTTGCAAGATCTTCCTTCGAAAAATTGTGAACACACTCTCCTTCTTCAACGTTGTGCTCTAACATTAGAACTAACGGCTTTGTAGGCATTGCAGCAATAGGCAATGCGACGATTGCATCTGTCATATCTTCATCAGTTTGCCCTGTTTGCCCTATTGGCTCCCCCTTACTTTGATCTTCCATTATATTAACATCATCGTTCAGTAGTGAGGAAAAGTCAAACTCATCAGTTACCTTTGCATCAACAACTTTCATACCAACTCCACCCTGATCATCGTCATTACCATCATCATTATCAGAATCATCTTTCGGATCATCAACAGGCTCATCATCATCTTTATCTTCAGCTTCTTCATCGTCTTTCTGTTCAGTTTCTTTTTCAGGAATGATTCAGACTCGAAAGCTTTAGCAGTGTCAACTGTTTCAATCACAGGGTCTGTTGTCTTGGGCATTCCTTCAATCACATGCTTACCCTTTCCTTGTTCTGTGAGCTCTTTCTCTGCTTTCTCTTTCGCCTCTTGTAAATCCAAATGTTCATATTCTTCTTTAAAATGAATTCCCAGACTGTTAGATAACACTTTCTGCAGTCTTGAAAACCTTCTGTCATTCAAATCCCGTTCTGATCGTAAATCTGCAATCTCTTTATGTAATCTTTCATTCGCATCTTGTAGACTTTCAATTAGTGCCTTTAAGTAACCACGATCACCTTCTAAGAAGTTCACTTTATCATTCAGAATTTCCTTCTCGACTTTGCTTTGTTTCACAATCTGCTCCAAAGCAGCTTTTTCAGCTTCAATCTTCGACACTTTTTCTTCCAGAGTTTTAACCCTCTTCTCTAGTTCGTCAACATTAGATTCTAGGAAGAAATCATTTAGATCTTCAAGATTTACTGGATCATCAAGAATATTACCAAATAGCTTTTACCTCGGAGTAGTCTTTGGTGTAGACTTTGGCATACTCTTTGGTGTATGCACTGGAACTTCTTTATGAATAGAACTTTCAGGCTGTGAAGTTGTTGGCGGATCTTGAGACCCTATTATCGTTATTTCAAGCAAATCAAACTCAGGAGGTTCTTGTGTGACTCCTATTTGCACAATAGTCTCTTGAACAGCAGAAGTTTGAATTGTTTCAGCCGCAGGAGGTTCTTGTGTAACTCCTATTTCTTTTGCACCAGGAGGTTATTGTGTAACTTATGTGCGCTTAACATAATGATGGCTTTTCGGTTTCTGTGCAGCTTTTCTCCCTTTGGTACTCGGAGAACCTGTAGTCTTCAATGTAGTATCTTTTGCAGGAGACTTTACTCGTTTTGCTTTTTTCTTTGGTCTCTCCTCGTCAGAACCTTTCTCAGATCCCG
The DNA here is from genome assembly GCA_947069175.1 of Scalesia atractyloides. NCBI lineage: Eukaryota > Viridiplantae > Streptophyta > Magnoliopsida > Asterales > Asteraceae > Scalesia > Scalesia atractyloides. The sequence goes on along the minus strand of CAMTDV010000015.1, from coordinate 53,135,633 downwards.
GTTCATAGTCAGCATCAACTTCCTTTATCTTTTCTGACTCTTTCTTTGCGGTAGCTTTCTTTGTTGCTTTCTCGAGTGAATCGTCACTGTCTTCGTCTTTGTCAGATGTTGCAAAGATAACATCATCCTCTTGTGTAGTCTTTTCTGCCTCTTGACTTTCAATGTTAACCGCAACACTCGAACAAGCTTCTGTTTGAACATTTTCAGGTTCATCTTCATAAATCAGCATAGTATCCACTTTCTTTGACTTTCGAGATGTTTTCTTCTTCTCTTCAACGACTTTATTTAAAAACCAATCACTGCGCTTTTCTTTAAACGTTGATAGCCAATCTTCTTCAGCTTTCACCTCTTTCTCATCACCACCTCTTGCCTTTCTCCATTTGTACTCAGGCGGTGCAACATAATCAGCAGATATAATAGCACTAAATAGTGGCTTTGCAACCGACGTTGAAGCTTGCTTTTGAAATGTTTATCATCCAGATGGCTAAGATAAAGAATATCATTTGGATCCTTCGCAATCTTCTTAAATTTCTCATCAATGAGCATCTGCATGAATCTTGGATACATAACAAGTCTGTTTGTTCCCATGTTGTTCTTCATGTGCGTAAACATCATGTTCGAGAAGTTGACATCTTGTTTAGGATCAACGCAGTAGCCATACACGCCATATAAACTTGAACGTCGTCTAAACCTGCTTTGCGATGGCTGAATCCATGTATAATCGCGTGCATTAAAAATTTGCAGGGATTAGGAACTCCCCCTTTCTTCAACATAGATCCATTCACGTGCCCTTTATAACCCATTCAGCAAAAACATCCACGAACCATCCTTTCATCCAGAAACATTGGATCTTCAGCACTGTCGTTGAAGTTTAACACTTTGCGAATATATGCTTCAGACACTGAAAACTCTTTGTCTTCATCTCCAATGCCAACAATAGACTTAATCAACGTGCTATCTTCATTTAATGACGTTGCGCTCCAAAATCTATACACGTGAGATCTATACACCACCATTTTCTCTGTAATCGCCTTGTTTATTGGAATACGTGTCATAAAACCCAGAATTCTGTCATATGCTTTTAGAGATGGACAGATTGTCTTGTCGAGTGTGATGCACGTGTTGTGAAATTTATTGAATGAAAGCTGGATATTCTGCAAACACGAGAATCGAGACAAAATTAGCAATTTTACAATTTTCTCAAAACTTTACATCAAGTTCGGGCGAACTTGATAGACATTTAAACATTAGAATCATCAAGTCCGGGCGAACTTATGTTGAACAGATCTCATTGAATTCCAAACAAATTCAGGCGAACTTGTTAAAACTTTATGATTTTGAAAACATCAAACAAGTTCGGGCGAACTTGTGAGATATTTATCCTTTATCATTTGAGGACAAGTTCGGCCGAACTTGGTTCAAAGAACCAATTGACAAGTTCGGGCGAACTTGTCATTGTTTTCATTTAAAACCTGCAAATTCATGTTCAAAGCATTTTGAGTCAAATTAAAGATATGTTAAGGTTCGTTTATGACTGTTTAACAAATTTTACGGTTCAATTTGTCCTAACACATCCTAAATCAAGTCCTTTTAACAAGTTCAGATCCAAAACATTCAAACTCGGTAAAATTACGGGCCTGTTTCAAATCCTACCTGTGCCATGATTAGTAGTGTGTAAATCACCACAAATCAAAATCAAATTTGGCAGCAATTTGACACAAAGTTGTCAATTTTGATTTCGCTCTTAATCGCCTCAAGTTCGCTCTAACAAGTTCAGAAACAAGTAATGAAGTTTGGGCGAACTTATATCCTACTAATTTAGTAACAAGTCCGGGCGAACTTGTTAACACCAATCAATTAAGACTAGTACAAGTCCGGGCGAACTTGCATTCTGATCCTTTAAAAACAGAACATGTATGGGCGAACTTGATAATTTATCAACACCTTTTGCCCTAACTTGATCAAATTCAAAATTTTCAGATTTTTCAATTTTAACCTGAATTGTTCAATTTTTACCAGTTTTAACAATTCACTAGGTTGACCAAGTCCAAGTTAATGACCTTGGTTAACCGATTTGTCTGCCGAGTCCAAGTTAATGACCTCGGTTCAACCCGTTATGAATAAACTGTTGGTTTTTCTCAAAATCAAGTTTCAAATTAATGAACTTTTAATCATTTTTACTTAACAGATTTTACAGATTAGCTCCCAGCCCATTGTCAATTAGATTTCCACCAGTTTAGCACCTTACCAGACTTCGAAGATCCGTTCTCCAACATTGGCTTGTTGAAACTAATGTAGAAACAAAATCTTTTTGTATTTTTGCAAGTTTATGCTAAAACACACTAAAAATCTTTTTGGTTTTAATCTGTAAAGCAAGTAAACTATGTACAAACATATTTAGAGACATATTTTTGTGAATTCGTGTCTAAGGATCATATCAGTTGTTTGAGACGTATCACCAGTACCGTTGACCTTATGATGACTTTAAGTTTTAAACACGTTTACCTACATTGTCGATATGTTTGTCCATTTAAACTTCGACACATTTCTCAATTGTTCCAAGATATCTTAGGTAGAATTATGAAACTTGACTCAACTATGGTTCCCATCTCAGAATATATACTCTCGCATCAAGATTCCCTAGATTTCATCTTACAGGTGAATATAGCGTAATTGATATCTGTATCTGGGTTAATACGAAACCTTGAGAGCTCAGGTCAATACCACCGTATCGACAAAGAGATGAAGGCTCGACTTTAAGGAGTGTTCCAATTAAGGAATCTTTTAAGCACTGCAAATGATTAGATCTTTCGATTCTTTTGAATTTTGCATGCAATTTTAGGGTTTTTAGCAAAAGCTTTATAGAAGTTCTAGGCTATTGCTTCCACAAAATCAGAAGAACTTGTATAATACCCCAGATATCAACTATCTATAAAGACCTCGTATCTCAGAATCAGGCAATCTCTCAAACGAAATTTCAGAGTACTAAATTCATATATCCGAGAGATGTTAGTCCACAAGTTTAAGCAGTTGTAAAATTTAGTTTATATCCCGGAAACAATTTACTGAACGTGTAAAGCCTATCGACACATCCACAGTAAGACTTGTTTATCACTTTTATACTTTACAAATCTTTAGCGTACTGTGATAGTCCACTGATTTACTATCATTTCATTTGTGACACACAAAATTCTTTTTATCTTTTTCAATGTTTTTTGTACTTTTTGAATTTTTCATATGATTTTGTATTTTCTCAAACATTTCTCCCCTTAAAATAAAAAACATATTTTTGTATTTTAGTTTTTAAGAAATTCTATTCTAAAAGATAAAACAAATCAATGTGGATCACGTGAACTCGTCGTCCGATCCATATTCAACCTCTGCCTCCGCACCTGTCAACAAATTTTTAATACCGTTAAGCCTCATTAGATATTTAAATCTTGTTAAAGGAAAAACTTTGGTATAAAAATCAGCTTTTTGTTCATCGGTGTGGATTCTTTCTATTCGCACCAACTTCTTTACGTAGCAGTCACGAATGAAGCGATAACGAATTTCTATATGTTTAGTTCGAGAGTGATGAACAGGATTTTTGGTTATGTCGATTGCTGCCTTATTGTCTACATATAAAGGTGTATCAAGAAATTGCAATCCATAGTCCCTCATCTGTTGTTGAATCCATAGAATTTGTGAACAATAGCTGGAAGCAGAAATGTATTCTGCCTCACAAGTAGAGAGAGACCGTGGTTTGTTTCTTCCATTGCCATGTTACTAATCGAGTTCCAAAGAACTGGCAACCAGCCATCGTAGACTTTGAATTTAGCTTGTCAAACCCAAAGTTAGAATCAGCATATCCCGTCAGATCAAAGTTATCGTTCTTTGGATACCACAAGCCGGTGCTTTGACATCCTTTCAGGTAACGAAATATTCTTTTCACTATCTGCATGTGAGATACTCTGGGACTGGACTGATATCTTGCGCAAAGGCAGGTAGGATACATGATATCTGGATGAGATGCCGTCAGATACATAAGAGATCCTATCATCGACCGATAGAGCGTATCATCCACTTTGGTTCCTGTTTCCTCGATGCAAATCCCGTGATTCAGTGCTAGAGGAGTAGAAAGCGGATTCGAGCTATCCATTTCAAACTTCTTCAGAATATCATGAACATATTTCGTTTGATGATTGAATATGCCGTCTGGTAACTGATCAACTTGTAAACCGAGGAAGAATTTCATTTCGCCCATAAAAGACATCTCGAACTTCTTCTTCATTATCTTCTCGAATTCTTTGCAAAGACTATCATCTGTTGAACCAAAGATGATATCATCCACATAGATTTGTACGATGATTAGATGACTTCCGACTTCTTTGGTAAACAATGTACTATCCACTGTGCCTCTAGTAAAGTCGTTTCCAACGAGATGTTGAGATAACGTCTCGTACTAAGCTCTCGGGGCTTGGTGTAATCCGCATAAGGCTTTGTCTAGGAGATAAGCTTTGTTCTTGTTCAGCGGATCGACAAACCCCAGTGGTTGGCCGACGTACACTTGCTCGCGTAGCTTACCATAAAGAAATGCGGATTTCATATCTAACTGATACACTTTAAAACCTTTCCAAGCAGCGAATGCAAGGAAAATGCGGATTGACTCTAAACATGCAACCGGTGCATAAACTTCTGTATAGTCAATTCCTTCTTGCTGGTGGAAACCTTTAACAACCAACCGAGCTTTGTTTCTAACGATCACTCCCCGATCATCCCTCTTGCACTTGAAGACCCACTTCGTATCTATCGCTTTCTGCTTTGGTGGTAAGTCGACAAGTCTCCAAACTCCCAGTTTCTCGAACTGTAGTAACTCTTCCTGCATCGCTATAACCCAATTTTCATCACCCAAAGCTTCATTCACAGTCTTCGGCTCGATTTGAGATATGAAACATGAATAATAGCAATAATCTTGAGTCGGAGCCACTCGAGTACAGAAACAACTTAAAGCTTTGTTGATCTGGCTTCTCGTTATCACAACAGTCTGTAACTCTCCAATAATGTTGTTCGAAGGGTGATATGAATAAGATCGCGACATCTCTTCACTAGGAACATCAACCGTACTATTCTGATTTGTAATATTCAGATGAACGATCAAATCAACTGCAGGAGTACTAGATGTTGCTTCATTTGATTGATTGGGCCAGCAGATTGATTCAACATGCTTGTTATCTGCTTGGATTCTTCATCGGAAGAAGATTCTCCATCGTCATCGAAAGTCGGAGCTTCATCAGAGTCGGAATTTTGATTCTGAGGAATATTGGGCTCTGTAGTTGCATTTCCTGGTTCAGTGGAAACATTTGCTGGAGTTGTAGTAGGTGCTGCTTCTGCTTCATAAACTTGTTCAACTGGAACACCACTATTACTCGGACCTGCACCAGAAGACGATGTACCAACAGTGGTTGATTAACCACAATTGGCCTTAGAATCTGTTCTTGATTAGCCGACTGTTGAAGATAATAAAGAGCTGCAAGTTCTTCATCAGACGGTTCTTCTGGCAAGTCGAATGACTTCCACAAATCGTCTTTCATTATATCATAAGCTTCCTTCATTGTGCGATAATCATATTTAAAATTGTTGTTATGCACATTGAGTTCATTTATGATTTTAGATTTTTCAGCGCATTGCAGACAAAGCTCGGTACATTTCGTACAAGGTTTTTCAACCTCAACGATTTGCACTTTGACAACTTCTTTTTCTACAAGTTTTGCCTTCGGACCTACCTTTGTCAAATTAGCCATCATTGCTTTGTTGGAATCTCCATGAGGTTTTCCTAATACATCTCTTTAGTCGTGTTGATGATTTCTTCAACTTCCGGTTTTGTTTCTTCAACAACATGCTCAGAAGGTACTGCATCACCAAAGCAACCTGGAAAATTAGAAGTAATGTTAGGAGAAAGAACACTCTGCATCCTTGTATGATGATAGATCTCCTCTTCTTTTGCTTGTTGTAAGTATTCTTCTAGCATTGCATTCTCCAGAGCTGCATCCTCAGCAGATGTATCTTCCATGATCTCTACGATTAGAGCAACTCCAGTCTTTTTGGCAATGTATAAATTCCAATCAAAACCGTCATATTCATTCGAAAAGCAACCATCGCTTTTTCTGTGGTGTTAGATGGTTTCTCTTGGATTTCGACTTGAGTCTTCTTTGGAAATGGCTTGTATTGCAACGACTTCTTGTAGTAATCACTGCCTCCTCCGAAAGGACTTTGATTGCCACTTGCTTTTGGATTTTTGCACTCTTGTTTGAAATGCCCTTTTTGTTGACATCTGAAGCTAGTAACTTTCTTCTTGTCAAATCCCAGTTTGTTGCTCGAGTTTCCGATATCTCTACCGATGAGCGCTACAAACTTTGTTACCCTTCGTATAATCGAAACTAAGGACCATTTGATGTCATCAACTCAAGCTCTTCCTCATCCACTTGATCGTAATCTTCGGCAGTCATTTCGGGATTACCAATCTTCCCGGCGACTAAACTCTCGTAAGATTCCAACACTGTGGCAAGTAGTGCCATATGTTGTTTGGCCACTTGTTCAGAAATGACATTGTTTAGGTTGACTGCAATGTTACATCTAAACATATTTGGATCAGAATTTGATTGATTATTCTTATTAGAACCCGTGCTTGAATATGATGCATTCTGAGGACTCTGGTCATAGTTTGGATATGATTGAGTTTGGCTCTGTGGCGAATGCTTCGAGGAATTTATATTCGCACTGAAAGCAGTTTGGATCTTTGGGCTTGAAATATTCTCTTGAGCTCCAGTCTTGTAATATAGCCCTACATCTTGAGCAACATTCGAATTCTTTGACTTGGCAATCTTTAACAGTTCCATCTCGTGCCCCCCAACTTATCGATAAATGTGGATAACTTGAAAAATTCCCAGCTTGGACTTTCCTTTAGCACCATGAGATATGTCGTCCATTCACCTTATGGTAAAGCGTCAGCCAATTTGTCAATGTATTCTTCTTCTATCTTCTAAAGAACGTGCCTTCTCATAATAACTTTCAAATGAAAGAATCGTTCTATCATTTGTTTCATCGTTTCGCCTTTTATCATTGTGAATATGTCGAATTCTTTCATGATTAGAGCCTTTTTGCTCTTCACCATCTCTGCACTCCCCTGATATTTGGTCTTTAGAGACTTCCATAACTCTTGTGCAGTTTTGTATTCTGGTAATAGCACCAAGATATCTTCCTTCACGGACTGCTGAATCAGACTGATCATTTCTTTTCAGCTACGTATGCATCCTTTTGTGAAGTAGAAAACTTACTCATCTCGATAACATTGTCATGTTCATCTCTTGGCCATGTATAACCTGTTTCGACCGCAACCCAGCTGTGAAAGAATGTAGATTGAACCTAGTTTGTAAACTTCTCCTTCCACCCCTCGTATTCATCCATGCACATAAGTTTTGGTGGCTTCACTGACGTACCCATCTCATTATCAACATTCACTTGATTCATCATATTGGCATTCGATGTTGAAGCCCCAGCTGTCATATACGCATTGTGGATATCTTCCATCGCTGAAAACTGACGAGTATCGCTGAAAACACGTTCACAAATTAGAAAAACTGATTAGTACACTGACAAGTTTGGGCGAACTTGTGCAGTAGGAAAAATCAGATTTTGTTTCAAACAAGTTCGGGCGAACTTGTGTTGAAATTTTGAAAATTTTCATTGAAGCAAGTTCGAGCGGACTTGTATGAATTTCAAGAGACTTAACAAGTTCGGGCGAACTTGTATAAAATTTTCAACATAATTTGATCAAGTTCGGGCAAACTTGATTAAATTTGAAGAGAAATCTGATAAGTTCAAGCGAACTTATCTAAAAACCTTGAAAATTCAATCAAGTTCAGGCGGACTTAATGAAGATTCACTCGTGAAATTTTCACTCAAGTTCGAGTGAACTTGATGTCAAGTTCTATCAAAATGGATTTGCAAATCATGATTTTTTCAACTTTTCGACATCAATTCATTTGAATAAGGTCTTGAAACTTTCAGGTGTTTATCTTTACTGTATTTTACGTGACATATTCAAAATTTAGCAAATTCTTTTTGTAGGTTCATTGTTTTCCATGAAAAAAGTTAAGAAAAATGGTAGAAATGAGTAGAATTAGAGTAGTTCTTGTGATGATTTCACCAAATCAGGTATCCGTGGCTCTGATACCACTTGTTAGATAGCTCCTTGATAGCACAGGAACCTAAATTGGTATCTAATGTCCAGATAGGCGGAAACTAAATGACATGTTAATCAAATATGCAAGAATTACTCGTTAAATTGTTTGTTTATTGATCTTAAAGTCAATTACATTCAAGTTCTGGATCCGACAGAGCTTCGCCTCAATTCTGCCAAAGTTACAAATGAGATCCTAGAGGCACCTATTTATAGACATACAAGTTCGCTCGGGGATAAACAAGTTCGGGCGAACTTATTGAACAAGTTCGTCCAAACTTGTTCACACATCAATACTCCGGGCGAACTTGATGCTATTTACACAAATACTTCTCGTTTCTAGCATAATCCAGTCCAATTTAAACAGACTCAATACAAGACTAAGACATATACGTACTGTACTAACAACGGGAACCTACACCACCACAAAAATCACACTCGCAACTCTCACACTTGCACCAATCCAGTGGATCATTTCACGCTTCACACTACCTTAACTTAGCTCACCCTAGCCAGAATCAACTCAATGATGACTCCGACCCGGAGATTCCCAACTCTAGAACTGAATATCCCCTGATCGAATTGTCGTGTGAACCAGTACTTTGGTCAGTATACTTTTTACAACACCCCTTATCACCAATCACCTGCTTTCGTACCACCTGAGGTTCCCCCTCCCTAGAATGACGCTCCGATGCTACCCACCCAACTGATAGAGCAACAAAAATAGAGAAAGACCCGCACCTCAACAAGAATTTTGGTGCGCTCAAGGGAGAGATTTGGCTCTCTTCTACCTCTTCCTCCATCCTTAAGCTAATATGTACCCGTACCGGAGGACCCACAGATGGGAGGATCCTCTAACCTGGCTCCTTCTGCAGGCACTGCACATATGGGTTTCGATAACCTAATTCCCACCTATCCAAACCCATCCAGATATGAGAACCCATAACTCTTCAACCACAATGGATTACGCCCACTTGGTGCCAGCTTATGACCCCTACATGCATGCGGTCATCTAAAAAACTTTATATCTCCCACCTTTTCCACCTACCTACCATAACCGCAGTTACTAGTACCCGGTTATTCTACAACCTCAACCTCCTCAACCACCAGCTCCAATTGAAGCAATTAATCAAGCATTGGAAGAACGGAACAGATCTAACGCAAGGTGTAGTGTAGTGAAAGAAGAACAAGTAAAATGTTCCGCAAATTGACAAAGCTAGGGAAGAACAAGACTCATGAATGAAGGCTTTAGTTTAAGTTTATGTTATGGTACTTTGTTTATTTCTAAAAGTGCATAATGGCTTGCCAAATGAAGGTAATAATGGTGGTGTTGGAAATTTCGCACCCCCCAATAATGAAGATGGAAGAGATAATCTCCACACCTTAATAGCCAATGAGGTCAAGAAGGCCATGGCTAATTTTATGGCCAATTTTAAAGGGCCTGAGCCATCAAGACTAAGTTCAATATCCATCCCTCACTCAACTGCCTATAAAACCCAATAGCTTTTATCACCCCTCTAATAGGTGCGAAACTAGTGGGTCTGAACATGTCACAAAAAGGAATGCTCGAAGTAGCGAGGTTGGGTGTTCCTACAAATACTTCGTCTCTTGTAAACCTCTTAAACTCACAAGGTAGAAAGAAGCCATCGATGCCTTGTAATGGCTCGATGGGATAGAAACAATAATAGATATCAGCGGCGGCGCTGAGAAAGACGCAATCAAATGTGCGTGTCAATCATTCAAGGAAAATGCCTTAACTTGGTGGAAGGATTTAATCCAATCCACATGGAAAGTCTCCTTATATAATATGGGTTGGAAAAAAGTTTGTAAAGCTGATTAGAGAAACCTATTGTCCATTCTATGAAGTGGAGAAGGTTGAGTCAGACTTCTTGAAGTTGACTATGAAAGACCTAGATTATAGGAAGTATACCTCAGATTTTAATTTACTATCTAGGTTAGTACCAGTTCTCATAACCCTGGAATTTAGGCGTATCGCAAGATTTATTGGAGGACTAGCTCCTGAGATCAAGGTATGGTAGTATCCTTGAAACCCACAACCTTTAGATCAGTTGTAGACCTAGCGCAATCTTAAACCAAATATAAAGTTTGGTTGAGAGCGGCTAAGGCCGAGTTAGATCATAAGAGGAAACGGGATAAGAAGGGTAGAACTAATTCAAGAAGGAATCAATCAAGAGCTAGTGATGACAAACCCGAATGCAAGACGTGCAGATAAAGGCACTATGAAAGATGTCGCTTCAAGCCACAAAAGATTTGTGGCATCTGCAAAAAGACTGGCCACTGGACTCATGAATGTAAGGATATCAAGAATGTTGTATGCTACAAATGTAAGGAGAAAGGCCACATTCGAAGTGGATGCACCAAGCATGCAAATGATGGAGGTGCAAAGACTGGTGAGGCTAAGAAGGCCAATGCTAGGGCCTTTCAACAACAACAGAGGAGACGGTGAAAGACGCAAATGTCATTACAAGTACGTTTATCGTTAATAATGTTTATGCAAGAGTCTTATTTGATTCCGGAGCTGATTGAAGCTTTGAAAACCATATGTTTTGTAAGCTATTAGGTATGCCTAGAAGAATCCTAGATCTAACAAATGAGGATGAAATGACAGATGAAAATATAGAAACAGCTTCTAAGATCTTAGAAGGATGTGTAATATCCATTGAGACTCAATCCATCCTGATTAGTCTCCTCCCTATGACTCTAGCCAGTTTCGATACAATTTTAGGCATGAACTGGTTAGCCCATAACCAGGCGGTATTTCCTGGATAAGATACTTATTGAGATCAAATCCCCGTCTGATGATGTACTCGTCATCTTTGGAGACCATCACTATGGATTGCCAGAAAAAGCATCCATGCTTAAGGCATCCAAGTATTTATAAAGAGGATGTGTCATTTACATGGCAGAGGTTATCCTAGACAACTAGAAGCTGAAGATAGAAGAAATCCCGATTATATTTGAGTATTTAGATATATTTACAGAGGACTTGCCTGGTCTATCCAAAGGTTGGCAAGTGGAGTTCCAAATCGACATACTTCTTGGATCAACACCCATAGCTAGGTCTCCTTACAGTATAGCACCCACGGAAATGAAGGAATTAAAGACACAACTAGAAGAACTTTTGGAGAAGGGATTCATCCAACCTATTTCCTCACCCTAGGGGCTCCCATCTTGTTTGTCAAGAAAAAGGATAGATCAATGCGAGTGTGCATTGATTACCGTGATCTGAACAAGATAACCATCAAGAATTGCAATCCTTTTCCAAGAATGGATGATCTATTTGATCAACTGCAAAGAGCGAGTTATTTCTCCGAAATCGACCTTCGATCGAGTTATCACCAACTGAAGGTCAAGACTGAAGATGTTCCTAAAACTGCTTTTAGGACGCGGTACACACATTATGAGTTGTGGTAATGCCACTTAGACTCACAAACGCACATGCAACATTCATGAATCTCATGAATTGAGTCTACAAACCATATCTGGATAAGTTTGTCATTGTCTTCATAGATGACATACTTATCTATTCGTGAAGTGAAGAAGTCCATGAGCAACACCTTAGGTGTATATTGGAATTTCTAAAACAAGAGAAGTTTTTTGTAAAATTCTCTAAATGCGAATTTTGGCTTAGAGAAGTCATATTCTTGGGATACATGATTAGTGAGTGTGGTATCCAAGTGGATCTCGCTATGATTGAGGTAATCATGAATTGGGAAACACCTAAATTACCTTTAGATATCCGCTGTTTTTTGGGATTCGCTGGTTATTATCGAAGGTTCATTAAGAACTTTTCTAAAATAGCAACTCCCCTAACTACTCTAACTCGTAAGAATATAAAGTTCGATTAGGGACCTAAGTAGGAAGAATCGTTTTAAATCCAGAAGCAGAAATTGAGCAATGCCCTTGTCCTTTCGTTAACTGAAGGTACTGAAGACTTTGTTGTGTACTATGATGCTTCACACACAGGATTAGGTTGTGTATTAATGCAAAGAGGCAAAGTGATTGCCTATGCATCACGACAACTCAAAGTGCATGAGAATAATTATACCACCCATGATTTAGTTGGGTGCGGTTTTGTTCGCTTTGAAGCTTTTGAGACAATATTTGTATGACACAAAGTTATTATATACATTGATCATCAAAGCCTCCAACACATATTTAATCAGATAGATTTAAATATGAGGCAACACCGATGGATAGAAACTCTTAATGATTATGAATGTGAGATTCATTATCATCCAGGCATGGCTAACGTCATTGTTTAAGCCCTTAGCCGGGAGGAAAGAGTTATGCCTGTTCAGGTTTATGCTAAAATAGTCGAGCTAAAGATCAACCTGATGGAACAAATCCTAGAGGCTCAGAAGCAAGTCTTGTTGGAGGAGAATGCTCCAACTGAAGGATTTGTTGGTACTGTACAATAATTAACACCTAGAAATGATGGAATACTAAGGTTGAATGGCAGAATCTAGATTCTGATTTTTGGAGGACTCAAAGAGTTGATTCTTGAAGAATCACACAGTTCAAAATTGTCAGGATCTAAGTTTGAATCACTTGTAGTTTTTGTTTCAAAAGATGGAAAATGGATTGAATATAAAAGATATGTAGCGGAATTAATGGAAAACTTTTACTACAAGCAATCGGTCGTTTGTTTTCATCACCATCATGCTTTCAAGTTGGTAAACTTTGCATGTGATTCACAAACTCCCCCTTAGCCAATTACAATTGTTTGATAGTAAGAAATGAAGAAGATAAAGTGCGAAATGATCTTTTTCAGGAAGACAAGTTAACTGTTACAAACGTTCACCTATTTATACTAACTATCTAACCACTGAGCATCTTTTGTGACGTCATGGTTGATAGTGACAGCTAACAAAATTGTAACTAACTAAAACACTGCTATACTAATACTATCAGTGCATAGCACTGTTACATTGAATAAAGTAAAACTAGTCTAACCACTGATCTCTATCCTCTGATCTTGTTTCTTCTAGCAGACCTTTGCTTCTTGTCCGATCAAATGATAGGAGCAGTTGTTTAGGGAAAGCAGTGTAAAGGTAGATCAGAGGTTGTAACTTCTGATAGTTAGACCAAAGCTCGGATAGTGTATTTGGCTTTGATATCATCTGTTCCTTTGTTAGGGTTCAATCCTAATAAAAATATTCTGTACATCCTGGTGGAGATAAGATGTACCAAGACCTGAAGTAGAATTATTCGTTGATGGGCATGAAGAAGTCTATAGCTGTTTATGTAGCTAAATCTCTAACGTGTTCACAAGTTAAATCCAAACATCAGAAACCGTCAGGTTTACTACAACAATTAGAAATACCCAAATGGAAATGGGAAATGGTAACAATGGATCTAATCACCAAGTTACCTAGAACAAGTCATGGCAACGACACAATTTAGGTTATAGTTGCATACTGACTAAATCAACACATTTCTTGCCAATTAAATAAACTTTCAACTTTGGATAAGTTGGCCAAGTTATATGTTGACAACATTGTATCTCTCTATGGGGTTCCACTGTCAATAGTATCTGATAGAAATACTAGGTCTACATCCCAATTCTGGAAGAGCTTTCAACAAGAACTTGGCACATGCTTGAATATTAGTAAGGCTTACCAGCCACAAACAGATGGTCAAAGTGAGCGTACAATCCAGACACTGGAAGTCATGCTTAGAGGATGCGTTATTGATCATGGTGGTAGTTGGGATGATAATCTACCATTGATTGAATTCTCTTATAACAATAGTTATCAGACTAGTATAAAGGCCGCTCTGTTTGAGGCTTTATATGGAAGAAAGTGTAGAACGCTTGTGTGTTGGGCCGAAGTTGGAGAAAATCAATTATCAGGGCCTGAAATAGTTCTCAAAATATGGATAAGATTATATAAATCCTTGATAGGCTTAAAGCTTCTCGAGATAGGCAAAAAAGTTATGATGATAAGAGGAGAAAACCTTTTAGATTCCAAATTGGATATAAAGTCATGTTAAAAGTGTCACCGTGGAAATGTGTTATGAGATTTGGAAAGAAGGGCAACTTAAGCCAAAGATACATCAGACCATTCGAGATAATCGAATGTGACTGTCCCGTGTCTTACAAGATTAAGCTTTAAGAGGAACGAAGTGGAATACATGATGTATTCCATATATTGGATTGGTGGAAATGCTTACCGAAGAGTCACTAGAAATGCGTCATCATGATATTCAAATAGATGAGAGATTTATTGAAAAACCATAGTCCATCGAGGATCAACAGGTTAAAAGCTTAATAAGAAAATGATCCCCATCGTGGCCCTAAATACACATGGTAAGTTGAATCAAACATAAGACAGAAGAACCCCTATTAATTTGAATAAAATCTTGAGGATGAGATTTCTTTAAATGGGGTGAAGATGTCACAACCCGAATTATTATATCACATCCTAGCGTGAAACGGGTCTTGAAAACGCTCCATATGTTTCATATTTGTTAAAGGAGAGGTATAAACATGATCAAAAAGGTCAAAATAAGAGTTAAGGGTGTAAAACTACCAAAAGGGGATAAATTTGGCTTTCTGGATGTCCCTTGCGAACCGCAATTTCCAAACACATGCGGTCCGCTAGAGCCTTCAAAATTTGTGTGCCTTAGGTCACTTGCGGACCGTAAGGCCAAATCCCTTGCGGTCCGTAAGGGGTGCGCTGACAGTAGCCTACAACTGTCAGCTGCAGCCTGCTTTTTGTGCCACCTTTGCATGCTTTTGCCACTCTGAAACCTCCTTCCTCTATCTGTTATGACACTATTCAGCACCTGACGACATCTAGAAACACTTGTTATGTTCTTAAGCACTTAAGGTTAGTATAAATAGGCCTCATTAGTTCACATTTTCATTCACACCTTCAGTACAATATCTAAATCCACTTTGAGCTTTCTCCTAATCATTAGGAGCCTCCTTCTTTGAGTCTAAGTGTTCTTCCAAGTTCTACTAAGTGTTCTCTTTAGTCCATTTCAGTTTATTTGTTAAATTTTATCTGAAAGTTAAGTACTTTAACTTTTGCTTTGACTTTTTGTTCTGACCACTTTGGTCATGCTAAAGTTTAATTAAAATTTCCCACGTGATTATTATATCCTAGGGTACAATTCCTTGTAATTATATCCTGTGATCATCACTTCAAGTGCGTCAAGTGACGAGTCAAACATCTGTTAATAAAAGTTAAATGCAACTTTATGCAATTTCCAGTAAATGAACTTTTTAATATTATTACTAAGTGTTTTGACACCAAAACAGTTTGTAAAACACTATTACAAATATATTTTGACATGTCTGACTTGGCACGAACCCATGTGACCACAAAAAGCTGTTTTTACGCACGCAGCTAGTTAAAACGGCATAAACCATATAAACTAGTCGTATCGGGTCAAACATTTTCAAAACATTTCCAAATCTGAATGTGTAAGGCCATATAATTGAGTAGGTTTACGCTTATCTTTATCAAACACAAGTATAATCTATTGGGCTTAGTTTTCTACTAGGTTAAATAGTTCGGGATAAGCCATGTGGGCCAATTAATGTTTTGTGCTTGGGTTAGGCCATGTGGGCCGAGTTCTTAGTGGACCCTATATAATGTAATGCTTAGTTCATTATTAGGGTTAAGCTTTGGGTGGGGACACTAGAGAGCTAGAGAGGAGAGAGGTGATTTGGTGGTTAAGGATACTTGTACCGGACGTTTTGCTTTGATAGTAATAGAACATGTACAAGTATCTAAAGTGATTCGGTATTGTTCTTGTTGTTATCGTTTTTCTTGAATCTCACCAAGTTTGGATTCCGCCCACCCATGGTGATTACTTGATATCATTGTTTAATCTAAGGATTTGGGACTTACAAGTGGCATTAGAGCCTTTAGAACCTATTTCTAGCTCGTTTAGATATCAAGGATTCAAAATTTTAGAAGAAAAATTGGTGTTTTTGGCGGTTTTGATTTGATTTGGTCTTATTCGGGTGTTTGGATCTTATTGTTTTTCTAGAAACTCATCGAGTTCATCATGATATTCATAGTGTTCATCGGTTTCTCTTTAGAAATTATTCATATTCTGCTTTTCAATCTTTTGAAAATGTGTTAACAGTTTTATCCTTTACAAAATAAAAGATTTTTTTAATCCAAAATATTTTGCAAATTCTTTAATCTTTTGAAAATGTGTTAACAGGTTAAAATTTTTTTTAGAGTTAAATGCGTGGTTTGTCCCTGTGGTTTGCGAAAATTGCAGACTTGGTCCTAAGGGTTCACTAATTACACACTTGGTCCCAGTGGTTGCGATTTTTAAACTCGGGTGGTTCTTAACAATAACCCTTGTTAAATTTTCCGGTTAAATTTTTATGAAATAACTAAATTGTCCTTGAACCCACCATCTGCCCTCATCTTCTTATCCCTATCTCTCTCTCCAACCCACCACCACCTCCACCTTCAACCCACCATCACCACCACCTCCTTCACCTCCACCTTCAACCTACCCCTAACACTATGTCAACCGGCTACCACCACCAACACTGAGTCAACCCACCACCATTTCGGCTTGAGAAACCGCTGACAGTATGCACTTATATGAGACCTGTTGTACCTGAAATTCGCTCCTTTCACAGCGAATCAAGCGATTTTGGAAGCGTTTGCAGGTAAGAAGAAAGCTGATGTGATGCATTTCGGTATGAAACAAGGTGCCCGCGTTACATCCCGGTGGTCCCCCGACATTCTGGTTCACCAGAATCGGACCTCCATCAGGTGATAATAGGAGTAACTGTTTAGGGAAAGTAGTGTAAAGGTAGATCAGAGGTTGTAACCTCTGATAGTTAGACCAAAGCTCGGATAGTGTATTTGGCTTTGATATCATCTGTTCCTTTGTTAGGGTTCAATCCCAACAATCTCCCCCTGGAACAGATGATGCCAAAACACTTGATTATTCTTGGTTTTTATTCCTCAACAGAAGTTCTCTGATTTGGCCTTTAAATTGTAATTCAAAATTTAGAGAAACTTCATCATCATCCTTTTCGAGTGTCAGATCCAAAAGATCTTGAAGGTCTTCTGCATTTAGCTCATATGCAACCTCCATGCTCATCTTGACAGCATCACCATTAGACTTGAGCAATGGCAATTCGTGGGAGCCTTTTTCGACTTTCCACTTTAGAACTTTTGGGTCTTCTGGCTTTCTAGGATGACTTTAATTGGTTGAGGTTTGAATAGCTTTTTGTTGAACTATCTTTATCAAATCTGCTTTGAGCTTTTCACTAGCTTCATCTGTGTGATAGTCAATCATATTTTTGATTCCCTCTTTGACGTGTTCATACACTCTCTTGTCTTCTTCATCTATCTTCTCTTGCCTTTTTAATTGATTGAAAGCAAGGATGGAGGGGACAAAGGATGAGATAGACTTTTTAGAGTGTTGAGCTTTATGAACATCATCTGATGGAGGGTAAACTGGTTTAGGAGTCATGTTTGGATCTTTCTTCCTCCTATCTTCTAACATCTTATACGTATCAATCACCCTGGCTTCTCCCCACTTTATCACTTGGTTCCTTGAACTGTCACACCCAAATCGCGTAAAACAACAAACCGCGGCGGAAACACTTGGGGAGTCACGTTAACAGATTGTTTCACAACACTTGGTATTTGAAGTTTCGCTTTAGTTAAATATCAAACATGGGTTATATTGTCATAATTGTCTTGAGGATTACACAAAACAAACAAACAAACAAACATAGTTATTTTCTTTCTTATTTTAAAGGCAATAAGTCCACGTTCATTCCTACATGTGCACGCATCAGTATCATCTAGCATCGACATCAAACTTGATTTCCTGAAACATATGTGAAAACGAGTCAGCAAAAATATGCCGGCGAGTACATAGGTTTTGTGAGTGTGTCAAGTTCATGGCTTTGTATATATTGCAATATATAATCCGACTTCTAGAGTCGTACTTGAAAATTTAGTTTTGAAAGCAGTTGATATTTCAATAGTTTGGTCGACTAAAACAAAAGGTTAAAAGTTTATAAATTCTCGTAGCCATGAACCTTGACTCGAAAACATTTGTTTTGTAAACCCAATTTGTAAATCGTACTAAAATAACTCGTATGGTTTATATCTTTAATCGGAAATCGTTGTGTGTCGTTGTTTGAAATAATTTGTCCAAGTAATGTAAATAACGACACGTATGTAATATGATAAAAGCACTTATATATAGGAAGTACCAACGATGTATCCACCATGCTTTTATTACATTACACGCGTTCCGTTATCTAAATCACTTATCATGAACCATTTGTCATAAATCAATTGTTCATCGTTCACTGTTTCTGTCACACCCCGACTCGCAGCGGAAGACAATGCAGGGTGCGGCAGACACGTGGTAATTCTCCATATTTTAAAAACCTGATATTATAAACAGAGAGAACCTCGGTTACAACATACTATCAGTATCATATTACACACCATAAGTTCAAGTAGAGTACTACGAGCTATCACATCTCTTATTCTGCTACCGCTCACTACTAAACCCATCCACACGCACGTTCCTTACTCCTTTTTAGTTTTACCTGAAATGCATGTTAGTTTTAAAAGGGCCAGCAAAACGTTGCGTGAGTTCCACTGGTTTAATTTTTTGTGTAACACTATGTGTTAACAAGTTTAATTTCACAAGTCACAGTTCACGGATTTATCAACACAAACACCTTTAGCTAGCAGGACCATGTTACATCGAGCACCTACAGCTCGCCAAACCGTGTCATAACAGACACCTGCAGCTTGCCGAACCGTGTTACAACAAGCACCTGCGGCTCACCGAACCGTGTCATAACTGACACCTACAGCTTACCGAACCGTGTTACCACAAACACCTGCAGCTCGCCGGACCGTGTCATAACAGACACCTGCAGCTTGCCGAGCCGTGTGTTATAAAATTTACCTCATCGCAAGTTGGTGCAATTAACACAGTTTTGTAACATGCAAATCACCTCAGAAAACAGTAACACAGTTTAAAAGTGGTGGAGTGAAACTCACTCCCAACTTGGTGTAATCAACACAGTTTTTAACATGCAAGTCCCCAGAAAACAGTAAAACAATTCAAAAGTGGGGAAGTGAAACTCACAATGCAAATAGTGGTCTCAACACAAGAGTGGTCGAATAGCTGGATCAGCTTTAATGCCACACATGCAAGCATGGACTCAATTCAGTATCTAAGTTGGTAATGATTATAACTAGGATCTGGTCAGGAGTTTTTACTCCGGATTGAGTCTATAGGACACTGGTATGGTGATGGACATCAGGGTAGTATTAGTTTCTAGTGTGGCTTCCGGGCACCGATTCGCATGCCAGCCAAAGTCAGTAGTTTAACGTGTTCGGGTAATGGTACGGGAAATACCAGTAGTACCAACACGTGGTTATTCAAGAATGATTAACTTTCCATTAAAGGAGTTTAAGTGTTCGGGGGGTCTAAGTTGCCAAAATTTGAGTTTCCATTTTCACCGCCGGGAATCTTTCCGAACTGCCTTAGGACACACCCAGGATGCCCAATTTGCCGGGAATCTCCCGGAATACTACCGGTGTTCAAATTATAGTTTTTCGGGTTGGATCTGTTCCCAGTTACGGCAGGTTCGTTATACGGTAAAGTGCCGAAATTGTTTAAAAATAATCTTTTTTAATTCCGTAAATTCCCATTTAATCTATATTTTATATAAAAATCGATAATTTTTATATAAATCAGTAAAAATCTATAGATTATGAGAAAGATTTTTTTTGGGAATTTATTTTAGTAATTTACTTAATTAAATAAATTATTTATAAAACTATTTTTAACCACATAATTCCAATTAAATACCATTAGTAGTTAAAAAAATTCCAAAAAATCCTAGAACACCTTATACATGTCTAGGAACTTCTCACACAATATTTAGATTTTTCCGATTTCATTTCGGTGCGTTCCCGGCTACCGAAAACTCGCAAAAACGCAGATTTTTAACCCAAATCAAAACTCAACCAATGGACTCCGAATTTTTGTAGGACATTTCCAATATGAGCCTTAGTGTCTCTGTGAAAGTTGGTGATTTATTGACCTCGTTTGATATTTTTTCCGAAATTCATTCTGTAACACAGTTAAAATTTCACCAAAAATCGTAGAAAATTCCAAAAATTCTAAAACTTTACGTGGACCTTCCTGACAATAGCCTACATCACCACACCAAATTTTAGCTCAATCCAAGTTACAAGACCAAGTTATAGGCAAAACAATTTTCTGCCTAGCCTAGATTTGGTTTTCGGATCATATACCTAGCGATTCTTCCGATTCCAAGCGTTTATCTTGATCCCCGAAGTGTGTAAAGGATATAATCAGTACCTACACACCAAGTACAACCTAAATATGCTAGAACTTAGATCAATCAAGCTTTAATTCATTGTTTTCGGTTAATCGAATAGTTAATCGATTTTTGTCGAATAAGAGTTGATTAGGGTATCAAAACCCAATGATTAGTGACCATGGCTGCCATATAACACCAGGGGTTTCATGTGGTGTTCATATTCAGCCCTAAAACTTGTTTAAAACTCCAAAATTCATGGATTAAAAAGCGTTTTTTTTTCGGCTAGAAATCGCATTTAATCGAAGAAACGGACTTAGAATTATAAGTATCAAGGCTAATACCTTTGAATTAAGGCTTCTTCTTGATGAATTCAGCTGAGAAGAAGGGTTTGAGAGAAGATTTTTGGGGAAAAGTTTGAAGGAATTTGATTAAAATTAAAAGAAAATAAAAAAACCATTTATATAACCATGGGGAGGGGGAGGGGGTTGGCGGTTTGGAGGTGGGCACCCTAGGGCCACCTCGTGCTTTTTTTTGGGTGCTTAAAGATGATGTTTATCTTCCGGATAAGTACAGTTCATTTTCGGGTCCTGCGCGCGTTCTCGATTTGCTTGACGGACTTCGTTTTGCGCGTACTTAGTGTCAAAAGACTCGGTTTTAAAAATTATGCATAACCGTCTTAAAATCCGAACCCAGTTATGTTTTAATCATAAAAGTCTCGTTTGACGTTCATTTAAGTGTTTTTAAGCTTGATCGACCGTTCCTTGCACATTTGGTTGCCTTATATTATGGCTGGAACGAATGCGTTTCCCCAACCGGGAGCTGCTTCGTTTTGCGTGCCCGGGCCTTGATTATGCCTGGAACAAATGAGTTTCCCCAACCGGGAGCTGCTTCGTTTTGTGTGCCCGGGCCTTGATTATTTCAAACCTTATGTCAAAGTCTATGGCACAAAACTAAGTTATTCCTGGAACTCGAATCTTAAATAAGGCTACGGATAATCTAATAATCAACGTCAAAGGTTTAATGCGCTGTTAAGCATCAAGTCTCCGTTTAACGGGTGGTTCAAGGCTAAGGACGCCAACCTCGCATCATTGGTACTTAGTAGTGTCATGTCAACCATGACGTGTTCTCGGATTCCTCCGAGATATAAGATACTGTTTCGCACAACACACAAGTCATGAAATTTCACAAGGTTTACGCACACTTATAGTTTTAGTCATGCTTTAAGTTTAGGACCAATTAAGGTGTACCTAGTTTCATCATGGGTATCACAGTCTCCCCTAGTTAAGAAATTTCGTCCCTGAAATTTACTTTGTCACGCTAGGGAAGAGGTGAGGGTGTTTTCTACAGAATTCATCCTTTCGTTCCCAGGTATATTCAGGTCCTTGTTTAGCGTTCCACCGGACTTTAACCAGTGAAATTTTGTTATGTCTTAATTGTTTGACCCTACCATCAACTATTTCCACCGGCTCTTCCACAAATCTTTAATGCGAATATAACTGCTCCTAGTTCCAGATCATGAGTCGTGTGATTCTTCTCGTGCACCTTCAGTTGTCTAGACGCGTACGCGATTTTATTCCTTTGCATAAGGACACATCCAAGTCCTTGTCGTAATGTGTCACAATATACGACAAAGTCATCATTGCCTTCGGGTAACGCCAAGATTGGGGCCTCACATAACTTTTTCTTTAACAGCTGGAACGCTGTTTCTTGGTCTTCACCCCATTCGTACTTCCTATCCTTTTGCGTCAGTGCGGTTAGCGATTGGGCAATACTCGAGAAGTTTTCGATGAAGCGACGATAATACCCTGCCTATCCCAAGAATTGGCGTATTTCTTTCAGAGATTTTGCCGCTGGCCAGTTCTTGATAGCTTTTATCTTGCTTGGATCTACATGAATTCCATACTGATCCACCACATGCTCTAGGAATTGTACGGCTTGTAACCAAAAGTCGCACTTAGACAACTTAGCGTATAGTTGTTCGGTCCGTAGTATCTCCAAGTAGTACACAAATGATGCTCGTGCTCGTCCTTACTCTTGGAGTAGATCAAAATATCATCAATGAAGACGATGACAAATTTGTCAAGGTATGGTTTACATACCTTGTTCATGAGGTCCATGAACACCGCAGGTGCGTTAGTTAACCCAAAGGGCATAACCAGGAATTCGTAGTGGCCATAACGAGTTTGAAATGCGGTCTTAGGAATATCGTCCTCTTGGACCTTCACTTGATGGTAACCTGACCGAAGGTCTATCTTAGAAAATATCAGGCTCCTTGCAACCGATCAAAGAGATCATCGATTCTCAGAAGAGGGTACCGATTCTTGATAGTGACTTTATTCAATTCCCTGTAGTCGATACACATTCAGAAGCTACCATCCTTCTTCTTTACAAACAAAACTGGGGCTCCCCAGGGAGAATAACTAGGACGGATAAAACCATGATCGAGTAATTCTGTAACTGCGTTGATAGCTCTTGCATCTCGGACGGTGCAAGACGATATGGGGCCTTGGCAACGGGTGCCGTTCCCGGTATTAAGTCGATGCGAAACTCGACTTGCCGATTGGGCGGAAATCCAGGCAATTCCTCCGGGAACACATCAAGGTATTCACATACTACTGGAATGTCTTCAATACGTTTCCCGGCTGGCTCCTCCGATGTGACACTAGCTAAGAACACGTCACATCCTTGTCGTATACACTTCAACGCCTTAAGGTGAGATATAAAGTTCAACGTGTCGCCTAACTTCTCTCCTTGTACCATAATTGCATCCATGGAGGATAAAGGAATCTTCACAACCTTTTGTTCACATAACACCTCCGCACGATGGTTGGACAACCAGTCCATTCCTACGACGATATCAAAACTACCTAACTCTACTGGTAAAAGGTCAATTGTAAACAGGTAACCGTTAAGGGTTATAGGGCAATTAACAATAAGTTGGTGACTGGTAATTGGTTTCCCGCTAGCAAGTTCAACGGTATAGGGTTGTTTCAGGTCAATAGAAGGCATATTCAAGAGTGGCAAAAATGCAATCGACACATAACTTCTATCGGCTCCCGTATCAAAACACTGAAGCAAATTGATTGGAAACAAGGAACGTACCTGAAACCACGTTGGGGTCCTGGCGTGCGTCACCAGGTCCGATGACAAAGGCACGACCTCGATCTGCATTCGAGGTAGATGCTTGGTTCTGCGTGCTCCTTCCTGCCACCTGCTGGGCTATCTTCGAACAACTATTATGAAAGTGCTCCGTGCTGCCACATCCGAAGCACGTACGGGGGTAGGTAACGTGTTGTGGTGCAGGTTGATGAGGTCGTTGCTGATGAAGTTGGGGCCTAGGAGATTGAAAACGGGTTGGGTTGGGATTTAGTTCCCTGGGCACCCTACAATCTCGGGCAAAATGCCCAGTTCCATGGCACCTTGAGCATATCACTGTTCGGCACTTTCCAGTGTGGTGGAAAGCGCACTTGTTGCAATTTGGGATGTTTCCTTTGTAGCCATCAGAGTTACCCGCGGGGGTAGTCATGGCGTAGTTCTGGCTAGTATTCCTCCCCCTCTTCGGCGCTGCTGCCCTTGCGCGACTACTCTGCGGGGCCTCCCGCCTGTTCCCGGCCGGCTCTCCCGGCATTGTCAGAATCTTACGCCTAACCATGTCATATGTAACGGTACCTGACCTGGCTACCACCTCGTGCATGGTTCGGTATTCCACCGAATTAATGATACTCCTCACTTGTGAGGCCAACCTTTCTATCCTCTTGGACTCCGGTCGGACCATATCTGGGAATATATGCGCCAGTTCATTGAAGCGGTTGGTATAACCTGCATGATCAGCACCTTGCATTTGCAGGTTCCAGAACTCATGCTCAAGCTTCTGAATTTCATGAGTTGGGCAAAACCTTTCCCTCATCAGTATCTTGAGATCATCCCAAGTCATAGCATTAATCGCGTCCTGTCCGCGAGTTTGAACAATTGTGTTCCACCAGTTTAAAGCATGTTCGATAAAGGTACAAGTGGTATACTTAACTGCGCAATTAGCAGGACAATTACTTATGTTAAATACCGATTCCGACTTCTCGACCCATTTCACAAACCCATTGGGTCCCTCAGTACCATTAAATTCCATCGATTTGCATTCCATGAAATGCTTATATGTACAACCCTACCATTATTCTGATTATCGTTCTCACCTACCGGTCCGGGTTGCGGATTTGGTTGCGGGTTAGCATTAATACCGACGCTAACCTGCGCCACAATCGTGGGAATAACAGCTTGGAGTTGTTGCGCTATCATTTGCGCAATATCTGCCTCAGTCATCTGTGGTGCACGTTTCGGGGCCTTCTATTATAAACAATAGATGTCTAGGTATCAATGTCACGTATCCAGTTACCACATATCACATATTTGGTTAAAACATAACACACACTTCATCACACACATGAATCCACGTCACATATAGTCAAAAGCATCGTCATATATATATGTAATGTCATCATCATACAAGCGTCAAAATTTGCATATAGACTTAACCCATAAGGGCCAGTGCTTAGATGTGCTATCAAAATGTGTCACCAAAGTGACGTACAGACTCGATGCAACAAAAGTACTAACCAGGAAAACATGAAAATACTATGACTGCATCACCACCTTAACATGGGTATAACCCAGTGCTTGGTAGGATGTACAAAAGATACATCATCTCTATCTATACTGAAAGAAAAACCATGCTAAGAACGCCACATCCACCATGCCAATCCTCCAAAACCTGCGACCAAACCTACAATAGCACCGATGCATCTGTATACCAATGCACGAAAGTGATCCTGCTCATGATGGACATACCCCATACCCTGCTGTAAAGCGATGATCGCCTGCTGTAAGACAATCAAGTAGTCTCCCATCGACCGCCTCTGCTACTCATCCTCATCCCGTGCCATCCGTAGTAATGAAATCTGCTCGAACAGAAATCCCATCAAGCTGCTCTCGATGATGGGAGCAGGCACCTCCTGAGGGGGAACATGTATACCCCAGACGGGTGGAGAAGGCTCTCTAAACGGCTGGGAAGGGCCACCTCGCTCGTATGTGTGAAACAGGAAAGGGTCCACCCGAGGTGGGGTCAGAAAACGAGCAGTGAAGTTCTGCTGGGTCCCTCTAGGTACGGGTGTCGGACAAATAGGGGATCTGGGTGGGGTAAACACAGGTACAAGTGTAAGTACCCTCTGACGAGCCGTTTGTCGGAGGCCAAAGGTGGGTATCTCAAGAGGGCTAGATGAGGAGGTGAATAAGTACTCGGAGTGGAGGGAGTGTAAGGGTTAGGCGGTGTCTCGGGTGACGGTAAGCGGGGTGCTACTGGCTCCCACTCCCAATGTCCCATGGCGGGAGTAGGGCTCCTAGGAATAGGTCCTATGTGTATGGCAACATCTGGGGTACGACTATGCTCCGATGAGCTAGTCGGGTGGTGTGATGGTGAACGGTAGGCACTCGAGGCCTCCCCCTCGCGCCTAGTACGAGGTATGGGTGGGTACGGACCACAACAATAACCAGAAGGATCTGGCGAGTAGCTCGATGTCAAAAGGGTGTCAGCGGATCCTCCTCAGGATCAGTCTCCATATCTGAAGTCGACCAAGGACTCGAATGATGCGACATGCTACCTGAAAAAAGAAAACCACACACAACGCTGATTTGACTGACCAAAATACTAAACTCAACATCCCACAAATATACACATAAGCACGTATTGCACGCAGTTTCAATTTTTAAGATTTATAAAAAAATTACTTACGGTTGGTGACGTTAGTAGACGGATGTCCGTCCTATCTCAATGACGTTCCCAGAACTCCCAAGTATGAGCAGATAAATTATGGTGTTCCAGACCATAATAATTTATTTGCCCCACCAGGGCTTCCTGGTAATAGCCATACTACTCAGTTTCTAAAGGTTCTCAGCGTGTGGAGACTAACTTAGGACTATAGTCTAGGTTCTTTTAGAGATACCTAGTTCGCTATAACCGAAGGCTCTGATACCATCTTCTGTCACACCCCGACTCGCAGCGAAAGACAATGCAGGGTGCGACGGACACGTGGTAATTCTCCATAGTTTAAAAACATGATATCATAAACAGAGAGAACCTCGGTTAAAACATACTATCAGTATCATATTACACACCATAAGTTCAAGTACAGTACTACGAGCTATCACAGCTCTTATTCTGCTACCGTTCACTACTAAAGCCATCCACACGCACGTTCCTTACTCCTATTTAGTTTTACCTGAAATGCATGTTAGTTTTAAAAGGGTCAGCTAAACGTTGCGTGAGTTCCACTGGTTTAATTTTTTGTGTAACACTATGTGTTAACAAGTTTAATTGCACAATCACAATTCACGGATTTATCAACACAAACACCTTCAGCTAGCAGGACCATGTTACATCGAGCACTTGCAGCTCGCAGGACCATGTTACATCGAGCACTTGCAGCTCGCCGAACCATGTCATAACAGACACCTGCAGCTTTCCGAACCGTGTTACAACAAGCACCTGCGGCTCACCGAACCGTGTCATAACTGACACCTACAGCTTGCCGAACCGTGTTACCACAAACACCTGCAGCTCGCCGGACCGTGTCATAACAGACACCTGCAGCTTGCCAAGCCATGTGTTATAAAATTTACCTCATCGCAAGTTGGTGCAATTAACACAGTTTTGTAACATGCAAATCACCTCAGAAAACAGTAACACAGTTTAAAAGTGTTGGAATGAAACTCACTACCAACTTGGTGTAATCAACACAGTTTTTAACATGCAAGTCCCCAGAAAACAGCAAAACAATTCAAAAGTGGGGAAGTGAAACTCACAGTGCAAATAGTGGTCTCAACACAAGAGTGGTCGAATAGCTAGATCA
The DNA here is from genome assembly GCA_947069175.1 of Scalesia atractyloides. Taxonomy (NCBI): domain Eukaryota; kingdom Viridiplantae; phylum Streptophyta; class Magnoliopsida; order Asterales; family Asteraceae; genus Scalesia; species Scalesia atractyloides. The sequence continues at coordinate 53,108,176 of CAMTDV010000015.1, read as the reverse complement.
ACTTTGATGCCACACACTCAAATCAGTATCTAAGTTAGTAATGATTATAACTTGGATCTGGTCAGGAGTTTTTACTCCGGATTGAGTCTATAGGACACTGGTATGGTGATGGACATCAGGTAGTATTAGTTTCTAGTGTGGCTTCCGGGCACCGATTCGCGTGCCAGCCAAAGTCAGTAGTTTAACGTGTTCGAATAATGGTACGGGAATATCAGTAGTGCCAACACGTGGTTATTCAAGAATGATTAACTTTCCATTAAGGGAGTTTGAGTGTTCGGGGGTCTAAGTTGCCCAAATTTGAGTTTCCATTTTCACCGTCGGGAATCTTCTCGAACTGCCTTAAGACACACCCAAGGTGCCCAATTTGCCTGGGAATCTCCCGGAATACTACCGGTGTTAAAATTATAGTATTTGTCGGGTTGAGTTAGTTCCCAGTTCCGGCAGGTTCGTTATACGGTAAACTGCCGAAATTGTTTTAAAATAATCTATTTTTAATGCCGTAAATTCGCATTTAATCTATATTTTATATAAAAATTTGTAAATTTTTATATAAATCAGTAAAAATCTGTATATTATGGGAAAGATTTTTTTTGGGAATTTATTTTGTTAATTTACTTATTTAAATAAATTATTTATAAAACTATTTTTAACCGCATAATTCCAATAATATACCATCAGTAGCTAAAAAATTCCAAGAAATCCCAGAACACCTTATACATGTCTAGGAACTTCTCACAAAATTTTGTAGATTTTTCCGATTTCCTTTCGGTGCGTTCTCGGCTACCGAAAACTCGCAAAAATGCGGATTTTTAACCCAAATCAAAACGCAACCAATGGACTCATAATTTTCGTAGGACATTCCCCATATGGGCCTTAATGTGTCTGTAAAATGTGGTGATTTGTTGACCTCGTTTAATATTTTTTGAGAAATTCTTTCAATAACACAGTTAAAAATTCACCAAAAATAATAGAAAATTCCAAAAATTCTAAAACTTTACATGGACCTTCCTGACAATAGCCTACATCACCACACCAAATTTTAGCTCAATCCAAGTTACAAGACCAAGTTATAGGCAAAACAATTTTCTGCCTAGCCTAGATTCGGTTTTCGGATCATATACCTAGCGATTCTTCCGATTCCAAGCGTTTATCTTGATCCCCGAAGTGTGTAAAGGATATAATCAGTACCTACACATCAAGTAACACCCAAATATGCTAGAACTTAGATCAATCAAGCTTTATTTCATTGTTTTTCGGTTAATCGAATAGTTAATCGATTTTTGTAGAATAAGAGTTGATTAGGGTATCAAACCCCAATGATTAGTGACCATGACTGCCATATAACACCAGGAGTTTCATGTGGTGTTCATATTAAGCCCTAAAACTTTTTTAAAACTCCAAAATTCATGGATTAAAAAGCGTTTTCTGTGACATCCAGGCTTTTCAGGTATCTTAAACGCGCTACTTCACGGTTATTCATTCCTACGCTAATTTAATTCAGAGAATTAAATTACACGCTCACAATAACTGTGCTAACTTTGTGAATTCATTGGGTGAATTACGTGCTATGTGTTATTAGACGTTTGTAGATTTGGTGGATTATTATATCACGCTTTGATTTCGCGATTATTAGTTATCTAAAAAAAAATATAATAAATAAATAGCCGAACCGAACCGAGCCGCAAAACGTGTCGACCTCACCTCCTTGCGGCCCAAGGAACTAACCTAAACTTGAGGCCCAAGCTACTTACCCAAACCGCCCCCCTTTGCGGTCGCGCGCCCCCCACCCTTTCCCCTTCTTTTCCCTTGTGCTATATATGTACATGTATGCATGAGTTGTGTTTAAAAAAAAACAAGAAACTCTAGTCCTAAGAGAACCAATGGCAGCCCCCCCCCCCTCTCACGATCGCAAGCCTCCAACCTTCCGGATTGATTCAAATCTTGTCCCGGTTCGCTAATCATCATCGTTTCAAGGTTAGGGTTTAATTGTTTTGCAAATCACATTAGGGTTTGTGTAATCTTGATCATGATTATGGTAATGGTAGGATCATTGGTTTGAAAAGTGTTATGATTTATGATTAGTTCGGATAATTGTGCGAGTTTTTGCGATTGTGATGTTATGATGAATACAAAAATCATAGGCTGCGTTTTAGCGATAAAGATCATGTTATATGATTAGGGTTCGCATGAATATTGATATACATGATGATATTTCACAAATGAACCTGTTCTTGATCATTATTATTAAGCGTCTTGATCGTTTAAGCATGTTCTAATGCGATAAAAGTCGAAAATAGGTTGCTGAATGGCATTTACAGCCAACTTCAGTTGGCTGTAACCTGATCATTATTTATCGAAAAGTGGATTTTCTGAAGCCTAAAACGTGTATTTTTGAAAAACTCTTCTAATTGTACCAGATTTATATTTTTCTGAGGTCGTTTGCTACTTTTAAGTGGTCATTTAGTGCAGCAGCTGAAGCTGCGTAAATTCTGCAAAATTTGATAGTTGTTTATCGAGTCGGATCTCATAGTCTGTAGAGGGTTGGGTCACGAAATTTGTACAGTAACTGGAGACGGGAATTTCCGGAAAACTCCCATTGGAATTTTGTTAACTGGATGAACGATGATGTTTAAATAATTTTTCCCGTGGACTGCAGTCAGAAAGCGACGAATCTGATTGCAGCCTAGTATATAAATGTTTATAAATAATTGGTAAAGCGTTAGGACTTGAAAAGTTTACATAAAATATACAGTTTAGTTGAAACCTCCTGTAAAAAAATTGGAATTTTTGAAACGTTGGAACTATTATACAAAAATCCTCGAAAACAGCCCAGTTATGAGCGTACAAGCTGAAACATGATAATTTGCGTTTGTATGTACCAAAGTGTTGTATGAGTTAATATGTGTTTATGACAAGTTGGTTTGATCATTATTTTGGTATGATGATACTTTGCATGCATGATTGTGCTTTCGAATTGGTTATTGCGTGTGTCGCACTGTGTGTTAGTTATGCGTAGGGTTTTGTATCAGTGTGTTTACACACTAACTTTAAATCGGTTGACATGTTAGGACGCGATTAGCGGTCCCATCATTTGCTACTTTTGTGTTACTCTAACCGAGCAATTAAAGGTGAGTTCACGGCCCCTATTTTATCCGGTTTTAAACAACAGGGGGAGAAACATGTATACACTCTATAACTCTATCTTTTTACGTTATACGAAATTAACGTCGTTAAACTACTCGGTAACTAAGTTAATGTTAATGTACGTTATGGTCACTAAGCAGCTATATCACAGAAGTCCTCAACAAACTCTTGGATCGTTAGTATTGGGTTAGATAGCGGGGAAATTATAAGTAGTACTACTGGGCCCGACAAGCCCCACCCGAGCTAGTCGCGCTAGCCGACCGGGAATGGTCAACGGGTGATTAATTTGGCCTAACTTTCGCCATGGTCAGTGATAGGCCTGGAAACACTGAGGCACAACAGTCAGCTTCGATCGCGAACTCTTATGTGACGTAACTTTAGGCTCGCTACCTACATGTTAACATTGAACTTAATTACGAACCAACATTATTATTCCGGGTTAGGAATAATGGAACTATATCGTTATCCCGGGTTAGGGATAACGGGGAAAACAAAACTTTTAACCGAACTTGTGAACTTATAAAAACCTGTGAACTCACTCTTCTTTAATGTTGACACTTGTTTTTTTACATGTTTCTCAGGACGCTAGGAGCGCTAGGTGCACTCACTTGCATTGTTCAAGACATTTTTATCGAGTCTTATTTATGAATATTGTTTGGGATTTTTGGTTTTGGCGTTTATGTTGGCGCCCGTTACTTTACCTTACTCTAATGCTTCCGCTAAACTTTGAAACTAATGCTTCCGCTAAACTTTGAAACTAAGATAATTTGGAAATAACTATGAATGGTTAAACAAATGTTTTTGGAAAACGTTTAAATAAATCATATAGAGTCGTTCGATATTACTAGTGTCTCAGATTCTGGTTTGATCACACGCCTCGCGGTAAAACTCCGCAAGTGGAAATTGAGGGTGTGACAGATTGGTATCAGAGCCTCTAGCTATAGAGAACCAGGTTTGCATTAAAAGTAGACCTAAACTATACCTGTTACACGACACTAGACTTAGTTGGCACCGAACTGTGATATCTTGTTATGTGTTATACTACAATTGTTTTATGTAAGATATATATGTATATTGTGATGCACGCAACTCGTAACTAACTACACAACCCAACAGGCAATGTCATCATCATCATCCGACAAATCTCGACAACCAAGGGCGCCGGGGAAGGCACCCATGGTCGAACCCTCACCACCTCATGGCGTGGAGACACGCTCAGCTGCTAGGAAAAGACTCGCTCTAGGAGGGGAGTCGTCCTCCCGTCCGACCACCGCTATACCGGTCGAACCGGTCAACTCGTTAGAAGTAGGGGACGATCTTCTTAGGGATATGTTAAGAAAACAACAGGAACAACTAGAGAGAATGCAGGAGACTATCTAAGCACAGGGATGGATGATACGTCAACTAACTGGTAAAACTGGAAGGCTCGAGGAAGAGCAACATGAGAATAGGAAAGTTCGAAACATTTTAGCTAAGGATCTTCGTGCTGAGCAGCTGAGGGCTGACTGGCTCGAAGACAGAGTTCTTGAGTCCAGTTGGAGGATTCAAGAGCTGGAGCAGAATCAAGCACCTGTCCCAGTACCCGCACCAGCACCGGCCCCTCCAGCGCCGGTAGAGGAAGAAGAGGAGGATCCAGAGGAAGACCCAGAGGAGGATCCAGAGGAAGATCCGGAGGAGGATCCGGAGGAAGAAGAGTCGGAACAGGACCCGGCTGTTGAAGCTGAAAACGCCGCAGAGGATGACGGCAACGATAGCGACTTGGGAGATGGAGACGTAGAAGACTGACTCGTCTCGCCAATCCCTGCTTTGTTTTCTTTAGTTTGTTCGTTTTCCACTTATGTTTGAACTTGAAATTTTATAATTAAACTGAGATGTTTGGTTGGAATTTAGTGAGACGTTGCAATTTATTTAATCGAATGTTCCTTTTGATTGTTTAATTTGTTGGGTTGACATAACTTGTGTGATGATTGAAGTGTGGAATATGATAACTATATTGGGTATATATACTTATCGGTGTGTGTTTGTGTTGTCTTGCGAAGATCTGAAATGGCAACTGGACGTCGCGGAAACCTCAACATGTCACCTGAAGAATTAGCCGCAATGATCCAAGAACACGTGAATGCTGCTTTGGCAGGTGTTCAAAACCCACTAGCAGGTAACCATTATTAAATTTTCATGGGAAAATCTAATAGTTGGGCTAGTAGACTTTCTCGCTGACTACCTATCCTCTGTCTTAAGGAGGGGGTCTTAACCCCTACAAGATGTTCCTCGATGCGAAACCGAGCAAGTTCACGGGTGTTGAAGGACCCATAGGACTGGTCCGTTGGATTGAAAAGTCTGAATTGGTGTTCGAGATGTGCAATTTCCTTGAAGCTAATAAGGTCAAGTATGTTGCCTCAACGTTGGAAGATGGGGCATTAACCTGGTGGAACGCACAAGTCCGAACGCGTGGACTTGTTGCGGCAAACGCAATGGCCTGGACCGAGTTTAAGGCCCTAATCAAGGAGGAATACTGTCCGCGGGACAGAGTTCAGCAGTTGGAGCAAGCGTTATGGAACCACAAGATGGTAGGGTCTACAATTAAAGCGTACACGGCCAAACATCATGATCTGGTGTTCCTATGTCCCGATCTGGCTAACACCGTCGAAAAACGACTTGAGTTTTATCTTGGGGGTCTGGTCCCTGAAATCCAGGGCATGGTAATGTCTAGCAACCCTACGACGGAGCATCAAGCGATTAGGCTAGCGCATAAACTCACCGATAAGGCGGTGGAGCAAAGGAAGTTGCCACCTCGGGGTGCAACCGAAGTTGTCCCTGATAACAAAAGAAAATTTGAAGACTCATCTGCTCGACAGTCTTCGTCAGCACAGCTACAACAAGAAAACCAGAAGCGGTCCAACAATTTCAACAACAATCGGGGTCACAATAATCAGTCTGCCAACAACACCCAGAACTCAAGCGGCTATGCGGGTCGAAAGCCGCAATGTAATCGTTGTAACCTCCATCATCACGGCCCTTGCGCCGGAAATCGCTGCCAACGATGTGGCAAAGCTGGACATGCGGCAAAGGATTGTCGCGGGGAAATCATGTCTCGACAAAATCAAAATCAGCACCAGGTTCAATAGCAAGGTATTAACCGAGGGTGCTATCAGTGCGGTAGCACTACCCATTTCAAGCGAGTCTGCCCGCAGCTTCGCAACAACAACAGCAATGGTGGGAACAACAACAACAACAACAATAACAACAATGGCAACAATGGAAACGGTGGCACAGGAGGTGCCAAAGGTCGTGCATTCACGCTTGGCCGCGGAGAGGCCAGGAACGACTCGAACATGGTCACCGCTAAGTTTCCCCTTAACGATCATTTTGCTACTGTACTTTTTGATACGGGTGCGGATAAGAGTTTTATATCTGAGTCTTTTAGGAAGAACCTAAATCTCACGCCTAAACCCCTAGAGACCCCTTACGTCATAGAACTAGCCGATGGTAAATATGTAGATGTGACCCATTTAGTAACCGACTGTGAACTTAAACTCGCGGGTCACACCTTTACCATTGATTTGATGACAACTACCCTGGGTAGTTTTGATGTGGTAGCCGGAATGGACTGGCTATCCAACGTCCGAGCTGAAGTTCTTTGTTTCGAGAAAGCTATCCGTATTCCACTCTCTAACGAAGAAGTCTTGATGGTGCAATGCGAGAAGGCAGGCGCCGTCACAAACATCATCTCTTACATGCAAGCTCAGAAGTATCTTCGGAGAAAGAACTCCTTCGCTTTGCTCGCACTGGTCACCGAGCAGCCTAAGGACGAGAAAGGGATTGAAGATATCCCCGTCGTCCGTGACTTTTCCGATGTGTTTCCAGAGGAGTTACCTGGTCTTCCCCCACATCGACAGTTGGAGTTTGAAATCGAATTGGCGAACCATGCGACTCCTATCGCCAAGGCCCCGTACCGACTAGCTCCAGCAGAGCTGCAAGAGCTGTCTACCCAACTTCGCCATGGGGAGCTCCGGTCCTCTTTGTCAAGAAAAAGGATGGGACCTTCCGCATGTGCATCGACCACAGGGAACTCAATAAGGTTACCGTCAAGAACCGATACCCATTACCTCGCATTGACGATCTCTTCGACCAGCTTCAAGGGTCAAGCTACTACTCCAAGATCGATCTACGGTCCGGTTATCACCAGTTACGCGTCAGGGATGAGGATATCTCCAAGACGGCATTTCGTACTCGGTATGGCCATTATGAGTCTTGGTCATGCCCTTCGGTCTCACCAATGCACCCGCGGTGTTCATGGACCTCATGAACCACGTGTGTAAGCCGTATCTCGACAAGTTTGTCATCGTGTTCATCGATGATAATCTCGTCTACTCTAAGAGTGAAGAAGAACATGCTGAGCATCTATGATTATTGCTGGAATTACTTCAACAGGAGAAACTATATGCCAAGTTTTCGAAGTGTGATTTCTGGATTCGGGAAGTTCAGTTCCTCGGGCATATCGTGAATGAAAAGGGTATACACGTTAATCCCGCCAAGATCGATGCTATCAAGAACTGGGAAGCACCCAGGACACCGACAGAGATCCGCCAATTTTTGGGTTTGGTTGGTTACTACAGACGCTTCATCGAGGGATTTTCCAAGATCGCACAACCGCTTACCAGTCTCACCCAGAAGGGCACCAATTATGCTTGGGGTGACAAGCAGGAAGCAGCATTTCAATTGCTGAAGCAGAAACTTTGCAGTGCACCCATTTTGTCCTTGCCAGAAGGGACATATGATTTTGTGGTATATTGTGACGCTTCCATTCAGGGATTGGGATGCGTACTTATGCAACGTGATAAGGTCATCGCATATGCATCCCGACAGTTGAAGGTTCACGAGAAAACTACACAACACATGACCTGGAATTGGGAGCAGTTGTGTTTGCACTTAAGATTTGGAGACACTATCTATATGGAACAAAGTGCACAATCTACACGGATCACAAGAGCCTCCAACATATCTTTGACCCGAAGGAGTTGAACATGCGACAGCGTCGCTGGGTCGAACTTCTGAGCGATTATGAATGTGCCATTCGATATCACCCGGGTAAAGCTAACGTGGTAGCTGATGCCCTCAGTAGGAAGGAGCACTTGAAACCTCGTCGGGTACGAGCACTACAGTTCACCATTCATGCGGGGTTACCCGAACAGATACGCGACGCGCAGCTAGAAGCAGTTAAGGAAGAAAACATCAAGGCCGAATCTGTGGGAAAGATGGAACGCGATTGGGAAGTGAAACCCAATGGTGCCCGGTATTTCATGAATCGTATATGGGTACTTCTCTACGGAGACCTCAGGAAGCTAGTTATGGACGAAGCTCACAAATCCCGATACTCTGTCCATCCTGGTTCGGATAAGATGTATCAAGACCTTAAAGCCTCGTACTGGTGGCCCAACATGAAAGCGGATATAGCCACCTACGTGAGCAAGTGTTTGACTTGTGCGAAAGTCAAGGTGGAACACCAGAAGCCATCAAGGCTACTTCAACAACCTGAGATCCCAGTGTGGAAATGGGATCAGATCTCGATGGACTTTATCACTAAACTCCCGCGAACTCCGGGTGGTTGCGATACCATCTGGGTAATCGTGGATCGTCTAACTAAGTCCGCACACTTCCTAGCGATCAAAGAAACAGATAAGATGGATAAGTTGACTCGCATCTACATTAAGGAAGTAGTTTCTAGGCACGGGGTGCCAACGTCCATCATCTCAGACAGAGATGCTCGTTTCACGTCCAACTTTTGGCAGTCACTTCAGAAAGCGTTGGGTACACGCTTAGATATGAGCACAACTTATAACCCTCAGACGGATGGTCAAAGTGAAAGGACCATTCAGACCTTGGAAGACATGCTTAGGGCATGTGTGGTAGACTTCGGGAACAGTTGGGAAATCCATCTGCCTTTAGTGGAATTCTCGTATAACAATAGTTACCATACGAGTATTCAGGCAGCACCATTTGAAGCATTATACGGTCACAAATTTAGATCACCAGTCTGTTGGGCAGAAGTCGGTGACAGTCAACTCACAGGTCCTGAGTTGATACTTGAGGCTACTGAAAAGATTGTGCAAATCAGAAACCGCATGGTAGCGGCACGAGATCGACAGAAAAGCTACGCTGATCAACGACGCAAACCGCTCGAATTTCAAGTAGGCGACCGCGTCCTACTGAAGGTGTCACCCTGGAAGGGTATAATCCGTTTTGGGAAACGAGGCAAACTAAACCCACGGTACGTAGGCCCATTTGTAATCTCGAAGCGTATCAGGCCCGTAGCTTATCAATTAGACCTTCCTGCCGAACTCAGTGGAGTTCACAACGTTTTTCACGTGTCCAATCTGAAGAAGTGTCTATCAGATGAGACCCTAGTCATTCCATTGGATGAGATTCAAGTGGATGAGCAACTGCATTTTGTGGAACAACCTATCGAGATCATGGATCGTGAGATTAAGACTCGAAGGCACAGCAAGATACCGATTGTCAAGGTTCGTTGGGACTCTAAGTGTGGACCGGAGTTCACGTGGGAAAGAGAGGACCAAATGAAAAGCAAATACCCACACCTTTTTGCAGCTGAGCAGCAATCTAACGTTACCACCAACTAAATTTCGGGACGAAATTCTTTCAACATGGGATGATGTGACAGCCTGGGAATTTCTTGTACCATTGCTAACAAACTGAATCTTTGTTCGTTGCATTCTAAACCGCGTTTACTCAATTTTTGGGACGAAAATTCTTTCAACATGGGGATAATGTGACATCCCGGCTTTTCAGGTATCTTAAACGTGCTACTTCACGGTTATTCATTCCTACGCTAATTTAATTCGGAGAATTAAATTACACGCTCGCAATAACTATGCTAACTTTGTGAATTCATTGGGTGAATTACGTGCTATGTGTTATTAGACGTTTGTAGATTTGGTGGATTATTATATCACGCTTTGATTTCGCGATTATTAGTTATATAACAAAATATAATAAATAAATAGCCGAACCGAACCGAGCCGCGAAACGTGTCGACCTCACCTCCTTGCAGCCCAAGGAACTAACCTAAACTTGAGGCCCAAGATACTTACCCAAACCCCCCCCCCCCCCCTTTGCGGTCGCGCCCCCCCACCCTTTCCCCTTCTTTTCCCTTGTGCTATATATGTACATGTATGCATGAGTTGTGTTTAAAAAAAACAAGAAACCCTAGTCCTAAGAGAACCGACGGCAGCCCCCCCCCCCTCTCTCTCACGATCACAAGCCTCCAACCTTCCGGATTGATTCCAATCTTGTCCTGGTTCGCTAATCATCATCGTTTCAAGGTTAGGGTTTAATTGTTTTGCAAATCACATTAGGGTTTGTGTAATCTTGATCATGATTATGGTAATGGTAGGATCATTGGTTTGAAAAGTGTTATGATTTATGATTAATTCGGATAATTGTGCGAGTTTTTGCGATTGTGATGTTATGATGAATACAAAAATCATAGGCTGCGTTTTAGCGATAAAGATCATGTTATATGATTAGGGTTTGCATGAATATTGATATACATGATGATATTTCACAAATAAACCTGTTCTTGATCATTATTATTAAGCGTCTTGATCGTTTAGCATGTTCTAATGCGATAAAAGTCGAAAACAGGTTGCTGAATGGCATTTACAGCCAACTGAAGTTGGCTGTAACCTGATCATTATTTATCGAAAAGTGGATTTTCTGAAGCCTAAAACGTGTATTTTTGAAAAACGCTTCTAAAGGCACCAGATTCATATTTTTCTGAGGTCGTTTGCTATTTTTAAGTGGTCATTTAGTGCAGCAGCTGAAGCTGCGTAAATTCTGCAAAATTTGCTAGTTGTTTATCGAGTCGGATCTCATAGTCTGTAGAGGGTTGGGTCACGAAATTTGTACAGTAACTGGAGACGGGAATTTCCGGAAAACTCCCACTGGAATTTTGTTAATTGGATGAACGATGATGTTTAAATAATTTTTTCCCGTGGACTGCAGTCAGAAAGCGACGAATCTGACTGCAGCCTAGTATATAAATGTTTATAAATAATTGGTAAAGCGTTAGGACTTGAAAGTTTACATAAAATTCTACAGTTTAGTTGACACCTCCTGTAAAAAAATTTGAATTTTTGGAACGTTGGAACTATTTTATAAAAATCCTCGAAAACAGCCCAGTTATGAGCGTACAAGCTGAAACATGATAATTTGCGTTTGCATGTACCAAAGTGTTGTATGAGTTAATCTGTGTTTATGACAAGTTGGTTTGATCATTATTTTGGTATGATGATACTTTGTATGCATGATTGTGTTTTCGAATTGGTTATTGCGTGTGCCGCACTGTGTGTTAGTTATGCGTAGGGTTTTGTATCAGTGTGTTCACACACTAACTTTAAATCGGTTGACATGTTAGGACGCGATTAGCGGTCCCATCATTTGCTACTTTTGTGTTACTCTAACCGAGCAATTAAAGGTGAGTTCACGGCCCCTATTTTATCCGGTTTTAAGCAACAGGGGGAGAAACATGTATACACTCTATAACTCTATCTTTTTACGTTATGCGAAATTAACGTCGTTAAACTACTCGGTAACTAAGTTAATGTTAATGTACGTTATGGTCACTAAGCAGCTATATCACAGAAGTCCTCAACAAACTCTTGGATCGTTAGTATTGGGTTAGATAGCGGGGAAATTATAAGTGATAGGCCTGACAACACTGAGGCACAACAGTCAGCTTCGATCGCGAACTCTTATGTGACGTAACTTTAGGCTCGCTACCTACATGTTAACATTGAACTTAATTACGAACCAACACTATTATTCCTGGTTAGGAATAATGGAACCAACATTATTATTCCGGGTTAGGAATAATGGAACTATATCGTTATCCCGGGTTAGGGATAACGGGGAAAACAAAACTTTTAACCGAACTTGTGAACTTATAAAAACCTGTGAACTCACTCTTCTTTAATGTTGACACTTGTTTCTTTACATGTTTCTTAGGACGCTAGGAGCGCTAGGTGCACTCACTTGCATTGATCAAGACGTTTTTATCGAGTCTTATTTACGAATATTGTTTGGGATTTTTGGTTTTGGCGTTTATGTTGGCGCCCGTTACTTTACCTTACTCTAATGCTTCCGCTAAACTTTGAAACTAATGCTTCCGCTAAACTTTGAAACTAAGATAATTTGGAAATAACTATGAATGGTTAAACAAATGTTTTTGGAAAACGTTTAAATAAATCATATAGAGTCGTTCGATATTACTAGTGTCTCAGATTCTGGTTTGATCACACGCCTCGCGGTAAAACTCCGCAAGTGGAAATTGAGGGTGTGACATTTTTGGCTAGAAATCGCGTTTAATCGAAGAAACAGACTTAGAATTATAAATATCAAGGCTAATACCTTTGAATTAAGACTTCTTCTTGATGAATTCAGCTGAGAAGAAGGGTTTGAGAGCAGATTTTTGGGTAAAAGTTTGAAGGAATTTGATTAAAATTAAAAGAAAATAAAAAAACCATTTATACCATGGGGGGGGGGGTTGGCGGTTTGGAGGTGGGCCCCCTAGGGCCACCTCGTTCTTTGTTTTGCATGCTTAAAGATGATGTTTATCTTTTGAATAAGTACAGATTCTTTTTCAGGTCCTGCGCGCGTTCTCGATTTACGTGACGGACTCCGTTTTGCGCTTACTTAGTGTCAAAAGACTCGGTATTAAAAATTATGCATAACCGTCATAAAATCAGAACCCAGTTACATTTTAATCATAAAAGTATCGTTTGATGTTCGATTAAGTGTTTTTAAGCTTGATCCTCCTTGCACATTCGGTTGCCTTATATTATGCCCGAAACATAAGTTGCATTAAATTGGTTTTGTTTGCGTATCGGTTTGCCAGTTTTGCTCATAGAAGCGATTCAAGAGTTCGAAATTGTGCAAGAATCGAATGTGTGCAATTGTCATAGTAAATAAACAAAATTCATATATAAAACATAAAATTTCCATTCATTGATAACTTGTTTATTATTGTTACATGTTCGGATTGCCAAAGATATCACATGAACCATATTGATTCTGTATCAATTCTTCCTTCATCCTTTTAAGTTTTAAGGCGCTTTCAGGCATGTCTTTCTTATGTTTTTCCCAGTTAGGAGGAGTTGGCTTCTTGAGAGGGTCTTTTAACATTTCTTGCATTCTTTTAATTTCTTCTCTAAGCTCATCTATACTCCTATCCTTGAACTGTACCTTTGTTGCCTTATATTGCTTGTTCTTCATGATGTGTTCAATGAGTTCATTTTTAAGATATTTTCCCTTTCTGACAGCTTATTACTCAGATCTTTGACAAAATCTTGCAATACTCTGGCTTTGCTTAGCTGAAAGGACATGTTAGTCTGTATATCTCTATCACTTTTACCAGCTGAGTCTCTTTTTCCTATATCCTCTTCTTGTTTCAATTTGAGTTCCAAATAATCATCAACATTTGCAGGTCTTGGGTAGCCATCAAGAGATAATATAGTTATTTTGTCAGGGTCTTCCTCAGAATAGAAGCTTAAAATTTCTTCCCTGACTGCTAGTAAATCAAGAGGATATTTCTTTGCTGCAGGTATAACTTTAAGGGGATCAGTGGTTGGATTTGAAGATGGTGGAAGCATTGATGTGGAGGTCAGTGGTTGTGATGATAAAGGAGTAGGAGCAGGAAAGATCTCTTCTTCATTTACAACCTTTGTAGTCCTTCTCCTTTTAAATTTAACTTCAGGTGATAATGGACGAGTTGGAATTCTGGTTGGTGTTGGTAGAGGTTGGGTGGATGTATTAAAAATGATCATGGCAGTGGATGTGATTGCATCTGCTGCAACCTCTGCTGTGTCAACAGTTGTTGACACAACAGTTGTTGTAACATCTGCTTTGGTGGGAATGGGTATGAAAGTTGAAGTAGGTGTGCTTGATTTTTGGAAGCAGGGGTTTTAATGGTTGGATTTACAGCAAGCTCAGTTTTGGAAGGTGTGGATGTTGGTTGCCTTACTTTTCTAGCAGGTCTCCTCTTTGCTGAGGTACCAACATCTTCCTTTTCTTTTTGCTGCTTAATCTTTTGCCCAACCAATACCTTGCCATCAAGATACACTTTTCTCTTCTGTTTCTCATTTTCCCTGGCCAAGATATCATCTGCTAGATCCCTTTTCTTTGAACCATCTAGCCTGGGTATATCCACTGTTGGCTTTGCCATTTGATCATCTATTGTAAGCTTCTTCTGTCCCAAAGGTTTCTCCCCCTTTTTGGTGTGACACCTAAGCCTTTTCAACCATCATAGAATTCCGAATCTAATTAAATCTTGTGTTTCATTCACGGGAATTGTATAATTACCTATGACATTCACACATTTCAATCCATGTACAATTTCAACTCCTTTAAGCTTTTCTAGAAGTTATACGTAAACTGTTACGCAAACGTAATCAGTTTAACTTAGAAATAAGTTTCGTGGGGTTTGGTATGGCAAAAACAAGTTTATCAGCTCCAGGGGCTATTTTGCAAATTCTGCGAAACTATGCCTTTTCGCGTATTTCACTATCCGGAAACATGTTCGGACATTAAAATTTTTTTTGTAATCATTAAAACATCATATTTTAGTGATTGGAATGCAAAAATGCTATTCGTTAAGCATTTACGGTCATTCGCGCGTTCGTTACGATCTTCGTCGTAATTAACCGAAAACCGCAACCGTACGACCGAACGAACTAACACCCGGGACATTTTTGAACATATTTCATGTACCCTATGCTTTAACATCCTTTTAAGGCCTTAAATTTGGTTAACGAGGGTTAAACGCGTTGAAAAACAAGTTTAAAAGCTGCAGGGACCAAAACTACCATTTTTGAAAGATGAGACCCTGCTCAAGGCTTACGGACCGTAAGCCTTGGACCCTAAGTAGTGCCCAGATCAGTAAACTTTTGGCAGCCCCTATTTTTTCTGAGTGTTGGCCAAGTTCCCCAAGCTTTGAACCTGATCATGACACTTGTAATCATCCTATTAAGCCTTGCTTAACACTCTAAACACATGGCATGATCCTATGCTCTTCCCTTGGCTATAAATAGCAAGCTCCATCTTCATTCCAACTTGCTCATTTGCTTTCCATCTTCATCTCTGCTCTAAATTGGAGGCTACCATAATTTTGGAGGCTTCCTACTGAGCATTCTTGGATCCTAGACACAAGTAAGTGTTCCTCCTAGTCTTGTTTAGTTATTTTTTTAGCTATTTCAAGCTAAAAAGTCAAACAGGGTTTGACTTTCGGCTTTGACCATAAATTGGTCAAGACAAAGTTCATTTGAACTTTGCAACGTGATCCTTGCGACAATACCTACTGATTACCACATTGACTAGTTGTTGTGACGAGTCATAGTTTCGGTCAATAATGCGATAAATGCGCATAATCCGACGGAACTATTTCCGGGTATCAAGCACTTTGTTTTGATATCAAAACATTTTAAAACTTAGGTTACATGTTTTGGCATGTCTAACTCGTCACTTCTAGTTTAGTGCTTATTTAGGGTCGTAAGTCAAGCGTTCTCGACAACCGCTTAGACTTTCAAACCCGACCCGTTTGGTCGATCGTTAGGGTCCGACCAAACATATATTGTGACCATAGTTGTATAGGGAATAACCTCCAGGGGTTATACCTTATGGTTACTTCGTTTAGTTAGTTGTATGATAGGTAGTTTATATGCCTTATGAAAATGACAAATATGTCCTTGTTGCGCATGAATTCAATCTAAGCATATGTAAACTAAATTTTGACACTTAAACTGATTGTGCAACATTATTAAACATGTTTAAGTATATAAGACTTATCATAGGACTAGTTAGACCATCCGAACGCGCTTTTGCGCAAACGACACGTTAAAGTAGCTTAAACTACCTTAACGAGTCGTAACGTGTCATAAGCACTTAGGATTGCTTTCAAATTGGAATGTAGGCTTTGTTACACCATATCATATGAGTTCCAACACTCATTTGGTTTACAAGACCTCATTCTATCCGATCTCCCGATTTAGGTTCCAATTTATTAACATAGTGATTCCATACTAGGTGCCACTTGATTCCTTGACTTCCCGAGCTTTGTTAGTTCACTAGATCAAGGATTCTTGCAATATCAAGTGAGTAAAGAGTCCCCTCTTTTACATTTTCCAAATGTTTTGGGGTGATTCAAATGTGCCTATTCACTATTTTCACGTTTTTCAAAGCTATATGATTTCGTATACATGGTACCATATCCATTAACGATTTGAAACCATTACCTATTGCTAAAACAATTATTTTCGAAGTTTGTGAGACTATTGTTGGTGCGTATTTCTTTTATACATTCATTAAAAATGATCAAGCCGATTGGTAGTACGATATAGCGCTATAGGACTTGACACCCCATTCCTGTTGTATGGAATGTCAGAAACCAAAGTTTAAACCAAATAGATTTGGCCTTCGTGGTAAATCTATAGACACCAAAGTGTAGTTTGATACACTAGGTTTGAATGTATTGCCAAACGACCACAATGTATGTTTTACAAAGGTTTTCTAATTAAGCCATAAAAACTTATCTTTTATTCCCTAAACCAAAGCATAGTTGATATGCTACCAATGTGACAATGTTTTCCAAAGTATAGTTTGATATACTAAACCAAAGCATAGTTTGATGTGCTACTAAAGTATAGTTTGATATACTATCCAACCTTTTAAACCAAAGTATATTTTGATATACTGCTTATTCTTTATTTATAAACGAAAGCATGGTTTTATATGCTATCAATGCAATATTGATTACTAAAGTATATTTTGATATACTACCCAATCTTTTAAAACAAAGGTATATTTTTTGATATACTACCTAAATTGTTATTTCAAAAACCAAACGTATATCTTGTACATATATTTCAAACACTTTTTTTTTTCAAAAAGCAAAGTATTTTAGATACCAAACCTTTTTGCAAGGATTCATGGCTATTTTTGAAAACATATGTTCTTTTCTTAAAACATTCAAAGCCGTGAATCTAATTCACAAAACCTATGTTACTCACAGGCATTTTTATGCTGACGTACCTATCTTCACATATGTTTCAGGTTTATTTATATGATGATTGTCGCCGCTTACTACACATAGGATGGACACGGGCCTTCGTGACATTAAAATTTTGAGGACAATTTGATTGTATTTTATTTTCGCTATTCCAAGACAAATGTAAAATTGATAAATCAATAAAACAAAACTTTAAATACCATGTGTTGCGAAACAATTTGTAACGTGACTCCCCAAGTGTTTCCGCCGCGTGTTGCTTTATGCGATTTAGGGTGTTACAGGTTGGTATCAGAGCACTGCTTATAGGGAATTAGGTTATTAGTAATGCTTTGACCTAGTCTATAACCTTCCTAGGACCTCAATGTGAGTTTACTTGCGTTTAGATTTCTAATACACTACCATCACCTATCCTTAGGTGATTACCAAAAACAGAACATAATACATCTTTTGAAAGTCAAATTTTTCTAAAAATTACACAAGAAATCATCTATCCTTGGATGATTTGTTTTGGGCTTTATGACTTCAAAGTTTTCAAAATCTCGTCAAAGTTTGGGTTTTAATAATGTGAACACATGCAAACTAGAAGGGTGAATGCCTGTACCCTGAGTTTTCTGTCTAAGGCTAGAGTGTTCGTACAAATCCGCATTATCGGACCAGCCACTCTTACCTGGGAACTCTTGGGGTGAGTATTCACTTATTGGTTAAAGCATGTCTTCGCGGTACATTATAAAGACCCATTTACTTTGATTTGTCACTGTGTCATTTGTTTGTTTTAAGTACCGAACAAATGATCACGATCCTTATACTTCGTCGATATATTTTTTAATTCAATTTGACTATCCAATCTCAATCTCACTCGATTTCTTTCATGATTTTCTTTCACTTTTAGAATGCCTCCTCGTCGCAACGCTACTTAAGACGCCGAAATGGCGACTTAATCGCTCAACAGATGGCTGCTGTACTCCCAAACCTTGTGACCCAACTCAATCAAGCTTATCAAAACAATAACTACAAGAATGCACCTACTCCGTGCAACTTTAAACAATTCAACTCAGCCAAACCACTCAACTTCACTGGGTCTGAGGGAGCTACTGGGCTCCAATAATGGTTTGAGAGTATCAAAAGCACTTTCCGCCATGTTCAGTGTTCGAACAAGCGGAAAGTAGAGTTTGCTTCGAGTGTTTTCCAAAAGAGAGCACTCACGTGGTGGAATGGGATTATGAGGGATAGAGGTGCTGACGTAGCACTGGCTCAGACATGGGAAGAGCTTAGAGCTCTTATGATGAAAGAATTGTGCCCACGTCATGAACATAGGGCACTTGAGAACGAATTCCACGATCTGAAACAAGATAGTGGTGAACATCGAGCCTACACTGATCATTATGAGGAACTAAGTCTGTTATGTCCTACCATGGTCACGCCTTTGGATAAGGCAATTGAAAGGTACATTGATGGTCTCCCTGACCCAATTCAGGACATAGTCACTAGTAGCAATCCCGCTACAGTTAGACTGGCCATTGAGCTATCCGCAATCCTGACTGAATCTCAAATCAAGAAGGGGTAAACTTTTCCGTAAAGGCGACAAGAAACCATCAGACAAGACTACCCAAGAAAAACCAAAGGAAAACCAGACTGAATCCTCTAAGAAGTTAAAAAAGCGTAAGGCTTCACAAAACTTCGTGGTGGTTTCTCAGACCGATCAAGTTGCTCCAAACCAACCAGCACAACCTCGTGCTAGGAAAACTTATGCTGGCACCGCACCTCTGTGCAACAAATGCAATCGTCATCATCTAAATCAAACACCATGTCACAAATGTACCCATTGTGGACGATTGGGAAATTTGGTAAATGCATGTCGTTTTGCTACCAACCACCAAAATCAAGCAAATGCAAACCCTGCTGCTGCTGAAGCACCATATAGTTTGTCCACCCTGGATTTCGTGCTACAACTGTGGTGATCTTACTACACTAATCGAAACAATTGCCCAAAGCTTGTTAATGTAAATCCAGCCTGTGGACAAAGCAATTCTAACATAAATGCTAATGAGGCTCATTCACAAATGACCAAAAACAGCTGTAACATTTAAACTTTAATAATTCTGTTGGTACCCAAAGAAACTTAAACTTCCATTTGTTTATACTAAATTTGTTATTTTCAATTTAATTACAAGAACCATACGATACATGTATGTGGACATACCTCTACAATCCGACACAAGGATATGGTTCCTTACAAATCAACTACTCTTGTAGTATTCTTCTATATTGTGATCACTCGCAACCAAAAAATCCTAGTACTCGTTATTCAAGAAACAAAGTTATAAGGTAAAATCACAACTCTTAACAATACTCGAAGTACCATTAAATCCTTGCTTGGATACCTAAGGTACTTTCATAAGTCCTTAAGGTATATCATATTCAATGACCTATGACTACCTTTGTATTTCATGACATTACCATACTTTTGATTTTGTAGTACGTCTAGTACATGATTTTCAAAACATTTTCGTTATACAATTCCCAAATCCTTATAGGATCTTCTTGTATTCATAGTTAGATCCTTGTGGATGATTTAAGTGCAATCCGGAGTCCTTGATAGGATTCTTTGTGTGCTTTAATACGTATGTATAAGTTAACGGTTATTTAATTCAAAACAATTACTATCCAAATCCTTATAGAACCTTCCATATTTTCATATGCTAGATCCTTAGAAGGATATCCAAAGTACTATCTTCAATCCTTAAAGGCTATTCTATGCAAACAGTTAGACCATTGGATTCCAAAGTACTATTTTAATTAAAGAGATCATGTGATGATCTAGTTAAAAGACTCTTTAGTGTCTATTTAAAAAGATTATTTGTTGACCTAGTTAAAAAGGCACTTTTGTGGTCTAAGGCGAGTCATCATATGTTTATTTGTTTGATTTTTCCCCTACGCATCACAAAATGAACTGTGCGGACTATGCAAGGAATTGTGTAATTATGGATGCATACATTAATTATAAAATTCAGTGCACAGAAACCACAGCTAGTTTTGTCATGTGTAGGAACCTATAGTAATAAGAATAAACGAAACAGGGACAATGTAATAAGGGCATGGTGGATACGCCGCTGGTACTTTCTATATATAAGTGTTCCTTATTACATTGCAAATGTGGCGTTATTTAAGTTACTAGAAGTTCTGGACCACGACCAATGTTGTTTTATCATACATCCTCCGATTCCAACTTCGAGCACACACAAGTTTCCTATACTAGTCTTCATGGGAAACCCCTATAAGCGTTCTTCCGTTCATTAATCAAAAATCCAACTCCCATTCGAGCTTACACTCTTTTTAGTTTCGTTACAACAAGTTTTCACTTTAACATTTTCATGATTCTCTTCTAAGGCTCGGTACAAACAAAGATGTCATTAACCGCCTATTGTAATGCAGTTTAGATTTTTGAATCTAAATTGATAATCAATAGACGATATACAAATACAATAAACAAAGTTCGCTGGAATCCAAGCGTTGCCTAGAGTCTCACTCCTGGACGAAGGATCATTTGATAGCGATACCCACACATATGTTTCCACAAGTCTCTTCCAAATTAAATTTCGGGACGAAATTCCTAAAGTAGGGGAGACTGTGACACCTGAGCCTTTTCAACCATCATACACTTCCGAATCCAATGAAATCTTGTGTTTCATTCCCGGGAATTGTATAATTACCTATGACATTCACACATTTCAATCCATGTACAATTTCAACTCCTCTAAACTGTTCTAGAAGTTATACGTAAACTGTTACGCAAACGTAATCAGTTTAATGTGACGTACACTCCGGAACAATGAAATAAGCTAAACCTACCCTAAATACCCTTTACATAACATAGAAATAAGTTTCGTGGGGTTTGGTATGGCAAAAACAAGTTTATTCAGCTCTAGGGGCGATTTTGCAAATTCTGCGAAACTATACCTTTTCGCGTATTTCACTATCCGGTAACATGTTCGGACATTAATTTTTTTTAATCATTAAAATATCATATTTTAGTGATTGGAATGCAAAAATGCCATTCGTTACTCATTTACGGTCATTCGCGCGTTCGTTACGATCTTCGTCGTAATTAACCGAAAATCGTAACCGTACGACCGAACGAACTAACACCCGGGACATTTTTGAACATATTTCATGTCCCCTATGCATTAACATCCTTGTAAAGCCTTAAATTTGGTTAACGAGGGTTAAACGCGTCAAAAACAAGTTTAAAAGCTGCAGGGACCAAAACTGCCATTTTTGAAAGATCAGACCCTGCTCAAGGCTTACGGACCGTAAGCCTTGGACCCATACGGTTCGTAAGCAGTGCATAGATCAGTAAACTTTTGGCAGCCCCTATTTTTTCTGAGTGTTGGCCAACTTTATGTATTCCCCAAGCTTTGAACCTGATCATGACACTTGTAATCATCCTATTAAGCCTTGCTAAACACTCCAAACACATGGCATGATCCTATGCTCTTCCTTTGGCTATAAATAGCAAGCTCCATCTTCATTCCAACTTGCTCATTTTCTTTCCATCTTCAAATCTACTCTAAATTGGAGGCTACCATAATTTTGGAGGCTTCCTACTGAGCATTCTTGGATCCTAGAACACAAGTAAGTGTTCTTCCTAGTCTTGTTTAGTTATTTTTAGCTATTTCATGCTAAAAAGTAAAACAATGTTTGACTTTCGACTTTGACCATAAATTGGTCAAGACAAAGTTCATTTGAACTTTGCAACGTGATCGTAATCACCATTGTTATAGTCCTTGCGACGTTACCTACTGATTACCACGTTGACTAGTTGTAGTGACGAGTCATAGTTTCGGTAAATAATGCGATAAATACGCATTATTCGACGGAACTATTTCCAGGTATCAAGACACTTTGTTTTGATATCAAAACATTTTAAAACTTAGGTTAGACATGTTTTGGCATGTCTAACTCGTCGCTTCTAGTTTAGTGCTTATTTAGGGTCGTAAGTCAAGCGGTCTCGACAACCGCTTAGACTTTCAAACCCGACCCGTCTGGTCGATCATTAGGGTCCGACCAAACATATAGTGTGACCATAGTTGTATTGGGAATAACCTCCAGGGGTTATACCTTATGGTTACTTCTTTTAGTTAGTTGTATGATAGGTAGTTTATATGCCTTAGGAAAATGACCAAAATGTCCTTTTTGCGCGTGAATTCAATCTAAGCATATGTAACCTAAATTTTGACACTTAAACTGATTGTGCAACACTATTAAACATATTTAGGCATATAAGACTTATCATAGGACTAGTTAGACCTTCCGAACGCGCTTTTGTGCAAACGACGCGTTAAAGTAGCTTAAACTACCTTAACGAGTCGTAATGGGTCATAAGCAAATAGGATTTTGTTATTCAAAGACAAATGTAAATTTGATAAATCAATAAAACAAAACTTTAAATACCATGTGTTGCGAAACAATTTGTAACGTGATTCCCTAAGTGTTTCTGCCGCGTGTTGCTTTACGCGATTTGGGGTGTTACATTTGGCATCATCTTCAGTGTTTACAAAAATTACTGTAGGTGGAGCAGTACCAGTGGTTTGAAGAAGATGAGTTTTTATGGCTTTAATGTCTGTCCTTGTATCCATGAATCTAGCTTCAACCATGTTTCTTACTTCCTGCATTTGATATTTGTGTTGTTGATCATAGAAGTGCTTTTGTTGCTGAAACAGAGGGTCTAGGGCTTGTTTGAGATCAGCAGTGGTTGGGACAGAGGATTGGCTCTTTGTAGCTATCAACTGCTTCAAGAGATTTTTGATCCCATCAACAGAAGTTTCAATCTTTGATACTCTCTCCGTCAAATCTTTGTATTTTAGATCATCACCTAATTTAATATGATCATCTGAACTCCTACCTGAGGTGGTAGTTATATCTAAGGTATCATGAGCATGTGTTTTGACACTAGCTTCAACCTTAGATGCCCCTTGTTCTTGGTACTGGGGACTTCCCACAACATCAGAGGTTACTTTGGTAGCCTCAGTATTGGTTGCCTTCAACAGAGACTTAGAAATGTAACCACTGTCTAAAGGAAAACTAGGTAGTTTTGCAATTGTAGTGGCTGCTCTAGTTGAACTATCACCAAGGGTTACATGTAACCCAAGGGATGTAGCCTCTTCATTTGCTGATGGGCTACCAAAGAATAGAGAATCAGACCTAACATCATGTTGAAGTATATTCTCATTGATAGGTTGGTGAGAAGTGCTGGATAATGTCTGCTCTAGTTCTATTGCATTCAGCAAGGGTATAAAGGTTTGGGGAAGTGATTTTATTGGAGAAGGGATAGGTGCAGAAAGAGACATTTCCCTAGGAGATGGGCTGTGGAAGATAGAACCAAGTGGTCCTAGAGCTTCATAATTTAGCGTCCTGTGTTTACAACCTGATCCTTTTGTGAGGATGCAGGAGGAGTTTCATAGCCAGGTGGAGATTTTTCAACCATCTACTGTGAATAAGTAGCAGTAGTGGTTTGTGACTTTGGTGGTGTCACAGGGTTTATCTCTGGGATCTCATATGCCAGAGGACCCTTTTTAGGTTTGGTGGGTTTTCTGGATATTTTTTGTTGGTTTCTTTTTGGTGATTTTAGGTGTGGGTTTCAGAGCAGTGGTTGCAATGCTCTAATCACCTAGAGCAGTGGGCTCAGTAGCAAGAGGAAGAGATTGAACATTTTGTTCTTGTAAAACTGGTTCAACCTCCTCTACTTCTATTTTAGAAACATTTTCTTGATTTGTTAGGCGTGTAAAAAGTTCATGAGTTAGGCAACCAGGTGTGGTCACTGCGCCTTGTTTACTTGCATCAGATCTGATCTGGTCTTGCAAGTAAACACTCAATAAACGAGGATGTATCAAGAAAGCTTTTCTTTTTGAGATAGTTTTAAAATTATTTATCAAATCATGGAACAATACCTGGGAATAGTTAAAATCAGATTCAGTCAAAATTGCGTATCCCAGATATTGTATATTCAATGGAATCTCATTGAAAGCAGTAGATTTTGCAGAGAGACATGTTAAAAGAGTATGGAAAAAGAATTTCATCTCTGCTGGAAAATGGGGTTTAAAGATTGTCATACCTTTCAATGGCCAGTGTAACCTCTTTCCACAAACTCTGCTTGCATCTCTCTTAGAGAAAATGACACATGATGTGCCATATCATTCAGTTGAAAAACTTTA
Source organism: Scalesia atractyloides (assembly GCA_947069175.1). NCBI lineage: Eukaryota > Viridiplantae > Streptophyta > Magnoliopsida > Asterales > Asteraceae > Scalesia > Scalesia atractyloides. The sequence continues at coordinate 53,083,744 of CAMTDV010000015.1, read as the reverse complement.
AAGATAGATTGTGGAGTAATTTGCATAGGATTAACCCCAACCTTTGAGATTATTGAGTAAGGAATACCATTAGTAGATGTATTGACCTTAGCATTTTTCCAGAAATCCCGAAGAGAATAGATGTAAGTTTTGGTTTTGACTTCGAGCATGTGCTTAAATTTTTACTCTCTTAGAATCCGAATCATAGTGTGGTATCGTGTATTGGCTTCGGTTTCTTCTAAGATGCCCGTGTAATTGTGTGGGGTTTTGATAATCAGGGCAAATGGTGGTGAATCTTTCTTTGATGTCTTTGATTTTGTTTTAGGAGCCATGATTTTGATTGCAAAACTGTTTTGAGATTTTTGGAATCGACACAGTTTGGTGAATCCTCTGTTCTGGATAGAACAGGGTTTTATAGGGTTTTTGAAAAAGGGATGATGACGTGGCATATGATGCAACGACTGTCGAATAAAATCTGACCACGTGTAACCTCTGTTTGAAAATGGAAGACAGTTGTTTGGCTAAACACTGTTGGAAATTTTGATCAGTGGATAAGAATAGTGTTTGTAACTATTAGAGGATACGCTTTTTGACAATGGATAGATTTTTCTAAACGAACAGTGTTTTTGTGCTATCAGTTCTTTGAACAGACTTTCAGGATTTATTGAAAAATTAAATTTTAAACTATTTTTAAGGATGGATTTTGATTTTCTAAAAACATTTTATTGCTATATACACATGGATCACATAGAAATTTTGTTTTTAATCCATATTTAGCATTCCAAGCCTAGATATCAAACTGTCAAAAGTGTGAGCATCAAGTGCTTTTGTCAACACATCTGCCAGTTGATCCTTGGTATGGACATGTTGTAAAGAAATCAAAACTTTTTCATAGCAATCCTTCACAAAGTGATGTCTGATGTCAATGTGCTTGGTGGTGGAATGAGAGATAGGATTTTTGATGATATTTTTTTGCTGCTTGATTATCAATTTTGAGTGAAGTCTTTAAAGCAGTGATACCAAAATCCAGAAATTGATTTTGAAGCCACATGATTTGAGTAGTACAACTTGCAGCAGCTATATACTCTGCCTCAGCAGTGGATGTAGTAACTGCAACTTGCTTTTTGCTTTGCCAAGACACTAAGCAAACACCTAGGAATTGGGCTCCTCCATATGTGGACTTCCTTGTTGCTTTACATCCAGCAAAGTCACTATCAGAATATCCTGCAAGCTCAATATTACCATTAGCTGGATACCAGATACCAAGTGTGGGAGCACCTTTTATGTATCTGAATATCCTTTTTACAACAATAAGATCTGATTTTCTTGGCAATGACTGTGGTCTGGCACAAACACATGTTGCAAACATGATATCTGGCCTTGATGCAGTTTGGTACAGTAAAGACCCAATCATGCTTCTATACAATGTTTGATCAACAAGGTCATCTTTGCCATCAAATGTGACTAGCTTGGATGTTGCCATGGGTGTGCTGCAAGGTTTACAATCATCCATATCAAATTTCTTAAGTAGTTCTTTCACATACTTATTTTGATGGATGAAAGTGCCATGTTGCATTTGTTTGACTTGTAAACCAAGAAAACATTGCAATTCACCCGTTGCACTCATCTCAAACTCTGCTGCCATGAGTTTCCTGAACTCTTCACAGATGGCAGTGCATGTGGATCCAAAAATGATGTCATCCACATAAATTTGGACAAGCATCAAATCTTTTCCTTTCCATTTTAAAAATAGGGTTTTATCAATCCTACCTCTGGTGAAACCAATGGATAAGAGAAAAGTGGATAGAGTTTCATACCAAGCTTTGGGTGCTTGTTTTAGACCATATAGTGCTTTGTTTAACCTGTAAACATGATCAGGATAAAATGCATCTTCAAAACCAGGAGGTTGACACACATACACTTCTTCCTTAATCTTTCCATACAAGAACGCACTTTTGATGTCCATTTGATACAACTTGATGTTGTGGTTGGCAGCAAAAGCTAAGAACAGTCTGATGGCCTCCAATCTTGCAACTGGAGCAAATGTTTCATCATAGTATATTCCTTCTTCCTGTCTATAGTCTTGAACAACGAGCCTTGCATTGTTCTTGACAACAATGCCCCTTTCATCTATTTTGTTCTTGAAGACCCACTTTGTGCCAATAGGACTTACATTTTTTGGCAGTGGTACAAGTTCCCATACTTGTTGTCCTTTGAACTGTAGGAGCTCCTCTTGCATGGCATCTACCCAACTGTTGTCTTTTAGTGCCTCTTCGTACTTGACAGGTTGTGTGAGTAATAGAAAGCCAGCAAAAACACAAATGTTTTGGGATTGGCTTCTGGTGAGCACTCCCTTATTGATGTTGCCAATAACTTGATCCACAGGATGGCTTTTGAGGAAAATCAATTCACCTTGATATGGGACAATGGCATTCTGAGGTGAAGCTTGCAAATGTGTATCATCTGAGCTATCCTCTGTTGGTGAATTTGATGGTCCAGCCTCTGATTGGAATGGTGGTGGAGGAATTGGTGGAATGGATGTAAAAGTGGGTTGACTTTTGTCCATTTGTTGTGGACTTTTATCAACAGATGTTTGGTTTTGAGAGCTGGCAGAGGTTTGAGTATTAACCACTGTTGACCTGGCAGAGCTTTCACCAATGGTACTAACATCTGCTCCTCTGCCTGAAGGATTGACTTTGAAACTTGGAAGAATGCAATCATATCCTTGCTCTTGACATGATGACTGTGGGGTACCTGCATGGTCAGTCTTGACAGACACATCTTCAAATGTAAATTTGGATAGGTCAAACAATTTAGCAGGATTTGCTGGGATTTTCAAAGATGAGAGTTCACTGAACTTCACACTCAGAGTTTCTTCAACACACTTGGTCCTAGAGTTAAAAACTCTGTAGGCTTTGGCAGTGGTTGAGTAGAAAATAACCACAATCAACTTTGGCTGCAAACTTGGATATTGAATCCTCTAAATATAAAATGAAGCATGGGGACTTTAAAATAAGAGATCAGAGGTTTGGTTTTATAAAGTAATTCATAAGCAGTCTTTTGATGCCTGGATTTATCAAAACTCTGTTCTGAACATAACAAGCAGTATTTACAGCCTCTACCCAAAAAGACAAGGGTAAACCAGAATCTGCTAGCATAGTTCTTGTTGATTCAATCAAAGTTCTGTTTTTCCTTTCAACAACCCCATTTTGTTCTGGAGTTCTAAGGATGCTATATTGCCTAACAATCCCTTTTGACTCATAGAAGGCATCCAACTCTTTGTTCCTAAACTCCGTCCCATTGTCACTCCTAAAGATTTTTAGAGGAAGATCAAATTGCTTTTCAAGTTGTTTAACAAAGTTTTGCAAAATGTTTGCTGTTTCATCTTTAGAATGTAAAAAAGAAAGTCCATGTAAACCTGGAAAAATCATCAACTATCACCAGGAAATACCTTTTGTGTTTTAAGCTCATGATTTTCACATGTCCAAACAAGTCCATTTGAAGTAATTGTAAGCACTGACTTGTTTTGGACTCTTCAATTGACTTGTAAGAACTTTTATGTTGTTTGCCTTTTAAACAGGAAACACAATGTTCTTCACAAGTAAATTGTTTGTGAGGCAAACCTCTGACAAGACTTTGTTTTGAGAGAGTGGAGATGGTTTATAGATTTGTGTGACCCAGTCTTTTATGCCATAATTCTGTTTCTTTGCTTGAAGCAACTGAGAACAAACATGCATTTGACATCGGATTATCTTTTACCATATCTACCACATACACATTTCCTACCCTATTAGCAGTAAGTTGTGCTTTGCTCTCAGCAATTATTTGATTAATCTTTTTAACAACCTCTAGGCCTACTATCTGACAAGTTTTTTTTGTGAAGAAGGATCCATAACCCTTATCACTCATTTGTGAGACACTCAGAAGATTGAATTTTAGATTATCAATGAGATTCACATTCTCAAACTTGAGTTTTCTAGCTGAGACACATCTTGACCCCAACACCTTCCCTTTTGAATTATTTCCAAATGATATATCACCCTCTACATGAGCTTTAAAATCTCTGAGCAGTGCTTTACATCCTGTCATGTGCCTGGAGCCCCCACTATCTACATACCAAAGACTGTCAAGGAAAGTAGAAGCTCCATGCACATGTTTTGAAATAATTAGTTCAGGTGAGTTTCCAAAGCCAGAATGGCTTTAGATGGGGTATCAGATGATCCAGACTCAAGTTCAAATGAATGAGCAGTGGTTAGATTAGGTTTTTGTAACCATTGTTGTGTGCCACTTCCTATCAACTGTTGATAACCATGAGGATGCCTATTTACCTTTGGCTTAGAAGACTTTTTGTAAGTCTCATAAACCATAGGCACCTTTTGATAACTAGGCTGGCTTTTACATCTTGGAAACTTGTTTGATGGAGGTGCATATGTCACTTGAATTTCTATGTGAACAGAGGTTTGATTTAAAGCTTTTGTGATAGATGTTTCAATTGATTCAAAGTTCTTTTTAGATTTATTTTCAGAAAAGCTTGAGCTTCTCTTTCAAGAGCTTTTGCTCTAATCTCTTTTACCTTTTGATGATAGATTCTGAGATAGGCACACTCTTGGGTCATGTGATTTGTTTTGTTGCAAATGGTACATCTAGGAGATTTAGGTATAACACAAGCTTTGTTTATGTCAAAGGCTTTTAGAAGAAAGCAATCTGCAGCCACATGATTTCTCTTTACACAAAATTCACAAAACAAGTATTTAACCTTTTCTTTCCTTTTCCAAACAGACCTTTTGAGAGCAGTGGGTGTAACCTCTGCTGGCAAGTCTTTGATAGGGATCACCAGTTCTTTTCGTGCTTATGGTTGAAAAGTCCATTGGCTTGAAGTTTTCCAAAATATCACATTCATCTGACCAGGTTGGTTTAAACTGATATTTTTCAATTTCTTTATCTTTTGCTAAAACCTCTGGTTTTTCAAGAATGATTTTGTTTCCATTTTTATCTGTGATTTTAATTTCTTCACCAACCAAGTTTGTTGGGACTATTTCAATTGACTCAGAATCAATTTTTGTAATATTTTCACAAGTCTGGTCATAGTCTCTAAAGCCTATTCCAAACTTTATGTTACTCTTGATTTGAGCATCAAGCATAAGCTCATAACCTTTACAAGACTCTACCCATTTTTCACAAGTGATCTGGGTAGATTCAAGCTCCTTTTTGCAAACTTGGTATTTTTCTACCATAGTTTAGAGCTGGTCTTTGGTTATGCTTGATTCATGCCTTAGGCTACTCATTTCAGAATCTTTTTCACTTAACTTTGTTTTCAACTCTTTGATAAGTTTTTCAAAATTAAGTTCATCTTCTAAAATTTTGTTTCTCAGGTTTTCATTCACTTGTTTTATGTTTGCAAAAGCAATGATGCATTTGTCAGAACATAGATCTTTAAGGATCTGAGGTGATACCTTCGAAGCAGCTATAAGAGCACAATCACACTCTTCTTCCTCACACACCTGCTCATCCCAAGGGCCAGATAGAGTGTCTTTTTCAACATCAACAACATTCACTTCAACCACTAGTGTAACTTCTGGTATAACCATTGCTTCACAACAATCAAACACATCAGACTTTAACTCCTGCTCCACAGATTCATCACCCTCAACAATGGTCTCCAAAGCCATTAAACATATATTTTCATTTTCAAAATCATTTTTGGCTACGAGAGCAAAGTTTTCATCAGTTAAATCGTCAGGAAAAACTACTCCAATCAACAAAACCTTGTGTGAAAAAGCTTTATTGATTAACCTCTGCTGGTGTAGCAGTGGTTTGAGTAGGTAGAGTAACTTGTGGCATTTTCTACACATGTACTTGAGGTGGAGCTTGGACATATTGAATCTGTGGTGCAGATGCTTGGACATAATGGACAGGAACTGTAGCAACAGGATGTGCAAAGTGTGCAGTGTTTTGCATTTGAGGTGCAGGGGTATATTGGGAATAGTGGACAGTGCTTTGAGGATTGTTGCCAGGATGTGTTACAATTGGTCCTGCAGATTGTGATCTACATTGTCTGGCAAACTGACCCATCTTGTTACATTTGTAACGTTTAATTTTAGACTTATCCAACCTAACTTTCAACCCCCCATGCAATCCTAGAAACCTTCTACCAGTTCTTTTGTAAAATTTACTTGCTCTAACACTTAAAAGTGCCAGCTGATGCAAAATGTCTATCTCTTCAAGGTTAGTGGGTTCAAATATTGTAAGTCATTCATTTCAAAGGACAGATTGTCAGAGGTCTAGCTTTCACTATTTGCAGCAAAGGCAAAATTGGGTGTACTAGGATCAGAGTTGAAATTGTTTCCAGATGTTATGTCAATGTAATGATCATGACTCTGATCCTTTCCACAGCTAGACCCCTCCTCATGACTATATAAAGCAGTGTTTCCCAAAGTATAGTCATCAGTCATTTTCCCTTACTCTTGCAACTTCTTTTTATGGTTCAACTCTCTCTCATAGTGAGGAGTCGTCCATGAAGTTGTGTCAAGGTCATTTCCTTGTAACCAACAGCTGTTCTAGTGACATAAGCTAAAGTCTCCCATTAGGTAAAGATCTCAAGAAACGACTAGTGACAGTCGAATTTGGAAATTCCACATTTACCAATTTGAGCTCACTAATGAGACAGTTATATCGTTCGATTTGTTGGGTTAATGACTCACCCTTAACGTGGCAAAATGTTTCATACTGTTGATTTAAAACCTCTCTATTATTCTCTATCACCTCTTCAGTACCACCGAATTGCTCTTTAAGAGCATCCCATAACTCTTTAGCACTATTACATTGAAGTAATCCCGCATAAATCTCACTGGGCAAAGCCGAACAATTCGGTTTTAAGGAAATCCTATTCAGAGTAACTTTCGAGTTTCTTAGGGACTTGAGTGTGGGGATCCTCTGTACTTGGAACCATGGGGACATGAGGTCCAAATACAACGGATCTCCAGCATCCGGTGTTCTGTTGGGCGAGAATATGACCCATGCGACGTTGCCATATAAAATATTCATTTCGTTTCAACATCGGTGGTTTGAACATGGATCCAATATTTGGATTCCGGTGTGTTTTGTGCCATTTCTCTTGTTTGCAACAGATTTGTGTTTTAAAAACTTTTGTAGTAATAAAACTCTTTATTCCAGTAAAACTATCAAACGAATTAGCACAAAGAGCTGATCTGTTCAAATCAATTTGACTGTTAAATCAAAATCGATTGACCAAGCTCTGATACCAATTGTCTGGATCTAAGTTTAAATCACTTGTAGTTTTTGTTTCAAAAGATGGAAAATGGATTGAATATAAAAGATATGCAGCAGAATTAATGGAAAACTTTTACTACAAGCAATCGGTCGTTTGTTTTCATCACCATCATGCTTTCAAGTTGGTAAACTTTGCATGTGATTCACAAACTCCCCTTAGCCAATTACAATCGTTTGATAGTAAGAAATGAAGAAGATAAAATGCGAAATGATCTTTTTTAGGAAGACAAGTTAACTATTACAACGTTCACCTATTTATACTAACTATCTAACCACTGAGCATCTTTTGTGACGTCATGGTTGATAGTGACAGCTAACAAAATTGTAACTGTCACACCCCGACCCGCAGCGGAAAAGGTGATCGGGGCATGATTGGGTTTTCATCAAAGCTCATGACATTTATTATAATGTTTCATATTTATTATTACAATTTAAAGGAGATCATACAATCATAATTACAACATAGTCTACACATCTTTCTAGACTTCATTATTTTCTTCTAAGGCATTTACTATGTTTTCCTTGCTTCATCCTGTTCACCTGTATCTTGTGTAAAAATGGTTTTTGGATCAACAAAAAGTTGGCGAGTGAATCCTATGAAAAACATTTAAACAAGTTTATTGAGTTGATTAAAAAATAAAGTGCATAACCACATATGAGTAAATATAGATGTAAACTTATTCACAAAACACTTAATATTAAATAATGCACACACATACAATAATAGATTGTTTTGAGGCACGCGTTGTTCAACTCGTCTCCCACGAGGAACTGATGGGCCTAATGAATGAGTTTTGAGGCACGCGTTGTTCTACGAACTGATGGGCCTAATGAATGAGTTTTAAGGCACGCGTTGTTCAACTCGTCTCCCACGAGGAACTGATGGCCTAACAAATAATTTGCATACAACTTGACAATATGTAATACATAACTACAAACAATATTTACATTCTAAGTTTAAATCATAATATGGTATGGCACGAGTTTAAATAAACGAATTAGTTTAAGCGACACATAATACACCCCAAAACGTGTAATAAAAAGGGGAGTTGTAAGATTCACTCACAGTGGTTGCGTTTCTTGGATTGATGATGAATGCGCACGAAATTGGATTTAACCACGAGAGAAAACTAACCTAGATAATAACATAATGGTTCGGTAAATAAGCGAATTTTATTAATCAATTTTAGTAGGATTTTTGGATATATTTTTGTGAGTTTAAGGCTATTTTCTAACTTTAAAAATGTTATTTTTAAGTATTTTTAATTGATTTTTAATTTAAATAAATAAATAAAAATAATAAAAAAATGTTGATTTTTGACCATTGACCGTTGACTTGTTGACCGGTTCGGTCGGTTATATGTGTGCGCTGGGTGAGACTCGAACCCGTGACCTCCCGTACGCGTGCACGCAGCTCTACCAACTGAGCTACGTGTCTAACCCGAAATATTTCTGTTTTTAATTATATTTATATACTAATTAAATTAATCCGAAAATCATTTATTTTAAAAAGGATTTAATGTATCGACTCGGTGCTCTCCACAGGTCTCGAACCCGGGACCTGTGGTTTAGTTTGGCACACAGTCCACCGCTGGACTGTGTGTCTAACTTGGTAAATATTCTGGTTTTTATTATACTTAACATCTTACTGTTGTGGATCCGGTTCAGTTAAAAAAAGGACATTTTATTACTGCGAAGGTGCGTGTGTCAAGGATCGAACTCGGGACGTATGCGTATTGTTTGCACACAGTCCACCGCTGGACTGTGTGTCTAACCCATTTATATAACTTGTTTTAATTATACTTATACACCGCTTACATGTTTCAGGATTTGGCATTTATAAAAAGGCATTATATTTCAGCGAATCGGACCACAACAGAATTCGAACCCGGGACATATGCTTTAAAATCGCACACAGTCCACCGCTGGACTGTGTGTCTAACCCGAGATATAACTCGATTTATATTAAATATATATATAACCGAAGCTTCATCTTCTTCGTTAAACTTTACCCAGAAACCAATGTCCGACTGTTTCGACAAATTAATCAATTTCTTTAGTAAATTGTGATTAACCACATATGAGATTAATAAAAATGAGAGAGATTAGGCATAAGATATACCGACCGAGATCCCCTGTTTCGCCGGCGAGATTCCGATGACAGCAGGTTATTCCGGCGACGTGTATCTTGCGGCAGAGGGTCTTCAGGAAGCTTGAGGTGAGTGTGGGTGGCTTCGGTATGAGCTCTAGATGTTCTGTTTTTAGAGTAAGGCACAGTGATGAAATGGGTTCGGTTTTCCGGCGAGTTGCAGAAAGTTTCCGGCGAGTTGTTCTTGCCGATTAAGGACTTGTAGGGAGGTTAGCGAGTGTATTGAGAGCTAATTCGAGTGAATAAACGAGTTGGGTTTTTCCTGACTGAAGGTATCTTTACGTACACATGAATTCAAGTTTTCAGTTATGAAATTCACGGCTCATGAATGAAATTGAATCGAGTTTTCGGTTATAACCGACGTTTATCATCCGTTATACTTGCTTGATTCCGGAGTCAATGGAAAACAGTCGAAAATCGCGTATTTTCCGGCGACTGCGGATTTGGGCGCGCTGAGTGACTGAATTCGACTACCAGTTTTATTATATGTATTAAATGTTTCAATAAATCAACAAGTAACACAAGTGGCGGAGTGGTTTAATGTGTGTGAGTTAAGGCTTTGAAACTTTACCTGGCTGACCCGGGTTCGAAACCTGGCTTCAGCATTTCATTTTTAATTCACTATTTTTAATACATTTTCAATATAAATTTTATATTCTAATATACTTATTAATTATGTATCGTTTAAAATTAATTTGAGCATTAAATACACAACGAAATTTTTAACTGGTTGTTCGGTTAATAAACGAAGCGGGTTTGGTTAATCCGGTTTTTGACGGATGTTACAGTAACTAACTAAAACACCGCTATACTAATACTATCAGCGCATAGCACTATTACATTGAATAAAGTAAAACTACTCTAACCACTGATCTCTATCCTCTGATCTTGTTTCTTCTAGCAGACCTTTGCTTCTTGTCCGACCAAATGATAGGAGCAGTTGTTTAGGGAAAGCAGTGTAAAGGTAGATCAGAGGTTGTAACTTCTGATAGTTAGACCAAAGCTCGGATAGTGTATTTGGCTTTGATATCATCTGTTCATTTGTTAGGGTTCAATCCTAACAAAAATATTCTGTACATCCTGGTGGAGATAAGATGTACCAAGACCTGAAGTAGAATTATTCGTGGATGGGCATGAAGAAGTCTATAGCTGCTTATGTAGCTAAATCTCTGACATGTTCACAAGTTAAATCCAAACATCAGAAACCGTCAGGTTTACTACAACAATTAGAAATACCCAAATGGAAATGGGAAATGGTAACAATGGATCTAATCACCAAGTTACCTAGAACAAGTCGTGGCAACGACACAATTTGGGTTATAGTTGCATACTGACTAAATCAACACATTTCTTGCCAATTAACTTTCAAATTTGGATAAGTTGGGCAAGTTATATGTTGACAACAGTGTATCTCTCTATGGGGTTCCACTGTCAATAGTATCTGATAGAAATACTAGATCTACATCCCATTTCTGGAAGAGCTTTCAACAAGAACTTGGCAGATGCTTGAATATTATTAAGGCTTACCAGCCACAAACAGATGGTCAAAGTGAGCGTACAATCCAGACACTGGAAGCCATGCTTAGAGGATGCGTTATTGATCATGGTGTTAGTTGGGATGATATTCTACCATTGATTGAATTCTCTTATAACAATAGTTATCAGACTAGCATAAAGGCCGCTCTGTTTGAGGCTTTATATGGAAGAAAGTGTAGAACGCCTGTGTGTTGGGCCGAAGTTGGAGAAAATCAATTATCAGGGCCTGAAATAGTTCTCAAAATATGGATAAGATTATATAAATCCTTGATAGGCTTAAAGCTTCTCGAGATAGGCAAAAAAGTTATGCTGATAAGAGGAGAAAACCTTTTAGATTCCAAACCGGATATAAAGTCATGTTAAAAGTGTCACCGTGGAAATGTGTTATGAGATTTGGAAAGAAGGGCAACTTAAGCCCAAGATACATCAGACCATTCGAGATAATCGAATGTGACTGTCCCGTGTCTTACAAGATTAAGCTTTAAGAGGAACGGAGTGGAATACATGATGTATTCCATATATTGGATTGGAGGAAATGCTTACCGAAGAGTCACTAGAAATGCGTCATCATGATTTTCAAATAGATGAGAGATTTATTGAAAAACCATAGTCGATCGAGGATCAACAGGTTAAAAGCTTAATAAGAAAATGATCCCCATCGTGGCCCTAAATACACATGGGAAGTTGAATCAAACATAAGACGGAAGAACCCCTATTAATTTGAATAAAATCTTGAGGATGAGATTTCTTTAAATGGGGTGAAGATGTAACAACCCGAATTATTATATCACATCCTAGCGTGAAACGTGTCTTGAAAACGCTCCATATGTTTCATATTTGTTAAAGGAGAGGTATAAACATGATCAAAAAGGGCAAAATAAGAGTTAAGGGTGTAAAACTACCAAAAGGGGATAAATTTGGCTTTCTGGATGTCCCTTGCGAACCGCAATTTCCAAACACATGCGGTCCGCTAGAGCCTTCAAAATTTGTGTGCCTTAGGTCACTTGCGGACCGTAAGGCCAAATCCCTTGCGGTCCGTAAGGGGTGCGCTGACAGTAGCCTCCAACTGTCAGCTGCAGCCTGCTTTTTGTGCCACCTTTGCATGCTTTTGCCACTCTGAAACCTCCTTCCTCCATCTGTTATGACACTATTCAGCACCTGACGACATCTAGAAACACTTGTTATGTTCTTAGCACTTAAGGTTAGTATAAATAGGCCTCATTAGTTCACATTTTCATTCACACCTTCAGTACAATATCTAAATCCACTTTGAGCTTTCTCCTAATCATTAGGAGCCTCCTTATTTGAGTCTAAGTGTTCTTCCAAGCTCTACTAAGTGTTCTCTTTAGTCTATTTCAGTTTATTTGTTAAATTTTATCTGAAAGTTAAGTACTTTAACTTTTGCTTTGACTTTTTGTTCTGACCACTTTGGTTATGCTAAAGTTCAATTAAAATTTCCCACGTGATTATTATATCCTAGGGTATAATTCCTTGTAATTATATCCCGTGATCATCACTTCAAGTGCGTCAAGTGACGAGTTAAACATCTGTTAATAAAAGTTAAATGCAACTTTATGCAATTTCCAGTAAATGAACTTTTTAATATTATTACTAAGTGTTTTGACACCAAAAATGTTTGTAAAACACTATTATAAATATATTTTGACATGTCTGACTTGGCACGAACCCAAGTGACCACACAAAGCTGTTTTTACGCGCGCAGCTTGTTAAAACGGCATAAACCATATAAACTAGTCGTATCGGGTCAAACATTTTCAAAACATTTCCAAATCTGAATGTGTAAGGCCATATAATTGAGTAGGTTTACGCTTAACTTTATCAAACACAAGTATAATCTATTGGGCTTAGTTTTCTACTAGGTTAAATAGTATCGGGATAAGCCATGTGGGCTAATTAATGTTTTGGGCTTGGGTTAGGCCATGTGGGCCGAGTTCTTAGTGGACCCTATATAATGTAATGCTGAGTTCATTATTAGGGTTAAGCTTTGGGTGGGGACACTAGAGAGCTAGAGAGCAGAGAGGCGATTTGGTGGTTAAGGATACTTGTACCAGACGTTTTGCTTTGATAGTAATAGAACATGTACAAGTATCTAAAGTGATTCGGTATTGTTCTTGTTGTTATCGTTTTTCTTGAATCTCACCAAGTTTGGATTCCGCCCACCCATGGTGATTACTTGATATCATTGTTTGATCTAAGGATTTGGGACTTACAAGTGGCATTAGAGCCTTTAGAACCTATTTCTAGGCTCGTTTAGATATCAAGGATTCAAAATTTTTTAGAAGAAAAATTGGTGTTTTTGGCGGTTTTGATTTGATTTGGTCCTATTCGGGTGTTTGGATCTTATTGTTTTTTCAGAAACTCATCGAGTTCATCATGATATTCATAGTGTTCATCGGTTTCTCTTTAGAAATTATTCATATTGTGCTTTTCAATCTTTTGAAAATGTGTTAACAGTTTTATCCTTTACAAAATAAAAGATTTTTTTAATCCAAAATATTTTGCAAATTCTTTAATCTTTTGAAAATGTGTTAACAGGTTAAAATTTTTTTTAGAGTTAAATGCTTGGTTGGTCCGTGTGGTTTGCGAAAATTGCAGACTTGGTCCTAAGGGTTCACTAATTACACACTTGGTCCCAGTGGTTGCGATTTTTAAACTCGGGTGGTCCTTAACACTAACCCTTATTAAATTTTCCAGTTAAATTTTTATGAAATAACTAAATTGTCCTTGAACCCACCATCTGCCCTCATCTTCTTCTCCCCATCTCTCTCTCCAACCCACCACCACCTCCACCTTCAACCCACTATCACCACCACCTCCTTCACCTCCACCTTCAACCCACCACCAACACTGTGTCAACCAGCACCACCACCAACACTGAGTCAACCCACCACCATTTCGGCTTGAGAAACCGCTGACAGTATGCACTTATATGAGACCTGTCGTACCTTAAATTCGCTCATTTCACAGCGAATCAAGCGATTTTGGAAGCGTTTGCAGGTAAGAAGAAAGCTCATGTGATGCATATCGGTATGAAACAAGGTGCCCGCGTTACGTCCCGGTGGTCCCCCGACATTGCGGTTAACCGGAATCGGACCTCCATCAGGTGATAATACTGATTATTTGCAGGAAGTTGGTTGGAAATTAGCTCAATTAGATGATACGATTCATGTTGAGTTTGAATTTAGAGGTTTCATCACCGGAAGTTTAGCAGATCTGGAACCTGAATATAACTCAATTATATCAACTGAAAATTTTATAATCTTATTGAAAACTGGACTAAACAAAATGGTATACGTAAACAACTAATTCCTACGAATCATGAATAAACAAAAGACTAGGAAACTTAACAACTATTCTACCCACGTGTGTTTGACTAATCAAAATTATTCAAATAGCAGCAACGGTAACATCCAACGGAAACATCCACCTCACTTCTAGCTCCTCAAGATCAGCTATCCTTTTAGAACCTTCGATGTTCGATCTACAAAACGACGAAGTTTTGGCGGTAAATTTGGTTTTTGAGCTTCATTAGTTGTTAGCTAGATCTGGCGCTATTGATAAAGTGTTATCAGCGGTGAAACAAATGTCGCCAAAAATTTTAACGGAGGTGGCGAATCAAAACGGAATGAGTTTTCTAGAACGGTCTACCGAGTCGTTACATTATTATTCGACACTGTTTGACTCGCTTGAAAGCAGCGGCGGCGGTGGCGGTGGTGTTGGTGGTGGTGGGTTGGAGAGAGATGGGAGAGAAGAAGATGAGGAGAGATGGTGGGTTCAGGGACAATTTAGTCATTTCATAAAGATTTAACTGGAAAATTTAACAAAGGTTAGTGTTAAGGACCATTTGAGTTTAAAAATCGTAACCACTGGGACCAAATGTGTAATTAGTGAAACCTTAGGAGCAAGTCTGCAATTTTCGCAAAACACAGGGACCAACCAAGCATTTAACTCTTTTTTTTAGAAAGTTTGTTCAAAAGTTTCAAACACACTATCCGAAATAAAAAGTCAACATCCTCTAACTGTTATCACATTTTCAAATTTCACGGAGATTTCGAATAAAAGTTTTGAATAAAACCAATTTTTCGAAACAAAAATTCTTTCCGAAATAAAGTTTTCGAATTATTATACGAAACAAAACTTTCCGAAACTGTTTTCTGCACATCATCATCGAGATAGGTTATCATCATTGATATATCATCATACTACATCGATCATCATCCTTCATCGCTGCTATACAACATCACGACCACCTGCCGAGACCGTCTTCATCACCGTCGCACAACCGTAACCCACTGCAACCTCATCATCTTGATCAAGAAACATCATTGTTCATCACGATAACATCGATAATTATTCACAATCAACCACCGTTAATCATCGAACTACCGCACACCACCCTGCACACTACACGACCCTGCACAACACCCTCCGTCACCCTTCACTACCACCGTGTGTCACCTCCGTTTATCATCATCATCATCATCTCCATCAACATTGACCTGCAACATCCAATAACCCTAGTTCACCATCGTTAACCTCCACTGCTCATCACTTATCTTCTCCGATCTCCATCTCCATTTAAACCATCACCTCCGCCGTTAATCGACCTGCATCTCCAATCAACTCCGATCACCACTTCAACGTTCACCGTGTTCAACAGTTACAATGTTGCAACTACGTTCACACGATTCGAGCATTCATTGTAGCTGTTAGAAACAGGAAGATAAAGGAGTGTTGTTGAATGACTGGCGTGTTAGAGCGGCTGGTTTTTGAATCAGGGTTGGGGCATTATGTTTATGAAATGAAGAAGACAGGACTTTTGATATTTAGATTTTATGAAGTTATTAGATAATAATAATAATAATAATCATTAGGTAATCATTAATATTTATTAAAAACGTTTTTATTAAATATATATTTCTAATATCAGTTATATAAAAAAGGGGTTTGATTGTTTGGTAAAAAGATTTTTGACTGGTATTCGAGTGTGCGATTTGAGCAAGTGTGCGGACTAGTGTGTGGTTTGATTGGGCAGTGTGCGGTCTGTTAATTGGATTATGAACCGATTAAGTGTGAGGTCCAGCAAGGAAGTGTGTGGTTCTAATACTAGTGTGCGGCCTTCTATTCGGCATCACTTGGTTTGAAGTCCAACAAAGTGTGCGGCCCAACTGAGAAGTGTACAACTTCAGTGTGTGCAACCCAAATATAGTGAGCGAGTGTGGTCAAAGAAATTTCTAGGGGGTCACGGCTTAGCAACAACTTAGAAATGTCTTCTCAAAGTGACGTGCTTGAGTAGAAACTTGAAGGTTTCTATTATATTCCTGGTGAATCCGTGGAAACATTAATTAGCCGGTTTGCTGATCTACTCTCGGAAATAAAGATGGTACAGATTGTGGTGTCTACTCGTGTGAGCAACAAGAAGCTCTCGTTAAGCAATGTTAATCAGATTGTGTGGACTACAAACTGTTTTAAAATGAAGCCGGACGAGCTGATTTTACTCACAAATCATATGATAATGCTGACAAGCAGAAGGCTCAGGGCAACACAACTGATGCAGTTTGCTCACCCACTCCTGCTACTCCTTTGCCTGGTGTAATTGGTTCATCAACTCCTGTTGATTCATCGCCGACTTCCGAATCAGGTTGCTGTACAAGTACTCAGATTCATGACTTCACTCCCACGATCAAAGAGGTATGTGTAGATAATATTTGTTATACTATTGCCTGTAGGGAAAAATTAAGTGGATACAAAGAACAGGCCAACTCATTAATTATGCAATTGCAGTTATCCAAATCTGACTTATATCAGATCAAAGAGAAAATCAATGGGTACAAGGATATGGTAGGGCACAAAAACGTGATATCCGCCAGTTGCATAATGACTTGAGTCAAGAAAGGTGTAGGCATCTCCACTTTAAAGACCTTTCTGAAAAATTACTGCTGAACTTGATTCTCTAAAATCAACTTTTGAAAATACAGAGTTTAATTTTAAGAAATTTGATGTTTCTAGTGAAAAAGTTGAAAAATGACAAATAAGCAGTTACAATTCAGTAAGAAAGAAGATAAGAATAAGGGTTTGGGATATGTGGCCATTCCTCCACCATACAATCATTCTTATACTCTATTCCTATGACTAAAGAGTAGATTGCAAACATGCCTGACATGGCCTATGGGTAAGCTGGTGTTGTCAAGGTTGAGCCAACAAAACCCTAAAAAGTTAAAAGCTCAAAACCTAAAAGGAATGAAACAAAGATAACCGAACCAACATTTGCACCTGTCTTTGTTAAATCAAAGGATGCTGCTAAGCATACATAGACATTTAGTTTTGACAGTTTTTCTGAATCGGCTAATGAACCGACTGAGTCAGCTGCAACATTTGACTCCAAATGTGAATCACCTGAAGCAACTGATTCTGAAAAATTGGAATCAGTTGAATCTCGTGAATCCAGTTGTGAGTCTTCTGGAGCAGCTAACCCAACACCAGATGATTCATCAGAGCTGCTACAAAAGGAAAGTAACTCAAGCTCTGAGCTTAAATGTGACGATACTAATGCTTCTACTTCATGTGAAGATGAGGTAAAAGTAGAGGATTGGGTTGGGGGAGATGATGTTATTTGCCAAGAGACTGCTGATGTTCATTTAAACGTATCAAATTTGTCTGTTGATGCCCCTTCATATGAAAAAAGGCTGCTTCCAAACCAGCTTTGAGAGTCCCGTCAAATAAATACGTGCCTCCAAAACCAACAATTTTAAATGAAATTGCTAAATCTAACAATGAATGTTCTAACTATTGTAGACAGGGACATAAGAAGCAGGACAGAAAGTTTGAACAGTCTGCAAAAAAATCATCCATCAGTAAATCATCTGTTGGGTCAAATGGATCGGGATATGCTTATTATGTGACGCGGCAAACGTATTACAGCTGTGGCGTACCCAGTCACATTGCACGAAATTGCACACATCGTCCCTATGTGCCATATCATACACAACATCAGAGGGTAACATCAAGGGATGTATCTTATACTAAGCCAATGAAGGTTGAAAAGCCTAAGGCAATGATGAATAAGCATCCCAAGGTTAAACCATCTGATGGGGATTGGAATGCGGCTAAAGCTAAAGGAAAATAAGCTTTGAAACCAAAGCAAACTTTTTTTTGCCAAAGGCACCTAAGAAATTAGAAAAGCCTAAACAAATTTGGAAGGCAAAACATAAAGCAACATCATCACCAATCCCTGTAACAAAAGGGGACATGTGCTTGCGGGAAGTGTCTTATGTTGATGCTTCAGGAAATCCCAGGACCACGATGGCCTGGGTACCAATGTGTTGCTAATCTCCTTATTTTTCAGGGACAACCAAGGAAGAGCTATTGACAATCCTTGGCATGTCGATAGCGGTTGTTCAAGAGAATTAAAGGGTAACATCTCACTATTACAAAAAGTTATATTTTTTTTACAGTTGACATGTTTACTTTGTAGGAAATAAGGGAGGTAAGGTAAGATAAGATTAGCGAAAAAGGTACACATTTAAATTTCGTGTGATAGTCTTGACATTGATTAGTATTAAATCTGATGATGGAACGGCTAACCAAAAACAACAAAATGTTATTTATTTTCTTCCGTCTTTCTTTTTGTACATACGTTTTCTTTATATGGTAAATTTGTGCATAAGATTTATGCACAAATTTAGGGGGATAAAGAGAGTTACCTGTACATGTTGAGAAAAAGAAAAAAAGAGGTTGTGGCATATTAGGCATTGTTTTATGGGGATACATGAGAAAAAGAGAAAAAATCCTAAAACAATGCATATATGGGAAACGAAATAAGTGTTCATGCTAAAGGTCTTGACCAACAAATGTAAGGTGTTATAGCTGAAAAGACTTGGATCTAATGTGATATGTCGATAGGCTTGACGCTCAAAGTGATAAAAGATACTAAGTGATACACACATAACGAACTATGTATCATGTGGGTAACATACCATCGGCGTATGATTTTATGGTCTTAAATCTTGCGTTGATAGATAGCCTACGTCTGACGTTTCGGGTCTTTATGTTGTTGAGTCATCCGGGGATATCATGGTTGTCCTTCTGTTGCATCCAGATTATATGCAGACCTAGGCATAGTCAGGATATCTTAAAAGAGCCAAAGAGGCCAAAACCCTGAAAGGAGGAAGATAAACTCATATTGAGGGAATTCCATTGAGCTAAAAAGTTAAATTCTTACCGAAAAGGTATTTGCCTAACCCTCATTGTACATTCTATTGGTTACTCTGTTGTACGAAAGTACTGAACTGTTCACCAATAGTTCGACGTTGTAAATCAAAAGGATGAATTCAGTATACTCACCTGCTACGATGAATCACCTTGATCGCGGGGGTATGTCATGGTATGGGACACACGAGTATTATAGTATAATATTACCTTAAGCGTATCAAGAAGGTAAAAATTGAAAGTTGAATAAGTAATTATTTGATCCCATTGCAATTGTAATTGTATACTGTAATTATTTGAATCATTTTCTGCATTTTAGTGTATGTTCTCATATTAAAAGGAAAATAAAAAAATGGAAAATTCAAAAAGTACAAAAATAGTGTCTTGGTTATTTGTTTAATAAACAAAATATTATCCGCTCTTGAAGATTTGACTGATTATCGAAAGTTGAGAGAAATTTGAATTGTGAAGTCCGAGTACAAGTACTTGGATGTACTAAGTGTTCATATGGCACTCTCCTGGTTGCATAGAAATGTTTGCTTATGAATATCTGAGCATGTGCAGATCTTGATTTCAATCAAGTAACAATGGTTGATGAAGAGTGAGATGCTGTTAGTTGCTATCAAGCATGAAGCATCGTGATAAAGTGTACAAGAGTCAGAAGAATCAGATACGAGTTATCGTCTGACAGTGAAAGTACGTGGAAGAAGTATCTATGAACCTGCTTGAAAGAAAAAAGATTGACAAAGAAAAGAGCTGACGAGAATCCTCCTCTCGCATTATCTTCAACAAGTTTTTCAAGCAAAGTTGATCATGATCAAGAAGAATGGAAGACCCAAGTTTAAAATGAAGACATGAAGTATCTTCCCACAGAGACCTGATAAAGACAGGAGTTTGATAAAGAGATCATACAACTAGGGGGATATTGTAAGGCCTTAAATTGAGTAGGTTTATGCTTATCTTTATCAAACACAAGTATAAGCTATTGGGCTTAGTTTTCTAGTGGGTTAGATTGTATTGGGATAAGCTATGTGGGCTAATTAATGTTTTGGGCTTGGGTTAGGCCATGTGGGCCGAGTTCTTAGTAGACCCTATATAATGTAATGCTTAGTTCATTATTAGGGTTAAGCTTTGGGTAGGGACACTAGAGAGCTAGAGAGCTGAGAGGTGATTTGGTGGTTAAATAACCTATCTCCTATATGAATCCTCACTCACATGGGTATAAACCACGTTCTATCTGGTCAACGTTTAATCTAATGAACCGATCTTAGTTCTAAATTAAGAGTTCAGAGTCAAAATATTTACCAATGACCGTAAACATTTTAACGGATAATAATTCTGATCATTTTGGACCAGAGAGTCTGTTGATCCCAGATAAACAATGTTTTTAACTAAACTTGGCAAGCGATTTCAACAAGTATGAAAATAATGTGCGAAATTAGAAATAAAACTTTTAAGAAACTAAGATACATAATTTTTCAAGTTTGAATCATTTTGAAAAGATTACAATGTGATTGTATGGTTATTGGCTAGTACAAACAAATACTTACAGAATTCTGTAATGAAGGTAGTGGAGTTTTTGTAGGATTTAGTAAATGCTAGGCTTAACTCACTTGTTCCTTCGGTGTATTATTCTCTATTTAAAGAGAATATGGGGTATGAATAAACATTTGTGTATTCATACACATGTATTGTGAAAAGTGGCTTTTTGGCATATTCATTGAATCCTTTAAGTCCACTAGTCACTTAGGAGTTCGTGCAGAACCTTATCATTTTAGCAAGTTGCTTCATCAAAATTCTGATGAACTCCTTATCAGAAATATCTGATGTCTTTGATCATTAGTAGATTTCTGATATTCAGGTCTTATTAGATTCTGATGATAAATTTATCATCTGATACATTAGACTCTTCTGATATATGATCTTTTTCTCTTGTTGAAGATGACTTTCTGATCTTCTTGATAATGATGTTCTTTTTCTTTCGTCCATTTGTCATGTATCTTCTTTCATTGTGACTTTTTAACTTTGTCATCACCAAATCTGATAAGAAGGATCAGATTTCTTGATTTTTCTTCAACACCTACAAAAAGTTTCTAACAATTTCCCCCTAAGTGATGTAAGAAAAATAATAAATATGACATACAAATTGAAACATGTCAATCAAAGAGAAACTTTCAAAAATAAAATAGAGTAGTTTGTTCAACCAGACATCCAAAAGAAAAATAAAATAAAAGATTTTTTCAAGCAACATGATAAAGATCTCCTTTCTTCGATCTCTTATTCAGTGGGATAGCCTTCTTGCATTCTTTGTAGAGAGCTTTGTAGACTTCTCTGGCTTCAATCCATTCATCTATTATTTCATCAATCTGCTTTCTGAGGTCTATCTTGGCATGTCCTTTGATCATCAGTTGTTCTTATTTCTTGTTCATGCATTCCTTGATATATTTGAGGGTCTTGCTAGAGTACTTGCAAATGTCACTAAGTCTGAAATTGCTCTTTCCTTATTGTTATCCCTGAAAATGACAGATAATTCAGCTTGTTTAAAGGTTAAACATGTTCTAGCTTCGACCTTGAGTTCATTAGGGATCTCTGTGTTTGGAGGAGATGTGAGCAATTTTTCTTTGATTTAAAGATCAAAGCGAATGCAAAGATCGAAATCACTAATGACAATTCTAGTGAAAACCTTTATGCCACTCTTAGTGATGTTGCCATTGCTCTTCTAACAAATATGATGTGTGATTTGTCTTCGTCATAAGTTTTCCTCAGCTTTATTAGATCAATTCGTTGAAGTGAAGTATCCAGCTCAGCATTAACGAATAGTTATTCATTACCTTGGTTTCTTATCACTGTATACTTGTTCTGGTCTACATATCCCAATATGCCACCAGGAGTTGAGTAAGTGTCTACTTTTCTTACTCTTTTTATTGGATTTATCAAATGTTTGACAATATTTTCCTCTTTCATTTCTTTCTATGAGAAGATCTATGCTTAGAAGACTTAGTGGTTTGTCCATTTTCTCATTCTCCCCAGTAGAAATGTTTAAGGTGATGTTCTGGAAACAACATATCTTCATTCGCAACCTCTAACATGTATCTTGATTCTTGTGGTGGTTAATGGAAAATCTAATCTGGGAACTATTCTGGGCCTTTTAGAAGAAGTAGCCGATTCTTCCCATCTTTTTTTGGCATTTTGAACCAAAGATAAACAGAAAGTTGTATCACCTGAGGTTGTTCTTTTGGGTGAATCTTGCAGTTTTTCTTTGTTCTTCGGTTGGTAGAAAGTATGTTTTTCAGCTTGTTCACTTGTAGAAGGATTTTCTAGTGTAGTTTCTTTTCTTGTCTACACGATTATTGTAGTTTCTAGTTTAGACACAAGTATTGGAGGGCCTATTGGTTGTGTTCAAGGTGTGGTGGCTGTTGTCTCTATTCTTTATTATGCTATTGTAGGTGTTGGCTTCTTAGTTGTAGAAGTTCCCTAACCTGAAGTTTCTTCTACTATTGGTCTTATCAGATTATGTATGTTTGTTTTTGACACCAAAGCAATGTTGAAGGACAGTCTCTTTAGCATGGATTTCACATCATTGATTAAGCCTTTATTGTTCGTTTCCTGAACGTGTATTCCATTGAGTTATGTTTGAAGATTCTCTTTGTGCTTGCTCCAGTTTTAATCAATCTGACAAGTGCATTAATTATTATGTTGTTGGTCACCTTCAAGCTATTGATCTCTTCCTTGAGTTTATCCGAAAATGCTCTTTTAACTTTGTAGCAACCTTCATCTGTTTCTTTATCTCTTCAAGTTCTTGAGGCACCTTCTTGAATTCAGTTGCGAAGTTGCTGATGTCTTGTGAGCTTGCTAGGGCCTCCTACATGATCTGCAACTTTTCAGTGTTCTTTTAGGTCTGCTTTCTGATGATTTCTACAGAATCTAATAGTCTGGATGTCAGATTTCTGGCTCTTCATTTCGTCCAGCAGTTGATCTAGCTTAGCTTCAACAATAGATTTGGGTTGTTTAGCAGGCTGCTGCTTTTCTGTTATATTACTTATCACCTGTTTCAATGCTGCATCAAGTTCCTATGTTTTCATACTTGGTGTTGTTGTTGAGTGAGGTGGAACAACAAATGTTCCTTCTACCAAACAAGCAGAAGACACACTTCTTACTGTTGTCAAAGGTACAAACTGGTCATAAGACCAATCCATAAAACCTTTACCAGATTCATGAAACAAATTCATATATGGATTTTCCTCATTTCCTTGAACTATCCTTACGGATGATTCTCCATGAGTTGTTGGGAAAAACAGATTTTCCAGAACCAGGTTTCCTACATGAGAAATATGATCTCTACCTATTGCCATCTCATCTTGTTCCTATCTATTAGCTTCAAAGTTAAGATCTAGAGGACCAAAAAATATTTCTTCTATATTTACACTTGTTTTCCTAGCAGCTAATTCATAATTTACCTCAACGGATTCATCGGAATCTGATTCTGTTGAGTTTTGTTAAAAGTTAAAAGAATGATTTTTATTTACACCTGATCTAATGATGTTTTCCGTATCCATCTCTTGATGTTGTCCTTTTCATGCCACCACTGTTTGTTCAACACTTGTCTCTATGTTTTCTAGTATGAAGTTGCTGTCAAATTGAGGCTTGTTACATGTTGTTGATATTTGAGTTGTATCTTCTAAATCTTGAATCTTTGAAGCTTAATCATCACCAGGTGAAGAGCAACTATCAAATATTTCTTCATTATTGAATATCTGGTCATGCCTTTTGCTATAAGGAGACTCCTGAACTATCAGGCGCGTACCATCAAATGGTACATCATTAGCTGATGTCCATCCCCTATCAGCACACCATGGCACCATCACTGGTGTCTTCCATACTTCTTCAGTTATTGGCATATCCATGCTTCTTTCTTCAAAAATCTCAGCTATTATGATTGCCCTAAATCTAGGATATGGCAAGTAAGTGGTGATTCTTCCAGTCTTGGTAAAAACTTATTTCTTCATTAAATGGAAGATTTTTGTTCCATAATCAATGTTATATCCATCAATGAGTCCATACATGACTGTCAGAATGGAAGTGTTTATTTGATCATCTCCACCAATCTTTGATGTTAAACACATGTTCAAAGTTTCCATAAGGACTTGCTAGAAGGCTATCAGTTCCTTTCTTTTAAATCTCCAATCTTTTTGATGTTTTCTTTATAAACCAAGTTTTTGAATGTTGACAGTAATTCTCCCTTTTTTGGTGCAAAAATGTATTGACTTTTGACTGGCAATTTTGACTATTCTTTGAACTTTTTAGGTGTCATGGTTACATATATATTTCCCCATTAATGAGCATTCATCTCCTCCTTGTTTTTCTCACCTGTGTTTTCCAGAGTATGAACAAGTTGTTGTAGAATAATTATCGGTACTTCTACAGTCTTTGTCATAGCTTGTTTCAGAGGGCAATTCATCAAGTATTCTACAAAAAATTGTCATCTTTGGTCAGTTTGTTGATGTTAAGTGTTCATATGGAGATTATTGTCTTTTAAGGCCAAGAATTTGTTTCAGCTGACCAGTGGTACTTCATGTTCCACAAGTAGAATGTTGAGGTTGAAGCAGGCATGGTCATTTGGTGAAGAATTTTTCTTTCGAAAACAAAATTCCAAGGCTTGGATGTGAGGTTTGGCTTTTCTAGGTGAGTGAATGTTTTGTTGGTTTGAAGAAAGGTATTTATACAGTATGGGATCGTGGGTGGTTAGTATTTAAGTTGGTTTATGATACATTAATTAATAATTAATGTATCTCAAACAATTTTAAATCTCTAATATATCCTTTGAGTGTTTTCAAAGAATTATTAAAAAGTTTGGAAATTTATTGGTGAATACTAACTGCCAAGTTATACATTTTTTTCTCTAGGCGGGTGCCCTTTTTAAAGAATAGTCCACTAACATTCCTTTAAACTCTAAGATTCCTAAGAAAGCCTGTTTTTCTTCCCCCTTTTTGAAAGAGATTTTTTTTGTTTTTTTTTTCAAATAGGTATCCGAAGACTATTGGAATTTTTTTCTGAGGAGAGTGTTTGATCAGAAAAGAAATTGTATTGATGAATTTTATTAGATAATATCGTCTCTGTTAGTAATTTGTAATTTTCTAATAGTTCCTTTTGTAGCGCCGTCTGATCATGTTTTCTGATGAACTTGATTGACTAAAATTCTATATCTTTCGATCAGGTTTTTTTTATTTTTTTATTTTTGAGATGAGAGGGAATGAGGTGTTGGTAGAGTTTTGAACTTAAATAGTATTCTTCTTGAATGCATGGCTCTTGTTCAGATGTTGAAAAGAATTCTAATCAGATTCTAATAAATTAATGAGGGCTTTGTTATGTCATTTGTTTTTGTAAATATCAGCAATCTAATCATCAACTGACTTTTCTTTTGTACAAAATATGAAAATGCTTTGTCAAAATAGGAGAATGAGAAATAACATTGCTTTTTAAGAAATCTTTGATTTTCTATCAGATTTAGGTGGAAGTGATTTCTTTATTGATTATTTTGTCAGAATTTCATTATACTTAGATGATTTTCTATCTAACATCTACTAAACTTTTTTGTTGACCATTTCGTTTGAATTTTCATTAGATTTTAACAGAATTATTTGTGTGAATTAAATCATTTTCTATGTGTTATCTAAAAAATTCGTTTTGGTCATTTACTTGACTTTTCATCAGAACTTTAGTTTAGATAGACCTATTTGTTGTATCATTTACCCTAATGTTCGTTTGTGAACATTTCTTTTCCTTTTTTTCTTAAAAAAATAAAAGCAAAGATAGTAGAAATAATATATATATAGGGGATGGGTCATTAGAAAACTAGTTTAAATGAGAAAACCAAAAAAAC
The DNA here is from genome assembly GCA_947069175.1 of Scalesia atractyloides. Lineage (NCBI taxonomy): Eukaryota > Viridiplantae > Streptophyta > Magnoliopsida > Asterales > Asteraceae > Scalesia > Scalesia atractyloides. Next base: position 53,057,681 of record CAMTDV010000015.1, on the reverse strand, counting down.
TAACTAAAAAAGCCCAAAAAACATATAAAATATTTTTTTTATTTTTTATTAAAAAATCGCTATATATATTATATAAAAAAACATATAATGCACATGTGCAACATATACATATAATGCACATGTGCAGTACAATTTTTTTTAAAGTTTTTTATACATAAAATGCAGCGATTTTTATAAAAAAAATGTAAAAAAAATTGTGTGTTTTTTTATGCTTTTTTGGCTTTTTGAGTTAGTTTTCTAGTTTTATCATTTATATCTAGTTTTCTCATGATCCTCTCCCTATACATATATATATATATATATATATATGACAAGAAAGTAGGAGGAAAAGAAAAGAAAAGTAATTCAACATTTTAGACTATAGCAATAATGGCCCAGAGATATGTCTGTATTCCAATGTTGTTGTCTGTGGGTACAAGTTGAGCATTCTGGATATTCTTTTGAAACATCATTTCTGTCATGGGATACCAGATCGGAACATCTCCAAAATCCAGCTGACTAGTGATCACCTTCATAAAGAAGTGAGGGTACATCAGAAATGGACATGGCTCAGGGGAGTGACACTGAACCATCCATGTGCGAGTTAACCTCCGGTCTATTTCTTGATCAATGCAAAACCAAAGTTGCATAATACAGATACCACAATGTTAGTTTGCTTGATGAGTTTAATGACCTTAGAACAGAAAATCTCACTTTTAAAGGAAATCAGAAAAAGCTTTATCAGAAGATAGAAGCTCAAAAGAAAGTTATTGTTTAATTAAAGGAAGATATCAGTGTTCTAAAATGTTGGAACAAGGATGCTCAAGAGAGCCTTAATTCCAGAACGACCGAATTGAACGCTTTAAAGGTAAAATTTCTAAAAAAATGAAACTAACATAAAAAGTTTTGAAACATCAAGCAGAGTGGTTCTAAATATCAGTGATGTGGAACTAGAATACAAAGATAATAAAGGAATGAAATCAAGGTTCAAAAAGGTTCCTCCACTATACAATCATAACTACACAAGTACGCCTTGGACTGTTGAGGAACTTGAAAGGAGAGACACATGGTGTATGGAAAACATATTAAAGCAACAACTGTAAAAGAAGAGTCTGGCAAACATGTTCAGACAACACTCCTTTGAATAACATCTCCTAATTCAGTTGCAACATTACCTTGCAAGTCAACTTGTAAACCCAGCTGAAGTACCACTTAAAGAAGAGTCTGTTCGACCATCTGATATTAAAACAAATAATGTCAAACCAGTTACTATTGAGACGTAAATATTAACCAAAACTGTGTGAACAATACTTGTGCAGATACAATTATTGTTGAGGAATGGACTGATGAGGATGATCAACCGTCTTGTGTTGATGCTTCTTTTAATGATATTGTTAATAAGGATCATCCTATTTCATAGTTTTTGAAACTCATGGGTGTGAACACTGATTTCTAAGGACAGAAACCTTGATATGCATGCTGATACTGAAACATTGGATGCTAGTTGTGGTTTAACAACTCCAACATTCATTAGCCTGAGGTTTCTTGTGCATCATCTTATATTCCTATCAAATTTGAAAACTTGCCTGAGGTTTCTGGTACATAAGCTGATAAACCAGAACCTTCTAAATCTTCTTTTTGTAACGATAGGATTTATGACCACAAGTTTCAACCAAAAATTTTTCAGTAAACAGACATGGTAGTAGATGTGAGCCCAAAAGTTAAAAATGTCAATACTTACTCTTGTGCTGATGTTTGTAAGTAGGTTTATGGCAAGCAAAAGGAGCCAGGACGAGCAAATCAAAGACGAGGTAATGAAAAGTCTAAACATTAAGGACAGTCACGCTCTCCAAGATCATCAACAGTCAGCAATAGTCCTCAAAAGGCATGTGGTTTGGCTTACACTTTTGTTAAGCATGTTCATAATGGAAAATGTAAAAAATATGCATTTGATTATGCGAACAAAGCATTTGGAAAGATATATGAAATTTATGAATAAGACATGAAACCTTCGCAAGCCACAACAAATCAAATAAGAGCTTCTCAAGAAGGGGATAGACGTAATCAAAGGGAAGCTCCACAACAAAAGGATTCTATAAATGACAAGCATAGGCATCCAAATTCATCATCATCTGCATGATCTGATAAAAAAGGATATTTCCCTTATGCAAAGAAGCACACTTTCTACAACTGTGGCATTGCTGATCACATAGCAAGAAACTTCACACATCGTCCTTATGTACCCTATTATGTGAAAATCAGAGGGTTATATCAAAGGAAAATTATCATTCCAAGATAATGAAGGTATCTTCACCTAAGTCAATGAAGAATGTGAATCCCAAGGTTAAACCATCTTATGGCGATTGGAATGCTACCAAAAACAAACGCATGGTTGTTCCGGAACAAAAATTTGTTTCTAAACCTAATAAACCTGAAACAACTAAAGTGCTCAATCAAAGGCAACAAACACGTTTGTTAAACCCAAACTGATTTAGAAAGCTAAATCAAAATCAATTGCCTCTCCAACTTTTGAAGAAACTAAAGGGGACATGTGCTTACATGAAGTGTCTTATTTTGATGCTTCAGGAAAGCCTAGCACCACGGTGGCCTGGGTACCAATGTCTAACTAATCTCCTTATTTATTCATGAACAACCAAGGATGAGACGGTAACAATCTCTAGAATGTTGATAGTGGTTGTTCAAGGGATATGATGGGTGACATCTTATTGTTGCAAAATGTTCAATTTTTTTTATAGATGATATGTTTCCTTTGAAGGAGATCAAAGAAGTAAGATAAGATCAGCAAGAAAGGTACAATTTATATTTCGTGCCTTGATGTTAAATTTGATTAGTAATTAATCTAATGGAATGGTTAAGCAGAAACAACAATTTTTTTTTGTTTATAACTTTATACATAAGTTTTCATTATTAGGTAAATTTGCGCGTAAGTTGTGATGGACAAATTTAGGGGGAGAGAGAGATATATTCAATATGCATTGCTTTAGGGTAGAAAACCGAAAAAAGATAAAAAATAGTTTGTTGTATATATGCATTGTTTTAGGGGAGAAAATGAGAAAGATCCAAAAAGAGTTTATTGCATCATATGGGAAATGAAATAAATGTTCGTGATAAAGGGCTTGACCACATGTAAGGTGCTATCGCTGAAAAGACTAGGATCTAATGTGATATGTCGATAGGTTTGACGCTCAAAGTGATAAAAGATACTGAGTGATATAAATATAATAAACTATGTACCATGTGGGTAATGTGTCATGACATATGATTTTATGGTCTTAAATCTTGTGTACATAGATTTCCAACATTTGAGGTTTTGGGTCTTTATATTGTTGAGTCATCTAGGGAATATCTTGGTTGTTCTTTTGTTGCATCCAGATTATATGTAGACCTAGGCATGGTCAGGATATCTTAAAAGAGACAAAAAGACCAAAAACCCTAAGGAAGACAAACTCAAAATGAGAGTATTCCATTGAGCTTAAAAGCTAAATTCTTACCAAAATGGTATTTTCCTAACCCTCATCAGACATCATATTGGTCTCTTTGTTGTACGGAAGTACTGACCTATTCACTGTTAGTCTGAATTTGAAAATTAAAAGGATGATCACAGTATACTCACCTGCTATGATAAGTTATTATGTATACCTTGATCGCAGGGGTATGTCATGAATGGGACACACGGGTATTATAGTATAATATATCTTAAGCATATCACAAAGTTGAAAAATGATAGTTGAAAGTTAAAGTTTAAGTGGACAAACATACTTGCAATCACTTAGACTAGTCCGAATAAGTTTGTGCTGAAAATGTCCTTTGGTCTGCCTGAGAACGATTTTGATCCCATTGCAAATGTAATTGTATATTATCGTATGTATGTTTATGTTGTAAGTTTTTGTTTGTTTTTAGTTCTTTAAAATTATAAAAACTGAAAAAAAGAAAATTTAAAAATACAAAAATAAGTGTCTTGTTTTTCATAAAACCAAAAGTAAAAAAGTAGAGTGTTTCATTTTTTATTTTTTAAAAAATAGATTAACCATTCTTGAAGATTTGACTGATCATCAATAAGTTGAAAGAAATTTTAATGTACTAAGCGTTCATGTGGTACTTTCCTCTATTATATAAAAATGTTTCCTTACGAATTTATGAGTGTATTGCAGAACTTGAAATAAAGAAACAGGGGTTGATTGTTGGACCTACAAAAGAACATATGATATCCAGAAGCCAAAGCATGATCCACAAATCAAGAAATAAGCAAAAAATTGAACTAGTCTCTCCCCAAAGATAGTGAATCTTGGACACCTAATTGAAACATTTGTTCAAGAGCATGGCAAACATCTGATCAAGACTTGGAACCACTGTTCAAGAGGACACAACATTTGTTGAAGCTCACACTGTTGAAGACCAAAGCCCTGATCAAGCGAAAGGTCTAATGAAGAAGACCAAACATCCGTATGGCCAAACAGATTTTCGGACAACTGCAACAGAGAATAACTTAGACAGTGGTTTCTCAATGTAACAATATTTATCGTATTAGTGTTTAGATTAGCCTAGATCAGATGTTAGGATATGCACATATGTTTGTAACCTCTATGGAATCTTTTCTGTTAGGAATGTTAGATGTTACTATCAGGGTGATGTCAGCGAATCACTGAACAGAGCTTCTTTACTTAGTATAAATAGATCACACTTGTTAGTGATCTATTAATCACACACTTCACCTTTTCTCTTATACGAACTAATTTGTTTACATGATCAACTGATGGGGATTCTGTAGAGTCAATCAAGTTGTAAAACATTCAATCCTTGATGATTAATAAAAAACAATCGTTGATGATGACTTCCAACCTGTAAATTTTATTATGATAATCAATATTTGGTTACAAACAAGAAACTCAATTCTAACAATTGGTATCAGAGCTTGGTCACGTTTAAACTTGATTTCCCAATCAGTTTAACACAAAAAGATTAGCTCAATAAAGACCCATTTTCAGTTCATAGCTTAGGGTTGTATAGTGAAGAACTAAACAAGTTTCTTTCACATACTCTGTTTTTCTTTAAAGTAACTTGAGAAAATGGCACAAATGATCCCCACAACACCGGCTTTAGTAATAAACCACTTATATTGGCCAGATCAAAATTCAACATCTGGCAACGTATGATGGGGTATATACTAGCTCAACAAAATACGGGGTGTTGGAAGTGTGTCATCTTCGTACTCATGTGCCAATGGTACATGTAACACCCCAAATCGCGTATAACAACAACACGTGACGGAAACATTTGGGGAGTCACGTTACCAATTGTTTCACAACACCGGGTATTTCAAGTTTTGTTTTATTGAATCAATGAATTACATTGACTTGGAATAATGAAAATGAAATACAATCAAATTGTTTTTCAAGTTTTAAAGTCACTAAGGCCCGAGTCCATCCTACGTGTAGCACGCAGCAACAATCATCACATAGATTAACCTGAAACATATGTGAAAATAGGTACGTCAGCGTAAAAATGCATGTGAGTAACATAGGTATTGTGTTGATGCTTCATGGCTTTGATTATTTTAAGAAAAGTTTAAAGTAATACAAAAGTTGCCATGAACCATAAAAAGTCTCTTTTATAAAAACCATATGAAAAATCAAGATCATATAAAAGAAATAATATATGGTTAAATAGATAACCAAAAGTAAGTTTTGTCTTGTGTAAAACTGTTATGTCTTGTATTTTGTTTAACATGATTTAAATAACGCCATAAAAGTTTTGTTCAAATCAAAGTTATGTTTTATAAACCGTTGCTTTTTATTGTTAAAACATATTTTCTAGTTTGTTGGCGAATACATTCAAACCTTGTTAATTGTCGGATAAACCTTTATAAAGACAAAGGTTTATCAATGTTCATCAGATTCTGTCATTCCCCAATGGATACTTCCAAAATTAGGAAGTGGGAATGAGGTGTCAAACCTATGGTACCATTACATACTACCGGTCGGTCATAAATGTTAATGAATGTATCATTGTCGAGTTCAACACACCAATATATCAATAACAATGCAAGCATGTATGAAAATGTTTTGAAAGCATGTACTAGTATGCTCAGTCAACATACATAGCAAGAAATATCTTTCAAAATCAAGGTGATAAATATGCTAAGTCAACATATAAAGCAAATGCAATTGAAATCATGTACTATATGTACTATGTAATCAAAGCATGTATTGTGTCATGAAAACACGAAAGTAGATATTGGCACATATGTTTCACCCCAAAACATTTCAAAATGTAAAATATGGGACTATGTACTCACTTTGGTTGCAAAATTATCCTTGTTCAAGGAGATAAACCAAGATCAAGAGTCCGTGAAATCAAGCGTGTCCTAAAAATGGTTAACTATATAAATATCGAAACTTGAAATCGGAGGATTCGGATAGAATGAGACTTTATAAACCAAATGAGTGTTGGAACTCATATGTTATGGTTTAATAAGTTTACATTCTTAGTTGGAAAGATTCTTAAGTGCTTTTGACCCGTTATGACCCGTTAAGGTAGTTTAAGCTACTTTAACGCGTCACTTGCGTAACTACGCATTCGGATTGTTAGATATGTGTTTTGATAAGTTTTAAATGCTTAAACATGGTTAAAATGTTATTTGATCAGTTTATATGTCAAAATTTACGTTACCTATGTGTTTAATTGGTTTTCTTGCGAAAAGGGCATTTTGGTCATTTTTAAGGGATATTACCATTGATTAACATAACACTATCCAAAAGACATGACCATAAAATATAACCTCAGAGGGTTATTCCCTATAAATTTATGGTCATAAATATGTATTTGGTAGGGTCTAAAAATCGACCAATCGGGTCAGATTCAAAAGTCAAAGTGGTGGTCAAACCGCTAGACTTTTGACTCTAAACAAGCACCATAACAAGAGTGACGAATTTGACATATCTTGACATATCTAAATAAGTTTATAAAAGTATTTTGGCATCAAAACAACCTGTTTTGATACCCGAAAATAGATCCGTTGCAAAATGCGCAAAAAATCCCATTTTGACCGAAACTTTGACTTGCCAAAATAACTAGAAATGGTGGGAATCAATAGGCATGATTTTTAGGGATCATAACCACCTTGATTACCATCATATTGCAAGATTCAATTGAGCTTTATCTTGATCAATTCATGATCGAAACTAAAACTCAAACAGAAGTCAAACTGTTTGAGTTTTAGTCAAATTAGGCTATAATAATTGAACATAGCAAGAGTGGAATGCTTACAAACACCAAGGAATGATTCAAGAACCAGAGAATAGCTCCAAGGAGGTTGCAAATTCGGATTTGGGGCAGGTTATAGCAAGAAAAATGGTTGAAAGAGTTCAAATGTAAAGAACACTATGGTATTTATATTTTCTTGATGTTGTAGGTGATTAACAAGTGTCCCATGACTCACTCACAAGTTTGATTAGTGTCCCATAGGTGTCAAGTGCAGAATTAAGGGTTGCAAAGTCGGATCATGAGTCAACAAGTGAGAAACCCAGCTGCTGCCACGTTTTTGGTGAGCTGGGCACCCCATGTGGATCGTATGGGGCTCTCCATGCGGTCCTTATGGCCCCTAGCTGGTCAGCAAGTTTCAATTTTTGCAGAACTGGCCCCTACACTCGTTTTGTCACGTTTCGGGCACTTCCAACACCCGTTAACCTGATTTCTAAGCTCCATAAGGACAACAATGTATAGGGAACTTGAAATATGTCCAAAAATGTTCCAGAGGTCGGTTCGTTTGGTCGTACGGTCGTGGTTTTCGGTTAATTACGATGAAAATCGTAACGAACGCGTGTATGACCGTAAATGCGTAATGAACGACATTTTGCATTCCAATCACTAAAATATGATATTTTAATTTTTATAAAAATTTTTGGATGCTCGTACATGTTCTGGATAGCGATTTACGCAAAAAGGCAAAGTTTCATAAAATTTGCAAAATAGTCCCTAAAGTTACAAAAGTGTGTTTTTGCCATACCTAAGCCCTCGAAACTTATTTCTAAGTTATGTAATGGATATCTAGAGTATGTTCAGCTTGTTTCACTATTCCGGAACATGCGTTGCGCTTAACTGATTACGATTATGTAACAGTTTACGTAAAATTTTCCAGAGATTGTTTAAGAGCTCGATTTTGAACGAGGATTGATATTGTGCAATTGTTATGGATAATTTCGTAATTCAATGAATAAAACACAAGGTTTTATTGCTTATGAATTTGTTTGGGATTTGATAATGACAACTGGAGGCACAGTTGTCACAGTCTCCCCTACTTTAGGAAATTTCGTCCCGAAATTTATTCGTAGGAATCCGTTTGCATAAGTTGTGTCAAGCAATTGTTTCGTGAAATCTAGGGTGTCATCTACACATATAGAAAAATCCCATCAAAGATCTCCAAGTAAGGCATAACTTTATCATTCCCAAGTGGATACTTCCTCAGATAATGTAGGACGTGGGAATGGCCTGTTATACATGTGATGCTCATCTCCTAATAGATGCTTCCTTGATTAATGAAGAAAGTGGAGATGAGGGATTTGATATATGGTAGAACCAAATCAACCAATAGTACTGTGAGTATCCTTTAAGAATTCGACTATTGAGATAGAAGGTTCTATAAGGATTTAGCTTGTGTTTCATTTCTCCATGGATGCTTCTTTGAAAGCGAAAATGAATGGATAATTCATTTTCCAATGGATTCTTTATGAGAAGTGGAAATGAAGGATTATGAATGGATAATTCATTTCCTGATGGATATTTCTTCTGAAGCGAAAATGAATAGATAATTAATTTTCTTATGGACACTTCGTCAGAAATGGAAATGAATGATTGCTGATTAGATTATTCATTTCCCTGATGGATATTTCTTCGGAAGCAAAAATAAATGGGTAATTCATTTTCCAATTGATACTTCGTCAGATGTGGAAATGAATGACTTTTGAATAGATTATTCATTTCCCCGATGGATAATTCTTCGGAAGCGAAAATGAATGGATAATTCATTTTCATCAATGGATACTTCGTCAGAAGTGGAAATGAAGGATTGAGAATAGATAATTCATTTCCCCGATGGATATTTCTTCGGAATCGAAAATGAATGGATAATTCATTTTCGTCAATGGATACTTCGTCAGAAGTGGAAATGAAGGATTGAGAATAGATAATTCATTTCCCCGATGGATATTTCTTCGGAAGCGAAAATGAATGGATAATTCATTTTCCAATGGACACTTCGTCAGAAATGGAAATGAATTCATTCATTTTACCAATGGATATTTCTACAGAAGCGAGAATCTGGATAATTCATTTTCCAATGGATACTTCATTAGAAACGAAAATGAATGTAGATTTTGAATGGATTATTCATTTCCCAATGGATATCTCTGGAAAAGCGAAAAAATGATAGCTAGTTCATTTTTCCTCAATGGATACTTCACCAAAAATGGAAATAAATATAGATGGCTTTTGATTCTTGTTTAAGTTAACACATATGGGCCTGGGATAACATAAAATCCTCAAGTGATTTGGATTATGCTACGACAAATAATACCATAAGAACACTTATATATAGGAAGTACCAGCGACGTATCCACCATGTTCTTATGATATCATGATCGCGTCATTATCTAATCACTCTAGATTTTATGCCGTCAAACTTAACAGGACTCACTATGGTTTCCATGCATCGAATCTCATAATTATGTGTGAACCCATAATTACTTAATTCATTGCATAGTCTGCATAGCTTATCTTGTCAAGTGATAAATTATGATCAAAGAAAGATACTTTGTCTCGATAATTGAAATAATGCATGCAATCTCACGTGTTTCACGCCAGCCAGTAAAACTATATGTTTTCCACGGATATACGAGTTCATAGATTTGGTAAAGAATGTGCGAGTACAAAGAGGTGCATTACGCGAGTCGTTCAAATTTGTAAAGAATGAGAATTTCCACAATTGACATAACAACACACATTACACAACCAGACATACAATTAAAACATTATTACATAAATAACTGGAAAAAGTACATGAGTCTTGGATAACAAAAGAGATTGAAATGTAAAACCCTAGTTGTTTATAACTGTTGGCACGAGGCTCGTTAACTCCAGCGTTAGGAGCACGTCCTTGAGCAGGGCCATTAACAACTTGGTTTTGTGTAGCAACAACTCGGCAAACATTAGCTGTATGACCAATAAGCCCACAATTTAAACATTTGCGGCATTGAACATTAGCATGATGATGAAGGTTACATTGGTTGCACAAAGGTGCAGTTCCATTGTATGGTCTTCTAGCAGGGGGTTACGCTGGTTGGTTGGGAGCAGCTTGGTTGCGTCGAGTAACCACAGCAAGGTTTTGTGAAGCCTTACGCTTCCTAGATTTCTTGGAAGGTTCAACTTTGGTTTCTTTGGGTTTGTCTTGCGTGGTTTTAGTAGCTTGTTCCTTGTCGCCTTTAAACAATTTCCCTTTTCTGATTTGAGACTCGGTCAGGGTAGTAGAGAGTTCGATAGCCTGTCGAATGGTGGTAGGGTTGCTACCAGTAACAATATCCTGAACAGGGTCAGGCAGGCCATCAATGTACTTTTCAATTACCTTGTCCAAAGGCATAACCATCGAAGGACACAACAAGCTTAGCTCCTCATATCGATTGGTGTAGGCACGATGTTCTCCACCATCTTTTTAAAATCATGGAACTCATTCTCAAGTGCCCTTTGCTCATCACGTGGGCAGAACTCTTTCATCATGAGATCTCGAAGCTCTTCCGACGTTTGGGCCATCGCTACCTCGGCACCCCGGTCTCTTTTCACACCATTCCACCATGTAAGTGCCCTCTTTTGAAAGACAATCGAAGCAAACTCTACCTTGCGTTCATTTGGGCACTGCACATAACGAAAAGTGCTTTCGATACTTTCGAACCATTGTAGGAGCCTAGTAGCTCCCTCAGACCTAGAAAACTTGAGTGGTTTTGCTGAACAAAATTGTTTATAGTTGCACTGAGCAGGTGCATTGTTGTCATTGTTATTGCAAGCTTGATTTAATTGGATCACAAGGTTCGGAAGTACGGCGACCATTTGTTGCGCAATTAAAGCCGCTATTTCGGCATCTTGAGCAGTGTTGCGACGAGGAGGCATTCTAAAAGAAAGAAAACATGAGAGAAATGTGTGAGATTTATATTGAATAAACAGAAGAGTTAATAAAACATCAACAAAATATAAGGATTGTGATCATTTGTTTGTTACTTAAAACTAACAAACGACACAGTGACTAATTTATAATGTATCGCGAAGACATGCTTTAGCCTATAAGTGGACACTCACCCCAAGAGTCCCTAGGTAAGAGTGACTGGTCCGATAAAGCGGATTTGTACGAACACTCTAGGCCTTAGACAGAAAACTCAGGGTACAGGCACCCACCCTTTTAGATTGCACTTGTTCATATTAATAAAACCCAAGCTTTGACGAGATTTGAAAACCTTGAAGGCATGAAGCCCAAAAACAAACCATCTAAGGTTAGATGATTTCTTGTGAGGTTTCAGAAGAATTTGACTTTCAAAAAGGTGTTGTGTTCTGTTTTGGGTAATCACCTAAGAATAGGTGATGGTATAGTTTTAAGAATCTAAACGCAAGAAAACTCGCGTTAGGGTCCTAGGATGGTTATAGACTAGGTCAAAGCATTACTAATAACAATTAGTGCTCTGATACTAATCTGTAACATCCCAAATCACGTATACCAACAACAACATGTGACGGAAACACTTGGGGAGTCACGTTACAAATTGTTTCATAACACCTGGTATTTCACGTTTTGTTTTGTTGAATCAACGAATTACATTGACTTGGAATAATGAAAATGAAATACAATCAAATTGTCTTTCAAGTTTTAAAGTCACTAAGGCCCGAGTCCATCCTACGTGTAGCACGCAGAAACAATCATCACATAGATTAACCTGAAACATATGAGAAAATAGGTACGTCAGCATAAAAATGCCTGTGAGTAACATAGGTTTTGTGTTGATGCTTCATGGCTTTGATTATTTTAAGAAAAGTTTAAAGTAATACAAAAGTTGCCATGAACCATAAAAAGTCTCTTTTATAAAAACCATATGAAAAATCAAGATGATATAAAAGAAATAATATATGGTTAAATAGATAACCAAAAGTAAGTTTTGTCTTGTGTAAAACTATTATGTCTTGTATTTTGTTTAACATGATTTAAATAACGCCATAAAAGTTTTGTTCAAATCAAAGTTATGTTTTATAAACCGTTGCTTTTTATTGTTAAGACATATTTTCTGGTTTGTTGGCGAATACATTCAAACCTTGTTAATTGTCGGATAAACCTTTATAAAGACAAAGGTTTATCAATGTTCATCAGATTCTGTCATTCCCCAATGGATACTTCCAAAATTAGGAAGCGGGAATGAGGTGTCAAACCTATGGTACCATTACATACTACCGGTCGGTTATAAACGTTAATGAATGTATCATTGTCGAGTTCAACACACCAATATATCAATAACAATGCAAGCATGTATGAAAATGTTTTGAAAGCATGTACTAGTATGCTCAGTCAACATACATAGCAAGAATATCTTTGAAAATCAAGGTGATAAATATGCTAAGTCAACATATGAAGCAAATGCAATTGAAATCATGTACTATATGTACTATGTAATCAAAGCATGTATTGTGTCATGAAAACATGAAAGTAGATATTGGCACATATGTTTCACCCCAAAACATTTCAAAATGTAAAAGATGGGACTATGTACTCACTTTTGTTGCAAAAGTATCCTTGTTCAAGAAGATAAACCAAGATCAAGAGTCCGTGAAATCAAGCTTGTCCTAAAAATGGTTAACTATATAAATATCGAAACTTGAAATCGGAGGATTTGGATAGAATGAGACTTTATAAACCAAATGAGTGTTTGAACTCATATGTTATGGTTTAATAAGTTTACATTCTTAGTTGGAAAGATTCTTAAGTGCTTTTGACCCGTTATGACCCGTTAAGGTAGTTTAAGCTACTTTAACGAGTCACTTAAGTAACTACGGATTCGGATGGTTAGATATGTGTTTTGATAAGTTTTATATACTTAAACATGGTTAAAATGTTATTTGATCAGTTTATATGTCAAAATTTATGTTACCTATGTGTTTAATTGGTTTTCTTGCGAAAAGGGCATTTTGGTCATTTTTAAGGGATATTACCATTGATTAACATAACACTATCCGAAAGACATGACCATAAAATATAACCTCAGAGGGTTATTCCCTATAAATTTATGGTCATAAATATGTATTTGGTAGGGTCTAAAAATCGACCAAACGGGTCAGATTCAAAAGTCAAAGTGGTGGTCAAACCGCTAGACTTTTGACTCTAAACACGCACTATAACAAGAGTGACGAATTTGGCATATCTTGACATGTCTAAATAAGTTTATACAAGTATTTTGGCATCAAAACAACCTGTTTTGACACCCGAAAATAGATCCGTTGCAAAATGCGCAAAAAATCTCATTTTGACCGAAACTTTGACTTGCCAAAATAACTAGAAATGGTGGGAATCAGTAGGCATGATTTTTAGGGATCATAACCACCTTGATTACCATCATATTGCAAGATTCAATTGAGCTTTATCTTGATCAATTCATGATCGAAACTAAAAGTCAAACAGAAGTCAAACTGTTTGATTTTTAGTCAAATTAAGCTATAATAGTTGAACATAGCAAGAGTGGAATGCTTACAAACACCAAGGAATGATTCAAGAACCAGAGAATAGCTCAAAGGAGGTTGCAAATTCGGATTTGGGGCAGGTTATAGCAAGAAAAATGGTTGCAAGAGTTCAAAGGTAAAGAACACTATGGTATTTATAGTTTTCTTGATGTTGTAGGTGATTAACAAGTGTCCCATGACTCACTCACAAGTTTGATTAGTGTCCCGTAGGTGTCAAGTGCAGAGGGTGGCAAAGTCGGATCATGAGTCAATAAGTGAGAAACCCAGCTGCTGCCACGTTTCTGGTGAGCTAGGCACCCCATGTGGACCGTATGGGGCTCTCCATGCGGTCCTTATGGCCCCTAGCTGGTCAGCACGTTTCAATTTTGGCAGAACAGGCCCCTGCACTCGTTTCGTCATGTTTCGGGCACTTCCAACACCCGTTAACCTGATTTCTAAGCTCCATAAGGACAACAATGTATAGGGAACTTGAAATATGTCCAAAAATGTTCTAGAGGTCGGTTCGTTTGGTCGTACAACGTGGTTTTCGGTTAATTACGATGAAAATCGTAACGAACGCGTGTATGACCGTAAATGCGTAACGAACGACATTTTTGCAATCGAATCACTAAAATATGATATTTTAATGTTAAGAAAAATTTTTGGATGCTCATACATGTTCCGGGTAGCGATTTACGCAAAAAGGCATAGTTTCGTAAAATTTGCAAAATAGCCCCTGAAGTTACAAAAGTGTGTTTTTGCCATACCTAAGCCCTCAAAACTTATTTCTAAGTTATGTAAAGGATATTTAGGGTATGTTCAGCTTGTTTCACTATTCCGGAACATACGTTGTGCTTAACTGATTACGACTATGTGACTGTTTACGTAAAATTTTCCAGAGATTGTTTAAGAGCTCGATTTTGAACGAGGATTGATATTGTGCAATTGTTATAGATAATTTCATAATTCAATGAATAAAACACAAGGTTTTATTGCTTATGAATTTGTTTGGGATTTGATAATGACAACTAGAGGCACAGTTGTGACAGTACCAAGTGCCGAAAACCAAAAGTATTTCAGCCCGAAAAGCCAGAGAACTATTTCGAGCAAGATTATCAAAAATTCGAGCTAGATGCGAAAGCTTTTAGTATTGTGGCTATGGCTCTGCCGAATGATATCTATACTGGCCTGTTGCATTGTAACAGTGCTAAGGAGTTGTGGGATGCATTGAAGCATTTGGTGGGACGTAGGATGTTATTTAGAACACTCAAGAAATCCTTAACCAGCAATATGAAACCTTCACACATGTCAACGGGGAGACCCTGACTAAGCAGTTTGAGCGTTTTTCATGTCTTCTCAGTGAACAACTCTCCACACATG
This sequence comes from Scalesia atractyloides, assembly GCA_947069175.1. Classification (NCBI taxonomy): domain Eukaryota; kingdom Viridiplantae; phylum Streptophyta; class Magnoliopsida; order Asterales; family Asteraceae; genus Scalesia; species Scalesia atractyloides. The sequence goes on along the minus strand of CAMTDV010000015.1, from coordinate 53,042,564 downwards.
AATACATCGGAGTCAAAGGACTCAATCTAATATACAACAGTAGATTTAATCTTAAACTACCCCTGGACCAAATGTGCAAAACACAGCTCATTTAAACAGACCATGACTTATGTACCTGTCCACTATGTTCATGCACCCCAAATACCTCAGGTTCAGTATGTCCAAATGCCAATGGCACATGTTAAAGCACCACAAGCTACTCCAGCTCCTGCACAAGCATAGCCTAGTCAACAGAGCTTCTTTACACAAGTTTATGTTGACTGGAGTAGCTTGCCAGAGAATCTATCTGATGATAATTTTGCTTTAATTTCAAATAAATGTGATGAACATAAAACTTTTGTTTTATAGCTATTGAGCATGTTTCAGGTGATGCAGATCCAGTCCAAACTATTGTTGGTAAAGAGATTGTTGGTGAATCTACTGAAAGCACTGGCCAAACAACTGTTGTTGACCAAGTGCGAGTGGATGAAAAATGTTCCAAAAGTTCCACTACATGCTTCAGTGCTGATCAAAGTGAAATGGTTGCCTCAAAATTATCTCCTCAAACTCTTAAAGAGTTGTGTTTAGAAAAATGCATTATAGTTTTTGCTAACATAAAAAGTTGAATGAAAACCTGAGATAAAAAGTTCAAATTAGTGAACTTATTCTTGAAAGATTGAAAATAGATTTTAAAACAAGAATAGTTGAAAAGGACCTTGAATTAAGCAGTCTGAAAATTGAAGCATCTATAACCAATGACCAACTCCATTCTATGAGAGAAAAATATCAGAATTGCAAGAAGGAGTTGGAATCCACACATATCACTTGTGAAAAATGGGTTGAATCTAGTCAAGGTTATGAGATGTTTCTAGACAAACATATCAAGAGCAATGTGAAGTTTGGGGCTGGTTTTAGAAAATATGATCAAGAGCAAGAAAACCTAAGCTTCCATTGACTCTGAAATGGTTGAGTTTGTACCAACCACATCAACTGGGAATGAAATAAAAAATCACTGAACCTAGTGGCAAGAAAATAACTCTTGAAAAGCCAATCTCCATTCAAGCTGAAAAACTCAAGTATGAATTCAATCCTACTTGGCCAGATGAATGTGATGTTCAGGAAAATTTCATACCCATTGATTTACAAACCTAAATACTATTGACCCACCCAAGATAAAAATTATTCCTCCTACCAACTCTCAAACAAATGTTAAAACGTTTGTATCTGAAAAGAAAGATAAGGGCAAGAAGAAAGAAAACATTCCAACACTACATTGTGATTTATGTGGAAAGAAAAATCATGTGGCAACAGACTGTTATAAGTTAAAAGCCTATGATTAATAGAATAAACAATGTATGTGTATCTACCCCTTGGTGCACCATTTGTGGGAAACTCAACCATTTGACCCAACAATGTTCTTTTCTTAAACCTTTTGTTGTAAATCTGAATAAGTCAAGAAAGAAAATGAACTTCAAAAGGGAAGATGGTCCTAGTAACAGGAATTCCCGATCTCTTCCCAAAAGAGTTGAGTCTGACCATACTACTCATCCAAAAAAGTCAAACCAGCATCTTGCACAGAGGTCAGATCAACCTCTGTTGTCCCACAAAACCAACTACCCAGAGGCTATGGGCAACCACCATGTAATATGATACCTTACATGTGTGTAGAACTTGTACCACAGCCTCAAAAGCCAAGGGTAAACTTGCATCCTCATGGGTATCAGCATCTTGTTGGGAATGGTCAACTTCCTATTGCCTACCTGTGCAGGCACTTGCAGAAGGTCAAAAATATTTGTTGGAGATTGTACAAAATCTCCTTGTGACCAAAGACCAATCCCAACAAGCCACTGCAGCGGTTGACAACACCAAATCCAAAGCAGATAATGCTTTGGATCATCTACAAGAATGACCCATTTGTCACAATCTTCAGGAAACCACTAGTGGTAATTTAAAGTGCTAACAGAGGTTACTTGCACATCTATCTCAATCCAAATAATTGAAAGAATATTCATTTGAAAAACACCAAAATCTTTTTTTCCTCTTGTTTTATGTTGTTTAAAAAAACAGAAAATCAAAAGTTACTGTTTTAAAATCAAGAATAGATTGACAAAATAACCAAAATTTCAAAACTCTATTTAAAGAGTAAAACAACTGTCTCATTGGTTGAAAAGTCCGTTCAAGTGTGATAATCGTTGTTTAAGTCAAAAGAACGACACATTTTCAAAACAACAGTTTGACTTCAAAAGTCAAACAGAGCCACTGTTCCATTTAAACTTACCATTGTTTTCTTTCAAAAGTCTGTTTAACCCAATAAAGGTTTCAAACAAAGGTTCAAAACTCTATTCACCAAATGTCAAACAGATGTTTCAAAACACTAATCTTGTGTTCAAAGGTCTGTTGAGCACATCAAATGCTTAAAAAAATATTTTGAAAACATATCTTTGATATCTTCTTGAGAGGGTTTCTTCAATAGGACCCACTTTCTGAACAGAGGTTTGCCACGACAAATAACGACTAACCACGTGGACAATAAGGGTAATTGTTGTCCACGTGGCATCCATTTCCCTTAACCCTATAAATACCCATGAGAAACAAAGTTTACATCTCCCCTACATTATTGAATAGGAAAACTCCGAATTTGCTTCCATCAAACTCTGCTTTTCAATCAAAAGATTTTCTCAAAAGATTTTTAAAGATTTGAACAAAAACTTCTTCATGGCTCTCGAATTGAAAACCCCTAACACTATCTTCCGTATCTTGTAAAGCATAGCAAGAATATGGACTTGCACCCCATCATTGACATCATCAATTCATCAAAATATCCTCACCATCGACGCACCCATTTATCCTGCCACCCTCAGAGAATTTTGGGCAAACGCAAAGCTTTCTTTTAAAAACAAAAAAAAACTTTATTATCACCTCCACCATTAAAAAAGAACATGTGGAAATCACTACAACATCCATATCCACCATGTTTGAATTAGAGGATTTACGGGTATGGAAACTTACCCCTGAAATGACTTACATGCTGAGTTCATAGATAAGGGCTATGAAGGTTAGATAGTGGGAGCAATACTCTGTAAACCAAAGTTCCCACCTGCAATGAAATTCTTTTTTTTTTATCTCTTGGTTTACCTATCTTGTCACACCCCGACCCACAGCGGAATAAGAGTCTGGGCATAATTGGGTTATCACCAAAGCTCATGATATTTACTAATATGTTTCATATTTATTAAAGTCAAAATTACATTCCCAAATATCTAAACATGTCCATACAATACAAAGAAAATAAACCAAACAAAACAATCCCAAACTCTATATCATTTTATTCTTCTAGTCCAATCCTAAGTGTTTCTTGCTGCAGCTGGTTCACCTGTATCATGTGTAAAAATGGGGGTTTTTGGGTCAACATAAGTTGGCGAATGAACCTTGCTAGATAAACATTTATTATTGATTTACTTATTAGTTTATCAATGAATAATTGTGTATAATCATAAATGAGCAAATGTAAATACCCAAGCAGTAGCAATAGCAATCACAACTATAACATACAATAACATATGATAGCATACATTAACATACCAACATCATACGATAAATAACATGAATGAAACTGTGCGATCAAGGCTCAATCAAACGGAGCCGATCGTATTGCATGTACTGAAAATGATAAATGTCTGTGCGATCAAGGCTCAATCAAACGGAGCCGATCGTATGTGGGCACGCCAGGTTCACGCTCATAATGTAATGGGGAACATGCTCAACGCTCATAATGTAATGGGGAGCGGCGGCCTATGAAATTGCATGTACTGAAATAATAAATTGAATCTAACAATAACCACACAAACAATTGAAACAAGCTGAATACACAAGTTCATGATATGATGTATGCACAATGGTTTAAATATAATATATAGCAAGACACATGATACACCCCAAAACGTGATTAAAACGGGGAATTTGTAAGATTCACTCACATTGGGTGCGTTTGATTGGAGATGATGAGATGCGCACGAGTCGGGAGAGTTGAACAACGAGAATTACTAACCTAAATAATAACGGAAAAATATAGTAAATGAGTAGATTTTATTAAGGATTTTAATGGAATTTTTAGATATATTTTTGTGAGTTTAAGGCTATTTTCTATCTTTATAAATATTATTTTTAAGTATTTTTAATTGATTTTAAAATTAAAATAAATAATAAATATATAAAAAAAATTGTTTATTTTTGCGTTGACCGTTGACTTGTTGACCTGTTGACCGGTTCGGTCAGTGTGCATGTATGCGCTGGGTGAGACTCGAACCCGAGACCTCCCGTACGCGTGCACGCAGCTCTACCAACTGAGCTACGTGTCTAACCCGAAATAATCTTGTTTTTAATTATATTTATATACTAATTCGATTTATTCAAAATTCATTTGTTTTAAAAAAAGATTTTAAATCATCGAACCGGTGCCGTTAACCAGACTCGAACGCGTGACGTACGAGTTTGTGTTGCATACAGTCCACCGCTGGACCTTGTGTCTAACCTGGTTAATATTTCGGTTTTTATTATACTTAACATCTAACAGAGTTAACCCGGTTCAGTTTTAAACAAAAAGGCATTTTATTACTGCGAAGGTGCGTGTGTCAAGACTCGAACTCGGGACGTATGCGTGTTTTTGTTCGCACACAGTCCACTGCTGGACTGTGTGTCTAACCCGTTCAAAATACCAATTTTAATTATTCTTATATTGTTGTCACAGTTCATCTTCTTCGTTGGATTTTACCGACTGCAGATTACTCCATCTTATCTTGTTTAATTCGATTGTTAAGCATTACACAGACTGATATGAGATAGCAGGGATGATAATTAGAAGTAAATATACCGGTGAACGATTGATTACAGAGTTCCAGCAAGGCGTCGGTCTCTGTTTTTAAGAACTTCAACTGAGCAAATCAATTATTCGTTTCGATTAGCTAATCATGAAATTGAAGTGCTAAACAAACGTTAACAGTGTGTTTGAAGGTCCTTACCGTTTCACAGACGAAGATAAAGATTTTCAGAAGTTTTCCGGCGAGCAGAAATTATCCGATGACGACGTCTGAATTTGATCTCAAGTGGAAGGTTTGAGTTAGAAATAGCTTAACAACTGTTAGACTACGATGGTATTGAAGAACTTACCGATTTGAGGAAAAATACGGTTTTCCGGCGAACTTGCAGAATTTTCCGGCGAGTTGATTTAAGCTTTCTGATGGTTCGAATGTATGACGAAAGTGAAATGGAAAGTTTGTATGATGTTTCTGAGTCGCGAGAGGCTCTTTGATTACAGTAATTCGGATTGTTGAATAGTTTCGTTTATAACACTCATCATTCTCAGAATTGAAGTCAATTCAAGTCTGAATTGATTAAAATCGTCGGTGCATCGGTTATAAACCTGAAATCGCGATTATTCAAACGTTTAGACGGTCGAATAGCCGATTTCAGTTTTTCAGTTAGCGTAACCGGTTTATCTAAGTTTGTATATAAGACTCACTTGTTTCCTAGAGTTGACAGAAAACAAACAAGTGGCGGAGTGGTGATGTGTGTGTGTGTTAAGTCTTTGGATTTCAATTTCCGGCTGACCCAGGTTCGAGCCCCAGCAGCAACATTTTATTTTTATTTATTTTGTTTTCACTTTTTATCAAATATAATTTTTATAGTTTAGTTTGTTTATTAATTATGTAACATTAAAAGTCAAAATAACCATAAATACACAACGTGACATTTATAACTTGATATTCGATTACAAAACGGAGCGGGTTTGGAAACCCGTTTTTGACAAATGTTACAGTATCCCCTACTTTTAGGAATTTCGTCCCGAAATTTAAGTAGTAGTAGGAAAAAGATGTGGGTATTTTTCGCGCATCGAGTCTTCACGTTCCCAAGTAAACTAAGGTCCCCGTTTCGACTACCAGCGTACCCTAACAATTGGAATGCGACTTCGTCGTAAACATTTTTCTCCGAAATCCATGATCTCTACAGGTCTTTCAATAAAATGCATAGATTCGTCAATCTGAATATCTTCCAGAGGAATGTGGAGGTTTTCATCAGCGAGGCACTTCTTCAAGTTCGACACGTGGAATGTGGGATGAATCCTGTTGAGTTCTTCTGGTAGATCAAGCTTGTATGCTACAGGTCCTACTCTTTCGAGTATCTTGAAAGGTCCTACGTAGCGTGGTGCTAGCTTGCCTTTTTGACCAAAACGAACTACTCCCTTCCATGGTGATACTTTTAGAAGTACATGATCACCAATGTTAAACTCTAAAGGCTTCCGTCGTTTATCTGCATAACTCTTTTGACGACTTTGAGCCGTTAGAAGATTGTTTCGGATTTGATGGATCTTGTCTGTGGTTTCTTGGATCAATTCTGGACCAGTGATTTGAGCTTCCCCAATTTCGTGCCAACATACTGGAGATCGGCACTTACGACCATATAAGGCTTCAAAAGGTGCCATGCCGATACTTGAATGATAGCTGTTGTTGTACGAAAATTCAACTAATGGTAGATGAGCGTCCCAATTTCCCTTGAAGTCTATAACACATGCTCGAAGCATATCTTCAAGAGTTTGAATGGTGCGTTCAGATTGACCATCAGTTTGAGGGTGATAGGCGGTACTAAGATCTAATCGCGTACCCATAGCGGCTTGTACTGCTTGCCATGTTCGTGACGTGAAACGACCATCACGATCAGAAATAATGCTTAACGGTACCCCATGCCGGCTTACAATTTAGCTGATATAAATACGAGCAAGCTTTTCGTTCTTGAAATCTTTGCGGATAGGAATAAAGTGAGCTGATTTTGTAAGTCGGTCAATTATTACCCATATAGTGTCATACCCACCAGAAGTGCGAGGTAACCCGGTAATGAAGTCCATGGTTATATTTTCCCACTTCCATACAGGTATTTCAGGTTGGACCAGAAGTCCTGAGGGTCTTTGGTGTTCATCTTTCACCTTGGAACATGTAAGGCACTTAGAAACAAAAACAACAATATCCTTTTTCATTCCAGGCCACCAATAGGTATATCGTAGGTCTTGATACATCTTATCGGCTCCTGGGTGTATAGAGTATCGCGTTTTGTGAGCTTCCTTCATAAGAATTTCACGAAGATTGTTGTGGTTAGGAATCCAGATACGATCTAGGTAGTACAGAATACCGTCAGATTTAGTTTCAATTTTAAGTTCAGCTCCACAGGACATCTCCTTTCGTACATCATCTTCCGTTACTGAAACATGTTGGGCTTCTCGAATTTGATCTTTAATGTCAGTTATGATTTGCGAACATAGAAGACGAATGGAGTTCGCATAACCCTTTCGACTAAGTGCATCGGCCACCACATTTGCTTTGCCAGGGTGGTATCGAATTTCACAGTCGTAGTCATTTAGAAGTTCGACCCATCTTCGTTGCCTCATGTTTAACTCTTTTTGATTGAAGATATGTTGAAGACTCTTGTGGTCAGTGTATATTTCACACTTAGTACCATAGAGATAATGTCTCCATATCTTAAGAGCGAACACAACGGCTCCAAGTTCTAGGTCATGGGTGGTGTAGTTCTTCTCATGCGTCTTGAGTTGTCTCGAAGCATAAGCTATAACTTTTCCTCTTTGCATTAGAACGCAGCCTAATCCTTGCCCTGATGCGTCGCAATAGACCACGAAATCATCACAACCCTCAGGAAGAGTAAGGATTGGTGCATCACAAAGTTTTTGTTTAAGAGTTTGGAAGGCTTCTTCTTGCTTGGGTCCCCATATGAAAGGTTTTCCCTTATGAGTTAAAGCCGTGAGTGGTACAGCAATGCGTGAGAAGTTTCAGATGAATCGACAATAATAACCAGCCAAACCAAGAAAAGATCTTACTTCAGTTGGTGTACGTGGAGCTTGCCATTCTTGTACCGCTTTGATCTTTGAGGGGTCGACATGTATTCCCTTGTCATTGACTACATGTCCGAGGAATTGCACCTCTTTTAACCAGAATTCGCATTTGGAGAATTTGGCGTAAAGCTTTTCCTTCTCTAGAAGTGTAAGGATGAGTCTAATATGACGCTCATGATCGGACTTAGACTTTGAATAAATAAGAATGTCGTCGATGAAGACTATAACAAATAGATCAAGATAAGGTTTGCAGACTCTGTTCATTAGGTCCATGAAGACTGCTGGAGCGTTGGTTAAACCAAATGGCATGACCATGAATTCATAATGACCATAACGAGTTCGGAATGCGGTCTTTGGGACGTCTTCTTCATGTACTCTAAGTTGATGATAACCAGATCGAAGGTCGATTTTGAAAAAGTAGCTGGCACCTTGAAGTTGGTCAAGAAGATCATCAATGCGAGGTAATGGATAGCGATTCTTGATTGTTAATTAGTTGAGCTCTCTGTAGTCGATGCACATACGAAACGATCCATCTTTCTTCTTTACAAAAAGAACAGGTGCACCCAAAGGCGATGAACTAGGACGTATGAATCCCTTGTCAGTCAACTCTTGTAATTGACTGGCTAGCTCTTGCATTTCAGAGGGGGCTAACCTATAAGGAGACTTTGCAACTGTTGTAGCACCAGGTATAAGATCAATACGGAATTCGACTTCTCTAACTGGAGGAAGTCCTGAAATGTCATCAGGAAAAACTTGCGGGAAATCTTTTACTACTGGGATGTCTTCAAGTTTCTTCTCCATGGTTCACTTGTTGATGATATGAGTTAAAAACGCGACATAATTTTTGCGAAGATATTTTTGGGCTTGAAGACAAGACATTAAGCTAAGCCCCTTCGACGAGGTTTCTCCAAGGATTCGAAGAGTCTGACCGTTTGAAAGAGGAATACGTATAAATTTTTCGCGACATACAACTTCTGCCTGATGTTGACTGAGCTAGTCCATACCAATTATGATATCAAAACTTCCCAGCTTCATAGGAATAAGGTCGACTGAGAAATCATGGTCGTTTAAGGTGAGTGTACAGTTGCGTATAATAGAGTTTAATGAAACTGGTTTCCCGTCAGCAACTTCTACTGTTATGGATTCCATGAGCTTATCCCGATTTTGGTTTAAGATAGGTTCAAATTCTAAGGACACAAAACTTCTATCCGCACCAGTATCAAATAACATAGATGCATATCTACCATTTATAAGGAACGTACCGTTAACCACATTGCCGTCAGCTCTAGCCTGATTAGCGTTGATATTGAAAGCTCTTCCTCTTGCAGGTGGAGGAGCTTGGTTCGCTTGATTCACCGGGTTGGCTTGGGCCTGAGCATGGATAATGTTTACCAACCTTGGACAAGTGTTTCTGAAATGGCTTGGGTCTCCGCAATTGTAGCAAGCCCGCATAGGTTGACCCATAGGATAATTGGGTTGGTAATATGTTTGGCTAAATGTTGGGCGGGTGGATATTGTAGGGGTTGTTGGGCTTGACCCATTAATTGTTGGTGGGTTTGGGTTGAAGGCTGGTGGCGGTTCGTTCGCTGGGGCATGCGGCAGGTTTAAACAGTATGACCTGCGCGACCACAGCCGGTGCAATGTTGGCAAGGGTAATCAGGAGAATGGTGATATTGGCAACGGTTGCATTTTGGTAACAGGCCAGAGTATGGTCTTTTGTATGGTGCAGGTGAAGGAGCGACTTGGGTAATGGGTGCAGCAGGAATAGGGGAGTTGGTTTGTGTAACAGCGAAGTTTCTGGTGTTGCGCTTCCTCTTGTTAACAAACTTAGAGGAGGAGACGGAATGGTTTGAAGTTTGACCCTCAACAGGGGCTTTCTTTTTCTCTTCTTTAAACTTCCCGTTGCGAATTCGATTCTCAGTCAGTTCAGTCGCTAGCTCCATAGCAGCTTCAAGTGTTACCGGTGAGATGCTGAGAACTGAATCTTGAATTTTCGAGGGAAGTCCTCGAATATAATGCTCGATCAAACGATTAGTTGGGGTAAACAAATTAGGAACCATTTGGTTCAACTCCAAGAACCTCTTGTTATAGGTGGTGTGATCTCCCTCCTTCTGCTTTAAAGAATGAAATTCGTCCTCCAACTTTTTAATTTCACTCCTAGGACAGAAACGCCTAGTCATGATTTCCCTTAACTCCTCCCAAGTTAAGGCCATTGCATCATCAATTCCCCTCTTCCCTTTTTCAGTATTCCACCAAGTGAGAGCTACCCCAAATAGTCTCCCGGTGGCGTATCGAACCTTGTGATCCTCAGGACAATCGCAGTTGAGGAAGGTGTTTTCCATTTCCTCGAACCAATGGAGGAGAGCAGTGACACCTTCGGTCCCTTCAAATTTAGGAGGATCACAAGATTTGAAATGTTTGTATGAGCACTTGCTGGTAGGAGGGTTGTCGATGTTCTGGTCATTCTGTTGGGGAGGATTAGTGGGATTTGTGGCGAGGGCTTGTTGTACTTGGACCACAATGTCAGGCAGTATCGTGGCCATTTGTTTCGCGATGTGTGTGGCCAAGCGTTCCTGAGACCTTCCTGATCTTTTACCCCCTCGTTGTTGTCTGGACGACATCTACAGGAACATACATAAGAAGATTGTGAGTTTATGGAGTCTTTTTAGGTGTCATGTGTCTTTAAGAAAAATGAAAATAACATAAATATCAATAATGCAACTACATCCATAGGATGTCTTGGGTTTGCTCATGTTGGGCCTCAAATGTCCCCCATACCTTCACCTGTATAGTCATGTGGGCCCCCATGGCTATTGGCTTGGTTGGATTCACATTAGTATTGGCGATTTAACACTCGCATCACCCGAATGCAAACCACAAAATATGTTTACGAGATGTATGGTCGGAATGTGTCCAGGTGTAGACACAATGACAACTCAAAGTGGGGTTAGCTCACACGACGTTTGGTATAGCATGCTTTGGCCTAATAGGTACTTCGTACTCTCATCGTTAGTCCCCAGGTAGGCAAACTGGTCCTTTATTTTGGATTTATACGAATGCCAGCCTAGACAGGACGTTCCGACTACCGGTGCTGGTACCCTTCCAGTTACTACATGCCCGTCATGAGAACTCACTTTGATGAGATTTGAAAACACAAAAATCATTGTAAAAGCAATCATGATGTGGTGTGTGCTTTCATGGATATGATGTGTTATGAGAATATGATTCATGATAGGCATTATATGATAATATATACTTATGAACATGCTTGCATAACATTGAATGTAACATAAAACATATAAACATCATGAAATTTGGCATGTAACACACAAAAATCTTATAAGTTTCTAATCAACTATAGTATAGGCTCTAAGGGTCTAATAACCTATCCTATATCCCTATAGTCATGGCTCTGATACCAATCTGTCACACCCCGACCCGCAACGGAATAAGAGTCGGGGCATAATTGGGTTATCACCAAAGCTCATGATATTTACTAATATGTTTCATATTTATTAAAGTCAAAATTACATTCCCAAATATCCAAACATGTCCATACAATACAAAGAAAATAAACCAAACAAAACAATCCCAAACTCTATATCATTTTATTCTTCTAGTTCAATCCTAAGTGTTTCTTGCTGCAGCTGGTTCACCTGTATCATGTGTAAAAATGGGGGTTTTTGGGTCAACATAAGTTGGCGAGTGAACCTTGTTAGATAAACATTTATTATTGATTTACTTATTAGTTTATCAATGAAAAATTGTGCATAATCATAAATGAGCAAATGTAAATACCCAAGCAGTAGAAATAGCAAACACAACTATAACATACAATAACATATGATAGCATACATTAACATACCAACATCATACGATAAATAACATGAATGAAACTGTGCGATCAAGGCTCAATCAAACGGAGCCGATCGTATTGCATGTACTGAAAATGATAAATGTCTGTGCGATCAAGGCTCAATCAAACGGAGCCGATCGTATGTGGGCACGCCAGGTTCACGCTCATAATGTAATGGGGAACATGCTCCACGCTCATAATGTAATGGGGAGCGGTGGCCTATGAAATTGCATGTACTGAAATAATAAATTGAATCTAACAATAACCACACAAACAGTTGAAACAAGCTGAATACACAAGTTCATGATATGATGTATGCACAATGGTTTAAATATAATATATAGCAAGACACATGATACACCGCAACACGTTATTAAAACGGGGAATTTGTAAGATTCACTCACATTGGGTGCGTTTGATTGGAGATGATGAGATGCGCACGAGTCGGGAGAGTTGAACAACGAGAATTACTAACCTAAATAATAACGGAAAAATATAGTAAATGAGTGGATTTTATTAAGGATTTTAATGGAATTTTTAGATATATTTTTGTGAGTTTAAGGCTATTTTCTATCTTTATAAATATTATTTTTAAGTATTTTTAATTGATTTTTAAATTAAAATAAATAATAAATATATAAAAAAATTGTTTATTTTTGCGTTGACCGTTGACCGTTGACTTGTTGACCTGTTGACCGGTTCGGTCAGTGTGCATGTATGCGCTGGGTGAGACTCGAACTCGAGACCTCCCGTACGCGTGCACGCAGCTCTACCAACTGAGCTACGTGTCTAACCCGAAATAATCTTGTTTTTAATTATATTTATATACTAATTCGATTTATTCAAAATTCATTTGTTTTAAAAAAAAGATTTTAAATCATCGAACCGGTGCCGTTAACCAGACTCGAACGCGTGACGTACGAGTTAGTGTTGCACACAGTCCACCGCTGGACTGTGTGTCTAACCTGGTTAATATTTCGGTTTTTATTATACTTAACATCTAACAGAGTTAACCCGGTTCAGTTTTAAACAAAAAGGCATTTTATTACTGCGAAGGTGCGTGTGTCAAAACTCGAACTCGGGACGTATGCGTGTTTTTGTTCGCACACAGTCCACCGCTGGACTGTGTGTCTAACCCCTCAAAATACCAGTTTTAATTATTCTTATATTGTTATCACAGTTCATCTTCTTCGTTGGATTTTACCGACAGCAGATTACTCTATCTTATCTTGTTTAATTCGATTGTTAAGCTTTACACAGACTGATATGAGATAGCAGGGATGATAATTAGAAGTAAACATACCGGTGAACGATTGATTACAGAGTTCCAGCAAGGCGTCGGTCTCTGTTTTTAAGAACTTCAACTGAGCAAATCAATTATTCGTTTCGATTAGCTGATCATGAAATTGAAGTGCTAAACAAACGTTAACAGTGTGTTTGAAGGTCCTTACCGTTTCACAGACGAAGATAAAGATTTTCAGAAGTTTTCCGGCGAGCAGAAATTATCCGATGACGACGTCTGAATTTGATCTCAAGTGGAAGGTTTGAGTTAGAAATAGCATAACAACTGTTAGACTACAATGGTATTGAAGAGCTTACCGATTTAAGGAAAAATACGGTTTTCCGGCGAACTTGCAGAATTTTCCGGCGAGTTGATTTAAGCTTTCTGATGGTTCGAATGTATGACGAAAGTGAAATGGAAAGTTTGTATGATGTTTCTGAGTCGCGAGAGGCTCTTTGATTACAGTAATTCGGATTGTTGAATAGTTTCGGTTATAACACTCATCATTCTCAGAATTGAAATCAATTCAAGTCTGAATTGATTAAAATCGTCGGTGCATCGGTTATAAACCTGAAATCGCGATTATTCAAACGTTTAGACGGTTGAATAGCCGATTTCAGTTTTTCAGTTGGCGTAACCGGTTTATCTAGGTTTGTATATAAGACTCATTTGTTTCCTAGAGTTGACAGAAAACAAACAATTGGCAGAGTGGTGATGTGTGTGTGTTAAGTCTTTGGATTTCAATTTCCGGCTGACCCGGGTTCGAGCCCCGGCAGCAACATTTTATTTTTATTTATTTTGTTTTCACTTTTTATCAAATATAATTTTTATAGTTTAGTTTGTTTATTAATTATGTAACATTAAAAGTCAAAATAACCATAAATACACAACGTGACATTTATAACTTGATATTCGATTACAAAACGAAGCGGGTTTGGAAACCCGTTTTTGACAAATGTTACATATCTGTTGAAACCATTGCTTTTAATAAAATACCCCTAAAAACTTAGTACTTGGGACATACTATGTTGAGAAATTCAAATGATAAGCTATTCCAGATACTGTTTCTTGATTTGGTAGCAAATTTAAGTCAATCAAGAGGGGCATTGGTAGTCCTTTTCTTATCTATCCAAGGTTGTTAAGCTTTTACTTTAGAAATGTTTTAAGACAAGAAAGTTTTGAACAAGGTGAAGTACTAAAAAGTATCAGTCTTTCAAAGGAAACTTTTACTCGCGTGATGGCCAAAAGCCAAGAAAATGTGTAAATGAAGACGTTTTAGAAAACCATGTAACAGATGTTACAACATCTATTGCTGAGCCCACTACTCCTGGTGACCATGGTGCCCATCCCAGCACTACGGAACCCATACAAACCATTTCCTTCTCCATCCCCAAATCAAAAAAAAAAAAACCAAAAAGAAAGGATCTCTAGAGGTTGAGATGCCAGAGATACCTGCTGTAACACAAATGCTGCTAAGATCTGTTGCTACTTCCTCACAACACATGCAAACATCTCCACTGTAACGCCCCAAAAACTTGATTTTTTAAAATAAAATAACAAAGCTATTTAACTTAGTTAAATAGTTAGTCAAGTAACTAGAGAATGAAACTTGGTGCCATTAGTGACAAAAGAATAAACATGAGGGACTAAAAGTGGGAAATTGAGCTTAAGTTTCATATAAACTAGAAGTTCAGTAGTGTGTGTGTGTGTGTTGGAGGTGTGTCGACACCCATAAGAAAGAGAACGAGGAAGCTTCAATTCAGCCCTTTTGTTTAAATTGAAGGAGGATTCAAGCTAAACTTCATGCATGAACTCGAATTCTTGATTATCGATCCCTAATAATGACTTGGTAAGTTGTAGATTCTCATTTGATGATCTTTTGTTAATGCGTTATGATTGAATCCGTGAATTGGTATGAAACTAAGCATGATTGTGTATTAGAAGCGTCAAATAGAACTTATTTTGTGTATAATTTCAAGTAATTGATGTTGAGATGAAAACCCACTAGTTGGGTGATGAAGATGATATGGGTGTTTCACCCACGTCCATGTCTTGTTCAAAACATGATGTAGTGTGAGGTATTAGATGAATTTTGTTATATGGATTGAGTATGTTATAGAATATGAATGATATTTGGTTATAGTTGATGAATGAAAACAATTAGTAGAAGAATGAGCATATGATACTTGTACATTATGCTTAAATATTAGTACGCACACCAAGTGTTCGATGAAATGCATAAGTGAGGTTATTAGCAGGGATTGGATGTAAACAAAGAATGAATATGTATAGATTGCGGACATGATGTAATTAATAATAAATTATCATGAGAAATGTGTTCTTGATGAAATCCATGTGTGAATATAGTTAATGTGTGAATTTGGTAGAAGTATATTTTAGGTTTGTGTTATATTCTTGAGTGATGTAATACGCATATGTGGATTGTTTGATCGTCGTAATTGCAACTTAAGAAGTAGATGTGGAGCTTATGAGAATCCTAGAAAAGAGTAAATTTGAATGATGTTGGTGATAGTTATGAAAATGCTAGTGTTGATGGAACAGATTATGTATGTGTATATAACTAGGTAACCATGTAGGTGTAAATGTCATATGATATGAGCATGAAATGCATATGATGTTCATACTAATGTCTACCATTTTAAGATGGTTCATGTTCATACTTTGAAAGTATATAAGTATGGCAGTTGACTTCTTAAAGTTAACAATGTATGAATATCATGAATTGGCCTTTGGGCACGATTGTTAGAGTAGTAAGTCAATGTATTATGCACTAGATGATTGATGTGTTGTGTATGATGATAATTAATTGTGTAGATTTGGAATGAGGTGACTAATAGGATATGTCTTATATGTGGTAATTGACTAAGAAAGTCAAGTAATGCATGAATGAAAAGCAAATGAATGTTTGTATGTATGCTCACACATGCTAACCATGTAATGAACGTAATGACATGTAAGGACGGAAATCTTGTCAATGACTCAAGCATTGTTGGCTAACGGGTCAAGAGGAAGCAAGGAGGCAAGCACGAATGCGGACGCTTAAGGTAAGTGATTCCCGACTCACTTCTTAGTAAGTATAGAATGTTTTGATATCTATGAATATGGGGAATCATGTAAGATTGTGTAATAAATGGTAGTACTAAGGTAAGTATTGTTGTAGCGGGTCGAAAGTAGTTGACTATGTCGGAAACAACTTGGTAAAATCAAACGGGTCAAAATCAAGAAAGTATGATAAATGTATAGATTTGATTATGAGGACATGGGGTTAAGTGTTAGAATGATTTGGGGGCTTGGAATAATGTTATTTTACATTTTGGGAAGTTCGGGATGCGCGAACGGGGGCCGAAATGTCAAAAAGAATGAAATCCGGCGTCGGTGCTGTAGGGGTAGCGTCCCCGACGCTAGGCGGTAGTTGGCCGACGCCTTAAGTTGCTGTCTACGCGCCAGCCGACTCCAGCAGCCCCGTTTCTTTGTTTTTCTTCCATTCCGGACCCCTTAGACCCATTCCCAAGCCCCGTTAAACTTCCATAATGTACCCCAACCTTACCATATAGGTTTGTGAGGTACGGATGATTATAGAACTCATTTTTAAGTTCCCGAAATGTACCCCAAACTCATTAAAGAGTGTTTATGAGGTACGTGTAAGAATGGGGCGTGTATGCACGTATGTGTGGGAACGAAATAAATATGTAGGAATGTATGAATAGATTAATTGTATGTTAGTATATGGAACCCATTAGTAAACACGAATAGAAATTAGTATGCATGTAGGTTGGTATGTACGATACTTATATGTATGGTAGTTTGTGACTAAGAATTCTTAGTATGAATATGTGAGAATGTAAGTAGTATGTAAGAGTTTGAATAGATGGGTAGGTGTATGAAGTAGGATTTATCATACTCAAAAGAGTTGGTTAAGATAATTTGTATGCGTGTTATTGAACCATATGTATTTGAATGAGTGAGACATGTATGTATGTATGTATGTATGTATGTATGCATGTATGCATGTATGCATGTATGCATGTATGCATGCATGTATGCATGTGTGCATGTATGTATGTATGTATGTCTGTATGTATGTATGTATGTATGTATGGTGTAAATATATATGAGTATTAACGATGCTAACTGGGTTGCCTTTGAGAATGAATTAAAATGCAGGTACTTTATTGTTGACTCATTGAAGGTTAAGCACCAAGATGAAATGCTTGAATTCAGAAAGATAACCGAATGGAATGTATATGAGGATACACGACGTGATCCTATAATTATGAATCTTAGATTATATATAATGTCACCAAGTACTAATGATGTGAATGTATGTGGCGGATGTAGGTTGTATGGAATCATGGATCATCATCACGAGGTGTTAGCGGTCGAAGATCAAGTCATAACATGGAGATTGTACGGGAATGTGTGACTATGTAATTTAGTAAACGTAAGCTATGTTTTATCTCATAAATGGGAACGAAGAATGTGTTTATTGTAAAATTATTATTTTAAAATGGACTTTCAAGTATGTCAAGACGTTTATAAAGAAAGAAATTTTAATGCTCGTATTTCCGCTGCTTTTTATGGTTAAAATGTGTTTTGGTCTTACATCCACCCATCCAAACTCTCACTCTTCCTCAGAAAAGGAAAGTGTTGTAAGCACAGGGACACAAATCAAGGGGGAGATATATTAGTTGACTATCTCTTCTCAAGCCCATATCCAATGACTGCTTCTCTTTCCACACCACCACCCACTTCGACATTCCCATCTCCCTTACAAAAATTGCTTGATGCAATTGATACATCTGACTTGCATATACCTAGTTCCTCTCAATAACATATCACAAAGAGTTCACTTCGACAAGTGACTAGGGCAAGCCCAGAGATCATTGCTATCCACCAAGCGGAGGAGGCAACACCTCCTTTGTCCTAAGAGGCACAAGTTGGTATTTCATGTGGGGCAGCTACTACAACTGTAGAGACAACAGTCTCACAGTTGGACAAGGGTTTCATCATTAAGACCCCCTGAAGGCAACAACTATTGAGCTAATAGTCTCTACATCAATTGGAAGTCCCCAATACCAAGAAAAAGGGGCACTCAGTCTAAAACTAAGTATAACCACCTCTGGTGTGAATTTAGATGATCTTGTTAACTCAGGTGATGGATTAAACTATCAGGAATTGATGGAGAGGGTCACAAATTTAGAAACATATGTTGGGGAGATCAAAGACATGATGAAAATTTTGATCCAAAACTCCAGAAATCCACCCTTAGATGTCGACATTGCAAAAGAAATGTGGGTCCATGTTCAACCATTCCTATTTCTTCAAAAGCAATTGTAGAAGAAAGATATGCCATGCAAGAAGAGCTAATAAGAAAAACAGTGGATGCTAAGTACCAAGATACACATGCATAACTTAAAGCCATAAAAGACTTTATCTTTGAAAACACTATTAAAGCTCTCACTCTCCTTAAGTATGATGATGCCAAAAAGGGGGAGGAATAACAATGCATGAGGAAGTTCCCACCCTTAGTAAAAAAGGCTAGTAAAAAGCCTGACATTGTTGCACTCAAAAGGGCTACAAAAACAAAAATTGATAAACAAATTGAGAAGCAAAAGAGAAAGGATACAAGGGAAGCTAATATGCAGATCACAATGCAGGAGATCATCAAAAGAAAAGAAATCCAAGACAACCAAGATTCTTCAACAGTGGTTAGTCAAAGCATTGCTGCACCTATCCAAACCACTACTACACTAATCACCTCTCTAACCATTGTTTCACCCTCCGCTACTCAAACCACTGCTTCCACTGTGAAAAAATCTATTGCCACTAAAAAAGTGATAACAGAGGTTACAACTACTTAAACACCATATTGACTACCACCATCTAAGTCCCCCAAAGGACTTCTCAAAAAAAAAAAAAACCTACATCTCTACCCTACAACCACCACTAAAAACACAAAATCACAAACCAGAACTTGGAGAACAAAGTTCATTATCCAAGAAGATGATGAAGAAACTCATGATGTATCTCTTATCCAAACATAAACCAGCACAACTACATCTCATATATCCACCACTACAACCATTACACTCACCATTCATTCACCTACCACACTTCCACCCAATATACTTGACCTATTGGAGTTAAAACATGTCTCAAAAGAGATAACGTCCTTCTACTCCACAACTGACATAAGCAAAGTGACCTTTCCTCCCTCAAAATATATAAAAACCTTAAGAATGTACAAGAGTTCCTGGGTTTTAAAGCAGAAACAGACTGAAATATTGTTGCTATCAAAAGCAAGAGAAAGAGTGATAAGGAGGCACACCAAATCTTGTCTACAGGCAGAGGGTTTCTCAAGGACCAGTTAGCAACCCTAACTAGAAAAAGGAATTAAGGGAACTCTATCTGAACTTTATCATGAAAAACAAACACTATAGAGCTTCAAGAGCTCAATTCACTGGATAATCTATAGAGGCCCTTCTGGAAAAAAATAGCCAGAATTGAGATGTTAAAGCTCAATCCAGATATCAAGTCCACTCTTACCAACTGGGCTACAGAAAACTTGTTGGCTTAAAGGCAGTTGTACTTAGAAGTATGAATGAAGAGCTGCTTGTTGTCAACTTTGGTTCTATGCAATCTATGGCTAGGTGGAATGAGTCAACAATCAGGGCAACTTACAAGAAGCTAGAAGCTTTAAAAGCCAAAGATCCCTTAGTTCCCATAAAGCCAAATTATGAAGACTTACTTGTCAGTTCTAAGGCTATTATATCTGAACGTCCATCTGCAAGTCATGCCTCTTCTATGGTTAGAAGCCATCTCAAAAGACAGAAGGATGTGTCTGCAGAAGATGTTAAAAGAATTGAAGATGACATTTGTAAGGATGGGATCAAAGATATGATAATGTATGAACATCCTAATACCAATCCAACAGAACTGATAGGTCAAGTCATGGGAATGCAGTTTTCCACTCCTCTTCCAATAACAACACTCCCAGTAGCCCTTGTTGCAACTAAAATTTAAAAGTGGCCCTCGGATAAATCCGATCACGAATTGACAATTGGCAGGTCAAATGGGGAAGTGTAAAAGACTTCAATGAATAGCGTGATGAGCTTAAAATATGAAGATCTGCAAGGTTTACTGAATCTTCCACTCGAAAAGGATGTTGATTACTCATTATCTGAAAGATTTGAAAAGCAATTCAAAGCACAAATCAAGATTATGTTGAAGAAGAGTAATAAAATTTGATCCAATAAAACATCTGTTTTGGCATCATCTGTTCTAGGGGGAGACTGTTGGACCTACAAAAGAACATATGATATCCAAAAGCCAAAGAATGATCCACTGCTCAAGAAATAAGCAAAAGATTGAACCAGTCTCACCACAAAGATAGTGAATCTTGAACACCTAATCAGAACATTTGTTCAAGAGCATGGAAAACATCTGATCAAGACATGGAACCGCTGTTCAAGAAGACACAAAATCTGTTGAAGCTAAAGACTGTTGAAGACCAAATCCTTGATCAAGATATAGGGTTGATGAAGAAGACCAAACATCTGTATGGCCAAACAAATGTTTGGACCACTACAACAGAGGATAGCTTAGACAGTGGTTTGTCAGTGTACTAGTATTTATCTTATCAATGTTTATATTAGCCTAGATCAGATGTTAGGATTTGCGTAGATGATTGTAACATCTGTTGAATCTTTTTTGTTAGAAATGTTAGATGTCACTATCAGGGTGATGTGTGCCAATCACTGAACAGAGCTTTTGTACTTAGTATAAATAGATAACACATGTTAGTGATCTATTTATCACACTCTTCACATTTTCTCTTGTACGAACTGACATGTTTATGTGATTAGCTGAGGGGGAGTCTGTAGAGTCAATCGAGTTGTAAAACATTGAATCCTTGATGATTAATGAATAACAATCGTTAATGATGACTTCTATTTTGTGAACTTTATTGTGTTTAGTTAATATTTGTTTATAGACAAGAAACTCAGTTCTAACATTGATGAAGAATGAGATGTTGTAGTTGTAGACAAGCATGGACCATCACTACACTAAGATGTACTTGAGTCAGAAGAATCGGATACGGATCACCGACAGTGATAGTACATTTAAAGAAGTACATGTGAACCTGCTTGAAAGAGAAGATTGAAAAAGAAAAGAGCTGTTGAGAATCCTCCCCTCGCATTCTTTTTAACAAGGTGTTCAACTAATCATGATCCTGATATGAAGCTAACTTCAAGTGAAGAAAAAGAGACCTAGTGCTGAGAGTTCAGAAGTCAAGAACTTTGACAACACTTATAGCATAGAAACAACCACGACTTCGTTGAAGTCGTTGCTGAATTCATGTTATGAAGAAAATTTGATAGCACAGTCTATTGGGAGAATGTTAGGCCCGAAAAGTATGAGACTGATGCATCAAACATACACACCTGGCTATGTTTACGAACTGGGCTTTACCGGGTTAGTTCATATTAGTAATTGGACCTTAATAGGTGATTTAGGCCATGCCTAAGGACATGTGGGCTAGGCAGGCCCATAGGAAGCCCATGTGGGGCATGGGCTTGTCTAGTTTATTCCCTAAATGAGGGTTTATGGCTCATTGTTACAGAATTCCTAGAGATAAAGTGGAGGCTGCGATTTTGATTTTCTATACTCATACAGACGGTTTTGCTAATCAATAGAAATAGAATCTTTTGTGAGTTAAAACTGATTCACGTGTTCATTCTTGTTTTTATCTTGAATCACCTATTGATTGGATTTCGTACATAAGTAGGTTGTTTGATATTGTTAGATCCGGTAAAACGGGACTTACAACCAACGAAATCTCTCATCAGATAATGAGAGTAGTTGTATAGAACGTCATGCACTAATGCATGGACAACTTCCATAAGTTTGTAAGAGATTTCATTAAAGTTGATGGTCTTCTTTGATAAGCATATCCCAAGTTGTGTCACCAAGAACTGCCATGGTTTGATGAACCCCGACTTTGCTATTTGCCTTGTTGGACCATACACCCTATATCCCATGTTCCATAGAGTGTCTTCCAGCTCAGCATGGGTGAAAGGGATCACATCGTTGTCATCATTGAGGTGAAGGGCTTCCCTCAAGGTGAACTCACTAAGAACACTGAGTCTCCCCACACGTAGCTAACAATGGTAGTGAGTCTGCCATCATTAAGGATGAGTCTGGCAGAGTACCAAGACTGTTGTAGAATGTCTGGATGTATCCAGATAGGGGCCGTTAGAGCAAAAGCAAGGGGGATGTTCATGAGTAGTGCCAAGGTATGATGTTGTATCCTTCCCATGCTTCTCCGGTAATGTCCATCCGGATCCTCAGGTTATGGCGTAAGACGTAGTTTGGAGGAAACTGCTCAGGGTGAATTAGTTCCATGGTTTGATCAGTAAGGAGTTGAAGAGTCAGGGATAGGGTTTCTGAGAAAAGAGAGAGGTGAAAGTGACCTTTGATGAAAATGAAATATCCAAGTGGTTGTTATTTATAATAGAAAGTGCAGATGCTATAAATGGTATTTACCAACTTAAGATATTGTATTCCTATACTCCTCATTGCGAAGATCTGTTATCAGGGGAATAAAGGGATGTTTATACTTGCTTGCCTCTCATTTAGGATTTAGGCGACATGGAACCGTAAGATATGATATGGATCATTTACTGTCCAGATGTCGCTTATTTTCTCCCTAAGCAAGGATGAGTAAGCAATGAATGTGATGAGAGTGAATGTACTAAAATTTAATTTCTGCTTAGAACATTTGCCTGATGATGTAAGCACAGTCTCAAAAAGGCGTTTAGACGGTTATATACTTTATATTTATACATAGTAAGAAATGAGAAAAAAAATTATAGGAAAAAAAGCGAGTACAAAAGAAAAGAATATAAACATAAATATACTCAGACGTATGGTGTGCATGCATGTAAACACAGTAGGAATGGGTCCTTTTTTCTGATGACTCATCAGATTTCTTACTCAATATCAATTTCTGAGATATTGACAAATTTCTAATGGTTTATCAGATTTTTGTTCATTGTCAGATATATCTGTGATTGATGTTTCTTCTTGTCTCATGCTGACCATTCCTAATTTACTGATTAAAAAGTTATGTCTTTTATCATTAAGAGGTTTTGTAGAAATATCAACAATTTTGTTTTCTGTTGTAACAAGATATATTTCTATATTACCTTTTTCCACATGATCTTTTACGAGGTGATATCTGACATCTTTGTTCTTGAGTGATGAACTGGATTTGATGTTATTGCTATGGCACTCTTTGAATCACACAATATTGGAACTTTTGTCAGATTTACTATGTAATCTTTTGTTTAGTTTGCATCCATAGAACTTGTGAGCAACATCTTGCTGTAGATACATATTCTGATTCTACTTTGGAAGTAGATACACAATTTTGCTTTTTACTTGCCTAGCATACCAATTTTTCTCCTAGCATCTAACAAGCACCAGATGTGCTTTTTCTGTCAAGATTTCAACCTGTATGATCTGCATCTGTATATGCTATTAGATCTAAACTTGTGTATTTGGGATACCATAAGCCAAGGTCAGATGTTCCTTTAAGATATTTGAAGAATCTTTTTATAGCTTTTAAATGAGACTCTTTAGGATTACATTGATATCTTGCTAGAAAACAAGGTGAAACATTATGTCAGGTCTACTAGCTGTTAAGTATAACAATGATACTATCATAACTCTGTAGGTCTTAATATCCACATTTTACCATAAAGATCAGAATCCAATTTATTTCCAGTGGCCATAGGAATTTTTGAAGATGAGCAATTTTCCGATGTATATTTCTTAAAAATTGTCTTAACATATTTTGATGGACTCAAAAATTTCCATCACTTAGTTTTTTTCACTTTAAGACCTAAAAAGAAACTTAATTCACCCATCATGCTCATTTCAAAATGATTTGTCATCAGATTTTCAAAATATTTGCAAAATTTAGGATTAGTTGATCCAAATATGATTTCATCAACATATATTTGAACTAATAAAGTGTTACCTTTATGTTTATTAAGAAACAAAGTTGTGTCAAGTGTACCTTTGGTGAAGGCAGAATTGATTAAAAGTGTGAGAGGGTTTCATACAGACTCTTGGAGCTTGTTTCAATCCAAACAAGGCTTTGTTTAGTTATATACACTTGTTTTAGAAATTTAGGATCAACAAAGCCTTCAAGTTGTTGAACACACACTTCTCCCTCAATCTTACCATTTAGGAATGCAGACTTTACATCCATCTAATAATCTTTCAAATCTTTTAATGCTGCAAAAGCATGGAAAATTCGACAGCTTCTAATCTTGCAACTGGTGCAAAAAATTCATCATAATCAATTCCTTCTTGTTGACAATATCATTTGA
This sequence comes from Scalesia atractyloides, assembly GCA_947069175.1. NCBI lineage: Eukaryota > Viridiplantae > Streptophyta > Magnoliopsida > Asterales > Asteraceae > Scalesia > Scalesia atractyloides. Next base: position 53,018,133 of record CAMTDV010000015.1, on the reverse strand, counting down.
CCACCAATCTTGCTTTATTCCTTGTTATGACTCCTTGTTTCTAAATACCCATGTGAACCAATAATAGATTTGTTATTTGGTTTGGGTACCAAGTTCCACGCTTGACCTTTCTCAAACTGGTCAAGCTCTTCTTGCATTGCTTGTACCAAGTCTGGATCTCTAAGTGCTTCATTGACAGATTTTGGTTTTATCGTGTTTAGAAATCCTGCATAAAGACACTCATGAGTTTTTGCTGATTTGGTTTTAACTCAAGATTGCCAATAATGTCTGATGAAAAGTGTCCTTTTATCCATCTACTATTGTGAGAAGAAAATTATTATTATTATTATTATTATTATTATTATTATTATTATTATTATTATTATTATTATTATTATTATTATTATTATTATTATTATTATTATTATTATTATTATTATTATTATTATTATTATTATTATTATTATTATGCTAGTTGGCGTTGAAATTATTATTGTTATTATTGAACGGGTTGGTGGAACCTCGGGTTTGACCTGTGATGAACTCGACCTGCTCAAGGGTGACCGTGGGACACTCAATGGTATCGTGACCTCCTCTACATACCTCACATCTATCGACCTTTTTCTTAAACTCTTGGATTTCTTAAGTCACATCTCTCCTAAGGTTCTCTATCACAACAGCTATCATACTTTCCAAGCTAACTTGGTGTACTCCTCGACCGGTCGAGGAAGTATTAGAGACAAGAATTGAATTCCTGGTGGTAGCCGTATAGTCGATGTCGGAATGTGCAAAGCTTTTGAAGAGATCATTACACTCGGCTACTGATTTCTTATCCATAAATTGCCCTCCAACAGACGTGTCAAACCGGGCTCGGGTTTCAAGAGTGAGCCCGTTGTAGAATTTCTCTAAAAGCGCCCAATCAGACAAACCATGCTGAGAACAACGAGACACTAAGGTTTGGAAACGCTCCCATGCTAGGTGGTACGGATCATCCGGTTCCATCCGGAACGAGTGGATCTGGTTGCGGGGACGAGATGTTTGGCGGGTGGAAAGTACTTAGGGAGAAAAGCATCCCTAAGACCAGCCCAAGTGGTGAAGGTACCTGCCGGCTGTTGTTGGGATTGAACCCTTACAAAATGAACAGATGATACAAAGTCAAAACCTCATCAGATGATTGATCCTGAATAACAGAGTTTCTAAAGTTCGATGATACCCACTGATGAAGACAAGGTCAGCTATACAAGTACTGTTGAAGCTAAGATCTGATAATCCAAAGCTTTGATGAAGAATAACGTAGTTCTGATGAAGGCCAACAGAGTTTAAGGATATAAGTATTTTAGTGTTTATCAGTGTTTATCAATGTAACAGTGTTTGTATTTAGCAGATGATAGGTTAATCAGTGGTTAGGGTTAGTTATTTTGTTAGCTGTCGCTTTCACCTCTGAAATCAGCAAAGATGCTCAGAGGTTTGCATTGTACTATAAATACTTGCCTTCTTTGTACTGTTTTATCTCTCTATTAAAAGATCATTCACCTATCATCTTCTTTGCATTTCTGTACTATCAAACTTAGTTATAAAAGGCTGAGGGGGAGGTTGTGATTGACATGCAAAACTATAAGTTTGAAAGCATGATGATGAAAACAATCTTCCATTGATTGTAATAAAAAGTTTTCTATTTCCACTACAATTCACTCTGTTTTTACCTTCTTTCATTTACCATCTTTTAAAACAATTACAATCAATTAAACTCAGATCCTAACAATTGGTATCAGAGCTTGGTCAATCAAAATTTGATTTAACTTTTGATTTGAAAGATCAGCTCTCCATGCTAATTAGTTTTATTGTTTTCATTGGAAAACATAGTTTTATTACGTTTAAGGTTTTTAAAACAAAATCTATTTAAACCAATTCAGAAATGTCTCAAAACACACTGGATTCCAACACTGGATCTATGTTTAAACCTCCAACGTTGGTTCGTAACGAGTATTACATATGGCAGCATCAGATGAGTCACATTTTAGCTCAGCAAAACACCGGTTGCTGGAGGTCCGTTTCATTTGGACCACACGTTCCGTTGGTTCCAAGTACAAAGGACGCTGATAAAGAAGTGCCAAAAAATCCTGAAAACTACTCAGAGCAGGATTTCCAGAAAATAAAGTTAGATGCTAAGGCGTTTAGCATTGTTGCTTCTGCCTTACCTAACGAAATCTACGCTGGACTGCTCCACTGTAATAGAGCATTCGGTGGAACCGAGGAAGTGATCGAAAACAATAGAGAAGTTTTGAATCAACAATACGAAACTTTTTGTCATGTCAAAGGAGAGTCCCTAGCCCAACAGTTCGAACGATTTAGCTGTCTCATAAGTGAGCTTAAGCTGGTTAACATGGAATGTCCTAATTCGACTGTCAATAGTCGTTTCTTAAGATCATTACCAGATAAGTAGGACACCATAGCTTTCGTTACACGAACTTCTTTCGGGTTTAAAGAAATGAATCTTACCCAACTTCATGGTCGACTCCTCACGTATGAGAGAGAGTTAAACCAGAAAAAGAAGTTGCAAGAATAAGGCAAAGTTGCTGATGGTTATATTTTTGGTAACACAACACTTCTAGGCCAAGAAGAGGGTTCTGGCAGTGGAAAGGATTAGAGTTATGATCATTTTATTGATATAACTTCTGGAGGAAACTTTAACTCTGATTCTTACTCACCCAACTATGCTTTTACTGCAAGTGGGGAAAGCCAAACCTCTCATAACCTTTCCTTTGAGTTGAATGATCTTCAGCACTTTGAACCATCTGATTTGGAAGAGATGGACATTATGCACCAGCTGGCTCTATTAAGTGTTAGAGCTAGCAAATTCTATAAGAGAACAGGTAGAAGATTCCCTGGGTTGCATGCGGGGTTGAAGGTTGGGTTGGATAAATCTAAAATCAAGTGCTATAAATGCAATAGGTTAGGACACTTTGCTAGGGAATGCAGATCTCAAACTTTTGGACCTATTGTGACACACCCTGGCCCTAGACCTCAACATTCACAAAGCACTGCTCACTATTCCCAATATACCCCTGCTACACAAATGCAAAGCACTGCTCACTTTGCACAGCCAGCTACCACTGTTCCAGTGCACTATGTTCAAACCACTGTTCCAAAAATTCAATATGCTCAAGCACCACCACCTCAAGTGCATGTGCAACCTGCACCTCATGTCACTCAAACTACTCAAACCACTGCTCCGACAGAGGTTAACCAGCAAAGCTTTTTCACTCAAGTTTTTGTTGACTGGAGTAGTTTTCCTGAGGAATTAACTGATGAAAACTTTTTTCTTATGGCCAAAAATGATTTTGAAAATGAATTTTGTTTAATGGCCTTAGAGACAATTGTTGAAGGTGATGAATCTGTGGGACTAGTGTTTAAACCTGATGTGTTTGAAGTTCATGATGAAATAGTTGTTGAAAAAGAAAAAAAGTTAATGAAAAATATTTTCTCTCTCTGATCCATAGAACACCAGTGTGTGTGAAGACGATTGTGATTGTGCTCTCATGGCTGTATCTAAGATATCACCTTAGATCCTCAAAGATCTATGTTCTGAAAAATGCATAATAGCTTTTGCAAACATAAAAAAGGTGAATGGAAATCTAAGAAACAAAATTTTTGAAGATGAGTCAAATTTTGAAAAACTCACAAAAGAGTTGAAAACCAAGTTGATTAACAAGGATTCTGAAATCAGCAGTCTAAAGCATGAGGCAAGGATAACCAAAGATCAACTCCAAACTATGATAGAGAAATACCAAGTTTGCAAAAAGGAGTTAGAATCTACCCAGATCATGTGTGAAAAATGGGTAAAATCTTGCAAAGGTTATGAAATAATGTTAGAAAATTAAATCAAAAGTAACATAAAATTTGGCATTAGTTTCAAGAAAAATGACCAAGTTTCTGAAAATGTTGCTAAAAATGAATCTGAGATGGTTGAAGTTGTTCCCAAAAATTTTGCCGGTGAAGAGATAAAAGTCACTGATAAAAATGGAAACAAAATCTTTTTGGAAAAACATGAGGGATCCTCAACTTTTGAGGAGGTTGAGAAATATCAATTTAAACCCACATGGTCAGATAAGTGTGACATTTTAGAAAATTTCAAGCCAATGGACTTCTCAACCATTAATGGTGTCAAGGCACCAAAAGCAAGGATAATCCCTATAAAGGATCTTCCAGCAGATGTTACAATGTCTGCTGAAAGGAAGTCTGAAAAAGGGAAGAAGAAAGAAAAGGTCAAAAACTTGTTTTGTAACTTTTGTAAGAAAAGAAATCATGTCATTGAAAACTGTTTTCTGTTAAAAGCTTATGACATAAACAAAACTTGTGTGATACCAAATTTTTCAAAGTGCATCATCTGTGGTAGAACAAACCACATGACCCAAGAGTGCGTTTATCTTCAAACCTATGACTCAAAGGTAAAATAGATTAAATCAAAAGCTCTTGAGGGTCAAAGTTCCAGCTCTGCTAAAATAAATCTAAACTAATTGGCTTCGACTTGCCTTGATAGTTTATGGTATATAGATCGTGGAGGCTCCAGGCACATGACAAGATGTAGAGCCCTACTCAAGGATTTCATGGCACATCGAGGGGGTAATACCTTTGGTAACAATTCAAAAGGGAAGGTGTAGGGGTCAAGGTCAGTTCAGGCTGGGAAACTCAAATTTGAGCATGTTAATCTCATTGACAATCTAAAATTCAACTTGCTATGTGTCTCACAAATGAGTGACAAAGGATATGGTTCCTTCTTTACAAAGAAAACATGTCAAATTGTAGGACCAGAGGTTGTTAAAAAGATTGATCAAATCATTGCTGAGAGCAAAGCACAACTTGCTGCTCATAGGAGTGGCAATGTGTATGTGGTTGATATGTTGAAAGATAATCCAATGTCTAATGCATGCATGTTCTCAGTTATTTCTAGCAAAGAGACAGAATTATGGCATAGAAGAATTGGACACACAAATCTGAAAACTATCAGCACTCTCTCAAAACAAAGTCTTGTCAGAGGTTTACCTCCAAAACAATTTACTTGTTAAGAACATTGAGTTTCCTGTTTAAAAAGCAAACAACATAAGAGTTCTTACAAGTCCATTGAAGAGTCCAAAACAACCCAGTGCTTGCAATTGCTGCACATGGATCTGTTTGGCCCTGTAAACTTCATGAGTCTCACAAAGAGAAGATATTGTCTGGTCATTGTTGATGATTTTTCAAGGTTTACATGGACATTTTCATGCACTCTAAAGATGAAACTGTTGGCATTTTGAAAAAAATTGTAAAACAAGTTGAAAAGCAATTTGACCTTCCAGTAAAAAAATTTAGAAGTAACAATGGGATAGAATTTAGGAATCTGTAGTTGGATGCTTTCTGTGAGTCAAAAGGAATTGTTAGACAATATAGCATTCCAAGGACTCCAGAACAAAATAGGGTGGTTGAAAGAAAAAATAGTAGGTTAATTGAATCAGCAAGAACTATGCTTGCAGACTCAGGTTTACCCTTTCTTTTTTGACAGAGGCTGTAAACACTGCTTGCTATGTTCAGAACAGAGTTTTGATTAACCCCGGGCATCAAAAGACTGCCTACGAAATGCTTTACAAAATCAAACCTCTGACCTCATATTTCAAAGTTTTGGCTGCCCATGTTTCATTTTGAACTTAAAAGATTCAATTTCAAACTTGGCGGCCAAAGTTGACTGTGGTTATTTTCTGGGATACTCAACCATTACTAAAGCCTACAGAGTTTTCAAATCTAGGACCAAGTGTGTTGAAGAAACCTTGAATGTAAATTTCAATGAACTTTCTTCATTGAAAATCCCAGCAAATCCTGCTGAACTGTTTGATTTAGATAAATTTACATTTGAAGATGTGTCTATCAAGACTAATCATGCAGGTACATCACAATCTTCACATCAAGATCAAGGATATGACAGTGTGCTTCCACAATTCAAAGTCAGTCCTTCCATCAGAGGAGCAGATGTTAATAACAATTGTGGAAACTCTGCCACTGCTAGCCCAACCATTGTTGATCCTCAAACCTCTACCAGCTCAAAAAATCAAACCACTGTTGATAAAAGTCCACACACTGTGAACAAAAATCAACACAACCGCACAACCATTCCTCCTATGCCTCCACCTCCATTCCAAACAGATGTTGGCACTTCAAATTTGCCAACAGATGTTAGCTCAGATGATTCCCATCTACAACCTTCACCTCAAAATGCCATAGTTCCATACCAAGGAGATTTGATTTTCCTTAAAAGCCGTCCATTGGATCAATTTATTGGCAACATCAATACGGGATTGGCTCCAAAACATTTGTCTTTTTGCTGGCTTTCTATCACTGACACAACCTATCAAGTACCAAGAGACACTAAAATACAATAGTTAGGTAAAAGCCATGCAGGAGGAGCTCCTAAAATTCAAGAGACAACAAGTTTGGGAACTTGTACCACTGCCTAAGGATGTATGTCCAATTGGCACAAAGTGGGTCTTTAAAAACAAGACTGATGAAAGGGGTATTATTGTTAAGAACAAGGCAAGGCTCGTGGTTCAAGGCTACAGGTATTGACTATGATGAAACCTTTGCTCATGTAGCAAGGTTAAAATCCATCTGATTGTTCTTAGCTTTTGCTACCAACCACAACATCAAAGTGTTTCAAATAGACATCAAAAGTGCATTCTTGTATGAAAAGATCAAGGAAGAAGTGTATGTGTGTCAACCTCCTGGATTTGAAGATGCATTTCATCCTGATCATGTATACAAGCTCAACAAAGCACTGTATGGTCTAAAACAAGCACCTAGAGCCTGGAAAAGATCTGATGCTTGTCCAAATTTATTTGGATGACATCATTTTTGGATCCACATGCACTGCCATTTGTGAGGAGTTTAGAAAACTCATGACAGCAGAGTTTGAAATGAGTGCAATGGGTGAGCTACAATGTTTTCTTGGTCTTCAAGTTAAACAATGCACAATTGCACTTTCATTCATCAAAACAAGTATGTCAAAGAACTGCTTAACAAATTTGATATGAATGATTGTAAACCTAGTAGCACACGCATGGCAATATCAAAGCTTGTCACTGTTGATGACAAAGATAACTTGGTTGATCAAACCCTCTATAGAAGTATGATTGGGTTTTTGTTATACCTAACTACTTCTAGGCCAGATATCATGTTTGCAACATGTGTTTGTGCCAGATCCCAGTCAGCACCTAGAAAGTCAAACTTAATTGCTGTGAAGAGTATATTCAGATACATTAAAGGTGCTCCTACGCTTAGTATCTGGTATCAATGTGGTAAAAAAATATATATTTTTATATAAATATTTCCTGCACTTTTGAGTAGATTGGGGGTTGTTCTTACTAGTTTTTGGTTCATATTTAAAGTTTGATGATTTTAAGAGATAACGAACTAAAATGAAGTATTAACCTCTTAACCGAAGCCGTTAATTAATTTTAGCATCTAGAGTCGATGGGAGATCGATGGTCATAGCCGAAGATGTCTTAGAGTTTGAAAAAAATACATTCATCAGACAATTATTTGTGACTCCGTTTAGTATTGCCATTAGAACAATATATAGTGTTCTCTAATTAATTTATTATTCGTTTTCTTTTCTTTGTGTAGAAAAGACGATGTGAGCTGATGACTTTAGTGAAGAAAGTAATTTATTCAAAAGACTATTAAAAAACTTTCGTGAGTTATACACAAATGGAATTATGAACCAATTTTTCTTATTGGTGGCTCAATTAAATGTGTCATCATATGTGACGGTGGACTTTTTGGAAGCACACAAAAGAAAAAGGAATCTACATTATGGCAATTAATTCGTGAGGGTTTATGCAGATTATCATGATGCGCCTAGTATAAAAGAACCTGTGATTTTACTGTTTTGCCCTCGCTAAATCCCTTATTATTACAACTTTGCCACCGCCATATGTTTTCGTTTCGGGCCTTCTAGAGATCAGCGAGACATTAGGACCACATACACTTCAGCAATTCGTGAACAAGGCCTATTCGTGAGGAATTAATTGTATTTTGACCTAAATTTGATACCGTATGGTGTGGTAAAAAAATTGATATAAACACATAAAGGAGGAACGCTACGAAGGGAGAACGTTTGACGGCAGAATTGGAAAAAAGAAAAAAGGAAGCATACGGTTAGAAGCAAGGTGAAAAAGAAAAGAAGCTAGCAGGCTACGGTTGTTCGATTAGAGTGTTCGGGTTTAACGGATACACATCCTAACATCGTTTTCTGGTTTGAATTTATTGTTTTCATTATGAATTCAGTTTTTAAACCAATTATTTGTGTTTCGTTCTTGAATATAATGAGTAGCTAAACTTCTAAACTACTTAGGTTGAGATGAACTAGATGTTTGTGACGTTGTTTTGACTTGGTTTTGGCTATTTTATGCGATTTACATAATCTTGTCTTGAAATTGATATTGATATTGCAAGTTTTCATGTTTGTGTTGATTGTTGATTGATAAATTCAGCGGTTTAGGCACGTGGAAATACACCCTAGATTTAGAATTTATTTGAATCGGTTGATCTTAGGGTTTTCGGTTTGAATATTGTGTTTAGAAATAGACCAAGTTAATCAATAATTAAAATCAATAAACTAAAACTTGCATCCTCATCTAGTGACTCGAAAGACGATTTAGGTGTGCTAGGTTATTAGCTAATAGTTGTTGGGTAGATTGGGTGACCGATAGCTCGGGCTCGTTTATTTCATCGCGTTTAGGGTTTCCTAGTATTTCAATTTTCAAGGTTGGGTTTGCTTCGCGAGTAGAGGGTTTTCGGGGTAGTTTTGCTTTCATCACTTGATATTCGTGGGTTTGGTATCGCTAGGTCGAGCCAGTTTGGTTTAGCACTTCGCATTTTGTCCATATCTTTCGATTGATCATCACTAGAGGGAGGTAATTCGGGTAGATTAGGATATTTAGCCATGGCCATAGTCAAGATAGCATTGCATGATTCTAGGGATTCGATACCTAGGTAGTTCTTTCTCATCATATTTGATCCACATTCAGCTCCCGAGTTCTTTTGTTTGTTGCGTTCGTTAGCTTTATTCACCGTTTTCATAATTAATTAGGTTATTAGATAAACATCAAAATCACCTTAAAATTGACTTTGTATTCGATAATGGTGCAGGACCGATCCTCGATGCTTAGGAACCTAAATTTGATATCTAACGTCCATAATAGCGGAAATATTACGTCGTGTTACCAATAGACAAGAATTAATCAGTTAATCGTCAGTTTCATTGATTAAACGTTCAGATTACAGACTGTCAGAGCTTCGCTTCTACAATGCCAAAGTTACAAATGAGACACACAAGCTAGGTATTTATAGCACAACAAGTTCGCTCCTTATGTAGAAGTTCGCCCGAACTTGCCTATGCAAGTTCGGCCGAACATGCTCAAACATGTCAATCTATGAGCGAACTTGGCTAAGACTTTTCATAAATACTCCTTAACCTAGCCTATCCAGCTCTATACAATACAGACTCGATATAAGACTAAGACATAGACATTCTGCACCAACAGACTCTCCCTTGGATATTGGCTTCGTCTTTTATCAGTCTTCAAAACTCTGTCTTCAAGTAAACATTAACATACCCGACCAAAAGAAGTTCTTGTAGGGCTTCTTTCGTTTCTCTTGTTTTTTGGATCCGGCGTTTGATCAGTTGGCGGTGGTCTTTTAAAGTTAGCCATCTTGAGCAAACTTTGCCTTACCGCTTTTTCCATCTTCTCTTTAATCGCCTCACTTCTTGTTTCTTCCTTCAAGAATTCAATTATTTCCAGATCCCTCCACTTTGTCTGCCACATCTTCCCTGAATTCACATTACGTGCATAGCAAACATTGACAACTTTCTGATACTGTATCGCCTATATCTTTTCTCTTTCTTTAAAAACAATCTTGCTGTAGAAAAGGCATTTTATATCTTCTCTCGAGCAGTTTACCAACCACATAGGATCTAGAATCCTTATCGTCCTCAACAATCCTCTCATACCTTAATAACCCATCACTTCAACTCGTTCTTTAGCAATATCTAAATGATCTTCAAACTTTAACACAATCACTGCTTCACAAGTAGCTGAATCAATCTGCCACCACTTGAATAACGGATAAAAGTACTGTTCGATGGGCATAAGTGGCATATTCCTCATGGCTCTAGGACGTTTCATAAACAATGTTATGTCCTTTTCTCCTGTAACCTTGTTAACCTTTATTCTGCGCCTCGGAATAAATGGCTTCCAGTGATTCCAACCTTTTTCAGCTTCATACTTTATCATTTTCCCTAACAATTGATCAACCGTCTTCATCTGATAAGTGACATTCACTGTTTGCACTAGCTCTTCCATATCCCATTACGGCAAAGTCTTTAAATCAGCAAGATATCTGAAGTATTGTACTCCAACTCTCTTTTGATTGCATAAACGTTGAGCTCCTTAAACCATCCCCAACTCAAAATATCTCCCGAAGAAACATTTTTATCTCTGGTGAATAGTGGACGTCGAAACTTACGTTCACGAGGCATCTCCTTGAACCAGGTCTTTCTCGCTTCAGCTATCTCCTCTTTGGTCATTGGCCTAGGAATTTTTCCTTCACGTAGCTCTTCAGCAATCCTATCTTTTAACATGTCTTCATTCAGCTGTTTATACATTTCTTCGAATGTAGGAAAGCTTTCGGAATCTTGACCAATATACTTATCTTTCTTTTCTGTTTTGCCATCTGAGGACCAGTCTTCAACAATCACACGGTTGTATTCATCAGCTTCGAATCTTCTTTCATACTGATACTCTTTTGGCTCAAATGTATTAACATTCATTATCTCCTCAAAATCAAACTCCAAGTTCTCAACCTCAGCTTCAACTAGCTTCGCCAGATCTTCCTTTGAATAATTATGTACAAACTCACCTTCTTCAACATTATGTTCCAACATCTATAACAAAGGTTTCGTAGGTACTGCAGTCATAGGCTTCACAAACCGATCAACATCTAATAATTCAATATCATCTGAAGGCTCTTTTTGCCCTTACTCCCCCTGGCTTTTATCTTCCATTTGATTTGATTCATCATTCATCATATCAGAGAAATCAAATTCATCAGAAACTTTAGCTTCGTTGATCTTTAAGCCAGTATCACCTTGATCAAAATCATCATCACCCTGATCAAAATCGTCATCGTCATCCCCTACATTCCAATCTTCATACTCTTCTTCTTCTTCATCCTCATTCTTATCCTCTTTATCGGCTTCATCATCGTCTTTTTCTTCAGTCACGACAATAGGATCAGAAGGCTTGACAGATTCGTCAACCTTTTGGATATTAGACTCAGAAGCTTTTGAAACATCTTCAGCAGACTTCTCAGGGACATCAGAAGATTTCTCTGTAGTAGATTTAGGGGCTTCTCCCTCCTGCTTCCCTTTACCACCCTTAGCCAATTCTTTTTCAGCATGCTCCTTGGCTTCTTGACGATCCAAACGATCATATTCGGCGATAAAATCAATATTCAGATTATTGGATAACACCTTTTGTAATTTGATGAATATTCGATCATTCAGAGCTTGAATTTTCTTCAATTCTCCAATCTCTGTTTGTAATTTTTCGTTGGCGTCCTGCAGACTCTCTATCATTCACGTTCATTTTCGAGCACTTTCACTTTATCATCTAGAATTTCCTTTTCGACTTCGCTTTTATTCACCTTCTTTACGAGCTCAGCCTTTTCTAACTCAATCTTCACAACTTTATCTTCCAAAACCTTCACACGCTTCTCTAACATCTCAACATTCGTTTCAGGGAAAAATTCATCTAAATCTTCAAGACTTATAGGACCATGTGGCATATCACCAAACATATTTCCCCTTGGCGTCTTTGGTGTTGAGTCTTTTGGTGTTGCAGTTTTTGGTGTAGACTTCTCTGGCGTAGAGCTTTCTAGGAATAGAAGTCTTTTGAGCACTCGGCGATTCAATGATCAGAATTTCAACAAACTCATACACAGGAGGTTCTTGTGTAACTCCTTGCCTTTCTGTTTCAGCATGAATGATAACAGGAGGTTCTTGTGTAGGAGATTCTTGTGTTGCTCCTTTCTCCTGAGCACCAGAAGGTTCTTGTGTGGCTTCTGTGCTTTGTATCTTGCTCTTGTATCTTTTGCTCACGGCTTTCTGAGCTTTCTTGGCCTTTCGTTTCCCTTTCGTGTGAGGTGACCCTGTTGTTTCTTAGAAATTTCTATTGCAGGCGACTTTGTTCTTTTAATCTTTTTCTTTGGCCTCTCCTCATCAGATTCAATTTCTGCATTCGGATCAAAATCTGCATCAAGTCTCTTTTCCTTTTCTGCTCTTATTTCGGCCTCTGTCTTTTCAGGCTCTTTATCAGAATCTTCATGTTCAGATGTAGCAGAAATTACTTCTTCTTGAGTCGTTTTCTCTGTTTCTTGACTTTCATTAACGACTGCAGCGCTAGATCCAGCCACTGCTTCAACATTCTCAGTCTCCTCCTCATCGACAAGCAATGTCTCAACTTTCTTTGATGCTTGCTTTTTCTTTGGTTTATCAGCTTCGTCTTTCAAAAACCATTCGCTTGTTGCCTTCGGTTTAAACTCTTTAAGCCACTCTCATTCAGCTTTAAGCTCATTTTCGTCATCGCTACCTTCCTTTCTCCATGTATTTCCAGGTGGCGATACATAATCTGAATCTTTAATTGCTCCGAATACTGGTTTGGCGATAGGAGCTGAAGCTTGTTTCTGAAACTTGATAAGCTTCTTCACTGTGGTTTCATCGAGATGAACCAGATAAAGAACGTCGTTCAGATCTCGAGCAATGTTGGGATACTTTCGATCAGCATCTGAATAAATCTTGGATATAAACACAGTCTTGAATCCTCCATATTCTTTGACATATGAATGAACACCATCTTAGAAACGTTGAACGACTTATTCAAAATAAGCGTCGTTGCCATGCTAGCCAAATAATCTTGAACATCATCTAACCCGGCTTTGAGATGGCTGAACGTGTGAATTAGAGCATGCATCAAAAGTTTATAGGGGTTTGGCACTTCCCCTTTCTTCAGTGTTGGTTTATTCACACTCCCTTTATATACCATGCGGAAGAAACATCCACGAACCATCTTCTCATCTAGATGAATCGGATCATCTACTTTATCTTTAAGCTCTAAAATTCTTCGAATATCGCCTTCAGTAACTGTAATCGGCTTTATCTCATCACCAACCTGTACTGTCGAAGAGATTGTCCTCTCATCAGCGCTTAGATTCGCGTTCATCCAGAAGTGAATAACTTGAGATCGATAAAATACAGTGCGCTCAGTAATAGCTCGGCGAATATGACAATCTTCAAGAAACTTTAAAATGTTGTCGTATTCCTTCAGCGACGGACAAATAGATTTGTCAAGCGTAATCCATGTGTTGTGAGTTTTAGAAAACTCAACTGAGACAACACGCGCTGGAATCTGTGCATGAAAAACGACCTAAAACATTTAGCATGCTTTTCGAGAAAAAATCAAAAAAAAATTTGTAACATTTTTTCTAACACTTTAATCAAGTTCGGGCGAACGTGATTAATATTAACCACACTGTTTTTAACAAGTTCGCCCGAACATGTAACATGCATGTTCAATTTTCTTAATGCAAGTTCGGGCGAACTTACTGTTTTATTATACAATTTTTCCTAAGTTCGGCCGAATATGTATGAGACACATGTTTCATGATAAAGACCAAGTTCGGTCAAACTTACACTATAAACAAATCATTTTTGTTAACATAAGTTCGATCGAACATGTATGATCAAAAATATTTCAACACTCAAATTTGGTCGAACATGTTCATGATTTATTCAAGTGTGTTTTGGACAAGTCCGGACGAACTTGACAACAAGTTCGGTCGAACTTGTTTCTGATTTGTTCAGGTGTGTTTTGGACAAGTCCGGTCGAACTTGACAACAAGTTTGGCCGAACTTGTCGTCTTCTTCAAACAGACGAAACAAGTTTCAGCATGCAAACATGCATTTCAGTTCAATCAAAAACAGTTTCATGGTCGGTTTTAAGTGTGGATCAAAGATCTATGTTCAGTTTTGTCCAATAACACCTAAAACTAACAGATTTTAAGTTTTTAGATTTGGTTTTGTATGTTAACAGTTCAATCATGGTTTATCATCAATTAATTACCTCTGCCATAGTAGTTCGTGTGCTAATCACCAAAAACTATCTTCAAATGGACAGTATAACGGCTTAAAATTGACAAATTCTCACAAATTCTCTCAACAAACTCAAGTTCGCTCAAAACGTTCTGATATCAAGTGAATGAGTTCGGCCGAACTTGAATGGTATTTATACCATGTCAAGTTCGGGCGAACTTGTTAAGCCCATCCTGAGGCCCAGAGAAGTTCGGGCGAACTTATCGTAAAACTAACAAACAGCCATCTGCAAGTTCGGTCGAACTTGCTGATTATTAAACTCGAATTGTTTAGCAAGTTCGGCCGAACTTGCCAAACCTCAAAAATTTCAAACTTTTTCAAAATTTTCATTTTTAACCCTGAACTTTCCAACTTTTTACCAGTTATGAAAATCCACTCAGTTGACCAAATCCAAGCTAATGACCTTGGTTAGCCGATTTGTCCGTCGAGTCCAAGTTAATGACCCTTGTTTGACCCGTTACGAACAAACTGTTGATATTTTCAAAAATCAAAGTTTCAAATTAATGAACTTTTCATAGTTTTAACTTTTCAGATTTTAACAGATTAGCTACCAGCCCATTGTCAAAGAGATTCCCACTAGTTCTAGTATCTTACCAGACTTCGAAGATCCGTTCTCCAACATTGGTTTGCTGAAAACAATGTGGAAATAAAATCTTTTTGTATTTTTGTAAAGTTTATGCTAAAACACACCGAAAATCTTTTTGATTTTAATCTGAAAAGCTGAAATATAATGAAATAAGCAATGTAAACTATGTACAAACATATTTACAGACATATTTTTGTGAATTCGTGTCTAAGGATCATATCAGTTGATTGAGACATATCACAAGTACCGTTGACCTTTATATGACTATAAGTTTTAAACTCGTTTACCTAGATTGTCGATATGTTTGTCCATTTAACTTTACCACATTTCTCAACTGTTTCAAGATATGTTAAGATAGAATTCATGAAACTTGACTTATCTATGGTTCCCACTTCTTGAATATACTCCCATATCCAGATTCCCTAAATTTCATCTTACAAGTGAATATAGCGTAATTGATATCTGTATCTGGGTTGTGCGAGACCTTGAGAGCTCAGGTTAGTACTACCGTACAGACAAAGAGATGAAGGCTCGTCTTTAAGGAGTGTTCCACTTAAGGAATCTTTTCAGCATTGCATATGATTATATCTTTCGATACTTTTCAATATTGCATGCAATTTAGGGGTTTAAAGCGAAAGTATTATAGAAGTTCTAGGCCATTGCTTCCGCAAAATAAGAAGAACTTGTATAATATCCCAGATATCAACTATCTATAAAGACATCGTATCTCAGAATCAGGCAATCTTTCAGACGAAATTTCGGAGTACTAAGTCCATATATCCAAGATGTGTTAATCCACAAGATTAAGCAGTTGTAAAATTTAGTTTATATCTCGAAAATAGTTTACTGAACGTGTTAAGCCCATCGACACATCCACAGTAAGACTCGTTTATCACTTTTAAACTTTACATTTCTTTAGCATACTGTGATAGTCCACTGATGTACTATCATTTCCTTTTATAACACTGAATTCTTTTTTGTTCTTTTTCAATGTTTTTAAACATTTTGAATTTTTATATGTTTTTGAATTTTAAAAATTTTCAAATGTTTTTGTATTTTCTCTAACATTTCTCCCCCTAAAATCAAAAACATCTTTTTGGATTTTAGTTTTTTTAATAAAATTCTAAACTAGAAAGATATTTACAAACCAATGTGGATCACACGAACTCGTCATCCGACCCATATTCAACCTTAGTGTCCGAACCTGTCAGCAAGTTTTTCATACCGTTAATTCTCAACAAGTATTTAAACCGTGATAATGAAAATGGTTTGGTATAAAAATCAACCTTTTGTTCATCGGTGTGGATTTTTTCTATTCGTACCAATTTCTTTTCGTAGCAATCACGAATGAAATGATAACGAATTTCAATATGTTTTGTGCATGAGTGATGAACCAGATTTTTAGTTATATCGATGTCTGCATTGTTATCAACATACAGCGGAGTGTCTAGAAATTGCAGACCATAGTCTCTCATCTGTTGTTGAATCCACAGAATCTGTGAACAATAACTGGAAGCCAAGATATACTCAGCTTCACAGGTAGAGAGAGCGACCGAACTCTGTTTCTTACACTGCCAGGTTACCATTCTTGTTCCGAATAACTGGCATCCCGCTGTAGTTAACTTAGAGTTCAACTTATCTACACCATAATTGGAATCAGCATAGCCTGAGGTCGAAATTGTCGTTCTTCAGGTACCACAAGCCGGTGCGTGGACATCCTTTTAGATATCTGAAGATACG
The DNA here is from genome assembly GCA_947069175.1 of Scalesia atractyloides. Taxonomy (NCBI): domain Eukaryota; kingdom Viridiplantae; phylum Streptophyta; class Magnoliopsida; order Asterales; family Asteraceae; genus Scalesia; species Scalesia atractyloides. The sequence continues at coordinate 53,001,592 of CAMTDV010000015.1, read as the reverse complement.
CTTCACGATCTGCATGTGTAAGATCCTCGGGCTTGACTGATATCTGGCGCATAGGCAGGTGGGATACATAGGGCGCAATGCCGTCAGATACATCAGTGATCCAATCATCGATCTGTATAACGTCTCGTCAACTTTGGCTCCAGTCTCGTCAACGCAAATGCCGTGGTTGAGAGCAAGAGGCGTAGATAGAGGCTTCAAGCTTTCTATTCCAAACTTCTTCAAGATGTGGTGAACATACTTAGTCTGATGAATGAAAATACCATCCGGAAGCTGATCTACTTGCAAACCAAGAAAGAACTTCATTTCGCCCATCGAGGACATTTCGAATTTCTTTTTCATAATTCCCTCAAACTCATTGCAGAGACTATCATTTGTAGATCCAAAGATGATGTCGTCAACGTAGATTTGAACTATAATCATATGGCCATCAACTTCTCTGGTGAAAAGGGTACTATCCACAGTTCCTCTGATAAAGCCGTTTCCGACGAGATGTTGTGATAACGTCTCGTACCAAGATCTCGGAGCTTGGTGTAGACCATAAAGTGGTATGCTTTCTTTTTGTTAAGTGGATCTACAAACCCCGGTGGTTGTCCAACGTACACCTTCTCGCGTAATTTTCCGTATAGAAAAGCTGATTTGACATCTAATTGATAGACCTTAAATCATTTCCATGATGTGAAAGCTAGAAATATTCGAATAGATTCCAATCAAGCTACTGGTGCATAGACTTCCATGTAGTCTATACCTTCCTGTTGGTGAAATCCCTTGACAACAAGCCTAGATTTGTTACGAACAATAACTCCTCTATCATCACATTTACACTTAAAGACCCATTTTGTATCAATTGCGTTCTGATTTTCTGGTAGGTCTTCAAGCTTCTACACACCCAACTTCTCAAACTGCAATAATTCTTCTTGCATTGCTTGTACCCAGTTTTCATCTGCTAAAGCTTCATTAACTGTCTTAGGCTCAATCTGAGAAATGAAGCATGAATGAAAACAATAGTTCTGGGTTGTAGCAACACGTGTATAGAAACCGCTGAGTGCTTTATTAATTTGCCCTCGAGTTCTAACACCAGTTTGAAGTTCTCCTATAATATTTGTTGACGGATGATAGGAATATGATCGCGGCAATTCTTCACTTGAAACATCTAATGAGTTTTGCTGATTAGTGATGTTGGGATCAACAACCAATTGAATGTTTGGAGAGCTTGATGAAGCTTCATTCTGTTGTTCGGGACTGCAGATTGATTAAGAAGACTTGTTATCTGCTCCACTTCTTCATCTGAAGAAGATGATTCCCCATCAGCATCAAATGTTGGTGCTTCATCTGAATCAGAATCTTGATTCTGAGGCATACTGGGCTCCGTTGTTGTATTCATTGGTTCAGTAGAGGCATTCGTTGGAAGAGTAGTGGGTGATGATAATGTTTCAGAAACATCAGTCGGAACACCACTAATGTTTGAACTTGCGCTAGAAGAAGATGGATCCAACGTTGGTTGATTAACCACAATTAGTCGAACAATTTGCTCTTGATTCGCTGACTGGTGTAGATAATATAACGCTGCAACTTCTTCGTTAGTTGGTTCTTTGGGCAAGTCAAATGACTTCCATAGGTCTTGATAGTTAAACAGCCACGCGTCACCTTTCCTTTGAATAGGATCCATGTAATTGAAACAATCCACGTGCTGTGCTTCAATGACCTTTTGCAATGAAGGAACATATACTCTTCTCAACGGACTCGCATATCCGACAAAGAAACCTTCGAGTGAATTAGCTCCGAATTTGCCATCTTGGTCTATTACGGTATAAGGTGCACCGAATAGTTCTAGGAACTTCAAATTTGGCTTCCGTTGGTTTATCATCTCAAAACATGTTTTCTTTGTTGGTTTGATAGTGAGAACCCTGTTTAGCGTGTAGCAAGCCGCAGCAACTGCTTCACTCCAGAAACTGATTGGAAGTTTATAATCTACAAGCATGGTTCTCGCAGTTTCAATCAAAGTTCAATTCTTCCGTTCAGCAACTCCCTTTTGTTGTGGAGTATAGGGAGCACTAAACTCGTGCAAAATCCCTTTTGCGTTGCAGAATTCCTTCATTTTGTTATTCTTAAACTCTGTGCCGTTGTCACTTCTAATGCGTCTGACCGGCAGATGATAAATGTTCTCGAGTTTCTTGAATAGAATAACCAAGTTCTCGAACGTTTCGTCTTTTGATTCTTGAAAGAATACCCATGAATATCTCGAATAGTCATCTGTCACGACCAAGCAATATAAGTCTCCTGATATGCTTCGAACATTTACAGGACCAAATAAATCCATGTGTAGACGTTCCAATGGCAACTTGATTGAGTTTAGAATTTCCTTCGGATGTGATTTCTTGATCTGCTTTCCCTTCTTGCATTCCAAGCAATGATCAGACATCTGAAAACTTCGAACATTTACACCTCTACAAGATCATTATGAACCAAGAAATTCATTTTTCGCAAATGAATATGCCCCATCTTTCGATGCCAAAGAATAGAATCTTTTTTAGTAGCATTTGATACAAAACATTGTGCTGATTGTGATGAAGTGGTAGCAACACCCACGTCAAGAACATATAAATCATTCTCACGCGGTGCTCGCATCAGAATCCACTCATCTGGAATTTTGAATCCCAGCGTCAAGGTAATACACTCCATATCATTGAAATGAACAATGAATTTCTTGTCACAAATCTGCGATATACTCAGAAGATTGTTCTCAAGCTCTGCAATATAGTTCACACGATCAAAAGAAACTACGCCATTAGAGAGTTTTCCCTCGGTGATTATCCTTCCACCTTGATTTCCTGCAAATCCAACATATCCACCATTGATAGCTTTAATGTCGAATAGCAATGCCTTCATTCCTGTCATATGCCTGGACGCTCCACTATCCAAAATCCACTTTGAAAGTACGGATCTTTGGAGCCCCTGCAAAATTCAGAAATTAGGTGAAAAGCTCTACCGAAGCCTTGGTCTTTGGTTTTACAGGATAACCATCAACAAAAGCATATTCAAACTCATCAACATCATCAAAATCAAATTCATCATCTGTTTCAACAATGTTAATGTTTGAAAATTTCACTTTCTTCTTATCTTTTACAGATTTTACGTTATCGTTTTTAAATTCTGTTTTAATTTCATTCACATTCTCACTCGTCTTTACTTACTCAGACTTAGTGATTTCAGTCTTTGATTCTTTAGTGCTGTCAGTCTTTACTAGCTCAGACTTAGCAACACAAGATGTTGTTGACCTTTTCTTGGCAATCCAGGTTTGAGATTTGATATTAGCCTTTTTGATGTAAAACTTGTTTTCATTAGACCTAGAAGTTTCACCTTTTTTGAAAATGGAATTTTCAAAAATCTTTTCAGACTTTGGTTTAACTTCTTGTTTTGATTCATTTCGTTTCAAAGTCTTTAAGGTTTTACAAACACTGGTTGCTTTGGTTTAACAACATTAGAATCTCTTCTTTGATGATAAGCCGGTTTTGATTTTGGACAATGTTGTGCCACATGACCAATTTCATTGCACTTGAAACATGTCCGATTATCAAGTGGATGTCCTTTAATTTGTGGTTTAACACAACCTGAGGTTTTGGCACCACTTGTAACCTTGGCTTTATCTCGAAGTTCTTTTTCCTTCTTGAACTCATCATTTGATTGATTACCAATCAAATTCTCCTCATGAACTATATTCGTCTCATATACAAACTTGATGTTTTTGTTTTTATATTCATAAAATGGTGACTGTTTCTTTACAGATTCATCAGTTTCTTCTTCTAAACCCAACTCCGCTCTCTGGTTTTCCGGATGATCACCATCGTTTCTTCGATAATTGTTTCTTTTAGGTTTGGAATAAAATTTTCGTTCATTGATTACCAATTCCTCTAATGTGGCTTCCATGAGTTTAAAGAATTTATCAAGCAATTCTTCTTTCACATCCTGAATCGGGAAGCTATCATCAAAGTATAGTCTATCCGAATCCTTAATTTTGTACATCACAACATTAGGATCGTCACTTTGACCATCTTCTGACGACTTATCGTCATTTTCAGATTGTGAATCAGAATTCTTTGAACTCGAGTTGGCGCTTTTGAAGCTGCCATCATCAGAATCACTTAAAACATTTTCAACAACTTTGTTAACCACAGCGTTGTTATCATCATCAGATTTAGCGTAGATTATATCAATGTTCTATGGCAACTCGTTTTTCTTTTCAGAAAGTAATTCAACATTTTGTGCTTGTCCATCCCGTCTGCAGATTTAACATAATATTTTTGGCAAAGGGGTGGAGGAACATTGCTATATTCTTTGCCTGCTTTCGTTTTAGGTTTTTCTTCCGATGAGACTGTTGGAAGAATGTGATCGATAACATACGTGTTAGTGATATAACTTCTTAACAATTGTCGAACTCTTTCAGTTTCAATTGTCAAATCTTGAAGTTGTTGTTTGATTTCAGCAATGGTGTTGATATAAATGTTTGTTGCTCTTTGTTTATCCATTATTGTACCACTCAACATTCTTATATTATCATGTTGTTCAGTGTTTTTTATGTCGAGTCTGCCATAATCATTTTTCATTTTGTCATATGCTTCTTTCATTGTGCAATAATCATATTTTAACAAATCATTATGCACATTGTTTTCAGCGATGATCTTTGATTTTTCGGCACATTCGACACAAGGTTTAGTACATTTTGTACAAGGTTTCTCAACCTCTACAACTTGTACTTTGACAACTTCTTTCTCGATAATCTTTACCTCTGGACCTACCTTGGTTAGATTTTCCAGTAAAGCTTTATCTACCATGTCCTTGAGGTCTTCGACTTTCATTTCTTGAGTGATATCAAGAATCACTTCATCAATCTTTTTCTCCTCAACCACTTGTTCTTTCGTGCTTCCATGAAAGTGACCTGCAAAACTATCACAAGAATTAGAGGATAAAATTCCTTATCTTCGCATATGGATATATTCCTCTTCTTCCTGCTGTTGATGCAAGTATTGTTCCAGAATAGCTTATTCGAAAGCTGCTGCTTCTGTTGTTGCTGCTGCTTCAGCTGCTGCTGCTGCCTCCTCTGCAGAATTGTCTTCAACTATCTCTGCCATCAAAGCAACTCCGGTCTTTTTCCCAATATAAGAATTCCAGTCAAAACCGTCATCTTCTGTGGATGCAACCATGGCTTTCTCCGTGGTACTACTATTTGGCTTTTCTTGGATCTCAACTTGAGTTTTCTTCGGGAACGGTTTATGCTGAAGCGCCTTCTTGTAATATTCACTCCCTCCTCCAAAAGGACTTTGATTTCCGGTTGCCTCGGTGTTCTTACACTCTCTTTTAAAATGTCCCTTCTGTCGACATCTAAAACACGTGACTTTGGATTTGTCAAAACCCAATTTGTTGCTGGAGTTTTCTATGTCACGGCCCGTGAGTTCAAAGAACTTTGTCATTCTCCTGATGATCGAAGCTACGAACCATTTGATGTCCATTAGTTCGATTTCTTCCTCGTCAACCCAGTTATAATATTCGGCGGTCATCTTGAGGTTTCCTATCTTGCCGGCAACAAGACATTCATAAGACTCTAAGACGGTAGCGAGTATTGACATATGTTGTTTTGCAACTTCTTCTGAAATAACATTGTTCAAATTCACAGCGATATTGTACTTATAAACGTTCGGACCAGAACTTTGCTGTTAATTCTGATTTGCTTGACTTTGGAATGTTGAATTTGAACCAGTGCTCGAGTAAGAATTTTGTGGACTTGGGTCATACTGAGGCTGTGAATGATTCTGATTCTGTGGAGAAGCATTCATGTTTGCACTAAAAGCAGTTCCAATTTTGGACTCGAAATGTTATCTTGCATTCCGGTTTTATAGTACAAACCGAAGTCTTGAACTACATTAGCATTCTTTGACTTTGCTATCTTCAGAAGCTCCATTACGTGACCTTTGAGTTTATCGATAAATGTTGACAACTTGAAGAAATCCCACTTATCACTATTCTTCAGAACCATCAAATACGTAGTCCATTCACCCTCTGGTAGTGCGTCAGCAAGTTTTTCGATGTATTCTTGTTCTGTCTTCTAAAGACCGTGTCTTCGCATTTGACTTTGAGTTGATAGAAACGCTCAATCATTTGCTTAATGGTCTCATTCTTCAGCATGCTAAAAATATCGAACTCTTTCAGAATGAGAGCCTTCTTGCTTTTGATCATTTCGGCACTGCCTGGGTATTTCTTCTGTAACGACAACCAAAGCTCCCTTGCTGTAGTATACTCTGGTAACAAGATTAGAATATCTTCTTTGACAGACTATGAGACTGATCATCTTTTTCTCTGCAATGTCTTCGTCTCTCTGAGCTGTCGAGTAATTGTACTTCTCAAGAACTTGTTGATGCTCATCTACCGGAATAGTATAGCCTCTTTCAATTGACACCCAGCTAGCGAAGTGCATGGCTTGAACCCAGTAGGTAAATTTCTCTTTCCATGCTTCGTATTCGTCTATGCTCATCAGATTGGGCGGTTTGACGGTCGTTCCCATTTTGTTATCAAGATTGACTTGATTAATCACATTGGCATTTTATGAACTAGCTCCGGACATATAAGCTCTTATTTGATCTTCCATTGTGAATAACGAAACGTATACGCTGAAAATTTTTCAAAAACTTTGAAAACAGTTAGTCCTACTACAAGTTCGGTCGAACTTGTAGTGACAAATGAAGAATTCTTGAATTTTCTAACAAGTTGGTCGAACTTGTTAGATTTACTTTGCAAAAATTTCAAATATCTTCGGTCGAACTTATAACCCAATTAAACAGATCTTCGAGCGAACTTGTTTAGTAGAACTTTGATGAAATACAAGCAAGTTCGGGCGAACTTACTTAAAATCTTCTTGATTTTACACAAGTTCGGTCGAACTTGATGTAAAATTCATGAAAATTTAGTATCTTCGGGCGAACTTGAATCAAATTTCCACAAAAATCACCTAAGTTCGGGCGAACATACTAAAATATCACTTGAAAAGTGATGTTTTAGTGCAAGTTCGGCCGAACATGGCCAACAAGTTCGTTCCAGAAAGTTTTCAAAAACATAGTTTTTTCAAAATTTCGACATGAATTTGGTTGAATTTTGTCTCCAAACTTTCAAGGGTTTATCTTTGTTCTATTTTACATGATATATTAAAAAATCAAAAGTTTTTTACCATGAATTCTTTATTTTGTGATCAAAAGTTAAAGAAAAAGAAGAATGGAGTAGAAATAGAAGTGTTCTTGTCTTGATACTATCAAATCAGGCTGTTCTAGCTCTGATACCACTTGCAGGACCGATCCTTGATGCTTAGGAACCTAAATTTGATATCAAACGTCCATAATAGCGGAAATATTACGTCGTGTTACCAATAGACAAGAATTAATCAGTTAATCGTCAGTTTCATTGATTAAACGTTCAGATTACAGACTGACAGAGCTTCGCCTCTACAATGCCAAAGTTACAAATGAGACACACAAGCTAGGTATTTAGAGCACAACAAGTTCGCTCCTCATGTACAAGTTCGCCCGAACTTGCCTATGCAAGTTCGACCGAACATGCCTATGCAAGTTCGGCCGAACATGCTCAAACATGTCAATCTATGAGCGAACTTGGCTAAGACTTTTCATAAATACTCCTTAACCTAGCCTATGCAGCTCTATACAATACAAACTCGATTAAGACTAAGACATAGACATTCTGCACCAACAAATGGTTCAGTAATTAGAGTTTGCAGATAGTGTCCACGGATTGATATCCGGTCTTGCCATATATACTACACTGCGACCGGTGCACTTGCCGATTGTGTGTGGTTTAGTAGCGATTCCATTTTAAAAACTTGTTTCGAAATTAACATATACATTTTCACACATCAAGTTTTTGGCGCCGTTGCCAGGGACACTAGCACTTTAGAGAACGATCCGAGTCGTCTATTTAGTTGTTTACTTGCTTTCTTAGATTTTCATTGCCTTTAGGCGTTTTACTTGCAATTTGTGCCTTTAGGGTTAGATCTGCTTTAGTATTTGGATTAGTATTATTACCATTGTATGCGCCATACTCGTTCACAGGGGCCACCTTCGTTTGTTGCTTCGTCCGAGCCCGAGCGAGATTTCCAAGAGCGCCTTCGCACCATCCGAGCTAGTCGGGTACACATTCCATCTTCTGCTTTTACCATGGGTGATGTTGATGCCCCAGCTAGGAGAGTCGTCGCTGATTATGCCAGGCCGAACGCGACCAATGCTCGATCCAGCATTACCCGACCCGCTATCGGTGTTAATAGCTAGCAGATTCCGTCTCAGATCATCATGATGGTTACGAACACCATCTAGTTCCATGGGTTACCTTCAGAGGACCCGAATGTTCATCTTTCTCATTTTTCAGCTATCTGCGGCACCTTCCAGACGCAAGGCGTTACGAGGACGCCTGTAAGCTGCGTCTATTTCCCTTCTCGCTTGCTGATCACACCCACGCTTGGTTGGAATCCCTTCCTGTGGGATCCATTACAACTTGGGCCATGATGCGAGACAAGTTCTTAGAGAAATATTTCCCCCCTGCCAAAACAGCTAGTCTGAGGAGCATGATTCTGGAGTTCCGCCAGAAGGAGGGAGAGACTTTTTACAAGACATAGGAGCGATTCAAGGAGTTGTTGGTTAAGTGTCCTCAACACGGATTCGAGGATTGGGCGTTAGTTGAGAAGTTTTATCATGGAGTGACGCCCACCACGAGGAATATGCTAAACACTACTGCTAGTGGCAATCTGATGACAGCCAAAACACTAGAGGAGTGCACTGATATGTTTGAGGACATCCCGATGAGCAGCTATGAGTTTCCTAATTCTAAAGATTCGTCTACTACACAGAGGGGTGTGCATAAAGTTGATACTACCACTATCATACAAGCTCAGATTGACGCCTTGCCGAAGTAGATGAAGGAGATGCAGTAGAAGAAGGAGCAGCTGTGCGAGATATGCACTGGAAGGCATGACACGGCCGCGTGTCCTATTGCCCCTGATGAGTCACGAGAGCAGGTAGAGTTTGTGAGTAATTGCATTCAGAACGGTTTCGGGGGTGGTTACAATTCGAATTAGAAGAACCACCCAAACTTCAGCTGGAAGAATAGCAACCCACAGGGGTTTCAGCCGTGTCAGAGTTTATTTCAGGACACAGGAGCAGAAGGGAGTTCGGGTGAGTAGCGCCCGACATTGGAGAAGATAATGAGGTAAAACCAGGAGACATTAGCGAAGCAGACGCAGTTGCTTACATAGTTCATCACACGTGAGGATACTCGACATCAGGAGACACAGTCGAGGTTCATGGAGCATAAGACCTTTGTGAAGAGTCAGACCATAGCACTGCAGAATCTTGAGAGAACGGTAGGTTTGTTGGCCGATCAGCTGAACCAGAGGCCTCAAGGTGGTCTTCTAGTAGTACTGTAGGAAATCCGAACACCACAACTTAGGCGATGACTACGAGGAGTGGCAGAGGAACTGTTGAGATCGAGCCGGTAGTTGAGGATGAACCGGTCGATGAGGAGATTGAGATGGAGACACCAGCTGGCGATGTGCAACCTAGGTTGCGCCCATCAAGTATAGCACAGTCCAGCGGGTCTTCAAGAGAGAATAAGGAGTCAGAGAAGGAGCCGATGAGGGTGTACAAGCCGACACCCCCTTACCCAGGAAGGTTAGTGAAGCGTAAGGATGGAGAGTAGTATGGCAAGTTCCTTGAGATGTTGAAGACTCTCCACGTGAACATTCCTTTCGTAGAGGCTCTATCGAAGATACCGAAGTACGCGAAGTTTCCGAAGGACTTGCTCATGAATAAGAAGAAGTTGGAGGATCTTGCGACTGTTACATTGAGCGAGGAGTGTTCTGCCGTCTTACAGAACAAGCTGTTGAAGAAGATGTCTGATCCTGGTAGCTTCACGATTCTGTGTCTGATTGGAAATCTTACCGTCAGCAATGCGCTAGCAGACCTAGGAGCTAGCATAAATCTTATGCCATATTCCATCTTTGCTAAGCTCAATCTAGGCAAGTCGTCTCCTACGTGCATGAGTCTTCAGCTGGCAGATAGGTCGGTGACGTTTCCGAGGGGGATCGTATTGAATATGCTTGTGAAAGTCGATAAATTCGTATTTCCAGTTGACTTCGTCATCCTTGACATGGACGAGGACTCTGAGGTCCCGCTGATTTTAGGTTGTCCATTCCTTGCCACTGCACGAGTATTCATTGACGTGCACGACGGCAAGTTGACTCTACGAGTTGATGAGGATGAGGTCACATTTGACATTCAGCGTTCTATGAGGCATATGTGGGTAGCCTCCTCAGCTAGATTTGCGGGAGAGATGCGTCTGATATGCAGGTTGCGAGTATTGATGATCAGGGGAGTGGGGTCACTGAGTTTGATGTTTAGCAGGACCTGCCGCAGCAGGCTACCGAACCTTCCCTAGATTCGATGTGTTTGAGGTCATTGATAAGGAGGAGATTCCGAAGGAGAAGCCGCCTGTTGAGGTACCCCCGCCCCTAGAGTTGAAGGAGTTGCCGTCTCACCTGGAGTACTCATTCTTCGGCGAGGGATCTCAGTTACCCGTCATCATTTCTGTTGGATTGACGGAGGAGGAGAAGAATAAGTTGATGAGTGTACTGAGAGGCCATAGGCAGGCGATCGCGTGGAAACTGATGGATATTAAGGATATCAACCCTTCATTTGGACGCACAAGATCTTGATGGAAGAGGAGTTCAAGACGGTGGTTCTGCCTCAGAGAAGGCTAAACCCGAATATGAAGGACGCCTTGAAGAAAGAGGTGATTAAGTTACTGGATGCAGGGCTGATTTACCGGGTTTTGGACTCTGCATGGGTGGGTCCCGTCCAGGTGGTCCCCAAGAAGGGGGTATGACAGTGGTCGTCAATGAGAAGAATGAGTTGATACCCACCCGAACCGTCACCGGCTGGCGAGTTTGCATAGATTATCGCAGGCCCAATGATGCCACGCGCAAGGATCACTTTCCTTTGCCGTTCATTGATCAGATGCTAGAGCGACTATCAGGATAACAATTCTATTGCTTTCTTGATGGATTCTCAAGTTATTTCCAGATCCCCATTGCACTAGAGGATCAGGGAGTTCTTTCGATCACTGTCTGCGTAATCTCGAGCGTGTGCTTACTCGATGTGAGGAGACAAACCTGATGCTAAATTAGGAGAAGTGTCATTTCATGGTTCAAGAAGGGATTGTGCTAGTGCATAAGATTTCACAGGTGGGGCTTGAGGTTGATCAAGCCAAAGTTGATGTTATTACCAAGCTCCCGCCGCCCACTTCTATGAAATTGATTAGGAGTTTCTTGGGTCATGTGGGATTCTCCAGCTGTTTATCCGCAACTTTTCAAAGGTTGCGCGCCCGATGACCCAGCTGCTAGATAAGGATAGGCCATTTGTTTTCGATGATGAGTGTTTGTAGGCCTTCGAGTTGATTAGGGAGAAGTTAGTGAGTGCTCCTATTCTGATTGCTCCTGATTGGAGCCTCCCATTCGAGATCATGTGCGATGCTAGAGACTTTGCAGTTGTGGCCGTTCTAGGGCAGCATAGGGAGAAACACTTTCATCCCATTTACTACGCTAGCAAGACCCTAAACGACGCCCAGGAGAATTATACCACGACAAAGAAAGAGTTGCTAGCAGTGGTATTCACGTGTGATAAATTTCGGTCATATCTTGTGCTATCATTGACTATTATTTTCATGGACCACGCAGCCTTGAGATACTTGTTCGCGAAGAAGGACGTGAAGCCGAGACTGATTTGGTGGATTCTGCTGCTCCAGGAGTTTGATTTGGAGATTAGAGATAAGAAGGGTGCTGAGAATGTGGCTGCCGACCATTTGTCAAGATTAGAGAGCCCCGAGACAGAGAAAACTTGGAAGGAGAGGATTGGGGATGAGTTTCCCCATGAGGTGTTGATGTTTTTGAAAGCCACGAGGAAGGCTTACCTTGGTTCACTAATCTAGCGAATTACTTGTCTACAAGTGACCTTGTGGAGGGGATGACCTACCAGTAAAAGAAGAAATTCTTTGCGGATGTCAAGCACTACATTTGGGAGGATCCATACTTGTTCAGGATCAGAGCGAGCCAGGTTATTAAGAGATGTTTGTTTGGGTCCGAGTCCCGCAGCATTCTACGACATTGTCATGGGGGACCGACTGGTGGCCATTATGGTACGTCTTACACCGCCAAACGGGTGTTTGACACAGGATTTTATTGGCCGACCATCTTTAGGGGCGCACATGAGTTTGTGCGGTGCTGTGATGCCTGTCAGAGAACAAGAAATATCTCATCCCTATTCAGGTTGTGGAAGTTTTTGATATTTGCGGCATTGATTTCATGGGTCCATTCCCATGTCGATAGGGAACCGATACATCCTAGTCGCGGTCAACTATGTATCTAAGTGGGTTGAGGCGAAGGCCTTGCCTACGAATGACGCGAGGGTTCTTGTGAGGTTTTTGAGGAGATTGTTTGCTAGGCTTGGGACACCGAAGTCTTTGATTTCAGATCGAGTCACCCACTTCTGCAATTCACAGATGGAAAAAGTCTTGAAACGCTATGGGGTCACCCATCGGCTTTCAACGGCTTATCACCCTCAGACTAGTGGGCATGTGGAGAATTCGAATCGATGGATTAAGAGAATCTTGGAGAAGACTGTCGGAAATAGTCGCATCGACTGGTCTGACAAGTTAGATGATGCACTTTGGGCTTTCCGAACTGCCTATCGGACACCTATTGGGACTTCTCCCTTTAGGTGAATTTATGGGAAAGCGTGTCATCTATCGGTCGAGTTAGAGCATAGGGCCTATTGGGCGTTGAGGGCAGTCAATCTTGACTTGCCGGCTGCAGGGAAGAAAGAGTTTCTTTAAATTCATGAGTTAGAGGAGTTACGCGATGAGGCGTATGAGAAATCGTGGGCATACAAGGAGCATACTAAGGAGTTGTACGATAGACACTTGAAGCAGGTGAAAGAGTTCAAGTGTGGGGAGAAGGTGTTGCTATATAATTCCCGGTTGAAGTTGTTCCTGGGAAAACTAAGATCACGTTCGTGTGGACCGTATGTGGTTACCCACGTTTTTCCATATGGTACGGTAGAGGTAGAGATAGAGGACGGTCAGCGGTTTAAAGTTAACGGTCACCGTATAAAACATTTCTTTGAGGGACCGATAGAGGAGAGAGAGGATGAGGTGATTGACCTCCTGATTATTAGCATGTGGGTGCTTGGCTTGTAGACTCGGGTTTCACCCGAGTTGTAGAGTTTGTATAGTTTTTGTAGTTTTTATTTTACTTTTTTCGTTTGTGTACTATGAGTCTAAATTAGTTGGTTTGAGTTAGTTTCTGTCTTTGAGTCAGTTTTACGCTTGGGTTGTCTTTGTTTTGTTTGTGCAGGTTTGCAGGCTACCGCCCGTACTCAATCTCCATTCGGGCGGCGATTTCGAGTATATATCATATTGTAGAGGGCAGCCCTAGCATATTAGTTTGGACGACCGCGAAGGAAATGGTATACAGTCGTGTACGGTTTTGGATTGAAGACACGCGCAACTGGCACTGATTTTTATCCCAACCAGCTAAGTCTTTTCCACTTCCTTGTATTTTTGAATATTATTATAGGTTTTTATTTATTTTTTTAGTGTTTTTTTATCCTACATTGAGGGCAATGTAGAGTTTAATTGTGGGGATGGGAAACTACATTTTTAGTTAGAGTTGAGTAAAAAAAATGAAAATTGAAAAATCCAAAAATATTGAAAAAATGAGAAAATGTTCTTGACTTAGAGTTTGCAAATAAATACGGAAAATGGTAGTAAAGTCAAGTATGTTCGGTTCTCAAATAATAATAATATGAGTTAAAAGTTGAGCACATTTCTGATTTGGGATGTGTGGGTAGGCTCTTCCGGTTATAGGTTTCTTTGAGCTAAAAATACTTAATATGTTAGGATACCAGTGGGTACTCATCTAGGAGAAATAGAGAAACCGAAACCGCCAATAATAGTATAAGGAATGCCGTTATAAGCTAAAAGTCTTAGAAATTTTAATTAAAAAAAAAGTATAAATGAGCTAGATTGAATAAAACCGAGGACTATGTAATCCTTATAGGGGATTGTGACTTTGATTTATATTACCTCTAGGTTGAGTTAAAAGAAAAAAAATTCCTAATATACCGAAGCTCATGTTGTCGCTCTTAGGGATGGTGACTCTAGTTGAGACAACCTCTGGGTTAGGTATGTTGATGCATAATGTCTATTGTCTAGGTCTTGGATCAAGTCAGTATGTTTAGAGCTTGAATTGTTAGATTTAATGATGTCTTTATGGTGTAACATGCAAGTTCAGCCAAAGATGTTATTGGCTGATCAAGTTCAGCAGAACTTGATCTAGCCTTGACACACTTCGAGCGAACTTCATTGTCTATATATATAGGAAGTCCAGGTTCTAACATTGTAACAACTTTGCGACTTCTACGGCGATGCTCTGTCAGTTTGGATTTCGAGTTGTAATACTTTTGGACTTAATAAACTGACGATTAAACAGTAATTCTTGTGTATTTGGTTAACTTGTCATATAAATTCCGTATATATGGACAATAGATATAAATTTAGGTTCCCGAGCTAAGGAGGACGGTCCTATCAAGTGGTATCAGAGGCTGGATACCTAAATTTGCTGGAATCAACACAAGAATCATTCCATTTCTACTCATTTCTACCATTTTTTCTTAACTTTTTCACAAAATTGATGAACTCATGGACAAAAATGGCTAAAATTGAACATGTCATGTAAAATCACATAATTTCAAACCCCTGAAATTTTGAGAATAAAAAACAATCGAATTCCTGCAAAAAATGTCAAAAAAACCATGTTTTTCAGCCAAACTTCGGCCGAACTTACCACACAAGTTCGCTCGAACTTGATGAAAATCAACAAATTTTGTTGATATTAACCATCTTCACCCGAACTTTCTCGATTTTTCAGTAAAATTTGACTAAGTTCGCCCAAACTTGTCATTTTTGTTGAAATTTTATGTTAAGTTCGCTCAAACCTGGGATAAACTTGGAAATTTTTCAAAACATAATTCAAGTTCGTTCGAACTTGATTAATTGTGAAAAATCTTGAAAATTTCATTCAAGTTCGCCAGAACTTGGTGAAATTGAATCTGAAATCTGTTTCCTGAAGAAGTTCGACCGAACTTGTTAGTGCACTAATCAATTTTTCAAGTTTGTGAACGTGTTTTCAGCGATACTCGTTTATTTTCCGCGATGGAAGATATCCACAATGCGTATATGACAGCAGGGGCTTCAACATCAAATGCCAACATGATGAATTAAGTTAATCTGGATAATGAGATGGGAACGTCAGTGAAGCCACTGAAGCTTATGAGCATGGATGAATACAAGGGGTGGAAGGAAAAATTTATGAACTGGGTTCAGGCTACTTTCTTTCACAGTTGGATTGCGGTTGAAATAGGTTACACATGGCCAAGAGATGAACATGAAAATATTATTGAAATGAGTATGTTTTTTCAACAGAAGGATACGTATGTTGCTGAAAAGAAAATGATTAGTCTGATTTAGCAGTCCGTGAAGGAAGACATCTTGGTGTTATTACCAGAGTACAAAACTGCACAAGAGTTATGGAAGTATCAAAAGGCTAAATATCAGGGGAGTGCAGAGATGATTAAGAGCAAAAAGGTTCTAATCATGAAAGAATTTGACATCTTCACAATGCTGAAAGGCGAGTCGATGAAACAAATGATAGAACGATTCTATCACTTGAAAGTGATAATGAGAAGGCATGGTCTTGATAAGACTGAAGAAGAATATATTGATAAACTGGTTGATGCTTTATCGGAAGGTGAATGGACAACGTATCTAATTGTGCTAAAAGAAAGTCAAAGCTGGGAATTTTTCAAGTAATCCACTTTTATCGACAAGTTGGAGGGGCATGAGATGGAACTGTTGAAGATTGCCAAGTCAAAGAATTCGAATATTGCTCAGGATGTAGGACTTTATTACAAGAGTGGAGCTCAAGAGAATATTTCAAGTCCGAAGATCCAAACAGCTTTAAGTGCGAATATGAATTCCTCGAATCATTCACCACAGGGCCAAACTCAATCATATCCTAACTATGATCAGAGTCCTCCCACTGCATCATATTCAAGCACGAGTTCGAATTCTCCGTTTCAAAACCAGAAAAATCAGAATAATCAATCAAATTATGATCCAAACATGTTTAGATGCAATATTGCAGTCAACCTAAACACCGTCTAGTGGCTAAATTGCATATGTCACTTCTTGCTACAGTGCTGGAATCTTATGAGAGTTTAGTGGCTGAGGATTACGACCAAGTGGATGAGGAGGAGCTTGAGTTGATGGACATCAAATGGTCCTTAGCTTCGATTATACGGAGAGTTACCAAATTTGTAGCGCTCACCAGAAAAGATATCGGAAACTCGAGCAACAAACTGGGATTCGACAAGACAAAAGTTACTTGCTTCAGATGCCGACAAAAAGGGCATTTCAAAAGAGAATGCAAGAATGCAGAACCGAGTGGCAACCAAAGTCCTTTCGGAGGCAGCAATGACTACTATAAGAAAGCATTGCAATACAAGTCGTTTCCGAGGAAAGTTCAAGTCGAAGTCCAAGAGAAACCATATAACACCGCATAAAAAGCGATGGTTGCTTCTAATGAAGATGATGGCTTTGACTGGAACACATATATAGCCAAGAAGACTGGAGTTGCTCTAACGGACGAAATTGTGGAAGAACAAGATACATCTTCTGAGGATGCAGCTCTAGAGAATGCAATGCTAGAAGAATACTTGCAACAAAAAGAAGAGAGGAGATCTATCATCATACAAGGATGCAGAGTGTTCTTTCTCCTAACATCACTTCTAGTTTTGCAGGTTGCTTTGGTGCTACAACATCTTCTGAGCATGTCGTTGAAGAAACGAAACTAGTGGCTGAGGAACTCTTTGACATAACCAAGGAGATGAATGAGGAGAACCTCACGGAAATCTCAAACAAAGCGATGATGGCAAATTTAATAAAGGTAGGTCCCGAGGTAAAAGTTGTAGAAAAAGAGGTGGTAAAAGTGCAAATCGTTGAGGTTGAAAAACCTTGCATGAAATGTACTAAGCCTTGTGTGCAATGCACCAAAAAATCTTAAATCATAAGTGAACTCAATGTGCATAACAACAATTTTAAATATGATTATCGCACAATGAAGGAAGCTTATGATAAAATGAAAGGCGATTACAGCAGACTTGATAAAAACAACATTGCACAACATGACATAGTAAGAATGTTAAAAGCAACGGTAATAGAAAAACAAAAAGCCATTAACATTTACATAAGAGTTAAATGCTTGGTTGGCCCCTGTGGTTTGTGAAAGTTTCAGACTTGGTCCCAGTGGTTCACTAATTACACACTTGGTCCTAATAGTTGTAATTTTTGCACTCGTGTGGTCCTTATCACTAACCTATGTTAAGTTTTTCAGTTAAATACGTGCAAAATACTAACTTGCCCATAAACAAATAAAAAAAGAAAAAGAACTGAACCCCCTTTATCTTCTTCATCCTCTCCCCCCTCTCTCTCTCTAAAACCCACCACCCACCTCCACCGTCAGCCCATCACCACCACCACCTTCAACCCACCACCACCTCCTCCACCGCCTCCTTCAACCCATCACCACCACCTCAAACGTGATCCTCAAAAGTACCCGGACGAGCCCTTCTAGATACGGTGTGACGAACTGGCTTCGTCTCGGTTCTCCTTGCCGAATAATTTTGATTCTCGCAATCACCATTTTGAACGCACTTTCATCGAGCATTTGACGCGTGAGGCCCATATCTCGTTCCGGGAGATCCGCAAGAAGCCCAACAGCTACCGCTTGTTCTTCGGAACTCACAATGTTTTCCGCAATTACTTTTATTAACCCGTCGAGTTGACCCGCTGACCCGCGCAACGAACTCGTGAGTTCTTGACCCATGTTCGGTGAAAGTTTTTGCAACAGTTTAATCGCAGCCAAACGGAGATCTTGTTGCGGGGCTTCGATGAACTGAACCAAACTGGTAATCGCACCTGAGCTTTTGATAGCAGAAACGACACTGATTAACATAACCGGAGAGCTCGTGAGTCCAACAAGAACTTGTAAAAGTTTGCATTCGATTGAGGGTCCGGTGGTGGTGATGGGTTGAAGGAGGCGGTGGAGGAGGTGGTGGTGGGTTGAAGGTGGCGGTGGTGGTGATGGGCTGACGGTGGAGGTGGGTGGTGGGATTTAGAGAGAAAGAGGGAGGGGGAGAGGATGAAGAAGATTAAGGGGTTCAGTTCTTTTTTTTTTATTTGTTTAGGGGCAAGTTAGTAATTTTGCACGTATTTAACTGAAACACTTAACATAGGTTAGTGATAAGGACCACATGAGTGCAAAAATTACAACTATTAGGACCAAGCGTGTAATTAATGAACCACTAGGACCAAGTCTGAAATTTTCACAAACCATAAGGACCAACCAAGCATTTAACTCTTTACATAAATACCATTTCTGAAACAAAACAAGAGCTTCAAGTATGGAAATTGAACCCGAAAGCGTGAGACAGCTTTTGAAAAGCTATACCACGAACGCTTACGTCATCGATCATATTTTTTCGACGATTCAGTCGGAAGAAAATGATAAGAAAGCAAAAGGTAAGAAACGTGGGGATTATAGCTATGTTCTACTTCCCTTGTGTGAAAAATATTGTCGTAAAAAAGTTGAAGGGATGGAAAAGGCGCTTAATGTTGAACTTTTGACAGAATAGAAAAATGAGTTGTCTGAGAACATTGACATAACCTACACAAATGATGATAGTGAAGCAGTGGTGAAAAATGTTGTTGAGTGAATCCGATGATGGAAGCTTTAAGAGCGCCAATGCAAGTTTGAACAGTTCTGAATCACAATCAGAAGATGACGATACATCATTGGAAGATAGCCTAAGTGATGATCCTAACGTTGTCATGTACAAAGTTAAGGAATCTGATAGACTATATTTCGATGACAGTTTTCCGATTCAAAATGTGAAAGAAGATCAAATTGATAAATTGTTCAAACTCGTTGAAGTATCATCAGAGGATTTAGAGAGAAATGAGAGAAAATTTTATTCAAAATCCAAGAAAGTTTATAACAACTACCGAAGGAATGGTGGTGACTTTCCTGAACACAAGAGAGTTGGTTTGGGTTTGGAGGTAGAAGATGAACCAAAAAAGAAAAAGTCACCATGTCATGAATACAAGAATTAAAACATGAATTTCATTTATGGGACAAATACGGTTCAGGAAGAGAATTTGATTTGAAAGCAATCAAATGATGAGTTTAAGAAGGAAAAGGAACTTCGTGATAAGGATAAATCCACAAGTGGAGTAAAATCCACGAATGGACATTCTGAAATTCATACTTGCTTCAAATGCAATGAAGTTGGTTACATTGCTCGCAAGTGTTCGATAATCAAAGCCTATGTATCAATGAAGAAAGACAAATTCAGATGTTGAGAAACTTAAGCAACTAGAGATTGTAAAACCAATCACAATCTCAAAATGAAACAATGAATCTAAAATCAAAGTGAAACCTAAAACTGAATCAAAGTTTGAAAATTCAACTTTTGAGAAAGGTGAAACTTCCAAATCAAACGAAAACAAATATTCAATATTCTACATTAAGAAATCAAGAATTAAATCACAATCTTGGGTTGCAAAGAAGAAAACAACATCATCTGAAGTTGCAAAGTCTGAGTCAGTTAAAACTAAAGAAGACAAGGTGTCTGAATCAAAGGGTAAAACTGAAATTGACAAAGTTTCTCCTAAACCTTCAAAAGAAAAGAAGAAAGTCAGGTTTGAAAACTTAAATGTCTATGAAGTCTTAGATGATGATTATGAATATCAAGGGATTATGAGGATGTTTATGAAGATTATTATCCCACACCAAAGACCAAAAAGCCTTGGGTTGCACTTTTTCACTAAGTTGTTAACATGTGTAGGGGCTCCAAAGATCTATATTATCGAAGTGGATTCTGGATAGCGGAGCTTCACAACACATGACTGGGATGAAAGCACTACTCTTTGATATTAAAGCGTGTAACAGAGGTTATGTAGGATTCACTGGTAATCAAGGAGGTGGAATCATAGCAGAAGGAAAACTTTCAAATGGTGTGGTGTCGTTTGATAAGGTCAACTATATCGCGAGCTGGAGAACAATCTTCTCAGTATTTCTCATATTTGCGATAAGTAGTTTGCCGTTCATTTCAACGACAAGGAGTGCATGATTCTTAAGCCGGGATTCAAGATTCCAGATGAATGGATTCTAATGCGCGCTCCACGCGAAAATGATCTTTATGTGCTAGACATGAGTGTTTCTACCACATCGTCAAAGTCGACTCAATGTTTTGTAACAAAGGCCACAGAGAAGGATTCAAGTCTATGGCACAGGAAGATGGGGCATATACACCTCAGGAAAATGAATTTTCTGGTTCACAATGACTTAGTCGAAGGGGTGAATCTTTGAAGCTTTCATATGAGGGATCATTGTCTTGAATGCAAGAAAAGAAAGCAGATTAAGAAGTCACATCCTAAGAAGATTCTTAACTCCATTAAGCTGCCGCTTGAAAGACTACGTATGGATCTTTTCGGTCCGGTGAATGTTCAAAGTATTTCTGGAGATCTGTATTGTCTAGTCTTCACGAATGATTATTCATGATATTCATGGGTTTTCTTCCATGAGAGCAAAGACGAAACATTTGATAATCTTGTGATTCTCTTTAAGAAGCTTGAAAATCTGTACCATCTCCCTGTTAGTCGAATTCGAAGCGATAATGGTACGGAGTTCAAGAATACCCGGATGAAAGATTTTTGCAACGCCAAAGGAATTCTACACGAATTCAGTGCACCTTACACTCCGCAACAGAATGGAGAAGCTGAAAGGAAGAACCAAACGTTAATCGAAACAGCGAGAACTATGCTCGCAGATTCCAAACTTCCCGTCAGCTTCTAGAGTGAAGCGGTTGCAGCGGCATGCTACACATTGAAGAGAGTCTTGACGGTCAAACCGACCAAAAAGACATGCTTCGAGATGATTAACCGAAGGAAACCAAATCTAAAGCATCTAGAACTGTTTGGCGCACCTTGCACAATGATTGATCCGGATGGAAAGTTCGCTGCTAAAACGCTGGAAGGTTTCTTTGTCGGATATGCTAGTCCGCTCAGGAGAATTTACATTCCTACATTGAGAAGAGTGATCGAAGCACACCACGTTGATTGCTTTCAGTACACAACTCCTATTCAAAGAAAAGGCGATGCGTGGTTGTTCAATTATCAAGATTTATGGAAGTCATTCGACTTGCCAGAAGAGCCTTCTGAAGAAAACCTTGCAGCTCTTTTTTATCTACAACAGTCGGCTAATCAGGAGTATATTTCAAGGCCAATAGTGGTTAATCAACCAACTGTTGGTTCATCATCTTCTTCTGGTGCAGGTCCAAGTACTAGCGATGTTCAGGAAACTCAAGCAGAACCAGTTAATTCTATAGTGGAACCTAATCTTTCTCAAGCACATAGTTCCAACTCTGATGAAGCTCCGACATTTGATGATGATGGAGAATCTTCTTCTGATGAAGAATCCGAGCAGATCACCAGCATGTTAAATCAATATGCTGGCCTGAGTAATCAAAATGAAGTGTCTTCTAGTGCTCCTGAAGTTGAAGTGGTGGCAGATCAGAATATCACTAATCAAGAGAATATTGTTGATGTTCCAAGTGAGGTGATGCTTAGATCTTATTCATACCACCCATCGAACTCCATAATTGGTGAATTGCAAGTTGGTGTGCGAACAAGGAGCCAGATCAACAAAGCTTTGAGTTATTTCTATACACGAGTAGCTCCGATTCAAGATTATTGCTACTATTCGTGCTTCATATCTCAGATTGAACAAAAGAATGTTACTGAAGCTTTGGGAGATGAGAACTGGGTACAAACGATGCAAGAGGAATTGTTACAATTTGAAAAGCTAGGGGTATGGAAACTTCTTGACCTACCGGAGAATCAAAAGGCGATAGATACCAAATGGGTCTTCAAGTGCAAGCGCGATGATCGTGGAGTGATAGTGCACAACAAAGCTCGGCTCGTTGTCAAAGGATTCCATCAACAGGAAGGAATTGATTATACAGAAGTATTTGCACCAGTTGCTCGACTGGAGTCCATTCGCATTTTCCTTGCATTTGCTGCTTGGAAAGGATTTAAGGTGTACCAGTTGGATGTGAAATCAGCTTTTCTTTACGGTAAGCTACGAGAGCAAGTGTACGTCGGCCAACCACCGGGTTTTGTCGATCCGCTGAACAAGAAGAAAGCTTATCTCCTGGATAAAGCATTATACGGTTTGCATCAGGCCCCGAGAGCCTGGTACGAGACGTTATCCCAACATCTCGTCGGTAACGGCTTTACCAGAGGAAGAGTGGATAGTACGCTTTTAACCAAAGAAGTTGGAAATCATCTGATTATCGTACAAATAAATGTGGATGACATCATCTTTGGTTCAATAAATGACGATCTTTCCAAAGAGTTTGAGAAAATCATGAAGAAGAAATTCGAGATGTCTTCTATGGGCGAAATGAAATTCTTCTTCAGATTGCAAGTTGATCAATTGCCAGACAGTATTTTCATTCATCAAACAAAGTATGTTCACGACATCTTGAAGAAGTTTGAAATGGAAATCATGAAGCCATTATCTACTCATCTTGCTCTCAATCACGGAATTTGCATTGATGAAACAGGAACAAAAGTTAATGATACTCTTTACAGGTCAATGATAGGATCACTTATGTATCTGACGGCATGTTGCCCAGATATCATGTATCCTACCTGCCTTTGCGCCAGATATCAGTCCAGTCCAAGAATCTCCCACATGCAGATCGTGAAGCGAATTTTCAGATACTTGAAGGGATGTCCAAGCACCGGCTTGTGGTACCCAAAGAATGATAACTACGATCTGACGGGATATGCTGATTCTGATTTTGGTGTAGTTAAATTGAATTCAAAATCAACTACAGTGGGCTTCCCGTTCTTCGGAACACGCTTGGTAACCTGGCAGTGTAAGAAACAGACTATGGTCGCTCTCTCTACCTGTGAAGCTGAGTATATCTCGGCCTCCAGCTGTTGTTCACAGATTCTATAGATTCAACAGCAGATGAGAGACTATGGTCTGCAATTTCTTGGCACACCGCTGTATGTTGATAATAAGGCAGCTATCGACACAATGAAAAATACAGTTCATCACTCTCGAACAAAACATATCGAGATTCGATATCACTTCATTGGTGATTGCTACGAAAAGAAGTTGGTACGAATTGATAAAATCCACACCGAGAACAAAAAGCTGATTTTTATACCAAACCATTTACTCTTTCACGGTTTAAATACTTAATGAGGATTATGGTATGAAAAATCTTTTGACAGGTACGGATGCAGAGGTTGAATATGGATCGGACGACGAGTTCTCGTGATCCTTATTGGTTTGTTACCTTTCAGGATTAGTATTTCTTAAAAACTAAAATACAAAAATATGTTTTTAATTTTTGGGGGAGAAATGTTACGAGAAAATACAATAACATATGAAAAACTAAAAAGTACAAAAACATTGAAAAAGACATAAAGAATTTAGTGTCAAAAAGGAAATGATAGTAGATTAGTGGACTATCACAGTACGCTAAGGATTTGTAAAGTTTAAATAGTGATAACAAGTCTTACTGTGGATGTGTCGATAGGCTTAACACGTTCAGTAAATTGTTTTCGGGATATAAAATAAGTTTTACAACTGCTTAAACTTGTGGATTAACATATCTCGGATATATGGACTTAGTACTCCGAAATTTCATTTGAGAGATTGCCTGACTCTGAGATATGAGGTCTTTATAGATGATTGATATCTGATGTATTATACAAGTTCTTCTGAGTTTGCGGAAGCAATAGCCTAGAATATCTATAATTCTTTTGCCAAAAACCCACAACTGCATGCAAAATTTAAAGAATTGAAAGATCTAATCAATTGCAGTGCTTAAAAGATTCCTTAATTGGAACACACCTTAAAGTCGAGCCTTCATCTCTTTGTCGATACGGTGGTATTAACCTGAGCTCTCAAGGCTTCGCACAACCCAGATACATATATCAATTATGCTATACTCACATGTAAGATGAAATCTAGGGAATCTTGATACAGGAGTATATTCTGAGATGGGAACCATTGTTAAATCAAGTTTCGTAATTCTAACTAAGATATCTTGGAACAATTAAAAAATGTGTTGAAGTTTAAGTGCACAAACATATCAACAATCTAGGTAAACCAGTTTAGAACTTAAAGTCATCATAAGGTCAACGGTACTGATGATATGTCTCAAACAACTGATATGATCCTCAGACACGAATTCACAAAAAAATATGTCTATAGATATGTTTGTACATAACTTATTTGATTTCAGATTTAAACCTAAAAAAGATTTTCAGTGTGTTTTAGCATAAACTTTCGAAAGTACAAAAATATTTTATTTCTACATTGTTTTCAACAGCCAATGATGGAAGTGGAATCGTCGAAGTTCGGAATGGTGCTAAGTTGTTGGAATCTTGACAACAACGGGTTGGGAGCTAATCTGTAAAATCAAAATGCACAAAAAACGATGAAAAGTTCATTAATTTAAAACTTTAAAGCTTGAAATTTGAAGAAAAATATCAGTTTGTTCATAACGGGTCAAACCGAGGTCATTAACTTGGACTCGGCAGACAAATCGGTTAACCGAGGTCATTAACTTGGACTCGGCAGACAAATCGGTTAACCGAGGTCATTAACTTGGACTTGGTCAACTGACTGGATTTTCATAACTGGTAAACATGTGAAAGTTCAGGGTTAGAAATGAAAACTTTTGAAAATTTTGAAATTGATATTAATAAAGTTCGGCCGAAGTTGCCAAGGCAAAACTGGTTTCAAAATGAATTAACTTCGGGCGAAGTTGATTAGTTAATGAAGGAGTATTGTTAAGTTCGCCCGAACTTAACGCAATATATAAGAAGCAAGTTCTCTCAAAACACCACTTATCTGTCTTTCATCTTCGAGCGAACTTAGAGAGAAAATTGTGCGAAATAAAAATTGCAAAGAATTGGTCGTTACTCTGCCGAAATCAAGTCTGATTATAAGGGATATGCACACTTATATTATGGCCGAGGTACATATTGAACATATTATCCTTGAATTGAACGAGTTTCGACTGGTTTGGACTGAAAGCTTAAAATCTGATAGATCTAGGAGATTTGTGATAAAATTGATCGATTAAAATGCTTAATAATCGTTTAAACATGCATAACAAACAATAAATTCGGACAATTTGATTGAGTTTGAATGTTGCAGGTATTGATGAAAGTGATGACAACTTTGCCCGAACTTGTTGAGGTTGTTTTGAGATAACTTCGGGCGAAGTTGTCATCATAGTGTGTATAGTTGAATGTTTTACAAGTTCGCCCGAACTTGTTTAACAATTTTTCAAAACATGTAAACAATACAAGTTCGCCCGAACTTGTACGGAAAATATCAAAACCTGTAATTACAAGTTCGCCTGAACTTGTATAAAATGACAAAAATCTGATTTGTTCACATGTTCGGCCGAAGTTGTTGATTGTTTGTACTATGATGTGTCAATTTCGCCAAGTTTGCCCGAACATGTTGAGATTGAACCCTATGAAAGGAATAGATGATACAAAGCGAAATAACACTATCTGAGCTTTGGTTAAACTATCAGAGGTTACAACCTCTGTTGTACATGCACTGCTTTCCCTAAAGACTGCTCTCCTATCATCTGACTTCACAAAGTTGCAAAGGTCTGCCAGAGTTACAAGGATTAGAGGATAGAGATTAGAGCTTAGTCATTAGATAGATAATCAATGTAACAGTGCTAAGCACTGATAGTTAGTATTAGCAGTGTTTGTAGTTAGTTACATATAGTTTCCTGTCACTATCAACCCTGACGTCATCAAAGATGCTCAGTGGTTAGATAGTTTAGTATAAATAGGTAACTTGTGTAACAGTTTAACTTGTCTATCAAAAATCAACTTTCGCATATCATTTTCTTTGCATTTTCTTACTACCAAACTTCAATTGCAAAGGCTGAGGGGGAGTTTGTGAATCACATGCGAGTTACCAACTTGAAAGCATGATGATGATGAAAACAGACGACCATTGCTTGTAGTAAAAGTTTTCCATCTATTTCCGCTTCAAATCTCTTTTAAAACTCAATCATTTTCCATTTTTGAAACAAAAACTACAAGTAATTCAAACTCAGATCCTAACAATTAGTATCAGAGCTTGATTCATCAAATTCGATCTAACAATCGATTTGATTCGAACAGATCAGGTCTCTACTATTAGTTTGGTTGTTTTTGCTTGATAAACAGAGTTTTATTACGTTCAAAGTTTTTAAAACAGAAATCTGTGTAAAATCAACTGAAAATGTCGCAAAACACACAGGATGTCAACTCTGGATCCTTATTCAAACCGCCGATGCTCAAAAGAAATGATTATTTCATTTGGCAACGACGAATGGGTCATATCCTTGCTCAGCAAAACACCGGTTGCTGGAGATATGTTGCTTATGGACCTCACGTTCTGATGGTTCCAAGCACAGAGGATCCAACTAAACAAGTGCCAAAAAATCCTGAAAACTTTTCGGAGCAGGATTTCCAGAAAATTGAATTGGATGCTAAGGATTTTAGCATAGTTGCTTCGGCCTTACCCAATGAGATTTATGCTGGTCTACTCCATTGCAATAGTGCAAAGGAGTTATGGGATGCACTAAAAGAGCAATTCGGTGGGATTGAGGAAGTGATAGAAAGTAACAGAGAAGTTCTAAATCAGCAGTATGAAACGTTTTGTCACTTGAAAGGAGAGTCTCTAACACAACAGTTCGAACGTTACAGATGTCTCATCAGTGAACTTAGACTGGTTAACGTGGTTTTTCCTAATTCGACTGTCAATAGTCGTTTCCTTAGATCGTTACCAGATAAGTGGAAGACGGTAGCTTATGTAACGCGAAAATCTGTTGGGTTTAAAGAAATGTCATTGACACAACTTCATGGGATACTCCTCACTTACGAGAGAGAGTTAAACCAGAAAAAGAAGTTGCAAGATTCTGGCAAAATGACTGATGATTACTCATTGGGTAATACAACTCTTTTTTGCCAAGAAGAGGGTACCGGCAGCAGTAAGGACCAAAGTTATGATCACTATATAGATATTACATATGGTGGGAACTTTGGATCTGAAACATATGCACCCAACTATGCTTTTGCTGCTAGTGGGGAAAGCCAATCCTCTGACAATCTATCCTTTGAGCTGAATGATTTGCAACACATTGAACCTTCTGATCTTGAAGAAATGGATATTTTGCACCAACTGGCCATATTGAGTGTTAGGGCTAGTAAGTTTTACAAGAGAACTGGTAGAAAATTCCCTGGTTTGCATGGGGGGTTGAAGGTTGGGCTGGATAAATCAAAAGTCAAGTGTTATAAGTGTAATAGGCTAGGACACTTTGCCAGAGAATGCAGGTCTCAAAGTTCTAGACCAATAGTGACTCATCCTGGCCCTAGACCTCAGCATACACAAAACACTGCTCATTATTCCCAATATGACCCTGCTCAACATGTTCAAAACACTGCCCACTTTGCACATCCTGCTACCACTGTTCCAGTGCATTATGTTCAATCCACTGCTCCACAAATTCAATATGTTCAGGCACTATCTCATCCTCAAGTGCTTGTCCAACAAGCACCCATTGTTACACAACCTGCTCAAACCACTGCTAGTCCAGCAGAGGTTGGTCAACAAAGCTTTTTCACACAAAGTTATGTTGACTGGAGCAGCTTGCCTGAGGATTTGACGGATGAAAACTTTGCTTTAATGGCCAAAAATGATGTTGAACAAGAATTTTGTTTAATGGCCTTAGAGACAATTGTTGAAGGTGTTGAATATGTGGAGATAGTGTCAAAATCTGATGAAGTTCAAGTTTGTGATGAAACAGTGGTTTCAAGTGAAGAAAGAGAAAATGCTGTTGTTAAGGAAAAGAACTCTCCTACTGACCCATGGAACATTGATGTGTGTGAAGATGAGTGCGATTGTACTCTTATGGCTGCTACAAAGGTATCACCTCAGATCCTTAAAGATCTATGTTCTGACAAATGCATCATTGCTTTTGCAAACATCAAAAAGGTGAATGAAAACCTGAGAAACAAAATTTTAGAAGATGAACTTAATTTTGAAAAACTGATTAAAGAGTTAAAATCAAAGTTAAGTGAAAAAGATTCTGAAATGAGTAGCCTGAGACATGAATCAAGCATAACCAAGGACCAACTCCAAACTATGGTAGAAAAATACCAAGTTTGTAAAAAGGAGTTAGAAGAAACCTAAATCACTTATGAAAAATGGGTTGAGTATTGTAAAGGTTATGAGATTATGCTTGATGCTCAGATCAAGAGCAACATTAAGTTTGGTGTAGGTTTTAGAACCTATGATTTAAATGAGAAAAATGTTGTTGAAATTGATTCTGAGTTGGTTGAAATAGTCCCAACAAATTTGGCTGATGAAGAAATAAAAATCACAGATAAATCTGGAAACAAAATTGTTTTGGAAAAATCAGAGGTTTCAACAAAAGATAAAGAAATTCAAAAATATCAGTTTAAACCAACCTGGTCAGATGAATGTGATATTTTAGAAAACTTTAAGCCAATGGACTTTACAACCTCTGATGGTATTAAAGCCCCAAAAGCACTGGTGATCCCTATCAAAGATGTATTAAAGCCCCAAAAGCACTAGTGATCCCTATCAAAGATGTACCAGCAGAGGTCACAACCACTGCTAATAAAAAGTCTGATAGGAAAAAAAGAGTAAAGATTAAAAACTTGTTTTGTGAATTTTGTGAAAAAAGAAATCATGTGGCTGCAGATTGTTTTCTTTTAAAAGCCTATGACATTAACAAAACTTGTGTTATCAATAATTCTTCAAGATGCACCATCTGCAACAAAACAAATCATTTAACTCAAGAATGTGCCTATCTCAAAAACTATGAGCAAAAGGTAAAAGAGATCAAGGCAAAAGCACTAGAAAGAGAAGGTTCAAGTTCTGCTGGAAATAAATCTAAGCAGAGTTTTGAACCAACTGAAACATCTGTTACAAAAGCTTTAAACAAAACCTCTGTTCCTATAGGGGTGCAAGTGACAGATGCCCCACCATCAAACGCATTTCCAAGAGGATATGGCCAACCAGCCTATAAAAGGGTTCCTCTTACTTATGAAGGATACAAAAAGCCTTCATAGTAAAGAGTGAATAAGCATCCCTATGGATACAATCATCTGATAGGAAATGGTCAAGAGCAGATGTTACAAGAAAATATCCAAACCACTGACCATTGTCCTAGACTTGAGGCTGGACCATCTGTGACCCCATCCAAATCCATTTTGGCTTTGGAGACCTATCTTAACTGGTCTATTTACTTGATGTGCAGGGACCCTCTACTTGCCTTGATAGCTTATGGTATGTAGATAGTGGAGGTTCCAGGCACATGACATGATGTAGAGCCCTTCTCAAGGACTTCATGGCTCATGGGGGGTGATATATCTTTTGGTAATAACTCAAAGGGAAAGGTTTTAGGGTCTGGGTCGGTTCTGGCTGGTAAACTCAAGTTTGAAAATGTGAATTTAATTGATAATATGAATTTTAACTGCTGAGTGTCTCACAAATGAGTGATAGGGGGTACGGGTCCTTCTACACTAAGAAAACTTGTCAAATTGTGGGACCAGAGATTGTTAAAAAGATTGATCAAATCATTGCTGAGAGCAAAGCACAACTCACTGCACACAGAAGTGGGAATGTGTCTGTGGTAGATATACTAAAAGATAATCCTATGTCTGGAATATGCTTATTCTCAGTTGCTTCTAGCAAAGAGACTGAGTTATGGCATCGAAGACTTGGACACACAAATCTTAAAACTATCACCACACTCTCAAAACAAAGTCTTGTAAGAGGTTTGCCTCACAAGCAATTTTCCTGTGATGAACATTGTGTCTCCTGCTTAAAAGGAAAACAACATAAAAGTTCTTTCAAATCAATTGAAGAGTCCAAAACAAGCCAATGTTTACAATTGCTTCACATGGACTTGTTTCCCAGTGCAAATCATGAGCTTAAAAAAAAGGTATTGCCTAGTGATAGTTGATGATTTCTCTAGGTTTACATGGACCTTCTTTCTCCACTCTAAGGATGAAACTGCAGTCATTTTGCAAAAGCAATTTGATCTTCCAGTAAAAATCTTTAGGAGTGACAATGGAACAGAGTTTAAAAATAGGGAGTTGGATGCTTTTTGTGAGTCAAAAGGAATTGTTAGACAATATAGCATTCCAAGAACTCCAGAGAAAAATGGGGTGGTTGAAAGGAAAAATAGAACTTTATTTGAATCAGCAAGAACTATGCTTGCAGACTCTGGTTTACCCTTGTCCTTCTGGGCAGTGGCTGTAAACACTGCTTGCTATGTCCAAAACAGAGTTTTGATCAACCCCAGGCATCAAAAGACTGCCTATGAGATTTTGTATAAAATCAAACCTCTGATTTCCTATTTTAAAGTTTTTGGCTGTCCATGCTTCATTTTGAACTTAAAAGATTCTCTATCTAAGTTTTCAGCCAAAATTGACTGTGGTTATTTTCTGGGGTACTCAACCACTGCTAAAGCCTACAGAGTTTTTAACTCTAAGACCAAGTGTGTTGAAGAAACTTTGAATGTGAAGTTCAATGAACTTTCATCACTGAAAATCCTAGCAAATCCTGCAGAGCTTTTTGATTTAGATAAATTCACATTTGTTGATGTCTCCATCAAGCTAGACAATGCAAGTACACCACAATCATCCAGAGAAGATCAAGATCAAGAATATGACTGTGTGCATCCACAAACAAAAGTCAATTCTTCCAACAGAGGATCAGGTGCCACAAGCTCTTGTGTAAACTCTTCCACTTCTGGGTCAACAGTGGTTGATCCTCAAACCTCTGCCAGTTCACAAAATCAAACATCTGTTGATAAAAGTCCTACAATTGTGCAACAAAATCATCAGAATGTTACCTCTATACCCCCCAATACCACCACCTCCATTTCCATTAGCGGCTGATACTTCAAATTCACCAGCAGAGGTTAGCTCAGATGATACACATTTGCAGCCATCACCTCAAAATACTATTGTTCCATACCAAGGTGATTTGATTTATCTCAAAAGCCATCCAGCAGATCAAGTTATTGGCAACATCCAATCTGGGTGCTCACACGGAGCCAATCCCAAAATATTTTTCTTTTTGCTGGTTTTCTATCACTCACACCGCCAGTCAAGTACCAAGAGGCACTGAAAGACAACAACTGGGTAGAAGCCATGCAAGAAGAACTCCTTCAGTTCAAGAGACAACAAGTTTGGGAGCTTGTTCCACTGCCAAAAGATGTAAGTCCAATTGGCACAAAGTGGGTCTTCAAGAACAAAACTGATGAAAGGGGTATTGTTGTCAAAAACAAAGCAAGGCTCGTGGTTCAAGGCTATAGACAGGAAGAAGGTATAGATTATGATGTAACTTTTGCTCCTGTAGCAAGGTTGGAAGCTATTCGCCTGTTCTTAGCTTTTGCTGCTAACCACAACATAAAGGTGTATCAAATGGATATTAAGAGTGCATTTTTGTATGGAAAAATCAAAGTAGAGGTGTATGTCTGTCAACCTCCAGGTTTTGAAGATGCATTCCATCCTGATCATGTCTACAAGCTCAACAAAGCATTGTATGGCTTGAAGCAAGCACCAAGAGCCTGGTATGAAACTCTATCCATTTTTCTCTTATCCATAGGGTTTACTAGAGGTAAAATAGATAAAACCCTATTTTTAAAATGGAAAGGAAAAGATCTGATGCTTGTCCAAATTTATGTGGATGACATCATTTTTGGATCCACAAGCACTGCTATGTGTGAAGAGTTTCGAAAACTCAAGGCAGCAGAGTTCGAGATGACTGCAATGGGTGAGCTCCAATGTTTTCTTGGTCTCCAAGTTAAACAATTGCAAAATGGTACATTTATCCATCAAAACAAGTATGTGAAAGAACTGCTTAAAAAGTTTGATATGGATGATTGTAAACCATGTAGCACACCCATGGCAACCACCAAGCTAGTCACCATTGATGGTAAAGATGACCTTGTTGATCAAACTCTTTATAGAAGCATGATTGGGTCTTTATTGTACCTAACTGCATCAAGGCCATACATCATGTTTGCAACATGTGTTTGTGCCAGATCACAGGCATTACCTAGAAAGTCTGATCTTATTGCTGTAAAAAGGATATTCAGATACATAAAAGGTGCTCCCACACTTGGTATCTAGTATCCAGCTAATGTGAATCATGAGCTTTCAGGTTTTTCAGATAGTGACTTTGCTGGGTGTAAAACTACAAGGAAGTCCACATCAGGAGGATGTCAATTCCTAGGTGATTGTCTAGTGTCTTAGCAAAGCAAAAAGCATGTTGCAGTTTCAACATCCACTGCTGAGGCAGAGTATATTGCTGCTGCTAGCTGCACTGCTCAACTCTTGTGGCTTCAAAACCAGTTGCTGGATTTTGGTGTAACTGCACTAAAGACTCCACTCAGGTTGGACAATCAAGCTGCTGAAAACATCATTAAAAATACAGTTTCTCATTCAACTACAAAGCACATTGACATCAGACATCACTTTGTGAGAGATTGCTATGAAAAAGGTTTGATTTCTTTGCATCATGTCCATACTTCAGATCAGTTGGCAGATGTTTTAACCAAGGCATTGGATACATCAACCTTTGAAAACTTGATCTCCAGAATTGGAATGCTAAACATGGATTAAAAACATGTTTTCTTGTAAATCCATGCGTACATAGCATCAAAATGTGTTCAGAAAATCAAAAACTCATCCTTAAAAATAGTTAAGTTGAAATTTTTCAATAATTCTTTAAAAGTCTGCTCATAACATCTGTTTGCTCAAAACCTCTGATAGGCTTCAAAATCTTATCCACTGTTAAAGTATATCCTCTGACTTCTATTTTTACCACTTTTTCAAAAACACTGATAGCTATCCTCTGATAACGTTAAAAATCAGTACTTTTCTCATCAGAGGTTACACGTGGCCAGATGTTAGCCATCAAATCTTGCATCAGATGCCACGTCATGTTCACTTTTTCAAAACCCTATAAAAACCATGTTTTATCCCTCACCAGTGTTTACCCTAAACTGTGTCGATTTCAAAAATCTCAAAACAGTTTTTCTCTCTAACACAATGGCTCCCAAATCAAAATCTTCGAAGAAATCAACACAAGCACTTCCACCCTACACGCTCATAATCAAAACCCCACATAATTACATCGCCATACTTGAAGCAAACGATGCAAATACTCGATATCATCCAATGATTCGAATTTTGCAAAAGTCGAAATTCAAGCACATGTTAGAAGTCAAAGCCCCAATTTAGATTGATTCTCTTCATGACTTCTGGAATAATGCTAAGGTTCACTCAACTGCTGCTGGTGTTCCTTATACGATAATCTCAAGAGTAGGGGGAGTGTTAATGCAAATTAGCCCCAATCAATCTCTCAACTTTTCAAGTTAAATGACATAGAACACCCTGTGTCATTTCCCCAAAATGAGATCCAAGCAGAGTTTCTGGAAAGAGGTTATGTAGGCCAGATGAAAGGTATGACAATCTTTAAACCTAACTTTCCTGCTGAGATGAGATTTTTCTTTCACACAATTCTAACTTGTCTCTCAGCAAAAACCACTGCTTTCAATGAAATTCCATTGAACATGCAATATCTGGGGTATGCAATTTTAACTACTCCCAGATACTGTTCAATGATCTTGTGAATAATTTTCAAAATATTGCAAAAAGAAAAGCTTTTTTAATTCATCCATGTTTTCTGAGTGTTTACTTACAAGATCAAATCAAAGGTCCTGAAAGTAAAAAAGGTGCTGTGACTAAACCAGGCTGCCTCACTCATGAAACCTTCACCAGAATAACAAACCAAGATAAAGTTGGGAAAACACAAGTAGAGGAGGCTGAACAAGTTTTACCTGAACAAAATGTTCAAACTCAACCTCCTGCTACTGAGCCTACTGCTCTTGGTGATCAGGGCACCACAACCGCTGCTCTAAAGCCCACACCAAAAATCCTCAAAAAGAAAACCAAAACACTTACCAAAAAGCCCACCAAACCCAAAACGGATCCTCTAGAAGATGAGATCCCAGAGGTTAACCTAGTGACAACACCAAAGTCACAAACCACTGCTGCTACTTCTTCACAGCAGATGGTTCAAAGATCTCCAACTGGCTTTGGAACTCCTCTTTCTTACTCCCAAAAGGAAAAGGTTGTAGACACAGGGACACCAAATTATGAAGCTCTAGATCCACTTGGTTCTATCTTTCACAGCCCCTTTCCCAGGGCACTCTCGCTTTTTACACATCCACCTTCACTAATGACTACACTTCCACCTACTGTGTTACCATTGTTGAATGCAATTGAATTAGACCAGACACAAACCAGCACTTCTCAACAACCTATTACTGAGAATATACTTCATCAAGAGACCGGGTCTGACACTTTATTCATTGTTATCCCATCAGCACATGAAGAGGCTACATCCCTTGGGTTACATGTAACCCTTGGTGATAGTTCAACTCAAGCAGCCACTACAATTGCTGAACTCCCAAGTTCTCGGTTGGACAGTGGTTTCATAAATAAGACTTGGTTGAAGGCAACCACTATTGAGGCAACAACTGTTACCTCTGTTGTGGGATGTCCCCAGTTCCAAGACAAAGGGGCATCTATGGTTGAAGCTGGTACTAAAACCACTGCTAACGATACCACAGCTACAACTACCACTTCAGGTAGGAGTTCAGATGATCCTATTAAATTAGGTGATGAGCTAAAATACCCGGATTTGACGGAGAGAGTGACAAATATAGAAAACTCTGTTGATGAAATTAAAAGTTTACTGAAGCAGATTATAGCTACAAAAAGTCAACCCTCTGTTCTATCCACTGCTGATCTCAAAGAAGCTCTAAACCCTCTGTTTCAACATCAACAACATTATTTGGATCTACAACACAAGCACCAGATGAATGATGTTAGAAACATGGTTGAATCAAGGTATCAAGACACTACAGCAGACATTGAAGCCATCAAAGCTCATCTACTCACAACCACTGGCCATGCACCTCCAACGGTTATCATTGTTACAACAGATGAAGCCAAAAAGGGGGAGAAACCTTTGGGAAACAAAAAGCTGAAAATAGATGATCATAAGGCCAGACCTACTTTAAATATTCCAAGGCCTGATGGTTCAAAGAAGATAGATTTAACTGATGAAATTGTGGCCAAGGCAAGGGCTAGTCATAAGAAGACAGTGATCGAGGAGAGCAGAGTGTTGGTTGAGAAAAAGATTGAATAGCAAAAAGAAAAAGGAGAAGTTGGTACTTCATCAAAGAGGATACCTGCTAGAAAAGCCAGGCAATCAACATCCACACCTACTAAAACTAAGCCTGCAACCAATCAAACCATTAAAACCTCTGCCTCTCAAAAACCTATCACATCTTCAAAACCACAACCCATCCACACAAGCAGATGTTAAAGCACCTGTTGTGTCAATAACTTTTGAAACAGCAGAGGTTGCAACAGATGCAACTCTATCCACTGCCATGATCACATTTCCCACATCAACTCATCCATTATCCACACCAACTAAGATCCCACAACCACCATCACCCACTTTAAGGTTTAAAAGGAGAAAGATCACAAAAGTGATAAATGATGATAAGATTCCTGCACCTCTTCCACTATCATCACAACCAATGACCTCCACATCAGTGATTAAAACATCTTCAATTCTTGAAGTTACTCCTGCAGCAAAGTTGTATCCTCTTAATTTACCAGCAGTCAGGGAAGAGATCCTAAGTTTCTTTTCAGAGGATGACCTTGACAAAAGAACAATCCTATCCCTTGATGGCTATCCAAGACCTGCAAATGTTGATGATTACCTGGAATTGAAACGGAAGCAAGCAGAGGATATTGCCAAAAGAGAAACAGCTGGTAAAGGTGATAGAGAAATACAAATTGCCATGTCCTTTCAACTAAGTAAAGCCATCATTTTAAAAAACTTTGTCAAGAACCTAAGCAACCAGTTGTCAGAAAGGGAAGATAAGCTGCTCAAAAGTGAACTCATTTAGTATATCATGGAGAAGAAGATGTATAAGGCAATAAGGGCATAGTTCAGGGATTGGAGCATAGATGAGCAAAGAGAAGAAATCAACAGAATGCAAGAAATGTTGAAAGACCCTCTCAAAAAGCAAACTCCTCCCAACTGGGATTTATACAAGAAAGATATGACCGAAAGAGCCTTGAAGTTGAAGAGAATGAAGAATGAACTAATTCAGAACAATTATGGTTCAAAGAACCAAGTGATGAGATGGGGTGAGGTCAGGGTGATAGACACTTACAAAAAGTTGGAAGAAAGGAGGAAAAAGGATCGATCCATGCCTCCTAAACCTGATTATTCAAAAGAAGATGCTATTCTCAAACCCCAACTCTCCAAAAAGTCCAGCACAACATCTGCCCATTCCACACTTGCCCTGATACACAAAAACAGGCAAGGGGAGATGTCTGAAAAGACTAACAAAGAGTTTGAGGATACATTTATCAAAGAAGGTATACTGAACATGATTGATTATCCAACAGATGATTCAAGTGCCAAGCTGGCTAAAGATTTATCACAAATAGCTGCTTCTCAATCCTCAGAAATAAAAGCTCCTTCAAGAAAACCTTCAGACCCAAAAATTATAAAGTGGAAGGTCGACAAAGACACCCATGAATTGACACTACTCAAGTCTGATGGTAATGCCAGTAAACTATCCATGGAAGCTGCTTATGGGCTTACAGTAGAAGACTTCCAAGAATTATTATGTTTAGAGCTGGAGAAGGATGCTGATGACATAGAATCTCTTAACTTTGAACTTCAATTCAAAGGTCAAATAGGATAATTTTTACTGAGGAATAAAGACCAAGAATAAAGTGTTTTTGGCATCATCTGTTCCAGGGGGAGATTGTTGGGATTGAACCGTATGAAAGGAACAGATGATACAAAGCCAAATAACACTACCCGAGTTTTGGTTAAACTATCAGAGGTTACAACCTCTGTTGTACATACACCGCTTTCCCTAAAGACTTCTCTCCTATCATCTAACTTCACAAAGTTGCAAAGGTCTGCCAGAGTTACAATGATCAGAGGATAGAGATCAGAGCTTAGCCATTAGATAGATAATGAATGTAACAGTGCTAAGCAATGATAGTTAGTATTAGCAGTGTTTGTAGTTAATTAAATATAGTTTCCTGTCACTATCAACCCTGACGTCATCAAAGATGCTAAGTGGTTAGATAGTTTAGTATAAATAGGTAACTTGTGTAACAGTTTAACTTGTCTATCAAAAGATCAACTTTCGCATATCATCTTCTCTGCATTTTCTTACTACCAAACTTCAATTGCAAAGGCTGAGGGAGAGTTTGTGAATCACATGCGAGTTTACCAACTTGAAAGCATGATGATGATGAAAACAAACAACCATTGCTTGTAGTAAAAGTTTTTCATCTATTTCCGCTGCAAATCTCTTTTAAAACTCAATCATTTTCCATTTTTGAAACCAAAACTACAAGTAATTCAAACTCAGATCCTAACATGATGATAAATTGATTGAAAATTGTCAATTTTTGCTAAGTGTAATGTTTTCTCTGTCCGCAGAATATCAAGATTTCGTTCAACAAGTTTCATAACACGTGTATTTCTTTAGACGAGAAGATTTATCCAACGCTGATGGCATTTTCAGAAATACTGGAATTCTTAGGGAGTATTCCAATTACAAAGGCGATCATTGATAAGCACGTTGTCTATAGATCGCATGTATACTTATTTTGGAACGCAGCATCATACGACAAGGCAAGCAAAGTCATAAAGTCTGTAGTGCATGTCGAGAATGAGGAACCTGCATTGTTAACAAACTTCAAAGAGAAACGAAGATGAAGATAAAGATGAAAACGACAACGACCCTACCGGTGATGATACTAAAGACGATTCCGATCATGATGGTGATGACAATGATGATCAGGGGGCATTGGTTTGAAAGTTGACTCTACGAAAGTACAGTCAGATTTTGATTTCGAATCCCTAATAAATGACGATGCTAACATGGAGGATGAACCGAGTAAGGGGGAGTCCACAGAGCAAACAGGGCAACAGGATGTTGATGTTTTAGAAGCAATTATTACTATGCATGTTGCTGTTGTACACGAAAAGCCATCGATGTATGGTTGGATCAAGGTATTGAAAAGGGGGAGTTCGTTCATGATTATACAAAAGAAGAATTGGCTAGAATGTTTGAAGTGGATGCTGATTCATTTGAGTTTGATTTCGAAGAAGAGTTGGTGAATATAAAGATGTTTGAACCAAAGGAATATGTTTACAAATGTGTATTTGATGCTGATGACTATGATCGAGTGATATTTGAAGATTCTGATGATGATGAGACAGAAAAGTATTCAAATCTCCGCACAGACAAATTTCCTACGATTGAAGAGTTAATGAGCAAGATCGATGTCGATTTGTTGAAACAGAAAGTTGAAGAAGTGATCAAGCAAGGAAACATTCCTACACGTTACACTAAAGAGCAAATTGCTGAAGCAAAAAGATCATGGTTTAAAGAAATGCCCAAGGAAAGAAAGTTCAAAAGGCCTCTAACATTCTTTACGCGTGACAAAGATGTTTCTCTGGGAGACATTCTAAGCTGGGGATGGATACGAGACCTTGATGTGTATGCTGTTAAACGAGAGTATGGGGTTTAGTATTTCTGACATCTGGTTGATATCAACACATTATCGTATTGGGATGTTGAAGAGTTAGTTCAAACGAAGAATATAAGCTTTCAGATGAAGTTCAGTGAACAAAGGTTGTGGAAGGTTATAAAGTTTGAAGCTTTAAGAGGATTTGAGTTGTGGAAGCCGTTTATTCCTAAGCGAAGAATAAAGATTAACAAAAAACAGGGGAAAGAGATATTAAGCTAGTGATGAAACGTCCGCGAGCGATGAAGAATATGCTATAAAGCCCATTGAACAAGATTTTCATCCTTACTTTCTGTGGTGGCAAATGGATCCAGAAACCAGTGAAGCTGTGATTGTTTTGCGTGCTGATGAGAACTAGGATATTATGAAAGAAAAGGATCCAGAACCGATTGTTCGAAGAAGGATATGGGGGTTGTGGAGAACTAAACGTATACTAGACCCGATGTGGCTAGTTAATTGCTCAAAGGAAGATGTAAAGTGCTTGTTCTTGAACAAAATATGCTTTGATAAACGTGAAGAATTCCAAGGGAAGTAATACCAAGGTGTGTTTAACGTTTGCTATGCACATGGTATTAATTTAGGGCACATGTGGGAATTAAGGTGGAGAGAGCTTGAAAGAGAAGAGTTCTTAAAGGAGGAGAAGCGTATTGAAAGAATTCACGAAAGGGGTAGAGAGGCAACGATTAGAAGGTTTCAATTTATGAAGTGGGTGCCTCCTACTGACCAAACACCTATCCTAAAGCAAGAACGTTGTAAAGAGTCGTACAAGAACTTCTACGGAAGATGTTAGAGATTGAAGACTGATCAAGACGCTGCGACAATATCCAAGGGGGAGTTTGTTGATGCATAATGTCTAGTGTCTAGTTCTTGGATCGAGTCTGTATGTTTAGAGCTTAAATTGTTAGATTTAATGATGTTTTATGGTGTAACATGCAAGTTAGGCCGAAGATGTTGTTGGCTGATCAAGTTCGGCCGAACTTGATCTAGCCTTGACACACTTCTAGCGAACTTCATTGTCTATATATAGGAAGTCTAGGTGCTAGCATTGTAACAGCTTTGCGACTTCTACGGCGAAGCTCTGTCTGTTTGGATTTCGAGTTGTAATACATTTGGACTTAATACACTGACGATTAAACAATAGTTCTTGTATATTTGGTTAACTTATCATATAAATTCTGCATATATGGACAAAATTCTAGTGCTCATGAAAAAAAGAAAGAAAAGTTTAATTTTCAATTCTTTGAGTTTTGGTATAAAACGATTAGGAAATAGCCAATTGGTTGTTCCTTTTATTTCATAAGTTTGAGGCGAGATTAGGTGGAACCATGACTCTCTAGTGTGAGACCCTAGGTTGACTAACTGGACTTGAACATAATTACATGATAAGGGCCTTGGATCTGGTGTTGAGTTTAAGTGGACCTTATGCCTGCAATACGTAAGTTAACATATGCTTGTTTGTAATTGAATAATTTGAATTTTGAGACCGAATATTTCCTTTGACGATGATTCCGTAGCATATGACTTTTTCAGGGATGAAAAAAAATGAAGTGTGGGAATATTATGGGAAACTACATTTTTAGTTAGAGTTGAGTCAAAAAAAAATTGAAAATAGAAAAATCCAAAAAAATTGAAAAAAATGAGAAAATGTTCTTCACTTCGAGTTTGCAAATAAATACGAAAAATGATAGTAAAATTAAGTATGTTCGGTTCTCAAATAATAATAATATGAGTTAAAAGTTGAGCACGTATCTGATTTGGGATGTGTGGGTAGGCTGTTCTGGTTTTTAGGTTCCTTTGAGCTAAAAATACTTAATATGTTAGGATACCAGTGGTACTCATCTAGGAGAAATAAAGAAACTGAAACCGCCAATAATAGTATAAGGAATACCGTTATAAGCTAAAAGTCTTAGAATTTTTAATAAAAAAAAGAATAAATGAGCTAGGTTGAATAAAAACAAGGCCTATGTAATCTTTATTTGGGATGGTGACTCTGATTTAGATTTCTTCTAGGTTGAGTTAAAAGAAAAAAATTGTTAATATACCGAAGCTCATGTTGTCGCTCTTGGGGATGGTGTCTCTAGTTGAGACAACCTCTGGGTTAGGTATGCAAAAAGTCTAGTGCTCATGAAAAAAAAGAAAGAAAAGTTTGATTTTAAATTCTTTGAGTTTTGGTATAAAACGGTTAGGAAATAGCCAATTGGTTATTCCTTTTATTTCATATGCTTGATTTGTAATTGAATAATTTGAATTTTGAGACCGAATATTTCCTTTGACAATGATTCCGTAGCATACGTCTTTTTCAGGGACGAAAAAAAGTGTGGGGATATTTGGCGTGGTGTAACTGCTTAACAAATTTGATATTAATGATTGTAAACCTAGTAGCTCACCCATGGCAACATCAAAGCTTGACATTGTTGATGACAAAGATGACTTGGTTGATCAAACTCTCTATAAAAGTATGATTGGGTCTTTATGGTACCTAACTGTTTCTAGGCCAGATATCATGTTTGCAACATGTGTTTGTGCCAGATCCCAATCAGCACCTAGAAAGTAAAACTTAACTGTTGTGAAGAGGATATTCAGATACATTAAAGGTGCTCCCACACATGGTATTTGGTATCCTGCTAATGGAAACATTGAGCTTTCAGGTTACTCAGACAGTGCTTTTGCTGGTTACCAAACAACAAGGAAGTCCAAATCAGGAGGAGTTCAATTCCTAGGTGATTGCCTAGTGTCTTGACAAAGTAAAAAGGCAAGTTGCAGTATCCACATCCACTGCTGAGGCAGAATACATTACTTATGCAAGTTGCACTGCTCAACTCTTGTGGCTTCAAAACCAATTGCTGGATTTTGGCGTAAGTGTCTTAAAGACTCCTCACAAGATAGACAGTCAAGCAATAGAAAATATCATTAAAAAATCAAGTCTCTCACTCCACAACAAAACACATTGACATCATACATCACTTCGTGAGAGATTGCTATGAAAAAAAGTTTGATTTCTTTAT
The DNA here is from genome assembly GCA_947069175.1 of Scalesia atractyloides. NCBI lineage: Eukaryota > Viridiplantae > Streptophyta > Magnoliopsida > Asterales > Asteraceae > Scalesia > Scalesia atractyloides. The sequence goes on along the minus strand of CAMTDV010000015.1, from coordinate 52,959,572 downwards.
AACATGTCCATACTAAAGATCAACTGGCAGATGTTCTACCAAAGCATTAGATACATCAACCTTTGAAAGTCTGATCTATAGGATTGGAATGCTAAACATGGGTTAAAGGCAAAGTTTTTTTTGTGATCCATGTGTAAATAGCAATAATATGTTTTCATAAAATCAAAAAACCATCCTTAAAAATAGTTAAAATTGAAATTTTCAATAAATCTCAAAAGTCTGTTCTATCCACTGTTCTCTTTGAAACCACTGACGGGCTTGAAAATCTTTCCACAATCAAAGTGTATCCTATGGTTGGTCAAACCACTGTGTTGACCTTATCCACTGATAAGCTATCCACTGATAGTGGAAAATTAAAACACTGTTCCCATCCACCGTTGACACACAACAGTGGTTCTCCATAACACCTATCTTCCATTCACTATCAGAGGATACATGTGGACAGATATTAGTCGTCAGATCTTTGCCACGTCATCATCACTTTTTCACTTTATAAAACCCTGTTTTATCCCAATCAGAGTTTTTTACTCTACCGTATCGAATTCAAAAATTCTAAAAAGCGATTTTCTATCAAATCTTATTCTTCTTCGCAATTGTTCTTCATTCACATTCACCATGTCAACGCTTATCATCAAAACACCACACAATTACACCACAATTTTTGAAGAAACCAACTCAAATGGGCAATATCATACTATTATCAAAGCCTTAAAAGAGTCAAAATACAAAGAACTCATGGAAATTACTGCCCCAATCTATCAAGAATCATTACGCCAGTTTGGGCAAATGCTGAAGTTCATTACACAATGAAAAAACCTTATGCCATTGTTTCCACGGTGGGAAAAACACTACTTGAAGTAATGCCTGCTTCTATCTCAGATATCTTTGGTTTAAATGACCTAAATCATGCCACTTCTTTTCCGATCCCTGATCTACAGAATGAATTCATTGAAAGAGGGTATGAAGGTCAGCTTACAGGTAAGACCATCTATAAACCTAAGTTTCCTGCTGAGATGAAATTTTTCTTTCACACATTGTTGACATGTTTGTTGGCCAAGTCAACTACTTTTAATGAGATACCTTTAAACATGCAATACTTGGGATATGCAATCTTGACAAAATCTGATTTTAACTTTTCTCAAGTATTGTTCAATGACTTGGTGACAAACATTGACAACATCAATAATGGTCGCTCACCTTTTCTTATGCTCCCTAGATTTTTAAGTGTTTATCTTCAAAAGAAAGTTGGTGATGCTGTTAGACAAGGTGCCGTGACTACTCATGGTAGCCTAATAACATGAAACATTTACTCGCATCACCAACCAATCAAAAGTTTCAAAAACACAAGTAGAGGTGGCTGAGCAAATTTTAGAACAAACAACACAAGCTCAACCAACTGCTACTGAGCCCATTGCTCATGGTGATCAATGTACTACAACCAGTGCTTTGAAACCTACACCAGCCATTTCTAAAAAGAAACCAAAATCCAAATCCAAAAAACCCACCAAACCACAACCCAAAAAGGGTCCTCTAGAAGATGAGATCCCCGAGGTTAACCTAGTGGCAACACAAAAGTCACCTGAAAACACTGATGTTACTTCCTCACAGTAGATGTTAGAAAGATCTCCACCAAAAAGCCAATTTCTTTTTGGTTCCTCACAACATGAACAAGTTGTAAGCACAGGGACACCACAATATGAAGATCAACATCCACTTGGTTCTATCTTCCGCAACCCCTCTCTCGGGGCAATGTTGCTTTCTACACCACAACCCTCTCCAATACAGCTACCACCTACCATTTTACCTATGTTGAAAGCAATAGATATGGATCAGACACTAATCCGTTCTTCTCACCAACCTATCACTGAGAATATACTCCACCAAGTGACTGAGTCTGATGCATCTATCTTTGCTATCCCATCAATAGCTGAGGAGGCTACATCCCTTTGGTTACATGTAACCCTTGGTGATAATTCAAGTAGAGCAATCACTACAATTGCAGAACTCCCAAGTTCTCAGTTGGACAGTGGTTACATCTATAAGACTCTCTTGAAGGCAACCACTGTTGAGGCTACCAAGGTAACCTCTGTTCAAGTGGGACGTCCCTAGTTCCAAGACAAAGGGGCATATGTGTCTGAAGCTATGAAGGTAACTTCTGTTGATGATAACACTGATAAAACTACCAATGGTAGGAGTTCAGATGATCCTATTAAGTTAGGTGATGAGCTAAGATACAAAGAATTGACAGAGAGAGTTTCCAACATTGAATCATCTGTTGCTGATATCAAAAATATGATGCAACTACAATCTTCAAAGAGTCAATCCTCTGCTCCAACACAAACCACTTCTGAGCAATGGAAACTCTTGTATCCTCTGCTTCAACAACAAAGAAAACATGCTGATCTTCACCAGAAGCAGCATATGCACCAATTTAGAAATATGGTTGATGTAAGATATCAAGACACTCTTGCAGATATTAAAGCCAAAGCTCATCTGCTTCAAACCACTGGTATTTCTCCTCCTACTGTGATACTTGTTAACACAGCTGATGCCAAAAAGGGGGAGAAAGAAACTGAAGGGATCAAACTAAAGTCAGACCCAAAAGCCAAACAGTTGTTGAAATCCCAAAGCCAGATGGGTCAAAGAAAGTTGATGAGACCCTCAACCTCTTTGGTGAACAAAAGAAATTGAGAAAAGAGAGGTTAGATATTAAAGGTGCAGAAAGATTCAAAAAGAAAAGGTTGCCCAATTGGAAAAGGAAGAGCTTGGTACTTCAAAGCAAAGGAGAAAGTCTTCTAGAAAAGTTAGACAACCAGCATCCACCCCTTCCAAAACCACTGATCAATCTGACAGCACAATAACCATCATCACCACCAAAAATTCCATCAAATCCTAAATGATCAGATGTTATAACACCTGTTGTGTCAACAATTGTTGATGCAACAATGGTTATAACAAATGATATCACATCCACTGCTATCATCACCTTTCCAACCATTGCTCAACTAATATCAACCCCAACCAGAATTCCAACCTTATCACCAACACCCAAGCACACTTTCAAAATAAGGAAGATGACCAATGTTGTAGATGATGATAAGATCCTTCCTTCACCACTTCCACTGTCATCAAAACCACTGATCACAACCTCTGCCTCTTCTTCAATTTCAACATCATTTCAAACCTCTGCCATCATAAAGTTGCCTACAATTTTGCCTCTGTCTACTCAATATCCTCTTGACTTACAAGTAGTCAAAGATGAAATCAAGTGCTTTTACTCAGAAGAAGATCCAGAAAAAGGAACTTCCCATCCCTGCAAGGTTATCCTAAGTCCATGAACATGGATGAATATCTTCAAGTCAAAGCCATTCAAGCAGAGGATATAACAAAAAGGGATACAAAGGGAAGAAGTGACAGAGAGGTTCAGAATTACATGCAATATCAACACAGCAAGGTCAGAAGTGTCACACCCCGATTTTCACGTATGTCCCGGTGGGGAGTATTGTGACGTAAGTTGATAACATCATAACCAAATAACACAGAGCAACACAGCGGAAGTCTTGGATTTAAATATTATTACAAATTGATAATGTTAAAAGTTCAAAATAATAATACAACGGTTTCTAATAAAGATCCACAGGCAGATCGTAAAATATACCTAAAATGATCAACAGACTTCGGGCATGACTAAGAACTTGCAAAATTCTCTACGTCACTACCGAGCAGCTCCCAGCCTATTACGTGTTGTACCTGTATCTTAGTCTTTTGAAAATACATCAGTTTACACTGGTAAATACAAATAACCGAGACATTTTGAAAATATTTAAAAAAATGTTTTAAGTGCACATGGCATGTTTTCATAAATAACTTGGGACAGTTCAAAATGACCTTGTCTACAGTTTTACATGTCAATACATTTGAGGTCTGGTGCAGAAACCGAATAACCTGATTAACCGACACACCACTTTGTTAACTCCGAGGAGAACATTAAAATAATTTCGCATTGGCATCTGACAGGTGTATGCCTACACCCCGTGCATTTGGTCGTGGCCATTAGTAACTTAAACGAGCCGAGGATATCCAGGACACGATTGAGTTAACCCCCAATGTTTAAGTTATCAAACAATACAGATTAAAACGAGTTATAAGATTTAGTTATATCAAAATCTGACAACATGATCTCATACCTAACCAAGCGGTTATAATATACCATATCCCAAGCCCGTATAGGGAAAATAGGTTAATAGTGTTTAGATGAGCTAGTTCTTCAAATGAATAAATAACTCAGCCGTTAATCAAGAGGTAAGTAAAGAATACAATCTACCGGGAGGCTTCTAGTCTTGAATGATGGTATTATTAACTAATTAGAATGCTAACGGGTCCTTAGTTAAGTCATAGACTTGAACCGGCTAGTCTTACGTTTAATAGTTATGGTATGATACGCTAGATTAAGCGATGATCGGAATAGAATGTAGTTTAAACCCGTCAAGTACTAAGACTTGTTTATAATGGGTAAACATATAATACTTGGCTTTTGAAATAAAAATGATAAGGTTAAAACCGTTTCGCTGAAATTACGTAAACTAGTCACGTAGGCTTAATCGTACGCATATAAGCGAAACCGAGTAACCGGATGAGTCATATACAAGTTCCATATGCCATTATACTTTAAACATGTTATAATATCAGTAGGATATCAACATGGTTGCCCGTTTAAGGATTTGAAATAAACTTAAGCCTCGAAAGGGCGTTTTAGTCATTTTACGACTTATAAAAGGAGCTTACAAGTAAACTGATGTCATGGTAATGATCATACTTGAAAAATATTAAATTTTTGATATTATATTAGTAGGATATCAAATATATGTGTGGTTTATAGTTTAAACCAAAGCTATTCTCCATAGGGGCATTTTGGTCATTTCACACATAGTTTTGATAGCTTATTTGGGATTCTGAGTTTAAAACATGTACCTACTGTAGAAGTGTTCAAAATAAGTTTAATAATCAGTAGGTAACAAGTTTTAGTTCATAGATATGGTTTTAAACCATACTATGCGCCGAAAAGGCGTAAAGTCGCTAAATGACTATTTATTTGATGTTTATAGAAAACTCATGTTATGAATAGGTATATATGATGAAAATATGTTATATAATATAATACATCCGTAAATATAATGTTTTGTTCATAAAGAATGATTAAAACCTATTTTAAGTTCCGTAAGGGCAATATCATCATTTAAGGACTTAATACAAAGATTTATTTGTAAACTCAGTTTATGACCAGAATCATGACATCAAAATAAGTTTAATAACTTATCATATCAGTAGGTTCTTCATTATGTATGTTTATTTAGGTTTAAAACCTCATTTTATACAAAAGGGCATTTTAGTCAAGTTTTGGCATAATAATAGAACTTGCAAAATAAACTAAGATTACTAAATGACCATGTTTTATAAATCCATAGGGCTATACCATAATATAACATGGTCATAATGCAACTTAGAATCAGTAGCTAAAGTTGCTAATTCTGGTCAGAATTGAAAGTCAAAGCAGAAGTCAAACTTCATGACTTTCGGTTGCGAACCGACCTTAAACTTGGAATTGACATGCTAAACATGTTTACACATGTTCTAACAATTATTACCAAGTTATTTAAGTGATAAAACACATTTTATAACATCTATATTTACATATATGAATTTATTCAAAGTCTGACTTGTTTGACTTTTTAAGACAATTACTTTGACACGTCAATTGACCAAGCATACGTGATTTCCAGGAGGTGCCCTCTTGAGGGATTAACACCTATCTTATTATGATCACGTACCCATACTCGCATCGAACAATGGTTGGACCATAATGGTCTTAACCAAAGGTCAAAGCGTTTTTACGTAAACGCTTTGACTTTTGGCTTAAAGACTATAAAATTAAAGAACAAAGTTGGAACCCTTACAAGTGATGCAGAAGAAGACTAAGAACTCAGAGGAAGCTCCCAATAAGCTCAGGAACTTTCCAAGTGAGTATTAGAGGAGAAAAGAGTGAATGAGCAAGGAAGTGAGGCTATCAAGGCCTCTATTTATAGTTGAGGAGGAAGCACAAGGTGTTAACAAGTGTCCAGGGGTGTTGTGAGAGATCTCTAGGTGTTGTTGGACGTGGCAAGAGCAACCAAAGTGTGGCATTTCGTGACAAAGGTGGCAGACTTGCCAGCTGCCAACAAAACTACCTCTTGCAGTCCCTTACGGACCGTAAGTGTAAGGCTTACAGTCCGTAAGCCTGTCAGCGCGCCCCTAGTTTTGAATATGTTACGGACCGTAAGGACAAAGCCTTGTGGTCTTTAACCGCCTCTCATCCTCAATTCTTCATCCTTGCTTACGATCCGTAAGCCTCAAGCTTTACGGTCCGTAAAGACTTCTCAGAGGCTAAAAATTTTACTTTGACGCTATTGGTCCCTCAACTTTTGTACTCGCCGTTCAGAGGTTATAGTTATAACATGACGACAGCTTTGGTCCCTCTTGCTTAGCACGTGGCATACGAGGATTAGCAAGACACGTGTTGGGATTTTATTGGACGGGTTTTTACGAGGTGTTACATCCTCACCCCCTTAAAAGAAATCTGGACCTCGAGATTTTATTATAAAAGATGGGGGTAATTTTGTTGCACATTTGACTCGACCTCCCATGTATATTTGGGGCCTCGACGGGCATCCCACTTGACCTTTACAATAGGCACGTGCTTTCTCTGAAGCTTTTTAACTTGTCGATCTTCGATCGTTATTGGTCTCTCAACGAACCTTAGGTTTTTGTCAATTTGCACATCTCCATGTGACATTGCTAGCGACTTGTCGGCTAGACATTTCTTTAAGTTTGAGATGTGGAACACATCGTGAATTCCACTTAGCCTTTCTGGTAACTTGAGCTTGTACGCTACTGACCCGATGCATTCGATGATCTCGAATGGTCCTATGTATCTTGGGCTCAACTTGCCCTTCTTTCTAAAGTGAATTACACCTTTCCACGGTGATACCTTCAACATAACCTTGTCCCCTATCTGGAACTGAAGAGGTTTACGCCTCTTATCTGCATAGTTTTTCTAGCCTATCCCTGGCAGCTTTAAGACGATCCCGGATTTGTATTATCTTATCCGTCGTCTCCAGGACTATCTCAGGTCCTGTTAGTTGGCTTCCGCAACTTCAGCCGAACACACGGGCGTTCGACATTTTCTCCCATTCAAGGCATCAAAAGGAGCGGCCTAGATGCTTGTATGATAACTGTTTTTAGGGGTAAGTGGTCATACCAACTTCCACCTAAGTTGATCACGCGTGCTCGTAGCATGTCTTCCAATATCTTAATAGTACGCCCACTTTGTTCGTCAGTCTGCGGATGATAAGCCGTGCTAAAATTCAATCACGTGCCCTAGGCTTGTTGGAAGCTTTTCCAAAAATGAGAAGTGTATTTAGTATCTCTATCAGATACAATAGATACTGGAACACCATGCAGGGACACAATCTCATCCGCATATAACTTGGCCAATTTGTCGGAGCTGTAAGTCTCCTTTATTGGCAAAAAGTGAGCTGACTTAGTCAGCCTGCCTACTATGACCCAAATCATGTCACAACCACGTTTGGTCTTTGGTAACTTGGTGATAAAGTCAATGGTCACCATTTCTCATTTCCAAGAGGGAATTTTAAGCTGTTGTAGTAGACTTGACGGTTTTTGATGTTCAGCTTTAGTCTGTGAACACGTCAGACATTTAGCTACATGGGTGGCTATGGATTTCTTCATGCCCATCCACCAATAATTCTTTTTCAGATCTTGATACATCTTATCACCACCTGGGTGAACTGAGTATTTTGAACTGTGCGCTTCTTGGAGGGTTAGATCTCCAAATCCTCCTAAAACTAGAACCCAGATTCTATCTTAAGTCTGAAAATTCCATCGTTTCCTGGTGACAAATTTTTGACAGTTCCACCTAATAATTCATTTGGAAGATTTCCTCTAACAGGGCTTGTTTTTATGCTTCTAGTAGTTTCTCATTCAGACTATTTCTGAGCTTAATGCTCTTAGCGTTAATCCTTACTGGTTTAAACCTTTCCTTGTAACTAAGCGCATCATCGACTACATTAGCCTTGCCTGGGTGGTAGCAAATCTCACAATCATAATGATTAAGTGTTTCCATCCACCGGCATTGTCGCATATTCAAATCCTTCTGGTTGAACATATGTTGGAGGCTTTTGTGATTAGTGTATATAATACACTTTGTTCCATATAAATAATGCCTCCACAACTTAAGGGCAAATAAAATGGCACCCAACTCCAAGTCATGAGTGGTGTAATTCTTTTCATGTACTTTTAGTTGCCGTGACGCATAGGCAATCACTTTGCCTCTTTGCATTAACAAGCAACCCATGCCCGTGTGTGATGCATCACAATAGATAACGAATTCCTCAATGCCTTCTAGCAGAGTCAATACTAGAGGATTGCTCAACTTTTGCTTCAGTGTCTCGAAGGATTCTTGTTGTTTTGGACCCCAATCAAACTTGACATTTACGGGGCAATGTAGTCAAGGGAATGGCTATTATTGAAAAGTTCTCTTTGAACTTCTATAATACCCAGCCAGTCCTAAGAAGCTACGCATCTCTGAAGGTGTCTTTGGTGCTTCCCAGTTCATAATCGCTTCAATCTTGGCGGGATCAACTTGAATACCACGCTCACTAACAACATGTCCAAGAAATTGGACCTCGCGGAGCCAGAATTCGCATTTGGAGAACATGGCATAAAGCTTCTCCTTCAGTAATAACTCTAGGATGCACCTTAAATGTTTCTCTTGATCAGAATGATTACAATAATAGATAAGTATGTCATCTATAAATACAATGACAAACTTATCCAAGTATGGTTTGCAGACTTTATTCATGAGATCAATGAATGCTACAGATGCATTAGTGAGCCCGAAAGGCATCATTAAGAACTCGTAGTGGCCGTATCTGGTCCTGAAGGCCGTCTCCGGAACATCTTCAGTTCTGACCTTTAATTGATGGTAGCCCGATCTTAAGTCAATCGTCAAGCAGTATCTTGCCCCTTGTAGTTGTTCAAACAAGTCATCGATCCCTGGCAAGGGATAGCGATTTTTATCGTTATCTTATTAAGCTTAGGGTAATCAATGCACATGCTCATTGAACTATCTTTCTTCTTTACAAACAATATCAAAGCTCCCCACAGTGTTGAACTAGGCTGTATGAAGCCTTTCCCCAAAAGTTCATCAAGCTGAGTTCTTAACTCTTGCATTTCTGTCGGTGCTAGGCGATAATGAGCTCTTGCAACTAGTGCAGCTCTAGGTAGGATATCTATTCTGAATTCCACTTGCCTATCAAGAGGTAAACCGGTAATTCTTCAGGGAACACATCTGGTTACTCAGAGATGATAGGTATGTCTTCAATCTTCGGCTTTGGTTCATCGACGGTTGCTTGTGCCATGTAGATGACACAACCTCTCTTCAGACATCTGGATGCTTTAAGCGTAGATGCTTTTTCAGGAAATCCATAATGTATGTCTCCATGAATGGTGAGTATATCACCGAATGGGGATTTAATCTCGATGAGTTTGTTGTCACATGCAATACAGGCTTGATTTGAAGATAACCAATCCATGCCTAAAACCACATCGAATCCCGCCAATTTCATTGGGAGAAGAGAGATAGGGATAGAATGATTCTTGATGGATATAAAGCACCCATCAAGAATGGAAGAAGTGGTCTCTATTGTTCCAACAGCAAGTTCTAGTTCGTATGTTATGTCAAGAGTTTTTATGGGCATGTTCAAGAGTTTGCTAAACTTATGTTCCACAAATGACTTATCAGCGCCTGAATCTAAAAGAACTCTAGCATAAATGTCATTAATGAGGAAAGTACTAGTGATGACATTATTATCGTTGACCGCCTCTCGAGCGTTCATCTGAAAAGCTCGAGCATTTGTCTTTTTCGCCCCACCATTCTTGGCGTTGTTATCTTTGTTCTTGGGGCAGTTTGTTTTAATGTGGCCTTTTCGCCACAAGTGAAGCAAGTCGTATCCTTTAAGTCTTTGCAATCCAGGGTCTTATATCCATTTTCTTACAAATACCACAAGGCTTGGCTTGTGGTCAAACCGACACTGTCCCCCGTGTCGTTTGTTACAGATTTTGCACACTAGCCTATTATCAGACCCATTGTGGTTCTTATCAAACCCAGACTTGTACTTATTCTTAAACCTCTGGGAGTTATCATCCTCCCTGTTCCTTTTTCTGTCATTTTCTGATTTAACGGACCTATGCCTTAACAGGTCCTGAGTGAGGGTTAGAGCTAGGTTCACAGCAGACCTATAAGTATCTAGCTTTGAAGCCTTAACATTCCATTTTATTTATGGTGCCAAGCAACCAATGAAATGCGTAATGCGTTTAGGTTCAGGAGTGATCAAGTAAGGTACTAGCCTTGACAAGGAATTGTAGTCGTATACATACTTTCAGCAATCTAAATTCTTCATAGTAAGAGCCAATAAATCTGACTCGATCTTTTCCACCTCGTGAGGTGGGCAGTAGGTGTCCTTAACAAAGTCCACAAACTTGGACCAACTTAGATTGTACAAGTATACTTTGCCGGCCGACTGTACCATGGCCTTCCACCAGATCAGGGCGTCGCCCTTGAATGACGGTGCAGCGAACTTCACTACATCCCTATCAGCACAACCGTTGATTTCAATAATGGTTTCCAATTCATCCAACCACCTTAGAGCTTCTACAGCTCCTTTCTCCACGTTAAAATCCCGAGGCTTACAAGACACGAAGTATTTATAGGAACAACCGTCCTTGTAGCAATGCGTCTTGTGTTGATGTTCTTGCCTCTCACTCCTCCATTTGAGGAGTGTACAGAGTTTTCCTTTCGATTAGAGGAAGGAGGCTTCGAGAACTGTTTTGAAATATGATTAGAAGTGTGTTTGGATGTATGTTTGGAGTGAGAAGCACTCGACTCATGTTGTTTTGTTACAAAGGCATTCATAGCCTTGCCAACTTCCGTGGCTATAATAGCTTATAATTCGTTTCTATCAACATTCATGGTAGCGTTTGTGTTATCATCGTTGCATCTGCTACTGGCTTAATCTGAGTTAGCCATATTTGATTGGTGCTACATACCAATTTGTACATTTGTTAGTTGTTGTAGCAGACGACTTATATGCAGTGGTGTCAATAGACCATGTAAGCTTTTTAAAATGAATATATAAATCCTTTGCCTTTTACTGCTAGTGGAGATAATGCCACAATTTGTCAGGCTTAAAACATTTTAAATGAATGTTATATTAAATTTGCCTAGGTCTCCAATTGACCATCTAAGGCAACTGAATATGGACATAGTCCTTCAGTTTTTGACAGTAGACCATAAGTCGCATCTGTCGTTGTCATAATGACCTTTTAAGGTTTCTCGTAAGCTTGTCACAAAGGACTTGATATATGGCACAAAAGATCTTGTCATAAAAGACTTATAGATATGGCACAAAAGGCTTTGTCACTAAAGGACTTACAAAAATATATTTAAGCCATGATCAATTTATTCAAAAGGCTTTTAAAGATTTGGACAGGGAGTCGTAGACCACAACTGTCATTGTCACTAATGGACATAAAATATGGCTAGTAAGCACTTCATCACTAATGGATGTTGTTTAATATCTTGTAGGTACTACATCACTAATGGATGTTAAATTATAGTCCGTAGGCATCACATCACTAATGGATGTTTTAATCATGGCCCGTAGGAACTACACCACTAATGGATGTTTTAATAATAATAGCTCATAAGTTATACATCACTAATGGATGTTATGATCATCGTATTGATGATACTAGCCAGGATCAAATTTGATCACGAGGGCTATAAGGTTTGGACATAGTCCATTACCTAACGGCTAGTGCGATTCCTCAAGTCATACTGATAGGATTGTTAACATTACTTGAATGTTAAATTAGAATAGTTGTCTTAATGGTTTAAATGATCTAGTCATGGTCGCAGTGACTACATAGACTAGGAGGCGTGAACATAGTTCACCACTTCTGAATAGAAGGGATGATCTTCCTTAACTATCATGGTAGAAGGCTTTACTTCTTAACTACCATATTTTCCAATTAGTGTGACCTTATCACTCGGCTGGTGTAAACCATTAAGAAGATCTTTTGGATTTATATAGCGGATCAATTAAATTCGAATTAATATCGAGACGATCGCTTGAACAAAGGATGTAATGGAATAAATAAATTCTAAAAGTTTTCATTGATAACATAAAATAGAACTACATAGATGCCTTAAACAGGACTTTTTAATACAAAATTTTGTCCACGCAGGGACTAAATAAGAAACATGCCCACGCAGAGGCTAAAAAGAAATACTATATCCTCGCAGAGACTTCTTCAAAAAAATAAATACATATTTAAATATAAGGATTTTATTCATCTTTCTTCCCTTTGATAATTTTAGTAAATCTTTTGAAGAATTTACTGGTTTTCTTCTCGGATCTTTCAGCCACTTGTTGTATTTCCTTCATTCGTTTAAGGGCCTCATTAATGGCCTCTAATTGTTGTGATGGCTGAGCTTGCGGTGGTGGTTGTGGTACAACCGGATACTGGTAACCATAATTAGGGTATCCAGTAGCTGGATGTGGCATAGGTGGATAAGGAGGGAAAAGAGAAGGATAAAATGTGTTATGTATAACCGCATCCATGTACGGGTCTTGAGTTTGCCCATGATGAATATAATTTGGTAGGGTAGAAGGATTAAAATGGTTATATCCAGATGATCTGGATAGGTAGGAATCGGGTTACCTGAGCCCGATGGTGGTGGTTGAACTACCGCTAGCGGTATAGGTTCAACTGCAGGTTGTGGCGTAGGTTCAACCACTGGTGAAGTGTTGGAGGGTCCACCCATTTGGGGATCCTCAAGAATAGTAGGATAGGTTTGAGGCAAAGGTGGAAGCGATCCCGACCTTTGTCCTGCAGCACTGACATGCGTGCACCACGCTTCCGTCCTGGTTGTGGTTCCGGCGGTGGTTGTGGTTGTTCCACCGGTTCCATTTGGATGTTTTCAGGGGGTTATTGAGGAGCATGGTACGAAGGGGTGTTATGGTAGGAAGGGGTGTTGTAAAAATTATATTGCTCCCACCATTGTTGAAATTCGTCTGGACCCCTATAAGGTGATCCAGCAAGGGAGTTCGAACAACTAGAAAGTTCGATTGGGTGACCATATGATCCTGTTGGCGGCATCTCAGGATTGGAATCCTCGTCCATATGGTCCGGGGAATCAATAGGAGGGGTAACTGAAGGTGAACGTAAATAGATGTTCCGGTTAACCTCTCCATGATGAGATTGAGAGTGCCAGTGATGGAAATGATGGGATTGGTGAGAATGGTGTGAATGATGAGAGTGGTGCGAATTATGGGAGTTTGGTGGAGAATACTCATGAGAAATTGAGTGTCTAATTGGTTCCTAAGGTGATGAAGAATCTCCAGATCCTTCATATGGATTTGGACTGGGTATATGCAAAGGTCCAGTCGCTGAAGGTCCACCCCTCATGGGGCCTTTTCCTATTCCTCCTCTTCCACGGAATCTTGGCGGCATTTTTACCTGCTTCAAATTAAATTAGAACAAAAACGGACAATAATAAATAAAACAAGGCAATGAGTAATCCTAGGTCAAAGCCTAGACTAGGAAGTCTAAGGAATGTGTTACTGTGTCATTTGAGATCAAACACAAAAGACTAGTGTTGAATTCATTCAAACGTTGGCTCTAATACCAACCTGTCACACCCCGATTTTCACGTATGTCCCGTGGGGAGTATTGTGACGTAAGTTGATAACATCATAACCAAATAACACAGAGCAACACAGGGGAAGTCTTGGATTTAAAATATTATTACAAACCGATAATATTCAAAGTTCAAAATAATAAATACAACAGTTTGTAATAAAGATCCACAGGCGGATCATAAAATATACATGAAATGATCAACCGACTTCGGGCATGACTAAGAACTTGCAAGATTCTCTACGTCATTACCAAGAAGCTCCCAGCCTATTACGTGCTGTACTTGTATCTTAGTCTTTTGAAAATATGTCAGTTTACACTGGTAATTACAAATAACCAACACATTTTGAAAATATTTCAAAAATGTTTAAAGTGCACATGGCACGTTTTCATAAATAACTTGGGACAGTTGAAAATGACCTTGTATACAGGTTTACAAGTCTATCAATACATATGGGTCCGATGCAGAAAACCGAATAACCTGATTAACCGACACACCACTTTGTTAACTCCAAGGAGAACATAAAAATAATTTAGCATTAGTATCTGACAGGTGTATGCCTACAACCCGTGCATTTGGTCGTGGCCATTAGTAACTTAAACGAGCCGAGGATATCCAGGACACGATCGAGTTAACCCCCAATATTTAAGTTATTAGACAATAAGATTAAAATGAGTTATGAGATTTAGTTAAATCACAATCCGACAACATGATCCCATACCCGACCAAGCGGTATAATATACTGTATCCCAAGCCCGTATGGGAAAATAGGTTAACAGTATTTACCTGAGGTAGTTCTTCAGATGAATAAATAACTCAGCCGTTAATCAAGAGGAAAGTAAAGAATACAATCTACCAGGAGACTACTAGTCTGGAATGATGGTATTATTAACCAATTAGAATGCTAACGGGTCCTTAGTTAAGTCATAGACTTGAACCGGCTAGTGTTACGTTTAATAGTTATGGTACGATACGTTAGATTAAGCGATGACCGGAATAGAATGTAGTTTAAATCCGTCAAGTACTAAGACTTGTTTATAATGGGTAAATATATAACATTCTGGATTTTGAAATAAAAATGATAAGGTTAAACCCGTTTTGGTTAAATTAGGTAAACCTAGTCACATAGGCTTAACTGTACGCATATAAGCGAAACCGAGTAACCGGACGAGTCATATACAAGTTCCATATGCCATTATACTTTAAAAATGTTATAATATCAGTAGGATATCAACATGTTTGCTCATTTAAGGATTTGAAATCAACTTAAGCCTCGAAAGGGCGTTTTAGTCATTTTACGACTTATAAAAGGAGCTTACAAGTAAACTGATGTCATGATAATGGTCATACTTGAAAAATATTAAATTTGTGATGTTATATTAGTAGGATATCAAATATATGTGTGGTTTATAGTTTAAACCAAAGCTATTCTCCATAGGGGCATTTTGGTCATTTCACACATAGTTTTGATAGCTTATTTGGGATTCTGAGTTTAAAACATGTACCTACTATAGAAGTGTTTAACATAAGTTTAATAATCAGTAGGTAACAAGTTTTAGTTCATAGATATGTTTTTAAACCATACTATGCGCCAAAAAGGCGTAAAAGTCGCTAAATGACAATTTATTCGATGTTTATAGAAAACTGATGTTGTGAACATGTTTATATGATGAAAATATGTTATATAATATAATACATCAGTAAATATAATGTTTTCTTCATAAAGAATGATTAAACCCTATTTTAAGTTTCGTAAGGGCAATATCATCATTTAAGGACTTAATACAAAGATTTTTGTAAACTCAGTTTATGACCAGAATCGTGACATCAAAATAAGTATAATAACTTATCATATTAGTAGGTAGTTCATTATTTATGCTCATTTAGGTTTAGAACCTCATTTTATACAAAAAGGGCATTTTAGTCAAGTTTTGGCATAATAACAGAACTTGCAAAATAAACTCAGATTACTAAATGACCATGTGTTATAACTACAGAGGGTTATAATACAATATAACATGGTTATAATGCAGCTTAGAATCAGTAGCTAAAGTTGCTAATTCGGGTCAGAATCGAAAGTCAAAGAAGAAGTCAAACTTCATGACTTTCGGTTGCGAACCGACCTTAAACCTGGAATTGACGAGCCGAACATGTTTACACATGTTCTAACAATTATTACAAAGTTATTAAAGTGATAAAACACATTTTATAACATCTATATTAACATATATGAATATATTTAAAGTCTGACTCATTTGAATTTTTAAGACAATTACTTTGACCCGTCAATTGACCAAGCATACGTGATTTCCAGGAGGTGCTCTATTGTGGGATTAACACCTACCTTATTACGATCACGTAGCCATACTCTCATCAAACAATGGCTGGACCATAATGGTCTTAACCGAAGGTTAAAGCGAATTTACGGAAACGCATTGACTTTTGGCTTAAATCCTATAAAAATTAAAGAACAAAGTTGGAACCCTTACAAGTGATCCTGAAGAAGACTAAGAACTCAGAGAAAGCTCCCAATAAGCTTAGGAACTTGCCAAGTGAGTATTAGAGGAGAAAAGAGTGAATGAGAAAGGAAGTAAGGCTATCAAGGCCTCTATTTATAGTGGAGGAGGAAGCACACGGTGTTAACAAGTGTCCAGGGTTGTTGTGAGAGGTCTCCAGGTGTTGTTGGACGTGGCAAGATCAGCCAAAGTGTGGCATTTCGTGACAAAGGTGGCAGACTTGCAAACTTCCTACAAAACTACCTCTAGCTGTCCTTTACAAATTGTAAGTGTTAAGGCTTACGGTCCGTAAGCCTGTCAGTGAGCCCCTAGTTTTGAATATTTTACGGACCGTAAGGACAAAGCTTTGCGTCTGTAACCACCTCTCGTCCTCAATTCTACTTCCTTGCTTATGGTCCATAAGCCTCAAGCTTTACAGTCTGTAGTGACCTCTGTAAGGATCTGAGTTTGAAATACTTGTAGTTTTTGTTTCAAAAATGGAAAATGATTGAATTAAAAGAGATTTGCAGCGGAATAAGATGGAAAACTTTTACTACAAGCAATGGTCGTTTGTTTTCATCATCATCATGCTTTCAAGTTAATTAACTTGCATGTGATTCACAAACTCCCCCTAAGCAATTACAGTTTGGTAATGAGAAAATGCAAAGAAGATGATATGCAAAAGTTGATCTTTTAATAGACAAGTTTAAAGGTTACAAGAGTTGCCTATTTATACTAAACTATCTAACCTCTAAGCATCTTTGATGACGTCAGGGTTGATAGTGACAGGAAACAATATGTAACTAACTTTAAACACTGATAAAACTAAACTATCAGTGCTTGGCACTGTTATATTAATTAACTAAGCTAAAGACTAAACTAAACTATCAGTGCTTGGCAGATAATAGGATGAGTAGTCTTTATGGAAAGCAGTGTAAGTGCATCAGAGGATGTAACCTCTGATAGTTGAGCCAAAGCTCAGATAGTGTTATTTGGCTTTATATCATCTGTTCCTTTCATAGGGTTCAATCCCAACAATCTCCCCCTGGAACAGATGATGCCAAAAACACTTTATTCTTGGTTTTTAGTCCTCAAAAGAAATTCCCTTATTTGACCTTTGAATTGAAGTTCAAAGTTAAGAGATTCCATGTCATCAGCATCCTTCACCAGCTCTAAACCTAGTAGTTCTTGAAGTCTTCTACTATAAGCTCATAAGCATCTTCCATGGATAGTTTAGTGGCTGCACCAGCAGACTTGAGCAATGTCAATTCATGGGTGTCTTTGTCGACCTTCCATTTTAGAATATTTGGGTCTGATGGTTTTCTTGAAGGTGCCTTTATTGCTGAGGTTTGTGAATGAGCCATCTTTGACAAATCTTTGGCCGCTTGGCACTCGTATCATCTGTGTGATAATTAATCATATTCTGAATCCCTTCTTTGATGAATGTATCCTCAAACTCTTTGTCAGTCTTTTCATTCATCTCCCCTTGCTTTTTCCTGTGTTGCAGAGCAAGTGTGGAGTAGGCAGATGTTGAGCTGGACTTTTTAGAGAGTTGAGCTCTGAGGATAGCATCTTCTTTTGAGTAGTCAGGCTTGGGAGGCATGGATGGATCCTTTTTTCTTCTCTCTTCCAAACTTTTGTAGGTGTCTAGCACCCTCACCTCACCCCATCTCATCACTTGGTTTTTGGAACCATAATGATTTTGAATCAGTTCTTGCTTCATTCTCTTCAACTTCAAGATAGTTTTAGAGATATCTTTCTTGTATAAATCCTAGTTGGGAGGAGTTGGATTTTTGAGAGGGTCTTTCTACATTTCTTGCATTCTATTGATTTCTTCTCTCAGCTCATCTATGCTCCAATCCCTGAACTGAGGTCTTGTTGCCTTATACATCTTCTTTTCCATGATATACTCAATGAGTTCACTCTTGAGCAACTTATCTTCCCTTACTGACAACTGGTTGCTCAGATCCTTGACAAAGTTTCAGAGAATGGTGACCTTACTCAGTTAGAAGGACATGATAATCTGTATTTCTCTATCATTTTTACCAGTTGATTCTCTTTTGGCAATATACTCTGCTTGCTTCTTTTTCAAATCTAGATAGGCATCAACATTTGCTGGTCTTGGATAGCCATAAAGGGATAGAATTGTTCTTTTGTCAGGGTCATCCTCTGAAAAGAAACTTAGGATCTCTTCCCTGACTGCTGGTAAATAAAGAGGATACACTTTTGATGCAGGAGTGACTGTAAGAGTTGAAGAAGTTGTAAGCACTGATGTGGGGATCACTGGTGTTGATGATAGTGGAAGAGGTGCAGAGATCTCTTCATCATTTATAACTTTTATGATTTTTCTCCTTTTAAACCTTAAGGTGGGTGATGGTGGTTGTGGGATTTTTGGTGGTGTGGATAATGGTTGAGTTGATGTGGGAAATGTGAATATGGCAGTGGATAGAGATGCATCTGTTGCAGCCTCTGCTGTATCAACAGATGTTGACACAACAGTTACTGTAAGATGTGCTTGTGTGGATGTGGGTTGTGGTTTTGAAGATGTGATAGGTTTTTGAGAGGCAGAGGTTTTAATGGTTGGATTGGTTTCAGGTTTAGTTTTAGGAGGTGTGGATGTTGGTTGCATGGCTTTTCTAGCAGGAGCTCTTTTTGATGAAGTACCAACCTTTCCTTTTTCTTTTTGCTGATCAATCTTTTTCTCAACCAACACCCTGCTCTCCTCAATCACATTCTTCTTGTGACTCACCCTTTCCTTGGCCACAAGTTCATCAGTCAAATCAATCTTCTTTGAACCATCAGGCCTTGGGATATTTACTGTTGGTCTGGCCTTATCATCATTTATTGTTAACTTCATTGGACCCAAAGGTTTCTCCCCCTTTTTGGCTTCATCTGTTGTAACAAATATAACCGTTGGAGGTGCATGGCCAGTGGTTGTGAGTAGATGTGCTTTGATGGCTTTAATGTCTGCTGCAGTGTCTTGATACCTTGATTCAAACAAGTTTTCGAACATCATTCACATGATGCTTGTGTTGTAAATCAAAATAATGTTGTTGACGTTGAAACAGAGGGTTAAGAGCTTCTTTAAGATCAGCAGTGGATAGAACAGAGGGTTGACTTTTTGTAGCTATCATCTACTTTAGTAAATCTTTGATTTCACCAACAGAGTTTTCTATTCTGGTCACTCTCTCCGTCAAATCCTGGTATTTTAGATCATCACCTAATTTAATAGGATCATCTGAACTCCTACCAGTGGTGGTAGTTATATCTATGTTATCATGAGTAGTGGTTTTAGGACCAGCTTCAAACATAGATGCCCCTTTTTCTTGGTACTGGGGATTTCCCACAATAGAGGTAAAAGTTGTTGCCTTCAACCAAGTCTTATCAATGAAACCATTGTCCAACTGAGAACTAGGGAGTTCAGCAATTGTAGTGGCTGCTTGTGTTGAAATATCACCAAGGGTTACATGTAACCCGAGGGATGTAGCCTCTTCACTGGCTAATGGGCTAGCAATGAATAAAGAATCAGACCCAGCCATTTGATGAAGTATATTCTCAGTAATAGGTTGTTGAGAAGTGATGGTTTGTGTCTGAACCAATTCAATTGCATTCAGCAATGGTACAATTGTGGGTGGAAGTGAAGGTATTGGTGAAGGTGGTTGAGTAGAAAGTGACATTGCCTTGGGAGAGGGGCTGTGGAAAATAGACCCAAGTGGATCTAGAGCTTCATAAATTGGTGTCCCTGTGTCTACAACCTTTTCCTTTTGTGAGGAAGAAGGAGGAGTTTCAAAGCCGGTGGGAGATCTTTGAACCATCTGCTGTAAAGAAGTAGCAGCAGTGGTTTGTGACTTTGGTGCTGTCACAGGGTTAACCTCTGGGATCTCATCTTCGAGAGGACCCTTTTTGGGTTTGGTGGGCTTTTTGGAGATTGTGTTGGTTTTCTTTTTGGAAATTTTTGGTGTGGGTTTCAGGGCAGCGGTTGTGGTGCCCTGATCACCAAGAGCAGTGGGCTCAGTAGCAAGAGGTTGAGATTGAACATTTTGTTCTGGTAAAACTTGCTCAACCTCCTCTACTTGTGTTTTCTCAACCTTATCTTGGTTTGTTATTCTGGTCAAAGTTTCATGATTAAGGCTGCCTGGATTAGCCACAGTGCCTTGTTTACTTTCAGGACCTTTGATTTTATCCTGCAAGTGAACACTCAAGAAACGTGGATGCATCAAAAAAGCTTTTCTTTTTCAATATTTTTAAAATTATTTACAAGATCATTGAACAATATCTGGGAGTAGTTAAAATCTGTTTCAGTTAAAATTGCATACCCTAGATATTGCATGTTCAATGGGATTTCATTGAAAGCAGTGGATTTTGCTGAGAGACAAGTAAGAATGGTGTGAAAGAAAAATCTCATCTCAGCAGGAAAGTTAGGTTTAAAAATGGTCATACCTTTCATCTGGCCGATATAACCACTTTCCAGAAATTCTGCTTGGATCTCATTAATTGGAAATGACATAGGGTGTTGTATCTCATTTAACTTGAAAACTTGAGAGATCCACTGGGGGCTAATTTGCATCAACACTCCCCCTACTCTTGAAATTATTGCATAAGGAACACCAGCAGCAGATGAGTGAACCTTAGCATTTTTCCAGAAATCACGAAGAGCATCAATGTAAATGGGGGTTTGACGGTTAACATGTGCAAAAATTTTGACTTTTGCAAAATTCGAATCATTGGATGATAGCGAGTACTTGCGTCGTTTTCTTCGAGTATGGCAGTATAATTGTGTGGGGTTTTGATTATGAGAATGAAAGGTGGAGGTTCTTCTTGCGATTTAGCTTTGGATTTTGAAGATTTTGATTTGGGAGCCATGGTGTTTGAGAGAAAAACTGTTTTGAGATTTTGAAATCGACGCAGTTTAGGGTAACCACTGGTGTGATAAAACAAGGGTTTTATAAGGGAAAAAGTGAACATGACGTGGCATCTGTTGCAAGATCTGATGGCTAACATCTGTCCACGTGTAACCTCTGATTAGAAAAGTAACCGTTAATGTGGCAAACCACTGTTTTAGGACAGAGGTTTGGACATAACTAATTTTTAACACTATCAGTGGATAGCTATCAGTGTTTTACAAAATGGTAAAAAAATGGAAATCAGAGGATACACTTTAACAGTGGATAAGATTTTTAAGCCTATCAGAGGTTTTGCACAAACAGTAGTTATGAACAGACTTTTAAAGATTTATTGAGAAATTCAATTTTAACTATTTTTAAACATTTTGATGCTATGTACACATGGATTTACAAGAAAACTTGTTTTTAATCCATGTTTAGCATACCAAGCCTTGAGATCAATTTTTCAAAGGTAGATGTATCCAATGCCTTGGTTAAAACTGCCCATTGATCTGAAGTACGGACGTGATGCAAAGAAATCAAACATTTTTCATAGCAATCTCTCACAAAGTGATGTCTGATGTCAATGTGCTTTGTTTTTTAATGAGAAACTGGATTTTTGATGATATTTTCAGCAGCTTGACTATCCAATTTGAGTGGGGTCTTTAGTGCAGTTATACCAAAATCCAGCAACTGGTTTTGAAGCCACAAGAGTTGAGCAGTGCAGCTAGCAGCAACAATATACTCTGCCTCAGCAGTGGATGTTGAAACTGCAACCTGCTTTTTGCTTTGCCAAGACACTAGACAATCACCTAGGAATTGGCATCCTCCTAATGTGGACTTCTTGTAGTTTTACAACCAACAAAGTAACTATCTGAAAAACCTGAAAGTTCAATATTCCCATTAGCTGGATACTAGATACCAAGTGTGGGAGCACCTTTTATGTATCTGAATATCCTTTTTACAGCACTAAGGTCAGACTTTCTAGGTAATGCTTGTGATCTGGCACAAACACATGTTGCAAACATGATGTCTGGCCTTGATGCAGTTAGGTACAATAAAGACCCAATCATGCTTCTATAAAGAGTTTGATCAACAAGGTCATCTGTGACATCCCGGTTTTTCGGATAACTTAAACGCAATACTTGTCGAATAAATTGTATGCTACGTATTAAACGTGTTTGTCGAATAAATTGTATGCTATGCATTAAACGTGTACGAGTTAGTGAATACGTGTTGTGCAATTATGTGATTGTTTTAGTTATAAAATAATTATGGTAAATATGTACACGAACCGAACCGAACCGCGACACGAACCAACGTCGATTCCTTGTGACTCTAGGAGTTAACCAAGTTTTAAACCTTAAACTCCAACTACTCGGCCGCAAGATCAAACCCAAACCGAACCAACCCAAGTCCTTGGCCGCGAGAACTAGCCCAAACCGCAAACCCATTCCCTATTTTTGATCCTTTTTGCGCTATATATACAAACACATGCATGGGTCTTCTTCACAAAAACAAAAACACAAAACCCTAGTTGATAAAGACAGCCGACGGCAGCAAATCCTTCCATCCCCTCGACCGCAAACAGCCCCTTTGCACTCCCTTTTGATCGCGAGCAACCTCCCCTTTCAGTCCCTTTCAGTCTCGGTCGCAACAGCGGAACTGCTCATCCCATTCGGTCGTGATCTTGCTTGAACAGCCGAATCATTCTTGTCCAAGTCTCGGCTTACTTACCTAGTTATTAAAGGTTAGGATTTATCTTTTGATTATAAGATCATATTCGGATATATGTGCTTGAATGAAGTGATTGGTTTGTTTTCGGATTATATGTGTTTGAATCGGCTGATTTATCATTGTTACATGTATGATTGTTTTCGAAACTTCTAAGTTTGCCAAGTATGTTTTGTTTATAAAAACTAGAGGTGTGGATTAGGGTTTGCATGGATATGTTATAGGTATTGATCTATGATTAGAAAATCAGTTCTTGATCGCCTAGGTTAATGATATGGACGGTTTATGCGAATCTATGATAACAATATGCTGAAACAGGTTGCTGAATAATAGTTACAGCCGACTTCATCTGGCTGTAACTCGGTCATTAGTTGTCGAAAAACGGATTTTCTGATGTCTAGAACGTAGAGATTTGAATAACGAATCTAATGGCGCTGGATTCATATTTTTCTGAAGTCGTTTGATATTTTTAAATAGCCAAATAAGTTCAGTAACTAAAGCTGTGAAAATCCTAAAATTTTGTTAGTTGTTTATCGAGTTGGATTTTATAATCAGTAGGGAGTTGAGTCATGAATTTTGTACAGCAACTAGGTATGGAAATTTCCGGGCAACTCCAACTGGAATTTTGTTAATTGGACGATCAGTGATTTTTAAATAAATTCTTCCGTGGACTGCAGTCAGAAAGCGACGAATCTGACTGCAGCCTAGTATATTAATATTTGTTGTTAATTGGTAAAGATTTAGGACTTGGAAAATTTATATAAATTTCTACATTATAAATGTCACCTGCTGTAAAATAATTGGAATTTTTGGAACGTTGGAACTATTTTATAAAAATCCTAGAAAACAGCTGAATTATGAGTATTAAGCTGAAATTTGATAACTTGTGATTGTGTGCACCAAAGTGTTGCATGGATTGAATTATGTTCATGATAAATTGTTTTGATTACTATGATCACATGAGGATACTTGCATGCATGTTTGAGTGTTAGGTATGTTGTTTGTGTGTATCATTTTGTGCGTAAATTAAGTGTAGAATCTGTATTGGTGTGTTCACACACTGACTTGAAATCAATTGGTTTGTTAGGACGCAATTAGCGGTCCCATCCCTTACAACTTCTTTGCTACACTAACCGAGCAACTAAAGGTGAGTTCACGGCCCCTAACTTTATCCGGTTTTTAAACAACAGGGGGAGAAACATGTATACACTCTTCAAACTCAATCTCTTTACGTTATACGAAATTAACGTCACATAACTATTCGGTAACTAAGTTGATGTTAATGTAATGTTATGGTCACTAAGCAGCTATATCACTTAAGTCCTCGTCAATCTCTCGGATCGTTAGTATTGGGTTTTAATAGCGGGGGAATTATAAGTAGTACTACTGGGCCCGACAAGCCCCATCCGAGCTAGTCGCGCTAGCCGACCAGGTATGGTCAACGGGTGGATAATTTGGCCTAACTTCGCCATGGTCAGTGATAGGCCTGGCAACACGGAGGCACAACAGTCAGCTTCGATCGCGAACTCTTACGTGACATAACTTTAGGCTAGCTACCTATAAATGTTAACATTGAACTTAATTACGAAACAACTATATTATCCCGGGTTGAGGATAATGGAAACAACAACTTATTATTCCGGGTTTGGAATAATGGAATCAATTATATTATCCCGGGCTGAGGATAATGGAAACAACAACTTATTATTCCGGGTATGGAATAATGGAACCAACATCATTATTATTCCGGGTTGGGAATAATGGAACTAAATCGTTATCCCGGGTTAGGGATAACGGGGGAAACAAACTCATAACCGAAAATTTATAAAAAAAACCTGTGAACTCACTCATCTTTAATGTTGACACTTGTTTCTTTACATGTTTCTCAGGACGCTAGGAGCTCTAGGTGCACTCACATGCATTGAACAAGACATCTTTTATCGAGTCTCATTTACAAATATTGTTTTGGGTTTTTCATTTGTTTTGGCGCCCGTATTCTCTACTTATTTTATGCTTCCGCTCAACTTTAAAAACTAATGCTTCCGCTAAATATTGGTAACTAATTGAGACAATATAAAATCTACGACAAATGATTTTAGAAAACGTATTATCAAATCATATAGAGTCGTTCGACGTACTAGTGTTTCAGATTTTGGTTTGTTCACACGCCTCGCGGTAAAACTCCGCAAGTGGAAATTGAGGGTGTGGCAGATTGGTATCAGAGCCACTAGCTATAGAGAACCAGGTTTGCATTAGAAGTAGACCTAAACTATAGCTGAATACACGACACTAGACGTAGTTTGGCACCGAACTGTTATATCTTGTTATGCAATGTACCACAACTGTGCTATGTAGATTATGACTTCATAATAAGAAATGAAAACAACTCGTAACTAACCACACAACCTAACAGGCAATGTCATCATCATCATCGTCATCATCATCCGACAAACTTACGCCACCAAGAGCGCCAGGAAAGGCACCTATGGTGGAACCCTTACCATCTTATGGCGTGGAGACACGCTCAGCTGTGAGGAAAAGGCTCGCTCTGGGGGAGGAGTCGTCATCACGCTCAATCCTCGATGGGCCGGTTGAACCGGTTAACTCTGTAGAAGTAGGAAATGACCTACTTAGAATCATGATACAGAAACAACAAGAACAGTTAGAAAGAATGCAGGAACCCATCCTAGCACAGGGATGGATGATCCGACAACTGACAGGTAAAACCGACTCGCTCGAGGAAGAGCAACATACGAGTAAGATAGCTCGTAACACCTTAGCCAGAGATCTGCGTGCTGAGCAGATAAGAGCCGACTGGCTCGAGGACAGAGTCCTGGAGAATAGTTGGAACATTCATGAGTTAAAGCAAAATCAAGTACCTGCACCAGCACCGGCCCCTCCAGTGCCAGTAGAGGAGGATCCGGAAGAGGATCCAGAGGAGGACCCGAAGAGGATCCGGAGGAGGATCTAGAGGAGGATCCGGAGGAGGACCCAGCTGTAGAAGCTGGAAATGCCGCGCAGCATGACGGCAACGACAGTGATTTGGGGGATGGAGACGTAGACGACTGACACGTCTCGCTTATTTTATTTACTTTCCTCTAGTCTATTTATTTTCCCACTTGTGTTTAAATTTGAGACTTTATAGTGAATTCATATGTTTGGTTGGCACTTTGTAAGACGTTGAAATTTCATTTAATCAAGTATTTCTTTTGACTATTTAATATATTAAGTTGACATAACTTGATAATTATTAAAGTACGAAGTAGGATAACTATATTGGATATATAGACTTATCGGGGTGTGTTTGTGTTGTGTTTCGAAGATCTAAATGGCAACTGGACGACGTGGAAACCTTAACTTGACGCCCGAAGAGCTAGCTGCCATGATTCAAGAGCACGTGAACGCAGCTTTAGCGGGTGTTCAGAACCAACCGGCAAGAGGGGGCTTTAACCCCTACAAGATGTTCCTCGACGCGAAACCAAGCAAATTCTCGGGGGCGGAAGGACCCATTGGACTGGTCCACTGGATCGAAAAATCTGAATCCGTATTTGAAATGTGCAACTGTCTAGAGGCCAACAAGGTCAAATATGCAGCCTCAATGCTGGAAGATGGGGCACTAACTTGGTGGAATGCACAGGTCCAAACGCGTGGACTTATTGCTGCCAATGCAATGGCCTGGGCCGAGTTCAAGGCCCTAATCAAAGAGGAGTACTGTCCACGAGACAGAGTGCAACAGTTGGAGCAAGCCTTATGGAACCACAAGATGGTGGGATCTGAAATCGAAGCTTACACCGCAAAACATCATGACTTGGTATTTCTATGTCCCGATTTGGCCAACACTGTGGAGAAAAGACTCGAGTTCTATCTCGGGGGTCTGGTTCCGGAGATTCAGGGTATGGTAATGGCTAGTAACCCTGTAACTGAACATTAAGCAATACGATTGGCGCACAAACTCACCGATAAGGCGGTGGAACAAAAGAAGTTGCCAGCACGGGGTACAACTGAAGTTGCCCCTGATAACAAAAGAAAGTTTGAAGACTCAACTATTCGACAGTCTTCGTCATCCCAGCCGCAACAGGGGAACCAGAAACGGTTCAATCATTACAACAGCCACCGGGGTCACCAAAATCAGCCCGCCAACAACAACAACAACAACAACAACAACAACCAGAACGCAAGCGGCTATGCAGGTGGAAAGCCGCAGTGCAACCGCTGTAATCTTCATCATAACGGCCCTTGTGCCGGAAATCGCTGCCAACGATGTGGCAAGATGGGACATGCGGCAAAGGATTGTCGTGGGGAAATCATGTCCCGACAGAATCAAAATCAACCCCAGGGTCAGCAGCAGGGTATTAACCGGGGATGCTATCAGTGTGGTAGCACCGCCCACTTCAAAAGAGACTGCCCACAACTGCGTAACAACAACAACAATGGTGGGAACAACCACAACCACAATAACCACAACAACAATAATGGAAACGGTGGCACAGGAGGTGCCAAAGGTCGCGCATTTACATTGGGCCGCGGAGAGGCCAGAAACGACTCGAACGTGGTCACCGGTAAGTTTCCCCTTAATGAACATTTTGCTACTGTGCTTTTTGATACGGGTGCGGATAGGAGCTTTATATCTGAGTCTTTTAGGAGGAACCTAAATCTCACGCCTAAATCATTAGAGACCCCTTATGTTATAGAATTAGCCGATGGTAATTCTGTAGATGTGACCCATATAGTATCCAGCTGTCAAGTCAAACTCGCGGGTCACACTTTTACCATTGATCTGATGACAACTACCCTGGGTAGTTTTGACGTGGTAGTCGGAATGGACTGGCTATCCGGCGTCCGGGCCGAAGTTCTCTGCTTCGAAAAATCTATCCGTATTCCGCTCTCTAACGACGAAATCTTGACGGTACAAGGCGATAAGGCAAGCGCCGTCACCAACATCATCTCTTACATGCAAGCGCAGAAGTATCTTCGGAGGAAGAACTCCTTCGCTTTACTCGCACCGATTACCGAACAGCCTAAGGACGAGAAACGTATAGAAGACATCCTGTCGTCCGTGATTTTTCCGATGTATTCCCAGAAGAACTACCTGGTCTTCCACCCCATCGACAATTGGAGTTTGAAATTGAATTGGTGAACAATGCAACTCCTATCGCCAAGGCTCCGTACCGCCTAGCTCCAGCTGAGCTGCAGGAGCTGTCTACCCAACTTCAGGAGCTATTAGAAAAAGGATTTATCCGACCAAGCGTTTCGCCATGGGGAGCTCCAGTCCTTTTTGTCAAGAAGAAGGACGGGACTTTCCGCATGTGCATCGACTACAGGGAACTCAACAAGGTTACGGTCAAGAACCGATACCCGTTACCTCGCATCGACGATCTCTTCGACCAACTTCAAGGGTCAAGCTACTACTCCAAGATTGATTTACGGTCTGGTTACCATCAGCTACGCGTCAGGGAGGAGGACATCGCTAAGACGGCATTTCGTACTCGGTATGGCCATTATGAGTTCTTGGTCATGCCCTTCGGTCTCACCAACGCATCCGCGGTGTTCATGGACCTCATGAACCGCATGTGTAAACCATACCTCGACAAGTTTGTCATTGTGTTCATCGATGACATACTCATCTACTCCAAAAGTGAAGAAGAACATGCTGAACATCTAGATTACTGCTAGGATTACTTCAACAGGAAAAGCTATATGCCAAGCTTTCGAAGTGTGATTTCTGGATTCGGGAAGTTCAGTTTCTCAGGCATATCGTGAATGAAAAGGGTATCCACGTAGACCCTGCCAAGATTGAAGCCATCAAAAACTGGGAAACACCCAGGACACCGACGGAGATCCGCCAATTTTTGGGAATGGCTGGTTACTACAGACGTTTCATCGAGGGATTTTCAAAGATCGCACAACCGCTTACTACCCTCACCCAGAAAGGCATCAAGTATGCTTGGGGTGACAAGCAAGAAGCAGCATTTCAATTGCTGAAACAGAAACTTTGCAGTGCACCTATTTTGTCCTTGCCGGAAGGGACAGAAGACTTTGTAGTATATTATGATGCTTCCATTCAGGGATTGGGATGCGTACTCATGCAACGCGATAAGGTCATCGCGTATGCGTCGTGACAACTGAAGGTTCACGAGAAAAACTACACGACGGATGACCTGGAATTGGGAGCAGTAGTGTTTGCACTTAAGATTTGGAGACACTACCTCTATGGAACGAAGTGCACAATCTTTACGGACCACAAGAGCCTCCAACACATCTTTGATCAGAAGGAGTTGAACATGCAACAGCGTCGCTGGGTCGAACTCTTGAACGATTATGAGTGTGCCATTCGGTATCACCCGGGTAAAGCTAACGTGGTAGCTGATGCCCTCAGTAGGAAGGAACACTTGAAACCTCGTCGTGTACGAGCATTACAACTCACTATTCATTCGGGGCTACCCGAACAAATACGCGACGCCCAGTTAGAAGCAGTTAAGGAGGAAAACATCAAGGCCGAATCGGTAGGAAAAATGGAACGCGATTGGGAAGTAAAACCCAATGGAGCCCGGTATTTCATGAATCGCATATGGGTACCTCTCTACGGAAACCTCAGAGAGCTAGTCATGGATGAAGCTCACAAATCCCGATACTCTGTCCATCCGGGTTCGGATAAGATGTATCAAGACCTTAAAGCTGCGTATTGGTGGCCCAACATGAAAGCCGATATAGCCACCTACGTGAGCAAGTGTTTGACTTGTGCAAAAGTCAAGGTAGAGTATCAAAAGCCATCGGGGCTACTCCAGCAACCTGAGATCCCAGTGTGGAAATGGGATCAGATCTCGATGGACTTCATCACTAAACTCCCGCGAACTTTGGGTGGTTGCGATACCATCTGGGTAATTGTGGATCGTTTAACTAAGTCTGCACACTTCCTAGCTATTAAAGAAACAGATAAGATGGAGAAGTTGACTCGCATCTACATTAAGGAAGTAGTTTCTCGGCACGGAGTGCCAACATCCATCATCTCAGATAGAGATGCTCGCTTCACGTCCAACTTCTGGCGGTCACTCAAGAAAGCGTTGGGAACACGCTTAGATATGAGCACAGCCTATCACCCTCAGACTGACGGTCAAAGTGAAAGGACCATACAAACCTTGGAAGACATGCTTAGGGCATGCGTAGTAGACTTCGGAAATAGTTGGGAAATCCACCTGCCTCTAGTAGAATTCTCATATAACAACAGTTATCATACGAGTATTTCGGCAGCACCGTTTGAGGCATTATACGGTCGTAAATGTAGATCACCGGTCTGTTGGGCAGAAGTCGGTGACAGTCAACTCACAGGCCCTGAGTTAATACTTGAGGCTACTGAAAAGATTGTACAAATCAGAAACCGCATGGCGGCGGCACGAGATCGACAGAAAAGCTACGCTGATCAACGACGCAAACCGCTCGAATTTCAAGTAGGCGACCGCGTCCTACTAAAGGTGTCACCCTGGAAGGGTGTAATCCGTTTTGGAAAGCGGGGCAAACTTAACCCACGGTACGTAGGCCCGTTTGTAATCTTGAAACGTATCGGACCCGTAGCTTATCAATTAGACCTTCCTGCCAAACTCAGTGGAGTTCACAACGTATTTCACGTGTCAAATCTGAAGAAGTGTCTATCAGATGAAACTCTAGTCATTCCATTGGATGAGATCCAAGTGGATGAACAACTACACTTTGTGGAACAGCCTATCGAGATCATGGATGGTGAGATCAAGACTCGAAGGCACAGCAAGATTCCGATCGTTAAGGTTCGTTGGGACTCTAAGCGTGGACCGGAGTTCACGTGGGAAAGAGAGGACCAAATGAAAAGCAAATACCCACACCTCTTCGCAACTGAGCAGCAAACTAACGATACCAGTAACTAAATTTTCGGGACGAAAATTCTTTCAACATGGGGATGATGTGACAACCTGGAAATTTCTCATACTTTCGCGTACCATTGTTAACTAAATCCTTGTGCATGGCACTTGGGAACTTCTTGTAACTTCGCGTACCATCATTAACGAACTAACTCTTTGTGCGTGGCACTCTAAACATGTATGCTGCATGCTAAACCGCGTTTACTCAATTTTCGGGACGAAAATTCTTTCAACATGGGGATAACGTGACATCCCGGTTTTTCGGATAACTTAAACGCAATACTTGTCGAATAAATTGTATGCTACGTATTAAACGTGTTTGTCGAATAAATTGTATGCTACGCATTAAACGTGTACGAGTTAGTGAATAAGTGTTGTGCAATTATGTGATTGTTTTAGTTATAAAATAATTATGGTAAATATGTACACGAACCGAACCGAACCGCGACACGAACCAACGTCGATTCCTTGTGACTCTAGGAGTTAACCAAGTTTTAAACCTTAAACTCCAACTACTCGGCCGCAAGATCAAACCCAAACCGAACCAACCCAAGTCCTTGGCCGCGAGAACTAGCCCAAACCGCAAACCCATTCCCTATTTTTGATCCTTTTTGCGCTATATATACAAACACATGCATGGGTCTTCTTCACAAAAACAAAAACACAAAACCCTAGTTGATAAAGACAGCCGACGGCAGCAAATCCTTCCATCCCCTCGACCGCAAACAGCCCCTTTGCACTCCTTTTTGATCGCGAGCAGCCTCCCCTTTCAGTCCCTTTCAGTCTCGGTCGCAACAGCGGAACTGCTCATCCCATTCGGTCGTGATCTTGCTTGAACAGCCGAATCATTCTTGTCCAAGTCTCGGCTTACTTACCTAGTTATTAAAGGTTAGGATTTATCTTTTGATTACAAGATCATATTCGGATATATGTGCTTGAAGGAAGTGATTGGTTTGTTTTCGGATTATATGTGTTTGAATCGGCTGATTTATCATTGTTACATGTATGATTGTTTTCGAAACTTATAAGTTTGTCAAGTATGTTTTGTTTATAAAAACTAGAGGTGTGGATTAGGGTTTGCATGGATATGTTATAGGTATTGATCTATGATTAGAAAATCAGTTCTTGATCGCCTAGGTTAATGATATGGACGGTTTATGCGAATCTATGATAACAATATGCTGAAACAGGTTGCTGAGTAATAGTTACAGCCGACTTCATCTGGCTGTAACTCGGTCATTAGTTGTCGAAAAACGGATTTTCTGATGTCTAGAACGTAGAGATTTGAATAAAGAATCTAATGGCGCTGGATTCGTATTTTTCTGAAGTCGTTTGATATTTTTAAATGGCCAAATAAGTTCAGTAACTAAAGCTGTGAAAATCCTGAAATTTTGTTAGTTGTTTATCGAGTTGGATTTTATAATCAGTAGGGAGTCGAGTCATGAATTTTGTACAGAAACTAGGTATGGAAATTTCCGGGCAACTCCAACTGGAATTTTGTTAATTGGACGATCAGTGATTTTTAAATAAATTCTTCCGTGGACTGCAGTCAGAAAGCGACGAATCTGACTGCAGCCTAGTATATTAATATTTGTTGTTAATTGGTAAAGATTTAGGACTTGGAAAATTTATATAAATTTCTACATTGTAAATATCACCTGCTGTAAAATAATTGGAATTTTTGGAACGTCGGAACTATTTTATAAAAATCCTAGAAAACAGCTGAATTATGAGTATTAAGCTGAAATTTGATAACTTGTGATTGTGTGCACCAAAGTGTTGCATGGATTGGATTATGTTCATGATAAATTGTTTTGATTACTATGATCACATGAGGATACTTGTATGCATGTTTGAGTGTTAGGTATGTTGTTTGTGTGTATCATTTTGTGCGTAAATTAAGTGTAGAATCTGTATTGGTGTGTTCACACACTGACTTGAAATCAATTGGTTTGTTAGGACGCAATTAGCGGTTCCATCCCTTACAACTTCTTTGCTACACTAACCGAGCAACTAAAGGTGAGTTCACGGCCCCTAACTTTATCCGATTTTTAAACAACAGGGGGAGAAACATGTATACACTGTTCAAACTCAATCTCTTTACGTTATACGAGAACGTCACATAACTATTCGGTAACTAAGTTGATGTTAATGTAATGTTATGGTCACTAAGCAGCTATATCACTTAAGTCCTCGTCAATCTCTCAGATCGTTAGTATTGGGTTTTAATAGCGGGGGAATTATAAGTAGTACTACTGGGCCCGACAAGCCCCATCCGAGCTAGTCGCGCTAGCCGACCGGGTATGGTCAACGGGTGAATAATTTGGCCTAACTTCGCCATGGTCAGTGATAGGCCTGGCAACACGGAGGCACAACAGTCAGCTTCGATCGCGAACTCTTACATGACATAACTTTAGGCTAGCTACCTATATATGTTAACATTGAACTTAATTACGAAACAACTATATTATCCCGGGTTGAGGATAATGGAAACAACAACTTATTATTCCGGGTTTGGAATAATGGAATCAATTATATTATCCCGGGCTGAGGATAATGGAAACAACAACTTATTATTCCGGGTATGGAATAATGGAACCAACATCATTATTATTCCGGGTTGGGAATAATGGAACTAAATCGTTATCCCGGGTTAGGGATAACGGGGGAAACAAACTCATAACCGAACAAACGAATTTATAAAAAAAAACATGTGAACTCACTCATCTTTAATGTTGACACTTGTTTCTTTACATGTTTCTCAGGAAGCTAGGAGCTCTAGGTGCACTCACATGCATTGAACAAGACATCTTTTATCGATCTCATTTACAAATATTGTTTTGGGTTTTTCATTTGTTTTGGCGTTTGTGTTGGCGCCCGTATTCTCTACTTATTTTATGCTTCCGCTCAACTTTAAAAACTAATGCTTCCGCTAAATATTGGTAACTAATTGAGACAATATAAAATCTACGACAAATGATTTTAGAAAACGTATTATCAAATCATATAGAGTCGTTCGACGTACTAGTGTTTCAGATTCTGGTTTGTTCACACGTCTCGTGGTAAAACTCCGCAAGTGGAAATTGAGGGTGTGACATCATCTTTACCATCAATGGTGACTAGCTTGGAAGTTTCCATGGGTGTGCTACATGGTTTATAATCATCCATATCAAACTTTTTAAGCAGGTCTTTCACATACTTGTTTTGATGGATAAATGTACCACTGTGCAATTGTTTAACTTGATGACCAAGAAAACATTGGAGCTCACCCATTGCACTCATCTCAAACTCTGCTGCCATGAGTTTTCGAAACTCTTCACACATAGCAGTGCTTGTGGATCCAAAAATGATGTCATCCACATAAATTTGGACAAGCATCAAATCTTTTCCTTTCCATTTTAAAAACAGGGTTTTATATATTTTGTCTCTAGTAAACCCTATGGATAAGAGAAAAGTGGATAGAGTTTCATACCAGGCTCTTGGTGCTTGTTTCAAACCATGCAATGCTTTGTTGAGCTTGTAGACATGATCAGGATGGAATGCATCTTCAAACCCTGGAGGTTGACAGACATACACCTCTTCTTTGATTTTTCCATACAAAAATGCACTCTTTATATCCATTTGAAACACTTTTATGTAGTGGTTAGCAGCAAAAGCTAAGAACAGGCGAACAGCTTCCAACCTTGCTACAGGAGCAAAAGTCTCATCATAGTCTATACCTTTTCCTGTCTGTAGCCTTGAACCACGAGCCTTGCTTTGTTTTTTACAACAATATCCCTTTCATCAGTTTTGTTCTTGAAGACCCACTTTGTGCCAATTGGACTTACATCTTTTGGCAGTGGCACAAGCTCCCAAACTTGTTGTCTTTTGAACTGAAGGAGTCTTCTTTCATGGCCTCTACCCAGCTGTTATCTTTCAGTGCCTCTTGGTACTTGACTGGCTGTATGAGTGATAAAAAACCAGCAAAAAGAAAGATATTTTAGGATTGGCTTCGTGTGAGCACCCCAGATTTGATGTTGCCAATAAATTGATCTGTTGGATGGCTTTTGAGATAAATCAAATCACCTTGGTATGGAACAATAGCATTTTGAAGTGATGGCTGCAAATGTGTATTTTCTGAGCTAACCTCTGCTGGTGAAATTGAAGTATCAGCCACTGATGAGAATGGTGGTGGTGGTATTGGGGGTATAGAGGTAACATTAGGATGATTTTGGTGCCCAGATGTAGGACTTTTATCAACAGATGTTTGATTTTGTGAACTGGCAGAGGTTTGAGGATCAACCACTGTTGATCCAGAAGTGGCAGAGTTTACACAAGAGCTTGTAGCACTTGATCATCTGTTTGAAGAATAGACTTTTGTTTGTGAAAGCACACAGTCATATCCTTGATCTTGATCTTCTTCAAATGATTGTGGTGTACCTGCATTATCTAGCTTGATAGAAACATCAGCAAATGTGAATTTATCTAAATAAAAAAACTCTGCAGGATTTACTGGGATTTTCAGTGATGATAGTTCATTGAACTTCACATTCAAAGTTTCTTCAACACACTTTGTCCTAGAGTTAAAAACTCTGTAGGCTTTGGCAGTGGTTGAGTATCCCAGAAAATAACCACAATCAATTTTGGCTGCAAACTTAGATGTAAAGTCTTTTAAGTTCAAAATGAAACATGGACAACCAAAAATTTTAAAATATGAAATCAGAGGTTTGATTTTATACAAAATATCATAGGCAGTCTTTTGATTCCTGGGGTTAATCAAAACTCTGTTTTGAACATAGCAAGCAGTGTTTACAGCCTCTGCCCAAAAGGACAGGGGTAAACTAGAATCTGCTAGCATAGTTCTTGCTGATTCAATTAAGGTCATATTTTTCCTTTCAACCACCCCATTTTGTTCTGGAGTTCTTGGAATGCTACATTGTCTAACAATTCCTTTTGACTCACAAAAAAGCATCCAACTCCCTATTTTTAAACTCTGTTCCATTGTCACTTCTAAAGATTTTTACTGGAAGATCAAATTGCTTTTCTACTTGTTTGACAAAGTTTTGCAAAATGCTTGCAGTTTCATCCTTAGAATGAAGAAAGAAAGTCCATGTAAACCAAGAGAAATCATCAACTATCACTAGGCAATACCTTTTGTGTTTTAAGCTCATGATTTGCACTGGGCCAAACAAGTCCATGTGCAACAGTTGTAAACACTGGCTAGTTTTGGACTCTTCAATTGATTTGAAGGAACTTTTATGTTGTTTGCCTTTTAAACAGGAAACACAATGTTCATCATAGGAAAATTGCTTGTGAGGCAAACCTCTTACAAGATTTTGTTTTGAGAGTGTGGTGATAGTTTTAAGATTTGTGTGTCCAAGTCTTCTATGCCATAACTCAGTCTCTTTGCTAGAAGCAACCGAGAATAGGCATGTTCCAGACATAGGATTATCTTTTAACATATCTACCACATACACATTCCCACTTCTGTGTGCAGTGAGTTGTGCTTTGCTATCAGTAATGATTTGATCAATCTTTTTAACAACCTCTGGTCCCACAATTTGACAAGTTTTCTTAGTGTAGAAGGATCTGTACCCCCTATCACTCATTTGTGAGACACTCAGCAGGTTAAATTTCAGATTATCAATTAAATTCACATTTTCAAACTTGAGTTTACCAGCCAGAACTGACCCAGACCCTAAGACCTTTCCCTTTGAGTTATTACCAAAAGATATATCACCCCCCTATGAGCCATGAAGTCCTTGAGAAGGGCTCTACATCCTGTCATGTGCCTGGAACCTCCACTATCTACATACCATAAGTTATCAAGGCAAGTAGAGGGTCCCTGCATATCAAGGAAATAGATCAGTTAAAGTTGGTCTCCAAAGCCAAAATGGCTTTGGATGGGGTCACAGATGGTCCAGCCTCAAGTCTAGGACAATGGTCAGTGGTTTTGAAAATATCTTGTAACGTTTGCTCTTGACCATTTCCTACCAGATGATTGTATCCATAAGGGTGCATGTTTACTCTTTGCTTTGAAGGCTTTTTGTAGCCTTCATAAGCATGAGGAACCTTTTTGTAAGTAGGTTGGCCATACCCTCTTGGAAATGAGTTTGATGGTGGAGCATCTGTCACTTGCACCTCTCTTTGAGCAGAGGTTTTTTTTAAAGCTTTTGTAACATATGTCTCAATTGGTTCAAAACTCTGCTTGGATTTATTTCCAACAGAACTTGAACTTTCTCTTTCAAGTGTTTTTGCCTTGATCTCTTTTACCTTTTGTTCATAGTTTTTGAGATAGGCACACTCTTGAGTTGAGTGATTTGTTTTATTGCAGATGGTGCATTTTGAAGAGTTTTTGATAACACAAGTTTTGTTAATGTCATGGGCTTTTAAAAGAAAACAATCTACAGCCACATGATTTCTTTTTTCATAAAATTCATAAAACAAGTTTTTAATCTTTACTCTTCTTTTCCTATCAGACTTTTTCTCAGCAGTGGTTGTAACCTCTGCTGGCACATCTTTGATAGGGATCACCAGTGATTTTGGGGCTTTAATACCATCAGTGGTTGTGAAGTCTATTGGCTTAAAGTTTTCTAAGATATCACATTCATCTGACCAGGTTGGTTTAAACTGATATTTTTCAACTTCTTTATCTTTTGTTGAAACCTCTGGTTTTTCCAAAATAGTTTTGTTTCCAGCTTTATATGTGATTTTTATCTCTTCACCAGCCAAATTTGTAGGGACAACTTCAACCATTCAAAATCAATTTCAGCAACATTTTTCTCATTTTGGTCATATGCTCTAAAACTTACACCAAACTTGATGTTGTTCTTGATCTGAGCATTAAGCATAATTTCATAACCTTTGCAGGACTCAGCCCATTTTTCACAAGTGATTTGGGTTTCTTCTAACTCCTTTTTACAAACTTGGTATTTTTCTACCATAGTTTGGAGTTGGTCCTTGGTTATGCTTGATTCATGTCTTAGGCTACTCATTTCAGAATCTTTTTTCACTTAACTTTGATTTTAACTCTTTAATCAGTTTTTCAAAATTAAGTTCATCTTCTAAAATTTTGTTTCTCAGGTTTTCATTCACCTTTTTGATGTTTGCAAAAGCAATGATGCATTTGTCAGAACATAGATCTTTAAGGATCTGAGGTGATACCTTTGTAGCAACCATAAGAGCACAATCACACTCATCTTCACACACATCAATATTCCATGGGTCAGTAGGAGAGTTCTTTTCCTTAACAGCAGCATTATCTCTTTCTTCACTTGAAACCACTGTTTCATCACAAACTTGAACTTCATCAGATTTTGATACTATCTCCACATATTCAACACCTTCAACAATTGTCTCTAAGGACATTAAACAAAATTCTTGTTCAACATCATTTTTGGCCATTAAAGCAAAGTTTTCATTAGTCAAATCCTCAGGCAAGCTACTCTAGTCAACATAACTTTGTGTGAAAAAGCTTTGTTGACCAACCTCTGCTGGACTAGCGGTGGTTTGAGCAGGTTGTGTAACAATGGGTGCTTGTTGGACAAGCACTTGAGGATGAGATAGTGCCTGAACATATTGAATTTGTGGAGCACTAGATTGAACATAATGCACTGGAACAGTGGTAGCAGGATGTGCAAAGTGGGCAGTGTTTAGAACATGTTGAGCAGGGGCATATTGGGTATAATGAGCAGTGTTTTGTGTATGCTGAGGTCTAGGGCCAGGATGAGTCACTATTGGTCGAGAACTTTGAGACATGCATTCTCTGGCAAAGTGTCCTAGCCTATTACACTTATAACACTTGACTTTTGATTTATCCAGCCCAACCTTCAACCCCCCATGCAAACCAGGGAATTTTCTACCAGTTCTCTTGTAAAACTTACTAGCCCTAACACTCAATAAGGCCAATTGGTGCAAAATATACATTTCTTCAAGATCAGAAGGTTCAATGTGTTGCAAATCATTCAGCTCAAAGGATAGATTGTCAGAGGATTGGCTTTCCCCACTAGCAGCAAAACCATAGTTGGGTGCATATGTTTCAGATCCAAAGTTCCCACCATATGTAATATCTATACAGTGATCATAACTTTGGTCCTTACTGCTGCCAGTACCCTCTTCTTGGCCAAAAAGAGCTGTATTACCTAATGAGTAATCATCAGTCATTTTGCAAGAATCTTGCAACTTCTTTTTCTGGTTTAACTCTCTCTCGTAAGTGAGGAGTATCCCATGAAGTTGTGTCAACGACATTTCTTTAAACCCAACAGATTTTCGCGTTACATAAGCTACCGTCTCCCACTTATCTGGTAACGATCTAAGGAAACGACTATTGACAGTCGAATTAGGAAAAACCACGTTAACCAGTCTAAGTTCACTGATGAGACAGTTGTAACGTTCAAATTGTTGTGTTAGAGACTCTCCTTTCAAGTGACAAAACGTTTCATACTACTGATTTAGAACTTCTCTATTACATTCTATCACTTCCTCAGTCCCACCGAATTGCTCCTTAATGCATCCCGTAACTCCTTTGCACTATTGCAATGGAGTAGACCAGCATAAATTTCATTGGGTAAGGCCGAAGCAACTATACTAAATGCCTTAGCATCCAATTCAATTTTCTGGAAATCCTGCTCCAAAAAGTTTTCAGGATTTTTTGGCACTTGTTTGGTTGGATCTTCTGTGCTTGGAACCATTGGAACGTGAGGTCCATAAGCAATAGATCTCCAGCAACCGGTGTTTTGCTGGGTAAGGATGTGACCTATCCGTCATTGCCAAATGAAATATTCATTTCTTTTGAGCATCGGCGTTTGAACAAGGATCCAGAATTGGCATCCTGTGTGTTTTGAGACATATTCAGTTGAGTTTTTTCAGATTTTGTTTTAAAAAACTTTGAACGTAGTAAAAACTCTGAATATCAAACAAAAACAACCAAACTGATTAGCAAGAGAGCTGATCTGTTCGAACCAAATCGATTGTTAGATCGAATTTGATGAATCAGGCTCTAGTACCAATTGTTAGGATCTGAGTTTGAAATACTTGTAGTTTTTGTCTCAAAAATGGAAAATGATTGAATTAAAAGAGATTTGCAGCGGAATAAGATGGAAAACTTTTACTACAAGCAATGGTCGTTTGTTTTCATCATCATCATGCTTTCAAGTTAATTAACTTGCATGTGGTTCACAAACTCCCCCTCAGCCTTTGCAATTACAGTTTGGTAATGAGAAAATGCAAAGCAGATGATATGCAAAAGTTTATCTTTTAATAGAAAAGTTTAAAGGTTACAAGAGTTGCCTATTTATACTAAACTATCTAACCTCTGAGCATCTTTGATGACGTCAGGGTTGATAGTGACATGAAACAATATGTAACTAACTTTAAACACTGCTAAAACTAAACTATTAGTGCTTAGCACTGTTACATTAATTAACTAAGCTAAAGACCAAACTCTTATCTCTATCCTCTGACCCTTGTAACTCTGGCAGACCTTGAAGCTTTGTGAAGGCAGATGATAGGATGAGCAGTCTTTACGGAAAGCAGTGTAAGTGCATCAGAGGATGTAACCTCTTATAGTTGAACCAAAGCTCGGATAGTGTTATTTGGCTTTATATTATCTGTTCCTTTAATAGGGTTCAATCCCAACAACCTCTTAGAGGCCAAAAATTTGTACTTTGACGCTATTCGTCCCTTAACTTTTGTAGTCACCGTTCAGAGGCTATAATTATAACATGACGGCAACTTTGGTCCCTCTTGCTTAGCACGTGGCATACGAGGATCAGCGGGACACGTGTTGGGATTTTATTGGACGGGTTTTTACGAGGTTTTTGCAAGAAGACTTGAAGATTTCTCCAAATACCTATGCAAGAGACTATCTGAAAAAGATGATGAAAGCTTGAGAGAAGATTATATTGATCATATCATGGATAACAAGCTATGTAAGGCAACAAGGGCACAATTCAGATTGGTCTGTGGCTGAGCTTAAACAGGAAGTTGAAAGGATGCAAGAGATGTTGAAAAATCTAACTCAAAAGCCAACTCCTTCAGACTGGTCCAAATTCAAAAAGAATGTGCCTGATAGAGCCTTGAAATTGAAGAGAATGAAAGAAGTGCTTATCACTGCAAATTATGGCACAAGAAACCAAACACAAGATGGTCAGAAGTTAAGGTGATAGATACCTACAAGAGGCTAGAAGAAAGAAGAAAGAAAGATTCCTCAATGCCTAAGAATCATGATTACTCATCAGAGGTTAGTGTTCAAAAGACCCAACCTATTCAAAAATCTTCAGCAACATCTAACCCATCCATCCTTGCCTTGAATCAAAGAAAAAGGCAAAGGGAGATGTTTGAAGAAGATAAGAAAAGGTTTGTACACACCTTTATCAAAGAAGGCATCATATATCAAGCTCAATTCCACACTGATGATGCAAGTAACATGCTAAGAGAAACCCTATCAAAAATTGCTCATCAAATCCAACCATCCTTCTCAATAATAACAAGCCATCCTAGAAAGCCATCTAATCCAAAAATTCTAAAGTGGAACGTTGATAAAAACACCCACGATCTGACTTTGCTCAAATCAAATGGCGATGCGACCAAGATTAGAAAGGAGGATGCATATGTGTTAAGTGCAGAAGACCTCCAAGACCTTATGAATCTGGAGGTCGAAAAGGATGAGGATAATATTGAATCTCTTAACTTTGAACTAGAATTCAAAGGTCAAATAAGAGAGTTCATGATGAGAAATAAAGATCAACAATAATTATGAGTTTTTGTTGGTGCATAATGTCTATGTCTTAGTCTTATATCGAGTCTATATTGTATAGAGCTAAATAGTCTAGGTATACGAAGTATTTATGTATGTTGCAGCCAAGTTCGCCCATAATGTGCATGTATAAGAATGTTCGGCCGAACATGTGTTCCTAGGGCCGAACTTGCGTATCTATAAATACCTAGCTAGCCTACTTCATTTGTAACTTTGGTATTTCAGAGGCGAAGCTCTGTCAGTTTGTAACCAGAACGTTTGATCTATAAAACTGACGTTTAACTGATTAATTCTTGTCTATTCGTAAACACGACGTAATATTTCCGCTATTATGGACGTTAGATATCAAATTTAGGTTCCTAAGCATCGAGGATCGGTCCTACAAGTGTTATCAGAGCTAGAACAGCCTGATTTGATAGTATCAAGACAAGAACACTTCTATTTCTACTCCATTATTCATTTTTTCATAACTTTTGAACATAACATGAAGAATTCACGCTCAAAATCTTTTGAATTTTGAATATATCATGTAAAATACAACAAAGATAAACCCTTGAAAGATTGGAGACCAAATTCAACCTAATTAATGTCGAAATTTTGAAAAAACCATGTTTTTGAAAACCCTAAGGATCGAACTTATTGGCCATGTTCGGCCGAACGTGCCCTAAAACATCACTTTTCAAGAGATTTTTTAGTAAGTTCGCCCGAACATAGGTGGTTTTTGAGGAAATTTAAGTCAAGTTCGCTCGAAGTTAGTAAAGTTTCACTGATTTTACATCAAGTTCGACCGAACTTGTGTAATATGTAAGAGATTTTAAGTAAGTTCGCCCGAATTTACTTGTGATTCATCGAAATCTTTTAACAAGTTCGCTCAAAGTTCTGTGATTGAATTTTGTCATAAGTTCGCTTGAAAATAAATTTTTCAAAGTAGATCTAATAAGTTCGACCAAACTTGTTAGAAGATCAAAGAATTCTTCATTTGTCACTACAAGTTCGACCGAACTTGTAGAAGGACTAATCATTTTCGAAGTTTTTGAAAGTTTTTTCAGTGTACACATTTCGTGATTCACAATGGAAGATCAATTAAGAGCTTATATGTCCGGAGCTAGTTCGTCAAACGCCAACGTGATTAATCAAGTCAATCTTGATAACGAAATGGGAACGACCGTCAAACCGCCCAAGCTGATGAGCATGGACGAATACGAAGCATGAAAAGAGAAATTTACCTACTGGGTTCAAGCCATGCACTTCGCTGGCTAGGTATCAATCGAAAGAGGCTACACTGTTCCGGTGGACAAGCATCATCAAGTTCTTGAGAAGTACAACTACTCGGCAGTTTAGAAAGATGAATATATCGCTGAGAAAAAGATGATCAGTCTCATCCAACAGTCTGTCAAAGAAGATATCCTGATTTTGCTACCAGAATATACTACTGCAAGAGATCTTTGGTTGTTATTACAGAAGAAGTATCTAGGCAGCGCCAAAATGGTCAAAAGCAAAAAGGCACTTATCTTGAAAGAGTTCGATATCTTCACTATGCTAAAGAATGAGACCATGAAGCAAATGATTGAGCGTTTCTGTCATCTCAAAGTGCAAATGCGAAGACACGGTCTTGAGAAGATGGAACAAGAATATATCGACAAACTTGCTGACGCACTACCAGAGGGTGAATGGTCAACTTATTTGATGGTTCTGAAGAATAGTGATAAGTGGGAATTCTTCAAGTTGTCAACCTTTATCGATAAACTCGAAGGCCACAAAATGGAGCTTCTAAAGATAGCGAAGTCAAAGAACGCTAATGTTGTTCAAGACATCGGTTTGTACTACAAAACCGGAATGGAAGATAACATTTCGAGTCCAAAAATTGGAACTAGTTTTAGTGCAAACATGAATGCTTCTCCACAGAATCAGAACCATTCACAGCCTCAATATGACCAAAGTCCACAAAGTTCTAACTCGAGCACTGGTTCAAATTCAACATTTCAAAGTCAAGCAAATCAGAACAACAGCAAAGATCTGATCCGAATGTTTACAAATGCAATATCGCAGTAAATTTGAACAATGTTGTTACAGAACAAGTTGCAAAACAACATATGTCACTTCTGGCTACCGTCTTAGAGTCTTATGAATGTCTTGTTGACGGTAAAATCGGAAATCCCGAGATGACCGCAGAAGATTATGACCAGGTAGACGAGGAAGAGCTCGAACTAATGGACATC
Organism: Scalesia atractyloides; assembly: GCA_947069175.1. NCBI lineage: Eukaryota > Viridiplantae > Streptophyta > Magnoliopsida > Asterales > Asteraceae > Scalesia > Scalesia atractyloides. The sequence continues at coordinate 52,915,801 of CAMTDV010000015.1, read as the reverse complement.
AAATGGTCATTAGTTTCGATCATCAGGAGAGTGACAAAGTTCGTTGCACTCACAGGCCGTGACATAGGAAATTCCAGCAACAAATTGGGTTTTGACAAAACCAAAGTCACGTGCTTTAGATGTCGTCAAAAGGGGCATTTTAAAAGAGAGTGTAAGAACACCGAAGCAACCGGAAATCAAAGTCCTTTCAGAGGAGAAAATGAATATTACAAAAAGGCACTTCAATATAAACCATTTCCGAAGAAAACACAGATTGAAATCCAAGAAAAATCTGACAATAGCACCACTGAGAAAGCTATGGTGGCATCCAGTGAAGATGATGGTTTTGATTGGAATTCATACATTGGGAAAAAGACTGGAGTTGCTTTGATGGCGGAGATAGTTGAAGATACTTCTGCAGAGGAATCAGCGGCAGTAGCTGAAGCAGCAGCTATTGAACAAGCTCTTATCGAACAATACTTGCATCAACAACAAGAAGAAGAAGAAGAAGAAAATATCCACATGCAGAGACAAAGACTTTTATCTTCTAATTCTTGTGATAGTTTTGCAGGTCACTTTGATGGAAGCATGAAAGAACAAGTAGTTGAGGAGAAAAACATTGATGTAGAGATCATCAATGTTACCAAAGAAGTTAATGCCGAAAACCTCAAGGGCATGGCAGATAAAGCTTTGATGGCGAATCTAACCAAGGTAGGTCCAGAGGTAAAGGTTGTCGAGAAAGAAGTTGTCAAAGTACAAGTTGTAGAGGTTGAGAAACCTTGTACAAAATGTACTGAACCTTGTGTCGAATGTGCCGAAAAATCAAAGATCATCGCTGAAAACCATGTGCATAATGATTTGTTAAAATATGATTATCGCACAATGAAAGAAGCGTATGACAAAATGAAAAATGTTTATGGCAGACTCGACAGAAATAACATCAAACAACATGATAATATAAGAATTTTGAGTGGTACAGTAATGGATAAACAAAGACCAATTAACACCTATATTAACACCATTGCTGAAATCAAACAACAACTTCAAGACATGACAATCGAAACTGAAAGAGTTCGACAATTGTTATGAAGTTATACCACCAACGCGTATGTTATCGATCACATTCTTCCGACAATCTCAACGGAAGAAAAACCTAAAAAGAAAGCGGGCAAAGAATATAGCAATGTTCCTCCACCCCTTTGCGAGAAATACTGTGTTAAATCTGCAGACGGGATGGACAAGGCACTCAATGTTGAATTACTTTCTGAAAAGAAAGACGAGTTGCCAGAGAACATTGATATAGTCTATGCTAAATCTAATGATGATAACAACATTGTGGTTAACAAAGTGGTTGAAATTGTTTTAAGTGATTCTGATGATGGCAGCTTCAAAAGCACCAACGCGAGTTCTATGAATTCCGACTCACAGACTGAAGATGACGATAAGTCATCAGAGGATGATCTAAGTGACGATCCTAATTTTGTAATGTACAAACTTAAGGATTCGGATAGATTAAATTTTGATGACAGTTTCCCGATTCAGAATGTGAAGGAAGAATTGCTAGACAAATTCTTTAAACTAGTGGAAGACACATCAGAGGAATTGGTAATCAATGAACGAAAATTCTATTCCAAACCTAAAAGAAACAATTACCGAAGAAACGGTGGTGATCATCCTAAAAACCGGAGAGTGGGGTTGGGTTTAGAAGAAGAAACTGATGAATCTGTAAAGAAACCGTCACCATTTCATGAATATAAAAACAAAACATGAATTTTGTATATGGGACGAGTACAGTGCATGAGCAGAATTTGATTGGTAAACAGTCAAATGATGAGTTCAAGAAGGAGAAAGAAATTTGAGATAAAGCCAAAGTTGTGGTGTCAAAACTTCAAGTAGGGTAAAACCACCTTTTAAAGGACATCCATTTGATAATCGGACATGTTTCAAGTGCAATGAAATTGGTCATATGGCACGACAATGTCCGAAATCGAAATCGGCTTATCTTCAAAAAAAAGAAGATTCAAATGTTGTTAAATCAAAGCAACCAGTGTTTGCAAAACCTGTGAAGATTTTGAAACGAAATGAATCAAAACCAGAAGTTAAACCAAAGTCTGAAAAGACTTTTGAAAATTCCATTTTCGAAAAAGGTGAAACTTCTAGGTCTAATGAAAACAAGTTTTACATCAAAAAGGCTAATATCAAATCTCAAACCTGGATTGCTAAGAAAAGGTCAACAACATCTGGTGTTGTTAAGTCTGAGCTAGTAAAGACTGATAACACAAAAGAATGAAAGTCTGAAATCACTAAGTCTGAGCAGGTGAAGACTAGTGAGAATGTGAAAGAAGTTAAAACAGAAATCAAGAACGATAATGTCAAATCTGTAAAAGATAAGAAAAAAGTGAAATTTTCAAACATTAACATTGTTGAAATAGATGATGAATTTGATTTTGATGACGTTGATGAGTTTGAATATGATTTTGATGATGGTTATCCAGTAAAACCCAAGACCAAGAAGGCTTGGGTAGAGCTTTTCACCTAATTTCTGAATTTTGAAGGGGCTCCAAAGATCTATACTCTCATAGTGGATTTTGGATAGTGGAGCGTCCAGGCATATGACGGGAATGAAGGCATTGCTATTCGACATTAAATCTATCAATGGTGGATATGTTGGATTTGTAGGAAATCAAGGTGGAAGGATAGTCGCCGAGGGAAAACTCTCCAATGGAGTAGTTTCATTTGATCGCGTGAACTATATTGCAGAACTTGAGAACAATCTTCTAAGTATATCACAGATTTGTGACAAGAAATTTACAGTCCATTTCAATGACAAAGAGTGTATTATCTTGAAGACGGGATTCAAAATACCAGATGAGGGATTCTGATGCGAGCACCGCGAGAGAATGATTTATATGTTCTTGATATGGGTGTGGCTACCACTTCATCAAAATCAGCACAATGTTTTGTATCAAAGGCTATTGAAAAAGATTCTAATCTTTAGCATCGTAAGATGGGGCATATTCATTTGCGAAAAATGAATTTCTTGGTTCATAATGATCTTGTAGAAGGCGTAAATCTTTGAAGTTTTCAGATGTCTGGTCATTTCTTGGAATGCAAGAAGGGAAAGCAAATCAAGAAATCTCATCCGAAGAAAATTCTAAACTCAATCAAGTTGCCATTAGAACGTCTCCACATGGACTTATTTGGTCCTGTAAATGTTCGAAGCATCTCAGGAGACTTATATTCCTTCGTCGTGACAGATGACTATTCGAGATATTCGTGGGTATTTTTTCAAGAATCAAAAGACGAAACATTCAAGAACTTGGTTATTCTATTCAAGAAACTCGAGAACATTTATCATGTGCCAGGTCAGACGCATTAGAAGTCACAACGGCACAGAGTTTAGGAATAAGAAAATGAAGGAATTCTGCAGCGCAAAAGGGATTTTGCACGAGTTTAGTGCTCCCTATACTCCACAGCAAAACGGAGTAGCTGAACGGAAAAACAGAACGTTGATTGATACTGCAAGAACCATGCTTGTAGATTCTAAACTTCCTATCAGCTTCTGGAGCGAAGCGGTTGCTGCGGCTTGCTACACGCTAAACAGGGCTCTCACTGTCAAACCAACAAAGAAAACATGTTTTGAGATGATAAACTGACGGAAGCCAAATTTGAAGTTCTTAGAACCATTCGGTGCACCGTGTACCGTAATAGACCAAGATGGCAAATTCGAAGCTAAATCTCTTGAAGGTTTCTTTGTCGGATATACGAGTTGAGAAGAGTATATGTTCCTTCATTGAGAAAGGTTATTGAAGCACAGCACGTGGATTGTTTCAACTACACGGATCCTATTCAAAGGAAAGGTGACGCGTGGCTGTTTAACTATCAAGACCTTTAGAAGTCATTTGACTTGCCCAAAGAAACAACTGACGAAGAAGTTGCAGCGTTATATTATCTTCACCAGTCAGCGAATCAAGAACAAATTGTTCGACCAATTGTGGTTAATCAACCCACGTTGGATCCATCTTCTTCTGGCGCAAGTTCAAACAATAATGGTGTTCCGGCTGAAAATGTTTCTGAAACATTATCAACACCTGCTACTCCTCCAACGAATGCCTCTACTGAACCAGTGAATACAACAACGGAGCCCAGTATGCCTCAGAATCAAAATTCTGATTCAGATGAAGCACCAACATTTGATGCTGATGGGGAATCATCTTCTTCAGTTGAAGAAGTGGAGTAGATAACAAGTCTTTTTAATCAATCTGCAGTCCCGAACAACAGAAATAAAGCTTCATCAAGCTCTCCAAATATTGAATTGGTTGTTGATCTCAACATCACGAATCAGCAAAACTCAGTAGATGTTCCAAGTGAAGAATTGTCGCGATCATATTCCTATCATCCGTCAACAAATATTATCGGAGAACTTTAAACTGGTGTTAGAACTCGAGGGCAAATTAATAAAGCACTCAGTTGTTTCTACACACGTGTTGCTACAACCTAGAACTATTGTTTCTATTCATGTTTCATCTCTCAGATTGAGTCTAAGACAGTTAATGAAGCTTTAGCTGATGAAAACTGGGTACAAGTAATGCAAGAAGAATTATTGCAGTTTGAGAAGTTGGGTGTGTGGAAGCTTGAAGACTTACCAGAAAATCAGAAAGCAATTGATATAAAATGGGTCTTTAAGTGTAAACGTGATGATAGAGGGGTTATTGTTCGTAACAAAGCTAGGATTGTTGTCAAGGGATTTCACCAGCAGGAAGGGATAGACTACACGGAAGTCTATGCACCAGTAGCTTGATTGGAATCTATTCGAATTTTTCTAGCTTTCGCATCATGGAAAGGATTTAAGGTCTATAAATTGGATGTCAAATCGGCTTTTCTGCATGGCAAATTACGCGAGAAGGTGTATGTTGGACAACCACCGGGGTTTGTCGATCCACTTAACAAGAAGAAAGCGTACCTACTGGATAAAGCTCTTTATGGACTACACCAATCCCCGAGATCTTGGTACGAGACGTTATCACAACATCTCGTCGAAACAGCTTTATCAGAGGAACTGTGGATAGTACTCTTTTCACCAGAGAAGTTGATGGCCATCTAATGATAGTTCAAATCTACGTTGACGACATCATCTTTGGATCTACAAACAATAGTCTCTGCAAGGAGTTTGAGGGAATCATGAAAAAGAAATTCGAAATGTCCTCGATGGGCGAAATGAAGTTCTTTCTTGGTTTGCAAGTAGATCAGCTTCCGGATGGTATTTTCATTCATCAGACTAAGTATGTTCACGACATCTTGAAGAAGTTTGGAATGGAAAACTTGAAGCCTCTATCTACGCCTCTTGCTCTAAATCATGGCATTTGCATTGATGAGACTGGAGCCAAAGTTGACGAGACGTTATATAGATTGATGATTGGATCGCTGATGTATCTGACGGCATCGCGTCCAGATATCATGTATCTAACCTGCCTATGCGCCAGATATCAGTCAAGCCCGAGGATCTTACACATGCAGATCGTGAAGCGTATCTTCAGATATTTGAAAGGATGCCCAAGCACCGGCTTGTGGTATCCGAGGAACGACAATTTTGATCTCACAGGCTATGCTGATTCTGATTTTGGGGTAGATAAGTCGAACTCAAAATCAACTACAGCGGGATGCCAGTTCTTCGGAACAAGAATGGTAACCTGGCGGTGTAAAAAACAGACTACGGTCGCTCTCTCTACCTGTGAAGCTGAGTATATCTCGGCCTCCAGCTGTTGTTCACAGATTCTGTGGATTCAACAGCAGATGAGAGACTATGGTCTGCAATTTCTAGACACTCCGCTGTATGTTGATAACAAGGCAGCCATAGATATAACTAAAAATCCGGTTCATCACTCACGCACAAAATACATTGAAATTCGTATCATTTCATTCGTGATTGCTACGAAAAGAAATTGGTGCGAATAGAAAAAATCCACACCGACGAACAAAAGGTTGATTTTTATACCAAACCATTTTCTTTGTCACGGTTTAAATACTTGCTGAGAATTAATGGTATGAAAAATTTGCTGACAGGTGCGGACGCTGAGGTTGAATACGGATCGGACGACGAGTTCGCGTGATCCACATTGGTTTGTAAATATTTTTCTACTTTAGAATTTTGTTAAAAACTAAAATCCAAAAAGATGTTTTTGATTTTAGGGGGAGAAATGTTAGAGAAAATACAAAAACATTCGAAAATTTTAAAATCCAAAAACAAAAAAAAATTCAAAATGTACAAAAACATTGAAAAAGACAAAAAGAATTCAGTGTCATAAAAAGAAATGATAGTATATCAGTGGACTATCAAAGTATGCTAAAGAAATGTAAAGTTTAAAAGTGATAAACAAGTCTTACTGTGGATGTGTCGATAGGCTTAACACGTTCAGTAAATTGTTTTCGAAATATAAACTAAATTTTACAACTGCTTAATCTTGTGGATTAACAAATGTTGGATATATGGACTTAGTACTCTGAAATTTCGTTTGAAAGATTGTCTAATTCTGAGATACGAGATATTTATAGATAGTTGATATCTGGGGTATTATACAAGTTCTTCTGATTTTGCGGAAGCAATGCCCTAGAACTTCTATAATACTTTCGCTATAAACCTCCAAATTGCATGCAATATTGAAAAGAATCGAAAGATCTAATCATTTGCATGGCTAAAAAGATTCGTTAAGTGGAACACACCTTAAAGACGAGCCTTCATCTCTTTGTCTGTACGGTAGTACTAACCTGAGCTCTCAAGGCCTCGCACAACCCAAATACATATATCAATTACGCTATATTCACCTGTTAGATGAAATCTAGGGAATCTGGATACATGAGTATATTCAAGAATTGGGAACTGCAGTTAAGTCAAGTTTCATAAATCATACCTTAACATATCTTGAAACAGTTGAGAAAAGTGGTAAAGCTTAAGAGGACAAACATATCGACAATCTTGGTAAACGAGTTTAAAACTTAAAGTCATCTAAAGGTCAACGGTACTGGTGATATGTCTCATTTAACTGATATGATCCTTACACATGAATTCACAAAAATATGTCTGTAAATATGTTTGTACATAGTTTACATTGCTTATTTAATTTTATTTCAGCTTTACAGATTAAAATCACAAAGATTTTCGGTGTGTTTTAACATAAACTTACAAAAATACAAAAAGATTTTATTTCTACATTGTTTTCAGCAAACCAATGTTGGAGAACGGATCTTCGAAGTCTGGTAAGGTGCTAGAACTGGTGGGAATCTCTTTGACAACGGGCTGGGAGCTAATCTGTTAAATCTGAAAAGGCAAAATGATAAAAAGTTCATTAATTTGAAACTTTGATTTTGAAAATATCAACAGTTTGTTCGTAACAGGTCAAACCGGGGTCATTAACTTAGACTCGGCAGACAAATCGGTTAACCAAGGTCATTAGCTTGGACTTGGTCAACTGAGTGGATTTTCATAACTGGCACAGATTCCAGCGCGTGTTATCTCAGTAGAGTGTTCCAAAACTCACAATACATGCATTACGCTTGACAAGACTATTTGTCCATCGCTGAAAGAATATGATATTATCTTGAAGTTTCTCAAAGATAGTCACATTCGTCGAGTGATTACGGAGCGCACAGTATCTTATCGATCTCATATTGTTCACTCCTGGATGAACGCGAGTCTTAGCGATGAAGAGAAGACGATCTCTTCTACAGTGCAAGTTGGTGATGAACTCAAGCCGATCACAGTAACTGAAGATGATATCCGAAGGATTCTGGAGCTCAAAGATAATAAGGATGATCCAATACGTTTAGACGAGAAAATGGTTCGCGGATGCTTTTTCCGCATGGGCTATAAAGGAAGTGTAAATAAACCGACGTTGAAGAAAGGGGAAGTGCCTAACCCCTACAAGCTTCTGATTCATGCGTTAATTCATACATTTAGCCATCGCAAAAGCCGGTTTGGATGATGGTACATGATTATTTGGCTAGCATGGCAACGGCGCTTATTTTGAAAAAGCCGTTCAACATTTCGAAGTTAGTGTTCACTCACATGACGAAGAACATGGAAGATTCAAGATTGTGTCTTTATCCGAGGTTTATAAAGATGTTAATTGACGAAAAGTATGCCAACATTGCTCGAGATCCGAATGACGTTCTTTATCTAGTTCATCTCGACGAGACTACAGTGAAGAAGCTTATCAAGTTCCAGAAACAAGATTCAGCTCCTGTTGCCAAGCCGGTATTCGGAGCCATTAAAGATTCTAACTATATTTCACCGCCAGACAACAAATGGAGAAAAGATGGTAGCCATGACGAGAAAGAACTTAAAGCTGAAAAGGAGTGGTTTAAAGAATTCAAACCAAAGGCAAGGAGTGAATGGTTCTTAAAGGCAGAAGCTGATAAGCCTAAAGAGAAACATGGTGCAAAGAAAGTTGAAACTATGCTTGTCGATGAAGAAGAATCTGAAAATGTTGAAGCAGTTGCTGGATCGAGCGCTGCAGTGGTTATTGAGAGTCAAGAAACTGTGAAAACGACTCAAGAAGATGTGATTTCCGCTACTTCTAAGAATGAAGAATCTGATAAAGAGCCAGAAAAGACTGAGGCAGAAATTAGAGCAGAAAAGGAAAGGAAATTGGATGCAGATTTTGATCCTAACGCTGAAAAAAAATCTGACGAGGAGAGACCAAAGAAAAAGTCAAAGCGTACAAAGTCTCCAGCAATTGAAATATCAAAGAAGACTACAGGGTCACCTCATACCAAAGGGAAAAGAAAAGCTAAGAAAGCTCAGAAAGCTGTGAGCAAGAGGTATAAAAGCAAGGTGAAAAGCGCAGAAGCTACACAAGAACCTTCTGGTGCTCAGGAGAAAGGAGCCACACAAGAACCTCCTCCACAAGAACCTCTTGTTATTGTTCATGTTGAAGCTGAAAGGCCAGGAGTTACACAAGAACCTCCTGTGTTTTGATTTGTTGAAGTTCCTAATGCTGAATCTCCTACTGCTCCAAACACTTATGTTCCTGAAAGTTCTACGCCTAAGAAGTCAACACCAAAAACTGCAACACCGAAAGATTCAACACCAAAGACACCAAGGGGAAGTATGTTTGGTGATATGCCACACGGTCAAATCAGTCTCGAAGACTTGGATGAGTTTTTCCCAGAAACTAATGCTGAGATGTTAGAAAAACGTGTGAAGGTATTGGAAGAGAACGTTGCACAGAATGAGGTTGAAAAGGCTGAGCTTGTTAAGAAGGTGAATCAAGGTGAGGTTGAAAAGGAACTGCTTGATGATAAAATAAAGGTGCTGGAGAATGAACGTGAATATTTCAAGGCGTTGATAGAAAGTCTGCAGGATGCCAATGAAAAACTACAGACAGAGATTGCAGAATTAAAGAATATCCAAGCATTGAACGATCGAAGATTCAACAGATTGCAGAAAGTGTTAGCAAACAATCTGAATATTGATTTCATTGCTGAATACGATCGTCTGGATCGTCAAGAAGAAAAAGAATGTGTTGAGAAAGAGTTAGCTAAAAGTGTTAATGGGAAGCAGGTTGAGGATGAAGCCCCTAAATCTTCTGATGTCCCTGAGAATCCAACTGAAGATGTTTCGAAAGCGTCTGAGTCTGATATCCAAAAGGTTGACGAATCTGTGAAGCCTTCTGATGCTATTATTGTTTCTGAAGGAAAAGGTAATGAAGAAGCTGAGAAAGATAAGAATGAAGATGAAGAGGAAGAAGGTTATGAGGATTGGAATGTTGGGGATGATGACGATGATTTTGATCAAAGTGGTGATGATTTTGATCAGGGAGGTACAGGTTTAAAGATCAATGAAGCTAAAGTATCTAATGAGTTTGATTTTTCTGATCTTATGAACGATGAGTCGATTAGGATGGAAGATAAAAGCCAGGGGGAGGCAGGGCAGAAAGGGCCAACTGACGATGAGATTGATTTGTTAGATATTGATTGTTCTGCGAAGCCTGTGTCTACAGTACCTACGAAGCCTTTGATGTTGATGCTGGAACATAATGTGGAAGAAGGTGAGTTTGTACATAATTACTCAAAAGAAGATCTGGCAAAAGTAGTTGAAGTTGAAGCTGAGAACTTAGAGTTTAATTTTGAGGAAGTCATGAATCTTAACACATTTGAACCGAAAGAGTATCAGTATGAGAGAAGGTTTGAAGCACATGAGTACAATCGTGTGATAGTTGAAGATTGGTCTTCAGATGATGAATCAGATCAGAAAGCTAAATATGTTGGTGAAAATTCAGAAAGTTTTCCTACATTTGAAGAGATGTATAAATAGCTTAATGAAGATATGTTGAAAGATAAGATTGCTGAAGCGTTACGAGAAGGGAAGATTCCTAAACCGATGACCAAAGAAGAGATAGCTGAAGCGAAAAAGTCCTGGTTCAAGGAGATGTCACGTGAACGTAAGTTTCGACGTCCACTAGCATTCTTCACCAGAAATAAAGATGTTTCTTTGGGAGATATACTGAGTTGGGGTTGGTTTGAAGAGCTCAATGTATATGCAATCAAAAGAGAATTTGGAGTGCAATACTTCAAATATCTTGCTGATTTCAAGACATTGCCGTATTGGGATATGGAAGAGTTAGTACAAACAGTGAATGTTACTTATCATATGAAGACATTTGATCAATTGTTGTGGAAGATGATTAAGTACCGCTTTTAAAGGTTGGAATCACTGGAAGCCATTTATTCCAAGACGAAGAGTAAAGATCAATAAGGTTACAGGGGAAAAGGACATAACGTTAATTATGAAACGTCCTAGAGCCATGAGGAATATGCCACTTATGCCGATCGAACAAAACTTTTATCCTTTATTCAAGTGGTGGCAGATTGATCCAGCTACTTGTGAAGCAATGATTGTTTTAAAGTTTGAAGATCACCTGGATATTACTAAAGAACGAGTTGAAGTGATGGTCATCAGGGTATGAGAGGTTTGTGGAGGACGATAAGGATTCTAGATCCTATGTGGTTGGTTAACTGCTCAAGAGAAGATATAAAATGCCTTTTCTACAGCAAGATTGTTTTTGAAGAAAGAGAAAAGGTACAGGCGATGTAGTATCAGAAAGTTGCTATCGTTTGCTATGCACGCGAAGTAAATTCTAGTAAAATATTGCAAACGAAGTGGAGGGATCTTGAGAGAGTTGAATTTCTTAAAGAAGAAACCAGAAATGAGGCGATCAAAGAAAGAATGGAAAAAGCGGTAAGGCAAAGTTCGCTCAAAATGGCTAACTTTAAAAGACCACCGCCAACTGATCAGACGCCGGATCCGAAACAAGAACGACGAAGGAAGCCGTACAAGAACTTATTTGGTCGGGTATGTTAATGTTTATAAGAAGACAGAGGTTTTGAAGACTGATACAAGACAAAAACTATATCCAAGGGGGAGTCTCTTGGTGCATAATGTCTATGTCTTAGTCTTATATCGAGTCTGTATTGTATAGAGCTGAATAGGCTAGGTATACGAAGTATGTATGTATGTTGTAGCCAAGTTCGCCCATAATGTGCATGTATAAGCATGTTCGGCCGAACTTGCATAGGCAAGTTCGGGCGAACTTGTGTTCCTAGGGCCGAACTTGTGCATCTATAAATACCTAGCTAGCCTACTTCATTTGTAACTTTGGTATTTCAGAGGCGAAGCTCTGTCAGTTTGTAACCAGAACGTTTGATCTATAAAACTGATGTTTAACTGATTAATTTTTGTCTATTGGTAAACACGACGTAATATTTCTGCTATTATGGACGTTAGATATCAAATTTAGGTTCCTAAGCATCGAGGATCGGTCCTACAGTTTTGTCATCATCTGTTCCACGGGGAGATTGTTGGGATTGAACCCTTTCAAAAGGAACAGGTGATACAAAGTCAAAACCTCATTAGATGATTGATCCTGAATAACAGAGTTTCTAAACTCTCATGATACCCACTGATGAAGCCAAGGTCTGCTATACAAGTACTGTTGAAGCTAAGGTCTGATAATGCAAAGCTCTAATGAAGAATAAAGTCAAAGGTCTGATGAAGGCCAACAGAGTTTAAGGACATCAGTGTTTTAGTGTTTGTCAGTGTTTATCAATGTAACAATGTTCGTATTTAGCAGATGATAGGTTAATTGGTGGTTAGGGTTAGTTATTTTGTTAGTTGTAGCTTTCACCTCTGACATCAGCAAAGATGCTCAGAGGTTTGCATTGTACTATAAATACTTGCCTTCGTTGTACTGTTATATTTATTTATTAAAAAATCATTCACCTATCATCTCCTTTGCATTTCTGTACTATCAAACTTAGTGATAAAAGGCTGAGGGGGAGTTTGTGATTCACATGCAAAACTATAACTTTGAAAGCATGATGATGAAAACAATCTTCCATTGATTGTAATACAACGTTTTCTATTTCCGCTGCAATTCACTCTGTTTTTACCTTCTTTCATTTTACCATCTTTTAAAACAATTACAATCAATTAAACTCAGATCCTAACAGCTGTGAATCGAGCCAAGTGGCGGCTCGACCTGTTAAGGTGAAGGGAAAGACTTGGAGGAAATGGGCATCAATGTTAGCACCTTCAAGGTTGAAAGTGCTACAAAGATGGGTAAGGCGGTTGATGTGAGCTGGGGCGTCCTCGCCATCTCGACCGTGAAATTGACATGATTTAGTGATAGCGGTCATGATATATGACGGGATTTGCCAAGATTTTTCGTTATTGATAGCGGGAATGGTGATGGGTGAGGTCGCACTGGTAAAACTGGTGGTGGCTTGTTGGTAAACAGTTCGGTTGGCCATTTGGATAACGGGTGGTGAACTTTGGGTACAGGAAGGTGGTGGGGAGTTATAAGGTGACGACTTCGGAGTAAAGTCAAAGTTCGGTGGTTTAGATTGGAGAGTAGAGTCAGAAAGAGTGAAGGATGAAGATGAAGAAGTACTAACCTTGAGAGAAGAAGACGAGAAGGAAGACTTGTCCGTAGGCAACTTCGGCAGAGGTCCTTACGAACGTGTATGGGGCATCCACTACAAAAACGAAAATAAACAAGTAAGACGACTCTAAAATTTACTCGATAAAATAAAAAGACACTAAAGCTATTTAGACTCCTACAAATGAAACAAGAAAAATTGCACGTATGATGTCAATTAAGTCCAAACAAAGTGATCAACGCAATTGCCAAAGAGTCCCCGGCAACGGCGCTAAAAACTTGATGTGCTAAAAAGTAGTTTAATGAAGGTAACTAAAATTAACCTAATTCTAGACTCAAAGCAGTACTCTAGACGCACTAAACTAATAACCGGCAAGTGAACCGATCGACTCTAGTATATCTAAAGCAAGTCCGAATATCGAACCCACGAGACTTGATTAAACTACGCTACTTTATCTAGACTAGGGCTGACACGGACATGACTAATTGTTTATTTGAATTGGGGGGGGTTACTAAAAATCCTAAAAGTGCAATTAAATTAAACTAATTAGCTAGATTAACTAGACACGACTTTGGACGAAGGTTTTACTCATTGACGATGAAGACTACCTAGGTTGGAATCCCCCTTGCTATCATAAGGCTTTCTATCGGATTAATGATGTGATTTGGAACCGGGATCTTTAAATTCTAACCCTAAGAGAAACCGAACAGGACCCCCGACCCTTCTCAGGAAGACACCTATGGAACTCTATAAGGTTTGATATGAATACCGGTTAAATAGACTTCCTTTCAGTTATCTACTAACTAGAAAGTGCCTTAATACGACTAACTACCTCTCAGTTGGAAATCTAAGGAAACTAAGGATCTCCATTTGGTTTAATAGACTATACTGTGGCAAGGTAACTAAAACGGTCTTCTCTCAAAAACCTAGGCCTAGCAATTACCCAACTAGACCTATTAACAACCTAGTACTTCTCAGCAGAATATTAAAACTGAATTAACTCTTGAATATTGTTTCTATGGTTTATTGGCCACTTAACCACAAGATTACCCGAACCCGCTAAGACCCGAATATCAACACAAACTCATTATATGAAAGACATTCAACAGAATTTATGTGAAACAATAGACAATTATTAATCAAGTAATAATACGCATACGCACCAAATCAATAAACCAAAGTTGTTTACTTTACTAGAATATCCAAATCAACATAAAAAATCCAATAAAAATGAAACTTTAACAAGGGTTCATCATTAACCTAGGTAGTTAAACAAGTTTAGTCTAGAAACATCGTTATGGAAATCAAAACAAAGGTTTCAACGGGGCAGAATTCATGACAAAGGGTAAAAGTAAGAAACAAGGAAACCAGGAAGATGAAATCGGTAAGATCTTCGATCTCTTGACTCTAATTGTCGCCTGATGATTCCTATGACTTCTTGCCTTCATCTTGCTCAAATAGCTCTTGGATGCAGCCTTCAATGCCAAAATTGATAAGTAGGGTTATGGGAACATTAAAGATGTTTATATAGTTTTCTATGCCAAAATCCCTGCCCCACAACGAAACTTTCTGTGAACCAGGGCTTCTCGCGCTCCGCGAGAAGATGATGAGTACCCACTCGTGGCCCGCGACTGTGCTAAAATCCGGTAAACAACTATCCTCCTCTCGCACCCCGCGAGAGGAGCTTATCTGGCCTGCCGCTGCCCGCTAGAGAGCATCAGCTGAAGTTTCCACTTCCGTTTCATCTCTCAAGCTTCCAATTACGTCCCGGGACTTGATTTCTTTGTATTTTATCTCGTTTCTTGCACTTTTCAGTTGTTTCTATCAACCAAGACCTATAAAACGAAATTGGATCAGAAGTACGCATATTCTACTAAAAACTGACACTAACACTAAAGAAAACCGTACAAACTATACATGATAAATAGATGTATTTTGCAATACATCAGGCGGTTAGCTAAAACCTTGGAAATGACCTTGTCAATGCATCTAATAAGACAAAGAGGGTGATATTCGTTTAAAGGGAGCTTGTCTTTGCATTTAGGAACAAGGGCGACACAGATACGAGTGACCTTGATTAATGTCCCCTTTTTCATGGAACTTTGCCATTAATTTTATAAATTACCCTTCAAGAATGCTCCAAAGATGTTTTATGAATGTAAAGTTAAAACCACTAGGTGGGGCCTTTTCCAAACCTATTCCCACACCACGCTCTTAATCACTACCTTAAAAAATGGACTAAAGAGGCTATCCAAATTTGAATTCGACACAGATCTTAACTCATTACATCTGAATTTTGATCTAGATGTCATTCATTCCATGAACTAATTTTAATACAAGAAAGTGATGTGAAATTTCTTCAACCTTAATGGATGCGCAACCCAAGCATTGCTAAATAAAAAAATCCATTGCTTTGGTTTCTAGAATAATTCTACATGATATATCCGTGATAAAGGAAGTACTGCCATCACCCTTAATACCTTACTTGAATCTTGTTTTCTGTTGTATATCCTTAATTTGGCATTCCTCCAATTCGAAGAGTTGTTTCCTTTATTCTCCTTTTCAACCTCAAGAAAAGCTCTACTTTCCATAACTACATTGTAATGTTCAAGGCTGGAGGACAATCTATTGAAATCAGCCTTTTCCACATTTTGTTGGTAGCCAACCAGTTTTTAATCACCTCTTTCAAGCTCAAGCTAGTAGGCGATCCTTTTATCAATCAGGCCTACAAAAGTAAAAGGTAGTTTGCTTGAAAAATGACTGCCAACAATCCGACTGAGAGAACCAAAAAAAGAAAATCCTGACCAGACTATCCCCTAAATTCTCCACATTAAGGAAAAGAACCCCAGGGCAGTTGTCTTAGAGACACCTTCGTAGGGCTAGGAGAGATACAGCAGGTCATTTATCCACGAAATTCTGATAAACCAAGAAGTGGCCAATCTTTCTCAAATTTTCGTCATTCTCTAAGACGTAGGTGATCTTACAACCACCAATTGTATACTCCAAGAAGTAGACATTGTAAATAAATTTTTTGGATCTACTTGCGCTTCAATAATAAATTCGGAGTTGTGAACTTCATTAAAGTCCCCCATTGCCACCCAAAATTCGTAATTGGAATTCCCCATATCAAGGATTTCCGACAAAAACACACACTTGGCAACCTAATCTATAGGGACTGAAAAATTCTGCTAATGCACAACATTAGTTCCTTTAAATAATGTTTGGGTCCCAACTGTCATGAATTCCACCCAATTGGCCCACTAAGTCAACAAGGATGAATCCCGAGAAGTGTTGCTACAAAAATTTTAACAAATTAACAGATGAGGTATTCATACACTTGGTTTCTTGAAAAGATAATATTAACATTGTGTTGTTTGATTCTTTTGATCCAAGAAGATTTCTTGGAGTCGGCAAGCCCCCCTGATGTTTAAAGATAAGAAATTCTGTTTAGGAAGGATCCATCACCAATAACCTCCACGCACTTAATTCTCAAAACCATCAAGCTCAAAACTCACACTTTGGCCTGCTGTGATCGTATGATTTACCTCAGTAGCAAGTGATCCTACCATTGTAGAATTACCTAGAGGCAACTCCACATCGTTAGTATCTAGAGGGAGCGCACCAGAAGAAGATAGAGTACTTACTGAAATTGGTAACCTGGATGAAGGCATCATTTTCCTAGCATATTTTTTAAAGCGACAAGGAGGTTTAACTGAGGAATTATGAAATTGGCAATAGAGATGGTGTTCTTTCGATTTTTTAGTATTGGTGGTGGCTATTTTTGGTGCAGCCGATGACATGGATTCCCCCGTATTTCCATTCTTTGGAATAGTATTTCATTTGTCAGCATGTAGCCTAATTATTATTAACTTATTAAGATGAAATAACGTGATCATTGGGGTAGAAATACTCATTCTATTATTTTTTCTCATACTCAAGAGTTTACATCTCAAAATATTGTATGTTTATTATATATCTATAATAATGACTTTTGTCTATTTGTTTAATTTGAAACAATATTATATAATATAATATAAAAAGGGAAAGCAAGAAGCTAGCCATGACCAAAAAAAGCCACCAAAGAACAAAAATACACCAAAAACAACCACAACCAATACTAACAACATTAAAAGAACGACATGTAGACCAATCTAACGCCTTCATTTTGGATTTGTTCTTCACCTATAAAAAGCAAAGAACGCCAAAGTAAGTTTTGTTTTCTAGGTTAATTGTTTATTCAAACATTAGTTGTTTTGTTAGTTTAGGTAAATAATTTATCTTGTTTTTTACCTCGACCATTGTGACCTCATCTATTTTTCGTTATGTATAAATTTTTTTAGTTTCGTCACTAGTTGTTCCAATTTGAACTGTTAGAACCTTTATGTCAAAATGTATGTAAGTGTTGAAGAAAACCGAGGGAAATCTTATCCAGAACCGACGAAGAAATAATGATGACAATGATTTGATATCGGTAATGGATGATTCGACTTTGATTATGTGCATCAAGAGAAAAGATCAAGAGATCTTTCCACAAAAGGAAGAAGATCAGACGTGAAAGAAAAGAAAATCTGACATTTGATTATCACCATGAAATCGGAACAGATCATCTGATGACCCCACTTGACTAACAAGGATAAGATATGCAGAACTACAAGTTGACATTTGGAAAGCTCTAAATTCAGTGATTATACAAAAGTTAACATTCCAAAAGTAAAATACATGAATAAACAAATGTTTGTACACGACATTCCTCTATAAATAGAGGATCGGATCAACGAGGAGTAAAGGAGCCAAACATTGAAAGATCTACATCTTTCACACTCCACTTCCCTTCTTTGATCTCACGCAAAATTATTCTAGTATTTATTTTTGCACTAGCAAATAACTACTAATTTGCCTTCTCATATTTTCCAAGTGATATAAACTTGATAAATTATGTACTTAGGTTTCTTGAAAGTTTGATTTATAATTATGTACATTATTTTCCATAAATGTTGAAATCACTTGCCAATTTAAAGTTAAAGCATTGTTAATCTGGGGTCAACAACAACGTTCTTCCTTCAAGAGATTTTGTAGTCTTCTTACTTGAAGATGCCAATCAGAAATATAACGAGTAACTTCTACCATATTTTTTCTATTGATTGCATCGATATCAACTTTTTATTAAAAATGTTTTTAAACATATAAGGATACATTTTATGATAGCATTGTAAATTTAATGTGTGCTTTTAGGATATGGTATTCAATTATGTTCTCTTATCCGGACCTGACTTGATCTAAATTTTCTAATGTCTAGTCGTAAAAATCTGACCACTGAGAAAATAGAAGAAAGAAACTATATGGCTGCCCAATAACTTTATCTAATAAGAATTTATTAATGCTAGTATAGAATTTTTATACTTAGGTGTGTGGGGAATATGGATATGGATGATATAATAATAATAATAATAATAATAATAATAATAATAATAATAATAATAATAATAATATAATAGTAGTAAATTGCAATTTTGGTCCCTATGATTTATACCTAGTTGTAGTATTTTACAAATTTGAAAAGTATTGTAAAAAGCACACCCATGGTTTATTTTTGTTGTGATTTTATTCCACTTTAGTAACTACCATCCATATCTTTGTTAAATGCTTGTCACATGCAACACATGTGATGGGTAAAATTGCAATTCAATCTCCAATATTTACTGAAGGACTTTCAACAGCCAAAACCTATTATTTTTAATCTGGTACACTAAAATGGATTGATTTTGCTTTAGTGGTTGTTTGCTGGAGGAAAATTGTTGTTAAATGTAGTCCGCTCATGTATTGAAGAATATGGGGATATGCTTTTCTTAAAAAGAGTCCAGGTTAAATCAACGACTACCTCTCTTCCATTTAGTCTCTTGAGATTTTAGGGGCATGTGCGTATCTGAAATCACATATCACGGATACAAATAATAGTTATGTGTTCATTTGCCTTTCTCAATTTCCTATTTGTTTTCTTTATCTGGGCTCATTGCTCTCTCTGATTCGTTGGAGTGTACCATCGTGACTCATAAGTTGCTAGAGTGTTGCCCCTCGATCTCGCGCATACTAGTATCTCAATTGTTTGACTTATGTGTGCCTATGAAGTGTTCGATGAAATGCACCAGGGGCTTTTCATTGTTTGTCCTACCTTATCTTACATTATTTTTAAGTTAATGTTAAAAGTTTAGTTAGGTCCCATGTGAGTTGAGGTAAATTGCTAGTTATATGATGCATTTCTTCATAGATGCTCTAGATTATTTTAGATTAAAAATGGTTATGTGGTTAGCTTTGCTTAAACTGATTAGATCAGTTAAAATTGAGATAAATTTATGTCTTGTAGTCCCATTTTGTTAGTTTAAACATGTTATTCTTGTAAGTTTGAATGGTCTGTGGTGTAACCTTAGTAAATGGAGTTTTAAGTTGAAATGGACGTTCTTTTTGGGTGTCATTGAGTGTCCTAAGTGGTGTAAAATGTGTTCATAGTGTGTCCAAAACATATATGCTCTTATTGACTCATAATATGCAAAACTTGTTTGGTGAAAGTGGTTTACACTTTATAGTCAAATTACTCATGTTATTCATTTTCATTAGTTTTTTTCCCTTTAATTAGATAATATGTACTACAAAACTTATATATTCATATGTGATTTGCCTGATATTAAGTCACAAAATGTAAGAGTCAACTTACCGATGCATATGATCAAGTTATTTTTAACTTGATGAGACATATGTGGGTATATCCTGTATACTATAAATTTTTACATGTCTATTTTAACTAATTTAGCTTTCTTTCGACTCATACCGACACGTTTGACCCATTTCGCTTTACATTGCTCTATTTTGACCGGTTTAACTTTAATTCGGCACATTTTGGCATACTTGACCCGTATCTTTTTACAGTGCGATATTTTTGCCCGTTTAACTTTAATTCACCGTATTTTGGCATCTTTGACCCATTTCTTTTACATTGCTATTTTTTGACACATTTAACTTTAACTGACCGCATTTTGGCACGTTTGATCTGTTTCATTTTGTAAGTACTATTTTTAACCCGATTTGCATGTTCCATCTTTCAATAATTATAACCGTCTAACCCATTTGGAATTTAGTGCATTATTCTTTTACCCGGTTTGACCCGTTTCTTTTAAATAGGTAAGGAAGGTTAATGGAACTGAAGATAGAGATGTGAACAAATTTAGAGCAAAAATGAAAGTACACGCAAGGAGCGAACAAAAGCTCTTAGGCGAACAAGAGCTCTTAGCGTTGATATGCAAAAAAACATCTTTCATGGATTTAGATGGCGAACAAAGAAAAGTTACGAGGCGCAACATGGATTAGAAGTACATTATGAAGGTTACCAGTACCAAAAGAGCAAAAATGAAATCACATGCAAATGTCGGACGACCACCACATGATTCGCGGACAATTGCGAGACATCAACGGTTGCAACAACCACCACATCAACCATCGTTCACTACAAATATCCGAGGACCACCACTTCATTTATCTTGTATTTCTTTTGTTACTGAAAAAAATTTGTAATAGTCTGTTTGGTATGTGTACTGATATATCTTTTGTTGTTAATAAATTGAAGTCTTTGTACTTGAAATGAAATATGATATGGTTATTGAAAGTCTTATATGGGTATTGAAGGTCTGATATAGGTCAAACATGTGGAATGTTTTATAATTGTTTGTGTTAAAGAAAATGATCAAACATGTGGCATGTTTGTTTAAAACTACAACTGCAGTGAATGTTTCTTTAAAAGTGCAGCTGCAGTTATGCACCAGAACATGATTCATTATACAAAAAATCACACACATATTTATTTACTTATTTATTTATAACACATATTCAACGGGTCGACAAAGAGGAACTTGGCTTATACATTGCTATTCTAACGGGTCGACAAAACTTAACTTGGCTTATAAATCCTATACACCTATACACGGGTTTGTTAGTCTTAAACACTTCAAGACTCAATAACATAATGACTTCCGTAGCTTCAAGTTTGACTTAAAAAAAGTCAAAACTGTTTCTGATATGCTGTTGTTAGTATGATACGCTGTTGTTACCAACATTAGAAGGCAGAACACCATGTGCATAACAAAAATAACAACCCTATACACATATACAGCAGCCATGTGCATTACAACCAAAAACAAAGTTGATAATAACAACATTACTTGATAAAAAAGACAATTTTTAAAGTCTCAAGTATTACCATGACCATGATAACAAAGTCAAAAGTAAAATACCAAAAACAAATGTTTTAAAGTGGAACAATAAACATCAAAATAAATAGAGTTTTAAACTTGGACCAGCCTTCATTTAACAACTTGGAGCAGCCTTTTTCTTTTTCGAACCAATTAACTTCTTTGAACCACTTGCACCAGCCTTCTTTGAAGCAACGAACTTCTTTGACTCACTGGGACCCGCCTTCTTTGAACCGCCTGAACCACCCTTCTTTGAACTGCTTGAACCATCCTTCTTTGAACCATCTGGTGATGATGCTTGAACTTGTCCCTTGCATGTCCTCTTGTTGTGTCCTTGTTGTCTGCAGTTATCACAAGTTACAGTGTTACCTTGCCTTGCCATGTGACCTGTCTTTGTCATTTGTTCACTCAAGCTGATTTCTTTCTCTCTTTTCTTAGGCCTATCAACTTGGGGTGTGATGTTTGGGAGGTGTTAATGTTGTTGGACATGCAGAAGGTGTCCACAGTTCCCTTCCATTTACTGGTCCAATAATGTGTGCATAAAAAGTGTCAAGCGAATAAAGGGATCAACCCATGCTTCCGGATATCTAACAAGAATACCATGTGCGTTCACATCCCATATCACTGCCACCGCATGCCTACATGGCATTGTAGTCAATTCTCACCCCCTACAAGAACAAGTCTTATGTCCCATATGTACTACACGTTGTTCCAAACCTGGACCACCACTAACCTGATACTTGTTCTGCCCAGAAAACATCACTGTGCAGTTTGAAGCATTAGTCTTGACTATCTCAAATTCCTCCCCAGCTCCAGGCGTCAATGGACCCGAACACTTGTCAATTTCCTTTTGCACATTCACAATTCTTTTCATTAGGTATTCCCTAATGAACTCTAAGCAAGTAATAATAGGCTTATCTCTTCCCCCAACTAGCTGTCTATTGAAAACCTCACATGAATTGTTCAATAACACATCACTTTTTGCCCTACCTAAAACAATTGATAAATAATGAGTTACAATTAACATTCAATATATTTTTAATAGCAATAATAATCAAATATTGACAACATACCATTGAAGTAAGCTCTAGACCAGTGTTTTGGTGGAATTTGTGTTAACCAATCATATAGGCCTTGGTCCTGCTCTTGAATAGCTTTCATTGCTCTGTCATACTGTTGTGGTGTTGTAGCAGAAGCACATTTCCAAAGCATGTCTTTGAACAACTGCCCTCCAGTTTTTCATGTTTTCATGAATATGCCTTAGGCAACATCTATGTTCAGCACTTGGAAACACCTTTGTTATTGCTGTCATAAGTCCTTGCAATCAAATTTAGTTAGTCACAAACTTTTGAATACAATCATACAAATCGGCAATTTTAGTTATACAAATTGAAACTTTAAACAATAGTTTTTACATTCTGCCTATCACTGATGAATGTGAAGTTTGATTGAGAACAAAGTCCAATTTCATTTCCTAGACACTCTAAGAACCATGTCCAAGAACTGAGGGTTTCAGCTTCAACCAATGCATAAGCCACAGGGTATATCCCATTGTTTGAATCTATTCCCACGGCAGTTAGAATTTGTCCAGGAAAGGGGCCTTTCATAAAACACCCATCCAACCCAAGTAGCTCTCTCCCTAACAATTTGAAACCCTCTTACAAAGGCCCTAAGCATATGTAAATCCTCTTAAATTGCCTGGTTGAGCTACTTGGGTTGCAACAAGTCTCCTCATCAATTTTTATTGTAGATCCATGGTTAAATCTCATAAGTTCTTCACAATAATCCCTAAGGATTGTGTACTGTAATGCATAGTCTCCTTGAATCGTTTTGAGAGCCATTGCTTTAGCCCTAAAAATTTTATCTTTGGAAACAGAAATCTGATACTTTTTCTGAACTTGATCTTAAAGGGCTAACAAAGGTATGCTTGGATTTATCAAGATTGTTTCTTCAGTATCCTTGGCAATCCAACTTAAGGTGCACAATCTGACCTCTCGGGTATGAAGGCAGTTGTGGTTATTGGTGAATGCTTTCACAACCCAAGACTCCTAATTATCTTTCTTGGAAACATATAATACCCAAGGACATGTTGGCTTTGGATTCTCAGTTTTGGAAGTACTTGAACACTCCACATCAGGGGACCCTCTTCTTTTGCTGAAATTACTTTTTTACCCTTCTGAATTTGACTAGCCTTATCATTTATTTCACCAACAACTAGAGCACCTGGGTCACATCCATAACAAACAACTCTAAACATTTTTGTATCATTTTTTATTATGCTTAGTTGCCTTCTACTATCAACTGCAAGTGTTTTAACCAAATACCTAATATCACTTCTACATGCAAAAACGTGACCCACGTAAAAAGTAGTCGAGTCAGAATCACGTATTTGTTTGTTTTTCATCCTCATTTGTCTAACAGCCCTATCCAAAGGAAGTTCATCATCTGAATCACTAAGGCTATCAAAGCCATTAAGATCAAACTCAAGCAAAGGCCTAACACTAACACTACCTGTAGATTTTTTATGCACAACCATGTCCATATTTCTTCTAAAAAGTGTCATCTCAACTTGAACATCTCTGACATGAGTATCATCATAAATGTACTCAGGCTCTTTTTCACTTTCATCAACAACCCTGTCATTAACATCTTCAATCCTTTCATGATCTTTGGATACCCTTTCATTTATCATAGGATTATCGTCTTCATTCCAAAACTGATCCATCTCATAGTCTTTTAGAACTTGTTCATCGACTGTGTTGGTGCAGAATATCTATGTCTTAGTCTTATATCGAGTCTGTATAGATTAGATGTGAATAGGCTAGCGAAACAAAGTATTTATGTATATTGGGGTCAAGTTCGCTGGTGATGAACATGTGAAGTCAAATTCGGCCGAACTTGACTATGTCAAGTTCGCCCGAACATCCTCCCCCACCAACAAACTTCTCACCCTATAAATAGCTAGCATGTCTCATTCATTTGTAACTTTGGCATCTTTGAGGCGGAGCTCTATCAATTTGGAGACTCGACGTTATATCGATAAAATTGACGATCAACTGACTAATTCTTGTTATTTGGTAATTGTGTCATAATATTTCCACTATTATGGACATTAGAGATCAAATCTAGGTTCCTATGCATTGAGGATCGGTCCTACAAGTGGTATCAGAGCTAGAATAGCCTGATTTGATTGATATCAAGATAAGAACACTTCTAATTCTACTCCATTCTTCTATTTTTCTTAACTTTTACACTAAAATGACGAATTCACGGTCAAATTCTGTCCAATTTTGAATATGACATGTTAAATACATCATAGATAAACCCCTGAGAGTTTGGAGACTAAAATCAAACGAATTGGTGTCAAATTGTTGCAAAAATCATGTTTGAAAAACTCATTTTCATCGAACTTATTAGTCAAGTTCGGCCGAACTTGGGTTAGAAAGTCACTTTTTGAGTGAGTTTCTATCAAGTTCGCTCTAACTTGAGAGATTTTTGATAGAATTAAGCTAAGTTCGCTCGAACTTACTAAAAGATTCATTGATATTTTATCAAGTTCGACCGAACTTGATAAAAATCAAGAAAAATTTAGCTAAGTTCGCCCGTACTTGCAAGGCTCTTATAAAATCCATACTGCAAGTTCGCTCGAAGTTCTCTAGGGAAATTTTCAAATCTTAATCCATAAGTTCGACCGAACTTGTGATTAAAAATCTGAAATTCTTCATTTCACTGCAAGTTCGACCGAACTTGCAGTAAATCTAACTTTTTCAAATGTTTGAACGTGTTTTCAGTGTACGTGTTTCGATATTCGTGATGGATGATCTATAGAGAGCGTTTATGTCAGGAGTGGGTACATCCAATGTCAATGTGATACAGCAAGTCAACCTCAACAACGAAATAGGCACGTCCGTTAAACCGCCAAAGTTAATGAGCATGGACGAGTACAAAGGATGGAAGGAGAAATTCACTTATTGGGTTCAGGCCATGAATTTCCAAGGCTGGGTGTCGATTGAGAGAGGTAATACTGTTCCGTTAGACGAACATCAGCAAGTTCTAGAGAAGTACAAATACTCCACAATTCAAAAGGATGAGTACATTGCTGAGAAAAAGATGATTAGCCTCATTCAACAATCTGTTAAAGAGGATATTCTGGTCTTGTTGCCCGAATATACAACTGCGAGAGATCTCTGGCTATCACTGCAAAAGAAATACCAAGGAAGTGCAGAGATGATCAAGTGTAAGAAAGCTCTCATCATGAAGGAGTTCGATATCTTTAACATCTTGAAGAGAGAGACAATGAAACAGATGATTGAGCGTTTATGTCATCTGAAAGTCCAAATGAGAAGACATGGTCTCGAGAAGACAGAACAAGAGTACATCCATAAGTTTACAGATGCGTTACCTGACGGAGAGTGGACTACTTACCTGATGGTTCTGAAAGAAAGTTCGAATTGGGAATTCTTCAAGTTGTCTACATTCATCGACAAACTCGAAGGTCATGAAATGGAACTTCTGAAAATTGCAAAATCGAAGAATGCTAACACTTTTCAAGATGTTGGTTTGTATTACAAGAACGGAATGCAAGACAGCATTTCAAGCCCGAAAATTCAGACAGCATTCAGTGCAAACATGAATTCTTCTCCACAGAATCAGAGCCAATCATATCCACAATATGATCAAAGTCCACAGAGTTCTTCGTTCTCAAGCATAAGTTCTAATTCATCATATTGGAATCAAGCTAATCAGAATCAACAATCAACAATCGAATTCTGATCCAAATATGTACAAGTGTAACATTGTTGTCAATCTAAACAATGTTGTTTCTGAGCAAGTTTCAAAACAACACATGTCACTTCTCGCCACTGTTCTAGAATCGTATGAAAGTCTTGTAGCTCGAAAGATCAGCAGTCCCGAAATGACCGCCGATGACTACGATCAGGTGGACGAAGAAGAGCTTGAACTGATGGATAAAAAGTGGTCACTAGTTTCTATCATTTGAAGAGTCACAAAGTTTGTTGCACTCACAGGCCGAGATATCGGAAATTCAAGCAACAAGCTAGGGTTCGACAAAACCAAGGTCACTTGTTTCAGAAGCCCACAGAAAGGGCATTTTAAGAGAGAATGTAAAAACCCTGAAGCAACGGGAAATCAGAGTCCATTTGGTGGAGGCAACGAGTATTACAAGAAATCTCTTCAATACAAGCCTTTCCCAAAGAAGACACAAGTTGAGATCCAGGAAAAACCAAACAGCAGTAACACTGATAAGGCAATGGTTGCTACCAACGAAGATGATGGTTTTCATTGGAACTCTTATATCGGTAAGAAGACCGGAGTTGCTATAACGGCTGAAATCGTTGAAGATATTTCTGCCGAAGAAGCAGCAGTGATCGAAAATGCTCTACTAGAACAGTATCTGCAACAACAGGAAGAAGAAAAGATGTATCTTCACATGAAGACACAGGGCATTTTAACTTCTAATTCATCTTCTAGTTTTGCAGGTAACTCCGGAAGTTCTCAAGAACAAGTGGTTGAGGAGAAGTCGATTGATGAAGAAATCATTGATGTTGTTCAAGAAGTGAATGCTGAAAACCTCACGGACATTGCCAATAAAGCTATGATGGCGAATCTAACCAAGGTAGGTCCAGAGGTAAAGGAAGTTGTCAAAGTGCAAGTTATGGAGGTTGTAAACATTGTACAAAATGCACCGAGCCATGTGCTGAATGTGCCAAAAAATCACAAATCATCGCTGAACTCAATGTACATAATGAACATTTCAAATACGATTATTGTACAATGAAGGAAGTGTATGACAAAATGAAAGATGATTATGGCAGGGTCGATAGAAATAATATTGAACAACATGATAAACAAAAAGCAATAAACATCTATATTAACACCATTGTTGAGACCAAACAACAACTCCAGGACATAAGATTGAAATAGAACGTGTTCAACAACTTTTAAGAAGTTACATAACTAACGCATATGTCATTGATCACATTCTTCCCACAATTCCATCGGAGAAAAACCTAAAAAGAAAATTGGTAAAGAATACAACAATGTTCCTCCTCCCCTATGCGAGAAGTATTGTCGCAAAATCGTTGATGGGATGGATAAGGCACTCAACATTGAGTTGTTATCTGAAAAGAAAAATGAGTTGCCAGAGAACATTGATGTAGTCTATACTAAATCAGATGATGACAGTGCGGTAGTGAAAAAGGTGGTTGAAAATGTTCTGAATGATTCTGATGATGGCAGCTTCGAGAGCGCCACCTCGAGTTTGAACATTTCTGATACAATTTCCGAAGATGACGATACATTATCGGAAGATGATCTATGTGATGATCCTAACGTTGTAATGTACAAGGTTAAGGAATCTGGTCGATTATACTTTGATGACAGTTTTCCGATTCGGAACGTCAAAGAAGATCAATTAGACAAACTGTTCAAGCTGGTTGAAGTCACATCAGATGACTTGGAGAAAAATGAAAAGAAATTCTATTCAAAACCCAAAAGAAATTACAATAACTACTGGAGAAATGGTGGTGATCATCCAAAAAACCGGAGAGCTGGGTTGGGATTAGAGGAATCTGATGAACCTAAAAAGAAAATGTCACCATTTCATGAGTATAAAGATAAAAACATGAAATTTATTTATGGGATGAACACGATTCAAGAAGAGTTTTTGATCGGAAAACAATCAAACAATGTGTTTAAGAAACAGAAAGAACTTCGAGATAAGGCGAAAGCCACAAGTGGTGTAAAATCTACTAGTGGTCATTCACATGATAATCGGACTTGCTCAAGTGCAACGAAATTGATCACATTGCACGCAAGTGTCCAAATACAAAGCCGGCCTATCTTCAAAGAAAAGAAAGTTCATATGTTGTGAAACCAAAGCAACCAGAGTTTGTAAAACGAGTAACGATTTTGAAAAGAAATGAATCAAAACCAAAAGTTAAACCTAAAACTGAAAAGAAATTTGAAAACTCAACTTTCAAAAAAGGTGAAACTTCTAGGGCAAACGAATCACGGTTTTATATCTAGAAGGCTAATATAAAATCTCAAGTCTGGATTGCTAAGAAGAAGTCAACAACATCTAAGGTTATTAAGTCTGAGCCTGTAAAGACTAATAACACGAAAGAATCAAAATCTGAGACCAAATCCAAAACTATCAAAATTACAAGTAGTAACAATTCAAAAAGTAAAAAGAAAGTAAGTTTTGAAAATGTAAACGACAGTGGAGGATCAGATGGAGATTATGAAGATGATTACCAAGCTTTCTATCCAAAACCCAAGACCAAAAAGGCTTGGGTCGCACTCTTTAACTAGATTTTAACATGTGTAGGGGCTCCAGAGATCTGTACTTTCAAAGTGGATTCTGGATAGTGGAGCATCCAGGCATATGACTGGAATGAAAGCTTTGATGTTCGACATAAAAGCTATTAATGGTGGATATGTTGGATTTGCTGGTAATCAGGGTGGAAGGATAGTCGTCGAAGGAAAACTGTCCAATGGCGTTGTTTCATTCGATCGTGTGAACTATATTGCAGAACTGGAGAATAATCTTCTAAGCATATCAAAAATTGTGACAAGAAGTTCAAGGTGCATTTCAACGACAAAGAATGTATCATTCTGAAGCCTAGTTTCAAAATACCTGATGAGTGGATTCTGATGCGAGCCCCACGCGAGAATGATCTATATGTCTTGGATATGGGCATGCTACCACTTCATCGAAATCAGCGCAATGTTTTGTGACGAAGGCTACTGAGAAAGATTCTATTCTTTGGCATCGTAAAATGGGGCATATTCATTTACGAAAAATGAATTTCTTGGTTCATAATGATCTCGTTGAGGGTGTAAATCTTTGGAGCTTTCATATGTCTGATCACTGCTTAGAATGTAAAAAGGGAAAGCAGATCAAGAAATCACATCCGAAGAAAATTCTGAACTCAATCAAGTTGCCGCTTGAACGTCTCCACATGGATTTATTTGGTCCTGTCAACGTTCCAAGTATTTCAGGAG
Organism: Scalesia atractyloides; assembly: GCA_947069175.1. NCBI lineage: Eukaryota > Viridiplantae > Streptophyta > Magnoliopsida > Asterales > Asteraceae > Scalesia > Scalesia atractyloides. The sequence continues at coordinate 52,886,624 of CAMTDV010000015.1, read as the reverse complement.
ACTTATATAGCTTGGTCGTAACAGATGACTATTCACGTTATTCATGGGTATTCTTCCAAGAATCAAAGGATGAAACATTCGAAAACTTGGTGATTCTTTTCAAGAAGCTAGAAAACCTTTATCATTTACCTATACGACGAATTCGCAGTGACAATGGCACAGAGTTCAAGAAAAATAAGATGAGAGAATTCTACAACGCTAAAGGGATTTTGCACGAGTTTAGTGCACCCTATACTCCGCAACAAAACGGTGTTGCTGAAAGGAAGACATAACTTTAATCGAAACTGCGAGAACCATGCTTGCAGACTCAAAACTTCCAGTCAGCTACTGGAGTGAAGCAGTTGCTACGGCTTGCTACACACTAAACAGAGTTCTCACTGTCAAACAAACAAAGAAAACATGTTTTGAGATGATTAACCGACAGAAGCCAACCTTGAAATTCTTAGAGCCATTTGGTGCGCCATGTACTGTAATCGATCAAGATGGTAAATTTGGAGCCAAATCTCTTGAAAGTTTCTCTATGGGATATGCGAGTCCGCTTAGACATGTATATATTCCCTCGTTGAGAAAAGTAATTGAAGCACATCACGTGGAATGCTTTAACTATACGGATCCTATTCAAAGAAGAGGTGACGCGTGGCTGTTCAATTATCAAGATCTATGGAAGTCATTCGACTTGCCTGAAGAACCGTCTGAAGAAGAAATTGCAGCATTATATTATCTTGAACAATCGGCGAATCAAGAACAAATCATTATACCAATTATGGTTAATCAACCCACGTTGGATACTTCATCTTCCGAAGCAGGTCCGAGCAATAGCGTGGTTCAAGATGAAAATGTTTCTTAAGCAGAAATAACACCCGCTACAACTCCAATTAATGCTTCTAATGAACCAGTAAATACAACATCAGAGCCCAGCATGCCTCAGAATCAGAATTCTGACTCAGATGAAGTGCCGACATTTGATGCTGATGGTGAAACCTCGTCGGATGAAGAAGTTGACCAGATCTCTAGCATGTTGAATCAATCTGCTAGTCCGAGAAATCAGAATGAAGCTTCATCAAGTGCTCCTAATGTTGAAATAAACAGTGATCTGAATGTCTCAAATCAGCAAAGCTCAGTTGATGTTCCAACAGAAGAAATGCCGCGATCATATTCTTACCATCCTTCAACGGATATCATTGGTGAATTACAAACTGGTGTGCGTACACGAAGCCAAATAAATAAAGCACATAGTTGTTTCTACACCCGAGTTGCTCCAACTCAAAACTACTACTTCTACTCATGTTTCGTTTCTCAAATAGAGCCAAAAACTGTTAATGAAGCTCTAGGAGACGAGAACTAGGTGATAGCAATGCAAGAGGAACTGTTACAGTTTGAGAAGTTGGGTGTTTGGAAGCTTGTAGACTTGCCACCGAAGCAGAAAGCTATAGATACAAAGTGGGTCTTCAAGTGTAAAAGAGACGATCGGGGTGTAATAGTCAGAAACAAAGCTCGGCTGGTTGTCAAGGTTTCCACCAGCAAGAGGATATTGATTACACGGAAGTTTATGCACCGGTTGCGCGATTAGAGTCTATCCGCATTTTCCTTGTATTTGCGGCTTGGAAAGGATTTAAAGTGTACCAGTTGGATGTAAAATCTGCATTTCTCTATGGTAAACTTCGTGAACAAGTGTATGTCGGCCAACCACCAGGTTTCGTCAATCCACTGAACAAGAATAAAGCTTATCTCCTAGACAAACCCTTATACGGATTACACCAAGCCCAAGAGGTTGGTACAAGACGTTATCACAACATCTCATTGGAAACGGCTTTACGAGAGGAACACTGGACAACACTTTGTTACCAGAGAAGTCGGATCTCATCTAATCATTGTACGAATTTATGTGGATGATATCATCTTCGGTTCTACGGATGACAGTCTTTGCAAAGAGTTCGGAAAGATCATGAAGAAGAAATTCGAGATGTCCTCCATGGGTGAAATGAAATTCTTCCTCAGATTACAGGTCGATCAGTTATCAGACGGTATATTCATTCATCAGACAAAGTATGTTCATGATATTCTCAAGAAGTTTGAAATGGATAGCTCGAAGCCGCTTTCGACTTCGCTGGCACTAAATCATGGTATTTGCATAGACGAGACGGGAACCAAAGTTGATGACACACTCTATCGATCGATGATAGGATCTCTGATGTATCTGACGGCATCTCGTCCAGACATCATGTATCCTACTTGCTTATGTGCGAGATATTAGTTTAGTCCTCAAGTGTCACACATGCATATAGTCAAGCGAATCTTCCGTTACTTAAAGGGATGTCCAAGCACCAGCTTGTGGTATCCAAAGAACAACAATTTCGACCTAACGTGATACGCTGACTCAAACTTCGGAGTGGACAAACTGAACTCGAAATCTACAACGGCAGGATGCCAGTTCTTCAGAACACGTTTGGTAATGTGGCAGTGCAAGAAACAGACCACGGTCTCTCTCTCTCTACCTGTGAGGCAGAATACATTTCTGCTTCTAGCTGTTGTTCTCAAATCATCTGGATTCAACAACAGATGAGGGATTATGGTCTGCAGTTTCTTGATACGCCTTTACTCATAGATAACAAAGCAGCCATCGATATAACCAAAAATCTGGTTCATCACTCACGTACTAAACATATTGAAATTCGTTACCATTTCATTCGTGACTGTTACGAAAAGAAATTGGTGCGAATAGAAAAAATCCACACCAATAAACAAAAGGCTGATTTTTATACCAAAGCATTTCCTTTAACAAGATTTAAATATCTAATGAGACTTAACGGTATTAAAAATTTGCTGACAGGTGCGAAAGCTGAGGTTGAATACGGATCGGACGACGAGTTCACGTAATCCGCATTGGTTTGTTATTTATCTTCTAGATTAGTATTTCTTAAAAACTAAAATCCAAAAATATTTTTTTATTTTAGAGGGAGAAATATTTGGGAAAATACAAAAAACATATGAAAAATTTCAAAAATGTACAAAAACATTGAAAAGACAAAAAGAATTCGGTGTCACAAAAAAGGAAATGATAGTACATCAGTGGACTATCACAGTATGCTAAAGAAATGTAAAGTTTAAAGGTGATAAAAAGTCTTACTATGGATGTGTCGATAGACTTAACACGTTCAGTAAACTGTTTTCGAGATATAAACTAACTTTTACAACTGCTTAATCTTGTGGATTAACACATTTTGGATATATGGACTTAGTACTCCGAAAACTCGTTTGATAGATTGCCTGATTCTGAGATACGAGGTCTTTATAGATAGTTGATATCTGGGATATTATACAAGTTCTTCTGATTTTGCGGAAGCAATACCCTAGAACTTCTATAATACTTTCGCTATAAACACCTAAACTGCATGCAATCTTGAAAAGTATCAAAAGATCTAATCATTTACAGTGCTAAAAAGATTCCTTAAGTGAAACACACCTTAAAGTCGAGCCTTCATCACTTTGTCTGTACGGTAGTACTAACCTGAGCTCTCAAGGCCTCGCATTAACCCAGATACAGATATCAATTACGCTATATTCACCTGTAAGATGAAATCTAGGGAATCTTGATACGAGAGTATATTCAAGAAGTGGGAACCGCAGATAAGTCAAGTTTCATAAATCATACCCAAACATATCTTGGAACAATTGAGAAATGTGGTAAAGTTTAAGTGGACAAACATATCGACAATCTAGGTAAACAAGTTTAAAACTTAAAGTCATCTAAAGGTCAACGGTACTGGTGATATGTCCCAATCAACTGATATGATCCTTAGACACAAATTCACAAAAATATGTCTGTAAATATGTTTGTACATAGATTACGTTGTTCTGTACATGGTTTATCAGCTTTAAAGATTAAATCCAAAAAGATTTTCAGTATGTTTTAGCATAAACTTACAGAAATACAAAAAGATTTTGTTTCTACATTATTTTTAGCAAACCAATGTTGGAGAACGGATCTTCGAAGTCTGGTAAGGTGCTAAACTGGTGGGAATTTCATTGACAACGGGCTGGGAGCTAATCTGTAAAATCTGAAAAGCCAAAACGATGAAAAGTTATTAATTTGAAACTTTGATTTTGAAAATATCAACAGTTTGTTCATAATGAGTCAAACCGAGGTCATTAACTTGGACTCGGCAAATAAATCGGTTAACCAAGGTCATTAGCTTGGTCTTGGTCAACTGAGTGGATTTTCAAAACTAGTAAAATGTGAAAAATTTAGGAACTTAATTGCAAAAACTTGAAAATTTAAAAAATTGGTTTTAGGCAAGTTCGGCTGAACTTGCTAAACTGATTAAAGTTTCACATTTAAACAAGTTCTACTGAACTTGTGAGATGGCTGATTGATAGAAAGTAAGTTCGCCCGGACTTAATGGGCTTCACTTCTAGGCTTGCAAGTTCACTCGAACTTGCAGAAGTATAAATGCTTTGCAAGTTCGGCCGAACTCACTATCTGCAAAATTGTTGTCTCTGGGCGAACTTGACCTGTGAGAACGAATTGTGAAATTGGTTGATCTAGTAACGTTATTCTGTTGAAATTTATATTACATTAAGTGATTAGCACACTTATTGTAATGGAAGAGGTGAGAATTTGAACTTTAAACCGTAAATTGAACTCCAATTGTTGAATCTAGATCTGAAAGTGATAAACCTGGTAGTTGTAGGGTTCTAATAAACAAACTGAACTTAAAAACATGATACACAACTAAAACTGACCATAGATTCGTGTTTAATCTGGTTAAAATGATCATTGTTGAATGTTGCAGTTTTGTGTTGAAGAAGATAACAAGTTCGACCGAACTTGTATCAGTTTCGACCGAACTTGCTAATAAATCATTGAATAAAACTCATCAAAACCTAAGTCCAACCGAACTTATGAATAAATTGAAAAGATAAAAACAAACATAAGTTCGCTCGAACTTATGAAAATGATCTTGAATTGTTAAATGTAAGTTCGCCCGAACTTACATAGTATTGATTGAACATGAGTTAGACATGTTCGGGCGAACTTGACTCAATTTGTTTGTTATATCTACATCAAGTTCGCCCGAACTTGATGTAAATGTGTTGAAAAATTTTGTAATATTTTTCTCGTAATGCGTGCTAAGTGTTTTATGTCGTCTTTCAGGTTCAAGCACCAGCTCGGGTAATCACGATGGACTTTTCTAAGTTCCATAACACCTGCATCACTCTAGATAAGGCATTATGTCCATCACTGAAGGTGTACGATAACATATTGAAGTTTCTAAAGGATTGCCCTATTCATCGAGCTATAATGGAGCGTATAGTATCCTATCGATCGCATACATATCACTTCTGGATGAACGCAAGTCTGAGTGCTGATAAGAAGACCATTATTTCATCAGTTCAAGTTGGAAACGAAGTGAAAGAGATCACGGTTACTGAAGATGATATTCACAGGATTCTACAATTTAACGACGACAAAGATGCTCTGATATTCGTAGACGATAAGACGGTCCGAGGCTGTTTCTATCGTATGGGCTACAAGGGAAGTGTTAATAAGCCAACGTTGAAGAAAAGGGAAGTTCCTAACCCCTACAAGCTCCTCATGCACGCAATCATTCACACTTTTAGCCACAGAAAGGCGGGCCTTGATGATGTACAAGATTATATGACCTGCATGGCAACGACGTTGATCTTGAAGAAGTCATATAACTACTCAATGCTTGTGTTTACACATATGTCGAAAAATATGGATGATGCGAGATTATGTTTATATGGTTCGTGCAAATGCTCATTGATGAAAAATTTACAGACATTGCATGTGATCCAAATGACATTCTATATCTTAGTCACCTCGATGAAACCACCATAAAGAAGTTGATCAAATTTCAGAAACAAAATTCAGCACCTGTAGCAAAACCACTGTTTGGGGCGTTAAAGAATGAAAACTATGTTGCGCCGCCAGAAAACAAATGGAGAACGATGGCAGTGGTGATGAGAAGGAATTAACTGTAGAAAAAGGAATGGTTTAAGACTTTCAAGCCTAAAGCTTGCAGTGATTGGTTTATAAAGGTTGAAATCTAGAAGAAAAAGAAACGTGGTGCTAAGAAAGCTGACACGATGCTGATAGATGAAGACGAGCCTGTTAATGTTCAAACAGAGGCTGGTTCTAGTGCAGCAATTGTTACTGAAAGCCAAGAGATTGAAAAGATAACTCAAGAAGATGATGTTATATCGGCTACCTCTGAAAATGATGATGATTCTGATGAAACACCAGAGAAAGAAACAGAAAAGTCAAAAGCTGAAAAAGAAGTTGAAAAAGAAAAAGAGTTTGATGCTGACTTTGATCCAAATCTGGAAAAGGAATCTGACAAAGAAAGGCCGAAGAAAAAGGCAAAGTGTGCAAAATCTGCAGTGGTTTCAACAACAAAAACCACATGTTCACCAAAGACTAAGGGTAAAAGGTCAAAGTAAGCTCAGAAACCACCAAGTCGTCGTTACATTGGAAAGCTTAAAAGCGCAGAAGTTACACAAGAACTTTCTGGTGCACACGGAAAGGAGTTACACAAGAACCTCCTACACAAGAACCTCCTGTTGTTATTTCATCTGAAGCTGAACGTCCAGGAGTCACACAAGAACCTCCTGTTATCATTTCATCTAAGGCAAAAAGGCTAGGAGCAACACAAGAACCTCCTGAGTCTAATGATCTCCTGATCCTAAAAGTGCTCAACTTGAAGGCTCTACACCGAAATCAACTCCAAAGAGATCAACTCCTAGGAAAGCTACTCCTAAATCAACACCAAAAGCTTCAAAGGCAAATTTATTTGGTGATTCCAAATGAGCCGATAGATATTCAAGATTTAGATGAGTTCTTCCCTGACACAAACGTTGATGTTATGGAAAAGCGTGTCAAAGAATTGGAAGACAGAGTACAAAAGAATGAAGAAGAGAAAGCTGAGCTAATCAAGAAAGTTAATCAAAGCTTATTGGAAAAGGAAATGATGAATGACAAGATAAAAGTGTTAGAGAGTGAAAGAGAATTCTTTAAAGCTTTGATTGACAGTCTGCAAGATGCGAATGATAAACTGCAGACATAAATTGCTGATTTGAAGAAGATTCAAGCCCTAATGTTAGACGATTCACAAGGTTGCAGAAAGTTCTATCTAACAGCCTTGGAATCAACTTTATTGATGAGTATGATCGTCTAGATAGGCAAGAGGCGAAAGAAAGAGCTGAAAAAGAGTTTGCAGCTAGTGGTAAGGGAAAAAGTGTTGAAGGTGAAACACCTAAATCTTCTAAAGTTGACAAAAAGCCTATTGATGAGAATGTAGAGAAAGCTTCCGAGTCTGATATTTCTAAGGTTGACGAATATGTCAAGCCTTCTGATCCTGTATCTGCTACTGAAGAAAAAGACGATGATGAAGCAGATGATGAAGATAAAGATGATAAACCACCACATGATGATCCTAAGGATGATTCTGACCACGATGGAGGTAACAATGATGATCCTAGTGGTACAGGGATTAAAGTGATAGATTCAACAGTGAACGAAAGCTTCGATTTCACAAGTCTTCTGAACAATGAAGCGAATGCTAGATCAGATTGAGGGGGAGTCAGGGCAAAATGGGCCAACTGAAGATATTGATATGACTTATGTTGATAGGTCAGCAAAGCCTGTTGCTGCCGTTCCAACAAAGTCTTTAATACTCATGCTTGAACACAATGTAGAGGAAGGAGAGTATGTGCACAAATATACAAAGGAAGATCTGGCTAAGTTGATTGAAGTTGATGCAAAATCTCTAGATTTTGATTTTGAGGAGCAAGTGATGAATGTTAACACGTTTGAGCCAAATGATTATCAATACATAAGACGATTTGAAGCTGATGAGTATAATAGGGTGATAGTAGAAGATTGGTCTTCTGATGATGAAAGAGATGAAACTGCAAAGTACGTCGGTCCTACGACTGATAGTTTTCCTATGTTTGAGGAGATGTACAAGCAATTAGATGAAGATATGTTGAAAGAGAAAATCGAAGAATCGATACGTGAAGGCAAAGTTCCAAAACCGATGACTAAAGAAGAGATCTTACAAGCGAGAAAATCCTTGTTTAAAGAGATGCCGCGTGAACGTAAGTTTCGACGTCCTCTAGCATTCTTTACCAGAGATAAAGATGTGTCGTTGGGGATATCCTAAGTTGGGGGTGGTTCAAGGAGTTGAATGCGTATGCTATTAAACGTGAGTTTGGAGTGCAATACTTCAAATACTTAGCAGATTTCAAAACACTACCGTACTAGGATGTGGAGGAGCTTGTTCAAACCGTGAATGTCACATATTAGATGAAGTTTATAGATTAGTTATTATGGAAGATGATTAAGTTTGAAGCGACAAAAGGATTTAAGTATTGGAAGCCATTCATACCAAAGCGTCGCATCAAAACAAACAAAAAGACAGGAGAAAAAGATATAACGTTGATTATGAAATGACCGAGAACGATGAGGAACATGCCCTTAATGCCAATCGAACATAATTTCTATCCAGTGTTTAAGTGGTGGCAGATTGATCCTACTACATGCGAAGCTGTTATAGTATTACGATTTGAGGAACATCTGGATATCACGAAGGAAAGGGTAGAGATACTTGGGTTTCATGGTATGAGAGGTTTATGGAGAACGATCAGAATTCTAGATCCAATGTGGTTGGTAAACTGCTCAAGAGAAGATATCAAATGCTGCTCAAAGCCTTGCAATATCAGAGGGTGGTGAATGTTTGTTATGCTTGAGAAGTTAACTCTGGAAAAATGTGGGAAACTAACTGGAGGGAACTTGAAAGGGTTGAATTTTTGAAAGAAGAGAAGCGTCTTGAGGAAATACACGAGAAAGGTACGGCGGCAAGGCTTAGAAGGTTTCAGTACATGAACAAAGTGCCTCCTACTGATCAAACGCTAGATCCGAAGCAAGAACGACGAAAGAAGCCTTTCAATAACTTCTTTGGCCGTGTTCGTTAAAGTTTTATTTGAAGACAGAGTTTTGAAGACTGATAAAAGATGAAGACGATATCCAAGGGGGAGTCTGTTGGTGCAGAATGTCTATGACTTAGTCTTATATCGAGTTTGTATAGATTAGATGTGAATAGGCTAGCGAAACGAAGTATTTATGTATATTGGGGTCAAGTTCGCTGGTGATGAACATGTGAAGTCAAGTTCGGCCGAACTTGACATAGTCAAGTTCGCCCAAACTTCCTCCCCCACCAAAGAACTTCTCACCCTATAAATAGCTAGCATGTCTCATTCATTTGTAACTTTGGCATCTTTTAGGTGGAGCTCTGTCAATTTGGAGACTCGACGTTATATCAATAAAATTGACGATTAATTGACTAATCCTTGTTATTTGGTAATCGTGTCATAATATTTCCGTTATTATGGACATTAGAGATCAAATCTATGTTCTTATGCATTAAGGATCGGTCCTACAGACTGCATTCAATTCACTTTCTTCTTGGTATGGTATTTGTTGTTGATAAACTACCATACTTGGTACATATGCATCATCTACTACATCATCTTCAACTACCGTACTTGAACATAACCTAGTTTCACAGTACTCAGTGTATATTTCAATCATCCTTGTGATGTCAACATACTGTAATAACTTTCTAACATCATCATCATTTGCCAGAGCTCGTAAATCAACATCCATGTCTTCTTCTGGAACCCAAAATTGATACTACATGGGTTGTTCTTTTTTATATCCTAGTTCTAATATCATTTGACTCACTTCATGCACAGAAAACGTAAAACCATCAACTTTATCCACATACAATAGCTTTCCTTTAACATATTTTCTACTAGGAGTTTTTGTGAACTCTCCACCATGGTGGAATTTCAAGGTAAAATACGTGGAGTTTTGACCTAAATACAGAAACAAGACAAAAAATTGAAACTTTCAGTGAAACTTTAATGAAGAAAATCGTATTGTTAAGAGTTTAACGTCATATTAGATTGTCGAGCAATGCTACTTACCATACAATTCGTTCAGCAGGAAAGGATCATTGTGTGCTCGAAACTCCCATGTGTGCGGGTGATTCTGGTCAGACATGTGCTCAAAGCTCTCCACCATGTGAACCTGCGTGCTTGAAACCCTAGTGAATGAAGATGGAATGTAGGGGGAAACCATGACTCACATATATGTATACGTATATTATATGTATGTTTATTTTGTCTCAGATTATGTTGAGATTGAATTACAATTTTACCCATCACATGTGTTGCATGTGACAAGCATTTAACAGAGATATGGATGGTAGTTACTGAAGTGGACTAAATCGCAACAAAAATAAACCATGGGTGTGCTTTTTACAATACTTTTCAAATTTGTAAAATACTACAATTAGGTATAAACCATGAGGACCAAAATTGCAGCTTACTCTAATAATAATAATAATAATAATAATAATATGCCAACAATGCCTTTCTTATCTATTGATTCATTAATATCACTTTCATTTATTCAAAAAAATCATTTCATTTCTATAAAAAGCATTTTAAAATTCAAATTCAAATGTGGGTTATTAGGAGGGAGCTCAATTAACTTATCACTCTCTCTCTCTCTCTCTCTTAAATATAAACATATCTCACCAAATCAATTAACAATTAATATTTTATTTCATCTGCTTTCTCTTGATTCAACAAGATGAAGGTATGTTTTGTGTTTCATTCCACTATGATTTTATTGTTAATCTAATTTTCTCTGTTAGACACATCATTTATTCCATTCCGATTCAGATTCAACAAAGATCACTATGTATTCGATTCCTATTCAGATTCAGATTCAACAAAGACAATCACAATTCCAACTTCCAATTACACAAGTCACAAGATTTGCTCCATTCCACTCTAAAATTCTTCCTCACATTGGATGTCACAAATAGAAGGTATGTCATGTAAATCAAGTAGGTTTAATAGTTTTTGATTTCTTGTGTCTTGTATCAATTTGGTTAGGATTATTGATTAAAGGATGTATGATTATTATGAAGTTGATAGGTTATGCTTGATTTTAATGATTAGGATAATATATGATGTTGAAAATGTTTGCACGCCAAGTGTTCTGAAAAGTATTGTAAGAAAAGATGAATAGTATAAGAAAAGTAACTTATGATCCAATCGATTTATTTTTTTTGTATATAATATTCAATTTTTTGGCAATTGATTTTTTAGATAAGAGCATGTGATGTAAGTGGTGATGAACTATTATTAAATATTAATAGATAGTAAACTTTCTGGGCATAGCAACATTTTTGAAGTAGCACAAGTCTTGCATAAGTGGTGATGAACTATTATTAAATATTAATTAATAGTGTGTTATTCATTTCATGATATGAACTGTTATTACTTCCAACACTTTGTTATGAACTACTTAATCTTTACATTTGGGGGATGAACATGCATTCATTTTGATAATATCATTATTAACAAGCATCACTTTAGAACAGCTATCATAAAATGATTTTTTATCTACATAAGAGCTATTTATCTTTCAACAAGATAAGTACTATATGGGAACTGGATTTGGGCATTTTGCAATTGCTATCGCAGATATATGGGTTATATTAATGCATTTGATACCGATGTTGATCATTTTTATGCTAGATTGTGTATTTTGTATGCTTACAAACTTGCTGAAAACATTAAGGCAAAAGGTTGAATTAGCAAGCAATTTCAATTAAGGTTGCTGACACTTGCCTCTTTATTTATGATTATTATTATTATAAGGCAAAAGGTTGGATTAGCAAGCAATTTCAATTAAGGTCAGTGATTCTTGCCTCTTTATTTATGATTATTATTATTATTATTATTATTATTATTATTATTATTATTATTATTAATATACAGTGGTGTTCTAGTACGGCGTATTTAAATAGAGTCGACTCAGTTTGGTGTGAAATCGTCTTCGGTTTCCGCAAAATCATAGGCTAAATTCAGGTTCACTTTTAGGTTTTATGATCATATTTATCTATTTGATAGTTGGTTTATTTGATATATGATCTTTGATACAATTTATTGATTTTGTTTTTTAAGGTATTCAGTAAACAGTAAACAATGATGTTATATTTGTCGATGGATGCTGGTGCGGAACTGAATAAGGTCTCTGCCACTTCTTTAAAGGTAATATTTTTCTTTTTTATATCTTACCTTGGTTTAGACTCGACTTGGTTTATTTACAAACCAAGTTGACTCGAAAGGGAAGAAAGAATGACGCTCATATCACTAGAGAATAAAATCAAGGAATGATACAAGTATGGAGCTCATATCATCTACTATATTCAGTGAACATATGATGGAAATACATCATAGTACATGGTGGTTTTGACTTTTGATAGTCAAATATGCATCATATTTTTTATGATAAGATTGTTAAAGTATGCACTCTCTAATAAATTGCTATTATTATTATTATTATTATTATTATTATTATTATTGCTATCGCAAATATATGTGTTAAATTAAAGTATCTGATACGGATGTTGATGATCATATTTATGCTAGGTTGTGTATTTTCTAGGCTTACAAACTCGCTGAAGACGTTAAAGCAAAAGGTTGGATTAGAAAGCAATTTCAATTAAGGTTACTGATTCTTGCCTATTTATTTATGATTATTATTATTAATATACAGTGCTGTTGTAATACGGCGTAGTTAAATAGAGTTGACTTGGTTCAGTGTGAAATCGTCTTCGGTTTCCTCAAAGTCATATGTTAAACTCAGGTTCACTTTTAGGTTTATGATCATATTTATCTATTTAATAATTGGTTTCTTTGATATATGATCTTTTAATACAATCTATTAGTGTTGCATTAGTTGGATTACTTGGAACCTTAGTGTTAGGATCTGAGTTTGTTTTACTTGTAGTTATTGTTTCAAAAATGGAAAGATGATTGAATTGAAAATAATGGAGCGGAATAAGATGAAAAACTTATACTACAAGTAAAGGTCGTTTGTTTTCATCATCATCATCATGCTTTTAAGTTAATAAACTTTGCATGTGATTCACAAACTCCCCCTCAGCCAATTACAACACAGTTTGATAGTACAGAAAACTCAGAGAAGATAATTGGTGAATGATCTTTTAATAGATGAGTTCAACTGTTATAACGATTCATCTATTTATACTGAGCATCTTTTGATGATGTCAGGGTTGATGGTGACATTTAACAACTAAATAACTAACTAAAAACACTGCTATCTATCCTCTAATAGTGTAAAGCACTGTTACATTGATTATTAAACTAATAATGCTAAACTCTGATCTCTATCCTCTGAACTCTATTCTTCTGGCAGACCTTTGACAATTGTTGAGACAGATGATAGGAAACAGATCTTAGGGAAAGCAGTGTATGTACATCAGAGGTTGTAGCCTCTGATAGTTGTAACCAAACCGCGGATAGTGTAATTGGCTTTATATCACCTGTTCCTTTGTATAGGGTTCAATCCCAACAATCTTCCCTTAGAACAGATGATGCCAAAACACTTATTTATTCTTGGTTTTTATTCCTCACCATAAATTCTATGATTTGTCCTTTAAATTGAAATTCAAAGTTCAGAGACATTTCACCATCATCATCATCCTTTTCGAGTACCAGATCCATAAGATCTTGGAGGTCTTCTACACACAGCTCATATGCATCCTCCATTCTCATCTTGGTAGCATCGCCATTAGACTTGAGCAAAGTCAATTCGTGGGAGTTTTGGTCAACTTTCCACTTTAAAATTTTTGGGTCTAATGGCTTTCTAGGATGACACTTTATTGTTGAGGTTGGTGGAGTTGATTGATGAGCCATCTTTAAAAGATCTGTTGCAAGCTTTTTACTAGCATCATCAGTATTATAATCAATCATGCACTGGATTCCTTCTTTGATGCGTTCATACACTCTTTGATCTTCTTCAACCATCTCCTCTTACCTTTTTAATTGATTTAAGGCAAGTGTGGAATGGGCAGATGTTGAGACAAACCTTTTAGAGTGTTGAGATTTATGAATCACAATCTCTAATGAGTAATCAGGCTTAGGAGGCATGTTTGGATATTTCTTCCTTCTTTCATCCAACTTTTTGTAAGTGTCAAGCACTCTCAATTCTCCCCATATAATAACCTGATTTATTGATCCATAATTGTTCTGTATCAATTCTTCCTTCATTCTTTTGAGCTTAAAAGCTCTGTCAGGCAAATCTTTCTTGTATTTCTTCTAGTCTGGAGGAGTTGGCTTTTTGTGAGGATCTTTTAACATTTCTTGTGTTCTCTCTATTTCTTCTCTTAGATCACTCACAGTCCAATCCTTGAACTATTTCCTGGTAGCTTTGTAATTCTTGTTTGTCATGATGTGCTCAATGTAGTCATGTCTTAGACTTTGATTTTCAATTTCATACAGCTTCTTGGACAAGTCTTTAACAAAATCTTCCAAAACTCTGACTTTGCTTAGCTGGAACTGCATATAGTTCTGCACTTCTCTATCAGTTTTACCTCTTGTATCTCTCTTGGCTATATCCTCTGCTTGTCAAGCTTTAAGTAGTAAATATTCATCAATGTTTGCTGGTCTAGGATAGCCATCCAGAGATTGGATAAATCTTTTCTCAGGATTTTCTTCAGAGAAGAAAGACTTAATTTCTTCCTTTACAGCTGGTAAATCAAGAGGAAACATCTGCTGCAGGAACTACTTTTAATGGTTGATCAGTTGTTTGAATGGAAGATTGAGGAACAATTGTTGTAGATGTCAGAGGTTGTACTGACAATGGAAGTGGAGCAGGAATGATCTCATCTTCATTAATGACCTTGGTAATCTTTCTCCTTTGAAACTGAGTGTAGGTGATGGTGGATGATCAGGAATTCTTGTAGGTGTTGGTATTGGTTGGGTGGATGTAGGAAAACTAATCTAAGCAATGGATGAGTTAACATCTGCTATAACCTCTGCTGTGTCAACAGATGTTGACACAACAGGTGTTGTAACATCTATTGTGGTGGAAGTAGGTTTAGCTTTTGGAGGAGGTGTAATACATTTTGTAGGAGCAGAGGTTTCAACGGTTGAAGTAGCAACATACTGAGTTTTAGAAGGAGTGGTTGTTGGTTTCCTGGTTTTTCTAACTGGTCTATTCTTTGTGGAATTACCAACCTTTTCTTTTTCTCTATGTAATATCTTTTTCTCAACCAACACTTTGCCCTCATCTCTTACCGTCATCCTATTCTTCATCCTTTCCCTAGCCAAGAAGTTTTCTGTTTCATCAACTTTCTTAGACCCATCTGGCTTAGGGATATCCACTGTTGGTCGTGCATCTCTTACAAGCTTTAGCACTTCTTTCTTTAAAGGTCCCCCCTTTTGGCATCATCAGTGTTTGCCACTGTAGGAGGAAGGGTACCAGTAGTTTGAAAGATGTGAGCCTTGATTGCCTTGATATCCATGACACCCCGTGTTTTCCGATTTCTATCCGTACTGTAATTTCGAGCTTGATATTATAAAGTGATGCAATAATATTTACTTTATGTGTGATTAAAGTCAAAACTTAAATATATAAGCCCTAATGTGCAAAGGAATTTGCAAACGATGAGATTCAAAGAATCGTGGTAACTTGTTGTGATGACATACCCGTAATGAATGTTGTAACAACCCGGTTAGCATTTAGAAGCCCATGAATGTTCCTAATATGTTAGTATAAGGTGGAATTACAAGTCATTGGGGGAAATTTAGAAGAAAAGCGCATACGCCTTAATTGGTGGTTTCTGTCTAAATTGTCTGAAAATTTGCTTGTGTTACAGACTTTTAGCAGTCTTAAGCAAACTTAGACACCACTAAATGTTAGATAACATTCTAATTAGTAAAATTATGATGGAATTAGTAGGTGAATATAATTCCATAATTGTTTAGTTCCATCAAGTGAGATAGGACCCCAAACTTTTCTAAAAGTTGCAAGACTTTTATAAAAGTGTAAGTAATGTATAAGAAAATAAATAAATATATATGTAAATATATATTTATTCCCACAAAATAAATAAAGAAAAATCAAAATTTATAAAATCTCTACCTAATCATTCAAATCTCTTACACAATCCTCCTAAATCCCCTAAATCTCTTACACAACCACTCACCATTTAACCCAAACCCACACTCCAACTTTCTAATCATTCAAAACCCTTCCCAAGACACTCTTTCTCTCTCTCCACCCCTTCAAAACCGTTCACCCCCTCTTCCCCTTCTCCTCATCTTGTTTCAACTCCATCTCTCACAAATCACTTCCATTTTCACCTCCATTTTCACACACTTGAAGCTCTTGAGCAATTCCTTGAAGATCCAATCATACATAGAAGATCAACAAGGAAGAATCAGACCTAAAAATCTCTCATACTCTTAGAAACCCTACTTCATTCATCTAAGGTAATACATCTCTCAAAACCTTAAGATTTGAGATTGTAGTTTGTTTAAAAGTGAAGTTGTTCACCAAACAAGAGGATTTCTTAATGAATAAATCAAATCAGTGAGTTTAGGGTTTTAATAAGAAATTTTGAAGATTAACAAGTGTGTAAATGATTCATGATTGAAAGGTGTGTGAATGGTAGCTTTTATGGGTTAAAATGATGCTTAAATGGGTGGTAAAAGTGACATGCAAAGTGATAAATTAGGGGTTTTGTGTAATCTGAGTTTGATGCTATATTGAAGTGATTTGTGGTCTAAAAATATTTGATGTTAATCATGGATGAAAAACCCTAAGTTAGGAGGGTGTATGATGCTTGCTTTATGTGGAAAATGCAAGATAAGTGTAGGATTTTGACATGCATAAAGAGATTTATGGTAAACTGAAAATATGTTGGTATTATGATGATATTTTGCATATAATATACAGGTTATATCTAATTTTTATGATAACCATGAGTTGGAAGTTTATAAATTAGTAAAATATGCTTAAAATGTGGTAAAAAGCTATAATCATGATAATAAGATGATTTATGTAGATCTGAAAGTAAGATGTTAAAAACATGATATTTTATCTATAATAATCATATTATAAGTTTGGAATATGATCAAGGTGATTTGGATTGCTTATGTTGTCATTATAGGCTTAAAAAGGTGTAAAAATGGCAATTTTGGGTATGATCGAAGCATGCAATGTAAATCTGAATTAAAACAGAAAATTTGGGCATATAATATGGTATTATAACAGGTATTAAAGTGTATGTTATGATGTGTTCATGTTTGATATGTTCTATGTGAAAGTATGCGTCAAAAACGCTAATTCTACGCTTGAAAATGGACATAACTATGCATGTGTAAACTATGTGACATAAACTTGTTTTGAATAATAGATAATGTATAACATGAATATTTTTATGATATGAAGTGTCTTTTAGTCTTACATGATGAATATGAAATGATTAATGAAAGATGAGTAGCTAATACGAACACATGATACATATGGTGTTTACTATGAAGAAAGTATGTTATTATGATTAAAGCATGATTGTGTGATGATGATGATGTTATATAATATGATTATTTGGATGAGGTTATGTGGTTTATGTGATTAGATTAAGTATTGTGTGATTATAATATGAAACGCTTAAGTATGGATTTGAATTTTGTGAATTTGTAATAGTAAAACTTGGTATTAATAAGTAGGTATTGATGTGAGTTGTTGAGTGGATATTTAGAGGGAAATTGTATTTCACATTGATATGATTGAATGTTAAGAAGATAGGAAAATATAACCATAAGGGTTGTAGTCACCAACGGGTTGTCTAAATAACGGGTCAAACGCACAAAAGTATTTTATAAGTCTAAAGGGTTGAGTGAACAACTTCGTTAGTAGACTTGAAACTAATATAAAAGTGTGCCTTGTATATAGGACACTAATAGGTGAAAACCTATTTGATTTGGGCTTTTTCTAGCAAACAATTGACGCACCCAAAGGTAAGTTCACGGCCCTTTTTTAAATTATGTTTTTACATTTCGGGGGAGAAACACGTAAAGTATTTTGAGTTAATATGATCAAAAGATGACAAAGGAAATGTAACCTATGTTAGCCTTGAGTAAGGGCCTTAAGTTACCCTAATGATTGTTTATCCATGGACATTTTCCCGCCGCTGTAATCATTAACCTCTTGGCTGAGGGCACAGGATATATTGGTAGATCTATCGGGTTTTGACAAACCCCAGGTGTTGATCGCTCACTCCGGTCATAAAAGACAAGGAATATATGTTGAAAAGAAGAATATGGGAAACGAATAAGGTTTTGTTTTTATTATGGGCTCTTGGTTGCGAACACTATTTCGTATCCCTAGCTAGTTTACGATGTTACATGTCGATCTAATGTTATCATGTTTCTCAAACGAAACAAGAATAAATATTTTGATATTTGTAAGTAAGTAAAGTCCGTGAATTCGCCAACTTTATGTTGATATTTTTAAAACGTGTTTTTCAGCTACATAACTGGCTTCGGAGTTTGATGTGGGTTTTAGGGCAACTCTAAATGGACAATAATAATGCTGGTGTCATGGTTCACGTGATGGAACTTTTGATCATGAACACTTTAAACAATATATTTTGGATGATTATAATAACTTTATATTGGTTTGTCTATTTTAAATTAAGTATCTATGTTTGCCCTATAATTGTTGGTTGCCAACCTCCGTCACCACCATGCTTGTCTTCCGCTGCTATTTTCGGGGTGTCACAGAAGTTGGTATCATAGCCAATGGTTATAGCGAACTAGAGGCTTTCAAAATATTTTTATAAAAAATAAAGAATATGAAAAATCTAGACTATAACCCAAGAAAGTTAGAATACTTTCAAACTCACGAAGCCATTAGTAGACAAATGAGTATGTCATGTTTGATCTATGAGAATCTTATGAGATGTCCATTTTATATGCATACGTGTTTACTTTTATGCAAGTTATTTATATAGTACGAATAAAATCATGTTACAGATGTCGTCCGAGTCGCACGCCATCACTATTCCCTCAGATGATGAGATGGAGTTTGCCTCTATCTCACCCACCTCTCCACTACGACCTTGGCCTTATTGATTCGCGAGAGTTCAAACTCCTATTGAAGGTGCTGGTTGGATAGGGGAATCTGAAGACGAGGACCCTAGTGAGACCGAACCCGTTACTGAGACCCCTGTTGTAGAGACTCTTGTTATAGAGACTCCTTTTGTCGAGACCTACGATGTCGAGAGACGCGCTGGGAAGGAGCCGATGGTGGAGCCATCCAGCAATGAGGAGTCGGAGGAAGTTGAGCCCCGCCCCTCATTTTGACCCGTTTACCCACATTTTGGAGGAACCCATACGATCTTTACACGACACAAGACAGTTGGACCTCTCAGGAAGAGGAAGTTGGCTGCCAGAGATTCGAGTCCTACGCCAAAGACTGACGGGAAGGTAGTCGAGTAACCTGCCAAGGGTACTAGAAGCTATGTAGCTAGGCGATGGGGTTGATTAGCCGATCAGGTCCAGAATTGAACAGACGAGAAGGGAGTACGTCCAGCATTTGAGGATGGCGAGTCATCCGCTGCCTCACGAGTCTTGCCGCTTACGGGGCAGACCGTGTAGCGAACTGTACCATTACTAGCAGCACATTGTTCTCGTCACGGGACCCATCTTAACTCATTGCAGGGTCGATTCAGAGTAGTTGGTCACGGATTTGATTCCTTGGATGATCGGGTGGATGCAGTCGAGAAGAAGCAAGTGATTGAGAAGAAAGCTGGAGAAGTTATGTAGTCCCATACCATGGAGCTGAAGGCAGAGATGGCATGGAAGATGCAAAACTTAGAGGTCAAGTGATGGGTCAACAGATGGATATGTCCTAGAGATGATTTATGGCTCGATATATAGGGAGTTTGTTGCATTACAGGGAGGGGGCATGCTTGTTAGATCGTTCCATTGTAAGCATAGGAACCTAAATTGTATCTAACGTTCGTATAAGCGGAATTTATATGACGTGTTAATCGAATATGCAAGATTTACAGTTTAATCATTGTTTATTGATCATAAATGTTCAGTACATGTCAAATCCTGATCGGGCAGAGCTTCGCCGTACATGTGACAAAGTTGCAGAAGTTACAAATGAAAACATCAAGGCACCTATTTATAGTGTAACAAGTTCGCTGGGAGGGAGACAAGTTCAGGCGAACTTGTCTTGAACAAGTTCGGCCGAACTTGTTCAACATTACAACTTCAAGCGAACTTGTTAACTATTTACATAATTAACCTTCTATTTTGACATAATCTAGCCCAAACAAACAGACTCGATCAAAGACTAAGACATAGACATTAATTACGATATCGTCTTCGTCTTGATCAGCCTTCATGGCTCTATCTATGCCTGACACGTCCGCAGAAGTTCTTTATCGGCTTCTTTCTTCTTTCTTGCGATGGAATCGGCGTTTGATCTGTAGGTGGCACTTTTGTCATGAATTGAAAACGTCCCATTCTTGCCTCCTTTGTTCTTTCAAGAAACCATTCATGACGCCTTTCTTCTTTTAAAAATTCTTCACGTTCAATCTCTCTCCAACTTGATTCCCTCATTCTTCCAGAGTTAACTTCGTGCGCATAGCAGACATTTACAACCCTCTGATATTGCATTGCTTGTTCTTTCTCACGCTCTTCATAACAGATCTTGCTGTAGAATAAACATTTGATATCCTCCTTTGAGCAGTTTACTAGCCACATCGGGTCTATTATTCTAATCGTTCTCCACGGCCCTCTCAATCCTTCTATCCCAAACATTTCAACCTTTCTTTAGTGATATCTAAATGATCTTCAATCTCAGAACAATCACTGCTTCACACGTTGTCGGATCAATTTGCCACCACTTAAACAATGGATAGAAATTCTGTTCAATCGGCATAAGGGGCATATTCCTCATCGCTCTCGGACGCTTCATGATCAATGTTATATCCTTTATACCAGTCTTCTTATTTGTTTTGATTCGGCGTTTAGGAATGAATGGCTTCCAGTACCTGAAACCCTGCGTTGCTTCATACTTTATCATCTTCCATATCAACTGATCAATAAACTTCATATGTTATGTGACATTACGTGTCTGCACCAATTCCTCAACATCCCAGTACGAAAGTGTCTTGAAATCTGCCAAATATTTGAAGTATTGAACTCCAAACTCACGTTTAATGGCATAAACATTCAATTCTTTAAACCATCCCCAGCTCAATATATCTCCCAATGAAACGTCTTTATCTCTGGTAAAGAATGCTAATGGACGTTGAAACTTTCGTTCTCTTGGCATCTCTTTAAACAAGGACTTCTTTGCTAGCGCAATCTCTTCTTTCGTCATTGGTTTAGGGATTTTGCCTTCTCGTACAGACTCTTCAATCTTTTCTTTCAACATATCTTCGTTAAGCTGCTCGTACATCTCTTCGAAAGTTGGAAAACTATCAGTGTTTTGACCAACGTACTTCTCAGCTTCATCTTTCTCATCGTCAGACAACCAATCTTCAACTATCACTTTATTGTGCTCGTTAGCTTCATACCTTCTTTTATAACCATACTCGTTTGGCTCAAATGTATTTACGTTCATCACTTGCTCTTCAAAGTCGAAATCGAATGTTTCAGCGTCAACATGAATCAGCTTTGCCAAATCTTCTTTCGAGTAATTGTTAACGTACTCGCCTTCTTCAACATTGTGCTCTAACATGAGAATCATCGGCTTCGTAGGCATAGCAGCAACAGGCATAGCCGTAATAGCATCAGACATATCAACATCTTCTTTCTGCCCTGTTTCCCCTGTCTGCTCCCCTGAGTTTGATCATCCATTCTATTAGTTTCATCATTCAGCAACGAAGTAAAATCAATCTCTTCTGTCACTTTGGCATCAATTACTTTGAAACCAACTCCTCCTTGATCATCATTATCACCATCATCATTGTCGGAGTCGTCTTTAGTATCGTCTGCTTTTTTATCATCATCATCTTTATCCTCAGCTTCTACATCATCTTTATCCTCAGCTTCTACATCGTCTTTGTTTTCAGTTTCTATCTCTGGAACAACAGTAGACTCATAAGCTTTTGCAGACTCTATCATAGGCTCAGTAATTTCAGGCAAACATTCTATCATATTCTTGCCCTTCCCCTGTTCAGCCAATTCCTTTTCTGCATTTTCTTTCGCTTCCTGCAAATCTATTCGAGCATATTCAGCATCAAAGTCAATACCCAAACTATTCGTCAGAACTTTCTGAAGTCGGTTGAACCTTTGATCATTCAAATCCCTTTCAGATTTTAGTTCTGCAATTTCATTCTGTAATCTTTCATTCACGTCTTGTAAGCTTTCAGTTAGGGCCTTTAAGTATCCTCGGTCACCTTCCAAGAATTTAACTTTGTCGCTTAGTATCTCTTTCTCAACTTCGCTTTGTTTTACCAGACTTTCCAAAGCAGCTTTCTCGACTTTGTTCTTTGCAACTTTATCTTCCAGAGCTTTCACACGCTTTTCTAGCTCATCAACATCTGATTCTGGAAAGAAATCATTTAAATCTTGAATATCCACGGCTCATTAGGAATATCTCCAAATAATTTCGACTTCGGAGTCGTCTTTGGTGTAGATTTAGGAGTACTTTTTGGTGTAGACGCTTTAGGAGTTGAGCTTTCAGGTTGAACAACAGTTGGAGGATCTTGAGATTGAATAACTGGAATCTCGAGCAATTCAGACTCAGGAGGTTCTTGTGTGACTCCTGTCTGTACTAACGTTTCTTGTACTCTAGATGTTTGAATCATTTCAGTCGTAGGAGGTTCTTGTGTAGCTCCTGTTGATTTTGCACTAGAAGGTTCTTGTGTGACTTTTGTGCTTTTTGGCTTTCCAATATAGTTCTGCTCTTTGGTTTTTGACTTTTCTTGCCTTTAGTCTTTGGAGACCCGGGTAGTCTTTGTTGATGTAGCTGTTGAAGAAGACTTGACCCTTTTAGCTTTCTTTTTCGGTCTCTCCTCATCGGAATCTTTTTCATGTTTAGGCTTGTAGTTTGCATCTGTTTCTTTCACCTTCTCAGTAGCTGTTTCGGCTATTGATCTCTTTGTAGCCTTTTCCAACGTGTCATCGTTTTCTTCATCATTATCAGATGTTGCAGATATCACATCGTCTTCGTGTGTTGTTTTCTCTGCTTCTTGACTTTCAATAACAACCGCTGCACTAGAACCAGCTTCATGTTGAACATTTTCAGGCTCATCCTCATCAATCAGCATAGTATCAACTTTCTTGGGCTTTCGTGATGCTTTCTTTTTCTCTTGAACAACAACTTTCTTCAAAAACCAATCACTTCTCTTTTCTTTGAATGTTGGTAGTCATTCCAACTCAGCATTTCTTTCTTTTTCATCACCGCTATCGTCTTTACGCCATTTATACTCTGGTGGCACGACATAATTCTGAGAAGATATTGCACCAAATAAAGGCTTTGGAATAGGTGCAGAAGACATTTTTGAAATGTAATCAGCTTCTTGACAGTCGTATCATCCAGGTGACTAAGATAGACAATATCGTTTGGATCCTTTGCAATCTTCTTGAATTTGTCATCTGTCAACATCTGAACAAACCTCGGATACATCACGAGCCTTTTCGATCCAATGTTATTCTTCATATGCATGAATACCAACTTTGAGTAGTTTAATCTTTTGTTCAGAATAAGCGTCGTGGCCATGCAAGCCATGTAGTCTTGAACATCGTTTAATCCTGCCTTTCGATGACCGAAGGCGTGAATAATAGCATGCATCAAGAACTTGTAGAGATTAGGAACTGATCCTTTCTTTAAAGTAGACTCATTCACGTGCCCCTTGTACGCCATTCGACAGAAACACCCTTTAAACATTCTCTCATCGAGCATCATAGGATCATTCCTTGCGTCGTTAAAGTTTAGAACTTTTCGTATATCAGCTTCTGTCACTGTCATCTCCTTATCTTCATTTCCTTCACGAACTACAGACTTAATCATTGTATCAACTTCATTCATAGCTACGGAAATCCAAATCTATTGACATGCGACCTATTAACCACCGTCTTTTCCGTGATCGCCTTATGTATCGGAATCCGTTCCATAAACGCGAGAATATCATCAAATTCTCCAAGTGATGGACAGATAGCTTTGTCTAGTGTGATGCACGTGTTGTGAAATTTATTGAATGACAGCTCAATATTCCGTAAACACGAAAATTGTGACAAAATTAGTCAAAATTTTACAATTTTTAACAAAATCCATATCAAGTTCGGGCGAACTTGATTGTTCAATATGACATTTTTCAACTTCAAGTTCGGGAGGACTTGTATTACAAATACACACATTATATATCATCAAGTCCGGGCGAACATGTTTAACAGTTTTAAACATTTTCTAAACAAGTTCGGGCGAACTTGTCAATGTTTAATTGAATCAAATTCAGACAAGTTCGGGCGAACTTGTTAGGAAAACATTTGAACAGACTTTATGATAAGTTCGAGCGAACTTATGATTTCTAAGACATTTTAACACCCAAGGACAAGTTCGGCCTAACTTGGTTCAAAGAACCAATAAACAAGTTCGGGCGAACTTGTCATCATCCTCACCAAAACCTGCAATTCCTTATACATGGTATTCTGATCCAATTGATGACATTATTATGGTCGTTTATGTTTGTATAACATGTTTTATTGTTTAATTTTTTTATTAAAGGTCTTAAACATGTCCAGCAGTCCAAATTAGATCTAAACATGTTCAAATCACATCAAATTACGGTCCAAAAACAAATCCCTCACCATTTCCATGATGAGTAGTGTGTAAATCACCACTAATCACTTTCAAATCGGGCAGCAATTCGACGTATGTGTGTCAATTTCGAAAATCTCTCAAATCGCCTATCAAGTTCGCTCTATGTTATAATGGACTGATAATGAAGTTCGGGCGAACTTGTCTTCTATTTATAGATGGCAAGTTCGGGCGAACTTGTTGGCTGATAACACATTATGAGCATACACAAGTTCGGTCGAACTTGATTATAAGTCCGGGCGAACTTGATCAATTTTCAAAACAAATTTTCCAAATTTTCAATTTAGACCCTGAACTTTTCAGATTTTACCAGTTTTAACAATCCACTCAGTTGACCAAGTCCATGCTAATGACCTTGATTAACCGATTTGTCTGCTGAGTTCAAGTTAATGACCTCGGTTTGACCCGTTATGAACAAACTGTTGGTTTTTCACAAAATCAAGTTTCAAATTAATGAACTTTTAATCGTTTTGGCTTATCAGATTTTACAGATTAGCTCCCAGCCCGTTGTCAATTAGATTTCCACCAGTTTGACACCTTACCAGACTTCGAAGATCCGTTCTCCAACATTGGTTTGCTGAAAACAATGTAGAAACAAAATCTTTTTGTATTTTTGTAAATTTATGCTAAAACACACTGAAAATCTTTTTGGTTTTACTCTGTAAAGCAGATAAACTATAGACAGAACAGTAAACTATATACAAACATATTCACAGACATATTTTTGTGAATTCGTGTCTATGGATCATATCAGTTGATTGAGACATATCACCAGTACCATTGACCATTTGATGACTTTAAGTTTTAAACTCGTTTACCTTGATTGTCGATATGTTTGTCCAGTTAAAGTCCGACACATTTCTAAATTGTTCCAAGATATGTTAGGTAAGAATTATGAAACTTGACTTAACTATGGTTCCCACCTCTTGAAATTACTCCCGTATCAAGATTCCCTAGATTTCATCTTACAGGTGAGGAAAGCGTAATTGATATATGTATCTGGGTTATGTGAGGCCTTAAGAGCTCAGGTTAGTACTACCGTACCGACAAAGAGATGAAGGCTCGACTTAAAGGTGTGTTCCATTTAAGGAATCTTTTAAGCACTGCAAATGATTAGATCTTTTGATACTTTTCAAGCTTTGCATGCAGTTTAGGGGTTTATAGCAAAAGTAATATAGAAGTTCTAGGCTATTGCTTCCGCAAACTCAGAAGAACTAGTATAATACCCCAGATATCAACTATCTATAAAGAGCTTGTATTTCAGAATCAGGCAATCTCTCAAACGAAATTTTGGAGTACTAAGTCCATATATCCGAGAGATGTTAATCCACAATATTAAGCAGTTGTAAAATTTAGTTTACATCTCAGAAACAATTTACTGAATGTGTCTTAGAAACAATTTACTGAACGTGTAAAACCTATCGACACATCCACAGTAAGACTTGTTTATCACTTTTAAACTTTACAAATCTTTAGCATACCGTGATAGTCCATTGATGTACTATCATTTCCTTTGTGACAACAAATTTTTTTTGTCTTATTCAATGTTTTTGTACTTTTTAAAAATTTTCATATGTTTTTGTATTTTTTCAAATATTTCTCCCCCTAAAATCAAAAACATATTTTTGTGTTTTAATTTTTAAGAAATACTAATCTAAAAGATATACAAACCAATGTGGATCACGTGAACTCATCGTCCGATCTGTATTCAACCTTTGCTGCTTCCACACCTGTCAGCAAATTTTTAATACCGTTAAGCCTCATTAGATATTTAAATCTTGTTAAAGGAAATGCTTTGGTATAAAAATCAGCTTTTTGTTCATCGGTGTGTATTTTTTTATTCGTACCAACTTCTTTTCGTAGCAGTCACGAATGAAGTGATAACGAATTTCTATGTGTTTAGTTCAAGAGTGATGAACAACATTTTTGGTTATGTTGATTGCTGCCTTATTATCTACATATAAAGGCGTATCAAGAAATTGCAATCCAAAGTCCCTCATCTGTTGTTGAATCCATAGGATTTGTGAACAACAGTTGGAAGTAGAAATGTATTCTGCCTCACAGGTAAAAAGAGAGACCGTGGTTTGTTTCTTGCATTGCCACGTTACTAAACGAGTTCCGAAGAACTGGCAACTAGCCGTTGTAGATTTAGAATTTAGCTTGTCAACCCGAAGTCAGAATCAGCATATCCCATTAGATCAAAGTTATAATTCTCTGGATACCACAAGCCGGTGCTTGGACATCCCTCCAAGTAACGGAATATTCTTTTCACTATCTGCATATGTGACACACGGGGACTGGACTGATATCTCGCGCAAAGGCAGGTAGGATACATGATATCTGGGTGAGATGCCGTCAGATACAGAAGAGATCCTACCATCGACCGATAGAGTGTATCATCCACTTTAGTTCCAGTTTTGTCAATGCAAATCCCATGGTTCAGTGTCAGCGGAGTCGAAAGCGGCTTCGAGCTATCAATTTCAAACTTCTTGAGAATATCATGAACATACTTTGTTTAATGAATGAATATGCCGTCTAGTAACTGATCCACCTGTAATCCGAGAAAGAATTTCATTTCACCCATAGAAGACATCTCGAATTTCTTCTTCATGATCTTTTCGAAATCTTTGCAAAGACTATCATCCATTGAACCAAAGATGATGTCATCCACATAGATTTGTATGATGATTAGATGACTTCCGACTTTTCTGGTAAACAATGTACTATCCACTGTGCCTCTAGTAAAGCCGTTTCCATCGAGATATTGAGATAACATCTCGTACCAAGCTCTCGGGGCTTGATGTAATCCGTATAAGGCTTTGTCTAGGAGATAAGCTTTGTTCAGCGGATCGACGAACCCTGGTGGTTGGCCGACGTACACTTGTTCGCGTAGCTTACCATAGAGAAAGCGGATTTCACATCTAACTGGTACACCTTAAAACATTTCCAAGCTGCGAATGCATGGAAAATGCGGATTGACTCTAAGCGTGCAACCAGTGCATATACTTCCGTATAGTCAATACCTTCTTGCTAGTGGAAACGTTTGACAACCAACCGAGCTTTGTTTCTAACGATCACACCTCAATCATCCCTTTTGCACTTGAAGACCCACTTCGTGTCTATAGCTTTCTGCTTAGGTGGTAAATCAATAAATCTCCATACTCCTAGTTTCTCAAACTATAGCAATTCCTCTTGCATTGCTATCAACCAGTTCTCATCACCCAGAGCTTCATTCACAGTCTTTGGCTCTATTTGAGATATGAAACATGAATAATAGCAGTAGTCTTGAGTTGGAGCTACTCGGGTATAGAAACAACTTAGTGCTTTGTTGATTTGACTTCTTGTTCGCACACCAGTCTGTAATTCTCCAATAATATTCATTGAAGGATGATAAGAATAAGATCGTGGCATCTCATCGCTAGGAACATCAACTATAGATTTCTGATGTGAGATATTCAGATCAACGATCAAATCAACATTAGGAGTGCTCGATGTTGCTTCATTTTGATTGCTCGGGCCCGTAGATTGATTCAACATGTTTGTTATCTGCTCGGATTCATCATCTGAAGAGGATTCTTCTTCATCATCATCGAAAGCCGGTGCTTCATCAGAGTCGGAATTCTGATTTTGTGAAATATTGGGCTCTGAGGTTTTATTTCCTTGTTCAGTGGAAACATTTCCTAGAGTTGTAGTAGGTATTTTTCTGTTTCGGAAACTTGTTCAACTGGAACAACACTATTACTCGGACCTGCGCCAGAAGAAGATGTAGAACCAGTAGTGGATTGATTAACCACAATTGGCCTTATGATCTGTTCTTGGTTTGCCGACTTTTGAAGATAATAAAGAGCTACAAGTTCTTCGTCAGACGGTTCTTCAGGCAAGTCGAATGACTTCCACAAATCTTGGAAGTTGAACAACCACGCGTCACCTTTTCTTTGAATAGGAGTTGTGTACCGAAAGTAATCAACGTTTTGTGCTTCGATCACCCTTCTCAAAGCTGGAACATATATCTTCTTAGCGGACTAGCATACCTGACAAAGAAACCTTCAAGCGATTTACCACCAAACTTACCATCTTGATCAATCACTGTACATGGTGCACCAAATGGCTCTAGATATTTTTCCTTCGGTTAATCATCTCGAAACATGTCTTTTTAGTTGTTTTGACAGTTAAGACCCTGTTTAGAGTATATCAAGCTGCTGCAACCGCCTCACTCCAGAAGCTAATAGGAAGTTTCGAGTCTGCAAGCATGGTTCTTGCTGTTTCGATCAAAGTTCTATTCTTCCTCTCAGCCACGTCGTTTTATTGTGGAGTGTAAGGTGCACTGAATTCGTGAAGAATTCCTTTGGCGTTGCAAAACTCTTTCATCTTGTTTTTCTTGAACTCCGTGCCGTTGTCACTGCGAATACGTCTGACAGGGAGATGATATAGATTTTTGAGCTTCTTAAAGAGAATCACCAGATTTTCAAACGTTTCATCTTTAGACTCTTAAAAGAAAACCTATGAATATCGAGAATAATCATCTGTGACGACTAAGCAATATAGGTCTCCTGAAATACTTCGGACGTTCACTGGACCAAACAGATCCATATGAAGACGTTCAAGCGGCAACTTTATAGAATTCAGAATCTTCTTAGGATATGACTTTTTGATCTGCTTCATTTTCTTACATTCAAGACAGTGATCCGTCCTGTGGAAGCTTCGAAGATTCACACCTTCAACCAAGCCGATATGAACCAGAAAATTCATTTTTCTAAGATGAACGTGTCCCATTTTTCTGTGCCATAGAAGAGAATCTTTCTCCATGGCTTTTGTGACAAAACATTGAGCCGATTTCGATGATGTGGTAGCGACACCCATATCTAACACGTATAAATCGTTCTCGCGGGGGGCGCGCATCAGAATCCAATCATCCAGAATCTTGAAACCCGACTTTAGGATAATGCACTCTTTATCATTGAAATGCACCGTGAACTGTTTATCACAAATCTGCGAGATGCTTATAAGATTGTTCTCTAGCTCAGCCATGTAATTCACACGATCAAACGATACTACGCCATTGGAAAGTTTTCCTTCGACGACGATCCTTCCTCCTTGATTACCGTCAAAACCAACAAATCCACCATTAATTACCTTGATGTCAAAGAGAAGAGCTTTCATCCCTGTGATGTGCCTTGACGCTCCACTATCCAGAATCCACTTTGAAAGAACGGATCTCTGGTGCCCCTGCACATATTAAAAAACAGTTAAAAAGCACGACCGAAACCTTCTTGGTCTTGGGTCTGGGATAAAACGCTTCGTAATCATCCTCAAAATCACCATCCTAGATATCACTGTTGTTACCAATTTCAAACTTATCTTTCATTTTATCTTTTGAAGATTTGACAGTTTCAGTTTTAATCTCATATTTTGACTCTTTGTTGTTACTAGTCCTAACTAGTCCAGACTTGGTAACTTCAGATGTTGAGGATTTCTTTTTAGCAATCCAGGATTGTAATTTTATGTTTGCCTTTTTTATGTAAAACCTTGATTCATTTGTATTGGAAGTTTCACCTTTCTTGAAAATTGAATTTTCAAATTTAGTTTTAGGTTAACTTCGAATTTAGAATCATTTCTTTTAATAATTGTGACAGGTTTTACAAACGCTGGTTGCTTAGGTTTTTCAACATCTGAACTTGTTTTCCTTCGAAGCTGGCTTAGATTTCGGATACTTGCGTGCAATATGACCAATTTCATTGCATTTGAAGCAAGTCCGATCATCATGAGAATGTCCACTAGTGGGTTTTCACCACTTGTGGCTTTAGCCTTATCTCGAAGTTCTTTTACTATCTTAAACTCATCGTTTGATTGCTTCCCAATCAAACTTTCTTCTTGAACCGTGCTCGTCCCATACACAAATGTCATGTTTTTATCTTTGTATTCGCGAAATGGTGACTTTTTTAATCGGTTCATCTTCCAATTCCAAACCCAACCCTGCTCTCCTATGCTCAGGAAAATCACCACCATTCCATCGGCAGTTGTTTCTTTTAGGTTTAGAATAAAATTTCTTTTCATTAATTTCCAAATCTTCTGATGAAACCTCAACGAGTTTGAATAATTTATCAAGCTAATCTTCCTTCACATTCCGAATCGGAAAGCTATCGTCGAAGTATAGTCTATCAGATTCCTTAACCTTTTACATGACAACGTTAGGATCATCACTTAGGCTATCTTCCAATGATTTATCGTCATCTTCGGATTGTAAATCAGAATTACTCGAACTCGAGTTGGCGCTCTCAAAGCTGCCATCATCAGAATCATTCAAAACATTTTCAACAACTTTCTTAACCACCGCTTCGCCATCATCACTCGTGTAGGTTATATCAATGTTCTCAGGCAGCTCATTTTTCTTTTCAGTTAAAAGTTCAATGTTGAGCGCCTTTTCCATTCCCTCAGCCTTTTTGCGACAATATTTTTCGTATAGCAGTGGTGGAACATTGCTATAGTCTCCACGTTTCTTACCTTTGGCTTTCTGAATATTTTCTTCCGACTGAATCGTAGGAAGAATGTGATCGATGACGTAGGCATTAGTGGTATAGCTTTTCAAAAGCTGTCGAACCCTTTCGGTTTCGATTTTCATATCTTGATGCTCTTGTTTTACTTCAGCAATGTTGTTTATGTAAAAATTAATAGCTTTTAGTTTTTCCATTAAAGTGGCTTTTAACATTCTGATAATATCATCTTGTGCCTCCTTCATTGTGTGGTAATCGTATTTGAAATTATTATTATGCACATTGATTTCGGCTATGATCTGAGACTTTTCAGCACATTGAATACATGGTTCAGCATATTTTTTACATGGTTTTTCTACCTCCACAATTTGTACCTTTACTTCTGGACTTACCTTCGTCAGATTTGCCATCATAGCCTTGTTGGCGATCTCTGTAAGATTTTCTTCATCCATTTCTTTGGTTACGTTGATAACCTCCTCAACCACAGGTTTTTCCTCAGCAATATGCTCCAAAGATGTTGTATCGCCAAAACAGCCTGCAAAACTAGTAGACATGTTAGTGGAAAGAATACCCTGCATCTTTGTATGCTGATAAATTTCCTCTTCCTCAGCTTGTTGCATGTACTCTTCTAGTAATGCACTTTCCATGGCTACATCCTGAGCAAATGTGTCTTCCACGATCTCAGCCATAAGAGCAACACCGGTCTTTTTTGCAATGTAGGAATTCCAATCAAAACCATCATCTTCATTCGAAGCGACCATTGCCTTTTCTGTGTTGTTGGTTGATTTGTCTTGGATTTCGACTTGCGTCTTCTTTGGGAATGGCTTGTACTGTAATGACTTCTTATAGTATTCGTTGCCACCTCCAAATGGACTTTGATTGCCTGTTGCTTCTGGATTCTTGCATTCTCTCTTGAAGTGCCCTTTTTATCGGCATCTGAAGCAAGTGACTTTTGTTTTGTCGAACCCCAACTTGTTGCTTGAATTCCCGATGTCTCTGCCGGTAAGAGCAACAAACTTAGTAACCCTCCGAATGATCGATGCTAAGGACCACTTGATGTGCAACAGCTCAAGCTCTTCTTCATCTACTTGATCATAATCTTCGGCCGTCATTTCCGGATTACCAATCTTCCCAGCCACCAAACTTTCATATGATTTCGATACTGTAGCGAGAAGTTTCATGTGTTATTTGGGAACTTGTTCAGAAACAACATTGTTAGATTAACAGCAATGTTGCATTTGTACACATTTGGATCAGAATTCGATTGATTATTCTGATTTGCTTGATTCTGATATAAAGAATTTGAACCTGTGCTTGAATACGAAGAACTCTGCGGACTTTGATCATATTTTGGATATGATTGTGTTTGACTCTGTGGCGAATGATTCGAAGAATTCAGATTCGCGCTAAAGGGGTTTGGATCTTCGGGCTAGTGATATTATCTTGAACTCTTGACTTGTAGTACAGCCCTACATCTTGAGTCACATTGGCATTCTTTGATTTGACTATCTCTAATAACTCCATCTCATGACCTTCCAGTTTATCTATGAATGTGGATTGTTTAAAGAACTGCCAGCTTGGATTTTCTTTAAGAACCATTAGATATGTCGTCCAATCACCCTCAGGCAATGCGTCAGCCAATTTATCTATGTATTCCTCTTCCTTCTTCTCAAGCTTGTGTCTCCTCATAATCACTTTTAGATGACAAAATCTTCCGGTTATCTGTTTCATTGTTTCGCCTTTTATCATCGTGAATATATCAAATTCTTTCATAATCAGTGCTTTCTTGCTTTTGACCATTTCTGCACTTCCCTGGTACTTGTTTTGCAAGAATGTCCATAATTCTTGTGTAGTCTTATTTTCCGATAGCAGCACAATATATCTTCTTTCACCGACTGTTGGATCAAACTAATCATTTTCTTCTTGGCAACGTAAGCATCTTTCTGCAAAGTAGAAAACTTGCTGATGTCGATCTCGTTATCATTTTCATCTCGAGGCCATGTGTAACCAGTCTGAACTGCAACCCAACTGTGGAAATATGTAGCTTGCACCCAGTTAGAAAACTTCTCTTTCCAACCCTCATACTCATCCATATTCATGAGTTTTGGCTGTTTCACGGATGTGCCCATTTCATTGTCAATGTTCACTTAATTTACCATTTGAGCATTTGATGTTGTAGTAGTCATGAATGCGCTGTGAAGATCTTCCATCTTGAAAAACTGACGAATTTTACTGAAAAAAATAGACGTTCAAAACTTCGATTATCAGTACAATGAAAGTTCGGGCGAACTTACAGTTTTGACAGTTCGGAGCAATTAAGAATTTGAAATTATGAATAAGTTCGGCGAACTTTGTATGAACTTTTGAAATTTCACCCTTAAGTTCGGGCAAACTTATTAAATTTTCAATGAATTAATTAAGTTCGGGCGAACTTATCTCAGTTTCTCAACAATTAATCAAGTTGGAATTGATAGAATGAGAAATGAAGTAGTTCGAGGATTGTATGAAAGTTGAAACAGTTAGTTCGGGGACTTGATTAATCAAATGAATTTTAATCATGGCGATTGATCTAGTTCGAACAAACAGTTTGCAAATCTGTTTTTTGAACTTTTTGATATCAATTCGTTTGAATTTGATGTCCAAACTCTCAGGGGTTTACCACAAGTGTATTTTACATGACATATTCAAAAATCAGCAACTTTTATCTGTGAATTCATTGTTTTATCATTAAAATGTTAAAAAAAATTATAGAAAGAGGTAGAATAAGAGTAGATCTTGCAATGATTGCACCAATTCAGGTATCCAGGCTCTGATACCACTTGTTAGATCGCTCCATTGTAAGCATAGGAACCTAAATTGGTATCTAACGTTCGTATAAGCGGAATTTATATGACATGTTAATCGAATATCATTGTTTATTGATCATAAATGTTTAGTGCATGTCAAATCCTGATCGAGCAGAGCTTCGCCATACATGTGACAAAGTTGCAGAAGTTACAAATGAAAACATCTAGGCACCTATTTGTAGTGTAACAAGTTCGCTGGGAGGGAGACAAGTTCGGGTGAACTTGTCTTGAACAAGTTCGGCCGAACTTGTTAAACATTACAATTTCAAGCGAACTTGTTAACTATTTACATAAATAACCTTCTATTTTGACATAATCTAGCCCAAAACAAACAGACTCGATCCAAGACTAAGACATAGACATTATGTACTAACAGTGCTCGAGTAACGCATTGAGTCCATTGTTGCGTTAGCTGTCATATGCATCCTACTTGCCTCTACCGCCATGCAGATGGGAGCCCCCCACCAGTTCACACATTAGCTTCATTATGTATTTGAACTAAATCATTTTTTGTTTGGGAACACTTGTATCGGTGAAAGCTTTAGTTTCACCAATTCTGATATTTTTTTAAAACAATGTAATAAGTGATATTACTCCCTATTTAATTTATGGTTTATGTTTTATTTATCATGTGTTGTTGTAATGTTTGGTGGTTGATTGTTTGTGTTGATGGTAATGATTAATTACTATTCATACATACTTGGTTGACTTTAATAATGCGCAAATATTGTATCATCTAAATGTAATGTTTGTTTTAGAAAGAAAACAATGCCTCCCAAATCACGCAACATCGAGGGAACCAGTAACGCTCTCCCTACCACTCCTGAGGAACTAGTTGTGTTGATCTCTCAACATGTGAATTTTGCCTTAGCCCAACGTGAATATATCACTTATAGTGCTAGTGAAGTTAAGTTCCATGTTGTTTCGATCTACTGATCTTGAAAATTTGTCGATTGTTAACCTGATCATTTTACATAATTTCGAAATGAGGAAATCAAAACCAAGGTTTTTCCTACAAGACTTTTCAAGCTTGTCAACTACGATCATTCGTCAGAACTGAAGGTCCACATGGGGTAGTGTGCTGGATTGGGAGAAGGGAAGTTGTGATGGTTACTAGTAACTGTGGCGCTGGTCAGCGAGTGAAGTATGCTACCAGTTCACTGTTGGATGATGCCCTGACTTGGTGGAACACCTAAGTTCAAGCATTAGGAGAAAATGCAACACTTGCGGGAATGTTCATTCTTGAGAATGCAAGAAGTGTGGAAAGGGCAACAGATTTGGGACCCGTGCCCAGGTCCCAGGCAATGATGGAAACCGCAATCATGGCTGTTATGAATATGGTGATGAAGGACATTTCAAGAATAGTTCCCCATGCTGAAGAATGCAAAAGGTAGGGCGTTTGAGATGAACGCAGGGAAAGCACGCAAGGATCCCTTTGTAGCCAGGGGTAGGTTTCTCGTAAACAACCATTTTGCCATAGTGCTATTTGATATTGGAGCTAATTTAAGTTTTGTTTCTAAAAGCTTTGAACCTTTTCTTGGCTTGAAGTCAAACAAACTTGATAGTAAGTATACGATAGAGTTAGCTAATGGTAAAGTTATAGAAACTAAAGAGGTCATTCGAGGGTGCACACTTCAGTCGAAGGAACACAAATTCAATATCGACCTTTTACCTGTCGAGTTAGGAAGTTTCGATATCGTCGTAGGAATGGACTGATTGTCCAAGAATCACCTTGAGATTATCTGTTCCGAGAAATTGGTACGTCTACCACTCCCTAATGGAGAAATCTTAGAAGTTCAAGGCGATAGAAAGAAGGCGGATCTAAAAATCGTCGATGTCATGAAGACGCATAAGTATCTGCGTAGAGGATACCCAGCCTTTTTGGCAAATGTAGTAGATACCAAGGCCGAAGAACGTAAACTTGAAGATATTCTAATCGTACGTGATTTTCTGGAAGTTTTCCCTGAAGACCTACCTGGTCTACCGCCCCCGAGGCAGATAGAATTCAAAATTGACCTTGTACCTGGAGCAGCACTAATAGCACGATCTCTGTATTGTCTAGCTCTGTCAGAAATGCAAGAGTTGTCCCAACAACTTCAAGAGCTATTGGATAAAGGATTCATATGACCAAGTTTCTCGCCCTGGGAGCACCAATTTTGTTTGTCAAGAAGAAAGATGGATCGTTTAGAATGTGTATTGACTACCGAGAACTAACAAGCTCACTATCAAAAATCGGTACCCATTACCGAGGATTGATGATTTGTTTGACCAATTGCAAGGATCTAGTTTTTATTCAAAGATTGATCTCTGTTCCGGTTACCATCAGCTAAGGATAGCCGAAGAAGACGTTCCCAAGACCGCGTTCAGAACACGATATGGTCACTATGAGTTTTTGGTTATGCCGTTTGGGCTAACCAATGCACCCGCTGTATTCATGGACCTCATGAATCGTGTATGTAAACCATACTTAGATAAATTCGTGATAGTATTCATCGACGAGATACTTATTTATTCAAAAACTAAGGAGGAGCATGAGGAACACTTGAAGTTGATTCTGGAACTGCTAAGGAATCAGAAGTTGTATGCTAAGCTCTCTAAATGCGAGTTTTGGATTCGAGAAGTGCATTTTCTTGTCATAAATGAGAAAGGCACACATGTGGATCCGGCAAAGATCGAAGCAATCAAGGACTGGGAAATGCCAGAGTCCCCTACGAAGATAGGATAATTCTTAGGATTGGCAGGATACTACAGAAGGTTTATAGAGAATTTTCCTAAAATAGCACAACCTTTGACGCTATTGACTCAGAAAGACCGGACGTATTCGGGGGGTGAGAAACAAGAGGAAGCTTTTCATACATTAAAACAGAAGTTGTGTAGTGCGCCTATTTTGTCTTTTCCTAATGAGATAGATGGATGCGTGGTGTATGGCGATGCCTCACACCAAGGACTTGGTTGTGTCTTGATGCAAAAAGTCAAAGTCATAGCTTATGCCTCCCGACAATTAAAGGTGCATGAGAAGAATTACACTACACACGACTTGGAGTTAGGAACGGTGATTTTTGCGTTAAAGATCTAGAGACATTATCTATATGGTACTAAGTGTACGATCTACACTGACCATAAAAGCCTCCAACGCATCTTTAATCAAAAAGAGCTTAACATGAGGCAGCGACGTTGGGTGGAGTTACTCAATGATTATGAATGTGACATTCATTATCACCCAGGAAACGCCAATGTTGTGGCAGATGCCTTGAGTAGGAAAGAAAGAGTGAAACCACTACGCGTTCATGCATTGGGATTAACGATTCAAACGAGCCTCACGGCTCGTATATGTGATGCACAACGTAGAGTGTTGAAGAGAAGAAAAATTAAGAAGGAAGGATTGCGTGGGATGGAAAGCTACCTTGCACCCAAGGAGGATGGTATGTTGTACTTCAGAGATCGTATTTGGGTGCCACGTCTAGGAAACTTTCGAGGGTTGATCCTGGATGAAGCCCACAAAACGAAGTATTCAATTCACCCAGGAGCAGACAAGATGTACAAAGACCTCAAGGAGTTTTATTGGTGGCCCAATATGAAGGGCGAGGTAGCTCTATATGTCAGCAAGTGTCTAACATGTTCGAAGGTGAAGGATAAGTATCAAAAGCCATCTGGGCTTTTGCAACAACCCAAGATTCCTCAATGGAAATGGGAGAGAATGTCCATGGATCTCATAACCAAGCTGCCAAGGACATCTAGTGGTCATGACGCTATTTGGGTGATCGTTGATCGCTTAACAAAATCTGCTCATTTCTTACTAATTAAGGAAAACTATGATGCAGATAAGCTATTGAAAATCCATCTCAAAGAAATAGTTGCGTGATACGGAGTGTGAATTTTGATAGTCTCTGATAGAGATGGTCGCTGCAAAAAGCGTTAGGAACACGTTTAGATTTGAGCACAACATATCACCTACATATAGATGGTTAGAGTGAAAGGATTGTCCAAACAGTAGAAGATATGTTGCGAGCATGCACAATTGATTTCGGTGGAAATTGGGACACTCACTTACCCTTAGTTGAGTTCTCCTATAACAACAGTTACCACTCGAGTATCAAGGCTACCCCTTTTGACTCACTGTATGGAAGAAAATGTCGATAGCCCTTGTGTTTGGCAGAAGCCGGTGAGAAGCAATTAACTGGACCTGAAATCATTCAAGAGACAACCGATAATATCTCTCAAATCAGGGACAGATAGAAAGCATCCGTAGATCAACAGAAAAGTTTTGCCGATAATAGAAGGAAACCATTGGAGTTTCAGGTCGAAGACAAAGTCATGTTAAAGGTCTCACCTTGGAAAGGTGTTTTTAGATTCAGCAAAGGTGGAAAATTGAGCCCACGGTATATAGGACCATTTGAGATTATAGAGCGAGTTGGTGTAGTTGCTTATAGGCTCAAGCTGCCTCAAGAACGCAATGGGATACATGATGTATTCCATGTATCTAACTTGAAGAAGTGTCTGTCCAATGAGACACTCGTGATACCGTAAGGTGAAGTTCAGATTGATGACAAACTCCAATTTGTTGAAGAACTTGTTGAGGTTTTGGACTGGAAGGTCCAAAAGCTCAGGCGAAGCGGTATCAAGTGGGTCAAGGTTAGATGGAATTCAAAGCGTGGACCCGAGTATACCTTGGAACGTGAGGACCAGATGTAGCAGAAGTACCCTCATCTTTTCAGGACCAAACCCTGTGATGACGACGTAGCATAAATTTCGGGACGAAATTTCTCTAAGTAGGGGAGACTACGACACCCCGTGTTTTCCGATTTCTATCCGTACTGTAAACTCCAACGTGATATTATTAAGTGGTGCAATAATATTTACTTTATGTGTGATTAAAGTCAAAATTTAAATATATCAGCCCTAATGTGCAATGGAATTTGCAAACGATGAGATTCAAAGAATCCTCGTAACTTGATGTGATGACATACCCGTAACGAATGTTGGTGACAACCCGGTTAGCATTTAGAAGCCCATGAATGTTCCTAATATGTTAGTATAAGGTGGAATTACAAGTCATTGGGAGAAATTTAGAAGAAAAGCGCATACGCCTTAATTGGTGGTTTCTGTCTAAATTGTCCGAAAATTTGCTTGTGTTAACTACTAAATATTTGATAACATTCTAATTAGTAAAACTAGGATGGAATTAATAGGTAATATTATTCCATAATTATTTAGTTCAGTCAAGTGAGATAGGACGCCAAACTGTTATAAAAGTTGCAAGACTTTTATAAAAGTGTAAGTAATGTATAAAAAATAAATATATATTTATTCCTATAAAATAAATAAAGAAAAATCAAAATTTATAAAATCTCTACCTCATTTAAATCTCTTACTCAATCCTCCTAAATCCCCAAAATCTCTAACAAAAACACCTCACCATTTAACCCAAACCCACACTCCAACTTTCTAATCATTCAAAACCCTTCCCCAGACACATTATCTCCTCTCTCCACCCCTTCAAAACCGTTCACCCCCTCTTCCTCTTCTCCTCATCTTGTTTTAACTCCATCTCTCATAAATCACTTCTATTTTCACCTCCATTTTTCACACACTTGAAGCTCTTGATCATTTCCTTGAAGAATCCAAGCATACATAGAAAATCAACAAGGAAGAATCAGCCCCAAGAAGCTCTCATACTCTTAGAAACCCTATTTCATTTATCTAAGGTAATACATCTCTCAAAACCCTAAGATTTGAGATTGTAGTTTGTTTAAAAGTGAAGTTGTTCACCAAACAAGAAGATTTCTTAATGAATAAATCAAATCAGTAAGTTTAGGTTTTAATAAGAAATTTTGAAGATTAATAAGTTTGTAAATGATTCATGATTGAAAGGTGTGTAAATGGTAGCTTTTATGGGTTAAAATGATGCTTAAATGGGTGGTAAAAGTGACATGCAAAGTGATAAATTAGAGCTTTGTGTAATCTGAGTTTGATGCTATATTTGAAGTTATTTGTGGTCTAAAAATGTTTGATGTTAATCATGGATGAAAAACACTAAGTTAGGATGGTGTATGATGCTTGATTTAAGTGGAAAATGCAAGATAAGTGTAGGATTTTGACATGCATAAAGAGATTTATGGTAAACTGAAAATATGGTGATATTATGGTGATATTTTGCGTATAATATACAGGTTATATCTAATATTTATGATAACCATGAGCTGGAAGTTTATAAATTAGTAAAATATGCTTAAAATGGGGTAAAAAGCTATTATAATCATGATAATAAGATGATTTATGTAGATCTGAAAGTATGATGTTAAAAACATGATATTTTATCTATAATAATCAGATTATAAGTTTGGAATATGATCAAGGTGATTTGGATTGCTTATGTTGTCATTATAGGCTTAAAAAGGCGTAAAAATGGTAATTTTGGGTATGATCGAAGCATGCAATGTAAATCTGAATTAAAACCAAAAAATTGGGCATATAATATGGTATTATAACAGTTCCTAAAGTGTATGTTATGATTTGTTCATGTTTGATATGTTCTATGTGAAAGTATGAGTCAAAAACGCTAATTCTACGCTTGAAAATGGACATAACTATGCATGTGTAAACTATGTGACATAAAATTGTTTTGAATAATAGATAATGTATAATATGAATATTTTGATGATATGAAGTGTATTTTAGTCTTACATGATAAATGTGAAATGATTAATGAAAGATGAGTAGCTAATACGAATGCATGATACATATGGTGTTTACTATGAAGAAACTATGCTATTGTGATTGAAGCATGATTGTGTGATGATGACGGTATATAATATGATTATTTGGATGAGGATATGTGGCTTATGTGATTAGATTAAGTATTGTGTGATTATAATATGAAACGCTTAAGTATGGATTTGAGTTATGTGAATTTGTAATAGTAAAACTTGGTATTAATTAGTAGGTATTGATGTGCGTTGCTGAGTTGATATTTAGAGGGAATTTATATTTCACATTGATATGATTGAATGTTAAGAAGGTAGGAAAAATATAACCATAAGGTTCGTAGTCACCAACGGGTTGTCTAATGTTAAGAAGGCAGGAAAAATATAATCATAAGGGTCGTAGTCACCAACGGGTTATAACATGTCAAATGCACAAAACAATTTAATAAGTCTAAAGGGTTGAGTGAACAACTTCGTTAGTATACTTGAAATTAATATAAAAGTTTGCCTTGTATATAGGACACTAATAGGTGAAAACCTATTTGATTTGGGCTTTTGGTAGCAAACAATTAACGCACCCAAAGGGGAGTTCACGGCCCCTTTTTAAATTATGTTTTTACATTTCGAGGGAGAAACACGTAAAATATTTTGAGTTAATATGATCAAAGATGACAAAGGAAATGTAACCTATGTTGGCCTTGAGTAAGGGCCTTAAGTTACCTTAATGAGGGTGTATCCATGGACATTTTCCCTCCGTTGTAATCATTAACCTCTTGGATGAGGGCACATGATATATTGGTAGATCTATCTGGTTTTGACAAACCCCAAGCTTGTCGATCGATCGCTCCAATCATAAAAGACAAGGAATATATGTTGAAAAGAAGAATATGGGAAACGAATAAGGTTTCGTTTTGATTATGGGCTCTTGGTTGCGAAAACTATTTCGTATCCCTAGCTAGTTTATAATGTTACATGTCGATCTAATGTTATCATGTTTCTCAAATGAAACAATAATAAATATTTTGTTATTTGGAAGTAAGTAAAATCCATGAATTCGCCAACTTTGTGTTGATATTTTTAAAACGTGTTTTTCAGCTACATAAGTGGCTTCAGAGTTTGATGTGGGTTTTAGGGCAACTCTAAATGGACAATAATAATGCTGGTGTCATGGTTCACGTGATGGAACTTTTGATCATGAACACTTTAAACAATATATTTTGGATGATTGTAATAACTTTATATTGTTTTGTCTATTTTAAATTAAGTATCTATGTTTGCCCTATAATTGTTGGTTGCCGACCTCCGTCACCACCATGCTTGTCTTTCGCTGCGATTTTCAAGGTGTGACAATATATGCAACTGTATCCATGTATCTGGCATCATCCATGTTTCTAATTTCTTGCATATGATGTTTATGTTGAAGGTCAGCAAAATATTTTTTTTTTGTTGAAACAGAGGGTCTAAGGCTTGTTTGAGATCAACATGGTTATGACAGAGGGTTGGCTCTTTGTAGCTATCATCTGCTTCAGTAAATCTTTGATTTCATCAACAGACGATTCAATATTAATGACTCTCTCCGTCAAATCCTGATATTTTAGATCATCACCTAATTCAATAGGATCATCTGAACTCCTACCAAATGTGGTAGTTGTATCTACATCATCATGAACAAGGTTTTCAACCCCTGTTTCAAACATAGATGCCCCTTGATCTTGGTACTGGGGACTTCCCACTGGAACAGAGGTTACCTTGGTAGCCTCAACAGTGGTTGCCATCATCAGAGTCTTAGGTATGTAAGCACTGTCCAAAGGTCAACTTGGGAGTTTAGCAATTGTAGTGGCTGCTCTTAATGAACTATCACCTAAGGTTACATGTAACCCAATGAATGAATCCTCTGCAGTTGCTGATGGGCTAGCAAAGAATAAGGAATTAGACCTAGTCACTTGTTGGTGTATATTCTCATTAATAGGTTGGTGAGAAGATCTGGCTAATGTCTATTCCATCTCTATTGCATTCAGCAAAGACATAATGGTAGGTGGAAGTGATGTTATTGGAGAAGGGTATGGTGCAGAAAGAGATATTGCCCTGGGAGGTGGGTTGTGGAAGATGGAACCAAGTGGTCCTAGAGCTTCATAATTTGGTGTCCCTGTGTTTACAACCTTTCCTTTTGTGGGGAAGAAGGAGGAGTTTCAAAGCCAGGTTGAGATTCTAACATCTGCTGTGAAGAAGTAGCAGCAGTGTTTACTTCTGATTTTGTGATTACAGGGTTAACCTCTGGGATCTCATCTTCTAGAGGACCCTTTTTGGGTTTGGTGGGCTTTTTAGGAATTTTCTGGGTTTTCTTTTTGGAGATTTTTGGTGTGGGTTCCAGGGTAGTAATTGTAGTGCCCTGGTCACCAAGAACAGTGGGCTCAGTAGCAGGAGGTTGAGATTGAACATTTTGTTCTGGTAAAACTTTCACTTCCTCCTCTACTTGTGTTTTTGAAACTTTTCTTGATTTGTTATTCTTGTAAAAGTTTCATGAGCTAGGCTGCCTGGGTTTGTAATCGCGCCTTATTTAACATCATCATCAGGTAAC
The DNA here is from genome assembly GCA_947069175.1 of Scalesia atractyloides. Taxonomy (NCBI): domain Eukaryota; kingdom Viridiplantae; phylum Streptophyta; class Magnoliopsida; order Asterales; family Asteraceae; genus Scalesia; species Scalesia atractyloides. Next base: position 52,843,245 of record CAMTDV010000015.1, on the reverse strand, counting down.
TGATTATGATGATAAACACTCAAAAATCTCGGATGTATCAAAAAAGCTTTTTCTTTAGCAAGGTTATTAAAATTTGCCACAATATCATTGAACAATATCTGGGAAAAGTTAAAATTTGAATCAGTTAAAATGGCATAACCTAGATCTTGGATGTTCAATGGGATTTCGTTAAAAGCTGTGGTCTTGGCTGAGAGACAAGTTAATAGAGTATGAAAGAAAAATCTCATCTCAGCAGGAAAATTTGGTTTGAAGATTGTCATACCTTTAAGTTGCCCAATGCAACCTCTCTCTAAGAATTCGGCATGCATCTTGTTGATAGGAAATGACACAGGATGTGCCATATCATTTAATTCGAACACTTGTGAGATTGATTGAGGACCCGACTCGCACCGGAAGACAATTGCGTGGTGCGGCAGACACATGGTATTTCCTCATAATTTAAAAACGTGATATCATATAAAGAGGGAACATCGGTTACAACATACATAAACTATCATATTACAAACCATTAGTTCAACTGCGGTACTACAAGCCATTATAACCTTTATTTTGCTACTGTCCGCCTACTCAAAACCTTCCATATGAACACTCCTCATTCCTGCTTAGTTTTACCTGAAATGCATGTTAATTTAAAAAAGGGTCAGCTATCGAGCCGGTGAGTTCCACTGGTTTGGTTGTTTCATAGCAAAATGCGTTAACAAGTTTAATTGCACGTGTCACAGATCATAGATGGAATTTCACGAGTTCACAAGTGAAACCTTGACCACAACAACCGTGCCGTGTCACGTTCGAAACCTCAGCCCACCGATTGCATAACATGCAGTCCAACGCCCCAGGGGTTGTTATGCCTAACCACATAACATAGTTCAGGACGCGTGCAGTTTCCTGGCTGCCGGCACACCGGTCCGGCGGCAACTGGGTTTGTCAGACCAATAGTACTATCCACTGCCTAGCTTACGTTAATCAATTGCATTGGGGATAGTTCGTGTGTTAGGTAATTCACATCATAACAAGTTGGTGTAATTAACACAGTTTGTAACATGCAATTCACCCTGGAAAACAGTAAAACAGTTTAAAAGTGGGGGAGTGAAACTCACAGGAGGGTAGTAGTATCAATCAAAGAGTGATTATGCAACTGGATCAGCTTTAATAGCAGACATGCAAGTAGGGATTTAAATCAGCATCTAAGTTGGTAATGGTTATAACTTGGAACTGGCTATGAGTTTTCACACTGGATTGAACCTATAGGATACTAGAATGGTGATGGATGCCAGGGTAGTATTAGTTTTTAGTTTGGCTCCCGGGCACCGGTTCGCATGCCAGCCCAAGTCAGTTGTTTGGCACGTTCGGATAATGGTACGGGAATACCAATAGTATCAATATATTGTCATTTAAGAAAGATTAGGTTTTCATTAAGGGAGTTTGGGTGTTCGGGGAGTCTAGGTTGCCAAAAATTGAGTTTTCGTTTTCGCCGTCGGGGATTCTCCCGAACTGGAATGGGACACCCCCTAGTGTCCAAACGACCCCGGGAATCTCCCAGAATATTCCCGGTGTTTCAAATATAGTAAATGTCGGGTTCGGTCAGTTCCCGGTTCCGGCAGGTTCGTTATACGGCAAACTGCAGAAACTAGTTTAAAATAAAGCGTTTTTAACTCCGTAAATTCCCCTTTAATACATAAGACTGATAAAATCCAGAAATTTTTATACAATTCAGTAAAAATATATATATTATGAGGAAAATAATTCGGGAATTTATTTAGCCATTTTAACTTCTCAAATAAATAATTTGTAAAACAGTATTTAACCGAATAATTTACATTGCTTACTATCCGATGTCTCAAATTCCCAAAATATTCTAGAAACTCCCTTATATGTCCAGAAACTCCCTGTAAAAATTTGGGATTTTTCCGATTTCGTTTCGGTGCGTTTCCGGCAATCGAAAACTCACAAAAACATGGATTTTTAATCCGAATCAAAATTCAACCACTGGACTCCCAAACTTCCCATAACATTCCCTCTATGTTCCTGAGTGTTCATGTAAATTTTTGTGATTTATCAACTCCGTTTAGTATTTTTTTCCGAATTTCTTTGGGTAAAACAGAAAAAAATCCGCCAAAAATTATAGAAAATTCATGTCAATACCCTACATCACCACACCAATTTTCAGCACAATCCAAGCATCACGTACCAAGTTATAGTCCAAACATATTCTGTCTAAGCTAGTTGAAGGTTTCGGGTGTTATACCTAGCGCAAGCTCCGTTCCCGTGCGTTTCTCTCGAGTCCAGAAGTGCGTGGGTGCTATAATTAGTACCTACACATCAAGCACAATCCAAACATGCCATAACCAATGTCAATCAAGTCTTGTTTCACTGTTTTTCAGTTAATAACTTTGTTAATCGCTTTTGTTCGATTAGGGTATCAAAAGCCAAAGTTTTTTTTATCTTGGCTACCATATAACATCAGGGAATCCCTGGTGTGTTCTTATTCAGCCAAGAACCATGCTTAAACCATCCATTATCATGGATTAAAAAGAGTTTTCCTAGTCTAGTTCATGTTTAATTAAGAAATCTTCACAAAAACCCTATAAAACTTGAAAAATACCTTTGATTTGGCTGAATTTAGGTGATAATCAGTTGTGCTTGTGTTGATGGAGAGCATATTTTGGATGAAAGATGAAGAAATAATGAGGAATTTTTTTTTAAATATATATATATAGGGGGGCGGTCGCAAGATAGGGTGGCGCTACCCCACCGCCTACTTTGTCGTGCTTCGTTTTTCGTGTTATTAAAATGATGTTTATATTCGTTATTGTGTTTAGGTTCGTTTTCGGGTCCGATAGGCGTCCCGATTTGCGAAACGGGCTCCTTTTTTGCGTTTTTAGTGTTAAAAGACTCGGTTTTATATACCATGCATAACCGTCTCGAAACCTGACCCCGATTATATTTTAATCATAATAGCCTTGTATTAGGGTAGTTTAAGTGTTTTTAGGCTTGATTAACTGTTCCTTGCATGTTTGTTTGCCTTTTGTTGTTCTCAAAATGAAGGCGTTTCCCTAACCGGGAAACTGCCTAATTTTGCGTGCCCGAGCTCCGATTGGCTTCAAATCTTATGTCATGGTCTATGGCACATAACTAAGATGTTCCGTGAACTCAGAATCTTAAATGGCCCTACCGATGGCCTAATAATCATAGTCAAACGTGTAATGCGCTGTTAAACGAAAAGCTCCTGTTTAACACGTTTTCAAAGGCTAAGGACACCAACCTCGCACCGTTGGTCCTTATTAGTATTATGCTAAACATGACGTGCTCTCGGATTCCTCCGAGATATAACAGATATCGTTTAATCTATCACACAAATCACACATGTTTTTAGGGTTTCCGCACAATTATTGTTTTAAGTATGCTTAAAGTTTTGGACCGATATGGTGTACCTAGTTTCGTCCTGGGGGTTTCCACACAATTATTGTTTTAAGTATGCTTAAAGTATTGGACTGATTATGGTGTACCCAGTTTCGTCCTGGGTATCATAGTCTCCCCTGGTTAAGACATTTTGTCCCCGAAATTTACCTCGTCTAGCTAGGGAAAAGGTGAGGGTACTTTCTATGGAATTCATCCTTCCATTCCCAGGTGTATTCAGGTTAAGACATTTCCACCGGAATTTAAACAGTGAAATTTTGGTGTGCCTTAATTGTTTAACCCTGCCATCAACTACTTCTACCGGTTCCCCCACAAAGTGGAGTTTATCGTCAACGTGTATGTCTTCCAAAGGTATCTGGGTGGCTTCGCCTGACAGGCACTTCTTTAGGTTTGAAATGTGGAAGACATTATGACTGGCCCTAAGCATGGTTGGTAGCTTCAACCGATAGGCTACAGGACCTACCTTTGCTAGAATCTCGTACGGTCCAATGTATCGTGGTGCTAACTGTCCGGTCTTTCCAAATCTGATAACGCCTTTCCACGGCAATAATTTTAACAATACCCGTTCACCCACCTCGAACGATAACGGTTTTATACGTACATCAGCCCAGCTCTTTTGCCGATTCTGAGCGGCTTTCAATCTATTCTGAATCTGGTGGATCTTATCAGTCGTTTCCTGTACTAGCTCAGATCCCGTCAGTTGGGTGTCATCCACTTCGGCCCAGCAAAGTGGTGATCAACACTTTCGACCATGAAGCACCTCATACGAGGCTGCCTGGATACTACTGTAGTAACACTTTCGACCATAAAGCGCCTCGTACGAGGCTCCCAACTTCCTCCGAAGTCCAGGACACAGACGGGAAGCAAGTCCACTAACGTCTGGATCGTGCGTTCCGATTGGCCGTCGATTTGGGGATGGTAAGCAGTACTCAGATCGATCCACATCCCCAAAGCTTCTTGTAACTTCTGCCAATATCGCGAGGTGAAATGGCTATCTCGGTTTGAAATAATAGCAATCGGGACACCATGTCTGGCTACTATCTCGTTAGTGTAGATCTCAGCCAACTTGTCGGTTTTATAAGTGGTATGGATCAGAATAAAATGTGCGGATTTGGTCAATCGATCGACGATTCCCAAATCACGTCATGACCACGAGGCGTTCTTGGAAGATGGGTCACGAAATCCATCGTGATTTGTTCCCATTTCTACTGAGGTATCTCGGGTTGTTGTAGCATTCCCGAGGGTTTCTTGTGACATATGTGCTTTCTAATCTTTGTATTGTATCCGACAATAATATATCAATAAAATTTTGTGTTACATTTTATGTGTTGTGTATTTACTTATGACATTTGTGTATTTTTAATCCTTGTTCAAATCCGATCCTTTAAACATTTTCTGGATGTGAAATCGCAAACCGTTACGTAAATTTAATCAGTTTAATGCAACGTATGCTCCGGGACAAGGGAATAAGTTTAACATACCTTAAATACCCTTTATATAACTTAGAAATAAGTTTTGAAGGGTTCGGTATGGCGAAAACATGTTTATTCAGTTCTAGGGGCTATTTTGCAAAATCTGCGAAAGTACGCCTTTTCGCGTATTTCACTATCCGAAACATGTACGGACATCCAAAAATTTTTGTAATCATTAAAATATCATATTTTAGTGATTGGAATACCAAAATGCCATTCGTTACACATTTACGGTCATTTGCGCGTTCGTTACGATTTTCGTCGTAATTAACCGAAAACCGCAACCATACGACCGAACGAGCCGACATCCGAAAGATTTCCGAGCATTTTTTCAAGTTCCCTATGCTTTCTCATCTTTATGAAGCTTGAAAATGAGGTTAACGGGTGTTAGAAGTGCCTAAACGCGACAAATCAAGTTCAGGGGCCTGTTCTACCATTTTGAGAAAATTGGTCTCTGCATGGGTGCTTACGGACCGTAAGCATGGACCCCATACGGTCCGTAAGCAGTACCCAGACAGCAGAAACTTCCAGCCACCTTCCAGCTGTTTGCAACTTGTTTTGTTTGATTGTTTTTCTGTTTTGGGGACCAAGTTAAGTGTTCAACAAGTCCTCAAATCAATCCCTAACACTTGTGTGGTGGATATCATTCCTTGGAGAGCACATAATCCACATGTAATAATCCTACAATCCAAGAACTCCTATAAATAGCAAGCTCCATTCCATTCAACCCTTGCTCATTTCTTTTCTTTCTCATCATTCACTCCGAGAGGAGTTGCTAACACTTGTTGGAGGCCTCCCACCTGAGTTCATCTTCTTCCTAGAACACAAGTAAGTGTTCTTCCTTGGCTTGTTTAGCTATTTCAAGCTAGCCAGACGGTGTTTGACTTTCGGATTTGACCATGTATTGGTCAAGACAAAGTTCATTCGAACTTTGCAACATGATCGTAATCATGATGGTTATAGTTCTTGCGACTATACATACTGATTACCACGTTGACTAGTTGTAGTGACGAGTCAAAGTTTCCGTCAATAATGCGATAAATGCGCATTATCCAACGGAATTATTTTCGGGTATCAAATCACTTTGTTTTGATATCAAAACATTTTAAAACTTAGGTTAGACATGTTTTGGCATGTCTAACTCGTCACTTCTAGTTAGTGCTTATTTAGGGTCGTAAGTCAAGCGGTCTTGACAACCGCTTAGACTTTCGAACCCGACCCGTTTGGTCGATCATTAGGATCCGACAAAACATATTTTGTGGCCATAGTTATCTAGGGAATAACCTCCAGGGGTTACTGCGTTTAAGTAGTTGTATGATAGGTAGTTTATATGCCTTTGGAAAATGACCAAAATGCCTTTTTGCGCAAGAATTCAATCTAAGCATATGAAACCTAAATTTTGAAACTTAAACTGATTGTGCAACATAATTAAACATGTTTAGGCATATAAGACTTATCATAGGACTAGTTAGATCATCCGAATGCGCTTTTGCGCAAACGACACGTTAAAGTAGCTTAAACTACCTTAATGAGTCGTACCATAATCACTTAGGATGGCTTTCAAATCAGAATGTAGGCCTTGTTAAACCATATCATATGAGTTCCAACACTCATTTGGTTTACAAGACCTCATTTTATCCGATCTCCCGATTTAGGTTCCGATTTATTAACATAGTGATTCCATACCAGGTGCCACTTGATTCCTTGACTTTCCGAGCTTTGATAGTTCACTAGATCAAGGATACTTGCAATCTCAAGTGAGTACATAGTTCCCCCTCTTTTACATTTTCAAATGTTTTGGGGTGAAACATATTGTGCCTATGATTACTTTCGTATTTTCATGACATATTACATGCTTTGATTACTAGTACATATACTACATGACTTTTATAGCATTTGATTTACATGTTGATTTGCATAATTAATACACTGGTTTTTCAAAGACATTTTTGCTATGTATGTTGACCTAACATACTAGTACATGTTTTCAAAGACATTTTCAAAAGACATTTTTTTGACATTTTCAAAGACATTTTCAAGACATTTTCAAAACATGCTTATATTTGTTATTTGACATTTTGGTACGTTGAACTCGACAATGATACATTCATTAACATTGATCACGCCGACCGATAGTATATCATGGTACCATAGGATTGACAATCCCGTTCCCCTTCCTAGGTTTGTTTGGAAGTGACCTTAGGGAATGACAGAATCCGATGAACATTGATAAACCCTTGACCGGATAGGGGTTTATCCAACAGTCAACAAGGCTTGAATGTATTCGCCAATAACCCATAATATATGTCTTAACAATAAAGGCAAATGGTTTATAAAACTCGACATTGTTCACTCGACATTGGTTTATCGACATTGGTTTACTCGACATTTGTTTACTCGACATTGGTTTACTCAACATTGTTTACTCTACATTAGTTTACTTGACATTGTTTACTCGACATTTGGTTTACTTGACATTGTTTACTCGACATTGGTTGACTCGGCATTGTTTACATGACATTTGTTTACATGACATATATTTACTCGATATTTAGTTACTCGACATTGGTTTACGTGACATTTATTTACTCGACTTTGATGATTGGTTTATGGTGAGTGATTTAAAAAAACACGTGATGTATTGTTGGTGCACTTTGTGTTCGTCACTTGTCGAATAGGCTAGATAGAGCGTGTGTTGAATATTGTATAGGTTAGAATCGAACACACGACCAAAATACGGAGATTTCAGTGTAAAAGGGATCAAGTTCGCCCGAACTTGACCTGTATTGGTCAAGTTCGCCCGAACTTGATGTTCCTTTAGTCAAGTTCGCTCGAACTTCACTAATGCAGGCCAAGTTCGCTCGAGAATGCTCTTAGAAAGTCAAGTTCGGCCAAACTTGACTAGGTCAAGTTCGCCCGAACTTCCATACACTCCAGAAAACTTGTCTCCCTATATATAGGTGTGTTGTTCATTTGTTATTTAAAAAGTTTTTGGCATCCCTACGGGGAGGTGCGGTCGGATTCTCTCCAGGAACTCCGGCAGCTGGACTTATAAAGATGTATACTCTTTCGGTATGAATGATGACTTCCACTGCATTCTGTTTCTACTCCTTTCTGTAATAACATTCTACCGAATCGGTTTACATTTATCCACTAACTTCCGTCTAGAACCGCCTGATCACGGACCTTCACGTATGTAATGTGATAAAAGCATGGTGGATACACCGATGGTACTTCCTATATATAAGTGCTTTTATTATCTTACATATCGTGGCATTATCTAAATCATTTTAAACAAAATACAAGACATGACATTTTACACAAGACAAAAACTTACTTTTGGTTATCTATTTAACCATATAATATTTCTTTTATATCATATTGATTTCTCATATGATTTTTATAAAAGAAACTTTTTATGGTTCATGGCAACTTTTGTATTACTTTAAACTTTTCTTAAACTTATCAAAGCCATGAAGCATAAACACAAAACCTATGTACTCGCCGATATTTTTTTTGCTGACTTTATTTTCACATATGTTTCAGGTGCAAAAGTTTGATGTCAAGCTAGCTACACTTAGGGCGGACTGGGCCTTAGTGACTATAAAATCAGAATAATAGCCTAACTTTTGTTGTGCTTCCGTTTTTATCCAAGATAATGTAAACAATATTAATTAATGAAACTCTACTTATGTGCCATGGTTATTGAAACAATAATTCTGTTACGACACTCCCTGACGTTTCCGCCATGGTTTGTTGTTTTACGTGGTCGGGGTTTGACAGAAAAGATTGGTATCAGAGCCAATGGTTATAGAGAATTAGGTTATTAGTAATGCTTTGACCTAGTCTATAACCTTTCTAGGACCCCAGCGCGAGTTTACTTGCGTTTAGAATTTAAAACAATACCATCACCTATCCTTAGGTGATCACCAAAAACAAATCCACAAATTTCAATTCGGTTTTGAAAATAATCATCTAGCCTTAGATGATTTGTTTTTGGCATTGAGCCTTTGATGTTTTCAAAATCTCGTCAAAGTTTAGGTTTTAATAATGTGAACATGTGCAATCTGGAAGGGTGGGTGCATGTACCCTGAGTTTTCTGTCTAAGGCTAGAGTCTTCGTACAAATCCGCATTATGGGACCAGTCACTCTTACCTGGGAACTCTTTGGGTGAGTGTCCAGTTATAGGCTAAAGCATGTCTTCGCGATACATTATAAAGACCCATTTACTTTGATTAGTCACTGTGTGTCGTTTGTTTGTTTTGAAGGAACGAACGAAGGACCACCATCGTTACATTTTTTGATATTTTATCATCTCGTCTTGATTATCCAACATTCATCTCACTCGCTTCCTTTCATGTTTACTCTCTTTTAGAATGCCTCCTCGACGAGACCCAAATGCAAATCCGGACGCTGCCATGGCAGCTATGGTAGCTCAGAAGATTACTGTTGTACTACCGAATCTTCTAACTCAAATGAACCAAGCCAACAATAACAATAATGCACCTGCTTTGTGCAGCTTTAAACAGTTTAACGCGGCTAAACCGCTCAAGTTTAGTGGTTCTGAGGGAGCAACTGTGCTCCTACAGTGGTTTGAGAGTCTCGAGAACACTTTTCGTCATGTGCAATGTCCGAATAAGCGAAAGGTCGAGTTTGCGTTTTTGAAAAGAGAGCGTTAACATGGTGGAACGGAGTGATGAGAGACAGGGGTGCTGACATTGCTATGGGTCAGACTTAGGAGGAACTCAGGGCGTTAATGATGAAAGAGTTTTGCCCCCGTCATGAAAAGAGGGCACTTGAAAATGAGTTCCATGACCTGAAGCAAGACAATGGTGAGCATCGTGCATATACTGACCGTTAGAGGAGTTGAGCTTGTTGTGCCCTGAGATGGTGACGCCTTTGGATAAGGGAATCGAAAAATACATAGATGGTCTTCCTGACCCGGTTCAGGATATTGTCACGGGCAGCAACCCCACTACTGTCAGGCAAGCCATTGAGCTATCTGCGACACTAACTGAATCGCAGATCAAAAAGGGTAAGCTCCACCGGAAGGATGACAAGAGATCGTCTGAAAAGTCTGAGAAACCAAAGGGTAAGAAAGCTGAGTCTTCAAAGAAGTCAAGGAAGCGCAAGGCTTCTAAGAATTTTGTTGTCAATACTCAACCTAACCAAGCCACTCCAAACCTGCCTGTTCAGCCGCCGGCGAAGAAACAATATACCGGCACTGCACCTTTGTGCAACAGGTGCAACAGTCATCACCAGCCTCATCTTCCATGTCGTATTTCTACAAACTATGGTAGATCTGGTCATTTGGCAAATGTTTGTCGCTCGCCTCCTAACCCGAACAATGTGGCTCAAAACCATGTTCAGCAGCCAGCCAATCCTGCACGACCTAATTACCCACCAGGATCTTGCTACAACTGTGGGGATCTCACCCACTACCGTAACAATTGCCCGAGGTTGGTAAATGCGAACTAGGATCATGGACGAGCTTTCAACATTAATGCAAACGAGGCACAGGCAGATAACAAGGTGGTAAATGGTACGTTCTTTGTTAACAACCAACCTGCTTCTGTTCTTTTTTATTCGGGTGCTGATAGAAGTTTCGTATCCCTAGCTTTCGAACCTTTGCTTTCCATGCCTAGAACTAAACTAGGAAAGCCCTTGATAGTCGAAATAGCTAGTGTTGAACCCCTTAAACTTGATTTTGTCATCCGTAATTGCCAAATGAACCTTAATAACCATCTTTTTCCTATTAACCACACGCCTATGCAAGTTGGGAGCTTTGACATTATTGTGGGAATGGATTGGTTAACCAAACATCATGCCGAGGTGGTTTGTTTCGATAAGATTGTTCGTATACCTCTCCCGTCTGGTGAAATTCTGGAAGTTCGAAGAGAAAAACCCGCTAGTAGCATTAAACTCATGTCTTGTGCCCAAGCTCACAAATACCTATGAAAGAATTATGTTGCATTCTTGGCACATATCGTAGAGGAGAAAGGCAAGGGCAAGACTTCAAGATATCCCTGTTGTTCGGGATTATCCTGAGGTGTTTCCTGAGGAGCTACATGGTTCACCTCCTGCTCGTCAAGTTGAGTTCCGTATAGACCTTGTACCTGGTGCCAACAGATAGCCAAACCCCCCCTACCGTCTTGCACCGTCTGAGATGCAGGAGTTATCGAATCAGCTTCAGGAACTTTCGGACAAAGGATTTATCCGTCCGAGTTTTTCACCTTGGGGTGCTCCAGTTTTATTTGTTAAAAAGAAAGACGGATCTTTTCGCATGTGTATCGATTACCGTGAGCTTAACAAACTCACAATCAGGAATCGATATCCCCTACCTCGCATTGATGATCTTTTTGACCAACTACAGGGTGCTACTTGCTTTTCGAAAATTGACTTACATTCTAGGTATCATCAGCTTCGTGTACTCGAGGAAGATATTCCCAAGACACCTTTCCGCACTCGTTACGGTCATTATGAGTTCACTGTTACGCCCTTTGGTATAACCAATGCTCCTGCCATCTTCATAGACTTGATGAATAGGGTTTGTAAGCCTTATTTAGACAAGTTCATCATTGTTTTCATTGATGACATCTTGATTTATTCCAAGACACGAGCCGATCATGAACAACATCTTCGTTTAACAATGGAACTCCTAAAGAAACAACAACTTTACGCCAAATTCTCCAAGTGTGAATTTTGGCTTAAGGAAGTTCAGCTTTTGGGACATATTGTCAACAAACAAGGTATTCATGTGGATCCAGCAAAGATCAGTGCAATCAGGGATTGGAATAGACCTTCTTCTCCTACTAAAGTTCGTTCATTCTTGGGTCTCGCGTGTTATTACCACCGTTTCATTGCTAACTTCTCCAAGATTGCGGTTCCCCTCACTGCATTAACTCAAAAGAATAAACCTTTTGAGTGGGGACCCAAACAGGAAGAAGCTTTCCAGACATTGAAACAAAAGCTTTGTGATGCTCCTATCCTATCTTTACCTGAGGGTAACGTCGACTTCGTTGTATATTGTGATGCGTCTAACTTAGGTCTCCGTTGTGTCCTCATGCAAAGAGACAAAGTTATAGCCTATCCATCAAGACAGCTGAAGGTTCACGAAAAGAACTACACTACTCATGATGTTGAGTTAGGTGCTGTTGTGTTTGCTCTTAAGATTTGGAGACACTACCTATACGGTACGAAATGTGTGGTTTTCACGGACCACAAAAGTCTTTAACACATCTTCAATCAGAAAGAACTTAATATGAGACAACGACGTTGGGTCGAGCTTCTGAACGACTATGACTGCGAAATTCGTTACCATCCTGGTAAGGCGAATGTCGTAGCTGATGCTCTTAGTCATAAAGAAGGTGTCAAGCTTCATTGTATTCAAGTTCAATCGGATATCCAGACACGCATTCTTAAAGCTCAGCATACTTGTGTTACGCAAGGCATGATGGATAATGAAATACCACAACATCTTGAGCTTCAACTCGAAGCGAAAGACAATGGGTTGCTTTATTATCTGAATTGTTTGTGGGTTCCAAGTCAAGGCAACTCCACACCTTAATAATGGATGAAGCACACAAATCTCGTTATTCTACCCATCCTGGTGCAGATAAGATATATAAGGATCTTCGTACTCAGTATTGGTGGCCGGGTATAAAGAAAGACATTGCCTTATATGTATCTAAATGCCTTACTTGTCTGAAGGTAAAAGCAGAACATCAGTGTCCTTCTGGTTTGCTTGAACAACCAGAGATTTCAGTTTGGAAATTGGAGAACATCGCCATGGATCTCATTACCAAATTACCGCGTACACCTAGAGGACATGATGCCATTTAGGTAGTCGTTGATCGACTAACAAAGTCAGCACATTTTATAGCCATTCGTGAGGATTTTTCTGCTGACAAACTTGCCAAAATCTATGTGGATGAAATAGTATCTCGTCATGGTGTTCCTTTGGACATCATATCTGATCGCGATGCTCGATTCTCATCTCACTTTTGGAGAACCACGCAATCTGCCATGGGAACCAAGCTTAATTTGAGCACTGCTTATCATCCTCAAATGGATGGACAATCTGAAAGGACGATCCAGACATTGGAGGATATGCTAAGAGCCTGTGTGATTGACTTTGGTGGTAGTTGGGATTCGCATTTACCATTAATTGAGTTCTCCTACAACAACAGTTATCACTCCAGCATTGATATGGCACCTTTTGAAGCTCTTTATGGTCGAAAATGTCGTTCACTTGTCTGTTGGAATGAGATTGGTGAATCTCGATTCACTGGACCTGAACTTATTCAAGACACAACCGACAAAGTCAAGTTAATTCGCGAAAACCTTCTGACAGCTAGAAGCCGTCAAAAGAATTACGCGGATAAACGACGCAAGCCTTTGGAATTCCAATTCGGTGATCACGTCCTACTCAAGGTATCCCCTTGGAAGGGAGTGATTAGATTTGGGAAGAAAGGAAAACTTGCGCCTCGTTATGTTGGACCATTTAAGATCATTGGGAGAATCGGAAAAGTGGTCTACAAACTTGAGCTACCTCCACAACATGGAAACGTTCATCCAACATTCCACGTATCCAATTTGAAAAAGTGTTTGACTGATGAAAACCTCCACATTCCTCTTGATGAAATTCGTGTTGATGATACGATGCATTTTGTTGAGAAACCCGTGAAAATATTGGAACGTGAAGTCAAGAAGTTAAACCGCAGACGTATTCCGATTATTAATGTTCGTTGGGAATCCAAACGTGGCCCAGAGTTTACTTGGGAATGAGAGGACCAAATGAAGGCAAAATATCCACATCTTTTCTCACCAGTTTCCTCAAACTAAATTTCGGGACGAAATTTCCTGAAGTAGGGGAGACTGTGACATCTGTGCTTTCTAATCTTTGTATTATATCCGACAATAATATATCAATAAAATTTTGTGTTACATTTTATGTGTTGTGTATCTACTTATGACATTTGTGTATTTTTAATCCTTGTTCAAATCCGATCCTTTAAACATTTTTTGGATGTGAAATCGCAAACCGTTATGTAAATTTAATCAGTTTAATGCAACGTACGCTCCGGAACAAGGGAATAAGTTTAACATACCTTAAATACCCTTTATATAACTTAGAAATAAGTTTTGAAGGGTTCGGTATGGCGAAAACATGTTTATTCAGCTCTAGGGGCTATTTTTCAAAATCTGCGAAAGTACGCCTTTTCGCGTATTTCACTATCTGAAACATGTACGGACATCCAAAAATTTTTGTAATCATTAAAATATGATATTTTAGTGATTGGAATACCAAAATGCCATTCGTTACACATTTACGGTCATTTGCGCGTTTGTTACGATTTTCGTCGTAATTAACCGAAAACCGCAACCGTACGACCGAACGAGCCGACATCCGAAACATTTCCGAGCATTTTTTCAAGTTCCCTATGCTTTCTCATCTTTATGAAGCTTGAAAATGAGGTTAACGGGTGTTAGAAGTGCCTAAACGCGACAAATCAAATTCAGGGGCCTATTCTGCCATTTTGAGAAAATTGGTCTCTGCAGGGGTGCTTACGGACCATAAGTATGGACCCCATACGGTCCGTAAGCAGTGCCCAGACAGCAGAAACTTCCAGCCACCTTCCAGCTGTTTGCAACTTGTTTTGTTTGATTGTTTTTTCTGTTTTGGGGACCAAGTTAAGTGTTCAACAAGTCCTCAAATCAATCCCTAACACTTGTCTGGTGGAGATCATTCCTTGGAGAGCACATAATCCACATGTAATAATCCTACAATATAAGAACTCATATAAATAGCAAGCTCCATTCCATTCATCTTTTGCTCATTTCTTTTCTTTCTCATCATTCACTCTAAGAGGAGTTGCTACCACTTGTTGGAGGCCTCCCACCTGAGTTCATCTTCTTCCTAGAACACAAGTAAGTGTTCTTCCTTGGCTTGTTTAGCTCTTTCAAGCGAAAAGTCAAACAGTGTTTGACTTTCGGCTTTGACCATGTATTGGTCAAGACAAAGTTCATTTGAACTTGGCAACGTGATCGTAATCACGATGGTTATAGTCCTTGAGACTATACCTACTGATTACCACGTTGACTAGTTGTAGTGACGAGTCAAAGTTTCTGTCAATAATGCGATAAATGAGCATTATCGGACGGAATTATTTTCGGGTATCAAAACACTTTCTTTTGATATCAAAACATTTTAAAACTTAGGTTAGACATATTTTGGCATGTCTCACTCATCACTTCTAGTTTAGTGCTTATTTAGGGTCGTAAGTCAAGCGGTCTTGACAACCGCTTAGACTTTCGAACCCAACCCGTTTGGTCGATCATTAGGATCTGACCAAACATATTTTGTGGCCATAGTTATATAGGGAATAACCTCCAGGGGTTATACCTTATGGTTACTTCGTTTAAGCAGTTGTATGATAGGTAGTTTATATGCCTTAGGAAAATGACCAAAAAGCCCTTTTTGCGCAAGAATTCAATCTAAGCATATGTAACCTAAATTTTGACAATTAAACTAATTGTGCAACTTGATTAAACATGTTTAGGCATATAATACTTATCATAGGGCTAGTTAGATCATCCGAACGCGCTTTTGCGCAAACGACACGTTAAAGTAGCTTAAACTACCTTAACGAGTCGTAACGGGTCATAAGCACTTAGGATTGCATTAAAATTAGAATGTAGGCCTTGTTAAACCATATCATATAAGTTCCAACACTCATTTTATTTACAAGACCTCATTTTATCCGATTCTCCGATTTAGGTTCCGATTTATTAACATAGTGATTCCGTACCAGGTGCCACTTGATTCCTTGACTTTCCGAGCTTTGTTAGTTCACTAGATCAAGGATACTTGCAATCTCAAGTGAGTACATAGTTCCCCCTCTTTTACGTTTTCAAATGTTTTGGGGTGAAACATATTGTGCATGTGATTTCTTTCGTGTTTTCATGACATATTACATGCTTTGATTACTAGTACATATACTACATGGCTTTTATTGCATTTGATTTACATGTTGATTTGCATAATTAATACATTGGTTTTTCAAAGACATTTTTGCTATGTATGTTGACCTAGCATACTAGTTATGGTTTTCAAAGACATTTTCAAACGAATTTTTTTTTGACATTTTCTCAGACATTTTCAAAACATGCTTATATTTGTTATTTGACATTTTGGTACGTTGAACTCGACAATGATACGTTCATTAACATTGATCACGCCGACAGGTAGTATGTAATGGTACCATAGTATTGACAATCCTGTTCCCGCTTCCTAGGTTTGTTTGGAAGTGACCTTAGGGAATGACAGAATCCGATGAACATTGATAAACCCTTGACCGGATAGGGGTTTATCCGACAGTCAACAAGGCTTGAATGTATTCGCCAACAACCCATAATATATGTCTTAATAATAAAGGTAAATGGTTTATAAAACTCGACATCGTTCACTCGACATTGGTTTTCTCGACATTTGTTTACTCGACATTGGTTTACTCGACATTGTTTACTCGACATTAGTTTACTTGACATTGTTTATTTGACATTGTTTACTTGACGTTTGGTTTACTTGACATTGTTTACTCGACATTGGTTTACTCGACATTGTTTACATGACATTTGTTTACATGACATTTATTTACTCGATATTTAGTTACTCGACATTGGTTTACATGACATTATTTACTCGACATTTGATGATTGGTTTATGGTGAGTGATTTAAAAAAAATGTGACGTATGTAATGTGACAAAAGCATTGTGGATACGCTGATGGTACTTCCTATATATAAATGCTTTTATTATCTTACATATCGTGGCGTTATCTAAATCATTTTAAACAAAATACAAGACATGACATTTTACACAAGACAAAAACTTACTTTTGGTTATCTATTTAACCATATATTATTTCTTTTATATCATATTAATTTCTCATATGGTTTTTATAAAAGAAACTTTTTATGGTTCATGGCAACTTTTGTATTACTTAAAACTTTTCTTAAACTAATCAAAACCATGAAGCATCAACACAAAACCATGTACTCGCCAACATTTTTTTTGCTGACTATATTTTCACATAGGTTTCAAGTGCAAATGTTTGATGTCAAGCTAGCTACACTTAGGGCGGACTGGGCCTTAGTGAGTATAAAATCAGAATAATAGCTTAACTTTTATTGTACTTCCGTTTTTATCCAAGACAATGTAAACAATATTAATTAATGAAACACAACTTATGTGCCATGGTTATTGAAACAATAATTCTATGATGACACTCCCATACGTTTCCGTCATGGTTTGTTGTTTTACGTAGTCGGGGTGTGACATTTCTGATACTCTGCTTTGACCCGAGCACAAATCAAGCATTGGCTTACATATTCTGCCACGTCCTTTTCATCCCCGACCACCAATAAAACTCTTTAAGGTCGTGGTACATCTTGTCTGTACCGGGGTGAATCGAATATTTCAATTTATGGGCCTCGTGTATGATCAACTGTCTCATCTCCGAACTTGCAGGAATCCACACTCGATTCTTAAAATACCACACCTCATCCGTTTTATTCACAACGCTTTTCTCATTTTCGTGCAACCCTTCGCTGGGTAACTGGCTTTCCTCTAAAGCTTGCCTTTGCGCGTTCCGGATTCGCTCTATAAGACTTGTTTGTACAATCATTCCCAGTGCTCGCACTCGGAGTGGTTTAATTCGATCCTTCCTACTTAGTGTATCCGCTACCACGTTAGCTTTTCCCGGGTGGTACTTTATCTCACAGTCGTAGTCATTTAATAATTCCACCCATCTGCGCTGCCTCATGTTCAGCTCTTTTTGGTCGAAAGTATGTTAGAGGGTTTTGTGGTCCGTATATATAGTACACTTTGTACCATATAAATAATGTCTCCTTATCTTCAACACGAATATGACCGCGCCCAGTTCCAAATCATGCATCGTGTGGTTCTTCTCGTGTACCTTTAGATGTCTGGAAGCGTATGCAATGACTTTGTTTCTTTGCATTAGTACACATCCGAGCCCTTACCGCGATGCGTCACAATATACGACAAAGTCATCGTTGCCTTCGGGTACCGTCAGAATTGGGGCCTCGCATAACTTTTGTTTTAACAGCTGGAATGTTGTTTCCTGGTCTTCACCCCATTCATACTTCCTATTCTTCTATGTCAAGGCTGTTAGCGATTGGGGAATACTAGAGAAATTTTCAATGAATCGACAGTAATATCCCTCCAGTCCCAAGAATTGGCGTATCTCTTTCGGAAATTTATGCACAGGCCAATTCTTGATTGCTTCAATCTTACTTGGATCCACATGAATTCCATGCTGATCCACCACATGTCCCAAAAAATTACACGGCTTGCAACCAGAAGTCGCACTTAGACAATTTAGCGTACAGTTGCTCTTTCTGTAGTATCTCCAGTATAGCACGTAAATGATACTCATGCTCGTCCTTGCTTTTGGAGTAGATCAGAATATCGTCAATGAAAACAATGATGAACTTATCGAGGTATGGTTTACACATCCGGTTCATGAGGTCCATGAACACAGCAGGTGCGCTGGTTAGCCCGAAGGGCATAACCAGGAACTCGTAGTGGCCATACTGAGTTCGAAAAGACGTCTTGGGGATATCGTCCTCTTGGACCTTCACTTGATGGTAACTTGATCGAAGATCTATCTTAGAAAAATAGCTGGCTCCTTGTAGTTGGTCAAAAAGATCATCGACCCGTGGAAGTGGGTATCGGTTCTTGATAGTGAGCTTGTCTAATTCTCTGTAGTCGATGCACATTCGGAAGTTGTCGTTCTTTTTCTTTACAAACAAGACTGGGGCTCCCCAGGGAGAATAGTTGGGATGGAAGAAACCACGATCAAGTAACTCCTGTAGTTGCGTCTATTGTTCTTGCATCTCGGATGGTGCAAGACGGTATGGCGCTTCGGCGATGGGTGTTGTTCCTGGTGTTAGGTCGATCCAAAACTCGACTTGCTGATTGGGCGGCAATCTAGGCAATTCATCCGGGAACACATCTGGGTATTCGCACACTATCGGGATGTCTTAAATACGTTTTTTGGCTGCTTCATCTGTCGTGACGCTGGCTAAAAACATGTGACATCCATGTCGTATATATTCAATGCCTTGAGATGGGAGATGAGGTTCAGCATGGTACCTAACTTCTCTTCCTGTACCATGATCACATCATCCGGGGACAAAGGAATCTTTATAATCTTCTGCTCACACAACACTTCAGCGTGATGATTGGACAGCCAGTCCATTCCTACGACAACGTCAAAACTGCCCAGTTCTACGGGGCAGTTACAAATGAGTTGGTGACTGGTGATAGGTTTCCCGTTGGCAAGTTCGACGAAATACGGTTGTTTTAGGTCAATAGTATCCATATTTAATAGTGGAAAAAATGCAATAGAAACATAACTCCAATCAGCGCCTGTATCAAATAACACTGAAGCAAATTGATCAGAAATGAGGAAGTGTGACCATGTTTGGATCCTAGCGTGCGTCACCAGACCCAATGACAAAGGTACGACCTCGAGCTGCATTCGAGGTAGATGCTTGGCCCTGCGTATTCTTTCCTGCTGTCTGCTGAGTTAACTTCGGCCAACTTCTTCGGAAATACTCCGTACTACCACATTCATAGCACCTACCGGGGTAGGCAATCGGTTGTGTTGGTTGTTGGGGTCGCTGCTGAAGAGGTTGAGGCCTTGGGGGTTGGAAGCGGGTTGGTTTGGGGTTTGGTTCAGCTGACATTTTACAGTCTCGGGCATGATGCCCACTTTTATGACAGCTCGAGCATGTCGCAGCTTGGCACGCACCATAGTGGTGCAAAGTGCACTTGTTGCACTTTAGGGCTTTTCCTTTGTAGTTATCGTAGTTACAAGTTAGGGTGGTCATGGCGTAACTCTGACTAGTTGCTTTCCCCCTCTTTGCTGTAGATGCCCCTGCTTGACTACTTTTCAGGGCTCCTCGCTTATTACCGGCCTGCTCTCCAGGCATTGTCAAAATCGTACGTCTAACCATGTCAAACGTAGCAATACCTGACCTAGCTACCACTCCGTGCATAGTCAGGTGTTCCACTGAATTGATAATGCTCCTCACTTCTGTGGCCAGTCCCTAGATATATCTTTCAATCCGCTTGTGCTCCGGTCGGACCATGTCTGGCAGTATGCGTGCCAATTCATTGAAACGATTGGTGTAACCTACATGGTCGGCACCTTGCATCTGTAGGTTCCAGAACTCATGTTCGAGCCTCTGAATTTCGTTGGCCGGGCAGAACTTTTCCATCATCAGTGCCTTACGATCGTCCCATGTCATAGAATTAATCGCGGCCTGCCCGTGAGATTGAATGATGGTATTTCACAAGGTTAAGGCATGTTCGGTGAAGGTACAAGTCGTATACTTAACCGCACAGTCACCGGGATAATTACCTATATTGATTACCGATTCCGACTTCTCGATCCATTTCACTAACCCATTCGGTCCTTCAATTCCATTAAATTCCATTGGTTTGCACTCAATGAAGTGCTTATACGTGCAGAGCTGTCTAACATTGTTTTGTACGTTGTTTTGATTATTATTTTGACCTACCAGCCCTGTTTGCGGGTTCTGTTGTTGGTTAGCATTGATACTAGCGCTAACCTGCGCCACGATCGTGGGGATAACTGCCTGAAGCTGTTGCGCTATCATTTGCACAATTTCCGCCTCCATCATTTATGGTGCGCGTTTCGGGGCCATTCTATTATAAACAGTATATATATATACATCAATGTCACATGTTCAATCATCACATATCACACAATTTCATCGCACACATGAGCCCACAACACGTATATCCAAAATCATCACCATCATATATAATAGCATCTGTCATCATACAGCTGTCAAAATTTGCACGTAGATTTAACCCATAAGGGCCAGTGCTTAAATATGCTGTCAAAACTGGTCACCGAAGTGACGTACATACACGATACAACGAAAGTACAAACTACGAAAACACGGAAACACTATGACTACATCACCACCTCGACATGGACATAACCCAGTGCTTGGTAGGATGTGCAAAAAATACATCATGTCTGTCTATACTAAAAAGAAAACCACACTATGAACACCAAAACCAACATGGCAGTCCCACAAACCCAGCCAGCAGGCCTACGATGGCACTGATGCATCCATACAGCATCGGCCGGAAACGGTCCTGGTGGTAATGAACGTATCCCATGCCCTGCTGCAAAGCAATGATCGCCTGCTGTAAGACGATCAGATAATCTCCCATCAATCTCCTATGCTGCTCATCCTCATCGCGCGCCATCCGCAGCAATGCAATCTGCTCAAATAAGTACCCCATCAGACTGCTCTCGGTGAGGGGAGCAGGTGCCTCCTGAGGAGGGAACGGTACGCCCGATGCAGGTGGGGAAGGATCTCTGACCGGGCGAGAAGGGCCACCTTGCTCATAGGTATAAAAAGGGGAAGGGTCTTCTCTAGGTGGTGTGAGGAAACAGGCAGTAACCTGCTACCGCGCTCCCATAGGTATCGGTATCGGGCAGATAGCAGAGAGTGGTGGTGTAAAAACAGGTCCAGGTGCGGGTACCCTCCGACGAGCCCTCTGATGGTAGCTACCTCATGAGAACTAGCTGAAGATGGTGAGTAAGTGCTCTGAGTAGAAGGAGTATAAGGTTCAGGAGGAGTCTCCGGTGTAGGTAAACAAGGTGCTACAGGCTCCCACTCCCAATGCTCCGTGAGGTCCTAACTGAACAACAATGTCAGGGGTACGACTACGCTCCGAGGATCTAGTCGGGTGGTGAGATGGAGAACGATAGGCGCTCGAGACCTCTCCCTTGCACCTGGTATGGGGTCTAGGTGGGTAACTACCACAACAGTAACCAGACTGATCCGGCTCGTTACTCGACGTCAGGAGGGGCATAAGCATATCCTCCTCAGGATCTGTCTAAGTCCAGGATGCAGTCTGATGACTCGTATGACGCGACATGATACCTGTAGAGAAAGGCAACATATAACACCGCCTCTATTGAATTAAACAACCAGAATTCAACGTTCCAAAGATATACACATAAGCATGTATTGCACAAAATTTTGATTTTAAAATTTTAAAAATTAGATATAGTGTGTCATGTTAATATTCGCATTCTCGTTCTATCTTATCTCAATTATGTTTGCAGAAATCCCAAGTACCAGCAGATATATTATTCTGTTCCGTACCACAATAATTTATTTGCCTAATAAGACCATCCTGGTAATAGTCATACTACTCAGTCTCTAAAGGTTCTCAGTGCGAGGAAACTAAACTTAGGATTATAGTATATGTTCTTTAGGGATACCTAATTCGCTATAACCGATGGCTCTGATACCATCTATTGTCACACCTCGACTCGCAGCGGAAGTCAATTGCAGGGTGCGACAAACACATGGTATTTTCTCATAATTTAAAAACGTGATATCATATAAAGAGGGAACATCAGTTACAACATATATAAACTATCATATTACAAACCATTAGTTCAAGTGTGGTACTACAAGCCATTACAGCCTTTATTTTGCTACTGTCCGCCTACTCAAAACCTTCCATACAAACATTCCTCATTCCTGCTTAGTTTTACCTGAAGTGCATGTTAACTTTAGATGGGGTCAGCTATCCGAGCCGGTGAGTTCCGCTGGTTTGGTTGTTTCATAGTAAAATGCATTAACAAGTTTAATTGCACGTGTCACAGATCACAGATGGAATTTCACGAGTTCACAAGTGAAACCTTGACCACAATAACCGTGTCGTGCCACGTTTGACACCTCAGCACACCAGGCCGTGTCACGTTCAACCCCTCAGCCCACCGACTGCGTCACGTGCAGTCCAACGCCTTAGGGGTAGTTATGCTTAACCACATAACGTAGTTTAGGACGCATGCAGTTGCTTGGCCGTCAGCACACTGGTCCGGCGGAAACTGGGTTTGTCAGACCAATAGTACTATCCACTGCTCACGGCTTACGTTAATCACTTGCATTGGGGATAGTTCCTGTGTTAGGTAATTCACATCATAACAGGTTGATGCAATTACCATAGTTTGTAACATGCAATTAACCCCCGGAAAACAGTAAAGGACTTTAAAAGTGGTGGAATGAAACTCACATTAAGGGTAGTAGTATCAATCAAAGAGTGATTATGCAACTGGATCAGCTTTAATAGCACACATGCAAGTAGGGATTTAAATCAACATCTAAGTTGGCAATGGTTATAACTTGGACCTGGTATGAGTTTTTACCCTGGATTGAACCTATAGGATACTGGTATGGTGATGGATGCTAGGGTAGTATTAGTTTTTAGTTTGGCTTCCGGGCACCGGTTCACGTGCCATCCCAAGTCAGTTGTTTTACACGTTCGGATAATGGTACGTGAATACGAAGAGTATCAACATGTTGTCATTAAGAAAGATTAGCTTTTCATTAAGGGAGTTTGGGTGTTCGGGAAGTCTAGGTTGCCCAAAACTGAGTTTTCGTTTCCGCCGTCGGGGATTCTCCCGAACTAGCATGGGACACACCCCTAGTGTCCAAACGACCCCGAGAATCTCCCGGAATATTTCCGGTGTTCCAAATATAGTAAATGTCGGGTTCGGTCAGTTCCCGATTCCGGCAGGTTCGTTATACGGCAAACTGCCGAAACTAGTTTAAAATAAAGCGTTTTTACTCCGTAAATTCCCCTTTAATACATAAGTTTGATTAAAATCCGGAAATATTTATACAAATCAGTAAAAATAGATAGATTATGAGAAAAATAATTCGGAAATTTATTTAACCATTTTAACTCCTCAAATAAATCATTTGTAAAACAGTATTTAACCGAATAATTTACATTGCTTATCATCCGATGTCTAAAAATTCCGAAAATATTCCAGAAAGTCCCTTATATGTCCAGGAACTCCCAGTAAAAATTTGGGATTTTTTCGATTTCGTTTCGGTGCGTTTCCGGCTACCCAAAACTCACATAAACACGGATATTTAATTAGAATCAATTTTCAACCATTGGACTCTCAAACTTCCAGAGCATTCCCTCTATGTTCTTTAGTGTGCATGTAACTTTTTTTGATTTATCGACTCCGTTTAGTATTTTTTCCGAATTTCTTTGGATAAAGCAGTCAAACATTCGACAAAAATAATAGAAAATTCCAAAAATTCTAAAATTTTAGGTGAACATTCCTGTCAATACCCTACATCACCACACCAATTTTCAGGTCAATCCAAGCATCACGGTCCAAGTTATAGTCCAAACAATATTCTGCCTAAGCTAGTTGAAGGTTCAGGTGTTATACCTAGCGCAAGCTCCGTTCCCGTGCGTTTCTCTCGAGTCCAGAAGTGCGTGGGTGCTATAATTAGTGCCTACACATCAAGCACAATCCAAACATGCCATAATCCATGTCAATAAAGCCTTGTTTCACTATTTTTCGGTTAATAACTTTGTTAATCGCTTTTTTTCGATTAGAGGTCGATTAGGGTATCAAAAGCCGAAGTTTTGTGATCTTGGCTACCATATAACATCAGGGAATCCCTAGTGTGTTCTTATTCAGCCAAGAACCATGCTTAAACCATCCATTATCATGGATTAAAAGGGTTTTCCTAGTCTAGTTCATGTTTAATCAAGAAATCTTCACCAAAACCCTATAAAACTTGAAAAATACCACCACTCATGAACATAGATGATTACGAAAGTTGGAGTGAAAGGTTCAAGAACAGGGTTCAGGCAAACAACTTTAATTGCTAGTTTGCAATTGAGATCAAGTATCAATTACCGCTCAACGAACTTGGTCTTGAAAAGACCTTGGCTCGTTTTTCTGATGAAGAACGAGATAAATATGTCAATGAGAAACGATGATGAATCTTCTTCAGCAAGCAATTAAGGAAGATATTATGATTCTCTTACAATATGATGATGATGCTCAGTCGTTATCTTGCTCTACGATTAAGAGCACAAGGTAGTACGCACCTGAGAAAGGATAAGAAAGCGTTGTTGAACAAAGAATTTGAAGTTTTCAATCTCATTCAAGATGAAACAATGAAGCAGCACATAGAAAGATACTGCCACCTGGTAGTTCAAATGAAGCGAATGGGAATCGTTAAGACAAATGAAGAGTTAGTCGAGAAATTGGTAGATTCGCTACCTGAAGGAGAATGGGCCACATATCTAACCATCCTGAAGAATGGAGCAGAGTATGATAGTCTTAGTCTACCAAGATTTATCGAGGAATTAGAAGGGCATGAATTAGAGATGCAGAAAATGGCAAAGAGCAACAGGTCGAACTCGCAACATGATGTGAGTCTGTACTATAAAGGAAATCCAAATACACCTATTCAGAGATCAAAGATCCAAACAGCTTTCAGTGCCAGTTCTAATGCAAGTCCATCCTCGAATCAGTCAAGCGGATATCAGTCATTTGCTTCCTTCAATCCAAATAATCACCAAGGGCAATAATCATCTCAAAGCTCTAATCAACCGCAAAACAACCAGCATAAACAATCCAATTCCAACCAGTGAATCTTACAATGTAATATTGCAGTAAACCTCCAGAATGCTCAAGACTTTAACGAGCAAACCATCAAACAACACATAGTATTACTTGCAATAGTTCTGGATCTTATGAAAGCTTAGTAGCTGGGAGAATCGGAAATCTGGAAATGACAAAAGAAGATTATGATTAGATTGATCCGGAAGAAATGGAGTTGATAGATATCATGTGGTGTATGGCATCGGTGGTTCGTAGAGCTTAACGTTTCATGGAAATCACAGGGAGAGATGATTTGAGAGGTCTTGATGGAAAACTCGGATTTGATAAATCCAAAGTTACATGTTTCAAGTGCAGAGAAAAAGGACATTTCAAACGTGAATGTCCAAATCGCAAAGTAAAAAGAAATCATAATCCATTTGGACATGATTACTACAAGAAGGCGATTTACCACCGACCACAGCCTGAGAAAAGAATGGGGCAAATCGAATATGGACCTTCGAACACGAAAGATAAAGCTCTCGTGGTCACACAAGAAGATGAAGGGTTCAACTGGAACAACTTCATTACAAAGAAAGAAAGTCTTGCTCTGGTAGCCGAAATTATGGATGAACCTGAATCATCAGAGGAAGTCTCAGAAGAAGAAATGGAAGAAGTTCTTGTGGACTATTTCGGATCATCATCAGAAGAAGAAGAATGTCTGAGAGGTACTCCTAAACCTTGTTTGTTTAACAAAATTCTTAATACTTTTGTAGGTAGTTCTGATTCAAGCCACAAAGAAGAAAGCTGTGATGAGACAAAGACAGAATGTGTGGAAGTAAACGATGTAACCAAGCCTGTAACACTGGAGAGCTTAACTGACATTGCCAACAAAGCTCTTATAGCCAATACAAAAGAGGGAGTCAGTGTGGGAGAACATGTAGAAAAGGCTGAAACAGTAAAAGAAACACCCAAAGCTCAAATTGTCGAAATGGTTGGTTCATGCGTAAAATGTGACAAAGCATGTGAAGAATGTGTTGAAATAGAAAAAGCTTTTAAAGAACTTAAATCATACAATGATAAGTTGTCATACGATTATAACACGGTAAAAGAATTTTATGATAAACTGAGCAGGACCATTCGACAGTATGAGAAAGCAATCTAAGAAGATGACAAAACGCTCTCAATGCTCAAAGCAATTGTGATGGACAAACAAATGGCCATTAACATTCACATTAACACAATTGCTGAGCTGAAAAGTGAACTGGAGAAAACAAAGATTAAAGCTGAACGGGTTAACAAGTTGTTAATCAGTTATTTTACCAGTATGTATGTCATTGATCACATTCTTCTGAAATCTGAAAACAACAAAGAGGGTAAGAAGAATGATAAAAACCATGGAAAATGTTATGATCATGTTCCACCACCCATGTGGAATAGCTATGCTAAGAAACATCCAGATGGGGTGGAAAAGGCATTGAATTTAAATATGCTCACAGAAAAGAGTAACGAGCTGCCTGAAAATCTTGACGTAACTTATTCCAAATCAGAAAAGGATTGTGAATCTGATGTGGTGACCAAAGTGGTTGAAAATGTTTTCGAAAATGAGTCTGATAGCACAATTTATAATAGTGCTGAGTCAAACAATGAGAAATCTGAGTCAAGTTCATCTTCTGGAAATGAGAAAAGTTTTCATGAAAATTTTATCACAGCATCAGATAATAGTTTAAATGATGATCCTAATGTAGTGATCTATAAACTGAAAGGATCAGATAAACTATATACTGATGAAGATTTTCCAATCCAGAATGTTAAGTTTGACCGTGTTGACAAATTTTTTAAACTCATTGAAGTTGACACATCTGATCTTGAGAAGCAAGTTGCTGGTTTTACTCAAAACCAAAGAGGTCTAACAAAACTATTCATCCCAGAGGAAGAAGTAATCCAGAAAACAAGAAAGATGTGCTAGGGTTTGAAAAGAAGAAAAATAACAATAACTAATGAAAAACAAATTTTGCAAAGAAAGTTGAGTTTATTTTTGGAGAAAACACTGTTCATGAAAAAGAAGTCATTAACAAACAAACCAATGATGAGTTTAAGAAAGAAAAGGAGCTCCGTGTACAAGCTTTGGAACACGCTGTTGAAAACGACAGCATAATATGTTATAGATATAACAAAGTTGGGCATATTGCACGACAATGTTCTCAAAATCGTCCGAAACCTGTTCATGGACAAAAGAGGTTCACAGTAGATGAAAAGAAAAAGGGTCCAGAGAAATGATGATTCCAGTCCTAATGTGAAACCAACAACTGAAACAATTTCAAAATACGAAGTAGGTGAAACATCAAGGAAAAATGAAAAGAAGGAATCGAATCTTTACATCAAAAAGACATTTTCTAAGGCGTAGACCTGGGTTGCAAAATCAACCAATGTTTCAGTCAAACCAAAAGATAAAACAGAACTAAAAACTGAACAATGGGTTGAAATTAAAAAGGAAATCAAAGGTGCCAATGTTCCAAAAGTCGACATTGCCATCCCACCGAAGACCTTGGGTCTCTCTCTTTAAGTAATATGTTTTTCATATGTGCAGCGGCTTCCAAGGCCAATCATTTCAAAGTGGATTATGGACAGTGGAGCTTCTAGGCACATGTTGATGCATATGTTTGTTGCCTACGTCATCGTATGATATCGAGGCTGTATTTAGGAGCGAAATGTCGAAGTTTATGTATGTTTAGAGCCAAGCTCACCCGAACTTGTGTTGGATAAGACAAGTTCGCCCAAACTTGTCATGGCTATGACAAGTTCGCCCGAACTTGTCCATGACACAGTTCAAGTGAACTTGTGATACTATATATAGATGTCTTGTCATTTCATTTGTAAGATTCAGAGATTTTGTGTACTGGACGGCGAAGCTCTGTCCAAGTGTTTGCAGGATTCGTAACGTTTACTAATCAATGAAACAACGTTAAACAGTAAAGAACTTGTATTCAATGTAGCGATGCAAACGGATTCCGCACGTTTACCTTAGGTTTGCCAAATTAGTGCCTGAACGATCCGTACAACGGACCTAACAAGTGGTATCAGAGTAGGATTGGCCTAATTTGAAGACACTGGACATATAACATCTCACTTTCTACTCATTTCTTTCTTTTTAAACTTTTCTTGGACATTACACGGACAAAATGGACTGATTTTCAAGTATAATACGTAAAATCCATCATAGTAAAACCCTTGAAAAGATCAGAGCTAAAAACAACCAATTTCATGTCGAAAATGTCAAAAAATCAGTTCGGATAAACCAACTTCGCTCGAAGTTGCACAACTAGTACGCCTGAAGTTGTTACAAATTCACAGTTTTTGTTGCATTTCAACAACTTTGGCGCATTTGTCAAGTTTTTCATATAATTCTTAATCAAGTTCGCCCGAACTTGTCAAATTTTGTTAAAAATTGATACAAGTTCACCCAAACTTGTTAAAAAGATTGAATTTTTCTGTAAATTGGATATAAGTTCGCCCGAACTTGGTTGACATGTGAAACTTTTGAATTCTTGAAAGAAGTTCGCCCGAACTCGTCTAAGTAGCTGATTCTTACAAGTTGTTACCAGTTCGGCCGAAGTTGTCCAAAGGCATGAAAATTCAGAAAAAACGTCTCGGACATTATACATCGTTGAGTTCGTATCGACGAGACGAGTTTAAAGCTTTAATCTGGTAAAAACAGTTTTACGAAAAATTTTAAATGTTTTTAGTAAACCGATACGTTAAAATTGTCGATTATAAACTCAAATTTTATCATAAAGCTTTTGAAAACTAAATTTTTCATCAGAAATGAAAGGTATTAATTTTGAGAAAATGAATGACTGGGAAGAATTGTCTTCTGATTTGCATGATAATGAATGTTTGATCATTTAGAGAAAAAGATTTGAAATGTTTAAAAGAAAAAAGGATGAATTTGTGCTTGAGCTAGTAAAACATTTCAGTATCATGAATAGGTATTTAACATGGTCTACTGGTGGCTATATTCGTCTTGAAGATAAATTTTTGAAATTAGAGGATGCGTTACCATCAGAATGGGATGTTTTCGTGAAAGATTTAAGAAAGAAATTTAGATTTGACATCAATCATCTTTATGAATTTATAAGCGATATTTGCGATCACATTCCTATGATTGAAAAGATGAAAGATTTAAAAAATGAAAGTGAGTGTGTGATTAAAATGGAAAATCGTGAAGTTTCTCAATATTTTGCAGGTATGTCCAGTGATCAAGGAAATGAGATGGACCCACAAAGTTTAAATGATCGGATAAAGAAAGAAAGAAGTTTAATGGCGAAGAACTGTGAAGAAAAAGTTTCAAGTACAACTACAAATGAGTCTTCAAGTTCTAAACCAATTTGCCCAGTCTATGATAAAGATCTGAGTGATTATCTAGCAGATAATGCCAAACTCTTGAACAATCTGAAGAGTTTGACATTAGAAAATTAAAAGTTAAAAGAAAATGAAAAGATTTTTGAAAATAGAATGAAAATGTTAGAAAATGAAAAATCTGTTTTAAATAAAAATGATTTTGAAAAAACAAATTATAATAAACTCGCATCTTGAAAAAATCAGCAAACTTGAACAAGATGTTGAGAATGCTAAAAATAAAGTTGTTGATTTAGAAAAGAAGTCGAAAGGTTTTGTGACCTCGTCATTGATTCTAGATCAGATATGTCTAAAATCGATCATTGAGAATAAAAAGGAAATTCCATAAGCGATAAAGTCACAAGTTATGACAAGGTCATAATTGAGAATTGTGATGATGATACCGATGATGAAAGTGCTAAAAAAGAGAAAATGAAATATTTTTAAAACTAAAAGAAAATTTTCAACAAATTGTTCAATAATCTACTAAAAAGGTGAGTGCTCAATGCAAAAACCTTCTAAGTTGAATGGAGAACGAATACAAAAGGAAAAACAAAGTCTTAAAAATTCTAAAATTTTTCAAAAGAAACATAAAAGTTCAACGGTACGATCATCCAATCATTATAAAAATTCACAAAATTTTGAAAATAAGTGGTGCAGGTCAGACTGCAATGCTTCAACGTCAAATCATGCTTATAGAAGAAATTGGAAAGATGGTTACCACACATCAAATCAATGTTACGATTTGAGTGTATTGTTTGATAGAAAAGATCGATATGATAACAGGTTGTGTCACAAATGTGGGATAAAGGGACACATGGCTAGAAAATGTTTACAAATTAATCCTAAACCTGTTCATATTTATAAGAAAAATTCTGAAGATTTGAAATTACAAACTCAGGTTTGGAAACAATGTACAGAAACTACAAACAAGGTGAAACCAGTTATTTCTAAGTTTTCAAATTTTGAAACTGGTGAATCCTCAAAAAGTAATGAACAAAAAGTTTTTACATTGTATTTCAAGAAAGCTTTAATGAAAAATTAAACATGGTTAGTAAAAGAAAAAGAAGTCATACAATCAGGGAAACTTGAAAGTTTAGAGGACTTTCCAAAACTTGAGAAAGTCCAAAATAAACCTGATTGTGAAACGAAAGTCAAAATTAAGGTTCAAGAAATAACGCCTAAGGCTAAAAATGCTTGGGTGTCATTATTCAACTAATTGTTTGAATTTTTGTGCAGGAACTTCTGAGATGAAAGTAAATTACTGAGAATGGAGTTCCGTGGCACACAATAAAGACGGGACGGGTTAGCAAGTTCTATATATAGGCCTTATTACATTTCAAATAACATTTAGTTTACAATTTATGAAAATTTTTGGAGAATATTTTTCAAAAATATGTTCCAATAATGTTTACTTGAAAATTTTACAAATTTTTAAAGAAAATTTAAAAATTTTCACAGAACCCTCACTGTTGAAAAGACAAAATTCATGGATATAAATGTTTTATAAACACAAAGGGTCAAGGTTTTTGTCATCATGAGGGGGAGCGGATTTAAAAGAAATTTGTAAAGCAGTAATGGATGGAGAATTGAAGTAATTTTCATCAGTTAGTCAATGTTTTTCTATAGATAAAAAATTACAAAAATATGTTTTTGAATTTTAGGGGGAGAATGTTTTTTTTCAGAAAATCCAAAAACATATTAAATACAAAAAGTACAAAAACATGAAAAAGACAAAAAAAGTTTTGTGTGTATAAAGGAAATGATAGTACATCAGTGGACTATCACAGTATGCTAAAGATTGGTAAATTTCAAAAAGTAATAAACAAATCTTACTGTGGATGTGTCGATAAGACTTTACACGTTCAGTAGATTGTTTCCGGGATATAAATTAAATTCTACAACTGCTTAATCTTGTGGATTAACATCTCTCGAGTATATGAACTTAGTACTCCGAAATTTCGATTGACAGATTACCTGATTCTGAGATACGAGGTCTTTATAGATGATTGATATATGGGGTATTATACAATTTCTTCTGATTTTGCAGAAGCAATGACCTAATACTTCTATAATGCTTTTGCTAAAAACCCTAAAACTGCAACAAAATTGAAAAAATCGAAAGATCTAATAAATTGCAGTCAAAAGATTTCTTAATTGGAACAACACCTTAAAGTCGAAACTTCATCTCCTTGTCGATACGGTGGTATTAACCTGAGCTCTCAAGGCCTCGCATAACCCAGATACAGATGTCAATTACGCTATATTCACATGTAAGATGAAATATAGGGAATCTTGATGCGGGAGTATATTCTTAGATTGGAACCATAGTTAAGTCAAGTTTCTTAATTCTACATAACGTATCTCGGAACATTTGAGAAATATGTTGAAGTTTAAGAGGACAAACATATCGACAATCTAGGTAAATTTGTTTAAAACTTAAAGTCTCAAAAGCACAATGGTACTAGTGATATGTCTCAAAAACTGATATGATCCTTTAACACAAACGCAACAAAAATATGTTTGTAAATATGTTTCTACATTGTTAGAGTATGATATTCATTACATAAAAACAAAAAGATTATATTATCTTTTAGTTTCGACCACTGATGATGAAAAGTTGATAATCAAAGTCTAGAGTTGCTGAACAAAATCTAAAAACTTTTCAAAAATTGATCTGAAAAGTTTAAAAGTTCATCAAGTTGAAACTTACATTTGATTGAATGCATCAAGTTTTGTGTCAAAATGTTTAATCAAGATCATTAAGTTGAACTTGATACATAAATCAGATATTCAAGGTCATTAATTTGGACTTGAGGACGTTTTAAAACTGATAAAGATGATTAAATTTGAAATGTTTATGGTTAGAAATTTCAAAGTTTGAATATGAAATGTTTATTTGAATGTTTGAGGAACTTTGAATCAGGAAGTATATTTTAAAGGGGAGCTGGATAAAAACGTTGATTAAAGATACCAGAGAGCTCAAAGTAAGGGGGAGCATGGTAATTAAAGTTTTATCAAGACAAGCTCAAGTAAAGAGAAAAGGATTGTAGAAGATATGAAGATCAAGGAAGTTAAAGATATTAAAGAAATAAAGATCAAGAGAATATTAAAGACTCTGGAACTTAATTGAAGAATGATGACTACGACAACATCCAAGGGGGAGTCTGTTGATGCATATGTCTGTTGCCTACGTCATCATATGATATAGAGTATGTATTTGGGAGCGAAATGTCGAAATTTATGTATGTTTAGAGCCAAGTTCGCCCGAACTTGTCCATGACACAGTTCAAGAGAACTTGTGATACTATACATAGATGTCTTTTCATTTCATTTGTAAAATTTAGAGATTTTGTGTACTGGACGTCGAAGCTCTGTCCAAGTGTTTCCAAGATTTGTAACGTTTACTAATCAACGAAACGGTGTTAAACGGTAAAGAACTTGTATCCAATGTCGCCTATGCAAACAGATTCCGCACGTTTACCTTAGATTTGTCAAATTAGTGCCTGAACGATCCGTACAATGGACCTACAGCACTTGACGGGGATGCTAGCTTTGCTATACAATGTAAAAGCTATCAGGGAAGTTATGTTGGGTTTGCCGGGACACAGGGTGGCAGGATCGTGGGAGAAGGCATTCTTACAAACGGAGTGGTGCCATTCGACAAGGTGAACTATATTGCTGAGATCAAGAACAACTTGCTAAGTATATCTCAAATATGTGGCAAAAAGTTTACAACTCACTTCAATGACAAGGAGTGTCTTATTCTTAAACCTGGTTTCATAATTCCCGAAGAATGGATCCTCATGCGCGCTCCACGTGAAAACGATCTATATGTCTTGGACATGAGCATCGCATCCACTACTTCAAAGGAAGGACAGTGTTTCGTTATCCAAACCCACTGAAAAGGAATCAATTCTATGGCACAGAAAGATGGGTCACATTCACCTGAGGAAGATGAACTTTTTGGTGCACGACGACTTAGTGGAAAGGGGTAAATCTCAAAAGTTTTCATATGTCAGATGATTGTCTTAGCTTCAAAAGGGGAAGCAACATAAGAAATCACACCCGAGAAAGCTTCTTAATTCGATCAAGCTTCCACTGGAAAGGCTACACATGGATCTCTTCGGACCAGTTAATGTGAAAAGTAGTACTGGAGATCTTTACTGCCTTGTCGTCACTGATGACTATTCAAGGTTCTCGTGGGTTTTCTTTCAAGAGAGC
Source organism: Scalesia atractyloides (assembly GCA_947069175.1). Lineage (NCBI taxonomy): Eukaryota > Viridiplantae > Streptophyta > Magnoliopsida > Asterales > Asteraceae > Scalesia > Scalesia atractyloides. The sequence continues at coordinate 52,809,224 of CAMTDV010000015.1, read as the reverse complement.
AAGAACGAAATGTTTGAAAATTTGATGATCTTGTTTTGAAAGATTGAAAACCTCTACCATTTGCCTATCAAGGGAATCAGAAGTGATAATGGTACTAAGTTTAAGAACAACAAAATGCTCGAATTCTGCAACGCTAAGTGTATTCATCATGAGTTCAGTGCCCCCTATACTCCTCAACAAAATGGAGTAGCTGAACGAAAGAACAGAATGCTTATTGAGACTGCACGCACGATGCTTGCTGATTCTAAACTGCCTATTAGCTTTTGGAGTGAAGCCGTTGCGTCTGCATGTTACACTCTTAACCGCGTAATGACTGTCAAGCAACATAACAAGACATGCTTCGAACTTCTTAACTAGTGAAATCCTAATCTACCGTTCTTGGAACCTTTTGGATCACCATGTACTGTTTGGACCCGGAAGGAAAATTTGGAGCTAGATCTTTGGAAGGTTTCTTTGTTGGGTATGCAAGTTCGCAAAAGAGAGTCTATCTACTAAGCATGAATTAGGTTATCGTTGCTCAACGTGTTGATTGCCAGAGATACATAACGCCTTTGCAAAAACCTGGTGATTCATGGCTGTTCAATTAGGAAGGGTTGTGGAATTCATTCGACCTGCCAGAAGAACCTTCAGAGGAAGAGCTTCTCTTGTTATTTCAACAGCACCAAATATCTATCAAGAGCAAGTTACCCGACCATTGGCGATTTCTTCTTCTCAAATTGCAACAAATTCTTTTGAAGCAGGTCCAAGTAACACACAGTCAGAACCTGGAGGATCCAGTTCTGATGAAGGATCAGAAGAGATTACAAGTTATCTTAACACCCAAGCTGCAAAAACCAATACAAGAAATGAGGCTACTTCCTCAGAACAAGTTGCTGATCAAAATATCACGAATTTGGATAGCATAGTGAATGTTCCAGGCGAAGTAATGTCGAGATCAGTCTCCTACCATCCGTCAGACAACATCATAGGAGAACTACAAGCTGGCGAGAAAACGCGAAATCAGATCAATAAGGATCTAAGTTGTTTCTATTCTAAAGTTCCTCCACTCCAAAATAGATTTTCTCATAGTTGTTTTGTTTCTCAGGTTGAACCAGGTAACTACAGAGATGCTCTTAAAGATGAAAGTTGGGTGGAAGCAATGTAGGAAGAATTGTTGCAATTCTAGAAAATTGGAGTCTGGGAACTTGTTGATCTACCATCAAAACAGAAAAAGATAAACACTAGGTGGGTTTTCAAGTGCAAAAGAGATGACAGAGGAATAGTTTTATGCAACAACGCTCGGCTCGTAGTTGAAGGTTTTCGTCAGCCAGAAGGAGTAGACTACAATGAAGTCTATGCCCCAGTCGCACGTCTTGAAGCTATCCGCATTTTCCTGGCATTCGCCTCATGGAAAGGTTTTAAAGTGTACCAGTTGGATGTGAAATCTGCTTTCCTGTATGGTAAGGTAAATGAGGAGGTGTACGTCGGCCAACCACCGGGGTTTGTCGATCCGATACACAAGGACAAAGTGTACCTACTAAACAAACCACTATACAGTTTACACCAGGCCCTGAGAACCTGGTATGAGACGCTTTCCAAACATCTTCTGGCTAACCGTTTCACCAGAGGAACAATAGACAGTATCCTCTTTACCAAGGAAGTGGATGGACATCTGATTATTGTGCAAATCTATGTGGACGATATCATCTTTGGGTTGACAAATGAGCAGCTGTGTATGGACTTTGAGAAAGTCATGAAAGAGAAATTCGAAATGAGTGCTAGGGGAGAGATGAAATTCTTTTTGGGGCTTCAGATTGAACAACAGCCAGATGGTATTTTCATTCACCAGACGAAATATTGTAAGGATCTAAGTTTGAATTAATTGCTGTTTTTGTTTCAAATAATGGAAAATGAATGAAAACATAGACTAAGTGCAACGGATTTAATGGAAAACTTTTACAACAATCAATTGGTCGTTTGTTTTCATCACCATCTTGCTTTTAAGTAATTAAACTATTGCAAGTGATTCACAAACTCCCCCTTAGCCCAATAACGATTGTTTGATAGTAAGAAATGAAGAAGATATGCCAAATTGATCTTTTTAAGAAGACAAGTAAAACTGTTACGATGAGCGCCTATTTATACTAACTATCTAACCACTGATCGTCTTACAATGACCTCATGTTTGATAGTGACAGCTAACAAACGTAACTAACTGTAAACACTGCTAGACTAAAGCTATCAGTGCATAGCACTGTTACATTGATTTAACTAAGACTAGACTAAACACTACTTGCTATCCTCTGTCCTTGTAATGCTCTATCAGCGGTTGGGAACTTCTTCTGTCAGAGGATAGGTATCAGTGAGTTTATTGAATGAAGTAAGAGCCTATGAGTGGATAGAAACCTCTGATAGCTGGACCAAAGCACGGATGGTGTGTTTTGACTTTGTATCATCTGTTCCTTTCCAAAGGTTCAATCCCAACAATCTCCCCTGCAATAGATGATGCCAAAAACACCTTATTTTTAATCTTTATTCCTCGGAAAGAACTCTCTTATTTGACCTTTGAATTGTAGCTCAAAGTTAAGAGATTCTAAGTCATCAGCATCCTTCTCAAGTTCTAAACTTAGTAGTTCGTGGAAGTCTTCTACTGTAAGCCCATAAGCAGCTTCCATGGATAGTTTAGTGACCTTACCATCAGACTTGATTAGAGTCAATTCGTGGGTGTCTTTGTTGACTTTCCACTTTAGAATTTTTGGGTCTGAATGTTTTCTTGAAGGAGCTTTTATTACTGAGGATAGGAAGGGAGCTACTCTTGTCAAATCTTCGGCAAACTTGGCACTTCTATCATCTGTTGGATAGTCCATCATATTCTTAATTCCTTCTTTGATAAATACTTCCTCAAACTCTTTGTCAACCTTCTCAAACAACTCCTCTTGCCTTTTTTGTTTTACCAAAGCAAGTGTGGATTGGACAGTTGTTGAGCTGGGCATTTTAGAGAGCCGGGCTTTGAGAGCAGCATCTTCTTTGGAATAATTAGGTTTAGGAGGCATTAATGGATCCTTTTTTCTTCTAGCTTCAAGCATTTTGTATGTATCCAACACTCTTATCTCCCCCATCTCATCACCTGATTCTTTGACCCATAGTGATTCTGAATTAGCTCTTCATTCATTCTTCTGAGCTTTAGGGTCTTTTCAGGTACATTCTTCTTGTATTTGTTCCAGTCTGAACATGTAGGTTTGTTGTGAGGATCTTTTGATTGTGCTTCTATTCTTGCATTTTCTCCTTGAAGCTCACTCACAGACCAATCCTTGAACTGTGCTCTTGTAGCAGCATATTTCTTTGTTTCCGTGATGTGTGAGATGTAATTCTCTTTCAAGAGTTTATCCTCTGCTTCAGAAATTTTATTTGATAAATTCTTTGAGAATCTTTCAAGGGATTGGACTTTGCTTAATTGAAACTGGAGTTGATTCTGCACTTCTCTATCATTTTTGCCTTTAGACAACTTCTTAGCAATATCCTCTGCCTGTTTTTCTTTGAGTGCCAGATACTGATCAATATTTGCAGGCTTTAGATAACCTTGAAGTGAAGGGAAGTGTCTTTTGTCTGGATCTTCTTCATCATAGAAAGATATGATTTCTTTCTAGACTGAAGGCAAATCAAGAGGAAATTTTATAGCTGCAGGAATCACTTCTTTTGACGGAGCAGATGTTTCGGTTGAAGGAGCAGAGGTTAGATTTAGCATTGGTGCAGATGCAAGAGGCAAAGGAACAGATCTTTTCTTTGTTTATGACCTTTGTGACTTTTCTCCTCTTAAAACTGATCGAAGGTGATGATGGATGACTTGGAATTCTTGGTGGTGTTGGTAGTTGTTGTGTGGAAGTAGGAAAAGTGAGAATGACAGTGGTTGTGGTAACATCTGCTACAACCCCTGTTGTGTCAACAGATGTTGGCACAACAGTTGCCGTAAGATCTGTTGAGGTGGATATGGGTTTTGTGTTAGAAGATCTGGTTGATTTTGTATTAGCAGAGGTTTTTGTGGTTGGATTGGTAGCATCTTTAGTTTTGATAGGTGTGGATTCTGGTTGTCTTGCTTTTGAAGAAGATTTCCTCTTTGTTGAGGTACCAGTCTCTCCCTTTTCTAACTGCTGATCAATCTTTTGCACAACCAGCACCTTGCCTTCATCAAACACAGACTTCTTATGGGACTTCTTTGCCCTTGCCAAGATATCTTCAGTTAAATCTGGTTTCTTTGAACCATTTGGCTTAGGAATATTCACTGTAGGCCTTGCCTTTGAATCATCCATCTTCAACTTTTTGTTACCCAAAGGTTTCTCCCCTTTTTGGCTTCATCTGGTGTTACAAAAATGACAGTAGGAGGAGATGTACCAGTGGTAGTGAGCAAGTGGGCTTTGATTGCCTTGATATCTGCAGCAGTGTCTTTATATCTTGCATCAACCATATTCCTGAGTTCCATCATCTGATGCTTATGTTTCTGTTCCAGGAAGTGTTTCTCTTGTTGAAAAATTGGAGATATTACAGATTTCAGCTCAGCAGTGGTTGGAACAGGGGTTTGGCTCTGTATAGTAATCAACTGTTTCAAAAGATCTTTTATTTCATCAACAGTGCTTTCAACCTTGGTAACCCTTTCCGTCAATTCCTGATATTTTAGCTCATCACCTAACTTAATAGGATCATCTGAACTCTTACCAGATGTGGTAGTTGTATCCAAGATATCATGAACAAGTGGTTTACCACTTGTTCAATCTTAGATGCCCCTTTGTCTTGGTTCTGGGGACTTCCCACTGGAGCAGAGGTTACCTAGTATCCTCAGTAGTGGTTGCCTTCAACAAGGTCTTAGCTATGTAACCACTGTCCAATTGAGAACTTGGGAGTTCAGCAATTGTAGTGGCTGCCATAGTTGAACTATTACTAAGGGTTACATGTAACCCAAGGGATGTAGCCTCTTCATTTGCTGATGGGCTAGCATTTAGAAATAAGTCAGACCCAGCCTCTGGTTGAAGAATATTCTCATTGATTGGTTGGTGAGAAGTGTTGGATAATGTCTGCTCAATTTCTATTGCGTTCAGCAAGGGTAACATGGCGGGTGGTAAAGATGGTATTGGGGAGAGTGGCTGTGTAGAAATCCACATTGCCCTGGGAGAGGGGCTATGGAAGATAGAACCAAGTGTCCCCATGCCTACAACCTGATCCTTTTATGAGGATGCAGGAGGAATTTCAAAGTCGGTTTGAGATCTTTCTGCCATATGCTGTGAAGAAGTAGCAGCAGTGGTTGGTGACTTTGGTGGTGTCACTGGGTTTACCTCTGGGATCTCATCTTCAGAGGACCCTTTTTGGGTTTGGTGGGTTTTCGGGATGCTTTGGATGGTTTCTTTTTGGAGATTTTAGGTTTGGGTTTCAGAGCAGCGGTTGTCTTGCCCTGATCACCTAGAGCAGTGGGCTCAGCAGCCGGAGGTGGAGCTTGAACATTTTGTTCTTCTAAAATAGGCTCAGCCTCCTCTACTTCTGTTTTGGAAACTTTATCTTGATTTGTAATTCGTGTGAATGTTTCATGGTTTAGGCTGCCAGCGTTTGTAACTGCGCCTTGTTTACTTGCGTTTGATTTGATCTGGTATTGCAAGTAACACTCATGAATCTTGGATGTATCAAGAAAGCTTTTTGTTTTGAAATATTTTTAAAATTTGTTACAAGATCATTGAACAGCACCTGGGAGAAGTTAAAATTAGAACCAGTTAAAATTTCAAATCCCAGATACTACATGTTCAATGGAATCTCGTTGAAGGCAGTTGTTTTTGCAGAGACACGAGTAAGTAAGGTGTGGAAAAATAATTTCATCTCTGCTGGAAAATTAGGTTTGAAGATTGTCATACCTTTCAACTGTCCGGTGTAACCTCTTTCAACGAATTCATGTTGCATCTCCCTCAAAGGAAATGATACCAGATGTTGCATATTATTTAACATGAAGACTTGGGAGATAGATTGCAGGGTTATTTGCAGTTGTGTGCCACCAACTTTGGAAGTGATAGAATAGGGCTCACCATCGGCGGTTAAGTTTACTTTAGCCTTTGCCCAAAATTCTCTTAAGGAATCGATGTAAACTGGGGCTTTGACTTCCAACATGTGTTTGTGATTCTTTTAGAATCCGGATCATTGGATGATAATGAGTGTTTGCGTTGGTTTCTTTGAGAATGGCAGTATAATTGCCTGGTGTTTTGATAATGAGGACAAATGAGGGTTTTTCTTGTGTCTATTTCTTCTTCGATTTAGATTTAGGAGCCATGATTGTTGAATGATTTGTGAAATAAAGGCTTTGAAAACTTAGGAATCGCACAAGGAAAGTGAAACCTCTGTTTGGGGATAGAACAGGGTTTTATAGGGTTTTTCAAAAAGTGCACATGACGTGGCGTCTGATGCAACATCTGTCGAATAACATCTGTCCACGTGTAACCTCTGTTTGACAATGCAAAACAGTTGTTTTGGCTAACCATTGTCAGAGTAAACACTACCAGTGGTTGTGACCAATTTTAAACACTATCATAGGTTTGCATCAGTGGATAGATTTTTCTAAACAACAGTGTTTTTGTGCTATCAGAGCTTTGAACAGACTTTAAGGATTTTATTGAAAAATTCAATTTTAACTATTTTAAGGATGAATTTCTGATTTTCTAATAACATTTTATTGCTATTTACACATGGATCACAAGAAAAAATTGTTTTTAATCCATGTTTAGCATTCCAAGCCTGGATATCAAACTGTCAAATGTGGAATCATCAAGTGCTTTTGTCAACACATCTGCTAGTTGATCCTTGGTATGGACATGTTGTAAAGAAATCAGACCTTTTTCATAGCAATCCCTCACAAAATGATGTCTGATGTCAATGTGCTTGGTGGTGGAATGTGAGACTGGATTTTTGATGATGTTTTCTGCTGCTTGACTATCAATTTTGAGAGGAGTCCTCAAGGCAGTCACACCAAAATCCAAGAGTTGGTTTTGAAGCCACAAAATTTGAGCAGTGCAACTTGCAGCAGCTACATACTCTGCTTCAGCAGTGGATGTGGATACTGCAACTTGCTTTTTACTTTGTCAAGACACTAAGCAATCCCCTAGGAATTGGGCTCTTCCAGATGTGGACTTCCTTGTTGTTTTACATCCAGCAAAATCACTATCAGAATATCCTGCAAGCTCAATGTTACCATTAGCTGGATATCAGATACCAAGTGTGGGAGCACCTTTATTGTATCTGAATATCCTTTTTACAGCAATAAGATCTGATTTTCTTGGCATTGACTGTGATCTGGCACAGACACATGTGGCAAACGTAACATCTGGCCGTGATGCAGTTAAGTACAATAAAGACCTAATCATGCTTCTATACAAAGTTTGATCAACAAGGTCATCTTTGCCATCTATAGTGACTAGCATGGATGTTGCCATGGGTGTGCTGCAAGGTTTACAATCATTCATATCAAATTTCTTATGTAGTTCTTTCACATACTTATTTTGATGAATGAAAGTGCCTTTTTGCATTTGTTTGACTTGTAACCCAAGAAAACATTGCAGCTCACCCATTGCACTCATCTCAAACTCTGCTGCCATGAGTTTTCTGAACTCTTCACACATGGCAGTGCATGTGGATCCAAAGATGATGTCATCCACATAAATCTGGACAAGCATCAAATCGTTTCCTTTCCATTTAAAAATAGGGTTTTGTTAATCCTACCTCTGGTAAAACCAATGGATAAGAGAAAAGTGGATAGAGTTTCATACCAGGCTCTTGGTGCTTGTTTTAGACCATACAATGCTTTGTTTAACCTATACACATGATCAGGATGGAAGTGATCTTCAAAACCAGGAGGTTGACACACATATACTTCTTCCTTGATCTTTCCATACAGGAATGCACTTTTTATATCCATTTGATACACCTTGATGTTGTGGTTAGCAGCAAAGGCTAAGAACAGATGAATGGCTTCCAGCCTTGCAACTGGAGCAAAAGTTTCATCATAGTCAATCCCTTCTTCATGTCTGTAGCCTTGAACCACGAGCCTTGCTTTGTTTTTTACAACAATACCCTTTCATCTGTTTTGTTCTTAAAGACCCACTTTGTGCCGATGGGACTCACATCTTTTGGCAGTGATACAAGTTCCCAAACTTGTTGTCTCTTGAATTGTAGGAGCTCTTCTTGCATGGCTTCTACCCAGCTGTTGTCTTTCAGTGCCTCTCGGTACTTGACAGGTTGTGTGAGTGATAGAAATCCAGCAAAAAGACCGGGCTTGGCTTCTTGTGAGCACACCCTCATTGATGTTGCCAATAACTTGATCCAATGGATGGCTTTTGAGGAATATCAAATCACCTTGATATGGGACAATGGCATTTTGAGGTAAAGCTTGCAAATGTGTATCATCTGAGCTATCCTCTGCTGGTGAATTTGATGGTCCAGCCTCCGATTGGAATAGTGGTGGAGAGATTGGTGGTGTGGGAGTGAAAGTGTGTTGATTTTCGCCCATTTGTAGCGGACTTTCATCAACAGATGTTTGGATTTGAGAGCTGGCAGAGGTTTGAGTATTAACCATTGTTGACCTAGCAGAGCTTTCACCATTGTTACTAACATCTGCTCCTCTGCCTGTAGGATTGATTTTGAGAGGAAGAATACAATCATATCCTTGCTCTTCAACTGATGATTGTGGAGTACCTGCAGGGTTAGTCTTGACAGACACATCTTCAAATGTAAATTTAGATAGATCAAACAATTCAGCAGGTCCATTTGCTAGGGTTTCCAAAGATGAGAGTTCATTAAATTTCACATTTAGAGTTTCCTCAACACACTTGGTCCTAGAGTTAAAAACTCTGTAGGCTTTGGAAATGGTTGAGTATCCGAGAAAATAACCACAATCAACTTTGGCTGCAAACTTGGATATTGAATCCTTGATGTTTAAGATGAAGCATGGGCAGCCAAAGACTTTGAAATAAGAGATCAGAGGTTTGATTTTGTAAAGCAATTCATAGGCACTCTTTTGATGCCTAGGGTTTATCAAAACTCTGTTCTGGACATAGTAAGCAGTGTTTACAGCCTCTGCCCAAAAAGACAATGGTAAACCTGAGTCTGCAAGCATAGTCCTTGCTAATTCAATTAAAGTTCTGTTTTTCCTTTCAACAACCCCATTTTGTTCTGGAGTTCTAGGAATGCTTAGCAATCCCTTTTGACTCACAGAAGGCATCCAACTCCTTGTTTCTAAACTCTGTCCCATTATCACTCCTAAAGATTTTTACAGGAAGATCAAATTGCTTTTCAACTTGTTTAACAAAGTTTTGCAAATGTTTGCTGTTTCATCCTTGGAGTGTAAAAAGAAGGTCCATGTGAACCTAGAAAAATCATCAACTATCACCAGAAAATATCTTTTGTGTTTTAAGCTCATGATGTTTACAGGTCCAAACAAGTCCATATGAAGCAACTGTAAGCACTGACTTGTTTTGGACTCTTCAATTGACTTGTAAGAGCTTTTATGTTGTTTACCTTTTAAACAGGGAACACAATGCTCTTCACAAGTAAATTGTTTTTGGGGTAACCCTCTAACCAGATTTTGTTTTGAGAGAGTGGAGATAGTTTTTAGATTTGTGTGTCCTAGTCTTTTATGCCATAGCTCTTTCTCTTTGCTTGAGGCAACTGAGAACAGGCATGCATCTGACATAGGATTATCATTTAACCGATCAACCATAAATACACATTTCCTACTCTATGAGCAGTCAGCTGTGCTTTGCTCTCTGCAATGATTTGATCAATCCTTTTGACAACCCCTGGTCTTACAATTAGGCAAGTTTTGTTTGTGAAAAAGGAACCATAACCTTTATCACTCATCGGTGAAACACTTAAGAGATTGAATTTTAGATTGTCAATGAGATTCACATTTTCAAACTTGAGTTTCCTGCTGAAACACATCCTGATCCTAACAGCTTTCCTTTTGAATTATTCCCAAAGGATATATCACCCCCTCCATGAGCTTTAAAATCTCTGAGCAGGGCTTTACATCCTGTCATGTGCCTGGAGCTTCCACTATCTACATACAAAAGACTGTCAAGGCAAGTAGAAGCTCCTGCACATGTTTTGAAATAATTAGTTCAGGTGAGTCCCGAAAGCCAAAATGGCTTTGGATGGGGTATCAGGTGGTCCAGAATCAAGTTCAGACTGATGAGCAGTGGTTGGATCAGACTTTTGTAACCACTGCTGTGACCTACCTCCTATCAGTTGTTGGTAACCATGAGGATGCCTATTTACCCTTGTCTTATAAGACTTTTTGTAAGTCTCATAAGTCATAGGCACCTTTTGGTAATTAGGCTGGCATTTACCTCTTGGAAACTGGTTTGATGGAGGTGCATCTGTTACTTGAATTTCTCTGCTGACAGAGGTTTGATTTAAAGCTTTAGTGACAGATGTTTCACATGATTTAAAATTTTGTTTTGCAAAATTTGAGTTTTCTCTTTCTAGAGCTTTTTCTCTAATCTCTTTTACCTTTTGGTGATAAGTTTTGAGATAGACAGACTCTTGAGTTGGATGATTTGTTTTGTTGCAAATGGTGCATCTAGGAGATTTAGGTATGAGACAAGTTTTGTTTATATCATTAGCTTTTAAAAGAAAACAATCTGTTGTATCATGATTTCTCTTTTCACAAAATTTACAAAACAAGTGTTTAACCTTTTCCTTCTTTCTCCTATCAGACTTTTTGAAACCAGATGACGTAAGCCCTGCTGGTAAGTCTTTGATAAGGATCACCAATGCTTTTGGTGCTTTTATAGCATCAAGAGTTGAAAAGTCCATTGGCTTCAAGTTTTCCAGAATATCACACTCATCTGACCAGGTTGGTTTAAACTGATATTTTTCAATTTCCTTTTCTTTTGGTGAAACCTCTGGTTTTTCAAGAACAATTTTGTTTCCTTCCTTATCAGTGATTTTAATTTCTTCACCAGCCAAATTTGTTGGGACTATTTCAACAAGCTCAGAATCAATTTTTGCAACATTTTCACAAGTATGGTCATATTCCCTAAAGCCTATACCAAACTTTATGTTGCTCTTGACTTGAGCATCAAGCATAAGCTCATAACCTTTGCAAGACTCTAACCATTTTTCACAAGTGATCTATTCAAGCTCCTATTTGCAAACCTGATATTTTTCTACCATGGTTTAGAGCTGGTCTTTGATTATGCTTGATTAATGCCTTAGGCTACTCATTTCAGAATCTTTTTCACTTAATTTTGTTTTTAACTCTTTCACATGTTTTTCAAATTTAAGTTCATCTTCCAAAATTTTGTTTCTCAGGTTTTCATTCACCTGTTTTATGTTTGCAAAAGCAATAATGCATTTTTCAGAACATAGATCTTTTAGGATCTGAGGTGATACCTTCGAAGCAGCCATAAGAGCACAATCACATTCTTCTTCACACACCTCAGTGTCCCATGGGTCAAATAGATTTTCTTTTTTAATCTCAGCAGCATTCAATTCAACCACAGGTGTGACTTCTGGTGTAACCACTGCTTCACAACATTCAATCACATCAGATTTTGACTCCTATTCCACAGACTCATTTCCTTTAACTATGGTCTCAAGAGCCATAAAACATAGGTTTTCATTTTCAAAATCATTTTTGGCTATGAGAGCAAAGTTTTCATTAGTTAAATCCTCAGGCAAACTACTCCAGTCAACAAAACCTTGGGTAAAGAAGCTTTGTTGTGTAACCTATGCTGGTGTAGCAGTGGTTTGACTAGTTTGAGTGACATGTGGAGCTTGTTGCACATGCACTTGAGGTGGTGCTTGAACATATTGAATCTGTGGAGCAGGGGTTTGGACATAATGAATACTGAAAGTTGTTACAGGACTTGCAAAATGAGTAGTATTTTGCATTTGATGTGCAGAGGTAATCTGGGAATATTGGACAGTGCTTTGAGGATTGGTGCCAGGATAAGTTACAATTGGTCCAGCAGTTTGAGTTCTGCATTCCCTGGCAAAATGTCCCATCCTATTGCACTTGTAACAATTTATCTTTCATTTATCTAACCCAACTTTTAACCCCCCATGGAATCATGGAAACCTCCTACCAGTTCTTTTGTAAAACTTACTAGCCCTGACACTCAAGAGTGCCAACTGGTGTAGGATGTCCATTTCTTCCAAATCTGTGCGTTCAAAGTGTTGTAAGTCATTCATCTCAAAACTCAGATTGTCAGAGGTTTGGCTTTCACAATTTGCAGCAAAAGCAAAATTTGGTGTACTGGGATCAGAGTTGAAATTGTTTCCAGAAGTTATGTCAATGTAATGATCAAAACTCTGATCCTTTCCACTACCAGACCCCTCTTCATGACTATAGAGAGCAGTGTTTCCCAGTGTATAGTCATCAGTCACTTTCCCAAACCTTGAAGCTTCTTTTTCTGATTCAACTCTCTCTCATAAGTGAGAAGTCGACCATGAAGCTGTGTGAGGGTCATTTCTTTATAACCAACAGATGTTCGAGTAACATAAGATATTGTCTCCTATTTTCTGGTAGTGATCTTAAGAAACGACTATTGATAGTCGAATTAGGAAAGCTCACATCTACCAGTTTTAATTCGCTTATGAGACGCTAAATCTCTCGAACTGTTGGGTTAGTGACTCACCTTTTACATGGCAAAATATTTCATACTGCTCATTCAAGACTTCTCTATTATTCTCGATCACTCTTCAGTACCACTGAATTGCTCTTTAAGAGCATCCCATAACTCTTTAGCACTATTACAATGAAGTAATCCCGCATAAATCTCATTGGGCAAAGCTGAAGCAACTATACTGAAAGCCTTAGCATCCAATTCGATTTTGAGGAAATCCTGTTCAGAGTAATTTTCGAGATTTTTAGGAACTTGAGTGTGGGGATCCTCTATGCTTGGAACTATGGGAACATGAGATCCAAACACAACGGATCTCCAACATTCGGTGTGTCACATGACGAGTGGAGAAAAAAGTTGTTAGGGTTTGCTGTTGAGAGAAGGAGATTTTATATGTAACATTTTGTGGGTGTCATAAAAGAGAAGTTTATTAGGGTTTTTATATAAAAAACAACAAAGAATGACAGCTTTGGGTTTAAAGTGACAGATCATAATGTTGGGAATATACTAATTTGATGGTCATGAAAATATTTAATGAAAAGTTGATAGACAAAGATACAGTTAATTTTTCTTAAAAAGTGATTGTTAAATTGGTTTCATGAAAAAGTAATTCACAAAAGACAAAATTTGGTGTTGGCAAAGATTTTTTTCTAAAAAAATCAAAATCAATTTGTTTGTGATTAAAAATTTGGTTGGTTCTACATATTAGATTTGTTTCGCAAAGCGTCGGGTGTCATTTCCGAATCGAGATTAGAAAAGCGGACCGGGTCATCTTGGTTGAAGTTGAGCCATTCAAGTTTGGGCCAATTCTATTAAAAGTGGGCTTAGATTATAGAGTAATTTTGGGCTGGTAATAATTTTTCATTTGGGCCCAATAAAACTTATTTTGTGAATTGAGCTGTAATTTATATTGGGCCGAGATTTGTTCTGAATCGATATTGAGTTACATAGTGTTTTGAACCGAGTTTGAATATTTAGTTATTCTTTTGGACCGGAATTTTTAAAACTTTGGACAATTTTTTTTTGGCCTACATGTGTGGACCAATACAAGATTCATATATTTGGGTTGTTGGGTTGAAATTTATAATTTTTAGCGGACCAAGATTGTTGCTTGTGTTGAATCGCATTTCGAGTTGAGATTTTTGAACCGGGATTTGGTCTACTAAAGTTTCGGGTTTGACTGTTTAGGTTTAAGAGAAAACACACTTTAATGAGTTCAAAAATTGTTTGGTTGCCAAGTGATAATTTGTTAAAATGAGGACAAGCGATTATCAATGTTACATGAATCAAAACATATTAAGAGAAAGATTTAAAAGTAGAGAAAATGAGACATTGATTGAAGGATTAAATAGATACGAAAAGTTGCTTTATGAAATGTCTAAATATAATGTCAATGAGTCAGAATTAAAGAAGGTTTCTGTGACAAATGGCAAATAACCGGTAATTTCGTACAATCTAATCACCTACTTTATTTTGCAATCTCATGCATTTAATCATGATTAAGTTACGTAATTGAGTCGTACGACATATAACAAGTTTTAGGACAAGCAAAACGTACGATAACATCTATTGGTTTCCCATACATCGCGAAACAACAAAAACTATGTCCTAAAAGTGTTAGTAGAGAGTGCTGGGCGCACTATTCATTGTTGCACTATTCATGCCAGCAAACCGTTAAAACAGAATAGAACAACGAGTTAAGATATACGAATGACATTAATGAGTCCATTTATATATGAAAACACTAATGTTGGAACAAGTCTTACATTACTATATAACTTTCCGGTACAACGCCCGAAATGCAAGATTGTCCGATCGGCTAAAAATATAACATTTTTAACTCGCCCATAATAATAATCCAGCAATTCTGGAACCCCAGAATTATGATAATGGAAGAAAAACACACTAAAACATCGTAAGTATTTCAATGGAATGTCCAAAATCATGAGCTCCCGATATTATAGCACTATATCTAAAACAAGTCCGTTAGCGACCCGACGAACTAGTAAGCGGAATTTTCGTCACATAACAACCAAACGAAGAAGCTAGTGAACTAGTTAAGCTTATTTTGGGATTCAAAATCACTTCATACATCTTTTGAATGCGGAATGACAACTTACGGCAACTTTCGCCGGTACGCCACAAAAGTGCCGTAAATTAGCCGACGACCAAACGAAAAGCATTCAAAGTGCCAAAGCACAATTTTTACTAGTTTATTGAACTAGTTAATGCTAATTTATATACGGAATCCCTAATTACACCCTAATAATGTAATTAAACCCTAAATGCCAAACTTTGATTAAACACCATAATATCTAGTAAATTAACAACTCTTTATAAAAAAAATGTTACACCTCCCCCCCCCCCCTCTCATGAATTCGGTCAGCAAGTGGGTCCCATCCACTTGATCTTGTTTGAAATTGTGAAGATATGGAGTATGGTTGTGACTTGGTTGTTGTTGAAAAGAATGATCATGCACCACCTTACTTCACCTAGTTGAACCTTATCATTTTCATCATACTTATCATCAAATTTGAAACTCAAAAACCCTTCTTGTGCACCCCAAAACTCACGGCAGCCAACAAGCACCACAACCCACCAAAAAAATTCCATAAACATCCTAATTTACTCATGTTCTAGCCATTAAAAGATCACTTATACATGGATTAAGCATGGAGGATCATTAGGAGCTTGGTTGGAGCTTAAATCTCTTCTTATTTTCTTGTCTAGCTTGTGCAATCTTGTAAGCTTCCAAACCCTTGTATTTAAGCTTCAATTTACTAGTAGATATCAAAAGTACAAGTTGATTATCTTGAAGATTAATAAAAATCTAATCAAAAACCCTAATCTCAAAGTTAATAATCTACTAATCTAAACTTATTATGTGGTTATTTGTGAAGATTAGTATACTCTTGTAGGTGGAATTATGTTGATTATGTTAAGATTAGTGGTTTAAAGTTTATATTTATGATGATTTTGTGATTAGCTTTATGTAGTATCTTAGATTAGTGATAAGCTAGCCATGATACACTTAAAAATGTGATTCAAATATATTTATTTTTAAATCATACAAGATCATCCACTTCAAAGATCATGAGTATTATATGTATGAACTTTGATTGGTGATTTTTAAAAGATAAGACATGTAATGAACATGATTCAAGACTTTTAAAACCCTAACAACTTGGTTTTTATTTAAAACAAGTTTGTAAGACATTATTTATAACAAGTGATAAAAAGTCTTGGAAATTTCTAATAAACTTGGAAAAGTGGTTAACTTGAAGTCGTGAAAGTTAACTTAAAATAATGCTCATAAGAAATCTTTGAAGGAATATGTGATTACATGTGATAAATATGATTTGTGAAACTTGATGAATTAGTGGTGATTTGGAACTTGATTGGTGATTTAAATACGTTTTTAAAAAAATGTGGTAAACGCTATAATTTTGGGGAGTCATGGCGAAATTTTTTAAAATCATAATCATGATTAATTAGGGGTTAAAGTGTGATTAAATGGCTAATTATACTTAAGGATTTTAATCATGGTTAAACGAACTTTTGATGAAAGGTTTAAAGTATTAATCATCCAAGTAAGTTTCTAAATTATTTGTAAAGTGTGTATATTATGTGTTATGTGTATGTATTTAGATACTTTGGAATAATCTAAATAATACACAAAGAATACCAAGAAAATACTTGAAGAATAACAAGTATAAACACACATAAATACTTATACACAATATCCTCAAACTACTAATAATGCTAAATTAACGGACTAAACGGACGAGCAGATAACCCAGGCGACGAACAAAAATTATAAGAACATATATTGTCACCCATGACAAGGAGGCGTATCGTCATCACAAGGAGGCTACTGCGACACTTGAGCGTTCATCGACACAAAAATATATATATTGAACGATGACAACGACACGTCTAAAAATATAATTAGACACCGAACATATATATATATATATATATATATATATATATATATATATATATATAGGGAGAGGATTACGAGAAAACTACTTAAATGTGAGAAAACTAGAAAACTATATAAAAAGCAAAAAAAAAGCATAAAAAACATACAATTTTTTTTTGTTATGATTTTTTTATAAAAAATCGCTGCTTTTTATGTATAAAAAAACTTTTTTTCAAAAAAAAAAAACTTGTACTGCACATGTGCACTATATGTGTACTATACATGTGCATTACATGTTATGTTGCACATGTGCATTATATGCTTTTTTTAAAAAGTTTTTTTATATATAATATATATAGCGATTTTTTTATTAAAAAAATTTGATATGTGTTTTTGGCTTTTTTAATTAGTTTTTTGGTTTTCTCATTTAAACTAGTTTTCTCATGATCCATCCCATATATATATATATATATATATAATATTATATATATATATATAACAAATCTGGAAAGTTAAAAACTTCAAAAACTACTAAGTGATTATATAAGTTTATAAGATACTTGAAAATTTTCATACTTAGTAAAATACATTAAGTGTAAAAGTTTCCAATAAATGGACCCAATTTATGTAAGTATTACGGGCTAGGCCCAATTATATAATAATATGGGCTAGGCCCAATCACATAACTTAGTGGATTCTATAAGTTAAGTGGGCTAGACCCAATACGTAAAAGACATGGGCTAGGCCCAAAATATATAAAAGACATGGGTTAGGCCCAATAACAAGATAACATGGGCTAGGCCTAATGACAATATATCATGGGCTAGGTCTAATGACAAAATAACATGGGCTAGGCCCAATGACAAGATAACATGGGCTAGGCCCAATGACATGGGGTAGGCCCAATGACATGCGTGCTAGGCACGAGGACAAGTGAAGGGCGATGCCCGTTCACACACGATTCAAGACACAATAACAAATATATATATATATATATATATTTGTGAAATATATATAAACAAATAACAATCGAACAACACAACCTACCAAAACTATAAAAACAATAACGTTGTTCAAAGAAAACAAACGAATACATAACAATAATCAAGATGAACAACTTGTACGAGGTCAACCCGATCTAAGTGTCTAATAACATTAGTACACTTGTAGGTTACACGCGTACTCGGACACTCGCATTACATTTGTCACACCCCGTTAAATCGATTACATCAGAGCCGGGTGTGATCAACTGGTATCTTCATTTCACAGCGGAAGTGTTTAAAACTAAGACTTCTAGAAAGTTGAACGCCCGCTAAGTACTCGAATCCTCACGGGTTCTCATATTCCAACCGTGCCATAGTTTGACTTTTGAAAAACCTGAGAAAGAAACATGCGAAAAATCAACATAAAGTTGAGCGAGCTCATAGTTTGTTTTGAAAAAGATTTTAAACAAATCTTTTTGTTTACCGGTTTAAAAGTTATTGAGAAAACAAAACTAAAACCATTTTTCTCGGCATGTCAATTGAAAACCTTGTTTTTGTAATATTTGAATACCCGTCGATGTCCGCGTACGACAAAGACAACATGCCCGCATGAGCCTATAACCCACCCCAAGCCAGTAAGTGCCTCGTCAAACCGTTTACTCAAGATGGTAGACTAGCAGGCGGTCATAGTTCTAGTATGTAGCGAGGACTTCACTGTACAGTTTTAAGCGACCCTACGGCCCTTAGTGTTGAGTAGTGGACAATCCAGTCCTTGTTTCTATAAGCAGGACCAACCAGTCCTCTTATTTGTATGTAGGACAAACCAGTCCTTGTGTCTTCGTGCCTCGCACTAGCATGTGTGGGCCTAGCCCACTAGTTTCTTTGTGCCTCGCACAAATAAGAATGGGCCTAGCCCATTTGAGTCTATAATCAGAACCAACCAGTCCCCTTAATTGTTTGTAGGACAATCCAGTCCCGTTGTAGCTAGGACATTCCCGTCTCTAGCCATGAAACTCATGCACGTTCTGAAAATACGCGTGTGTTTTGTAAAACAGGTATATTGAATATAAACCTTTCGTAAACCATTTGAGTTAATTGAAATCCTTTTGTAACATGTTTTAGAAATATGAATCATTTTGTTTCCCGAAATTTTGTGTACTTTGTCAAAACTTGCATGTCTTTCCACCCCCGAAAACATTTAAGAAAATGTAAAACCATGAAAAGTGGGGGGTTATGAACTCACCTTGTTATCCTTGTGCATAGCTAGGTTAATGTGATTCTGTGATGTCATTCCAAGAACGTGAACTCGCTAGCGTGCAACTATAGCATTCCTATCAAGGAATTAAGCTTATAAGATTCTAATAGGACAACTAGTTAAACTACGTGTCCGAGCTCTACCAAATCGTTAACAACGATCCTAAAAGGGTGTTATCATCTTGACTTAGAATAACCGATCTATGGTTATTTGATCTTTTTCATTATCGGTGATAGATACTAGGCCTTGGAATACTTATTTTTCCAAAAGATTTAGAATATACGTTTATACATTTAAATATAAATATACTTACGAGGTTGTGTCAGTTGTCGTAATTTGAAACACATAGATGAATGACGATACAACTCGTCGTAGTCTTCGTAGACGTTAATATATATATATATATAATATATATATACATATATGTATATATATACACACTATATATATATAGGTACATATATATACGTAAAATATTTCGTATCCGAATAATGATCTTGCGTATCGTTTATAATTAGTAAAATAATTATATAGTCGTACGCTTGTTATAATCTTCCATTAAAGTGTCGTGCTTCATTTAGACCTTGGGAAATGGGAAATAAATATAGATAATCACATTTATTTTATGAAATCTTTGACTTGGTTGTGCTTGAAATAAATATTCACCATTACGTTTATATAAATTAAGTATCCGAACGGTCGACAGTTGAATATGTAAAACATTAGCTTTGTTTTATAAAATAATCCCGACGTTCGTAATAGATAGTATCCGAAATTATTCGAACTATCGATGTTTAAATAAATATGAAACATTACATTTATTTTATAGAAATAATTATTTGGATTTCCGAGGTTTGAAGTAAACATAAACTATTATTTTTATTTTATATGTTTTGAATTCTCAAAACGTTTGAAATATAAAATCCGAATTTCCGACGTTGGAAGTAAGTATAAAACAATATACTTATTTTGTATAGTTTTCGAATTCCGAATGTGTTTCATTTGGTTTTAAAATAATAAGTATAGAATATAAATTTATATTTTAATGAAAATCGGAAATAGTTTCCTTTGTTTTTAGGATAACCCGATAACTCAAGTTGTCGTTATTTTGTCAAAACACAACATTTTCAAACACGCCATTATACCACACCACAATATACTATGAATCCGATGTTCAAATAATGATACGCCGTGTTAAGTTTGAAATACGTATATTATATATTATATGCGGATTATCTTCACATAATTGGTCTACTTACGAAACAATCGATGCAACTATTTTTAGAATTTGATGATATGTAATTGGTAGCGTCGGGTCGAGCTCGGTTTCGCATTTAAACGATGTTTATAAGAGAAATATATAGTTTTCATGTCGTTAATAATTTATCAATCCTCGTGTCGATCGGGTTTTGACCCGAGTTGACTGAGTTGACCGGGTTTGACCAGAGTTGACTGAGTTGACCGGGTTTGACCCGAGTTGACTGCAGTTAACCCGAATCCAAAACTGATTTAAAACCGAAACTGCACATAATCCATTGAAAACCCATCAAAACTGATGTGAACCCGAACCATCCCGAACCGAGGAGTATCCGACCAAACTGAGTTGACTCGGATCTGAACCGAGTCGCTTGAGTTGACTAGAACCCGAAATCCAGCACCACCATCATTACTGCCGCTACCGTCGACCGGCCACAGGGCCGCCGCCGGCTGCGGCTCTTGTTCCGCCGCCGTCACCACCGAACCACTCCGGGAAAACCTCGAACCGTCGCCGGAAAAACGACGTGGCCGTCGCTGCTACTGTTTACCGTCGTCTCAGACATCACGATCATCATCATCGTCAAGCTACTGATGCCGTGAACACCACCATCGCCGCCGTATATGGAAGTGCCGCCACCGGGTTCCACCGCCGTCGTCTCGTCGTCGCACCACCGCGGCTTGGTGGTCGGCCCCCTTTATCTCTCACCTGAAACAACAAAGCAAAAACCGCCAGAAATACGTCGATCTAAACAGATCTAAAAGAAAAAGGTGGAAGAGAAGGGTTAGACAAGTTTTACCGGAGAACCCTTGGACCCGCGGCTGCCATAGCTTGAAACCACCATATCCGCGCCTCTACTGGACAAACAGACGCCGGATTCGTGTTCGGGAGGTAGGTTTTAGGGGGTTCATCGCAAGTCCGCCGTCAAAACTGCCGGAAAAGTCTCCACCGCCGCCGTCTGCGCCGACGCCGCCGCCGGAATTCCTCGCCGGACCACCATGCGACGGTGGCCGACCATCGCACTTCGCCGGAGCTCCGATGGAGATCGGCCGGACTCTGGTCACCGGATTTCTTAGAGAGAGAGTGAGAGAGAATGGTGGGTTAGAGAGAGAAAGGTGAGTGTGGTTATGGTGTGTAGTGTGTGTAAACACACTTATATAGCTAGGGTTTGGGAGGTTGGGCCCAAGGCTGCCCGTTCCTAGCGTTTTCGAGCGGCCCGATCGAATTTCTGAAGCCTTTTTCGTACCTGAACGTCGTATAATGCCGTGTAATCATGTTTTAGGGTCTAAACTATGTAAAATAGCATCAGTAGTCGTCGTTTGACGTGTTTGTTCGTCGGTTGCGTTAAAATCGCGAAATTTGACACGTTTGTCGTTTCTTGTCCGTTTTTCGATCCGATTTCATCTACGAATATTAAAATTTAATTACGGAGCTAAATTTGTCATAATATTTCCATTTTGAAGGTGATACACGTGTCTGATGCCTTCGTTTCGTTGCGGGTGCGTTCCCCTAGTCACGTTTTTCGTATGCATAAGCGTTTGATGCCATTCAAAGCACCGTAAATTCGCAAAACCAAGTTCATATGTATAAATTATTTGTTTAAAATTCGTGTTTGTCATCCTTGTCAGTATTTTGTCCGGTATCAGTTCGTTGACGCTTGTCGTTCAGCAGTTTTCCCGAAAACCACCATACGCGTACTATAAGATTATAGCGTTCCTAGGCGTTTCAAAGCCTAATTAGGTTAATACGTGTCTTAAACACTATGCATTATCGCCTTAGTCGTTTGTTAATCGCGTAATTAAAAGCCGAAAAGTACATGTTGTCACAACATTAGTACGGCTTTACGGAACGCAAACTAGTAAGTTCATGTCCCTCTTTTCTTTTAAACGTTTTTGGTTTTATAACACTTGGGGGGAAATACATGTTTATGACAATCGTATGTTAGCTACGGGTTTAGATGATGACAATGATCAATGTGCATAAGTAGGATGATGACAATGAAACAATAATAACCATTAATCACTTAGTGACCAAGGTGCAACAGGTGTAGATCTATTGAGCTTGAGACACGCTCCACTCTTGGTTGGTATACCCTTGAGTGCTTTTGTGAGCCCTATTGATAATAAAGTTGTCTCGGTTTGGTTATTTACTTATGGCACATTATATCAGGGGCTCGCTACCCATTGATAGATCCTTAAACCCAGGATTGATGACAATAACATACTCGATTTTCAATGATGGATTTCAAACTATGACACTTATACGAAACAATAACTACATGAACTCGCTCAACTTTTGTTGATTTTTCAAACTTACATGTATTTCAGGAAACAAGACATGAGCCGATGATAGACTTCGGAATGGGATGACATAACAACGGTTGCCAACTTTTGGAGGATTTTCCTTTTATATCCCAACCATGTATGGATATATAGTAGTCAAAACCTCACTATGTTTATGATTAAAAACAATCTTTTGGTTATGATGTAATGAAACTATACCATGTTTTGGATAGCAAATGTAAACCAGTGAAAGAACTTGTAATCTTACTTTTGGAACTTGTAAACTTTGGTTATAACTTAATGTATGACATGGCATCGTTGTTAATTACTATTTGTTTACACGATTGGATGCAATGATTACCTCTTAGTCACACACTTGCGCTTTCGCTACGACCAGGGTGTGACAGTTTCGAAGTTAGAAGAATCTCTATTATCAGAGTGGGATAATTTTATCCGTGGATTAAGAAAAGATCCTTGGTTTTTAGTGTTACGTGATTATGAATTCATCCATAGGATTCAAGATTATATATCAGATATTGAAGAGAAGAAAGCTTTGAGGATAAAGAAGGATAGAGAAAAAATAATGGTGAAGAATATTCAAGTCAAAGAATCGATTACATCTACAACTGAGGCTTCATGTTCTGAACCAATGTGCTCAAAATGTGAAAAATATAGATCTGACAATGCCAAACTACTGAATGATTTGGAGAATTTGACATTGTAAAACAAAATTTTAAAACAAATTGAAAATGAGGCTAAAAAGAAAACAAAAATTTTAGAAAACAAAACTTAGTTTTGAATAAATATGATTTTGAAAATCAAATTACAATAAATTCTCATCTTTAAAAAATAACTGAACATGAAAAAGATGTTGAGATTGCTAATAATGAAATTAAGATTTTGGAAATTAAATTGAAAGGTTTTTTTACCTCATCTTTAATATTAGATCATATGGTTCCAAAACTGATAAAAAAATGAAGAAACTGGGAAGGATGCATATGAACATGGTAATCGAATTGGGTATAAACTGCTGAGAAAAGGTAACCATGTTAAATCGACAACGGTTGTACCTCATAACACTAAAAATAAAAATAAAACTCTCTCGGTTGAAATTTCAATAAATGACAATATCACAAATTATGACGAAGTCATAATTGAAGATTGCGATGAAGATATCGATGATAAAGAAATTAATAAAAAGGAAATATTTTTGAAACTAAAAGAAAAATATCAAGAAATATTTCACCATTTGCTGAAAAGGGTGAATGTTCTACACAAAAATCATAATTTAAATATTTTAAAAATTTTCAAAACAAAAATAAAAGTTGATCGGTACGATCATCCAATCATTTTGAAAACTCACAAAATTTCAGAATAAGTGGTGTAGGTTTAATACCTCGAAATTTTGTGTCCAGTTAAATACCGACGCGTGTCCATACTCTCATGTGTGCCTAATGCTGGCCGCAAGGAACCATTCCTGCCATTTAATAAAAGAATAAAGGTAAAAGGATTAAATGTGTCAACATTCCAAAATCTTTGGCCTTTGAGTGACCTTTACGGACCGTAAATCCTAGTGCTTACGGACCGTAACAATGTTGGGTTTGTTGGGACTGACAGGTGGTTACGGACCGCAAGGCTTAGTCCTTACGGTCAGTAAGAAATTCAAAACCAGGGGTGCCAGGAGGTCCTTACTCCTTACGAATCATAAGCCTGTAGCCCATACGGTCTGTAAGGTCTGTATCTAGGCAGATTTTGTTTGGAGCCAAGGCATTCTGCCAAGATGTGACATTTGTGCCTTTACAACCATCATACGATTCCAAACGATTTCGAATCCAATGAAATCTTGTGTTTCATTCCCGGGAATTGTATAATTACATATGACATTCACACATTTCAGTCCATGTACAATTTCAACCCCTCAAACCTTTTCTAGAAGTTATACGTAAAACTGTTACGCAAACATAATCAGTTTAACGTGACGTACACTTCGGAACAAAGACATAAGCTAAACATACCCTAAATACCCTTTACATAACTTAGAAATAAGTTTTGAAGGGTTCGGTATGGCAAAAACATGCTTATTCAAGCTCAGGGACTATTTGCGACAAATTGCGAAAGTCTGTCAATTCTCGTATTTTTGAATATGGACCTTGTGTAGACATCCAAAAAATTCTTGTATTTATTGACAGGAATGCAAATATATCGTTTGTTGCGAAATTTCGGTCGTTTTCGCACTCGTTAAAGCGTTCGTCGTAATTAAGCGAAAAACGTAACCGTACAAACCAAACGAACCGACATCCATAATATTTTTGGGCATACTCCAAGTTACATATGCTTTAAAATCCTCACAGAGCTTAAAAATTAAGTTAACGAGTTTTAGAAGTGACAAAACACAACAAAAACAAGTCCAGGGGCCAAATTGTCATTTTTTTGAAAATATAGTCACCGTAAGCTATGCTCCCCGTACCTAGACACAACAACTTGTTTTCATGGTAGCCATCTGTTTTTACATGCTTGGAGCCAAATAATTCGTGTTTTCCAAGCATGTTCCTGCAATTGACACTTGTTTTGATCACCTTTGATCTTTGC
This sequence comes from Scalesia atractyloides, assembly GCA_947069175.1. Lineage (NCBI taxonomy): Eukaryota > Viridiplantae > Streptophyta > Magnoliopsida > Asterales > Asteraceae > Scalesia > Scalesia atractyloides. The sequence continues at coordinate 52,784,309 of CAMTDV010000015.1, read as the reverse complement.
TACCTCATGGGACATGTGTGATGATCCTAGAGCTCCTAAACAACTATAAATAGCAACCATATTGCACCATTCTTCCTTGCTCATTCACAATTTATTTCTCCCACTCTCTTGGAGCTTGTTTCCAGTAATTGGAGACCTCCTCTCTGAGTTCTTAAGTGTTTCTCAAACATAAGTAAGTACTCTCCCTTAGTCTTGTTCATTATTTTAGCTTATCTTGAGCTAAAAAGTCAAACAGTTGAATTTCTATTTGACTTTCGGTTCTGACCATATTTGGACAAGACAAAGTTCAATTGAACTTTGCAACGTGATCGTAATCACAAAGGTTATAATCCCTAGCGATTGCACCTTCTGATTACCACGTTTACTAGTCAAAGTAACGGGTTAAAGTTTCGGTCAACAATGCGCATAATGTGCATTTTACGATGAACCCATTTTTGGGTATCAAAACACCAAGTTTTGGTACCAAATCAGTTTTATAAACTTAGTTAGACATGTTTTGACATGTCTAACTCGTCACTTCTAGTTTAGTGCTTATTTAGGGTCGTAAGTCGAGTGGTCTTGACCACCTCTTTGACTTTCGAATCCGACCCGTTTGGTTGATCTTAGGATCCGACCAAACATATATGTGACCATAGTTGCATAGGGAATAACCGACTGAAGTTATACCTTATGGTCACATCGTTTGGTTAGTGCTATGATAAGTCGCTCTTATGTTCCTTAAAAATGACCAAAATGCCCTTTTTGCGCATAAATCCATTTTAAACATACAAATTTTTAACATGTAAACTGATATTATAACATTTTCAGACATGTTTGAGCATTTAAGACTTAACATAGGACATGTTTAACCATCCGAACACGCGTTTACGCAATGACACGTTAAAGTAGCATAAACTATCTTAACAGGTCATAAGGGGTCAAAAGCACTTAGGATTCATTCCAAATCAGAATGTTGAGTTTGTTGAACAATTTCATATGAGTTATCACACTCGTTTGGTTTACAAAACCTGATTCTATCGGATTCCCCTGATTATGTCATGTACTTTAACATAGTTACCCGATGTTAGGACACACTTGACTCCTTGATCTTTTGGCTTTGTTTACACATTCGTACAAGGCTTATACGCAATCCCAAGTGAGTACATAGCCCCCTCTTTTACGTTTTCAAATGTTTTGGGGTGATTCATATGTGCCTATTGTTATTTTCAAGATTTCAAAACAATATAGATATGGTTTATACATAGAAAATGATTTTCAATTTGAGTACATAGCCCCCTCTTTTACGTTGTCAAATGTTTTGGGGTGATTTATATATGCCTATGTTATTTTCAAGATTTCAAAACAATATATATATGGTTTATATATACAAAATGATTTTCAATGTGAGTACATAGTCCCCTCTTTTACGTTTTCAAATGTTTTGGGGTGATTCATATGTGCCTATCACTATTTTCTTGATTTCAAAACTGTATGATTCTATATACATCGTACTTTATCCATTAACAATTTGAAACCAATACCTATGGCTTAAACAATGATTTTCAAAGTTTGTAAGAATATTGTTGGTGTGTATTTATTCTTATATATTCATTAACAATGAACAAGCCGATTGGTAGTACGATATAGCGCTATAGGACTTGACACCACATTCCCATTTTAGGGAATGTCAGAAACCAAGTTTAAACCAAATTGATTTTTCCTTCGTGGTAAATCTATAGTCACCAAAGTATAGTTTGATATACTCAGGTTTGAATGTATTGCCAAACGATCACAATGTGTTATTACAAAGGTTTTCTAATTAAGCCATAAAAACTTATCTTTTATTGATTTCCTGAACCAAAGTATAGTTTGATATACTACCAAATCATAATCAAAGTATATTTCGATATACTACCAAAGCATAGTTTGATATGCTACCAATGTGATATTGTTTACCAAAGTATAGTTTGATATACTAAACCAACGTATAGTTTGATATACCAATAAATCTTTTAAACTAAAGTATAGTTTGATATACTAACCGATTCTTTTAGTCATAAACCAAAGCATAGTTTGATATGTTACCAAAGTATAGTTTGATATACTACCTAATCTTTTAAACCAAAGTAAATTTTGATATACTACCTAATATTTTTAACCAAAGTATATTTGATATACTATCTAATCTTTTAAACCAAAGTATATTTTGATATACTACCTAATGTTTTAAACTTAAGTGTATTTTGATATACTACCTAATCTTTTAAACCAAAGTATATTTTGATATACTACCTAATCTTTTTAAGCAAACTATGTTTTGATATACTACAAATTTTTATATCTCAAAACCAAAGTATATTTTGAGATACTACTGATTCTGTTATTTCAATACCAAAGTATATTTTTGCATATACTAAAAGCAAAGTATTTTAGATACCAAGTTTTTATCAAGGATTTGTGGCTATCTTCGAAACCGTTTAATCTTTTCTCTTAATATCCAAAGCCATGAATCTAAGTCACAAAACCTATGTTACTCACAAGCATTTTTATGTTGACGTTATATTTTCACATATGTTTCAGGTACTATTATTTGTTGATTTGAATGCATACTTCACATAGGATAGACGAAGGACTTAGTGACTTAAAACTTGAAAGACGAATTTGATCGTATTACTTTTCCATTACTTGAAAACAATGTAATATATTGATTCAATAAAACAAAACTTTAAATACAATGTGTTGTGAAACAATTTCATGTAACGTGACTCCCCGATGTTTCCGCCACGATTTGTTGTACTACGCGATAGGGGTGTTACACAAGATGCCACCTTTCCCGCACATTACCACCCTTCCTCAACTTTTGCCATGACCATGGACACCTGGAAACATCCTACAACACCTCTAACACCTGTCTTGATCTCCATTCAAGTTCCTCATCTATAAATAGGACCTTGATTCTCTTGAACAACTTGCACCTTTCTTATTCTTCTCCTCTTTACTCTACTTGGAAGTTCCTGACCTTATAGGAGCATCCTACTGAGTTTTATTAGTCTCTTGGATCACTAGTAAGTGTTCCATCCCTTCTCTTTTCTTTTTATAGGGCTTTTAATAGCCAAAAGTCAAGCGTTTTCAATAAACGCTTTGACTTTCGGTTAAGACCTTTATGGTCCAGCCATTGTTCGATTTGAACATGGCTACGTGATCGTAATAAGGTAGGTGTTAATCCCTCAAGAGGGCACCTCCTAGGAATCACGTTTGCTTGGTCAATTGACGGGTCAACATATTATATTTAAAAAGTCAAATGGGTCATTTTTGAAAATAATAATAATATTATAATGTAGGTGTTATAAAATATATTTTAACTCTTAAACAACTTGGTAATAATTATTAGAACATGTGTAAACATGTTCGGCGCGTCAATTCCAGGTTTAAGGTCGGTTTGCAACCGAAAGTCGCAAGGTTTGACTTCTGTTTTAACTTTCGATTCTTACCCAATTTAGATTAGTTTTCTACTAATATAAGGTTGCATTATGATCATAATATAATGTAGCATAACCCTCTAAGGTTATATTACATGATCATAACAGTAATCTGAGTTTTATGCAAGTTTCCGTTAATATGCCATAATTTGACTATATTGCCCTTTTGTTAAAAACAAGGTTTTAAACACTAATGAACTTGCAAATAGATTATATAATGATTTTTTAACATAATTAACATATTATGATGTTATTATTCTAATCATAAATTGAGTTTTTCTAAAATGTAGTAAATTATGTTGTTAAAGGACCAAAATGCCCTTTCGGCATCTAAAATGGTTTTAAATATGATTTCTTCACCAAAAATTATTACCTACTGATGTAATATTATAAGTAGGATTATTTGGGATGTCAAGTCAGTTTATATTATGAGTTTATGTACAAGTTCTTGCATTATGCCGATAAATGACAATAATGCCCTCACGGCACTTAAAATGGTTTTAATCATGCTTCTCATACAAAACCTTTTAACTTACTAATATGTCATATTAAATAATATATTTTGATCATATAAACATGTTCATCACATCAGTTTTCATTAAACGTCACATAAATCGTCATTTAACGACTTAAACGCCGTTTCGGCGCATAGTATGGTTTTAAACCATACTTACCAACCAAGAATTATTACCTACTAAATTTATAACTTATTTAAAATATTTTTACAGTAGGTACATGTTCTAAACTCATAATCCCAATAAGTTATCAAAACTATATGTGAAATGACCAAAATACCCTTCGGTGCATAGTTTGGTCTTAAACTATAAACCATGCATATGTTTGATATCCTACTGATATTATATCATAAATAAAGTATTTTTCCAGAATGTTTATGATCATAACATCAGAATATATGCAAGTTCCTTTTATACGTCACCTAATGACCAAAACGCGCTTATGAGGCATAGTTTGAAACCTTAACGGGCATACAAGTTGATATCCTACTGATATTACAACTTTTTTAAAGTATAATGACATATGGTACTTGTTCATGACTCATCCGCTTACCCGGTATCGCTTATATGCGTACGGTTAAGCTTATGTGACTAGTTTGCGTAAATTAACCGAAACAGATTTAACCTTATCATGTTTATCTCAAATTCCAGAATGTAAATAGTTTACCCATATTATAAAAATCTTAGTACTTATCGGGTTAAACTACATTCTATTCCGGCCATTGCTTAATCTAGCGTATAGTATCGTTTTCATTAAGTTAAGCTAGCCGGTCCAAGTCTACAAAGGACCCGCTAGAATTCTAATTGATTATTGAGTAAACTTCTGTTTTGCTCTGGGTGTTTTAATGGTTTTGCCCCAATCCTTTAAAAATAGCCATTTTACTCCCTTATCTATGTAGCCTATCTCTATTTCACTCCCCTCCCCAAACGCCATCCATTTCCTCTTTTAAAACCTGGTCACATGCCTCTCACATGAGGGGCATTTTAGTCTTTTCCCATCATTAATATATGTGTATATATTTATTGATCCAAATATAAGAAAAAACATTCACCTCTCTCTCACCTCCACCACCAACTCTTTATCACCCCCTCTCTCAACCTGCCGTAAACCACCAGCCAACAACAACCAACCGTGAACCACCACCTGCCGACCAGAACCGCTTGTCGTCGAACGATAGGGTCTAAAACCCTCATCTTCTTTTGAGTAGCTAGAAAACCCTAGATCTACTGGTTCCAACCGGCCACCAACCATAACACCTAACCCCCACCATACACCTCCGACCGACAACCACTGGTAACACAAATGGCCGACCAATATTGGAATATCATCAAACAACATGTGGTGAGACTTACTTAACATCAACCGGAATCACCTAAAATAACCACCGAAGTTAAAGGCCCAAATTGCTGGAAACCAAAGGCGCGGTGGTAAAGGTGGCCAGCGATGGTGATGGATCTGAACAGTGGTGGTGGTCGCTAGCCAGATCTGTTACTTTATTCTTGTTTTTTAGGAACCATGGTGTCAATTGAGTTAGGGTTTAGAGGAGTGTGGAAGCATTTGTTATCCAAATTGGAATTGGATTGAGATTCTAGGTGGGAGAGTGGTTGGATATTATTGAGTTCTTGAACAGGAATCATCATTGCATGTTTTGGCTTCACCATTGATATCTCAAGAACCTAATTTAGAGTGTAATTTTGGAAACAACTTGATTTGTGGTAGGAGGTGGTGGTGGCAGTTTTGGTGGGAGGTGATGGTGGAAGGGGGTGATGGTCAATGGTGGTGATGGCGGCTGGTAGTGGTGAGGTGGTGGTTAGTGGTGGCCAAGGGTTCTAGAGAGAAGCTTGAGACCGGTGGTAGAGAAGGAAGAGAAGGAAAGGGTGTGAAAAATTTAGAAGTCCTTTTTTCTTTAAAAAGGAGGATGGGAAAAGAATGAAATGCCCGCACATGACCATGTTTTAAGAGAGGAGATGGATGGCGTTTGGGGCGGGGAGTGAAATTGAGATAGGTTACATAGACCAAGGAGTAAAATGGCTATTTTTAAAGGATTGGGGCAAAACCGTTAAAACGACCAAACCATAGGGAGTAAAACGGAAGTTTACTCTTGGTTATTGATACCATTATTCCAGACTAGAGTCTTCTAGTAAATGCTACCTACACTTAACTATTGATTAAGCAACTGAGTTAATATAAAACTTTGCATTTAAAGTCAAGTACTAGCTCAGGTAATACTTTTAACCTATTTTCCTTATACGGGCTTAGGATACGGTATATTATTACCGCTTGGTCGGGTATGCGATCATATGTCGGATTGTGACAAGAAAATCCGCGTGCCCATTTTAATTTGTTTTGTCTGATAACTTAAACATTGGAGTTAACAAGACCGTGTCCTGGAGATCCTAGGCTCATTTAAGTTACTAATGGCCACGACCTAAGCACGGGGTGTAGGTATACACCTGACAGATGCTAATGTTAATTTATTTTTATATACTCCTTGTGAGTTTTTAAGTGGCGTGTCGGTTAATCATGTTATTCGGTTTTTGCATCGGACCCCATATGTATTGACAGACCTGTTGTAACACCCTAAACCGCGTAAAACAACACGCGGCGGAAACACTTGGGGAGTCACGTTAACAGATTGTTTCAACAACACTTGGTATTTGAAGTTTTGTTTTAATTAAATATTAAACATGGATTATAATGTCATATTGTTTTAGAAAATTTAAACAAATAAACAAACAAACAAACATAGTTATTAGCTTTCTTGTTTTATTAATACTAAGGCCCGCGTCCGTTCCTAAGTGAGGCATGCATCATCATCGTCAAACGTTATTTCCTGAAACATATGTGAAAAACGAGTCAGCAAAGAAATGCCAGCGAGTACATAGGTTTTGTGAGTATGTCAGATTTATGGCATGTAACATATTGCATTACCTTACATGACTGCTAGAGTCGAGTAGTGAAAACCTTGCATTAAAAGGTGTCTGGTCTTGCAATAAAATTAACCAACTAAAACACGTTGGTTAAAGTTTATGAAATCTCGTTACCATGAATCTTGCTAAAACATTTGTTTTCGTAAACCAAGTAGTAAATCGTCCTTGAAGAAGACTCGTATGGTTTATATCATTATGTAAACATCGTTGCGTGACATCATTTGAAAATAATCGTTCAAGTGATCTAAATAACGCCACGGATAGAATATGATAAAAGCACTTATATATAGGAAGTACCAGCGGCGTATCCACCATGCTTTTATTACATTAAACCGTCTCGTTATCTAATCACTTACCATAAACCAATCGTCCATTTCGTCCGTGTTATTAATCGTTCGTGTTATAAATAAATCGTCATTCGTTTTTGTTATAATCCAATCATCATTCGTCTGTGTCATAAAACCATTCGTCTATCGTCCTTATTTTAATTGTGAAAACTTGTGGTCGTTTCGTGAATACATTCAAACCTGTGTGACTCGTCTATACCACCAAAGGGTATCTTTATATCGACTAACAAACCACCAAAGGGTTTGTTAAAATAACAGATTCTGTCATTACCCCAAACTATCAACCAAATTCCAGTGAATAGCCCGATAACGGGATTTGTCAGATCCTATGGTACCATAACATACTACTGGTCGGCTTGGCCACTGTTAATGAATGTCATTCTTGTTATGAATATAATGCACCAACAAGTTCGTTCACATTATCAAAATCGTCTTGTTTATATAAACCATAGTAATTTGTATTTGAAAACTTGAAAATCTTTAGCATATATGAATCACCCCAAAACAATATGTAAAACGTAAAAGAGGAGACTATGTACTCACATGTGATTGCTATTGTAACCTTGAATCAAAGATCAAACAAGCTCAAATGTCCGAGAAATCAAGCGTGTCCTAAAATCGGATAATAATGTAAATATCGAAACTTGAAATCGGAGGATTTGGATAGAATGGTACCTTATAAACCAAATGAGTATTGGGACTCATATGACATGGTTTAATAAGTTAACATTCTGAGTTGAAAAGATTTTTATGTGCTTTTGACCCGTTAAGGTAGCTTAAGCCACTTTAACGCGTCATTTGTGTAACTACGCATTCCGATGGTTAGATATGTGTTATGATAAGACTTTAATGCCTAAATATGTTTGAAAATGTTATTTGATCAGAATATATGTCAAATCTTATGTTCCATATACTTAAAGTTGATTTATTTGCGAAAAGGGTATTTTAGTCATTATTGAAGAACATAATAACTAATTATCATAACACTTAACCGAATGACATGACTGTTGGTGCACATATGTCTATTGCCTACGTCTAGGACGAGTCTATTGTACAGATAGGGTTTCGTAGCGTCATAAGTTTAATTTTGAAAGTTATGTAATTATGGTTGTTATTTTCGTATGAAAATCTGTAAGGATTTTTGCACGAAAATTTCATACGAAAATCCAGCCTCCTGAGTCACTAGGTGCTGTCATCTTGCCTATAAATAGGTGACTTAGGATGTTTGTCTAGTATGCTGTTTTGAGGAATCAGTGGCGAAGCCCTGTCCGAGTCTGTAATCGTTTCAAACGTTAATCAATACACAAACGGTTAAACAGTAATCATCGCTTGTTCTTTGTTTGTTCAATAAGCTAACAATGAATTCCGCCTCTATTAGCTGAGCAAGTCTGACCGGAAAGCTCATTCAGTTGGGTCCGATCCTAAGCATTCACAAGTGGTATCAGAGCCTTAAGGTCTGATTTGTGAACAAACAACCAAGTTTCAGCTGGATTCAACCTTCAAAGTTCAAGATTCATCCATTGGAAACTCTTCTTCTACTCTTTCTTGGAACTTATTCTAGATCTGAAGGATTTCATGGACAATTTGGACTAGGTTATTAGTATAACGTGTTAACATCAATTCTAAAGAGTTCATTGATACATGCAAACCTAAAATCCATCAAAATCATGCTGGAAATCATCAAAAACGTGAAATTGTGAACAAGTGCTTGAAGAAGACAAGTATTTTCGCACGGAATATTAGATTTCGTACGAAAAATAGAGGACTAAAACCTAAATAGATTGAACTAACAAAACAACAAGATTTTCGCATCAAATTTCAATTTTCGCACGAAACTAGATTTTCGTACGAAAATCGAGCACCCATTTCGTACGAAAATTTTGTGTCTAAACTCAATTTTCAGTCAACTTCAAGTTAACCAGTTTTAATCTATTTTCTGTTTTAAGTTTTTGAAAAGATGTCAGGTGAAGAAGAATTCCATAACGCGTTCGCTACACAAGCCGTTACAGCCTCCGTAGCAGCCCAGAACATGAATCTGAAAATGAAATGGGAACCACTACGAAGCCTCCAAAGCTCATGAACATCAAAGACTACAAGAGTTAGAGTGAGCGTTTCAAGAACTGGGTTCAAGCGACAAACTTAACAGTTTGGTTCGCACTTGAAAACAAGTATCAACCACCACTTAATGAACTTGGCATTGAGAAAACAATGGCTCGTCTATCCGATGACGAACGAGAAAAATACATCACTGAAAAGAAGATGATGAATCTCCTTCAGCAGGCCACAAAAGAAGAGATCTTAGTTCTCCTACAACACGATGACGATGCTCATTCACTATGGCTCGCCTTGCGATTAAGAGCTCAAGGAAGTACTAACGTTAGAAAAGGAAAGAAGGCATTACTGAACAAAGAATTTGAAGTGTTCAATGTTCTTCCAGGCGAGAATATGAAGCAACTCATAGAAAGGTATTGCCACCTGGTAGTACAGATGAAGCGTATGGGAATTGTCAAGACATATGAAGAGCTAGTCGACAAACTGGCAGATTCTTTGCCTGAAGGAGATTGGGAAACATATCTAACAATCCTGAAGAATGGAGCTGAATATGACAGTCTCAGTTTGCCGAGATTCATAGAAAAATTGGAAGGGCACGAACTAGAAATGCATAAATGGCAAACGGCAAGAAATCTAACTCGCAACAGGACGTCAGCCTATACTACAAAGGGAACCCAAACACTCCTGTTCAGAGTCCCAAGATCCAAACAGCCTTCAATGCTAATACAAATGCTAGTCCAGCCTCCAACCAGTCCCGTGGATTTCAAACATTTGCTTCCTTCAATCCAAACAATCACCAAGGACAACAATCATCTCAGAGCTCAAATCAACCACAAACAACTAACAGAGTCAATCAAATTCTAACCAGAGAATCCTGCAATGCAACATCGCAGTAAATCTCTAGAACACACAAGATTTCAATGAACAGACAATTAAACAACATATGGTACTCCTTGTAGCTGTTCTGGAATCCTATGAAAGTCTTGTAGCTGGTCGAATCGGAAACCTAGAAATGACTAAAGAAGACTACGACCAAATTGATCCAGAGGAGATGGAATTAATTGACATCATGTGGTGCATGGCATCATGGTTCGAAGGGCTCAACGTTTCATGGAAATTACTGGAAGAGATGATTTAAGGGGCCTTGAAGGTAAATTAGGCTTTGATAAATCCAAAGTCACATGTTTCAAGTGCAGGGAGAAAGGGCACTTCAAACGCGAATGCCCAAACTGAGAAGTAAAAGGCAATCATAATCCGTTTGGGGATGACTATTACAAAAAGGCAATCTATCATCGACCACAACCAGAGAAGAGATTGGTACAGATCGAAGATGGAGGTTCAAACTCCAAAGATAAAGCTCTTGTGGTAACACAGGAAGATGAAGGATTCAATTGGAACAATTTCATCTCCAAAAAGGAAAGTCTTGCACTCGTTGTTGAAATCATGGAAGAACTAGAAGCATCTGAAGAAGTTTCAGAAGAAGAGATGGAAGAAGTATTGGCAGATTACTTCAGAACTTCAGCAGAGGAAGATGAACATCTGGCAGGTACTCCTAAATCTTGTTTATTTAACACAATTCTGAGAACTTTTGCAGGTAGCTTTGAATCTGGACATATAGTAGAATGTTCTGAGGAGACAAAGACAGAATGTGTGTAGGAGATAGATGTAACCAAACCGGTGACACTGGAGAGCCTAACCGATATTGCCAACAAAGCACTCATGGCCAATACAAACGAGGTAGTCAGTGTGGAAAAACAGGTAGAAAAGGTTGAAACGGCTAAAGAAACAATCAAAGCTCAAACTGTCGAATTGGTCAGCCCATGCTTAAAATGTGCAGAAGCATGTGAGCAATGTGCTGAAAAAGAGAAAGCTTTTAAAGAACTTAATATAAAGAATGATAAGCTGTCATACGATTACAACACCGTAAAAGAATCATATGATAAACTCAGCAGGACCATTCGACAGTATGAGAAAACCGCCAAAGAAGATGACAAAACACTTTTGATGCTCAAAGCAACTGCGATGGACAAACGAATGGCCATAAATCTTCATATTAACACAATTGCTGAGCTAAAAAAGTGAGCTGGAGAAAACTAGAATTGAAATAGAAAGGGTTAACAAATTGTTAATCAGTTACTCTACCAGCATGTATGTCCTCGATCACATTCTGCGAAAAACAGAAAGCAGCAAAGATGGTAAGAAAAGTGAGAAAAATCTTGGAAAATGTTACAATCATGTTCCACCTCCTATGTGGAATAGCTATGCTAAGAAACCTCCTGACGGAGTGGATAAGGCGCTGAATTTAAATCTTCTCATAGAAAAGAATAACGAGCTGCCTGAAAATCTTGACGTAACATATTCCAAAACAGAAAAGGAATGTGAATCCGAGGTGGTAACCAAAGTGTTTGAAAATGTGTTTAAAACTGAGCCTGACAGCACAGTTTATGAAAGTGCTGAGTCAAACAATGAGAAATCAGAGTCAAGTTCACATTCTGGAAGTGAGAAAAGTTTTCATGAAAATTTTATAACAACATCAGAAATTGGTTTAAGTGATGATCCTAATGTAGTTATCTACAAACAGAAAGGATCAGATAAACTATATACTGATGAAGAATTCCCAGTACAGAATGTTAACTTTGATCGTGTCCATAAATTCTTTAAACTCATTGAAGTTGAAACATCTGAACTTGAGAAGAATGTTGCTGGTTTCTACTCAAAACCAAAGAAAGCTCACAAGAACATTCATCCCAGAGGAAGAGGTTATCCTAAAAACAAAAGGGATGGGTTAGGGTTTGAGAAGAAACGAGTCAACAAATCACGAAAACCAGATTTTACAAAGAAAGTTGAGTTTGTTTTTGGAACCAACACTGTTGAGGAAAAAGAGGTTATTAACAACAAACAAGGAAGAGTTTAAGAAAGAAAAAGATCTTCGTGAACAGGCTTTGGAACACGCTGTTGGAAATGACAGTAGAACCTGTTACAGGTGTAAAAGAGTTGGGCATATTGCAAGACAATGTTCTCAAAATCGTCCAAAACCTGTTCATGAACAAAGAAGGTTCACAGTTGATGAAAAGAAAAAGGGTCCAGAGTTTGTGCCAACAAAGATTCTAAAAAGGAAAGAAGATTCCAGTTCTAATGTGACACCAACAACTGAAATCATTACTAAATTTGAAGTTGGTGAAACAACAAAGAAAAATAAAAAGAAATAATCCAAACTTTACATCAAAAAGGCATTTTCAAAGGCACAAACCTGGGTAGCAAAAACTAAAACATCTCCTGTAACCCCAAAATCAACCAATGTTCCAGTTAAATCAAAAGATAAGACTTAATTCAAGACTAGACAGTGGGTTGAGGTTAAGAAAGATGACGAAGTTGCCAAAGTTCCAAAAGTCGAAATTGTCATCCCACCCAAAACCGAAAGGGCTTGGGTCTCTCTGTTTAAATTATATGCTTTTAATATATGCAGGGGATTCTAAGGTCAATCATTTCAAAGTGGATAATGGACAGTGGAGCTTCTAGGCACATGACAGGGATGATGGCTTTGTTGTACAATGTAAAAGCCATAAGGGGAGGCTATGTTGGGTTTGCTGGAACACAGGGCGGCAGGATCGTGGGAGAAGGAATTTTGACAAACGGAGTCGTGTCTTCGACAAAGTAAACTACATTGCTGAGCTTGAGAACAATCTTTTGAGCATTTCATAGATCTGTGACAAGAAGTTCACAACTCACTTCACTGACAAAGAATGTCTTATTCTCAAACCTGGTTTCGTTATTCTTGAGGAGTGGATCCTTATGCGCGCTCCGCAAGAAAATGATCTATATGTCTTAGACATGAGCGTCGCATCCACTACTTCAAAAGAAGGACAGTGCTTTGTATCAAAGGCTATTGAAAATGAATCAATCCTATGGCATAGGAAGATGGGTCACATACACTTAAGGAAGATGAATTTTCTGGTGCACAACAATCTAGTGGAAGGGGTGAATCTAAAAAATTTTCATCTGTCAGACGACTGTATCAGCTGCAAAAAGGGGAAGCAGCACAAGAAGTCACACCCGAGAAAGCTTCTCAACTCCATCAAACTTCCACTAGAAAGGCTACACATGGATCTCTTTGGGCCTGTCAATGTGAAGAGTATTACAGGAGATCTATACTGCCTGGTCGTAACCGACGACTTTTCAAGATTCTCATGGGTTTTCTTTCAAGAAAGCAAGAATGAAACATTCGACAATTTGATGATCTTGTTTCGAAAGATTGAAAACCTTTACCATTTGCCTATCAAGAGAATCAGAAGTGACAACGGTACTGAGTTTAAAAACAACAAGATGCTAGAATTCTGCAACGCTAAGGGTATTCATCATGAGTTCAGTGCCCCCTATACTCCTCAACAAAATGGAGTAGCTAAACGAAAGAACAGAACGCTGATTGAAACTGCACGCACGATGCTTGCCGATTCTAAGTTGCCTATCAGTTTTTCGAGCGAAACTGTTGCCTCTGCATGTTACACCCTCAACCGTGTAATGACGGTTAAGAATCACAAAAAGACATGCTTCAAACTTCTTAACCAGCGAAAACCCAATCTAGAGTTTTTGGAACCCTTTGGATCACCGTGTACCGTATTGGACCCGGAAGGAAAATTCAGAGCCAGATCTTTGGAAGGTTTCTTCGTAGGCTATGCTAGTCCGCAAAAGCGAGTCTCTCTCCCAAGCTTAAATCAGGTTATTGTTGCTCAACACGTTGATTGCCAGAGATATACATTGCCCATGCAAAAACCTGGAGATTTGTGGCTGTTCAATTATGACGGGTTGTGGAATTCATTTGATCTGCCTGAAGAGCCGTCTGAGGAAGAACTTATCTTGCTATTTCAACAAAATCAGGTACCGAATCAAGAGCAAGTAATAGGGCCGTTGGTATATCTCCAACAACAACTCCTTCCTCAGAAGCAGGTCCAAGCAATACTCAGACAGAACCAGTTGTTACACCAGCTGCAGAACCATCTTCCCCACCACCAGCAAACGCAGAACCTGAACAAGATCCTACTTTTGATAATGGGGATTCCAGTTTCGATGAAGGATCAGAAGAGATTTCAAGTTATCTCAACAATCAAGCTGCTGAAACCAGTGCGAGAAATGAGGCTACTTCCTCAGAACAAGTTGCTGATCAGAATATCACAAATTTAGAAAGCTCAGTAAATGTTCCAGGTGAAGTAATGCCGAGATCAGCCTCCTACCATCCAACAGATAACATCATTGGAGAACTGAAAACGGGCGTGAAAATGCGAAATCAGATCAATAAGGATCTAAGTTGCTTTTATTCCAAAGTTGCTCCACTCTAAAATAAATTTTCTCATAGTTGTTTTGTTTCTCAGGTCGAACCAGGAAACATCAGAGATGCTCTTAAAGATAACAGTTGGGTGGAAGCAATGCAGGAAGAATTATTGCAATTCCAGAAACTTGGAGTCTGGGAACTTGTTGACCTACCACCAAAGCAGAAAAAGATAAGCACACGGTGGGTTTACAAGTGCAAAAGAGATGATAGAGGAGTGGTTGTTCGAAACAAAGCTCAGCTCATAGTTTAAGGTTTTCGTCAACAAGAAGGGATAGAATACAACGAGGTCTACGCCCCAGTCGCACGTCTAGAAGCTATCCGCATTTTCCTGGCATTCGCCTCATGGAAAGGTTTCAAAGTGTACCAATTGGATGTGAAATCTGCTTTCCTATACGGTAAGGTAACATAGGAGGTATATGTCAACCAACCACCGGGTTTGTCGATCAGATTCACAAAGACAAGGTCTACTTGCTGAATAAAGCTCTTTACGGTTTACACCAGGCCCCGAGAGCCTGGTACGAGACGCTTTCCAAGCACCTACTGGCTAATCATTTTACCAGAGGAACAGTAGACAGCACCCTCTTTACAAAGGAAGTAGATGGACATCTGATTATTATACAAATCTATGTGGATGATATCATCTTTGGATCGACTAATGAACACTTGTGCAAGGACTTCGAGAAAGTCATGAAGGAAGAATTCGAAATGAGCGCTATGGAGAGATGAAATTCTTTTTGGGGCTTCAGATTGAACAACTGCCAGACGGTATTTCATTTATTAAACGAAGGATGTTCACGATGTGTTGGAGAAATTTGACATGACAGGAACTAAACCCGCATCTACCCCGTTAGCCACTAATCACGACATTTGTCCAGACAAGTATGGAGAAATGTTGATGAAACTTTATATCGCTCCATGATCAGATCCTTGATGTATCTCACAGCTTCTCGACCGGATATCATGTACCCCACATGCCTTTGCGCCAGATATCAGTCAAGTCCGAAGGAATCACATCTGTTGATCGTTCAAAGGATCATGCGCTATTTGAAATGATGCCCAAGCACCGACTTGTGGTATCCACGTCACGACGATTTCAACCTTGCGGGTTACTCTGACTCTGATTTTGGTTGCTGCAAGCAGAACGCGAAATCTACAACTGCCGACTACCAGTTCTTCGTAACACATTTGGTAACATAGCAATGCAAGAAACAGACCGCGGTCGCTTTATCTACTTGCGAAGCTGAATACGTTTCAGCATCCAGTTGTTGTTCCCAAATACTGTGGATACAACAACAGATGAGAGACTACGGTTTGCAATTTGTTGATACGCCCATTTTCGTAGATAACAAGGCGGCTATTAATATCACCGTCAATCCTTGTCAACACTCACGCACTAAACATATCAAAATTCGATATCACTTTATCCGTGACTGTCATGAGAAAAAGTTGATATGAATTGAGAAAATCCACACTGATGACCAAAAAGCAGATTTTTATACCAAAGCTTTTGATAGAGCAAGATTTCGAAATCTTTCAAAATTAAATGGTTTAAAGAATCTATCATCAGGGGATATTTATGAGGTTGAGTTTGACGATGATGATGTTGGGACGTAATCCTCACTGGTAAGTAAAAATGTTTTTCTGTAAATAGTTTATATGCTTTCTTTAAAACCAAAAATCCAAAAATATGTTTTTGATTTTCAGGGGGAGAAAAAGTTGTGAAAAATACAAAAACATTGAAAAAAATCATGAAAAATACAAAAACATTAAAAAATACAAAAAGAGTTTTGTGTATAAGAGGAGATGATAGTACATCAGTGGACCATTACAGTACGCTAAAGAAATGTAGTGTTTAAAAGCATCTAAACAGGTCTTTCTAAGGATATGTCGGTAGGCTTCGCACGTTCAGTAAACTGCTTTCAGGATATAAACCTAAAGAGATAAACTGGTAAATCTGTGGCTTAACATCTCTCGGATATATGGGCTTGGTACCTCGAAATTTCTTTTAAGAGAATGCCAGATTCTGAGATACTAGGTCTTTATATTTAGTTGATATCTGGGGTATTAACGAGGTCTTTTGATTTTGTGTTAGCAATGGCCTAGAACTTGTATAATACTTTCGCATTAGTCACCCCCAAAGCTGCATAAAAATGAATGAAGAAAAATACTATAAAAAGATACGACTTGCTGCAGCACAAAAATGAAAAGATTCCCAAGAGGAACACCACCAAAGTCGAGCCTTCATCTCTTTCTCTGTACGGAAGTACTAACCTGAGCTCTCAAGGTCTCGCAATTCACCCCTTTACAGATATCAGTTAGATATATTCACCCGTGAGATGAAATCTAGGGAATCTCGATGCGGAAGTATATTCTGAGGTGGGAAACACAGATAAGGCCATGTTACTAAAATTTACCTAACATATCTTGAAGTATTTGAGAAATGTGTAGAGGTTTAAGTGGATGTATACCGAAATATGAAGAAACAAAATCTGTTTAAAAAACTTAAAGTTTCATATAGAGCAACGCGACTGGTAATGTGTCTCAATAAACTGATATGATCCTCTAACACAAAATCGCAAAATATGTCTGTAAATATGTTTGTACATATTGCTTCAAGTGTTTCTAGGATAGAAGTATTAAAATTCAAAAAGATTTTCTGTTTCTACTTTAGTTTCTGACTACCAGTGATGGAGAACAGATCTTCAAAGTCGAAAGCGACAGAATGTAGAGGAAGATCGTTTGATCTATGGGTTGGGAGCTAATATGGAAACTAAGTCTGGTTTGAAACATTGAAAAGTTCATTAATTTGAAACTTAAAATCTTAAAATAATATCAGTTTTGGTCAAGAAGTGGTCAACCAAGGTCATTAACTTGGACTTGGTAGCCAAAACAGTTAAACAAGGTCATTAGCTTGGACTTGGACATCTGTGTGGATATTTAAAACTGAAAACAAACGAAAGAGTTGAAAAGTTGAGAAAATTTCAAAGGGACAACGATTTTCGCACGAAAACTGGCTAAACATCACAAGCCAAATTTTCGCACGAAAATCAAATGCCTATATGTAAGAGAAGGCTGAACAGATTCCGCACGAAAATCTGTTAGTAAATTTGGTGCAGATTCTCTGTGAAGTCTTGAACACTTTGTCTCGGTTCACTCATTTCTCGACATTGATGACACATTAGGGAGGTTGATTTGCACACCTCTTATAATGGCGAAGGTATTCACCGAGATTGAACCAGCAAAATTGGACTCGTCGGACGTTAAACGGGCTAAAACGTATATCTAGGATAAACTAGCCGGTAAAACTTAAAATTGAACCCTCCAATGATAAATCGGCAAGTTTAACTAAGGTTTACCGTTTTAATTTCTTGAAAAAGTCAAAATTTGCAAGCATTTTGAGTCGGTTTGAAAAAGGATAACAGATGGGGACGATGAAGATTTTCGCATGAAAATCTTCGATTTTCGCATGAAAATTGAAGCATTTGATTGTCTGTTTATAGGATCCTTATTTTTGCACGAAAATTTGGGAAACATATAATCTAGCAATTTTCGTACGAAAATTTTGTAAAATTTGTGTTTTTGAAAATTTTTTCTAACTTTTTCACATCTATCTGTTTCACAGAAAACCGTGTATAAGTTCCAACCAATCCACAACTCCTGCTGCTTGATTAACAAGGATGTACCAGAATTTGCTCCGTTCTCACAATACATAGACTTTCTGGAGAGACTGCCAGTCTATTATGCCCTTACACATCATCATGATGTTTACGCTTCACATATAGATCGTTTTTGGGGCGCAACAGTGTTAAGAGCTGATGGTAAAGCTATCATGTCAACAGTAAAGATTGGGAATAAAGATGTAGAAGTTACAACCACAGAAGATCTAATTCGCTCAGTGCTACATTTTAGAGATGAAAGTGATTTTCCCACCAGGTTTACAGAAAAGTTTGTTAAGGGATGCTTTTACCGTATGGGCTACAACGGTTATGTGAACTCTGCTCCGTTTAAGATCAGTCAGCTGGGTTTGCCATACAGATTTCTTGCACATTGCATCACACGTTCTCTAAGACACAGAAAAGGTGGATGGGATGATTTAGTAGACTATCACATGTGCATGATGGTGGCGGTAATATTGAAGAAGCCCTACAATTTCAGTAGGATGATTTTTGACCAGATGGTGATGAATTTGGGGAAGGGTCGATTTTTGCAGTACCCTAGTTTTGTACAGATGATTCTTGACCACTTACATCCAAATCTGGAGAAAAAGAAGGATGATCTCTTGAAGTTAGAACACATGACTACTTCTGACCTCCACAACATCAGCAACTACCGCAAAGGAGGAAAGGCTCCAGCGTTCAAGCCTGTGTTTGGAACATTTGTTAAGACTGATTATATTGCTCCGCCTGAGGGTAAATGGAGGAATGAGGGGAGCGGTGATGAAAGTGAGGAAGCAAGTATGATGGAAGATTTTGTCGAAAAGAGAAGTTTGTGGTATGTTAAGGGAGAAGGTGAGAAGGGTCACTATGGAAAGAAGAAAGGTGGTGCTGCTTCAAAGAGAAAGAAATCTACAGAAACTTCTTCTTCCGCACCCAAACTCCAAAGAAAACAAGCCAGTGTTAGCACAGGGCTGATTGATGAACCAGATGTTGTGCAAGGGAATGTTGAAGAGACTGTGCAGGCGACTGAATCAGTTCAAATTGAAGAAACTCTGGAACAAGCCACTGCAGACATCGAGAGAATGGTCGGTGTTGAAACCGAAGCAGGTGGTGGCGATGATGAAGGGCCATCATCAAGCACAGATTCAGAGGATAGGAGAGAAGGTGCGAGGAAAGAGAAAGAACGAAAAGAACAAGAGAGGAGAGAAAGGGAAAGGAAGTTGGCAGAGGATAAGAAGCGTAAGGCTACAGGCGATGACGATACTACATATGAGCTATCTGAGGCTGAAGAATATATATCAACTGTCAGGCCTACAAAGAAGAAAGCTGGTCAAAGAATGAAACATACAGCAGCAAGAAAGCCTGAGTCTACTGCTAGAAAGCTTCGGATCAAGCTAAAGCCAAAGCCTACTGAGGCTCCAGTTCCCCAATTGCAGAAACAACATCTGAACGCCTCCATCTCCTCCTCCTCAGCATATTGCCACGGAGACTCGTATTCCATCTCCTCCACCGGTTGTTGATCCTCCAGTTAGTTCTCCTCCTCCACAACACACATCTACAGAGGTTCCCATTCCATCTCCTCCACCAATTACAGATCCTCCAGTGGTTACTCCTCCTATTGAATCTCAAGCACAAGCTACATCCTCTGCTCATCCTACACAGCAAGATCCTCCAGTTGACACAACTTTATATGACTATTTCTTTGATATGGGTAGTATTCCACGGGGAGATAGGCTCACAGCTGATGACGTTTATGTTAGGCTCAATGAGTTGGAAGAAAAGTTGAAGTCTGCTGATGAGAAGATAAAGATCCTTGAGTCTGATAGGGATAATATCAGGGAGATTCTAAGACTGGTGACTGATGATAGTGAAAGATACTTCCAGGCTTCCCAGAAAGTTGCTGTTTATGAAGAAAGAATCAAAGTTCTGGAGAATGAGTAGGAGGTTCTAAAGGCAACTCTGAGCAGTTACGAGACAGAAAATCAGAGGATCATAAAAAGATGGAAGAATATGAAGCTGAGCGTGAGTCGAACAACAGGCAGATGGAGCTTAGGAAGAAGATTTTGGTTCGTACTCTGGGTATCTCTCTCGCTAATGAGATTGAGAAGATAGAGAGAGAGAGGAAGCTAAACAGAATGTTGTTGAAAGGGAACGAGCTTCCAAAGATCTATCTGATGCTGAAGGCCGAAGGAAAGAAAAGATTGATGATATGCCCGTGCATGAAGCTACTACCTCATCGGTTCCTTTGATCGAACAGTCTACGCTGGAAGCTGAATCCGTGCCAGTATCTTCTGAGATAGTAGTTTATGATCCCTCTATTGATGTGAACCAGAGGTTTCTGCTACAAGGAGAAGGTGTCCTAGAATCGATGACAAGAGAAAAGGCGATTGCTGACAAGGAGCTAAAGAAAGAGATTGATGACTTGGTAGACGGAACGTTTGATGAGTTAGAAAAGGAAGGCTTTGAATATGTAGCAAGTTTATTTGATGATGAAAATTTATCTATTGATGCTTGCATGAACGACTCTATTTTTGAACTAACCGATGAACAGGTTCAGGGGGTGTCGTCAGTAGAAGAGACAGTGCCAAAGCCGAAAGTCATTTATCTCGAGCACGATGTTGAAGAAGGGGAGTATGTTCATAACTAATCCAAGGCTGATCTTGCAGAATTATATGGCTTACAAGAAGATTCATTTGAATTTGATTTTGAAGAAGAATTAAAGAACACAAGCTCAGAGCCAAATGATTATGTTTTCGAAGACATCCCTCAAGCAAACGATTATGACAGATTCATTATTGAAGATTGGGATTCAGATGACAATGAAGAGGCAAGGTATACGGGTGAAGGAACTGATGTGTTTCCTACCCTTGATGAAATGACTGCTGAGATCGATGATGAGATATTAAAGCAGAAAGTAGCAGAAGCAGTTAAAGAGGGATCGGCTCCTAAACCACCTACTAAGGAAGAAATCATAGAGATGAAAAAGAAATGGTTCAAGGAGATGCCGCCTGAGAGAAAGTTCCGTCATCCATTGCCTTTCTTCACCAGAGACCCTGACGCATCTCTGGGTGACATTATTAGTTGGGGATGGATCAAGGAACTGGATGTATATGCGTTGAAACGAGAGTATGGAGTGCAATACTTCAGAAGATTAGGTGATATACAGTCCCTGCCAGAATGGGATGTAAAAGAGTTGGTTCAGACCAAGACGTTTAGTATGAAACTTTGTCCAAATGATCAACGTCTGTGGAAACTTCAAGTTTGAAGCTGAACATGGTTTCAACTTATGGGAAACCGCACAAGCCGAAAACCGTGACAAATATTGATCCAGTTACTCAAGAGAAAGATGTGACTTTGATTGTGAAAGCCACGCGTTATGAAGAATATGCCTTTGAAGAAAATGTAACAAGTTTTTTACAAGATCTTCAAATGGTAGCATTATGATTCGAGTACTGGAGAGGCAGTTATCTGTGTAGAGCCTGACGAAGGATCATGGGATATGTCTGAAGATTTGTCTGAAACCGTGATCATGCACAAGAGAATTTATGGGCTATGGCGTGCAATCAGAGTATTAGATCCTATGTGGCTGGTCATCTGCTCAGAAAAGGATATCGAACGCTTATTCTTTATCAGGATCAGTTATGAAGAAAAAGACAAAGAGCAGGCCATGCAGTTCCAGAAAATTGTGAATGTTTGTTATACTAACAACATTAATTCAGGTAAAGAATGGAACACTTCATGGAGAAAGCTGGGAGACAAAGAACAGAAAAAGAAAGATCAAAATGAAGAAAGGATCAAAGCACGACGAAATGGCCACCCGTGAAAGGTTCAAATTCGAGAACACGTACAACCGACCTCCTCCTACAGATCAAACGCCCATTGCTTCAGAGGAGCGTCGAAGGCCACGCAAGCGATTTTTCGGATGATTCAAGTCAGATCTGTTTAAATATTTTTGAAGAAAAGTTTTGAAGACTGTCCAAGACTGCCGCAACATCCAAGGGGGAGTCTGTTGGTGCACATATGTCTATTGCCTACGTCTAGGACAAGTCTAGTGTACAGATAGGGTTTCGTAGCATCAGAAGTTTAATTTTGAAAGTTATGTAATTATGGTTGTTATTTTCATACGAAAATCTGCAAGGATTTTGGCACGAAAATTTCGTACGAAAATCCAGCCTCCTGAGTCACTAGGTGTTGTCATGTCTTTCCTATAAATAGGTGACTTAGGATGTTTGTCTCGTATGCTGTTTTGAGGAATCAATGGCGAAGCCTTGTCCGAGTCTGTAATCATTTCAAACATTAATCAATACACAGATGGTTAAACAGTAATCATCGCTTGTTCTTTGTTTGTTCAATCAGCTAACAACGAATTCCGCCTCTGTTAGTTGAGCAAGTCTGATCGGAAAGCTCATTCAATTGGGTTCGATCCTAAGTATTCACAATGACCATAAGGTATAACCTCAGAGGGTTACTCCCTTTATAATTATGGTCACAAATTTGTATTTGGTCTGGTCCGAAGATCCACCAAACAGGTCAGATTCGAAAGTCAAAACGGTAGTCAAACCGTTCAACTTTTGACTCTACACAAGCACTAAAATAAGAGTGACGATTTAGACGTGTTTTGACATGTCTAAATAAGTTTATAAAAGAGTTCTGACATCAAAACAAACTGTTTTGACACCCGAATTTAGATCCGTCATGAAATGCGCATTTATCGTATTTTTTTACGAAACTTTGACTTGTCAAAATGACTAGAAATTATAGGAATCAGTAAGCAAGAAACAAGGGTGGCAAGTTCGATTGGTGAGTCATTGAGTGAATAAACAAGCTACTGCCAAGTTTCTGGTGAGCTGGGCAAGGCTTACGGACCATATGGGCTTAGGTCTTACGGTCCGTAAGGCCCCTAGTTGACCACAACTTTAAGAATTGGCAGAAATGGTCCCTACACTTGTTTCGTCGCGTTTCGGGCACTTCTAACACCCATTAACCCCATTTCTAAGCTCCATAAGGACGTTAAAGTATAGGGAACTTGAAATGTGTCCAAAAATATTCCATAGGTTGGTTCATTTGGTCGTACGGTTGCGGTTTTCGGTTAATTACGATGAAAATCGTAACGAACGCGTGCGCGACCGTAAAAGCGTAATGAATGATATTTTTGCATTCCAATCATCAAAATATAAGATGTTAATGATTACAAAAATTTTTGGATGTCCGTATATGCCCCGGATAGCGATTTACGCGAAAAGGCATAGTTTCATAGAATTTGCAAAATAGCCCCTGAAGTTACAAAAGTGTATTTTTGCCATACCGAAGCCCTCGAAACTTATTTCTAAGTTATGTAAAGGTTATTTAAGGTATGTTTAACTTGTTTCATTGTTCCGGTGTGTACGCCGCATTAAACTGGTTATGTTTACGTAACAATTTGCGATTTCACTTCCAGAAGTCGTTAGAAAATTCGGAATCGTGCAAGAATTGAATATGTGCAATTGTCATGATAAATATATAAATCTCATAAATAAAACATAAAATTACATTCATTGATAACTTGTTTGATATTGTTACATGCTCGGATCGCCACAGATATCACAGTCTCCCCTACTTCAGGAAATTTCGTCCCGAAATTTAATTAGACGAAACTCGTGAAAACAAATGCGGGCACTTCGCATTCATTTGATCCTCTTGTTCCCAAGTAAACTTTGGGCCACGTCTGGATTCCCAGTGAACTTTGACTATCGGGATTCGTCTTCGCTTGAGTTTCTTGACTTCATGGTCCATAATCTCCACCGGTTTCTCGACAAAATGCATAGTATTATCAATGTGAATCTCATCGAGTGGAATATGGTGATTTGTATCAGCTAGACATTTCTTTAGATTGGACACATGGAATGTTGGGTGAATATTCCCGAGTTTAGGAGGTAGCTCAAGTTGGTAGGCCACATTTCCGATTCTTTCAACGATCTTAAATGGTCCAACGTATCGTGGTGCAAGTTTTCCTTTCTTCCCAAATCTGACCACTCCTTTCCAAGGGTATACCTTGAGTAGGACGTGATCACCAACTTCGAATTCCAAGGGCTTGCATCGCTAGTCCACGTAACTCTTTTGACGGCTTCTAGCTGTCGGAAGATTATCGCGTATTTTCTTGACTTTGTCTGTTGTGTCATGAATAAGTTCAGGTCCAGTAAACTGAGACTCTCCCACTTCATTCCAACAGACAGGTGAATGACATTTTCGACCGTATAAAGCTTCGAAAGGCGCCATGTTGATGCTGTCTTGATAACTATTGTTATAGGAGAATTCGACCAACGGTAGATGCGAGTCCCAACTACCACCAAAATCGATCACGCAAGCTCGAAGCATATCCTCCAGAGTTTGAATCGTCCTCTTTCAGATTGTCCATCCATTTGAGGATGATAAGCAGTGCTCAGATTGAGTTGGTCCCCATAGCAGATTGCATAGTCTTCCAGAAATGAGATGAGAACCGAGCATCTCGGTCAGATATGATATTCAAAGGAACACCATGACGAGACACAATCTCATCAACATAGATCTTGGCAAGTTTGTCAGCAGAGTAATCTTCACGAATCGCTATAAAGTGTGCTGACTTTGTTAGACGATCAATGATCACCCAAATTGCATCATGACCTCTAGATGTGCGTGGTAGTTTCGTGATGAGATCCATTGCAATGTTCTCCCACTTCCATACCGGTATTTCTGGTTGTTCCAATAAACCAGATGGATGTTGACGCTCGGCCTTGACTTTGAGACAAGTAAGGCATTTAGATACATACAAGGCAATGTCATTCTTCATACCCGGCCACCAATACTAGGTACGGAGATCCTTGTACATTTTTGTAGCACCAGGATGAATCGAGTAACGAGACTTGTTAGCTTCGTCCATCAATAGAGCATAGAGATTGTGTTGATTCGGAACCCACAAACGGTTCATGTAATAAAGTAATGCATCGCCTTTCGTTTCAAGTTGAAGTTCGAGTTGATGAGGTAATTCGTCGTTCAACAAACCTTGGGTTACACAAGTGCGTTGGGCTTCAAGAATACGTGTTTGGATATCAGATCGAATTCGAACACAATGAAGCTTGACACGTTCTTTACGACTAAGCGCGTCAGCCACAACATTCGCCTTACTAAGATGGTAGCGAATTTCGCAGTCGTAATCATAAAGAGTTCGATCCAGCGTCGTTGCCTCATGTTCAACTCCTTCTGATTGAATATGTGTTGGAGACTTTTGTGGTCCGTGAACACCACACACTTCGTGCCATAAAGATAGTGTCTCCAGATCTTGAGAGCAAAGACAACAACACCTAACTCAAGATCATGAGTTGTGTAATTCTTTTCGTGGACTTTCAATTGTCTGGACGCGTAGGCTATGACTTTATCTCGTTGCATGAGAACGCAACCAAGGCCTAGATTCGACGCGTCACAATAAACCACAAAATCATCATTGCCATCGTGTAAAGACAAAATAGGAGCATCACAGAGTTTTAGTTTCAAAGTTTGAAAAGCTTCCTCTTGTTTAGGTCCCCACTCAAAAGGCTTATTCTTTTAAGTTAACGCAGTGAGGGGAACCGCGATCTTTGAGAAGTTCGCAATAAATCGTCGATAATAACCAGCAAGACCAAGAAATGAGCAAACTTCTGTGGGAGTAGTGGGTGTTTTCCAATCCTTAATCGCAGCGATTTTGAAAGGATCCACTTGAATACCTTGCTCATTGATAATGTGACCCAAAAACTGAACTTCTTTTAGCCAAAATTCACACTTGGAGAATTTGGCATAAAGTTGTTCTTTCTTCAGAAGTTCCATTGTTAATCAGAGATGTTGTTCGTGCTCGGCTCGAGACTTAGAATAAATAAGGATGTCGTCGATGAAAACAATGATGAACTTATCCAGATAAGGTTTACAAACCCGATTCATCAAGTCCATGAAAACAGCTAGAGCATTTGTCAACCCAAAAGGCATAACAGTGAATTCATAGTGATCGTATCGTGTGCGAAAAGCAGTCTTAGGAATATCTTCCTCGTGAACACGAAGTTGATGATACCCAGAGCGCAGATCAATCTTCGAAAAACATGAAGTACCTTGCAGCTGGTCAAAGAGATCATCAATACAAGGTAGGGGATATCGATTCTTGATCGTAAGTTTGTTGAGCTCACGATAGTCGATACACATTCGGAAGGATCCATCCTTCTTTTTCACAAATAAGACAGGAGCACCCCATGGAGAATAACTCAGACGAATGAAACCTTTGTCTGATAACTCTTGAAGTTGCTTCGATAACTCCTGCATCTCAGAAGGTGCAAGACGGTAAGGAGATTTGGCTACTGGGTTTGCACCAGGTACAAGATCGATACGAAACTCAACTTTTCGTGCTGGTGGTAAACCAGGTAGATCTTCGGGAAAAACCTCAGGATAATCTCGAATAACATGAATGTCTTGAATAGTTTTGGTTTTGCCTTTCTCCTCTGTGACATGTGCCAAGAAGGCCACATAATTCTTTCGCAGGTACTTTTGGGCTTGTGTACAAGTCATGAGCTTTATGTTACTAGCGGGTTTCTCTCCATGAATTTCCAAGGTTTCGCCAGACGAAAGTGGTACACGAACAATCTTGTCAAAACAAATAACTTCGGCATGGTGCTTAGTTAACCAATCCATTACAATAATGATATCGAAGCTTCCGAGTTGCATTGGTGTGAGGTCGATAGAAAACAAATGGTTGTTGATATTTAACTTGCAATCACGAATAACAGAATCAAGAACAAGAGGTTCACCATTGGCTATTTCGACAGACAAGGGTCTCCCTAGTTTCGTTCTAGGCATTGAGAGCAAAGGCTCAAAAGTTAATGACACAAAGCTCATATCGGCACCTGAATAAAAAAGAACAGAAGCAGGATGATTGTTGACAAGGAACGTACAGTTAACAACTTTATTGTTCCGCATGAGCCTCGTTGGCGTTCATGTTAGAAGCTCTCCCTCGAGCTGGATTTGCATTTGCTATCCTCGGACAGTTGTTCCTATAGTGACCCAATTCACCACAATTATAACATGAACCAGGCGGAAATGGAGGTCTAGCGGCATTTCCTTGAGGATGTACTGGGTTCTGTGCAGGTTGATTCAGGGCAGTTCGACAAATATTTGCCGTGTGGCCAAGTTTCCCACAAGATGTACATTGTCGACAAGCTAGATGAGCCTG
Source organism: Scalesia atractyloides (assembly GCA_947069175.1). Taxonomy (NCBI): domain Eukaryota; kingdom Viridiplantae; phylum Streptophyta; class Magnoliopsida; order Asterales; family Asteraceae; genus Scalesia; species Scalesia atractyloides. Next base: position 52,756,822 of record CAMTDV010000015.1, on the reverse strand, counting down.
ATGATGACCATTGCACCGGTTACACAACGGTGCAGTACCAGCATATGGTTTCCTTGCAGGAGGCTGTGCTGGATGGTTCTGTGGGGCCTGATTCGGCTGAGTAACACTTGCAAAGTTTTGGGAAGCCTTATGCTTCCTTGACTTCTTCGACGACTCGGATTTCTTCTTTTTGTCTTTTTCTTTGTCTTGTGTGGTTTTAGCTGTCTGTTTCTTGTCACCCTTGTGAAACAGTTTACCCTTTCTAACCTGAGACTCAGTCAGGGTTGCAGCCAACTCGATGGCCTGACGAACAATGGTAGGGTTGCTACCAGTAACAATATCTTGCACAGGGTCAGGCAAACCATCGATATACTTCTCAATAGCTTTATCCAGTGGGGTAACCATTGCGGGGCATAGTAAGCTCAATTCTTCATATCGATCTGTGTAAGCACGATTCTCGCCACTATCTTGTTTAAGATCATCAAATTCCCTTTCCAGAGCCCTAAGTTCATGACGAGGACAGAACTCCCTCATCATTAGAGCTCAAAGCTCTTCCTAGGTTTGAGCCATAGCCACATCGGCACCCCGGTCTCTCACCACACCATTCCACCATGTTAATGCTCTTTTCTCAAAAACACTAGATGCAAACTCAACCTTTCACTCGTTTGGGCATTGAACATGTCGAAATGTGCTTTCCAGACTCCTAGAACCATTGTAGGAGCCCCGTAGCTCCTTCAGATCCAGAGAATTAAAGTGGTTTAGCTGAACTGAAAGTCTTATAGTTACACTGAGCGTTGTTATTGTTAGTGTTGTTTGCTTGATTTATCTGAGTTACTAGGTTCGGGAGTACGGCAGCAATTTGTTGAGCGACTAAGGCTGCTATTGCAGCGTCTTGAGTTTGATCGCGTCTAGGAGGCATTCTAGAAGAATAAAGAAAACATGAGAAATGTGTGAGATTGACATTCGGGTAAACAAAGAGAGGTATTGAAAATATCGACAAAACATAAGGATTTTGGTCATTTGTTCGTTTCTCAAAACATACAAATGAGGTACGTTGACTAATCAAAGTAAGTGGGTCTCATAATGTCCGAAGACATGCTTTAGCCTATAAGTGGACACTCACCCCAACAGTTCCCAGGTAAGAATGACTGGTCCGATTAAGTGGATTTGTACGAACATTCTAGCCTTAGACAGAAAACTCAGGGTACAGGCACCCACCCTTCCATATTGCACGTGTTCACATTATTAAAACCCAAACTTTGACGAGATTTTGAAAACATTTGAAGGCTTACGCCAAAAACAAATCATCTAAGGATAGATGATTGATTTTTAAGACGGATTTGTAATTTGTGGATTTGTTTTGGTAATCACCTAAGGATAGGTGATTGTATAGTATTTTAAAACTAAACGCAAGTAAACTCGCGTTAGGGTCCTAGGAAGGTTATAGTCTAGGTCAAAGCATTACTAATAACCTAATTCCCTATAACTAGTGCTCTGATACCAACCTGTAACACCCCAAATCGCGTAAAACAACATGCGGCGGAAATACTTGGGAGTCACGTTAACAGATTGTTTCAACAACACTTGGTATTTGATGTTTTGTTTTAATTAAATATTAAACATGGATTATAATGTCATATTGTTTTAGAACTTTTAAACACATAAAGAAACAAACAAACATAGTTATAGCTTTCTTGTTTTATTAATACTAAGGCCCGTGTCCAATCCTAAGTGAGGCATGCATCATCATCGTCAAACGTTATTTCCCGAAACATGTGTGAAAAACGAGTCAGCAAAGAAATGCCGGCGAGTACATAGGTTTTGTGAGTATGTCAGATTTATGGCATGTAACATATTGCATTACCTTACACGACGGCTAGAGCGAGTAGTGAAAACCTTGTATTAAAAAGTGTCTGGTCTTGCAATAAAATTAACCAACTAAAACACGTTGGTTAAAGTTTATGAAATCTCGTTGCCATGAATCTTGACTAAAACATTTGTTTTCGTAAACCAAGTAGTAAATCGTCCTTGAAGAAGACTCGTATGGTTTATATCATTATGTAAACATCGTTGCGTGACATCATTTGAAAATAATCGTTCAAGTGATCTAAATAACGCCACGGATAGAATATGATAAAAGTACTTATATATAGGAAGTACCAACGGCGTATCCACCATGCTTTTATTACATTAAACCGTCTCGTTATCTAATCACTTACCATAAACCAATCGTCCATTTCGTCTGTGTTATTAATCGTTCGTGTTATAAATAAATCATCATTCGTTTTTTGTTACAATCCAATCATCATTCGTCCGTGTCATAAAACCATTCGTCTATTGTCCTTGTTTTAATTATGAAAACTTTTGGTCGTTTCGTGAATACATTCAAATCTGTGTGACTCGTCTATACCACCAAAGGATATCTTTATATCGACTAACAAACCACCAAAGGGTTTGTTAAAATAACAGATTCTGTCGTTACCCCAAACTATCCACCAAATTCCAGTGAATAACCCGATAACAGGATTTGTCAGATCCTATGGTACCATAACATACTATTGGTCGGCTTGGCCATTGTTAATGAATGTCATTCTTTTTATGATATAACGCACCAACAAGTTCGTTCACATTATCGAAATCGTCTTGTTTATATAAACGATAGTAATTTGTATTTGAAAACTCGAAAATCTTTAGCACATATGCATCACCCCAAAAAAATATGTAAAACGTAAAAGAGGGGACTATGTACTCACATGTGATTGCTATTTTAACCTTGAATCAAAGATCAAACAAGCTCAAATGTCCGAGAAATCAAGCGTGTCCTAAAATCGGATAATAATGCAAATATCGAAACTTGAAATCGGAGGATTTGGATAGAATGGTACCTTATAAACCAAATGAGTATTGGGACTCATATGACATGGTTTAATAAGTTAGCATTCTGAGTTGGAAATATTTTTATGTGCTTTGAGAGGAACTACACCGCCAATGACTTGGAATTGGGTGTTGTTGTATTTTCACTTAAGCTGTGAGGGCATTATTTATATGGCACAAAGTGTATTATATACATTAACCATAAAAGTCTCAAACATCTGTTCAATCAAAAGGATTTGAACATGCGACATCGCCCTTGGATGGAGACACTTAACGATTATGATTGTGAAATTCGTTATCATCCTGGCAAAGCGAATGTAGTCGCAGATGCGCTCAGTCACATGGAAAGGGTTAAACCTATTAGGATTAACGACAAAAGCATTGAGTTACGCACTAGCTTAAATGAGAAGCTATTGGACGCGCAAAAGCAAGCTTCGTTAGAAGCTAATGTTCCTAACGAAGGAATAAGTGAAACTGTTGACCAGTTGAAACCTAGAAAAGATGGAATCCTTAGATTCAATGACAGAATCTGTGTTCTAATCTTTAGAGGACTTAGAGATCTAATCCTCCAGGAAGCGCATAATTCGAGATACTCAGTTCACTCTAGTGGTGACAAGATGTATCAAGATTTGAAGAAGAATTATTGGTGGATGGGTATGAAGAAATCCATAGCCACCTATGTAGCTAAGTGTCTGACATGTTCGCAAATAAAAGCTAAACATTAGAAACCGCCAGGACTTCTACAACAGCTAGAGATTCCCACTTGGAAATAGGAAATGGTAACTATGGATTTGATTACCAAGTTACCTAAGACCAAATGTGGTAATGACACATTTGGGTCATTGTGGATAGGCTGACTATGTCAGCCCACTTTTTGCCAATTAAAGAGACATATAGTTCTGACAAATTGGCTAAGTTGTATGTGGACGAGATTATGTCCCTACACGGTGTGCCAGTATCTATTGTATCTGATAGGGGTACTAGATATACATCTCACTTTTGGAAAAGTTTCCAACAATCATGTGGCACGAGATTAAATTTCAGTATGGCTTACCATCCTCAGACTGATGCACAGAGTGAGCGTACCATCCAAACTTTGAAAGACATGCTTTGGGCATGTATGATTGATTAGGTGGTAGTTGGGATGATCACTCATCCCTAATAGAATTCTCCTATAACTATATTTATCATACAAGCATCAAGGCTGCTCCTTTTTAGGCCTTGTATGAGAGAAAATGTCGAACGCCCGTTTGTTGGGCAGAAGTTGGGGAGGCCCAATTGTCAGGACCTGAGATACTCCTTGAGACGACGTGCAGATTGACGAAAACCTGAGGTTTGTTGAGAAACCAATTTTGATTGAAGATCGACAGGTTAAGAAGCTCCGAAGGAAGTATATACCTATTGTAAAGGTTAAATGGGACGCTTGTCGAGGTCCCGAGTATACATGGGAGGATGAGTCCACTATACGAAAAAAGTAGCCCCATTATTTTGAATAAAAATCTCGAGGTCAAGATTTCTTTTATGGGGGTAAGGATGTAAAACCTCGAAATTTTGTGTCCAGTTAAATACCAACACGTGTCCATACTCTCATGTGTGCCTAATGCTGGCCGAGAGGGACCATTCTTGTCATTTAATAAAAGAATAAAGGTAGAAGGATTAAATGTGTCAACATGCCAAAATATTTGGCCTCTGAGTGACATTTACGGACCGTAAAGCCTAGTACCTACGGACCGTAAGAATGATGGGTTGGTTGTGACTGACAGGCGGTTACGGACCGCAAGGCCTAGTACTTACGGTCCGTAACGAATTCAAAACCAAGGGCGCCAAGAGGTCCTTACGGACCGTAAGCCTTTAGCCCATATGGTCCGTAAGGACTATATATGGGTAGATTTTGTTTGGAGCCAAGGCATTCTGCCAAGATGCCACCTTTCCCGCACATTGCCACCATTCCTCAGCTTTTTCCACGAAACACCTCTAACACCTGTCTTGATCTACATTCAAGCTCCTCATCCATAAATAGGACCTTGATTCGCTTGAACAACTTGCACCTTTCTTATGATTCTCTTCTTTACTCTACTTGGAAGTTCCTGACCTTATATGAGCATCCTACTGAGTTTTATTAGTCTCTTGGATCACTAGTAAGTGTTCCATCCCTTCTCTTTTCTTTTTATAGGCTTTTAATAGCCAAAAGTCAAGCATTTTCGATAAACGCTTTGACTTTCGGTTAAGACCTTTATGGTGCAGCCATTGTTCGATTCGAACATGGCTACGTGATCGTAATAAGGTAGGTGTTAATCACTCAAGAGGGCACCTCATAAGAATCACGTTTGCTTGGTCAATTGACGGGTTAACATATTGTAAGGGATATGAACAGTAGCAGGCTGCTGCATGGAAGCCTGCTATTGGTCAATTTTCTTTCCCTTTATAATAAGTTTTTGTTTATTTTAGCTTCTAACTTTCAATATTTAGTATTTGCACTTATAACCCTTTGACTTTCTAAAATCTATATAGTTATTTTTACTTGCTTATTTTTATGTATATGTCGGTATAAATTCAGGTTGATTACGGTTTTTTTTCTTTTCATATGTTTTTTTTTATTTTAGCCTTTACCCTTCAATAATTTGTATTGGCAGTTATAACTCTTCAACTTTCTAAAAACTTTATAATTATTTTTTACGTGTTTATATTTATGTATGGTCGGTATAAATTCAGGTTGATTACGTTTCTTTGAAAATGGGTAGGCTCAGATATAATATGTTTTTTTTCTTTTTTGGTAAGTTTTCAGTTAATCTACATTTTGGCATAAATTTATTTTTAAAACAAGTCGGGTCAAATATAATATGTTTTCATTAGACTTTATAAATTCGTTTTACTTTACGTTTTGGTCCCACCGTAATGCGCGATACCATTTTTAACTTAAAAACATATATTTTTTTATTTTATGTACGTATCGGTATAAGATCAGGTTGGTGTTCGACATAAATTTCTTTTGCAAAAAAGTCGAGCCATGTATAATACGTTTCCGTGCTTATTTATTTTAGCATTTACCCTTCAACAATTAGTATTGGCAGTTATAACCCTTCAAGTTTCTAAAAACTTTAGAATTATTTTTTACGTGTTTATATTTATGTATGTGTCGGTATAAATTCAGGTTGATTACGTTTCTTTGAAAATGGGTAGGCTCATATACAAAAGGTTTTTTTTTTTCTTTTTTTGGTAAGTTTTCAGTTAATCTACATTTTGGCATAAATTTATTTTTAAAACAAGTCGGGTCAAATATAATATGTTTTCATTAGACTTTATAAATTCGTTTTACTATACGTTTCGGTCCCACTACAATGGGCGATACCATTTTTAACTTAAAAACATATATTTTTTACTTATTTTATGTACATATCGGTATAAGATCAGGTTGGTGTTTGACGTAAATTTCTTTTGCAAAAAAGTCGAGCCATGTATAATACGTTTCCGTGCTTATTTATTTTAGCCTTTACCCTTCAACAATTAGTATTGGCAGTTATAACCCTTCAACTTTCTAAAAACTTTAGAATTATTTTTTACGTGTTTATATTTATGTATGTGTCGGTATAAATTCAGGTTGTTATGTTTCTTTGAAAATGGGTAGACCCAGACATAATATGTTTTTTTTCTTTTTTTGGTAAGTTTTCAGTTAATTTACATTTTGGCATAAATTTATTTCTAAAACAAGTATGGGCCAAATATAATATGTTTTTTATTAGACTTTATAAATTCGTTTTACTTTACGTTTCGGTTCCACTGCAACGCACGATACCAGTTTTAACTTAAAACATATATTTTTTACTTATTTTTATGTACGTATCGGTATAAGATCAGGTTGGTGTTCGACGTAAATTTCTTTTGCAAAAAAGTCGAGCCATGTATAATGAGGGTCCGTTGTACGGATCGTGCGGGTCCTAATTTGGCAAACATAAGGTAAACGTGCGGAATCCGTTTGCATAGGCGACATTGGAGACAAGTTATTCACTGATTAATCACCGTTTCATTACAGATCCTGGAAACACTTGGACAGAGCTTCGCCTCTGTCATGCCAAAATCTCTGAATGTTACAAATGAAATGACAAGACACCTATTTATAGGAATCACAAGTTCGCTTGGGGAGTGCAAGTTCGGGGGAACTTGCTTAGTCAAGTTCGGCCGAACTTGACTACAACATACATTTCAAGCGAACTTGACCTAAAACATACATAAACTTCGTCATTTCGCTCCTAAATACAGACTCGATATTATACGTTGACGTAGGCAACAGACATATAAATCAACAGACTCCCCCTTGGATGTTGCTGTAGTCACCATTCTTCAGTTAAATTCCCGAGTCTTTAATTTTCTTGATCTTTATTTCTTGAATAACTGTAAGTTCCATGATCTTCATATTGTCTACAATCCTTTTCTCTTTTCTTGAGCTTGTCTTGATAAAATATTGAATCACCATACTCCCCCTTGCTTTGAGCTTTCTGGTATTTTGAATAAACATTTTTATCTAGCTCCCCCTTAAAATATAATTCCTGTTTTAGAGTTCTTTAAACATTCAAAGAAACATTTCAGATTCAAACTTTGAAACTTTTAAACACAAACATTTCAAACTTTAATCTTCTTATCAGTTTTTAAACTCTCTCAGTTATTCAAGTCCAAATTAATGACCTTGAATATCTGATTTATGTATCAAGTTCAACTTAATGATCTTGATTAAACAATTTGACACTAAACTGACACATTTATTCAAATGAAAGTTTCAACTTAATGAACTTTTAAACTTTTCAGATCAACTTGAAATTTTCAAACTTTTGATCAGCAGCTTTAGATTTTGAAAATCAGCTTTTCATCATCAGCGGTCGAAAATAAAAGATAATATAATATTTTTGTTTTTATGCAATGAATATCAAACACTAAGTATGTACAAACATATTTACAGGAATATTTTTGTTGAGTTTGTGTTAAAAGATCATATCAGTTTCTGAGACATATCACTAGTACCATTGACCTTTTTATGATACTAAGTTTTAAACAAATTTACCTAAATTGTCGATATATTTATCCTCTTAAAATTCAACATTTTCAATTTTTCCAAGATATGTTAGGTAGAACTATGAAACTTGACTTAACTATGGTTCCCACCTCTTGAATATACTCCCGTATCAAGATTCCCTAGATTTCATCTTACAGGTGAATATAGCATAATTGATATCTGTATCTGGGTTATGCGAGGCCTTGAGAGCTCAGGTTAGTACCATCGTACCGACAAAGAGATGAAGGCTCGACTTATAAGGTAGTGTTCCAAAATGGAATCTTTTTGTACTGCAATTGTAGTATCTTTTGACATTTTCAATCGAATGCAGTTTAGGGGATTTTTGCAAAAGCATTATAGAAGTTCTAGACCATTTCTTACGCAAAATCAGAAGAATTTGTATAATACCCCAGACATCAATCATCTATAAAGACCTCGTATCTCAGAATCAGGCAATCTCTCAAACGAAATTTCGGAGTACTAAGTCCATATATCCAAGATATGTTAATCCACAAGATTAAGCAGTTGTAAAATTTAGTTTATATCTCAACAATAATTTACTGAACGTGTTAAGTCTATCGACACATCCACAGTAAGACTTGTTTATACCTTTTTTAAAACTTTACAATTCCTTAGCGTAGTGTGATAGTCCACTGATGTACTATCATTTCCTTTTATCCACAAAACTCTTTTTGCCTTTTCCTTTTTTTGTACTTTTTGCATTTAATATGTTTTTGGATTTTCTGAAAAAAAAAATTTCTCCCCCTAAAATTCAAAAACATATTTTGGAATTTTTGATCTATAAAAAACATTGACCAACTGATAAGAATCACTTCAATTCGTAATCCATTACTGCTTCACAAATTTCCTTTTAAGCACTCTCCCGACAAAAAAAATTGACACTTTTGTGTTTATAATAATTTAAATCCATGAGTTTTGTATGTTCAACAGTGAGGGTTCTGTGAAATTTTTCAAATTTTCTTCAAAAATTTGTAAAATTTTCAAGTAAACGTTATTAAAAACATGTTTTGAAAAAATTTTCTCCAAACATTTTTCAAAAATTTTAAAGTAAATGTTATAGAAATGTAATAAGGCCTTTATATAGAACTTGATAACCCGGCCCGTCTTCATTGTGTGCCATGGAACTCCATTCTTAGTAATTTGCGTTCATCTCAGAAGTTCCTGCACAAAAATTTAAATAATTAGTTGAATAGTGACACAAAAGCCTTTGCAGTCTTAGGCGTTGTTTCTTCAACCTTAATTTTTATTTTCTTTACAGAATCAGGTTTATTATGGACTTTCTCAAGTTTTGAAAAATCCCGTAACCTTTCAATTTTCACTGATTGTATAACTTCTTTTTCTTTTACCAACCATGATTGATTTTTCGTTAAATATTTCTTATAATACAATGTAGAAACTTTTTGTTCATTACTATTTGAGTATTCACCAGTTTCAAAATTTGAAAACTTAGTAATAACTGGTTTCACTTTGTTTGTAGTTTCTGTACATTGTTTCAAAACCTGAGTTGATACTCCAGAATTTTTGTTATCAATATGAGCAGAATTAGGTTTAATTTGTAAACATTTACTAGCAATGTGTCCAGTTACTCCACATTTATGACACTTCCTGTTCTCATATCGATCTTTTCTATCAAACCATACACCCAAATCATAACATTTATTTGATGTGTGGTAGCCAACTTTCCTGCTTCTCCTGTTCCTTTGATTTGACATTGAAGCACTGTGGTCCGACCTGCACCACTTATTTTCAAATTTTTGTGAGTTTTGTTTTTCAAATTTGTTTGAATTTTTATAATGATTGGATGATTGTTCCGATGAGCTTTTATTTTTGTTTTGAAAACTTTTAAAACTTTGTTTTTGTTCTTCATTCCGCTTAGAAGGTTTTTGCGTTGAGCATTCACCTTTTTCAATAGTTTCTTGAAATTTTCCTTTTAGTTTTAAAAAAATTTCATGTTTATCGTTTTTAGCTCTTTCATCATCGGTATCATCATCACAATCCTCTTATGACATCGTCATAATTTGTAACAATGTTACTTATTGGAATTTTCTTTTTATTATTATTGATCGGTTTTGGACATATATGATTTAACTTTAATGAGGAGGTCACAAAACCTTTCAATAATTTTTCTGAATTAACAGCTTTATTTTTAACGGTCTCAACTTCTTTTTCAAATTGAGCTATTTTCTCAATATGAGAATTTATTGCTATTTGATTTTCTATCTTTAATTTTTCAAAAACATTTTTTTCATTTTAAACATTTTTATTTCATTTTGAAAATCTACTACCATTTGTAGTTTTTCATTTTCTAAAATTTTTATTTTGTTTTCTAAATTCTTTTCATTTTCTTTTAATTTTTTATTTTCTAATGTCAAACTCTCAATCTTACTCAAGAGTTTGGCATTATTTGCCTGATAATTGTCTACATCATAGACCGGGCAGACTGGTTTAGAACTTGAAGACTCATTTGTGGATATACTTGAAACTAGAGCTTCACAGTTCTTAACCACTACACTCTCTTGAAACTTATTCTTCAGAGATGTGCATAATTCTTTGGCAGTCTTGTATTCTAGTAAAAGTATCAGGATGTCTTCCTTAACCAATTGCTGGATAAGATTAATCATTTTCTTTTCAGCAAAATAATCATCTTTCTGTTGAGTAGAGTATTTGCACTTCTCCAGAATTTTCTGATTCTCATCTCTAGGAACGACATATCCTGTTTTGATCGCAAACCAACTTTGTAAGTGCATAGCTTGGACCCAGTTGGTAAACTTTTCTTTCCAGGCTTCATACTCTTCTAATCTCATCAACATTGGCGGCTTCACGGACCCCATTTCATTTTCCAAAATTTATCTGTCGATCAAAAACACTTGAAATATGATTAGCAAACAAACAATTTTAAGAAAAATTTGACTTCTTAATTGGCAATCGGTTAGCTAAAAACGTTTAAAATTTTTCGGAAAACTGTTTTTATCAAATTAGAGCTTTAAACTCGTCTCGTCGATACGAATCTAACGATATATGATGTCCGAGACGTTTTTCGGGATTTTCATGCCTTGGACAAGTTCGGTCGAACTTGTCACAGCGTGTGAAACTCAACTATTTAACAAGTTCTGGCGAACTTGTTGAGATTTTATGAAAAATTCACCTTGAATACAAGTTCGAGCAAACTTGTGAAAGATTTCAAGAAAAACAGCAAGTTCGGGCGAACTTGTGAAAGATTTCAATAAAAAACGATCAAGTTCGGGCGAACTTGATAAAATCTGATGAAAATCAAGTCAAGTTCGAGCGAACTTCTCTAAAATCTTGAAAAATTAATCAAGTTCGAGCGAACTTGATGAAAAATGTGAATTTTTCAGTCAAGTTCGAGCGAACTTGATGTTAAGTTCGAGCGAACATGAGTTATTAGACATGGTTTTTTTGCAATTTTTGACATGAATTCGTTTGTTTTAAGCTCTGATATTTTCAAGGGTTTATCTATTATGGATTTTACGTATTATACTTGAAAATCAGTCCATTTTGTCCTTGAATTGTCCAAGAAAAGTTAAAAATAGAAAAAAATGAGTAGAAGATGAGATATTCTATGTCCATTGTCTTCAAATTAGGCCAATCCTGCTTTGATACCAATTGAGGGTCCATTGTACGGATCGTTCCGGTCCTAATTTGGCAAACCTAAGGTAAACGTGCGGAATCCGTTTACATAGGTGACATTGTAGACAAGTTATTCACTGATTAATCACTGTTTCATTAATGTGTAGACGTTACAAATCCTGGAAACACTTGGACAGAGCTCCGCCTCTGTCGTGACAAAATCTCTTATTGATACAAATGAAATGACAAGACACCTATTTATAGGAATCACAAGTTCGCTTGGGGAGTGCAAGTTTGGGCGAACTTGCTTAGTCAAGTTCGGCCGAACTTGACTACAACACATACATTTCAAGCGAACTTGACCTAAAACATACATAAACTTCGTCATTTCGCTCCTAAATACAGACTCGATATTATACGATGACGTAGGCAACAGACATATGCATCAACATATAATACGTTTACGTGCTTATTTATGTACATGTTCACTTTATCTACATTCTAACGTAACCTTTGTTTAGAAATGGTTCAGATCTTTACTGCACAAATCCGAGTTACTTTACATTTGGACACGCCGCATGCGCGGGGAGATTTATAGTTATGTTTAAAAAGTCAAACGAGTCATAATCTGATAATGTAGGTGTTATAAAAATATATTTTAACACTTAAAAAAATTGGTAATAATTATTAGAACATGTGTAAACATGTTCGGCTCGTCAATTCCAGGTTTAAGGTCTGTTCGCAACAGAAAGTCGCAAAGTTTGACTTCTGCTTTGACTTTCGATTGTGACCCGATTTAGATTAGTTTGCTACTGTTCTAAGGTTGTTTTATGATCATAATATAATGTATCATAACCCTTTGAGGTTATATTACATGATCAAAATAGTAATATGAGTTTTATGCAAGTTTCCGCTAATATGCTAGACTTTGACTATATTGCCCTTTTTTGTTAAAAATCAGGTTTTAAACATAATGAACTTGCAAATAGATTATATACTGATATGTTAACATAATTAACATATTATGATGTTATTATTCTTATCATAAACTGAGTTTTTCTAAAATGTAGTAAATTATGTTGTTAAAGGACCAAAATGCCCTTTCGACATCTAAAATGATTTTAAATATGATTTGTTCACCAAAACTCATTACCTACTGATGTGATATGATAAGTAGGATTATTTGGGATATCAAGTCAATTTATATTCTGAGTTTGTGTACAAGTTCTTGCATTATGCCGATAAATGACGATAATGCCCTCACGACACTTAAAATGGTATTAATCATGCTTCTCATACAAAACCTTTTTACCTACTGATATTTTATATTAAATAACATATTTTGATCATATAAACATGGTCATAACATCAGTTTTCATTAAACATCACATAAATCATCATCTAACGATTTAACGCCATTTCAGCGCATAGTATGGTTTTAAACCATACTTACCAACCAAGACTTGTTACCTACTGACTTTATAACTTATTTAAAATATTTTTACAGTAGATACATGTTATAAACTCATAATCCCAAATAAGCTATCAAAACTTTATGTGAAATGACCAAAATGCCCCTTCGGTGCATAGTTTGGTCTTAAACTATAAACCATGCATATGTTTGATATCCTACTGATATTATATCATAAATAAAGTATTTTTCCATAATGTTTATGATCATAACATCATAATATATGCAAGTTCCTTTTATACGTCACCTAATGACCAAAACACACTTATGAGTTTGATTTTAAAACCTTAACGGGCATACAAGTTGATATCCTAATGATATTACAACTTGTTTAAAGTATAATGGCATTTGGTACTTGTTTATGACTCATTCGGTTACCCGTTATCGCTTATATGCGTACGGTTAAGCTTATATGACTAGTTTGCGTAACTTAACCGAAACGGATTTAACCTTATCATTTTTATCTCAAATTCTAGAATGGAAACCCATATTATACAAGTCTTAGTACTTTTCGGTTAAAACTACATTCTATTTTGGTCATTGCTTAATCTAGCGTATAGTGCCGTTTTCATTAAGTTAAGTTAGCCGGTCCAAGTCTACGACTTAAATAGGACCCGCTAGCATTCTAATTGTTTATTTATACCATTATTCCAGACTAGAGCCTTCCAGTAAATGTTACCTACTCTTAACTATTGATTAAACTACTGAGTTAATATAAAACTTTTCATTTAAAGTCAAGTACTAGCTCAGGCAAATACTCTTAACCTATTTTCCTTATACGGACTTGGGATACGGTATATTATTACCGCTTGGTCGGGTATGGGATCATATGTCGGATTGTGACTAGAAAATTCGAATAACCCGTTTTAATCTGTTTTGTCTGATAACTTAAACATTGGGGGTTAATACAACTGTGTCTTGGATATCCTCGACTCATTTAAGTTACTAATGGCCACGACCTAAGCACGAGGTGTAGGCATATACCTGGCAGATGCTAATGCTAAATTATTTTTATATACTCCTTGTGAGTTTTTAAATGGCGTGTCGGTTAATCATGTTATTCGGTTTTTGCATCGGACCCCATATGTATTGACAGACCTGTAAAACTGTATACAAGATCATTTTGAATTGTCCCAAGTTATTTATAAAATTATGTGCCTTGTGCACCTAAAACAAATTTTGAAACATTTTCAAAATGTGTCGGTTATTTGTATTTACCAGTGTAAACTGATGTATTTACAAAAGACTAAGTTATTGATTAAGAGGATCTTGCAAATCCTTAGATATGCCTAAAGTCTGTTGAACTCCTTTTGTACATTTTACGATCCACCTGTGAATCTTTATTTCGAGTCATCTGTATATTAATTTTGAACATTTGAACATTATCGGTTTGTAATAATATTTTAAATCCAAGACTTCCGCTGTGTTGTTTAACTATGACGATAACAATTTTACGTCATGATACTCCCCACCCGGGCCCACCGGCATTTGGTTGGAAATTCGGGGTGTGTCAGCAGGTTTGACCACAGTGCTTCAAATACAAATCACTACAATCAAAGAGGATGGTATGAGGATTCTTCAGAGACAAATCATTACTATGATAGAAGACGGAGAAGTGATAAGTACAAAAAGTCAAATTAATGTTATGAATTAAGTGTATGGTTTGAAAGAAATGATTGGTATGATAACAGAATGTGCTACAAATGTGGATTAATCAGGAACATTGTTGTGTATTGTATGTGTCCTAGAAAAGAACAGAGACGGAGAAATGACATGTGAAAATGATTTAAATGTCAAACAAAACGCCATGTCGTCAGAGATTTCCGATAAGCTCGACGAAAGGATCGTTGGATAAATCTCAGGGGAAGTACAAGAAAGCTGTGAAGAAGGTAGTGAACACAGAAGAAAAGCCCAAAGAACGGAAAATAAAAGCGAGAGAGTATCAATAAAAGATTTTGTCCTCGGATATAACCGTCAAGTCAGATAACAATTCTGATGAATCGTTTTACACTACTAAATGTAATCATTCAAGTAAAACATAAGTAAAACGTATTTGTCAGATACAAATATGAGGACAGAAGAGAAAACAGTGGAAAAGAAAGTTATTCATCAAACATTTGCAAAATCAAAGCAAATTTGGAGAGCTAAATTTTCAAATGAAGTTTCTATCCCAGTTGAAATTTCAGAATTGTTCGATGATAAACGGGATTTTGAATGGACCGTTGTTTCTTATGTTGATGAATTTGGTCAACCTAAATCCAATATGGATTGGGTTCCAATTCTAAACTAATTAAAGTTCATTTATGTGTGTAGGATAACCAAGCTTCAAGCAAACGTCTTTTCAGAAGCAGTGGTTGTTCAATGCAGAGGGTAAAGAGTTAAATGATGGAAATCATTTGGAAGGTTTGGTGCTCAACACAAACAAAATGGTAGTCTTGCGTTCACATTCGTAAAAATTCGTTAAACGATTAAAATGGAAAAATTTTATTTTCGATTCGAAAAGATGTTTTCGATTTTTGGGGGAGAAAAATTTTAAAAATTGTCAGAATCCAAAATTTCTGTAAAATTGAAAAACGTCATTTCAAAATCATTTTAGATAGATAAAAATTTTTCAAAACACCAAAAAAATAGAAAATATCAAATTGTCAAAAACATTGAAAAATGAAATGAGATTACTTGTGAGAAAAGACGAAATGATAGTACCATCAGTGAACTATTAGTGCATCCTAAAGATATGTAATGTTTAAAATGGCTAAACAATACAAACTTAAATGAAAAACCTAGTTCTAGTGGGAGATGTGGCTGTAAGCATTGTACTTAGTTTTGTCCTTCGTCATTGTGTACCTACTCGGTAATCACTAAATGCTGAAAAGCATAAAAACTGGTTAGTTTGTGAACTTTCACAACTTACTGAACAAGTCACTGTGATTGTGTATTTCATTTTCAAAAGATTTAAATTTGTGTTATTTCTTTACTTTACTTTACTTTGTTAAGTTTAAGCATTGACATTGTATACGTATACGAAAGTATCGAACTAGATGTTAATGCTTGAACATTTCTGCTTTATTTTACTTGGTGTTTATTTAAATCTTGGATCACCTCTGCGTATATGAGGGTATCGAACTAGTGGTTAAGATTTAAACAATTTCAACTTGTTTTTATTTCTTATTTTGTTTAAACATTGGACTGCCTTTGCATATTGAAAGATCGACCTGATTGTTAATGTTTAAACATTCTGAGTTATTTTCACACATATCACAATTGATGAAAGTTTAAAGGCATTACTTGAGTCAGTGTATTACTTGATGAGGGGATATGCTGAGATTGTGGGGTCCAAAAGAACTTAGTGCAAACTAATGTACCTTATTGTAGTGGTAAGCATTATGAAAGTTTTTAGATTGAGTTTATGTGGACAAAAATCTCGACAATCCATGTGAATTGCTTAAACTAAGTGTTTCTTAAAAATCAACGATGCAGCTGATATGTCCTAGAACTGATATGATCTTCTAGTACATTTTCTCACAAAAATATAAACTGTAAATATTACATTTTGGTATGTTTACATTTCAGCATTCAATATTAAAATCCAAAAAGATTTCTTTCAAAATCTTCCATGGAAACCTGATAATGTTGAATATAAGCCGGACCAACGAGACTGTTAATAAACTGTTTTTGTGTGGATATGTGTGATTGTTCTTAAAAGTCAAATCTTAGAGATCCGAAGCATCGTTCAAGGGGGAGACTGCGGTTTCACTTGAAGATGTTATCCAAGATAGATCAAGACTTAACATCACATATTTCTAGCTATGTCCAATGGGGGATTGTTAGTGCACTATTTATGTGGCCATATTAGATATCTACTTGTACAAGTAAAGTCAAGTGTTTTGAAGCCTGTAATATACCGGACAGATATTTCGCTACGCATTGTTAGGAGTGGTTCGGATGAACTAGGATTCGGTATGGTCCGTAGAGAGTGGGAATGATCAGATATGATGTCATCAATTAATATGATGACATCATAAACAGATAATTTTTAGGATTGATGCTAACGGACAATTAACCCTGCTAGAATCTCTAAAGCTACTGGATCGCAAATTATGGAGCAGATACCAGTTCTAGAGGTTCCAGACACTTTTGATACTCGCTCTAAGATCACACTCTAGTGATTTCGAGTATGATGTCATGCAAGCTTATTCATGCATCTAGAAGTTCTACATACAAGATATTATGTGCATGGAAAGTCAACAGGTTTCCACGGATACATTATACATTCGTATGGATCTAGATCATCATCATACATACGTATGAAGGAGAAAAACCTACATACGCATGGATGAAGAAGCAATACATATGTACGAACAAGGAGTATTATAAATAGGCTCATGCTCTTCATCCGTTTAGACATACACATCCGTTCAAGATCAGTGCTTACACGTTTCATACAAATCAAGAGTTTATTTGTATCGTTAGATGTCGAAACTCTTTCCACTTATTGTCACATCGTAATAAAATCATTGTTATTTACGTTCGTGTCTTGATTACGATTCGATTTAACTAGATTCTGCATGTTAAACCGGATTAACCGCAGATCTTGTGTTCGATAACAAACTGTTCCCACTCTTCAAAGTGGTATCAGAGTCACGGAAGATTTGCGTGTAATTGTTGATCAATTGGACGAGTTTCGATCAGTTTCGGTGAAAATGGATCAATTTTGAACTGTTTTCCATTTATTTTGGTGAATCATTGGACTGATTAGATTGCGTTTAAATCTGTTTTAGTTGATTTACCCGATAAGTTTTGGTACAATTCGTTGATGTTTTGAAATTTGTCGAACTGTTTATCATTGATTTTGGATTGATTCGAACATTTTTCAATAAGTTTTCGACTGTTTGAACCTAGAAATGTTTTCACAGCTTAAACCGACTGAAAAAACAGTGTATTGTTCTTATTTTTTACAACATATCTATAACGATCTATTTAGAAAATCATAAAAAAATGACAACAAAGTGATGAAATGCAGCAGATCTTATGTATCGTCATATCTCAGCATATCACATAGTTATACCCTTGTATTATTGTTTCGAGATGAGACTTCAGATCTGGATCATCATCATACATACGTACAGACAGGGAGTGTTATAAATAGGCTCTTGCTCTTCATCCGTTTAGACATATACATTCATTCAAGATTTGTGCTTACACGTTTCATACGAATCAAGAGTTTATTTGTATCGTTAGATGTCGAAACTCTGTCCGAGTTATCGTCATCTCACAATAAAATCATTGTTCTTTACGTTCGTGTCTCGCTTACGATTCGGTTTAACGGATTCCGCAAGTTAACCCGGATTAACTGCAGATCTTGTGTTTGGTAACGAACTGATCCTACTCTTTCACCGTTTCAAGGAACTCGAAATATGCTCACCCCTAGAAATAAATATTTTGATAGTTATGACGCTAAAACGATGACAGACAAAAAATATGTGTCATAAATTTATTGAATTTTGTAAAACATGACATTTTTTTCTTGACACACGCTTTCGAATGCCATAAAATGATCTTGTTTTTTTATGACACTAAAAAAGGATGACACACAATTAAGAGTGTCATGAATTTATTGAATTTTGTAAACCATGACAATATTTTATTGACACATGCTTTTGAATGTCATAAAATAGTGTGCATCATTGTTCGCGTATTAAGATAGGTGTATATTCTAGTAGTGTAAAATCTCTCTATAACATGTAACATTTTTTATATTCACCACACATTGAAAGCTTGTAAATTCTAATTTCGATAGTATTACAATTCACAAAATATGTTGTTGATTATCGGTTGTTGGAAGCACCACCTCCATCTTGGATTCGCTCAATGTCGCCAGATTAGAATGCCAAGCCTCGCAACTATCGTCATGAGGAAACCCCAGGTCTTTGGAAACAATGTCAAAAACCGGAAAAATAACTCGAATGATCGGAATTTAAATGAACTGAACCAAAAACTCGCCTAATATCGTATTTATGGTCGCTAATTTTTTCGGATATGTGATGGAAGTCTGGTCACCATCGTCGGAGACTGTGGTTGGTCCTCAACACACCACCAGCAGCGTTCTCAATGTGGTGGAGCCAAAAAGCCCTACAAGTCCTAGAGAGACCTGGTCTATATTACAGAAATAGTGCTATATCCAATCGATTGAAACCAATCCAATGAATGTTTAAGTACTACCAGTACCCGGTTATACTTTGTCATTCATTGTGAGTTTTGATCTCGTGATTATCGTTAGAGTTTTAGTTGGGTTATACATTAATATGGATTATACCTTGCTAAATTAGATGCTTGGTTATCAGAAGGCTTAGAACCAGGACCATAAACTTACAAGAAACTTAATTATCTGAAATCTCAAAAACTAGCTAGTAAGATGAAACGAGATATGTTGCTCTATCTGATTGGTAATAATTATGGAATCGACTATTTATAGCATCTGTGATATGTGGCAACGATTGATAAGATGATTAAGGGCTGATTGTATGTATCTGATTTAGCCAGTAGAGTTTGTATACTTAGCCTGGTTAGGTGAACATACTGTGCTTACTCTGTCCTTATCTGTTTGTCATGATTATATCTGATTGATGTTATAATCGATGAAAATATGCTTTTGAATAAATATCATTTATGTTAATGAACCCACCAGTTTATATTGAGTCCCAAATATTTTTCGGGCACACATCCTAGGTGCCACGTGATTGCAGGAATTGCAGATAATGAAACTAGCGTATGAAGAGATAGAGGTCTAGAGGGCTGCTGAAGATTTAGATCTCTAGTATAGTTAAATTGATGTAATATTATTATGTAATATGAGAGATGCATAATACTTTTTAACAAAAGTTCAGAAGCTCATGTTGTGAACTGTATATTACTACGTGTTATGTATATCCGATGCGTAACACTCCCCAGAGCTTATCCTGGGATGCGGGTGTTACAAGTTGGTATCAGAGTTGTAGTTAAGTGAACTAGGTACAAGGATAGTATGTAGACTTAAACTAGGAAAGATGATTTAAGATAAGCTTTGAGATAAGTGGATTGGCCGCATAGATTTAGGGTAATGGGTGTTAGTACATGTGGGGGAAAATGAGTAGAACATTTCAAGTATGATAGATAAGAAGTAACACCTGGCCACTATTGTTTCTTGTTTATCAATACTATTTGTTTTGGATCATAATCCATCATCTGAATACTAATTCCTTGCTCCCTTTATGTAGGTTTGACTATGGTAAAAGCACATAAATATCAAAAGTGAATTAATTTTCCAATAATACCCTTTTGGGTCACTCAAACAAATCTCCAGGTCAAAATTAAAATTTCAAACCTTCTCATCCATTCATCCAAATTAAAGTCCCGCCACTCTTTCTCCCTAAAATCTCCAGATCAAATTTCAAACCCTACTCATCCAAATCTCTCTCTCTCTCTCTCCCCACCCTCTCTCTTTCAACCTCCCATCTTCTGCTTGAACGCACAACAATTCATGCTCTGGTCGTCTGCATATTTTGATGTGGTGTTTGATTTTGTACGTGTTCTTTTCTTCATTGGTTTGTAAGTTTGTTCTTCATAACATTATTTTCTTTATGTTGATTTCTCACTTTTTTGAGTAATTTTCTTTTCGGATCAAGAGCTTTAAGGATTATGACGAATCAACTACATGTGAGAAAACGTGTCATCAATTGTGCGTTGTACTTTGAACAAAGGGGGCATGATCGTGGAACTTTGAAGATCAATAGTGACGGCGCGGTGGTCAAGGGTTCCTATAACATCCCAAATCTTCAGGTCGATAAAAATCCAAAATGTCCAGAATAAACCCGTAATCAAAACCCCCAAGTGCGTACAAAACTCGGCGGTTAAGAAATCTTGCGATCGGTGAACCAATCCTCACAAGGATACCCTTACCAAACTCACAATTAAAAAGCAAACCAATTTAGATCAAGACCTGAGCATACGCGATAAGTATCGGCACAAAAATCAAGAAAAACGCGTGATTGGACGAAAAAGGCGGCAGAAGACGCGTGTCGCGAGGTGGTGACACGTGGCGGACCTAGGTGGACACAGCCTAGGCTAGACTAACCTCCCTGGCGCCACGCGAGAGATACCCCGTCTTCTCCCGCGACGCGCGGGAGAGGTCCAGTTGGCCTATATAAAGGCCAGTCTGGGACTTATTGATTTGCACATTTTTTTATCAGAAATCGATACTTCTTTTCTCTCGTTCTGTCGTTCTAATATCAAAACCCCTAAACCTCAAAACTCTGCTCCATAAAAAGTTTACTAAACCCTGATCACTGAAACAGTGCTATATCCAATCAATTGAAACCAATCCAATGGATGTTTAAGTACTACCAGAACCCGGTTATACTTTATCATTCATTGTGAGTTTTGATTTCGTGATTGTCGTTAAAGTTTTAGTTGGGTTATGCATTAATATGGATTATACCTTGCTAAATTAGATGCTTGGTTATCAGAAGGCTTAGAACCAGGACCATAAACTTACAAGAAACTTAATAATCTGAAATCTCAAAACTACAAGCTAGTAAGATGAAACGAGATATGTTGCTCTATCTGATTGGTAATAATTATGGAATCGACTATTTATAGCATCTGTGATATGTGCAATGATTGATAAGATGATTGAGGGCTGATTGTATGTATCTGATTTAGCCAGTAGAGTTTGTATACTAAGCCTGGTTATGTGAACATACTGTGCTTACTCTATCCTTATCTGTTTGTCATGATTATATCTGATTGATGTTATAGTCGATGAAAATATGCTTTTGAATAAATATCATTTATGTTCATGAACCCACCAGTTTATATTGAGTCCCAAATATTTTTCGGGCACACATCCTAGGTGCCACGTGATTGCAGGAATTGTAGATAATGAAACTAGCGTATGAAGAGATAGAGGTCTAGAGGGCTGCTGAAGATTTACATCTCTAGTATAGTTAAATTGATGAAATATTATTATGTAATATGAGAGATGCATAATACTTTTTAACAAAAGTTCAGAAGCTCATGTTGTGAATTCTCTATATTACTATGTGTTATATATATCCGATGCATAACACTCCCCAGAGCTTATCCTTGGATGCGGGTGCTACAAGTTGGTATCAGAGCTGTAGTTAAGTGAACTAGGTACAAGGATAGTATCTAGACTTAAACTAGGAAAGATGATTTAAGATAAGCTTTGAGATAAGTGGATTGGCTGCATAGATTTAGGGTAATAGGTGTTAGTATCATGTGGGGGGAAATGAGTAGAACATTTCAAGTACGATAGATAAGCAGTAACACCTGGCCACTATTGTTTCTTGTTTATCAGTACTATTTTGTTTTGGATCATAATCCATCATCTGAATACTAATTCCTTGCTCCTTTTTGTAGGCTTTGACTATGGTAAGAGGAGGAAGTACTCAGGGTAGGGGTCGTAATAGACCACGTACTACTAGAAGATGATCTAGGTCACCCGTTAAATAACGATCATGACAATCTTCATAATACTGGACCCAAGGCACAACAGTTTGTTGGACCACAATTTCAGGCAGTTGTGACTGGTATCATTTGTGAAAACTGTGCTTTCAGTTGTCATTAGCAAGTCCCGAACAATTTCATAAGCAATAAAAGCTTGTGTTTTATCCATTGAATTGTGAAACTTATCCATAACAATTGCACAATATCAATCCCTGCTCAAATTCGAACTCTTAAACAATTCCTGGAAGGTAATACGTAAATTGTTACGTAAACGTAATCAGTTTAACACAGCGTATATTCCGGATTTTTGATGTAAGCTAAACATACCCTAAATACCGTTTTACATAACTTAGAAATAAGTTTTGAAGGGTTTGATATGTCAAAAACAAGCCTATTTGTTCACAGGGACTATTTACGACAAACTACGAAAGTCTACTGATTCTCGTAGCAACTGTCACACCCCGACCCGCAGCGGAATAAGAGTTGGGGCATAATTGGGTTATCACCAAAGCTCATGATATTTACTAATATGTTTCATATTTATTAAAGTCAAAATTACATTCTCAATAATCCAAACATGTCCATACAAATACAAAGAAAAATAACCAAACTAAACAATCCAAGCTCTAAACCAGTTTATTCTTCTAAGCCAATCCTATGTGTGTCTTGCTGCAGCTGGTTCACCTGTATTATGTGTAAAAATGGGGGTTTTTGGGTCAACATAAGTTGGCGAGTGAACCTTGTTAGATAAACATTTATTATTGATTTCTTATTATTTTTATCAAGGAAAAATTGTGCAATAGTCATATGTGAGCAAATGTAAATAATCAAACAATAGCAATAACAACCACAAACTATAACATACACTAACATACAATAACATATGAACTTGCATGAATATATAACATGAATGAAACTGTATATGTTGGCAACGTCACGTTCACGCTCATAATGTAATGGGGAACGGACGGCCTATGATGAATGTCTGTGCGATCAAGGCTCAATCAAACGGAGCTACCGTATGTTGGCAACGCCAGGTTCACGCTCATAATGTAATGCGGAACTGCTCAACGCTCATAATGTAATGGGGAGCAGCGGCCTATGAAATTGCATGTACTGAAAATAATAAATTAAATCTAAACAATAACCACACAACAGTTGATACAAGCTGAATACACATTTGTTCATGATATGATGTATGCACAATGATTTAAATATAATGATTGGTAAGACACATGATACACCCCAAAAACGTGATTAAAAACGGGGAATTTGTAGAGATTCACTCACATTGGGTGCGTTCGGTTGGAGATGATAAGATGCGCACGAGTTTGAAGGATTGAACAACGAGGATTAACTAACCTAAATAATAACGGAAGATATAGTAAATGAGTGGATTTTATTAATAATTTTAATAGGATTTTTAGATATATTTTTGTGAGTTTAAGGCTATTTCCTATCTTTAAAAACATTATTTTTAAGTATTTTTAATTGATTTTTAAATTAAATTAAATAAATAAAAAATATAAAAAATGTTGACTTTTGCGTTGACCATTGACCATTGACTGTTTGACTGTTTGACCGGTTTTATTGTGTGAATGTATGCGCTGGGTGAGGCTCGAACCCGAGACCTCCCGTACGCGTGCACGCAGCTCTACCAACTGAGCAACGTGTCTAACCCGAAATAATTCTGTTTTTAATTATATTTATATACTAATTCAGTTTATTCAAAATTCTTTTATTTTCAAAAAGTGTTTTAAATCATCGAACCGGAGCGTGCAACAGGTCTCGAACCCGGGACCTGTGGGTTAGTGTTGCACACAGTCCACCGCTGGACTGTGTGTCTAACCTGGTTAATATACCGATTTTTATTATACTTAACAACTAACGTAAGTTAGTCCGGTTCAGTTAGAAAAATAAAACATTTTTATTTCAGAACATACGTGTGTCAAGGATCGAACTCGCGGCGTGTGATATGTATGTGCACACAGTCCACCGCTGGACTGTGTGTCTAACCCGAGATAATATCCAAATTATATTAAACTTATAATCAACCTAACTTCGTCTTCTTCGTTACAGAATTACAGCCTACGATTACTCTATTGTTTCTTGTTTAATTTGATTGACAAACATTCAAAAGACTAAAATGAAATGGCAGAGACGATTTTGGAAGTAAACATACCGGAGGAACGATTTATCTCAGAATTCCGGCAAGTCGTCGGCTCTGTTTTAATGAATTTCGACTGAGCGAACAAATTAACAGTTTTGATTAGCTAAGTGTGGAATTGAAGTACTAAACAAGAGTTATCAGAAGGTTTGAATGACTATACCGTTTTACAGCGGAGGATAAGAATTTTCAGAAGTTTTCCGGCGAGAGTGAATTATTCGATATCGACGTCTGCAACTGTTTCCGATTGAAGGTTTTGAGTTAGCAATAGCTTAACAACTGATAGACGATGAAAGAATTAATAGACTTACTGATTTGATGGAAGACACGGTTTTCCGGTGAAAGTCCGGCGAGTTCAAATAGCTGCTCCGACGAACTGAAAGTTGTGCGAAAATGAAATTGAAGGTTTGCAGAATGTGTTTGAGTCGCGAGAGGGGACTATGATTGAAGTAATTCAGGAATTGCAGACTTTTCAGTTATTAAAACCGATCCCACATGAAATCAAGTCCATTCAAAGCTAAATTGATTGGAGGTGTCGGTGTATCGGTTATACTCGGTAAACCGCGAACAATCAAACGTTTTTGGACGTTTGGTGACCGATTTCGGTTACAGTTAGCGTAACCAGATTGATTTATGATTGACCATAAAATTTAATTGTTTCCTAGAATTTACAGAAAACAACAAGTGGCGGAGAGGTTATATGTGTGTGTGATAAGTCTTTGAGCTTAAACCCGGCTGACCCGGGTTCGAGTCCCGGCAGCCTATTTTTCTTTTTATTTGTTTTATTTTTACTTTTTATCAATTATAACTTTTATATTCTAGTTTGTTTAGTAATTATGCATAATTAAAAATTAAAATGGACATAAATACGCAACGAAACATTTATAACTTGGTATTCGATTACAAACGGAGCGGGTTTAGAAAACCCGTTTTTTGACAAATGTTACAGCAACGCACACTCCGGAACAAGGTCACAAGCTTAACATACCTTAAATACCCTTACATAACTTAGAAATAAGTTTCGAGGGCTTCGGTATGTCAAAAAATACACTTTTGCAACTTTAGGGGCTATTTTGCAAATTCTGTGAAACTATGCCGATTCGCGTATTTCCTAATCCGGAACATGTACACACATCCAAAAATTTTTGTAATCATTAAAATCTTGTATTTTAGTGATGGGAATGCAAAAAACCTTTCGTTTCGCAATTTGGATCGTTTTCGCGTTCGTTACAACTTTCGTCGTAATTATCCGAAAAATGTAACTGTACCGCCAAACGAACCGACATCAATGATGTTTCCAAACATATTTCATGTCCCTATACTTTAACATCCTTGTAAAGCCTTAAAATTGGGTTAACGGGGGTTAAACGCGTCGAAAAACAAGTTTAAAGGCTGCAGGGACCAAAACTGCCATTTTGAAAACTCAGCCCCTGCACAAGCTTACCGACCGTAACCCCTGGACATTTACGGTCCGTAAGTAGTCCCCAGAACCAGTTTTCACATCATCCCCTTGTTTTTATGCTTGGAGGCCAAGTTGTGTGATCATCAAGGCTTTAATTCCTGGCCTAACAAGTGTATGGTGTAGATTATTCCTTCATCACCACACAAGACACTTGGCATGATCTAATGGTTCAAGAATTCCTATAAATACCCATGATCATCTTCATTCCAATTTTCTCATTCCTATCTTTCTTATCTCTAAGCTCTAAGTGGAGTTGCTACCTTTTTAGGAGGCCTCACATCTGAGTTTTTCTAGCCATCTCATCATCCTAGAACACAAGTGAGTGTTCTATCTAGTCTTGTTTATTTATTTTTAGCAATTTTAGGCTAAAAGTCAAATAGATTTGACTTTCAGCTTTGACCATGAATTGGTCAAGACAAAGTTCATTTGAACTTTGCAACGGGAGCATAATCACGATGATTATAGTCCCTTGCGACTATACCTACCGATTACCACGTTGACTAATCGAAGTGACAAGTCAAAGTTTCGGTCAAAATGCACGTTTATGTGCATTTTGCGTTGAAATTATTTTTCGGGTATCAAAACACTTTGTTTTGATATTAAAACAGTTTTCTAACTTAACATGTTTAACTCGTCACTTCTATTTTAGTGCTTATTTAGGGTCATAAGTCAAGCGGTCTAAACAACCGCTTAGAATTTCGAACCCGACCTGTTTGGTCGATCATTAGGATTCGACCAAACACATTAGGTGACTATAGTTGTATGGGAATAACCTTCCGAGGTTATACCTTATGGTCACTTCTTTTAGTTAGTTGTATGATAGGTAGTTTATATGCCTTAGGAAAATGACCAAAATGCCCCTTTGCGCATAATTTCATTTTAAACATATGTAACCAAAGTTTTGACACTTAAACTGATTGTGCAACATTATTAAACATGTTTAGGCATATAAGACTTATCATAGGACTAGTTAGACCATATGACCATGCTTTTGCGCAAACGACACGTTAAAGTAGCTTAAACTACATTAACGGGTCGTAACGGGTCATAAGCACTTAGGATTGCTTTCAAATCAGAATGTAGGCTTTGTTAAACCATATCATATGAGTTCCAACACTCATTTGGTTTACAAGACCCCATTTTATCCGATCTCCCGATTTAGGTTCCGATTTACTAAAATAGTGATTCCATACTAGGTGCCACTTGATTCCTTGACTTTTCGAGCTTTGTTAGTTCACTAGATCAAGGATACTTGCAATCTCAAGTGAGTACATAGTCCCCTCTTTTACTTTTGCAAATATTTTGGGGTGAAACACATGTGCCTACTTGTTACTTTATTGATTTCACGTTTTTATCACATATACTTGCTATGTTCACCTAGTACACATATAGTACATGATTTCAATTATGTTTTGCTATGTATGTTGAGCATGCTAGCACATTGATTTTATGAATTACTTTTGCGGCATATGTTGACTTAGCATATGAGCACATTGATTTTACATTACATTTTGCTATGTATGTTGACTTGAGCATGCTAGCACATTGATTTTATGAATTACTTTTGCGGCATATGTTGACTTAGCATATGAGCACATTGATTTTACATTACATTTTGCTATGTATGTTGACTGAGCATGCTAGAACATTGATTTCATGGACATTTCTACTATGTATGTTTACTTCGCATACTTAGTACATGGTTTTTACATGACATGCTTACATTGGTTATGACATTTGGTATGTTTAACGGGACAAGAATACATTCATTAACATTAATCACGCCGCTCGGTAGTATGTAATGGTACCATAGGACTTGACAAATCCCGTTCCCCGCTTCCTAGGTTTGTTTGGAAGTAGGGAATGACAGAATCCGAATACCTTTTTGATAAACCTTTGACTTGTTAAGGGTTCCGACGGTCTCAAGGCTTGAATGTAAGCGATAAACATTACTACATAAATGTTCATATCAAGTAAAGCATTGGTTTTGTAAAACATGACTTTTGATTTAAACTTTGGTTTATTCAAGACATTGTTTTGTACATGACATTGGTTATACACGACATTATACATATAGTTTGAGTAAGGTCTTTTTACTTGCCATACAAGACATTTGTTATACAAGATATGGTTTATACCTAACATTATGACATATTACATTGTTTACACATGACATTTTACATTTGTTTGACAAGACATTTTTGTGGTTATTTGATAAGTGATTTAAATAATGAGATGTGTGTTATGATAAAAGCATGGTGGATACACCGCTGGTACTTCCTATATATAAGTGCTTTCATGATATTACATATCGTAGCGTTATTTAAACCACTTCGACAAAGACAAAGACATGACACATATGGTACAAATAACATATATTTTTCACAAGATATTGTTTTGCAAATGGCATATTTTATACAATTCATTTCCATTCGGTTAATTATTTAACCATACATCCTTGTTTTATACCATTTGATTTTCATATTGATTTTCATATGATTTTATAAAAGAAAACATTTTATTAGGTTCATGACTACTTTTCGTTAAACTATTATTTTACCTTCAAGTCATGAATCCTCATCAACAAAACCTATGTAACTCACATGCATTTTTTGAGGGTCCGTTGTACGGATCTTTCATGTCCTAATTTGGCAAACCTAAGGTAAACGTGCGAATCCGTTTGAATAGGCGACATTGGATACAAGTTATTCACTTTTTAATCACTGTTTCATTGATTAATAGACGTTACAGATCCTGGAAACAATTGAACAGAGCTTCGCCTCTGTCGTGACAAAATCTCTGAATGTTGCAAATGAAATGACAAGACACCTATTTATAGGAATCACAAGTTCGCTTGGGGAGTGTAAGTTCGGGCGAACTTGCTTAGTCAAGTTCGGCCGAACTTGACTATTACATCATAATCTCAAGCGAACTTGGCTATAAACTTTAATAAACTTCGACATTTCACTTCTAAATACAGATTCGATATTATACGATGACGTAGGCAACAGACATATGCATCAACAGACTCCCCCTTGGATGTTGCCGTAGTCATCATTCTTCAATTGAATTCCAGAGTCTTTAATATTCTCTTGATCTTTATTCTTGAATAACTTTATCATCCATGATCTTCATAGCATCTACAATCCTTTTCTCTTTTCTTCTCGAGCTTGTCTTGATAAAACTTTAATCATCATGCTCCCCCTTGCTTTGAGCTTTCTGGTATCTTCAATAAACATGTTTTATCCAGCTCCCCCTTAAAATCAACTTCCTGTTTCAAAGTTTCTCAAACATTCAAATAAACATTTCAGATTCAAACTTTCAAATTTCATAACACAAACATTTAAAATTTTAATCTTCTTATCAGTTTTAAACCCATCAGTTATTCAAGTCCAAATTAATGACCTTGAATATCTGATTTATGTATCAAGTTCAACTTAATGATCTTGATTAATCATTTTGACACTAAACTGACACATTTATTCAAATGTAAGTTTCAACTTAATGAACTTTTAAACTTTTCAGATCAATTTGAAATTTTCAAACTTTTGATCAGCAACTCTAGACTTTGAAAATCAGTTTTTCATCATCAGTGGTCGAAACTAAAAGATAATATAATCTTTTTGTTTTTATGTAAAAAATATCAAACTCTAAGTATGTACAAACATATTTACAAACATATTTTTGTTGAGTTTGTGTTAAAGAATCATATCAGTTTTTGAGACAAATCACAAGTACCATTGACCTCTTCATGACACTAAGTTTTAAACAAATTTACCTAGATTGTCGATATATTTGTCCTCTTAAACTTCAACACATTTCTCAATTGTTCCAAGATACGTTATGTAGAATTAAGAAATTTGACTTAACTATGGTTCCCATCTCAGAATATACTCTCGCATCAAGATTCCCTAGATTTCATATTATAGGTGAGTACAGCGTAATTGATATCTGTATCTGGGTTATGCGAGACCTTGAGAGCTCAGGTTAGTACCATCGTACCGACAGAGAGATGAAGGCTCGACTTATAAGGTAGTGTTCCAAAATGGAATCTTTTTGTACTGCAATTGTAGTATCTTTCGATATTTTCAATTGAATGCAGATTTAGGGTTTTAAAGCAAAAGTATTCTACAAGTTCTAGGCCATTGCTTCCACAAAATCAGAAGAACTTGTATAATACCCCAGATATAAACAATCTATAAAGACCTCGTATCTCAGAATCAGGCAACCTCTCAAACGAAATTTCGGAGTACTAAGTCCACATATCCGAGAGATGTTAATCCACAAGTTTAAGCAGTTGTAAAATTTAGTTTATATCCCGGAAACAATTTACTGAACGTGTTAAGTCTATCGACACATCCACGGTAAGACTTGTTTATCACTTTTTAAACTTTACAAATCCTTAGCATACTGTGATAGTCCACTAATGTACTATCATTTCCTTTTATCCACAAAACTCTTTTTGTCTTTTTCAATGTTTTTGTACTTTTTGCATTTAATATGTTTTTGGATTTTCTGAAAAAAAATTTCCCCCCCTAAAATTCAAAAACATATTTTTGGTTTTTTTTATTTATAGAAAAACATTGACCAACCGATGAGAATCACTTCAATTCACCATCCATTACAGCTTCACAAATTTTCTTTTAAAGCCCTCTCCCCCTCATGATGACAAAAACCTAGACACTTTTGCGTTTATAACAACTTAAATTCATGAGTTTTGTCTGTTCAACAGTGAGGGTTCTTGTGAAATTTTTCAAATTTTTCTACAAAAAATTTGTAAAATTTTTCAAGTAAACGTTATTGAAATGTGTTTTCGAAAAATTTCTCCAAAAATTTTCAAAATTTTCAAGTAAACGTTATTTAAAATGCAATAAGGCCTTTATATAGAACTTGATAACCCGGCCCATCTTCAACAAGTGCTACGGAACTCCATTCTCAGTAATTTGTCATTATCTCGGAAGTTCCTGCACAAAGACACAAACAATTAGTTGAATAGTGACACCCAAGCCTTTGCAGTCTCAAGCGTTGTTTCTTCAACCTTAATTTTGATTTTCTTTACACAATCAGATTTATTTTGGACTTTCTCAAGTTTTGGAAAGTCCTCTAAACTTTCAATTTTCATTGATTGTGTAAATTCTTTTCCTTTCACCAACCATGTTTGATTTTCATTAAAGCTTTCTTGAAATACTATGTAGAAACTTTTTGTTCACTACTATTCGAGGATTCACCAGCTTCAAAATTTGAAAACTTAGTAATAACTGGTTTTTCCTTGTTTGTAGTTTCTGTACATTGTTTCAAAACCTGAGTTGGTATTCCAGATTTTTTGTTATCAATATGAGCAGGATTAGGTTTGATTTGTAAACATTTACTAGTAATGTGTCCATTTACTCCACATTTATGACACTTCATGTTCTCATATCGATCTTTTCTATCAAACCAAACACTCAAATCATAACACTAATTTGACGTATGGTAGCCATTTTTCATGCTTCTTCTGTACCTTTGATTTGACGTTGATGCACTGTGGCCCGACTTGCACAACTTATTTTCAAATATTTGTGAGTTTTGTTTTTCAAATTTGTTTGAATTTTTATAATGATTGGATGATTGTTCCGATGAGCTTTTATTTTTGTTTTGAAAACTTTTAAAACTTTGTTTTTGTTCTTCATTCTGATTAGAAGGTTTTTGCGTTGAGCATTCACCTTTTTCAGTAGATTGTAGAACAGTTTCTTGAAATTTTTCTTTTAGTTTTAAAAATATTTCATGTTTATTATTTTTAGCTCTTTCATCATCAGTATTATCGTCATAATCTTCAATTATGACATCGTCATAATTTGTAACAATGTTACTTATTGGAATTTCCTTTTTATTATTATTGATCGGTTTTGGACATATAAGATCTAACTTTAATGAGGAGGTCACAAAACCTTTCAATAATTTTTCTGAATCAACAAACAGTCTCAACTTCTTTTTCAAGTTGAGCTATTTTCTCAATGAGAATTTATTACTATTTGATTTTCTATATTTAATTTTTCAAAAACAATTTTTTCATTTTTAAACATTTTTATTTCATTTTGAAAAATCTACTATCATTTGTAGTTTTTCATTTTCTAAAATTTTTATTTTGTTTTCAAAATTCTTTTAATTTTCTTTTAATTTTTTATTTTGTAATGTCAAACTCTCAATCTCACTCAAGAGTTTGGCATTATCTGCCCGATAATTGTCTACATCATAGACCGGGCAGACAGGTTTTGAACTTGAAGACTCATTTGTGGATATACTTGAAACTAGAGCTTCACAGTTCTTAACCACTATAATGTCTTGAAACTTATTCTTCAGAGATGTTCATAATTCTTTCGCAGTCTTGTATTCTGGTAAAAGTATCAGGATGTCTTCCTTAACCGGTTGCTGGATAAGATTATTCATTTTCTTTTCAGCAAAATAATCATCTTTCAGTTGAGTAGAATGTTTGCACTTCTCCAGAATTTTCTGATTCTCATCTCTAGGAACGACATAACCTGTCTCAATCGTGACCCAACTGCGGAAATGCATAGCTTGGACCCAGCTGGTAAACTTTTCTTTCCAAGCTTCATACTCTTCTAATCTCATCAACATTGGCGGCTTCACAGACCCCGTTTGTTTTCCAAACTAATCTATCGTTCAAAACACTTGAAAAATTATTAGCAAACAGACAATTTTAGTAAAAATTTGACGTTTCAACCGACAATAGCAACTTATCGGTTTGCTAAACTCGTCTAGTCGATACGAATCTAACGATATATAATGTCCGAGATGTTTTTCGGGATTTTCATGCCTTTTTTTTAGAAACCTTAGACAAGTTCGGTCGAACTTGTCACAGCGTGTAAAAATCAGCTACTTAACAAGTTCGAACGAACTTGTGTTGAGATGTTATGAAAAATAGCAAGTTCGAGCGAACTTATGTGAATTTTCAAGAGATAGCAAGTTCGGGCGAACTTGTATAGACTTTCAACAAATTTTTATCAAGTTCGGGCGAACTTGACTAAAAATGATAAAAAAACAGTCAAGTTCGAGCGAACTTGAGTAAAAACCTTGAAAAATCAGTCAAGTTCGGGCGAACTTGATGAAAAATTTGAGTTTTTCAGTCAAGTTCGACCGAACTTGTCTAAGGTTTCTAAAAAAAAGGCATGAAAATCCCGAAAAACATCTCGGACATTATATATCGTTAGATTCGTATCGACTAGACGAGTTTAGCAAACCGATAAGTTGCTATTGTCGGTTGAAACGTCAAATTTTTACTAAAATTGTCTGTTTGCTAATAATTTTTCAAGTGTTTTGAACGATAGATTAGTTTGGAAAACAAACGGGGTCTGTGAAGCCGCCAATGTTGATGAGATTAGAAGAGTATGAAGCTTGGAAAGAAAAGTTTACCAGCTGGGTCCAAGCTATGCATTTCCGCAGTTGGGTCACGATTGAGACAGGTTATGTCGTTCCTAGAGATGAGAATCAGAAAATTCTGGAGAAGTGCAAACATTCTACTCAACTGAAAGATGATTATTTTGCTGAAAAGAAAATGAATAATCTTATCCAGCAACCGGTTAAGGAAGACATCCTGATACTTTTACCAGAATACAAGACTGCGAAAGAATTATGAACATCTCTGAAGAATAAGTTTCAAGACATTATAGTGGTTAAGAACTGTGAAGCTCTAGTTTCAAGTATATCCACAAATGAGTCTTCAAGTTCAAAACCTTGATCTTTTCAAGGGTTTATCTATTATCGATTTTACGTATTATACTTGAAAATCAGTCCATTTTGTCCATGAATTGTCAAAGAAAAGTTTAAAAATGAAAGAAATGAGTAGAAGATGAGATGTTCTATGTCCAATGTCTTCAAATTAGGCCAATCCTGCTCTGATACCAATTGAAGGTCCGTGATCAGGCGGTTCTAGACAGAAGTTAGTGCGTAGACGTAAACCTATTCTGTAGAATGTTATTAAGAATGGAGTAGAAGTAGAATGCCGCGGAAGTCTTCATTCATACCGAAAGAGTATATATCTTTATAAGTCCAGCTGCCAGAGTTCCTGGAGAGAATCCGGCAGCAACTCCCCGTAGGGATGGCAAAAACTCAAATGACAAATGAACAACACACCTATATATAGTATGTCAAGTTCGCTGGTGGGGAAGCAAGTTCGGGCGAACTTGCTTAGTAAAGTTCGGCCGAACTTGACTTCAACAATACAATCTCAAGTGAACTTGACTCTAAACATCATAAAAACTCCGTATTTTGGTCGTGTGTTCGATTCTAACCTATATAATATTCAACACACGCTCAATCTAGCCTATTCGACAAGTGATGAACATAAAATGCATCAACAGATTCCCCCTTGTTCGTTACTGTCGAAGCTTGATCTTGAACTTCAAAACTTTGAGCCGTGTTTGAATATTTTGCAACTTCAATCCAGGTGTCTGCCGAAGTCGTCGAAACACGTCAACAAATTCCCCTTAATTGATGATCCGGGTTTGCATTAACAACTTTCAATTCCACTAAAATCTCCAGTTCAGATCTTTGGTTGCGTCGTTTCCGACTCCTCTTATTTACTTGACCGAAAAATTTTCTCGAATAACCATCAACTCGAAGCTAATCAATGCAGCAGCTTCTCCATTTCGACGATAACCGCATCCGAGTTCAGTTTTTGAATAAGCGTTGAGCATCGAGAGTTTATTCCGCACACTCCTAAAGTATCAAAAACTCAACCGGCAATTGATAGAAACTTCGAATCACCGCATCGGAAAACTTTAAACAACGAATACCCTCGAAAATCCGAAATCCCGATTTCCGTAATCGCAGTTAAGCACCCTTTAGAAAGATTTGATCAGCAAATCGGTAATTTGCTCAATCAACAAATCTTTATCGGAAACAGATAATCTAGTAAAGCATCGAATCTGAGAAACATACGTCTGTGATCAAAATCACATTCTTCCTCTTCAGTCACAATGACAGATATATAGCTATCTCCAGTAGACCAGCGCCACTTAATCACCAAACATCATCATCCAACGGCGGTTAGTCCAAAGAGAAGAATGATTCATCTGCTTGAAGACTAAAAATAATGGCCACCAAAGGTTATCATCAGATTTCCTTGGTAATTTTGAAACCATCCGTCTGCGGAGCTAGTCATTAATTCCTAAGATCATCACTGAACGTTTTGAACGTCCTCAGTTCCTCACCGGTACTAACAACTGCTAATCCAGCTAACTGTTCCTTCACCGGAGATCAAGACTCTAACCCTTAAGCATCACTATGTATCATGATCTGAATAATCTGAACTTCCTGTGATCACAGAATCCCAAATGTATAACCTATTTTGTCAGCAACTGATATACACAACTTTATCCGAAAGATCTGATCCCATAAATCATCTTCTTTAATCATGGTACCGCGTACAACCCATGGCAACTGAAACTACAGAGCATCCCTATCTCCTGGCGGTTAGTCCAGTCAATAGTTCATGTGCAAAGCAGAGTTAAAGATAGGCAGTTGTGTGTGCTTCCAAACCATACGCGCGACTCAGATGTCAATCCACAACCATGACCTCAGAATCTTATATACAACTCCTTCAAGACTCAGTTATGTAACCACCCGCTTTCAAACTAGACATCAATTTGAAATACCCAATGAATCTCGATCCTCTGCATTTCCCAGTTAATCTGCAATTGGTAACCACCCGGATACTGTTGCAGCAGTCACGAATTTCAAAAATGCCGGAATCTTCAAATATTGAAAAAATTTTATTCCCCCTCATTTTTGCAAATTCTGACCATACTGAAATTTTCACTGAAATTCCCCCTGAAATCCGGAACTTTCAATATTTAACAAATGCATTTAACGTTTAGGCCCATTACTAGTCACGACACCCAAAT
Organism: Scalesia atractyloides; assembly: GCA_947069175.1. Lineage (NCBI taxonomy): Eukaryota > Viridiplantae > Streptophyta > Magnoliopsida > Asterales > Asteraceae > Scalesia > Scalesia atractyloides. Next base: position 52,720,810 of record CAMTDV010000015.1, on the reverse strand, counting down.
GATCAACATTCTGCATCGGCATCAATGTCTCTCCCGTTATCTTCAAAATTTTGTGACCATATCACCAAATCTGTACTCTGAAGCTCTAGACGGTGTCCCCGAACATGCCCGTTCGGTCACGAAAACCCGAAAAAGTTTCTATCGCCAAATTTTTCCTGGACACTCATCCCATCAATTCGATCAACAAAATTTTTCCATGCCTTCTTTTTTTTTAGGCTCCTGGACAAGTTCGGGCGAACTTGTATCAAAGAATAAGAAATATAAGCAACAAGTTCGGGCGAACTTGTAACTATAATTTCAGTAAAATCCAGTCAAGTTCAAGCGAACTTGATGAAATTTCAGTCAAGTTCGGGCGAACTTGATGAAATTTCTTGAAAATTAACTAAGTTCGGGCGAACTTGATGAAAAATCATGAAAATCAGTCAAGTTCAACTATAATTTCAGTAAAATCCAGTCAAGTTCAAGCGAACTTGATGAAATTTCAGTCAAGTTCGGGCGAACTTGATGAAATTTCTTGAAAATTAACTAAGTTCGGGCGAACTAGATGAAAAATCATGAAAATCAGTCAAGTTCGGGCGAACTTGATGTAAAATCATGAAAATCCTTGTCAAGTTCGGGCGAACTTGATCCCCCAAATCAGCATTTTTCACATTTTTCGATCCAGAATCCTTATTTCTTCGAATTTCAAGATGAATCCACCATAGATCTGGTCGAAAATCACTTTCTAACAATCCTATCCGTTCAATTTTACTTTTCATTCGTGGATTGTATGTTTATTTCAAGTTTTACGTCCAAAACCCCTCCTAATGTCCATAAATGTCCAAATTCATGAGCGTAGGTGATAACCGTAGAGGTCTAGAGGGCTGCTGAAGATTTAGATCTCTAGTATAGTAAATATATGTAATATTATTGTGTAATATGAGAGATGCATAATACGTTTTAATAAAAGTTCAGAAGCTTCCATTGTGAATTCTCTATATTACTATGCGTTCTGTATATCCGAAGCGTAACACTCCCCAGAGCTTATCCTAGGATGCGGGTGTTACAGTTCCGGCCGTGAAACCAACTTTTCGGCCACCTTTAACATTTTTATTGCCATAGCAAGGTTAAAACTTGTCATTCTTCGTGTTTTTCTTGGGAAATTTTGTATGTTAATGTTTGTTTTCTGTTGTTATTAAAATTTTGATAAATTTTTTATGCCGGTGTGTTTATGAGAGCAAATTCTTTTAAGTTTTTAGGGTTTATGTGGAACCCATTATCATGGGTTATGCAAGCTGCTAACATCATGGTGATTGCCCTTCCAAACTGAGGAGTAAGAACTAAGAACCCTAATTGAATACATGATTTTCTTGAAATTACCATTATTTCCTCTATAAAACCTTGGCTGAATTCAAAATGTTGTAGGGAAAGCCTCTTGTATGGCAACACTTAATCAACTATTCGTCTTTTTGGTAATGGAGATCATGTGGTTTCTTCGAAGCTTAGGAACTCAACCTCTTCGGTTCCACCTTGAACGAGCCTGCTTTGAATTTAAGATGGCAGATGTGGTATGTGCTCTTTGATTTAGGGTTTTATTTCTTTAAAAAGGTTTGTATCTTTAAACCGAAGTTGATTATCGTGTTTATCTTGCAGTTATCAGCTGGAATTTTACTAATTCAAATCAGGCCCTGATTGAGTTTAGGTGACCTAATTTGCTGCGATTTTGATAAAGTGGAATATAATAAGTGATTATTGTCATATGGGGAGAGGATAGGTTTTTTATGATTTGGTGTTTTGTTTTAGGTGTTTAGGTTCTTGTATATAGTTAAAGGCTGTTTTTTTAACTTTGTGTTTGTTTGTTCATGCAGGTCCTTCTAGGATAATCACTCCTTGATAAGTCTGCTTTCCAAATTCTTCAGCTATCAACATCTTTATTATTAATGATGTTATTCCTTACGAATCCTAATAACTAATTATCTTGGTTCATGTCATTTTTAGCATTTGAGTTTTGAGACGAAACAAATTTTCTTTTGTTTGATAGTTGATTTTAGTTCTTTGAATTTTATAAGAGTAATGTAGTGAATTAACTCAAAAAGTTATACCTCCCGGAAAAATACAAATAAATTGAAATGGAATTCATGCCAATTCACTCCTTAAAGTAGTAGCTTTGACCTAAAAAGTCAAACGAATTTTGTTTTACAGGTTAACATTGAGGTTCCTTGTAAGAAAATAACATTTTTTAACTGCTTTTTCACATTTAGTAAGGGGTCAGTAATGGGTCATGCATCATGTTGAAGTATAACGGTGGTTGTTAATGAGTCAGATTGCCGCTTCAATTTTTGGTCTGCTTGCGGGGGACTTTTTTCAGTCAAGTCGTCGATTGGAATTATGATAGCTTGCAGGTAAAATTTTCTTTGTAATGGGTTATGGGTCGGATGACATATGGCAGTAGCCTCTTTCTACAGTCTTCTATTTTTTCGGATCGCACAAACACCTTAGAAGACAGAAAAGAGACTCAGGATAGTATTGTAATCAAATGCTTACAACCTCCTAATTATTATTTCAATGCTTACGACCTCCTAATTATTATTTCATAGCATAGTACCGTAGCCATATTTGATATTAACAAGCTAATTATTTATAATTACTTAAAAGCTGCCAAAATATTATCTTGGCAGGCCCGTACCTCTAAATTATACATTTTTTAGTAAACCTGCTTGACCCGTTTTGACATGTGACACTTGATATGCATCGTTTAGGAAGTACTTGTTGAACTTCTTGGACCAGTTACCGGAAAGAAACTAATTCCTGCTGACCTGGGCACTTGGATACAAAGGCAAAGAGGTAATAATTTTTAGATATATTAATAACAGTCACATAATAAATGAGTAGTAAAGCTGCAATGTATCATATTTCAGATTACTAAGCACAATAGTTCGTGGTAAAATATGTAAAATATAAAGGCCCTGAGAATTTGGTGAAGCGGTTAATTAGCCCTGCTCTCCCTAATGAAGGGTTTACGGATTCCATCTAGTTCTCGTGCATAATGGGGCATGGTCTTATGACAGTCGAGGAGCCAACCTTGGACATAGACTCGAGCAGAGTGGGTTTACACGTGAGACTCTTTACCTGAAAAAAAAAGTAAAATATAAAGATTTGAATCTATACAAGTTCCAACAGGTGATCAGGGTCTTATGTTTTCGGGAGGAATTGCATTTATTAGAATTCATGTTTTAATTATAGACCTTAAATGACATTGGGCCACATTTTGAAACAATATTATTCTTGGAGAACCTAACCATACGTTTATATTTTTAAAGATTTTAATCTGATTTTTTTTTGTTAGGTTGTGTGTTTGAAGTATCTGTAGCCGCTCTCCAAAGCGATGAGAATGACGCCTACAAAAATTGTCTGACGATTGTGGATGTTCAAGGAAAAAACGTCTTTTTAGAAAAACAGCTTGTTCAGTTTGGGTGTATGTTGAAATCGAATGAGTTGATTTGCTTTTCATTTTGGGTTTGTGGGTTATATAATCTTAGGCCACATGGTGTGCGGGTCGGCATAGGGCCGGCTTGGGCCGGCGCCGCCCCCGTAGCGTCGTCCCCGGCATCCACATGACGAAGAAGACGGGCGAATAAGGACAAAAAAGTAGCCGTTTGGCTACTATCCGTTGGACAGAAAAAAAAAATTCAAATCAATTCCAAAAAATCTAATCTTTTTATAAATATCACCTATTAAATCCATTTCAAACCCATCTTTCTCTCAATCTTTTATAAAAAATTTTCTTCTTTTACTACTTTTATATTTTGCTATGATCAATTCAACCCGTTCAGCCGGAACAACCCACCAAACCCGAACAACCCGCCAAACCCGAACATCCCGCCAAACCCGCACAACCCGCCAAACCCGAACAACCTGTTTTCAGGACCGGCGTACTATCCGCAAATGGAGCCGAGCCCGTATTCGCAATTTTCCTTCAACACTTTTGCGGGTTGGCAACACTCGCTGAACGCCTTATCACAAATGCAAGCCATAAAAAGCTTGATGATGCGGAACGCGTTTAACACTCAACCGCCACAACCCGTTGAACCTTCTCAACCATCACAACCCGTTGAAGACGATGTTGAAGTCGTGCCCGAGACGCAACCTCAATCTTCCAAACGTAAAAAGGGAGGACGCGCTAGCAAAGGATAGCAAACGATGGTAGACCAAGATAACCCAATGAAAACAAGCAAACAACTATGGAAGACTATCGAGGAGGAGGCCTTAGCAAAGGCGTTTGTCAGCTCAACGAAAAACCCGATTGTTGGTATGTAAAGTTAAGTTTTTTTTAGATATATACTTTTTAATACAATGTTTAATTTTTTATTTAATACAAACTTTTGTTAAATATAGGTAACAACCAAACTGGTGAGGGTTTTTGGAAACAAGTATTACCCAAGTTCCTTGAGTCAATGGGTCAAGGCCCATATCGCGACCTCGACTCGATTTCATCAAAGTGGCGTAAGATGCAATCGAAATTGAACCGTTTTTCGGAGATATATAATAAGTTATTTACAAGTAGTCGTCAAAGCGGGATGAGCGATGACGATGTGTTCAAAGCCGCCTTGGACAAATACCATTTAAACGAAAAAAACCTTTCCAACACATTCGAGCTTGGGAAGTTGTTCGTACGTCCAACAAATGGGCGCCGGTTCCGAATGAGGTTGAGATGGCTAAGCGCCAAAAGACCTCGGAGACCGGTAGTTTTAGCGCCGGTGGCTCGGACGCGAGATGTCAAATCAATTTAAAGATGATGCGGAATTCGACGAGGAAGAGTATGCCGTACGTGAGGAGGAACGTCCCCCGGGTCGTGACGAATCAAAAAAGGAAGTGGCTAAAAAAGGCAAAGACAAAGTCGAGAAGGAACGAAGGATGGAGGCGTTCATGGCACAATACAAAGAGTACACGGAGGTGACGGCCCAAAAGGCAAAGGTGAAGGAACGTGCGGTGGAAGAAAGTGCTCGGGCGAGCAACGAAAAAAGTTATTAAAAAGAATGGGATATATTAACGACCGACGTTGATAGTTATCCCGAAGAAAAACGAGCGGCGTTAAAAAATTGCAAGAAAGAATCTTGAGAAAATATGAATGAATTTATTTATTTAATGTTTAGTTTTTAATATGTAATGTTTTTTAAATATTTTTAATGTTCGGTTTTTTTATTTTTTTTAACTTACGTAATGTTTAGTTTTTAAAATTAATGAAATTAGTTTTATATCTTATTTACAATGTTTAAAAAATAAATGAAGTTAAAAAAATAAGAAAAAGATAAAGTTGGTGGGGTAGGGGCATCATCCATTTCCACCAATTCTAGCTTGGAGAGGCATCATTCATAATGTCCCATGTGGCGCCTACATGGAGGGTTATCCTCCAAGGGAGGATGGGCACCATACCATATAGCCTTATCGGTAGCCACCTACTAACTTTATATTCAGTAATGGTTATTTTTATTCGTCTATTTTATATGTATTAGGGATGAGCATCAGTGTGTTTAGATTTTCATGTTGATAGGGCATTGTATGTAGGGATGAGCGTGGTACTGGTATTTGAAGGTAAACTTCGGTACCGATACCGGTACCAAAAATGCCAAAAAGTAGGTAACGATACCTAAAAGAATTCGTTATGGAAAATTCGGTACCAGTACCCGATACTAAATGCTCAACCCTATTTTTATGATACAGTACACACCCCTATATGACAACAGATGTGATTGTATACGCATGTATAGAGAGGTATACGACCATTTAAAAATGTTATACATAAAATCTCCAATAACATATATCCCAAATTTAACATATGAATGATAAAATAAGCAGTTTTCATATGAATGATAAAATAATCAGTTTTCATGATGAGTTCAAATTGATATATACACATATTAATTCATGCAAGCATATTATTGCTAATGAGATGAAACTGGTTGAATAATCTTTAAGTATTCACCACTTCTTAGATAATTTCATTTATCAAAAATATGTTAATTGTTATAATAAATACTATTTGCAATCATATGTAACAAATAAATTGTTTGTACTTGTGTAAAATGACAAAAAATTGTTGTGACGACTCATAGAGGCTATTGCCAATATCAAAGACATACACCATAGTTTGACAAGATAATCAATTTGCAAATGCAAAGCCTTTTGTATTTTAAATCACTTTATTTAAAGTTATCCTTTTGTTATTATTGTAGATTAAATATAATAGTTATTAGACGACTTTAATCATATAATTGTCAATATGTTATGTGAATTTATTGAAAGAAATTGAGGTAATTTTGTTGAACTTTTGGTTTAAATTTACAATTAGGTCGGATTTTAGACATTTGGGGTAAAATTTTGCTCAAATTGAGCTATGTTATGACTTATATTTTCTTATTTGTGTGTTCGTCAGTATTTAATTAATTGTAAGGCTTATGACATAGATATACCTACCGATACTACAAATAAGAAAATTAACAAACGTACTATACAACATATCACAGATGGATTTGTCGACTAATAGAAAACGAGTACCGCATTGTAAATTGTCGTCACTGCTGCATCGCGCGGGTTACCTTCTGTATATATATATATATATATATATATATATATATATATATATATATATATATAAATATATATATATATATATATAGGGTTAGGATCATGTGAGAAGCACTAGTCTAATTGAGAAACTTGAGAAGCATTCTGGACCACAAACATTTTCTTTAAGCTTTTCGTAATATACACATATGTATAGTTTGAAATTGACTATATACCTATGTGTATATTGAGTTATACACATATGTATATAGTCAATTTTAAACTACACATATGTGTGTATTACGAAAAGCTTAGAAAAATGTGTGATCCAGAATGCTTCTCAAGTTTCTCAAATAGGGTGAATTTCTCTTAGGATCCCTACCCTATATATATATATAGTGTGAGGTTCATTGGGGAACACTAAAAAAGTGGGGAACAGTGGGGAACCGACTCAAACGAACTCCGATTGGACTCATTCCAGCGGCGTTGGAACCGGCTAGTCGAGCCGTAACTAGGATCTCTTAACCTTAAATCCTAACCCTAAAATTTATGTCTGCAGTTTTTTTAACGGTAGACATAAAATTTGGAAAAAGCTAAATATTTTTTTACGTCTCATAATGTGGGTATGCAACATTTTTTTTCAATTTATTTTTGTTGAAACAAGTGATTGTTTTACGCCTTCTGAGAAAAAAATGGAAAACATTTTGGATGGCCTAGTTCTCGCGGTTCTCGCAATTCGTGGTGGTTCTCATTTAAATCGAATCATTTTATATATAATATATATATATATAATATAATATAGGGATGGACATGAGAATAGTTTAAATGAGAAAACCAAAAACTAACTAAAAAAGCCAAAAAAAACTTATCAAAAATTTTTATTTTTTACTTTGATTTTTTTATTAAAATTCGCTATATATATTATATAAAAAAAATTAAAAAAATTAAAAAAATGCATATAATGCAGATGTGTAACATAAACATATAATGCACATGTGTAGTACACATATAGTGCACATGCGTAGTACAAGTTTTTTTTTTTTGAAAAAAAAGTTTTTTTATACATAAAATCCAGCGATGTTTTATAAAAAAATTGTAAAAATAAATAAATTTGTATGTTTTTTATGCTTTTTCTTGGCTTTTTGAGTTGGTTTTCTAGTTTTCTCATTTATATCTAGTTTTCTCATGATCTTCTCCCTATATATATATATAGATATTGAGAAATTCCATGTGAGTTCAAGAAACTCAATATCCACTGTCCATCTATAAAATCTTTAGTTGAGATTAAATGTTACAAAAAGTTACTTTTCTGATACATGTTGCAGACTAACAAAAAGTATGTAATAGTTTTTGTTTTCTTTCTTATAAGACACAAAAAGGTGTAACATGGTTTGTCTGTTACACAAAAATCGCTCTCTAACATCTAACACTTTTTTAGATGCACTACACATTGAAAACTCATAAATTCTAATTTTGATAGTGTTACAATTCACAAAATCTGCTATTGAAAACAAAAAGAAGGGTGTAACATATGATATTACATATATTGTAAACGGGTGAAAAATGTTACATATACTCTTTCTCTCTAATGACAAAAAAGTGTTACATGTCAGAGTCTAAAAAAGGTGTAACATGTCGCAAGATTAGGTCCATCCTTTGAGTTTCTTGAGTTTTTTAAACTCACATGTGATTTCTTTCTTGGTATAATTACACTATACATACATATATATATATAGGGTAAGTTTCATGCGAGAACCACCTTTATTGTGAGAACCGCGAGAACCATCTTTATTGCAAAATAAAATATAAAAAAATCAAAAAAGCACTCAAATTTTTTAGTATTTTTTTAATAAAAATCGTTATATTTCGTTACAAAAAAAACAAAAAATCTTTTTTTTCGAGTAACAGTTATCCATGCACATGTGCATATGTATCATAACTTCGACAAATCCAGTAATACATTATCACTAGTAGACAATTGCACTTTAATTTACAATACCATCCATAATACACTCTTTACATTAAATGCACATATTCATCATTATATATAACAATTATATACCGTGTTTTGGTATAAAAAGTTTATGATTTTGAATGATAAAGTAGGCTCAAATATATGTTTTTTGGTTAGTTATATCTAGTGGTTGATGGGTTCATTATAGTTGTCACTTTATGATTTAATATGTTGAGGTGTTGATATACATGTAATAAAGTAAAAATATTGGTATTGGTATTGTGTTATAAATGGTAGGAGGCAATGGTATTGTATTATGGATGGTAGGAGGTAATGAAAGTGTATTATGGATGGTATGATAGATGAAAGAGAAAGTGTATTCAAAGTAGTGTACCAAAACACCTTATTTCATGTTGATATATATAGATGCACATGTGCATTTCTTATATTGGTAACGTAAAAAGTAGTGTATTACACATGGTAGTGTAAATGAAAGTACAATTGTCTAATGTTTGTAATGTATTACGGAATTTGTCAAAGAAATGATGAAAATGCACATGTGCATGGTAGTGTATTATGGATTGTATGATAGATGAAAGAGAAAATGTATTCAAATTAGTGTACCAAAACACCTTATTTCATGTTGATATATATAGATACACATGTGCATTGCTAATATTGGTAACATAAAAAGTAGTGTGTTACACATGGTAGTGTAAATGAAAGTACAATTGTCTAATGTTTGTAATATATTATGGAATTTGTCAAAGAAATGACGAAAATGCACATGTACATGGATAGTTGGTACTCAAAATTTTTTTTTTTGAAATTTTTTTTTATTGTTGAGTAAATATAGCGACTTTTTCAAAAAAAATATTAAAAAAAACAAAAAAAGAATTTTGGTATTTTTTTTTTGGATTTTTTAGGTATTACTGTTTGTGTTCACACTGGTTCTCGTGGTTCTCGCAGTAAAGGGTGGTTCCTAACGGATCATATATATATATATATATGTGTGTGTTTGTGTGAGTGTATAGATTAAAAGTCTTTTTTTTTTTTTATAAATTGATGTAGAGTGGAAGTTGATGAAACTCGATATTAATATCATTGGATGTGAGCTAGAAGAAAAGGGAGTAAATCAACTACATAAATCTGTATAGAGTTGATCAAGACTTTGTTTTGAATGATTTATCAGATAGGTATAACTGAATAGGTAAAATCTCTTAGATTTCTTTGGATCTGATCGTGAGCTAGGGCGGGGAACATAACACAGGAAGATCAGTGCTCTTCTAAAGTTGAATATATGATGTATTAAAATTAGTAGCATGACTAACAAACTGTTATCTTTGGTGGCAAAGTGATGTAATATAGGTGGACTTGATTTGTATATAATTGGTGATGGGGGTTTTCAGTCCAAAGGCTAGCCCGGTATATTATACATTTTTTTGTTGACCGTTTATAAAAAATAGGAATAACTAGTCCTTATAACTTGTACTTAGTTAAACTAAAAGTTTATTAAATTTTGACTAGTCAAGAATGCTTTGTTATGTATTCACTAATGTCTAATGTGGAGTGAAATCAAAATAACTCTTTTACGACAGAAAATATTTCTACTAGAGTCACCAAAATTCATAAATATTCATTTCATCACTCACCTTTGAGCATCAATATCTCATTCATCTCAGCACTGATTTTGACGTTGAAAGTGTAGCAACCCGACTTTTCGGTTGTTTTTGTTTTTGCCGTTTATCTCTGTAACCGCCTTGTACTCAGAGATTCTATTATAATGGTTAAACTATTTTAAAACGCAATTTATCTCTCTTATTTATTGCATTTAAACGCTTAAACGCTCAACGCAACGCAAACTCAAAAGCGGTTATTTTTGTTATTTTATGTGTTATATATGTTTTGCATGGTTTATACTCGCTTAAACGCTCACTCGCTTAAACTCGCTTTATCGCGCTAACACTCAACGCATCGCTTAACGCCTCACTAAAATGCTTAACGTACCTAAACTAACTAATACGAACGAAAGCACCAAACGAAACGGCCGACGCACGAATCAGGTACCCCGCACGAGGCACATCAGCCTCGCACGAGGCACACAAGCCTCGCACGAGGAACCACTCGTGCAGAGACACCTGGGTCGCACAAGGGCCACTCGCACGAGGACCCACTCGTACGAGGAGCCACTCATATGGTGCATCCTCCTACTCATTCTCTTCTCCTATCAATACCACACTTTTGCATTCATGCTCCCCTTGTTTTCACTCACACAAAACGCTCTCTACCCGCTTTTCTTTGTTTCCAAGTTAGAAGACTACGCTTTCCACGCGAATCACAACAATTTTACACGAGTTTATCTCCAATTTCATCTAGACTTCTCTGATTACGAAAATCTTCATTTATTTTTCCTACCTTGGATTCACACTTAAACAAGTATGTTTGAGTTAGCTTTGGCTTCTCAAGATTAGAAACCTTGTTGTTTCAAACTCACCAAGTGTTGATCCTGAGAAAACTGTTTTAAACTTGATTTTTTCACAAAAACAAACAAAACCGACATATGTTTCGTTCACTAGTTAGTGGGACAAAGCGGTGTCAAAACTGTCATGAAAAAGATTCGAAATTACATCCGTTTCAGGCGAATAACTCAGTCCCGGTTGCACGAAAACGCAAGAACAGTCACTTGTGCAAACTATACTGGCTCGCACGAACCACTTTGGGTTCGTACGACCCAGTCTAAGTTTCCACGAGAGACTCACTAGCTCTAAAGACCTCTTCGGCTCTTGGTTCGATAAGTAGCTTAAGGCAGGAGGGATGAACACTCGATTTCCCGAAGAACGACGCGAAAACACTCGATTTTGGACAATGAAAACAGGTCACTCGCACGAGCATCGCTCGCACGAGGGATGACTCGCACGAGGGTGATGCCTCGTACGACCCACCTGTTTCTCCCGCAAAACCTCCTGTTCAACCGTTCAACACTATAGAAGACTGATGCACTTCTGTTTCTACGCACAGGCTGACCCGACACTCTTCTCACTCCAGCTCACTCGTGTTTGTTGTTTAAGCACCCACTGTGAGTATACCCAACCCCTTTTCGCTTTAACGCACTTTTGGGTGTTACACACGTTCTCTATTAAACAGACACTACACATAACACTAAAAACGCTTTAAAACAAAAAATCACTCTCGCATGACTATACGTGAAAAGCTGAACTGCTATGTGTTATTTGTATGCCTTGAGACTTGCCTACCACCTTTAACATGATAGCAGCTATAGGTTGACCCGCCACCCGTAGGTTCGGGGGTTGTTGAGGTTCACTTAACTTACTTTTACGTGCGTGGCCATTTCCATGAACACGTATCGCGCAGACTCACTCGCGGTCAAATTGGTTAGTTGGTTTCGTTGTTGATAACATATATGTTCACATGACTACATTAGTACATGTTGTTTAGGCTAAACGCTTTATTACTATTATTTTTGCTAAACCTGTGTACTCAGCTTTACATTATCGTATTGACTTTTATTTTAACATATGTGACAGGTTGATGATTCGTATGCTGGAAATGGATTAGGATTCTAGAAACTCGTCTAATTCATTTATGTTTTTGTTTTCATTGTTTGAAACTATGTATTTCATTTCGGAAAAGTTGTTCGAATATTTGTTTAATTGTATGGGAAATTGAACGCAAAATAGCCGTTATGGATTCTCTCGAGCAATCTCGTCGCTTAGTGCCACATCCCGATGTTTCTTCCATTGGTTGGGGTGTGACAGAAAGTCCCTGGGACCCTCCTGGATCGTCAATGAACAACATCATTGCACTTGATTCAAGATGTGAAACAACATAAACATAGAAGATAGAGAAGAAGATGTAGAAGAAACTCATTCATTCATAACAATCAACACATATTTACATTACCGAACGAGCATACATCTTCTACAAGCTGGTTTAGATCACTAAGATCTAAACCTAGCTTTCGCTCACTAACACATAGTCACCCTTTCTATCATGCACACACCTTAGAAGGATTATAGGAGTTTGTGAGAGTTGCCCTAATTTAACCTATCAACACATATATATAGACTAGTGGCTAAACTCATACAAAACACATTGTCCAGGATACACAAACTCGGACAAACCTACATATATACTAACTTGTCCGAATTTAAACTTACAAACTCTGACAACATTCGAAGTCCGAATTTAACACATAAATTCAGACATTACATCAACATCTAAGTCGGACAACATGCCTATTCCTTATTTAACAGATAAATTCAAACAAGGCATCTCACTTGACTTTTGACTTCTTTGACTTGGACCTTTGACTTTGTTAACCAGAACTGATAAAGCATAGTTACACAGCAGGAACTGCACTTACAGACTCCCCCTTAACTGTTGCTATCAGTTCTGACTGACATTGATATCTTTAGTCGTCGAATACTACATTTATAGACTCCCCCTTGATTAATGATATCAAGCTTGCTTTCAACTTTGGCTGAAACTTGATCTTTCCAGCAGAGCACAACGATCTTCAACCCTTCTAATAAAAGGCTTGCTGACGATCACTTAAATGGCCGCTTTGAGAAACCCGAAGAATCCAACATCAAGCATTGTCGATATTTTCCTTCAAACTACTTTCGAATCAAGTTAACACGAACCGACATACAACCAAATGTAAGAACATTGTTTGGTCCATTAATCTTCAAACTTAACAGACAGAAGAACGAAACGTCGGATTTCCAATACCTAACATCGAACACTTTAAATTCCGCAAATACATGAAGTTTAGTTCAATGATTTAATAACAAACCAAACTCCGAAAATGTACATCCACCATCTTGATCAAGGTCTTCAACCGAGTTTCTGAAATTATTTCATCTCGAATCTTCAGGATCTAGTCTCGTATCTTCATGAATCCACCAATTACCCTCCGATATCCCCCTTAGTGTAAGAACCTCTTAATTATTTCGAGAATCCAACTAGTCACCAACTTGAAGGAGGGACCAAGAAGACTAATCTTCTCTACTTTCACCGGCATATGATAAAGGCTTAATCTTCAACTAGTTGCAGAATGAACAATCAGCTTCAACACGTCAACACTTGATCAAACCTCGAACAAACTCGACGAAACTCAATCACACACTAACTCTAAAATTGTATCATGTTTTACACTTTTCTGCACCAGCGAGATTAAACCTCATTTAATCTCATGATTGTAAACATGACATTGTTCACTGTCGAACCATGAGCTTTTAGAATTTACAAAGAAAATAGGATATCTTAAATTTTTACTCCCCCTATCTTTGTAAACTGCGTTTCAAATTGTCACAAAACCTCTAGTACGGACCAAATCCGAACACCGAGAATCTAGTAACCGAATATAACTAACAAATTCTGAATATAACCCATAAATTCGGAATTTAACTAAAAAATTTGGACAATAAAAAATTTTAAGTCCAAATTTAACTAATACAATCCGAACATAACATATATTCCGAATTTAAGTTACAAATTCGAACTTTTTTAAATTTTTTTTACTCTCCAAATCCGAATTTGACCTTTCTATTCCGAATTTAATGAATATATTCTGATTTTATGCTCATTTTTCAAAACCGAACTTCCTTTAGAGCTCATAAATCCTGAATGTTAAATCCGGAACACACTTAGCTTTTATAAACCCAGAACCAAAGGGTTTTACAAGTCCGGAAGAGACATTAAACCCGAAAACTTAATTATCTAAACCAACCTTGGTCCACAAACTCGGACAAGTTGTAAACCCGGAACAAGTTGTAGTTCATAAATAGTAACAAATTCAGTATGATTTATAAAGGTAAATCTGGAAAACGATTCTACTACATATTCGGACTCCACCTAAATATATGATAAACTCGGAAACAAACCTGGAATTCCTCAAACCCAGATAAGCAAACTCGGATAATTCTTCCGGATTATTTCCCATGCTTGACTCCACACAAGGTCATCAATAAACTCGGAAGCAACAAATTCGGACGTAATAAATTCGGAACTTTTAACAACGTTCATAACCTCGGAATAAGCAACTTTATCAAACCTCAGATCTTCAAAACTTGGAAAGCAAGACAACCATCTCAGTCGATGAACAACGTTTAAACAACTCAACTTCCTCAGATATAAACCAAAATTACCTAAATGTTTTCAAGTTTTCTGAAGAATATTCACATCTTCATGATGTTTGGCGGAAACAAACATCAAATCAGGAGCAATGGTGATTCAAAGGTGGTTAGACCATTCCAAATGAGTAACCATGCTCTGATACCACATGAAAGTCCCCAGGACCCCCTAGATTGTGGACGAACAACATCATTGCACTTGATTCAAGATGTGAAACAACATAAACATAGAAGATAGAGAAGAAGAAGATGTAGAAGATACTCATTAATTTATAACAATCTATACAGATTTACATTACCGAACGAGCATACATCTTCTACAAGCTGGTTTAGATCACTAAGATCTTAACCTAACTTTCTCTCACTAACACATAGTCACCCTTTCTATCATGAATACACCTCAGAAGGATTACACGAGTTTGTGAGAGTTGCCCTAATCTAACCTATCAACACATATATATAGACTAGGGACTAAACCCATAGGTTGGACAACATTCCAAGTCCGAATTTAACACATAAATTCAGACATTACATTATCAATTTCTAAGGTCGGACAACATGCCTATTCCGAATTTAACAGATAAATTCAAAGAAGGCATCTCACTTGACTTTTGACTTCTTTGACTTGGACCTTTGACTTTGTTTACCAGAACTGATAAAGCATAGTTACACAACAGGAACTGCACTTACAGACTCCCCCATAACTGTTGCTATCAGTTCTGGCTGACATTGATATCTTTAGTCGCCGAATACTGCATTTATAGACTCCCCCTTGATTAATGATATCAAGCTTGCTTTCAACTTTGGCTGAAACTTGATCTTTCCGACAGAGCACAACGATCTTCAACCCTTCTAATAAAAGGCTTGCTGACAATCACTTAAATGGCCGCTTTGAGAAACCCGAAGAATCCAACATCAAGCATGAACTGCTAAAGCACAGTTACACAGCATGAACTGCACTTTCCGACGTGATTGTTGGAAAATCAGCCTTTTCAACGAACACACAAACACGAGATTGAACGAAATTGTTTGACTCTTTTATTATTTATCAAGAAAAGCACACCTATTACAATAGACCTAACTATCTATTTATATTAAACTCATTCTTATCCTAACCCAACTAAAACTTTCTCTTAAATAATAAAATAATTAAATAGATAAACCTATCTAATAAACTAACAATTATCCCTGATTAAATATTAAAGACTCAATACATAATTCAACAAGAATTATCTATAACCCGTCATGATCCTCATCTCCTCAATTCAAGATTAATCTCTTCATTCACCCCTTTAATCTTCAATCGGATCCGTTTTCACATCCGCATCATTATTGACAACTCTAATCCCTTACCCAAGTTTGACATCCCCCTCTTCCTGGGTCACTAGAACTACACCCTTCTTGACCACTGCTGAAAGAAAATACAAGCTCCCCACTTCTACCGTTTTATTATTTCTTGCTAGACACGACAAGATTCACAGCCTCCCCGCTTTGACGAATCTTCTTTCGTCCAACTACCCGCAAATTATGATCGGATACTTTTTCCAACAAGAACAACCTACACTGGTTAATACGTTCTTATCCTTGGCTGGAAGGATCGGGTATTGATCTTACCTGGATTGAAAGTTGCTAACGCGTGACACTCATCACTACTAAACCGAACTGGACACCTGTGACCACATATTTCCCAATAGTATGCCCGTGACATCGGCTAACCCGAACAATATTCTAACCAAACCAGTTTGTTTAACCCAAAGACTTTGAACCTTACTCGTTCAAATCCACAACACCAAATTTTGAACCTAACTTGTAACTCCTCGGAAATTTTTATCGAATCCTATGGCAACTCATGTCCAATCAACTCTCAAATATGCCTAATAATTTGGACGAAAGGGACTAATTATGTAAAATGGTGGAAGATTGGATGGACTAAATATGTCAACATGCCAAATTTTGGCCTCTGAGTAATCCTCACAGACCGCAAGGCATATGCCTTACGGAACGTAAGGCAGTTATTGATATTGAGACTGGCAATCCCTTACGAACTGCAAGACCCATGTCTTATGGACCGCAAGTAATTCAAAACTATGGGTGGGTAAAAAGGCTTACGGATCGTAAGCCTAAGGCCCTTACGGTCCATAAGACACGGCACTGGCAAATTTTGTTTGGAGGCCAAGACATTCGGCCCTTGTGCCACCTTTCTCGCAATTTCCCACCATTGTGTGCAGCTCTTGACACCTCAAAACACACCTGCTAACATCTTAGAACACCCCTTAACACATGTCATGATCCTACATAACTTCCTCAAGTATAAATAGCCTCCTTGTGCAACCTCATTCTTGGCTCACTTCCTCCATTTCTCTTCTTACCCTCTTGGAGTTGTTTCCTCACTAAAGGAAGCCTCCCAACCGAGTTCTTATTCATCCTAGAACACTTGTAAGTGTTCTTTCTCAGTTCATTTCTTTTCTATGCTAAGTATTAGCCGAAAGTCAAGCAAATTGACTTTTGCTTTGACTTTCGGTTAAGACCATTATGGTCCAGCCATTGTTCAAATTGAACATGGTTGCATGGTCGTAATACGGTAGATGATAATCCCCTGAGAGGGCACCTTATGACAGGTCAAAGTTATGTTTAGGGGTTGTTTGGCTAAGCTTATTTCAGTGACTTATTTACTTATTGACTTTTTGAAAAGTTAAAAGGTGTTTGGGTTAGCTTATTGTGTGAGAGGAATAAGTCAATAAGTCACTCCATTGTGACTTATTTACTTTTCTAAAAAGTCAATAAGTCATAAGTCACTCCAAAATAAGCTTAGCCAAATAGCCCCTTAATTAAAAGTCAAAACGCCATTTTTCAGAAAACATATATAATGAACTTATAAATGTTTAAACACATATTTTTGACACTATATCAGTTGGAAAATAATATTAGCACATGTCTAAGCATGTTCAACCCGTCATTTCCAGTTTATAGCCCGGTTCACAACCGAAAGTCTAGCAATTTGACTTCTGCTTTGACTTTCGATTCTGACCCGATTTGGCTAAATTAGCTACTGATTTGAAGTTGCATTATGATCATATTTATGCATAGGGTAACCCTTTGAGGTTATAATATTTGATCATAATCAATTCTCGGGTTTTATGCAAGTTCATACATTATGCCATAAAAATGCTAATTTTGCCCTTTTGTGCATAAAATGGGTTTTAAACCATAATTTACATATAAAATGTAATACCTACTGACATGGTAACTTAATAATCATGTTTTGGCATAATGAATTTGTTATTGACTCATTGGATCACCCGATACGGCCTATGCGCGTATAGTTGACTTATGTAACTTAGTTTATATAAGTTAACTAAATTGGGTCAAATCCTTTCAATTCATAATCAGAATGTATTATTGTTTGCCCATATTATACAAGTCTTAGTACTTGTGAGGCTTCAAACCACATTCTATCCGGCACGCTTAATCTAGCGAACCATACTATTTTCTTTATAATATAGTTAACCGGTCCAAGTCAAATGAGTTTAATAAGACCCGTTAACATTCTATGGGTTGTTATACCATTCAATCCAGACTAAGGTGTCCAGTAAATTGCAAACCTTGCTAGTAGTTTTGTTCGAATGACTGTGCTTATATATATATATATATATATATATAAAATATATATATATATATATCTTGGATTGTAAGATTTAAGCCATGTAAATACTCTTAACCTATTTTCCCTATACGGGCTTGGGATACGGTATATTATTACCGCATGGTCAGGTATGGGATCAATGACCTATTTGTCGGGAATCCAAATAATCCATTTTAATTCATATTGCTTGATAACTTAAACATTAGGGGTTAATACGATCGTGTCCTGGATATCCTCGGCTCATTTAATTGCAAATGGTCACGACCTAAGCACGGGGTATACGTATACACCTGACAATTGCTAATGATATAATAAAACATTTATATAAGTCAGTACGGGTTTACCCAATAAGGGTATTAAAGTGACGTGTCGGTTAATCATGACCTCGACATAGTTTTCGGGCCCTATATGTATTGACAAGCATGTAAACCGTTAACATGAGAAATAGTTTATCCCAAGTTATTTATGAAAATATATTGTACCATTGTGTACATAAAATGATTTTGAAATATTTTCAAAATGTGTCAATTAATTGTATTTACTAGTGTAAACTGACGTATCTTCAAAAGACTAAGCGCAGGTTGCAAAGTACATAAATAGGCTGGAAGCTGCCCGGTAATTGCTTAAGTGAAATTTGCAACTCCTTGCATGAAGCCTATTAGTCTGTTACATAATCATTTTGTTATTTCGATATGCCTGTGGATCTTTTATACATTTTCAGTCTGTATTATATTTGAACATTTGGACATTTGTAATTTGTAATAGTATTTTATACTCCCAGACTTCTGTTGTGTTAATTTTGAATATCTATACCAATTTGTCACAAATAAACCCAAAGTCCGGGCCTACCGGGAAATCAAGGTGTGACATAACGCGTTCAATCAATCTCCGGTAACGATCCAACCTCCTTATTTAATCTTTAAAAAAGTTGGTCAAACCTTTTGAGAAACGAACAAGACCTCCTCGTAATTTTCCGGTTCTCAAACAATTTCTAACTTGAAACCTGGTCGAACACTGCCCTATCCGAGCAGAACCTGCTGGTTATGCTTTGCGATTGCTACCGAAAGAACAATCTACTCGTTGCCCGCTATCGTAACAGATTCACGTCGTTGCTTGGACGTATCAGTACCGCCAATCTCAACCACCAAACATCATTGTTTCCTTCTTAATTTGGATCTCTACCTGTCAACTAAGTCACTAATAACCCCATTGGAATGGAACCCTTATCAAGAAAGTCATCATAAATTCCATGCAAACTTCATGTATTGAAAAACAACTCTAAGGAGTCACCAACTTTACTTTTTTTTTCTTTTAATAAATACTATTCAACAATGTTCTCATTGTTCAATTTATGAATCTCACCAAAATTAATTCTTACTTTGATGTAAGTTCCACCAACCCAAAACTTGAATACATTAATTTCAAAGAAATCTCAATGAGAGCTGTCGACTTCTTTTTGTGACCTCATTGTCGCTTCCACTTGATCGAACTCTCTTTTTTAATCAAATATTCATTCGTCTCCTTCGAATGAATTTTCCTTTTGCCAACGTCTTCAATCACAACCGTCTCGCTACTGTGGCAACCCGTGAGGGGCTGCTCCCCTTCTCAGAAAACGACTCTCATACAGCTAAGAGCATTCACATTTAATCCATTAAATCCTGTGAGAGGTGTTTTCATAGTATAAAAAGTGGTAATAAGTGGTTGTGAGTAGATAAGAGAGAAAATGTTACTGTTCATCTGTATATTTGAAGGGACACTATTCACCCTCTGTAATTTTTAATATATTTTGAAAGTGGTTGTGAGTGGAGGTGAGAGAAAATATAATGATAAAGATATAAAAATATATTATTTATTTGAAAGGAGAGAGAAAATGTAGTTGTTTTTAGTGTAATTATAGAGTAAAAAATAATGGATAGGAGATGAATGATCTAAGCTCTGATACCAATTGTTGGAATATCAGGGCTTTGAACGAAAACACAAATACAAAATTGAACGAACTTGTTCTGCTGTATAATTATTCATAAAAGCGTAAACTGCAGGTTTACCCCCGAGGTTTGGGGGCACTGACACTCTTACCCCCTATTTTCAATTTTTTGTTGGCTTAGCCTCCCTGTTTATTAACAATTGCATCAATCTTAGACCCTCTTAACGGTCAACAGTTGTTCGATTGTTATAGGCAAGGGCATTTTCATAATCTTGCCCATATTAGTTACTATTATTATTAATTTTTTCTATAACCACAATCAATATAGGTAGATCCATATCAAGAATGTCATACTCAAACCGATGGCGAAAAAATCAGGGTGTGGCACTAAGCGACGAGATTGCTCGAGAGAATCCATACCGGCTATTTTGCGACAAATATTAATTAAGTTCAATTTCCCATACAATTAAACAAATATTCGTACAACTTATCCGAAATGAAATACATAGTCTCAAATAATGAAAACAAAAACATAAATGAATTAGGCGAGTTTCTGAAATCCTAATCCATTTCCAGCATACGAATCATCAACATTTCACATACGTTAAAATAAAAGTCAATACAATAATGTAAAAGTGAGTATACATGTTTAGCAAAAATAATAGTAATAAAGCATTTAGCGAAACCAGCATGTACTAACGTAGTCATGTGAACATATATGTTATCAACACCGAAACCAACTAACCAATTTGACCGCGAGTGAGTCTGCGCGATATGTGTCCACTGAAATGGCCATGCACGTAAAAGTAAGTAAATCGAACCTTAACAAACCTCGAACCTACGGGTGGCAGGTCAATCTATAGCTGCATGTTAAGGGTGGTAGGCAAGTCTCAAGGCATACAAATAACACATAGCAGTTCAGTGTTTCACGTATAGTCAAGCGAGAGCAGTTTACGTTTTAAAGTGTCTTTAGCGTTGTGTGTAGTGTCTGTTTAATAGAGAATGTATGTAACACTCAAAAGTGCGTTAACGCGAAAAGGGGTCAAGTATACTCATAGTGGGTGCTTAAACAACAAACACGAGTGAGCTGGAGTGAGAAGAGCGTCGGGTCAGCCTGCGTGTAGAAACATAAGTGCATCAGTTTTCCATAATGTTGAACGGGAGGTTGTGCGGGAGAAACAAGTGGGTCATACGAGGCATCACCCTCGTACGAGTCATCCCTCATACGAGCGATGCTCGTGCGAGTAACCTATTTTCGTTGTCCAAAATTGAAAAGTGTTTTTACGTCGTTCTTTGGGAAATCAAGTGTTCATCCCTCCAGCCTTAAGCTACTGATCGACCTAGAGCCGAAGAGGTCTTTAGAACGAGTGAGTCCCTTGTGTAAAAATCGAGTTTAAAACAGTTTTCTCAGGATCAACACTTGGCGAGTTTGAAACAACATGGTTTTTAATCTTGAGAAGCCAAAGCTAACTCAAACATACTCGTTTAAGTGTGAATCCTAGGTAAAATTAGAAGGTTTTATGAAAAAGATGAAGATTTTCGTAAACAGAGAAGTCTATATGAAATTGGAGATAAATTCTTGTCAAGTCGTTGTAGAAATCATTGTAAGTCGCGTGGAAATCGTAGTCTTCTTACTTGGAAACAGAGAAAAGCGGGTAGAGAGCGTTTCGTGCGAGTAACAGCAAGGGGAGCATGAATGCATAAGTGTGGTATTTATAGGAGAAAAGGAAAAAGCAAGAGGATGCCCCGTACAAGTGGGTCCTCGTACGAGTGGGTGCTCGTGCGAGTGGCCCTTGTGCGAGTGGTCCATGTGCGACCCAGGTGTCCCTTGCACGAGTGGTTCCATGTGCGAGGCTTGTATGCCACGTGCGAGGCTGATGTGCCTCGTGCGGGGTACCTGGTTCGCACGTCGGTCGTTTCGTTTGGTGCTTTCGTTCGTATTAGTTATTTTAGGTACGTTAAGCGTTTTAGTGAGGTGTTAAGCGTTGCGTTGTGTGTTAGCGCGATAAAGCGAGTTTAAGCAAGTGAGCATTTGATCGAGTATAAACCATGCAAAACATATATACCACATAAAATTACATAAATAACCGCATTTGAGTTTGCGTTGCGTTGAGCGTTTAAGCGTTTAAATGCGATAAATAAGCGAGATAAAATGTGTTTTAAAGTTTTTTAACAATTATAATAGAATCATTGAGTACAAGGCGGTTATAGAACGAGATAAACGGTAAAAATAGAAACAACCGAAAAGTCAGGTTGTTACAAAGAACGCCACCTGCTTCTTCCTAGATTCATTTTGATTCCTTTATCACATTCACTTGATCCCCCCCAACCAACAATCAAAACCTATATAACCAAATCTTCTATTGATCAAGAACATGGTGTTTGCATAATTACATAACACCCAAAAGTCAAAACTGTTTGGATCATTCAAGATTCATCTTTCTTGAATAGGTGGAGATAAAAACCCAATCTTGACCAATGATCACAAAACTGCAGACAAAAAACCTAGCCCAAAACTAATTTTGTTACCTCTGATTGCGCTAGTTTTCTATGAAGTTTTAGGTGGCCCAGTTGGTGTAGAAGATTCGGTAAAATCAAGATGTGGTGCTTTACTCTCCTTACTAGGGTTCTTGATCTTCCCTCATTTTAGAGCATCCTAGACGACCTTGTTATAGCCGAATTCGCCACAAGTTTCCCTAAAAATGTTGGTTATGATATTTGGTGTCGAAGATTCAGTCAAATCAAGAGATGTGCTTTATTTTCATTTCTAGGGTTCTTGATTTTCCCTGATTATAGAGCATCCTAAAAGCCCTTGTTATAGCCAAACTTGCCACAAGTTTCCTTAAAAATGGTGGTTATGTTATCTGGATTTCATCAGCTTTCGGACTCTTTTGGGGGTTTCCTATTTGAACTATAGAGGCTTGCATATTGTTGGAACATCTTATCTCCTATTTCTCATTGTTATTGTTTGTGGTAATGGGTCTAGAGTTCATATCGAGTATTAATACCAGAAGGAAACAGAAGAATCATAGTCTCGCATGAGGAGTTGGAATATGAAGAAACTGAAGAAGCAAGGCTTAAGATGAATGTTATGCAGAGCTGGAATATAAAGAATCAAGGCTTGAAGATGAACTAGAAGGTCGTTAAAAGAATCAATTTGGGGAAAATTAGGGTTTTAATAATTCAAAATGGGTACAAATGTAATTAAATAAAATAAATTAACGTTGAATTGGACGGAAAGATGACGGAGGGTCCAAGATTGATGCAATTGGGAATAGACAGGGGCAAGACAGCAAAAATTTGAAAATAAAGGGTAAGAATGTCAGCGCCCTCAAACCTCAGGGGGTAAAACTACAGTTTACTATCTATAAATAAAGGCACACCTATTACAATAGACCTAACCATCTTTTTATATATTAAACTTATTCTAATCATAACCCAATTAAAACTCTATTTTAAATAATAAAATATCGAATTAGATAAACCTATTTAATAAACTAACAATTATCCCTAATTAAATATTAAAGACTCAAAAACAAATCCAACAAGAATTATCTATAACCCATTATGATCCTTATCTCCTTAATTTAAGATTAATCTCTTAAGTGATTTGCTTCGTTTGTGAAACTCTCACATCACCCACAGATATTTATCTATATAACTAATATAAATACAATTATGTGTTGTCCTAAAACTAGTCAAAACTCAATTTTCACTACTATTTTTCAACATTATTTATCCGAAATGAAATACATAGTCTCAAACAATGAAAACAAAAACATAAATGAATTAGGAAAGTTTCTAGAATCCTAACCATTTCAGTATACGAATCATCAACCTGTCACTTACGTTAAAATAAAAGTCAATACAATAATGTAAAGGTGAGTACACATATTTAGCATAAATAATAGTAATGAAGCGTTTAGCAAAACCAGCATGTACTAACGTAGTCATGAGAGCATATATGTTATCAATACCGAAACTAACTAACGAATTTGACCGCGAGTGAGTCTGCGCGATACGTGTCCACCGAAATGGCCAAACACGAAAAAGTAAGTAAGGTGAACCTTAACAACCCCCAAACCTACGGGTGGCGGGTCAACCTATAGCTACTATCATGTTAAGGGTGGTAGGCAGTCTCAAGGTATACAAATAACACATAGCAGTTCAGCGTTTCACGTATAGTCATGCCAGAGCGGTTTACGTTTTAAAGCTTTTTTAGCGTTGTGTGTTGTAGGTCCTTGATTCGAGCTCTAGACGGAAGTTTGTGCGTAAAATCACTATTTCGGTAGAATGTTATTAAGAAATGAGTAGAAACAGAATCAGCAGAAGCTTCGTTCATTCATACCGAAAGAATATACATCTTGTCAAGCTGGCGAAATCCTGGAGAAATTTCGCCAGCACCTCCCGGTCCGGGGGTGCAAAAACTTATCTTTTCATGAACACACGAAACTATTTATAGACAATTTTCACCCTCGTCCGAAGATAGATCTCTACCTTCGTGCGAAGGTAGCTTACCTTCGTATGGAGGTAACTTTACAGACCTATTTTGTTCACACTCGGGTCGTGTGTTCGTACCTAGTCTATACAATATTCAACACACGCTCTAACTAGACTATTCGTACAGTGACGGACACAAAGGTGCATCAACATGTGTAGTGTCTGTTTAATAGAGAACGTATGTAACACCCAAAAGTGCGGTGCTTAAACAACAAACATGAGTGAGCTGGAGTGAGAAGAGTGTTGGGTCAGCCTACGCGTAGAAACAGATGTGCATCAGAATTCCATAGTGTTGAACGGTTGAACGGGAGGTTGTGCGGGAGAAACTGGTGGGTCGTACGAGGCATCACTCGCACGAGGCATCACCCTCGTGCGAGCCATGCTTACTCGTACGAGGCATCACCCTCGTGCGAGTAATCCCTAGTACGAGCGATGCTCGTGCGAGTGACCTGTTTTTGTTGGCTAAAATCGAGTGTTTTTGCGTCGTTCTTCGGACATTCGAGTGTTCATCCCTCTAGCCTTAAGCTACTGATCGAACATATTGTTGGAGAGGTCTTTAGAGCGAGTGAGTCTCTCGTGGAAACTTAGACTGGGTCGTACGAACCCAAAGTGGTTCGTGCGAGCCAGTCCATTTTGCATAAGTGACTGTTCTTGCGTCTTCGTGCAACCGGGACTGAGTTTTTCGCCTGAAACGGATGTAATTTCTAATCCTTTTCATGACGGTTTTGACACCGCTTGGTCCCACTAACTAGTGAATGAAACATATGTCGGTTTTGTCCGTTTTTGTGTAAAAATCGAGTTTAAAATAGTTTTCTCAGGATCAACACATGGTGAGTTTAAAACAACAAGGTTTCTAATCATGAGAAGCTAAAGCTAACTCAAACATACTCGTTTAAGTGTGAATCCGAGGTAAAATAAGAAGGTTTTATGAAAAAGATGAAGATTTTCGTAAATAGAGAAGTCTATATGAAATCGGAGATAAACTCGTGTAAAATCGTTGTAGAAATCATTGTGATTCGCGTGGAAAGGGTAGTCTTCTTACTTGGAAATAGAGAAAAGCGGGTAGAGAGCATTTCATGAGAGTGACAGAAAGGGGAGCATGAATGCATAAGTGTGGTATTTATAGGAGAAGATGAATGAACAAGAAGATGCCCCTTACGAGTGGCTCTTCGTACGAGTGGGTCCTCCATGCGAGTGGCCCTTGTGAGAGTGGTCCTTGTGTGACCCAGGTGTCCCTCGCACGAATGGTTCCTCGTACGAGGCTTGTGTGCCTCGTGCGGGGTACCTGGTTCACGCGTCGGCTGTTTCGTTTGGTGCTTTGGTCCGTATTAGTTAGTTTAGGTACGTTAAGCATTTTAATGAGGCGTTAAGCGTTGCGTTGCGTGTTAGCGCGATAAAGCGAGTTTAAGCGAGCGAGCGTTTGAGCGAGTATAAACCATGCAAAACATATAAAACACATAACAAATAAAACAACATAACTAACCGCGTTTGAGTTTGCGTTGCGTTGAGCGTTTAAGCGTTTAAATGCGATAAATGAGCGAGATAAAATGCGTTTTTAAATAGTTTAACCATTGTAATTGAATCTCTGAGTACAACGCGGTTACAGAACGAGATAGACGGTAAAAACAGAAACAACCGAAAAGTCGGGTTGTTACAAAGAACCCCACCTGCTTCTTCGTAGATTCATCTTGATTCCTTTATCACATTCACTTGATCCCCCCCCCCCCCCCCAACCAACCAACAATCAAAACCTATGTAACCAAATCTTCCTTTGATCAAGAACATGGTGTTTCCATAATTACATAACACCCAAAAGTCAAAACTGTTTGGATCCTTCTAGATTCATCTTTCTTGAATAGGTGGAGATAAAAACCCAATCTTGACCAATGATCACGAAACTGCAGACAAAAAATCAAACCCAAAACTAATTTTGTTACCTCTAATTGCCCTGGTTTTCTATGAAGTTTTAGGTGGCCCATTTGGTGTAGAAGATTTAGTCAAATCAAGAGGTGGTGCTTTACTTTCGTTACTAGGGTTCTTGATCTTCCCCCTTTTTAGAGCATCCTAGAAGCCCTTGTTATAGTCGAGCTCGCCACAAGTTTCCCTAAAAATGTTTGTTATGTTATTTGGTGTAGAAGATTCAGTCAAATCAAGAGGTGGTGCCTTACTTTCGTTACTAGGGTTCTTGATCTTCCCCCTTTATATAGCATCCTAGAAGCCCTTGTTATAGCCGTTACATGGCTCGCACGAGGGTGATGCCTCGTGCGACTGATGCCTCGTACGACCCACCTGTTTCCCCCGCACAACCTCCCGTTCAACCGTTCAACACTATAGAAGACTGATGCGCATCTGTTTCTACGCGTAGGCTGACCCGACGCTCTTCTGGATTTCATCAGCTTTCGGACTCTTTTGGGGTTTCCTATTTGAACTATAGAGGCTTGCATATTGTCGGAACATCTGTTGTTATTCTCGCCTATTTCTCATTGTTATTGTTTGTGGTAATGTGTCCATAGTTCATATCGAGTATTAATACCAGAAGGAGCTGGAATATGAAGAAGATGAAGAAGCAAGGCTTGAAGATGAATGTTATGCAAAGTTGGAAGATGAAGAAGCAGGCCTTAAAGATGAATAAGAAGGTCGTTAAAAGAATCAATTTGGGGAAAATTAGGGTTTTAATAATGCAAAATGGGTATAAATGTAATTTAACAAAAAAATAAATTAACGTTGAATTGGACGGAAAGATGATAGAAGGTCCAAGATTGATGCAACTGGGAATAGACAGCGGGCAAGACAAAAAAAAATTGAAAATAAAGGGTAAGAGTGTCAGCGCCCTCAAACCTCAGGGGGTAAAACTACAGTTTACTATGTATAAATAAAGACACACTTATTACAATAGATCTAACCATCTTTTTATATATTAAACTTATTCTAATCATAACCCAATTAAAACTCTATTTTAAATAATAAAATATGTAATTAGATAAACCTGTTTAATAAACTAACAAATCCTGCCGACGGCAAGTTAGCCCCAAAATACGGACCATATGAAATTGAATCAGAGTCAGGAAAAGGAGCATACCGACTCAAGACTATGGAAGGAGATATGATACCAAGATCTTGGAATGCTATGCATCTTAAAGCTTATTTTAAGTGAGTTTAGGATTTACTTTTTGACTAAGTATGGTATCAATTCTATCTCTTTTAAATATGTTTAATTTCAACAAGAATTATCTATAACCCATTATGATCCTTATCTCCTTAATTTAAGATTAATCTCTTCACTGATTTGGTTCGTTTGTGAAACTCTCACATCACCCACAAATAATTTATATATAACTAATATAAATATAAATATTAATACAATTATTTATCGTCCCAGAACTAATGAAAACTCATTTTTCACTAGTATTTTTCAACATTATTTATCCATGTGAACTTGCCTATATATACAGTTATTCATCAGTAGTAATATCTTTGTAACTATCAATCACTTGACTTTAGCAATACCAACTCAATATTATGAACATCTTCCAACGTAGGAATGCATTATAAACATCATCATGTTCTTCAATACTGAACTCTCAGAAATACCTTCAAAAGTGTTAGTGGTAAGCGGTGCTCCATATAAAATTCCCATTAATAGGAACTTCACTTAACTCAATTTCAATGATGGATTTGTAACATCGATTCTTGAGATCAGTTTCCTAACACATACATATATTTTAATCATGACATATATATGCCACTAGGCTATATGATCCGGTCTATATGTTTTTATCGTAATTAAAGCTCTGATTTGTGCCTTGTATAATAATATTAGTGAGGGTAAATTACACTTTTAGTCCTTTATGTTTGTATCGAATTGCAATAGATAACCTTTAACTTACAATTCTTTATTTGGAAAATTCATTACAACTTTCGTCCTTTTGCACTAACCAGGTTACAACTTTCGTCCTTTTACACTAACCAGGTTAAAATTTTATGTTAAGTCAGATTATGTGCAATGTATGTCATTTTACCCTATCTCAACGAGCTCTCCCTCTCTCTCTCTCTCCCTATCTCTCCAACCAACCACCAAATCCAGCAACCAACCCCTGCCACTGTTCCACCGCCAACGTTTCAATGCCTCAAAACGAAATCAATTTGAAGCCACAGAAACAGAGATTAGAGGAACTAACTCTTACTGGAGCTAATAATCATTCATCTGAAACCTCATCTTGTTGATCAAACAAAGTTTTAGATCGATACATCGATGGTGAACAAAGTTTCTAAACCTTTTATCGTTTCCTACCTTGTTCATCTTTCATCATTAATTTGCGTCGACAACGGAATCATCCTTACCGGTTACTCCGGTGAAGGTTCCGAGGTAGTTCCGTCAAGATCGTTGGATTCCGATGACGAACACGACGTCGTTCCACGCTCGAAAATCTTCCTCAAAAGGATACCGTACATATTTTGAATCGTTAGTGATGGTGATGCAGCAACCGCTTAAGTAAATAAAGGAGGCTATGAATTCAGATCTGTATCCACAGCTTCCAAAACGAGGGTTCAGAGTCCAGACTCCTTTTTTATGATTTTTGGGATGGAAAAAAGAAAATGCAATAAAAAAACGGATTCTTCTCTATCAATTTTTCATCACAAAATTTCAAATCATTTTCACCATCAATATCCATCATTGATTGTTTTTGTTTCGTTGTTCACCATCATAAGGAGTTAAGAGAGAGAGAGAGATCAGTTCTTTAAGTTTTGAGAGAGAGAGATGGGCTTTTACAGATCCAGGGAAGGAGGTGGCTTTTCAGATTTAGAGAGGATGCCTTGAAGTTAAATAAATTGATAAAAGACCAAGTTACCCTTACTTGATCAAAGTTAACATAAAATTTTAAACTTGGTTAGTGTTAAAGGACGAAACGTGTAATGAGTTTTTCAAATAAAGGAGTGTGACTGTAATTATTGAAGTTAAAGACTATCCATCGCAATCCGATACAAACATAAATGACGAAAAATGTAATTTACCCTATTAGTGAGGGTCTCAACCCATCGACATGATTCAACCCTTATTACGATGTACAACGAAAGCGTCCATTATCATAATGTGGTTCTAAAATTTGATTTATGTATATGATAAAACATGTTATGCAAGGATGTAATAGTTTAGAATTTCACTTAATTTGCTTTGCTTTGTTTTTTTTGAAGTAAAAGTTACTTATACTTCTATGTTTGAAGGAATGTTATATCTAATATATAAAGTGTTTGAAATATTTAAATTTCCAATCTTGCACTTTTAGAAAATGTAAATCTTTATAGAAGGATGATGGTTGACGGGCAAACGACCATCACATGCGACTAGAACTCGTGATTCGGAACACATTTGTTCATGGTCTGAATGAATCTATGGTTAATAATAGACATCAATTGGGATATTTTTTTTATTATATCTAGTTTATATCGGTTTTAAAAATGTTTAAAATAACGAATCATGAACTGTTAGAAAATGTAAATTTTAATAAAAGCTTCACGTTTGATGCAGGCCCAAGTGTAGAAGATCGAGCCATAACATTTATGGAGGCCCATGATCGAGATTCCAAAGGTGATTTACGGAAACGAGCATAACTTTGGCTACGGGTCTCCGTTTTAGGCCTTCGACCAGTCAAATCAAAGCTTGAAACGAGGAGCACGTCGTGGCAAGAACCCAAAGGGGCCTTGTCCAAGTTTCGGCCCAAAAAACGCATTCTAATGGGAGTTATGGACACTTTTACTTTTTTTCGGTGTTTTAAGTATTTTGTTTTTGAGCTTGTGTTTGGCCTATTGCCTTTTGTGGCACATTTCAAATTTTAGTCTTTATTTATATCTTGTTTGTATAATTCTAAAAGGCATAATTCAATTTTGAGAAAAAACATTTTCACTTCAAATTCTTACCCTTTAGGTTGAATTTTGAGGGTTTGAGGAAGATTATCACGGGTGATAGATAATATATGTTTTATATATTATATTTTGGGGCAATTGCATATTTCCCCTTATAAATCTTGTTAATTGTATATTTACCCAATTCAAAATTAAAATTGCATATATCCACTTGATAAACTTGCAAATTTACCTATTTTAATTAATTTTAATAAAAGTAAATTATATAATAACTATTTTACCCTTAATTTTACTAAACTTAAATATCTACCCATTTTAAAACACACAAAGTGATCAAAGCTTTGCAGAGCATACCATGATAATGTATCTATAATGATTTGGAATGAACGATTACACCATATATTTAAGAGAAGATCTAATCAAACGAGATGGGATTAAGCAAAACATTTCCACAATATATTTACTATATTTGGGTCATATGGAGTTAGTGGACTTTGAATTTAGCATACTATGCTCTCTGCAACAATATATTTACCAAATAGGCTTTAATAGCTGATGGTATCAAACCTTAAATTATACCATGACAATGAAACAACAGAGGAAATCGCACCTAAAAATCGTTTTGTAGTGGAATGGTGACTAAGGAAGAACCGTTTTCCGTTTGAGTCACGGCGGCCGTCTGAATCGCTGGCGCTGAAAATGGAATCGCCTGAGAAAGATGATATCGCCAGCAATCGAATTGCCTGAGAGATGGAATTTGCTGTTAACATAATCGCCGGCCGTTGATTCGGCGACCGTTGAATAGCCTGGGTATTCTGAACCAGGATTTTCGTATGAATCTAATTAGGATTATTTTTTTAGAGTAAACTGTCATCTTGGTCCCTGAGGTTTGAGCAGTTTTGTCACTTTAATTCAAATCTCAAACCTTTTGCATCTGGTCCATGTGGTTTCAATTTTATTGGCATTTTGGTCTAAAAGTGATACTTGTCTTCTAAAATCCTACTATTTTGTCCTTTTTCTCAGGAAAAAATGACCATTTTAAGCATTAATATATATTATATATATAAATAAACCTCAAACTCTGCTTAAAATGACCATTTTGCTCCTAAGGAAAAGGACAAAATAGCAGGATTTTAAAAGACAAAAATCACTTTTGGACTAAAATGACAATAAAACTGAAACCACAGGGGCCCAGATACAAAAAGTTTGAGATTTGGACTAAAGTGGCAAAACTACCCAAACCTCAAGGACCAAAATGACAGTTTACTCTTTTTTTATAATTTTAAAAAGGGGTAGGCATGAATCTCATTAGGATTTTTTTTTAATGTTAAAAATGGTAACTTAGTCGTTTTAACAAATAAGGGGATATATGCATTTTAAATTTGTGTTTGGGTAAATATGCAATTAAGAGTGTTTTTAAAGGGAAATATGCAATTTTCTCAAATCTTTATATGTATTAGTGTAATTCCTTAGGTAGGTTTTGTGTAAATATCTTCTCTATATAAACTCTCTGTACTGTGATTTCTATTCAATAAGAAAAACCCTTTGATATTTCACATATAGATAACGAGTATCCGTAGAATTAACGTGATTTGTTCTTTGTTATCTATCACTCATTACACAACATTGATCCATGGTCAACAATGGACATCATTGGTGGTGGTTTTTTAGAAATGTTACTAAATATATTCAACGAGTTGACGCTAACTGATAGATACCGGATTCGAGATCGACTGTCTTCCACGAATTAAACTAACATAAATAGGTAACATAAAACTTTTCTGCAATTTATCTTCTCTGCCTTTTCATTAACTTAAGGTTCTTTAAATACAAATAATGCATGCATGATACAGGGAAACATGGATACTAATGCAGAACGTGTGAATATAGAAATCAAAACAAAATAATGTGATTTAATGTAAATGTGGATGACTTGAATTCAAATATAGCAGCAGTAAAATGCAACGTGTGGTGTATGTGCTGTGACCCATATCACTAACCCGCGCGTTGTGATAGGGACCGATTCAAGATGGTCAATCTCCCAAGATAGATAACCCTTAGAGGGGGTCAAGCTCCAAGAAATTTAGAGACTAAAGACGAGTTTTCTATAATTTTTCTTCTCCTTTTGTTAACTTTAAAACAAACATTAAATACACTAGAAAATCAAACGTGCAAATGCAAAGTAGACTACATGGAGAACATGGAGAATCATGTCTAGAAACTAACACATGCATGCAAAAATAAAGGAACATAAATAAACGTGGTTCTTTGAAATCATGGGTACGAATTAACTGCTTAGCGGGTCGGATCCCGTATCCGTAGCGGGTTGGACCGTATCACGTTGAGACGATATATTGTTTATATATCTGTTTTTTTGTATCGTTATATGAGATTTGAAATTGAAAATTGATAAGTATATTCAAAACATTTTTCTAATTTTGATGATTTGAGCAAACATCTACTCCATTCATTTTTATTAAACAGTGAATTAGTTCATACATAAAAATATGATAAACAAATATGTATAGTTTGCCTGATTAATTATGTTCTTGAATGAATTTGAGATTCAAGAACTTGATCTTGGATGAAAGTCACATCAAGGATTTGATGATAAATTTTAATATTAAATAAAGGTTAATAAAAAAAACATTTTTAAGTGAGGGTGATATATATGTCTACATGGAAGGGATACCTTATCACATATTTTATTTTCAAATAACTATATTTATAAAATATAACAATACAAATGGGGTTCTCCATGCTATTCTACGAAGACGAAAAAAAGCATGCGGAGGCAGCGTGCTCTTTTCTGTCTTGATAATACGCAGCACTTCTCCGTTGCTTTAAAGCCTCGCAAAATGAAGAATACGATTAGAGTTAATTACTGTTTTCGTCCCTGTGGTTTGTCAAAAATCACTGTTTCAGTCAATTAGTTTAAAAATTATGATTTCAGTCCCTGTGGTTTCACTTTCGTAACCATTTCAGTCCACCTCGCAACCATTTCAGTCCCTATACTTACAGAATAAATGGATTGAAGTGGTTACGAAAATGAAAACACAGGGACTGAAATGGTTATGAAAGTGAAACCACAGGGACTGAAATCATAATTTTTAAACTAATGGACTGAAATAGTGATTTTTGACAAACCATAGGGATGAAAATACTAATTAACTCCGATTAGAGTAATTAACTCATACGATTATAAACATTCACGGCCCACCCTCGAATTTATTTTTTTCTGGAGACGAAGAATTTTTTCCGAGCGATATAAAAAAATTCGTTATAACGGGTCAGGTCATGTAAAACAAAAGAATATCAAACTAAAATATAAATATTCATTAAAAGCATGTTAAAATATCAAAAGTCATTACAAACATATTTAAAATTGGGACATACGAGTTTTCATTTTTTGAAATCTAATTCAAAATATCATCTAGAGTGACATTCCTAATCAACTATTTCTCTTATAACATATTACATATACAACTATCACTTAGATTTTCATTCCCTTTCATCTTAGAAATCGATCCATAACATCCCTACTCATGGTTCCTATCACATGTAAATTGCTCCAAAAGTCCATAAAACAACAATAAACACTTAAAGAAAAAACAATCATCAGCTATAGT
This sequence comes from Scalesia atractyloides, assembly GCA_947069175.1. Classification (NCBI taxonomy): domain Eukaryota; kingdom Viridiplantae; phylum Streptophyta; class Magnoliopsida; order Asterales; family Asteraceae; genus Scalesia; species Scalesia atractyloides. The sequence goes on along the minus strand of CAMTDV010000015.1, from coordinate 52,686,600 downwards.
TCATAATTTTCAATTGAGTAAACTGCATTTTGGTCCATGAGGTTTGGGCAGTTTTACCATTTTAGTCCAAATCTCATACTTTTTGCATCTGGGTCCCTGTGGTTTCAGTTTTATTACCATTTTGGTCCAAAAGTGATTTTTGTCTTCTAAAATCCTGCTATTTTGTCCTTTTCATCAGGAGCAAAATAGTCATTAAGCAGAGTTTGAGGTTTATTTATATATATAATATATATTAATGCTTAAAATGACCATTTTTCCCCTGAGGAAAAGGACAAAATAGTAGGATTTTAGAAGACAAGTATCACTTTTGGACCAAAATGGCAATAAAACTGAAATCACAGAGACCCAGATGCAAAAAGTTTGAGATTTGGACTAAAGTGACAAAACTGCCCAAACCTCAGGGACCAAAATGACAGTTTACTTTTTTCAATTTTAAGTTTCAAATATTCAAGCCCTAGTTTTAAATGTTTATTACTTGTAGCTAATCATTTGAACAAACAAAGGTTTAAATAAAACAACAAAATCATTAACTAAAGTCTAGACTAACAAAAAAAACATAAAAAAAATCAAACCTTTATACATCTATACTCATCCTAATCATCAAAAAAAAAAAAAAAAAAAAAACAATCAATAAAGAAACCATACCCATTCTATATGAGAATTCCGGGAAAATATGGGTCGGTTCCGGTCAGAATTTTGGTCTTTCCGGCAAAAAAATAGGTCCCGTCAAGAATAGTGCGTCGCTAGTGATTTTGTGGGACGGGTGATTGGGAGAATGGAATTGGAATAGTTAGATGAGTTGGGTTATTTCATTTAGCTTTAATTTCTTTGGTTTGGGTTTGGAATTGTTAGATGAGTTGGGTTATTTTTTTTAGCTTTAATTTCTTTGGTTTGGGTTTACAAAAATGGATTATAATTGGGCTTTGATATTTTAAGGTTTAGGTGAATAAATAGTAATTATATAAACTGTATTATATATACTTATATATTGATAAAATAAGTATTTATAATTTCTTTTTTATAAATTCATAATATTTTTTTAGGGGGTGGTTGAAAATTTCCAAAGGGTTCGGTAAGAATTTTTGGTGTAAAATATACTAATTTTATTTTCACGTGGTGTGTACGCCCACCCATAACTAAAGGTGGGTCCACCGCTCTATAATTTTGTTTCATACTACATAAATAAGCACATAGCTAAATTTAGTTATTTGTTATTTAAATAACTTATTAAACAGTTAGATAAACCTATTTTTTTAATACGACATAAATCAGTACGTAGCTAAATTTAGCTGTTATTTGAATAGCTTATTGAACAAATTATAACATAGTGTTATTGTTATAAGACACAATAAGCAATTCTAGCAATTTTTATTTGATATTATAAGATTTATTGAATACATTTCTTTACAACTTAAATTACAAAGTCGGTGGTTTTTACAACCACCACCCTTTAACTTTTACAACCACAACCCTCTAACTTTCAAAACTTTTAATTTTAGCTTATAGTTTTGTAATTTACATTTTTGACATATAGATTTTTCCTTTTTTTACCCTTACTTTTGTACTTTACATGTTTACCTATACTTTGGTATTTACATTTTTTAAACCTGTGTTTTATACCGATTACTCAACTTTTAAACTTTGCCCTTTTATGTTTTGACGTAAATTTGGTATACGCTTTCGTGCTTTTACTTTGTATGTTTCCTACCTATGAATCGGGTCGCATATAATATGTTTTGACTTGAGGGCATAACTTCGAGTGGTCGCATATAATACGTTATGATTGTACGGCATAAACTCGATTTACTTTACGTTTTGATCCAATTGCAATACAGCTATATGTTACATTGAGTTCAATCGGATATATCACAACATGCATTTTCATATGATTAATGCATCACACAACGCTTGAATTAATCCATTCGACGTTTGCGATGTATCTGCGCCGCAACGCACACGAGTCTTGTATATCTTAAATGGAGATGTCGGTAACATTTTCATTTGAGCTCCTCTTTTTTTGCTTGCTTTTTTTATTTTACTCCTGTCCTTTCCTTTGTTTATGTGGCTTGTCCTTTAGTGGTAAATTGTGAGTAAGGATGGCTGAATGAGTGTCAAATACTTTGTATCTCGAACGATTTTAAACGACAAATAATAACTCTAAGACCAAATTCATTCGGGTTAGGTTCTAGGATAATGATTTTAAGTACCCTTTAGTTAAAAACTATTTAACCAAATTAATAACGGCACTGTATTAGATGTATAATATACGTCTTTAACTTGATAAGTCCTTTTAGTGTTCTTTTAATAACTTTCGTTCGCTAATTTCTTTTATTTACCCATGTTAGTTTACTTTTAAAAGACTAACCTTTTACGTGCATACTATGCACGTGTGGATATAAATTCAAAATGATCTACGTTTTGACGTACACTTTTTTTTTTCTTCTGAAAACGAGTCAGCTAAAAAATAATACAATTTCGTTTAGAAAAAAAAACCATTTTTACTTGTATATTTTTATGTACGTGTTATATGTACGTGTCATTAAAAATTTTAACTGGTCTGCGTTTTGACTTAAACTTATTTTGGAAACGAGTGAAGTCATATATAATACGTTTTCGTGCTTACTTTATGTACGTTTCGTAAATTTTGTTCTAAACCGAGTGAACTCAAATTGCGATTTTTTCCTTTTTAAAAAGCTCTAAAATCCTTTTTTGTTACACATGTCACCTTTTCTTTTATAAATGCTACGTTTTCTATGTATGATACGATACAAATTCAGGTTACTTTATGTTTTGATCCAATCGCAATATTTATATAGGTTACATTGAGTTCAATCGGGTACGTTGAAACACGCGTTTTCATATGGTTAACGCATCACATAACGTTTGGACTAATCAATTTGATGTTTACGACGTACCCGTGCCGCAACGCGCGCGGGTATTTTTACTAGTTGGATAAAAAAGTCGAATATTAATATTTATATCAGACTTTTTTTATGCGAAATATTGATTAGGGAGATATGGTGCGTTTTGTACGGAACAAGTCAAGTAGAAACCACTTGTATATAGCGTTTTAATAGAAGAGAGGGTGAAAGTGAGTAATCCAGTAGACATGTTTTACCATTTTCAACTTAGAATTGGTTTTACACTAACGTCCTAATAGAAAGATAAAACTTTAAAATTTTCATACGATATAAATTAGCACATAGCTGAATTTAGTTATTTGTTATTTTAATAACCTATATTAAACAGGTTATGTAAACCTTTTTTTTTTATTACAACATAAATCAGCACAAGCTATAACATAGTATTATTGTTATAAGACACAATAAGAAATTTTAGTTAATTTTATTTAAAATTATTATAATCTATTGAACATATTGAATATAAAAAATTCAAAATTTAATAGTTATTATTATTGTATTTTTTTTTTTTTGAACGGCAAATTTGGATCACTGACGGACCATTAGAGTATCATCGTGCTACTAGCGGAACCACTCGATCATATCCATCTCCACTAGACATAATATCACAACAATTCAGAAGGAAACCCAATAAGTATGAGAAAACCCCTTTGTATGAATCAGTAACATCCTTATAGAAAAGTAAAACTTTAAAAATAGTATTTTGCTAGTGTCCCTTACTTTATTTATGTGTACCAAGTCGATCCAACTAAAATAATTAAAATACTATTTTATTCTTTTCATTCAATTTTTCTAAATATACTCAACAGCACTAGTAACACAAACTATATATTATAAACTCACGTATCTAAAAACAATTTTTAAAGGACACAAATCATATCACGGGTTTTGAGAATTGATTTCTCCATGGATTCTGATTTGAGAATCGTTTGAGGCTCAAAATAAGTTATATTATATGCGCAAGTGTGCATAAAGAAAACTCTCTTCCTACACAGCCTTCAACTGATTGCCTAAACAAAATCTTAAACTTGCAAATGGAGCAATGACTACTTTTGCCCAGGCGCTATAATGCTGATCAGATCGTGGGACACCAGGGCTTAAAGCACTAGTTTGCTATCGACTCAATTAAATTTCAATAAAGTATACTTTTTAATCATAATATAATACAACGGTGATCACATAAATTGTTTTTTCAATTAACCTATGCCATAAATGATTTCAAAATTCTACTAATCATGTTACTTTTAAATTAGATAGATTGAAGTCGAGCTACTTCTTACGAGAAGGACTTTATGAATTTTGTTTGTTAGATTTGTATTATTGTATAATTATGTTAATAATTTGCTAAACGTTGAAATTTTTTCTCATTTAGCATTTCGGTATTAACTAAAGTTTTATTTTGATATCAATGATGCAGATTAACTTCAATCATAATATAAACATAGTTACAATAAGATAATGTAAGGCTCAAACCCGAGAAACCTCATAGTTGGATCAACGCATCAAAACATAGTTCTTAAACCGATAATAGTCATCAAATTGCAACGGAAAAGTACATCAAACATCAAGTATCGATTACATTAAGTCTTCAAATCTAAACAAACCTTCAATTGTATGGTAGGTCAACTAAGGTTGATAAAATGCCAATCCAATAATTTGGGGGAGCTTTCAATCCATTTTGTGGACCTCCTATCAAGCAACATGTTTATCACGACATGCATGCAAAAAAGGCAACTACGTTAAATGAGTCTAAGTTTTAATAAAAACAAGAAGTTAATTATTTATATCAAACGCAAATTTTGTCATCAAACCACATGTATATATCGAACAAGCAAATCAAATTCAATCATAATTAAATATCAATCAATTTGTGAAGTAAACTTCAACGTTAGTGCTTGACATGAAGCCAAATAGGCTTATAGCAGTATAAGACTTCGTCTATAACTATTACGTCATCGTGCTCACAATGTTCCATCAATAATTGCTAGCCACAAATGCTAGCCATCAATAATCACTTATCAATAATTAAATTCAACAAATCGTCAATGAACAATCATTTAAAATTTAAACTTTTATCAAACAATATAATAGTATAGCATCAATTGATAACACATAATAGTTAGCGTGTAATTCAAAGAGTAAAACCATTTAAGATAGTATGCATATCAGCATGAAATAGTAAAAACTGTAAAAATGGGCATTTAGAACTCACTTGTGATCCATTGCTTGAACATTACCAATTAGCGAACTATCCTAAACCTTCGACATTGTCAACCAACTTGGTTAAAGGTTCGCAAGAGAAATGGGTCAACTTTTACATATCACAAGTTACTTTCTCGTGAACATAGGTTGCTCCTGAACAATGATGCACAATTAGGTTGCTCCTGAATAGTAATGCGCAACATTTGCTGCTCATGAATAGTGACATGCAACTTCAGGTAGGTGTTTTAGAACTCACCCATGGTGTTTTTTTGCATTCGGGGTGCTTTCAACATCAAGATCCGTACTTCAAGCTTGGAAAATCCTAGAAATCATGATATAACATCAAAACATGTGTAAATCATCAAAAACATGTGAGTTTTTAATGTGAATGATACCTTTTCCGCGTGGTCCTTCTCGTCTTGCTTGAACCCAGGAAGAAAATCTCAAGAACATATCTCTTTTGCCTCAAAACTGGTTGGTAATGACTAGATCTCGAATCCCACACGTTATTATTGATCCTTGCTCCACTAGCTACAAGAGTAGCTCAAATCACACTTTCCTTGCTTTATGTCTCTACTTTCTCTTTCTAGAAGGTATTTTGAATATGGAGAATGATACGGGCTGACTTTGGTCTTTCCATCTTTGGTTTTCATGCATACAAATTACTATTTTACCCTCCCATGGGCTTTCCTCACTATTTCCTTTTTGGGCCTTTAAAATTCCTAGGCCTTATTAAGTCCATAATGTCACACACTCAAAATTTCCACATGCGGAGTACTACCGTGAGGCGTCTGACTACCGACCAGATCAAGCCACCATTCATATTGAACAATTTAAACAAAGTAAGGTAAATACGTCGCATCAATATAATCAGTGACTAAAGTTAAAGTTCAAAAACAACGTTTAGAGTTAATAGCGGAAGCATAAAATTTAACAGTTTAATAATCCAAACAATAGTTTAAGGTTCGTGGATTTTATTAGGAATCCAACATAAGTTCAATGCAACCACTACACTCCTCCGATGCAAGCTCCCGAGCTGTACCTAGGGTCCTGCAAAGCATGCAGTAGAGTGTCAACAATAAAGTTGGCGAGTTCACGGTTTCGCCAGTTTTATTATAAAAACATAGTTGTTAAATTTACTTGTTTATAAATCATGTTTGCCATGGGGAGCTACCCCATATTTAAGCTACTAAACTGCGTAATACGAACACTTGCGGACGTCGTTGTTGTTGCCCCGTTTGTCAATGTGTATCATCATTGATGGTTGCCAAGGCCTACTAGTTCACGCCCGTCCTTCTCGGCATGGTGTGAGGTTGGTCTAAACCTAATAGCGCTCTCAACTAATATCCTGCTCACCAGGCAGGTGAATAATCGGTATAGAAAGTGGGGACTTCGTGAGTTTCGTTTAGTACACTTGTGACATGCAATATAAAATAGTATTTTAGTAGTATTCCTTTCTGGAATACTAAGCAATCCCAAACCAGGGGAAAGTGTTGTTCTTTCGTTCCCAACCACCGGGAATACATGCTTTTAGTAGTGTGTGAACTCACCTCGGTTTGCTCGGCAGGCAGTTTACTTGGTTTGGTATGCTGGTCAACCACGTCCTATTATAGTATTTACTCGTTTTTTGGGTGTATCATGTCTCGTTTTATATTATTATTCTTTCTATCAATTGCGTGCAATTACCCACTTGTGCAATATATGTGTTATGTGTTGTTTGGTTATTTATCACTTGGTGCATTTCATTCATTATTGGACATCATATCATCATAGGCTCGTCGGTCCCCCATTACCTATGAGCGGAACTTGACGTTGCCAACCATACGAAGTCAGTCCTGTTTGATTGAGCTTAGACCTTGCAGAACACCATAATACCGTGCAACATGCATACGTTTATTGGCACAAGATAATACCGTGTAACACGCATACATTCATTGAATCATTTCAGTTGGTTTGTTTATTATTTAAGGTTGTGTTATGAATTTTGATAATGACATACAACATATTCATTCACAATGGTTAACACATGTTTTCTCAATAAAACATACTTAAACATATTATTTTTCTAATAAAAATAAGGTTCACTCGCCAACTTTTGTTGATCCAAAAACCATTTTTATACATGATACAAGTGAACAAGCATGAGGAGAAGATTGGGCATAGGATGAGCATTAGTTAACAAGAAACGGATTTATGAAGCTTAATTATTTGGAACAATGTTATATATATATGTAATTGTTTATTTGGATTATTTGTTACGTGAAACAATTGTTATGAATAACTGATTATCTAAAACTAGTAATAGCAAGTCATAAGCTCTCGAGTTATCCCAATCATGCCCCAATCACCTATTCTGCTACGGGTCGGGGTGTGACATGACATCATTTGAAGACATTTGTCCAAGTGATTCAGATAACACTATGATGTGTAATACGATAAAGTGCTAGCGGTGTATCCACCATGCTTTTATCATATTACACATGTTTCGTTATCTAAATCATTTACCATAAACCAATCGTCCAATTGTCTGTGTTATGAATCATTCGTTTGTGTTATAAACCATTTGAACATGTCATAAACCATTTGTTCGTGTCATAAACCAATTGTTCATGTCATCAGTCAATCGTCCGTGTTATAAACAAATCGTTCGTGTTTTAATTGTGAAAACTTTTGGTCGTTCTTTAATGAACACATTCAAACCTGTGTTGACTATACCACCAAAGGGTATCTTTAATAGACCACCAAAGGGTCTCTTTAACTAGACTAACAAATCAACAAATGATAACTTAATCAGAATCAGTTTCTGTCATTACCCAAACTTCCACCAAATCAAGTGGACAGTCTGATAATGGGATTGTCAGTCCTATGGTACCATAACATACTACCGGTCGGCATGATCAATGTTAATGAATGTCATTCGTGTCATGGATAACGCACCAACAAGTTGTTCACATTATTGAAATCTTAAAGAGGGGAACTATGTACTCACTTGGGATTGCGTATAAGTCTTGTTCGAATGATCAAACAAAGCTTAAGAGATCAAGCGTTCAAGTGTATCCTAATATCGGATAACTATGTTAGTGCATCGGAATTTAACCGGAGGATTGGATAGAATGAAGTCTTATAAACCAAACGAGTGTTGGAACTCATAAGATATGGTTTACTAAACTTAACATTCTGATTTGGAAAGGATCCTAAGTGCTTTTGACCCGTTATGACTCGTTAAAGTAGTTTACACTACTTTAACGGATCATTAGCGTAAATGTGTGATCAGATGGTCAAATATGTCCTACGATAAGTCTTATATGCCAAAACATGTTTGAAAATGTTGTAACATCAGTTTATATGAAAAACTTTGGTTACATATGCTTAAAATAGCTTTATGCGCAAAAATGGTGTTTTGGTCATTTTTAAAGAACATAAAAGCGACTTATCATAACAATAACCAAAAGACGTGACCATAAAGTATAACCTAAGTAGGTTATTCCCGATGCAACTATGGTCACATACATGTGTTTGTTCGGATCCTAAGATTGACCAAACGGGTAAGATTCGAAAGTCAAAGCAGTGGTCAAGACCGCTCGACTTACGACCCTACGAAAGCACTAAACTTGAAGTGACGAGTAGACATGTTAAAACATGTCCAACTAAGTTATAAAACTGATTTGGTATCAAAACTTTGAGTTTTGATACCCAAAAATAGTTTCATCATAAAATGCACATTATGCGCATCTTGACCGAAACTTTAACTCGTCACTTCGACTAGTAAACGTGGTAATCAGAAGGTGAAATCGCTAGGGATTATAACCTTCGTGATTACGATCATGTTGCAAAGTTCAATTGAGCTTTGACTTGACCTATTATGGTAAGAACTGAAAGTCAAACAGAAAGTCAACTGTTTGACTTTTAGCTCAAAATTAAAATAATGAACACGACTAGGAAATAGTACTTACTTGTATTGGGAACACTACAAGAACTCAGTTGGAGGCCTCCAAAAGCTGGAAGCAAGCTCCAAGAGAGTGGGAGAAGAAGAATGAGAAATGAGCAAGTTGGAATGGAAGAATTCATGGCTATTTATAGTGTTCAAGAGCTCATAGGATCAATCCAAGTGTCCCTTGATGTGTCATGATCTTAGGAGAGTGTTGTTAACACATGTCAAATGTAGGTTAGAAGTTGGAAATTTCGTGAACTTGGAGCCCAAGGATTTGAAGGAGAAGCTGCCATGTTGCTGTCAAACTTTCTGCCTAGACAGGGGGGTTGCGCCATGCGACGGGTATCCCCCCAGGGCGTCGCACGTCACCACGCCCCCCCACGAAGTTTCAAAAATGGCAGAACAGGTCCCTGCACATAGTTTTGATGATTTTTGACGCTTTTAACACCCATTAACCCAATATTTAGGTTTTATAAGGATGCTAAAGCATACGGGACTTGAATTATGCCCAAAAATATTGTGGATGTTGGTTTGTTCGGTTGTACGGTTGCGTTTTTCGCTTAATTACGGCGAACGCTATAACGAACACGAAAATGACCGAAATTGCGCAACGATTGATATTTTTGCATTCTCATCAACAAAGTACATGATTTTATTGATTACAAAAATATATGTGGTTCGTATCTTGAATACGGACCAACAGGCTTTCGTAGTTTGATGATAATAGTCCCCATAGTTGTATAAGCGTGTTTTTGCTATACCGAACCCCTCAAAACTTATTTCTAAGTTATATAAAGGGTGTTTAGGGTATGTTTAGCTTATGTCCTTCTTCTGGAGTGTACGTCGCGATAAACTGATTACGTTTTACGATTTCACTTTCAGTAAAGGTTTGAAAGATCAAAATTGAACAACAATTGAAAATGCACGAATGTCACATGTAATTATACAATCCTTGGAAATGAAACACAAGATTTCATTGGATTCGAAATTGTTCGGGATTGTACAAGGGTTGAAAAGGCACAAATGTCAATATTTTTAATGTGAATCGTACCTTTTTCGTGTGATTCTTATCACCTAGCTTGAACCCAAGAAAGAAACCTCATAAACATATCCATTTCTCCCAAAACTAGATTGGTAATGTCTAGAAAATCTCAAATGTTTTCTTTTGATTCTTGCTCGATCTAACTCTATGAACCAGCTTAAAGCACACTTTTCTTTGCATTCTCTATCTACTTTCTCTCTCTAGAAGGTGTGATAATGATTGGAGAATAATGGGCACTAACTTTGGTCTTTTCATTTTATGATTTCATACGTACAATCACTATTTTATCCTCTCATGGGCTTTCCTTACAATTTCGTTTTTAGGCCTTTTTAAATCCTCAAGCTTTATTTAGTCCATAATTAATCAACCATGAGCTTTCCTTACAATTTCATTTTTCGCCGTTTTTAAACCCTCAAGCTTTATTTAGTCCATAATTACATCAATAACTCATTAAGTCCACCAACTATTTTATTATAAGATTTCGTATTCGCTTTATCCATTAACATCAAATTTGCGGTGTGAAGACGTATGGTCCCACAAAGCCAGGTATACGTGGCAAAGACCATACCACTTGATCCAGCAAGGCGATACATGTCAGCAGGCACAAGCTGATACCCGAGGAAGATACCAGAAGCTTCAAGAAGGGGCCACAAGAGACAAGGAAGATGCTCCCACAGACAACAAGGACAACATATGGTTCCAATGGAGGACCGCCAGCTGGATCGAAATAGTACAAGGAGGACAAGCCGACATCCTCTGCATAGAGGCACCTAGCTGGACGAATGGGGATACTCCACGTCATCCACTACCATGACGAGCACGATGGAGGATATGTCCCCACGATCCAGCTAGTGCTCCAATGATAGCTGAAAGGATCTTCTCCCTTCTCCCATCCTTCGGCTATAAATAGAGGCTCCTCATACAGGTTTGGATTCATTCACTCTCTCATACTCTCCCTACTATTTATTCAATCCCTTGAAAAGAAGGAAGCTTATTCTCATGCCAGAGGGTGGTCATGAGGAGAACCCCCTTCTTCTCCTCCTCGTGGTGAGTCACCGGTGTTTCTGTTTTGCAGTGTTCAGCAAAGGAGAACGAAGGAAGAGACTGAACCTTCAACCTGAGATTCTACTGACTGGATTAACCTCGAGTTAACCAGTGTTTCATCATTGGCGCCCACCGATTTTTTATCACAAACAATCTTCATCTATTCCTTATAAAAAAAGTTCTTTCATGGCTGAACAAGGTGAGGAGGAACACTCCATGTTCGGTCCCGTCACAAACAATGTTCAGGTCCAAGGGCACCGAAGAGACGAAAATGTCCAAAGAGAAGCAAGAAATGCAGAGATCCCAGATCTCTTTGGAAGTGCAACGAGAATCATACATCAAGCGAACCCAGCCGTACAAGCAGGGAACCATGGTGCTGGACCATCCACACCATCGGGACCAACACAACAGAACATCGCAGCGCTATTGGGATTACAAGAAGGGGAAACTCCCCCTTCCTGGTATACCAAACAGCAGGCGTCACTTAACGTTATCTACGCGCAATTAAATGCACAACAAGCGATGATCCAAGCTCAAGCACTCTAGACACCACTAGTCACTCCCGCGCAACGCTCGGTGCACAACCTAACTTCAGAATACGTCGACTCACGAGATCACCATCGTGAGAGAACACATTCCTTGAAAAGGCCAACGGCGCAAGAAACGCGCGACAAATATGGGGAAACAGAAAGTAACTTCGAGCAGAACTTGCAGCACAAACATAGAGTACCTCTGCACAGCCGGCTAGGGCCGCGCAACATCAACAAAGAACGGGATTCCTATGATGAAGAAGATTCAACTTACAAGCCAGAAGAACGCTCCATCTTTAACAGACTACAACAGAATCATGAGTCATACAGACCACGCGCAGATAGTATAACCAAGACGCAGAGCACGACTATACGTTAAGTTACCGACCAGAGGGGGCAGTTGAGAAATCTAAATTCGTCAGAGAAATCGCCATGGCACCACTAGAGAAAACAAAGTTGCCACATAACGTAGGGAAGTACAAGGGGTTAACAGACCCAGACGATCACCTACAAGTATTTCAAGCGCGGGCGTGGTAGGAGGTTGGTCTTTGCCAGTCTGGTGTCAGCTATTCGTACAAACCTTTGTCGGAGCGGCAAGCGCATGGTTGACAGCCTGCCAGCAGGGAGAGTCAAATCCTGGATGGATTTTCAAGAGACGTTCCTGTCACATTTCAGCCAACAGAGGAGGTATACTAGGGATCCGGCAGACGTCCTAAAATTCTGGCGCAAGGATCATGAGAGTATAGAAGATTTCATTACAAGGTACAATAAAGAATGTTTGGAAATCGGGAACGTTGGAGAAGAAATCAGGCGCGCGCATTTCATGCGCACCGTCAAATGTGATGATTTAATCAAGAGAGTTAAAGGGAGAGATGGCGCCCCAAAGAGTGGGAAACATTCATCGAGGCAGCGAAGATGATCGCCTAGACAGACACACAACTTACTAGCATTGAGGGGAGGCGCAACAATTATAATTCTCATCCCCCGGAAAAGCGGAACAAGAATAGGAATCAACAATGGAGGTCTCACGGACTCAGGGATAGGAACCCGCCCATCGAAGACGCACGCAACACCATTAACCATATCAGCCACACGAAAGAGGTCAAAAAAGAAAACAGAGAAAAGCAGTAGACCCCTCTCACGAAAACCCCCTCAGAAGTATTGACGTCGGAAAATTACCAATTCAAAGCACCTTACATATGCGCAACAAAAGAGGACATGACCAAAATCTTTTATGTGAATTCCATAAAGATACAAGGCATTTGACAGACAGTTGCTTTAGTCTGAAACAGGAAATAGAACGAGCATTAAAAAATGGCATTTTGGGATCGAACCCTATGAAAGGAACAGATGATACAAAGCCAAATAACACTATCCGAGCTTTGGTTAAACTATCAGAGGTTACAATCTCTGTTGTACATACACTTCTTTCCCTAAAGATTGCTCTCCTATCATCTGACTTCACAAAGTTGCAAAGGTCTGCCAGAGTTACAAGGATTAGAGGATAGAGATCAGAGCTTAGTCATTAGTTAGATAATCAATGTAACAGTGCTAAGCACTGATAGTTAGTATTAGCAGTGTTTGTAGTTAGTTACATTTAGTTTCCTGTCACTATCAACCCTGACGTCATCAAAGATGCTTAGTGGTTAGATAGTTTAGTATAAATAGGTAACTTGTGTAACAGTTTAAGTTCTCTATTAAAATATCAACTTTTGCATATCACCTTCTCTGCATTTTCTTACTACCAAACTTTAATTGCAAAGGCTGAGGGGGAGTTTGTGAATCACATGCGAGTTTACCAACTTGAAAGCATGATGATGATGAAAACAAATGACTATTGCTTGTAGTAAAAGTTTTCCATCTATTTCTCCTGCAAATCTCTTTTAAAACTATTTCCATTTTTGAGACAAAAACTACAAGTAATTCAAACTCAGATCCTAATAATTGGTATCAGAGCTTGATTCATCAAATTCGATCTAACAATCGATTTGATTCGAACAGATCAGCTCTCTTCTATTAGTTTGGTTGTTTTTGCTTGATAAACAGATTTTTATTATGTTCAAAGTTTTTAAAACAGAAATCTGTGTAAAATCAACTAAAAATGTCTTAAAACACACAGGATGCCAACTCTGGATCCTTATTCAAACCGCTAATGCTCAAAAGAAATGAATATTTCATTTGGCAACAACGAATGGGTCATATCCTTGCTCAGCAAAACACCGGTTGCTGGAGATCTGTTGCTTATGGACCTCACGTTCCGATGGTTCCAAGCACAGAGGATCCAACTAAACAAGTGCCAAAAAATCTTGAAAACTTTTCGGAGCAGGATTTCCAGAAAATTGAATTGGATGCTAAGGCATTTAGCATAGTCGCTTCGGCCTTACCCAATGAGATTTATGCTGGTCTACTCCATTGCAATAGTGCAAAGGAGTAATGGGATGCACTAAAAGAGCAATTCGGCGGGACTGAGGAAGTGATAGAAAGTAACAGAGAAGTTCTAATCAGCAGTATGAAACGTTTTGTCACTTGAAAGGAGAGTCTCTAACCCAACAGTTCGAACGTTACAGCTGTCTCATCAGTGAACTTAGACTATTTAACGTGGTTTTTCCTAATTCGACTTTCAATAGTCGTTTCCCTAGATCGTTACCAGATAAGTGGGAGACTGTAGCTTATGTAACACGAAAATCTATTTGGTTTAAAGATATGTCGTTGACACAACTTCATGGATACTCCTCACTTATGAGAGAGAGTTAAACCAGAAAAAGAAGTTGCAAGATTCTGGCAAAATGACTGATGATTACTCATTGGGAAACACATCTCTTTTTGGCCAAGAAGAGGGATCTGGCAGCAGTAAGGACCAAAGTTATGATCACTATATAGATATTACTTCTGGTGGGAACTTTGGATCTGAAACATATGCACCCAACTATGTTTTCACTGCTAGTGGGGAAAGCCAAACCCCTGACAATCTATCCTTTGAGCTAAATGACTTACAACACTTTGAACCTTCTGATCTTGAAGAAATGGATATTTTGCACCAACTGGCCCTATTGAGTGTTAGGGCTAGTAAATTCTATAAGAGAACTGGTAGGAAATTCCCAGCGTTGCATGGGGGATTGAAGGTTGGGCTGGATAAATCAAAAGTCAAGTGTTAAAAGTGTAATAGGTTAGGACACTTTGCCAGAGAATGCAGGTCTCAAAATTCTGGACCAATAGTGACTCATCTTGGCCCTAGACCTCAGCACACACAAAATACTGTTCATTATTCCCAATATACCCCTGCTCAACATGTTCAAAACACTGCCCACTTTGCACATCCTGCTACTACTGTTCCAGTGCATTATGTTCAATCAACTGCTCCACAAATTCAATATGTTCAGGCACTATCACATCCTCAAGTGCATGTACAACAAGCACCCATTGTCACACAACCTCCTCAAACCACTGGTAGTCCAGTAGAGGTTGGTCAACAGAGCTTTTTCACACAAAGTTATGTTGACTAGAGTAGCTTGCCTGAGGATTTGACTGATGAGAACTTTGCTTTAATGGCCAAAAATGATGTTGAACAAGAATTTTGTTTAATGCCCTTAGAGACAATTGCTAAAGGTGTTGAATCTGTGGAGATAGTGTCAAAAACTGATGAAGTTCAAGTTTGTGATGAACAGTGGTTTCAAGTGAAGAAAAGGAAAATGCTGCTGATGAGGAAAAGAACTCTCATGCTGACCCATGGAATGTTGATGTGTGTGAAGATGAGTGTGATTGTGCTCTCATGGCTGCGACAAAGGGATCCTCTACTTGCCTTGATAGCTTATGGCATGTAGATAGTGGAGGTTCCAGGCACATGACAGGATGTAGAGCCATTCTCCTGGACTTCATGGCTTATGGGGGGTGATATTCTTTTGGTAATAACTCATAGGGAAAGGTTCTAGGGTCTGGGTCGGTTCTAGCTGGTAAACTCAAGTTTGAAAATGTGAATTTAATTGATAATCTTAAATTTAACCTGCTGAGTGTCTCACAAATGAGTGACATAGGGTATGGATCCTTCTTCACTAAGAAAACTTGTCAAATTGTGGGACCAGAGGTTGTTAAAAGGATTGATCAAATCATTGCTGAGAGCAAAGCACAACTCACTGCACACAGAAATGGGAATGTGTATGTGGTAGATATGCTAAAAGATAATCCTATGTCTGGAACATGCTTATTCTCAGTTGCTTCTAGCAAAGAGACTGAGTTATGGCATCGAAGACTTGGACACACAAATCTTAAAACTATCACCACACTCTCAAAACAAAGTCTTGTAAGAGGTTTGCCTCACAAGCAATTTTCCTGTGATGAACATTGTGTTTCCTGCTTTAAAGGAAAACAACATAAAAGTTCTTTCAAATCAATTGAAGAGTCCAAAACAAGCCAGTGTTTACAATTGCTTCACATGGACTTGTTTGGCCCAGTGCAAATCATGAGCTTAAAACACAAAAGGTATTGCCTAATGATAGTTGATGATTTCTCTAGGTTTACATGGACCTTCTTTCTCCACTCTAGGATGAAACTGCAGTCATTTTGCAAAACTTTGTTAAACAAGTAGAAAAGCAATTTGATCTTCCCGTAAAAATATTTAGGAGTGACAATGGAACAGAGTTTAAAAATAGGGAGTTGGATGCTTTTTGTGAGTCAAAAGGAATTGTTAGACAATATAGCATTCCAAGAACTCCAGAGTAAAATGGGGTGATTGAAAGGAAAAATAGAACTTTAATTGAATCAGCAAGAACTATGCTTGCAGACTCTGGTTTACCCTTGTCTTTCTGGGCAGAGGCTGTAAACACTGCTTGCTACGTCCACAACAGAGTTTTGATTAACCACGGGCATCAAAAGACTGCTTATGAGATTTTGTATAAAATCAAACCTCTGATTTCTTATTTTAAAGTTTTTGGCTGTCCATGCTTCATTTTGAACTTAAAAGATTCTATATCTAAGTTTGCAGCCAAAATTGACTGTGGTTATTTTCTAGGATATTCAACCACTTCTAAAGCCTACAGAGTTATTAACTCTAGGACCAAGTGTGTTGAAGAAACTTTGAATGTGAAGTACAATGAACTTTCATCACTGAAACTCCCAGCAAATCCTGCAGAGCTTTTTGATTTATAAATTCACATTTGCTGATTTCTCTATCAAGCTAGACAATGCAGGTACACCGCAATCATCTGGAGAAGATCAAGATCAAGAATATGACTGTGTGCTTCCACAAAAAAGTCAATTCTTCCAACAGAGGATCAGGTGCCACAAGCTCTTGTGTAAACTCTGCCACTTCTGGGTTAACAGTGATTGATCCTCAAACCTCTGCTAGTTCACAAAATCAAACATCTGTTGATAAAAGTCCTACAATTGGGCAACAAAATCATCAGAATGTTATCCCTATGCCCCCAATACACCACCTCCATTTCCCTCAGCGACTGATACTTCAAATTCACCAGCAGAGGTTAGCTCAGATGATACACATTTGCAGCCATCACCTCAAAATGCTATTGTTCCATACCAAGGTGATTTGATTTATCTCAAAAGCCATCCAACAGATCAAGTTATTGGCAACATCAAATCTGGGGTGCTCACACGGAGCCAATCCCAAAATATTTGTCTTTTTGCTGGTTTTCTATCACTCACACAGCTAGTCAAGTACCAAGAGGCACTGAAAGACAATAGTTGGGTAGAAGCCATGCAAGAAGAACTCCTTCAGTTAAAGAGACAACAAGTTTGGGAGCTTGTGCCACTGCCAAAAGATGTAAGTCCAATTGGCACAAAGTGGGTCTTCAAGAACAAAATTGATGAAAGGGGTATTGTTGTCAAAACCAAAGCAAGACTCGTGGTTCAAGGCTATAGACAGGAAGAAGGCATAGACTATGATGAAACTTTTGCTCCTGTAGCAAGGTTGGAAGCAATTCTTCTGTTCTTAGCTTTGCTGCTAACCACAACATAAAGGTGTATGTCTGTCAAAGTAGAGGTGTATGTCTGTCAACCTCCAGGTTTTGAAGATGCATTCCATCCTAATCATGTCTACAAGCTCAACAAAGCATTGTATGGCTTGAAGCAAGCACCAAGAGCCTGGTATGAAACTCTATCCACTTTTCTCTTATCCATAGGGTTTACTAGAGGTAATATAGATAAAACCCTATTCTTAAAATGGAAAGGAAAAGATTTAATGCTTGTCCAAATTTATGTGGATGACACCATTTTTGGATCCACAAGCACTCCTATGTGTGAAGAGTTTCGAAAACTCATGGCAGCAGAGTTTGAGATGAGTGCAATGGGTGAGCTCCAATGTTTTCTTGGTCTCCAAGTTAAACAATTACAAAATGGTACATTTATCCATCAAAACAAGTATGTGAAAGATCTGCTTAAAAAGTTTGATATAGATGATTGTAAACCATGTAGCACACCCATGGAAACCACCAAGCTAGTCACCATTGATGGTAAAGATGACCATGTTGATCAAACTCTTTATAGAAGCATGATTGGGTCTTTATTGTACCTAACTGCATCAAGGCCAGACATCATCTTTGCAACATGTGTTTGTGCCAGATCACAGGCATTACCTAGAAAGTCTGATCTTATTGCTGTAAAAAGGATATTCAGATACATAAAAGGTGCTCCCACACTTGGTATCTGGTATCCAGCTAATAGGAATATTGAGCTTTCAGGTTTTTCAGATAGTGACTTTGCTGGGTGCAAAACTACAAGGAAGTCCACATCAGGAGGATGTCAATTCCTAGGTGATTGTCTAGTGTCTTGGCAAAGCAAAAAAACAGGTTGCAGTTTCAACATCCATTGCTGAGGCAGAGTATATTGCTGCTGCTAGCTGCACTGCTCAACTCTTGTGGCTTCAAAACCAGTTGTAAGTGCACTAAAGACTCCACTCAGATTGGACAGTCAAGCTGCTGAAAACATCATTAAAAATCCAGTTTCTCATTCAACTATAAAGCACATTGACATCAGACATCACTTTGTGAGAGATTACTATGAAAAAGGTTTGATTTCTTTGCATCATGTCCATACTTCAGATCAGTGGGCAGATGTTTTAACCAAGGCATTCGGTACATCTACCTTTGAAAACTTGATCTCAAGAATTGGAATGCTAAACATGGATTAAAAACATGTTTTCTTGTAAATCCATGCGTACATAGCATCAAAATGTGTTAAAAAATCAAAACTCATCCTTAAAAATAGTTAAAGTTGAACATTTTCAATAAATCTTTAAAAGTCTGCTCATAACATCTGTTTGCTCAACACCTCTGATAGGCTTCAAAATCTTATCCTTTGTTAAAGTGTATCCTCTGACTTTCATTTTTTCAAAAACATTGATAGCTATCCTCTGATAGCGTTAAACATCAGTGCTTTTCTCATCAGAGGTTACACGTGGCCAGATGTTAGCCGTCAGATCTTGCATCAGATGCCACGTCATGTTCACTTTTTAAAAACCCTATAAAAACCCTGTTTTATCCCTGACCAGTGTTTACCCTAAACTGTGTCGATTTCAAAAATCTCAAAACAGTTTTTCTCTCTAACACAATGGCTCCCAAATCAAAATCTTCAAAGAAATCCACACAAGCACTTCCACGCTTCACTCTCATAATCAAAACCCCACATAATTACGCCGCCATACTTGACGCAAACGACGCAAATACTGGCTATCATCCAATGATTCGAATTTTGCAAAAGTCGAAATTCAAGCACATGTTAGAAGTCAAAGCCCCAATTTACATTGATTCTCTTCGTGACTTCTGGAATAATGCTAAGGTTCACTCAACTGCTGCTGGTGTTCCTTATACAACAATCTCAAGAGTAGGGGGAGTGTTGATGCAAATTAGCCCCCAATCGATCTCTCAAGTTTTTAAGTTAAATGACATAGAACACCCTGTGTCATTTCCCCAAAATGAGATCCAAGCAGAGTTTCTGGAAAGAGGTTATGTAGGCCAAATGAAAGGTATGACCATCCTTAAGCCTAACTTTCCTGCTGAGATGAGATTTTTCTTTCACACAATTCTAACTTGTCTCTCAGCAAAAACCACTGCTTTTAGTGATATTCCATTGAACATGCAATATCTGGGGTATGCAATTTTAACTGACACAGATTTTAACTACTCCCAGATACTGTTCAATGATCTTGTGAATAATTTTCAAAATATTGCAAAAAGAAAAGCTTTTTTGATTCATATACATTTTCTGAGTGTTTACTTACAAGATCAAATCAAAGGTCCTGAAAGTAAAAAAGGCGTTTTGACTAAACCAGGCTGCCTCACTCATGAAACCTTCACCAGAATAACAAACCAAGATAAAGTTGCGAAAACACAAGTAGAGGAGGCTGGGCAAGTTTTACCTGAACAAAATGTTCAAACTCAACCTCCTGTTACTGAGCCCACTGCTCTTGGTGATCAGGGCACCACAACCGTTGCTCTGAAACCCACACCAAAAATCCTCAAAAAGAAAACCAAAACACTTACCAAAAAGCCCACCAAACCCAAAAAGGGTCCTTTGGAAGATGAGATCCCAGAGGTTAACCCAGTGACAGCACCAAAGTGACAACCCACTGCTGCTACTTCTTCACAGCAGATGGTTCAAAGATCTCCAACCAGCTTTGAAACTCCTCCTTCTTCCTCACAAAAGGAAAAGGTTGTAGACACAGGGACACCAAATTATGAAGCTCTAGATCCACTTGGTTCTATCTTCCACGGCCCCTCTCCCAGGGCACTGTCGCTTTCTACACAGCCACCTTCACCAATGACTACACTTCCAACTACTATCATACCATTGCTGAATGCAATTGAATTAGACCAGACACAAACCATCACTTCTCAATAACCTATTACTGAGAATATACTTCATCAAGAAGCTAGGTCTGACTCTTTATTCATTGCTCGCCGATCAGCACATGAAGAGGCTACATCCCTTGGGTTACATGTAACCCTTGGTGATAGTTCAACTCAAGCAGCCACTACAATTGCTGAACTCCCAAGTTCTTGGTTGGACAGTGGTTTCATTACTAAGACTTGGTTGAAGGCAACCACTGTTGAGGCAACAACTGTTACCTCTGTTGTGGGAAGTCCCCAGTTCCAAGACAAAGGGGCATCTATGGTTGAATCTGGTGCTAAAACCACTGCTAATGATACCATAGCTACAACTACCACTTCAGGTAGGAGTTCAGATGATCCTATTAAATTAGGTGATGAGCTAAATACCAGGATTTGATGGAGAGAGTGACAAAGATAGAAAACTATGTTGATGAAATCAAAAGTTTACTGAAGCAGATGATAGCTACAAAAAGTCAACCCTCTGTTCTATCCACTGCTGATCTCAAAGAAGCTCTTAACCCTCTGTTTCAACATCAACAACATTATTTGGATTTACAACATAAGCACCAGATGAATGATGTTAGAAACATGGTTGAATCACGGTATCAAGACACTGCAGAAGACAGTAAAGCCATCAAAGCTCATCTACTCACAACCACTGGCCATGCACCTCCAACGGTTATCTTTGTTACAACAGATGAAGCCAAAAAGGGGGAGAAACCTTTGGGAAACAAAAAGCTGAAAATAGATGATGATAAGGCAAGACCTACATTAAATATTCCAAGGCATGATGGTTCAAAGAAGAAAGATTTAACTGATGAAATTGTGGCCAAGGCAAGGGCTAGTCACAAGAAGACAGTGATCGAGGAGAGTAGAGTGTTGGTTGAGAAAAAGATTGAACAGCAATAAGAAAAAAGAGAGGTTGGTACTTCATCAAAGAGGATACCTGCTAGAAAAGCCAGGCAACCAACATCCACACCTCCTAAAACTAAGCCTGCAACCAATCAAATCATTAAAACCTCTGCCTCTCAAAAACCTATCACATCTTCAAAACCACAACCCACATCCACACAAGCAGATGTTACAGTACCTGTTGTGTCAACATCTGTTGAGACAACAGAGGTTGCAACAGATGCAACTCTATCCACTGCCATGATCACATTTCCTACATCAACTCATCCATTATCCACACCACCTAAGATCCCACTACCACCATCACCCACTTTAAGGTTCAAAAGGAGAAATATCACAAAAGTGATCAATGATGATGAGATTCATGCACCTCTTCCACTATCATCACAACCAATGACCTCCACATCAGTGATTACAACATCTTCAACTCTTGAAGTTACTCCTGCAGCAAAGCTGTATCCTCTTGATTTACCAGCAATCAGGGAAGATATCCTATGTTTCTTTTCAAAGGATGACCCTGACAAAAGAACAATCCTATCCCTTGATGGCTATCCAAGACCTGCAAATGTTGATGATTACATGGAATTGAAACGAAAGCAAGCAGAGGATATTACCAAAAGAGAAACAACTATTCAAGGTGATAGAGAAATACAGATTGCCATGTCCCTTCAACTAAGTAAAGCCAACATCTTACAAGACTTTGTCAAGAACCTGAGCAACCAGTTGTCAGAAAGGGAAGATAAGTTGGTCAAAAGTGAACTTATTGAGTATATCATGGAGAAGAAGCTGTATAAGGCAACAAGGGCACAGTTTAGGGATTGGAGCATAGATGAGCTAAGAGATGAAATCAACAGAATGCAAGAAATGTTGAAAGACCCTTTCAAAAAGCCAACTCCTCCCCACTGGGATTTATACAAGAAAGATATGCCTGAAAAAGACTTAAAGTTGAAGAGAATGAAGAATTAACTAGTTCAGAATCATTATGGTTCAAAGTACCAAGTGATGAGATAGGGTGAGGTCAGGGTGACAGACACTTACAAAAAGTTGGAAGAAAGGAGGAAAAGGATCCATCCATGCCTCCTAAACCTGATTATTCAAAAGAAGATACTATTCTCAAAGCCCAACTCTCCAAAAAGTCCAGCACAACATCTGTCCATTCCACACTTTCCCTGTTACACAGAAAAAGGCAAGGGGAGATGTCTGAAAAGACTGACAAAGAGTTTGAGGATACATTCATCAAAGAAGGTATACAGAACATGATTGATTATCCAACTGATGATTCAAATGTCAAGCTGGCTATAGATTTATCACAAATAGCTCCTTCTCAATCCTCAGCAATAAAAGCTCCTTCAAGAAAACCTTCAGACCCAAAAATTCTAAAATGGAAGGTCGACAAAGACACCCATGAATTGACACTGCTCAAGTCTGATGGTAATGCCACTAAACTATCCATGGAAGCTGCTTATGTGCTTACAGTAGAAGACTTCCAAGAATTATTATGTTTAGAGCTGGAGAAGGATGCTGATGACATAGAATCTCTTAACTTTGAACTTCAATTTAAAGGTCAAATAAGAGAATTCTTCTTGAGGAATAAAGACCAAGAATAAAGTGTTTTTGGCATCATCTGTTCCAGGGGGAGGTTGTTGGGATTGAACCCTATGAAAGGAACATATGATACAAAGCCAAATAACACTATCCGAGCTTTGGTTAAACTATCAGAGGTTACAACCTCTGTTGTACATACACTGCTTTCCCTAAAGACTGCTCTCCCATCATCTGACTTCATAAAGTTGCAAAGGTCTGCCAGAGTTACAAGGATCAGAGGATAGAGATCAGAGCTTAGTCATTAGTTAGATAATCAATGTAACAGTGCTAAGCACTAATAGTTAGTATTAATGGTGTTTGTAGTTAGTTACATTTAGTTTCCTGTCACTATCAACCCTGACGTCATCAAAGATGCTCAGTGGTTAGATAGTTTAGTATAAATAGGTAACTTGCGTAACAGTTTAACTTGTCTATTAAAAGATCAACTTTTGCATATCATCTTCTCTGCATTTTCTTACTACCAAACTTTAATTGCAAATACTGAGGGGGAGTTTGTGAACCACATGCGAGTTTACCAACTTGAAAGCATGATGATGATGAAAACAAACGACCATTGCTTATAGTAAAAGTTTTCCATCTATTTCCGCTGCAAATCTCTTTTAAAACTCAATCATTTTCCATTTTTGAAACAAAAACTACAAGCAATTCAAACTCAGATCTTAACATGGCAAGTTGACGCATCTGATAAAAGGGGGAAACGGGATACCCGCCAAATCCAGAGGCGAGAAGAGGGTCTTGACAACAAAAAAGTACGAAAAATCGAAACACACATGATTCAGGGGGGGCAAAAGGCCTTCAAAGTATTTCAATAAAAGAACACTGGATGACACATGGCGCGAAAGACAAGTCATCTTCCCAGTAGTCAGAGGTGGACCAAAAGAGAAAAGGCCTATCACAATCTCGGGAGTGTTTGGCCATTACCTAACAGATTATATCTTCATTGATCCGGGAGCACCACGGACATCATTTACGAGCAATGTTTCAATCAATTGGATGAAGACGATAAAGCACGCCTGGAACCAGTTGAGTTCCCTCTCGCAGGATTTTGCAATGAGGCCGTTTTCCCCTTAGGGAAGATATCGTTCCCGGTGTTATTATCAGATGGTAAACACTCGCGAACTGAAGAAGTAAAGTTCATGGTGTTACAAGCAAACTCGCGTCATGGCATCCTCTTGGGAAGGGAGTCACAAGGAGATTTCAATATGATCTGCTCAGTCCCACGTGCAACAGTGGGTTCCCAACAGAAACGGGCGTGGCTATTATGTATGTTAGCAAGGAGGTCTTAGTAACGGACGAGGCAAGGCCGTCGAAGACAAGTAAACCAACACAACGAGTGGAGGCAGAGAAATGGATCTTAAATAGGAAGTACCCAGAACAACCAATCACAATCGACCGGAGCTAGCCGACGCGACTCGCTCGGCCCTCAAGACATTGCTACTTAAAAATATGGATGTGTTCGCCTGGACACCATCCGACATGATCGGCGTCCCGCGGCACATTGCGGAACACAAATTGAACATGGCAGAGAACTCGAAGCCGGTAGTACAAACCAAATGGAATCTAGGTCCAGAGAAGCATGAAGCTATGTTGCAGCAGGTCACAGAGCTGTTAAATACTGGCATTATTCGGGAAGTACGATACCAGACATGGGTCTCCAATCCAGTAATGGTACCCAAGGGAAACGGTGCGTGGAGAATGTGTGTAGATTTCAAAGATCTTAATAAAGCATGCCAAAGAGATTTCTATTAATTGCTAGACATAGACGAGAAAATAGACTCCTTGGCATCTTTTTGATGGAAGTGCTTCCTAGATTGTTACAAGGGTTATCACTAGGTGTAGATGTCGGTAACGGACGAAGACAAAGCGGCTTTTTGAACGTTGATGGGATTGTACTGTTATACAAAGATGTCGTTCGGACTACGCAAGCAGGAGCAAATACCAAAGGTTGATGAACGAAACTTTTGGTGATGATATCGGAAAACACATCAAAGTGTACATGGACGATTTAGTCATAATGAGCAAAGAGGAAGATTTGATGATACAAAATATTCAGAAAACTTTTGACACGTTACGAGGAGTAAACATCAAGTTAAATCCAGCAAAATGTTCCTTCGGGATGGAAGAGGGGAAGTTCCTAGGGTTTATCGTCACCAAGGATGGTTTTCGAGTAAACCCGGAGAAAGTTGAAGCAATAGAGCGAATGCCCTCCCCCTCAACGGTCAAAGAAATGCAAGTCTTAGCAGGGCGTTTAGCCGCATTAAACCGGTTTTTGGCCAATCATGCAGCAAAAGCATTCCCATTCATCACAACTCTCCGAAACTGCCTGAAGAAAAGCAAGTTCTTATGGACGACAGAAGCAGAAGCTGCCTTCAAGGATATGAAAGATTATTTGATGCGCCTACCTTTGTTGACAGCCCCAGCAAAGGGGAACCCATGGTCATGTACTTGTCAGCATCAGACAAGGCGGTGGCAGCAGTCATACTAGTTGAGAAACAAGCAGTACAAACTCCAGTGTATTACGTTAGTCGAACCCTCAATGACCCAGAAATAAGATACTCCATGATTGAAAAACTAGTTCTGGCACTCATCCACGCAACAAGGAGACTCAGGAGGTATTTCGGGGGGAGAGTAGTTCAAGTACTGACAAATTACAAAATCGGAAACATCCTGGCCAGACCAGAAATTTCCGGAAGATTAGCTAAGTGGGCAATTGAGCTGGGGGGATACAATGTTGTGTTCAAACCCTGAACAACGATTAAAGGGCAAGTATTGGCGGATTTTTTAACGGAAGTACCCCCTGAAAAAATACAAGAGTGCAAGGTGATGGAACAAGGGAAAAAGCAAGACGAAGAGAATCTGTGGTTACTGTATACAAATGGTGCATCAAATGAAGATGGTGCGGGGGCAGGATTGAGGCTCATTAGTCCCGATAAACATGAGTTCACGTATGCTATTCGCCTAGAATTCAAAAGCACCAACAACGAAGCAGAGTATGAAGCTTTTTTGGCAGGACTCCTCTTGGCCGTAAAGATGGGGGTGAAGAACCTAGAAGCGCATGTAGATTCATTATTGGTAGCAGGCAAGATCAACGGACAATATGATGCAAAGGGTGATATAATGGCTTTATACCTAGAACAACCAAAAAACTTGTTGAAAAATTTCACGTCCTTCAAAATCACCCATATCAACAGAAGTGAAAACAAGCCAGGAGATGCACTCAGCAAGTTGGCGGCCACGAGTTTCCAACACTTAGCCAAAGATGTACGGATTGTGGTCCTAAAAAACTAGTCAGTACCACTACGACAGGTGAGTGTCATTCAAACAGGCACGACGTCGTGGATGTCCCCAATCATTATGTATTTGCAGTCAGGAGTACTACCAGAAAACAAAGCCGAGGCAAGAAAGATACAGCACAAAGCACTACATTACAAAATGTCAAATGGTATCTTATACCAACGATCATACTTAGGGCCATTACTGCGTTGCGTTGATCGTGAAGATGCGAATTACTTGATAAGAGAAATACACGAAGGGATCTGTGGAATCCACTCGGGCCCAAGAATGGTGGTGGCAAAGATAATGAAAGCGGGGTATTATTGGCTAGGGATGCACCTAGATGCAGTAAGTGAACTAAGGAAATGTGATGGCTGTCAACGACATGCTCCAAAAACTCTACGACCAAAAAATAACCATGTTCCAGTAACAACAGCCTGGCCGTTTCAGCAGTGGGGAATTGACATGGTAGGTCCTTTTAGGTCCTTTTCCTGAAGCGCCATAGCAGTGAAGTTCGTCATCGTAGCAGTGGATTATTTTACCAAATGGGTAGAAGCTAAAGCACTAGCATCCACCACAGCTCCAGTCATCCAGAAATTCATTTGGGAGCAGCTCACTTGCCGATTCGGGTTACCACTGCGTATCGTAACCGATAATGGAACTAATTTCGCGGAAGAGAACCTCCAGAGATGGCTCCGTGAGTTACACATAGAACATGCCTTTTCTTTGGTAGCACATCTGCAAGGAAACGACCAAGTAGAAGCAGCCAACATGAGCATAGTCGACGACATTAAAGCAAGACTGGGAAGGTGGATGAATTACCTAGCATCTTGAGGGCCTACTGTACCATGCCAAAGACGAGCAATGGGGAAACACCATTTAGTCTGGTTTATGGGTCCGAGGCAGTTATACCGGCAGAAATCAGGGTGCCATCTCCGCAAATGTTGCAGATGTCCAAATCAGACATGACGAACAACGGAGACTTGACTTAGACCTCCTGGAGGAAAGAAAGAAAATAGCTGCAATCAATGAAGCAAAGTACAAAACAAAGCTAGAAAAGTACTACAACAGCAGAGTAAAGGTCTGCGCCTTTAATCCAGGAGAGTACGTTCTCAGAGACAACGAAACTTCAAACGCCAAAAGGCTGGGCAAGTTAGCTCCAAAGTGGGAAGGACCGTATGTCATCAGCAAGGTTCTTGTAAAAGGGGCGTACCAATTGCGCACCCTAGATGACAAAGAAGTACCTAGGACATGGAACGCTCAACAGCTGAGGAAGTGTCACATGTAATAAACAGGCGTCTTTTCTCTTTCTAATGTAAGGCGCAAAGCCCAACACATACATCTTATATACAAGAAGGGTTGCTTATTTTACATTTATGTTGTGAATTTTAGCTGCAAATGCATATATTCCTTTGGGTGCACATGAAAACATCATTGACTTAACGACACTTAGAAAGTTGACCCCCAAAACTTAGCACGAACTAGTGCACAGTCGGGTCAGACAAGTACAACTACGTGTCATACAGTGAGATACTTCATAAAAACCCTATGTCACATGAAAAACATCATGGAATAAACAACACGAGCAACGATTAACTCCTACGCGCGCGATTGAGTTAAAATGCTCGTACATATCATTTTGTGATAAACCTCATAAAACAAACAGCAATCAGTACGGATAATAACACATCATAACCATGGCAAGTAATAAAACATTAATAATGATAAGCACGATAGAGCCAGTGCAATTAGGCACTAGCACGTGCATAACTGGGCGGAAATAATAGACCTGTCGTAAAGATCATCACGCATTCATTACACCTGTTCAAAGTAATTAGCATACGCACAAATTGTAGCAATAAAAATTAAAGTGTAGTAAACAGGTCAAAATAAGGTAAGCATAGAGTGAGGGTCATTACAAAAGAAAGAGGTTAACACCACAACCACAGTTGTTCATAAACCAAGTTAAAAAAGTTGTCAGGATTACAAGGCCGGAGGGCCATACACCGGCATGCAAGCCGGTAGAAAAACGATCAAACCCGATGACTAGGACCAGTGTCACCAGTTTTAGCAGCACCAGCAGGAACATCCCCAAGAGCTTTTTTCAAGACTTCAACTGCGACACCTCGGCGTGCAAGTTTTTCAACCTCCTTCACAATCCCAAACTCCAGATGCTCAAACTCACCATGTTTAGCAGCATAGTGACCGGCGCAATCTTGTTTATACAACTCAAATTTGGTGTCATGAGTCTTCGCAGCAGCAGCAGCTTTGCCTTCGGAATATCCGTCTTGTCGTCCGCTATTATGGGCAGCTGCACCAAGCTCAAACATGTACTTGGCAAGCTCTTCAGATCGTATCAAACGGTTGGCGATCTGTACAAGGAGAGAAGTCAGATCACGAGATACAAAAACACAGAACATGAGAGGAAACTACACTTACCAGCGGAACTCCACGTGTCAAGAGCCATTTGCAATCATCACCAAGCTCCTACGCGAGTAAGTCAAAGGCATTTTTCTGGGCTTCCTGCTCAAGTAGCACTCGTTCAAGCTCGGCGACATGAGCGAGAGCTTTATCCTTCTCGGCTCGCGTCGAAACCAAGGCAGCTTCCTGTCACACCCCGACTTGCAGCGGAAGACAAAAATACCGGATGCAACTGACACCTGTGGTACAAGCACATTGTTTATAAAGACACTACATTTTATTCCTTACAAAATGTTGATTACATACTACATGTATGTTACAACTGCGTGTTCCCATGAACCACATAAGTCTTCTAAGCTGCATGCGTCTATATCAGGATTCGTTTACAAACACGTCTTCAACCACATACATGGATCCATCAGTCTCAAGTTACCTGAAATGCATGTTAGTTTTAAAAGGGTCAGCTAAACGCTGCATGAGTTCCACGGTTTTAGTCGTTGTGTAACAACATGTGTTAACAAGTTTAATTGCACTAGTTACAGTCACAGTCACTGTCACGGTCATAGTCACAGTCGCAGTCGCAGTCACAGTCATGGTCATGGTCATAGTCACAGTCACAGTCATGGTCATGGTCATCGTCACAGTCACAGTCATGGTCATGGTCACTCCGTGCCAGACAGACACATCATCGCACCGGGCCGTGTCACCACAGACATTTCCCACCGGGGCGTGTCAAGACAGGCACGTCATCCCGGCAACTAAGTCGTGTTTCCCTGCAGTTATGCCTAGTTAACATAACCGAATTTAGGACGCGTGCAGTTGCATAGTCACCCAAATTTGAGTTTCATTTGCACCATCGGGAATTCTCCCGGATAGTTTTAGAGCACACCCATTGTGCCCAAATTGCCTGGGAATCTCCCGGAATACTCCCAGTGTTCCAAATAAATTCCCATTTAATCTAGAATTGGACTAAAAATCTATAAAAATTAATATAACTCAGTAAAAATCAGTAGGTCATGAGATAAGTTTTTGGGAATTTGTTTTGGTAATTTTCTTAATTAAATAAATTTTTTATTAACCCATTTTTAACCACATACTTAACATAAAATACTTTCAGAAGTTCAAAAATTCCAAAACAATTCCTGAACCTCCTATACATGTTCAAGAACATATCCAAAAATTTTTAGAAATTTCCGATTTCATTTCGGTGTGTTTCCGGCTACCGAAAACTCACAAAAACGCGGATTTTTAACCCAAGTCAAACCTCAACCAATGGACTCCGAATTTTCCCAGATCATTACCCATATGTTCCTTAGTGGCAATGTAAAAGTGGGTGATTTATTTGATCCGTTTGATATTTTCCCGAAATGCTTTCTGTAAGACAGCTAAAAATTCACCAACAATCGTAGAAAATTCCAAATATTCTAAAATTTTACGTGGACCTTCCTGACAATACCCTACATCACCATACTAAATTTCAGCTCAATCCAAGCTACACATACCAAGTTATAGGCAAAACAATTTTCTGCCTAGCCTAGATTCAGTTTTCGGGTGACATACCTAGTGATTCTTCCGTTTCCAAGCGTTTATCTTGATCCCAGAAGTGTGTGAAGGCTATATTCTGTATCTACACACCATTTACAATCCAAATATGCTAGAACTTAGATCAATCAAGCTTTAATTCATTGTTTTTCGGTTAATCGAATAGTTAAGCGATTTTTATCGAATAAGAATGGATTAGGGTATCAAACCCCATTGATTGGCAACCATGGCTGCCGTATAACACCAGGGATATATGTGGTGTTCATATTCAGCGCTAAAACTTGTTTAAAACCCCAAAATTCATGGATTAAAAAACGTTTTTCGGCTAGAAATCACGTTTAATCGAAGAAACGGACTTAGAATTATGAGTATCAAGGCTAATACCTTTGAATTAGTGAGGTTCTAGGAGATGACCAGCTGATGTTCTTGTTGTTTATGGCTGAATTCTTGAGGAGAAAGGTGAGCCTTGATAATTTTTTGTGTAAAAAATGAAATTTAAATGAAAATAAAAAAAATTATATTTAAAGGGGGGGGGGGGGCGGTTTGGAGGTGGGCCCCATATGGCCACCTCGTGCTTCGTATAGCGCGCTAAAAGATGATGTTTATCTTCGGATAAGAATGGGTTCGTTTCGGGTCCGGCGCACGTTCTCGATTTGCTTGACCGTACTTAGTGTCAAAAGACTCGGTTTTTAAAACTGAGCATAACCGTCTAGAAATCCAAACCCAGTTATGTTTTAATCATAAAAGTCTCATTTGACGTTCGTTTAAGTGTTTTTAAGCTTGATCGATCATTCCTTGCACATTCGGTTGCCTTAAGTTATGCCCGGAACGAGTGCGTTTCCCCAACCGGGAGCTGCTTCGTTTTGCGTGCCCGGGCTTTGATTATTTTCAAACCTTATGTCACAGTTTATGGCGCAAAACTAAGTTATTCCTGGAACTCGCAATCTTAAACAATGCTACCGATAACCTAATAATCGACATTAAAGGTTTAATGTGCTATTAAACGTCAAGTCACCGTTTAACACGTTGTTCAAGGCTAGGGATGCCAGCCGCGCATCGTTGGTCCTTAGTAGTGTCATGTCAACCATGACGTGCTCTCGGATTCTTCCGAGACATTACAGATATCGCTAGGCATAGCATACAAGTCATGTGTGTTTACTAATACTTATTCCCAGAGTCGTCTGTTCATTCACGACTTTGTCTTGTCATGTGGGTGACGTATAATGTCACTGTAATGTTTTTATTACTTACTATGCATATACTCCCATCGTAGTCGGTGTATCATTTTCCAGAATTCGTATCATCACACATAATCACAACAATATCACGATATACATACCACGTCCGGTTATCACAGACTTGTACTAATCAAAGTTTACCTGGATTTTTCACAATTGCCACAGTCTCCCCTGGTTAAAAGAATTTCGTCCTCGAAATTCCGTTTAGTAATCCATTGGAAAGCTCCGTATTTAAATTCATGTCCGTCATCTGTTAGAGATCATCGTACGGAGATGATAATTGTGCTACCTAGTAGCAGTGTAATTTGTCCATCCACAATTCCTACATATTTGTTAAAAGTAATGTCTGCCATCACTTCCAACCTGGAAGTGAGAGTGTTGTGGGACTCACACCATAAGTTTCAATTACGATTTCGTTTAATAGTTCGTACACACCTCCTATAGAGGAGGGATATGGGTACCCTTCCATGGTTTGTTGCACATGTAATAATTAGCACCATGCTCCGCATGGTTGTGTTAAGGGAATAAATTTGGTCTTACCGAGTGGTGCACGCCAATCTTCCCGTGTTGTCGTGTACATGAGTATCTTCGGCGAATACTAACAGACTACGAGAGTCCCTACTCTATGGTAGAGAAAGACAAAGGCTTTTACGAGCCTATGGTTGCCATAAGGCGAGCATGTACACGAGTAACAACGAATCTGCACCCTCACATCAACGGGTGCCCAAACTACTCACCAGTAGTCTAATCACGTCACAAGGATATTGAATTTCTACAGTAATAATTCCGGTTTGCATTATGTTTTGGGAGCTTAGCTCCAGCTATTGTACAACTATCTGTGTCTTTTCCAAAGGAAACAACTTAGTAACTTCGATGACATCGATGTGATTCTCCGAGAGATATCGTATAGAATTCCCATATACCGGGAATGATAGGGTGTGCGCCCAATGCGGTTTTAATTCCAGTAGCACCACATCTAGATTGTTACTATATCACGTGGAATTGCTTAAGGTGTGATGAGTGTCTAACGATCACAAGTATCACTATGACGCCCCTACACATGGGATCGACATTGATCGTAGACGTACGGGTAATTTGGTAAAAGATGACTAAGTAACGAGTCATCAAATCAAGGTTCCCTATTGACGGAGTACCCTTCGCAGGGTGGGAACATAGCCATGCTTGACTATAATTTCATAAGGATGTCGTTAATGGAGACAATGAGAAGTAATCATTTCCCATGATGTTCTTGAAAGATTACCCAATACATAGGCGAATATAACCCATACTAGTCACAAGGGGGTCAATTACCACTTGACCGTCACAGTCTCGTGGTTTTTCGAGTCAAGTTCGGACATGGTAAGATCTGAACTGTATATGAGTATAAAAAGATATAATGCCTTCCCATCTTGGTACCTCCACCAACTGAATCACCGCTTAAACGTAAGGGTTTCATCGAGTTTGTTCATGTCAAACCATCTTGGTTTAGATTGGGAAATTCGTGCGGTTTTATGACACCATGGGCTGAAGCCCGAGTTCATAGTCGCCCTAATCTGATAGAGACAATTGACCACTGAATCTGTTTTTTCCGCTAGTCTCATTTTCATAATAATGTTAACAAGAAATGAAGATCCGGCCCCCGGGTTGGTCGAGACTAGGCTTGTTGAGTTTCTCGACCCCTGGTCGTAGGAGTAGTCAGTTCTGTTTCCCAATAGGGCACGAAAGGAATACATGATGCTGGGAAATGTAATAACATAGATCCGTAATCGCTCAGCAATCTCTTGAAATAACAAAAGCAGTTTCAAAGAGGCTGAATGAAAACCGTAATCAATCAAGGTAAGCCTAGCACTCTGACGGCTAGTCCACATCCGGTCGGTGCATCCAATCAAGTACCGATCTACACTTTGGTCATTTAGTTTGACTTAGTATCACGCATCGAGTAATTTACAATTCGTAGCGAGTGTTAAGTAACTCTCCAAGTTTGAAGAGTTTTAGTTGTTGCATCGCAATCCTTTTCTTATTTTAAGTATATAATACGTGATTATCAAAGGAATTCCCCCTCTGGATGGACATGAATACCCGAGGGATGTATTTAGAAGATTCACTAGTCCTTCCTCTAGAAGGATTGGGTTACGAGATTTCGGGTTTAGCTTTCCCCCAAGTGGGTTCAGTGCACAAAAGACACCAATTATAATATTCGGACAACTTGTGACTATTCCTATTTCAAGGAAAGTTTGGTTTTGATCGTGTTCCTTCATACATAGTAGTTCATGCTTTTCATAGTATGGCGTATATACGTCACTATAGTGACATGCTTTGACCGCACATTTAAGAACTTGCCCTTTTTGGGTTAAGTCTAAGTGCATTTTTAATAGTTGCATAATGTCGGATATTATTACATACACAATAATGATGTTGGTCATACAGGTTGTGGATTCATGCGTGCGACGAATTTGTGTGATATGATACGATTGAAAATGTGGCAATAATGCATGTATATATATATTTTGTTTATAGTAGAATGGTCCCGAAACGCTCACCACAAATGACCGAGGCAGAAATCGAGTAAATGATAGCGCACAGCTTCTGTCAATCATCCCCACGATCGTGAATTTCACTCGTGGTACGAATACACAAGTACATATATATACATATATATATATATATACACACACACAGTATTATACTGAAGATTTCTCCCGTTCTTATTCCCTTAAGTAACACAAGAATTTTCGTCACTCAAAAATAACGAAGAATCGGGTTGCTCGGTAACATTGTATCTCACAAATACTCATTTAAATCGATCAAACTGAAAATCAATTGAAGGTACCAACTAGTTGAATGAAGACGAGGGGTGTTTCAACAATATTTCCCTTATCTAGAGAATTTAGTCCTCGTATACTCATGAGGACTAGCAATGCCGTCTACCGAATAACTTTAGGTTACTCACAAGAGTAGGGTATCGTTCACTTTGTATCCCCTCAGTGGATGAAAGTCAGTGTATCCCATGTATCATCCTTCTACACATGTAGGAGACCTTACCAAATAACACCTTTACAAAGGTCCAAAGGGAATTTCAAACATCCCTTAGGAATTGTGAACAACATCGCGTATAAATATCTGGACTCCTCCAATGTTTCAAGGAAGAGAAGAAGACATATAGTGTTCCCCAGGTATTATTATTATTATCGTAAAGTTGGGGAGTCAATACGTTTTATAGACATACAAGTATCTGAATTGGTCCCTACCCAGGACCACTCTTACGGTCGTAGTAGTTATCGTGTCATGAAAAGCCTTAATCGAAAGAAATCAAAGAACCATGTATCCCCTTATGCGATTTCTAGCATGAATGCACTGCCCTCATACGGGTGATATAGATCCAAGACCTACGGTCTCAGGGTTACCAAAAGAATTCAGGTCAGGACCCCGTGTAGTCTAGAGTTTGGAGATGTAAATATGAGTTGTCATAGGCCAATCATCATATTACAGTACTTGAATACTACTCGAAGGCGATCTCGTCTTGTATTATAACATATTTTCACTAAGTTATGCGAGGCTAAAAATAAGGGATCGTTTGATATATAAAAATTTCATACGATTCTTTTAAATACTGTCCTTCGGATTTGACACACACACACACACACACACACACACACACACATATATATATATATATATAATAATCGTTCGACGGAAAATTCACTTTGTGTCATTTGTTTATTAAATACTCATTAAGAGGTAGGTTCGTTACGACCCTTCGTATCGCTCCTTTATTATTATTTCGAGTTACGGGGGTTTATCTTGTATGGGTTTGAACTAAACCGATAGGGCGTATCAAATTAGTAATTTATATATACCAGACCATAACATTTTCCAATAGTGTTAGTAAGAAGAATTGGAGTGATTTGAAGCAATGAATCGGATTACTTCATGATTATAGTTTTTCCGACTTTGCACCGGTGTTATGTCATCCTCAACCGAAATTTACCAAATTGACACTTGGATTAGACCGCGGTTAATGTTGTATATTTATGATTACATGTATACATAGGAGTGTCATGTTAATACGAAGTATAAATGGTTACGAGGAATATCGGCAAAATTGTTCTCGCCTCCCCAAGTCTTATCACCATCAGATCCGCATCCACACAATTCCTCACCAGTCTTGATTGCATCAAATAAGTTTCTCCATTTATGTGTTACCCCTAAATCCCCTTAGATTATCAACACCGATGTTAATTTCGCATCCCTATTAAGAACTAGTGATTGCATCATTAGCGGGCGACAGCTAATAACGGAAATATATGCTTCACCGAGTAATTTCATAGACAACGGTCGGTGTCACGAGTATAGGTTGTTCGCCGTATCGTAATGATTCCGAATATATGACTATACGTTCTAGCAAATCCCGCCAAAAGAAATAACATACGCCGAATTGTCTTATCAAAGACAGAAACATTGATACTTATCGCGAATCGATCATTGGGTCATCGATGTGGGTAAGCTATCACCGGTTATACCCAAATAGTTCAGTACGGAGTACTACTGAAGTGTAGTATCCCCAGAAATCGTGTCACGAGTTTAAGAAAAGAAAAGGATTTCCCAGGATTAATCCAGTGGTCGTTTATATGTCGACCCAAACTACTTTTCATGTAAAATTACTATAACCATGTATAGACATAGTGGTTACAACCACTATGGCGTCATCTATCGCATCAAACAGGGTCGCAATCTCAATACTGCTTTGCCCAAAACATAACCGAACAAATCGCAACATGAAGCCCTGAGTAACGGTACCTTGATCATGTAGCCAGGTGTTTATATATAAGAAGTACCGCAGCGTATCCACCACACCCATATACCTGATCAATATTCCGTTCTCCACGATATTCGGGCCTCATACTACTTTCTACAAATAACCAACTGAAATTCGAAACAATCAACAATCGTAAACGAACACAATGTAACCGATGGTCACACAAAACAAGGTTCCACAATGCAAGCATTTCAAAGAAATCCGTACCATCACAGACTTTATATCGCAAGGAATCAGATGACAACATGAAGGGTAACATTTTCACGCACCCCATGCCATCTCCATGACACGGAGATCGTCATATTCAGATATACCCTATACCGAAACATGTGCTAAGGAATACCGCTAAGTATTATGGTATCACATGGCGTAAAGCTAAAGCCAATATTGCAAGCTACAGAGGAATCCAGCGGACAATCAAATGAATCGCGTATTCAAGGACGAAAAAGTTTCGTAAGATGTTCGAACTCTGCGATTGTATAACAATCTAGTGTCAAGCAACGAGAAGCGGAGTAAGGATTCGTATACGTCCTTCCCGCTTATCAGAACGACCCACACGTTCTTTATGTATCTATGTTTACTTTAAAATACCATTCTGGTATGCAATATTATCATAATAATTGTAAGGATAGAGTTGGTGAGATCGTATTGCACTAAAGGCTGGGGGTCTCACATCATAAAGTATAAGTAACCACTGTAAAAGTGGTATGAATCCAACTCTAGTGTATAGTAAACAGGTGGTAAGTAGGAATGTGGAATGGACTGTAATACCAGTTTTCTGCCTATCCCAAAGGCATATGTAGTAACGCATTATCCACCATTCCCAATTCATGTATCAATTCTCACACAACATTCACACACTATCACCTTAGCACACGTATGTATCATTCCACGTATTTAAGTATGTTTATTACCGCGGCTTTCCCAACACTGCCTCGTATGAGCAAGTCTGTTATTACGTTCCGGACCATAATAACCCACTTGCCCCACAAGGCCATCTTGGTACTTGCAAATAGGATACTTTACAATGTTCACTAAGCGTCTTTAGTTGAGGTTAATTTTTCCAACGAAGTCCACTAAACTCCAAGCCTGTAGTTATAGTCTAGGTTTCCTTAAAGGCACCTAATTCTCTATAACCAAAGGGTCTGATACCATCTTCTGTCACATCCCGACTTGCAGCGGAAGACAAAAATACCAGATGCAACAGGCACCTCTGGTACAAGCACATTGTTTATAAAGACACTACATTTTATTGCTTACAAAATGTTGATTACATACTACATGTATGTTACAACTGCGTGTTCCCATGAACCACATAAGTCTTCTAAGCTGCATGCGTCTATATCGGGATTCGTTTACAAACACGTCTTGAACCACATACATGGATCACATCAGTCTCAAGTTACCTAAAATGCATGTTAGTTTTAAAAGGGTCAGCTAAACGCTGCGTGAGTTCCACGGGTTTAGTCATTGTGTAAAACATGTGTTAACAAGTTTAATTGCACTAGTTACAATCATAGTCACTGTAACGGTCATAGTCACAGTCACAGTCGCAGTCGCAGTCACAGTCACAGTCACAGTCATGGTCATGGTCACACCGTGCCAGACAGACACATCATCGCACCGGGCCGTGTCACCACAGACACTTCCCACCAGGCCGTGTCAAGACAGGCACGTCATCCCGGCAACTAAGTCATGTTTCCCTGCAGTTATGCCTGGTTAACATAACCGAATTTCGGACGCGTGCAGTTGCATAGTCACCCAAATTTGAGTTTCATTTGCAGCGTCGGGAATTCTCCCGGATTGTTTTAGAGCACACCCATAGTGCCCAAATTGCCCGGGAATCTCCCGGAATACTCCCAGTGTTCCAAATAAATTCCCATTTAATCTAGAATTGGACTAAAAATCTATAAAAATTAATATAACTCAGCAAAAATCAGTAGGTCATGAGATAAATTTCTGGGAATTTGTTTTGGTAATTTTCTTATTTAAATAAATTATTATTAAACCCATTTTTAACCACACACTTAACATAAAATACTTTCAGAAGTTCAAAAATTCCGAAAACATTCCTGAGCCTCCTATACATGTTCAAGAACATCTCCAAAAATTTTGAGAAATTTCCGATTTCATTTTGGTGTGTTTCCGGCTACCGAAAACTCGCAAAAACGCGGATTTTTAATCCAAGTCAAACCTCAACCAATGGACTCCGAATTTTCCCAGATCATTACCCATATGTTCCTTAGTGGCTCTGTAAAATTTGGTGATTTATTGAATCCGTTTGATATTTTTCCCGAAATTCTTTCGGTAAGACAGCTAAAAATTCACCAAACCAACTTTCACCATACCAAATTTCAGCTCAATCCAAGCTACACAGACCAAGTTATAGGCAAAACAATTTTCTGCCTAGCCTAGATTCACTTTTCGGGTGATATACCTAGTGATTCTTCCGTTTCCAAGCATTTATCTTGATCCCAGAAGTGTGTGAAGGCTATATTCAGTATCTACACACCATGTACAATCCAAATAGGCTAGAATTTAGATCAATCAAGCTTTAATTCATTGTTTTTCGGTTAATCGAATATTAAGAGATTTTTGTCGAATTAGAATGGATTAGGGTATCAAACCCCATTTATTGGCAACCATGGCTGCCATATAACACTAGGGATATATGTGGTGTTCATATTCAGCCCTAAAACTTGTTTAAAACCCCAAAATTCAAGGATTAAAAAACGTTTTTTCGTCTAGAAGTCTCGTTTAATCTAAGAAACGACTTAGAATTATAAGTATCAAGGCTAATACCTTTGAATTAGTGGGTTCTAGGAGATGACCAGCTGATGTTCTTGTTTTTTATGGCTGAATTCTTGAGGAGAAAGGTGAGCCTTGATAATTTTTTGTGTTAAAAATGAAATTAAAATGAAAAATAAAAAAAAAATTTAAAGGGGGGCGGTTTGGAGGTGGGCCCTATATGGCCACCTCGTGCTTCGTATAACGGGCTAAAAGATGATGTTTATCTTCGGATAAAAATGGGTTCCTTTCGGGTCCGGCGCGCATTCTTGATTTGCGTCACGGACTCCGTTTTGCGCGTACTTAGTGTCAAAAGACTCGGTTTTTAAAACTGAGCATAACCGTCTCGAAATCTGAACCCAGTTATGTTTTAATCATGAAAGTCTCGTTTGATGTTCGTTTAAGTGTTTTTAAGCTTGATCGATCATTCCTTGCACATTCGGTTGCCTTAAGTTATGCTCGGAACGAGTGCGTTTCCCCAACCGGGAGCTGCTTTGTTTTGCGTGCCCGGGCTTTGATTATTTTCAAACCTTATGTCACAGTCTATGGCGCAAAACTAAATTATTCCTGGAACTCGCAATCTTAAATAATGCTACCGATAACCTAATAATCGACATTAATGGTTTACTGCGCTGTTAAACGTCAAGTCACCGTTTAACACGTTGTTCAAGGCTAGGGATGCCAACCACGCATCATTGGTCCTTAGTAGTGCCTTGTCAACCATGACATGCTCTCGGATTCTTCCTAGACATTACAGATATCGCTAGGCATAGCACACAAGTCATGTGTGTTTACTAATACTTATTCCTAGAGTCGTCAGTTCATTCACGACTTTGTCTTGTCATGTGGGTGACGTATAATGTCATTGTAATGTTTTTATTACTTAGTATGCATATACTCCCATCATAGTCGGTGTATCACTTTCCAGAATGAGTATCATCACACATAATCACAACAATATCACGATATACATACCACGTCCGTTATCACGTACTTGTACTAATCAAAGTTTACCGGGATTTTTCACAATTGTCACACTTCCTGCTTTTTGTATGAAGCGGAAATGTCAAATAGCTCTTTGCTCTCCTTGGCTCTCTTACCCTTGATACGAGTAATCTCATCACGCACACCTTTCAGCTCACAATTGGAACGCTCACAAGCATCTTCCCACTCCTTTTGGCGTGCTGCACGGTCCTGTTTTTCTTGGTCAAGTTTTCCTTCAGCGTCAACAACTAGCCACAACAGGCCTTTCTTTTCAGAATTGAATTTCTCTCTTTCATCGATAAACGCCTTCTTCTTAGCTTCAAACTCAAGAATATCTTCGCCCCTCGAACGCCATTCTCAAACGTTCTCTTGAGAAGTCGAAAAGAAGTTCACCCCAGACTGCATATGGTTCTCTAACAACTCAAACCGACCGTGATTTTTTTGAAACAATCGCTCGGCAGATGGCATAGATAAAGTAAAGAAAGCACGGCAGTTTTCGAGGTTATCCATCCGACACCCTTGGGTAAGGTTCCAATGAGGGACATGTGGCAGGTTATCATAAGCAGGGTTGTGTGAGACCCAAGAGCCGCTTGGATTGAATTCGGTGACTTCCGGATTAGAACGAGCTTTAGAAGCAGGAGGATCAGTAGCAGGTACTTGACGAGTGTATTGGGTGCCTCGAGGAATGGTAGCCTCACTTGATTCCCATTCAGTTTCATACCCTTCCTCGGGCCACTCACCCTCCTGGACCACCACACCGGCAGTGGTTTTCTTTAGACTAAAGTTACCTTCGCCCTCGATACCTTTACCTTTGTCTTCAGGCAATGGAGGCGTGACACCAACATTAGTAGGAGGAGGTAACTTAGGGGGCATAATGTCATCAATATTGAGAGCAGGGATCTTAACGGCCTTGGATGAAGGCTTAGTGGGTTTTGCGGACGCTGCAAGGAAACAAACAACAACAAGACTTTTAGAAATAAAAAGAGAAACAGTTAAAAGGGAAGAAATAAATCTCGACAGCGTCCCATACTTCAAGGCAGAGAGGAAGCTTCATAAATATTTTCCAACAGGTTACCAGATGGAGGGGCAAAAACGTCAAGATCGACCTCAGACTCAGAAGGAGCAACCGGCACTCCCATAACCTTCAATTTTTTCCGCATGTAAAAGAGCAGCTTGGTCATCCAATTACTTTTTCTTATCGGCCAACGTTTTTTGCTTCTTTGCCATCATCTGGGTTAACGTCTCCGCATCCTCAGGATCCACAGAACTTTTAACTCCTGCGTCTAAACCCGACAGGGTGTCAGAAACAACAACATAATCCAGATAAGGAATGGCTGAAGTACGCTTACGAGATGCAGAGCCGGCACCCTTATCACTAGTTTTTTTAGCGCGCACCTCCTGCG
This sequence comes from Scalesia atractyloides, assembly GCA_947069175.1. Lineage (NCBI taxonomy): Eukaryota > Viridiplantae > Streptophyta > Magnoliopsida > Asterales > Asteraceae > Scalesia > Scalesia atractyloides. The sequence continues at coordinate 52,645,112 of CAMTDV010000015.1, read as the reverse complement.
CCACAGACCCTCCAGGAGGATTTCCCTGCACACCAGCCTGTTCGACTTCAACATTAACATCTACAGACATACGACCACCAGTGGGATCCAGACCAGGTCGTTGTTGAGGACCTGCACGAGAGGAACGGTGGATCAAACCATGAGAAGAACCGGTAGCTTCCTCACTCGAAAGGAGGATAGTTTCCTTAGGAGAAGGAACATTTACAACAGTAGTATGACCGACAACCACACCTAGAAGCGTGTTAGCAAAATTGGCCAGACTCTCTGGAGTAGGATGAAGAAAGTTGTCCCGGGTTCTTTCCACCCATGGACGAGAACCAGCGCTAAGCAACCCGGTACCCACTTCACCAGCAGTGTTTGGAACAAACACATTCATCATACTATAACCTGTTGGAAAAACAAGAGTGTAAGAAGACATAAAAGAAAAACAAGGATGTGTAACAAGTATAAAGAATAAACTCACATTTCCCCTTGTGAACATAGAGAGGGAAGGCACGAGGATCCCGGGGTACCAACAACAAACTCATCCCAACGGCAACAAGCGGCTTCTCATCATGCTGTATGATAGGAGTAGGGTTGCATGTGAGAGTTTTGTACCACTCCTGTTTAGTTAAATCACCGGAAACATTAACCTTTGGAACACCCTCAGCTTCAGAGCGGTAGTGCATATCTATAGGGATGACACCATGACGTATGTAGAAGAACTTTTGTTTCCAGTCGTGGAAGCTTTTGGGAGGATCTCTGCTACAGGGAAGAACGCCGGCCGTACGAGCACTGAAAGAATAGAAACCATCGGTGTAGGTAACATAATAGAAGACGTTAAACATCTCGAACGTTGGTTCTATGCGGTTCGCTCGGCAAATAAATTCGAAATGTGTCAACCTAGGTAAACCAAGCGCGTTTATCTGAGAAATGTGAAGCCCATAGTTCGTCAAAACTTCACCAATGAATTTCGACATAGGTAAACGGAAATTCCCCTCTTGGAAGAACGCAGCATAAAGAGTTATATAACCAGGAGGAGCGTCGAGTGCGGTACAGTTGGCAGTAGGGACTGAGTACCCCACTCAGAAGCAAATCGCAGATCTTGGATAATAGTGTTGAGTTCATCTTATCTCCACTTAATAACAGCCTGGTTGGGATGTCACACCCCATATTTCCAACAAAATCCCGGTGGGCCCGGGTGGGGAGATTGTGGCGTAAGATTGGTATCATCATGGTCAAACATATACAGCACAGCGGAAGTCTTGATTATAATATATTATTACAAACCATAGAGTTTAAAAGTATTAAAAAATAAATACAAGGTTAGCAATATTAGATCCACAGGCGGATCGAAGTACGAAAATAATATTTTCCGACAGACTTTAGGCTTGACTAAGAACTTGCGAAATTCTCTACGTCGTTACCAAGCAGCTCCTAGCCTGTTCCATGCCGAAACCTGTCACTTAGCCTTTTTGGAAAATATGTCAGTTTTCACTGGTAAATACATTTAACCGACTCATTTTTAAAACATTTCAAAAAAAATTTTGTTTAGGTGCATTGAGCACCGAAAATCTTTTTATAACCTGGGACAATTCAAAGTGATATTGTTTATAGTTTTACAGGTCTGTCAATACATATGGGGTCCGGTGCAGAAACCGAATAACCTGATTAACCGACACACCACTTAATAAAACCCACGGAGGAGTATATAAAAAAATATTTATTTAGCATTAGAATCTGTCGGGTGTATGCCTACACCCCGCGGTTAGGTCGTAGCCATTAGTAACTTCAATGAGCCAAGGATATCCAGGACACGGTCGAGTTAACCCCCAATGTTTAAGTTATCAGACAATACAGAATAAAACGGGTTATAAGATTTAGTAAATCACAAACCGATAAACATGATCCCATACCCGACCAAGCGGTAATATAATACCGTATCCCAAGCCCGTATAGGGAAAATAAGCTAAAGTATTTACCTGAGCTAGTTCTTCTAACGAATAGTAACTTAGCCGATAATCAAGAAGAAAAATGCAAGGTATCGATATACTGGGAGGCTTCTAGTCTGGAATGATGGTATTAATAACTAATTAGAATGCTAACGGGTTTGGGTTGAGTCGCTGACTCGAACCAGTTAGCTTAAAGGATACGTAATGGAACGATATGCTAGATTTAGTGATGACCGGAAAGAATGTTGTTTAAACTCAACAAGTGCGAGGGCTTGTATAATTTGGGTAAACATATAACATTCTGGATTTTGATATAAAAATGATATGGTTAAACCTGTTTCGGTGTATCTACGTAAACTAGTCACGTAGACTTAACCGTAGGCATATAAGCGATACCGGGTAACCGGATGAGTCATATACAAGTTTCATATGCCTTTACACTTACACATGTTATAATATCAATAAGATACTAACATGCATGCCCGTTATAGTTTTAAAATCGAATTCAGCTTCAAAAGGATAATTTGGTCATTTTACGATTCATAAAAAAAAGAGTTGGTGAGTAATCTGATGTCATGGTCATATATTATTTATAAAAATATGTATTTTATGATGTTACATCAGTAAGATATCAAATATATGTGTGGTTTATATTTGAAGACCAAACTATGCCGTGAAAGGGTATTTTGGTCATTTCACACATAGATTTGGAGACTTATTTGGGAATCTGAGTTTATAACTCGTACCTACTGTAAACAAAATGTTTAAAATAAGTTTTATAATCAGTAGATAACAAGTCTTGATGCTTAGATATGGTTTTAACCCATACTATGCGTCGAAAAGGCGATAAAGTTGCTAATGACGATTTAACCGATGTTTAAGGAAAATTATAGTTTTGATCAGGTTTATATATTCAAATATTTTATTTAACACATAAAAACAATTTGCAAAAGGTTTGGTTATGGAAACGTCTCTAAAACTCATTTTATGCGCCACAAGGGTATTATCATCATTCATCGATACCATGGAAGAGCCTTTACATAAACCCAGTTTATAAACTGATTTAATATCCCAAATAATTCTAAATACATTATAACATCAGTAGGTAAAGTATTTTATTGTTGGAGTTATGTTTAGAACATTTTATTTGCCGAAAAGGGTGGTCCTTTAAAAGTTTGATTTGCGACATTTAGGAAAAACTCAGATTGTGACCAAAATAATGACATGCATGTAAGCCAAACAAGTCAATCTATCAGTAGATAACTTGTTTGCATGCTCGTTTATATTTCAAATCTCATTTTACGCAAAAAGGGCGAATTAGTCACATTTAGCACATTGATGAAACTTATGCATAACTCGGAATACGATTATGACCAAGTAGTATGACCTCAGAAGTTTATACTACATTATATAAGGATCATAATGCAACTTAGATTCGGCCTTGAAAGACTCTAAATCGGGTCAGAACTGAAAGTCAAAGCAGGAGTCAAACTTCATGACTTTTGGTTGTGAACCGACCTTAGACCTGATTTGACGAGCCAAACATGTTCTTATGATTATTACCGAGTATTTAGAGTGTCAAAACTGATTTTATAGCATGCATGTTATTAGTTATGCGTTTGATACCAAATCTGACCCAGTTTGACTTTTTACGAATAAGTTTGACTCGTCAATAGGACATGTAAACGTGGTAATCAGGAGGTGCCCTTATGGGGGGTTATTACCTACCTTATTACGATCACGTAACCATGTTTAAATCAGATCATGATTGGACCGATAAATATTTAACCACAAGTCAAACCGTTTTTACGACAAGCTTGACTTTTGGCTTGAAACACAAATAGAATGAACAAGGAGGATTACGGACACTTACAGAGGGGCCTAGCACGAATTTAGAACAGGCTTGAAGGTTGCTTGAGCTCCAGAACTTTGCAGAGATGACGAGAGTGAGTTATAAAAATGTGCAAGTTCTTTAGGTGGAGATTAAGCTTGAATTTATGGAGTTAGATGGGTTGTGAGGATCAATACAGGTGTTAGGCATGCACTACTGATGATCACAAGTTTCTAGGGTCGTGTCTTGAGCAAAGGGATGGTGGGAATTAGCGAAAGTTAAGCTTACATGCAAGCTTCGACGTCCCTACCCCAATTCTGCCATCTGCAGGTCCCTTGCGGACCGTATGGGATTACGGTTAGGGTCCGCAAGGACCTTCAACGCCAAAAAGTCAATAACCTGGTTACGGACCGTAACCGTATTGGTTTGCGGTCCGTAACCAATCTCCAAAGAAGAAAATTTTTAATTTTTCTTGGGATTTATTCTTGATTCGATTATGCTTGATGTGCAGAGGTTATTAATTAACATGACGTTGCACTTGGTCCCTATCGGTCAGTAATCGGCACGAGGATCAGCGGGACACGTGTCGGGGTTTGACAGGTAGGAATTTTATGAGGTGTTACATCCTCACCCCCTTAAAAGAAATCTCAACCTCGATATTTTATTCAAAAAGATGAGGGTACTTTTGACGCATGTGGGATTCGACTTCCCATGTATACTCGGGGCCTCGGCGGGCATCCCATTTCACCTTTACAATAGGTATCTTCTTTCTTCGGAGCTTCTTGATCTGTCGATCTTCGATTGCAATTGGTTTCTCAATGAACCTCAGGTTTTCATTAATGTGAACATCCTCATGAGTCATTGCTAGCGACTCATCGGCTAGACATTTCTTTAAATTGTAAATGTGGAACCCATCGTGAATTCCACTTAACTCCTCGGGTAATTTTAGCTTGTAAGCTACCGACCCAACACGCTCAACGATCTCGAACGATCCTATGTACCTAGGGCTCAGCTTGCCCTTCTTCCCGAAGCGCATCACACCTTGTCTCCTACTTGGAATTGAAGTGGTTTACGCCTCTTATCTGCGTAGCTCTTCTACCTATCTCGGGCAGCTTTGAGACGTTCAAGGATTAGCCCAATCTTATCTGTCGTCTCCAGGACTATCTCAAGTCCTGTTAGTTGGGCCTCCCCAACTTCCACCCAACAAATAGGTGTCCGACATTTCCTTCCATATAAGGCCTCGAAAGGAGCGGCCTTGATGCTCGTATGATAACTGTTGTTATAGGAGAACTCGATTAGGGTAAGTGGTCATCCCAACTTCCACTTAAATCGATCACACAAGAGCGAAGCATGTCTTCTAGTGTCTGGATGGTACGCTCACTCTGACCATCGGTCTGAGGATGGTAAGCCGTACTGAAGTTTAATCGGGTGCCTAAGGATTGCTGGAAACTCTTCCAGAAGTGAGAAGTGTATCTTGTATCCCTATCGGATAAAATAGATACCGGCACGCCGTGCATTGACACGATTTTATCCACGTAAAGCTTAGCTAATTTGTCGGAACCATGCGTCTCTTTTATGGGTAAGAAATGTGTTGACTTAGTCAGTCTATCGACAATGACCCATATCGTGTCATTTCCACTCTTCGTCTTAGGTAACTTGGTAATGAAATCCATAGTTACCATCTCCCACTTCCACGTGGGTATTTCCAATTGCTGTAGAAGTCCTGACGTCCTCTGATGTTCTGCCTTGACTTGCGAACACGTCAAGCACTTCGCTACATGATTGGCGATGGATTTCTTCATATCCATCCACCAATAATTCAGTTTTAGATCCTGATACATTTTATCACTTCCAGGATGCATCGAATATTTGGAGTTATGAGCTTCCTGAAGGATTATATCTCTTAGTCCTCCATGGATCGGAACCAAGATTCTCCCATTGAATCTAAGAATTTCATCGTTACCATGAGTTAATTGATCAATAGTTTTACCTAGCCCTTCCCTAGGGAGGTTCGCTTCCAACATAGCTTGCTTTTGTGCATTAAGTAGTTTCTCATTCAAACTATTTTTGAGCTCAATACTTTTGGCGTTGATCCTAATTCGTATAACCCTCTCCTTTCGACTAAGCGCATCGGCAACTACGTTTGCCTTGCCATGGTGATATCGTATTTCACAGTCATAATCATTTAATGTCTCCATCCAACAGCGTTGTCTCATGTTCAAGTCCTTTTGATTGAATAGATGTTGAAGGCTTTTGTGGTCAGTGTATATAATACACTTTGTGCCATAAGTAATGCCTCCACAATTTTAGTGCAAATACCACGGCACCCAGTTCCAAGTCATGGGTAGCATAATTCCATTCGTGTACCTTTAGTTGTCGCGATGCATAGGCAATTACCTTACCCTTTTGCATGAGCACACAGCCCATACCAGTGTGCGAAGCATCGCAGTAGACAACGAACTCTTCTGTGCCCTCAGGCAGAGTAAGGACTAGGGCATTGCTCAATTTATGCTTAAGAATCTCAAAGGATTCTTGTCGCTTAGGACCCCAATTAAACTTGACATTCTTACGGGTCAAGGGAGTTAAAGGAGTGGCTATTCTTGAAAAGTTCTCGATGAATCTCCTGTAATAACCGGCCAGTCCTAGGAAACTACGTATTTCAGAAGGAGTCTTGGGTGCTTCCCAATTCATGATAGCTTCAATCTTTGCTGGGTCAACTTGAATACCACGTTCGCTTACCACATGTCCTAAAAACTGGACCTCTCTAAGCCAAAACTCGCACTTAGAGAACTTTGCATAAAGCTTTTCTTGTCTTAGGAGTTCTAGAATACACCTTAAATGTTTCTCGTGATCTGCTTCACTTACGAGAATAGATAAGGATGTCGTCTATGAAGACAATGACAAACTTATCTAAGTATGGTTTGGAGACTCTATTCATAAGATCCATGAACGCTGCTGGTGCATTAGTGAGTCCAAAAGACATCACTAAGAACTCATAATGACCATACCTGGTCCTAAGAGCAGTGTTCGGGACGTCTTCACTTCTAACCTTCAACTGATGGTAACCAGACCTTAAATTGATCTTTGAAAAGTAGCTAGCTCCTTGAAACTGTTCGAATAAGTCGTCGATCCTGGGTTAAGGGTATCGGTTCTTAATTGTTACCTTGTTTAGCTCACGATAATCAATGGACAGACGCATTGAACCATCTTTCTTCTTCACGAACAATATTGGAGCTCCCCATGGCAATGAGCTAGGCTGAATGAAACCCTTCTCCAAAAGCTCATCCAGTTGGGTTCTTAGTTCCTTCATTTCTGTAGGTGCTAATCGGTAAGGAGCCTTCGCAATTGGTGTAGCTCCAGGCAGGATGTCAATCCTAAACTCCACTTGCCTATCTGGGGGTAGACCAGGCAATTCCTCAGGGAATACATCTACATATTCTGAGATAATTTTTAAGTCTTCTATCTTTGGTTTGGGTTCGTCAATGGTTACTTGTGCCATGTAGATGATACAGCCTTTCTTTAGACATCTTGAGGCTTTCAGAAGAGATATCTTTTTGGGTAATCCATGATATTGATCTCCTAATATGGTAAGGGTTTCACCGGATGGGGATACGATTTCGATGAGTTTCTTATTTCACGCGATGCGAGCGTGGTTAAGGGATAACCAATCCATGCCTAAGACTACATCGGATCCTGCCAACTTCATTGGCAAAAGAGAGACTAGAATAGTTCGATTCTTTATGGATATGGAACATCCATCAAGAATGGTAGAAGCGGATTCTAAGGTTCCATCGGCGAGTTCTACTTCGTAAGTTATATCTAAACTTATGAATTACGAAAGACTTATCAGCTCCAGAATCAAACAAGACTCTAGCAAAAATGTCATTAATGAGAAAAGTACATGTGATAACATTGTTGTCGTTGACGGCCTCCCTAGCAGTCATCTGGAAGGCTCGGGCATTTCCCTTGTTTGCCCCTCCATTTTTGGCACCATCCTTAGTGGCCTTAGGGCAGTTGGTCTTTATGTGCCCCTTTTCGCCACATCCATAACAAGATGCGTCCTTCAGATCCTTGCACTCCAAGGTCTTATGTCCCATTCTCTTACAGATTCCACAAGGCTTAGCCTGTGGATCAAACCGACACTGACCCCTGTGATTCTTCTTGCAAATCTTACACGCGGGTCTATCATCGGACCGACCTTGGTTCCCTTTGAACCCAGACCTCTGCTTCTTCCTGTCAAACTTGTGGGAGCTGTCATCCTCCCTCTTCCTTTTCCCCTCAGCATCATTCTTAACTGATCTTTGCCTCACTGTGTCTTGAGTAAGGGATAGTGCCAGGTCTACAGCAGACCGATAAGTGCTAGGCTTAGAAGCCTTGATCATCCCCTTAATTTCTGGAGCAAGACCATTAATGAAACGCGCAACGCGCTTTGGCTCTAGGGTGATTACATAGGGAACTAACCTCGACAGGGAGTTGTAATCAGTGACAAACTTGCGGCAATCTAGATTCTTCATAGAGAGAGTCAAGAAATCGGACTCAATCTTCTCCACCTCGTGGGGAGGGCAGTACGTCTCCTGGATCAAATCAACAAACCTTTTCCATCCCAAATTATACAGGGCCACCTTCCCTGTAGACTGCACCATTGCCTTCCACCATATCAGGGCATCGCCATTGAAAGATTGTGACACAAACTTCACTACATCATTCCTAGCACAACCGCTAATATCCACAATGGTTTCCATCTCATCCAACCACCTAAGGCATTCCACCGCACCTTTTTCATCGTTAAAGTCTCGTGGCTTGCAGGAGACAAAGTATTTGTAGGTGCAACCATCTCTGACGGGATGGTCCCTTTCTCTATGCTCGTGTGACCCTTGGTCATTTGTCCTTCTAGATTCAATCCTCTTATTTGAAGAATGAACATAGCTACTCCTCTTAGCTGAGGATCGTGGAGTAGATGCGGTTCTGGATTTATTACTGCTGGTATCTTTTAACTTCTCCAGGGCTTTGTTCTTGGCCTTGCTTATAGCCTCATCAATCATCATTCTCGGGGTGACTATTGGCTCCTCCAGAGTCAGCCATTTTGTAGATCTTGGTACTACACAGTTTAAAATTCCATTAGTTAATCATTGCAGTAGATGATTCATAGTGTATCATGGTATTCTTAACCATTTAAGTACGTTAAAGTACATGTTTCTTAATAAACTTGGCACAAAAGGCTTAGACTTTTAAAGAATCATGAATGGTGTTTGGACATGGGATTTATGGCTTAAAGGCATTTCATCATTTATGGATGTTTGAATTTTCTTATTTTCATTGTATTTCAGACAAGATGATCTATGATTGATAACTTATGATCGATGTGGTTTGGGCGTAGCCCAACTACCTCGATGACTAGTGTGGTTCCTCAAGTCACACTGCCACGAGAGTTATCATCACCTAGATGTTAACTAGGATTAATCGTCTTAAAATGGTTTTTATAATAAAGACTAGGTTGTATTTATGATCATTTTAATAAGGTTTGGAGCGTGGCTCACCACCTTGGCCCCTTAAGGGTTACGACGTCCTTGACTCCATTGGATGATTAGGTATGGCTCGTAAGCCATTCATCTCTGAGTGATAATAGGAAGTGTTCACCATTCCTGATGTACACTATGTCAACCATCAGGCTTTGAGGTGGAACATAGTTCACCGCCTCTGGATAGAAGGGATACTCTTCCTTAGCTATCATGATAGAAGGTCATCGGTCCTTAACTTATCATAGTTTGCCAATTTATTATGGTCTATTGCCATTGGCTGTGTAAACCATTAAGAGATCTTTCGGAATTTTAGCGGATTAATAAAGATTCGAGTAAAGTCGAGACGATCGCTTGAACAAAGGATATTTCTAATACCTATATATATACACACATATAAAATTTTGAATCCTTTCTCATTAAAATAAATAAGGGATTACATTAGGGCCTTAAATAGGACTTTTACTCAAAATTAAGATTAATTGGTCCTTGCAGGGGCCTAATAGAAATAACTAGTCCACACAGGGACTGAAACGAAATACTTGTCCACGCAGGGACTAAAATAGAAATATTTGTCCATGTAGGGACTAAAACAGAAATACTTGTCCACGCAGGGACTAAAATAAAATACTAATAGCTCATTCCTCACTCATGTTTCTTTCCCTTCCATATTTTTGTCAACTTCTTGAAGGCCTTGAAGGTTTTCTTCTCCTTTTTCTTGGTTTGGCGCTGCATCTACTCCACTCTTTCTAAGGCCTGATTAATGGCCTCTAGTTGTGGCGTTGATTGAGGTGTTTGCGGCGGCAGGGTTGCGATTGCGGTTGATACTGGGATGTAGAAGGGTATTGGTATCCATAGCCAGGATATGATGTAGCCGAGTATGGGAGAAAAGGAGTTGGGTTATAAGCATTATATGCGGCGGCTTCCAAATATGGATCAACAGACGGCACCGAATAGTCATAGTGCAAAGGTGTAGGTGAATGGTGGTTCCCAGATGTATCTGGATAGGAAGGAATCAAGTTTCCTGGTTCCGGCAGTGATAGTTGAACATTAGGTTCAATGGCTGGTGGTACAGGTGGCAATTCTGCTACAGGTGACGTGTTTGAGGGTCCACCCATTTGTGGGTCCTCAGGGATGACAGGGAAAGTTTGGGACATAGGTAGTTGCGAACCCGTCCATTATCCTGCACGTACTAACATACGTGCTCCATGCTTCCTACTTGGAGGTGTTTGTTGTTGTTGTTCATCCACTTCCATTTGAACAGCTTCTTGCGAAGGTGATGGTGGTTTGGAAGAATGAGGAGAAGGAGTATAGTAAAACTGGTATTGGCTCCATCTCAAATCCCATTCATCGAGGCCTTCAAATGGTGATCCCATGTGAGAAGGGGGACCACTTGACAGTTCAATGGGATAGTCGCGCTATCCCATGGGTGGCATCTCTGGATCTTCTTCCATATGGGTGGGTGAGTCAACCGGTGGCGTTATAGATGGTGAACGCGCATAGCTATTTGGGTTGGAGGCTTCTTGGTGAGGGTTGGAGTGATGGGAGTGATGCGAATGGTACGAATGGAAAGAGTAATGTGAGTCTTGGGAGTTTGATTGTGGGGGAGAGTACTCGCGTGGAAGCGGGTACCCAAACGGTCGCTATGATGACGAAGAATCTCCTGATCCTTCGTATGGGTTTGGGCTCGGTACACGGGATGGTCCTTGCCCGGATGCTCCTCCTCTTGTTGAGCCTCCGCCTCTCCTAATGCTACCACAACATCTTGGCGGCATTTCTCCTGCTCCAAAACAAATTAGAAAACAAAGCAAAACGGAGTAATAAATAAAAGTTTTAATAAGGGTTGGAGAATCCTAAATTGATGTCTAGACTCGGAGCCTAAGGAATGTGCTTTTGTGTATACTCGAGATTAAACACAAAAGGCTAGTGTTTAATTCACTCTAACGTTGGCTCTGATACCAACCTGTCACACCCCGTATTTCCAACACAATCCCAGTGGGCCCGGGTGGGGAGTATTGTGACGTAAGATTGGTATCATCATGGTCAAACATATACAGCACAGCGGACGTCTTGATTATAATATATTATTACAAACCATAGAGTTTAAAAGTCTTAAAAAATAAATACAAGGTTTGCAATATTAGATCCACAGGCGGATCGAAATACGAAAATAATATTTTTCGACAAACTTTAGGCTTGACTAAGAACTTGCAAAATTCTCTACGTCGTTACCAAGCAGCTCCAAGCCTGTTCCGTGCCGAAACCTGTCACTTAGCCTTTTTGGAAAATACGTCAGTTTTCACTGGTAAATACATTTAACCGACTCATTTTTAAAACATTTCAAAAAAATTCTGTTTAGGTGCATTGGGCACCGAAAATCTTTTTATAACCTAGGACAATTCAAAATGATTTTGGTTACAGTTTTACAGGTCTGTCAATACATATGGGGTCCGGTGCAGAAACCGAATAACCTGATTAACCGACACACCACTTAATAAAACCCACGAATGAGTATATAAAAGATATTTTTTTAGCATTAGCATATGTCGGGTGTATGCCTACACCCCGTGCTTAGGTCGTGGCCATTAGTAACTTCAATGAGCCAAGGATATCCAGGACACGGTCGAGTTAACCCCCAATGTTTAAGTTATCAGACAATACAGAATAAAATGGGTTATAAGATTTAGTAATCACAATCCGATAAACATGATCCCATACCCGACCAAGCGGTAATATAATATCGTATCCCAAGCCCGTATAGGAAAATAAGCTAAAGTATTTACCTGAGCTAGTTCTTCTAACGAATAGTAACTCAGCCGATAATCAAGAAGACAAATGCAAGGTATCGATCTACTAGGAGGCTTCTAGTCTGGAATGATGGTATTAATAACCAATTAGAATGCTAACGGGTTTGGGTTGAGTCGCTGACTCGAACCAGTTAGCTTAAAGGATACGTAACGGAACGATACGCTAGATTAAGCGATGACCGGAAAGAATGTTGTTTAAACCCAACAAGTGCGAGGGCTTGTATAATTTGGGTAAACATATAACATTCTGGATTTTCATATAAAAACGATATGGTTAAACCCGTTTCAGTGTATTTACGTACACTAGTCACGTAGACTTAACCGTAGGCATATAAGCGATACCGGGTAACCGGATGAGTCATATACAAGTTTCATGTGCCTTTACACTTAACACATGTTATAATATCTGTAAGATACTAACATGCATGCCCGTTATAGTTTTAAAATCGAATTCAGCTTCAAAAGGGTAATTTGGTCATTTTACGATTCATAAAAAAAGAGTTGGTGACTAATCTGATGTTATGGTCATATATTATTTATAAAAATATTTATTATAGGATGTACATCATTAAGATATCAAATATATGTGTGGTTTATATTTGAAGACCAAACTATGCCCTGAAAGGGTATTTTGGTCTTTTCAAACATAGATTTGGAGACTTATTTGGGAATCTGAGTTTATAACCCGTACCTACTATAAAAATGTTTAAAATAAGTTTTATAATCAGTAGATAACAAGTTTTGATGCTAAGATATGGTTTTAACCCATACCATGCGTCGAAAAGGCGATAAAGTTGCTAAATAACGATTTAACCAATGTTTAAGGAAAATTATAGTTTTGATCAGGTTTATATATTCAAAATATTTTATTTAACACATAAAAACAGTTTGCAAAAGGTTTCGTTATGGAAATGTCTCTAAAACTCATTTTATGCGCCACAAGGGTATTATCGTCATTCATCGATACCATGCAAGAGCCTTTACATAAACCCAGTTTATAAACTGATTTAATATCTCAAATAATTCTAAATACATTATAACATCAGTAGGTAAAGTATTTTATTGTTGGAGTCATGTTTAGAACATTTTATTTGCCGAAAAGGGCATTTTGGTCCTTTAAAAGCTTGATATACGACATTTAGGAAAACATAGATTGTGACCAAAATAATTACATGCATGTAAGCCAAACAAGTCAATATATCAGTAGATAACTTGTTTTCATGCTCGTTTATATTTTAAATCTCATTTTACGCAAAAAGGGCGAATTAGTCACATTTAGCACATTGATGAAACTTACGCGTAACTCGAAATACGATTATGACCATGTAGTATGACCTCAGAAGTTTATACTACATTATATAAGGATCATAATGCAACTTAGAATCGGCCTTGAAAGACTCTAAATCGGGTCAGAACTGAAAGTCAAAGCAGGAGTCAAACTTCACGACTTTCGGTAGCGAACCGACCTTAGACCTGGATTTGACGAGACGAACATGTTCTTATGATTATTACCGAGTATTTAGAGTGTCAAAACTGATTTTATAGCATGCATGTTATTAGTTATGCGTTTGATACCAAATCTGACTCAGTTTGACTTTTTACGAATAAGTTTGACTCGTCAATCGGACATGTAAACGTGGTAATCAGGAGGTGCCCTTATGGGGGGGTTGTTACCTACCTTATTACGATCACGTAACCATGTTTAAATCAGATCATGATTGGACCGATAAAGATTTAACCGCAAGTCAAACCGTTTTTACGACAAGCTTGACTTTTGGCTTGAAACACAAATAGAACGAACAAGGAGGATTAAGGACACTTACAGAGGGTCCTAGCACGAATTTAGAACAGGCTTGAAGGTTGCTTGAGCTCCAGAACTTTGCAGAGATGAGGAGAGTGAGATATGAAAATGTGCAAGTTCTTTAGGTGGAGATCAAGCTTGAATTTATGGAGTTAGATGGGTTGTGAGGATCAATACAGTTCCCGGCAGGTTTTGAGGACGTTGACATATCTTAGAAAGAGTTGATCTGGGAACTCAAGGAGAAAGCAAAAGAACCCTTGGGAAATTATGGAGAGAAGTGAAGAAATTTTTGGAAGAGGTTTGAAAGAGAAGTGAAGGAAAAAGGAGGAGTCGCCGGCCTTATATACCCATCACATTTAATGCGATGGGAGAGAAGACAGAAGGTCCACCAATAAAGAAATGACACGTCAGGAGAGAGAAAATGACTGACGGCAGTTCAGAGAGCGTGACCGTTACGCACTCGACAAAGCAGGGGAAAGTACAACTACTTTTCTGAAAAGGCGACTGTCTCACCCCTGACTGATAGTGACAGCTGTCAGATAGAGGTTAGTCAAGTCAACGGTCTTGTCAAAGTTAAGGCAGAAACCTTCTTTTAGAAGAAACCACCACCATGCGCCATGCACCCAACTGGCTCAAACGTATGCAACAGGTCCATACGCCATGCGCCATTCACCCAACTGGCTCAAACCTATACGCCAGGTCCATGCGCCGTACACCATGCACCCAACTGGCTCAAACGTATGCAACAGGTCCATGCGCCATGCGCCATGCACCCAACTGGCTTAAACCTATACGCCAGGACCACGCGCCATGCGCCATGCACCCAACTGGCTCAAACCTATACGCCAGGACCACGCGCCATGCGCAATGCACCAACTAGCTCAAACGTATGCACCAGATCTAGGCACCGCGTGCCATGCACCCATTTGGTTCGAATAAGTACATCATGTCCATGCACCATGTATAGACAAACATAACCAGGCAAACGACACCCACATTTTTTATAAGTCCAGTACCCCTCCTGTCATGCTAAACTCACCCAGAAGCGACACTGGACTGGGGGGACTTGAAGAGGTATGGTCCCACAAAGCCAGGTATACGTGGAAAAGACATACCACTTGATCCAGCAAGGCGTTACACGTCAGCAGCACAAGCTGATACCCGAGGAAGATACTAGAAGCTTCTAGAAGGGGCCACAAGAGACAAGGAAGATGCTCCCACAGACAACAAGGACAACATGTGGTTCCAATGGAGGACCGCCAGCTGGATCGAAATATTACAAGGAGGACAAGCCGACATCCTCTGCATAGAGGCACCTAGCTGGACGAATGGGGATACTCCACGTCATCCACTACCATCACGAGCACGATGGAGACAAGGAGGATATGTCCCCACGATCCAGCTGGTGCTCCAATGACAGCTGGAAGGATCTCCTCCCTTCTCCCATCCTTCGGCGAAGAAGAACGAAGGAAGAGATTGAACCTTCAACATGAGACTCTACTGACTGGATTAACCTCGAGTTAACCAGTGTTTCATCAGGGTATTACATATCATTATATTATATTAAATAAAAAGTTTATGCTCTAAAAATAAAGTTAAATTGTATGAAATTTTCGAAAAAACATAAGATCAAATTGGCTATTGAAATTTGTAATGTTTTATAATATCATCTTGATAAAATGATTTTGAGATTGTTAAAAAATTATTAGGATTCGAATGGTTACTATTACTGAAATGAACCAAAGTAACGATTTTATAAATCAAATTATTGGTTTGAAATAATCATGTTTATTATAATAATGAAAAAATAGGGCACAATATCTCTCTTTAGATTAAAGAAGACACTTAATTGCTTAACCCATCAACTTCACGTAATTAATTTACGCAAAGATATTATCTATAAGCAAAGAATTAAGAAACAAATGTATTCGTCCCACTTATTCTTCATATACATGATTTGATATAAATTAATAAATATCGTTTTGGGTGTCAAATTTTCTAATTTGTAATATTTTTCACTAATTAATCACATTAAATTACTTTTTTTTAAACGGTAAACATCTATAGCTATCAACTTTTTTGCTTTATGTAAATATCAAAAACACCACTAATTAGGTCTTTTTTATCCCAATAACATTTAAATACATTAATTGTATTATAAACTTAAATTACAGTGTATTATGCCAACTTCAAAAATTGTACTCGACTATATCTTGCGTGAAAACACTTGAAACTGATCTTGATCGTTAGAACAACAAATATACACGTCTCTTTTCTGATAAGAAACATACAAAAGGGCCTGTAATCTCTCTCAGCAGATTTAAATCGGGCGACACGGTTGTCCAAATCGCTTGAATTTCGCTCGACGTTCGCTCAAAATATTTGTTGCTCGAAAAATGCTCGCTTGATTTGAGGCTCGGTTTAAACTGAGCCGCTCCGCTCGGTTCGGTTTGTAAACGAGCCAAGCAGGAGCAAAGGTCCGCTCGGTTTGGCTCGACTCGTGAACAGCCCCAGGCGTGTTTAGAAGTTAGGAAGTTTCAAGAAAATATTGTAGTTGAGGGGTGGAAGTGTAGAAGTAAAACTTTAAAGGAAACAATGAGAACAACTTAGGATTTATAATTAAAAGGTTGTACTACCGTCAGTCCAACGAAAGTAACTGACCATAATGTCACGGAGTAACTTCTTATCTCACGTGTAGCGACTTAGACTCGATCTAAGTTAAGCTATGTGCCCAACGATGATAAGGTTTTGTCCGATTCGAGTGATGATTGCAAGTGTTGCTTTCAAAGAAACAACTTAGTATTGATTACAAGATGTTTACAAAAGAGAGTTTATAAGTACAAGTATCATAACTTGCTAATGTGTTGGGTGATCTCAAAATGAGACCTCCATCACCTATTTATACTAGTCTTTCACTAGTTCTAGAGAATTCTCTAACTAGAGAATTCTATACAAAATATCTTGGATATATATGAGCTAAATTCTAGAGAGTTCCTTCAAAATATCCATGACTTCTAAGTGTTTTCATGGTGATTCTAGAGTGTTCTTGGCTGATCTGGAATGTTCCGATGGTGCCACGACGTTCCCGCAACTTGTAGGCTGTTCCGGAAACTTTCGGGCAGCCCTAGACGCATCTTTAGTGTTCTGCAATCTTCCGGAACTCGCGAAAAAAATTGCATTTAGGCGGATCATGACATTCTCCCCCACCTAAATTCACGACGTCCTCGTCGTGGCGCTTGCGTGGTCGACGCCTTGTTCTCACCATCCGCATGGCGAACAAGGTTTTGCCTCGGTGCCATGTATCCGTCTCCATGGGTGTCGTGTGAACTTCTTTATTCTTGATGATGTACATGGTGTTGAGAAAGGGTGCTGGAATGGCGTTAGACCTCTGGAAGAAATCCATCTCGAGCACGATCTTGTAATCGTCCATGGGCACGACCGAGAAAGTGATCTTGCCGTTCCATGTCCCGACCTTGGCCTTAGCGTTATATGTGACTCCTTCGATTGCTTTGGGGTCTCCACCAACAGCCTTCATCATTAGTCCCTCTTGCGTGCTGATCCGTAAACCAAGTCTTTCGGCCTCGTCCCCAGTGATGAAACTGTGACTGGCCCCGATATCAACTAAAGTTCCTGCCAGTTGCCCATTAATCTCGAGTGTTATGAATCGAAGGCCTTTCGGGTTCTCATCTGCATAACTTTTCATTGTCTTACTCGGGAGATCCTGGCTATTTTTGAGGGTTTTGTTTGTTGTGTCCTTAAAGCATTAAGGACTTGGAGTTGCAGTGCTCCTAGACGAGCCTCCCCGCTACCCTCGTTTGCATCATCTTCGGTCCTAATAAGGGCCGTTAACTTAGACTTCTTTGGGCAATCACTTGCATCATGCGGCCGCTCGCAAATGAAGCATCCTCTCCTTGCGAGTTGGTTATTGTTTCTTGGGGGTCTTGGTTCTTCAGTCCTTCGATTGTAGCTTGGCTTTGCTCCCCCACTTATGTCGTCATCAGGTTCTTTGACTACGGGTTTAGTTGGGCGTTTTTTCTTTAAGATAGATCAAGCTTTCTGCTACGACAATTGCTGTAGCAAAATCTTGAACGTTGTGACGGTCTAATGCTGTTCTAGCCCAATATTGTAACCCGTCGAGGAAGTAGAAAAGGGAATCCTTTTCGGATAGATCAGGAATTTCAAGGACCAATGTTGTGAATTCTTTGACATAGTCCTTGAGAGTCCCGGTATGCTTGAGATTTCTCAACTTTCTTCTAGCTTCGTGCTCGGCATTGACCGGATAAAATTGTTTCTTGAGTTCTTCGACAAATTCAGCCCAAGTGTTAGTAGTGCACGTACCTTTGGTGATGTTCGTGTATCGACGTCTCCACCATAGTGCTACCGTGTCTTTTAGGTACATGCTAGCCGTCTTGATTTTGGTGGCATCGTCCTTGATTTGTACTCCACCCAAGTATTGTTCCATCTCCCATACGAAATCATCAACCGCTTGTGCCTCTCTTTTGTCGAGGAAAGGAGTTGGCTTCGGGATCTCGACTCTAGGAGTAAAGAGATCGGTGTTGGCTGAATGCACAACTACTTGTTTATTTTCCTTTACTTTTTCTTCTAGGTCCAAGAAGTTGTGGTGACAATCTCGAATACAATTCTCCACCTCGTTCCGTAGCTTCGACATTTCCTCCTTGAACAATGCCGTAAGCTCGTGGCGCTAAACTATCATGAGGGACTTGACATCGTCTTTGAAGGTTTCGAAATCAGTTTCCAACGTTTGTAATCGTTGGAATGCATGGTCGAGTTGCGCACCCAATCCGGTGACTGCCGCCTCGGTGTCACCAATGCGCTTGTCGAATGTTGCATCTCAATCTTTCTTAGTTGTGCGTTTTTCATCGTCTTTTGTTTCGGTTGCCATCCCGAATGAATCAACCTGGCTCTGATACCACTTGTCACGGAGTAACTTCTTAACTCACGTGTAGCGACTTAGACTCGATCTAAGTTAAGCTATGTGCCCAACGATGATAAGGTTTTGTCCGTTCGAGTGATGATTGCAAGTGTTGCTTTAAAAGAAACAACTTAGTATTGATTACAAGATGTTTACAAAAGAGGTTTATAAGTACAAGTATGATAACTTGCTAATGTGTTGGGTGATCTCAAAATGAGCCCTCCATCATCTATTTATACTAGTCTTTCACTAGTTCTAGAGAATTCTCTAACTAGAGAATTCTATACAAAATATCTTGGATATTTATGAGTTAAATTCTAGAGTGTTCTTGGCTGATCTGGAATGTTCCGATGGTGCCACGATGTTCCAGCAACTTGTAGGCTGTTCCGGAAACTTCCGGGCAGCCCTAGACGCATCTTTAGTGTTCTGCAATCTTCTAGAACTCGCGAAAAAAATTGTATTTAGGCGGATCATGACAATAAGCACCCACTCGAACCTCAAAAATTTGTCTTTGACTATGTAGGGCACTTTCATTCCTTGGCCATGCTTTTCATTTTTCTACCATCCCCACCCCACACCACCCCCTTCCTTTTTGTATCTTTCCGCTAAACATCGAAACGTGAAACTCTTGACAATTTGGGTCGTTTATGACAACTTTATAAACATGGATTTTTGTGTGGTGGTTAACTTGATTTAGTGTTATTGACTCGTTTACTATTATGGGCGTAAACAACTCAAATATTACGTTCATATAATTTAGGATTCTCAAAAATGTTTTGTAATTGATTTACGCAAAGTCTTCTGTAAATTATAATTAATTAAAACAATCTTATGCCACATGGCATAAACTTAAGCTTATTGTTGCCATGTGCCAATCTCCTACTCCACTTTTCTTTGATTTAGGAGGGAAATTATTTTGCTTTAATTCACTTCTTTATCTTATTGACTTTCCTTATTTTGCATATATTTCCATTGTTAACTAAAATACATTTTTATTTTATTTTAATATGATTTGGATTATAAATGACAAATTTTAGTTTTAAATGATTTGAGTTAATATATTTTGAAAGAATTTTTAAATTTAATTTTGATTTGATTTGATTTTTTATCTAATCCGTATTTCAAGTTACGGGTGAGCAGAAAATTGAAATAATCGGAAAAACCAAACTGAAACAAAAACCGCCGGTTAGGTTTTTAGATTTTTAATAACCGGAAATTTTGGTTCGGTTTTCGATAACCATTTTCAATAACCGGAAAAACCGAACTGAAACGAAAAAAAACATATATTTTTATGTTTAAGAGTAAGTTGTTTAAGTATTATTTAACCCACACTATAGAAATTAGTAATTTTATTCTTGAATATTAAGTATTTATAATAAAAAATTAACATGTTTATTTATAATTGAGATGATTTATTTATCGCCAACGACAAATAAAAAAATTTAATATATAAACTAGAAAATCTTTAAATTATTATAAAATAAGATGACTTAAAAACTATGGAGAAACATAAAAATAGATTGGAAGGTTAGGTTTATTTGAAAATTGTTAAATTAAAAAGTATATATATAATAAATTAAATGTAAGCATATAAAAACATTTATTAAATTTTAAATTATACTTTTTATTTTTGAATCTTACATAATTTTCTTTCAAAAACCGAAATAACTGAAAACCGAACCGGTGATAAACCGAAAAAACCAAAACCGAACAGTTTTAAAAAAACCAAAAACCGAGATTTCAGTTTCGGTTTTACCCAAAAACCGAACTGAACGGTGCACAACCCTAACTCAAGTATGGTTTTAGAATGAATATACATATGTGTGAAAAATACCATTATACGGTTTCAATCCATATTATATATTTCTCGATGTTTCGATTATCTTATTATAATCAAACAATTTGACAAATATAATGACCAAAAATACTTTACGATACGCTAGAATAAATATCATTTTGTTATCGTATTGTATTCACAACTCTCTTTCCTTCTTCCTCAACATCATCATCGTTCACACACACGAACGCATGAGTCAACGTGCTAAGTCTACACTTTTAGTTACAATACATTACTTGATTTTGATTGAGTATTATATTGTTCTTTTTATTTATCGTATTATAATATGCTACTAACTTTTTCTTTTTCACATGCTATGTAGAATGGAACAACCAGCCATCACCTTGCTGAACAATCTGAATATCAACCAAGATGACTACACCATCAAAATCCATTTTGTTAGACTATGGACCTGACCTGCATTCAACAATGCACGAAAGATGTATTGTTATGATATGATTTTTATAGACCAACAAGTAAGTAGACATGCATATATTTGTATTGATACTTCATACAACAACGAAATGTGAACATTTATTTGTGAATTAAAGTATGTAATATTTTTATTACAGGGGACCAAGATGCAGGCCTTTGTGTTAGCGAAAACAGCAACGGAATATGAACATCTATTGAAGGAGAATCAATGTTAGGTGATTTAAAATCCATCATTAAGTGAGAATCGACAAAAAGTCAAATATGTTTAGAGTCTGATGAATATTAATCTAAATAACAATGCAATCGTTTTTGCCTGCGATGAAGCTAATGGTTCTGAGTGGGGCTTTGACTGTTCTTCTTTTGATTCTGTTGAAGAGGACCCAAACGAGAACAATAAGATTTTTAGAAGTTCTATTGTTATTTTCTATCTGTATTTTGAAGATATTTTTACTATCTATTTTATATAATACTTATTTTTTTCTAATTTGGTATTGTTTTATTTGTAGATGTTATTGGTTTTGTGGTGAGGAGTTTTTCTTTTGAGCTAAAAGAGGATAATAAAGACGATAAAGAAGAAAAGAAGCTCACATTCATGCTTTAGGATTTACATCATTAGCTATATATTGTTTCCTATAAAAATTAATGTTTGTTCATACATGTCTTTCCGATAGATTGTATACTACAACTTTAAAATTAGCATACCATTAAGCAATTAGGTTAGAAGAAAATTTATATTGACATTTCTATGATTGATTGTTTAATTTTGGCTAACCAAGCGTACTGCTTTTTCAATAAATATGGTGCTCCTTAAGAGTTTGGTATTTTGCTTATTTGAATACCTTTTTAGTCAAGTCAGTATGCTGGTTAACATGTAATTACATATGAAATATCTTTTGGCAAATGGAACAGACTTGAACATAAGGTACGCCAAGCATAGCCTACGCCAATTGCAGCTCATATACGCCGCATCCTTTCTATCACTCTTGCCAAGTTCTTAATACCAAGTACTTTTGCATTGTTTTATGTCTGTAATATATTTATGCTAATTTTTTTTTTGAATGTAGGGAAAGCACAATTAAAGGTTACTTGAAGAATGATTCTTTTATAAAAGCATAAACCTCATGTAATCAAGAGTACAAAAATGCTTACAATTAAGTTGGTTAGGTCAGTTTTTACAAGTTATTAGTTATTCATGGAGCTATTTTTGAATTATGAAATTAAAGTTATTGTGTTTTAATTCTTTAAAATCAAATTGTGCTACCTAAATTTAATTTGATACATTCGGATCAAAAGATTCCTTTCGCATTTCAAATGAGACAATTTCTATTAGCTATATGTTTCGCAATAACAATCAACAAAAGCCAAGAATAATCACCATCTAGGGTTGGTTTTTACTTAAACAACCCGTTTTCACTCATGGATTATACGTCGTTTTATCAAGAGTAAAAACCAGATATGGAGTCAAATCTTTCAATTCAGCATAGTTTAATATTTACGTTGGTAATTGAACATTTCTTTTATTAAAAATTAATGTCAAAAGTGTTAAATAATATATTTTATTGTGAGATCATCCGTGTAACACACGGGAAATTAAACTAGTAAGTTTTAAATCCAATGCTTTTTTTTCTCTTCTTTTTGGAAATGACCAAAAATAGGTTTTGATTTTTTTAGGACATTAATTGAATAGATATATGTAGGGAGAATTCACTTCTTCCTAAACTCCAAGTATACAAGTCTAAGTTAAAGTTTATAAGAACTTGAATTAAATTTTTTCCAAATTATTGAAATTTATATTTACGGTCAAGCTCAAATCAAACTTAGTTCATTGAACTTCAAATTTATAGACGAGTGATTCGATCTTTACAAGTTACAACCAAGCTTGAGGTTCTAATAGAATATATTTGTGTTACATAAGATTTTTAGTCGAGCTATAATCTTTTGGTCTAATGTCTGCTCAAACAACCAGTAGGGATCCGGACTCCTAAAAATCCAATATTTTATCTACAATTTTTTTCGGAAAATTTTAATAAACCATAAAACTAATACTACGAGCGAAAAATTGGTGGGGGTGAGAAAAAACATACAAACAAACACGCAGACATAGTTTTTTTTTAAATTTCATTTACAGCGAAACCATTTGTGAGGGGGTGAGAACAAACATTTCCCTACATAAGATCCTGGATTAAACAAAAAGGTGTTTTGTTACGCCTAGAGATAAAACAATGAATGGATAAATGAATTCTATGTTTTATTTTGTTTATAGAAAATAACGGTGGTATCCATGTATTTAGAAATAAAAAGATGAAAGGGCTCTTAATAGATAATAATGTTGCATGTGACTCACCGGGATTGAACCCTCGAGCGCCACGCAACTATCTTTTCACGCATTTTGTTCATGAACCACACCCAAGTACCCAACAACTCCTATTTAACTATTATAAGTACCACGTTGCCCACTCCGTGAACCCCATCACTCTCGGCCCAATTTTCAAACATTCTAATCATAAGACGTGCCAATCTCTACACATGTTTTTTTCCAAAGGACATTTATGTATCATAAAAATACATATTACACACCAACACCATGAACCAGATAAACAACCCACCGAACAATAAAAAAAAACAATAAATCCCATGATATGTTATAACTTTAACTTTACTAGTGTGCAAACTATTCTTTTTATATATGATAAAAATCTAACTCAAAATATTACTTTATTAAGAATTACAATAGTTCTTTAAGAGATTGTGTTGCTAAATTTTAATTAAAAAGTGGGGCTTATCAATAAATTTAGTAGCACGTAGAGGTCCGTAATCTCCTACTGTGGATTTAGAGTGTGGCGGTAAAGAGAACGTTATGTAAATCGTTTGGCGGAAATTCGTTTACCCAATAGCCGAACAAACGTGAACAAAAATATTTGTTCAGTTACTTAAACAAATGAAATTGATCGCGTCTTGTCATGAAATTGAAAGATTTAATCAAGTAATCATAAATTACAAGAATCCGACTGATCATCAATCATATGAAACAAGACTAGTCTAATGATTTCCTAATTCGAAAAATACATAACAGACTAAAAAACTAGACAGCGAAGCTATTGAAGCCTCCATACGAAACTCAAGACATGATGAATAATTTCTTGTGTCAAACAACGAAGAGGACAACCATAATTTATAGAGGGGAAGGACACTATGAAGGAATTTTTATTTTATTTTTTGAAAGGAAAACTTCATAGAAAACGGCAAGCCTGAAAACCGAGCCACCAAACAACCGAAACAACCAAAGTACATAATTACAAATTTACACCAATCCGACGAAAGGATGGAAGAAAATTTCGATCTATTTTTGAACCAAAGGAAACCCAAAGACGACACTTCCTTGCAGATGTCTTCCACTTTGACCGGGGATCCCGAAAAAACTGATTTATTCTTAGCTTTCCATAAACACCAGCACGCAATACGGATGATGCCTTGAAGGGCCACCTTCTCAGCCGCCCCTAAACTGCAGAAATTATGAATGCCCAGAAGATCTCGGAACGAGAACGCGTAGATATCATGAATACGACACCATCTACTAATCTTCTGCCAAACAATAGACGCTATCCCACACCAGATAAACAGATGATCCACAGACTCGTCTTCACTCCTACAGAGAGGGCACAACCCATCACCAACCAAGATACCTCTACGCCTAAGAGCGTCCAGGAAGTTTGTTCATCTCAGGCCTCCAGACGAACACATTACACTTTAAGGGGACCCATCGACACCAATCAATCACATAGAAATCACTAGCGTCAACCTTACTAGCCAAGATCTTCCTAGCCGACTTCACCGTGAAGGCTCCCGACTTGTCTCCCAGCCACTTCCAACCATCCCTTCTCAGTGACAGAGAAACAGACTGTAGGCTACTAAAAGATTGCTAAACCAGCTCCTCCTCTCCATCCGGGTCATTCCTCTAAAGCCAGGTACCGTCTCCCTCCAACCGATTTTGAACAGAGCACGTCTTAACAACTTCCAACCGGAACAGCCTTGGAAAACATTCTTTCAGCGACCTATCAACCAGCCAGAAAAGAATGCCTTTACCATTCACGACCACACCTTTAAAAAAGCTACGCAGCGGCAACTGATCAGAAAAAGGCTTGTTGATGGCAGAAACAATATTCGACCAAACCCCTCCATACGATTTGCAAACTAGCAGAAAGGACCAGTCCGACCCACCTGAATGAATCAGTCAATAACTTTAACCCAAAGGTTATCCTTTTCATTCTTGAACCTCCAACCCCATTTACAGAGCAAAGCCAGATTTATATCAGAGAGTTTTGTAGGAACGTCCACGAACAACTCGGGAACCTAAGTTTGCTATCTATTGTCCAATTAGGTGGAAACTAATGACAAGTTAATCGAATAAAGAGAATTACTCATTTAAAGATTGATTTCATTGATCTAAAGTTCATATACATTCGAGATGCAGATTCGGCAGAGCTTCGCCTCTAAGATGCCAAAATTACAAGTTATTACAAATGAAAACCCAAGGCTCCTATTTATAGTGGAGCAAGTTCGCTCATAAAGACCTCAAGTTCGCCCGAGGATGATAGAAGTTCGTGCGAACTTGACCTTAGACAAGTTCGGCCGAACTTGACTTCTCAAGAACCAACACCAGCGACCTTGTCCTATATTTCTCATAAATACGCCTAGTTTCTAACAGTTTAAGCTCTAACCACTCAGACTCAATACATAATGATGTAGGCAACAGACATATGCACCAACATACTCCCCCTTGGACGTTGCCATAGTCATCTTGGCCATAGTCATTTTGTTCATCTTCTGACATATGCACCAACACTCTTGACAAGTTTTCCTTGGATACTTCCCGTGTCATAGTCTTTCTTGAATGCCCTGCAGTCATTAGAATTCAAATAAGCTCCTGAGACTTTATCTCTTTTCTTGAATAAGTATAAACTTTTTGATCTTCTTCCATTATTCTCTTCAATTTCTTGATAAAACTTTTAATCTCCACGCTCCTCCTTGCTCCAAGCTATGCTCCCCCTTGCTTTGAGCTTTACTCCCTCTTGCTATGAGCTTTCAATTCAATCATGTTTCATCTTGTTCCTCCTAAAACTTTGCTTCCTGTTTCAGAGTTCTTGAGCAAACTAATAAGACATTTCAGATTCAAATTTGAAATTTTGTAACATTAACATTTCAAATTTTAATCTTTTTTTCTGAAAACATTTTAGTTATTCAAGTTGAAGATAATGACCTTGAATACTTTTACTTTTAAGATTTTGACAATTCATTCATTTATCAATTTTGAAATTCACTAAGTTAATCAAATCCAAGTTAATGACCTTGATTAACCAAACTTGTCAACCGAATCCAAATTAATGACCTCGATTTGACTTGAATTACACTGTGTTTTTCTTAAAGTTTTAAAGTTTCAAAATAATAAACTTTTCTGAGAACATTCCAAAACTTACCAGACTTCAAAGATCTGTTCTCCAACATTGGCTTGTTGAAAACAATGTAGAAACAAAATCTTTTTGTATTTTTGTAAGTTTATGTTAGAACACACTGAAAATCTTTTTGGATTTATTAACAGAAAAGCAGTAAAGAAATTAAACTTTTTACAGAATATGTAACTTATTTACAAACATATTAACAAACATTCTTTTGTGAATTCGTGTCTAAGGATCATATCAGTTGTTTGAGACATATCACCAGTACCGTTAACCTTTTTGAAGACTTTAAGTTCTAAACTCGTTTACCTAGATTGTCGATATGTTTGTCCACTTAACTTCATCACGTTTCTCAATTGTTCCAAGATATATTAGGTAGAATTTATGAAACTTGACTTATCTATGGTTCCCACCTCTTGAATATACTCCCGTATCAAGATTCTCTAGATTTCATCTTACAGGTGAGTATAGCGTGATTGATATATGTATCTGGGTTGTGCGAGACCTTGAGAGCTCAGGTTAGTACTACCGTATCGACAAAGAGATGAAGGCTCGTCTTTAAAGGTGTGTTCCATAAATGAAATCTTTTAAGCACTGCAAATGATTAGATCTTTCGATAGTTTGCATGCAGTTTTCGGAATTTTTAGCAAAAGCATTATATAAGTTCTAGGCCATTGCTTCCGCAAAATCAGAAGAACTTGAATAATACCCTAGATATCAACCATCTATAAAGACCTCGTATCTCAGAATCAGGCAATCTTTCAAATGAAATTTCGGAGTACTAAGTCCATATAGCCAAGATGTGTTAATCCACAAGATTAAGCAGTTGTAAAATTTAATTTTTATTCCGGAAACAATCTACTGAACGTGTAAAGCCTATCGACACATCCACAGTAAGACTTTGTTTATCACTTTTAAACTTTTCAATTCTTTAGCATACCGTGACAGTCCACTGATGTACTATCATTTCCTTTTTGACACTACATTCTTTTTCCTTTTTCAATATTTTTTTAACTTTTTGACATTTTTAATGTTTTTGAATTTTCATCTTTTTCATATGTTTTTGATTTTTCTGCTTTCAATACTCCCCCTAAAATCAAAAACATATTTTGGATTTTAGATTTTTAAGAAATTCTATTCAGAAAAATATAACAAACCAATGTGGATCACAAGACCTCGTCGTCCTATCCTTTTCCAATTCCTGCATCTGCACTTGTAACAGATAAAATCAGTGTTTTTAATAGAGTGTATTTTTGACAATTCAAACTTTTTCAAAATTATCCTTCTTTAACTAACTCCCCATCAAAATGACAATGATATGACATTTCTGGATAAGTTAAAATGATTGGAGCTTCCATAATCCTGTATCAACCTTTGATCGGGTGGATCTTGGAACTCCTGCACATGAAACAACTATTTGAAAAGAGAGACCCAAGCCTTTTTGGTCTTGGGCTTTACATCATAAAGCTTATCATATTCACTTTCAAATCCATCATCATAATCAAAAGTTTCATCAAACATTTCGTCCAATGTTAATTTTGAAACTTTTTCGACCTTTTCTTGTTCTGTCTATTTTAGAAAATCATTTTTCAACTTTGAAAGATCATTTTTAATGATTGCTTCATTTGATTTGACATTTTTAGTATTAGCAGTAATAGACTTTTCATTTTCAGAATTCTTTTTAGCCACCCATGATTGTGACATGTTTCTTGCTTTCTTGATATAAAACCTCGAATCATCATTTGTTTTAAAGTTTGAAGTTTCACCTTTTTCACAAACTGAATTTTCAAACATTGATTCATTTTTGGTTTTTATTTCAGAAACAAATTCATTTTTGAATTTCACAATCTCTGGTTGTTTTTGTTTTTCATCTTTTAAAACATTTTTCCTTCGTGGAAACAAAGGCTTTAGATTCAGACACTTTCGAGCAATATGACCAATAGTATTGCATTTAAAGCATGTCCGTGTATCAGAATCATGTCCACTAGTGGTTTTTACTCCACTAGTAGTTTTGATCTTAGCCTTGTCACGAAGTTCTTTTTCTTTCTTGAAATCATCATTCGATTGCTTACTGATCTTACCTTCTTCTTGAACCGTATTCGTTCCGTACACAAACTTCATGTTTTTACCTTTGTATTCCTAGAACATTGTCTTCGATTTCTTCAACGATTCTTCTTCTTCATCCTCCAAACCCAAACCTGCTCTCCTGTTCTCAGGAAAATACCACCATTGCTACGGTAGTTGTTAAAATTCCTTTCGGGTTTAGAATATAATTTCTTTTGATTTTTCTCGAGATCATCTGATAAAACTTCCACAAGTTTGAACAATTTGTCAATTTGATCTTCTTTCACATTCCGAATCGGAAAGCTATCATCAAAATATAATCTATCAGAATCCTTAACTTTGTACATGACAACGTTAGGATCATCACTTAGACCATTTTCTGATGCTATATCGCCACTTTCGGATTGTGAATCAAATCTTTTATCGTCAGAATCATTTCCCAGAACATTCTTTATAACATCATTTACCACCGCTTTAATGTCATCATTTGATTTCGTAAAGTCTACGTCAATGTTCTCAGGCAATTTGTCTTTCATATCAGACAAGAGCAGAATATTAAATGCCTTTTCAACTTCATCATCTTTCTTGCAAGAATAGCTTTCAAGAAATGGTGGAGGAACATTTCTGTATTCTTTACGCTTTGATTTATCAACATTTTCCTTCGACTTGATCGTCGGTAAATTGTGATCAATGACATAAGCGTTAGTAGTGTAACTTTTCAGTAATTATCTTACTCTTTCTGTTTCTATTTTAATGTCATGAAGCTCACGTTTTGTTTCGGCAATGGTATTAATGTACATGTTAATTGCCTCTTGTTTATCAATCACTGTTGCTTTTAACATTTTTTCATTAGCAGCAAGTTCAAGATTAGCTTTTTTGACATTTTTATATTTTCCTTGTATTTTGTCATAAGCTTCTTTCATGTTTCTGTAATCATAACGAAAAGTTTCATTATGTTCAGTTAGTTCTCTTATGACTTTGATCTTATCAAGGCGTGATTGACAAGGACTTGTGCACTTTGCGCAAGGTTTTTCAACCTCCACAATTTTCACAACTTCCTATTCAGATATATTGACCTCAACTTTTACCTTTTCGGCCTCTGCTTTTAAAGCTTCTTCTTTTTGCATCTCAGCATAAGCTATCTCTTCTTCTTCTTCAGTTCTCCGCATATGTGCTTCAAGAAACGCATTCTCCAAAGCAGCATCAACATACGATGTCACTGGTTCATTTACAACCTCTGCCATCATAGCCACACCAGTTTTCTTTCCGATGTATCTGTTCCAGTCAAAGCCATCTTCTTCATGATTAGCAACAAGAGCTTGTTCGGATTTCTTTGAAGATTTATCTTCAATTTCGACTTGTGTCTTCTTTGGATATGGCTTGTATTGAAGAGCTTTCTCGTAATAATCATTGTTGTTACCGAAAGGATTTTGGCCTCCACTTGCTTCTTGATTACTACATTCGCGTTTGAAGTGTCCCTTTTGTCGACACCTGAAGCATGTGACTTTAGACTTGTCAAATCCAAGCTTGTTGCTTGAATTACCAATGTCTCTTCCGGTGAGTGCCACAAACTTTGTAACTCTTCGGATGATAGATGCAAGACTCCACTTGATATCCATTAGCTCTAGCTCTTCCTCATCCACTTGATCGTAATCCTCGACAGTCATTCCGGATTACCGATCTTTCCAGCAACAAGTCCTTCATATGATTCGAGAACAGTAGCAAGAAGTGCAATGTGTTGTTTGGCCACTTTCTCAGGAAACACGTTTTTCAAATCTACTGCAATGTTGCACTGAAAAACATTTGAATCAGAACTAGCTTGGCTTGTCTGACTTTGGAACGAAGAGCTTGAACTAGCACTAGGATAGCCAGCATATGGAGAACTTTGTTTTGAAGAGGAGTTTGTAGTAGCATTAAATGTTGTTTGAATTTTCGGGCTTTGAATCGGAGTATCTTGAATGCCTCCTTTGTAATACACACCGACATCTTGAACAACATTTGCATTCTTTGATTATGCAATCTTCATCAACTCCATTTCATGGCCTTCTAATTTGTCGATGAAAGATGATAACTTGAAATGTCTCCAAGTTGGACTATTTTTCAGAATTGTCAGATATGTAGTCCATTCTCCTTCTAGAAGTGCATCAGCCAACTTCTCAATTTGCTCTTCGTTAGACTTTTGATATCATGTCTTCGCATTTGGACCATGAGGTGACAGTATCTATCAATCATTTGCTTCATAGTTTCACCTTTGATAATCGTGAAGATCTTAAATTCTTTCTTAATTAAGG
This sequence comes from Scalesia atractyloides, assembly GCA_947069175.1. Classification (NCBI taxonomy): domain Eukaryota; kingdom Viridiplantae; phylum Streptophyta; class Magnoliopsida; order Asterales; family Asteraceae; genus Scalesia; species Scalesia atractyloides. Next base: position 52,614,213 of record CAMTDV010000015.1, on the reverse strand, counting down.
CCTTTTTGCTCTTGATCATTTCATCACTTCCTTTGAATTTGTCAAAAAGAGATTGCCATAAATCTTGTGAAGTTTCAAACTCTGGCAACAGTATCAGAATATCTTCCTTTACAGATTGTTGAATCAAACTAATCATTTTCTTTTCGGCGACATAATTTGCTTTATCACCCAGTGAAAACTTGTTCAACAGAAGATCTTGATCACGCTCATTCTTTGGCTATTTGTAACCATCCTCAACTGCAACCCAGCTGTCGAATTGGTTTGCTTGTATCCAATTCACAAACTTTTCCTTCCATCCTTCAAACTCGTCTATACTCATTAGCTTTGGCGGTTTCTGAGTAGTACCCATTTCGTTGCCGATATTCATCTTATTCGCCGCAGGAGTATTAGCATTTGATGAAGAAGCCATTTGAGAAACGAACACATTGTGAAAATCTTCCATCTTGACAACCTGAAGACTTATCTGAAAATATGATCAAACACTTGGAAATGATTAGCAATAGACAAATTTAGCACGATCGGTACGTTAAAAATGTTTTAAATTTTTCCGAAAACAATTTTTACCCGATTATATCTTTAAAATCATCTCATCGATACGATTCTAACGATATATAATGTTAGTGGCGTTTTTCGGGATTTTCATGCCTTTTTTTAAGAACCTTAGACAAGTTCGGGCGAACTTGTCAAAGACTTATCAAGTTCGGTCGAACTTGATATGGATATTTCAAGAAACAGGTAAGTTCGGTCGAACTTATGAAGAGTTTTCAAAACTTTAACTAAGTTCGAGCGAACTTAAGCAAATTTTCAACAAACTTTATACAAGTTCGGTCGAACTTGATAAATTTTGAAGAATTTTGTGATAAGTTCGAGCGGACTTAAGATAAAAAGCTTGAAAACTATCAACTTCGGTCGAACTTGAGTAAAATTCAGTGAATTTTCGTCAAGTTCGGTCGAACTTGGTCTCAAGTTCGATTGAAATGGTTTTGCTAATCATGGTTTTTTGAACTTTTTGAAATCAAATCGGTTGAATTTGATGTCCAAACTCTCAAGGGTTTACCACAAGTGTATTTTACATGACATATTCAAAAATCACTCATTTTTTTACCATGAAATCATCAAGTATGTGAAAATGTTAAGAAAAATGATAGAATGAAGTAGAATAAGAGAGATTCTTGTCTTGATTCCAGCAAATTTAGGTATCCAGGCTCTGATACCACTTGTAGGAACGTCCACGAACAGCTCGGGAACCTAAGTTTGCTATTTATTTTCTAATTAGGCGGAAACTAATGACTAGTTAATCGAATAACAAGAATTACTCATTTAAAGATTGATTTCATTGATCTAAAGTTCATATACATTCGAGATCCAGATTCGGCAGAGCTTCGCCTCTAAGATGCCAAAATTACAAGTTGTTACAAATGAAAACCCATGGCTCCTATTTATAGTGGAGCAAGTTCGCTCATAAAGACCTCAAGTTCACCCGAGGATGATAGAAGTTCGCCCGAACTTGACCTTAGTCAAGTTCGGTCGAACTTGACTTCTCAAGAACCAACACCAGCGAACTTGTCCTATATTTCTCATAAATACGCCTAGTTTCTAACAGTTTAAGCTCTAGCCACTTAGACTCGATACATAATGATGTAGGCAACAGACATATGCACCAACAAGTTTACTCAACCCTAACCCCCCGGCCTTCTTAGGTAAAGAAACTCTATTCCACGCCAACTAGTGAGTCTTCCTAACCTCGTTCGAGCTGCCCCACAAGAATCTATTTATTAACCCTTCTAAATCATGAACAACTTTAACCGGATTCTTATACAAGGAAAAGAAGTAAAAAGGGAGCTTTCGCGGACCGAGCGGATCAGCGTCACCCTACCCCCGATAGACATAACCGACGCCTTCCAAAGAGAGAGGCGTTTTTCAAAAACCTCATAAACAGGACGCCAATTGCTAATTCGATTCATGTTAGCTCCCATTGATATTCCAAGATGTTTAAAAGGCATAGAATCCGCTTCGCACCCAACCACCCCCGCCAGATCTTCCAACTCCACAACACTAACCCCTACACCATACATCTTCGATTTCCCAAGGTTTATTCTAAGGCCCGAACAAACATAAAAACACCTCAAAATTCTGACAATATTCAACACGTTGACCTCATCCCACTCTCCTAGAATGAAAGCATCGTCAGCGTAAAACAGGTGAGAAACCCGGGGACCATCATTAGGGAGACAAATATGCTTAAACACACCAATTTCGCAAGCTTTGTCAATTAAACATGATAAAGCTTCCATAACGGTGATAAATAAAACCGGGGAAATCGGGCTCCTTGTCTCATACCCTTCCTGCACTTGAACTCAAAGGTGGGAGAACCGTTCACCAGAACCAAGGCCCAAGCAGAGCAGAGGATACCCATGATCCAACCACACCATCTAGTCTGAACCCCATTTGCCTTAGCAGCTCGATAACAAAATTCCAGTTGATATTATCATAAGCTTTCTCAAAGTCAATTTTTAGAAAAAACGCCTTTTTGTTCCGCTTCTTCTGCCACGAGATCACCTCGTTAATCACCAAAGGCCCATCAAGAATAAACTTCCCACTTAAGAAGGCCGACTTGGAGTCGGAGACAACCGAGCCAAGTACCTTTTTGAGCCGATTAGCCAGAATTTTAGAAATGACTTTGTTAATTACACCAACTAGACTAATCGGCCGAAAGTCACCCAACCCCATCGAGTCTCTAATCTTGGGAATAAGAGGGCTGAAAGACGACCCACAACCAACGTTGATTCGACCTGTATCAAAAAATTATCCAAAATTCTCATAAAATCAATCTCGAATAAGCTCCAAAACCTTTTAAAGAACCGGAAATTGAACCCATCCGGACCGGGGGCACGGCCGTCCCCGTTGTCGAAAACAACACCTCTAATCTCTGTTTTCGAAAACCTCTGTTCCAACCCAACTGCCATGTCAGCTGAGATCTTCTTAATAATCGGACAGACCAACGAAGGTCGCACCACATACTCTTCCACAAACTTATCTCTAAAGAACTTGAAAACCTCCTTTTTGACGAAAGCCGGTTTCGAGACCCAGTTCCCATTAACCTCCAACACGTGGATAGCATTGCTGGCCTTCCTACAATTACTTATAGAATGAAAGAAGCTAGAGTTCTCGTCGCCATCCTTAGCCCATCTAACACGAGACCTTTGGCGGAGATCCATTACTTTAGCTTCTTCCGCTTCGAGAATCACTTTCTTGTTTTCCCAAAAAACCCACTCCTCTTCTTCGGTCAAATCCCTGGTTTCCATCACAACCTCTAAATCATTCAGCTCATCTCTAGCAGCAGACACCATCTCTCCCTCCTTTTAATCATGTCGTCCCTCCATTCTTTTAACCGACTCCAGATGTGACCAAGCTTCCTAATCAGAGATAAATCAGGCGGACCACCTGAATTGCTAAAACTCAAACAAGCCTCCTTAACAGTGTCTTCAAAACCCTGCCTACCTAGCCAAGAATTTAGCACACGGAATGGCCGGGCACCAAAATTCAGCGACTTGGATATAAGAATAATGGGGTTGTGATCGGACCACATTCTAGAAAGAACCTGACAGCACGCTTCAGGCCATGCATTGAAGAACTCCGAATTGACCAAAAACCGGCACAGCTTGCTGAGTTTCCTTCCGTCATCAGAACAACATGTGAACTGTCTACCCTGCAAAGCGTATTCCGGTAACCCAGAGTCAAAGATGAACATATTAAAATTATTTGCGCAAGCTTGTTTAAAGTTGCAGTCCTCTTCTCCTCACGAAATCCCACCACATTAAAATCCCCAGCCACAACCCAACATCCATTAGTGGAATTGATTAAAGCATCTAAAGAATCCACAGCACCTTCTTCGCCGGCACACCCTGTGGTGCGTAAAGTTGAGAACATTCATGACCATATCACATCCTACCAACTTTCCCCTGATGTGCAAAAAAATCATGTCCTTCGTAACACCCGTCTGTTGGAAAACAGACATGTCCCAGACACAGACCAATCCCCCCGAAAGACCAGTCGAACCGACGCAAGCCATATCAAAATTCCTATTCCCCCAAAACCGCATAGCATCCTCCCTGGAAACATCGGACATCTTGGTTTCTTGAAAAGCTAAGAAATTAAGGCCGTGTTTACCTTTGATCTCTTTCACCCAGCCAGATTTCACACCTCCCCTTATAGCCTTGATATTCAAATAAAGATTATTCATGATCTAACCTCATTAATACCTCCAGAACCAATCACTTTCCTAACCAGATCGGAATGTTCGTGCAGCATGACATCGAGCCTAGCTCCAATAGAGATGGTGTCTCCGACTTCTCTCTCAAACCTCTCACTATGGTACTCCCCACTCCCCTTCCCGGACAACCTACCACCGAATCCATGAGTTGGGTCTCCTCAATTCTGCTAACGTTGGAAGACTCAGAAGGAGCCCTAGTATTGAGATCAAAACCACAGGAGCCCCCACCTACCTCTGGATTAACTCCCCTCTGGTCTAAACCTGCCCCCCCCATTAGATCCCGGAGGCCCAGCCCATGAGAAAGGTGCCTCAAAGGAAGTCCCAGTCCTCTTCTTGGCCCTTTGCCCACCTGAGGAAGCCCACACCCTTTTCAGGCCTAAGATCTACGAGCAACCAAGTTGGGCTTCTTCTTAGACTTAATGGTATTGTCCCCGGATTTAAAAATAAAAGACATTATCATACAACTGTACCCACGTGCGTCTGCCTCGGGCCCCACCAGAGAATGAACCAAATTCCTTCAGCATATTTCCCAGGAGTTTTTTCACCTGCCGCCTCAATTCCATAGCCTCCAATTTCTCTATCCTCATGCAAGGGAACATCACCAGATTGCATGCCCTCAGCCCCTTCGTCTTCCTCCTCCGGTTGAGAAACCCCAACTGAAAAATCCTCCGACGAGGCCTCACAAGTCACGTCGTCATCATCACCCACTACCTTTAGGCAGTCTGGAATCTAATCATCATGTTCTTCCGAGATCCAAACATTAAATTTTTTTCTATCCCAGGACAGGGTGGCTTCACTACTAATCCTCTTCCCACCACCCACCAGAACACCTACACGGCTTACCGATAGTTCATCATCCTCTGGACTTAAGACAACGACATGGAGAACCTTTCCAAACACCTCTGAGAGATTAAGAGGAACCCCTAGGATTTTGAGCCAGGAAATTCTTTCGTAAGGAAGAGATTGGCCAAGCCAAACATCCAACTGACTAAACCACACCTTCCATTCCTCGTGATTACACAAGAACTCCCCAGCATCCTTAGTGTCCATGAAGTTAATCAACACAGAAAGACCTCCCAAGTCGTGAAGCGAGCATAAACTCACACCTGCCTCGTTTAACAGTCTCCGAAGTGAGACTAAAGAATCCAAACTTGAAGCACGACCAACCAACGCCCTCCCATGCATAGAAACAAAATCGTTGGTTTCCACTGGAACCACAATGGTCTTTCCAACGGGCGAATCCATCCCCCTGTCACTTTCTCCAACTCCCTTAGCAGCCATATCTCGGTACGAGACGTCACTCCTCCATGCCTGACCCCGGTCCGATCGAGAGGGGGAGCCTGGTATTGGGGGCCATTACATGAAAGGTTCGCCTTGTTGGAAGACTCTTGAGCAAGAACCTCTGCGTTTTCTGTAGCGAATCTCGTGATATTGATCAAAAGCTTGTTTCCTCCCATATTCGCGTTAACTCCGCTTGAGCTCGGCCAGATCCCTAACATCCTTGAAACTGATGAACCCGAATCTATTCCCTTGCTTGTCTGTCTTCCTCGCAACGTAGGCTCCTGAAATCTCTCCAAAAACCCTTAAAAAGATAAAAGAGCATGGATGAATTTGAAGGCTGGAAAGAGAAATTCATGAACTGGGTTCAAGCTAATTACTTCTACAGTTGGGTTGCTATGCAAATCGGTTATGCGAGGCCAAAAGATGAACGTAATCAAGATCTTGCTTTGGTTAAGTTTACGCCAGAACTTAAAGATGCATATGTGGCAGAGAAGAGAATGATCAGTCTGATACAGCAATCAGTGAAAGAAGACATCTTGATCTTGCTACCTGAATGCTCGACGTCATAGATGTTGTGGAATGCACTATGTGCCAAATATCTGGGAAGTGCCGAGATGATTAAAAGCAAGAAGGCTTTAATCAAGAAAGAGTTTGATATTTTTACGATGATTAAAGGCGAAACCATGAAGTAGATGATCGATAGATATTGTCATTTAATGGTTCAGATGCGAAGACTTATATTCATAAAGCTGATGAAGAGACGATTGATAAACTGGCAGATGCACTTCCTTAGGGGGAGTAGTCGACCTACTTGATGGTATTGAAGAATAGTCCGTGTTGGATGCATTTCAAGCTATCATCTTTCATTGACAAGTTAGAAGGACATGAAATGGAGTTGCTAAAAATGGCCAAATCAAAGAATGCAAATGTTGTGCAAGATGTAGGTGTGTACTACAAAGGAGGTGTTCAGGAAATTTCGAGTCCGAAAATTCAAACAGCGTTTAGTGCGAATATGAATTCTTCGAATAATTCATTCTAAAGTCAACCGAACACTCAATTATACCCGAGTTATGATCAGAGTCCTCCGAACACATGATATTCGAGTACTGGTTCAAATTCACAGTTTCAGAACCAAACTAATTAGTCAAATCAGACAAATCATTCTAGTTCTGATCCAGATGTTTTTCAGTGCAACATTGCGGTCAATCTGAAGAATGTTTTCCCTGAACAAGTGGCCAAACAACATATAGCACTTCTTGCAACAATGCTTGAATCACATGAAAGTTTAGTTGCGGGAATGATCGGAAATCCAGAGATAACTGCTGAGGATTACGATCAGGTTGATGAAGAGGAGTTAGAACTGATGAATATAAATGGAGCTTAGCATCGATTATCAGAAGAGTCACAAAGTTTGTTGCGCTTACTGGAAGAGACATTGGAAACTCGAGCAATAAGCTTGGATTTGATAAGTCGAAAGTAACATGCTTCAAATGCTGACAAAAGGGGCATTTCAAACGCGAGTGCACGAATCAAGAAGCAAGCGGCAATCAAAATCCTTTCGGCAACAACAATGACTATTAGAAGAAAGTGTTGCAGTACAAGCCATATCCAAAGAAAACTTAAGTTGAAGTTCAAGATAACTCTTCAAAGAAAACTGAAAAAGCTCTAGTTGTGTCTCACGAAGACGAAGGTTTTGACTGGAATAATTATATTGGCAAGAAGACTGGTGTTGCTTTGATGGCAGAGATCATGGATGAATCAGAATCAATAGTTGATGATGCAGCTCTTGAGAATGCGATCTTAGAAGAATATCTACAAAGAACAGAGGAAGAGGAAATGATCTATCACGAAACAAAGATGAAGAACATTATCCCTCCTAACTTTCATTCTATTTTGCAGGTTGCTTTGGAAATATATCGCAAGAGCAAGTGGCTGAAGAAAAGAAACCAGAGGTCGAGGAGGTCATTGACGTGATAAAGGAGATGAATGCAGAGAATCTCACAAAGATTGCTGACAAAGCCATGATGGCAAATCTGAAACAGGTGGGTTCAGATGTAAAGGTGATTAAAAAGGAAGTTGTGAAAGTTATGGAAGTTGAAAAACCTTGCACAAAGTGCAGAAAACCTTGTGAGCAATGTGTTGAGAAATCTAAAATCATAAGCGAACTAAATGTGCATAACGAAAATTTTAGATACGATTATTGCACGATGAAAGAAGCTTATGATAAGATGAAAGGCACTTATTGCAATGTTGAAAAATATAATTTAGAACAAGGTGCCACAATAAGAATGTTAAAAGCAACGGTAATTGAAAAACAAGAAGCAATTAATATGTATATTAATACTATTGCTGAAACAAAACAAGAGTTTCAAGATATGAAAATTGAAACTGAGCAAGTTAGGCAACTTCTACTCAGTTATACGACTAACGCTTATGTTATCAATCATATTCTTCCAACGATTTCGTCGGACGAAAATGATTTGAAACCAAAAGGCAAGAAGCGTGGAGAGTATAGCAATGTTTCACCTCCATTGTGCGCAAGTTATTGTTGCAAGAAAGTGAATGGGATTGAGAAGGCAACTAATATAACACTTTTATCAGAAACAAATGATAAGTTGCCTAATAACATTGATGTAGTCTACACGACATCTAATGATGACAGTGAAGCAGATGTGAAAAATGTGGTTGAAAATGTTTTGGGAAATGATTCTGATGATGGCAGCTTTGAGAGCGCCAACTCAAGTTTGAACAGTTCTGAATCACAATCCGAAAATGATGACACATCTTCAGAAAATAGCCTAAGTGATGATCCTAACGTTGTGATGTACAAAGTTAAGAATTCTGATAGACTATATTTTGATGATAGTTTTCCGATTCGAAATGTGAAAGAAGATCAAATCGAAAAACTATTCAAACTTTTTGAAGTATCATCAGATGATCTTCAGAAGAATGAAAAGAAATTTTACTCAAAATCCAAGAAAAATTATAACAACTACCAAAGGAATGGTGGTGACTTTCCTGAGAACAGGAGAACGGGTTTGGGTTTGGTGGTAGAAGATGAACCGAAAAAGAAACAAAAGTCACCATTTCACGAATATAAGAATAAAAACATGAAATTCGTGTTTGGGACAAACACGGTTCAGGAAGAGAATTCGATTGGAAAGCAATCGAATGATAAGTTTAAGAAGGAAAAGGAACTTCGTGATAAGGCTAAATCCACAAGTGGAGTAAAACCCACGAGTGGACATTCTGTTGCTCGGACTTGCTTCGAATGCAATGAAGTTGGTCACATTGCTCGCAAGTGTCCAAAATCAAAGCCTATGTATCACCGAAGAAAGACAACTTTAGATGATGAGAAACCTAAGCAACCAGAGATCGTAAAGCCAATCACGATCTTAAAACGAAATAATGAATCTAACAATGAAGTGAAACCTAAAAGTGAACCTAAAATTGAGAAATCAACTTTTGAAAAGGGTGAATCTTCTAAATCAAATGAGAACAAAGATTCAAAGTTTTACATCAAGAAAGCTCAAATGAAATCTCAAGCTTGGGTTGCAAAGAAAACCTCATCATCATCTAAAAGTGCAAAGTCTGTTTCAGTCAAAATTGGAAATGTCAAACCATCTGATTCAGTCAATGTTAAAGATTCCAAAGAAACAATGACTGATAAGGGGGTTCTAAAAAATGATTTTCCACAATTAAAAAAGGATCTTCCAAAACAAACAAAGGAAGATAAAATTGAAAAGTTTTCAAAGTTGACATTGGACGAGATGTTTGATGGTGATTTTGATTACGAAGATGTTTATCTGAATCCACCCAAGACCGGAAAGGCTTGGGTTTCTCTATTTAAATAGTTTCTTTACATGTGCAGGGGCTCCAAAGATCCATCTTGTCAAAGTGGATCACGTCACATGACTGGGATGCGTGCCTTACTCTTCGAAATTAAAGCAATCAATGGATGGTACGTGGGATTCACGGGTAATCAAGGAGGTAGAATCGTTTCAGAAGGAAAGTTATCTAATGGTGTGGTTTTGATAAGGTCAACTATATCGCTGAGCTGGAGAACAACCTTCTTAGTGTTTCTCAGATCTGTGATAAGCAGTTTACCACCCATTTCAACGACAAGGAGTGCATGATCATTATGTGCTAGATATGAGCGTTACTACTACTACTTCGAAGTCGGCTCAATGTTTCGTAACGAAGGCCACAGAGAAGGAGTCAATTCTTTGGCACAGAAAGATGTGTCATATATATCTCAGAAAGATGAATCATCTGGTTCACAATGCCTTGGTTGAAGGAGTGAATCTTAGAAGCTTTCACATGACCGATAATTGTCTGGAATGCAAGAAAGGAAAGCAGATTAATAAGTCTCATCCAAGAAAGATTCTTAACTCCATCAAGCTGCCGCTCGAAAGACTGCATATGGATCTTTTCGGTCCTGTGAATGTCCATAGTATATCTGGAGATCTTTATTGTCTTGTCGTCACTGATTATTATTCAAGATTTTAATGGCTCTTCTTCCAAGAGAGCAAAGACGAAACGTTTGATAATCTTATGATCCTCTTTAGGAAGATTGAAAATCTGTATCATCTCCCTATTAGAAGAATCCAAAGCGATAACAGTACAGAATTTAAGAACGGCCGAATGAAAGAATTTTGCAACGACAAAGGCATCTTACATGAATTCAGTGCTCCATACACTCTACAACAAAATGGAGTAGCTGAGAGGAAGAACCGAACGTTAATAGAAACAACAAGAACTATGCTTGCTAATTCAAAGCTTCCTGTCAGTTTTTGGAGTGAAGCAGTCGTAGCAGCATGCTATACATTGAACAGAGTCTTGACGGTCAAACCTACAAAGAAGACTTTCTTTGAATTGCTAAACCGAAGGAAACCCAATCTGAAGTATTTAGAACCGTTTGGAGCACCTTGTACAGTCCTTGATTCAGATGGAAAGTTTGGTGCCAAATCGATAGATGGTTTCTTTGTCGGCTACGAAAGTCAACTCAAGAGAGTCTATCTTCCAAGTCTGAGAAGAGTGGTAGAAGCACAGCACGTCGACTGTTTTCGATATACAACTCCAATTCAAAGAGCAGGCGATGCTTAGTTGTTCAATTATACTGAATTGTGGAAATCTTTTGCCTTGCTAGAAGAGCCTTCTAAAGAAGACATTGATGTGTTATATTATCTACATTAGTTGGCTGATCATGAGCAGATTATCAGACCAATAATGGTTAATCAACCAACTGTTTGATCATTTTCTTCTGGTGCAAGTCCTAGCAGTAGTGGTGTTCAAGAAACTCATGTAGAACAAGAGACACCGGCTACAGAACCAGTAAATGCTACAGAGGAACCCAATCTCTCTCAAACACATAGTTTCGATTCTTTTGAGGCTCCAACATTTGATGATGATGGAGAATCTTCTTCTGATGAAGAATCTGAGTAGATAACAAGTATGTTGAATCAATCTGCTGGCCTAAGTAATCGAAATGAAGCGTCTTCTAGTGCTCCTGAAGTTGAAACGGTGGTAAATCAGAATATTACTAATCAGGAGAACACTGTTGATGTTCCTAGTGAAGTGATGCCGAGATCTTATTCATACCACCCATCAAATTCTATAATTGGTGAATTGCAAGTTGGTGTACGAACAAGGAGTCAGATTAACAAAGCTTTGAGTTGTTTCTATACTCGAGTAGCTCCGACTCAAGAGTATTGCTATTATTCATGTTTCATATCCAGATTGAACCGAAGAATGTTACTGAAGCTTTAGGTGATGAGAATTAGGTGCTTGGGATGCAAGGAGAATTACTACAATTCGAAAAGCTAGGGGTATGGATACTAGTTGACCTTCCGGAGAATCAAAAGGCGATAGATACTAAATGGGTCTTCAAGTGTAAGCGCGATGATCGTGGAGTGATAGTGCGCAACAAAGCTCGACTCGTTGTCAAAGGATTCCATCAACAAGAAGGAATTGATTACACCAAAGTGTATGCACCAGTAGCACGTTTGGAGTCAATACGAATTTTCCTTGCATTCGCTGCTTGGAAAGGATTTAAAGTGTATCAATTAGATGTGAAATCAACTTTTCTATACGGTAAGCGACAAGAGCAAGTGTACGTCGGCCAACCACCGGGTTTTGTTGATCTGCTGAACAAAAAGAAAGCCTATCTTCTGGATAAAGCACTGTACGGTTTGCATCAGGCCCCGAGAGCTTGGTACGAGACGTTATCTCATCATCTCATTGGCAACAGCTTTATTAGAGGAACAGTCGATAGTACGCTATTTAGCATAGAAGTTGGAAATCATCTGATTATCGTACAAATTTATGTGGATGACATCATATTTGGTTCGACGAATGATGATCTTTGCAAAGAGTTTGAAAAAATCATGAAGAAGAAATTTGAGATATCCTCTATGGTGAAATGAAATTCTTCCTCGGATTGCAAGTTGATCAGTTGCCAGACGGTATTTTTATCCACCAAACCAAGTATGTTCAAGATATATTGAAGAAGTTTGAGATGGATAGCACGAAGCCGTTATCTACTCCTCTGGCACTCAATCACGGAATTTGCATCGATGAAACCGGAACCAAAGTTGATGATACTCTTTACATGTCGATGATAGGATCACTCATGTATCTGACGGCATCTCGCCCAGATATAATGTATCCTACCTGCCTTTGTGCACGTTGTCAGTCAAGTCCCAGAATTTCTTACATGCAGACCGTGAACGGATTTTCAGATACTTGAAGAGGTGTCCAAGCACCGGCTTGTGGTACCCAAAGAATGACAACTTTGATCTGACGGGATATGCTGACTCTGATTTCGGTGTTGACAAATTGAACTCAAAGTCTACGACAGCCGGTTGCCAGTTCTTCGGAACTCGACTAATAACTTGGCAGTGCAAGAAACAAACAACGGTCGCTCTCTCTACTTGTGAGGCAGAGTGCATCTCGGCTTCAAGTTGTTGTTCACAAATCTTGTGGATACAACAACAGAAGAGAGACTATGGATTGCAATTTCTTGACACTCCATTATATGTAGACAATAAGGCAGCAATCGACATAACAAAAAATCCAGTTCATCACTCTCGAACAAAACATATCGAGATTCGTTACCACTTTATTCGTGATTGCTACGAAAAAAGATTGGTACGAGTTGAGTAAATCCACACCGATGAACAAAAAGCTGATTTTTATACCAAACCTTTTAGTCTTTAATGGTTTAAATACTTAATGAGACTTAACGGTATGAAAAATCTTTTGACAGGTGCGGAAGCAGAGGTTGAATATGGATTAGAGGACGAGTTCTCGTGATCCTCATTGGTTTGTTATCATTTTAGATTTTAATTTCTTAAAAACTAAAATCCAAAAATATGTTTTTGATTTAGGGGGAGAAATGAAAGCAGAAAATACAAAAACATATGAAAAACCAAAAAGTACAAAAACATGAAAAAGACAAAAAGAATTTTGTGACAAAAAGGAAATGATAGTACATCAGTGGACTATCACGGTATGCTAAAGAATTGTAAAGTTTAAAAAAGTTTAAACAAGTCTTACTGTGGATATGTCGATAGGCTTTACACGTTCAGTAGATTGTTTCTGGGATATAAACTAAAATTTACAACTACTTAAACTTGTGGATTAACATCTCTCGGTATGGACTTAGTACTCCGAAATTTCGTTTGAGAGATTGCCTGATTCTGAGATATGAGGTCTTTATAGATGATTGATATCTGGGTACTATACAAGTTCTTCTGATTTTGCGGAAGCAATGGCCTGGAACTTGTATAATGCCTTTGCAAAAACCCTTAAACTGCAACAAAATTGAAAGAATCGAAAGATCTAATCAAATGGAGTGCTTAAAAGATTACTTAATTGGAACACACCTTAAAGTCGAGCCTTCATTTCTTTGTCGATACGGTGGTATTAACCTGAGCTCTCAAGGCTTCGCATAACCCAGATACAGATATCAATTACGCTATACTCACCTGTAAGATGAAATCTAGGGAATCTTGATACAGGAGTATATTCTAAGATGGGAACCATAGTTGAGTCAGGTTTCATAATTCTAACTAAGATATCTTGGAACAATTGAGAAATGTGTCAAAGTTTAAGTGGACAAACATATCGACAATCTAGGTAAACAAGTTTAAAACTTAAAGTCATGAAAAGGTCAATGGTACTGGTGATACGTCTCAAACAACTGATATGATCCTTAGACACGAATTCACAAAAATATGTCTGTAAATATGTTTGTACATAGCTTATTTGATTTCAGATTTAAACCCAAAAAGATTTTCAGTGTGTTTTAGCTTAAACTTTCGAAAATTCAAAAGATTTTGTTTCTACATTGTTTTCAACAGCCGATGATGGAAAGCGGATCTTCGGAGCTCGGAATGGTGCAAGTTGTTGGAAATCTTGATGAAAACGGGTTGGGAGCTAATTTGTAAAATCAAAATACACGAAAAACGATGAAAAGTTCATTAATTTGAAACTTTAAATTGAAGGAAAACATCAGTTTGTTCATAACGATTCAAACCGGGGTCATTAACTTGGACTCGGCAGACAAATCGGTTAACCAAGGTCATTAAATTGGACTCGGTCAACTGAGTGGATTTTCATAACTGGTAAACATGTGAAAGTTCAGGGTTAAAAATGAAAATTTTGAAAAAGTTTAAATTTGCGCCTTAATCAAGTTCGGCCGAAGTTACTAATTGAAAATTGTTTCACAATAGCATAACTTCAGGCAAAGTTGAAAGATGAGAATTGATATTTGAGAGATAAGTACGCCCGAACTTGACTAAGTTTAAAAGATGAACTTCGCTCAAAATATCGTTTTATCAGTTTCTGAACTTCGAGCGACTTATAGGCGATTTGAGAGAAAGTGTGAAATTATTGCAAGAATTATACGGTTGTGCTGCCTGATTTGAGACCTGTTATAAGTGATAGGCACACTTATGAACATGGCTTAGGTATAAATTGCATAGATTGACCATGATTTGAACTTGTTTGAACTGAGTTGGACCGAAAACGTTAAATAAGTAGATCTAGGGTCGGATTGAACAAATTGAACGGTGAAATCTGTTATTAATCATGTTAACATCTTAAACAAACCATAAAATCGATCATTGGATATGTGTATATGTTGCAGGTTTTTGTTGGCGATGATGACAAGTTCACCCGAACTTGTTGAAGTTGTTTTGAAACAACTTCGGGCGAAGTTGTCATCATAATGTGTAAAGTTTGAAAATTTTAACAAGTTCGCCGGAACTTGTTTAATAATGTTCAAAATCCTGTAAACACAACAAGTTCTCCTGAACTTGTTGAGAAAATGTCAAAACTTGTTTCAATAACATGTTCGACCGAAGTTGTTTAATTTTTTAATGTTTGGCATCAAGTTCGCCTGAACTTGATGAATGTTTGGTGAAAATTTGTGAAAAATTTGCTAAGTGTTTGATTTCTTTCTTCGTAGAACAGCCAACTTTCGTTTAATAAGTTTCACAACACCTGTATCTCGCTGGATGAGAAGATTTATCCTACGCTGACTGCATTCTCCGAGATTCTAGAATTTTTAGGGAGAATTCCGATCACGAAGGCGATTACCGAAAAGCATGTCGTTTGTAGATCGCATGTATATCTTTTCTGGAACGCAGCATCTTATGACAAAGCGAACAAAGTGATAAAGTCTGTTGTTCGTGTTGGTAATGAAGACAAAGAGATTTTGGTCACTGAAGCAGATATTTGAAGGGTTCTTAAATTCAACGACAATGAAAATGATCCAATTAGCTTTGAAGAGAGAATGGTAAAAGGTTGTTTCTACGAATGGGATACAAAGGTCATGCAGATGAGCCTACAATGAAGAAAGGCGGTGTTCCTATACCGTACAAGCTTTTGATTCATGCTATTATTCACGCTTTCAGTCACAGGAAAGCATGGCTAGATGATATTCAAGACTACATGGCCTGCATGGTTACTGCATTAGTGCTCAATAAAAAGTTCAACTACTCGAAAGTGATCTTCAAGTTTATGTCAAAGAATATGAGAAAAGACAGATTAGTGATGTATCCGATGTTTGTTCAGATGCTGATAGACGAGAAATTCAATGATATTGCTAAAAATCTCAACGATATTCTTTATCTGAGCCATATGGATGAAACAACGTTGAAAGAAGCTCAAGATATACCAGAAACAAGATTCTTCTCCTATTTCAAAGCCTGTGTTTGGTGCTATTGTCAAAACTGATTATGTCGCACCACCTGAGAACAAATGGAGAAAGGATGGTAGTGGAGACGATAAAGATGAAGTTGAACGGTTAAATAATTTCAAGGAGAAAAGAGGCGATTGGTATACCAAGAGGGTGGTTGTCGTTGAAAAGCCGAAAAGCAAAAGGGCGTAAAAGAAAGTTAATGTTGAAGGATCGAGTGCTGCAGTTAACATTGAAAGTCAAGAAGCTGAGACTGTTACAGCTGGTGCTGATCATGACGATGTTATTTCAGCGACTTCTGACAAAGATGATGAATCGTCTGAAGATTCTGCTGACATTCGCCAGAAAGAAACTAAGAAGCAAAAAGAAGAAGAAAGGTTGAAAAAGCTTGGTGAAGATCTATATGAACCAGGTTCTGATGAGTGTTCCGATGAGAACGTCCTAAGAAGAAATCAAAGTGTTCAAAATCAATGCTGGAGACTCAAAGAAATCTACGGGTTCTCCTAGTACTCGAGGAAAGAAAAAGCCTCAAAGTCGTAGGTACTTGAGTCAGAAATCGAAGAAAGGAGTTACACAAGAACCTCCTATTTCTAATTTGCAAGAGATTCCGATCATTGAAGTACAAGTTCCACCAACGACTGCAATACAAGAACCACCAACAGTTATTGAAGTATCGGTTCAGAGTTCACACCTATCAAGTCCAAAAGCTGCTGCAAAGGGACTCCTAAAGCAACTACTACAAGATCAAAGCAGTCTACTCCACAAAATGCCAGAGCTAGAGAGTTTAAAGATGCTTTCGGTGAAATTCCAGATAATATTACTCATCTAGTCACAGCTGAAGATCTTTCAAATTGGTTTGAAGATACTCCAGTTGATATGTTAGAGAAAAGAATCAAAGCTCTGGAGGATAAACTGAAACATAACAAAATCGAGAAAGAAGCTCTGGAAAAGAAAGTGAAGCAGAGTGATGTTGAAAAAGAGATTTTGCAAGAAAAAGTCAAGTTTCTTGAAGATAACAGAGGGTACATGAAAGCGATAGTTGATAGTCTAAGTAATGCGAATGAACATTTAAAGAAAGATATTGTTGAGCTTAGATCTAAACGTGGTCAGAATGATAGAAGGTTTGCCAGGCTGCAGAAAGTGTTATCTAACAGTTTGGGCATTGATTTCAAAGCAGAGTATGAAAGACATGATGTTCAAGAAGCCAAAGATTAAGCTGCGAAAGAATTGGCAGAACAGGGTAAAGGCAAAGGGATTATTGAAGGTGCCTCAAAACCGTCAGAGGAGCCATTGATTGAAAAGACTGTTGAAGCAGAAAAAGATCCTGAATCAGAGATCGTTCCTGATGATGTTTCTATTGTTGAATCTCAGGAAGCAGAAAAGAATGATGAATCGAACAAAGCTTCTGAATTAGAAAAAGATGATGAGGAGGAAGATGATGAAAAAGACGATGACCCTGAATATGATACGAAAGATGATTCAAATCACGACGATGATGGTGGTGATGATGATCAGGGGTGTTGGTCTAAAGGCTGATTCTGCTAAGGTTTATTCTGAGTTTGATTTTGAATCTTTGATTAACGATGACGTGAACATGGAAGATGATCAAAGTAAGGGGGATCATACAGAGCAGGCAGGCCACAAGATGTTGATGTTTCTGACACGATAGTTTCTATGCTTGTTGCTGCTGTACATGAAAAGCCGTTGATGATAATGTTGGATCCAAGTATTGAAGAAAGGGAGTTTGTTCACAACTACACCAAAGAAGAATTGGCTAGAATGTTCGAAGTTGATGCTGATTCGTTCGAATTCGATTTTGAAGAAGAATTGGTGAACATCAAGACGTTTGAACCAAAGGAGTATGCGTACAAGCGAGTATCAGAAGCAGATGATTATGATCGTGTTATATTTGAAGATGCTTCTGATGATGAAACTGAAAAGTATTCTAATATCAATACTGACAGTTTTCTGACGATTGAAGAACTTATGAGTCAGATTGATGTGAATCTGTTAAAGCAAAAGATTGATGAAGTGGTAAAGGAAGGTAATATTCCTAAATGCTACACGAAAGAACATATTGTCGAAGCAAAAAGTCGTGGTTCAAAGAAATGCCTAAAGAAAGGAAGTTCAATTGACCACTAGCGTTCTTTACACGTGACAAAGACAAATCTCTTGGTGATATTCTGAGTTGGGGATGGATAAGAGATCTTGATGTATATGCTATCAAATGGGAGTTTGGGGTTTAGTACTTTAGACATTTTGCAGATATAAAGACGTTACCATTTTGGGATGTTGAAGAGTTGGTGCAAGCAAGAAACATCAGTCTTCAGATGAAGTTCAACGAACAACGGCTATGGAGGGTTATCAAGTTTGAAGCTTTAAGAGGTTTTGAATTGTGGAAGCCGTTTATACCGAAGCGCAGAATAAAGATGGATAAAAAGACGGGTATTAAAGATGTAACCTTGGTGATGAAACGACCAAGAGCAATGAAGAACATGCCACTAAAGCCCATCGAACAAGATTTTCATCCTTCTTGTGGTGGCAACTGGATCCAGAAACGAGTGAATCAGTAATTGTATTACGAGCTGACAAATCATGGAATATCACAAAAGAACAAGATCCGGAATGCATTTAACGTAGAAGGATTTGGGGTTTGTGGATAACTATTTGTATACTAAAACCAATGTGGCTAGTCAACTGCTTGAGAGAAGATGTTAAATATTTATTCATCAACAAGATATGTTTCAATAAACATGAAGAAGTCCAAGAAAAACAATACCAAGGTGTGATTAATGTTTGCTATGCACATGGTATTAACTCAGGTCATATGTGGGAATCAAGATGGAGAGAGTTGGAAAGAGAAGAGTTCTTAAAAGAGGAAAAGCGTCTCGAGAAGATACACGAAAGGGGTAGAGAGGCAAGAATCAAACGATTTCAGTTCATGAAATGGGCACCTCCTACTGACCAAACGCCTATTCCTAAGCAAGAACGTCAAAGAAAGCCGTACAAGAACTTCTTCGGAAGAGGTTGAAGGTTGAAGACTGATCAAGACCGCGACAATATCTAAGGGGGAGTTTGTTGATACACAATGTCTATTTTCAGGGTCTTGGATCTAGTCTGTATGTTTAGGGCTTGTGATTGTTATAGTTTTGATGTATTTATGTTGTAACAGCACAACTTCGGCCGAACTTGTGTGAAGACAGATCAAGTTCGCCCGAACTTGATCTAGTCAACCACAGTTCGAGCGAACATGTGACTCTATATATAGTTGTCTCTGGGTCTTTCATTGTAAGAACTTTGAGTTGACGACAGCGAAGCTCTGTCTGTTTGGATTCTTGATGTACTATTGATTTGAACTAATAAACAGACAATTTAAACAGTAAATCTTGTGTATTCGATTAACAAGTCACATAATTTCCGCTTATGTTGGACTTTAGATACAAATTAGGTTCCTATGTAGTGGAGGAGCGATCCTAACAATTTGGTTAGTTGGCTAATGGATTGTATTATGAATTCTAATTGTATAGTGAAATTTAGCATAAAGTCCTTTAAAGTACTCAAACTTTATATCAACACACCAGAGAACGCGACTACAGGTTGACTGAAAGGTATTGATACTGAACATGGTTTTTATATTCCTATCTTTTTATATTTACGTAGTACAATTTCATTAATAGAAGTTTTCTCTTAATATATAATGTTTCTATTTAGAGAACATGGCAGATATGGAGTTATGATAAGGTCATTGTGAGAAAAGGCAAAAACGCTATAGTTGGTATTATGTTTGCAGTGAGGAGTCTCGAGGCGTAAACTATTTAAGTTTGAGATGATTGCTGAAGACAAGTTCCAATTTTGGGATGGAGAGTCAAGATGGTTATATCGACACCAGAGAACACGACTATAGGTTCACTAAAGGTATTCAAACTTAACATTGTTTTTATATTCTTATATTTTTATATTTACTAAGTAAAATTTTATTAATAAAAATTTTCTATTAAAATAGATGTTTCTATTTACACATAGTACAATTATGAAGGCTGTTAGAACATTTCTAAGAGGTAAACTAAGGCTAAAGATTGAATATCAAATTTTTAAGACAGGTTGTACATCTAACAAAACTACTAAAACCGTATTTTGTAAGGTTTAACATCAACATTTGTAATGGACATCATAAATGAATCTTATATTAGTCGGTCTAAACACCGGCCGCAACGCGCGCGAGCATTCCCACTAGTGATCCAAAGATTATGATCAATTACAAAGTGCAAAATAAATAAGAAGGATAAGAAGGAATTTAGTTCATTGATCTTAGATCTGGAAAGTTGAGATTAGTTTTAGGAAAAACAAAATAGTGGAAGTGAATAAAGGGAATCCTATGTTTATTGGCTTTCTCTTTCCACATGCAAGACCCGACAAAAGAACGTGTCAAATGGCGACTACCGACACCATTTACGTATTTTTTATCCTAAATTTAAATCTTACGACATTTTACGACTTGCGGGTGTGAAAACGGGTTCTAGAAACGTTATTGGGCTGCTCTAAACATAATAAGCGGGCTTGAGGCCTTGGGCCCAAGCCCACTTGAGAAACCCTAGCTCTATAAACAAATCCTTCTCTCATTTCTCATTTTCAAAACCCTAGCACACAAGAGAAACTCTCTGCCTCCTTTCACAACTCTGATCACCAGAGCCGATTTTCCGGCAGGCACTCCAGCGCCAGACCTCCGGCACGCGACACACCCACATAGAACTAACCGCCCATCTTGGTCGTAGAAAGAGAGAGACCTGCAGGAGAGAGAGAAAGTCAGAGAGAGAGAGAGACGAAGGATAGGGGAAGATCGGCCACCACTCTGCGGTGGCGCGGCGGCGACGAAACAACGGCAGAGCCGTCGCATCAATCTTCGGGTGAATGATTCTTTCATGTGACACAGCGGCAGTGGCGCGATGGTGTGGTGGTTCCGACAATCGTCTGGCAAACTAAAACGGCCCGTCTCCACTCTGACAAAAAAACTCCGGTGAGTGATTCCTTCATGTGACCCTGTTCATCCTACTCAAATTCTAACATCTAGTGAGTATTTGACTTTTGTAGCATTCGTTGTGATGTTATGACTGTGGCAATAGTTCGGGTTCGGGATTTAGCGGGTTAGATGTTCAATGTTTGTTCGGGTTATGAGAAAAACGCTAGTCTTGGTTGGTTGTCGTCACGGGTTTCGGTCAACTGGTCAAATCTAGTCAAACCGGGTCAAACTTGGGCAACTGCAGTCAACACAGTCAACGGATTTGGTTTGGGTTTATTTATGTTTGGTACAGTTTCAGTTCCAGTTCAAGCTCGGTTCGAGTTCCGGTCAACACAGTCAACACGTTCAAACCCGGTCCACCAGTCAAATCTGGGCAACTGCTGGTCAACGCAGTCAACATAGTTAACGCGAGACTCGGTAAAGTATCAACGCCGTGAAGTTTATACATTCTCGATTTTTTTAGGATACTTACATTGAATATTTCATCAATCCAACGATTAAGCGAAGTTTGTTTATGCATATATATGATATACTTGTATAAAACGTAAATTGTGGCGTCATTATTCGAGTATCGACATATTTGATGAAATGTTTTAATGTTGTTTTACGACTTCTAAAGAGTCGTCGAAAATAAATATACGCATATTTTTATTTTATAAAGTGGTTTGAATTACCATACGTTTCCGTTGGATTCAAATATATATTTATTTTTAAGGAAAAACGGACAAAGTTTCCTCTGTTTTTTGGATAACCCGACAACGTAAGTTGTCGTTGTTTTGTCAAAACACAACATTTCAACAAGAATATTATACCAAACAACTACGATTTGCAAGTTAACAAAACTCGGAAATTTTATAAAAATAAATATAATTATTTGTATTTATTTCTAACGCCTAAATGGCATACGGTATACTACCGAGTGATTTCAACACATTATTATCCGAGTCGTTTTGATAACAACTAGTAAATATATGTATATACAATTATATCTTACAAAAGGTACAACGAGTCGTATTATTATTCGTTAACGTATATGACGACTATTCGAAAAAATGCGCCATTATACGAATTACAACGTATTGTTTTCATATAGATATTCGTTATGTACACGTACTCCTATTCACGACGATTAACGCGATTTCATAAATATATTTATATTTATATATATAAATATATATTATAATTCACTAGAAAACTAAGTCCTTTCCAAGACTTAGTGTTTATCCCGACTATAATTTTAGTATTATTTCGAAACAAGTTAACAACACCTTCATAGAATAGTATGGTTAACGATTCGGTAGAGCTCGGGCATGTAGTTTAGCTACATCATTTTGTTATAAACTTATAAGTTATTCCTTGGTAGGAATGTTATAGATTGCATGCTAGCGAGTTCACGTTCTTGGAAAGACATTTTGGATCACATTAAGCTAGCCTTGCACAAGGATATCGAGGTGAGTTCATAACCCCCACTTTTTACGGTTTTACATTTTTATAATGGTTTTCGAGGGTGGAAAGACATGCAAGTTTTGCAAAAGTACACAATATTTCGATGAATGAAAATTCATATTTCTAAACCATGTTGTGAATGGATTTCAATAAATTCAACTGATTTCAATAAAGACATGCAAGTTTTGCAAAAGTACATGCAAGTTTTGCAAAAGTACACAATATTTCGATGAACAAAAATTCATATTTCACTGAACGAAAATTCATATTTCAACTCAAAGTTTTATACTCAACTTACAGACAAATAAAGGGAATGGTTGGTCCTGCTTACAGACACAAGGACTGGATTGTCCACTAGTCTACACCAAGGGCCGTAGGGTCGCTTAAAACTGTACAGTGAAGTCCTCGCTACATATCGGAACTATAATCGCCTGCTAGTCTGTCGTCTTGAGTAAACGGTTTGGAGAGGCACTTACTAGCTTGGGGTGGGTTATAGGCTCATGCGGACATGTTGTCTTTGTCATACGCGGACATCGACGGTTATTCAAATATTACAAAAACAAGGTTTCAATTGACATGCCGAGAAAAATGGTTTTATTACGATTTCTCAACAGTATTTAAACCGGTTACCAAAAAGATTTATTTTAAATCTTTTCGAACAAACTATGAACTCGCCAACTTTATGTTGATTTTTCACATGTTTCTTTCTCAGGTTATATTTTTCAAACTATGGCACGGTTAGTATAGGAGAACCCATGGGATTCAAGTATTTAGCAGTCCTTCACTTTATAGAAGTCTTAGCATTAAATACTTTCGTTGTGCAATGAAGATACCAGTCAGATTACGCCCAACTCTGATCTTAGCGGGTGTAACAGATTGGTATCAGAGCTAAGGTTTCAGCGAATTAGGTTTCCGTATAGATACCTAGGCTTTAACCTCACTTTCCTTTGGGGACTTAGCTTATTAAGAGTTGAATGCATATCGAACGCCTAGGACTCGAATATGGGTTCCAACCGTGGCCGAAACAATGAGTAAACATTTTGGTTTTAAACATACGTTGTGTTGTGTTTGATACACGGTGCACGAAACAGTCACACAGTAAACAAAACTTTGAGAGTTTTGGTAACATGCATTTTAGACCTTTGGGAAAACTTATGTCAACATCCATTTAAAGGTCATTACATAGGAACTGCGACTATTTACCCGGGCAAATGCCATTTCCTATATCGTTCATGCTATTATTATTTACCAGAGCAGTTAACCTACGCGGAACGAAATACTGGTACGCAATTATATGAGAAACTCAACCTATGCGTCAACGGATGTCGAAACACATCACATACGACTTTCGAGGCAAGGCCTTTGGAAAACACGATTAGGCATGACAACAATGATACTAATCCCGTCAGCGAGAAAACTACCGACCAAAATGCGGCACTTTGTCACGTGATCCTACAAACGACATGAATCATGCTGAGGTACGTTTAAATGAGATTTCACAACTATTGGTACTTAGTCTAATGGAAGTCACAATTATTGACATCACAAAGGAAGTCACACGTCTCCACATTTCCCCTACTTCATTAATGGTGATCACATTATATTCAACATTCCGTGGTAATGTCACGCAACAACCGGTCATCACAGAAAACTCTAGGTGAAGTCCTCAAATTTCTTTTATTGGAATTTAGACTTTTGCATATTGCTAGTTGATTTTCACACCTCTCCTCTTCCTAATAGTCATTGAATCACGAGGATTTCTTTCATGATAGTGAGCACTCATTTACTTCGTTTCTTTTATAAATTCATATGTTACACATGCGTTGTTCGATACGCATGTGGT
Organism: Scalesia atractyloides; assembly: GCA_947069175.1. NCBI lineage: Eukaryota > Viridiplantae > Streptophyta > Magnoliopsida > Asterales > Asteraceae > Scalesia > Scalesia atractyloides. Next base: position 52,590,149 of record CAMTDV010000015.1, on the reverse strand, counting down.
TTCACTTCGAATGGTTATTTTATCGATAGTTCAAATATTATTTCGCTATACTCAAACTTCGTATTGTGATCTAGATGATCTGCCTTATTGCAAAGTGTTGACTCCTTGATATCAAGTCAACAGATTTCTTGAAAAACTCCTCTTCTTTTCGAGTTACATACAAGGTTTTTCGTTCTAACCATGTCGAAAATTATTTTGTTGATACATGTATTCATTGTTGGAATGTGTCTAAACGTAGTTCAATTGTTTGAACTTGATCGCAATATATATTGAATTCAAGCACTTCGTTTGTTTCGAACCATAGTAGCTTGTTTGGTCTTCAACTCCATTTAATCGTTTGTTGGTTACGACACCTTGCGGTGGCGTATTCACAAATTTGAAGCTTGCGCTAATCTCGTTTGCACACCTCATGTACGGATATAATGATTTATATAGTTATTTATTTTTAAATACATCTTATTGAATTATTTTGTTGATGCATTTTGTGTTCGTCACTTGTCAAATAGGCTAGATAGAGCATGTGTTGAATATTGTATAGGTTAGAATTGAACACACGACCAAGTTAGCACGAACTTGTATGTAGGAAGACAAGTTCGGACGAACTTGTTACATGCTGGACATGTTCGGACAAACTTGTTACATGAGGGACAAGTTCACACGAAGTTATCGTCAGACGAATTTGACCTTCACCTGTTTGGTGCGAACTTGTGTGCCTATATATAGGTGGTGTGTGTTCATTTGTTGTTTAAGTTTTTGCAATCCCTACGAGGAACTGCTGCCGGATTCTCTCCAGGAACTACTCCAGCAGCTGGACAAGATGTATACTCTTTCGGTATGAATTAAGACTTCCGCTGCATTCTACTTCTACTCCTTTCTGTAGTACCATTCTACCAAAACTGCTATATACGCACTAAATTCCGTTTAGAACCGCCTGATCACGGACCTACAATTGGTACCAGAGCTTCGGTAAGCTCTGCATGTAATCGTTGCTCGAATCGGACGAGTTTCGGTGAATTCGGACTGAATCGGTTGTATTTCGACGTATCGTTAGTGTTTTCGGACTGATTTTTATTGTTTTTCAGTGAAATTCAGATACTTTCGGTGTCGATTGAGAATTTGAATTAATTCGGTCAAATTTGGAACTGTTTCGGTATGCTTTCGCTGAATTTCGGATCATTTTGGTGTCTATCGGATCAAGTTTGAACATTTTTGTTGGTTATAGATAACATACGGATTGATTCGATTGAGTTTCGGTGTCTTTCGGTGTGTCGATTGAGAATTTCATATTATCTTGATCAATTTTGGTTAAAATTTAGTTTGTTTTGATGATCCCCGATTGAAGTATTATGCTATTTGAATTGATTTGGACCTGTGGACGTGGTTTGTGTATTTCGGACTAAATCGGATAAATTTCGGATTATTTCGCGTGATTTTTGGTGAAATTTTTGGTTATTAAAGACCGAATCGGTGATTTTTAGTTGAGTTTTCAGTGAATTTCGGTACATTTTCGGTTCAATATGGTGTGTTTATCAAACTGTTCCAACAGGTTTACATCGTCTTCAAGTTGTTTTAATAGAAGTTTTGTCTGTTTCGATTAAAGTTTCGATCATTTCAGAAAGTGTTCTTTTATTTTAAATTGTTCTAACATATGAAAACTTGATAATAAGCTGGTATTCTGTTCATAACGTCACACATAATCAAATTTATATTTCTAATTCTTCAAAAACATAAAAAATTGAAAGAAATGTATCATTTTCATGTATTGTTTCAGATCTGAATCTGAATAGAATTTCAGATGAGTATTTGTGCGAGATTGATCTGAATTTGAATCGATAGGTTGTTTTTTACTGGATTGAATCGATTGTTTGTAGAAGAAGTGTTGTTATCATTTGAATTGTTAAGAAGCAGATAAGAGTTTTTTGACAGTGGGTATAAATGACGGTTCATGTTAGTGATGATAGTGTTGTTGAGATAAGAATTGGATATGTTGTTTAGTGGTTTCAAAGAATCAGTTAATGAAAAGACATTCTAGTAGGTTTTTATTTTCATTTAAAAAATACATAAAAAAACACAGTTTTAGTTTTTCATAAAAGATTAAAAAAGCCAAAAAGTAGAAAAAGTGACGTTTCATTAGATCAAGATTCAAAAAGCAAAAAAAGAGTTAAACATTTTTTGTGTAAGAAAGATAAATCGTTGAATCAGTTGAAAAAACGGTATGATGAATTACTTGAAAATTTTAAAAAGGTACAAGATAAGAATGTCAAGTGCTGAACAGATATCAAAATTTGCAGAAGCGTTATCTTTAGAGTAGATTGAATTTTTGATTGAATTGAAAAAGGATTCTAGATTTTCAAAGTTTTATCTAAACGTGTTTTTCAATGAGCTTCAAAAACAAGATAGAGAAATTTCAAAGAAGAAGAAAGCTTTGATTGAAAATATAGAAGAAAAGCTAGATAAAATAAGTTTGGATGTGGTTCTTGAAATAAACAAAAGAATCAATATATGTCTTGGAGCAAAATATGTTATGAAATACGATATTAAAAGGGGTTGTTATATAGATGAAAATATGAATCATCTTGTTAACTTTACTAAAATTTTTTCTGCATGTACATTCAAGACAGATTGAATTCCAAAGAATGAAGAATCTAAAAATAAAATTGTTGACAATACTCACCAAAAAAATCTAAACAAGATAAGTCAACTGAGTTTTTACAAAACGGTGCAGTCAAAGAATCAAGTGTAACAACAAATGAAACTTCAAGTTTTTAACCTGTCTACTCAAATTGTGAAAAATCCAGATCTAATAATATCAAACTTATGAGAGATGTGGAAAATTTGACATTAGAAAACAAAAATTATATAAAATTAGAAAATGATTTGAGAAATCAAATAAAAATTTTAGAAAATGAAAAATCTGTTTGAAATAAAAATGATTTTGAAAAACAAAATATAATAAACTCACATCTTGAAAAAAATCAGAAAAATTGAACAAGATGCTGAGATTGCTAAAAATAAAATTGATGATTTAGAAAAGAAATTGAAAGGTTTTGTTGTCTCGAGCTTAATGCTAGATAATATAGTTCCAAAACCGATCAATAAGAATAAAGAGGAAATTCCAATAAGTGATAATGTCACAAATTATAACGATGTCATAATTGAGGATTGTGATAATAATACCGATGACGAAAATGATAAAAATGAAATATTTTTGAAATTAGAAGAAAAATTTTTAAAAACTGTTCTACAATCTACTAAAAAAGGTGAATGCTCATTGCAAAAACCTTCTAAGCAGAATGGAGAACGAAAACCAAAGGAAAACCGATATTTTAGAAATTCTAAAAAGTTTCAAAAGAAATATAAAAATTCATCGGTACGATCATCCAATTATTATAAAAATTCACAAAAATTTAAAAATCAAAACTAAAAAAAATTTAGGATTTGAGTGCTTAAAAGTCAAATCAAGTTTACAGGAGAAGCACGAAAGATGACTACTAACATCAAATCAATGTTAGGATTTGAGTGTATGGTTTGAATAAAGAAGATCGGTATGATAACAGGGTGTGTTACAACTGTGGAGTAAATGGACACATTGCTGTTAACTGCCAAAGAAAGAGATTTGATTCGAAAAGATGCTATAATTGTCAAATCAAAGGTCATATTTCCAGAAATTGTCCGATAAATTCGAAGAGAAGATCGTCGGATAAATTTTAGGGGGAGAATAGGAAAGCTGCGAAGAAGACAGTAAAAACAGAAGAAAAGTCCAAAGAACAGAATGTGAAATTATCGGAAGGGCAGAAAGAAAAATTGAGGAAAAAGAGAAAGAAAGTTAGAGAGTATTTAGAAAAGATTTTGTCCTCGGATACGAGCGTTTGAGATACAAGTTCTGGAGAATTGTTTATTCCATGAAGAGTGATCAGTCAAGTAAAACGAATTCCTCAGATACAAATCTGAGGACAAAAGAGAGAACAGTGAATAAATCGATTAATCAAACGGTTAAAGAATCCAAGAAAGTAAAATTTTGACATACAATTTTTATTAAACTGTTTGAATATAAAAGAGAAAGTGAGGGGTTGTTTACTTTAGATTTAATGAATTTGGTAAACCTAAATCCAAAATGGATTGGGTTCCAATTCAAAACTGATTAAATTTGTTTGAATGTGCAGGATAACCAAGCTTCAAGCAAAACGTCATTTCAAAAGCAGTGGTTGTTCATGCAGAGAGACATGAGTGATATTCCACACAAATAAAATGGTAGTCTCACGTTCACATTTCGTAAAAAGTCATTTAATGGTTAAAATGGAAGATTCTTATTTTCGATTTCGAAAAAACTGTTTTCAGTTTTAGGGGGAGAAAATTTTAAAATTGTCAAAGTCAAAAAATACTTGTAAAATTGAAAAACATAATTTCAAAATCATTTTAGATAAAAATTTTCAAAAAGCCAAAAACAATAGAAAATCTGAAAATGTCAAAAACATTAAAAAATGAAAAATGAGATTACTTGTGCAAAAAGAGGAAATGATAGTACATCAGCGGACTATCAGTGTGCTAAAGATATGTATTGTTTAAAATGGTTAAAAATCTCACTAAAGATGTGTCGGTAGACTCAGCTAGACTAGTAGTTTTGCGAAAACGATAGAAACCTAAAAAGAAAAGCCTAGTTCTAGTGGGAAACGCGGTTGAAAGCATAGTACTTAGTTTTGTCCTTCGTGACTTTGTACCTACTCGGTAATCGTTGAATGTTGCAAAGCATAAAAACTGGTCAGTTTGTGAACTTTAACAACTTACTAAAAAAATCACTATGATTGTGTTTTCATTTTCAAAAGATTTAAACTTGTTTTATTACTTTATTTTGTTTAAGCATTGGATATCATCTGTGTATACGAAAATATCGAACTGGATGTTAGTGCCTAAACGTTTCTGCTTTATTTTAATTGGTGTTTCATTTAAATCTTGGATCAGCTCTGCGTATATGAGAATATTGAACTGGTGGTTAAGATCTAAACAATTTCAACTTGTTTTTATTTCTTATTTTGTTTAAACACTGGACTTTCTGCGTTGTTTTCACACATATCACAGTTGATGAAAGTTTAAAAGCATTACTTGAGTTAGCGTATTACATGATGAGGGGATATGATGATGTTAATGCATTTTGTGTTGGTCACTTGTTGAATAGGCTAGATTGAGCATGTGTTGAATTTTGTATAGGTTAGAATCGAACACACGACCAAAATACGGAGTTTTCAGTGTAAAAGGGAACAAGTTCGCTCAAACTTGACCTGTGGAGGTGAAGTTCGCTCGAGCTTGACATTTGGTAAGACAAGTTCAACCGAACTTGTCGTATGGTGGACAAGTTCGCCCGAACTTGTCCTCCTATACACATGTCAAACGAACTTGTTATGTTTCCCTATAAATAGGTGGTGTGTGTTCATTTGTCATTTAAGTTTTTTCCATCCCTACGGGGAGGTGCTGCCGAATTCTCTTCACGAACTCTGGCAGCTGGACTTTAAATATGTATACTCTTTCGGTATGAATGAAGACTTCCGCTGCATTCTACTTCTACTCCATTCTTAATAACATTCTACCGAATCGGTTTACGTTTACGCATTAACTTCCGTCTAGAACCGCCTGATCACGGACCTTCAATTGGTATCATAGTTACGGTTATCACCTACGCTCATGAATTTGGACATTTATGGACATTAGGAGGAGTTTTGGACATAAAACTTGAAATAAACATACAAACCACGGATGAAAAGTGAAATTGAACGGATAGGATTGTTAGAAATGATTTTTGACCAGATCTATGGTCGATTCATCTTGAAATTCAAAGAAATAAGGATTCTGGATCGAAAAATGTGAAAAGGCTGATTTGGTGGATCAAGCACGCCCGAACTTGACAAGGATTTTCAAGATTTCTCAAGTTCGCCCGAACTTGACTGATTTTTCTTTGAAATTAAGCACAAGTTCGCCCGAACTCGTTTATTTCATGTAAGTTCGCCCGAACTTGGTGGTGGCCAACCAAGTTCGCTCGAACTTGTCACAAACTGACTAAGTTCGCCCGAACTGGTCACATACTGACCAAGTTCGTCCGAACTTGTCACACAAGTTCGCCTGAACTTGCAAGGGAGCCTAAAAAAATTTGGCGATAGACATTTTTTCGAGTTTTCGAAGACGGAACCGGGATGTTCGGGGACACCGTCTAGAGCTTCAGAGTACAGATTTGGTGATACGGTCACAAATTTGTCAAGATAACGGGAGAGTCATTGATACCGGTGCAGAATGTTGATCATTTGGGTGTAGTGACTATTAGTGGGCCTAAACGTTAAATCCGCATTTGTTAAATACTGAAAGTTCCGGATTTCAGGGGGAATTTCAGTGAAAATTTCAATATGGTCAGAATTTGCAAAAATGAGGGGGAATAAAAAATTTTCAATACTTGAAGATTCCGACATTTTTGAAATTCGTGACTGCTGCAACAGTATAAGGGTGGTTACCGATTGCAGATTATCGGTAAATGCAAAGGATCGAGATTCAACGGGTGATCAGAGGAAGTTCTGAGTTTTCAGTTCATGATACAGAGTGATGCTTAAGGGTTAGAGTCCTGACTCCGGTGAAGGAACAGTTAGCCGGATTAGCAGTCGTTAGTACTAGTAAGGAACTGAGGACGCACAAAACGTTCGGTGATGATCTTAGGAATTAATGACTAGCTCCGCAGATGGATGGTTTCAAAATTACCAAGGAAATCTGATGATAACCTTTGGTGGCCATTATTTTAGTCTTCAAGCAGACGGATCATTCTTCTCTTTAGACTAACCGCCGTTGGATGATGATGTTTGCTGATTAAGTGGCGCTGGTCTACCGAAGATAGCTATATATCTGCCATTATGACTGAAGAGAAAGAATGTGATTTTGGTCACGGACGTATGTTTCTCATATTCGATGCGTTACCAGATTATCTGCTTCCGATGAAGATTTGCTGATTGAACAGATGACCAATTTGCTGATCAAATCTTTCTGAAGGGTGCTTAACTGCGATTATGGAAATCGGAATTTCGGATTTTCGAGCATATTCGTTGATTTGAAGTTTTCCGGTGCGGTGATTCGAAGTTTCTATCCATTGCCGGTTGAGTTTTTGATATTTTAGGAGTATGCGGAATAAACTCTCGATGCTCAACGCTTATTCAAAAACTGAACTCGGATGCGGTTATCGTCGAAATGGAGAAGCTGTGCATTGATTAGCTTCAAGTTGGTGGTTATTCGAGAAAATTTGTCGGTCAAGCAAATCAGAGGAGGTCGGAAACTGTGCAATCAAAGATCTGAACTAGAGATTTCAGCAGAACTGAAAGTTGTTAATGTAAACCCGGATCATCAATTAAGGGGGAATATGTTGACGCGTTTCGACGACATCGGCAGACACTTTGATTGAACTTGAAGGATATTCAAACACAGCTCAGAGTTTTGAAGATCAAGATAAAGCTTCGACAGTAATGAACAAGGGGGAATCTGTTGATGCATTTCGTGTTCGTCACTTGTCGAATAGGCTAGATTGAACGTGTGTTGAATATTATATAGGTTAGAATAGAACACAGGACCAAAATATGGAGTTTTCAATGTAAAAGGGAACAAGTTCGCTCGAACTTGACCTGTGGAGGTCAAGTTCGCTCGAACTAGACATGTGGTAAGACAAGTTCGCTCGAACTTGACATGTGGTAAGACAAGTTCTGCTGAACTTGTCGTATGGTGGACAAGTACGCCCGAACTTGTCCTCCTATGCACATGTCAAGTGAACTTGTTATGTTTCCCTATAAATAGGTGGTGTGTCTTCATTTGTCATTTAAGTTTTTGCCATCCCTACGGGGAGATGCTGCTAGATTCTCTCCAGGAACTCCGGCAGCTGGACTTTAAAGTTGTATACTCTTTTGGTATGAATGAAGACTTCCGCTGCATTCTACTTCTACTCCATTCTTAATAACATTCTACCGAATCGGTTTATGTTTACACATTAACTTCCGTCTAGAATCGCTTGATCATGGACCTTCAGATGAGATCGTGGGTTTCATAAGAACTTAGTGCAAATTAATGTACCTTAACGTATCCGTTAGGATCTGAGTTTGACCTGATTTTGTTGTTTTAAACAAATTGAACATAAAATGAGCTAAAATAGATAAAACTTGTAGCGGAATAATTTAAAACTTTGTAACACAATCAAATGGGAGATTAGCTTTCATCACATAATTTTTTCATTACTCAAAAGATTCAAAAGGATTACATGTAATTACATGCATGAATCACTAACTCCCCCTCAGCCTGAGCTTCACGCAGATTAGATCGTACAAGATAAGTGTGTGTGAGCTAAATAGAACAGTACATGCACTGTCTATTTATAGTACAAATCCTAACATCTGAAGCATCTTTGCTGACATCACCAAGACAATGACATCTAACTAACCTAACAACCTCATACCACTGCTAATGCTAACCTCTGATACAATTACAAAACTCATATGGTTATCCAAATAGGATGCTAACCACTGATGAGCTAACCGCTGTTGAAGCTTTATGATATGTTCTTCAAAGGGTGATCAGACCTTTGACTTTCATCAGACGTTTGACTTCAAGTAGAGGTTTGGTCTTCAACAGTCTTTACAACCAGCAGAGCTTAGCACTGAGCAGATGTTAAGGCTATCAGATGTTAGGTGCCTTGTCATTGAGGGAAGTTGTGAACCAAAACATTGTTTATTCTAGACCATTTAGCAGAGACGTGTTTTGGCATTTTATCATCTGTTTTTTTGTAGGGGTCAATCCCAACAGTATCGGTAAGAATTACGAAAGTTTCTAGATTGAGTTTAAGTGGATAACAATACCGACAATCTATGTGAATTGTTTAAACTAAGTGTTTCATAAAGATCAACGGTGCAACTGATATGTCTCAGTAAACTGATATGATCCTCTAGCACGTTTTTCTCACAAAAATAAAAACTGTAAATATTACATTTCGGTATGTTTACATTTCTACATTCAATATTAAAAATCCAAAAAGTTTTTCTTTCAAAATCTTCCATTGAAACCTGATATCATTGAATGTGACCTGGACCAACGAGACTGTTGAGATACTGTTTGTGTGTGGATACGTGGGTTTGTTCTTAAAAGTCAAATCTTAGAGATTCGGAGCATCATTCAAGGGGGAGACTACGGTTTTACTTGAAGATGTTATCCAAAGCAGTTCAATACTAAACTTCACTGATTTCTACCTAATTCCAAGGGGGAGACTGTTAGTGCACTATTCGTGTGGCCATAGATAGAATTTAATTGTACTTGTAATGCCAAATGTCTTGAGTTTGTAAACACCGGACAGTGGTTTCGCTAGGTTGTGTTAGAATTACATAGGTTAGATAGGATTTAGTGGGCTCGTGCGAGCATGATGTCATCATAACATTTGATGGCATCGTGATCTTACATATGCATGCATGAAAGAAAAGTCAACATCGTATGAACTTGCATCAAGTTTACTTTGCGTGGAAGCCACTTCGTACAAGAGACACAAGAACTTCGGACGAAGTGCATGCTCTCACTATATATATCATCATCAACAACTTCACAGTTGAACAACACAGACACAACAACTTCGCATAGAGCTCCTTATCAAGTTCATCAAGATCCGATCTAGATCGAGTTATTTTTAAAGTAGACGTCGAAACTCTGTCCGGTTGTCGATTAGAATGTAGTACACATTGATTATTTATGATTCCCTGTTAAGATTACAGTTCAGTTTAACAGATTTCGCACGTTAAACCAGATTAAACGCAGAGTTTGTGCTCTTTGGTGAACTTATCCAGACCTTCAATATGCTCTCACTATATATATATATATCATCAACAACTTCACAGTTGAACAACACAGACAGAACAACTTCGCACAGAGCTCCTCATCAAGTTCATCAAGATCCGATCTAGATCGAGTTATTTTATAACGTAGACGTTGAAACTCTATTCGGTTTTCGATTACAACGTAATAAACGTTGATTATTTACGATTCGTTGTCATGATTACGGTTCGGTTTAACGGATTCTGCACGTTAAACCGGATTGTACTTAGAGCTTGTGTTCTTCGGTGAACCGATCCGGACCTTCAATTGGTATTAGAGCTACGGTTACCACCTACGCTCATGAATTTGGACATTTATGGACATTAGGAGGGGTTTTGGACGTAAAACATGAAAAAAACACACAATCCACGGACAAAAAGTAAAATTGAACAGATAAGATTGTTAGAAAACCATTTTCTACCAGATCTATGGTGGAATCATCTCAAAATTCGAAGAAATAAGGATTCTGGATCGAAAAATGTGAAAAAGGGCTGGTTTTTAGAGATCAAGTTCGCCCGAACTTGTAACATATTGATCAAGTTCACCTGAACTTGTAACATAGTGGACAAGTTTGCCCGAACTTGTACATGGAGCCTAAAAAAGGCATGGAAAAATTTTGTTGATCTTTTTGACGAGACAAGTTTCAAGAAAAAAATTTGGTGATAGAAATTTTTTCGAGATTTTAACGTTTAAATCGGCAAGTTCGGGGACGCTGTCTAGAGCTTCAGAGTATAGATTTGGTGATACAGTCACAAATGTTTGAAGATGATAAGAGAATCATTGATACCGGTGCATAACGTTGATCATATGGTGTCATGACTAGTAATGGGCCTAATCGTTAAACCGCATTTGATGAATATTGAAAATTCCGGATTTGAGGGGGAATTTCAAGGAAAATATCAGTATGGTTAGAATTTGCAAAAATGAGGGGAAATAAAAAATTTTCAAGATATAAGATTCCGGCATTTTTGAAATTCGTGACTCCTGCAACAGTATCTGGGTGGTTATTGATTGCATATTAACTAGGAAATGCAGAGGATCGAGATTCATTGGTGATCTCAAGTTGATGTCTAGTTTGAAAGCGGGTGGTTTCATAACTGTGTGGAAGTGGGAAAACATAACCATAGATTTCATTACCGGGTTACCTCGCACCTCCAGTGGGTATGACACCATATGGGTAATCATTGATTGTCTTACCAAATCAGCGCACTTCATTCCAATTCGTGAGGACTTCAAGAACGAGAAGTTAGCTCGTATCTACATCAGCGAGATTGTAAGCCGTCATGGTGTACCTTTGAGCATTATTTCAGACCGTGATGGTCATTTCACTTCACGAACATGGCAAGCGGTACAAGCCGCTTTAGGTACACGATTAGACCTCAGTACCGCTTTTCATCCTCAAACTGATGGGCAATCGGAACGCACCATCCAAACTCTTGAAGACATGCTTCGAGCATGTGTCATAGACTTCAAAGGGAATTGGGACGGTCATCTACCATTAGTTGAATTTTCGTACAACAACAGCTATCATTCAAGTATCGGCATGTCACCTTTCGAAGCTTTATATGGTCGTAAGTGCCGATCACCAATATGTTGGCACGAAATTGGAGAAGCACAAATCACCGGTCCAGAATTAATTCAAGAAACAACAGACAAGATCCATCAAATTCGAAACAATCTTCTAGCGGCACAAAGTCGTCAAAAGAGTTATGCAGACAAACGACGAAAGCCCTTGGAGTTTAACATTGGTGACCAAGTACTTTTAAAAGTATCATCGTGGAAGGGAGTGGTTCGTTTTGGCCAGAAGGGCAAGCTAGCACAACGCTACGTAGGACCTTTCAAGATACTCGAAAGAGTAGGACCTGTAGCATACAAGCTTGACCTACCAGAGGAGCTCAACAGAATTCATCCCACATTCCACGTATCAAACTTGAAGAAGTGCCTCGCCGATGAAAACCTCCATATTCCTCTGGAAGACATTCAAGTCGATGAATCTATGCATTTCATTGAAAGACCAGTAGAAATTATGGACTTCGGAGAGAAGCGTTTAAGACGGAGACGTATTCCAATTGTCAGGGTACGCTGGGAGTCGAAACGAGGACCTGAGTTTACTTGGGAACGTGAAGACTCAATGCGCGAGAAATACCCACATCTTTTTCCTGTTACCACTACTACTTAAATTTCGGGACGAAATTTCTAAAAGTAGGGGATATTGTAACATCCGTCGAAAAACGGGTTTTCCAAAACCCGCTTCGTTTGTTAATCGAATATCAAGTTATAAAATTTCGTTGCGTATTTATGATTTATTTTAATTTTAAACAATACATAATTAATAAACATTTTAGATTTAAAAACTATAATTATTAAAAAGTAAAAATAAAGTAAATAAAAAAGAAAAGGGGTTGCCGGGTTTCGAACCCGGGTCAGCCGGAAGAACAAAGAAACAACCAACACACATCTCACCACTCCGCCACTTGACTTGTTTGTTGATACAATGAAACAATTAATACTTATATTAAAACTCCAAAACCAAACTCGGTCATTCAGCGTGCCCAATTACATTCGCCGAAAATACCGACGATTTCGCCAATTATCGACGGTTTCCTTTGACTAAACGCAAGTATTAACATCAACGTCGGTTATAACCGATGTCTAAACCCACGACCTCAGTCATAACCCCCGGAGAAAGTCTTGACCATGAATCAAGACTCAATTCGGACTCAATTCATCATGATTCTTCATTATAAATACACCCCCAAGTCTCTGGTAATCTTTTCGCTCAAAATCGCACAAATTCTCGAAGAAATTTCACTCGCCGGAAATATTCTATATTGTCGGACTTTCGCCGGAAAACCGAGATATTCATCAAAACGGTAAATTTCTCGATTCTTTCGTTTTCAATCCATTCTTAGACTTATACTAACTTCAATCCATCAACCAGAATCAATCACAGACGACGTTGCCGGATACTCTACACTCGCCGGAAAAACTCTGGAAATTTCTGAAATCACGCTGTGAATCGGTACAAACATCTAAACCTTTTGATAATCCTTGTTTAGTACCTTAATTGCACAACTCCCTGATCAAAACTGTCGATTGGTTCACTCAGTCAGAGATCGCCAATCAGAGCCGACGCCCCCTTGCCGGAAACCTGAATTAAACACGCTGTTTTGGTACACTCTGTTCTATAATACCGTTTACTATTACATTTCAACTGATTATAAGTTTTGATAATCAACTTAAACAAAACAGCCGGAACTCACTGATCTGGGTGTTTGTAAACGAAGAAGACGAAGTCAGAAATAAGTATAAGGATAATTAAAGTCACATAATCAAACGGGTTAGACACACAGTGCAGCGGTGGACTGTGTGCGCAAACAAAACAAACGTCACGAGTTCAAATCTTGCAACACACCGACTTTCCGAATTAAAACCAATTTTTTTTAAAACAGAATCAGAAGAGGTTCCAGTATGTGTATAAGATTAATATAAACCGTAAGTTAAATAGATAAGACGCACAGCCCCAACTGGTTGGGCTGTGCGCTTACAAATCAAGGGACCCGAGTTCGATCCGGTTTCCCAGCAACCGGTTCAACCATTTAAATTCTTTTAATATAAAACCAAATAAATTAAACATTCAATTAGTATATATATATAATTAAAACATAGAATATTTCGGATTAGACACGTAGCTCAGTTGGTAGAGCTGCGTGCACGCGTACGAAAGGTCTCGGGTTCGAGCCTCACCCAGCGCACACATAAGTCACAGTCCGACCGGTCGTCCGGTCAACGGACCGGTCAACGGTCAACCCCAAAAAGTCAACATTTTTTTTATATTTTTATTTATTTATTTAATTTAAAAATCAATTAAAAATACTTAAAAATAATATTTTTTAAAGTTAGAAAATGACCTTAAACTCACAAAAATAAATCTAAAAATCCTACTAAAATTGTTAATAAAATCCATTTATTTACCGTACCTTTTCGTTATTATTTAGGTTAGTTATTCCTCCTCGATCAACCCTCTAAACTCGTGCGCATTCATCAACATCAAACGAACGCACCCAATGTGAGTGAATCTCTACAAATTCCCCGTTTTAATCACATTTTGGGGTGTATCATGTGTCTTATTATCTATTACTTTTAAACACTTGTGCATCCATCATATCCATGATCAAATATGTATCCAATATGTATCAATTGTTTGTGTGGTTAATGTTTAGATTTAATTTATCATTTTCAGTACATAAATCATCATAGGCTCGTCTGTTCCCCATTACCTATGAGCGGAACCGTTCCCCATTACCTATGAGCGGAACGTGGCGTTGTCAACATACGATCGGCTCCGTTTGATTGAGCCTTGATCGCACATACATCATCGTAGGCCGTCCGTTCCCCATTACCTATGAGCGGAACAGACGTTGCCAGCATATACATTATCATTCATGTCATATACTCATGCAAGGTGGTTTGTTATTGTATGTTTATTTACATTTGCTCACATATGATTATTGCACAATTTTTCCATATTAAATACAACAAGAAATCAATAATAAATGTTTTCTAACAAGGTTCACTCGCCAACTTTTGTTGACCAAGAAACCCTCATTTTTACACATGATACAGGTGATCCAGTTGCAGCAAGAAACATATAGGACGGCCTAGAAGAATAAATCAGTTTAGGCTTTGGATTGTTTATTTAGTTACTTTTTTCTTGTAATTGTACGGACTTGTTTGAAATATTGAAGTTGTAATTTGAATTTAATAAATATGAAACATTTTAGTAAACATCATGAGCTTTGGTGATAACCCAATTATGCCCCGACTCTTATTCCGCTGCGGGTCGGGGTGTGACAGATTGGTATCAGAGCCATGACTATAGGGATATAAGATAGGATATTAGACCCTTAGAGCCTATACTATAGTTGATTAGAATTTTTAAATTGTTTGTGTGTTACATGCAAAATTCATGATGTTTATATGCTTTATGTTTATTGTTACATTTAATGTTATGCAAGCATGTTCATAAGTACATATTATTATACAATGCTCATCATGAATCATATCCTCATAACATACCATATCCATGAGAGCACACACCTCACAATTCCTATGATTTTTGCAACAATTTTTATATTTTCAAATCACATCAAAGTGAGTTCTCATGACGGGCATGTAGTAACTGGAAGGGTACGAGTACCGGTAGTCGGAACATCCTGTCTAGGCTTGGCATTCTTATAAATCCAAAATAAAGGACCAGTTTGCCTACCTGGGGACTAACGATGAGAGTACGAAGGACCTATTAGGCCAAAGCATGCTAGACCAAACGTCGTGTGAGCTAACCCCACTTTGAGTTGTCACTGTGTCTATACCTGGACACCCTCCTACCATACATCTCGCAAACATATTTTATGGTTTTCATTCGGGTGATGCGAGTGTTAAAACGCCAACACCAATGTGAATCCTACTAAGCCAATAGTCATGGGACCCACATGATTATACAGGCGATGGTATGGGGGACATTGGAGGCCCAAACATGAGCAAACCCAAGACATCCTATGGATGTAGTTGCATTATTTATGATTATGTTATTTTATTACTTTTAACGACACATGACACCTAAAAACTTCTTAAACTCACTATCTTCTTATGTATGCTCCTGTAGATGTCGGCTAGGCAACTACGTGGAGGTAGAAAGTCAGGAAGGTCAAACGAACGCTTGGCCACCCAAATTACAAAACAAATGGCCGCGGTGCTTCCTGACATCGTAATTCAAGTCCAACAAGCCCTCACCGCGAATCCCATCAACGCTCCCAACCAAGAAGACCAGAACGTCGACAACCCTCCCTCCAAAAAGTGCTCCTACAAACACTTCAAGTCTTGCGATCCCCCAAAGTATGAAGGGACCGAAGGTGTCACTGCTCTCCTCCACTGGTTTGAGGAAATGGAGAACACCTTCCTCAATTGCGATTGTCCCGAGGATCGCAAGGTACGTTACGCAACCGGGAGACTGTTTGGGGTAGCCCTGACCTGGTGGAACACAGAGAAGGGTAAGAGAGGAGTCGAAGACGCCATGGCCTTAACATGGGAAGAGTTAAGGGGAATAATGACAAGACGCTTCTGTCCAAGAAGCAAAATCAAGAAGTTAGAAGACGAATTCCACTCCCTAAAGCAAAAGTAAGGAGATCATACTTCCTACAACAAAAGGTTTTTAGAGTTGAACCAAATTATCCCCAACTTGTTCACCCCAGTGTACCGTCTGGTTGAACACTATATTCGAGGCCTCCCCTCGAAAATTCAAGACTCGGTTCTAAGCACTTCACCTGCAACACTGGAAGTTGCAATGGAACTAGCTACCGAACTTACCGAGAATCGCATCCGAAACGGTAAATTCAAGGAGGAGAAAAAGAAAGCCCCCATTGAGGCTCAAACTTCAAACCATTCTGGCTCCTCTTCGAAGTTTACTGGTAAAAGGAAGCGAAACACCAGAAACTTTGATGTCACTCAAACAAACCCTCCTATCACTGCCGCACCAATCACCCAAGTTGCTCCCTCAGCTGCACCATACAAAAAGCCATACTCCGGCCCATACCCGAAAAGCACCCGTTGCCAATACCATCACTTTCCCGAACATCCCTGCCAATATTGCACCAGCTGTGGCCATGCAAGTCACACCATCCAAACCTGTCGCACACTTCAGCGAATGAACCGCAACCAACCCTCAACCCAAACCCACCATCAGATAGTGGGTCAAGCCCAACAACCCTTACTTCTACCACCTACACAACATACAGCCCAAACCTACTACCAACCCAACTACCCCATGATGCAACCTATGCGGGCTTGTTACAACTGTGGAGACCCGAACCACTTCAGGAACACCTGTCCACGCTTAGTGAACATCATCCATGCCCAAGCTCAAGCAAATCCAGTAAACCAGGCTAACCAAGCTCCTCCACCTGCTAGGGGAAGAGCTTTCAACATCAACGCCAATCAAGCTAGGGCTGACAACAACGTGGTTAACGGTACGTTTCTCATCAATGGTAGTTATGCATCCATGTTATTTGATACTGGCGCGGATAAGAGTTTTGTGTCCTTAGAATTTGAACCCATCCTCAACCAAACTCGTGATAAACTCATGGAATCCATAACGGTAGAAGTTGCTGACGGAAAACCGGTCTCATTAAACTCTATTATACGCAATTCTACTCTCACCCTAAACGATCACGATTTTCCAGTTGACCTCATTCCTATGAAGTTGGGAAGCTTCGACATTATAATTGGCATGGACTGGCTCAGTCAACATCATGCTGAAGTTGTATGCCGTGAAAAGTTTATTCGCATTCCTCTTACAAACGGTCAGACTCTACGAATCTTTGGAGAAACCCCTTCGAAAGGACTCAAATTAATGTCCTGTCTTCAAGCCCAAAATATCTCCGCAAGAATTATGTCGCATTCCTAACTCATGTCGCCAAAAAGGGAACCAAGGAGAAGAAACTCGAAGACATCCCAGTAGTAAAAGATTTTTCGCAAGTTTTTACTGACGACATTTCAGGACTTCCTCCCGTGAGAGAAGTCGAATTCCGCATTGATCTTATACCTGGAGCTACACCAGTTGCAAAATCTCCTTATAGGTTAGCTCCATCCGAAATGCAAGAGCTGGCCAGTCAACTGCAAGAGCTGACTGACAAAGGATTCATACGTCCTAGCTCATCGCCTTGGGGTGCACCTGTCCTTTTTGTGAAGAAGAAAGATGGAACTTTTCGCATCTGTATCGACTACAGAGAACTCAACAAGTTAACAGTCAAGAACCGCTACCCATTACCTCGCATCGATGATCTTCTTGACCAACTTCAAGGCGCCACCTGTTTTTCAAAAATCGACCTACGTTCTGGTTATCATCAACTCAGAGTACATGAAGAAGACGTCCCAAAGACCGCCTTCCGAACTCGTTACGGTCATTACGAATTCATGGTCATGCCATTTGGATTAACCAACGCCCCAGCCGTATTCATGGATCTAATGAATAGGGTATGCAAACCCTATCTCGACCGTTTTGTCATAGTCTTCATCAATGACATCCTCATCTACTCAAAGTCTAAATCTGATCATGAACGACACCTTCGACTCATAGTTACGCTCTTATGGAATGAAAAGCTCTACGCCAAATTCTCCAAATGCGAATTCTGGTTAAAATAGGTACAATTCCTTGGATATGTAGTCAATGACAAGGGAATTCATGTTGATCCCTCAAAAATCAAGGCAGTACAAGAATGGCAAGCGCCACGTACCCCTACCGAAGTAAGATCATTTCTTGGTTTGGCTGGTTACTATCGCCGCTTCATTTCAAATTTCTCCCGTATTGCTGTACCACTCACGGCTTTGACTCATAAAGGAAAACCCTTCATATGGGGACCGAAACAAGAAGAAGCCTTCTAAACCCTTAAGCAAAGCTTTGTGACGCGCTTATCCTCACACTCCCCGAAGGTTACGATGACTTTGTGATATATTACGACGCATCAGGGCAAGGACTAGGCTGTGTATTAATGCAAAGGGGAAAAGTGATAGCCTATGCTTCTAGGTAACTCAAAGTTCATGAGAAGAACTACACCACCCACGACCTGGAACTTGGAGCCGTTGTGTTCGCTCTCAAGATATGGAGACATTACCTCTATGGTACCAAGTGTGAAATATACACTGACCACAAGAGCCTCCAACATATCTTTAACCAAAAGGAGTTGAATATGAGGCAACGAAGATGGGTCGAACTTCTTAATGACTACGACTGTGAAATTCAGTATCATCCTGGTAAAGCAAACGTGGTGGCCGATGCGCTCAGTCGAAAGGGTTATGCGAACTCCATTCGTTTTCTATGTTCGCAAATCATAACCGACATCAAAGATCAAATCCGGGAAGCCCAACATGTTTCTGTAACAGAAAACGACGTACGCAGTGAGCTGTCTTGTGGAGCAGAACTTAAAATTGAAACCAAATCCGACGGTATTCTGTACTATCTAGATCGCATATGGATTCCCGATCACAATAACCTTCGTGATTTCCTTATGAATGAGGCGCACAAAACACGATACTCTGTACACCCAGGAGTCGACAAGATGTATCAAGACCTTCGATACACCTACTGGTGGCCTGGCATGAAAAAGGATATTGCTGTTTTTGTTTCTAAGTGCCTTACCTGTTCCAAAGTAAAGGCTGAACATCAAAGACCGTCAGGACTCCTAGTACAACCCGAAATACCTGTGTAGAAGTGGGAAAACATAACCATGGATTTCATTACCGGGTTACCTCGCACCTCCAGTGGGTATGACACCATATGGGTAATCATTGATCGTCTTACCAAATCAGCTCACTTCATTCCAATTCGCGAGGACTTCAAGAACGAGAAGTTAGCTCGTATCTACATCAGCGAGATTGTAAGCCGTCATGGTGTACCTTTGAGCATTATTTCAGACCGTATTGGTCGTTTCACTTCACGAACATGGCAAGCGGTACAAGCCGCTTTAGGTACACGATTAGACCTCAGTACCGCTTTTCATCCTCAAACTGATGGGCAATCGGAACGCACCATCCAAACTCTTGAAGACATGCTTCGAGCATGTGTCATAGACTTCAAAGGGAATTGGGACGGTCATCTACCATTAGTTGAATTTTCGTACAACAACAGCTATCATTCAAGTATCGGCATGGCACCTTTCGAAGCTTTATATGGTCGTAAGTGCCGATCACCAATATGTTGGCACGAAATTGGAGAAGCACAAATCACCGGTCCAGAATTAATTCAAGAAACAACAGACAAGATCCATCAAATTCGAAACAATCTTCTAGCGGCACAAAGTCGTCAAAAGAGTTATGCAGACAAACGACGAAAGCCCTTGGAGTTTAACATTGGTGACCAAGTACTTTTAAAAGTATCATCGTGGAAGGGAGTGGTTCGTTTTGGCCAGAAGGGCAAGCTAGCACAACGCTACGTAGGACCTTTCAAGATACTCGAAAGAGTAGGACCTGTAGCATACAAGCTTGACCTACCAGAGGAGCTCAACAGAATTCATCCCACATTCCACGTATCAAACTTGAAGAAGTGCCTCGCCGATGAAAACCTCCATATTCCTCTGGAAGACATTCAAGTCGATGAATCTATGCATTTCATTGAAAGACCAGTAGAAATTATGGACTTCGGAGAGAAGCGTTTAAGACGGAGACGTATTCCAATTGTCAGGGTACGCTGGGAGTCGAAACGAGGACCTGAGTTTACTTGGGAACGTGAAGACTCAATGCGCGAGAAATACCCACATCTTTTTCCTGTTACCACTACTACTTTAATTTCGGGACGAAATTTCTAAAAGTAGGGATATTGTAACATCCGTCGAAAAACGGGTTTTCCAAAACCCGCTTCGTTTGTTAATCGAATATCAAGTTATAAAATTTCGTTGCGTATTTATGATTTATTTTAATTTTAAACAATACATAATTAATAAACATTTTAGATTTAAAAACTATAATTATTAAAAAGTAAAAATAAAGTAAATAAAAAAGAAAAGGGGCTGCCGGGTTTCGAACCCGGGTCAGCCGGAAGAACAAAGAAACAACCAACACACATCTCACCACTCCGCCACTTGACTTGTTTGTTGATATAATGAAACAATTAATACTTATATTGAAACTCCAAAACCAAACTCGGTCATTCAGCGCGCCCAATTACACTCGCCGGAAATACCGACGATTTCGCCAATTATCGACGGTTTCCTTTGACTAAACGCAAGTATTAACATCAACGTCGGTTATAACCGATGTCTAAACCCACGACCTCAGTCATAACCCCCGAAGAAAGTCTTGACCATGAATCAAGACTCAATTCAGACTAAATTCATCATGATTCTTCATTATAAATACACCCCCAAGTCTCTGGTAATCTTTTCGCTCAAAATCGCACAAATTCTCGAAGAAATTTCACTCGCCGGAAATATTCTGTATTGTCGGACTTTCGCCGGAAAACCGAGATATACATCAAAATGGTAAATTTCTCGATTCTTTCGTTTTCAATCCATTCTTAGACTTATACTAACTTCAATCCATCAACCAGAATCAATCACAGACGACGTTGCCGGATATTCTACACTCGCCGGAAAAACTCTAGAAATTTCTGAAATCATGCTGTGAATCGGTACAAACATCTAAACCTTTTGATAATCCTTGTTTAGTACCTTAATTGCACAACTCACTGATCAAAACTGTCGATTGGTTCACTCAGTCGGAGATCGCCAATCAGAGCCGACGCCCCCTTGCCGGAAACCTGAATTAAACACGCTGTTTTGGTACACTCTGTTCTATAATCTCGTTTACTATTACATTTCAACTGATTATAAGTTTTGATAATCAACTTAAACAAAACAGTCGGAACTCACTGATCTGGGTGTTTGTAAACGAAGAAGACGAAGTCAGAAATAAGTATAAGGATAATTAAAGTCACATAATCAAACGGGTTAGACACACAGTCCAGCGATGGACTGTGTGCGCAAACAAAACAAACGTTACGAGTTCAAATCTTGCAACACACCGACTTTCCGAATTAAAACCAATTTTTTTTAAAACAGAATCAGAAGAGGTTCCAGTATGTATATAAGATTAATATAAACCGTAAGTTAAACAGATAAGACGCACAGCCCAACTGGTTGGGCTGTGCGCTTACAAATCAAGGGACCCGAGTTCGATCCGGTTTCCCTGCAACCTGTTCAACCATTTAAATTCTTTTAATATAAAACCAAATAAATTAAACATTTAATTAGTATATATATATAATTAAAAATAGAATATTTCGGGTTAGACATGTAGCTCAGTTGGTAGAGCTGCATGCACGCGTACGAGAGGTCTCGGGTTCGAGCCTCACCCAGCGCACACATAAGTCACAGTCCGGCCGGTCAACCGGTTTGGTCAACGGACCGGTCAACGGTCAACGGTCAACCCCAAAAAGTCAATATTGTTTTTATATTTTGATTTATTTATTTAATTTAAAAATCATTTAAAAATACTTAAAAATAAAATTTTTTAAAGTTAGAAAATGACCTTAAACCCACAAAAATAAATCTAAAAATCCTACTAAAATTGTTAATAAAATCCACTTATTTATCGTACCTTTTCGTTATTATTTAGGTTAGTTATTCCTCGTTGATCAACTCTCTAAACTCGTGCGCATTCATCATCATCAAACGAACGCACCCAATGTGAGTGAATCTCTACAAATTCCCCGTTTTAATCACATTTTGGGGTGTATCATGTGTCTTATTATTTATTACTTTTAAACACTTGTGCATCCATCATATCTATGATCAAATGTGTATCCAATATGTATCAATTGTTTGTGTGGTTAATGTTTAGATTTAATTTATCATTTTCAGTACATACATCATCATAGGCTCGTCTGTTCCCCATTACCTATGAGCGGAACGTGGCGTTGTCAACATATGATCGGCTCCGTTTGATTGAGCCTTGATCGCACATACATCATCATAGGCCGTCCGTTTCCCATTACCTATGAGCGGAACGTGACGTTTCCAGCATATACATTATCATTCATGTCATATATTCATGCAACGTGGTTTGTTATTGTATGTTTATTTACATTTGCTCATATATGATTATTGCACAATTTTTCCATATTAAATACAACAAGAAATCAATAATAAATGTTTTCTAACAAGGTTCACTCGCAAACTTTTGTTGACCCAAAAACCCCCATTTTTACACATGATACAGGTGATCCAGTTGCAGCAAGAAACATATAGGACGGCCTAGAAGAATAAATCAGTTTAGGCTTTGATTGTTTATTTAGTTACTTTTTCCTTGTAATTGTACGGACTTGTTTGAAATATTGAAGTTGTAATTTGAATTTAATAAATATGAAACATTTTAGTAAACATCATGAGCTTTGGTGATAACCCAATTATGCCCCGACTCTTATTCCGCTGCGGGCCGGGGTGTGACAGTTGATGCATTTTGTGTTCGTCACTTATCGAATAGGCTAGATAGAGCGTGTGTTGAATATTGTAAGGTTAGAAACAAATACACGACCAGGTTAGCACGAACTTGTATGTAGGAAGACAAGTTCAGACGAACTTGTTACGTGCTGGACAACTTCGGACGAACTTGTTACATGAGGGACGAGTTCGCACGGAGTTATCTTCGGACGAACTTGACCTTCACCTGTTTGGTGCCAACTTGTGTGCCTATATATAGGTGGTGTGTGTTCATTTGTTGTTTAAGTTTTTGCAATCCCTACAGGGAAGTGCTGCCGGATTCTCTCCAGGAACTCCGACAGCTGGACAAGATGTAAACTCTTTCGGTATGAATGAAGACTTCCGCTGCATTCTACTTCTACTCCTTTCTGTAATAACATTCTACCAAAACTGCTATATACGCACTAACTTCCGTCTAGAACCGCCTGATCACGGACCTACATATTTTATTAAGGCAGTCTTAATACAATTGTGTGTTAAGACAATGGTACACAACTTCATGATATATTATGGTGTACCCTTTAACGGTTCTTTCATCATCGATCAAAAACTTTGCGATATTTGTTATCCTTCCACTATCGACAAAAATTTTAATTATTTGTTCTTCATCGTCTTCAATTGAAAATCCTATGAGATTTATTTGGAACAATTATTCAAATTTACCCTGTTGAACCTTTCATCTGATTGCAAACGCGGTGAATTTGTTCGGTCACTGCTATCATCGAATTATTTTGATCACTATGACACCTTGTGGCATTGGTATAAACTTGTAGCTTGGGCTAATCATGATCAATCATTTCATGCAAAATTGTGTATACCTCTCATTTGACTCATCATCGAAATAATCTTAATGCAACTATGTATTAGGACGATGATACACTAAATTTTATTATATTTCAGTGTATCCTTGAAACACAATTGTCAACACACTTGATTTTATTCATGTTATGGTTCGACAAGTTGACAAATCACTTTCATTCTTCTATTTCATTTGAATTTGTTAATTCTAAGTTTCGCTTATTCCACAACCAACGCAAGTTTCTATTGGTAGTAAGTGCTATGGTTTCTAAAATTCATTTGCAGGTTGTGAACGCTCATTTGGACATCTATTGGTTGAATTCCTCTTTTGTTTGATCCGTGTAAGCTCAATCACACAAGTGATCGTATCATTTCATCTCATTCACTTAGCATCAATCATTGAAACAAATGCAGCTGAACCGTTGGGTTCTTATTGTTGTAGTAAGTCAATGTATTCACATAATTCGAACAAGTCTTGATTCAATTTCATGGTTATCCACTTTGTTATTATTCATACATACATATGCATGACATAACTCTAAGGATATAACATGGCCTAAATTTCGAGGATGAAATTTCTTTAACAGGTGGATAATCTGACAACCGGCAATTTATGGTTTGTGATTAGGCGAATAAAAAACATTAAGATGATAATATGTAGCGTAAGTAGAGGTAAATTAACTTAGTTAGGCCTTTGGAATGCGTAGGAACGTCTATTCGGTCTCACGGTACGCGATTGGTGATTTCGATAATTTTTGCATGCATTAATATGACAACGAACTAAGACCGAATGAGATACTGACAATGCATAAAAATACGGATTCTTTGCTTATATTTATCATATATTTACAATTATACGAATTATTCGGATTTCCGGACACCACATAACACAAACGCGGAAGTTACGCAGAAACCAGAACCGGCAATCAACAACGAAACGGAAGCACCAGACTCGATTTACATCTTGATATTAATATATTATGATATATTTAGCTTTGTTTTTGAACCTTTAGATTCACGATCGAAACAAGATCGAAAAAACAGATTAAAAACGACAAATGAAGCATTTTACGCTACTTTAACACAACCGACAAACGAACGCGTCAAAAGGCGATTATCGACACCATTTACGTATTTTTTATCCTAAATTTAAATCCTACCACATTTTACGAAGTGCGGGTGTGAAAACAGGTTCTAGAAACGTTATTGGGCCGCTCTAAACACAAGAAGTTGGCTTGTGGGCCTCGGGCCCAAGCCCACTTGAGAAACCCTAGCTATATAAACAAATTCTTCTCTCACTTCTCATTTTAAAAACCCTAGCACACAAGAAAAACTCTCTGCCTCCTCTCGCATGTCCGGTCACCGGAGCCAATTTTCCGGCCTGCACACTGGCGCCAAAACTCCGGCACGCGACACCTATGCTGAACTAACCATCCATCTTGGTCGTAGAGAGAGAGAGACTTGCAGGAGAGAGAGAGGCGATGAGGGAGAGAAAGTCAGAGAGAGAGAGAGAGACGAAGGAGAGAGGAAGGTCGACCACCCCTCTGCGGTGGCGCGGCGACGATGAAATAACGGCGGAGCCGTCACATCAATCTTCGTGTGAGTGATTCTTTCACATGACACAGCGGCAGTGGCACGATGGTGTGGTGGTTCCGACAATCTTCTACAATCTTCGAAGACCCGTCTCCACTCCGACAAAAAAAAAATCAGTGAGTGATTCATTCACGTGACACTGTTCACCCTACTCAAGTCCTAACATCTAGTGTGTATTTGAGTTTTGGTAGCATTCGGTGTGACATGATGATGGTGGTGACGGTTCGGGTTTGGGATTTAATGGGTTAGATATTCAGTTTTAGTTCGGGTTACGAGAAAAACGCTAGTCTTGGTTGGTTGTCGTCACGGGTTTTGATCAACTGGTCTAATTTAGTCAAACCGGGTCAAACTTCGGTCAACTGCAGTCAACACAATCAACGGTTTTAGTTCGACTTCAGATTTCGGGTTCGGCTTGAACCTTGATCACTATAAATATTGCTTGAACCTCTATTTTGTTCACACAATTTCCAAACACACAATGTCAAAGTGTGAGTTTTGATCTCTTATTCTTTTAAGCACCATCATTTGGAGTTTTTAAGAAGTTTTCTGAAACAAGTAAGGTCGTCTTCCTTAGTTCTTTCCATAGCATTTGGTTTCCGAAGGTATGGAATTGTCGACCATTTGACTTTTATGTTGACCTTCGAATTCGACCACTTTGGTAAAACCAATTTCAAATTCTTGTCACGTAGATGATCATCATAATGTAAGGAATAAGCCCTACATTTACGTGACATGTTCATTACGTCTAAATGGGTCAAGTGACAAGTCAAACATATATTTTCATAAAAGTTAAAAATACCGTTTTTACAAATAATCAAAGAATGAGGTTCTTTGCATATGTAACATGTGTTTTGTTCTAACACGTTAAACTTGTCAGGAATCCAGTTTGACCATAACGAATCCAGTTTAATCACTTTAGTTTTCAAAACTTTTCCAAATCAGATGTAAGGTTTAACAAACAACACGAGATCCTTCGCTCGGACGGTTGTAAACCACATTCTATCCGATCTTCTGTTTAAACCATAATTAAATTTACACTAAAATTATAATCATCCTAATTGTCAGGAAACACTTGAACTCTTCAAAATGTGATTAAGCACATCATGAACAGCTAAAGTGAGTACATAGTACCCCTTTTTCTTAAACCTTTGGGGTTATTCATATGTGCCAACTATTTCCATAATATAAAATAGCAACACCTTGTTGCATTGTGTTGTTGTACCCCAAGCATGGGGGATATTTCAAAAAAAATTGATTTTTCACTTTTAACCCAAAGGTTTTTATCTTTGTATTTTAACCCTTTTTATGTAGGACCGATCCTGATAGCATAGGAAACTAGATTTGATATCTAATGTCCATAATAGCGGAAATATTATGACACGATTACCAAACAACAAGAATTATCAGTTAAAAGTCAATTTTATTGATATAACATCAAGTCTCCAATTTGACAGAGCTCCACCTCAAAGTGCGCAAAGTTACAAATGACAAGACACATGCTAGCTATATATAGTGGTGTAAGTTCGCTGGAGTGGATAGAAGTTCGCCCAAACTTGACATAGTCAAGTTCGGCCGAATTTGACTTCACACAAACATTCTCTAGCGAACTAGACATCCTGATACATAAATACTCGATTTCGCTAGCCTATTCACATCTAATCTATACAGACTCGATATAAGACTAAGACATAGACATTCTGCACCAACAGACTCCCCCTTGGATATCGTCTTCGTCTTTTATCAGTCTTCAAAACTCTGTCTTGAAATAAAACTTTAACGTGTACGACCAAAGAAGTTCTTGAACGGCTTCTTTCGTCTTTCTTGCTTCGGATCTGGCGTCTGATCAGTAGGTGGCACTTTAGTCATATACTGAAACCTTCTGAGCCTTGCCACCCTACCTCTTTCATGTATCTCTTCAAGACGCTTTTCTTCTTTCAGAAATTCAACCCTTTCTAGATCCCTCCAGCTCGTTTTCCACATCTTTCCAGAGTTAACTTGTCGAGCATAGCATACGTTAACAACCCTTTGATATTGCATGGCTTGTTCTTTTTCACGTTCTTCAAACACTATCTTGCTGTAGAACAAGCATTTGGTATCTTCTCTCGAGCAGTTTACTAACCACGTAGGATCTAGAATCCTGATCGTTCTCCAAAGTCCTCTCATACCTTGCACCCCAAACATTTCAACCTTCTCCTTCGTAATATCCAGATGATCCTCAAATCTAAGTACAATCACTGCTTCACACGTATTCGGATCAATCTGCCACCATTTGAACAATGGATAAAAGTCTTGTTCGATCGGCATCAAAGGCATGTTTCTCATTGCTCTCGATCGTTTCATGATCAGTGTAATATCTTTCTCCCTAGTCTTCTTGTTTGTCTTGATACGTCGTCCACGGATGAAATGTTTCCAGTGTTCAAAACCCTTTGTTGCTTCATACTTGATCATTTTCCACAGTAATTGATCAATAAACTTCATGTGGTATGTTACATTCCTTGTCTGAACAAGCTTCTCAACATCCCAGAAAGGTAGAGTCTTGAAATCTGCCAGATACTTGAAGTATTGAACTCCATATTCCCGTATGATGGCATATACATTCAGCTCCTTAAACCACCCCCAACTTAGGATATCCCCTAATGACACATCTTTATCTCTAGTAAAGAATGCTAGAGGACGTCGAAACTTACGTTCACGCGGCATCTCTTTAAACCAAGATTTCTTAGCTTGAGCTATTTCCTCCTTTGTCATCGGTTTCGGAACTTTTCCTTCTCGAATAGATTCTTCAATCTTTTACTAAGCATATCCTCGTTCAATTGCTTATACATCTCCTCGAACGTAGGAAAATTATCTGTGTTTTGACCAACATACCTCACATCTTCGTCTTTCTCTTCATCAGAAGACCAATCTTCCACTACCACCCTGTTACATTCATCAGCCTCATATCTTCGTCGATAATGATACTCGTTAGGATCAAATGCGTTCACGTTCAATACTTGCTCCTCAAAATCAAAATCCAAAGATTCATCATGTACTTCAATCAACTTGGCCAAATCTTCTTTAGTATAGTTGTGCACGTACTCACCTTCTTCGACATTGTGTTCAAGCATCAAAATCAAAGGCTTAGTCGGTACTGCAGCAACAGGCTTTGCAGATATATCAACATCGGTCATATATATCATCAGTTGGCCCTGTTTGCCCTGTTTGCCCTGTCTCCCCCTCATTCTGTTCATTCATAGCATTCGCCTCATCATTTAGAAGACTTGTGAAGTCAAAACTTTCATTTACTGTTGCATCAACCACCTTTATCCCTGTACCACTTGAATCATCATCATTACCTCCATCGTGGTCAGAATCATCTTTCGGATCGTCAATTGGTGGTTCATCATCTTTATTTTCATCTTCTGCTTCATCATCGTCCTTTTCTTCAGAAACAATTGCAGCATTAGAAAGCTTGATAGATTCGTCAACCTTAGCAATCTCGGACTCAGAAGCTTTTTCAACATGTTCAATATTCTCATCAACAGGCCTTTCAGCAGCTTCAGAAGATTTAGGTGCATCACCTTCAACACCTTTGCCTTTGCCACTAGCTGCAACTCTTTGTCAGATCTTTCTTTTGCTTCTTGTCTATCCAGACGATCATACTCAGCAATGAAATCAATACCAAGGCTGTTAGATATCACTTTCTGCATCCTTGTAAATCTTCGATCATTTAGAGCTTGTATCTTTTTCAGATCAGCAATTTCTGTTTGCAGCTTTTCATTCGCATCTTGCAAACTCTCAATCAATGCCTTGAAGAATTCACGCTCACTTTCCAACACCTTGATCTTATCACCCATCATTTCTTTCTCTACTGAACTTTGATTCACCTTCTTGATTAGCTCAGCTTTCTCTTCTTCATTCTTTTGTACTTTATCCTCTAAAGTCTTGGCACGCTTTTCGAGAACATCTACATCAGATTCAGGAAAGAAATCATCTAGATATTGAAGATCCACCGGCACATTCAGAATATCACCAAATAGGTTCGTCTTTGGAGTTTTTGGTGTTGATTTCGGAGTAGCAGCGTTTGGAGTAGTTTTCTTTGGAGTTGAGCTTTCAAGTTGAACACCTTTAGGATCAGGAGATTGTATCACTTGTACTTCAAGTAAATTAGACTCAGGAGGTTCTTGTGTAACTCCTGGCCTTTCTGCTTCAGATGAAATGATAACAGGAGGTTCTTGTGTAACTCCTGGACGTTCAGCTTCAGATGAAATAACAACAGGAGGTTCTTGTGTAAGTCCTCTCTCCTGTGCACCAGAAGGTTCTTGTGTTACTTCTGTACTCTTTGGCTTTCCCATGCATCGACGACCAACTGGTTTCTGAGCTTTCTTTTGTTTCTTTCTGCCTTTTGCCTATGGAGACCCTATAGTCTTTGCCGTTGAAGCTACTGCAGATTTCACACGTTTCGTTCTTTTCTTAGGTCTCTCCTCGTCAGACTCTTTTCCAAGATTTGGATCAAAATCAGCATCTGTTTCTTTGATCTTTTCATCTTCTTTTTCAGCCATAGCCTTCTTTGTTTCCTTCTCGAGAGAATCATCAGAATCATCATCGTTCTCGGAAGTCGCAGAAATAACATCGTCTTCCTGTGTAGTCTTTTCTGTCTCCTGACTTTCAATCACAACCGCTGCACTTGAACCAGCCTCTGTAATAGTATCAACTTTCTTAGCACCACGCTTCTTTTTCTTCTCTATCTCAACTTTGACAAACCATTCACTACGAGCTTTCGGCTTAAACGTCGCAAACCACTCTTTTTCAGCATTCAACTCTTTCTCGTCACCACTACCATCGTTCCTCCACTTGTTTTCTGGCGGCGCAACATAATTTTCATCTTTTATCGCCCCAAAAATTGGTTTCACAACAGGTGCTGGATCCTGCTTCTAGAACTTTAACAATTTCTTCACTGTTGTTTCATCGAGGTGACTGAAGTATAAATGTCATTTGGATCACGTGCAATGTCTGTAAACTTCTCGTCGATAAGCATCTGTACGAACCTCGGATATAAACACAATCTCGTGTCTTTCATACTCTTCGACATGTGAGTGAATACGAGCTTTGAATAGTTATACGACTTCTTCAGAATTAACGCCGTTGCCATGCAGGCCATATAATCCTGAACATCGTCGAGACCCGCCTTTCTATGGCTGAATGTATGAATAATAGCATGCATAAGAAGCTTGTAGGGGTTTGGGACTTCCCCTTTCTTCAACGTTGTCTTGTTTACGCTTCCTTTGTAGCCCATACAGTAAAAACAACCTCGTACCATCTTCTCATCTAAGAAAATAGGATCATCTTTGTCATCGTTAAACTGTAAAATCCTGCGAGTATCATCCTCTGTGACTGTGATCTCTTTGACCTCATTTCTGACTTGTACTGACGACATAATGGTCTTCTTGTCTGCACTTAGTCTTGCATTCATCCAAAAATGATAAGTATGCGATCTATAAGACACTGTTCGCTCCGTGATAGCTCTGTGAATCGGACAATCCTTCAGAAACTTCAAGATGCTTTCGTATTCCTTCAGCGACGGACATAACGCCTTGTCAAGCGTAATACATGTATTATGGAATTTAGAAAAATCCATCGTGATCATCCGCGCTGGTTCTTGAACCTGAAAATCGACGCAAAACACTTAGCACGCATTACGACAAAAAAGTTACAAAATTTTTTCAACACATTAACATCGAGTTCGAGCAAACTTGTTGGTATTGCAAGCAGTTTTGTCAAGTTCGCTCGAACATGCTGTACAAACATGTTCATCATTTCAACCTAAGTTCGGGCGAACTTACCTTATACACATTTCAAATTTATTTCATAAGTTTGGTCGAACTTATGAATTCAAATTTAACAATTTTTATCATAAGTTCGGTCAAACTTAAAAATTTACAAGAAGTTTATTAGATTATGATGCAAGTTCGGCCGGACTTGGTGAACAAGTGTGGGCGAACTTGTCATCTTCTCCAACAAATATTGCAACTTCCAAACATAACCATTTTAATCAAATCCATTGCAAATCCATGGTCGATTTATGTTGAATAACATGATTTAAAGTCCACTTTGTCCATATATCTCCTAGAACTAATTGAATTAACACGATCAGATCTAAGTTCATCGTTTTAGGTTCGTTTCTCAGTTCAAATCCACAATTCTCACCTCAGCCATGCAATAAGTGTGCAAATCACTTAATGCAACTCAAATTTTGGCAGCAATTCGACACTAGATTGACCAAATTAACAAATCTCTCTCAACTAGTAAGTTCGCTCAGAGAGTTTCAGTTCAGTAATAATGAAGTTCGATCGAACTTGCAAGGTATATATATCCTAGCAAGTTCGGGTAAACTTGCAAGCCCAGATATGAAGCCCAATCGCAAGTTGGTCGGACTTGAAACAATTTCACATATTTCAGACAAGTTCGATCAAGCTTGAACAATATTCTAAACCCTCTTGTAAGTTCGGTCGAACTTACCTAATTCAAGTTTTGATTTTTTCAAAATTTTGCAATGAAGTCCCTGAACTTTTCACTTTTTACCAGTTCTGAAAATCCACTCAGTTGACCAAGTCCAAGCTAATGACCTTGGTTAACCGATTTGTCTGCCGAGTCCAAGTTAATGACCCCGGTTTGACCCGTTACAAACAAACTGTTGATATTTTCAAAATCAAAGTTTCAAATTAATGAACTTTTCATCGTTTTGGCTTTTCAGTTTTTACAGATTAGCTCCCAGCCCTTGTCAATGAGATTCCCACCAGTTTAACACCTTACCAGACTTCAAAGACCCGTTCTCCAACATTGGTTTGCTGAAAACAATGTAGAAACAAAATCTTTTTGTATTTTTGTAAGTTTATGCTAAAACACACTGAAAATCTTTTTGGCTTTAATCTGTAAAGCAGATAAACTATGTACAGAACAATGTAAACTATGTACAAACATATTTTTGTGAATTTGTCTCTAAGGATCATATCAGTTGATTGAGACATATCATCAGTACCGTTGACCTTTAGATGACTTTAAGTTTTAAACTCGTTTACCTAGATTGTCGATATATTTTTCAACTTAAACTTTACCACATTTCTCAATTGTTCCAAGATATGTTAAGGTATGATTTATGAAACTTGACTTATCTATGGTTCCCACTTCTTGAATATACTCCCGTATCAAGATTCCCTAGATTTCATCTTACAGGTGAATATAGCGTAATTGATATCAGTATTTGGGTTGTGCAAGGCCTTGAGAGCTCAGGTTAGTACTACCGTACAAACAAAGAGATGAAGGCTCGACTTTAAGGTGTGTTCCATTTAAGGAATCTTTTTAGCACTGCAAATGATAAATCTTTCGATACTTTTCAAAATTGCATGCAGTTTAGGGGTTTATAGCAAAAGTATTATAGAAGTTCTAGGCTATTGCTTCCGCAAAATCAGAAGAACTTGTATAGTACCCCAAATATCAACTATCTATAAAGACCTCGTATCTCAGAACCAGGCATTCTCTCAAACGAAATTTCGGAGTACTAAGTCCATATATCCAAGATGTGTTAATCCACAATATTAAGCAGTTGTATAATTTAGTTTATATCTCGGAAACAATTTACTGAACATGTTAAGTCTATCGACACATCCACAGTAAGACTTGTTTACCACTTTTAAACTTTACATTTCTTTACCATACTGTGATAGTCCACTGATGTACTAACATTCCTTTTTGTGACACCAAATTCTTTTTGTCTTTTTCAATGTTT
The DNA here is from genome assembly GCA_947069175.1 of Scalesia atractyloides. Taxonomy (NCBI): domain Eukaryota; kingdom Viridiplantae; phylum Streptophyta; class Magnoliopsida; order Asterales; family Asteraceae; genus Scalesia; species Scalesia atractyloides. The sequence continues at coordinate 52,557,101 of CAMTDV010000015.1, read as the reverse complement.
TTGTACATTTTGAAAATTTTCATATGTTTTTGTATTTTCTCAAATATTTCTCCCCCTAAAATTAAAAACATATTTTTTGGATTTTAGATTTTTAAGAAATACTAATCTGGAAAGATAAATAACAAACCAATGTGGATCACGTGAACTCGTCGTCCGATCCGTATTCAACCTCAGCTTCCGCACCTGTCAGCAAATTTTTAATACCGTTAAGCCTCTTTAGGTACTTAAATCTTGTTAAAGGAAATGCTTTGGTATAAAAATCATCCTTTTGTTCATTGGTGTGGATTATTTCTATTCGCACCAACTTCTTTTCGTAGCAGTCACGAATCAAGTGATAACGAATTTCAATATGTTTAGTAGGTGATGAACTGGATTTTTGGTTATATCGATAGCTGCTTTGTTATCTATGAATAAAGGCGTATCAAGAAACTGCAGACCATAATCCCTCATCTGTTGTTGAATCCAAAGGATTTGAGAACAACAGGTGGAAGTAGAAATGTATTCTGCCTCACAGGTAGAGAGAGATCGTGGTCTATTTCTTACACTGCCACGTTACCAAACGTGTTCCGAAGAACTGGCATTCGACCGTTGTAGATTTCGAGTTCAACTTGTCCACTCCGAACTCTCAGTCAGCCTATCCCGTTAGATCAAAATTGTCTTTCTTTGGATACCACAAACTGGTGCTTGGACATCCCTTTAAGTAACGGAAGATTCGCTTGACTATCTGCATGTGTGACACTCGAGGACTAGACTGATATCTCGCACATAAGCAGGTAGGATACATGATGTCCGGGCGAGATGCCGTCAGATACATCGGAGATCCTATCATCGATCGATAGAGTGTGTCATCAAATTTGGTCCCGTCTCGTCAATGCAAATCCCATGATTCAGTGCCAGCGGAGTCGAAAGCGGCTTTGAGCTATCCATTTCAAACTTCTTAAGAATGTCGTGAACATACTTTGTCTGATGAATGAATATGCCGTCTGGTAACTTATCGACCTGTAATCCGAGGAAGAATTTCATTTCACCCATTAGGACATCTCGAATTTCTTCTTCATGATCTTTTCGAACTCTTTGCAAAAACTATCATCCGTTAACCGAAGATGATATCATCCACATATATTTGTACAAGGATTAGATGAGATCCGACTTCTCTGGTAAACAAAGTACTCTCCACTGTTCCTCTTGTAAAGCCGTTTCCAACGAGATGTTACGATAACGTCTCGTAGCAAGCTCTCGGGGCTTGATGTAATTTGTATAAGATAGGCTTTGTTCTTGTTTAGCGGATCAACGAACCCTGGTGGTTGGCCGACGTACACTTGTTCTCGAAGTTTACCGTAGAGAAATGCAGACTTTACATCCAACTTGTACACCTTAAATCCTTTCCAAGCTGCGAACGCGAGGAAAATGCGGATAGACTCTAATCGTGCAACCAATGCGTATACTTCTGTGTAGTCAATACCCTCTTGCTGGTGGAAACCTTTGACAACCAACCGAGCATTGTTTCTAACTATTACACACCGATCGTCTCTTTTACACTTGAAGACCCACTTCGTATCTGTAGCTTTCTGCTTCGGTGGTAAGTCTACAAGCCTCCAAACACCCAATTTTTCGAACTGTAATAGTTCCCCTTGCATTGCTATCACCCAGTTCTCGTCCCCCAGAGCTTCATTAACAGTTTTTGGCTCTATTTGAGAAATGAAACAGGAATAGTAGCAGTAGTTTGGAGTTGGAGCAACTCGGGTGTAGAAACAACTAAGGGCTTTATTGATTTGGCTTCGTGTATGCACACCAGTTTGTAATTCACCAATGATATTCGTTGAAGGATGCTAAGAATATGATCGCGGCATTTCTTCGCTAGGAACATCAACTGAGCTTTGCTGATTTGAGATGTTCTGCTCAACGGTCACTTCAACGTTAGGAGCACTAGATGATGCTTCGTTCTGATTGCCTGGGTTTGCAGATTGATTCAACATGTTAGATATCTGCTCAACTTCTTCATCCGATGATGTTTCACCATCAGCATCAAATGTTGGCGCTTCATCAGAGTCAGAATTCTGATTCTAAGGCATGTTGGGCTCTGATGTTGTATTTCCTGGTTCAGAAAGAACATTCAATGGAGTTGTAGCAGGTGTTATTCCTGCTTCAGAAACATTTTCAACTCGAACACCGCTATTACTCGGACCTGCTTCAGAAGATGAAGTATCCAACGTGGGTTAATTAACCACAATTGGTCTAATGATTTGTTCTTGATTCGCCGACTGTTGAAGATAATATAACGCTGTGATTTCTTCTTCAGACGGTACTTCCGGCAAGTCGAATGACTTCCATAGATCTTGATAGTTAAACAACCATGCGTCGCCTCTTCTTTGAATAGGATATGTATAGTTAAAGCAATCAACATGTTGTGTTTCAATAACTTTTCTCAACGAGGGAATATATACACGTCTTTGCGGACTCGCATACCCGACAAAGAAACCTTCAAGAGATTTGGCTCCAAATTTACCATCTTAATCGATTACAGTACATGGCGCACCAAATGGCTCTAAGAATTTCAAGTTTGGCTTCCGTCGGTTAATCATTTCAAAACCGGTCTTCTTCGTTGGTTTGACAGTTAGAACTCTGTTTAGTGTGTAGCAAGCCGCAGCAACTGCTTCACTCCAGAAGCTGACTGGAAGCTTTGAGTCTGCAAGCATAGTTCTCGCAGTTTCGATTAAAGTTATGTTCTTCCTTTCAGCTACACCATTTTGTTGCGGAGTATAGGGTGCACTGAAATCGTGCAGGATCCCTTTAGCGTTGCAAAATTCTCTCATCTTATTATTCTTGAACTCTGTGCCATTGTCACTGCGAATGCGTCGTAAAGGGAGATGATAAAGGTTTTCTAGCTTATTGAAAAGAATCACCAAGTTTTCGAATGTTTCATCTTTCGATTCTTGGAAGAAAACCCATGAATAACGCGAATAGTCATTTGTTACGACCAAGCAGTATAAGTCTCCTGAAATACTTCGAACATTGACAAGACCAAATAAATCCATGTGGAGACGTTCAAGCGGCAACTTGATTGAGTTCAGAATTTTCTTCGGATGTGATTTCTTGATCTGCTTTCCTTTTTTACATTCTAGGCAGTGATCAGACATATGAAAGCTCCGAACACCCTCAACCAGATCATTATGAACCAAGAAATTCATTTTTCGTAAATTAATATGCCCCATTTTACGATGCCAAAGAATAGAATCTTTCTCTGTGACCTTTGTCACAAAACATTGCTCTGATTTTGATGAAGTGGTAGCAATACCCATATCTAAGACATATAGATCATTCTCGCGCGGGGCTCGCATCCGAATCCACTCATCAGGTATTTAGAAACTAGGCTTTAGAATAATACATTCTTTGTCGTTGAAATGCACCGTGAACTGTTTGTCACAAATTTGCGATATGCTCAGAAGATTGTTTTCCAGTTCTGCAATGTAGTTTACGCGATCAAATGAAACAACGTCGTTGGAAAGTTTTCCTTCGGTGACTATCCTTCCACCCTGATTACCAGCAAATCCAAAATATCCGGTGTTGATAGCTTTTATGTCGAACAAGAGAGCTTTCATTCCCGTCATATGCCTGGACGCTCCACTATCCAAAATCCACTTCGAAAGAACAAATCTTTGGAGCCCCTGCACATGTTAAAATCTAGTTAAAGAGCACGACCCAAACCTTTTTGGTCTTGGGTTTTGGATAGAAAGCTTGGTAATCATCTTCATAATCTCCATCTGAGCCTCCACTGTCAGTTACATTTTCAAAATTCACTTTCTTTTTACCTTTTGAATTGTTACCACTTGTAATTTTGACATTTTCGGATTTGGTCTCAGACTTCGATTCTTTCTTTTTGTCAGTCTTTACAAGCTCAGACTTGATAACCTCAGATGCTGTTGTCTTTTTCTTAGCAATCCAGGCTTGTATTTAATGTTTGCCTTTTTGACGTAAAACTTGTTTTCATTTGCCCTAGAAGTGTCACCTATTTCGAAAGTTGAGTTTTCAAATTTCTTTTCAGTTTTAGGTTTAACTTCAGGTTTTGATTCATTTCTTTTCAAAATCTTCATAGGTTTTACAAACTCTGGTTGCTTTGGTTTAACAACATCTGAACTTTCTTTCCTTCGAAGATAGTCCTGCTTAGACTTCGGACACTTCTGTGCAATATGACCAACTTCTTTGCACTTGAAGCAAATCCAATTATCATGTGAATGACTACTAGTGGATTTTACACCACTTGCAACTTTTGCCTTATCTCGAAGTTCTTTTTGTTTCTTAAAGTCGTCGTTTGATTGTTTTCTGATCAAACTTTCCTCATGAACCGTGTTTGTCCCATAAACGAATTTCATGTTTTTATCTTTGTACTCGTGAAATTGTGACATTTTCTTTACCGGTTCTTCATCCACATCTAAACCCAGCCTAGCTCTCTGGTATCCCCACCATTTCTCCGTAGTTATTGTAATTCCTTTTGAGTTTAGAATAGAATTTCTTTTCATTTTTCTCCAGGTCCTCTGATGTAACTTCAACCAGTTTGAACAATTTATCCAATTAATCCTCTTTGACATTCCGAATCGGAAAACTGTCATCAAAGTATAATCTATCAGATTCTTAACCTTGTACATGACAACGTTAGGATCATCACATAGATCATCTTCAGATGATGTATCGTCATCTTCGGATTTTGTATCAGAACTGTTCAAACTCGAGGTGGTGCTTTCAAAGCTGCCATCATCAGAATCATTCAGAACATTTTCAACCATATTTTTAACTACCGCATTATTGTCATTGTCTGATTTAGTATAGATTACATCAATGTTCTCCGGCAACTCATTTTTCTTTTCAGATAACAACTCAATGTTGAGTGCCTTATCCATCCCATCGACAATTTTGCGACAATACTTCTCGCATAGGGGTGGAGGAACATTGCTGTATTCTTTACCATTTTTCTTTTTATACCTCTTATCATTTTCTTCCAACGAAATCGTAGGAAGAATATGATTGATGACATACGCGTTAGTTGTATAACTTCTTAAAAGTTGTTGAACACGTTCTGTTTCAATTTTCATGTCCTGGAGTTGTTGTTTGGTTTCAGCAATGGTGTTGATATAAATGTTTATTGCTCTTTGTTTATCCATTACTGTACCTTTCAACATCCTTATAGTATCATGTTGTTCAATATTAGTTCTATCAAGCCTGCCATAATCATCTTTCATTTTGTCATACGCTTCCTTCATTGTACGATAATCGTATTTGAAATGATCATTATGTACATTGAGTTCAGCGATGATTTGTGATTTTTCGGCACATTTTGCACATGGCTCGGTGCATTTTGTACAAGGTTTTACAACCTCTACAACTTGCACTTTGACAACTTCCTTTACCTCTGGACCTACCTTGGTAAGATTGCCATCATAGCTTTATTGGCAATGTCCTTGAGGTTTTCAGCATTCACTTTTTGAGCAACATCAGTGATTTCTTCATCCATCGGTTTCTTCTCGACCACTTGCTCTTAAGAACTTTCATCAAAGTTACCTACAAAACTAGAAGTTGAATTAGGCGTTAAAATACCCTGTGTCTTCATGTGAAGATACATCTCTTCTTCTTCCTGTTGTTGCAGATACTGTTCCAGAAGAGCATTCTCCATTGCTGCTGTGTCTTCGGCAGAAGTATCTTCTACAATCTCAGCCATCAGTGCAACTCCTGTCTTCTTTACAATATAAGAATTCCAATCGAAACCATCATCTTTGTTAGTAGCTACCATTGCCTTCTCGGTATTGTTAAATGAGTTCTCTTGAATCTCAACTTGAGTCTTTTTCGGAAATGGTTTATACTGAAGTGACTTCTTGTAGTATTCGTTTCCACCTCCGAATGGACTCCGATTGCCTGTTGCTTCAGGATTTTTGCATTCTCTCTTGAAATGCCCTTTCTATCGGCATCTAAAACAAGTGACCTTCGATTTGTCGAACCCTAGCTTGTTGCTTGAATTTCTGATATCGCGGCCTGTTAGTGCAACAAACTTTGTCACCCTTCGAATGATAGAAGCCAAGGACCATTTAATGTCCATCAGTTCAAGCTCTTCTTCGTCCACCTGATCGTAGTCTTCCGCGGTCATTTCAGGATTACCGATTTTCCTGCTACCAGACTTTTATACGATTCTAGAACTGTGGCGAGAAGTGCCATGTGTTGTTTTGCAACTTGCTCAGAAACAACATTGTTTAGATTGACAGCAATGTTACACTTGTACACATTCGGATCAGAATTCGTTTGTTGATTCTGATTTGCTTGGCCTTGATTTGAAGAATTTGAACTAGTGCTTGAAAATGAGGAACTCTGTGGACTTTGATCATATTGAGGATATGATTGATTTTGACTTTGCGGCGAAGAGTTCATATTTGCACTGAATGCTGTTTGTATCTTTGGACTTGAAATGTTGTCTTGCATTCCATTCTTGTAATACATACCAACATCTTGAACAATGTTAGCATTCTTCGACTTTGCGATCTTTAGAAGTTCCATCTCATGACCTTCAAGTTTGTCGATGAATGTAGACAGCTTAAAGAATTTCCAATTCGGACTTTCTTTCAATACCATGAGGTACGTAGTCCATTCTCCGTCGGGTAACGCATCAGCAAGCTTATCGATATACTCTGGTTCTGTCTTCTCTAGACCGTGTCTCCTCATTAGGACTTTCAGATGACAAAATCGTTCAATCATCTGTTTCATTGTCTCTCCCTTTAACATGTTAAAAATGTCGAACTCCTTCATGATGAGAGCTTTCTTACTCTTGATCATCTCTGTGCTTCCTTGGTATTTCTTTTGCAGTGATAACCAGAGTTCTCTCGCAGTCGTGTATTCGGGCAATAAGACCAAAATATCCACTTTAACAGATTGTTGAATGAGGCTAATAATCTTTTTCTCAGCAATGTACTCATCCTTTTGAATTGTGGAGTACTTGTACTTCTCCAGAACTTGCTGATTTTCGTCCAACGGAACAGTATAACCTCTCTCGATAGCTACCCAGCTTTGGAAATGCATGGCGTAAACCTAATAACTGAACTTCTCCTTCCATCCTTCATATTCGTCCATGCTCATTAATTTCGGTGGTTTAACGAACGTGCCCATCTCGTTGTCTAGGTTGACTTGATTTATGACATAGGCATTAGATGTACCCACTACTGTCATAAACGCTCTCTGAAGATCATCTATCGCGAATATTGACACACGTACGCTGAAAACACGTTAAAGCTTTGAAAATGATTAGCACAACTACAAGTTCGGTCGAACTTGTAGTGAGAAAATGAAGAATATTCAGTTTATAGACAAGTTCGGTCGAACTTATGTATTTTGATTTGAAAATTTGCCTGAAACAACCTTGGTCGAACTTACACTTTGAGTTTTATAAGAAAAGTTTGCAAGTTCGGTCGAACTTGATATAAAAATCAATGAAATTGCTCAAGTTCGAGCGAACTTGAGGAAAATCAAAGAAAATTTTACAAGTTCGGTCGGACTACTCACAAACTCCTTCAAAACCTCTCAAGTTCGACCGAACTTGAAAGAAAAACACTCAAAAATTGTGTTTCTAAGGCAAGTTCGGCCGAACTTAGGTTACAAGTTCGATCAAATTGAGTTTGGAAAACATGGTTTTTGCAACAAGTTGACACCAATTCGTTTGATTTTAGTCTCCAAACTCTCAGGGGGTTTATCTATGATGTATTTAACATGTCATATTCAAAATTGGACATAATTTGCCCGTGAATTCTTCATTTTAGTGTAAAAGTTAAGAAAATAAGAAGAATGGAGTAGATTAGAAGTGTTCTTGTCTTGATATCAATCAAATCAGGCTATTCTAGCTTTGATACCACTTGTAGGACCGATCCTGATAGCATAGGAACCTAGATTTGATATCTAATATCCATAATATCAGAAATATTACGACACGATTACAAAACAACAATAATTAATCAGTTAAACGTCAATTTTATTGATATAACATCGTTTCCAATTTGACAGAGCTCCGCCTCAAAGTGCGCAAAGTTACAAGTGACAAGACACATGCTAGCTATATATAGTGGTGTAAGTTTGCTGGAGTGGATAGAAGTTCGCCCAAACTTGACTTCACACAAACATTCTCTAGCGAACTTGACATCCTGATACATAAATACTCGATTTCGCTAGCCTACTCACATCTAATCTATACAGACTCAATATAAGACTAAGACATAGACATTCTGCACCAACATTTTATTTGTTTACATTTAACACAAAACTTTTCATCTTTTGTACTTTAAACCAAAACTTTTTATTTACATCTTTGGCCCCCAATACTTTTTATCTTTCGCAAGTTTTTCGTTTTAGGTTTCGTTCTAAATTTTGCGAGTTAATACGTCGCAACGTGCATGTGTGCTTCAACATTTTTGGTCTATTTTTTCACATTTGACAGGTATGTCGCAACGTGTCTATTTCCCCCTTTGGCAAGTTCGCCGCAACGGGCGGATACTACATCGTCTTAGTTATTCATTTGTACGTTTTACTTTTTTGACTAATTTTTGCATTAACACACGTTAACGGGTATGCGTGGTTCAATGATTTTATGTCTCCTTTTCGTTCGGTGTAATTTTTTCCATTTTATATTTTATATTTTTTATTTTATGAGTTTTTCCGATATTGAGGGTCACTGCTAGTGGTGTGGCATTGGTGCTACTTGGCACGGTTTTACGAACGTTTTTAGCCTATTAAACTTTTTACTAATACTTTGTTTCGGTTTACCCCTATACTTCCTTTACTTAAATACTACTTTTTCACATGCATAATTTATGTACATGTATGTATAAATATGATTTGCTATACGTTTCGACGTTAACTTTATTTTGGAAATGAGTCAGGTCTAATATATTACATTTTCGTTTAAAGAAACCATTTTTTGGTGCATAATTTGATGTACGTTTCGGTATAAATTCAAGTTGTTCTACATTTTGACGTAAACTTTTTTAGGAAATGAGTCAGGTCAAATATAATATGCTTTCATGCTTATTTTATGTATGTTTCGTAAATTTTGTTTCGAACCGAGTGGAGTCAAATTGTGGCTTCTTAATTTTCCCTTTTTTAAAAGCTCTAATTAATCCTTTTTTATTACACGTGTCAGTTTTTCCTTCATACCAGTTATGTTTTCTATCTATGAATCGGGTCAGATATATTACGTTATGATTATACGACATGAATTCGATTTACTTTAGGTTTTGATTCAATCATAATGCTTATACAAGTTAAATTGAGTTTAATCGGATACATCGAAACGCGTGTTTTCATATGGTTAATGCATCACATAACGTTTGGACTATTCTATTAAATGTTTACGATGTACCCGCGCTGCAACGTACACGGTTCTTATTGCTAGTTTTATTTAAATTTGCAAATTTATTACATATGGTTAATATAAAGTATACTTTACTTTTATATCAAACTTAATGGTGCATCATCCATAACAAAAATACATTCATTAACTTTGGCCAAGCCGACCAGTAGTATGTTTTAGCGCTACAGGTTTGATATCTATTCCCACTTCATGGGTGTTTTGTTTGTGTTGGAATGACAAAAACTGTGAATATTATTGATAAACTCTTTTTAGGTATATCCGACAAGTCAATAAAGGTTTGAATGTATTTCCAAACAAAATCATAAAAGTTTTCAATCTTAAACCATACAATTTGTGAATAAACAATTTATTCTCACATGATTAGTAAAATGCCATTTTTAAGGTTGTACACTTGGCTACAAAACATATTTTCTCACACGAACTCTCATAGTTGGTCAACATATTGTAATACCGAACCTATTTGACATGTGATTGGTTACAAAAAAATATTTTACTCATCAAATCTCATAGTCAGAAAACGTATTTCAATACCCAACTTTAAGCCAAGAACTTGACCGAAAAACCTATGTTACTCACCAACTTTATGTTGACCCTTTATTTTCACATATGTTTCAAATGTTAATGTTTGATGCTATTCAAGTATGCTTCACGTACGAATCGGACTCGGGCATTAGTTACTTTAAATTGAAAAAAGAACTATTTTTAATATTACGTTTTGTGTTTGGAAAAACGTATTCGATAAATTAATGTAATAAAATATTAGTGCCATGTGTTGTGAACAATCTTGTAACGTGACTCCCCGACGTTTCCACCACAAGTTTCACACGGTCGGTGTGTTACGAATTGGTATCATAGCTACGGTTATAAGGAATTAGGTTATTTGATTTGTTTTAGACCTAGACTATAACCTTCCTAGGACCTAAACATGAGGTAACTCATGACTATATCCTTAGTGTTACAAATATACAAAACCATCATCTATCCTTTGATGATTCCAAAATATACAAAATCATCATCTATCCTCAAAAGTTAAGTTTTTTATTTATAAAAAATCATCATCTATCCTTAGATGATTTATTTTTGGGCCTTTAAGCCTTATATATTTTTCAAAATCACGTCAAAGTCTTTGGTTTTCTTTCTTCGAGTTTTCTGTCTAAGGCTAGAGTATTCGTACAAGTCCATATAATGGGACCCGTCACTCTTACCTGGGAATTTTTGAGGTGAGTGTCCACTTATTGTCTAAAGCATGTCTTCGCAAAACATTATAAAGAGCCATTTACTTTGATTAGTCACTGTATTGTTTATTCGTTTTAAGTAATGAATAAATTATTACAATCCTTATGCTTTGTTAATAATTTTCAAAGTTCTTTTTTGATTTTCAATATTCTATCTATACCCCATTGATCTTACTCGTTTTCCTTTGTGTTTATTCTATTCCCACGGATGTCTCCTCGTCGCGACACTACTCAAAATTCTGAATTGGTTGCCATGATCGCCCAACAAGTGGATGCTATACTCCTAAATCTTGTGCATAATTCAATCAAGTCAACTATTATCATAACACAATTACAACGTGAATGCACCTACTCCTTGTACATTCAAACAACTCAACTCCGCTAACCACTACAATGGTTTGAAGTCATCAAATCACCTTCCACCATTTCTGATGTTCCATTTGGGAGGAACTTAGAACTCTTATGATAAAGTTATGGCATTAACTTCAGAGGAACTTAGACCTCTTATGATGAAAGAATTCTGCCCACAAATTGAGATGAAGGCTCTCGAAACCGAATTCTATGATCTTAAACAAGATAGTGCAGAGAATCTTGCTTATACCGACTAATACGAAAAATTGAGCCTTCTTTGCCCAACCATGGTCACACATTTAGACCGGGCCATTGATAAATATATCAACGGCCTGCCCGAGCAGATCCAAGATATTGTCACTGGTAGCAAACCAACTACTATTAGGGAGGCTATCGAACTAGTCGTAACCTTAACAGATTCTCAAGTCAAGAAAGGAAATCTCTTTCATAAAGGTGGTAAAAAGCAACTAGCTAAGGTTACTCAAGAAATTTTGACAAAACTGAAAAAACCAAACCCTCCAGAAATTCTAAGAAGCATAAAGCTTCAAGGAATTTTGCAGTTGTTACCTCAACCTCAATTAATCAACTTGCTCCCAACCAGATAGCTCCACCCCCTGCTAGAAAACCAATGTTGGTACTACACCCTTGTGCAATCTAACAACTGTCACCACCAAAATCATTTACCTTGTCGCCAATGTACCCTTTGTGGAAGATTTGGTCATTTGGCCAACGTCTTTTTTTCTGTAGCAACTCCATACTAAGCTGTCACAATCTTGGTCAACCTCAAGCATTACCTGCTCGTCCTCATTACCTACGTAGATCCTGCTACAATTGTGGCGATTTTAATCACTACAGAAAGAATTGTCCTAAGTTTGTTAATGCCAATTCAGCCCATGGATGTGCATTTAACATAAATGCCACTACAGAAAGAATTGTCCTAAATTTGTTAATGCCAATTCATCCCATGGACATGCATTTAACACAAATTCTAACGAGGCTCGTGCCAATAACGACGTAGTTAACGGTATGTTTCTTCTTAATAATCAACCTGCCTCTATTCTTTTTTATTCGGTTGTGAATAAAAGTTTTGCGTCTTATGCTTTTGAACTCTTTCTGTCTATACCTCAAACTTGCTAAGAAAACCTTTAAAAGTAGAAATATCTAGTGGTGATCCCCTAATACTAGATTCCATTATTTGTAATTGTCAACTAAACCTTAACGACCATCTTTCTCCCGTCGACCTCACGCCTATGCAACTCGGGAGTTTCGACATCATAGTAGGTGTGGACTGGTTAACCAAAAACCACACCAAAGTTATTTATTTTAACAAAATCATTCATTTGTCTCACCCATCTGGCAAAGTTTTGGAAGTCTATGGAGAGAAACCATCCAGAGGACTCAAACTCATGACTTGCACCCAAGTCCAGAGATACCTACGAAAGAAATATGGCCTTCAGGGCACATATCGTATATGAGAAGGGTAAGGGTAAGAGTATGCAAGACATACCCATCATTCGGGAATCTCCTGTGGTATTTCTCGAGGAACTACCAGGCTTACCCTCTGTATGCCAAGTGGAATTCTGCATCGACCTTGTTCCTGGTGCCAACTCTATTGCCAAATGTCCATACGGTCTTGCATCGTCTAAGATGAAAGAATTGCGACTCAATTCCAGGAACTTCTAGAAAAGGGTTTCATTCGTCCGAGCTTTTCTCTCCTGTGTTATTTGTAAACAAGAAGGATGGATCTTTCCACATGTGCATTGACTATCGTGAGCTTTACAAACTCACGATTAAAAATCAATATCCTCTACCATGTATTGATAATCTTTGATCAACTCTAAGGTGCTACATGTTTTTCCAAAATTGACCTCCCTTCTGGGTACCATCAACTTTGTGAACTCGAAGAAGATATCCCCAAAACTGCTTTTTATACCCGATACGGTCATTACGAGTTCACTGTCATGCCTTTTGGCTTGACTAATGCTCCTACCATTTTCATGGACTTAATTTGCAAACCTTATTTGGATAAGTTCGTCATTGCTTTCATTGGTGACATCCTAATTTATTTAAAATCTTGAAGGGGCCACGAACATCTCCTTCATTTGATAATGGAACTCCTGAAGAAGGAACAACTCCATGCCAAAATTTTCCAAGTGTGAATTTTGGTTTGAAGAAGTTCAATTCTTGGGTCACGTTGTCAACGAACAAGGTATACATGTGGATCCCGCGAAAATCATAGTAATTACGGATTGGAGTACACCCACTACTCCTACTGTACTTCATTCTTTTCTTGGCCTCGTCAACTATTACCGTCGCTTTATCTCAAACTTCTCCAAGATTGCGGTTCCCTTCATTTCTCTAACTCAAAAAGGTAAACCTTTTGAGTGGGGACCCGAACAAGAAGAAGCCTTTCAAACCTTGAAACAAAAACTTTGTGATGCTCCTATTTTTATCCCTACCCGATGGCAACAAGATTTTGTTGTATTGTGTTCCTATGCAAAGAGACAAAGTCATAGCCTATGCTTCAAGACAATTAAATATCTATAAAAAGAACTACACAACTCATGATCTTGAGTTGGGTGCCGTTGTTTTCGCCCTCGAAATTTGGAGACACTACCTCTATGGTACCAAGTGTGTGGTTTTCACTCTCCACAAAAGTCTCCAGCATATCTTCAATAAGAAAGAACTGAATCTGAGACAATAACATTGGATCGAGATTCTTAACGAGCATAACTGCGAAATTCGTTACCATCCTGTAAAGCGAATGCCATGGCTGACGCACTTAGTCGTATGGAACTTGTCAAACTTCATTGTGTTAGGGTCCAATCTGATATCCTAACGCGTATTCTCCATGCCCAACGTACTTCTGTGACCCAAGGCATGATGTGTAATGAAATGCCACATAATCTTGAGCTTCAACTTTAAACTAAAGATGATGGGTTACTCTATTTCTTGAATCGGTTGTAGGTTACGAACCGTGATTATCATCGTACCTTTTTAATGACCAAGGCCCACAAGTCTCGTTACTCTATCTATACTGGTACATATAAGATGTATATGGATCTCGTACTCTTTATTGGTGGCCTAGTATGAAAAAGGACATATTCTTGTACGTGTCCAAATGCCCTACATGCCTTAAAGTCAAGACAAAACACCAACGTCCCTCCAGGTTGCTTGAACAACCAGAAACATACTACTAAGATTTCATATATTCCAAGGCTAAGATGTACATGGATTTTGTAATGTGACTCCCCCAACATATCCGACACAAGTTCTACGTGGTCAAGGTGTTACAGACATACCCATTTTATTCCCCTTACATAGACCCATTCTATTCCCCTTACTTACTATTAAGATTTCCTATATTCCAAGAATCGGTTGTGGGTTACGAACGGTGATTATCTTCATACCTTTTTAAGCACATCAACTAACTCTAGAAACTTATTATTAAGATTTCCTATATTCCAAGAAGCCACACATCACTACAAGAAAATGAAGCTATTGCAACCCCATTAAAACGTTGCATTAGGCCTTAAATGTCACACCCTGTCCCGTAGCGGATATGGCACAAGGTATGATATGATTGTTTCATACCTTTTGACATTTATTTAAAGTTTCCATATTTATTATCATCAATATTAATTTGTCTCACATACCAAATAATTGTTTAAAATAAAACCCTACAATATTCGAAATACAAAAGATAACATAAGTTTTGATTTAATTATTCTAAGGCACAATCTTATGTGTCTTCTTAAGTAGCTATCAACCTTGTGTACCTGTTTCGCGTGTAAAAGAAATTTGGGTCAACAATAGTTGGCGAATAGATCTTTATTTGTTTTTATTTAACTTTAAAAGTTTAGTTGATTTTTTTATAAAAAAATTTTAACATGCTATATTTTGTGTAATAGGTGACATCAATCAAATAATCCAATAATCAACCATAACATATGTAAATAATGTAACATGACATAATGTAACATAAGTAATGAAACAATGATGCGATTCAAGCCTCTTAAGGCGAAAAGCGATACTATGAAACAATGATGCAATTCAAGCCCCGAAAGGCGAAAAGCGAAACTCTGAAACCCATGACACAAAGCGGTAAACACGTATAGAGTATGAATGAAACAAGTAATGCAACATACGAACACACATGGGCACATATGACACTTAACTTGGCATGTTATTGAAAAAGTATACGAAACATATGAAAAATGACACATAAAACACCTCAAAAAGTTAAAGTGACAAAAAGGGAGAAAGTAAGATCTACTCACAGTTTTGCGTTCCGCTAAATCTTTAGTTAAAAACCACACGAGTGTCGAAGGAAACGATCCAAATGAAACGATCACCCTAAAGTAATAAAATGTCAAAATATTAACTAACACAATGTTACGAAAATAATAATATAACCTACTACTTGGGGTTTGCCCCAAAAGATATAATTCACTAAAAGTATTATTTTTTATATTATTGCAATTAAATCCATATTGTTTATGCAACATTTTTATCCTACTAAATAAAATATTTATTTTGATGTCATTAATATTTGAGCTTGTAATATTAAATCCAAGAAAGGATATTTCTGCAAATTCTCTTTATATTAAATTAAGTAGTATATGTTGATTAATAAATTCCTTAAAACAATACACCTACCATTTTAAATTTTAAAAACGTATTGTTTTCATTTTGTTTATTAATATGCCAACCACACATTATATTCCAATCCCATATATGTTCCAACCGTTGCACTATAACATTGTAATTTATTAATCGTTTTTTTGTTTCCATGAAAGTAGATATAATTTATGAAGTAATCTTGATATGAAATTATTGATAATATGTTATAAGAATTATGGTGAGCATTTTAATTAATCTGCTTTTGATAAAAATACAATTTAATCTACCCCAAGTACAATAAAAATTAAATTGCAAGAATCGAAAGCAAGAACATGAAATAAAGAAAAGTTTTAAACTACCTCCTATGGAGATGGGGAATAGAGAATGGGTTTAATGAAGATGATGAAATTCTTTGCCTCCTCCTTGATGAATTTGAGACCTTAGAGTATAATTCTTTTGTGAAGAGAATGGTGGTGGTGGCTAAGGTTTGAGAGGAAGTGAGAGATAGAAGGGAAAGTGGTAAGGAAATAGGGTAATGATTGGGTTTTTAAATTGCAAGACATTAATCTGTTGATTGGGAGAATAAAGGCTTACCATTTAAAAAAGGGTTTGACAAAAATCATGAGTTGGACAAATCTTTTGCCAAAAAAATACAAAAAAGAAAGAAAAAAATGAAAACAATAAGGTCACGGCCGAAAATGTGCTGTAAGTTATAACAATATATACTATTATATATATAATGTATAATTAGCTGCTTAACCCGTTTTTCTTGGATAACCTGAAAGTATAACGTCTTATAAAATTACGAATATACTGTTGGAACGAGCATATTTTTCTCTATGATATGAACTAAGTTTCATAAAAATCAGAGTAGGGTCAAAAATAATATATTTTATTTATAACGGTTCAAACTAGTTTACAAACGGTTTAGATTCATTTTTTAACGGGTACCCATCTTAGAGGATGTTACAGTCTCCCCTACTATTAAGAATTTCGTCCCGAAGTTGATGCAGAAACATTTTGTGCAAAAGATGAGGGTATTTGTCTCGCATTTGGTCTTTACGTTCCCAAGTGAACTCTTGTCCACGTTTAGACTCCCAGCGGACTTTGACTATTGGAATCCGACTGTGCTTCAACCGTTTCTCATCGCGGTCCATGATCTCAATGGCTCTTTCAATAAAGTGCATAGACTCGTCGATTTAAGTGGAACATGCAGGTTTTCATCAGCAAGACACTTCCTCAAGTTAGACACGTGAAAAACACGGTGAATCCTACTGAGTTCTTCTAGTAACTCAAGCTTGTAAGCTACCGTTACGATTTTTTTGAGGATCCTGAAAGGACCAACATAACGTAGAGCTAGTTTTCCTTTTTCCCAAATCTAATCACTCCTTTCCATAGAGAAACCTTGAAGAGTACACGATCACCGACACTGAATTCGAATGGTTTGCGATGTTGATCGGCATAACTCTTCTGGCGACTTCGAGCTGCCAAAAGATTGTCGCGAATTTGAAATATCTTATCAGTTATTTCTTGAATCATATCAGGCCCTGTTATTCGAGCTTCACCAACTTCGTGCCAAAACACAGGTGATCGACACTTTCGCCCGTATAAAGCTTCAAATGGTGCCATGTTGATACTTGAGTGGTAACTGTTGTTGTACGAGAATTTAATCAAGGGCAAATGAGTATCCCAATTTCCCTTGAAATCTATGACACACAAACGCAACATATCTTCTAATGTTTGGATGGGTACGCTCGGACTGACCATCAGTCTCCGGATAGTAAGCAGTACTGAGATCAAGTCGGGTGCCCAAGGCCGACTGCACAGCTTGCCACGTGTGTGAGGTAAAACAATGACGAAATGATCCAAATATGGTTTGCAAACACGGTTCATCAAGTCCATGAATACTCTTGGTGCATTAGTCAGCTCAAAAGGCATGACCAGGAACTCGTAATGACCATAACGAGTACGAAAAGCAGTTTTAGGTATGCCTTCTAGAACTCAATTGATAATAACTAGAACGTAGATCAATCTTTGAGATGCACGTAGCCCCTTGAAGTTGGTCTAACAGGTCATCGATTCAAGGTAACGGGTAGCGATTTTTGATGGTTAACTTATTAAGCTCGCGGTAGTCAATGCACATTCGGAACGAAACGTCTCTCTTCTTCACGAATAGAACTGGTGCACCCCATGGAGACGAGCTAGGACGTATGAAGCCCTTGTCAATCAATTCTTGCAATTGAGTTGCTAACTCTTGCATCTCTGATGGAGCTAGTCGATAAGGTGCTTTTGCAACAGGAGTTGCACCTGGAACGAGATTAATTCGAAATTCGACTTCTCGCAAAGGAGGAAGTCTAGAAATATCTTCTGGGAATACTTGAGGAAAGTCTCGAACTATGGGGATATCTCGGCTTCTTTTCCTTGCTTTTCTTTTCCACAATATGGGCTTAGAAAGCCACATATTCCTTTCGTAAGTACTTTTGGGATTGAATACAAGACATTAATTTGAGTCCCTTTGAGGTGTTTCACCGAATACATGAAGAAATTGACCGTTGGTAAGAGGGATTCGAATGTATTTCTCGAAATACACAATCTAGCACGGTGTTGGGATAACCAATCCATGCCAATGATCGCTTCGAAATTCCCTAGCTTCATCGGTATGAGATCAATTGGGAAGTCGTACTCGTTCAAACTGAGAGTGCAACCACGAATAAGAGTAACGGGTTTCCCATCAGCCACTTCAACAGTGTAGGACTTGCCCAAACTCTTCCTAATAGACTCGAACTCCAAAGACACAAAGCTTTTATCCGCCCCGGAATCAAATAAGACTGACGCATAAATACCATTTATAAGAAACGTACCATTCACCACATTGTTGTCAGCCTGTGCCTGATTTGCATTAACAATGGAGACTCTGCCCGAGCAGGTGGGTTGGCTTGATTAACCGAGTTGGCCTGTTCTTGAGCATTGATAATGTTGACCAACCTTAGAAGTGTTACGAAAATGGGTTGGATCACCACAATTATAGCAGGCTCTAGCATAGGGCATCATGGGTGGCTGGTGAGGCTGGAACATGTTTGAGGAGGTGGAGCCATGATTTGAGGTGGCTGGTACATGGGTTGAAACATCTACAGGTTGTTGGGTTGAGCTTGGTTTGGGTTAGAGGCTTGACCTTGACCAACACGAGAGGCTTGGCTCAAATGACCGAAACGCCCACACTTGGTACATTGTCGACAAGGTGTGTGAGGTTGGTGATGCTAGCGGTAGTGTCCACACAAAGGGTGAGGACTGATGTAGGGCTTTTTGTTTGGGTAGATAGTCGGTGTGACCTAGTTCAATGGCAAAACCGGGATAAGAGAGTTTGTTGTAACCGCGGAGTTTGTTCCATTTCACTTGCGTTTCTTCTTAAAGCCAGAGTGAGAAGACGACTCATTTTTTGTTTCTTTTACCTCCTTTGGCTTTTCTGCAGGAGCCTTGTCTGATGAACCCTTATCCCCTCTACGTTTTAGGTCCTTTGACTGAACTCGATTTTCAGTGAGCTGGCCAGGTCGACGCATGGCCTCTTCGACAGTAGCCGGCTTACTACCTTCCACCGTGTCCTTGATAACTGTCGGGGCACCCTTTATGTACTGCCTAATGAGTCGTGTAGGAGAGAATAGATACGGAACCATCTTTGTAAGCTCGTGAAACCAATTATTGTAATCCGTGTTCTCACCTTCAACTTGTTTCAGATCCCATAATTCATCTTCTAAGTTCTTGATTTCATGTTGGGGGCAAAACTGCTCCTTCATAATCTCCTTGAGCTGCTCCCAGGTCAAAGCCACAACAGCTTCCTCACCACAGGTATTTTTCTCGGCATTCCACCAAAGTTAATGCATTTCCTAGCAAACAACCCGTAGCATATCGAACCTTACGATTGTTGGGGCATTCAGAGTTTAGAAACGTACTCTCCATTTCTTCGAACCAACAGAGAAGAGTAGACGACCCGTAGCATATCAAACCTTACGATTGTTGGGGCATTCGAAGTTTAGAAATGTACTCTCCATTTCTTCGAACCAATCAAAGAATAGTAGTAGCACCGCCGATGCCTTCATAAGTAGGAGGGTCACAAGACTTGAAATTTTGTACGAGCATTTGGAAGAGCCAGAACCGCTATGGTAATCTTGTTCATCGCCCCCTTGAGGGTTTGGTGAACTTGAGCCCCGATGTTGGGAAGGATATCGGCCATCTTTTTGGCAATGTGAGACGCCATGCGACGTCCAGAATTTCCGACACGCTTTCTGTTGAGGTTGCGTTTGGCAGACATCTATAACAACTGAATGTAATAAGTTGTGAGTTTTGAGTATAAACAAGTGGATATAAAGTGCGTTCAGCATAATAAATAAGAAACTTATGATACATAGAGAAATTCGAAATTTATGATATAAAATAAATGTGATACGTAACATCTTATTTATAAAATATAATAAGTAAATTTTTCATCATGAAATCATATGAGTCATGGAGTCAAATGAAACTTATGATAAAACAATATTTCAAAATGATATACTAAAAGTTGTAGGGTTGGTATACTTAGAGTTTCAATATGCCTTCCATGCATGACTTTCGTAATAACATGGGCCCCCGTGATTAACGAGCGTTTGCATGGCCTGCATATGTCCACTCTTTGACATACAACTAGCCCTAAAGAAATCATGAAATGATAGGGTTTGGGGTGATATGAAACATTGTGGGAGGGCACCCATGACATAATGTAACACCCCAACCCGGATGGGTTGACGTGTCACTATAACAGTGGATCAGAACAAAAGTAATAATTCCATTAATTAAAGTTAGGGTTACATTTCGAAAGATAGTTCATAGCCATAAGGCCCAAAAATACATATTTGTTTCATAAAAATGACAAGCATCTTCGGTTAGCATCCTATGGTTTATTCTTCACTCTTTACCCAGCCCAGAGTATCATGTGAACCTGTGGTGAAATAAAATATACGGAATGAGCCAAATGCCCGGTACGGAATAATAGGCTCAAATAGCGAATAGATAAACAACTGAAATGATATAACTGTCAAGAAGCACAACAGAACAAAGCATAACATATAACTAAACCGAATCATATCATACGGATGTACCCATAAGCTAAACAAAGGTGACAGCCACAAAGTCAGTCACATGAGACAATGCGGGTTGGCCTACCCGGCATCCATCTCCAGAAACATACCTAGGATATATCCATACGCCTCCTAGTTGCTATGTACCACACTTGTACATAGTGACACCGTGAACAGATAACTCTGTCACGGGAGGAGCCAGAGAGCTTAGGGTAGCGGATCTCAGGTAATCAGAAATAAATATAACACTAACATTAACAAATATCAGAACATGCGCTAATGAACACAAGATAATCATAAACGTATCGCATGATGCATAATAATTTTAGTTGGAGTATGAAATGAACGGACGGTCAATTGAATCGAGGCTCAAAGACGTTGGAGTTTTCGAGGTATATATATATAGACATATATTATAAATAAGGGTTTATAGCAAACGAACCAGATAACAAAGGGAGAGGGTTAAGGATCCGTACCTTGTTTCTTGATTGTTGTCTTAAAATATATACTTGTCAAAGTGTGTTCATATAAACCTACACCGTGTTCATATATTTCATAAGGTTGTGTTTACATAAAAAAACATATATAGGTATTTGGTTGTTTAATTCATGTCTAGTTCCTCAAGTTTGCTTAAGTAATCATTTATCTAAATTAGTTTTGCTTTAGATTAAAGAACACATATGTGCATTTATATTTGTACTTATTAATAAAACATGATATTATTTTTAGCTTTATAATCGTAATTATAAAGATATAAGAAGTAAATAAAAAAATAGGTTAATAAGATAAAACATTAATTAAAAACAAATGTCGTCACAAGATTTGAACCTGTGACCTAAAGGTTATAAGTAAAACACTTAACCAGTGTGTCATTTAGTAAATAATATGATTATCAAATAAGAATCTAATGTTATTAATTAGAAAATATGACAAAAATAATGTCTCCCGCAAGGTTTGAACCCAAGACCTTTAGTTTCTAATTTCCAAGACTTAACCAGTTGGACTACACCACCTTTTGATATGTATTTTGAAATCTGATGAGTTTAACTAAAATTCTGATGAGTTTAAATATAATTATGATATATTAAAAAGGATGCCTCTTGCAAGATTTGAACCCAAGACCTCTATGTTAGAGTCTTAACCAGTGGACCACTTAGTTATTTATGCTTGTTTTATAAATTCAGATGTTTTATATAAGAAATGAGATGCATTTAACAAAAATTCTGATGTTTTTTATAAAATTCTGATATTTTATTAGAAATTCTGATGACTCATCAGAAAATTCTGATGTTTCATCTGAAAAACTTTTTTCATCAGAAAATCATATTCTAATGTATTATATCAGCATTCTGGTAAAAATATATGTCTCCAGTAGGATTCGAACTTGAGACCTCTGTGTTGTAAACCAGCTGCTGAACCAACTAGGCTACAAGAGCCCTTGTGAACAAACAGCTTCATTATTTATTAATTTATTTACTTAGTTCACTGGTTTATCTTCTTCTTCATCATATTTTATAGAAAACTAACATTCACAAATAAATTATATATTCCATTTTCATTATAGATTAACTTTAAAGTATCAAAAATAAAGATTTATTTTATGACTACCTTGGTCATAAACAAGTTTCGGTTACGAAAGACGTCGTCGGAAAGTACTTAAGTATCACCAGAATTAGTATTTCTTCACCGGAAATGGTTTCGGTTAGTATGTTTTTCGTGGTTAAAGCTTCGAGTGGTTTAGTAGGGATAGTTAAGTAGTTTAGTAGGCATATTGGTGAATGTAAGGTGGCATCGGTATGGTGTTCGGTTTTGGTTATGGTTACCGGAACCGGGTTTTTCTTAGCTATAGTTGATAGGAAAATGGTGTAGTGTTTGAATGATGTTGAGAGTGGTTTGAAAGAGGATCAAACTCTCTATTTATAGAAGGAAATGGAAGTTTCTTGTTGATGAAAGTTTGCAGACATTTCTAAAGGTCAACTTGCATGAAAATAATTCATGCAAGTGGCAAAACATGTTGGCCAGTCACAACCATTTATTTGAAATAATTCTCTTGCAAGTCTATCCCAGATGCAAGACTTATTGTATTTCAATTATTGTTGTTATTTTCTAATTTTATATAAAGAGAGAAAAAAAGTTATTATTATTATTAATATTATTATTATTGGTTATTACAACTATTATCCCCTTAAAAGAAATTCCGTCCTCGAAATTTGCAGATCAGAATACGGATCATTATGGTAGTATCAAAATGAGGGTTTCCTGACAGATACGCTGATATATATTATAGAAATCCCAAAAGTGCACATTTGTACATGTAATTCACAATTATGTTCATGACCATAATTGTCAAGTACCCTACAACCATGCCCTAACGGTCCTTCCACCATACGTACAAAACCATACGGAAAGTCAATGGATAACGGAGTAACTATCGATACTAATATCTACCACAAATATTTAATCACAGATAAGAGGTATGCACATAAATCAGGCTATAAGTGAACACAGAAAGATCGGAATTTCATCACACATACATGAAGCAAGGTTCACAGTTACCTGGACCAAAGGTTCTATGACTCAAAGAGACTAGGATATATAGAACGCATTGATTCCTCAATTTCCCAGGTTGCTTCTCACTCGGTGTGGTTCTTCCACAAAACCTTAGCCAAAGGAATCACTTTCCTATGCATAACCCTTTCCTGACGGTCTAACATAGGTTCAGGTTCTTCCTCATAAGAAAGATCCTCATGAATCGTATACAATGGATAACTAGTGACATGGAGCGTGTGGTAGTTGTATCCTCTCAACAAGGACACATGAAAAACATTATGAAAATGCGATAGTTGAGTCATTAACGCTAGACGATACGAAACCTCTCCAACCCTATCTAGAATTTCGAACGGACCAATAAAACGAGGGCTAAGCTTTCCCTTGATACCAAATCTACGAATACTACGACAGGGTGATACTTTTAGAAATACATGGTCACCAACTTTGAATTCTAAAGCTCGTCTATGTTCATCCACATAACTCTTTTGTCGGCTCTGAGCTTCCTTCAATTTCCCTCGTGCAATGGTGACTTTCTCATTAGTAATCTTGACCAACTCGGTCCTTTAGTGATCTTCTCTCAAACTTCTTCCTAGCATATCGATGCTCGCCATTTCCAACCCCAAAAGTTTAAAAGGTGCCATACCAATACTTGCTTGCCAACTGTTGATGGAGGCAAACTGAACAAGACACAGATATTCATCCCAGTTTCCAGTCCATTCTAGTGCACAAGCACGAAGCATGTCTTCCACATCGTGCACTCTGATTGTCCGTCTGTCTGCGGGTAAAAAGCAGTACTAAACTTCAATCGTGTTCCCCAAGCTGCTTAGAAGCCTTTCCAAAATCATGAAGTGAATCTTGGATCTCTATCTGAAACAATTGAAGACGGTGTGTCGTGGAGTCAGATAATCTCCTGAAGGAAAATCTCTGACAACTTACTAACTGAAAATCCTTGCTGAATCGGTAGGAAATGAGCTGACTTAGATAGTCTGTCGACTACAACCCATATAGTATCATTCTTCTTGAATGTCTATGGCAAACCCGTAACGAAATCCATAGAGATTTCATCCCATTTCCATACAGGGATATCCAATGGCTGCAGTAACCCGCTTGCTCGCTGGTGCTCGATTTTCACTTGCTGGCAAGTGAGACACTTACGTATCGGGCAACATCTTCCTTCATGTCATTCCACCAAAAGTTCTGAGGTAAGTTTCGATACATCTTCGTAGATCCAGGGTGAATAGAAAATGGTGAGCTATGAGCCTCGGCTAACAATGACTCGCGAAGGGCAGAATCATTGGGTACACATAGCCTTTTGCCACACCATATCACACCATGTTCATCTATGCGGAATTCTGATTGCTTACCCACCTCGAGATTTTGCACAACAGTCCAAAGTTCTCCATCCTGCTTCTGTGCTTCATTAATTATTAATGGTATGAGATCAGGTTCTATGTGCATTATAGCAAGATAACCATCTGACTTGCCAACGTGAATTCCGATATACATCATATCGAGGTCCGAGATAATGCGAGGTTGAATATGAAGACAAGATACGGTCACAAAATTCTTCCGACTCAAAGCATCTACTATGACGTTAGCCTGGCCAGGGTGATACTGAATATTAGTATCGTAATCCTTCAAAAGTTCCAACCACCTTCTTTGCCTCATATTTAACTCCTCCTGGGTATATATATACTTGAGGCTTTTGTGGTCAGTGAAGATGTCACAAGTCTCGCCATACAGATAGTGTCCCCAAATCAGTTTAAAGACAACTGCAACTAGTTCTAAGTCATGCGTCGGGTAATTAACTTCATAGGGCTTTAGCTGACGCGACGCATAAGGAATAACCTTCCCATGTTGCATTAACACACAACCTAAGCCTTTCTTTAAAGCATCACTATAGATCTGATACCGCCTGATCCAGAAGGGAGAATGAGAGTATCGGAGCAGATACAAGGCGTTTGTTTAACTCCTCAAAGCTCTTTCCGCGTTCCTCGTTCCATGAGAACTTAACTCCTTTCCTCAAAAGTTGTGTAAGGGGTAAGGCGATGGTGGAAAATCCTTCAACAAAAATTCTGTAGTAGCCGGCTAGACCCAAGAAACTCCAAACTTCAGTGGCAGAGGTTGGTCTAGGCCATTTCGTGATTGCTTCAATCTTGGAAGGATCCATCTTGATTCCATCTGCTGATACAACGTGACCAAGAAATGCAACTTGAGTTAACCAAAAGTCACATTTTGAAAACTTTGCATACAACTTCTCATGTCACAAAGTTCTAAGCACTGCATGCAGATGTCCTTCATGTTCCTTTTGGCTCTTAGAATACACCAAGATGTCGTCGATAAAGACTATGAAGAGTTTGTCCAAGAAATCATGGAATATTCGATTCATCAAGTCAATGAAGACAACAGGTGCATTGGTTAGCCCAAAAGGTATAACCAAGAACTCGTAATGACCATAGCGAGCCCGAAAAGCAGTCTAAGCGACATCCTCTTCCTTGATCTTTAGCTGGTGATAACTGGATCGAAGATCTATCTTTGAGAAAAAACTTAACAACCTGAAGTTGGTCAAAGAGATCATCAATGCGAGGCAGAGGGTACCGATTGCGAATGGTAATCTTGTTGAGCTCCCGGTAGTCAATACACAACCGCATACTACCATCCTTCTTCTTTACAAACAAGACAGGTGCACCCCAAGGTGACACACTTGGCCTTATAAATTCCATATCTAGCAGTTCTTGAAGTTGCTCCTTTAACTCCTTTAGTTCCAATGGAGCCATGCGATACGGTGCTTTAGAGATAGGCTCGGCACCAGGGATCAAGTCGATAGTGAACTCTATCTCATGGCCAGGTGGTAGTCCCGGTAGGTCATCCGAAAATACATCAGGATACTCGCGAACAACAGGATGGCTATCGATGCCATTTCCAATAACAGAGGTGTCTTTAATCGAATCTAAGAATCTAGCACAACCGTGCGGGATTAACTTATGAGCTTTGAACGCAGAAATAATCTTAAGAGGTTTATGGGGTTGAACCCCTTGATAAATAAGATCAGGACGACAAAGATTGCCAAATATGACATGTTTAGAATAACAATCAATAGCCACACGATGGCGACTTAACCAATCCAAGCCAAGGATCACATCAAAATCACACATATGCATCGGAAAAAGATCCGCGTTACACACAACGGATTCTATACGGATATGTCAATCTTTATAAACATGAGTGATCAGGACAGATTTCTCATAGGAGTAGAAATAGACAATGTGTGTTCTAATGGTGTCGATGGGATCTTAAGGCATCTAGTGAATGATTTATAAACTACCGAATGTGTTGCTCCTGTATCAAGTAACACATAGATACTACGACCACCAAGCTGAAGGGTTCCAGACACAGTACCTGAGGCGTTAGCAGCATCTGTAGCAGAACGTGCAAACACTCTACCTCCACTGTTGGGTGGTGCAACATTCCATCCAGTAATCCTCTTAGTATCTGGCTTGGTACAGTATCTAATCATGTGATTAGTCTCGCTCTCTGAAGCATGTTTTCACGGCCCTACGACATACACCCTGATGTTTCTTACCACAAGGTTTGCACAAAGGACTCGTGGTCTAATTCTAGTTCATCGGTTGAGCCCTGTTAGGTCCTTCATTAGGCTGAGTTTAATTCTGGACAGGTGTCTGAGTGAGGGGTCTCGGTTTCCAAAGATGTGTCTGATTTCCAGGGTTTTGATTTGCTTGAACTCTACGGTCCTGATGGTTTGCAGTAGTGGATGACTGGCCCGTAGCCTGTTTGAGAAGTCCATCCTTATCTCTTTTCTTGTTTTCCCCAGTCCGAGATAAGAATTCATTCTCTCAATCTCAAAAGTCTTAATTGCATCTGCCACCTCAGTGATGTCCTTGAACCTCATGAACATGATCGATTTTCAAAATGATCATTAACTGCCCATTTGCACTTCTCAGCTTTAACTGCGGCAGATCTTGCTGCTTCCCCCACAATACTGGCCAATCTTGAGAATTGGGTAATAAACTCCGAAGCAGGCTCGTCGATCCCTTGTCGTATGACAGCATACTCCCTGATATGAGCTTCTCTGTCAGCAATCGAGAAATATCTATGGTAAAAGATGGTAGGAAATTCGGCCCACAAAAGAGTGGCGACGTAAGCATCTCCTCCTTTGACTTGTTTGTATCCTTCCCACCAAGTCTGTGCATCGTCTTCTAGCTTGAAGATGGCCAACCTGACGTTGTACTGATCTGCAACTCTCGGTACGTCAAAGATCTTCTCTATATGGGCTATCCAGTTTCGTGCATCAATCGGAGTAGCAGCATGGCAGAACGATTTTGGGTGTTGCCTTTGGAAATGAACCACACTTGGATGCCTTCAGAAGTGTTGTTGGTGGTATTCTCACCAACGACGACCGAAGAATTAGGGTTAGCACGTCCTTGAGTTTGTCGCATAACAACCTCTACAATCTCAGCAAAGAGGTTCAGAAGTAGTCCGGCAAATGCTTGGTTGATAGCAAAAACCATGTTAGGGTCAGGTGGAGTTTCATATGAGGCAGTGTCGTTAGGTTGATTGTTAGTCGTGTGAGTGTTCCTACGAGTTTGGTAACGAGAAGGCATCCATCAAAAGTAGATGCATGGGTTAGAATATAAAAGAGCTGACGAGTACCTAGGATCATTTAGCAGAATTTTATCCTAGACATCTACCCCAAACTCACAGGCCTAATTACTAATGTTTAAGTTTTCTATAGGAAAGAGCCTTTGCTTTGATACCATAGCTGTAACACCCCAACCCAGATTGGTTGACGTGTCACTATAATAGTGGATCAGAACAAAAGTCATAATTCCATTAATTAAAGTTAGGGTTACATTTCGAAAGATAGTTCATAGCCCTAAGGCCCAAAAAAACATATTTGTTTCAGAAAAATGACAAACATCTTCGGTTAGCATCGTATGGTTTATTCTTCACTCTTCACCCAGCCTAAAGTATCCTATGAACCTATGGTGAAATAAAATATACGGAATGAGCCAAATGCCCACTACAGAATAATAGGCTCAAATAGCGAATAGATAAACAACTGAATTGATATAACTATCAAGAAGCACAACACAACAAAGCATAGTATATAACTGAACTAAATCATATCATACGGATGTACCCATAAGCTAAATAGAGGTGACAACCACAAAGTAAGTCACATGAGATAGTGCGGGTTGGCCTACCCAACATCCATCTCTAGAAACATACCTAGGATATATCCATACGCCTCCTAGTTGTTATGTACCACACTTGTACCAAGGGACGCCGTGAACTGATAACTCAGAAAGCTTAGGGTAGCGGATCTCAGGTAATCAGAAATAAGTATAACACTGACATTAACAAATATCAGAACATGCTATAATGAGCACAAGATAATCATAAACGTATCGCATGATGCATAATAATTTCTGTTGGAGTAAGAACGGATGGTCAATTGAATCGAGGGTCAAAGACGATGGAATTTTCGAGGTATATATATATATATATATGTATATGTATATGTAAATGTATATATATGTATATATATATACACACACATGTATTATAAATAAGGGTTTATAGCAAACGAACCAGATAACAAAGGGAGAGAGTTAAGGATACGTACCTTGTTTCTTGATTGTTGTCTTAAAATATATACTTGTCAAAGTGTGTTCGTATAAACTTACACTGTGTTCATATATTTCATAAGGTTGTGTTTACATAAACAACATACATAGGTATTTGGTTGTTTAATTTATGTCTAGTTCCTCAAGTTTGCTTAAGTAATCATTATATAAATTAGTTTTGCTTTAGATTAAAGAACACATATGTGTATTTATATTTGTACTTATTAATAAAACATGATATTATTTTTAGTTTTATATTAGTAATTATAAAGATATAAGAAGTAAATAAAAATAGGTTAATAAAATAAAACATTAATTAAAAACAAATGTTAGTCACATGATTTGAATCTAATGTTAATAATTAGAAAATATGACAAAAATAATGACTCGAGCAAGGTTTGAACCTAAGACCCTTTAGTTTCTAATTTCCAAGACTTAACTAATTGGACTACAACACCTTTTGATATGTATTTTGAAATCCAGTGAGAATAACTAAAATTCTGATGAGTTTAAATATAAGTCCGATGTATTAAAAAGGATGCCTCTTGCAAGATTTGAACCCAAGACCTCTATGTTATAAGTTAGAGTCTTAACCAATGGACCACTTAGTTATTTATGCTTGTTTTATGAATTCTGATGGTTTATATAAGAAATCTGATGCATTTAACAGAATTTTGATGTTTTTATAAAATTCTGATATTTTATCAGAAATTCTGATGACTCATTAAAAAATCGGATGTTTCATCAGAAAATTATATTCTAATGTTTTAATTCAGCATTTTGGTAAAAATATATGTCTCCAGTAGGATTCAAACTTGAGACCTCTGGGTTGTAAACCAGCTGCTGAACCAACTGGGCTACAGGAGTCCTTGTGAATAAACAACTTCATTATTTATTTATTTATTTATTTACTCAGTTCACTGGTTTATCTTCTTCTTCATCATATTTTATAGAAAACTAACATTCATAAATAAATTATGTATTCCATTTTCATTATAGATTAACTTTAAAGTATCAAAAATAAAGATTTAGTTTATGATTACCTTGGGCAAAAACACGTTTCGGTTACGAAAGACGTCGTCGGAAAATACGTAAGTATCACCGGAATTAGTGTTTCTTCACCAGAAACGGTTTCGGTTAGTATGTTTTCCATGGTTAAAGCTTCGAGTTGTTTAGTTGGGATAGCTAAGTGGTTTAGTAGGCATATTGGTGAATGAAAGGTGGTGTCGGTATGGTGTTCGGTTTTGGTTATGGTTACTGAAACCAGGTTTTTCTTAGCTAGAGTTGATAAGAAAATGGAGTAGTGTTCGAATGATGTTGAGGGTGGTTTGAAAGAGGATCAAACTCTCTATTTATAGAGGGAAATGGAAGTTTCTCGTTGATGAAAGTTTGTAGAGATTTCTAAAGTCAACTTGCATGAATATATTTCATGCAAGTGGCAAACATGTTGGCCAGTCACAACCATTCATTTGAAATAATTCTCCTGCAAATTTATCCCACTTGCAAGACTTATTGTATTTCAATTATTGTTGTTATGTTTCTAGTTTTATTTAAAGAGAGAAAAAAAGTTATTATTATTATTATTGTTATTATTATTATTATTATTATTATTATTATTGTTATTATTATTATTGTTATTATTATTATTTTCGTTTATTACACTTAACGTGGCTACTTTTGACTTATCAAAGTGTTGTTGGTTTACATGATGTTTGGTGTGACATGCTTTGGACTAATAGGTATTGGTACTCTCATCGATGGTCCCCAGGTAGGCAACAGGTCTGTAATGGATTTATACGAATGCCAAGCCTAGACAGGACGTCCCGACTACCGGTTCCTAACCCTTCCAGTTACTACATGTCCGTCACTTAACCCACTTTGACGAGATATGAAACTCAAATGAAATTGGAAACATAAAATGAAATAACTTAAATTCAAAAGGGTATGGAAAAGAAATCAACATACTTTAGATACATAAATGATAAATAAAAGATATATTATTTATTTATTCTAATATAGTATGTGTGAACGCGATATGGATAAAAGAGAAACATACTTTAGAATAACAATATAACACATTGTATCATGTAATGCACCTTTAACATGTAACAATTAAATAAGTGATCTTGTGCATGTGTACATCAAACATTTCAAGCATTTATAAGCTATGAACAATTAATCAACTAAGAACATAAGTACCAACAAGAAAAACTATAGTCTAAGTCTAGAGTCTGGTAACCTATCTTAATTCCCTATAGTCCTGAGCTCTGATACTAATCTGTCACACCCGACCTACAGGGAATATGGCACAGGGTATGATATGATTGTTTCATAGCTTTTGACATTTATTTAAAGTTCGAATATTTATTATCATCAATATTAATTTGTCTCACATACCAAATAATTGTTTCAAATAAAACCATACAATATTTGAAATACAAAAGATAACATAAGTCTTGATTTAATTATTCTAAGGCACAATCCTATGTGTCTTCTCAAGTAGCTATCAACCTTATGTACCTGTTTCATGTGTAAACGAAATTTGGGTCAACAATAGTTGCGAATAGATCTTTATTTGTTTTTTTTTAACTTTAAAAGTTTAGTTGATTTTTTTATAAAAATTGTTTAACATGCAATATTAAGTGTAATAGGTGACATCAATCAAATAATTCAATAATCAACCATAAAAAAAGTAATGAACAGACCATACATTATTAATGGACATAGTAGGCCTTAATAGTCATAGTCCCTCTTAATAGACGATGATTGACTTTAATATTGGGTCTTAAAGGGGTATAACGTGTTATAAGGAGTCATGGAAGCTAATACAACGCAATAAATAAAATATGCATGTCATCATGGACCATGGTAGAGTTTATTAGGTCATTGAGGGCTATATCGGGTAATAATGAATCATACAATATATAACGAACTATATTATATTATACATGTCTTAATGGACCGTACTGGACCACAATAGTTATAGTGACTCTTGGCGGACCATGATGGGTTTTGTTAGGTCATACTTGATGCATAATAAGTTATCTATATCACTAAATTATAAAGAAAAACATCAAATAATAGACCAGAAAAATCAACATATGATACCTGAGTAGGTTATTTAAGAGGTGATTAGTGGCGAAGCTTGAAAAAAATATTCAGGGGGTCAGAAGGCACCAGACCTAAAAAGTTTATCTATGTTCGTGTCGGACGTCGGTGATTCGATTCGGGTCGGGTCAAACATTTTTATCAAATAAAAACTGATAGGACCGTCCTCCTCAGCTCGGGAACCTGAATTTGTATCTAATGTCAATATAAGCGGAAATTATATGACACGTTAACCAAATACACAAGAATTACTGTTTAATTGTCTGTTTATTAAGTCCAAAAGTATTACAATTGAGTTTCCAAACAGACATAGCTTCGCCGTCAATGTCGCAAAGTTCTTACAATGAGAATCCATGACTCAACTATATATAGACTTCCATGTTCGCTCGAATAGTGTCCTAGCTAGATCAAGCCAACACTAACTTAAGCCGAACATGATTGTTTCAACATAAATACATTGTGAAATCTAACAGTTAAAGCTCTAAACATACAGAATCGATCCAAGACCTAGACAATAGACATTATGCATCAACAGACTCCCCCTTGGATGTTGTCGCAGCGTCTTGATCAGTCTTCTATTTTTAACATTTTCCGAAGAAGCTCTTGTATGGCTTTTTCTGACGTTCTTGTTTAGGAATCGGCGTTTGGTCAGTAGGAGGTGCCCACTTCATGAATTGGAATCTTCTAATTCTTGCCTCCCTACCCCTTTCGTGTATATTCTCTAAACGCTTTTCTTTCTTTAAGAACTCTTCTCTTTCTAGCTCTCTCCATCTTGATTCCCACATATGACCTGAATTAATACCATGTGCATAGCAAACATTAACCACACCTTGATATTGCATCGCTTGGACTTCTTCACGTTTATTGAAGCATATCTTGTTGAAGAACAAGCACTTTACATCTTCCTTCGAGCAATTAACTAGCCACATCGGGTCTAGTATTCGAATCGTTCTCCAAAGCCCCAAATCCTTCTACGTTCAATCGGTTCTGGATCCTTTTCTTTCGTAATATCCCATGTTTCATCAGCACGTAATACAATAACAACTTCACATGTCTCTGGATCCGTTTGCCACCATAGAAAGTAAGGATGAAAATCCTGTTCAATGGGCTTCAGTGGCATATTTTTCATTGCTCGTGGACACTTCATCCCTAGCGTAATATCTTTTCCCCCGTTTTCTTGTTAATCTTTATTCTTCGTTTAGGAATAAACGGCTTCCACAACTCGAAACTTCTTGATGCTTCAAACTTTATCACCCTCCAGAGTCTTTGTTCATTAAACTTCATTTGGAGACTTATATTCCTTGTTTGTACCAACTCTTCAACATCCCAAAACGGCAATTTCTTTATGTCTGCGAGATGTCTGAAATACTGAACCCCAAACTCTCTTTTAATAGCATGTACGTCAAGTTCTCGTATCCATCCCCAGCTTAGAATATCTCCCATAGAAACATCTTTATCACGTGTGTAGAATGCTAGTGGCCTTTTGAACTTTCTTTCCTTTGGCATTTCTTTAAACCACGACCTTTTTGCCTCAGCAATCTGTTCTTTAGTGTAACGTGTAGGAATATTTCCTTGCTTCACCACTTCGTCTATCTTTCTTTTCAACAAATCAACATCTATCTGGATCATCAACTCATCAATTGTAGGAAATTTGCCAGTATTTAGATTAGAATACTTCTCTATTTCATCATCATCAGAATCTTCAAATATTACACGATCATAGTCATCAGCTTTAGCCACACGCTTATACACATACTCTTTTGGTTTGAACGTCTTGACATTCACTAATTCTTCTTCGAAATCAAACTCAAATGAATCAGTGTCAACTTCAAACATTCTTGCCAACTCTTCTTTGGTGTAACTGTGAGCAATCTCCCCTTCCTCTAAATTCGGATCTAACATTATCATCAATGGCTTTTCATGCACAACAGTAACAGGCATAGCAACAATCACTTCAGAAGTATCAACATTTTGTGGCCCTGTTTGCTCTGTGGACCCCCCCTTACTTTGTTCATCCTCCATGTTTGCATTATCGTTGATTAGAGATTCGAAATCAAAAATTCTGAATGAACTTTCGCAGAATCAACTTTCAGACCAACGCCCCCTGATCATCATTATCATCACCATCATGATCTGAATCATATTTAGCATCGTCACCGACAGGATCGTCATTGTTTTCATCCTTATCTTCCTCGTCGTCGTCTTTCTGTTCTGCTTCAGACGCTTTAATTGATTTAACATTATGTTCAGTAGCAACAACTTCAGATTCAGGAGCTTTTTCAACTTCAACAACTTTTTCTATCATTGTCTCTTCTGCTATTTTAGGGATATAATCAATCACCCCTTTGCCTTTGCGCTGCTTTGCTAACTCTTTTGCAACTTTTTCTTTAGCCTCTTGAACATCAAGTCTATCATATTCAGCTTTGAAGCCGATGCCCAAGCTATTAGTAAGTACTTTCTGCAGCCTTGCAAACCTTCTGTCATTCATAACACGTTCAGCTCTCAATTCTGCTATCTCTTTTTCTAGCTTTTTATTAGCAGCACCCAAGCTTTCAACCATAGCTTTCATGTAACCTCTATCGTCTTCCAAAAATTTCACTTTGTCTTGCAATATTTCTTTCTCAACATCACTTTGCTTTAATTTCTCTTGAAGAACTTCTTTATTGACTTCGTTCTGTTTGGCTTTATCTTCCAAATCTTTGAGTCTTTTCTCTAGCTTATCAATTGGAATGTCTTCAAACCAGCCTGAAAGATCATCGGCAGTAACAGGATGTGTTACATTGTCTAGAGTATCTACGAATGCATCTTTAAACTCTCTAGCTCTTGCACTTTAAGGAGTTGATTGCCTTGATTTTTGAGGAGTACCCTTTGCTGCAGGCTTTGGAGTAGAAACACGCGTACTTTGAACATGTACTTCGATAGTAACAGACGATGGTTCTTGTGTGACATCCTGGTTTTTCAGGTAATTTAAACGCGCTACTTTATTGTTATTCATCCCTACGCTAATTTAATTCGGAGAATTAAATTACGCGCTCGCATAACTACGCTAACTTTAGTATTTAGGGAATTCATGATGTTTGGGAGTTTTAACGGGTTGTATCTGAATTACGTGCTACGTGTTATTAGACGTTTGTGAATAACTGCCGAGTCGTATTATATGTAGTTATTTATCAGATTATAATGATCGGTTAGTAAATTCTATTTATAAGCCGAACCGAACCAAGCCTATGAAATGTTTCGACTTCGCGACTAAGCAAACCTAACCCGCCACCCACACCCCCTTGCGGCCCACACTCCTTGCGGCCCAAGGATAGCCCAAATCGCCCCCCTAGCCTCTATGTATGTTTACGTATGATGCATGGGGTGCTCAAAAAAACAAACCCTAAACCCTACCCCCTTGTGGTGTGCGACGGCAAGCAGCCCCCCTCTCGGTCGCGCAAACAGCCCTACACCCCTCGGATCGATTCCAAGCTTGTCCCGGTTTGCTAATTGTCATCGTTTCAAGGTTAGGGTTTAATTGTATTACGATTCACACTAGGTTTTGTGTAGTCTTGATCATTATTATGTGCTTGTATGATATTATTATGAAAAAGTGTTGTGGTGTATGATTAGTTCGGATGAATATGCGAATCCTTGTGGTTGTGATGATATGTTTGAGTATTAATATCGTAGGCTGCGTTTTATCTATAAAGATCATGATATATGCTTAGGGTTTGCATGAATACTGATATATTACATGATATTTGACAAGTTAACCTGCTGTTAATCGATACAACTAAGCGTCATGGCCGTTTACACATGTTCTAATGCGATAAAGTCGAAAACAGTAAGCTGATTGACATTTACAGCCAACTTCAGTTGGCTGTAACCTGATCGTTATTTATCGAAAAGTGGATTTTCGGAAGCCTAAAACGTGTATTTTTGAAGAACGCTTCAAATGGCGCTGGATTCATATTTTTCTGAGGTTGTTTGCTATTTTTAAATGGTCATTTAGTGCAGCAGCTGAAGCTGTCTAAATTCTGCAGAATTTGTAGGTTGTTTATCGAGTCGGATCTCATAGTCTGTATGGGGTTAGGTCATGAAATCTGTCCAGTAACTGGAGACGGGAGTTTCCGAAAATCTCCCACTGGAATTTTGTTAATCGGATGAACGATGATTTTTAAATGATTTTTATCGTGGACTGTAGTCAGAAAGCGACGAATCTGAATGCAGCCTAGTATATAAATATTTATAAATAATAGGTAAAGATTTAGGATTTGAAAATTTTACACATAATTTTAAATTCTAATTGACACCTTTTTTAAAAAAATTGGAATTTTTGGAATGTTGGAACTATTTTATAAAAATTCTCGAAAACAGCCCAGCTTTGAGTGTACAAGTTGAAACATGATAACTTGCGTTTGTGTGTATCTAAGTGTTGTATGAGTTATCCTGTGTTATGACAAGTTGATTTGGTCGTTATTTTGTATGGTGATACCTTGCATGCATGATTATGGTTTCGAATTGGTTATTACGTGTGTCGTACTGTGTGTTAGTTATACGTAGGGTTTTGTGTCAGTGTGTTCACACACTAACTTTGAATCGGTTGACATGTTAGGACGCGATTAGCGGTTCCATCATTTGCTTCTTTTGCTATCTAACCGAGCAATTTAAGGTGAGTTCACGGCCCCTATTTTATCCGGTTTTGAACAACAGAGGGAGAAACATGTATACGCTCTACAACGCTATCTTTTACGTTATGCGAAATTAACAACGTTAACTATTCGATAACTAAGTTAATGTTAATGTATGTTATGGTCACTAAGTAGCTTTATCACGGAAGTCCTCAACCAACTCTCGGATCGTTAATATTGGGTTAGATAGCGTGGAAATTATAGTTGTACTACTGGGCCCGACAAGCCCCACCCGAGCTAGTCGCGCTAGCCAACCGGGAATGGTCAACGGGTGATTAATTTGGCCTAACTTTCGCCATGGTCAGTGATAGACCTGGCAGCACAGAGGCAACAACAGTCAGCTTCGATCGAGAACTCTTACGTGACGTAACTTTAGGCTCGCTACCTACATGTTAACATTGAACTTATTTACGAACGAACATTATTATTCCAGGTTAGGAATGATGGAACTATGTCGTTATCCCGGGTTAGGGTTAATGGGGGAAACAATCTTTTAAACCAAACTTGTGAACTTATAAAACCAGTGAACTCACTTTTCTTTAATGTTGACACTTGTTTCTTTGAATGTTTCTCAGGACGCTAGAAGCGCTAGGTGCACCCACTTTGCATTTGATCAAGACATTTTTATCGAGTCTTTATTAACGATTATTTTTGGGATTTTGGTTTTGGCGTTTATGTGGCGCCCGTTACTTTATTCTAATGCTTCCTCTTAACGTTGGAACTTTGAAAATGACTATGCATGTTTACAATAAATGTTTTTGGAAAACGTTTAAATAAATCATATACAGTCGTTCGACATTGCTAGTGTCTGAGATTCTGGTTTGATCACACGCCTCGCGGTAATACGCCACAAGTGGAAATTGAGGGTGTGACAGATTGGTATCAGAGCCTCTAGCTATAGAGAACCAGGTTTGCATTTAAAGTAGACTTAAACTATAGCTGTTAAACGACACTAGACTTAGTTGGCACCAAACTGTGATATTTTGTTATGTGTTATACTATAATTGTCCTATGTGATATATATATATATATTGTGATATACGCAGCTCGTAACTAACTACACCAACCCAGCAGGCTATGTCATCATCATCATCCGACAGATCTCCACAATCAAGGGCGATGGGGAAGGCACCCATGGTCGAACCCTCACCACCCCATGGCGTGGAGACACGCTCAGCTGCAAGGAAAAGACTCGCTCTAGGAGGAGAGTCGTCCTCCCGTCCAACCACCTCTGTACCGATCAAACCGGTCAACTCTGCAGGAGTGTGGGACGATCTACTTAGAGTTGTGCTAAGGAAACAACAGGAACAGCCGGAGAGAATGCAAAAGACTATCAAAGCACAGGGATGGCTGATACGTCAGCTGACTGGTAAAACTGAAGAGCTCGAGGAAGAGCAAGATGAGAATAAGAGAGTTCGAAGCATTTTAGCTACGGACCTTCATGCTGAGCAGCTGAGGGCTGACTGGCTCGAAGACAGAGTTCTTGAGTCTTGTTGGAGGATTCACGAACTGGAGCAGAACCAAGCACCACCTATCCCAGGTTAGGAATAATGGAACTATGTCGTTATCCTGGGTTAGGGTTAACGGGGGAATAGAATCTTTTAAACCGAACTTGTGAACTTATAAAACCAGTGAACTCACTTTTCTTTAATGTTGACACTTGTTTCTTTGCATGTTTCTCAGGACGCTAGGAGCGCTAGGTGCACCCACTTTGCATTTGATCAAGACATTTTTATCGAGTCTTTAATAACGATTATTTTTGGGATTTTGGTTTTGGTGTTTATGTGGCGCCCGTTACTTTATTCTAATGCTTCCGCTTAACTTTGGAACTTTGAAAATGACTATGCATGTTTACAAGAAATGTTTTTGGAAAACGTTTAAATAAATCATATAGAGTCGTTCGACATTGCTAGTGTCTGAGATTTTGGTTTGATCACACGCCTCGCGGTAATACGCCATAAGTGGAAATTGAGGGTGTGACAGATTGGTATCAGAGCCTCTAGCTATAGAGAACCAGGTTTGCGTTTAAAGTAGACTTAAACTATAGCTGTTAAACGACACTAGACTTAGTTGGCACCAAACTGTGATATTTTGTTATGTGTTATACTATAATTGTTCTATGTGATTATATATATATATATATATATATATATATATATATATATATATATATATACACGCAGCTCGTAACTAACTACACCAACCCAGCAGGCTATGTCATTATCATCATCCGACAGATCTCCACAATCAAGGGCGATGGGAAGGCACCCATGGTCGAACCCTCACCACCCCATGGCGTGGAGACACGCTCAGCTGCCAGGAAAAGAATCGCTCTAGGAGGGGAGTCGTCCTCCCGTCCAACCACCGCTGTACCGATCGAACCGGTCAGCTCTGCAGGAGTGTGGGACGATCTACTTAGAGCTGTGCTAAGGAAACAACAGGAACATCTTGAGAGAATGCAAGAGACTATCGAAGCACAGGGATGGCTGATGCGTCAGCTGACTGGTAAAACTGAAGAGCTCGAGGAAGAGCAAGATGAGAATAAGATAGTTCGAAGCATTTTAGCTACGGACCTTCATGCTGAGCAGCTGAGGGCTGACTGGCTCGAAGACAGAGTTCTTGAGTCTTGTTGGAGGATTCACGAACTGGAGCAGAACCAAGCACCACCTATCCCAGGTTAGGAATAATGGAACTATGTCGTTATCCCGGGTTAGGGTTAACGGGGGAATAGAATCTTTTAAACCGAACTTGTGAACTTATAAAACCAGTGAACTCACTTTTCTTTAATGTTGACACTTGTTTCTTTGCATGTTTCTCAGGACGCAAGGAGCGCTAGGTGCACCTACTTTGCATTTGATCAAGACATTTTTATCGAGTCTTTATTAACGATTATTTTTGGGATTTTGGTTTTGGCGTTTATGTGGCGCCGTTACTTTATTCTAATGCTTCCGCTTAACTTTGGAACTTTGAAAATGACTATGCATGTTTACAATAAATGTTTTTGGAAAACGTTTAATTAAGTCATATAGAGTTGTTCGACATTACCAGTGTCTGAGATTTTGGTTTGATCACACGCCTCGTGGTAATACGCCACAAGTGGAATTGGGGTGTGACAGATTGGTATCAGAGCCTCTAGCTATAGAGAACCAGGTTTGCATTTAAAATAGACTTAAACTATAGCTGTTAAACGACACTAAGACTTAGTTTGGCACCAAACTGTGATATATAATATATAATATATATATATATATATATATATATATATATATATATATATATATATATACACGCAGCTCGTAACTAACTACACCAACCCAGCAGGCTATGTCATTACATCATCCGACAGATCTCCACAATCAAGGGCGATTGAAGGCACCCATGGTCGAACCCTCACCACCCCATGGCGTGGAGACACGCTCAGCTGCAGAAAAGACTCGCTCTAGAGGGGAGTCGTCCTCCCGTCCAACCACCGCTTACCGATCGAACCGGTCAGCTCTGCAGGAGTGTGGGGCGATCTAACTTAGAGCTGTGCTAAGGAAACAACAGAACATCTTGAGAGAATGCAAGAGACTATCGAAGCACAGGGATGGCTGATGCGTCAGCTGATGGGAAAACTGAAGAGGCTCGAGGAAGAGCAAGATGAGAATAAGATAGTTCGAAGCATTTTAGCTACGGACCTTCTGCTGAGCAGCTGAGGGCTGACTGGCTCGAAGACAGAGTTCTTGAGTCTTGTTGAGGATCACGAACTGGGCTAGAACCAAGCACCCCTATCCCAGGTTAGGAATCAATGGAACTATGTCGTTATCCGGGTTAGGGTTAACGGGGCAATAGAATCTTTTAAACGAATTGAGGAACGATCAAAAACCGTGAACTCACTTTCTTATAATGTTGACACTTGTTTCTTTGCATGTTTCTCAGGACGCAAGGAGCGCTAGGTGCACCCACTTGCATTTGATCAAGACATTTTATCGAGTCTTTATTAACGATTATTTTGGGATTTTGGTTTTGGCGTTTATGGCCCTGTTACTTTATTCTAATTGCTTCCGCTTAACTTTGGAACTTGAAATTGACTATGCATGTTAACATAATGTTTTTGGAAAACGTTTAATTAAGTCATATAAGTATGTTCGACATTACAGTGTCTAGATTTTGGTTTGATACACACGCCTCGTGGTAATACGCCACAAGTGAATTGGGGTGTGACAGATTGGTATCAGATCTCTAGCTATAGAGAACAGGTTTGCATTTAAATAGACCTTAAACTATAGCTGTTAAACGACACTAGACTTAGTGGCACCAAAACTGTATATTTTGTTATGTGTTTACTTAATTGTTTACATATATCATATAATGATAATATTATAATATTTATATATAAATTAATAATATAGTATAAATATTGTGATTATACGCAGCTCGTAACTAACGACACCAACCCGCAGGCTATGTCAATATTATCATCCGACAGATCTCGACAATCAAGGGCGCTGGGAAGGCACCCATGGTCGACCCTGCACCCCCTCGTGGCGTGGAGACACGCTAGCTGCCAGAAAAGACTCGCTCTAAGAGGGTAGTCGACTCCCCGTCCAACAACCGGGGAACCGATCAAAGCGGTCAACTCTGTAGGAGTGTGGGACGATCTACTTAGAGCTATGCTAAGGAAACAACAGGAACATCTGGAGAAATGCAAGAGACTATCGAAGCACAGGATGGATGCTGTTGCTTAACTGATGTAAAACTAAAGAGCTCGAGGAAGAGCAATGATGAGAATAAGAGAGTTCGAAGCTTTTCGCTACGGACCTTCATGCTGAGCAGCTGAGGGCTGACTGCCTCGAAGACAGAGTTCTTGAGTCTTGTTGGAGGATTCACGAACTGGAGCAGAACCAAGCACCACCTATCCCAGTACACGTACCAGCACCGGCCCCTCCAGCGCCAGTAGAAGACGAAGAGGAGGATCCAGAGGAAGACCCCGAGGAGGATCCGGAGGAAGAAGAGCCGAAACAGGACCCGGCTGTTGAAGTGGAAAACGCTGAAGAGGAAGACGGCAGTGATAGCGACTTGGGAGATGGAGACATAGATGACTAACTCGTCTCGCCAATCTCTGTTTTGTTTCCTTTAGTTTGTTTGTCTCCACTTATGTTTGAACTTGGAAATTTTATAATTAAACTGATATGTTTGGTTGGTATTTTGTGAGACATTACAATTTATTTAATCGAATGTTCCTTTTGATTGTTTAATTTGTTGGGTTGACATAAACTGTGTGATCATTGAAGTGTGGAATTTGATAACTATATTGGATATATACTTATCGGTGTGTGTTTGTGTTGTCTTGCGAAGATCTGAAATGGCAACCGGTTGTCGCGGAAATCTCAACATGTCAGCTGAAGAATTGGCCGCTTTAATCCAACAACACGTGAATGCTGCTCTGGCAGGTGTTCCTAACCCACCAGCAGGTAACCATTATTAAATTTTCATGGGAAAATCTAATAATTTGGCTAGTAAACTTTCTCGCTTACTACCTATCCTCTATCCTCAGGAGGGCGTCTTAACCCCTACAAGATGTTCCTGGATGCGAAACCGAGCAAGTTCACGGGAGTTGAAGGACCCATAGGACTGGTCCGTTCGGTTGAAAAGTCTGAATCGGTTTTCGAAATGTACAATTGCCTCGAAGCTAATAAGGTCAAGTATGCTGCCTCGACGTTGGAAGATGGGGCATTAACCTGGTGAACGCACAAGTCCAAACGCGTGGACTTGCTGCGGCGAACGCAATGGCCTGGACCGAGTTCAAAGCTCTAATCAAGGAAATCTGTACAGTTACTGGAGATGGGAGTTTCCGAAAATCTCCCACTGGAATTTCGTTAATCGGATGAACGATGATTTTTAAATGATTTTTCTCGTGGACTGCAGTCAGAAAGCGACGAATCTGACTGCAGCCTAGTATATATATTTTTATAAATAATCAGTAAAGATTTAGGATTTGAAAATTTTACACAAAATTCTACAGTCTAAGTGACACCTTCTGTAAAAAATTTTAATTTTTGGAAAGTTTGAACTATTTTATAAAAATTCTCGAAAACAGCCCAGTTATGAGTGACAAGCTGAAACATGATAACTTGCGTTTGTGTGTATCTAAGTGTTGTATGAGTTATCCTGTGTTATGACAAGTTGATTTGGTCATTATTTTGTATGGTGATACCTTGCATGCATGATTATGGTTTCGAATTGGTTATTACGTGTGTCGTACTGTGTGTTAGTTATGCGTAGGGTTTTGTGTCAGTATGTTCACACACTAACTTTGAATCGGTTGACATGTTAGGACGCGATTAGCGGTTCCATCATTTGCTTCTTTTGCGTTTATCTAACCGAGCAATTTAAGGTGAGTTCACGGCCCCTATATTATCCGGTTTTGAACAACAGGGGGAGAAACATGTATACGCTCTACAACTCTATCTTTTACATTATGCGAAATTAACACCGTTAACTATTCGGTAACTAAGTTAATGTTAATGTATGTTATGGTCACTAAGTAGCTTTATCACGGAAGTCCTCAACCAACTCTCGGATCGTTAATATTGGGTTAGATAGCGGGGAAACTATAGTAGTACTACTGGGCCAGACAAGCCCCACCCGAGCTAGTCGCGCTAGCCGATCGGGAATGGTCAACGGGTGATTAATTTGGCCTAACTTTCGCCATGGTCAGTGATAGACCTAGCAACACAGAGGAAACAATAGTCAGCTTCGATCGCGAACTCTTACGTGACGTAACTTTAGCCTCGCTACCTACATGTTAACATTGAACTTATTTATGAACGAACATTATTATTCCAGGTTAGGAATAATGGAACTATGTCGTTATCCCGGGTTAGGGATAACGGGGGAAAACAATCTTTTAAACGGAACTTGTGAACTTATAAAACCAGTGAACTCACTCTTCTTTAATGTTTACACTTGTTTCTTTGCATGTTTCTCAGGACGCTAGGAGCGCTAGGTGCACCCACTTTGCATTTGATCAAGACATTTTTATTGAGTCTTTATTAACGATTATTTTTGGGATTTTGGTTTTGGCGTTTATGTTAGCGCCCGTTACTTTATTCTAATGCTTCTGCTAAACTTTGGAACTTTGAAAATGACTATGCATGTTTACAATAAATGTTTTTGGAAAACATTTAAATAAATCATATAGAGTCGTTCGACATTGCTAGTGTCTGAGATTCTGGTTTGATCACACGCTTCACGGTAATACTCCGCAAGTGGAAATTGAGGGTGTGATAGATTGGTATCAGAGCCTCTAGCTATAGAGAACCAGGTTTGCATTTAAAGTATACTTAAACTATAGCTGTTACACGACACTAGACTTAGTTGGGACCGAACTGTGATATTT
Organism: Scalesia atractyloides; assembly: GCA_947069175.1. Taxonomy (NCBI): domain Eukaryota; kingdom Viridiplantae; phylum Streptophyta; class Magnoliopsida; order Asterales; family Asteraceae; genus Scalesia; species Scalesia atractyloides. The sequence goes on along the minus strand of CAMTDV010000015.1, from coordinate 52,513,027 downwards.
TGTTATGTGTTATACTATAATTGTCCTATGTGATATATATATATATTGTGATATACGCAGCTCGTAACTAACTACACCAACCCAGCAGGCTATGTCATCATCATCACCCGACAGATCTCGACAATCAAGGGCGCTGGGGAAGGCACCCATGGTCGAACCCTCACCACCTCGTGGCGTGGAGACACGCTCAGCTGCCAGGAAAAGACTCGCTCTAGGAGGGGAGTCGTCCTCCCGTCCAACCACCGCTGTACTGGTCAAACTGGTCAACTCTGCAGGAGTGTGGGACGATCTAGTTAGAGCTGTGCTAAGGAAACAACAGGAACAACTGGAGAGAATGCAAGAGACTATCGAAGCACAGGGATGGCTGATACGTCAGCTGACTGGTAAAACTGAAGAGCTCGAGGAAGAGCAAGATGAGAATAAGAGAGTTCGAAGCATTTTAGCTAAGGACCTTCATGCTGAGTAGCTGAGGGCTAACTGGCTCGAAGACAGAGTTCTTGAGTCCTGTTGGAGGAATCACGAACTGGAGCAGAACCAAGCACCACCTATCCTAGTACATGTACCAGCACCGGCCCCTCCAGCGCTGGTAGAAGACGAAGATGAGGATCCAGAGGAAGACCCGGAGGAAGAAGAGCCGGAACAGGACCCAGCTGTTGAAGTTGAAAACGTTGAAGAGGAAGACAGCAGTGATAGCGACTTAGGAGATGAACACATAGATGACTAACTCATCTCGCCAATCTTTGTTTTGTTTCCTTTAGTTTGTTTGTTTCCACTTATGTTTGAACTTGGAAATTTTATAATTAAACTGATATGTTTGGTTGGTATTTTGTGAGACATTACAATTTATTTAATCGAATGTTCCTTTTGATTGTTTAATTTGTTGGGTTGACATAAATTGTGTGATCATTGAAGTGTGGAATATGATAACTATATTGGATATATACTTATCGGTGTGTGTTTGTGTTGTCTTGCAAAGATCTGAAATGGCAACCGGTCGTCGCGGAAATCTTAACATGTCAGCTGAAGAATTGGCCGCTTTAATCCAACAACACGTGAATGCTGCTCTGGCAGGTGTTCCTAACCCACCAGCAGGTAACCATTATTAAATTTTCATGGGAAAATCTCTTGTAGACTTTCTCGCTGACTACCTATCCTCTATCATCAGGAAGGGGGTCTTAACCCCTACAAGATGTTCCTGGATGCGAAACCGAGCAAGTTCAAGGGAGTTGAAGGACCCATAGGACTGGTCCGTTGGGTCGAAAAGTCTGAATCGGTTTTTGAAATGTGCAATTGCCTCGAAGCTAATAAGGTCAGGTATGCTGCCTCGACGTTGGAAGATGGGGCATTAACCTGGTGGAACCCACAAGTCCAAACGAGTGAACTTGCTGTGGCGAACGCAATGGCCTGGACCGAGTTCAAAGCTCTAATCAAGGAGGAATACTGTCTGCGGGACAGAGTTCAGCAATTGGAACAAGCGTTATGGAACCACAAGATGGTCGGGTCAGAAATTGAAGCGTACACGGCAAGACATCATGATCTGGTGTTCCTTTGTCCTGATTTGGCTAACCGTCGTTAAACGACTTGAGTTTTATCTTGGGGTCTGGTCCCTGAGATCCAGGGCATGGTAATGTCTAGCAACCCTATGACGGAGCAACAAGCGATTAGGCTGGCACATAAACTCACCGATAAGGCGGTGGAGCAAAGGAAGTTGCCACCTAGGGGTGCGACTGAAATTGTCCCTGACAACAAAAGGAAAATTGAAGACTCACCTACTCGGCAGTCTTCATCAGCCCAACAACAACAAGGAAACTAGAAGCGGTCCAACGACTTCAATAATAATCGGGGTCACAACAATCAGTCTGGCAACAACACCCAGAACTCGAGCGGCTATGCGGGTCGAAAGCCGCAATGTAATCGTTGTAACCTCCATCATCACGGCCCTTGCGCCGGAAATCACTGCCAACGATGTGGCAAAGCAGGACACGCGGCAAAGGATTGCTGCGGGGAGATTATGTCACGACAGAATCAGAACCAGCACCAGGGTCAGCTGTAGGGTAATAACCGGGGATGCTATCAGTGCGGTAGCACTGCCCATTTTAAGCGAGACTGCCCGCAACTTAGCAACAACAACAATGGTGGGAATAATAACAACAACAACAACAATGGCAACAATGGAAATGGTGGGACAGGAGGTGCCAAAGGACGTGCATTCACGCTAGGCCGTGGGGAGGCAAGAAACGACTCGAATGTGGTCACCGGTAAGTTTCCACTTAACGATCATTTTGCTACTGTACTTTTTGATACGGGTGCGGATAAGAGTTTTATATCTGAGTCTTTTAGGAAGAACCTAAATCTCACACCTAAACTCCTAAAGACCCCTTACGTCATAGAACTAGCTAATGGTAAATCTGTAGATGTGACTCATCTAGTGACAGGCTGTCAACTTAAACTCGTGGGTCACACCTTTACCATTGATATGATGACAACTACTCTGGGTAGTTTTGATGTGGTAGCCGGAATGGACTGGCTATCCGACGTCCGAGCGGAAGTTCTCTGTTTCGAGAAAGCTATCCGTATTCCGCTCTCTAACGACGAAGTCTTGATGGTGCAAGGCGAGAAGGCAGGCGTCGTCACGAACATCATCTCTTGAATGCAAGCTCAGAAGTATCTTCGGAAGAAGAACTCTTTTGCTTTGCTCGCACTGGTCACCGAGCAGTCCAAGGACGAGAAGCGGATTGAAGATATCCCCATCGTCCGTGACTTTCCCGATGTGTTTCCAGAGGAGTTACCCGGTCTTCCACCACATCGACAAGTAGAGTTTGAAATCGAATTGGCGAGCCATGCGACTGCTATCGCCAAGGCCCCATACCGCTTAGCTCCAGCAGAGCTGCAAGAGCTGCCTACCCAACTTCAGGAATTGTTGGAAAAAGGATTTATCCGACCCAGTACTTCGCCATGGAGAGCTCCGGTCCTTTTTGTCTAGTAGAAGGACGGGACCTTCCGCATGTGCATTGACTACCGGGAACTCAATAAGGTTACCGTAAAGAACCGGTACCCATTACCTCGCATCGACGATCTTTTTGACCAGCTTCAAGGGTCAAGCTACTACTCCAAAATTGATCTACGGCCCGGTTATCACCAGCTACGCGTCAGGGAGGAGGATATCTCCAAGACGGCATTTCGCACTCGGTATGGCCATTACAAGTTCTTGGTCATGCCCTTCGGTCTCACCAATGCACCCGCGGTGTTCATGGACCTCATGAACTGCGTGTGTAAGCCGTATCTCGACAAGTTTGTCATCGTGTTCATCGATGATATACTCATTTACTCTAAGGCTGAAGAAGAACATACTGAGCATCTACGGTTATTGCTTGAACTACTTCAACGGGAGAAACTATATGCCAAATTTTCGAAGTGTGATTTCTGGATTCAGGATGTTCAGTTCCTCGGGCATATCGTGAATGAAAAGGGTATACACGTTGATCCCGCCAAGATCGATGCTATCAAGAACCGGGAAGCACCCAGGACACCGACAGAGATCCGCCAATTTTTGGGTTTGGCTGGTTACTACAGACGTTTCATTGAGGGATTTTCCAAGATCGAACAACCGCTTACCACTCTCATTCAGAAGGGCACCAAGTATGCTTGGGGTGACAAGCAAGAAGCAGCATTTCAATTACTGAAGGAGAAGCTTTGCAGTGCGCCCATTTTGTCCTTGCCAAAGGGGACAGATGATTTTGTGGTATATTGTGACGCTTCCATTCAGGGATTGGGATGTGTACTCATGCAACATGATAAGGTCATCGCGTATGCATCCCGACAGTTGAAGGTCCACGAGAAGAACTAGATGACACATGACTTGGAATTGGGAGCAGTTGTGTTTGCACTTAAGATTTGGAGACACTACCTATATGGAACCAAGTGCACAATCTACACGGATCACAAGAGCCTCCAGCATATTTTTGACCAGAAGGAGTTGAACATGCGACAGCGTTGCTGGGTCGAACTCCTGAACGATTATGAATGTGCCATTTAATATCACCCAGGTAAAGCTAACGTGGTAGCTGATGCCCTCAGTCGGAAGGAGCACTTGAAACCTCATCGGGTACGAGCACTACAGTTCACAGTTCATTCTGGGTTACCTGAACAGATACGCGACGCACAGCTAGAAGAAGTTAGGGAAGAGAACATCAAGGCCGAATCCGTGGGAAAGATGGAACGCGATTGGGAAGTGAAACTCAATGGTACCCGATATTTCATGAATCGTATATGGGTACCTCTCTACGGAAACCTCAGAAAGCTAGTTATGGACGAAGCTCACAAATCCCGATACTCTGTCCATCCTGGTTCAGATAAGATGTATCAAGACCTTAAAGTCGCGTACTGGTGGCCCAACATGAAAGCGGATATAGCCACCTACGTGAGCAAGTGTTTGACTTGTGCGAAAGTCAAGGTGGAATACCAGAAGCCATCAGGGCTACTTCAACAACCTGAGATCCCAGTGTGGAAATGGGATCAGATCTCGGTGGACTTTATCACTAAACTCCCGCGAACTCCGGGTGGTTGCGATACCATCTGGGTGATCATGGATCGTCTAACTAAGTCTGCACACTTCCTAGCGATCAAAGAAACAGATAAGATGGATATGTTGACTCGCATCTACATTAAAGAAGTAGTTTCTCGGCACGGGGTGCCAACGTCCATCATTTCAGACAGAGATGCTCGTTTCACGTCCAACTTTTGGCGGTCAGTTCAGAAAGCGTTGGGTACACGCTTAGATATGAGCACAGCTTACCACCCTCAGACGGATGGTCAAAGTGAAAGGACCATTCAGACCTTGGAGGACATGCTTAGGGCATGCGTGGTAGACTTCGGGAACAGTTGGGAAATCCATCTGCCTTTGGTGGAATTCTCGTATAACAACAGTTATCATACGAGTATTCAGGCAGCACCGTTTGAAGCATTGTACGGTCGCAAATGTAGATCACCAGTCTGTTGGGCAGAAGTCGGTGACAGTCAACTCACAGGTCCTGAGTTGATACTTGAGGCTACTGAAAAGATTGTGCAAATTAGAAACCGCATGGCTGCGGCACGGGATCGACAGAAAAGTTACGCTGATCAACGACACAAACCGCTAGAATTTCAAGTAGGTGACCGCGTCCTACTGAAAGAGTCACCCTGGAAGGGTGTAATCCGTTTTGAGAAACGAGGCAAACTAAATCCACGGTACGTAGGCCCATTTGTGATTTCGAAGCGTATCGGGCCCGTAGCTTATCAGTTAGACCTTCCTGCCGAACTCAGTGGAGTTCACAACGTTTTTCACGTGTCCAATCTGAAGAAGTGTCTATCAGATGAGACCCTAGTCATTCCATTGGATGAGATTCAAGTGGATGAGCAACTTTTGTTGAACAACCTATCGAGATCATGGACCGTGAGACCAAGACTCGAACGCACAGCAAGATACCGATCGTCAAGGTTCGTTGGAACTCTAAGCGTGGACCGGAGTTCACGTGGGAAAGAGAGGACCAAATAAAAAGCAAATATCCACACCTTTTTGCAGCTGAGCAGCAATCTGATGTTCCGCCAACTGAATTTCGGGACGAAATTCTTTCAACATGGGGATGATATGATAGCCTGGGATTTCCTTGTACCATTCTAACAAACTGAATTTTTGTGTGTTGCATTCTAAACCGCGTTTACTCAATTTTCGGGACGAAAATTCTTTCAACATGGGGATAATGTGACATCCCGGTTTTTTAGTTACTTTAAACGTGCTACTTTATTGTTATTCATCCCTACGCTAATTTAATTCGGAGAATTAAATTACGCGCTCGCAATAACTACGCTAACTTTAGTATTTAGGGAATACACGATGTTTGGGAGTTTTAACGGGTTGTATCTGAATTACGTGCTACGTGTTATTAGACGTTTGTGAATAATTGTCGAGTTGTATTATGTGTAGTTATTTATCAGATTACAATGATCGGTTAGTAAATTCTATTTATAAGCCAAACCGAACCAAGCCTGTGAAACGTTTCGACTTTGCGACCAAGCAAACCTAACCCGCCACCCACACCCCCTTGCGGCCCACACTCCTTGCGGCCTAAGGATAGCCCAAACCGCCCCCCTAGCCTCTATGTATGTATACGTATGATGCATGGGGTGCTCAAAAAAAATAACAAACCCTAAACCCTACCCCCTTGTGGTGTGCGATGGCAAGCAGCCCCCCCTCTCGGTCGCGCAAACAGCCCTACACCCTCAGATCGATTCTAAGCTTGTCCCGGTTCGCTAATTGTCATCGTTTCAAGGTTAGGGTTTAATTGTATTACGATTCACACTAGGTTTTGTGTAGTCTTGATCATGATTATGTGCTTGTATGATATTATTATGAAAAAGTGTTGTGGTGTATGATTAGTTCGGATGAATATGCGAATCCTTGCGGTTGTGATGATATGTTTGAGTATTAAAATCGTAGGCTGCGTTTTATCTATAAAGATCATGATATATGCTTAGGGTTTGCATGAATACTGATATATTAGATGATATTTGACAAGTTAACCTGCTGTTAAACGATACAACTAAGCGTCATAGCCGTTTACACATGTTCTAATGCGATAAAGTCGAAAACAGTAAGCTGATTGACATTTACAGCCAACTTCAGTTGGCTGTTACCTGATCGTTATTTGTCGAAAAGTCGATTTTCGGAAGCCTAAAATGTGTATTTTTGAAAAATGCTTCAAATGGCGTCAGATTCATATTTTTCTGAGGTTGTTTGCTATTTTTAAATGGTCATTTAGTGCAGTAGCTGAAGCTGCGTAAATTCTGCCGAATTTGCAGGTTGTTTATCGAGTCGGATCTCATAGTCTGTATGGGGTTAGGTCACGAAATCTGTACAGTAACTGGAGACGGGAGTTTTCGAAAACCTATCTCTGGAATTTCATTAATCGGATGAACGATGATTTTTAAATGATTTTTCTCGTGGATGCAGTCAGAAAGCGACGAATCTGACTACATCCTAGTATATAAATGTTTATAAATAATCGGTAAAGATTTAGGATGTGATAATGTTACACAAAATTCTACAGACGAATTGACACCTTCTACAAAACAATTGGAATTTTTGGAACGTTGGAACTATTTTATAAAAATTCTCGAAAACAGCCCAGTTATGAGTGTACCAGCTGAAACATGATAACTTGCGTTTGTGTGTATCTAAGTGTTGTATGAGTTATCCTGTGTTGTGACAAGTTGCTTTGGTTGTTATTTTGTATGGTGATACCTTGCATGCATTATGGTTTCGAATTGGTTATTACGTGTGCCGTATTGTGTGTTAGTTATGCGTAGGGTTTTGTGTCAGTGTGTTCACACACTAACTTTGAATCGGTTGACATGTTAGGACGCGATTAGCGGTTCCATCATTTGCCTTTTGCGTTTATCTAACCGAGCAATTTAAGATGAGTTCACGGCCCCTATTTTATCCGGTTTTGAACAACAGGGGGAGAAACATGTATACGCTCTACAACTCTATCTTTTACGTTATGCGAAATTAACGCCGTTAACTATTCGGTAACTAAGTTAATGTTAATGTATGTTATGGTCACTAAGTAGCTTTATCACGGAAGTCCTCAACCAACTCTCGGATCGTTAGTATTGGGTTAGATAGCGGGGAAATTATAGTAGTACTACTGGGCCCGACAAGCCCCACCCGAGCTAGTCGCGCTAGCCGACCGGGAATGGTCAACGGGTGATTAATTTGGCCTAACTAACGCCATGGTCAGTGATAGACCTGGTAATACAGAGGCAACAACCGTCAGCTTCGATCGCGAACTCTTACGTGACGTAACTTTAGGCTCGCTACCTACATGTTAACATTGAACTTATTTACGAACCAACATTATTATTCCAGGTTAGGAATAATGGAACTATGTCGTTATCCCGGGTTAGGGATAACAGGGGAAAACAATCTTTTAAACCGACTTGTGAACATATAAAACCTGTGAACTCACTCTTCTTTAATGTTGACACTTGTTTCTTTGCATGTTTCTCAGGACGCTAGGAGCGCTAGGTGCACCCACTTTGCATTTGATCAAGACATTTTTATCGAGTCTTTATTAACGATTATTTTTGGGATTTTGGTTTTGGCGTTTATGTTGGCGCCCGTTACTTTATTCTAATGCTTCCGCTAAACTTTGGAAATTTGAAAATGACTATGCATGTTTACAATAAATGTTTTTGGAAAACGTTTAAATAAATCATATAGAGTCGTTCGACATTGCTAGTGTCTGAGATTCTGGTTTGATCACACGCCTCGCGGTAATACTCCGCAAGGGGAAATTGAGGGTGTGACATCTTGGGTGACAGTGATTGGTGGAACTTATGCAAGAGTTTGTGGTTCTTCAGTTGCAGTAGTTGGAGGAATAACAGATTCTATGATCGGAATCTCTTGCAATTCAGAAACAGGAGGTTCTTGTGTAACTCCTTTCTTCGTTTGACTAAGATATCTTTGACTTTGAGCTTTCTTCTTCCCTCGTGTACTCGGAGAACCCGTTGCTTTCTTTGTGTCTCCAGCTTTTGACTTTGAGCGCTTAGCCTTTTTCTTAGGACGTTCTGAATCAGAAGCCTCTTTAGCAGACGTTTCGTATATATCCTCACCGAGCTTTTTCAATCTTTCCTACTCTTTTTTCCTTTTCTGCTTCTTTTTTGTCACACCCCAACTCGCAGCGGAAGACAAATGCAGGGTGCGGCAGACACGTGGTAATTCTCCATAGTTTAAAAACATGATATCACAAACAGAGAGAACCTCGGTTACAACATACTATCAGTATCATATAACACACCATAAGTTTCAGTACAGTACTACGAGCTATCACAGCTCTTATTCTGCTACAGTTTACTACTACAGCCATCCACACGCACGTTCCTTACTCTTGCTTCACTTTACCTGAAATGCATGTTAGTTTTAAAAAGGTCAGCTAAACGCTGCGTGAGTTCCACTGGTTTAATTGCTGTGTAACAATATGTGTTAACAAGCTTAATTGCACTGGTCATAGTTACAATAACGGTCACAGTCATAGTCGCAGATGGAATTACACGAGTATACAAGTGAAACCTTGACTGTTTTTCCCCGGGCCGTGTCAATCTAGACAATCCCGGCCACCGGACCGTGTCACAAAGACACTCCTGGCCCATCAACTGCGTCACGTGCAGTTCAACGCCACTTAGTAGTTATGCCTAACAACACAACCAAATTAGGACGAGTGCATTAGCCTAGTGCCGACACAATGTCAGTCGTGGCACTGGGTTGGTCAAACCGATAGTACTATCCACTGTCCACAGGCTTACATTAATCACTTGTCTTACAGAGGGGAGGTAGTTCGTGTGTTAGATAATTCACATCATATGTTGGTGCAATTAACACAGTTTCATAACATGCCAATCATCTCAGAAACAATATCACAATTTAAAAGTGGGAGAGTAAAACTCACTCCCAGATTGGTGTAATCAACACAGTTTATAACCAGTTCATGTGACAGGGAAGTAAAATTCCCTTCATAAGTTTGTGTAACCAACACAGTTTGTAACATGCATTCCACCCAAGTAAAACAATAAAACAGTTAAAAGCGGAGTAGTGAAACTCACAGTGCAAATAGTGGTCTTAACACAAGAGTCGTCGATTAGCTGGATCAACTTTAATGACACACATGCAAGCATGGACTCAAATCAGTATCTAAGTTGGTAATGCTTATAACTTGGATCTGGTCAGGAGTTTTTACTCCGGATCGAGTCTATAAGACAATGGTATGGTGATGGACGCCAGGGTAGTATTAGTTTTCAGTTTGGCTTCCGGTCACCGATTCGCGTGCCAGCCAAAGTAAGTAGTTTAACGTGTTCGGATAATGGTACGAGAATACCAGTAGTGCCAACATGTGGTTATTCAAGAATGATTCCATTAAGGAAGTTTGAGTGTTTGGGGGTCTAAGTTGCCCAAATTTGAGTTCCATTTTCACCGTCGGGAATTCTCCCGAACTGCCTTAGGACACCCCAGGGTGCCCAATTTTCCCGAGAATCTCCCGGAATACTCCGGTGTTCCATTTATAGTATTTGTCGGGTTGGGTCAGTTCCCAGTTCTAGCTGGTTCGTTATACGATAAACTGCTGAAATAGCTTAAATAATCTATTTTTAATTCCGTAAATTCCCATTTAATCCATATTTTACATAAAAATCTGTAAATATATATATATACATTATATATATATATATATATATATATATATATATCAGTAAAAATCTGTAGATTATGGGAAAAATTTTCGAGAATTTATTTTGCTAATTTACATATTTAAATATATTAGAAGGTGATTTTAAACTATTAGTACCTAAATATATTATTTTGTGCAAACCACAGGAACTAACTATGTAATTAACTCAACTATTTTTAACCACATAATTCCAATTAAATACCATCAATAGTTAAAAAATTTCCATAAAATTTCAGCACACCTTATATATGTCCAGGAACTTCTCAGAAAATTTTGAGATTTTTCCGATTTGGTTTCGAGGCATCCCGGCTACCGAAAACTCGCAAAAACGCGGATTTTTAACCCAAATCAAACGCAACCAATGAACTCTGAATTTTTCCAGATCATTCCTCGTATGTTCCTTAGTGTCTCTGTAAGATTTGGTGATTTATTGAATCCGTTTGATATTTTTTCCAAATCTTTCGATTAAACAGTTAAAAATTCACCAAAAATCATACAAAATTCCAAAAATTCTAAACTTTTACGTGGACCTTCCTGACAATACCCTACATCACCACACCAAACTTCAATTCAATCCAAGTTACACGGACCAAGTTAAAGGCAAAACAATTTTCTGCCTATCCTAGATTTGGTTTTCGGATCATATACCTAGCGATTCTTCCGATTTCAAGCGTTTATCTTGATCCCAAAAGTGTGTAAAGGCTATATTCAGTACCTACACATGAAGTACAACCCAAATATGCTAGAACTTAGATCAATCAAGCTTTAATTAATTGTTTTTCGGTTAATCGAACAGTTAATCGATTTTTATCGAATAAGAGTTGATTAGGGTATCAAACCCCATTGATTAGTAACCATGGCTGCCATATAACACCAGGTATTCTATGTGGTATTCATATTCAGCCCTAAAACTTGTTTAAAACTTCAAAATTCATAGATTAAAAAGCGTTTTTTTCGGCTAAAAATCATGTTTAATCAAGAAACCATGCTTAAAACCTTATGGATTTGAGTTAATACCTTTGATTTGAGTTGATTTAAGAAGAAATAAGCTGATGTTCTTGAGAGAAACCAGGTTTTGAAGGAATTTTGTGATTAAAATTAAAGAAAAAAAAAGAAAAAAAACTATTTATATAATCATGGGGGGATGGGGTTTTGGGGTGGGCCCCCTAGGGACACCTCGTGCTTCGTATAACGTGCTTAAAGATGATGTTTATCTTCCGGATAAGTATAGGTTCATTTTCGGGTCCTCCGCGCGTTCTCGATTTGCGTGACGGACTCCGTTTTGCGCGTACTTAGTGTCGAAAGACTCGGTTTTAAAAATTTTGCATAACCGTCTTAAAATCCGAACCCAATTACGTTTTAATCATAAAAGTCTCGTTTCATGTTCGTTTAAGTGTTTTTAAGCTAGATCGTTCCTTGCACATTCGGTTGCCTTATGTTATGCCCGGAACGAATGCTTTTCCCCAACCGGGAGCTGCTTCGTTTTGCGTGCCCGGGCTTTGATTATTTTCAAACATTATGTCACAGTCTATGACACAAAACTAAGTTATTCCTGGAACTCTGAATCTTAAATAAGGCTACCGATAATCTAATAATCAACGTCAAAGGTTTAAGGCGCTGTTAAACGTCAAGTCTCCGTTTAACACGTTGTTCAAGGCTAAGGACGCCAACCTCACATCGTTGGTCCTTAGTAGTGTCATGTCAACCATGACGTGTTCTCAGATTCCTCCGAGATATAACATATATCGTTTCGCACAACACACAAGTCATGAAATTTCACAAGGTTTACGCACAATTATAGTTTTAGTCATGCTTTAAGTTTAGGACCAATTAAGGTGTACCTGGTTTCGTCATGGGTATCACAGTCTCCCCTGGTTAAGAAATTTCATCACCGAAATTTACTTTGTCACACTAGGGAAGAGGTGAGGGTATTTTCAACGGAATTCATCCTTCCGTTCCCAGGTATATTCAGGTCCTTGTTTAGAGTTCCACCGGACTTTAACCAGTGAAATTTTGTTATGTCTTAATTGTTTGACCCTACCATCAACTATTTCCACCGGCTCTTCCACAAGGTGGAGTTTATCGTCAACGTGTATGTCTTCCAAAGGTACCTGGGTAGTTTCGCCTGACATGCATTTCTTCAGGTTTGATACATGGAAGACATCGTGAATGGCACTAAGATCGGTTGGTAACTTTAACTGATATGCTACCGGACCTACCTTGGCTGGGATCTCGTATGGCCCAATGTAGCGCGGGGCTAGCTTTCCTGCTTTTCCAAAGCGGATAACGCCTTTCCACGGCGATACCTTTAACAGAACTCGTTCACCTACTTTGAACGATAATGGTTTTCTGCGTACATCAGCCCAGCTCTTCTGTCGGCTATGAGCGGCTTGTAAACGCTATTGAATCTGATGGACCTTATCAGTCGTTTCCTGAACTAGCTCAGATCCCGTTAGTTGAGTGTCACCCACTTCGGCCCAACAAAGTGGTGATCGGCACTTTCGGCCGTCAAGGGCCTCATACGGGGCTGCTTGAATGCTATTGTGGTAACTATTGTTATAAGAAAATTCCACTAGTGGGAGATGCTTGTCCCAGCTTCCTCCGAAATCCAGGACACAAGCACGAAGCAAGTCCTCTAGTTTCTGAATCGTGCGTTCCGATTGGCCATCAGTTTGGGGATGATAAGTAGTGCTTAAATCAATTCGCGTCCGCAAAGCCTCTCGTAGTTTCTGCCAGTATCGCGAAGTAAATTTGCTGTCTCGGTTGGAAATAATAGCAATCGGGACACCATGTCTAGCTACTATCTCATTAGTATAAATTTCAGCCAACTGGTCGGTCTTATAAGTCGTACGGATCGGAATAAAATGTGCCGATTTTTGGTCAATCGATCGACGACTACCCAAATCGCATCATGACCACGGGGCATTTTTAGGAGATGGGTCAGGAAATCCATCATGATTTGTTCCCACTTCCACTGAAGTATTTCGGGTTATTGCAACATCCCCGAGGGTTTCTGATACTCAACCTTGACTCGTGCACAAGTCCGCTCACGTATTCGGCCACGTTCTTTTTCATTCCCGGCCACCAATAGAACTCTTTCAGGTCATGGTACATCTTATCTGTACCGGGATAAATCGAATATTTTGATTTATGAGCCTCGTCCATTTAAGAATCCACACTCGATTCTTAAATATCACACCTCATCCGTTTTCCTCATAGAACTTTTCTCGTTCCCATGCAATCCTTTACCGGGTAACTGGCTTTCCTTCAGGGCTTGCATCTGCGCGTTCCGGATTTGATCTATCAAACTTGTCTGCACGATCATTCCCAAGGCTCTCACTCGAAGGGGCTTAATTCGATCCTTCCTACTTAGCGCATCTGCTACCACATTAGCTTTCCCAGGGTGGTACTTTATCTCACAATCATAATCATTTAACAATTCCACCCATCTGCACTGCCTCATGTTTAAGTCTTTTTGGTCGAAGATATGTTGGAGGCTTTTGTGATCGGTATATATAGTACACTTGGTACCATATAAATAATGTCTCCAAATCTTTAATGAGAATATAACTGCTCCTAGTTCCAGATCATGAGTCATGTGATTCTTCTCATGCACCGTCAGTTGTCTAGAAGCATATGCGATAACTTTATTCCTTTGCATAAGGACACATCCAAGCCCTTGTCGCGATGCGTTGCAATATACGACAAATTCGTCATTGCCTTCGGGTAACGTCAAGATTGGGGCCTCACATAACTTTTTCTTTAACAGTTGGAACGTTGTTTCTTGGTCTTCACCCCATTCGTACTTCCTATCCTTTTGCGTTAGTGCGGTTAACGATTGGGCAATACTAGAGAAATTTTCGATGAAGCGACGATAATACTTTGCCAATCCCAAGAATTGGCGTATTTCTTTTGTAGATTTCTGCGCTGGCTAGTTCTTGATTGCTTCTATCTTGCTTGGATCTACATGAATTCCATACTGATCTACCACTTAGCGTACAGTTGTTCGGTCCATTGTATCTCCAAGATAGCACGTAAATGATGCTCGTGCTCATCCTTGCTCTTGGAGTAGATCAAAATATCATCAATGAAGACGATGACAAATTTGTCAAGGTATGGCTTACATACCCTGTTCATGAGGTCCATGAACACCGCGGGTGCGTTAGTTAACCCAAAGGGCATAACTAGGAATTCGTAGTGGCCATAACAAGTTCGAAACGCTGTCTTAGGAATATCGTCCTCTTGGACCTTCACTTGATGGTAACCTGACCGAAGATCAATCTTAGAAAAGTATCGGGCTCCTTGCAATTGATCAAAGAGATCATCGATTCTCGGAAGAGGGTATCGATTCTTGATAGTGACTTTATTCAATTCCCTGTAGTCGATGCACATTCGGAAGCTACTGTCCTTCTTTTTTACAAACAAAACTGGGGCTCCCCAGGGGGAATAACTAGGACGGATAAACCCACGATCGAGTAGCTCCTGTAACTGCGTCGATAGCTCTTGCATCTCGGACGGTGCAAGATGATATGGAGCCTTGGTAACGGGTGTCGTTCCCGGTATTAAGTCAATGCGAAACTCGACTTGCCGATTGGGCGGCAATCCGGGCAATTCCTCCGGGAACACATCAAGGTATTCACATACTACTGGAATGTCTTCAATACGTTTCTCGGCTGGCTCCTCCGATGTGACGCTAGCTAAGAACACGTCACATCCCTGTCGTATGCATTTCAACGCCTTAAGGTGAGATATAAGTTCAACGTGGCACCTAACTTCTCTCCTTGTACCATAATTGCATCCGTGGGGGATAAAGGAATCTTCACAACCTTCTATTCACATAACACCTCCGCATGATGGTTGGAAAACCAGTCCATTCCTATTGGTAAAAGGTCAATAGTAAACTGGTAACTGTTAAAGGTTATAGGGCAATGAACAATAAGTTGGTGACTGGTAATTGGTTTTCCACTGGCAAGTTCAACGGTATAGGGTTGTTTCAGGTCAACAATAGGCATATTCAAGAGTGGCAAAATTGCCATCGACACATAACTTCTATCAGCTCCCGTATCAAATAACACTGAAGCAAAATGATTGGAAACGAGGAACGTACCTGAAACCACGTTGGGATCCTGGCGTGCGTCACCAGGTCCCATCACAAAGGCACGACCTCAGGCTGCATTCGAGATAGATGCTTGGTTCTAGGTGTTCTTTCCCACCATCTGCTGGGCGAACTTCGGACAACTATTACCAAAATGCTCCGTGCTGCCACATCCAAAGCATGTACGGGGGTAGGTAACCTGTTGTGCTGGTTGTTGAGGTCGCTGCTGAAGAGGTTGAGGCCTAGCAGGTTGAAAACGAGTTGGTTTGGGATTGGGTTCCATGGGCACTCTACAGTCCCGGGCAAAATGCCCATCCCTATGACACCTCAAGTATTTCACTGCTCGACACATTCCAGTGTGGTGGGAAGCGCACTTGTTGCACTTCGGGGCCTTCCCTTTGTAGCCATTAGAGTTACCCGCTGGGATAGTCATGGCGTAGTTCTGGCTAGTATTCCTCCCCCTCTTCGGCGCTGCTGCCCTTGCGCGACTACTCTCCGGGGCCTCCCGCTTGTTCCCAGCCGGTTCTCCCGGCATTGTCAGAATCTTATGCCTAACCATGTCATATGTAACGGTATTTGACCTTGCTACCACCTCGTGCATGGTTCGGTATTCCACTGAATTAATGATACTCCTCACTTCGGGGGCCAGTCCCCAGATATACCTTTCAATCCTCTTGGACTCTGGTCGGACCATGTCTGGCAAAATACGAGCCAGTTCATTGAAACGTTTGGTATAGCCTACATGATCAGCACCTTGCATCTGCAGGTTCCAGAACTCGTGCTCAAGCTTCTGAATTTCATGAGTTGGCCAAAACCTTTCCCTCATCAGTATCTTGAGACCATCCCAAGTCATCGTATTAATCGCGTCCTGTCCGCGAGTTTGAACAATAGTGTTCCACCAGTTTAAAGCATGGTCGATAAAGGTACAAGTGGTATATTTAACTGCGCAGATTACCAGTAAAATTACTTATGTTAACTACCGATTCTGACTTCTCGACCCATTTCACAAACCCATTGGGTCCCT
Organism: Scalesia atractyloides; assembly: GCA_947069175.1. NCBI lineage: Eukaryota > Viridiplantae > Streptophyta > Magnoliopsida > Asterales > Asteraceae > Scalesia > Scalesia atractyloides. The sequence continues at coordinate 52,496,649 of CAMTDV010000015.1, read as the reverse complement.
CAGCCCCTTTGAATTCCATCGGTTTGCATTCCATGAAATACTTATATGTGCAAACCGGCCGACCATAATTCTGGTTATCGTTCTGACCTACGGGTCCTGGTTGCGGATTTGGTTACGGGTTAGCATTAATACTGGCGCTAACCTGCGCCACAATCGTGGGATAACAGCTGGAGTTGTTGCGCTATCATTTGCGCAATATCTGCCTCAGTCATCTGTGGGGCGCGTTTTGGGGCCATTCTATTACAAACAATAGATGTCTAGGTATCAATGTCACGTATCCAGTTAACACATATCACATATTTGGTTAAAACATAACACACACTTCATCACACACATGAATCCACGGAACATATAGTTAAAAGCATCGTCATATATATATGTAATGTAATCATCATACAAGCGTCAAAATTTGCACATAGACTTAACCCATAAAGGCCAGTGCTTAGATGTGCTGTTTAAATGTGTCACCATAATGACGTACAGACTCGATGCAACAAAAGTACTAACCAGGAAAACGTGAAAATACTATGACTGCATCACCACCTTGACATGGGTATAACCCAGTGCTTGGTAGGATGTACAAAAGATACATCATCTCTAACTATACTGAAAGAAAACCATACTAAGAACGTCACATCCAACATGCCAATCCTCCAAAACCTCCGATCAACCCTACAATAGCACCAATACATCCATATACCAACGCACGGAAATGATCCTGCTCATGATGAACATGCCCCATACCCTACTGAAAGGCGATGATCGCCTGCTGTAGAACAATTAAGTAGTCTCCCATCGACCTCCTCTGCTGCTTATCGTCATCCCATGCCATCCGTAGTAATGAAATCTGCTCGAACAGAAATCCCATCAGGCTGCTCTCGGTGATGGGAGCAGGCACCTCCTGAGGAGGAACAGGTATACCCCAGACGGGTGGAGAAGGCTCCCTAAACGGATGGGAAGGGCCACCTCGCTCGTTTGTGTGAAACGGGAAGGGTCCTCCCGATGTGGGGTCAGAAAACGAGCAGTGAAGTCCTGCTGGGTCCCTATAGGTACGGGTGTCGGACGAATAGGGGACCCGGGTGGGGTAAACACAGGTACAGGCGTAAGTACCCTCCGACGAGCCGTCTGTCGAAGGACTAATGTGGGTATCTCAAGAGGGCTAGACGAGGAGGGTGAATAAGTACTCGAAGTGGAAGGAGTGTAAGGGTCAGGCGGTGTCACAGGTGACGGTAAGCGGGGTGCTACCAGCTCCCACTCCCAATGCCCCGTTGAGGGAGTGGGCTCCTAGGAATAGGTCCTACGGGTATGGCAACATCCGGGGTACGACTATGCTCCGAGGAGCTAGTCGGGTGGTGTGATGGCCAACGGTAAGCGCTCGAGGCCTCCCCCTCGCACCTGGTACGAGGTCTGGGTGGGTACGGACCACAACAATAACCAGAAGGATCTGGCGAGTAGCTCGATGTCAAAAGGGGTGTCAGCAAATCCTCCTCAGGATCAGTCTCCATATGTGAAGTCGACTGGTGACTCGAACGATGCGACATGCTACCTGAAAAAAAGAAAACCACACACAACGCTGATTGGACTAACCCAAAATACTAAACTCAACATTCCACCAATATACACATAAGCACGTATTGCACGCACTTTCACTTTTTTAAAATTTATAAAAAAAAATTACCTGCGGTTGGTGACATTAGTAGAAGGATGTCCGTCCTATCTCAATGACGTTCCTAGAACCCCCAAGTATGAGCAGATAAATTATGGTGTTCCGGACCACAATAATTTATTTGCCCCACCAGGGCTTCCTGGTAATAGCCATACTACTCAGTTTCTAAAGGTTCTCAGCGTGTGGAGACTAACTTAGGATTATAGTCTAGGTTCTTTTGAGATACCTAGTTCGCTATAACTGAAGGCTCTGATACCATCTTCTGTCACACCCGACTCGCAGTGGAAGACAAATGCAGGGTGCGGCAGACACGTGGTAATTCTCCATAGTTTAAAAACATGATATCATAAACAGAGAGAACCTCGGTTACAACATACTATCAGTATCATATAACACACCATAAGTTTCAGTACAGTACTACGAGCTATCACAGCTCTTATTCTACTACAGTTTACTACTACAGCCATCCACACGCACGTTCCTTACTCTTGCTTCGCTTTACCTGAAATGCATGTTAGTTTTAAAAAGGTCAGCTAAACGCTGCATGAGTTCCACTGGTTTAATAGCTGTGTAACAATATGTGTTAACAAGCTTAATTGCACTGGTCATAATTACAATGACGGCCACAGTCATAGTTGCAGATGGAATTACACCAGTATACAAGTGAAACCTTGACTGTTTTTCCCCGGGCCGTGTCATCCTAGACACTCCCGGCCACCGGACCGTGTCACAAAGGAACTCCCGGCCCATCAACTGCGTCACGTGCAGTTCAACGCCCCTTAGTAGTTATGCCTAACAACACAACCAAATTAAGACGAGTGCAGTAGCCTAGTGCGACACACTGTCATTCGTGGTACTGGGTTGGTCAAACCGATAGTACTATCCACTGTCCACAATCTTACGTTAATCACTTGTCTTCCAGAGGGGAGGTAGTTCGTGTGTTAGATAATTCACATCGTATGTTGGTGCAATTAACACAGTTTCGTAACATGCCAATCATCTCAGAAACGGTATCACAATTTAAAAGTGGGAGAGTAAAACTCACTCCCAGATTGGTGTAATCAACAAAGTTTATAACCAGTTCATGTGTTAGGGAAGTAAAATTCCCTTCATAAGTTTGTGTAACCAACACAGTTTGTAACATGCATTCCACCCCAGGTAAAACAATAAAACAGTTAAAAGCGGGGTAGTGAAACTCACAGTGCAAATAGTGGTCTTAACACAAGAGTCATCGATTAGCTGTATCAACTTTAATGACACACATGCAAGCATGGACTCAAATCAGTATCTAAGTTGGTAATGGTTATAACTTAGATCTGTTCAGGATTTTTTACTCCGGATCGAGTCTATAAGACAATGGTATGGTGATGGACGTCAGGGTAGTATTAGTTTTCAGTTTGTCTTCCGGGCACCGATTCGCATGCCAGCCAAAGTCAGTAATTTAATGTGTTCGGGTAATTGTACGGGAATACAGTAGTGCCAACACATGGTTATTCAAGAATGATTAACTTTCCATTGAGGGAGTTTGAGTGTTTGGGGGGTCTAAGTTGCTCAAATTTGAGTTTCTATTTTCACCGTCGGGAATTCACCCGAACTGCCTTTGGACACACCCAGGGTGACCAATTTGCCCGGCAATCTCCCGGAATACTCCCGGTGTTCCATTTATAGTATTTTTCGGGTTGGGTCAGTTCCCAGTTCCGGCAGCTTTGTTATACGGTAAACTGCCGAAATTGCTTTAAAATAATCTATTTTTAATTCCGTAAATTCCCATTTAATCTATATATTACATAAAAATCTGTAAATTTTTTATAGATATCAGTAAAAATCTGTAGATTATGGAAAAAAATTTTGGGAATTGATTTTTTTAATTTACTTATTTAAATAAATTATTTATAAAACTATTTTTAACCACATAATTCCAACTAAATACCATCATTAGTTAAAAAATTCTAAAGACTCCCAGAACACCTTATGTATGTCCAGGAACTTCTCACAAAATTTTGAAATTTTTTCGATTTCGTTTCGGTGTGTTCCCGGCTACTGAAAACTCGCAAAGACACGGATTTTTAACCCAAATCAAAACTCAACCAATGACTGCGAATTTTCCCAGATCATTCCCCATATGTTCCTTAGTGTGTCTGTAAAATTTTGTGATATATTAAATCCGTTTGACTGTTTTTCCGAAATTCTTTCCGTAAAAGAGTTAAAAATTCATCAAAAATCGTAGAAAATTCCAAAATTTCTAAATTTTTACGTGGACCTTCCTGACAATACCCTACATCACGACACTAAATTTCATCTCAATCCAAGTTACATGGACCAAGTTATAGGCAAAACAATTTTCTGCCTATCCTAGATTCGGTTTTCGGATCAAATACCTAGCGATTCTTCCGATTCCAAGTGTTTCTCTTGATCCCAGAAGTGTGTAAAGGCTATATTCATTACCTACACACCAAGTACAACCCAAATATGCTAGAACTTAGATCAATCAAGCTTTAATTCATTGTTTTTCAGTTAATCGAATAATTAAGCGATTTTTGTCGAATAAGAGTTGAATAGGGTATCAAACCCCATTGATTAGTAACCATGGATGCAATATCACACCAGGGATTTCATGTAGTGTTCATATTCAGCCCTAAAACTTGTTTAACACTTCAAAATTCATGGATTAAAATGTGTTTTTCGGCTAAAAATCATGTTTAATCAAGAAACCATGCTTAAAACCTTATGGATTTGAGTTAATACCTTTGATTTGAGTTGGTTTATGAAGAAATCAGCTGAAGTTCTTGAGAGAAACCAGGTTTTGAAGGAATTTTGTGATTAAATTAAAGAAAAAAAGAAAAAAAAACTATTTATATAATCATGGGGGGATGGCGGTTTTGGAGTGGGCCCCCTAGGGCCACCTCGTGCTTCGTATAACATGCTTAAAGATGATGTTTATCTTCCAGATAAGTATAGGTTCGTTTTCGGGTCCTGCGCGCGTTCTCGATTTGCGTGACGGACTCCGTTTTGCGCGTACTTAGTGTCAAAACGCTCGGTTTTAAAAATTTTGCGTAATCGTCTTAAAATCAGAACCCAATTACGTTTTAATCATAAAAGTCTCATTTGACGTTCGTTTAAGTGTTTTTAAGCTTGATCGATCGTTCCTTGCACATTCGGTTGTCTTATGTTATCCCCGGAACGAATGCTTTTCCCCAACCGGGAGCTGCTTCGTTTAGCGTGCCCGGGCTTTGATTATTTTCAAACCTTATGTCACAGTCTATGGCACAAAACTAAGTTATTCTTGGAACTCGGAATCTTAAATAAGGCTACTGATAATCTAATAATCAACGTCAAAGGTTTAAGGCGCTGTTAAATGTCAAGTCTCCGTTTAACACGTTGTTCAAGGCTAAGGACACCAACCTCGCATCGTTGGTCCTTAGTAGTGTCATGTCAACCATGACGTGTTCTCAGATTCCTCTGAGATATAACATATATCGTTTCGCACAACACACAAGTCATGAAATTTCACAAGGTTTACGCACAATTATAGTTTTAGTCATGCTTTAAGTTTAGGACCAATTCCGATTTCGTCATGGATATCACATTTTTCTCTCACATCAATTGGATCTTCAGACGATTCATCTTCTTTATCAAACGTAGCAGAAATAACATTGTCACGTTCTTGGCTTTCAACATTAGCCGCAGTGCTAGAGCCTCAACATTCTGAACATTCTCGTCAGGCTCGTTGATCAACATCGTATCAACTTTCTTTGACGCTCTTTACTCTTCTGCTTTTCAACTATCATAACACGCTTGATACACCAATCACCTCGTTTCTCTTTGAAGTTTGTTAACAAAGCAGCTTCCTCATTCTCGTCACCACTGCCATCCTTTTGCCATTTGTTTTTAGGAGGTGCGACGTAGTCTGTTTTAACAATAGCACCAAATACAGGCTTAGGAATAGGTGCTGAATCTTGTTTCTGAAAGATCTTGAGCTTTTTCAACGTAGTTTCATCCATATGGCTTAAGTATAGAATGTTGTTCGGGTCTTTTGCTATATTCTGAAACTTTTCATCGATCAGCATTTGCACAAACCTTGGATACATCACTAAACGTTCCTTTCCCATGTTCTTCGCCATGAAATTAAAGATCACCCTTGAGAAGCTGTCTTTCTTGTTCGGTACCAATGCAGCAACCATACATGCCATGTAATCTTGTATGTCGTCAAGCCCTGCTTTCCTATGACTGAAATTGTGAATGATGGCGTGAATTAGAAGCTTATAAGGCAAAGGAACACTGCCTTTCTTCATTGTAGGTTCATTCGTGTGACCTTTGTAGCCCATACGGAAAAAGCAACCTTTAACCATCCTCTCTTCAAAACTAATAGGGTCACTTTCATTGTCGTTGAACGCTAATACCCTTCGAATGTCAGCTTCAGTGATCAAGAATTCTTTATTTTCAGTACCGACACAAACTGCAGACTTTATGACTTTATTCGCCTCATCATATGATGCTGAGTTCCAGAAGAAATAGACGTGCGATCTATATACCACATGCTTATCTGTGATCGCCTTTGTAATCGGAATACGCCCTAAAAATTCCATGATCTCTGCAAATGCCGTCAGTGTAGGATAGATCTTATCGTCCAATGAAATACAAGTATTATGGATCTTATTAAACGACAGCTTGATATTCTGCAGATAGAGAAATCAATCAAATTATCAAAAGTGACAATTTTCAACAATTTCAACATAAACATATCAAGTTCGGGCGAACTTAAATGCCAAGAATAACAAACACTGAACAACTTCGGCGAAACATGCATAATAAACAGGTTTTTGACATTTTACCACAAGTTCGGGCGAACTTGTATTTATTACAGGTTTATGACTTTTGCTAACCAAGTTCGGGCGAACTTGTGTTATTCACAGAATTCAAACACTATGATGACAACTTCGCTCGAAGTTGTCTCAAAGCAACTTCAACAAGTTCGGGCGAACTTATCATCACTTCCATCAAAAACATGCAACAATTACCATGTTCAAATGATCGATTTTATCATTTTTTTAGCTTATTAACATGTTTATTACACATTTTCTCCGATCAATTTTCTCACAAACATCCTAAATCTACTGATTTTTACATTATCGGTCAAAACATGTTCAAACGAGTTCAATCCATGGATGTTTTACATGATTAGTACCTTAGCCATGATGATAAGTGTGCCAATCACTTATGATCACGTTTAAATCGGCCAGAGGAACGTTACAATCTCAGCAATTTTGCTTTTCTCACAAAAATACCTAAGTTCGCTCGAAGATTGTTATAACAGATAATGAAGTAATGAGTGAACTTATCCTTATATAATGAGTCAAGTTCGGGCGAACTTAACTACTTAACAATCAAATACTAACCAGAACTTCGCCCGAAGTTACTCCATAATGAATCAGTTTTTCAATTAATAACTTCGGCCAAACTTAGTTAAGTCCAAATTCAAACTTTTCAAAATTTTCATTTTTAACCCTGAACTTTCACATGTTTATCAGTTATGAAAATTCACTCAGTTGACCAAGTCCAAGTTAATGACCTTGGTTAACCAATTTGTCTATGGAGTCCAAGTTAATGACCCCGGTTTGACCCGTTATGAACAAACTGGTGTTTTCTTCAAATTTAATGTTTCAAATTAATGAACGTTTCATCGTTTTTTCGTGCATTTTGATTTTACATATTAGCTCCCAACCCATTGTCGTCAAGATTCCAACAACTTAGCACCATTCCGAACTTCGAAGATCCGCTTTCCATCATTAGCTGTTGAAAACAATGTAGAAACATAATCTTTTTGAATTTTTGAAAGTTTATGCTAAAACACACTGGAAATCTTTTTGGGTTTAAATCTGAAATCAAATAAGCTATGTACCAACATATATACAGACGTATATTTTTGTGAATTCGTGTCTAAGGTTCATATCAATTGATTGAAACATATCACCAGTATCGTTGACCTTATGATGACTTTAAGTTCTAAACTTTTTTACTTAGATTGTCGATATGTTTTTCCACTTAAACTTCGACACATTTCTCAATTGTTCCAAGATATCTTAATTAGAATTATGAAACTTGACTTAACTATGGTTCCCATCTCAGAATATACTCCCGTATCAAGATTCCTTAGATTTCATCTTACAGGTGAGTATAGCGTAATTGATATCTGTATCTTGGTTATGCGAAACCTTGAGAGCTCAGGTTAATACCACCATATCGACAGAGAGATGAAGGCTCGACTTTAACGTGTGTTCCAATTAAGGAATCTTTTAAGCACTGCAATTGATTAGATCTTTCGATTCTTTCAATTTTGCTTGCAGTTTTTGAGGTTTTTAGCATAAGTATTATAGAAGTTCTAGGCTATTGCTTTCGCAAAATAAGAAGAACTTGTATAATACCCCAGATATCAATTATCATTAAAGACATCATATCTCAGAATCAGGCAATCTCTCAAACGAAATTTCAGAGTACTAAGTCCATATATCCGAGAGATGTTAATCCACAAGTTTTAGCGGTTGTAAAATTTAGTTTATATCCCGGAACCAATTTACTGAACGTGTAAAGTCTATTGACACATCCACAGTAAGACTTGTTTATACTTTTTAACTTTACAAATCCTTAGCATACTGTGATAGTTCACTGATGTACTATCATTTCCTTTTTGACACAAAATTCTTTTTGTCTTTTTCATGTTTTTGTACTTTTTGGTTTTTCATATGTTTTTGTATTTTCTCGATCATTTATCCACCTAAAATCAAAAACATATTTTTATATTTTAGTTTTTAAGAAATTCTAGTCATAAAATGTAACAAACCAATGAGGATCACGAGAACTCATCGTCCGATCCATATTCAACCTCTACATCCGCAGTTATCAAAAGATTTTTCATACCATTAATCCTCATTAAGTATTTAAACCATGAAAGACTAAATGGTTTGGTATAAAAATCAGCTTTTTGTTCATCGGTGTGGATTTTCTCAATTCGTACCAACTTCTTTTCCTAGCAATCACGAATGAAGTGGTATCGAATCTCGATATGTTTCGTTCGAGAGTGATGAACTGGATATTTAGTTATGTCGATTGCTGCCTTATTATCAACATACAACGGAGTGTCAAGAAATTGCAGACCATAGTCTCTCATCTACTGTTGGATCCACAGAATCTGTGAACAACATCTGGAAGCCGAGATATACTCAGCTTCACCAGTAGAGAGAGCGACCGTAGTCTGTTTCTTACACTGCCAGGATACCAAGCGTGTTCCGAAGAACTGGCAACCCGCTATAGTTGATTTTGAGTTCAACTTTTCTACACCAAAATCAAAATCAGCATATCCCGTCAGATCGAAGTTATCGTTCTTCTGGTAGCACAAGCCGGTGCTTGGACATCCCTTCAAGTATCTGAAAATTCGCTTCACGATCTGCATGTGAGAGATTCTTGGACTGGACTGATATCTGGCTAGAGGCAGGTAGGATACATGATATCTGGGTGAGATGTCGTCCGATACATAAGTGATCCTATCATCGACCTGTAAAGAGTATCATCAACTTTGGTTCCGGTTTCATCGATGCAAATTCCGTGATTGAGAGCAAGAGGAGTAAATAACGGCTTCGAGCTTTCCATTTCAAATTTCTTCAAGATGTCATGAACATACATGGTTTGATGAATGAAAATACCGTCTGGCAATTGATCAACTTGCAATCCGAGGAAGAATTTCATTTCGCCCATAGAATACATCTCGAATTTCGTCTTCATGATTTTCTCAAACTCTTTGCAAAGATCGTCATTTGTTGAACCAAATATTATGTCGTCCACATAAATTTTTACGATAATCAGATGATTTCCAACTTCTCTGGTAAATAGCATACTATCCACTGTTCCTCTAATAAAGCCGTTGCCGATGAGATGTTGAGATAACGTCTCCTACCAGGCTCTCGGGGCCTGATGCAAACCTTACAGTGCTTTATCCAGGAGATAAGCTTTCTTCTTGTTCAGTGGATCGAAAAAACCCGGTGGTTGGCCGACGTACACTTGCTCTCGTAGCTTACTATATAGAAAAGCTAATTTCACATCTAACTGGTACACTTTAAATCCTTTCCAAGCAGCAAATGCAAGAACATGCGAATGGACTCCAATCTAGCAACTGGTGCATACACTTCTGTATAATCAATTCCTTCCTGTTGATGGAATCCTTTGACAACGAGCCGAGCTTTGTTGCGCACTATAACTCCACGATCATCACGCTAGCACTTGAAGACCCCATTTGGTATCTATCGCATTTTGATTCTCTGGTAGGTCAACAAGCTTCCATACCCCTAGCTTTTCGAACTGTAGCAGTTCTTCTTGTATTGCTTGCACCCAATTTTCATCTCCCAAAGCTTCAGAAACATCCTTCAAGTCAACCTGGGATATGAGGCATGAATAGTAGCAATACTCTTGAATCGGAGCTACTCGAGTATAGAAACAACTCAAACCTTTGTTAATCTGGCTCCTTGTTCTCACGCCAGTTTGCAATTCACCAATTATAGAATTTGATGGGTGGTATGAATAGGTCCTTGGCATCACCTCACTTGGAACATAACCAGTACTCTCCTGATTAGTGATATTCTGATGTACCACCGTTTCAACTGTAGGAGCACTAGAAGACGTTTCATTTGGATTACTCGGGCCAGCAGATTGATTCAACATACTTGTGATCTGCTCAGATTCTTCGTCAGAAGAAGATTCTCCATCATCATCGAAAGTCAGAGCTTCATCAGAGTCGGAATTCTGATTCTGAGAAAGAATGGGCTCTGTAGTAGCATTTCCTGGTTCAGTGGAAACATTTGCTGGAGTTGTAGTAAGTGCTACTTCTGCTTCAGAAGACGAAGTTCCAATAATAGGTTGATTAACCACTATTGGTCTTGAAATATACTCCTGATTAGCCGACTGTTTTAAATAATAAAGAGCTGCAAGATCTTCTTCAGAAGGCTCTTCTGGCAAGTCGAATGACTTCCACAAATTTTGATAATTGAACAACCAAGCATCGCCTTTTCTTTGAATAGGAGTCGTGTACCGAAAGCAATCAACGGGTTGTGCTTCGACCACTCTTTTCAAAGTAGGAATGTAAGTTCTCTTGAGCGGACTAGCATAGCCGACAAAGAAAGCTTCCAGCGTTTTGGCACCGAACTTTCCATCCGAATCAATTATTATGCAAGGTGCGCCAAACGGTTCTAGATACTTTAGATTTGGTTTCCTTTGGTTAATCATCTCAAAGCAAGTCTTCTTGGTCGGTTTGACTGTCAAGACTCTGTTCAATGTGTAGCATGCCGCTGCAACCGCCTCACTCCAGAAGCTAACAGGAAGTTTGGAATCTGCAAGCATGGTTCTTGCTGTTTCAATTAACGTTCGATTCTTCCACTCAGCTACTCCATTCTGTTGTGGAGTGTAAGGTGCACTGAATTCATGCAGAATTCCTTTAGCGTTGCAAAAATCTTTCATCCGGGTATTTTTGAACTCTGTACCATTATCGCTTCGAATTCGTCTAACAGGGAGATCGTACAGATTTTCAATCTTCTTGAAGAGAATCACAAGATTATCGAACGTTTCGTCTTTGCTCTCCTGGAAGAAAATCCATGAATATCTTGAATAGTCATCTGTGACGACTAGACAATACAGATCTCCGGATATAATTCGAACATTCACCGGACCGAAAAGATCCATATGTAGTCGTTCAAGTGGCAACTTAATGGAGTTAAGAATCTTCATAGGATGTGACTTCTTAATCTGCTTTCCTTTATTGTATTCAAGACAATGATCCGTCATATGAAAGCTTCGAAGATTCACCCCTTCGACTAAGTCATTGTGAACCAGAAAATTCATTTTCCTGAGGTGTATGTCCCATCTTTCTGTGCCAGAGAATCGAATCCTTCTCTGTGGCCTTTGTTACAAAACATTGAGCCGACTTTGACGATGTGGAATCAACACTCATGTCTAGCACATAAAGATCATTTTCGCGTGGAGCGCGCATCAGAATCCACTCATCCGGAATCTTGAAGCCCGGCTTAAGAATCATGCATTCCTTGTTGTTGAAATGAACAGTAAACTGCTTATCGCAAATCTGAGAAATACTGAGAAGATTGTTCTCCAGCTCGGTGATATAGTTGACCTTATCAAATGAAACCACATCATTCGATAGCTTTCCCTCTGCAACGATTCTTCCTCCTTGATTACCCACGAATCCTACATAGCCTCCATTAATCGCTTTAATATCAAAGAGTAGTGCTTTCATCCCAGTCATGTGACGTGAAGCTCCGCTATCCAGAATCCACTTCGATAATATGGATCTTTGGAGCCCCTTCACATGTTAACAACTTAGTGAAAAAGTGCAACCCAAGCCTTTTTGGTCTTGGGTGTGGGATAATAATCTTCAAAAACAATCTCATAAGCCTTCTGATATTCATAATCAACATCTAAGACTTCATTGACATTTAAGTTTTCAAACTTGACTTTCTTCTTTTCTTTTGAAAGTTTAGGAAAAACTTTGTCAATGTTTAACTTTACCGAATTTTCAGTTTTACCCATGCTTGAGATTTAACCCGTGCTTTCTTGATATAAAACTTTGAATCTTTGTTTTCATTTGATTTAGAAGATTCACCTTTTTCAAAAGTTGATTTCTCAATTTTAGATTCACTTTTAGGTTTCACTTCAATGTTAGATTCATTGTTTCGTTTTAAGATCGTGATCAACTTTACGATCTATGGTTGCTTAAGTTTCTCATCATCTGAAACTGTCTTTCTTCGGTGATACACAGGCTTTGATTTCGGACACTTGCGAGCAATGTGACCAACTTCATTGCATTTGAAGCAAGTCTGAGTATCATTGGAATGTCCACTAGTGGGTTTTACTCCACTTGCGGATATAGCCTTATCTCGGAGTTCTTTTTCCTTCTTAAACTCATCATTTGATTATTTTCCAATCAAACTTTCTTCCTGAACCGTGTTAGTCCAAACACGAATTTCGTGTTTTTACCCTTATATTCATCAAATAATGACTTCTGTTTCTTTTTAGGTTCTTCATTTCCCTCCAAACCCAAACCCGCTCTCCTGTTCTCAGGAAAGTCACCACCGTTCCTTCGGTGGTTGTTATAAACTTTCTTGGGTTTTGAATAAAACTTCTTCTCATTTCTCTCAAGGTTATCTGATGGTACTTCAACAAGTTTGAACAATTTATCGATTTGATCTTCTTTCACATTTCGAATCGGAAAGCTATCATCGAAATATAGTCTATCAGAGTCCTTAACTTTGTACATCACAACGTTAGGATCACTACTTAGACTATTTTCAGATAATGTATCATCATTTTTGGATTGTGATTCCGAACTGTTCATACTTGATTTGGCGCTTTCAAAGCTGCCATCATTAGAATCATTTCCCAAAACATTTTCAACCATTTTGTTTACGACTGCTTCACTATCATCGTTTGTGTAGGTTATGTCAATGTTCTCAGGCAGCTCATTTTTCTTTTCGGTTAACAACTCTACATTGAGCGCCTTTTCCATCCCTTCAACTTTCTCGCGACATAACTTTCGCACAAGGGAGGTGGAAGACTGCTATAATCCCCAACATTTTCTTCCGACGGAATCGTTGGAAGAATATGATCGATGACGTAAGCATTCGTGGTATAGCTTTTCAAAAGCTGTCGAACCCTTTCGGTTTCAATTGTCATATCTTGAAGTTCTTGTTTTGTTTTAGCAATGGTATTGATGTATATATTAATGGCATTTTGTTTTTCCATTACCGTTGCTTTTAACATTCTTATTGTGTCATGTTGTTCTACGTTGCTTTTATCAAGCCTGCTGTAATCTCCTTTCATTTCATAATAAGCTTCCTTCATTGTGCGATAATCATATTTAAAATTGTTGTTATGCACATTGAGTTAACTTTTACCTCCGGGCCTACCTTTGTCAAATTTGCCATCATCGCTTTGTTTGCAATCTCAGTGAGGTTCTCCTCATTCAACTCCTTGGTTATGTCAAAGAATTCCTCAACCACTGGTTTCGCTTTTTCAACAACATGCTCAGAAGATGCTGCATCAAAGCAACCTGCAAAACTAGAAGTAATGTTAGGAAAAAGAACACTCTGCATCCTCGTATGATGATAGATCTCCTCTTCTTCTGTTTGTTGCATGTACTCTTCTAGAATCATGTTTTCCAGAACTGCATTCTCAGCAGACGTATCTTGCTCTTCCACGATCTCGGCCATTAGAGCAACTCCAGTCTTCTTGGCAACATATGTGTTCCAATCAAAGCCATCATCTTCATTAGAAGCAACCATCACTTTTTCTGCGGTGTTAGATGGTTTCTCTTGGACTTCGACTTGAGCTTTCCTCGGAAACGGCTTGTATTGCAATGCTTTCTTGTAGTAGTCATTGCCTCCTCCGAAAGGACTTTGCTTGCAACTTGCTTCTGGATTCTTGCACTCTCGTTTGATATGCCCTTTTTGTTTGCATCTGAAGCAAGTAACTTTCGTCTTGTCGAATCTAAGCTTATTGCTCGAGTTTCCGATGTCTTTTCCAGTTAGTGCAACAATTTTGGTAACTCTCCGTATAATCGAAGCTAAGGACCATTACTCAAGCTCCTCCTCATCCACTTGATCGTAATCCTCAGCAGTCATTTCTGGATTTCCGATCTTCCCAGCCACTAAACTCTCATAAGATTCCAGCACTGTAGCTAGAAGTACCATATGTTGTTTAGCCACTTGGTCAGAGAAAACGTTGTTTAGGTTGACTGCAATGTTGCATCTAAACAAGTTCGGATCAGAATTCGATTGATTATTCTGATTCGTCTGATTCAGAAATGGTGAGTTAGAACTCGTGCTCGAATATGATGCATTCAGAGGACTCTGATCATAGTTAGGATATGATTGAGTATTCTGTGACGAATGATTTGAGGAATTCATATTCGCACTAAAAGCTATCTGGATCTTCGGACTCGTAATTTCTTGAGCTCCACTCTTGTAATAAAGTCCAACATCTTGAACCATGTCGTGTTCTTTGACTTGGCAATTTTCAATAATTCCATCTCATGCCCTTCTAATTTGTCGATAAAAGTGGATAGCTTGAAAAGTTGCCAGCTTGGACTTTCCTTCAACACCATTAGATACGTTGTCCATTCACCTTACGGTAGTGCATCGGCCAGCTTATCGATATATTTTGCATCTGACTTAAGAAAATCATGTCTTCTCATCTGAACTTTCAAATGACATAAGCGTTCTATCATTAGTTTCATTGACTCGCCTTTCATCATTGTGAAAATGTCAAACTCTTTCATGATAAGAGCCTTCTTGCTCTTGATCATCTCAGCACTCCCCAAGTATTTCGCACCTAAAGACTTCCATAGTTATTGTGCAGTTGTATACTCTGGTAGTAAGATCAGTATATCTTCTTTCACGGACTTCTGAATCAGACTGATCATCTTCTTTTATGCAACATAAGCTTCCTTTTGCTGGGTTGAGAATTTCTCCATTCCAATATCGTTCTCATGCTCATCCTTTTGCCAGGTGTATCCTATTTCAACCGTAACCCAACTATAGAAAAAGTTAGTCTGAACCCAGTTCGTGAATTTCTCCTTCCACCACTCGTACTCATCCATACTCATAAGCTTCGGAGGCTTCACCGGCATTCCCATTTCATTATCCAGTTTAACTTGATTCACCATATTGGCATTTGATGTTGAAGCCACAGCTCTCATATACGCATTGTGTAGATCTTGATCCATAACGAAAAGCAGACGGGTGTAACTGAAAACACGTTCAAAAACTTGAAAACTTGATTAGTGCACTGACAAGTAGTTTTGGGTAAAGGGTTACCCTGGCGATTATATATATTGACAACCAAATAAAATAAGTAGTGAGGAACAACCCACACTAGTTCATACATGGGACAGGCCCCATGAATGTAAGCCAAAGAACAAACAAATGCAAACAAGGAACACCACAAAACACACCTAGACTAGCAACTAGAGAACCAAATCTATAAACAAATCATTTAACCACCATCGTCTAGTCGCATATCCCCATGAATCTCCCAATCGTCCAACAGCGTCCTCACGTTAGCTGTATTCTTTAATCTTGCTCCCATCAGCTTATAACGGACTAGGTTCATAATAGTTGTACAAATTGTATCTGGGGGCCTCGCATGATTTTTGAACAAACGAGCATTCTGTTCCTGCCAAATCACATAAGCAGAAGCAACTACAACCAGCCTACTAACATAGTTAGCAACTGATTTAGATCGGCCACGAGCAGATAACCAGTTCACAATACTACTCCATCTAATCTACAGTTGTCATCCCTACTTTGCTTCTAACCATATTCCAAACTTGGCTAGAGTACTTACATTCGAAGAAAAGGTGGTTATGCGAGTCATAGTCAGCGTAGCATAGCAAACAGCACATCATGTTCATATTTCTTCTCCTCTCGGCTCCCCACTGTAAAATCTTATCCTTGGTCAGAAGTTTACGTCGCATAATCAACCACATGAGAAAAGCATGCCTTGGAATACACTGAGAAAACCACACAATATTCACCCACGATACCTCCGGCTCCCTCGTCCTAATAGACTGCCAAATCGTAGAAGAAGAATGAGCCGAAGATCATTACCATCCTTCCATACCAGCCGATCATTAACGCCCGAGTAAAGGTACAAGTTGATCTGTATTAGAACAGGGAATAAGTCTCTCCAAGCCACATGCCACATCCAATTCCCGTTAATCAAAATATCTGATATTTTGGAGTCTAGCGAAATCCAGCATTAGTAATGGCTCTTGGAGACAAAAAACTGCAAAGAGGCCCGGTGTCACACCAATAATTATACCAAGCTGATGTACTCCTACCATCACCAACTTTGGACCAAACATAGTGTCTAATAAGAGGCCGAAGTTGCAGGATCTTCCTCCAGCTCCAACAGCAATTCGAAGGGGCCTTACAATGCCAAAAACTCGTGTTTTTAAACGGTAAGAATAAATCCAATCAACCCACAAAGACTCACGCCTAGACAAGATGCTCCAAATATGCGATGCAATCAAAGACTTATTAACATCATTAATACGCCGAATACCCAAACCACCTTCATATTTTGGGACGCAAATAGATTTCCAAGAAACCTTCGCCTTCCCTTGTTGATAAGGCCCCTGAGACCAAAGAAAGTTCCTCATCTTTGCTTCCAAATCCAAAATCACTCGAGCGGGTAAGATGAAGACCGAAGACCAATAGACATGCATAGAGGACAGAACGGAGATGATCAGCTGAAGCCTGCCAGCAAATGAAAGAAGCTTATTCTTCCAGTTTGTAATGCGTTGGTCCAATCTCTCCACCAGAATACTGAAATTCTTATAGAGAACCCTCGACGTAATAAGGGGAACACCTAGATATATCACTGGAAGCTTTCCTTCAACAAAAGGCATAATACTCAAAATAGCACTTTTAACATGATTAGGCACATTACAAAAGAATCCAATACTTTTCTGAGCACTTGGAACCAAACTTGGCATCTTAGAGAACTTTGAGAGGGACATCATAATGCATCTAGCTGAATCAACGTCGCCTCTAGAAAAAAGGAATAAATCATCCGCAATACAAAGGGTAATAATTTTCTGCTTTTCGCACCTATTATGGAATCTTAAAGACGAATCAATTTTGGTAGCATGTTGAAGGATACACATCAGAATCTGCATAACAAGAGTAAATAAATACGGTGGCATCAGATCCCCTTGTCATAACCCCCATTTCCCTTTAAAATACCCATGAATGTTCCCATTTACGCAAACCAAATAAGAGGTGGACGAGACACACAACATAATCCAATCCACCATGCGTTCAGCAAACCCAAAGCCAACCAGAACGCTTTTCAGAAAGCTCCATTTGACCGTGTCATAAGCTTTCTGAATATCCACCTTGAACGCACACCTAGGGGGCCCTACGTTCCTGTGGTAATTATGCATTAACTCTTGTGTAAGAAGAATATTATCCGAAATTTTCCTACCTGGCACAAAAGCCGACAGGTTTATACTTACCATACCATCCAGTGCATCCTTCATACGATCAGTAATAATCTTGCTAATACACTTGTAGAGAACATTACAACACGAGATCGGCCGGTAATCCATGATAGACGAAGGCGTGGAAACTTTTGGCATAAGGACAATAAGCGTATGGTTAAGCTCTTGAAGTAATCTTCCTGTGTTAAGGAAATCAAGAATCGCATTTGAAACCTCTATCCCAACAATAGGCCAAGCACTTTTAAAAAACACAGCAGTATACCCATCAGGCCCTGGTGCTTTATAATTGCCAATATCAAACATTGCCGTCTTGATCTCCTCCAATGTAACCTGACGAACCATGTTGACCGCAACTTCCTGGCTTAAAAATTTAGTAAATAAATCCGGAGCTAGGAGGAGAGACACATCACCCTTGCAACCAAGGAAATTCTCAAAATGATTAACAAAGGCTTTAGGAACATTATAACCCTCAAAACAAACTCCACTAGAGTCTGTAATTGCATCAATTCGACTTATATGGTTCCTACACTTCAAAGACATATGAAAAAAACTTAGTATTAGCGTCACCTGCCCTCAACCAATCTACCTTATATTTCTGTTTCAGGAACCGTTCCTCATCCAAGCAAGCCTCTTGGAATTCACGAAGAACTATCGTTTCAGCGACTCAGAGGTCCTGGTTCATTGGATCCCGATCAATATCACACTGAATGCATTCCAATTTGCTGCGGAGATCCTCAACCTTTTTATGGAGATTGCCTTGCTTGAACAGAAGAGCCCGAAGGGGGGACTTCAATAACCGAAGCTTTTTAGCAACACAAAATTGATGAACGCCATATATACGAGTTTCCCAATATGTTTTCACAATATCAAGGAAACCAGGTTTGTGGATCAAAAAGTTAGGAAACTTAAACGATCTAGGCTTCACTTCTCTGCTATAGGTAATTTAAGAATACATGGACAATGGTCCGATATCCCATACGGTTTAAATAAGGCGAAAGCATCAGGATACTCATCCACAAAAGAAGTATTACCCAAAACTCTATCAATCTTCTTGGGTAACCCCACACCCTTCTTGGGTTTTTGGTTCCAAGTGTAATGCATACACGTTCTGTTTAATATCAAACACCTCAATATTTGCCACACACTCTTGAAATTCCTTCATACCAGAAGTGATAGAAGAAACGCCCATGGACTTATCCTCAAGATTGAGAGCTGAATTAAAGTCTCCCATGATAACCCAAGGATTATTGTTGACAAAAACATTATGCATAGAAAGCTGGTGCCACAACACCCTACGGGTTATATAATAATTCGCCGCATAAACCACCGAACAGAAAAACACCTTCTTGTTAGTTTTACCGACAATCTGAAGATGCATAACCTGATCAGTTTGATTTAGAACCATAACATCAAACACTGCCGGATTCCAACCAATAATGATACGAGCCCCTTTAGCACATCGACCCCCATTTGAGGTCCAATTCCAGTTACGAAAAACAGCTTTACAAACTCTACCCAAGTTACCAACATCGACATGCGACTCAAGAATCACACATAAACTTAGATTATTGTCCTTAACAACCTGACGAGCCTCCATTTGTTTCAGAGGACGGTTCAACCCCCTAATATTCCAAACAGCTAAACTACCCATTTAAAACCTCCGAATAAGGAGTGCTTGCTCCTTTTTTTGTCATTAGAACTTTTGGAACCCTCCATGATAAATTCATTTGTCTCATTATGCACTTCAATGACCTCCTCATCATCAGAATCTACTATATCCTCCCCCATCCTCTTGCTTTGTTGACCAACTTGACCCTACTCGTCCTTAGAACATCAAACGGGTTCTGAGACACCACACTAGCTGAAGGATCCGTCTTTTTTACTCCTCTGTTCGCTTTGGACCCAACCGGTCTGTATTCAAACTTCGGTTTAGCTTTGTTAACATGAAACCCCGTTCTCCTAGCAACTTTTTTACCATCAACATTCATAAAGCCATCTTCATCCATTTCTGGAGCCTTCACCGGTCCCCAAGGTTGTTTCCCAACATAATGTTTCTCAGTTTTAGGCGCTTCCTTTGAAGTATTCCTAGGGTGTCTCGGACAAGGCCCATCAGCATGGCCAAAGACTTTACAATTGCCACACCTATGAGGACTCCATTCATACTCCACGTACATTTTCTCTTTAATAAAACCTTCACCTTCAAGCTCAGGCACCGCTATAACTATTTCCTCAAAATCGTTCTCAGCTGAAATTTCCAACAAAGCTCTAGCATAACTACTCCTTCCCCATGCATCCGTACACATTGAGGTAGTGTACGAATCCAATAATTTCGGCTCACCAATAGCCGTAGCAATCATACTCAAACCATCCTCCGTATATGCAGCTATAGGAACATCGTGGATCTTAACCCATACCTATACCTTTTTAACTTCTTTCTTCTCAAGCTTCGTAGTAGGAGACCACACACTAAGCAAAAACGGTTGAGAACGGATAATCCAAGGCCCTTGTTTAAGAACATTCATCATACCATCTTTGTTTTCAAATTTGAAAAAGAAAAACCCATTGGCATTCATCATAGACTTTTGTACGCCAAATTTCTTCCAATTATTTCTCACGAAGTAATCTACAACCGGGTAGGCCAATCTATCCCCCAAGAAATACCCATACAGCGTATTTGATAATCTATCTTGAACTGCTCTAACAGATTCCTTAGGAAGCACCACATCACAACCATCATGCAATATTGGACTAGCAAGAGTTCTGAAGTTTACCTGTTTTGATTGGGCTGCCACAACTGAATCAGCATAAGACATAGGCTTAGAAACATTGCCCAGAATTGTACGAACCCCCTGTGCCATATCACAGCCTTCCAGATTATTCTCTGCATCAGAATTTCCTGAAACGATCTTCTCCAAAGGTACTGGAACAGTTACCTTAGTTAGTTCATCAATGATGTTGATACAACTGGGTTCACTCTGAGGGTTTTTCAAGATGCCACGCCGAGGCTACAAAGTGTTCCCATCAATGTCCAGTACACGGTCAGATAAACACTTAAAAGATAATGAAAGCATCCCACGGACATCTTGTTTATTGGTACTAGATTTTTTACGATCATCCATTCTGGAAAACACAACTCTCTCTTTTAAGCCAAAAAGCAAATTACCATGCAACGAGGAAACCAGAAACCAAAAGAAAAAACAACTAGCAGAAAACGACGACTTATAAAACCCTAATCTAGCAAAACCCTAACCCATGAATGAAACAAAATTAAATAGTAAGGATGGTAAATATCGGTTTCTGCCTAGCCAGAAGGACCGAAAAACCACCCACACTATACAATCTGATCAAAACACAGGATCAGGCGGCGATTGAATGAAGAACAAAAGACAAAACTAAAAATCAAACACGATCAGCCGCTAAACGAGTTCGTACAAGAGTAATGATGAAAAAGACTCATGTTATAGATCGATTACACAGCTTAGCATGAAAGATTCAGAGCATTCATGGAAGATCAAAATCGCCTGCTAGAGAGAGAGAATTCCACCACGACATTTTTAACTTAGAGCTTGTGCACTGACAAGTTTGATCGAACTTCTAGAGAAAACAAGTTTCAAATTCAATTTCAACAAGTTCGGGCGAACTTGTATGAAAGTTTCAAGATTCTTCACAATTAATCAAGTTCGGGCGAACTTGAGTTAGATTTTGAAAATTTTCCAAGTTTTGTTCCAAGTTCAGGCGAACTTCATGAGAATTTCAATAAAAGTTGACAAGTTCGTGCAAACTTAGTCAATAATCACTGAAAAACAAGCAAGTTCGGGCGAAGATGTCTAAAATCAACAAAATTGATGATTTTAGGACAAGTTCGAGCGAACTTGTTGGATGAGTTCGACCGAAGTTTGTTTACAAAACACGGTTTTTTGACAATTTTGGCATGAATTCGTTTGAGTTTGATTCTGAAACTTTCAAGGGTTTGTATTTAGATGATTATCTATGACATGTTCAATTTTTAGCCATTTTGTCCATGAATTCTTCAATTATGTGAAAAAGTTAAGAAAAATGGTAGAAACTAGTAGAAATAGAATGATTCTTGTGTTGATTCCAGCAAATTTAGGTATCCAGGCTATGATACCACTTGATAGGACCGTCCTCCTCAGCTCGGGAACCTAAATTGTATCTAATGTCCATATAAGCGGAAATTATATGACACGTTAACCAAATAGACAAGAATTATTGTTTAATTGTCTGTTTACTAAGTCCAGAAGTATTACAATTGGGTTTCCAAACAGACAGAGCTTCACTGTCAATGTCGCTAAGTTCATACAATGAGAATCCATGACTCAAATATATATAGACTTCCAAGTTCGCTCGAATAGTGTCCTGGCTATATCAAGTTCGGCCGAACTTATCAGCAAACACTAACGTCGGTCAAACTTGGTTGTTTCAACATAAATACATTGTGAATCTAACAGTTCAAGCTCTAAACATACAAACTCGATCCAAGACCTAGCATTAGACATTATGCATCAACAAAAACGTTCTCAAACGTTAAAACTTAAACATTGTTTAACAAACAGTTGAACAAGACACCAAAACATTAAAAAGAAGAGGAAAGTGGGGTACCCAGTTCATTTGGATGAAGAATTAAAGTTCTACACGTCTTCCTCTAAGATTTTTTAATTCTTTAATTATGGACTCCGAATCAAAGTTCTTAGCAATCTCCTTTTCTATGTAAATCACAATACTGTTTGCTAGATACTGATCCGACATCTTATTGCGAAGACGATTCTTAAATATTTTCATTGTTGAAAATCCTCTTTCCGTTGTTGCAGTCAAAACTGGAAGTGTCAAGACTAGCTGACACACTCTTTCAACCAATTTGTACATGTTATTTTTCTGAAATTCCACAAGAGTTTTGCTAAGATCAGAAAGAGTTGATACCCCACTTAGCTTAGGATTATTTATCCTTTCAACTTGAAAATTATCCAATTGGCCACACAGTTGCTCCCTCGCTTGCTATGTAAAATCTTTAGGATAATATTTCTCAAAAAGAAGAACAATCTGATCAATATTAATCTTTTTTTAACATAAAGTCGCACTAAGAGATAACAACTCTATCGCATGCTCATTGAATCTACTATCAAGCTCATGTAGTTGTTTGTCTAATGTCTCTGTAAACAAATCTACCTGGTAATAATGTTCAATGTAACATGAAGGTCTTTTTTACGAGGCCGATGCCGAGTAGAAGTATACGGAGCACTCATATCAAGCATATCTATGTCATACCTTTCATCAAAAAATGAACCTTTTCAAATAAAGAATCCCGTCCACTGTTTCTAAAATTAGTTAGACTAACCTTTGTTGCAAAACTAACTCCATGGCATTAAGGATGTCTTGGGATTTCTTTCGTAACGCTTGACAAAGTGTATCAGTTTTTTCATTACTTCTTTCATCAAGTGAAGAACAAGCACAAATTCAAATGATTGCAAGTAACCGTAAGCTATATTAGCATCTCCAAGTTGAGAACTAGTAGCATGAGCCGTGTCTTCAATTATTCCCTTGAGAACAATGGTGACATCAAACATGTTAACCAAACTACAAACAGATTTAAAATGGGAAACCCAACGTGTATCATCGGCCCTTCTTAATGTTCCTACCTGATTTTGCCCTTTTTCGGATTTGATTTCACCCAATTCTAGTAACTGTTTAATCTCATCCGCCTTCGCCATTTATAACTCATCATGGCGCTTACTAGAAGCACAAACCACATTAATGATAAAAACTAAGTGTGAGAAGAATTGGTGTACTGGATTCACATCCCTTGAGACACAAATCAAGGCAAGTTGTAACCTGTGAGCAAAAAAAAACAAAAAATGTAACAACCATAAGAGTATTTTAGTTAAACCGAAGAAATAAATTTAAAAGAAGAACACGTATAAACCTGTGAGAAAAGCAGTGAACATAATATGCATAAGGACTATATTCCCGAACAAGTGCTTGCAGTCCGTTCCATTCTCCTCTCATATTTCTAGCACCATCATAGCCTTGACCACGAATTTTACTAACATCAAAACCGTAATGCAATAGTGTATTCCACAAATTTACTTTTAAGGTCGCTGATAAAGTATCCGCAACATGAACTAAATCCAAGAACCTTTCCCGTATCACTCCTTCATCATCAACAAATCTTAAAACTATCGCCATTTGCTTTTTTTTCGACTCATCCCGTGACTCATCAACCATGACACAAAACCATGAGTCCCCACTTCGCTTCGTATATGCTTACGAACTTTATTAGCCATAATACTAAGAATTTCTTGTTGAATATCGGAAGACGTATACTTGCAATTATATGGAGCATTTTGGAAAAGAATCTTTGCAACATCATCATTATAATAAGCTAAAAGGTTTAGCAATTCACGAATGTTACCTTGATTCTTAGATGTGGAAGGTTCATCATGTCCTAGTAAGGCACAAGCTTGGTAAGTCAACCAACGAACTACATCAATTGTGGTTTTTAATCTTAACCGGTTCTTCCTAATTTTCTCTTCACTTGCGTTTCTATGAAATTGTCAAGGTGTGATTTTTGATTCAATAAGTTCGTATACAATAGAAAAGCTTTTTTTATGATTTGAAAATTGAATGTGCTTCAACAATGGACATTTATTCCCATCATTAACTTTTTTCCCAATTGTTAAATCCTTCACTAGTAAACGCACTATGACCGTGGCTCTCATTCGGTTTATCATTATATAAATAACAAAGGAAACAATAAGCCTTGTGTTTCGTTGGAGAATACTCTAACCAATTAGGGAACATATCAAACCAAGCATATTTAAATCTACGAAGATTGTTCTTTGGAACCCTAGGCTTATACTCATCAAGCTTTATTTGATACTCTCCTAATGATATATAACCTAGTCTTACTTGTTCCCGTATATTAACCGGATATTTCCACATTGGCAGTCGCTTAGCGGGATCTCTTTCTAGACTACTAACATCCACTTCATTGATGTTAATCGCATTTTGAGGAATAACATGCTCTTGTTGAATGTTTTGATTCGCCTCATTGTTCGCTTCATTAACCGATTTGCTTGTTGAAGCTTTTTGAATGTTTTGATTCGCCTCATTATTCGCTTCATTAACCGGTTCGCTTGTTGAAGCTTTTTGACGTTTATTCTCATTGTTTCCATCAACAATTCCCTCTACTTGTTCTTCATTTTCATTCTTTCTTTTGAAAAAAAAGAGGTTATGCTTTTATACTTCCCCGTGGCATAATCTAATAACACAAGTGAACAAATCACCCTAAGTTTCAAAAATCTAATAGCTAGAGAAAGATTGAACAAGTTTAGGGCTAAAACTCACCCCTAATTTCAACCTAATTCATTTAAATTGAAGCCCTAAATTTTTAGAAAACCGGGTGGTCGAAAACGTATATCCCTAAAAATTTCTATACGAAAAACAGATACGTAACACTACTAACCGAAAAGTTCAGGGGGTCAGGCACCCCCCCCACCCGCCCCTCACATGCTCACGTTCCCTGCCACATTACCTCCGTAGCGCCCAAACACAGATGCGGGACATTATGGAGGGGAGTTACCCAGTCCTTTAACGCACGCCAAAGGAGAAGATGTGGGGGGCCCATTGATTTCCATTAGGCCACCAACCCTAATAGTATCATCAGTTATCATGTTTAATATTTACCGATCAAATAAAAACATCACATGCCAGATAAAATTGTTAAAAGATAACAATTTTTTATTACATTAACATAAAGAAAAAAACATTTAGAAATTTTGATTATATAATAACTAAGTATAAGTAGTATAATACGGTTTATACAGAATTTTAAAAAATATTACATTTTAAACATGGTTTTTATATTATATATTTTATATAACTGAAAAGATGAAATTCAGTGCAACTTTCCGATCTTAATCTCTCCCCCCTAGTTTAAAATTTCCCTCCAATAATATATTATCTTGCTGCTCTTTCTTCTTTCTAATACTTCCCTTCAATTACATGTAGTAGAGGCATCCGACTTTGCCCATTCATAACCCTATTATAAAAAAAATCATCATTTTAGTTGTGGGTGTTTCAACTTTCCTTCATCGTGGCTTTGTCTCTTGCATCTTTTTCTTCTCCATGTGATGTTAATTTGGGGCTACTGATCTTTTGTATACAGTTGAACTTAAACCGGTGAAAGGTGACTCCTTTTCCTTTAATTTCTTCGTTTTGTATTTATCTTCTAGGTTTTTCTTTATCTTTTTTTATTTTAAGTCTATGGATGTTTATCAATTTATATATGTTCATTAAATTTGTTGCAAATTTTGAGTTTTGGTCCAGCAAAGTTGTGTTTGATTTTTGGTTATCTGATGTTATGCATAGATTAGGATGTACATCATAGATTGTGTATGTTGGTTTCAAGATTATTTTTTATAGTCTTGATTACAATCAATGTAGTTATAAAAATATAAAATGTTAGCAATCTAGTATGCTTGATTTACATGTTCATTTAACATAAAACCCGTTTGGTATTGAAATTAGATTTCAGTTGATTTGGTAACCCCGTACAAGGGTGTCATGGGCCATTAATTGGCCTGTTGTACATGTACAACCATGGAATTGTTTCTATTGAGCTCTATCTTTGAAAGTAAATTTAAAGCTTTTAACACACACAATATGTTGTTTATATGCTTCAATGAAAACTACTTCTTGTTCAATTGAATGGTCAATTTTAAAGCTTAGTGACTCTAGATTCACCCGTGTTGTATGCAATTAATAATATCCAATGGTAGGATTATGCATATTCTGGTCTTTATTATTTGTAGGTCTCGGTTGATTTGAGTATTGTTGATCTTTGTATCATGTTAAACATAATTATTATTATAGTGCCAAAACGATTTATGTGTGGAGACAATAGTATTAGTCTTTGTTACTTGAAGTCTTGTTTCTCTTCTGCACATACTAAGACAATGTTATGGGAAACACTGTTGTGTATCAACAATGGATGGAACAGTGTTTTTAGACACTAATCAGATGATAAGGTCAAACAGTGGATTGACCAGAGGATACATTTGTGAGCAGTTGATGATTTCCAAGCAATCAAAGGTTTAAGAAAGCAGTGGTTTGGACAAACTTTTGAGATTTATTGAAAATTTCAATTTTAAAACTATTTTAAGGATGGATTTTTATTTTCTGAAAATTTAATTCTTAACATTTAAAATTTGTTTTATTCTGTTTAGATCACCATGGAACAAACATTTAATTATTATGTTGCATGCCTTTTGTTAGGATTCATGTTTAGATCTTTAGTTAGAACATTTTTTTGTAGCTGTCAGTTGATCTTTAGTTGGAACATGATGCAGAGAAATCAAACCTTTTACAAAGCAATCTCTCATATAGTGATGCCTGATGTTAATGTGCTTTGTTATGGAATGAGAGACTGGATTTTTAATGATGTTTTTAAATGCTTGACTAACTAGCTTGAGAGGAGGCTTTAAAGCAGTTACACCAAAATCCAGCAGTTGGTTTTGAAGCCACAAGAGTGAGCATTGCAACTTGCAGCAGCATATTCAGCCTCAGCAGTGGATGATGATACTACAACTTGCTTTTTGCTTTGCAAGGACACTACGCAATCACCTAGGAACTGAACTCCCCCTGATGTAGACTTCCTTGTGGTGTCGCAACCGGAAAATCACTGTCTGAGTAACCAGAAAGATCAATGTTTCCATTAGCAGGATACCAGATACCAAGTATGGGAGCACCTTTTATGTATCTGAATATCCTCTTCACTGCAATAAGATTAGACTTTCTAGGTGCTGACTGAGATCTGGCACAAACACATGTTGCAAAGATAATGTCTGGCCTGGAAGCAGTTAGGTACAGTAAAGATCCAATCATACTTCTGTAAAGAGTTTGATCAACCAAGTCATCTTTTTCATCAATAGTGACAAGCTTTGAGGTTGCCATGGGTGTGCTACATGGTTTACAATCATTCATATCAAATTTGGTGAATAGTTCTTTGACATACTAACTTTGATGAATGAATGTACCATTGTGCAATTGTTTTACTTGAAGACCAAGAAAACATTGGAGCTCACCCATTGCACTCGTTTCAAACTCTGTTGCTATGAGTTTCCTAAACTCTACACACCTAGTAGTGCAAGTGGATCCAAAAAATGATGTCACCCATATAAATTTGGACAAGCATCAACTTTACTCTCCATTTTGTAAATAAGATTTTATCAATTTTACCTCTTGTGAAACTAATGGATAAGAGAAAAGTGGAAAGAGTTTCATACCAGGCTCTTGGTACTAGCTTCAAGCCATACAAAGCTTTATTAAGCTTGTAGACATGATCAGGATAAAACACATCTTCAAATCCAGGAGGTTGACAAACATATACCTCTTCTTTGATCTTTCCATAGAAGAATGCAATTTTGATATCCATTTGAAACACCTTGATGTTGTGGTTGGCAGCAAAGGCTAAGAACAATCTGATGGCTTCTAATTTGCTCAGGAGCAAAGGTTGCATCATAGCCAATGCCTTCTCTTGTCTATAGCCTTGAACCACAAGCCTTGCTTTGTTCTTGACAAAAATACCCCTTTCATCAGTTTTGTTCTTGAAGACTATATTTGTGCCAATTGGACATACATCCTTAGGCAGTGGTACAAGTTTCCATACTTGTTGTCTTTTGAATTGAAGGAGCTCTTCTTACATAGCTTCTACCCAACTGATGTCTTTTAGTGCCTCTTGGTACTTAACAAGTTGTGTGAGTGATAGAAAACCAGAAAAAAGACAAATGTTTTAGGATTGGCTTCTTATGAGCACTCCCTCATTGATATTGCCAATGATTTGATCAGATGGATGACTTCTAAGGAAGATAAGATCTCCCTTATATGGAATGATGGCATTTTGAGGTGAAGACTGCAAATGGGAATCATCTGAGCTAACATATGTTGGCAATTTTGAAGTGCCAACATCTATTTAAAATGCAGATGGAGGTATAGGTGGAATTGGTGCAAATAATGGTTGTTTTTGTTTTCACAGAGAATGGACTTTTATCAACAGTGGTTTGAGTTTGTGAGCTGACAGAGGTTTGTGGGTCAACAACTGTTGAGCTAGCAGTTTAAGAGTTTTCACAGTTGTTGTTAACATCTGATCCTCTGATGGATGGATTGACTTTGAATTGTGGTAGCACACTGTCATATCCATGGTCTTGATGAGAAGATTGTGATGTACCTGCAATGTCAGTCTTGGTTGACACATCTTCAAATGTAAATTTGTCTAGATCAAAAAGTTCAGCAGGATTTGTTGAGATTTTTAATGAAGAAAGTTCATTGAATTTTACATTCAAGGTTTCTTCAACACACTTGGTCCTAGAGTTAAAAACTCTGCAGGCTTTAGCAGTGGTTGAGTATCCTAGAAAATATCCACAATCTACTTTGGTTGCAAACTTTGAAATTGAATCTTTTAAGTTTAAAATGAAGCATGGCAGCCGAAGACTTTGAAATATGAGATCAGAGGTTTGATTTTATAAAGAATTTCATAGGCAGTCTTTTGATGCCTGGAATTGATGAAATCTATGTTCTGCACATAGCAAGCAGTGTTTACAGCCTCTACCCAAAAAAGACAACGGTAAACCTGAGTCTGCAAGCATTATTCTTGCAGATTCAATTAAAGTCCTGCTTTTCCTTTCACCCACCCCATTTTGCTCTAGAGTCCTTGGGATGCTATATTGTCTAACTATCCCTTTTGACTCACAGAATGCATCCAACTCCTTATTCCTAAACTCTGTCCCATTGTCACTTCTAAAAACTTTTACTGGAAGATCAAATTGCTTTACAACTTGTTTAACAAAATTTTTCAAATTCCCTGCAGTTTCGTCTTTAGAGTGCATGAAAAATGTCCATATGAACCTTGAAAAATCATCAACAATGATAAGAAAGTATCTTTTCTTTTTTAGACTCATGATTTTTATAGGGCCAAACAAATCCATGTGTAGCAGTTGCAAACACTGGCTTGTTTTGGACTCTTCAATTGACTTGTAAGAACTTTTATGTTGTTTGCCTTTTAAACAGGAAACACAATGTTCTTCACAAGTAAATTGTTTTGAAGGTAAACCTCTGACAAGATTTTGTTTTGAGCGTGTGGTGATAGTTTTCAGATTTTTGTGTCCAAATCTTCTTTGCCATAACTCTGTCTCTTTGCTTGAAGCAACTGAGAACAAGCATGCATTGGACACTGAATTATCCTTCAACATATCCACCACATACACATTGCCACTCATGTGATCAACAAGTTGTTCTTTACTATCAGCAATGATTTGATCAATCTTTTTAACAACTTCTGGCCCTACAATTTGATATGTTTTCTTTGGGAAGAAAGGATCCATATCCTTTGTCACTCATTTGTGAAACACTCAGTAGGTTGAATTTTAGATTATCAATGAGATTAACATGTTCAAATTTGAGTTTCTTAGCCTGAACAGTCCCTAACCGCAATACCTTCCATTTGAATTGTTACCAAAGATATATCACCCCCTCCATGTGCCATGAAATCTTTGAGTAGGGCTCTACATCATGTCATGTGCCTGGAGCCTCCACTATCTACATACCATAAGTTTTTAAGACAAGTAGAAGCTCCCTACACATTAGTAAACAGTTAGTTTAGGTGGGTCTCCAAGCCAAAATGGCTTTGGATGGGGTCACAGGTTGTCCTATCTCAAATTCAGGAGAATGGACAGTGGTTAGATTAGGTTTTGTAACCACTGTTGTGAGCCATTTCCTGTTAGATGTTGGTAACCATGAGGATGCATGTTAACTCTTGACTTTGAGGGTCTTTTATAACCCTCATAACTAAGAGGAACCTTTTGATATACAGGTTGGCCATATCCTCTTGGGTACATGTTTGTAGGTGGTGCATCTGTCACTTGTACCTCTCTAGGAACAGCGGTTTTGTTCAAAGCTTTTGTAAAAGATGTTTGAACAGATTCAAAGGTCTGTTTAGATTTATTTCTAACAAAGATTGAATTTTGATTCTCAAGAGTTTTTATTTAATTTCTTTTACTCGGATGTCAATGGTTTGAAGATAAATACACTCTTGGGTTATGTGGTTGGTTTTGCCACAGATGATGCAGTTTGAGGAGTTTGGTATTATGCTTGTTTTGTTGATGTCATATGCTTTTAAAGAAAACAGTTTTGAGTGACATGATTTCTTTTCTCACAAAACAAGTTTTTGACTATTTCTTTCTTCTTCCCTTTTCAGCAGACATTGTAACATCTGCTGGAAGATCCTTGATAGGGATTACTCTTGCCTTGGGTGCTTTAACACCATTAATGGTTGAAAATTCCATTAGCTTGAAGTTCTCAAGAATGTCACACTCATTAGACCATGTGAGTTTAAATTGATATTTCTCAACTTCCTCAAAAGATGAGGATCCCTCATGTTTTTCTAAAATGATTTTATTTCCATTTTTATTAGTGACTTTGATCTCTTCACCAGCCAAATTTGTTGGAATAATTTCAACCACACCAGATTCATTTACAGTAACATTTTTAGAAACTTGGTCATTTTTCCTGAAACCTATGCTAAATTTTATGTTACTTTTGATCTGGTTTTCAAGCATGACCTCATAACCTTTACAGGATTTTACCCACTTCTCAGAAGTGATCTGGGTAGATTCCAACTCCTTTTTTCAAATTTTATATTTCTATATCATTGTTTGGAGTTGATCCTTGGTTATGCTTGCCTCAAGTTTTAGACTACTGATTTCAGATTCTTTGTTAACCAATTTTGTTTTCAACTCTTTTGTGAGTTTTTAAAAATGTAGTTCATCATCTAAAATTTTGTTTCTAAGATTTTCATTCACCTTTTTTATGTTAGCAAAAACAATTATGCATTTCTCTAAACATAGATCTTTAAGGATCTAGGTGATACCTTAGCCGCAGCCATCATGGCACAGTCACAATCACCTTCACACACACTGGTATCCCATGGGTCAGACAGATGTTTCACATCTTCATCAAAATTCTCTTTTAAACAACTATTTCATCATGAACTTCAGACATACATCAAATTTAGACACTTCTTCCACAGATTCATCACCTTCAACTATTGTATCTAGAGCCATAAAGAAAAATCATTTTCTAAATCATTTTTGGCTACTAGAGCAAAGTTTTCATTAGCTAATTCCTCAGGCAAACTACTCCAATCAACAAAGCCTTGTGTGAAGAAGCTTTGTTGGTTAACCTCTGCCGGAGCAGTGGTTTGAGTAGCTTAAGTGACATGAGGTGTAGGTTGAACACTTGAGGAGATGGTGCTTGAACATACTGAATCTGTGGAACATTTGTTTGAACATAGTGCACAGGAACAGTGGTAGCAGGGTGTGCAAAATTTGCAGTGCTTTGCATTTGAGGAGCAGGGGTATATTGGGAATAATGAGCAGCGCTTTGTGTGTGTTGATGTCTAGGGCCAGGGTGTGTCAAGATAGGTCTAGAAGTTTGAGATTTACATTCCCTAGAAAAGTGTCCTAGCCTATTACACTTATAGAACTTAATTTTTGATTTACCCAGCCCAACTTTTAACCCCCATGCAACCTTGGGAAATTTCTACCAGTTCTCTTTTAAAACTTACTAGCTCTAACACTTAGTAGAGCCAGCTGGTGCAAAATGTTCATTTCTTCTAAATCAGATGGTTCAAAGTGTTGAAGATCATTCAACTCAAAAGATAAGTTGTCAGAGGTTTGGCTTTCCCTACTAGCAGCAAAAGCATACTTGGGTGAGTAAGAATCAGAGTTGAATTTCCTCCAGAAGTTATATCAATGAAATGATCATAATCTGATCCTTACCACTACCAGATCCCTCTTCTTGACCTAAAAGAGTTGTGCTACCAAAAGCATAATCATCAGCCATTTTGCGAGATTCTTGTAGTTTCTTTTTCTGGTTCAACTCTCTCTCATATGTGAGGAGTCGACCGTGAAGCTGTGTAAGATTCATTTCTTTAAACCCAATAGATGTACGAGTCACAAAAGCTATTACGTTCCACTTTTCTGCTAAAGATATGAGGAAACGACTGTTTACGGTCGAATTAGCAAATTCAACGTTTACCAGGTTAAGTTCACTTATTAGACAATGAAACCTCTCAAACTGTTGGTTTTGGGACTCTCTTTTGATATTAAAAAAAGTTTCGTATTGTTGATTTAAGACTTCTCTGTTGTTTTCAATTACCTCCTCAGTCCCATCGAATTGCTCTTTCAAGGCATCCCATAGCTCCTTTGCACTATTGTAGTGCAACAGGCCAGCATCGATTTCGTTAGGCAAGGCTGAAGCAACAATGCTAAAAGCCTTAGCATCTAACTCAAATTTTTGGAAATCCTGCTCGGGCTAATTTTTAGGACTTTTTGGCACTTGTTTTGTTAGGTCCTCTGTACTTGGAACCATGTGAACATGTGGTCCAAATACAACTGACCTCCAGCAACCGGTGTTTTGCTGAGCAAGAATATGACCCATCCAACGTTGCCATATGTAATACTCATTCCTGACAAGCATCGAAGGTTTAAACATGGATCCAGTGTTGTTGGAATCCTGTGTATTTTGCGACATTCTGATTGTTTACCAACATATTTTGTTTAAAAGCCCTTGAAGGTAATTAAACTTTTTTTTCCAATGAAAACAAACAAACAAATTAGCAGGGAGAACTGATCTTTCATATCAAATTGATTATTAAATCAAATTTTTATTGACCAAACTCTGATACCAATCGTTAGGATCTGAGTTTCAAATAGTTGTGATTGTTTTATAAACGATTGATGAATGAAGATAAAACAGAGTGTAAATGCAGCGGAATAGAGAACTTTGTATCACAACTACTGGAAGATTGCTTTGATCATCATGCTTTCAAAATTATAAGTTTTGCATGTGAATCATAACTCCCCTCAGCCCAATGACTGTTTGTTAGTACAGAATGTAAAGAATATGATTGGAAGATAATACGAAATGATCTTTTCAATAGATGGAATAGAACAGTACAAGGCACTGTCTATTTATAGTACAATCCTAACTTCTGAGCATCTTTTGATGACGTCAGATGTGATAGTGACAGCTAAGAAAAATAACTAACTAAAAACACTGCTAAGCCTATCATCTGCTAATACAAAAACACTGTTACATTGAATAAGCAAAACACTGTTAGTCTTCATCAAAGGTTCCCTCTGGCAGATCTTCTCCTCAAGGCAGAGCATTGTCTTCAAGAGAGCTTGTAGGGCAAACATTAGACTATGGCAGTGGTTCCAAACAGAGCTTGGAAACTCTATTACTCAGGATAAATCATCTGATAAGAGTTTTGGCTTATATCATATGTTCCTTTGTAAAGCTCAATTCCAAAAAAGTTCATTGATCTTAGATTTGGAAGGTTGAGACTAGTTCCAGAAAAAAAAGAAAATAGTGGAAGCGCTTAAAAGGAATCCTACATGTATTGACCTTCTCTCTCCACATGTAATGTACATATCAATTCCCCTCATCAATAGAAATGTCAATATCTTTTCCATGTGACATTTAAAAATAAAATACCATAATAACTAGTGTTTTTTTATTTTTAATATGAGTATGATATTGTTAAATAAAGATAAAATACAAAATTTCATTTTTAATGTGTGTGTCTGTGTTTTGCATTGTGCTAAAGATTCTGGTCGTTATGTCTTCCAACCGAGTTTTGGTCATTATGTTTCTACTAGGGCTTTTATACACTGTGTTATTATCAAAACGTATAACACAATGTTAATTTGGGTTCTGTCCATTGTGTTTTTATCAAAAACGTATAACACAATGTATGACACAATGAAGATGGTGTTATATTTGGGTTTCCTATACATTGTGTTATTGGTTTTTTTTAACTAGGTAGGTTTTCTATACATTGTGTTATTGCTTCAAGTCATTATGTTTAGTCTGCTATCCATTGTGTTTTAATATATTGTCCATTGTGTCTTTGTTTTGTTGTGCGTTTTGTTTGAATATGTTGTTCATTATGTTTTTAGTATGTTGTTCATTGTGCAATTAGTATGTTGTCCATTGTGTTTTACGTTATGTTTAATGTGTTTTTGTCTGCTATCCATTGTGTCTTTTTTTCAGTTGTCATCAATTGTTTTTTAGTTTGATACGCATCGTGTTTTATGTTTTTTCCGGTGTAGTTTAGTTTGTTTTCCATTGTGTTTTTTATCTGTTGTCATCGATTATGTTATTAGTTTACTTTCCATTATGTTTTTAGTTTGATACGCATTGTGTTTACGTTATGTCCATTGCGTAATACACAAATGTGTTTTCGAATTTTCTTTTTTGAAAAGTATAATAATATATTACTCGTATTAAAGATCGTAAGACGCTCGATTTTATCGTATAATTCTTTTTAAAATGAGGTATAAAAAAGTTATGGATGTTTAAAAAAACGGGAAGAAATAGCATGTGACTTGTATGTGCATAATTTTTTTTTTCTCTTAGACAAAATTAAACTTCCCACTTGATTTCTCCTTTGACACATGTCACTCTAGATGGCTTCTTACACTTCTTATTTATTAAACTTTTTGTACAATAACTCAACCCTGCAAGTAGAAGCATACTTAAAACCAACTTATGAATAATTGTTTCTAACCTTTTTCGCATCCATGTTATCAGTTAGTTCAACCTTCAACATCAATGTTTCTAACCTTTGTGGCATCCCTATTTTCAGTTAATATCTAAGCTAGTTAATATGTAAGCTGGATCATGTTTGTCATATATATTATCACCAATTGACGCGATGTAGTGGAATTTTATTTCAAGATACAATATAAGGCAATATTAACGTAATGAAATGAAATTACAATCTTTTGGTACAATCTAAAGCATGTTGTGTATTGTACAGTTATAACAAATGCTTGTGATGTATTGCATTGAACATAAATTGACAACATTTATCATAAACAAACTGCAATTGACTAACCATCTCTTTTAAATTGTTGATACTGAACTAGAAATAACAAAAAAAGACCATTAAGATCTGCAATTCATTCATACTAAACCGGTCCATACATAATAGCCAAAAATACTACTTAACAGTTCATACAAAAGACAATTCATACTAAATTGTTTAAATAAATTGTGATGAAATAACTCAAAAGACCATGAGACCAAAACAACCCACAAGGAAGAAAGCGCAATGTAGACCAAAAGAATACTACCTAATACCAAAGGTCCATGACTTCATTCCCTAAAGTACCTAATATGAATGTTGACTTAAGGTTGTCTTAGTTGTGTTGTTTCTTGTGAAACATACTTTAAACTTCCATTTTCCTTGCATGCTCTTATGTTATGTCGCCTTTTGGTTGCAAATCTGACATGTGACAGATACTCCCTTCCTTGTAGGAGTCACTATCAATGCTTTGTGAAAGATCAGCAACACTCTTAATTACAACACTGAAATGCTTTTAGGGTTAGCACCTGTCGTGGTGTGGTGGTTTGAATTATGGTTAATACCTACATTTTCATATAACCATGGTGATATTAGGGTTTTGGGATACTCCAATAGTTTTTTAAAAGGGTAAAGAGTTTTTCCAATAATTGAGGGGCACATGACTAGGTTTTAACTCATAACATGGATAGTTTTAATGGTAAGAGCTAAAAAGGCTAGAAACAATAACATTGAGGGTTGAAATATCAATATATTCTTTTTTAGCCTGATATGGTTTTAGTGACATTACGAAAACAAGCCGAAAACTTAAGTTACTTAAAATAATATGCATTCTTGTAAGTTATTACTTAAATGTTAGTTTCTTGGTTTAGTTTTGTGTTCCAAGGTATGGCATCTAAGATTGCAAGCTAATGTTTAAAATCTGGTTTTAAATTAACTTGCTAGTTCAAGGGTTTGGTAGTTATAGTGTGTTTCAAGTTTCAACATTTTCATGGAGTTATCAGCTAAGTTTACATTGAATGCAATGTTATCGAGTTACCTACTTTTTTGAACGAAAACTTTCATTAATATGCCTCATAGCAAGTCGCTAGCGAAGGTAAAACAGCACAAACAAAAACATTACACATCAAACTTCACATAGACATTGTCATTCGTACGAAAGTGGACATCTCTCTTACGCACGAAAGAGAAGCTTGTCATCTATAAATACTACAAGTTCATCCGTTCAAGAAGTAGTTCTACATTTTCACACGGATCATCAAGGAGAGAAGTCTAGTGAATCGAAGTGTGCTGAAACTATGTCCGGATTGCGTCTGATCGTAAAAAAATCTTTATCGTTTATATTTACGATTACGTTTATAGGGTACAACTCGGTTTTACGGACTCCGCACGTAAAACCATATAAACGCAGATCTTGTGTTATTCGGTGAACCGTTCGTGCTCATACAATTTATTTGGCATCTCTTAGTAGTACTTTATACGTGTGATATTAGAAGTTGATGCAATGTTGATACTTTTATATATTTTAATATAAACTTACATTAATAAAACGTAAATATTGGTTGTTCTATGTATGTAGTATGTGAAACCCAACACGCATGATAACATTGCGCCATTTTGTAAGGAGTGGGCTTGCGTCGACTTGGTTATCATAAACCAAGCCATAACCAAACATTTCAGTTATTATATGAGCATAATCAGTCACTTAGTAGACAATCACTATCTATGGGTGGTTTGTACTTGAAACAGATGGTTTTCACCTATGAAACAAATGTGGTGTATAAAGAATCTTTAACGACTTTTGTTTTTTTTTCTTCGTATTATTTGTTTTCCAGTTCAACATAATTTAATATTACAAAAGTAATGGACGTTTCTTTCATTCAAATTTATGTCAGTACCATTAAATATTATATAATTTACTTTGAATAATCCGTGTAATACATTTACTTAAACTAGTTATATAGTATATTTATATATGGTTTTCACAAATGTTCACGTAGCCAAAGATTGAGGCCTCTAAAAAAATCAGGAAACAAATTTTGTAGACATCATCCATTAACTTTATTATTACATCTTCCCACACCTTTCAAAGAAGAAAAAGATACAAATTTAATTATGATTGTATCCAAATATAGATATAAGTTTTACTAGATCTTAAATATGTATTTTACTGGTTATGTGTGTTTTTCTATTTTACTTACGTAGAAAAGGATACAAATCTAATCATGATTGTATCCAAACTAGTGTATGCCCTGTGTTGCGGGGCGCTAGACCAAATATTTCTTTACCAATTAAAACAAATCATTACCATAGTTTTACTAGAAAAAAATAAAACGACGAGAAAACTGTAATTTTATACTGAGGGAAAAACTGTAATTTGTCATGATCAATGAGCGAGCGCTAGGGAATAAAAGTTACATTGAGTCAGCCAATTAAAACAAAACACTATCATAGGTTTGCAAGAAAAAAAACGAAACGATGGCAAAACTGTAATTTTGAACCGGGGAAATCGTAAGTTTGATTGGGGGTATAATCGTAATTTATTAAAAGCTACAACGATAGCAAAATTGTAATTTTGAACCGGGGATAAAATCGTAATTTTAACTGGGGGTAAATTCGTAATTTGTCAAAATCTATAATAGAGAAGTGTCAGGCAACTATTCCCCTCCATGGCTTTTGTATATATATAAAAATAAAAATAAAAATAAAGATAAAAGTTAAAAATCATAGTTTAATTCACTTTGTCTAGATGGTCAATATTTTCGTATACGTCCTTTCATAAATTTGTACGTATGCAACTCTAATAATTAACTCTATGATCCAGTGTCATTCGAGTAATTGTGGAGATGCATGTATTAAATGAACAGGCGAGTTGAGGAGAACGTGAATACGCAACCTCGTGTAACAACCGACAAACATGGATGACAAAAAAGGTAACAAGGTTTGATTGGCGACAATATATGGATGACAATTAAAGGTTTGTGTGTTCTCATGGTGTAAATGTAAAACATATGCGATGATGAAAGCATTTGTATACCACTTGTGTCATTAGCCGAACAATTCAATCATATCCATCTTAACTATGCATAATGCCTACATACCAATTTAACAGGAAACCCAATAAATATATGAAAAAATGTGGGAATGGAACCCCAAGTCTATTAGTCCCAAAACATTGTCCCACCAAAAGATGTCACTAGTCTATAAAGCCATGGTCAAGAAGTAATCCAATCATTGAGCGAGAAAAGGCAAGATTGATCATGGCATAACTAAAGATATCTATACACATGTATTTACCCAAAATCTTTTTAGTTTTTGAAATGAAATTTTGAACCAAGTAACTACAAGTAATTTATGCATAGAGTTAAGTTTAAGTATACCTCGTTTAAACAAGTGATATTATTATTTGTTTATTAAATATAAATACTTTTTGAATGTATACATGATTTTTTATAACTTTTAAGATAGGAACCTTTATTAATTTCCGAGTATGTGATTTCGACGTGCGTACGTGCCTATATGTATGTATATGTTAACGAAGGTTTTAGTCAAAACCGATTTGTAAATAGTATTGTACAAGTTATCAAAACACAAACGTATATGTCATTAGATTTGTCTCACGATTTATTGTTTTTCTTTCTGAAGTAGCGCTATTTACTCTTTCTGTGTGTGGAACCTTTGTTGGGTTTCCATGGTGATTATTTTAAATTTTATTTATCAAAACCCGGTTCAATAAACAATAGTGAATTAATTAAGCAAATTAATCAATAAAATGCAACGGAAAAATAATCGAGTGATCTGTTACATACAAAGACGAGCACATTTGTTAGATTATCTAACTACTGATGAGAAATATATACCTCGGTTAATAACTAGTGACACCGAGTTTCAATGAACACGCTAGTGAAACGAACAGACAAAATGCGGGTATAGGCCGGGGTAGCGGCGGTCATGGCCGGTGGTGAGTAGCGGCGGTGGCCAACGACGGCGATGGCGCCGGCAGCCGGCAGTGGTGTTAGTGGTGGTTGTGGGTGTTTTAGAATTATGTTGTCAAAATTGTCTAACTCTTAATCCAGCCCCATGCAACCATATATAGAGAGTATGGAGACCCATGCATGCTTGCCAAGTGGCGGACATGCATGCACAAGTTGGACAGGTGGCAAGAAAATCATGCATACACAACAAGTGGCGAGAAAATCATGCATGCTCGACAAGAGGCGATGCAAGAGTGCATGCGCGACAAGTGGCGAGATGAGCATGCATGTGTGACAGGTGGTGATGCAAGTGTAAATGCGCGACAAGTGGCGTGATGCAAGTGTGCATGCGTGAAAAGTGACTAAGCAAGTGTGCATGCGGGATAAGTGGCGAGGTGAGTGTGCATGTCTCACCCGGTCCACGAACCCATCTCTCAGTTAATTCCCGCAACAAGTTTATTAATTAAGATAAACAATTATATTATTAATAACGTGTATTAATAATATACACCCGTTCACGATCATAAATATAACTATGATCTGTTTCGCATATCGTTCATAATTACGAGTTAAACCAGTTAAGTGTATTTTGGTTCGTTGCCCACGGTGTAACTCTTAAGGTTATAACTCGATCGGCAAGGTTAATTAATCAGACCAGTCCATTTTTCCAAAAGTCTCCCACTTGGACGGTTTTAATTAAGTTCCTTAACGCTAACAGCTAGAGGCGCTCTAGCTACACATGGTTGCCCCCAACAAGTTATGACACTTTAAAGTCATTAACCAAAAAATCATGAACATCAGGTTGCAAGACAATGAGCTTATGTTAATTGTTTTCATTTATCCCTTTCGTATAAGATATCAACTAAATAATGAGACATGGATCAGATTCAATCTCACATGGTGCTCAATCATTGTTGTTCTAGTTCAAGAATTAAAGTGGTCTGAACAAACACACATTAATTTTGGGCAAGGCCTTACACTTCACTAGTTTGAATCAATGGGGGTGCCACAATGTCTAACTGTTACATATCATGTAAGAGTACAAAATCCTTTATCGACTACATACAACTCCCACTGAACGTCATAACTATTCCCAATTAAAGCCTTAACGACTGGTACCCGATAGCGGTTAACGATAATCAAAGAATAATCCTTTGCAAAC
Source organism: Scalesia atractyloides (assembly GCA_947069175.1). Taxonomy (NCBI): domain Eukaryota; kingdom Viridiplantae; phylum Streptophyta; class Magnoliopsida; order Asterales; family Asteraceae; genus Scalesia; species Scalesia atractyloides. Next base: position 52,455,849 of record CAMTDV010000015.1, on the reverse strand, counting down.
ATACGTTCTAATATGTATTTCAGGTCAAAGGATACTAAATGAGTATACCATTATCAATGCATCTTATGACTAAGATCCATGAAGATGATTTGATGTGAGTTACATCTGACGTCATTCTCAATGAAGTCTGTGAATTTGGAAATCAAGTCCTCAAGTCCAAAGTCAGAATAGTCTTAATTCAGAGTCGTTCCCATGAGTCTGGACGACTACAGATAATTTAAGAATACAGGATTCACGGATTAAACGTATTAAAATCGAACACGGTTATAAAATTCAGAATTGCATTTAACCAGTAAATAAAAAATGAATTAAAAAGTAAATTGTTAAAAGTTCGTACATCCAAATACTAAATAAAAACATATAGCTAGCTAATCTAAGCCCGATAGCAACCATGTGATGATCGCGCGTGTCCTGAGTTATGGGCTTAGTAAACGGGTCTGCTAAGTTTTGATCTGTGTTCCCTTTGCTTATCGCAATGTCTCCGTGTTCCACAATTTCCCATATATAATGGAACTTTCTTAGAATGTTTGATTATGAGCGAGAGTTATCTCGATCACTTTGAAAAATCGGCATTAGTGTTATCTACAGTGAGCTTATCTTCCACTCCTCTGACTACTAAGAACATACCTTTAGTTGTTCTCAGATACTTATAATGTTCTTGATAGTAGTCCAACGGGCTATGCCAGGAATTTACTAGATAACAACTAGTCATGCTTAAAGCATACAAGACATCAGGTATGGTACATAGCATAGCATACATGAGAGAACTAATTTCTTAAGCATATGGAACTGCTTCCATTCGCTTAATTCCAATGTCAGTTGAAGGAGATTACGATTTGTTCAGCACGACCCCTTTACTCACAGGAACACATCCTTTCTTAGAGTTTTCCATCTTAAAGCGTGTAATCATTTTGTCTATGTATGTACTTTGACTCAGCCCTAGAAGCCGCTTAGATCTATCCTTGTAGATCTTGATTCCTAGAGAGTAAGCTGCTTCTCCAAGCTTTTTCATTGCGAAACAAGTTCCCAAATAGTGTTTAACTTCGTTAAGCATAGGGACATTGTTTCCAATGATCAGTATATCATCCACATACAAGATGAGGAATGATATAGTGCTCCCACTAGCCTTTCTATAAACACAAGGCTCATCTTCATTTTTGACAAAACAAAATTGATGTATGCAAAATGTAACATATAAATTACATCAAATGAGGCATAAAACTAACCCCTTTTTAGTACTAATGTTGGAAAAAGCACGTTTCTTTGTTCCTTTTGTATTTTCAGGATAAAATGAGCTCAAAAGAAGAAAAGAACAAATAAACAGCAAACCAACATAAATACACAAAGAAGGAATAACGTGCCATGCCCGACCCCTCAGCAACACTCCCAAAGACAAAAACAAGAGACAGAAGCTGACCACGGGGCCGTGTCCAGCTAGGCATGGGACATGGTCAGCCATTGCACTTGAAGACAAAACCTGCAGAAGCTTCTATGCCCACCAGGGGGACGTGCCCAGACCAACATGGGGCGTGGTCAACTCTAAGATTTGCAGAATGTTGATAGTACATCGAAGACTTGACCACGGGGCCGTGCCAGGAGATACGGGGTCGTGTGGGCCCTCTGCTGACAGTTGCAATTAATGAAGGAAGAGAAGATGAAGGCCACAGGTCGTGCCCACTGGACACGGGGCCGTGGCCAGGCTACTGTTTGGGCTATAAATAAGGGTGCTTTATTCACTTCAAAGGCATCCCTTAGCAAACTACTTCTCTCTCACTTTGCCACCACTCCACCACCACTACAACACCAACACCCACTACCATCATCCATCTATCATCTAGAGTGTGTAGTAGTCTCGGGATCAAGATGGATAGTAAGGGTTCTTGTCTAACAAAGGCCATGCTTGGCTAAATTCGTTACATCACTTGATAAAGACTAATCTTTTATGTATTACTTTTAGTTTTAATCTTTCAGCACTTTTTAATTGGGTATGTATTAATGACTTTAATAACTAATTTCTTATGTTGAAAGTGAATTGTCCTAACCATTTCTTCATGATGTCATTGACTTGCTCATTCGTGTCTTTACAGTCAATATAAAGCGCGGTTAGAAGGGTGGTTTGGTAAAGTTCTTGTCTCATTCGGTGTATAGATCCCGTGAGGACATGGTTCAAGCTTACTAGGACCTCCTTTAATACCCCAAAGGTATTGGATGGCGGGGGTGCGAATAGTTTGAACCCCTCATAGTGAATTACTATTAAAATTTTAAACCGGCTTCTTGGGATTGTATCCTAGCTGACTCAAACCACTTAGCTGAGGGTAACGTCACCTTCAAAAGAGGGGCCTACCACTTCTCGCATTAATAACTTATTTAATTGTCTTCCAATATTTCGACCCTTTGGGATTGTATCCCTGCTGACTCAAACCACTGGGTTGATGGTAACGTCACCTTCAAAAGAGGGGCCTACTACTATAACTAAGATAATCTATTAAAAAGTCTGAAAGTGCGAAAACTATCAAAGGATACATAAAAGAGAAGTTGTATCCAAGTGATTCTATCTTAGATTTAATTTTATGCTTTAAATACCTTTTATCAAAAATTTGATCGATTAGACGTTGACGCTAAACCGGTATTAAAAGCTCTTGTGCCCTTGGACGATCTCGGTATCTTACCAAACACTATACTACGCTCACAATGGGTGCACTTGCCCAAGTGTGTGTTTAGTGTTAGTTAAATATCGTGTTTTATAAATTTAAAACTTGACAAACACATAAAATAGGCTCAAAATATTAATAAAGTCATAACACGCTTTACGCACATCACAAATTCTTTTATCTTTTGGTCAAAATGAATAATCCAGCTACGAGATGCCTGCTTGAGTTCATAAATGGACTTATTCAGCTTGGACACCCTGTTCGGATATTTTGGATCAACAAAACAGTCTGGTTGAACGATATAGACATCTTTAGAGAGATGTCCATTAAGAAAAATGGTTTTAACATCCATTTTACATATCTCATAGTCATAGTACGCGACTATGGCAAGTAATATCCTGATTGATATAATCATAGCAACGAGCGAGAAGGTCTCACTATAGTCAATAACTTTAGTTTGAGTGAAACCCTTCGCAACTAGTTGTGCTTTATAGGTGTGTACATTTTCAGCATACGGTTTTTCTCTTGAAAATCCATTTGCTCCCTGCCGCCCGAGATTCGGGGGTAGCTCAACCAAGTCCCAGAGTTGATTGTCACACACAGATTGCATCTCAGCGTGCATGGCTTCCAGCCATTTCGCATATTCAAGATCAGATAGCAGATTTGTAGTTACACGGTTCGTTATTAGACTCATCTACTACCCAGACTTCAGCACCTTTAGGATTCCAAAGGTATCTGTCAGGTTCTTTACGAGTCTTGCCACTTCTGCGAACGCTTGTGTTTGTGTCTGAATCAACAACAATTTCTTGTTGTTCAGACGTTCCAACTTTATTAGCGGTTGTTGTGGTTCTTGAATTTCTTCACGATCAATCCCATTATTTTCAGTTCCTCAATTAAGAAGTTCTTCCCCGATAAAGTTTCCCTTCCGTTTGATGGATATAACATTTGCATCAAGATGGTAGAAATAATATTTGCTTCTTTTATAGTATCCGAAGAAAACAACGTTTTCGGCATGAGGATTGATCTTATCATCAGAATCACTTGTGATGTATGCATCACGTCCCCATACTCTAAAGTATTCCAAATCGGTTTTACGCCATGTCATATCTCATATGGAGTTTTGTGTACCCTTTTAGTTGGAGCCAGATTTACAATGCGGGTGGTAGTCATAAGAATATGACCCCAAAAGAGTAAGGTAAGTTAGTTCTACACATCCTCGATCGGACCACATTAAGTAGGGTTCGATTTCTCCTTTCGCTCACGCCATTAAGTTGGGGTGTACCTGGAGGAGTGGGTTATGAACTTATTCTACACTCTTTCAAATGACTGAGGAACTCTAGGCTGAGATATTCACCGCCTCGATCTGATCAAAGTACTTTTATTTTTCTAAGTTAGTTTTCTACTTCATTTTGAAACTCTTTGAACTTTTCAAAAGTTTCATATAATTGTCGATGAAAATAATGAAGTATCTTTTATGCTTTCTTGTCATGGTTTTGAAAAGGGCCACATACGTCAGCGTGAATGAGTCCTAGTAGACCCTTGGCCCGTTCACCAACACCAATGAAGGGATGCTTTGTGACTTTTCCAACTAAGCAAGATTCGCAATTATCAAAGGAGTCATGTCTAGTAGATTCAAGAATCCTCTCGCATTGGGGCCATTTTATGCGTGTCTTGCTTATGTGGCCAAGTCTACAATGCTATAGAAAAGTTTCACTAATACCAACATTGTTACGCTTAGAAAGATGATATATGTTATTACATGTTTGAACATCAATCTCATAAATATCATTTTGAGGTTGAGCCTCAAAATAAAAGACATCATTCAAGTAGGTAGAAATAGAAATACCATTAAAAACTTACTTGAAATCTTGTTCAAACAAAAGGGAAACCTAAATAATGTCTCTTGTTATACCAGATGCGAACAAACAATTGTTTAGATTAACTACAAGGAAAGAAGGACATGAAAAATGAAATGTGCCGGTTGCAAGAACGAGCACTTTTTTCCCATCACCAAGGATGAGTTCCATGTCGCCTTGTTTCAGCTTCCTCCACTTTTCAGGCTTCTACAAAACATTAATGATGTGGTAACTAGACCCGTATTAAATTCCCATGCGTTGGTGGAAACAATAAAAAGTTCAATAACATAAATGAGAATACCCGAAGAATTGCCAATGTTAATGGCCTTATTCACCTTTTGCTTGGCTAGATACTTCGAGCAGTTCCTTTTCCAGTGCCCCATTTGGTTGCATTCAAAGCACTGACGCTCCTGGGGAAGGGTGGTAACCTGCTAGTTGTTGGTGGTAGATTTGGCAGCAACAACAACCCTTTTCTTGCCTATGTTGTTATGAGCCCTGTCACACCCCGACCGCGTTAAAACAACAAACCATGGCGGAAACGTCGGGGAGTCACATAACAGAACAGTTATTTCACAACCATGGTTCTTAAAGTTTTGTATTATTGAATTTAATTGTTTACATTATTTTGGATTAAACAAAAATCATAACATAAATTTAAACTATCTTTCTTGATTTTAAGTCACAAAGGCCCAAGTCCGCCCTAAGTGTAGCATGCTTAACATCAAACCTTCACTCCTGAAACATATGTGAAAATAAATACGTCAGCATAAAAATGCCTATGAGTAACATAGGTTTTGTGATGATGATTCATGGCTTTGAGTGTTTAAAAGAAATGTTTAACTATACAAAAGTAGCCATGAACCGATATAAAATGTTTCTTTTATGAAATCATGTGAAAATCAATGATTTAAAAGAAATAATGCAAGGTTAACTTAATAACAAAAATATGTTATGTCTTGTATAAAAATGTCGTGTCTTGTATAAAATGTTGTGTCTTGTATACAAATGTCGTGTCTTGTATTTTGTTTGAAGTGGTTTAGATAACGCTACAATATGTATTATAATAAAAGTGCTTATATATATGAAGTACCAACGGCGTATCCACCATACTTTTATCATATTACACCTGTCTCGTTATTTAAATCACTCACCATAAACCAACAATTGAAGTGTCTTGTTTAAACCAATGTTATGTGTAAATCAAATGTCATGTATAAACCAATGTCTTGTATGGTAAACAAAAAGGTCTTTGCTTAAACCATATGTAATAATGTCTTGAATAGCCAAAATGTCTTATATAAAGCAATATCTTTGAATAAACAAAGATTTTTTTTAACTCGAAAAGTTATGTTTATAAACCATTACTTTTATTGTAAAAACATATACTAGGATTGTTGGCGAATACATTCAAGCCTTGTTGACTGTCTAGATAAACCCTTATAAAGACAAAGTTTTATCAAATGTTCATCGGATTATGTCATTCCCTAAATTCATTTCCAAACAAACCTAGGAAGCGGGAACGAGATTGTTAATCCTATGGTACCATTACATACTACCGGCGGGCATGATCAATGTTAATGAATGTATCATTGTATACTCAACGCACCAATATGTCTTGAACAAAGAATGTCATGGAAATGTTTTGAAACCATGTACTTGGCATACTAAGTCAATATACCAAGCAAAAATGTCTTTAAAAACAATGTACTAGGTATGCTAAGTCAACATACGAAGCAAAATGTCTTTGAAACCAATTGTTGGGTATACTAAGTCACCCATGTAAAATGTCTTTGAAACCATGTGTAGGCATACTAAGTAAATATACGATGTAAAATGTCTTTGAAACCATGTACTAGGTATGCCAAGTCAACATACGAAGTAAAATGTCTTTGAAATCGTGTACTATACGTACTAAGTAATCACAGCTTGTATAATGTCGTGAAAACAAGAAAGTAATGATAGGCACATATGAATCACTCCAAAACATTTGAAAAACATAAAAGAGGGGACTAGGTACTCACTTGGGATTGCAAGAGTGTCCTTGTTCAAGAGGATAAACAAAGCTCTAGAGTCCGAGGACTCAAGTGTGTCCTAATGTTGGATAACTATGTTTATATCGGGACTTTAATTTTCGGAGGATTCGGATAAAATGAAGTCTTATAAACCAAATGAGTGTTGGAACACATATGATATGGTTTAATAAACTTAACATTCTGATTTGGAAAGGATCCTAAGTGCTTTTGACCCGATATGACTTGTTAAGGTAGTTTACGCTACTTTAACGGGTCATTTGAGTAAATCTGTGTTCGGATGGTTAAGTATGTATTGTGATAAGTCTTAATTGTCAAAACATATTTGATAATATTGAAACATTAATTTGTATCTCAAAACTTTGATTACACATGCTTAAAATTGATTTATGCGCAAAAAGGGCGTTTTGGTCATTTATAAAGAACATAAATGCGACTTATCATAACACTAACCAAACGATGTGACCATAAGGTATAACCATTGTAGGTTATTCCCTATGCAGCTATGGTTAAATACATGTGTTTGGTCGGATCCTAAGATCGACCATACGGGTCGGATTCGAAAGTTAAAGCGGTGGTCAAGACCGCTCGACTTCCGACCCTAAATAAGCACTAAACTAGAAGTGACGAGTTAGACATGTAAAAACATGTCTAACTAAGTTATAAAAATATTTTGGTACCAAAACTTTTTGTTTTGATACCCAAAAATGGTTTCGTCGTAAAATGCACATTATGCGCATTTTTTACCGAAACTTTTACTCATCACTTCGACTAGTAAATATGGTAATCAGAAGGTGCAATCGCAAGGGATCACAACCTTTGTGATTACGATCATTTTGCAAAGTTCAATTGAACTTTGACTTGACCAAAAATGGTCAGAACCAAAAGTCAAACAGAAAGTCAACAGTTTGACTTTTAGCTCAAAATAAGCTAAAATAATGAACAAGACTAGGAAAGAACACTTACTTGTGTTCTAGGAAGGCAAGAATACTCAGTAGGAGGCCTCCAAGAAGAAGCAAACTCCAATATAGAGCAAGTAGGAGAAGAAGAGGAAATGAGCAAGTGAAATGGATGGAAAATGGTTACTATTTATAGTGTTCTTGAAGCTCTAGGATCATCACAAGTGTCCCAAGAGGTGGCAAGCATCGAAGGTAGCTTACACAAATGTCATTTGCAGGTTAAGACTTGGAGGAAACACAATCTTGGGCTCCAAGCATGTCAAAACAGCTGGCTGTTATGAAGATAGCTTGCTGTCCCCAGGTACCACCGTAAGCTATAGTGGGGGGGGGGGGGGGGGGGCGTAGCTTACGGTGACCATACTTTCAAAAATGACAATTGGCCCATGGACTTGTTTTTGTTGCGTTTTGTCACTTCTAACACCCGTTAACCTAATTTTAAGCTCTATAATGATGTTAAAGTATATGTAACTTGGAATATGCCCAAAAATGTCATGGATGTCGGTTCGTTCGGTTGTACGACGAACGCTTTACCGAACACGAAAATGACCGAAATTGCTCGACAATTGATATTTTTGCATTCTCATCAATAAAATACAAGATTTATTGATTACAAAAATTTTTGGATGTCTACAGAGGGTCCGTATTAAAAAATACGAAAATCGGCAGACTTTCGCAGTTTGTCGCAAATAGTCCCTGAGCATGTTTAAGCATGTTTTTGCCATACTGAACCCCTCAAAACTAATTTATAAGTTATGTAAAGGGTATTTAGGGTATGTTTAGCTTATGTACTTGTTTCTGGAGTGGATGTCGTGTTAAACTGTTTACGTTTGCGTAACAGTTTACGATTTTACTTCGAGAAAAAGTTTGAGAGCTCGGACCTGAACCAGGACTGAAAACGTGAAATGTCATGTGTATTTATACAAACCTCGGAATAAAACTCAATGTTTCATTAAGTACAAAATTGTTCAGAATTGTACGATGATTGAAAGACACAAATGTCACAAGCCCTTTTCTTGTTGTTGGGTTTCTTAACACCACCAGACATGACCATCAGAACTCTGTTTTATGTGGAATGTTAATCTTAGATGTTTTGATCATACCATGTTGCTCAGGCATAGTCTTCACCCAAGTATTCATATTATAGTTCATAATGAACTGGTATATGAGCTATGGAGAGAGTTCAAGATGAAGGCTGCTGCCATTTCATCTTGTAGGGGATAACCATATTTGTTCATCTGATTAATGTACCCTTTCATTTAAGCACATGAGTACTAACACATGATCCTTCTTGCGTTTTACAGCTTATGAGTTGTTCATGGTGTCATATCGCTCATGTCAGGCTTATTTCTGGAACATGCGTTTCAGTTGCTGGATCATGTCATAAGCCTCTTTATCTTACATGTTTTTATAAAGTTTAGGAGACATGGTGTCTTGCATAAGGCAGGCTACCTCAACGGCTTCCTCGTTATGCATTTCCAATGCCTTGCGAGCAGCAACAATGTTATTTTTAGGCTCGGTAGGGACTAGGCCTCTAAGATATATAACTTTTTCTCCATCTTGAGAACTATTCTCAGATAACGGTGCCATTCCAGAAAGTTGGTGTTATTCAGTTTTTCCTTTTCAAGTATAGACTTGAGAACAAAGGAGTTGTTTTCATTAGACATTTGTTACATAAACACAGAGATTTTAATTGGTATTTTCGATGTATATTTCCTTATTTAATTAATTACCTACTACAGTAATTAGAACAAGGAATAAGAATCTAGCTATGTCAGTACTAAAGGCAGTTGTGGCATGCACTTTAGCAAGTGACTAGGCAGATTGACAACTTGTGAGTATTGCACAAATCTTCAGTATGAGGCCGCTAAGACAACTATTGTATATGCATTGATACGTTTTGCTCATCTATGCCGACTTTTTAATTTCGAGACAGCTGGAGCTTGTGATGAGAAAAGAAAAGGTAATAGGCATCCTAAAAGAGGTACATGTGGAAGGGTCGGATGCGTCATTGAAACTGTTGCACCTTGGAAGGCAAGTTAGACATCATAAGTGGTGCTATGGCTCCAAAGACTAATGGTTCACTTTACGTTCCAATTGTAGCTTGTGATAGGATGACATAGATTGTTGATTTTAATTATGGGTTAATTTTAATATTTACCAAATAGGGTCATAAGACCCAATTTTAGTATATACTTTAGCCGTGACATTTTGATGAACTCTTTCATCTCTAAGGACATTTAGTTTTAAATAACCTATTAAACCTAAGTTTATCGCGACTTATTAACCAATTTTAAGTTAATAGAAATCTATTCAGTTAAAAGTTTTTTTGGAAAATCAAATTTAGTTTTATTTGCAAAACTTAATTGGTTATTGTTTGTTTTATAACAAAATTTTAGCAAGTTGTAAAATCAGTTTAGAACTTGTTTTAATGTAACTGTTTTAATATTTTATAAACTCCTTTTAAAATCATGTTGGTATTTAGGTTGGTTATGTTATAACAACTTATAAGATAAAAAGCAACCACAATAGAAAGTTAAATATGTAAATATATATGGCTAAAAATTATTCGATCTTGCTAGAGCCTAATAGGAAGATCAAGCAGGTGACGAGGTCACAACGTACAAACAACCACAAGGATGGACTTGAGTGCATCTAGTCATCTCAAGCAACTCCCATTAACTACGTGACTCCTATGTAGCGTCTTCGTTTTTTGTCTTCAGATCTTCGCTTATTACAATACTTACAAAATACAATAAAGGAAATAATGATATCTATTACAGCTTTGAACCATCATGGTGGCCAAAAACCATAATACCAAAAACCGAATAAAATTTACACCCACAAAACAAGGTCGGGCTAGATTTACATATTTCATAACAATCACAAAATAAACCAGGCAAATCTTTCATAACAATTACATATTAACCAAAATTAAAGTTGCCTTTAAAAATCTTTAGATCAGAAACTTTAAAATTAATCAAAGTTTGTGTTCTAATTCCGGTTAAAAGACTGATACCGACTCGTATGTCGTAACCACGGATCTAATACCACTGTTGGGTTTCCATAGTGATTAGGTTAAATATGATTTATCAAAACCCGGTTCAATAAACAATAGTGAATTAATTAAGCGAGTTAATTTTCGGAAAAATAATCGAGTGATCAACAATAAACGAAACCCGACAGGATCCTGTTACATACAAATACGGGCACAGTGGTAAGATTATCTAACTGCTAATGAGAAAGATATACCTTGGTTAATAACTAACCGGTTGAGACACCGAGGTACAATGAACACGCGTGACGTGAACGAGAGTGTGTATAATTTTACTATATTTTGAAGTAAGTTTCACACTTTTATCAAGCTTAAAATTATAATACACGATATTAAACTATCACTATCCGCAATTTGGGGTTTTTAAGATATTATCTTAGTTATAGTGGCATGTCCTTCTTTTGGAGGCAACACTACCCTCAGCCATATTAGTCTAAGTCAACAGGGATATAGTCCCGCAAGGCCATAATTTTTAAAGATAATTAAGTAAGTTATTAATGCGTAATGTGGCATGTCCCTCTTTTGGTGGCAACCCTACCCTTGGCCATATTGGTCTTAGTCAAGTAGTTTGTTTACAAGGGATTGAATTCATTCTTACTTCCCCCGATTTGATGCTATCAGCCTCAAAGGAACTCATAATAAGCTTGAATCAAGTCCTCGCATGATCTATACACACTAAACGGGGCAAAAACTTTACCCAAACCACCCTTCTAACCCCCTTCCAGGAAGTTAACATGCTTTATACACACCATAACGATAAGAATGAATGAATCAACAAAACATGAAGAGATCATAGAACAAAGTTCACTTTCAATATAAAAACTAGATATTAAAGTCATTAATACAAACCCAATTATAAAGTTAACCAAAGCATGGAAATCAAAAGTAATACATAAATGACTTGTCTTCATCAAGTGATGTAAGAGATTAGCCAATCATGGCCTTTGTTTGAAAAAAAATCTTACGATCAATCTTGGATTTAGAGACTACTATACACTCTAAAGATGGGTGATGGATGAATGTGATTGATGATGGTGGTGGAATGGTGACGGAGTGGTGGCAGGTGTGAGAGAAGTGGTTTGCCACAGGATCTATTGCAATTGAACCAAACACCCCTATTTATAGTTGGAAACAGACAGTTTACACGGCCCCGTGCCCCCTTCTTTTATGTCTTCATTTAATTAGTTGTGTCAGTCCGCATGCTTGCACGGCCCCGTGTGTCAATGGCACGACCTCGTGTCCAATGTACTGATTGTACTATCCAAGATTTGCATATCTGGAAGTTGACCACGACCCATGTCCATGGGATATAGCCTCGTGTCTCTTTGCTGCTTCTATTTGTTTTCTTCCTTCTAGAATCTTGAGTGGGGTATGGCCCCATGCCTTGGTGGCACGGCCTCGTACTTGTCTTATGAGTTGTTTTTTCTGGTCTTGGAGTGAAGCTCGGAGGGTTGGTATGATGTATCAACTTTCCTTCTTTTTGAATTTATGTTGGTTTTTGCTGTTAATTTGTTCCTTTTGTACATTTAAGCTCTTTTAATCCTGAAAATCAAAAGCATACAAAGAAACACACTTTTTCCAACATTAGTACTAAAAAGGGTTGATTTTATACCTTATTTGATATAATTTATATGTTGCATTTGGTACATATCAATGTGCTAGTGAAACGAACAGACAAAATGCGGGTATAGCTTGGGCTAGCGGCGGTGGTGGTCGGCGGCACTAGCGGCGGTGAGAAGCGGGGTGGCCAACGGTGGCGATGGTGGTAGTTGTGATTGTGGGTGTTTTCGAATTCCCTTGTACAAAATCGTCTAACTCTTAATCCGACCCCATGCATCCATATATATAGAGTATGAAGACCCATGCATGTTTGCGAAGTGGTGGACATGCATGCACAAGTTGGACAAGTGTCGAGAAGATCATGCATGCTCGACATGTGGCGAGAAGAGCATGCATGCTGGACAAGTGGCTAGATGAGCATGCATGTGTTACAAGTGGTGATGCCAGTGTGCATGCGCGATAAGTGGCGTGATGCAAGTGTGCATGCACGACAAATAGCGAAGCAATTGTGCATACGGGATAAGTGGCAAGGTGAGTGTACCTGTCTCACCCGTTCCATGTACCCGTCTCTCAGTTAATTACCGCAACAAGTTTATTAATTAAGATAAAGAATTATATTATTAATATATACCTGTTCACGATGATAAATATAACTATGATTTGTTTCGCTTATCGTTCGTAATGACTAGTTACACCAGTTAAGTAGATTTTGGTTCGTTGCCCACGGTGTAACTCTTAAGGGTCATAACTCGGTCGGCCGAGTTAATTAATCGTACCAGTCCATTTTTCCAACAACCTTTTCATTGTTTTATAAACTTCCAATTATATAGTTGCGACGTGCTTACTTTTCTCAACTTTTCACTAAAACTTTTATATAAAAGCAAAAGGTTCAAATAAAACTCACTTTTGTTTTACTGTGACAAACCAAACCGATACCGTCTAACAACATAGGTATTAGCAATCGTTTTTGCGGTTTTCTCAACATTCTTACGAGGGTGCAGTAACAAATCGAATCGATTCCGACCGAATAACATTGATGTAAGTATTAGTAAATGTAGTTGTATTTGCATTGGTATTCTTTTATATCTCTTTTGGTTTCAATAATGATTGGCTATATCGTACCGTAACAAACCAAACCAAATCAAATCGATAGCGACTAAAAGCACGCCGTGAAATGTAGGAACTTTAATAATAAAAGGAAACTTTTAAGACCAATGATTTTAATTTGTATATATTTTATTGTTTAGTTATATTTTATTTATGTTTAATTTGATTTTTCTAAAGTACTTTGCTTCATTAACTTTTTTTAAATGTCAAATGTAGTTATTTTTTAATTTTTATACAACACTTGGATGTAAATATAATTGAACTCAGAGCATACAATATCGAATAGAATCGAACTTAATCGGACCCGATCAAAAAACATTTGTACTGGTACCGGTATTTATTTTTATGGTTTTGTCCAGTGTCGTAAACTATACCGAATACCGGTACCATACAACTACTGAACCGACAACGACCGAATAGCACCAGTACTGGTGTTCATTTTGTTGGCTTTATAGTTTTGGCTTCATTCGGTTCATAAACTATACTAAGTGCCACTACCATAACAAATTGAAACGTGGTCGACCGAACATCGATACCAATATTGATTTTTTATCTTTTTCGATCAATATAAAACGCGTATCGATATCTTTTTATAAACAAAACTTTTGTATACATGTTTCTGTTCAATTGCGCGAAATGATTTTCATCGTAAATCACAATTTGTAAGCATTAACCTGTTTCTATCACAATTATGAAACTCTCTCATTTATGAAAATTTACCTTTGCAAACTATCACTACATCGTATAACATTATTAAAACCAACCATAAATTTTACGTTATTTGGTCAAATAATGTTTGAGTAAAAAATTGATAATTTTAAACCATCTTGAGTCTCATACTGTATATTTATTTCCAAATATTTATTTAACAATAGTTTCTTTACATTTAAATGCCATTTAATTCACTAGGTTATCATCCGGGACTACTTTCCAAGCTCAAGAAATTTTTTATATTAATTTTATGAGTAAAATCGTATTTAAAATAATACAATAAGTTATCTTTAAACGAATTTTAAAGCTTTCGTATGATTAAACATGAGTTTTCGAACATGGAGCACAATGTTAAAATTGTACTAATGACTTATAATTTTAAAAATGATAATGTTCAACTATTTCAACCAACATATAAACACAAAATACTAAATATAAAAAAACAATGTTATGCGAAGATGATTTTGATAAACATGATTTTAAGAAATATTAAGGTAGTGTTTGGTATGCAGGAATGAGAGGCGGAATGGAATGAACTATTACGAGGGAATGAAAAAAGATGTGTTTGGTCGGTCAAGACAATGGAATCACCCATTACGTGGGGCATTACATTCCCTCAAATCCATTCCATTGTTAGAATCTGAGTTTGACCTGATTGTGTTGTTTTAAACAAATTAATCATAAATAAGATAAAACACATAATACCTTGCAGCGGAATACGATTTACAACTTTGTAACACAATCAAGTGAGAGATTAGCTTTCATCACATAATGTTTTCATTACTCAAAAGATTGAAATGATTACAAGTAATTACATGCATGAATCACTAACTCCCTCTCAGCCCGAGCTCACACTGGTTAGATTGTACAAGATAAGTGTGTGTGTGTGTGTGTGTGAGCTAAATAGAACAATACATGCACTGTCTGTTTATAGTACTAATCCTAACCTCTGAGGCATCTTTGCTGACATCACCAAGACAATGACATCCAACAAACCTAGCATACTCTAACCACCGGTAATGCTATCCTCTGATACATCTACAAAACACTGATTGCTACCCAAACAAGATGCTAACCACTGATGAGCTTAACCACTGATGAAGCTTTATCAAATGTTCTTCAAAGGGTGATCAGACTTTTGACTTCCAGCAGACTTTTGATTTCAAACAGAGGTTTGGTCTTCAACAGTCTTTACAAATCAGCAGAGCTTAGCACTGAGCAGATGTTAGAGCTATCAGATGTTAGATGCCTTGTCACTGAGGGAAGTTGTGAATCAAAACACTGGTTATTCTGGATCATTTAGACCAGACCTGTTTTGGCATTTTATCATCTGTTTTTTTGTAGGGGTCAATCCCAACAATCTCCCCCTAGAACAGATGATGCCAAAACTCTTCTTTATTCATGATCTTTATTCTCTCATCAGTTTTTTCCTGATTTGTCTCTTGAACTGTAGTTCAAAATTCTAGGAATTTTCATCATCTTCATCCCTGCATAGTTGAAGTTCCAAATGATCTTGAAGGTCAGCTACACCCAGGCTTAGTGCATCCTTCTTTGTTGTATATTCAACTTTCCCATTGGACTTGAGCAAAGTCAATACATGGGTCTGTTTATCAGACATCCACGTTAGTATTTTTGAGTTCAATGGGTTTCTTGGGAGAAGTTTTATTTTTGATGAGTTTGAAAGAGATACACTGCTTGATAGCTCTTTTAAAGTTTCAGCAGGTTGAGCTTGAGGCTTTGATGAACCATCTTCCAATTCATGCAGAGATTGATTTTTGTTGGCCTGTTTACTAGTGTCAGCTACTCTCTATTTTTCTTCCTCATCCATGTGTAACTTTCTTTTTCTTTGATTCAAGGCTTGGATGGATGCTTCTAAGATAAGATCTGCACTTATGTTTTTAAATTTGTTCCAGTCTGGTGCATTCTTCCTTATCTGAGGATCATCATTAGGTGATACTTTTGCCTTCTTTTTGTTTAACTCTTTTGCATATTCTTCTAGTTTTCTGACTTTACTTAGCTCATGCTGCTTAAGTCTTGACAAGTAGGCATTAGCCTTCCCTTTTCCCTCTTCTTTTGAGATGTTATTGGCTTGTCTGGCTTTCAATTTCAGATATTCATCAACATTTTTAGGAATTCTGTATCCAAGAAGAGATGGGAAGGTTCTTTTGGATGGATTAGCCTCTGTATAAAATTGTAACATTTCTTTTTGAACTGCAGCCAGTTCCAGAGGGTTTGCTGTTTCCAAGGGTATGTTTCTAGAAGGGATTGTGACCAGTAGGTGATTGAGTGAGTATGATTGATGTTGTTGATGGTTGAGTGATGAAAGGTTCTGTATTTGTTTGGATAAGTGGTGAAGATGATAAGATATTATGTGCAAGTAAGTCATCAACATTCACTGTGACCTTTCTTCTTTTTCTAGTATACACCAGTTTTGGTGAAGGAGTTTTTGCAGGTGTTTGGGTTATAGGGGTGAATATTGATTCTGATAAAAGTTTAGAAGTGTTTGTGGAAACCACTGTTGTCATACCATCTGTTGTGCTTTTTATAACATCAACATCTGTTGCATTGTTCTTCAACTCCTTTTGCTCCCTCTTCAAAACCCTCTCCTTTGTCTCATTTTGAGATTGACTCGTCCTCTTTGTTGCAACTTCATCATCTGCTTGAATTTCCAGGGTTTCATCACCTCCCTTTTTCTTTTCTTTGACAAATGTTTCAGCAGAAGTTACTGAGGTTTCTTTCATAGATTCACTTTTCTCCCCCTTTTTGGCATCATCAGTTCTTTCAAAGATAGATGCAGGGTAGTGCCAGGCAATATTGTGAGAGTTTCTTTGATAACTTTAAGCTCTGCCTGAGTGTTCTTATATCTTGTTTCAACTTCATTTTTTGAACACGTTTACACGTATTTCATATTGGTGGTCAGCATGTTGGCGTTGGTGTTGAAACATAGGATATACCTGTTTGATTATATCAGTGGTTTGAAGAGTAGATGATTGAGCAGTGTTTTGAGACTTTGAAGATTCTAACATCTGTTGCAACATATTTTTGATATCTGCCACTGATGTCTCAATTTTTGCAACTCTCTCTGTCAAATCTTTAGATTTTAGATCATCACCTAACTTAATAGGATCATCTGAACTCCTACCAGAAGTGGTAGTTATATCTATGTTATCATGAACAGAGGTTCCAACCCCTGTTTCAAAAACAAATGCCCTTTTTTCTTGGTACTGGGTCTTCTTTCTACAGCAGAGGTTTCCTTAACAAAGTCAACAGTGGTTTTAATACCAGCAGTGGTTGCCATGGTAGCCTTAGTAGAAATTGCCTTCAAGGGAGACTTATATGAAACTACTGTCCGGATGTAAATCAGTGGATTCAACATCTGTAATAGCTACTCCACTTGACTACCAACAATAATTTCATGAAATTCAAGTGGTGTAACCTCCTCAACTATTTGTGGGTTAGTAAATAAAATTTTATCAGACACAACCATCGTGGAAGTTTTATTCTCAGTTATGTGTTGGTGAGAGAGGCTGTTTTGTGTCTGATTTTTAATGATCTCAAACAAAGACAACAGGGTTGATGTAATTTGGGATGTGGGGAGTGATGTAGAAAGAGAATTTGCCCTGGGAGAAGGACAGTTCAACATACTCTCAAATAAGGGTAATGTTTCAAGTGCTTACAACATGTTCCTTTTGTGAGGAATCATGAGGAGTTGGTTTTGGGTGGAGATCTTTCCAACTGTTGTGAGGAAGTAGCAACAGTGGTTTCTTGTGACCTTTGTGTTGTCACAGGGTTAACTTCTGGGATCTCATCTTCCAGAAGACCCTTTTTGATAGGTTCTTTTGGTGATTTTTAGTGTGGGTTGCACAGTAGTGGTTAAACTACTATGGTCACCAAGAGTAGTGGGCTCAGCAGCTGGAATCTGAGGAGTAGATGAGGACTCATCCAAATTTTGCTCAGACTCCCCTGCTTGTGTTTCAGAAACTTTTAACTCTTTGGCCATAAGGCGAGTAAATGTTTCAGACGTTAAACTATTTATTTGAAAAGATATACCCTGAGTAATGGCTTGTGCATTCTCTTTTGGATTTTTCTTTTGTAAATAATAACTTAAAAATCTTGGAAATAACAAGAAAGCATTTGCTTTATTGTTTTTCACATTTTCCAAATTTGTTACCAAATCTTTAAACAATGCTTGGGAGTAATTGTAATCAGTTTTAGCCATAATCACATATCCCAAGTATTGAATTTTCAAAGGTATTTCGTTAAACTAGTTGTTTTCTTGAAACACAGTTGAGCAGGGCATGAAACAGGAATTTCATAGGAGGTGGAAATTTTCCTTTTTCCATAGTGGCTTTTGTTAACTTTCATGTATACCCTCTTTCGATCAAATCAATTTGATACCTATCCTTAGGGAAAGAAATTTTACCTGCAAGATCGTCCATCTGGAATACTTCTGAGATGGTTTGTGGAGTTATTGCAACCATGATACCTCCTACTTTAGATGAGATTGCCCAAGGCTTTTTATTTTGAATTTCGAGTTCAACATTAGCCCAGAAATCTTGTAGGGTGTCTTGATAGATTGGAGCATTACAAGAGAGCAAAGTTTTATACTTTGATGAAGATAAGATATCGATGATATAGTGAAAATCTGTGTTTTTCTTCGTCCTTTCGAAAGTACAGAGGTAATTGTGTGGATGTTTGATGATAAGAATGTGTTTGGTGGTTCCTGTGATGATTTCTTCTTTGATTTCGCTTTGGGAGCCATGATCTTGAGAGAATGTTTTAGAAATTTTTGAAATTGCACAGTGAGAATGGAACATCTTTTTGGGGATAGAAACAAGGTTTTATAGGGTTTTCCAAAAAGTGATGATGACGTGGCACCTAATGCAACGACTGTCAAATAACATCTGTCCACGTGTACCCGCTGATGGACAATGGAAGACAGTTGTTTGCTAACCACTGTTAAAGTAAACTACCAGTGGTTGTGACCAATTTTAACATTATCAGAGGATACATAACAGTGGATAGATTCTTCTAAACAAACAGTGTTTTTGTGCTATCAGTGCTTTGAACAAACTTTGAGGATTTATTGAGAAATTTTAAGCTATTTTTACGGATGGATTTTGATTTTCTAAAAACATTTTATTGCTATTTACACATGGATCACAAAAAAAATTGTTTTAAATCCATGTTTAGCATTCCAAGCCAAGATTATCAGACTGCCAAAAGTGTGAGAATCAAGTGCTCTTGTCAACACATCTGCCATTTGCTCCTTAGTATGGACATGTTGTAAAGAAATCAAACCTTTCTTGTACCAATCCCTCACAAAGTGATGTCTAATGTCAGTGTTTAACTTTTTGAAGCCCCTTCTCTGGATAGAATTTTGATGAAGATTGTGATTACCTGCAAGTTTTGTCTTGACCTAACAACAGTTCACATACATTTATAATTTGACCTTGACCATCATACAGATTTCTTTTGATCCATTATCAAGGAAAAGTAACTCCCTTCTCTCTAAAAATAGAAAGGTTTTACTTCCTGTCAGGTATTTGAGCTTTATCTATCAAAAACAAGTAAAAGCTCATCATGTATTACTTTTCAAAAAAAAAAAAAACGAAAAGATTAACACATGTCCTGACAAAAACATGAAATTTTTACTTAAAAATTTAGTAAATTTTCTTGATAAATGAATCAAATTTTCCTGACAGATGTTCTAAGTCCTCTTTGAAACAATTGCTACTTTGAGATACATCAGTTACCTGAACCTACCTTTAAAACAGCGGTTGCACTCAGCTTGTTTAGTAACAGATGTTTGAGTAGAGACGAAAATTAAAGTTTAGGTTTTCTTTTTGTAGTACTAGCATGTGAACTTTCAGGTGTTTTATGTTTATACTCTTTTCTTTTGTTATTAATAGTTTTGAGATAAACACACTTTTGAGTTTTGTGATTTTTCTTCTATTCCCCTTTTAACCTTCCATAGGCAGATGTCGTAGCATTCACTGGAAGGCTTTTTAAGGGTAAAATAATAAATCTAGTATCATTTACAGTAATGATTTGAGAACCTTAGTCATTTTTGCAAAATGCTTTTACTAATATTCACATTACTTTTGATCTGGTTTTCTAAATATCAACCCATTACCATCATAGGATTTTACCCTTTTTAAAATTTTCATATCTTTTGTTCCTCATATAGATCTTGTTCCTAAGGTTTAGACTCTTGCTCTGTTTTCTCATAAATACGAACAACACAACATCAATAAAATTGAGCTGATCTTTTTATGTCAAATCGATTGTTAGATCGAATTCGACTAACGAGGCTCTGATACCAATTGTTAGGATCTGAGTTTTTCCTGATTGTGTTGTTTTAAACAACTTGATCATAAATAAGATGAAACACATAATACCTTGCAGCGGAATACGATTTAAAACTTTGTAACACAATCAAGTGAGAGATTAGCTTTCATCACACAATGTTTTCATTACTCAAAAGATTGAAATGATTACAAGTAATTATATGCATGAATCACTAACTCCCCCTCAGCCCGAGCTCACATAGGTTAGATTGTACAAGATAAGTGTGTGTGTGTGAGCTAAACAGAACAGTACATCCACGGTCTATTTATAGTACTAATCCTAACTTCTGTGGCATCTTTGCTGATATCACCAACACAATGACATCTAACAAACCTAACAAACTCTAACCACTGCTAATACTATTCTCTGATACATTTACAAAACACTGATTGCTACCTAAATAAGATGCTAACCACTGATGAAGCTTTATCAAATGTTCTTCAAAGGGTGATCAGACCTTTGACTTCCAGCAGACTTTTGAGTTCAAACAGAGGTTTGGTCTTCAACAGTCTTTACAAACCAGCATAGCTTAGCACTGAGCAGATGTTAGAGCTATCAAATGTTAGATGCCTTGTCATTGAGGGAAGTTGTGAATCAAAACATTGGTTATTTTGGATAATTTAGACCAGACCTGTTTTGGCATTTTATCATCTGTTCTTTTGTAGAGGTCAATCCCAACATACATCCACTCCCTTTGTTTTTTTCATTCCATTCCCCTTTTTACCCTTCATCACCAACACTGCCCAACACTACCGCCACCCGCCACCTTCACCACCCGCCACCCTCTGCCGCCGACCATCACCGTCACCTGCCGCCGCCACCACTCGTCATCACCGCCACCCTCCGCCGCCAACCAACACCCGCCAACACTGGCCACCACCGACCATCACCACCACCCGCACCGCCACCACCGTAACCGACCGCCGGTGCTCGCGCCAACCACCAGCCACCACACTGCCGCCACCCACCGCCACTGCATTCCTTCGTCTTTTCCAGCGTACCAAACAACACAACGTAATGATTTATTCCATTCCCATACGGTAACTAAACTGGATATGGAATGGTAATGACCCATTTCATTCCTTTGTTCATTCCATTACCTCGTTTATTCCATTCTCTCGTCATTCCATTACGTCATACCAAAAAGACCCTAAGGGTCTTGAACTATTACAAGCAAAATCTTTCTATGGCTCATTGACCATTTAAAAATACCCATCTTGCCCCACATAACTCCCCTAGATTTTATCAAATCATTCCAAGTTCCAACTGACAACATTATACCCATAAATAACAACAATTAATAAATGTAAATATGAAAAAAAGAACAAATGTAGTATATTATAAATTGATTACAAACTGTAGTATATTATAAATAGATATAAACCTTGTAGTTTCGAAAAACCCTTATTTTGCAGATATTTTCAATTCCCATTCAGATCCACCAATCATCTTTATAATTATTTTGTAATTGTTACATAAACCAGTGAAAATTCCGATGTGTTCAGGTAGCTACTAAAAAATAAGAACAAATTGTTAGTAATATTGTAATATAAATTGTTAAAAAGTTAATAAAAACAATACAAAAAATATTAATGCCATAGAGTCATTTACCAAGGTATCAACTATACAACGTTAAAAACATGATATTTTGAATCATTAGGAAGCTTAATGAAGTTGTATTGGTTATAGGTATCTTTAAGATGAATGACATCTAAGGTTGATTTCCTCAATAATATTTCACAACCATCTTTATTAAAAGTTGTAGTTTTAAAAAATGTTTTATTTTGCATTTGGAAAACAAAAAGTATCACCAAAGGCCAACGAGTTCATACATAAAATTAGTTCAGCCATATGTGAAATAAAAGTATTTGTCAAATTTAATTTTTTTTAATTTGGTAATACAATATGATATGAATCTTTATATTATTACACACTTTTTTTAAATTTATTTAATTACTTATGGGATTAGATACGTGGAATCACCTGTACAATAATTTATCATTTAATATTACATTCAAATGAGTTATGAAATTCACCAAAGAATTGAGTACTACACAACAATTAGTGATATAGAAAATGACCCTCTAAAAAGAGTACTTAAAAACATATTATATAAACAAACACTTTGTATTTATTAAAATAAAGTTATTCATAGATATTAAAGATGATAATTGTCAAGAAATTATGTCAAAATACATAAACAATGAACTTAAATGGTTGCCTTGATCATAAATTTTGAATACTTCCATTTCAAGTTAAGGATTTGAAATTTAAATTGTCAAAAATTACCGTGGTTACCTTTCAAATTATATTTTTAATGTGATTATTGCTTTATTATTTAGATATTTTTTTAGAGTTGGTTATGGCTACATATCTACGAAAACAATTGTATTTATATCATTTAAATTTATAAGTATTAGAATTTTAAAATATTTAAAAAAGTTTACGTAAACATATAATGAATATTAATTGATAATTTTGGTTTTAATTTTGAAGCTATTATATAAACTTATTGCTTAATTAGTGTGTAATCGATTGTATAGGAATAAATGAAAATATAATTCTAAAATTGATTAAAAATTAAATCACAATCTAAATTTCAAAGATACAAATGAATTCTACAACAACTTAAAAAATTATATAGGGAAAAGTTGTAAACGAAAATTAAAAAAGAAAATAATTGTAATGGTAACGAAAATTAAAAAACAAATAAATATTGTAAAAATTGGCAACTTTAAATTTGAAAAAAAATAATTAAGTATGCAATTACTTTCTTAAAAAATTGCCCATTATTTTCCTGCCAAAAACCTAATCAAGATAACAAGATGGGTACAATGAATAAACCTCCTAAGTTGCTTCGGATGGAGGATTATTCTAGCTGGGCTGGAAGATTTGAGAATTATGTACAGGCTACCAACTTTCACGCTTGGATGGAATGAAAATGGTGAAAACATTAGCGTCTCACAGATTCCCGAGGGCGAAATAGAAAAATACATCCGTGAGAAGAAAATGATGACATTGTTGCAGCAAGCTATTAAACAGGTTATTTTAGTAATGCTACAACACATTGGTTCTTGTTAGTCTCTCTGGTTAGCTTTATAGAACAAAAATCATGGTTCAAGAAGGCGTTTGATATCTTTTCAGCAATGAAAGGTGAAAATTTGCAACAACTAGTTGAGAGATTTGTTCATTTAGTTGCAGAACTGAAGAGAATGGGGATTGGGAAAGATGAATAAGAATTGATGGATACATTAGCTGATGCTTTGCCAGAAAATGAAATGGGGTACTTAGAAAATGTATGGGGTATTTATGTGATGATACTACAGTCGAACCCGATCTAGTATGCAAGACGGAATTTGGCTAGATTGATTGAGAAGTTAGAGACTCATGAATTAGAATTGAGGAAAAAGGCCAAGATGAAGTTTGTCAATATTCCACATGATATCGGGTTGTATTACAAAGGGTCAGATCAAGTAATTGCAACTAAAAAGATTCAAACAGCATTCAGTGCAGAGTCATCTTCAGGTAGAAATGCTTTTGTTAGGAGCAGTTCGAGTTATACACAATCACCTCAACAAATTCACAGTAGTTCTGGGTATTCACAGTCTCCATCATTAATGTATAGTAGTTCTGCTTCTTGTGACACTCCACAACAAACACCTCAACATGGATATCAACAATCTACAAACCAAAGTGGTCATAGTTCAACTCAAACACTGGATGTTCTTCAATGCAATATAAACGTTAGTCTCCAAAATGGTCATGTGTTATCCGTGGCTAACACCAAAGAGCATATATCATTTCTAGCATCTCTTTTTGAATCATTTGAGAGTCTTGTTGCAATCCGAATTGGAAATTATAATATGACAAAGACGACTATGGTTCAAATAGATCTAGAAGAGCTAGAGTTGATCGATATTAGATGGTGTATGGCCAATGTTCTACGGAGAGCTCAGAGGTTTATGTAAATAACCGGGAGAAACTGTTTGAATGGGCCGGAGACAAAGCTCAGGTTTGATAAATCAAAGGTGAGATGTTTTAGATGGAAAGAGAAGGGTCACTTCAAGCGTGAGTGTACAACCAAGGAAGAGATTACTATTAATGAGCGATCCAACATAGAAACTCACAACATGGTCTAGTTCTATCAAATACTAGAAATGTACATGTAACACGTACTGATTAAAGACGGATCATCTTCAAAATCAAGAGATAAATTTCTAGTGGTTGCTCAAAGTAATGAGGGATTCAACTGGAACGAGATGATTTCTAAAACTAAAAGTTTGGCTCTTGGGCAAAAATTCAGGAGATTCCAAATACTTAGAATATTACTAGAGATAGTAAACTAGTGGATGAGAAAAAGATTGATGTTGCTGAAACAACAGAGGAGTTAGAGGTTGTTGGTGAAGCTAAATCATCACAACTGGATGATGAATCAGAGTCTATTCTGACAAATTATGTCGAAGAGATTAAGATTTACCCTGTTCCTCCTGATTTCTTTACATCAATGTTTCCTCCTGATATTAATCAAAGTATTTGAAGTTTCTTCTATGGAGATGAAGTGGTGTATAAGCAGATCAAATTCTACGAAGAAGAAAACGAGTAGTCGAGATGATTGATGTTTCTGAAGAATCACCACTGAAAACCTTGAAGAGGTTGCTCAAAATGCTATGATGGCAAATCTAAAAGAGATAACCTCATAGTTGAAAACTGAAGTTAAAAATGAAACTGTAACAGAATCTGTTAAAATTTAGTCGCCAGTTACATAAGATATCCCAACAACATCATGCACATGTTTAAAATGTTCAAAATCTTGTGAAAAAATGTGATAAGAAGGATGTTGCTTATGTCATGCTTAAAAATGATACTGATAACTGTTGGAAGATCTGAAACAAGCTTTCAATAAGCTTCAAAGGGTTGAAAAAGAGTTTAAAGAAATAATTAGAAAAGATCAATCAACCATTTCTATGCTGAACCAACAGTTTTAGACAAACAAACTGCTATCAATGATCATTTTGATAACATCGCAGATTTAAAATAAGAGATACAAAGAGTAAAAATCGAACCAGAACGGGTGGATAAGAAACTAACCAGTTACGCAGTTGCGTCAAAATCTCTATAATCGATGCATATACGCATCGTCCCATCTTTCTTCATGACAAACAAGATGGATGCTCCCCACGACGAAGAACTGGGTTGGATAAATCCTTTGGTAAGCAACTCTTGTAGTTTCTTCTTGAGTTCTTACATTTCTTTCGGGGCTAGTCTGTACGGTGACTTAGCAATCGGTGATGTACCGACACCTAGGTCAATGCGAAACTCAACCTGTCTATCTGGCGGTAGTCCCGGGAGTTCATCGGGAAATACTTCAGGGTATTCTCTTACTACTAGCACATCCTCGACCTTCTGCTTTTTTGTTGTGTTTACGACATATGCCACAAAGGCAACACATCCTTTTTTAGGCATTTTTGTGCTTGCGCTAACCTGATGAGGTTTTTAATCTTGTCAGTGTAGTCTCTCCTGGTACGGTTAGCCGTCAACCAGTGGGTAACCTAGTCGGACGATCCTTTTGTCACATATAACTTCCACGTGATATGGTGCAATCCAGTCAATACCTATGACTACGTCGAATTCTCCAAGTTCCATGGGCATAAGGTCTATAGATATAACATGGTTATTTATGCTTATTTTACAATTCTTAACAATGTCAACTATCTCTTTTTGACTTCCAAAGGCCATTTCTACTATAAAATATGATCTAGACTTTGGGATGCCTGGTTCAAGTAAGGTCTTAAGGTAGTCGACACTAGACATCTATTTGCACCGGTATCAAATAACACACAACACACGTGCATATACATCATTTACGAGATACATACCCATGTTAACGTCTGGAATAGTCTTGGCTTCTTCATGGTAAGTACAAATGCATGTCCCTTTGGCCGATTTGGCTCTGGTCTATCATTCTTTTGAGTTTGGGACATTCAGATCTCATGTGGTTAGGGTCTCCACATTCGAAACACTTCATCTTTTCTTTACACTCTTGAAGAGCATGACCCGTCTTTGCAATTTGGACAGGGAAACAACATTCTCCTGTATGAAGCGTTTGCAAATTTGACACTGAGGAAATTTTTAGTCTTAGATGCATCACGGAAACCCATGATAAAAGGAAGTGTTTAGGTTTAGACGCATTACGGAAACCCATGATAGTAAAGCATCTGGCCACGTATCATAAGTTGATTTTTGCGAATTGGAAGCTTTCTCACAACTCCCAACAAGTCTCCCACCTTTATACTCTTCCAAGGTACAACAAATTCAGCACAAAGTAATACTCCAAGCCACCAATGCTCCGTATCTGTCAACACATTGCTTCCCCACTAAACCTCTAGAAAAACCCCAAACATTTCTTGTCAAGAACCAGTACTTCCTGATCTTTTTTGTATTTTGTTTGGTTGTATTTTATCATCAAAGTTTGAAACTTTATTAATAGTTGTTTAAGTGGGTCCCACAAAAGATGATGATTGGGATGGACAAGTAGCAAATTGAGGGCAGCTGATGCACCCACAGAACAGAATTATCATGGAGATGGGCGGTTCAGCTTCTTCATCATCAGAGTCAAAGTTGGTTAAAGTTAAGTTGAAATTTGGTCAGAAAATCTACTTTGAGGATGTGGGGGTGTGCAAGTGCAGCCACCAAGGTGTCAGGTGGAGGGGTGTAATCTGTATCTGGGTGAGGTTAAGACATTATTCAAGGCATAAAGTGTGTGGTATTCATTCTAAAACTTCTAAGGTCGTTGGTGGTCTTGAGCAGAGGTTTTGGCAACAGTGCAGGAGGTCAACTTACTCATACTCTCTTCTCTCTCATACACACATATGTACTAACGTTTATTTTTTTGAGTTTTCATGTTTATGTAGATATTCTTTGTTGCACTCTTTGGTATAGAACTATATGCATATGTTAGTAGACACCATTACAATGGTTATAGACTTACGGATGCGCTTCTTTCAGTAGGATTTGCTTGATTTACCCATTTCTTCGTTTTTACTAAATGTACCCACGTCAAATCAGCCATTGTGTGGGATGTGTTAAAGGATGATATTGGTATGCTACATCCTATATGGGCCACCAGTATGAGCTTATTCTACAAAAATTAAAATCTTTGGGGTTGCAGTCAGTAATAAGGAATTAGGTGGTAAGTTTAGCCAACCCTTTTCTTTCTATATGCATATGCTAAAACATACTAGACACACTGGCAACCAAATAAGCTCTATATACAATCATAAGTTGTATCTCTCACATCTATTTTACATATTATTTTTTTTCAAGTTAACTTTTCATAATTTCTTCATCCATTTGGTTTAGCCTCCCACGAACCTTAATTTTGACCAAACTTGCCCAATTTGACTCAGATGTGCATGAGGCGCAACCTCAAGGCCTGGAGTGTTTTCCAGATAGCCTCGCATCTCACACATGCTATTCAGACCAAGTGCCCATCAATGGATATTGGTGCATCTGTTGGTTCCTAATCATTGTGGTTATAGATAAAAAAATTTATATGCATATGCTAAGACACACTATTTGCATAGGCGACAAGTAAATAAGTTGTTTGCATCTCTCATGTCTATTTTACATATCATCCTTTTTAAGAAGTAAACATGTCATAATTTCTTCGTCCTTCAGTTTAGCTTCCTACTTACCCTTATTTTAACTAATTTTGACCCATATATGCGCAGCCTCAAGGCCCTCCTCACACGAACTGCCCATTGGATATTGGCCTCTGCTCATCTGTGTTGTAGTTTCCATGCGGGTTTCATCTATTATCTAAGTTTGATCAGGGTAAAAGAAGTTGTCGCAGACGGTTAGTAGGGCACAATGAGCGGAGAAGGAAGCCAACATCCAGAACTCGACTATCTGCCCGCTATGGATGTCTGACCTCCTTCGTTTTTGGTTAGTTATCAATAGAGTTAGTTCTAATTTCTTTTTATTACCCATATGGGCCAGTTGGGTAATGCGTCCAAAGTCAAAATGGGTTGTGGTTAAAACAGGTAGTTTATAATATTAGTGAGAACAGTTGGTAGGGTTGGTGTCACACCCTCAATTTCCACTTGCGGAGTTTTACCGCGAGGCGTGTGAACAAACCAGAATCTGAAACACTAGTACGTTGAACGACTCTACATGATTTGATTATACGTTTTCCAAAATCATTTGTTGTCGATTTTATATTACCAATATTTAGCATGAGTATCAGTTTTTAAAGTTTGAGCGGAAGCATAAATAAGTAGTGATGCGGCGCCAACACAAACGCCAAAAACAAATGAAAAATCCCAAAACAATATTAATAAATAAGACTCGATAAAGATGTCTTGTTCAATGCATGTGCGTGCACCTAGAGCTCCTAGCGTCCTGAGAAACATGTAAAGAAACAAGTGTCAACATTAAAGATGAGTGAGTTCACAGGTTTTCATAAATTCGTTTGTTTACTCCGTTACAGTTTGTTACTCCGTTATCCCCAACCCGGGATAACATATCAGTTCCATTATTCCAATCCCGGAATAATAAATTGTTGCTTCCAATATTCCAAACCCGGAATATTAAGTTGTTGTTGCCATTATCCCCAACCCGGGATAATAAGTTGATGTTTCCAATATTCCAAACCCGGAATATTAAGTTGTTCCGTAATTAAGTTCAATATTAATGTATATAGGTAGCTAGCCTAAAGTCATGTCACTAAGTGTTCGCGATCGAAGCTGACTGTGTGCCTCCGTTTTGCCAGGCCTATCACATGACCATGGCGGTGTTAGGCCAATCATACATCCGTTGACCATACCCGGTCGGCTAGCGCGACTAGCTCGGATGGGGCTCGTCAGACCCAGTAGTACTACTTATAATTCCCCCGCTATTTAACCCAAATACTAACGATCCAAGGAGATTGTCGAGGACTTAAGTGATAAAGCTGCTTAGTGCCCATAACATTACATTAACATTAACTTAGTTACCGTATAGTTATGTGACGTTAACTTCGTATAACGTAAAGAGATTGAGTTTGAGAGTGTATACATGTTTCTCCCCCTGTTGTTTAAAAACCGGATAAAGTTAGGGGCCGTGAACTCACCTTTATTTGCTCGGTTAGTGTGGCAAAGATGTTATAAGGAATGGGACCGCTAGTTGCGTCCTAACAAACCAATTAATTCCACGTCAGTGTGTAATCACACCAATACAAATTCCACACGCAATTTACTCACAAAGTGATACGCACAAACAACATATCTAACACTCAAACATGCATGCAAGTATTCTCATGTGATCATAGAAATCAAACAACTTATCATGAACATATTCCAACTCCATACAACACTTTAATGCATAAAATCACAAGGTTTCAACTTTCTGCCTAACACTCAATTATTCAGCTGTTTTCTAGGATTTTTATAAAATAGTTCTAACATTCCAAAAATTCCAATATTTTTACAGTAGGTGACATCTATACCATAGAAATTTATATAATTTTTCCAAGTCCTAAATCTTTACCAATTAACCATAATTATTAATTCACTAAGCTGCAGTCAGATTTACCGCTTTCTGACTGCAGTCCACGGAAGAATATATTTAAAAATCACTGATCGTCCAATTAACAAAATTCCAATTGGAGTTGCCCGGAAATTTCTATACCTAGTTTCTGTACAAAAATCATGACTCAAATCCCTACTGATTTTAAAATCTAGCTTGATAAACAACTAGCAAAATTCCAGAATTTTAACAGCTTTAGCTACTGAACTTGTTTAGCCCTTTAAAAATATCAAATGACTTCAGAAAAATATGAATCCAGCGCCATTGGATTCCTTATTCAAATCTCTACGTTCTAGACATCAGAAGATCCGTTTTTCGACAACTAACGACCAAGTTACAGCCTGATGAAGTCGGCTGTAACCATTATTCAGCAGACTGTTTCAGCATTATTGTTACCATTAATTCGCACACTTCGTTCATACGGTTAACCTAGGTGATTATAACCCGATTTCTACTCATAGATTAAGACTAATAACCTATCCATGCAAACCCTTCTCAATAACTTTAGTTTTTTTTTTTTTTTATACGCAATTCACAGCCTATACAATCAGCTTTCAATATAACATTCAATTCGGTTTAAACACTCCGCAATCATACAATCATCTAACGCAAACATCATTAACAAATCAGCTAGTCTAACATTCGTTCAATTTTGCTTGGCAAACTTATATGCTCCGACAACTATCATACATATAAACGTAAGATTAACAAGGCCGATTTCATTCAACAATTATCGTCCGAAACAACTAACCATTCAAGCATAGATATATCCGAAAACAACACACTCAAGACACGTATATCCGACTATGATCTAACAACATATGATAAGTTTTAGACTTTTAATGATAAGGTAATCGAACCGTGAGTATGTTAAGGAAGATGACGAGGGCTGCTGCGTTCGGAAGATGATGTAGGCTGTTTGTGATCGATGCAGGGAACAAGTGGGCTGATCTCGCGACCTAATGAAGGTGAACAAAGGCTGTTTACGGTCGAATGGAATGAACAAAGGCTGATCAGATCGAGATGAAAGCTGCTCGCGATCACAAGGTGAAGACTTGGCTGCCGACGGCTGATTTCTTGAACTAGGGTTTTGTGAATTGTGAATGAGTGCATGGGTTTGTATTTATAGGCGCAAGATGCTAAGGTTCACGGTTCGGATAAGCATTGTGGCCGAGGGACTTGGGTTGGGTCGGTTTGGGTTTTATCTTGCGGCCAAAGATTAAGGTGAGTTAGTTTGATTGGGATTTGATCTCGTGGCCAAGTCTTAGAGTGGTTTGGTTTTGGCCGAATAGTTAGAGTGCCGAGAGACTAGGGTGAGTTAATTTGATTTGGGTTTTGATCTTGGCCGAATAGTTAGAGTTGTAAGTCTAGGTTTGATCGTCGTTTTCTTCTAGCCGAAGGCTTAGGTTCAAGGTTTAAACTTTGTGAACTCCTAGAGTCACCATGAACCAAGGTTGGAACGTGTCGCGGTTCGGTTCAGTTCGTACACATATCAACTCTAATTATTCAATCACTAAAACAATCACACAAACACTCATCACGTATTCATTCTATGCATGTTTAATACTTAGCACACATATTATTCGACAAGTGTCACGTGTAAGTTATCCGAAAAAACCCGGGATATCACAGTTGGGTTGACCAACCAACAATCTTTGTTCATCTGTTTGAAATTATATTACATTACACTATATTACTAATACAAGCCAATGATAGTTTTTTAATACTTTTATTATTTTAATATTATAAAAATAATTTTTATCTTTAGTTTTTAGGTTGAATACATTTTTATATTTTTCTTAACTTTAATGATTTTTTTTTGTATCACGGGTTGGGATAAACATGGTGTCGGCTTGTATCATACCAGTACTGGTATACGGTCCTGCTAGGTATCAGAGCGTGAAGGTAAAAAGCAACACTAGCCTTGTATAGAAAATGCCAAAAGTCGGTACCGAATTGATATCAAAAACATTATAGATTGGGAAATTCGGTACTACTACCCGCTACCATTTGGTCATCCCTCAGCACAGGTATCGTACGAACAACGGTATCGTACAACATTTTCCTTGATTTTCTTCAACTTTTAATGATTTTTTTATTTAGTTTTAGGGGTAGGGATGAGCTTGGTGCCAACCGATAACAAATCGGTACTGGTACCAAAAATACCGGTTACAGTACCGTTATATGAAAATAAATACCGGTAACGAACCGGTACCAGGAACGCCAAAATTCGATACCGAATTAGAATTTAAGATCTTTCGATTCCGGAAATTCGGTACTATACCCGGTACCATTTGCTCATCTCTAACCACGGGTTTCATACGAACAACATCGTTACCATACAACTTGTTTCGTTGATTTTCTTTAGGTTATCTTTTAGTCTTTTTTTCTGCATTTTCTTTTTATTCTTATCATCAGTTTCGTGCGTAACGCGCTCGTAGTGATTTCAAAATACATGTAAACACAGACTAAATAACCAAAGAAGTTTGACACAACGCGACGACGATGATAAACCTATTTTAATGAAAAAATAAAGTATTGGATGAGATTATAGGTAGCTACACTATTGATATATATTAATTGATATATATTAATAAGGTAAAGGAAATGAATAGTACATTTTGTGGTCTTGATATTTGATTGGGCCCATTTGGTCACCAAATGAGCCACGTGTTGTGTCATCTCGAGGGATGTGATATCTGGGACGATCCAATCATGTAACAATGTCAAAAAAGTTATCAATGAATGAATTTTTTTATGAAATTTTGTGTTTTGTTTATGATTTTTGTATTACTATTTCAGTAATTTCACATATTCAATTCCTGCACAATTCCAAACTCTTGAACAATTTCTGGAAGTGAAATCGCAAACAGTTACGTAAACGTAAGCAGTTTAATGCGACGTACACTTCGGAACGATGACACAAACTTAACATACTTTAAATATCCTTTACATAACTTAGAAATAAGTTTTGAAGGGTTTGGTATGTCAAAAACAAGCTTATTCGATCATAGGGACTATTTACGACAAACTTTGAAAGTCTGCCGATTCTCGTAGCGACACACATTCCGGAACAAGTTTTTAAGCTAAAAATACCCTAAATACCCTTAACATATCTTAGAAATAAGTTTCGAGGGCTTCGGTATGGCAAAGTCACACTTTGTAACTTCAGGGGCTATTTTGCAAATTATATAAAACTATGTCTTTTCGCGTATATCGCTATTCGGAACATGTACGGACATCCAAAAAAATTTTAATCATTAAAATATCATATTTTAGTGATTGGAATGCAAAGAAATCATTCGTAACGCTTTTCCGGTCGCGCACGCGTTCGTTATGATTTTCGTCGTAATTAACCGAAAACCGCAACCGTACGACCAAACGAACCGACCTCTGCAATATTTTTGAACATATTTCACGTTCCCTATACTTTAACGTCCTTATGGAGCTTAGAAATGAGGTTAACGGGTGTTAGAAGTGCCCAAAACGCGACAAAACGATGTAGGGGCCTGTTCTGCCAACTTTGGAAAGTTGTGCCCAGCACCTTGGCTTACGGATTGTAAGCCTAAGGACCATACGGTCCGTAAGGGTGCTCCAGCACACCAGATTTGTTGGCAGCAGCCTGTTTATTCACCCTTTGACTCACCATTCGAACTTGCCACCCTAATCTCTGCTTTTGACATGTAAGTGGACACTAATCTACTTCAAAGATGAGTCATAAACACTTGCATTACCCTATTAATCCAAACTTTCTATAAATACCCATGTTCATCACACTTATAAACTTTTGATCACTCAATTCCTGCTACAAATATGAGTTGCAACCATGTTGTGGAGCCTCCTCTGAGTTTCCTTGGTCTTCCATTGTGTTTGTAAGTGATCTCTTCATGTCTTGTTCATATTTGTAGCATATTTGAGCTTGAAAATTAAACAGTTTGACTTCTGTTGACTTTCAGATTTGATCATGAATTGATCAAGACAAAGTTCAATTAAAATTTTCATTATGATAGTAATCAAGATGGTTATGATCCCTATTGATCATACCTACTGATTTCCATCATTTCTAGTCATTTTGACAAGTCAAAGTTTTGGTCAAAATGCGATTTTGCGCATTTTTGCAACGGATCTGTTTTCAGGTATCAAAACAGGTTATTTTTATGTCAAAACTCTTTTATAAACTTATTTAGACATGTCAAAACATGTCTAAATCGTCATCTCCATTTTGGTGCTTTTTTGGAGTCTTAAGTTGAACGGTTTGACCACCGTTTTGACTTTCGAATCTAACCCATTTGGTGGATCTTTGGACCCGACCAAATACATATTTGTGACCATAATTATAAAGGGAGTAACCCTCTGAGGTTATACTTTATGGTCATGTCATTCGGTTAATGTTATGATAATTAGTTAATATGTTCTTAAAAAAAGACTAAAATGCCCTTTTAGCAAATAAATCAACTTTAAGTATATGGAATATAAAATTTGACAAGTATTCTGTTCAAATAACATTTTCAAACATATTTAGGCATTAAAGACTTATCATAACACATATCTAACCATCTGAAGGCGTAGTTACGCAGATGACACGTTAAAGTGGCTTAAACTACCTTAACGGGTCATAACGGGTCAAAAGCACTTAAAAATCTTTCCAATTCAGAATGATAACTTTATTAAAACATATCATATGAGTTCCAATACTCATTTGGTTTATAAGGTACCATTCTATCCAAATCCTCCGATTTCAAGTTTCGATATTTACATTGTTATCCACTTATAGGACACGCTTGAATTCTCGGATCTTTAAGCTTCGGATTTTCTTTTAATCCAAGATTACCTTGCTATCACAAGTGAGTATATAGTTTTCCCCTATTTTATGTTTTACAAATGTTTGGGGGTGATTCAGATGTGCTAAATTGTTTTCAAGCTTTCAAAGTACAGACGCTATGGTTTATATAAACAATACGATTTCAATAATGTGAGCGATGTTGTTGGTGCGTTGTATTCATAACAAGAATGACATTCATTAATAATGGCCAAGCCGACCAGTAGTAAGTTACGGCACCTAGGACTGACAACCCTGTTACCAAAATTCCCGGGGTTTGTGGGGAAATTTGGAAACGACTGAAACTGTACTTGTAACATACCCTTTGGTGGTATGTTATACGATTAAGGGACACTGTGGGTGGTCTCGAACAAGTCAACAAATGTTTGAATGTATTCACGAAACGACCAAAAGTTTTCACAATTAAAACGATGAACGATGAACAATTGGTTTATAACAAGGAACGATGATGGATGAACGATTGGTTTACAACAATTGTTTTATGATAAGTGATTTAGATAACGGAACGCGTATAATGTAATAAAATCATGGTGGATACGCCGTTGGTACTTCGTATATATAAATGCTTTTATCACTTTACATACGTGGCGTTATTTGCATCACTTGAACAAATGTTTACAAACGATGACACGCAACGATTTCAATTAAAGATATAAACCATACATGTTGTTTCAAGATGATTTACTACTCGGATTTATGAAACAAATGTTTTGGTCAAGATTTATGGCTACAAATCTTTTATAAACTATAACTAACTTGTTTTAGATTGGTTAGTTATCATTGCAATATCAAATATTTTTCGATAACAAGGTTTTAAATTAACGACTCTAGTAGTCTGACAAGGTATTGCAATACATATTCAAAGCCATAAACTTGACACACACACAAAACCTATGTACTCGCCGGCGTGTTTTTTACTGACTCGTTTTCACATATGTTTCAGGGAACGATGCTAGATGATACTGATGCGTGCTCACGTAGGAATGGACTTGGACCTAGTGCCTTAATAACAAGAAAGACAATAATTATGCGTGCTTGTTATTTCGTTGTTTAAAAACTTCTAAGACAATTATGACAATATAACCTATGTTTATTATCTAATTAAAACGAAATATGAAATACCATTGTTGAAACAATCTGTTAACGTGACTCCCCAAGTGTTTCCGTCGCGTGTTGTTTTACGCGATTTGGGGTGTTACAAGGGAGGTATAATATCTTCAACCCACCTAAAGAATAGAGAAGGAGATGTGCGCAGGCTCAAGGCCCTCCTCAGATAAGCACCAACTGATGATTTTAGGGGTAAAGTAGAAAATAATCAAACCCTTCAAGCATCAGTCCCTTTGATATAATATTAGAGAAAGTGAGAGGGTAGTAGAAAAATGCAGAGAGAGAAAGAGAACCTATTCGATTGTGGTTTGTTGGCAGTCGGTTGAGGCAGAGCTGCAGAGGCGGTGGTTTGCCGCAGAAGACGCCGTTGCATCCGGCGTAACAACCGTCGGCCGATTGTTGGTTTTTTGTCATAATTTCTATGTGGTGGCGGGGATGGTGCAAGGGATACTTCAGACGCTTTTAGTGGTGCGAACTGGTGGATTAGGACAGAGATCTGTTTCAACAACTGCCGGAAGTAATCACAAGGTTTGCTTTAAAACCCTAAACACTAAATTAACAATCAGATTGGACGGTTTAATCAGGTTTGGTTATCTTTGATACCCTTATGTTAAAGAACACGAAGTATAAGGTTATTGCATGCTTATTATCTTCAACATAATTCCTGATCTGTTATCAAGCTTTAAGTTATATAAATTTTCACCTCACATTAAGTATGGGTTATGTTGATTGAGGGTATTGATTAATAGAAAGTTAACTTACTATTGCGGTGATGGTGCAACTTGCCTCTTCTGTATACTCAATTGTCTCTATGCTTCAGGTTGTCATAAATTATGGTTCATGTTAGTAAATACATGATGTATTATGTCCAGTTTCAGTTGATAATCATTTGCTCAGAATTGTGCTTGATAATATCATGACGCTTTGTTGTCTATGTCAACTTTGTTGACGCCGACCCATCTTTGGTAGTTGTCAGGGCTGTGATAACTAAATATAATCTGAGTTGTAGTCGGGTTATAAACTGGGATTCCGGCCACTTGCCATGGCAGAATTGGTGGATGGGAAGTGTGAGATGTATCTTAAGTTTTCCACTTGCAACCTCCACGACGACCGTTTATCCATTCGATAACCTCAGGTCTAATTTGATTAACCTAGTCCGTAATGCGTGGAATTCATTTTAGATTAGGGGACAAATACACAAGATTACTTTTCAATTATTGTTTCACTAATACTTCAAATGTGTACAATCCTGGAAACAACTGGACAGCGCTTTGCCATCTCGTTCACAAAACCAATATAGACTCAATGACAACACACTCCTATTTATAGGCATTCTTACTCCGTGCGGACTTGATCTACTTACCTTTGTATGTAGTAAACATCATCTTCGTACGAGGATAATCTAAACGACCTTCGTACGAACTTACACATACACCTTCGTACGAAGTTAAACATTACATATCAAAATCTAACAATCTGATCCTATTACAGACACAGACATGACTCAAAGACATAGCCATCAGACATATGTATCAAGAAACTCCCCCTTGGATATTGTCGTAGTCTTGTCTTGATCAGTCTCCAGTCTTCAAAATCTTTATAACATTCAACCTTAACGTCCGAAAAAATTCTTTCTCAGCTTCCATCTTTCTTCGCTTGGAGTTAGCGCTTGGTCTGTTGGATGAGCCCACTTAAAAACTGAAATCTTCATATCGATGCTTTCTTGATCTTTTAAGCAATTCTTTCTTCCTTTCGAGGTTCTTTCCTGAACTCCTTTCCTTCCAACTCTCTCCATTTAGATATCCACATCATTTCTGAATTTATACAAGGTGCATAGCAGATATTGATGACACCTTGATACTGCATTGCTTGTACTTTCTCCTTTGCTTCATAGCAGATATTGTTATAGAATAAACATTCAATATCCATCTCAGAACAATTCACTAACCACATTGGATCTAAAATCTATATGGCTCTCCACAATCCATCTGTCTGTAATACAATTACAGCTTCACCCGTTTCAGTATCATACTGCCACCACTTAAACTCTTTGTGAAAGTCATGTTTAATTTTCAATAACAGCATATTCTTCATTGCACGTGGCCATTTCACAATCAATTTCACATCTTTCTCCTTTGTAACTGGATTGATCTTTATAATCTTCTTTGGATAATGTGGCTTCCGGTTGAGAAAACCATGTGTAGCCTCAAATCTAATAACCTCCCACAATCTCTGATCATTCCACTTCATTTGATAGTTAATACACTTAGTTTGACACAACTTTTCTACATCCCACCATGGGCAGAGTTTGTATATCTAGTAAGCATCAGAAGTATTGAACTCCAACTCTCTTTTGATTGCATAAACATTCAACTTTAGTAGCCAACCCAAACTCAGAATATCTCCCAACGGCTTGTCTTGATCTCTCGTGAAAAAATGCTAACGGTCGATGGAACTTTCTTTCTTTAGGCATTTCTTTGAACCATGTCTTCCTAGCTTCCATAATTGCTTCTTTACTAAGTCGCCTCAGAAGATTGCCATCTTTTACAGTTTCTTCAAATTTCCTCTTCAACAAGTCATTCATTTCTTTGCTAAACATCTCTTGTAATGTTGGGAAGTCATCTATTCCTTTACCAGAATATTTCACCGTTTCATCGTCAAAATCATCCTCCACGACAACATTATCATAATCGTCAGCTTCTTCAATATATCTCTAAACATAGTCACCAGGCTTTGCAATGTTTATGTTGTTCAGCTCTTCTTCAAAGTCAAATTCAAATGAACATTCATTACACCCATCATCTTAGCAATCTCTTCCTTAGTGTAGCTATGAACAAACCACCCTCTTCAACACTGTAACATCCGTCGAAAAACGGGTTTTCCAAACCCGCTTCGTTTATTAATCGAATAATCAGTTTCATATTTTTGTTGCTCATTTAATGCTTATTTTAATTTTAACAATACATAACTAATAAACATTTTAGAATATGGAAATTAAAATAGTTAGAAAATAAAAATAAGGCAATTAAAAATAAAAAGGGGCTGCCGGGTTTCGAACCCGGGTCAGCCGAAGAACTTAATCACCAAACACTTAACCACTCCGCCACTAGCTGTCTTTGTGTAAATCTAGGAAACAAATAAAACATAAGTCCACCTGTGAAATCACCTGTTTGCGCCAAACTGAAACCGATATCGGCTTCCAAACGTCCAGTGACTTTTGAGTGTTGATATTACTGGTTATAACCGACGAAAACATTATGACGCACGATCTCAATCAATTCAGCCTTTATTGAACTTGAAATCATATGATTTTCGGGTTTAATAACCGAAATCATTTACTTCCTGAATTACACCGGCAATATCATCACCTCGCGATTCATAAACACCCACAGAACTCTCAATTTCACTTTTGCTCTATTTTCTGATCGTCGGAATCGCTTTCTGAACTCGTCGGACTTTCGCCGGAAAACCGTGTCTTTCATCAAAACGGTAAATTCTCAATTCTTTCATCTTCTATCTGTTGTTAGACTTTTACTAACTCAAACCCTCCAATCAGAATCGGTCCCAGACGACGATATCGGATAATATGCAGTCCGCGGAAAACTTCTGAAAATTCCTAAATCGCGCTGTGAATCGGTATAATCATCTAAACTCTCTGATAGCTCTTGTTTAGTCATTCAATTCCACAATTAGTTAATCAAAACTGTTAATTGGTCCGCTCAGACGGAGTTCGTAAAACAGAGCCGACGACTTTGCCGGAGTTCTGAGAAAAGTCATCATTCCGGTATGTTCATTCCCAAAACCTTTCCTATCCGTTACATTTTAATCACTTATATGTCTGTTAATTGAATTGAACAATATCAGTCGAAAATCAGTTGTCTGGGTTATTGTAACGAAGAAGATGAAGTTAGGCTGTATATAAATTTAATATAAATCGGATTATATCTCGGGTTAGACACACAGTCCAGCGGTGGACTGTGTGCATTTGAATCATAGAGTCCCGGGTTCGAGTCCGTCCTTGTTCCGATTCGTCACAATATTCCGACTTTTTATAAAACCCAAATATGGAAACTTCCAGTTAGTATATAAGAGAAATAAAAACAAGTATTTTAACCAGGTTAGACACACAGTCCAGCGGTGGACTGTGTGCAACGTTAAACAACAGGTCCCGGGTTCGAGACCTGTTATGCACGCCGGTTCGATAGAATTAAAATCCTTTTTAAAATAAATGAATTTTGGAATAAATTAAATAGTATATAAATATAATTAAAAACAGAAATATTTCGGGTTAGACACGTAGCTCAGTTGGTAGAGCTGCGTGCACGTGTATGGGAGGTCACAAGTTCGAACCTCACTCAGTGCAAACAATATACACGACCGAACCGGTCAACAAGTCAAAGTCAATAGTCAACGGTCAACCCAAAAAGTCAACATTTTTTATATTTTTATTTATTTATTTAATTTAAAAATCAATTAAAAATACTTAAAAATAATGTTTTTAAAGTTAGAAAATAACCTTAAACTCACAAAAATATATCTAAAAATCCTATTAAAATTATTAATAAAATTCACTTATTTACAATACCTTTTCGTTATTATTTAGGTTAGTTATTCCTCGTCGATCAATCATCTAAACTCGTGCGCATTCAGCATCTTCAAACGAACGCACCCAATGTGAGTGAATCTCTACAAATTCCCCGTTTTAATCACGTTTTTGTGGTGTATCATGTGTCTTATTATTTATTACATTTAAACACTTGTGCATTCATCATATCCATGATCAAGTGTGTATTCAATATGTATCAACTGTTTGTGTGGTTAATGTTTAGATTAAATTTATCATTTTCAGTACATACATTGTCATAGGCCGCCGCTCCCCATTACCTATGAGCGTGAGCCGTTCCCCATTACCTATGAGCGTGAACGAGGCGTTGCCAACATACGATCGGCTCCGTTTGATTGAGCCTTGATCGCACATACATTTCATCATAAGCCGTCTGTTCCCCATTACCTATGAGCAGAACCGTTCCCCATTACCTATGAGCGGAAACGTGACGTCGCCAACATTTACATTATCATTCATGTCATATATTCATGCAAGGTGGTTTGTTATTGTATGTTATTGTTTGTTATTGTTATTGTTATTGTATGCTATTGTTTGTTATTGTTATTGTTGTTGTATGTTTATTTACGTTTGCTCACATATGATTATTGCACAATTTTTCCATATTAAATATAACAAGAAATCAATAATAAATGTTTTCTAACAAGGTTCACTAGCCAACTTTTGTTGACCCAAAAACCCCCATTTTTACACATGATACAGGTGATCCAGTTGCAGCAAGAAACAAATAGGATGGCTTAGAAGAATAAATCGGTTTAGAATTTGGAATGTTTATGTAGTTACTTTTCTTTGTAATTGTATGAACTTGTTTGTAATATTGAGGATGTAATTTTGAATTTAATAAATATGAAACATATTAGTAAACATCATGAGCTTTGGTGATAACCCAATTATGCCCCGACTCTTATTCCGCTGCGGGTCGGGGTGTGACAGATTGTTATCAGAGCCATGACTATAGGGATATAGGATAGGTTATTAGACCTTTAGAGCCTATACTATAGTTGATTAGAATTTTTAAATTGTTTGTGTGTTACATGCAAAATTCATGATGTTTATATGTTTTATGTTTATTGTTACATTCAATGTTATGCAAGCATGTTCATAAGTACATATTATTATACAATGCCTATCATGAATCATATTCTCATAACATATCATATCCATGAGAGCACACACCACACAATTTCCATGACTTTTGCAACGATTTTTTGTATTTTCAAATCACATCGAAGTGAGTTCTCATGACGGGCATGTAGTAACTGGAAGGGTACAAGTACCGGTAGTCGGAACGTCCTGTCTAGGCTTGGCATTCGTATAAATCCAAAATAAAGGACCAGTTTGCCTACCTGGGGACTAACGATGAGAGTACGAAGGACCTATTAGGCCAAAGCATGCTATACCAAACTTCGTGTGAACTAACCCCACTTTGAGTTGTCATTGTGTCTACACCTGGACACCCTCCGACCATACATCTCGCAAACATATTTCATGGTTTTCATTCGGGTGATGCGAGTGTTAAATCGCCAATACCAATGTGAATCCTACTAAGCCAATAGTCATGGGGGCCCACATGACTATACAGGTGATGGTATGGGGGACATTGGAGGCCCAAACATGAGCAAACCCAAGACATCCTATGGATGTAGTTGCATTATTGATGTTTATGTTATTTTTATTTTTTTTACGACACATGACACCTAAAAATACTCCTTAAACTCACAATCTTCTTATGAATGTTCCTGTAGATGGCGGCTAGGCAGCAACGTGGAGGTAGAAGGTCAGGACGGTCAAACGAGCGCTTGGCCACCCAAATCCCAAAACAAATGGCCGCGGTGCTTCCTGACATCGTAGTTCAAGTCCAACAAGCTCTCGCCGCAAATCCCATCAATCCTCCCCAGCAAGAAGACCAAAATGTTGACAACCCTCCCTCCAAAAGTGCTCATACAAACACTTCAAGTCCTGCGATCCCCCGAAATTTGAAGGGACCGAAGGTGTCACTGCTCTCCTCCACTGGTTTGAGGAAATGGAAAACACCTTCCTCAATTGCGATTGTCACAAGGATCGCAAGGTACGTTACGCAACCGGGAGACTATTTGGGGTAGCTCTTACCTGGTGGAATACTGAAAAGGGTAAGAGAGGAATCGAAGATGCAATGGCCTTAACGTGGGAGGAGTTAAGGGAAATCATGACGAGACGCTTCTGTCCAAGAAGCGAGATCAAAAAGTTAGAGGATGAATTTCACTCGTTGAAGCAAAAGGAGGGAGATCATACTTCCTACAACAAACGGTTTTTAGAGTTGAACCAAATGGTCCCCAACTTGTTCACCCCAGTATATCGCTTAGTCGAACACTATATTCGAGGCCTTCCCTAAAAAATTCAAGACTCAGTTCTACGCACTTCGCCTGCGACACTTGAAGCCGCAATGGAACTAGCTACCGAACTTACCGAAAATCGCATTCGAAACGGTAAATTCAAAGAGGAGAAAAGGAAAGCCCCCATTGAGGCTCAAACTTCAAACCATTCTGGCTCCTCTTCGAAGTTTACTGGTAAAAGGAACCGAAACACCAGAAACTTTGCTGTCACACAAACAAATTTCCCTATCCGTGCTGCACCCATCACCAAGTGGCTCCCTCACCTGCACCATATAAAAATCCATACTCCGGCCCATACCCAAAATGCAACCGTTGCCAATACCATCACTTTCCTGATCATCCCTGCCAACATTGCACCGGCTGTGGCCGTGCAGGTCACACCATCCAAACCTGTCGCGCACTTCAGCGAACGAACCGCAATCAGCCCTCAACCCAGACCCACCATCAGATAGTGGGTCAAGCCCAACAACCTTTACTCCTACCACCTGCTCAACATGTAGCCCAATCCTACTACCAACCCAACTATCCCATGATACAACCTATGCGGGCTTGTTACAACTGTGGAGACCCAAACCACTTTAGAAACACTTGTCCACGCTTGGTGAACATCATTCATGCCCAAGCTCAAGCAAATCCGGTGAATCAAGCTAACCAAGCTCCACCACCTGTAAGAGGAAGAGCTTACAACATCAACGCCAATCCTGTTGAAAATAATAACGGCCCAAACGAATCAACCAACTAGTTTTCCTCACCAAGAATCAAGACTCAACTCCGATCGCCTAGTTTTAATGTTGTCCTTATGTTATCTCAATCTTTCCGTATCCCAGTTGTAAAATTGGGAATTTATGTATCCAAGAATTTTAATGCGAATTGATATTACAGTTTTGTTTTATACTCATTGATTTAACATTCATATCATCATACATCTCGACGTATCTCAATCTCATCATTTAAAGAAGTTGGGTTGTGTCTCACTTTTACATAGACTGACCCCTTCATCATAACAAATGAGAGAGGTACTGTCATCGTTCAGTCATGTATCCTTTCAGAATTGAGACTCAAGCTTTGGTTGTTGTGTTTGTTTATGTTTTAGAGTCATATAGAACTGATCATGATTTACTGATAAAGCCAACGAAAATTTGACAAGAATATGGTGGATACGCCGCTGGTAATTCCTATATATAAGTATTCTTGGCAAAGGATCAAAGCATTACCAGGAGGTTATGAGAAGTTCCGTGTAGGTTTAAATATCATCATGGTTGAAGTTTTTGTTTTATGATACATACCTTATCATTTCAAACATATCAATTCCCTCAAAACTATTATGCATAAAATCATAACTGACATCAAAGATCAAATTCGAGAAGCCCAACATGTTTCAGTAACGGAAAACGACGTACGAAAGGAGCTGTCTTGTGGAGCTGAACTTAAAATTGAAACTAAATCCGACGGTATTCTGTACTATCTAGATCGCATATGGATTCCTGACCACAATAACCTTCGTGATTTCCTTATGAATGAGGCGCACAAAACACGATCATCTATACACCCAGGAGCCGACAAGATGTATCAAGACCTTCGATACACCTACTGGTGGCCTGGCATGAAGAAGGATATCGCTGTTTTCGTTTCCAAGTGCCTTACATGTTCCAAAGTAAAAGCTGAACATCAAAGACCCTCAGGACTTCTGGTCCAACCTGAAATACCTGTATGGAAGTGGGAAAACATAACCATGGACTTCATTACCGGGTTACCTCGCATCTCCAGTGGGTATGACACTATATGGGTAATCA
This sequence comes from Scalesia atractyloides, assembly GCA_947069175.1. Classification (NCBI taxonomy): domain Eukaryota; kingdom Viridiplantae; phylum Streptophyta; class Magnoliopsida; order Asterales; family Asteraceae; genus Scalesia; species Scalesia atractyloides. The sequence continues at coordinate 52,411,272 of CAMTDV010000015.1, read as the reverse complement.
TTGATCGTCTTACAAAATCAGCTCACTTCTTTCCGATTCGCGAGGACTTCAAGAATGAGAAGTTAGCTCGTATCTACATCAGCAAAATCGTAAGCCGTCATGGTGTACCGTTAAGCATTATCTCAGATCGTGATGGTCGTTTCACTTCACGAACATGGCAAGCCGTACAAGCCGCTTTGGGTACACGATTAGACCTCAGTACCGCCTATCATCCTCAAACTGATGGACAATCTGAACGCACCATCCAAACTCTTGAAGACATGCTTCGAGCATGTGTCATAGACTTCAAGGGAAATTGGGACGCTCATCTACCATTAGTTGAATTTTCGTACAACAACAGCTATCATTCAAGTATCGGCATGGCACCTTTCGAAGCTTTATATGGTCGTAAGTGCCGATCTCCAGTATGTTGGCACGAAATTGGAGAAGCTCAAATCACCGATCCAGAATTGATTCAAGAAACCACAGACAAGATCCATCAAATTCGAAACAATCTTCTAGTGGCACAAAGTCATCAAAAGAGTTATGCAGACAAATGACGAAAGCCTTTGGAGTTTCACATTGGTGATCATGTACTTTTAAAAGTATCACCGTGGAAGGGAGTAGTTCATTTTGGCCAGAAGGGCAAGCTAGCACCACGCTACGTAGGACCTTTCAAGATACTCGAAAGAGTAGGACCTGTAGCATACAAGCTTGATCTACCAGAAGAACTCAACAGAATTCACCCCACATTCCACGTATCAAACTTAAAGAAGTGTCTTGCCGATGAAAACCTCCATATTCCCCTGGAAGATATTCAGATCGATGAATCTATGCACTTCATTGAAAGACCAGTAGAGATCATGGACTTCGGAGAAAAACATTTAAGACGGAGTCGTATTCCAATTGTAAGGGTACGCTGGGAGTCGAAACGAGGACCTGAGTTTACTTGGGAACGTGAAGACTCAATGCGCGAAAAATACCCGCATCTTTTTCCTGTTACCACTACAACTTAAATTTCGGGAGGACATTTCTAAAAGTAGGGGATACTGTAACATCCGTCGAAAAACGGGTTTTCCAAACCCGCTTCGTTTATTAATCGAATAATCAGTTTCATATTTTTGTTGCTCATTTAATGCTTATTTTAATTTTAAACAATACATAACTAATAAACATTTTAGAATATGGAAATTAAAATTGTTAGAAAATAAAAATAAGGCAATTAAAAATAAAAAGGGGCTGCCGGGTTTCGAACCCGGGTCAGCCGGAGAACTTAATCACCAAACACTTAACCACTCCACCACTAGCTGTCTTTGTATAAATCTAGGAAACAAATAAAACATAAGTCCACCTATGAAATCACCTGTTTGCGCCAAACTGAAACCGATATCGGCTTCCAAACGTCCAGGGGCTTTTGAGTGTTGATATTACTGGTTATAACCGACGAAAACATTACGACGCACGATCTCAATCAATTCAGCCTTTATTGAACTTGAAATCATATGATTTTCGGGTTTAATAACCGAAATCATTTACTTCCTGAATTACACCGGCAATATCATCATCTCGCGATTCATAAACACCCACAGAACTCTCAATTTCACTTTTGCTCTATTTTCTGATCGTCGGAATCTCTTTCTGAACTCGCCGGACTTTCGCCGGAAAACCGTGTCTTTCATCAAAACGGTAAATTCTCAATTCTTTCATCTTCTATCCGTTGTTAGAGTTTTACTAACTCAAACCCTCCAATCAGAATCGGTCCCAGACGACGATATCGGATAATCTGCAGTCGCCGGAAAACTTCTGAAAATTCCTAGCCGCGAATCGGTATAATCATCTAAACTCTCTGATAACTCTTGTTTAGTCATTCAATTCCACAATTAGTTAATCAAAACTGTTAATTGGTCCGCTCAGACGGAGTTCGTAAAACAGAGCCGACGACTTTGCCGGAGTTCTGAGAAAAGTCATCATTCCGGTATGTTCATTCCCAAAACCTTTCCTATCCGTTACATTTTAATCACTTATATGTCTGTTAATTGAATTGAACAATATCAGTCGAAAATCAGTTGTCTGGGTTATTGTAACGAAGAAGATGAAGTTAGGCTGTATATAAATTTAATATAAATCGGATTATATCTCGGGTTAGACACACAGTCCAGCGGTGGACTGTGTGCATTTGAATCATAGAGTCCCGGGTTCGAGACCGTCCTTGTTCCGATTCGTCACAATATTCCTACTTTTTATAAAACCCAAATATGGAAACTTCCAGTTAGTATATAAGAGAAATAAAAACAAGTATTTTAACCAGGTTAGACACACAGTCCAGCGGTGGACTGTGTGCAACGTTAAACAACAGGTCCCGGGTTCGAGACCTGTTATGCACGCCGGTTCAATAGAATTAAAATCCTTTTTAAAATAAATGAATTTTGGAATAAATTAAATAGTATATAAATATAATTAAAAACATAAATATTTCGGGTGAGACACGTAGCTCAGTTGGTAGAGCTGCGTGCACGCGTACGGGAGGTCACAAGTTCGAACCTCACTCAGTGCAAACAATATACACGACCGAACCGGTCAACAAGTCAAAGTCAATAGTCAACGGTCAACCCAAAAAGTCAACATTTTTTTTATATTTTTATTTATTTATTTAATTTAAAAATCAATTAAAAATACTTAAAAATAATGTTTTTAAAGGTAGAAAATAACCTTAAACTCACAAAAATATATCTAAAAATCCTATTAAAATTCACTTATTTACAATACCTTTTCGTTATTATTTAGGTTAGTTATTCCTCGTCGATCAATCCTCTAAACTCGTGCGCATTCAGCATCTTCAAACGAACGCACCCAATGTGAGTGAATCTCTACAAATTCCCCGTTTTAATCACGTTTTTTGGGGTGTATCATGTGTCTTATTATTTATTACATTTAAACACTTGTGCATTTATCATATCCATGATCAAATGTGTATTCAATATGTATCAACTGTTTGTGTGGTTAATGTTTAGATTAAATTTATCATTTTCAGTACATACATTGTCATAGGCCGCCGCTCCCCATTACCTATGAGCGTGAACGAGGCGTTGCCAACATACGATCGGCTCCGTTTGATTGAGCCTTGATCGCACATACATTTCATCATAAGCCGTCTGTTCCCCATTACCTATGAGCGGAACCGTTCCCCATTACCTATGAGCGTGAACGTGACGTTGCCAACATTTACATTATCAATCATGTCATATATTCATGCAAGGTGGTTTGTTATTGTATGTTATTGTTTGTTATTGTTATTGTTATTGTATGTTATTGTTTGTTATTGTTATTGTTGTTGTATGTTTATTTACGTTTGTTCACATATGATTGTTGCACAATTTTTCCATATTAAATATAACAAGAAATCAATAATAAATGTTTTCTAACAAGGTTCACTCGCCAACTTTTGTTGACCCAAAAACCTTTACACATTATACAGGTGATCCAGTTGCAGCAAGAAACAAATAGGATGGCTTAGAAGAATAAATCGGTTTAGAATTTGGAATGTTTATGTAGTTACTTTTCTTTGTAATTGTATGAACTTGTTTGGAATATTGAGGATGTAATTTTGAATTTAATAAATATGAAACATATTAGTAAACATCATGAGCTTTGGTGATAACCCAATTATGCCCCGACTCTTATTCCGCTGCGGGTCGGGGTGTGACAAACACCATGTTATAGATAAATCATTATGTGAGTCATTGCAGGAACAACGATTATAGGAGTAACGTCTGTGAGAATTCATGAATACTCTTCTTCGTGAACAGAATCCCCTGTCTCCCCCTATCTCTGAGAATCATCTTCTTGCTTGACGTTGTCATTCAGAAAATCATCATAATTGAAAGAATAAACTATTTTTGCCTATTGTACCACTAACCCTATATCACCCTTAGAATGGTCATCATCATCACCTTTATGATCGTCATCTTTCTTATCATCATCATTAACATCATCATCAACCCCATTCTCATCATCTTCTTTCGCTTCCTCTTCGTTAACCACCACAATGTCTTTTACTGGTGTCTTCTTCTTTTCAGAAGTATAGGGCACATCTTTAACCGAACTTATCAACATAAATTTAGTAATATCTATCTCTTCAACCTCTGTTTCTGCCACTCTTTCATATTCAGGCTCAAGCTCAGGTTGAATAATAACTTCATCAATTTTACCCTTGCCTTTATCAGAAGATAATATTCAGCGTCAGCAGCAGCTTTGCGAATTCTTTCTTTGTTTCTTCCTCTAGTTTCCTCTATTTCAATCTGATCATATTCAACATCAAAATTAATACCGAACCTTTTCTCTAAAACTTTATAAAGAAATTTAAATTTCTTTGTATTTAGAGATTTTTCAGCTTCAAGATCATTGACCACCCTGCGAAGTCTATCATTATCTGATGTAACGCTCGCTAGCATCGACAATACTTGCACATTTTTAGCCTCCAGATTCTTGACTTTGTTTTCCAAATCTTTTATCTTCCTATCATTCTCGGAATCAAGAAAACAAAGTTCATATTTCTGATCGTCTCTATGTGTAGAAACATTTCATCAGTATCAAATAATCGTTCAACATTTCTAGCAGCTCCAAAAGATTGTCGAGATTGTGGTACTGATTGTTGTTGTGTTGGTGGTGTTGGTTTTTTTGGGGTGACGGTGGTTGTTGTGGTTGTGGTGATGGTTGTCAGTGCGGTTGTGGTAATGGTCTGAAGTGGCAGAAAGTACTTCAGTTTCATCATTTTCATTTACATGCACTTCTTCATCAGTTCTCTCATCTTTCAACATAGTACCAGCCTTTTTCGATGCTCCTTTTCTTTTAGATGTCTGCTGCTTTTTCTTATTCTCTTTTTCATACCATTTGCTTCTCTTTTGTATATAATATTCTAAACGCTTTTCTTCTTCGTTTTCAGAATTACTACCATCCTTTTTCCATGGTGGCACAATATAATTTTCATGGCAGAAAGTACTCCAGTTTCATCATTTCCATTTACATGCACTTCTTCATCAGTATTCTCATCTATCAACATAGTAGCAGCTTTTTTCTTCGATGCTCCTTTTCTTTTAGATGTCTGCTTCTTTTTCTTATCCTCTTTCTCATACCATTTGCTTCTCTTTTATATATAATACTCTAAACGCTTTTCTTCATCGTTGTCAGAATTACTACCATCCTTTCTCCATGGTGGTGCAATATAATTTTCATCATTGATAACGCTGAAAAACTTCTTGCCTGCTGGAATGGTTTTTTGATAGAGATACTGATTTAAACGAATTAATAACAGATTCGTCATATGTTAGAACTAATTCATCAGATGCTTCTTTCACTAAGTTCGAGAATTGATCATCAAGCATCATTTGAACCAAAACGTGGATATTATAACTACTTCTCTTTCTCGATGTTTGCTTTCATCTGTTCAAAGATTACTTTTGTGAAATTGTACGGCAGATTCAAACTCAGAGCTGCAATCATATACATCTGATAATCAAGAAGCGCATTAAAACCTCCTTTACGATGAATCAAGGCATGTATCACAGAGTGTACAAAGAATTTGTAGGGTCTAGCAAAATTAGATTTCATAAAGTTTGTCTCGTTAACATGACCCGTATACCCCATTCTGTAAAAGCATCCTTTAACCATCCTTTCTGAATAACCCATGGGATAACTATCTACATCTTTAAAATCCACCACCTCCCTGATCAATGCTTCTGTAATCAAAACTTCCTTGTCTTCGTTTCCAATTCTAACAAACAATTGTATAGCTGGCGGATTCAGTATGAACTTTGCGTGATCCTAAAATTGTTGGACGTGAGATCTGAATGCCTTGTGCTGATTCGTCAGTGCTTTCGTGATTGGAATTCGATCCATAAAATCTAGAATTTCCTCAAATGGTTTCATTTCTGGTAGTGACTTGTCAAGTACACAACATATGTTGTGCTTCGGTTCAAAGGTCGTCGTTTTGTCTACAAAACACAATAAAAACAACACTTAGTCAAAATGTCAAAAATTTACCAAACTTTGGTGTGAATGTGTCTATGTACGAAGGTACCTTTGTTACCTTCGTACGAAGATAAGTTCCAATAAAATTTTAACCAAAAACCATTTCACTTCGTACGAGGATATTTAAACATTGAAATATGATTATCTTCGTACGAGGGTCGCAATTTACCTTCGTACGAGGATAGGTTCCTTCGTACAAAACTATTAAGATCACAAACAATGATTTTACATGATTTTGATGAAATTGTTGGTTGTAAAGTGAACTAACAATGCCGATTTACATTTTTGTATGCTCAATTTTAAAGTTCATCGGTCCAATAGTTCTAGATCTATGTTTTAAGTATGTCATAGCCGGAACATTCAGTTTTAGATCCAAATTATTTAATATACCTTAGCAATTGTTTGTAGTGTGTAAATCAACCACAACAATGTAAAATTTGACAGCACTTCGTCATTTAAAATACAAAAACTCTCAAAAGCTCTCTTTGTGCAAAGAAGGAGTGAAAACAGTGAATGTTATCTTCGTACGGGGTAAAACTATTTATAGCCTAAGAAGTTATCTTCGTACGAGGATAGGAACCTTACTTCGTGCGAAGATAAGATATTTATCTCGTACGAGGATGTTTCTTTGTGTGAAAATATCCCTTATTTTTCAAACTTTCAATTTTTGAACATTTTACCAGTTTTAACGACCCACTCAGCTGACCAAGTCCAAGTTAATGACCATGGTTAACTGATTTGTTTACCACGTGCAAGTTAATGACCTTGGTGGACACTATATGAACAAACTGATGTTTTCTGTCAATTTTAAGTTTCAAATTAATGAACTTTTGATCATTTCAAAACATTTTCTCATTTCAGATAAGCTCCTAACCCATTGTTCACCATATTTCAATCAACAATCAGCAGCTTTGGATTTTGAAGATCAGTTTTCGATCACCAGCAGTCGAAAATAAGATGAAAATAAAATCTTTTTGATTTTTCCAAAATTTTTGCTAAAACACACTGAAAATCTTTTTAGGTTTTCTGAAATGAAATAGTTATGTACAAACATATTTTTGTGAGTTTGTGTAAGAGGATCATATCAGTTTTTGAGACTTATCACTAGTACGGTTGATGTGATAAAACTTTAAGTTCTAAACAAATTTTATTAGATTATACTGGTCCACTTAAACCTCTACACATTTCTCAATTGTTTCAAGATACTTTATTTAAATGTCTTAGAACTTGACTTAACCGTGTTTTCCACCTCAGAATATACTCACGTATCATGATTCCCTAGATTTCATCTTACAAGTGAATATATTTAACTGATATCTCTATCTAGGTTGTGCGAGACCTTGAGAACTCAGGTTAATACACCGTACAGACAAAGAGATGAAGGCTCGACTTAAAAATGGTGTTCCAAATTTGGAATCTTTTGTACTGCAATTGTCAGATCTTTCGATACTTTCAATTTTGATGTAGTTTTTAGGTTTTAAAGCAAAGTAAGATACCAGTTCTAGGTCATTGCTGACGCAAAATCAGAAGAACTAGTATAGTACTCCAGATATCAATTATCACTAAAGACATAGTATCTCAGAATCCAGCAATCTCTCAAACGAAATCTCGGTGTACTAAGACCATGTATCCGAGAAATGTTAAACCACTGATTAAGAAGCTTTCTTTATGTTTATATCTCGAAAAAAACTTACTGAATGTGCGAAGTCTACTGGCATATCATCAGTGAGACCTGTTTAAAAATGTTTTTACACTACATTTTGAAGAAACACCTAACCGAGATTGATCAGAATCAATCTAGATCTGAGGGCATGGTTCTTACATATAATGGTTAATCTCTTGTCTGATCGTCAATGAACTGAAACTCACCGAAAATCGCTGCAAAATAGAAAACGCCGTCAGCCTCGCCACAGGGAGAATGAGAGTTCTCTCCGTGACCATCCTCCAGCGTGAGAATAAGTACAGGATAATCGGAGAAGAAGAAGAAGAAGTGATGTGCTAAAAAGTAGTTTAATAAATGTAACTAAATTAACCTAATTCTAGTCTCTAAGTAATACTTTATACTCACTAAAACGCACTAAACTACTAACCGGCAAGTGTACCGATCGACTCTAGTATAGCTAATGTAAGTCCGGATATCGAACCCACGAGACTCTAGCGAACTACGTTAACAACCCTATCTAGACTACGACGGAAACAGACATACTATTTGTTTAATTGATTGGAGGGATTTTACTAAAAAACCTAAAATTGTAATTAAATTAAATTAAACTAATTTACTAAACTAATCACTACGAATTACCTTGGACTTACTCAGATGGTGGAAACACTACCTAGACTGGAATCCTGATTGCTTTTAGTAACAATTTTATTAGGAAATTGATTAATATGGAAACGGGATCATAAAATTTTCACCTTTCCGAATACCGAATAGGACTCCTAACCCTTCTCAAGAGCACACTATAGCATCCTAGAGGCTGTTTCGTGTATCGGTTATTAGACTCCCTCTCGAGACACCTAATGGGTTTATGAAAGTACCTTACAAAGCTCACTCCCTCTCGAGACCCAAACCCAAGGTAGACTTGCTTTCTTTATTAGACTTGTTAGACAATAGCCAATAGGTTTACTCCCTGAGGCCCCTACCTTTCCGTTTAATGACTTAGACTAACAATAATCTCACACCTCTCAGCTATTGAGAATTAGTAGAACACCTAATTTATAAGATTACCGAATACTACTTCTAAGGTTTATCGACCGACTCAACCTAAAGATTAAAGATTTATTAAGTGATATTGACAGTCACCAAAATCTAAAACCTAGCACGACTCTATTATGTGATAAAGACCATCACCAAGATTCATGAGAAGTAACAAACAATATTCAAACAATATTAAGCATGCATATACATCTAATCAATAGAATAAGTCGCCTACAATTCATAAACAATCCATAAAAATCAAATATCCTTTAATGAAAATCGAAACTTTAAACAATCATTCATCCATCTAGGTAGTACAAAGAACTTAGCCAATCAAAGTCATTGAATTTATCACAAACAAAGTATTATTAACTCATGAAACATAGTTGAAGGAAAGACACGAAAGTAAAGACACCCGAGTGGCAGAATTGCACCGAGGGTGATTTCCTAAGCTTCGAGTCTTCAACCGGCAGCTTCAATCACTCGAAAACGCTCCACAAGATATTCCAAATTCGTCCAAAGCCTTGCTAATTCGTAAGTTAGGTCAAAACTTGACCTTTAAGATGATTATATATGTTTCAGCAAGACTCCTGCAGCCTTACAAACACTAAGCCGAAAAACCAACCCTACGCGTTGCGTGTAGGGCCTTCAATACAACCGCTGGGTAGCACGACGCTATGATCCTGCACAATTATTATTTAATTGCTATGCGTCACGTGTAGCCTATAACCATGAGGCATCGCGTAGTGTCTAAGCCTATTTTGCTAGATTTCATCGTTTTGCGTTCCCGTTGCACTCCAAGTCGTCCCGAATCCAACCGTTAGCTCTTTTCCAGCTAATTTAATCCATTTTAAGCTCTTTCAGCAACCGGGACCTGTACAAACAAAAATTATCAAAAGAAACTATTCTAACTACGAAACCGAAATGAAACAATACAAAAACTAAACAAACTCTACACGATAAATAGATGTATTTTACAATACATCAAATATCCCCACACTTACTCTTTTTTCGTCCTCGAAAAAGAATCCATGCAAATGGAATCAGAGATGGATTTATGTTCGGCTAAAAAATATACTACTTATTAAAAATCAAAACTTGTGTTAGCCAGGATTGCAAATATACTTGTCCCTTTAAACCCAAACCCGGTTCCAAGCCCTTATCATGCAATTTATGTTCAAGTGCGGTCAATCTTCCTAGGGTCTCACACTAAAAGGCACCATACATCTAATCCCGCCTCAAGCTTGTAGAACAAAGGAACGAGTTACTTAACCCATTTCCTAACCGTTTTATACCCAAAATCAAGAGAATTTAAACTCAATTTTTTCTCTTTCTTTTTTCTTCTTTTTTTTTCTTGAGCATTAGACTTTTGCTTCACCTAACCCAGAGGCTGTCTCAACCAGAGTCACCATCCCCGAGAGCAACAACGTAGGCGTCGGTAAATTTTGCAATTTTTTCATTCAACCACCCTAAAGGCAATCTAAGTCAGAGTCACCATCCCCAACGAATATTACATAGGCCTGGCCTATCTTTTTCCAATCTAGCTCACTTATTTTTTTCATGACTAGAAGTTCTAAAAATTTCGGCTTATAATGGCATTCTTTATACTATTATTGGTGGTTTCAATTTCCCATTTTTCCTAGATGAGTACCCACTAGTAAACCGACAATTAAGGTATTTTAAGATCAAAGGAACCTAGAACCTACTCGGGCCTACCTGCATATTCCAAACTAGACACAAGCTCGACTTATTTAAACTCATATTATCATTATTTGAACCCGAACAAAAACCCATCTTTTCTATCATTTCCATCTTTATTTTGCAAACTTTTTATTCAAAAGATATTTTCTATTTTTCATTTTTTTTGGATTTATCAAGTTTTTAATTTTTTTTTTCAAATTCTTATGACTCGACTAACCACTACGACTATGTATCCCATCCCCACACTTAAAGATTGCATTGTCCCTAAAGCAAGAACAAGAATACGACTCAAGCTAACTACCAAAACTAAAAATAATAAATAAATAAATAAAATATAAAAATATACAAGTGAAATGACTTAGCTGAATATGCGAGAATGTCAATGTGCCAGCCAATTGCAAATATACCCTCCAATTCGAACACGCTTAACAAACAATTCCTAACTCTATGCAACGCAAATGAACGCGACATACACAACACCATACCTATCAAATAAACATAACATAACATAACAAACCATAACATATCATGATAGATAAGTGTCTAAAAACATCCAGCCATACAAACCAAACTACCCCATCCCAACCAACCAAGTATCAAAATATTCAAAAATAGGGGTACAGACCGGATTAAATTAAAAACAACATAAAAGAAAAGAAAGCATAAGAATCCTTCAACAAGCACCAACTGTTGCCATCCCCACACTACTCCTCGTCATCACTCTCCATCTCCTCCTCCTCACTATCATCCTCGCTACCCTGCTCATAAACCGGAAACTCCGATGTCGGATCCACATAACCACCCTGACCAGAACCCGAACCTCCCTGCTGACCTGAACTACCTAGATCACTAGGATCATAGCCTCCTAGCATCGGAAACTGAATCGGATCAATATATGGCTGGAAAAGTCCGGTACATTCATACTCATACGTCCCATCATGTACCGAATCGCTCCATCCTACCTATCAATCCTACTAAACCCTAAATTGTGATATCCCGGGTTTTTCGGATAACTTACACGTGATATTTGTCGAATAGTATATATGCTAAGTATTCAACGTGCATGAATTAAATACGTGTTGTGTGTTGTGTGGATTTTTAGTTATATATGTATGTATAATAAATATGCACACGAACCGAACCGCGACACAAACACGAACCGAACTCTTTGTGAAACTAGGAAACCTGAAACCCAAGTCTTCGGCCGCGAGATGTAGATCTCAAACCTTAAGCCATTCTCGGCCATATGCAACCCAAACCACAAACCTAAACCAAGAACAAGCTCAAACATGTCTCGGCCATAAAATCAAAACCAAACCGAAACCCATAGCATGCAACTTAAGTTCTCGGCCACGTGATCAAGACCCAAACCAAACCACCCAAGCTCCCTTGCGGCCGCATACAAACCCAAACCGTAACCCTTCCCTTTTAACCCTCACCCTATTCCTTGCGCCTATATATACTAACACTTATGCATGCTCTATACACAACACAAAACCCTAGAGTTTCATTGCCGTCGGCTGCCTTACCCTCATCATCATCTCGGGCGCAGCAAGCAACAGCTTTCCTGCTTCTTTCCTCGGTCGCAGCAAGCAGCAGCCGGAGCTTTTATCAACTCAGTCGCAAAACAGCCCACTATTCTTTCCAGTCACGAACAACATCCTTTTCTAGGTCACGGATCTTCTCGGTTGCAAGCAATCTTCGATCACCGGACTCCTTAGCTTAATCACGGTTCGTTTACCTTATCATATGATACAAGACCATATGCGGATACATGTGTGTGACTTTGTTGTGTTCGGATCATATGATTGTATTGTCTCCGATAAATATGCATGCTTGAATGATTTGTTGTCTCGGATTATATATGCTTGAATGATTTGTTGTCTCGGATTATATATGCTTGAATGTTTAGTTGTCTCGGATTATATGTATGTTTGAATGGCTAGTTGTTTCGGATATATGTGTGCTGTTCTCAGATCGCATAACGGTATAATTTCGGATTGTTAATACAAGATTGAGAGATTGGAATGAATTTGAAAGCTGAATACATATGGGCTGTGTTTTGTTTATAATAACTAGAAGTAAGAACTAGGGTTTGCATGGATGAGATATTGGTATTAATCTAGGATTAGAAATCGGTTTTAGATCGCCTAGATTAGTCGTTTGAACGGGATTACACGAGTTTATGATAAAGATATGCTGAAACAGGATGCTGATTAAAAGTTACAGCCGACTTCATCTGGCTGTAACACGGTCATTAGTTGTCGAAAAACGGATTTTCTGATATCTAGAACGTAGAGATTTGAATAAGGAATCTAATGGCGCTGGATTCGTAATTTTCTGAAATCGTTTGATATTTTTAAAGGGCCAAACAAGTTCAGTAGCTAAAGCTGTGAAAAGTCTGGAATTTTGTTGGCTGTTTATCAAGTTGGATTTTAAAATCAGTAGGGAGTTGAGTCATGATTTTTGTACAGAAACTAGGTATAGAAATTTCCGGGCAACTCCAACTGGAATTTTGTTAATCGGACGATCAGTGATTTTTAAATAAATTCTTCCGTGGACTGCAGTCAGAAAGCAGTAAATCTGACTGCAGCTTAATGAATTAATATTTATGGCTAATTGGTAAAGATTTAGGACTTGGAAAAATTATATAAATTTCTATGGTATAAATGTCACCTACTGTAAAAATATGGGAATTTTTGGAATGTTAGAACTATTTTATAAAAATCCTAGAAAACAGCTGAATAATTGAGTGTTAAGTAGAAAGTTGATAACTTGTGATTGTATGCATAAAGTGTTGTATGGATTTGGAATATGTTCATGATAAGATGTTTGATTTCTATGATCACATGAGAATACTTGCATGCATGTTTGAGTGTTAGATATGTTGTTTGTGTGTATCACTTTGTGAGTAAATTGCGTGTGGAATTTGTATTGGTGTGATTTCACACTGACGTGTAATTAATTGGTTTGTTAGGACGCAACTAGCGGTCCCATCTCTTATAACATCTTTGCTACACTAACCGAGCAAATAAAGGTGAGTTCACGGCCCCTAACTTTATCCGGTTTTTAAACAACAGGGGGAGAAACATGTTTACACTCTCAAACTCAATCTCTTTACGTTATACGAATTTAACGTCACATAACTATACGGTAACTAAGTTAATGTTAATGTAATGTTATGGTCACTAAGCAGCTTTATCACTTAAGTCCTCGACAATCTCCTCGGATCGTTAGTATTTGGGTTAAATAGCGGGGGAATTATAAGTAGTACTACTGGGCCCGACAAGCCCCATCCGAGCTAGTCGTGCTAGCCGACCTGGTATGGTCAACGGGTGAATAATTGGCCTAACACCGCCATGGTCATGTGATAGGCCTGGCAAAACGGAGGCACAACAGTCAGCTTCGATCGCGAACTCTTACGTGACATGACTTTAGGCTAGCTACCTATATACATTAATATTGAACTTAATTACGGATCAACTTAATATTCCGGGTTTGGAATATTGGAAACATCAACTTATTATCCCGGGTTGGGGATAATGGAAACAACAACTTAATATTCCGGGTTGGGAATATTGGAAGCAAAAACTTATTATTCCGGGATTGGAATAATGGAACTGATACGTTATCCCGGGTTGGGGATAACGGAGTAACAAACTATAACCGAACAAACAAATTTATGAAAACCTGTGAACTCACTCATCTTTAATGTTGACACTTGTTTCTTTACATGTTTCTCAGGACGCTAGGAGCTCTAGGTGCACGCACATGCATTGAACAAGACATCTTTATCGAGTCTCATTTATTAACATTGTTTTGGGATTTTTCATTTGTTTTGGCGTTTGTGTTGGCGCCCGCATCACTACTTATTTATGCTTCCGCTCAAACTTAAAACTAATGCTCTGCTAAATATTGGTAATTGATATAAAATCTAAAATGAACGATTTTGGAAAACGTATTATCAAACCATGTAGAGTCGTTCGACGTACTAGTGTTTCAGATTCTGGTTTGTTCACACGCCTCGCGGTAGAACTCCGCAAGTGGAAATTGAGGGTGTGACAGATTGGTATCAGAGCCACTTGCTATAGAGAACCAGGTTTGCATTAGAAGTAGATCTAAACTATAGCTGATATCACGACACTAGACCTAGTTTGGCACCGAATTATTATCTTGTTATGCAATATACCACAATTGTGTTTGGTAGATTATGCCTTCATAATAAGAAATGAAAACAACTCATAACTAACTACACGACCAAACAGGCAATGTCATCATCCTCATCGTCATCATCATCCGACAGACTTACGCCACCAAGGGCACCAGGAAAGGCACCAATGGTGGAACCCATACTACCTTATGGCGTAGAGACACGCTCAGCGGCGAGAAAGAGGCTCGCTCTGGGGGAGGAGTCGTCGTTGCGCCCAACTATTGCTGTACCGGTTGAACCGGTTAATCCTGTAGAAATAGGCATTGACATGCTTAGAATCCTAGTGCATACACAACAAAAACAGTTAGAAAGAATGCAGGAAACCATCTTAGCACAAGGATGGATGATCCGACACCTTACCGGAAAGACCGACTCGCTCGAGGAAGAGCATCGTACGAGCAAGATAGCTCGTAACACCATAGCCAGAGATCTGCGTGCTGAGCAGATAAGAGCCGACTGGCTGGAGGACAGAGTCCTGGAAAACAGTTGGAACATTCAGGAACTGCAAAATCAAGCACTTGAACCAGCACCGGCCCCTCCAGTGCCGGTAGAGGAGGATCCAGAGGAAGATCCAGAGGAAGATCCAGAGGAGGATCCTGAAGAGGATCCGGAGGAGGACCCAGCTGAGGAAGCTGGAAATGACGCACAGGATGACGGCAACGACAATGACTTGGGGGATGGAGATGTAGACGACTGACACGTCTCGTTTATATTATTTGTTTTCCTCTAGTTTATTATTTTCCATTTGTGTTTAAACTTGAAACTTTATAGTAAATTCGTATGTTTGATTTACACTTTTGTAAGACGTTGAGATTTTAGTTAATCAAGTATTTCTTTTGACTATTTAACATATTGAGTTGGCATAACTTAATAATTATTAAAGAACGAAGTAGGATAACCATATTGGATGTATAGACTGATCGGGGTGTGCTTGTGTTGTGTTTCGAAGATCTAAATGGCGACGGGAAGACGTGGAAACCTTAACTTGACGCCCGAAGAGCTAGCTGCCATGATTCAGGAGCATGTGAACGCAGCTTTAGCGGGTGTTCAGAACCAGCCGGCAGGTAACCATTATTAAATTTTCGCGTGGAAATCTAATAGTGAGGCTAGTAAAATTCCTTGCTGACTTCCTGTTCTCTGTCAGCAGGAGGGGGCTTTAACCCCTATAAGATGTTCCTTGACGCAAAGCCTAGCAAATTCTCGGGGCGGAAGGACCCATTGGATTGGTCCGCTGGATAGAAAAATCAGAATCCGTTTTTGAAATGTGCAACTGCCTAGAGGCAAACAAGGTCAAATACGCAGCCTCAACGCTGGAAGATGGGGCACTGACATGGTGGAATGCCCAAGTTCAAACCCGTGGGCTTATAGCTGCGAACGCAATGGCATGGACTGAGTTCAAGGCCCTGATTAAAGAGGAGTACTGTCCACGAGACAGAGTGCAACAATTGGAGCAAGCTCTATGGAACCACAAGATGGTGGGATCGGAAATTGAAGCTTACACTGCAAAACATCATGACTTAGTATTTCTGTGTCCCGATTTGGCCAACACGGTGGAGAAAAGACTCGAGTTCTATCTCGGGGGTCTGGTTCCGGAAATTCAGGGTATGGTGATGTCTAGTAACCCTGTAACTGAACATCAAGCAATCCGACTGGCTCACAAACTCACCGATAAAGCGGTGGAACAGAAGAAACTGCCAGCACGGGGTACCACTGAAGTCGCCCCAGATAACAAAAGAAAATTTGAAGACTCCATTGTTCGACAGCCTTCGTCATCACATCCGCAGCAAGGGAACCAGAAACGGTTCAATCATTACCACAGCCACCGGGGTCATCAAAATCATCTCGCCAACAACAACAACAACAACAACAACAATATCAACAACCCAAATGCAAGCGGCTATGCGGGCCGAAAGCCGCAGTGCAACCGCTGTAATCTCCACCATAACGGCCCTTGTGCCGGAAGTCGCTGCCAAAGATGTGGCAAGATGGGACATGCAGCAAAGGATTGTCGTGGGGAAATCATGTCCCGACAAAATCAGAACCAGCCCCAAGGTCAGCAGCAGGGTATAAACCGGGGATGCTATCAGTGTGGTAGCACCGCTCATTTCAGAAAAGACTGCCCACAGTTGCGCAACAACAACAATAATGGTGGAAACAACCACAACAACCGCAACAATAATAACAACAACAATAATGGGAACGGTGGCACAGGAGGTGCCAAAGGTCGCGCATTTACATTGGGCCGCGAAGAGGCCAGAAACGACACGAACGTGGTCACCGGTAAGTTTCCCCTTAATGAACATTTTGCTACTGTGCTTTTTGATACGGGTGCGGATAGGAGTTTTATATCTGAGTCTTTTAGGAAGAACTTAAATCTCACGTTTAAACCATTAGAAACCCCTTATGTGATAGAATTAGCCAATGGTAAATCGGTAGATGTGACCCAAATCGTATCCGGCTGTCAACTCAAACTCGCGGGCCACACTTTTACCATTGATCTGATGACAACTACCCTGGGTAGTTTTGACGTGGTAGTCGGAATGGACTGGCTATCCGACGTCCGGGCTGAAGTCCTCTGCTTTGAAAAATCTATCCGTATTCCACTCTCGAACGACGAAATCCTGACAGTACAAGGCGATAAGGCAAGCGCCGTCACCAACATCATCTCATACATGCAAGCGCAGAAGTATCTTCGGAAAAAGAAGTCCTTCGCTTTACTCGCACTAATTACCGAACAGCCTAAGGACGAGAAACGCATAGAAGACATCCCTGTCGTCTGTGATTTTTCCGATGTATTCCCAGAAGAACTACCTGGTCTTCCACCACATCGACAATTGGAGTTTGAAATCGAATTGGCAAGCAATGCAACTCCTATCGCCAAGGCTCCATACCGCCTAGCTCCAGCCGAGCTACAGGAGCTGTCGACCCAACTACAAGAGCTGTTGGAAAAAGGATTTATCCGACCAAGCGTTTCGCCATGGGAGCTCCAGTCCTGTTTGTCAAGAAAAAGGACGGGACTTTCCGCATGTGCATCGACTATAGGGAACTCAACAAGGTTACAGTCAAGAACTGATACCCGTTACCTCGCATCGACGATCTATTCGACCAACTGCAAGGGTCAAGTTACTACTCTAAGATTGATTTACGGTCCGGTTATCATCAGCTACGCGTCAGGGAGGAGGATATCGCTAAGACAGCATTTCGCACTCGGTATGGCCATTACGAGTTTTTGGTCATGCCATTCGGTCTTACTAACGCACCTGCGGTATTCATGGACCTCATGAACCGCGTGTGTAAACCATACCTCGACAAATTTGTCATCGTGTTCATCGATGACATACTCATCTACTCCAAAAGTGAAGAAGAGCATGCTGAGCATCTACGATTACTGCTAGGATTACTTCAACAGGAAAAGCTATATGCCAAGCTCTCAAAGTGTGATTTCTGGATCCGGGAAGTTCAGTTTCTCGGGCACGTCGTGAATGAAAAGGGTATCCATGTAGACCCTGCCAAGATTGAATCCATCAAAAACTGGGAAGCACGTAAGACACCGACGGAGATCCGCCAATTCTTAGGATTGGCTGGTTACTACAGACGCTTCATCGAGGGGTTTTCAAAGATTGCACAACCGCTCACTACCCTTACCCAGAAAGGCATCAAGTATGCTTGGGGTGAAAAACAAGAAGCAGCATTTCAATTGCTGAAGCAGAAACTTTGCAGTGCACCCATTCTGTCCTTACCGGAAGGGACAGATGACTTCGTAGTGTATTGTGATGCTTCCATTCAGGGATTGGGATGCGTACTCATGCAACGCGATAAGGTCATCGCGTATGCGTCGCGACAGCTGAAGGTCCACGAGAAAAACTACACAACGCATGACCTGGAATTGGGAGCAGTAGTGTTTGCACTTAAGATTTGGAGACACTACCTCTATGGAACGAAGTGCACAATCTTTACTGACCACAAAAGCCTTCAACACATCTTTGATCAGAAGGAGTTGAACATGCGACAGCGTCGCTGGGTCGAACTCTTGAACGATTATGAGTGTGCCATTCGGTATCACCCGGGTAAAGCTAACGTGGTAGCTGATGCCCTCAGTAGGAAAGAACACTTGAAACCTCGTCGTGTACGAGCACTACAACTCACTATTCATTCGGGGCTACCCGATCAAATACGCGACGCCCAGTTAGAAGCAGTTAAGGAGGAAAACATCAAAGCCGAATCAGTGGGAAAAATGGAACGTGATTGGGAAGTAAAGCCCAATGGAGCCCGGCATTTCATGAATCGCATATGGGTACCTCTCTACGGAAACCTTAGAGAGCTAGTCATGGACGAAGCTCACAAATCTCGATACTCTGTCCATCCGGGTTCGGATAAGATGTATCAAGACCTTAAAGTTGCGTATTGGTGGCCCAACATGAAAGCCGATATAGCCACCTACGTGAGTAAATGTTTGACTTGTGCAAAAGTCAAGGTGGAGTATCAAAAGCCATCGGGGCTACTCCAACAACCTGAGATCCCAGTGTGGAAGTGGGATCAGATCTCAATGGATTTCATCACTAAACTCCCGCGAACCTTGGGTGGTTGCGATACCATCTGGGTGATCGTGGATCGTTTAACTAAGTCCGCACACTTCCTAGCTATTAAAGAAACAGATAAGATGGAGAAGTTGACTCGCATCTACATTAAGGAAGTAGTTTCTCGGCACGGTGTGCCAACGTCCATCATCTCAGACAGAGATGCTCGCTTCACGTCAAACTTCTGGCGGTCACTCCAGAAAGCGTTGGGAACCCGCTTGGATATGAGCACAGCTTATCACCCTCAGACTGATGGTCAAAGCGAAAGGACCATACAGACCTTGGAAGACATGCTTAGGGCATGCGTTGTGGACTTCGGAAATAATTGGGAAATTCACCTGCCTCTAGTAGAATTCTCATATAACAACAGCTATCACACGAGTATTTCGGCAGCACCGTTTGAGGCATTATACGGTCGTAAATGTAGATCACCGGTCTGCTGGGCAGAAGTCGGTAACAGTCAACTCACAGGCCCTGAGTTAATACTTGAGGCTACTGAAAAGATTGTACAAATCAGAAACCGCATGGCTGCGGCACGAGATCGACAGAAAAGCTACGCTGATCAACGACGCAAACCGCTCGAATTTCGAGTAGGCGATCGCGTCCTACTAAAGGTGTCACCCTGGAAGGGTGTAATCCGCTTTGGAAAACGGGGCAAACTTAACCCACGGTACGTAGGCCCGTTTGTAATCTTGAAACGAATCGGACCCGTAGCATACCAATTAGACCTTCCTGCCGAACTCAGTGGAGTTCACAACGTATTTCACGTGTCAAATCTGAAGAAGTGTCTATCTGATGAAACTTTAGTTATTCCATTGGATGAGATCCAAGTGGATGAACAACTACACTTCGTGGAAAAGCCTATTGAGATCATGGATCGTGAGATCAAGACTCGAAGGCACAGCAAGATTCCAATCGTTAAAGTTCGTTGGGACTCTAAGCGTGGACCGGAGTTCACGTGGGAAAGAGAGGACCAAATGAAAAGCAAATACCCACATCTCTTCGAAACTGAACAGCAAACTAACGATACCACTAACTAAATTTTCGGGACGAAAATTCTTTCAACATGGGGATGATGTGACAACCTGGAAATTTCTCATACTTTCGTGTACTATTGTTGACTAAATTCTTGTGCATGGCACTTGGATATCTTTGTGTATGACACTTGGGAACTTCTTGTAACGTTGTGTACTATCATTAACGAACTAACTCTTTGTGCGTGGCACTCTGAACATGTACGCTACATGCTAAACCGCGTTTACTCAATTTTCGGGACGAAAATTCTTTCAACATGGGGATAATGTGATATCCCGGGTTTTTCGGATAACTTACACGTGATATTTGTCGAATAGTATATATGCTAAGTATTCAACGTGCATGAATTAAATACGTGTTGTGTGTTGTGTGGATTTTTAGTTATATATGTATGTATAATAAATATGCACACGAACCGAACCGCGACACAAACACAAACCGAACTCTTTGTGAAACTAGGAAACCTGAAACCCAAGTCTTCGGCCGCGAGATGTAGATCTCAAACCTTAAGCCATTCTCGGCCATATGCAACCCAAACCACAAACCTAAACAAAGAACAAGCTCAAACATGTCTCGGCCATAAAATCAAAACCAAACCGAAACCCATAGCATGCAACTTTAGTTCTCGGCCACGTGATCAAGACCCAAACCAAACCACCCAAGCTCCCTTGCGGCCGCATACAAACCCAAACCGTAACCCTTCCCTTTTAACCCTCACCCTATTCCTTGCGCCTATATATACTAACACTTATGCATGCTCTATACACAACACAAAACCCTAGAGTTTCATTGCCGTCGGCTGCCTTACCCTCATCATCATCTCGGTCGCAGCAAGCAACAGCTTTCCTGCTTCTTTCCTCGGTCGCAGCAAGCAGCAGCCGGAGCTTTTATCAACTCAGTCGCAAAACAGCCCACTATTCTTTCCAGTCACGAACAACATCCTTTTCTAGGTCACGGATCTTCTCGGTTGCAAGCAATCTTCGATCACCGGACTCCTTAGCTTAATCACGGTTCGTTTACCTTATCATATGATACAAGACCATATGCGGATACATGTGTGTGACTTTGTTGTGTTCGGATCATATGATTGTATTGTCTCAGATAAATATGCATGCTTGAATGATTTGTTGTCTCGGATTATATATGCTTGAATGATTTGTTGTCTCGGATTATATATGCTTGAATGATTTGTTGTCTCGGATTATATATGCTTGAATGATTTGTTGTCTCGGATTATATATGCTTGAATGTTTAGTTGTCTCGGATTATATGTATGTTTGAATGGCTAGTTGTTTCGGATATATGTGTGCTGTTCTCAGATCGCATAACGGTATAATTTCGGATTGTTAATACAAGATTGAGAGATTGGAATGAATTTGAAAGCTGAATACATATGGGCTGTGTTTTGTTTATAATAACTAGAAGTAAGAACTAGGGTTTGCATGGATGAGATATTGGTATTAATCTAGGATTAGAAATCGGTTTTAGATCGCCTAGATTAGTCGTTTGAACGGGATTACACGAGTTTATGATAAAGATATGCTGAAACAGGATGCTGATTAAAAGTTACAGCCGACTTCATCTGGCTGTAACACGGTCATTAGTTGTCGAAAAACGGATTTTCTGATATCTAGAACGTAGAGATTTGAATAAGGAATCTAATGGCGCCGGATTCGTAATTTTCTGAAATCGTTTGATATTTTTAAAGGGCCAAACAAGTTTAGTAGCTAAAGCTGTGAAAATTCTGGAATTTTGTTGGCTGTTTATCAAGTTGGATTTTAAAATCAGTAGGGAGTTGAGTCATGATTTTTGTACAGCAACTAGGTATAGAAATTTCCGGGCAACTCCAACTGGAATTTTGTTAATCGGACGATCAGTGATTTTTAAATAAATTCTTCCGTGGACTGCAGTCAGAAAGCGGTAAATCTGACTGCAGCTTAATGAATTAATATTTATGGCTAATTGGTAAAGATTTAGGACTTGGAAAAATTATATAAATTTCTATGGTATAAATGTCACCTACTGTAAAAATATGGGAATTTTTGGAATGTTAGAACTATTTTATAAAAATCCTAGAAAACAGCTGAATAATTGAGTGTTAAGCAGAAAGTTGATAACTTGTGATTGTATGCATAAAGTGTTGTATGGATTTGGAATATGTTCATGATAAGTTGTTTGATTTCTATGATCACATGAGAATACTTGCATGCATGTTTGAGTGTTAGATATGTTGTTTGTGTGTATCACTTTGTGAGTAAATTGCGTGTGGAATTTGTATTGGTGTGATTTCACACTGACGTGTAATTAATTGGTTTGTTAGGACGCAACTAGCGGTCCCATCTCTTATAACATCTTTGCTACACTAACCGAGCAAATAAAGGTGAGTTCACGGCCCCTAACTTTATCCGGTTTTTAAACAACAGGGGGAGAAACATGTATACACTCTCAAACTCAATCTCTTTACGTTATACGAATTTAACGTCACATAACTATACGGTAACTAAGTTAATGTTAATGTAATGTTATGGTCACTAAGCAGCTTTATCACTTAAGTCCTCGACAATCTCCTCGGATCGTTAGTATTTGGGTTAAATAGCGGGGAATTATAAGTAGTACTGCTGGGCCCGACAAGCCCCATCCGAGCTAGTCGCGCTAGCCGACCTGGTATGGTCAACGGGTGAATAATTGGCCTAACACCGCCATGGTCATGTGATAGGCCTGGCAAAACGGAGGCACAACAGTCAGCTTCGATTGCGAACTCTTACGTGACATGACTTTAGGCTAGCTACCTATATACATTAATATTGAACTTAATTACGGATCAACTTAATATTCCGGGTTTGGAATATTGGAAACATCAACTTATTATCCCGGGTTGGGGATAATGGAAACAACAACTTAATATTCCGGGTTGGGAATATTGGAAGCAACAACTTATTATTCCGGGATTGGAATAATGGAACTGATACGTTATCCCGGGTTGGGGATAACGGAGTAACAAACTATAACCGAACAAACAAATTTATGAAAACCTGTGAACTCACTCATCTTTAATGTTGACACTTGTTTCTTTACATGTTTCTCAGGACGCTAGGAGCTCTAGGTGCACGCACATGCATTGAACAAGACATCTTTATCGAGTCTCATTTATTAATATTGTTTTGGGATTTTTCATTTGTTTTGGCGTTTGTGTTGGCGCCCGCATCACTACTTATTTATGCTTCCGCTCAAACTTAAAACTAATGCTCTGCTAAATATTGGTAATTGATATAAAATCTAAAATGAACGATTTTGGAAAACGTATTATCAAACCATGTAGAGTCGTTCGACGTACTAGTGTTTCAGATTCTGGTTTGTTCACACGCCTCGCGGTAGAACTCCGCAAGTGGAAATTGAGGGTGTGACAGATTGGTATCAGAGCCACTAGCTATAGAGAACCAGGTTTGCATTAGAAGTAGATCTAAACTATAGCTGATATCACGACACTAGACCTAGTTTGGCACCGAATTATTATCTTGTTATGCAATAAACCACAATTGTGTTTGGTATATTATGCCTTCATAATAAGAAATGAAAACAACTCATAACTAACTACACGACCAAACAGGCAATGTCATCATCCTCATCGTCATCATCATCCGACAGACTTACGCCACCAAGGGCACCAGGAAAGGCACCAATGGTGGAACCCATACTACCTTATGGCGTAGAGACACGCTCAGCGGCGAGAAAGAGGCTCGCTCTGGGGGAGGAGTCGTCGTTGCGCCCAACTATTGCTGTACCGGTTGAACCGGTTAATCCTGTAGAAATAGGAATTGACATGCTTAGAATCCTAGTGCATACACAACAAAAACAGTTAGAAAGAATGCAGGAAACCATCTTAGCACAAGGATGGATGATCCGACACCTTACCGGAAAGACCGACTCGCTCGAGGAAGAGCATCGTACGAGCAAGATAGCTCGTAACACCATAGCCAGAGATCTGCGTGCTGAGCAGATAAGAGCCGACTGGCTGGAGGACAGAGTCCTGGAAAACAGTTGGAACATTCAGGAACTGAAAAATCAAGCACTTGAACCAGCACCGGCCCCTCCAGTGCCGGTAGAGGAGGATCCGGAGGAGGACCCAGCTGAGGAAGCTGGAAATGACGCACAGGATGACGGCAACGACAATGACTTGGGGGATGGAGATGTAGACGACTGACACGTCTCGTTTATATTATTTGTTTTCCTCCAGTTTATTATTTTCCATTTGTGTTTAAACTTGAAACTTTATAGTAAATTCATATGTTTGATTTACACTTTTGTAAGACGTTGAGATTTTAGTTAATCAAGTATTTCTTTTGACTATTTAACATATTGAGTTGGCATAACTTAATAATTATTAAAGAACGAAGTAGGATAACCATATTGGATGTATAGACTGATCGGGGTGTGCTTGTGTTGTGTTTCGAAGATCTAAATGGCGACGGGAAGACGTGGAAACCTTAACTTGACGCCCGAAGAGCTAGCTGCCATGATTCAGGAGCATGTGAACGCAGCTTTAGCGGGTGTTCAGAACCAGCCGGCAGGTAACCATTATTAAATTTTCGCGTGGAAATCTAATAGTGAGGCTAGTAAAATTCCTTGCTGACTTCCTGTTCTCTGTCAGCAGGAGGGGGCTTTAACCCCTATAAGATGTTCCTTGACGCAAAGCCTTGCAAATTCTCGGGGGCGGAAGGACCCATTGGATTGGTCCGCTGGATCGAAAAATCAGAATCCGTTTTTGAAATGTGCCACTGCCTAGAGGCAAACAAGGTCAAATACTCAGCCTCAACGCTGGAAGATGGGGCACTGACATGGTGGAATGCCCAAGTTCAAACCCATGGGCTTATAGCTGCGAACGCAATGGCATGGACTGAGTTCAAGGCCCTGATTAAAGAGGAGTACTGTCCACGAGACAGAGTGCAACAATTGGAGCAAGCTCTATGGAACCACAAGATGGTGGGATCGGAAATTGAAGCTTACACTGCAAAACATCATGACTTAGTATTTCTGTGTCCCGATTTGGCCAACACGGTGGAGAAAAGACTCGAGTTCTATCTCGGGGGTCTGGTTCCGGAAATTCAGGGTATGGTGATGTCTAGTAACCCTGTAACTGAACATCAAGCAATCCGACTGGCTCACAAACTCACCGATAAAGCGGTGGAACAGAAGAAACTGCCAGCACGGGGTACCACTGAAGTCGCCCCAGATAACAAAAGAAAATTTGAAGACTCCACTGTTCGACAGCCTTCGTCATCACATCCGCAGCAAGGGAACCAGAAACGGTTCAATCATTACCACAGCCACCGGGGTCATCAAAATCATCTCGCCAACAACAACAACAACAATATCAACAACCCGAATGCAAGCGGCTATGCGGGCCGAAAGCCGCAGTGCAACCGCTGTAATCTCCACCATAACGGCCCTTGTGCCGGAAGTCGCTGCCAAAGTTGTGGCAAGATGGGACATGCAGCAAAGGATTGTCGTGGGGAAATCATGTCCCGACAAAATCAGAACCAGCCCCAAGGTCAGCAGCAGGGTATAAACCGGGGATGCTATCAGTGTGGTAGCACCGCTCATTTCAGAAAAGACTGCCCACAGTTGCGCAACAACAACAATAATGGTGGAAACAACCATAACAACCGCAACAATAATAACAACAACAATAATGGGAACGGTGGCACAGGAGGTGCCAAAGGTCGCGCATTTACATTGGGCCGCGAAGAGGCCAGAAACGACACGAACGTGGTCACCGGTAAGTTTCCCCTTAATGAACATTTTGCTACTGTGCTTTTTGATACGGGTGCGGATAGGAGTTTTATATCTGAGTCTTTTAGGAAGAACCTAAATCTCACGTTTAAACCATTAGAGACCCCTTATGTGATAGAATTAGCCAATGGTAAATCGGTAGATGTGACCCAAATCGTATCCGGCTGTCAACTCAAACTCGCGGGCCACACTTTTACCATTGATCTGATGACAACTACCCTGGGTAGTTTTGACGTGGTAGTCGGAATGGACTGGCTATCCGACGTCCGGGCTGAAGTCCTCTGCTTTGAAAAATCTATCCGTATTCCACTCTCGAACGACGAAATCCTGACAGTACAAGGCGATAAGGCAAGCGCCGTCACCAACATCATCTCATACATGCAAGCGCAGAAGTATCTTCGGAAAAAGAATTCCTTTGCTTTACTCGCACTAATTACCGAACAGCCTAAGGACGAGAAACGCATAGAAGACATCCCTGTCGTCTGTGATTTTTCCGATGTATTCCCAGAAGAACTACCTGGTCTTCCACCACATCGACAATTGGAGTTTGAAATCGAATTGGCAAGAAATGCAACTCCTATCGCCAAGGCTCCATACCGCCTAGCTCCAGCCGAGCTACAGGAGCTGTCGACCCAACTACAAGAGCTGTTGGAAAAAGGATTTATCCGACCAAGCGTTTCGCCATGGGGAGCTCCAGTCCTGTTTGTCAAGAAAAAGGACGGGACTTTCCGCATGTGCATCGACTATAGGGAACTCAACAAGGTTACAGTCAAGAACTGATACCCGTTACCTCGCATCGACGATCTATTCGACCAACTGCAAGGGTCAAGTTACTACTCTAAGATTGATTTACGGTCCGGTTATCATCAGCTACGCGTCAGGGAGGAGGATATCGCTAAGACAGCATTTCGCACTCGGTATGGCCATTACGAGTTTTTGGTCATGCCATTCGGTCTTACTAACGCACCTGCGGTATTCATGGACCTCATGAACCGCGTGTGTAAACCATACCTCGACAAATTTGTCATCGTGTTCATCGATGACATACTCATCTACTCCAAAAGTGAAGAAGAGCATGCTGAGCATCTACGATTACTGCTAGGATTACTTCAACAGGAAAAGCTATATGCCAAGCTCTCAAAGTGTGATTTCTGGATCCGGGAAGTTCAGTTTCTCGGGCACGTCGTGAATGAAAAGGGTATCCATGTAGACCCTGCCAAGATTGAATCCATCAAAAACTGGGAAGCACGTAAGACACCGACGGAGATCCGCCAATTCTTAGGATTGGCTGGTTACTACAGACGCTTCATCGAGGGGTTTTCAAAGATTGCACAACCGCTCACTACCCTTACCCAGAAAGGCATCAAGTATGCTTGGGGTGAAAAACAAGAAGCAGCATTTCAATTGCTGAAGCAGAAACTTTGCAGTGCACCCATTCTGTCCTTACCGGAAGGGACAGATGACTTCGTAGTGTATTGTGATGCTTCCATTCAGGGATTGGGATGCGTACTCATGCAACGCGATAAGGTCATCGCGTATGCGTCGCGACAGCTGAAGGTCCACGAGAAAAACTACACAACGCATGACCTGGAATTGGGAGCAGTAGTGTTTGCACTTAAGATTTGGAGACACTACCTCTATGGAACGAAGTGCACAATCTTTACTGACCACAAAAGCCTTCAACACATCTTTGATCAGAAGGAGTTGAACATGCGACAGCGTCGCTGGGTCGAACTCTTGAACGATTATGAGTGTGCCATTCGGTATCACCCGGGTAAAGCTAACGTGGTAGCTGATGCCCTCAGTAGGAAAGAACACTTGAAACCTCGTCGTGTACGAGCACTACAACTCACTATTCATTCGGGGCTACCCGATCAAATACGCGACGCCCAGTTAGAAGCAGTTAAGGAGGAAAACATCAAAGCCGAATCAGTGGGAAAAATGGAACGTGATTGGGAAGTAAAGCCCAATGGAGCCCGGCATTTCATGAATCGCATATGGGTACCTCTCTACGGAAACCTTAGAGAGCTAGTCATGGACGAAGCTCACAAATCTCGATACTCTGTCCATCCGGGTTCGGATAAGATGTATCAAGACCTTAAAGTTGCGTATTGGTGGCCCAACATGAAAGCCGATATAGCCACCTACGTGAGTAAATGTTTGACTTGTGCAAAAGTCAAGGTGGAGTATCAAAAGCCATCGGGGCTACTCCAACAACCTGAGATCCCAGTGTGGAAGTGGGATCAGATCTCAATGGATTTCATCACTAAACTCCCGCGAACCTTGGGTGGTTGCGATACCATCTGGGTGATCGTGGATCGTTTAACTAAGTCCGCACACTTCCTAGCTATTAAAGAAACAGATAAGATGGAGAAGTTGACTCGCATCTACATTAAGGAAGTAGTTTCTCGGCACGGTGTGCCAACGTCCATCATCTCAGACAGAGATGCTCGCTTCACGTCAAACTTCTGGCGGTCACTCCAGAAAGCGTTGGGAACCCGCTTGGATATGAGCACAGCTTATCACCCTCAGACTGATGGTCAAAGCGAAAGGACCATACAGACCTTGGAAGACATGCTTAGGGCATGCGTTGTGGACTTCGGAAATAATTGGGAAATTCACCTGCCTCTAGTAGAATTCTCATATAACAACAGCTATCACACGAGTATTTCGGCAGCACCGTTTGAGGCATTATACGGTCGTAAATGTAGATCACCGGTCTGCTGGGCAGAAGTCGGTAACAGTCAACTCACAGGCCCTGAGTTAATACTTGAGGCTACTGAAAAGATTGTACAAATCAGAAACCGCATGGCGGCGGCACGAGATCGACAGAAAAGCTACGCTGATCAACGACGCAAACCGCTCGAATTTCGAGTAGGCGATCGCGTCCTACTAAAGGTGTCACCCTGGAAGGGTGTAATCCGCTTTGGAAAACGGGGCAAACTTAACCCACGGTACGTAGGCCCGTTTGTAATCTTGAAACGAATCGGACCCGTAGCATACCAATTAGACCTTCCTGCCGAACTCAGTGGAGTTCACAACGTATTTCACGTGTCAAATCTGAAGAAGTGTCTATCTGATGAAACTTTAGTTATTCCATTGGATGAGATCCAAGTGGATGAACAACTACACTTCGTGGAAAAGCCTATTGAGATCATGGATCGTGAGATCAAGACTCGAAGGCACAGCAAGATTCCAATCGTTAAAGTTCGTTGGGACTCTAAGCGTGGACCGGAGTTCACGTGGGAAAGAGAGGACCAAATGAAAAGCAAATACCCACATCTCTTCGAAACTGAACAGCAAACTAACGATACCACTAACTAAATTTTCGGGACGAAAATTCTTTCAACATGGGGATGATGTGACAACCTGGAAATTTCTCATACTTTCGTGTACTATTGTTGACTAAATTCTTGTGCATGGCACTTGGATATCTTTGTGTATGACACTTGGGAACTTCTTGTAACGTTGTGTACTATCATTAACGAACTAACTCTTTGTGCGTGGCACTCTGAACATGTACGCTACATGCTAAACCGCGTTTACTCAATTTTCGGGACGAAAATTCTTTCAACATGGGGATAATGTGATATCCCGGGTTTTTCGGATAACTTACACGTGATATTTGTCGAATAGTATATATGCTAAGTATTCAACGTGCATGAATTAAATACGTGTTGTGTGTTGTGTGGATTTTTAGTTATATATGTATGTATAATAAATATGCACACGAACCGAACCGCGACACAAACACAAACCGAACTCTTTGTGAAACTAGGAAACCTGAAACCCAAGTCTTCGGCCGCGAGATGTAGATCTCAAACCTTAAGCCATTCTCGGCCATATGCAACCCAAACCACAAACCTAAACAAAGAACAAGCTCAAACATGTCTCGGCCATAAAATCAAAACCAAACCGAAACCCATAGCATGCAACTTTAGTTCTCGGCCACGTGATCAAGACCCAAACCAAACCACCCAAGCTCCCTTGCGGCCGCATACAAACCCAAACCGTAACCCTTCCCTTTTAACCCTCACCCTATTCCTTGCGCCTATATATACTAACACTTATGCATGCTCTATACACAACACAAAACCCTAGAGTTTCATTGCCGTCGGCTGCCTTACCCTCATCATCATCTCGGTCGCAGCAAGCAACAGCTTTCCTGCTTCTTTCCTCGGTCGCAGCAAGCAGCAGCCGGAGCTTTTATCAACTCAGTCGCAAAACAGCCCACTATTCTTTCCAGTCACGAACAACATCCTTTTCTAGGTCACGGATCTTCTCGGTTGCAAGCAATCTTCGATCACCGGACTCCTTAGCTTAATCACGGTTCGTTTAACTTATCATATGATACAAGACCATATGCGGATACATGTGTGTGACTTTGTTGTGTTCGGATCATATGATTGTATTGTCTCCGATAAATATGCATGCTTGAATGATTTGTTGTCTCGGATTATATATGCTTGAATGATTTGTTGTCTCGGATTATATATGCTTGAATGATTTGTTGTCTCGGATTATATATGCTTGAATGATTTGTTGTCTCGGATTATATATGCTTGAATGTTTAGTTGTCTCGGATTATATGTATGTTTGAATGGCTAGTTGTTTCGGATATATGTGTGCTGTTCTCAGATCGCATAACGGTATAATTTCGGATTGTTAATACAAGATTGAGAGATTGGAATGAATTTGAAAGCTGAATACATATGGGCTGTGTTTTGTTTATAATAACTAGAAGTAAGAACTAGGGTTTGCATGGATGAGATATTGGTATTAATCTAGGATTAGAAATCGGTTTTAGATCGCCTAGATTAGTCGTTTGAACGGGATTACACGAGTTTATGATAAAGATATGCTGAAACAGGATGCTGATTAAAAGTTACAGCCGACTTCATCTGGCTGTAACACGGTCATTAGTTGTCGAAAAACGGATTTTCTGATATCTAGAACGTAGAGATTTGAATAAGGAATCTAATGGCGCCGGATTCGTAATTTTCTGAAATCGTTTGATATTTTTAAAGGGCCAAACAAGTTTAGTAGCTAAAGCTGTGAAAATTCTGGAATTTTGTTGGCTGTTTATCAAGTTGGATTTTAAAATCAGTAGGGAGTTGAGTCATGATTTTTGTACAGAAACTAGGTATAGAAATTTCCGGGCAACTCCAACTGGAATTTTGTTAATCGGACGATCAGTGATTTTTAAATAAATTCTTCCGTGGACTGCAGTCAGAAAGCGGTAAATCTGACTGCAGCTTAATGAATTAATATTTATGGCTAATTGGTAAAGATTTAGGACTTGGAAAAATTATATAAATTTCTATGGTATAAATGTCACCTACTGTAAAAATATGGGAATTTTTGGAATGTTAGAACTATTTTATAAAAATCCTAGAAAACAGCTGAATAATTGAGTGTTAAGCAGAAAGTTGATAACTTGTGATTGTATGCATAAAGTGTTGTATGGATTTGGAATATGTTCATGATAAGTTGTTTGATTTCTATGATCACATGAGAATACTTGCATGCATGTTTGAGTGTTAGATATGTTGTTTGTGTGTATCACTTTGTGAGTAAATTGCGTGTGGAATTTGTATTGGTGTGATTTCACACTGACGTGTAATTAATTGGTTTGTTAGGACGCAACTAGCGGTCCCATCTCTTATAACATCTTTGCTACACTAACCGAGCAAATAAAGGTGAGTTCACGGCCCCTAACTTTATCCGGTTTTTAAACAACAGGGGGAGAAACATGTTTACACTCTCAAACTCAATCTCTTTACGTTATACGAATTTAACGTCACATAACTATACGGTAACTAAGTTAATGTTAATGTAATGTTATGGTCACTAAGCAGCTTTATCACTTAACTCCTCGACAATCTCCTCGGATCGTTAGTATTTGGGTTAAATAGCGGGGGAATTATAAGTAGTACTACTGGGCCCGACAAGCCCCATCCGAGCTAGTCGCGCTAGCCGACCTGGTATGGTCAACGGGTGAATAATTGGCCTAACACCGCCATGGTCATGTGATAGGCCTGGCAAAACGGAGGCACAACAGTCAGCTTCGATTGCGAACTCTTACGTGACATGACTTTAGGCTAGCTACCTATATACATTAATATTGAACTTAATTACGGATCAACTTAATATTCCGGGTTTGGAATATTGGAAACATCAACTTATTATCCCGGGTTGGGGATAATGGAAACAACAACTTAATATTCCGGGTTGGGAATATTGGAAGCAACAACTTATTATTCCGGGATTGGAATAATGGAACTGATACGTTATCCCGGGTTGGGGATAACGGAGTAACAAACTATAACCGAACAAACAAATTTATGAAAACCTGTGAACTCACTCATCTTTAATGTTGACACTTGTTTCTTTACATGTTTCTCAGGACGCTAGGAGCTCTAGGTGCACGCACATGCATTGAACAAGACATCTTTATCGAGTCTCATTTATTAATATTGTTTTGGGATTTTTCATTTGTTTTGGCGTTTGTGTTGGCGCCCGCATCACTACTTATTTATGCTTCCGCTCAAACTTAAAACTAATGCTCTGCTAAATATTGGTAATTGATATAAAATCTAAAATGAACGATTTTGGAAAACGTATTATCAAACCATGTAGAGTCGTTCGACGTACTAGTGTTTCAGATTCTGGTTTGTTCACACGCCTCGCGGTAGAACTCCGCAAGTGGAAATTGAGGGTGTGACATAAATCCATGCGGTCATTAAGTGGTGGCTGCCTCCAAGGATATTGAGGAGCTGGGATCTCGTGTCTCTGTCTAAGACACTGGCGAACAGGAGGATACGCACACTGCATAACATCATCCGTTGGGTGTCCTACCTGGGGCATAACATGTGGCCCCTGTCTAGCATCGAACCAAGTCATAGGCTCTGTCACATTGAGTATGCATGCAAGCTGAAGGTCTCTAACCCGAAAATGCCTAGAAGTTGTACCGACATGCAATGTCTCCAAGCTATACTTCCAAAGCACCCCTAAGTTCTCTGCCAACCTCGTGATGTAAGGACCCACATCCAACGCAGCTCTGTGTCTGCCCCTCCTTGATCGACTAAAAGACCACGCCAACACACTAGCTAAATTCGTATTCCGGTTCTCCACTAAACACGTCAACAAAAACAAATCAACCGAATTCGCCTTGTTCTTACCCGACTTCCTTCCAACTAGAGTAGTAGAAAAACCCTTCAACACAAACCTATAGATGGGATCCTGAACAGAGGTAATCAAGTTGGTATTTTCAAATTCAACATTAGCAATAGTACCCCAAAACCTAGCTAACTCTTCACTACCAAAACACAACTCTCTGTGATTCACATAAACACCCCGCATCCCAATCAGAAATTTTGGAGTCGCTACCTCTGCCTCGATATAAAACCCACTAGCAACAACAAATTTTGGAATAGACATTTCATGAAGCATCCTCCCAAGACTGAATGAAACTGCATCCCCCCTCAACAAAAGAGCCCTCCTTATGCTGAAAGGTCGAATGGAACTCAACAACTAGCTCATCATACTGTGGCCAACTATAATCAACCATAGCCCGCAATCTCGGCCCTAGCAACTACTCAACTCTTTCCCTAGCACCCATACTATCCAACCAATCCCAATCTATCGTCCAATGTTCAAGCAACTCAGTACGAATGATTTTCTGAAGCTTCGTCCATTCCTTAGTATTTACTTCAAACTGTAGGAGCGGATAATTCCTCCTTTGTGGAATACAAGCTCTACTCACTTGTTCTGGGCCCTCATATCGAATACGTCTGCGCCTAGGGTCAGGCACATGATGCAACTCCTCAAGTGGTATCCCTCTCGGACGTTGGGGTGGCCCTCTTCTTCTTTCACCCCTGCTCCTCTCGAGCTACCTTCGCCTGACATATCTGCCAAAACAAACATATAGACAAACAAAGCAACCAAAGATATTAGCGTAGGGTTAGCAATCACAAACTATTTTTTTGTATTTTTTTAATTTTTTTTGTGTTTTTTAAGAAAAATTTTTGAAAAGTTGGGACAATCGTATAGCATTCCATTCGCGGTTGAAACCAAAAACAAGGTGAAAAGATAAAACTTCAGGTTACCGTTTACAAAAGCATAAGTAATAGACAACCTCGCCCGAATGGAGATTGACTACCGGTGAAGTCTTTTTATACTTGTACATGCGTATAAGTAAACTCAAGACCAAACTAAACTCTAAGATAACACACGACTCAATGTACACAACCCCTTCCCAACACTTTAATTGTCCCAATTAAGAGCCAAGTGCCTACCAAACCAGAACATTGAGTCCAAACTTGCAGAAAGATTGAAGCTTTAGTGATACAAACGGAATTTAAGCCGAAAAATTCCGCCTAGTGAAAGGGGGTTTTAACCGGTTAAACTCAAAACCGTAAGTTTGGATTTTTTAGGACACTTTGATATATCAAATAAGTCCAGCAACAATGTCGTACCCAATCCATGTCTCCCGCAACCAGAAAACACTATAAACTCGACTACATTACTAAACAAAACTGACCCGGCACGAACCGACACCTAAAACATGCAAATCTACACTCATACATGGCTAAGAACAACTAATATACAGTAAATTGCAAGAAGACATACCGGATTTGTGAAGAACAAGCTAAAAATTTCAACTTTGAAGTGGTGAAAAATGGTCCCGTGTTTGATGCAGTTAGCAACTAATCGGGTGAAATAGACAGTTGAAACAGATGGGGAAGTTTGGGTGATATGGGTGTAATTTGGGAGCAAAATGGTGGAAAGTGGCGGTGGATATGGTGGCTAATGGTGGTTTCTGTCACTTGGTTCGTGAGTTAGGGTTTTGTGGGTGAATGGTGGAGAAGGTGAAGGCTGCAGGTTTTAAATGGTCAATGGGTATTCAATTAGTGGTTCAAAATAGTGCGTAGGTCTTGTAGTATCCCTACGCGTAGCGCGTAGGGGTGGTTCAAAATCAGGGGTTCAATTAGTGGCTAGACGTAGCGTGTAGGGAAAGGTTGAAGGGTCGTCGCATAGCGCGACGTGTCCTTCAGAGCTGGTTACTTGAACCGAGGCTAGGTGTAGCGCGTAACCACTATGTAATTTCCCTTCGTGCAGCACCAACCCCAATTTTTCACAGAAAGTTTCGAATTCTGGGAGCTTTTGTGCCTTAGAAAATTTTCAAACTTTTACCAAACCTTCCAAAACCCAAATCCAAAAATTTTCTAACACTGGAACTTACCTGGAACTCCGTTTTCTCGCCAATCCTTGTGCATCCTCTACTATGAATTCCTGCAAATGACTCAAAACACGACACAACGACCGAAACTACACCAAAAAGAACCGTTAGCTATGAAAATAAATCAAAGATAAACGAAAATAAAAACAATACATACTCTACACTTGAGTTCGCACTCAAGACTCTAAACGGTGGTGTCTAGAATGTCCTAGAGAGGAGTTACCTCCATCTCAGTCTTGTCGATCGGGCCTCCTAAATAGTGCCTCAACCTGTGGCTGTTCACTTTCCATGTGCCCCCCGTCAACTTCATCGTGTAACTCAACTGCACCATACGGAAACACCTCTTTCACAACGTATGGTCCTGACCACTTCGATTTCAACTTCCCGGGAAACAACTTGAACCTCGAATTGTAAAGAAGCACTTTATCACCGACTTTAAACTCCTTCAACCCCTTTATCCTCTCATCATGCAACGCCTTCGTTTTCTCTTTAATACTCCATGAACGATCATACGCCGCATCTCTAAGAGCTTCCAACTCGTGAATTTGGAAGAACCTTTTCCTAGCCAGTTCGGTTAAATCTAAATTTACGGTTTTAAGAGCCCAAAGCGCTCGGTACTCCAATTCTACTGGAAGATGGCACGCTTTGCCATAGACAATAATGAACGGAGTGGTTCCTAAGGGTGTTTTGTAGGCGGCGCGGAAAGCCCACAATACATCGTCAAGCTTATCGGACCAATCCTTTCGGCTCTTTCCTACCGTTTTCTCTAATATCCTCTTCACTCCTCTATTCGCATTCTCAACTTGACCGTTCGTTTATGGATGGTACGTGGTAGACAAATGGCGTGTAACTCCATAACGCTCTAATGCCTTTTGCATCACGGCATTACAAAAATGCGTTCCTCGATCACTAATAATGGATTTGGGTGTACCGAATCGCGTGAATAAATTTTTAAGGAATCTCACCACCACTCGGGCATCATTCGTAGGCATAACTTGAGCTTCCACCTATTTAGAAATGTAATCGATCACCACAAGGATGTACCTATTCCCATTAGAGACGGGGAAAGGTCCCATGAAATCAATGCCCCATACATCAAAGATTTCGAGAACTTGAATTGGATTTTGGGGCATCTCATTCTTGGACGAAATATTGCCGGTACGTTGGCAAGCATCGCATTTCCTAACAAATTCTATAGCACCTCAACTACTGTAGGCCAAAAGAAACCTTAATCAAAGACTTTTTGTGCAGTCGTATGTGCACCGTGATGACTTCCCGTCAACCCTCGTGAACATGCCTAAGGATATCTATACCTGTAACGCATCGCGTTTTCCTTACTTTCTATTTATAGCAAGCTCGTGTTGTAATTCTATTTTCGGAAATCATTGTATTCGTAATCTTCATTTTGTTGTAAACGTTGTAATCGAGACTTGAATCATAACGGAAATATTTTGTACCTATACTTGTTATGCATACTCATACAATACATACTTGATATTCACAACTCAAATACATGACATACTTGATAATACGCGATGTTTACACTTGATACATACTTCATAGTGATATCTATACTCTATCTCGATCACTTGATTCATACACATAGATTATAACATGTTACATAAGCTTGTGATACCTTATAATACCTTAAAATGTCATAAAATATCCATAAAAGTGGTCCAAACCCGTCAGGATTGAACAAAATAACAAAATAAAAGGAGTGTGTCCCGGCCCGGTCCGTAAGTGTATTTGGGCAGGACAGAATCATTTTGGCTCGCGAAATGCACGAATCCACACACCCTCCACTCCTCCAATCACCTCTAAACTCACATTAATCACCTTCCAAACGCCTCCCAACTCTTCCACTATATAAACAAAGCTTCTCCAAGCCTCAAACACTTTTCAATCTTCATCTAATCACTCTCAAGCACTCCCAAATTGTTCCAAATCAGTTGCAACATCATATTTTCAGGCAGATTGTACCACCTTCACAAAAGTGAGCATAACTTGCTCAAATCTTGGTCTTTTTACTTGATTCTTCTTTCATATTACTTGGATAATCTTTAAGGTTGAATCCAAGGGTTCTCCATGGAGAATACAGACCTGGAAATGCCCCTTAAGTGTCCCAAAACTTTCTGTTTGTTTTCAAACTCTTTCAAATGTTGTTTATGTTCATCAAACTTAAGTCTAACTCATCTCAAACCTATGTCCGAATGCTTATAACACTTCTTGTGGTTGGTTAGGCTTAAAAACAAGGTTGAGATATTCAAACAAGAGGTTTAAACCTCACAATAATTCTGTTTTCATAGAGCTTTAAGCTCACAAGTGATGCAAGTTCATAAAATGTTCATGTGTGTCCACCTTGGTTAGCCTTGGCTATTCTAAAACT